>CM061264.1:79302500-84102500 GCA_030848825.1 Tadarida brasiliensis
TTGAGCATCCTTTTCTATATTCATTGGTAATTTATATTTCTTCTAATAATTGCTTAGTGATACAGTCTCTTACTAGTAAGATTAATAAGATCTAATTTCTTTTTGATTGGTAAGATCAGTGTAATATAATCTGAAATATTATAATTTTTCACTGCTGATTGAAAACCTTCATTTTGTTTTTTAATCATTTTTTATTTTCAATTACAGCTACATATAATATTCTGGTATCTCAGCTGAATGCCAGGGATTTAAGGAGGCATTATGGGATGCTAAATTCTGGCAGCCCTGGAATTTCAGTGTTCTCAGCGTTGTTTTTTTCCCTAAGCACTGTTCATCTTTTAGTATCTGTTTTCTCAACTTTATAGCAGCTGCTATTTGCTAAGCTAAGCCTTAGGTGGGTCCATCTACTCTCTGGATACTCCCATGTAAACTTCTGGAGGCCTGCAGTTTTTTACTGTCCAAGACCCTTAATTCTCATTTCTGCCTGATGTGTTTTGCTTGAACTTCAGCTCTCGTGCCAGGTCTGAAAAAGCTCCCAGAGCTACGCAGTGATAGAGTATACTTTGTGAAGTGTGTGTGCGCATGTGTGTGTGTGTGTGCCCGTGCACGCGCATGCTAGTTTCTAATGTCTGAAGGCTATTGATTCATGTATTTTGTACAATTTTATAGCTATTTACAGCAGAGGGCTAGTCTGGGAGCCCTGTTATTCCAGCGTAACTAGAAGAGTCGTTTGGAAACTTGACAAAGTATTCTGAAATTTCTTTTATTCTTTTTTTAAATATGTTTTTATTGATTTTTGAGAGAGAGAGAGAGAGAGAAACATCAATGTGAGAGAGAAACATCGATCAGCTGCTTCCTGCATGGCCCTTACTGGGCATTGAGCCCGCAACCCAGGCATGTGCCCTGACCTGGAATTGAACTGGGACCTCTCAGTCCATGAGACGACACTCAATCCACTGAGCCACATCGGCTGGGCGGATTCTGAAGTTTTTTTTAAATACACCTGAAGATGAATATAGAAATTCTGAAAAAGAGTAAGGGGAATGAATGTGGAGTTGGTTGGAGTAACTTTTACAGCCAATAAGTATGTTCTAAACCTATTGTAATTAAAACATTATGGCACTAGTACAGAAATATACAGATGTATCACTGGGGAAAGTCTCTTGGAATTTAGTGCAGATGGTCCCCGAATTAACTAAAAAAAGAATGATCCAACTTATGATTTTTTTGACCTTATGATGGTGATAAAGCAATACACATTAAGTAGACACTACTTTGATTTTTTATCTTTTACTGAGCTAGCAATATGTGACAAGATACTCTAGTGACATGGCTCCCAGGCATGAGATCATGAGGGTAAACAACTGGTACTGATACTCTACAGTGTACCTTGTTGTCAGGTTTTTTTGGATATTGTGTTCTGAGCATCTTAAAGATAGGCTAGGCTAAGCTATGATGTTTGATAGATTAGGTGTATTGAAATACATTTTTGCCCTGGCCAGGTGGGTGAGTTGGCTGGAGCATCACCCTGTATAGCAAAAGGTCTCAGGTTTGATTCCTGGTCAGGGCACATACCTAGGGTTGGAGGTTTGGTCACTGTTTGGGGTACGAGTGAGGAACAGCCGATCTATGTTTCTCTCTCACAGTGATGTGTTTCTCCCCCCGCCCCCTTCCTCTTTCTCTAAAATCAATAAAAACATCCACACTGGTCAGTGTACTTCAGTGGTTGGAGCATCAGCCCATGAACTGCGGGGGGGGGGGGAGGGGGGGTCACAGGTTTTATTCCCAGTCGGGGGCGCATGCCTGGGTTGCAGGTTTGATCCCCAACCCTGGATGGGGTGGTGCAGAAGGTGACGAGTTGATGTGTCCCTTTCACATCAATGTTTCTCTCTCTCTCTCTCTCTCCCTCTCTCTCTCTCTCCCCCCTTCCCTCTCTTCCACTCTAAAAAAAGAAAATCAATGGAAAAATATCCTCAGGTAACGACTAACAAAAAAATAAATTAAATAAATAAGTACATATCCTTGGGTGAGAATAAAAAAAAAAAAAACAAACCCTCTTCAGAGGAAGCTAATCAATGATAGAATCCAGAATCTCTACATATATTATTCAAAATGACAGTATTTAATAAAAAAATTATTTGATATACATAAAAAAAGAAAAATGTGATCCACAGTGGGAAGTAAAAAATTGTGAAAAGAAATTAACCCAAGATAGCAAGGTATTGTACTTAACAAAGGCTTTAAAATAGGTATTTCAATATGTCTAAAGTTCCTAAGAGACCTGTTAAAATTATTTGACTAGGCTCACACTCAGTGGGGAGAGTTAATCGAGGGACACAAGAAATCGTTCATCATTAGAGAATTGTTAATATAATCTAGCACTTTAATAGATTAATGGAATATGGAGCCCAAAAATAAACCCTCGCATATATGGTCAAATGATCTTCAACAGGTAGTACCAAGACCACCACTCAATGGAGGAAGGACAGTCTCTTCAACAAATGGTGCTGGGAAAACTGAATATCCACATGCAAAAGAATGAAATTGGGCCCTTATCTTACACAATATTCAAAAAAAACTCAAAATGAATTAAAGACCTAAACATAACACTCAAAACTTTTATGAAACTCCTAGAAGAAAACAGGGAGAAAGCTTCATGACACTGGTCTTGACAATGATTTCTTAGACATGGCAGGCAACCAAAGAAAAAGACATGAGATTATATCAAACTCAAACACTTTGTGCACTATAAGACACATCAATAGAGTGAAAAGGCAATTCAGGGAATGGTAGAAAATATTTGCAAATCATATATCTGATAAGGTGTTAATATCCATGATATATAAAAAACTACGAAACAAAAAAGTCAAATAATCTGAATAAAAACTGGGCAAAGGGCCCTGGCTGGTTTGGCTCAGTCGTCAGAGGGTTGCGAGTTCAAATACCAGTCAAGGGCAAGCACCTGGGTTGTTGTAGGTTTGATCACCAGCCCGAGTTGGGGTGGTGCAGGAGGCAACCAATCATGTGTCTCTCTCACATAGATATTTTTCTCTCTTTCTCTCTCTCCCCCTCCCTCCCTCCCTTTCACTCTATCTATCTATCTAAATAAATAAATAAATAAATATTTAAAAATCAGTGGAAAAATATCCTCAGATGAGGATTAACAAAAAAATAAAAATAATTTGGCAAAGGATTTGAACAGACATTTCTCCAAATGTGATATAAAAATGGCCAACAAGCATATGAAAAGATGCTCAACATCACTAACCATCAGAGAAATGCAAATCAAAACCAAAAAGAGATACCACTTCATACCCATTAGGACAGGTAACATCAGAAAAGTAGAAAATGAATTTTGCAAAGGATGTGGAGAAACTGGAACCCCTGTGCACTGTTGGTAGGAAATATGAAATGGTGCAGACTCTGTGGAAAACAGGAAGGCAGTTCTCAACATTTAAAAACAGAATTACCATATGACCCAGCAATTCCACTTCTGGATATACACCCATAAGAACTCAAAGCAGGTTCTCAATGAGATCTGTTCAACTATGTTTCTAACACCATTATTCACAATAGCCAAAAAAAAGACAGAAACAACCTAAGTATCAGTGACAGATGAATAAATGTGTTCTATACATACAATAGAGTATTAATCAGCCTTTAAAAGAAAATAAATTCTGGAACATGTTGCAAAATGTATGAAGCTTAAAGACCGTAAGCTAAGTGAAATAAGCCAGTCACAAAAGGACAAATACTGTATGATTTCTCCTCATCAACCCATTCCACTTACCTAGCAGGAAAAATCTAGACTCCCAATTCCTCACTATCATTAATGTTCTCAAATTGACTACAGAGATGGCTGAACAACTCTGTGAATATACAAAAACCACTGACTGTATATTTTAAATGAGTTAGTTATATGACACGTGAAGTATATATCTCAATAAAGCTGTAAAAAATATCTGAAATGAAATGACAGAGTATTATTTCCAAATATGTCATATTTATGGGGGTTTTTTCAGTTACTTTAATATTTGTAAACCCCACCATAATGCTATAAGTGGATCCAAAAAAGTTCAAGACTTTAAAATGCACTTACTTAGATTAATGAAATGACCCAGTTGAGCTTCCTGCAGAGACAACAGGAGCCAACTTCAGTCATACCATACACAAATTCATGTGCTATGGGAAGTATTAACAGTTTCATTGTAACAGTTAACATTTATACAGTACTCCCTTATTGCCAAGACCTATTCTAAAGGCTTCAGATTTATTTTCAAAAGAATTTATATTGACACAGAAGAGAAAATAGATTATCTTGCCCAAAGCCACATGTCTAACAACTGATGGCATGAAAATGAAAAAACCAAGTCTAAATCAGAGCGTGCACTCTTAGCTGATATACATCAGCCTCTCTTAACAAACACAAAGCTGATAAGAAAAGATACCTAACATGAACCTGACCATCACCCTCCTCCTACACTGTTTATATAAATCCTACCCAATTAGATTTACCACAACCAGATAACATAAAAATATTTAAAATGAAGACATGAGGCGATCGAACATGGCGGCTGACAGGACTTGAGCAAAGGTGAGAGTGTGAGTGGATGTGAGTGTGGATGAACAACTGTGCAGCAGTGCAGAAACTTAAGGCAAACAGTTCTGGTGCTGTGGACAGGGAAGCAGCTGGCTACCGCGGTGCGCTGCTTGGCAGGGCACTACTCCCTGCTCAGGGCTGGAAGGCCCCGCCATTTTGAAAGATCCACTGGGTCCTCTCTGGGAGGAGGCAGTGGGGAGCAGCTAGGGCCTAGCAACCTGTGGCCACCTGTATACCCTGCACCATTGGAACAGTAGCCCTCACTGTACCAATGCAGGCCAGCACACAGCAGCTGTGCTGTCAAGGCACCTGCTCCCAGCAGCAGCAGCTGGCTCAACAGCAAGCACCATCCCCAACGGCAGCAGCAATGGCCAGCTTGAAAGCAGAGCCTCACCCCCTGTAGCAGCAGAGGCTTGGGAGCTGAGACTCATGCCCCAGTGGCAGTGACAGCAGCAGTAGTACCTGGGGACCCGTACACCGCAGCAGCACACCAGCTGGACCCATGCACCCCAGCAGCACCTACAATGACAGATGAACACAAGCTGCTAGCCGTCAATCCTACCAGACCTGCAGCAGACGAGAGGTGCCAGCCAGAGGGCCACACACAGAACAGACTAGGAGGCATAGCAGTCTTATCGGATACACATCGACCTGCCTACATGTCCCAACATGCCTCACCTGATCCTGAACTACCAGACTGCTAAACTGGTGAGACAAAGAACCCCCAAATGAAAGAACAGGAAGAATCACCAGAAAAGGAACTACATGAAATAGAGGCAAGCAGTTTGTCAGATGAATTCAAAGCTATGGTTTTAAGGGTGCAAAAACAACATGGTAAGAACTACAAGCAACTTAATGAGAACTACACCAGCATAAAAAAAGAGGAAGAAGCTATGAATAAAAATCAAGTAGCTGATATAAACAAATACCTTGGAATAATTCAATAGTAGATTAGAAGTTGAAGACTGAATCAGTGAGTTAGAAGATGAGGTAGAAAAAAAAACAACACACTCAATTAGAGCAGCAAATGGAAAAATAATTAAAAAGCAGGAGGAGTTTAAGGGAGCTTTGGAACAACATGAAACAAAACAACATTCGCATCAAAAGGAGACAAATCGAAGAAAGGAATAGAGAACCTGTTTGAAAAATAATGAAAGAAAACTTCCCTAACCTGGTAAAGGGAAAAGTCACACAAGCCTAGGAAACACAGAGAGTTCCAATCAAGATGAATCCAAAAGGACCCACATCTAGACACATCATAATTAAAATGGCAAAGATTAAAGACAAAGATATAATCTTAAAAGCAGCAAGAGAAGGACAGAAAGTTACCTACAAGGGAGCTCCCATTAGACTAAGTCAACTGATTTCTCAATAGAAACAATGCAGGCCAGAAGGGAGTGGCATGAAGTATACCAAGTAATGAAAAGCAAGGGTCTGAATCCAAGACCACTCTCTCCAGCAAGGTTATCATTCAAAATTAAAGGTAAAATAAAGAGCTTCACAGACAAAAAACGGCTAAAGGAATTTACTACCACCAAACCAGCACTACAAGAAATGCTAAAGGGACTGTTCTAAGAAGGAGAGAGAGAGAGAGTGAGAGAGAGAGAGAGAGAGAGAGAGGGAGGAAGAGAAAGAGGAACAAAAGCATAAATAAAAATGGCAACAAGTAACTACCTATCAATAATAACCTTAAATGTAAATGGCTTAAATGCTCCAATCAAAAGACATAGGGTAGCCCTAGCCAGTATGGCTCAGTGGTTAAGAGTGTCAGCCCGTGGACCAATGAGTTGTGGGTTCAATTCCAGTCAAGGACACATACCTTGGTTGCGGTTCATCCCCAGCTCTGGTAGGGTCGTGCGGGAGGCAACCAGTCAATGTGTCTCTCTCCCATCAATGTTTCTCTCTCTCACTCCCTCCTATTCTATCTGATAATAGAAAAATATCCTGAGGTGAGGATTTAAAAAAAAAAGACATAAGTAGCTGAATGGATAAGAAAATATGACCCATATATATGCTGTCTACAAGACATCCATCTCAGAACAAAACACTCACACAGGATGAAAGTAAAGGGATGGGAAAAATATTCCGTGCACATGGAAAAAAAACAATAGCTGGTATAGCAATACTCATATCTAATAAGATAAGACTTCAAAATGAAGGCCATAATAAGAAACAAAGAAGGTCACTACATAATATTAAAGAGTTCAACCCAAGAAGAGGATATAACCATGGTGACCATATATGCACCGAATATAGAAGCATATATATTTTCAAATGTATTTAAAAACTTCTGGTGGACGTCAAGGGAGAGATCAACAGCAATACAATCATAGTAGGGAACTTTAACACCCCACTGACATCACTGGATAGATCTTCTAGACAAAAAATTAACAAAGAAACAGAGACCCTAAATGATACACTAGATTGGCTAGATTTAATTGATATTTACAGCACATTTCACTCCAAAGTTTCAGAATATACATTCTTCTCAAGTGCACATGGGACATTCTCAAAGACAGACCACATGTTAGGACACAAACTAAGTCTCTACAAGTTCAAGAAGATTGAAATCATATCAAGCATCTTCTTGGATCACAAAGGCATGAAACTTAGATATCAATTACAATAAAAACACTCAAAAACATTCAAACACATGAAGGCTAAATAACATGTTATTAAACAATAAATGGGTTACTAATGAGATCAAGAAAGACATCAAAAACTTCCTGGAAATTAATGAAAATGAACACACAAAAGCACAAAAGGTATGGAACACAGCAAAAGCAGTCCTGAGAGGGAAGTTCATAGCCAATAGAGGCCTACCCCAAGAAACAAAAAAAATTTCTGACAAACTATCTAACCCTAAAACTTAAAGATTTAGAACAAAAAGAAAAACCCAGTTAGTAGAAGAATGGAAATAATTGACATAGAGACTAAAAAATACAAAAGAGTAATTAAACCAAGAGCTGGTTCTTTGGAAAGAGAAACAAGATTGATCAACCTTTAGTCAGACTCACCAAGAAACAATGAGACAGGACCCAAATTAATAAAATCAGAAACAAAAGAGGTGAAGTAACAACTGACACCACAGAAATACAGAGGACTGTAAGAAAATACTATGAACAATTATATGCCAATATATTTGATAACCTAGGCGAAATGAACAAATTCCTAGATTCATACAGTCTTCCAAAACTCAACAGGGAAGGATCAGAAAACCTGAACAGACCAATAACAATTAAGGAAATAGAAGCAGTAATCAATAAACTCCCAGCAAACAAAAAGTCTGGTCCAAACGGCTTCTCAGGAGTTTTACCAAACATTCAAAGAACTAACACCTATTCTCCTCAAATTATTGCAAAAAAATTCAAGAGGAAGGAAGACTTCCAAACTCTTTTTATGAGGCCAGCATAATCCTAATCCTCAAAACAGATAAAGACACTATAAAGAAAGAAAAATCCAGACCAATATTCCTGATGAACATAGACCTCAAAATCCTCAACAAAATCTTAGCAAATCAGATCCAGCAATATATTTTAAAAATTACACACCACAACAAAGTGGAATTTATCCCAGGGATGCAAATCAAGAAATGTGATCCACCACATAAACAAAATGAAAGATAAAACTCATAGGATCATATCACTAGATGTTGAAAAAGCATCTGACAAAATCCAGCACCCAATTTTTATAAAAACTATCAGCAAAGTGGGAATAGAAGGATCATGCCTCAACATAATAAAGGTCATATATGATAAACCTACAGCCAACATCATATTCAATGGGCAAAAACTAAAAGCATTTCCCTTAAGAACAGGAACAAGATAGGGATGTCTGCTTTTGGCACTCTTATTCAACATAGTACTGGAAGTCTTAGCCACAGCAATTAGACAAGAAGAAAAAATAAAAAGACATCCAAATTGGAAAGGAAGAAGTAAAACTCATTATTCATAGATGACATGATATTGTACATAGTAAACCCTAAGGACTCCACCAAAAAAACTAGTCAATTTAATAAATGAATTTGGCAAAGTAGCAGGATACAAAATTAACATCCAGATATGGCTGGCATTTTTATATACCAACAATGAACACACAGAAAGAGAAACTAAACAATCCCATTTACCATTGAAAAAAAAACATTAAGATACCTGGGAATAAACTTAACCAAGGAGGTAAAAGACCTGCTCTCAGAAAACTACAGGACATTGAAAAAAGAAATAGAGAAAGATATAAAAAAGTGGAAGCATATACCATGTTCATGAACTGGAAGAATTAACATCATTAAAATGTTCATACAACCCAAAGCAATCTATAGATTTAAGGCAATCCCTATTAAAATATCAACAGCACACTTCACAGATCTAGAACAAATACTCCAAACATTTATATGGAACAAAAAGAGACCCGAATAGCCACAGCAATCTTGAAAAAGAACAAAGTTGGAGGGATCACAATTCCGGACTTCAGGTTATACTACAAAGCCACTGTAATCAAAACAGTCTGGTACTGGCACCAAAAAAAGGCATATAGATCAATGGAACAAAAGAGAGAACCCAGAAATCAACCAAAGACATTATGTTCAATTAATATTTGACAGAAGTGGCAAGAGCACACAATGGAGTAAAGACAATCTCTTCAATAAATAGTGCTGGGAAAATTAAACAGCTACATGCAAAAAAATGAAACAAGACCACCAACTTACACCACAAACACGAATAAACTCAAAATGGATAAAAGACTTAAATGTCACTCCTGAAACCATAGGCACCAAAATCTCAGACATCACACGTAGCAGAGTTTTCACCAATACATCGCCTATGGCAAGAGAAACAAAGGAAAAAAATAATAACTGGGACTACATTAAGCTTTTTAGCTTCTGCACAGCAAAAGAAACCAGCATCAAAATGAAAAGGGAACTCAATGTATGGGAGAACATATTTGCCAATGATATATTGAATAAGGAGTTAATTTCCAGAATATATAGAATACTCATACAACTCAACAAAAGGAAGACAAACAATTCAACTGAAAAATGGGCAGAGGACCTGAATAAACACTTCTCCAAACATGACATACAAATGACCAAGAGACATATGAAAAAATACTCAACATCACAAATCATCAGAGAGATGCAAATTAAAACGACTATGAGGTATCACCTCACACCTGCCAGAGTGGCTGCCATCAACAAATCATCAAGTAACAAGTGCTGACAAGGATGTGGAGAAAAGGGGACTCTAGTACACTGCTGGTGGGAATGCAGACTGGTGCAGCCACTATATGGTGTTTCCTCAAAAAATTAAAAATGGAACTGCCTTTTGACCCAGTAATCCCACTTCTAGGAATATATCCTAAGAAGCCTGAAACACCAATCAGAAAGAATATATGCACCCCTATGCTCATAGCAGCACTATTTACAATAGCTATGTCTGAAAACAGCCCAAGTATCCATCAGTAGATGAGTGGATAAAAAAGCCGTGGTTCATTTACACAATGGAATACTATGCAACTGTAAGAAAGAAAGATCTCTTACCCTTTGAGACAACATGGAGGGACCTGGAGAGTATTATGCTAAGTGAAATAAACCAATCAGAGAAAGACAAATATCACATGATCGCACTTATTTGTGGAATATAATAAACAAAATAAGCTGATAAAACAGATCCAGAGACATGGAAGTAGGGAACAGACCGACAAACCTGGGGGTGGGAGTGTAAGAGGAGGGTGTGTGTGTGGGGGACATCTTTAATATTAAAAAATTTAATTAAGTATTTAAAAAATAATAAAATAAAATTAAGACATAAAAATCTCTCATTCATAACAAAAACTATTCACATTCTATTTACCTCCTGTATTACTGACTGTTGGCTCAGGAGTGAGTCTCCCATCATGAATATTAGCGCTTTCCTCATCAGCATATATCAGATGATCATCTTCTCTGTTTTCCGGCCACTGTGGTACCTCTCTTGTGTCTGTTGAGCAGCTGCATACATCTTCATTCTTGTTGAAGTATCTCTGTAGCCATCCTGGCACAATATTCTTAACAGATTCTGTAACCCTGCTAAGAATACCCTGTTAGGGGGAAAAACATGTAAGGCAGTTTTAGAAATTTATCCTTTTAAGTAAGTACCAACTTACAAAAAGCCACACCAAGAAAAGCACAACTGTTCCCAACGAAGTTTCCTAAAATTCAGTTATTTGAATTAATGTTGACATAATGGTATTTTACAAATTCTATATACAAATTCCTACATTTTCTTTCTTCCATATGCATATATCAATGAGTTAATAATTAGCCCAAATGGCCATACTAGAATCTTTAAGAAACTCCAATAGGTGACCAAATAAGCAATAAAATGTTAATTTAGTAATAAGATATGCACTAAAATGTTATAATCTGAGAAAAGGCATCTCTTTTGATCTCAGCATATTAAAGGAGGCAATATAAACAATAACTTCAATAGCTTCCTCAAGCAATTATTTTATTGTATATTCTTTTTGTTAATCCTCACCCAAGGATATATTATTTTCCATTGATTTTTAGATAGAGTGGAAGGGTGGGAGGGAGGGAGGGAGGGAGGGAGAGAGAAACATCAATGTGAGAGACACACATTGACTGGTTGCTTCCTGCACAACCCCGACCGAGGCCAGGGATCAAACCTGCAACCCAGGTAAGTGCCCTTGACCAGGAATTGAACCCACAACCCTTTGGTCCATGGGCCGATGCTCTAACTGCTGGGCCAAACTGGCCAGAGCAATTGCACATTCTTTAAAAAAAGAACAAAAATTTAGACAAATAAAAACGAGGAGACTTTTTTTTGTTTTTAAAATCACAGGCAATAGAGCAACATAATCTAACATAATAAACTCAAGAAATAATCTGTTTTTCTGTTGTAAAATTTCTTTATACCACATATTGCCTGAAAATCTGAGGAATTAGTATCATGGTAACTTTTATAGGAAGAAAAAATGTAGTATAACAACTATCAGTATTAACATTTAGTGTAGCTTTGCTATGTGCTAGGCACGTTCTAAGTAGTTTATACCTATTATTCTATTTAATCCTCACAATACTTGAATGAAGTTGGTATTAATAGTGCCACTTTAAGAAAGAAGGGACAATGAAGTAAAATAACTTGTCCCCGATACAAACACAACTACTGTGGTATATCTAGGATAGAGTAAAAGCATAGGTGAGGACTGGCAGGACCTCCCTGTACTTTGATTAACTCTAAGCAAAGTAAGAGCAACACTCCCTCCTGCTATTACCTGATATGAATTATAACGACGATCCAATGAAATTAAGTGAAAGCAGTTTGCAACTTACAAAATATAACAAACATATACTAATAATTTTATTACTAATGGGGGGAGGGAATGAGCAGAAACAAATGGGCGAGGCAACTAATTTTAGGCAACAATACCTTCCTAAAGAAGCATTAGTAGAATTTCAGAGAAAAAGTCAGGGAAGGGAAAAATGAGTTGGCAGGTACAATAAACAATAAAGTCAAGGTAGAATACATAAATCAACCATGAAAACAAACCCAAGACAAAGAGGCCCTGAAAAATCCTGTGAACAGAAAAGATGGAAGAAACCTCTGATACAGGCACTTGAATACTATTTTCCCTATTGAGTAAAAAAGTGTAGGTAACAACTGGGAAATATGTAATTATTTTTCCCTGTATTCTCTAAACAGAAATGTTAAATAGATCTATAACATAAGCTCTCTAGCAACATATAAAGCCAACAGCCCTAGAATAATCACTACTGAAAACACAACTTCACTGTTCCCCTTTTCTATGCTAATGTTACACAGTATTAGTTAATTTGGAAACAAAGATTATAAACCTACATCCAAATGTAATATTTATAAAAAAAAAATATTTATAGTTTTTACTTATTTACACATAATATTTATAGTTTTTACTTATTACTTATACTTAATTACCCCCTCCTCATATTTCAAAATACTCAAAAGTGCTTACAAGCTATAACATAGTTTAAATAAGACTTGAAAAATGGCCCTGGCTGGTTTGGCTCAGCGGTTAGAGCATCGGCCTGCGGACCAGAGAGTCCCGGGTTTGGTTCCCGCTAAGGGCATGTACCCTGGTTGCGGTTTGTCCCCAGCCCTGGTTGGGGTCGTGTGGGTGGCAACTAGTGGATGTGTCTCTCTCACGTCGATGTTTCTGTCTCTCTCTTCCCCCCTCTCTCCCTCCCACTCTATCTGAAGATAAATGCAAAAAATGTCCTCAGGTGAGGATAAAAAAAAAAAAAGACTTGAAAAATGTAAGACACATATTTGATATGAAATGATAAATTAGCTAAAGCACTACAGCAAGAATTTAGTGTAAAATAAGCCTTTTGAGGACTTCCTCTAAGGTGTTTAGCTACTAAGAGTATCAGAGATTCCTGTGATCCCTACTCAACTGAGGCAAATACAGAACTTAAATTAATACCATACTTAACCAAAGGTCACATCTGTGGCAGCATTAGATACTGTGGAGAATAATCAGTAATCAAAACTAAACAGTCAAAATGGGTATAATAAAGCTCACGAACTTTGCTTGGAGATCTTCTCTTTTCTAAACTAAAATTTAACCAATTTATCTATCGCAGCCCACAGCAGCTTAGAATAAGAAAAGGGGGGGGGGGGGGAGGTTTACTAATGACACAATGAATGACAGCAGGAAGAGCTTGACAGTAAAAAGAAATACAGATAATAAAACTGACCTGGAACCAATACAAGAAAACAAACATGCCTATACTTCACCTTTGTATGGTAAGTGACCCTAAGTAATCAAGAAAAGGTAAATTAAGCTCAGTATACTCTAGTACTAATGGTCCCTTTACCAGTAATATTAACATTATCTCAGGCTCTATCCCAGCCCTACAAAACTCAGAGGAGGTAGGGCTCACCTGTTTTAACAAATGCTCTCAAGTGATTTTGATGTATGCTGAAGTCTGAGAACCACCGTTCTAGTTAAAGAGATTAGGAAATCAGATACATTTAACAAAATTATAATACATTTTAGGGAAAAAGTCCCTCTACAAGAGGTTAATAAAATTATGTTTACTTAAAAGTCTTAAGATTCAGTTATCTGGAAAATATATAATGTGGAGCACATTATATGACAACAAAATACAGGGTGGGGCCCTGGCCGGTTTGGCTCAGGGTTACAGCGATGGCCCACGGACCAAAGGGTCGTGGGTTTGATTCCTGGTCCAGGGCTGCAGATTCCTGCTCAAGGGTTGCAGGTTCAATCCCGAGACCCAAGTCAGGGTCTTACAGGAGGCAATCAATTGATGTGTCTCTCACATCAACGTCTCTCTCTCTCTCTCTCTCTCTCCCCCTCCCTCCCTCCCTTCCTCTCTTTCACTCTATCTAAAAATCAATGAAAAATATTCTCAGGTGAGGATTAACAAAAAATAAAAATACACGGTGGGGCAAAAATAGGTTTACAGTTGTGAATAAGCAAAACAGTTCATTCTTCTATTATTAATTATTGTATTATTTTCCATACAAACTGTAAACCTACTTTTGCCCCACCCATCGCAATAAAATATTCTAAAATGAATGATAAAAACAAATCATACAGTGGACTGAGAAGACTACAATGCAACTTATAGAACTATTTCCACAACGTTTTCCAAACTGGCCATGGTTTTTACCTGTACTATTATTCAATGATTTTCTTTCTATCCCCTCATTTCTCTTAATAAACTTAGCTTTTCCTACACAATAAAATGTATCCGTTCACAGATCTGATGCTATGCTGGTCTTCACTTGCCCCTCCCTCTCTCTATTCTTAATAGGCTGTCCCACAAAACCGGCTTCTGGAAGGACTGGCCTACAAGACATACTAGAGGATACCAGATATTAGAGGATGGGAGGAAAGAGAAGTTTTTAGTGCCCTCCCTCCAAAACTAGTTCCAGCAAGATGGCTCCTTCTCCACTCCAGTTCCTCCACTTCTTCCCTTTATCGTTCCAGTCCTAGGGATGGTAGCAGCTTCTGCTACTGCTAGTCTCTGGGACTCATGCTATCCTGTATTTATTCCTTTAACCACAGGCATATCTCTAAGTAGACTCTCTTAAAGATACTTCAGTTGAACCATCCAGAGCAAACTATTCTTGGTAGGTTCCTGTCCTACTCTTTTTTTTTTTTGGTCTAATTAACATGAAAAGCAAAAAGTCAGTTCATGTTGTCAGTTAGATTCATCTTCTTTATCAACAACGGAACACATGTACCACACTTTGGGAAGTACTCTTACTACCCAAAAGTTACATCCAACTTTTATCTCTGTAAAAACAAAAGTACACTAATAAGCCAGAAGAGAGGCTCTATTTTGGTGAATATTTTAGAATCGTATCTAATTCATGGATGTAAAGGCAGACACTGCTTTTCTTCATTCAATTCATTCAGTCAGTATTTATTGGTCTCATACTACATGTCAGGCACAGAACACTGAGAAGACAGCAAGGATCAAGTTCCTCCCTTCTTAGAATTTATATTTTAAGTTAGGGAGACAAATGAACAAACTAGCAAATATAATATGCAACACACAATATGATGATTCAGTGCTATGGACAAAAACAAAGCAGGGAAGCAAAAGAGGATAGGTAATTTATATAAGCAAAGACCTATAAAAAGTGAGGAATGAGACAAGCAAATTTCTAGTGGAGATTATAAATTGAGAGAACAAAAAGTGCAGACTCAAATATAGGAATGTCCTTGGTACATGCTGACCAAGCTTCTAGTGACCTTTTTAATAAATGCAAAATCTAATAAACCTTAAATAACTATCCTTCAAAATTCCCCTTTAATCGTGTGTGTGTGTAATCCATGTGTAACCTTTTGTCACTATAAAAGGACTAAAACAGTGGTCCTCAAATTGAAGTCTTCAGACCAGCAGCTTTGGTGTTACCCTTGAGCATGTTAGAAATGGACATTTATTTAAAGCTGCTGAGGCAATTCTTACATTAATTCAAGTTAGAGAACCACTGTACTAAACCCACTAAAAACTCAATGGCTATTATCCCAATTAAGACCACAGTAAATATAACCTTGAGTATAAGCTTTACTACAACCCTATTTCCATGATTGTCTCATTATCAAATTACACCAATTTTTATAAATATCTACTAAATAATACCAACTCTGAAAATCAAACCAGACTTAGACATAAAAGTCTACCTTTGAAACTATTTTATTTCTAGTGTTAAAGACTTGACACTTATAGTAAATAACCAACTACCACATATTAGAATTTTAAAGCTGCTAAGAAAAAGAAATCTGATTACACACAGAACTGGGTAGGAAAGTATAGAGAGGTAAGGGACCCTGTCTGCGAAATAACTTTGAAGAGCTACTTCCCTGGCTGACAAGTTTTTAAAGCATTTTGAAGTACTAAAGAGAGAGACTTCAGCCACTAATGGAAAACTGAGGAAGAGTGAAGGGAGCTAGAAAAGGCGAAAAATAGTTTTCTTATTGAAGAAAAAGTTCTTTTGACTGTATTTTCAAAAAAGGTCTCTCTTTTGAGGAGTTCTTGAGAGAAGATGCTTCAGGTCTTTAACAGGAATGGGGCAAATCAGTTTCCTATGTGAACCTGAACAAAGAATGCTTTATAATATTTAAAACAAACAAACAAACACTTGAGAGAGAAATAGAGGCACACTGAGTAAAGGTCTACTAAGGCGTGAATACTCAAGTCCTACTTTACCAGATTAGCTTCCTCCCTCATTTCAGAGGCTTCAGCAGTAAACATAACTGCCACAATTATAACTTTATGTACGTTTTCCTACAGAAAACCTTTTCTGATTCTTCCAAGTCTGGGACAGTCACTCCCTTACATGTGCCAACAGTGCCCTGTACTTTCTACATGGCAGCAATCTGTCAAACAGGATTCTGTCCATCACCTCCACTAGAGCATCAGCTCTGGGAGGGCAGGCACCAAGCCTGTACATGCACACACAGCTGGTACACGGTTTTAATTTATCTACAACTGCACTGCTCAACCACCCTCTTATTCCCACATATGAATATTCCATGACAAGTTTCTAAAAAGAATATCAGTAATTCCAGAATTTAAAAATAAATAATACATTTGCTTGGTGTAATAGTTTCATCTTAAACAAATATTTGTTGTTGTTGTTGCTATACTAATAACCCTTCCTCCAAAAAAAGAAAAAGAAAAAATACATGTGAAGCTATCCAAGAGCACAGGAAAATCGAACTATCCTCAGGAATGATAAAAAAAACACATAACACAAAGCCAACTAAATAAAGAGAAGCAGAAAAGTAGCTAAAGAAAGCAAAATTAATGAAGATCTTAGAACAATCAATAAAACAAATGGTGCATTAAAATCTTAAAAATACTCCTTGTAACCCTCAAGTAAAATCTACACTAGATAATCGTAAGTAATGAAGTTGAATTCAAGGATAAGAGAGTAAATGTTTAAATCTGGACCAGTTAAACTGATTGGGTCTCTTCTCTAAGAACTAAGGGTTCTGCATTTGGCACAACACATCAAAAAATTCCACTGAGATTTATAATAAATACTCAGTTTGGGGGCCAGAAGTAAATTTAATTCAATACTACACACACATTAAGCATATCCAATATATAAGGCCCTGTGAATACATTAGCTTTTCAAATTACATTTAACCTGAGTTCAATGATTAATGAAATAAGGCTGGGGTAGGGCAAGGCTCTTCTACAATGCTAACTCTGAACTCATTTGTAATGAAAAAGATATTCTTTCCCTATATATCTTTTTACCAATTGGTAATCTCAGAATAACCTGAGACGCCTTTCCTATGTGGCCAACTCTTTATCATTACTATATATCAGTGATTTTCAACTGGTATGCTGCAAGAATGTTTAAAACATGCAATACCTGACTATATAGTCAGGGGCACTGACTTATTTTTCCTTAGATTGTCAAAAAAATGACAACAGCCAACACAACAGTAGCCATCAGCGTGAATGAATCAAATTACACTTTTTGTCAGAATGGCAAAAAAATATGTTTTTTTGGTGTGCCACAGAATTTTAGTTTATGTGTGCCATGAGATGAAAAACCTCTTAAATAGAGGTCTCTACTCCTATTAGTTTTCTCAACTTCAGTTCAACTCTTTTCTTCACATTATGCTCTACTAAATAGTAATATCCAGATGATAAAATCTACATTCTCAAATACAATCCATCTTCAGTTTTAAGGTT
Organism: Tadarida brasiliensis; assembly: GCA_030848825.1. Taxonomy (NCBI): domain Eukaryota; kingdom Metazoa; phylum Chordata; class Mammalia; order Chiroptera; family Molossidae; genus Tadarida; species Tadarida brasiliensis. The sequence goes on from CM061264.1 coordinate 79,320,326, forward strand.
CTAGAGCCCTATTCCACCAGAATACTCAGCTGTTTTTATTTCTATCTGCTCTTTCAACTAAGTTCTCTTCCAGGGTTCTGTGCACACTCTTCTCGCCTACTCAACTCCCATGTCACTAGGCTCTCCTTTCCTAACTTTTTAAAAGTCTTATTTTGTATAATCTGCCTAATCAGCATTCCCTCTTGCTCCCTCCAAGCCCAAGTGAAGAATAAAAGCTATCAACCCAAGACTTCACATGACACTTAAAGAATATCTAATTATAAAAACACTAAATAGTAAAAACATAGATGCCATTCTAATATTTCAGTTATTTCCAGTTTTTTTGTTTTTGTTTTGTTTTTATCCTCACCCGAGGATATTTTTGCATTTATCTTCAGATAGAATGGGAGGGAAAGAGGGAGGAAGAGAGAGAGAGAAACAGCAATGTGAGAGAGACACATTGACTGGTTGCCACCCACACGACCCCAACCAGGGCCAGGGACAAACTGCAACCGAGGTACACGCCCTTAGCAGGAACCAAACCCGGGACTCTCTGGTCCACGGGCCGACGCTGAGCCAAACCGGCCAGGGCTCCAGTTTTTTTTTTTTAAACAATGCATCTCTATTCTAACTTTAACACTCAGTTATTTCCATGAGGGAAAAAAGTGACCAAGTATTCAAATTCTAATGCAGTTATAAAGAATCTAATTTCAGTAACCTGATTTTAACCTACAAAGCTAAACTATTAGTTGTCATATTTTACAACAGATAGGCAGTCAGCAGCCACGCTTTCCCTATTCACCTAGTTCAAATCCTTCTAGCCACTTAAAATCCAAACTTTTCATTTCTCTTCTCAAACTCCACAGATAAAGCCAAAAAACATGAGTATAGAAATTAATCTGTTGTTAATCCTCACCCGAGGATATTTTTCCATTGATTTTTAGATAGAGTAGAAGGGAGGGAGGGAGAGCAAGAGAGAGAAACATTGATGTGAGAGAGAGAGAGAGAGACATTGATTGATTGCCTCTCACAGGACCCCAACTGGAGCCAGGGATCCAACCTGCAGCAACCCAGATACATGCCCTTGACCAGGAATCAAACCCGAGACCCTTCCGTCAGCCAGCCAATGCTCTAACCACTGAGCCAAAAGGTTAGGGCAAGCATGAGAATTATTCTGGCTAAAAAATTAAAAACTACAACTGACCGTGTATTTCCAACTCCTTCAAAACTCTTCTGTCACTAATGCAGTAAGGAGAAACATGATCTGTCTTAGACTTATTTTTAGTTATCCATATTACAGAGGTGGTATTGACAATTAACAGTAATCAAACAAGGACAAGAAATAGTGTCCCTAAAAGGACCTTCAAGCTAGCAATAGGAGACCCAATAAAAAACTAAAACAGTTTAATCCACTCAGAGCTGCCTACAAAATACTGCCACTTTTCTTACACAATCTGTGACTTTCTTTCTGGTAAAATTGCTTCTTTTTTTTTTAATCCTCACCTGAGGACATTTTTGCATTTATCTTCAGATAGAGCAGGAGGGAGAGAGGGAGGAAGAGAGAGAAAGAAACATCGATGTGAGAGAGACACATTGAGTGGTTGCCACCCACACGACCCCAACCGGGGCCAGGGACAAACTGCAACTGAAGTACATGCCCTTAGCAGGAACCGAACCCAGGTCTCTCTGGTCGGCGGGACAGCGCTCTAACTGCTGAGCCAAACCAGCCAGGGCTGTAAGACTTTCTTAAAGCACACTATGAAAAAGGTAAGTGAAATCAAACAAGCTGAAATATGTATAGACAGAAAAGGCATTGTACTATCCTGTTTCTGGCAGTAAACACAGTAATTTGTATCCAGTGGCGAGACTTTAATTGTATATATGCTTCCCAAAACAGAATAATCTTTTAAAAATATATTACAACGATGAGCATTACATCTTTCCAATAATACGCAGTGCCTAATGAAAATGTTTTAATTAGTGCCATCAGACCAAAATATTCATTTTACTTTAAATTGATAGATAACTGCCTCATGAGGGGGCTTTCCAGGAAATGGAGCCAACACCTGGACTTTTTTGTCATTTATCTTATTAGAAAATTAGTAAGTAAATTGATAAAATATCACACACAAGGGCTTCTGATCACAAACAAAATAATGACATTACTTGAAACAATTTAATACTTGAACATACTTTCCTATACACTTAAATGACTGGGATGTCATTAAGGAAAACATTTTAAAAGTACTTAAGCAAGTAGTAATAGTTCAAGGTTTGGCCTCATCACTCAACAAACTTTAAACCCAATACGAGCCTATAAAAGATTGAGCTTGGGTACATAAAGGAAAAAACTTCTACAAAAGAGGCAGCAAAATTCAGAGACAATTAAAACATTTAAATCAAAAGTTCTATTTAATCACAACAATTTCAAATGAGTCCTCACTTTATATGCCAGGCTCTAAGAGCTTTACTTATCTAATTTAACCTTCACAACAATTTCCACTTTACAGATGAGTAAATTAAGCACAAAGAACTTAAATAACTTGTATTTATTTACAAGTTTATTCCAAGTCCTGGCAGAACACAGACCCAAAACCAAATGGTCTGATTCCATTACAGTACATTTTTCCCCATCAACCATTCCCATTTCTATTTCCCTGGATAGAATTAAATACTTAGGATAAAGAAAATAAAATCAAAACTACTTAGTGACTTCAGGAATGAGTTAGATATTCAACTTCTAAATATCCCTCATCTTCAAAATTAAGAACATGTTTTAGCCTTCAGATTCCAAGCAGAAAATACTTATTTGGAACAAAGTATCATGTGGAAGATACCAAAACAAACAAAAAGCCCCTCAAGTTATCATATAAAGCAGGGTTAGGTAGACAATGGTCAGTAGGCCAAATTCAGCCCTTGGCCTGTTTTTATACAGGCCTCAGGCTAAGAATGGTATTTACATTTTTTAAAGGGATGTAAAAAACAAAACAAAGGACTTGCAACAACAAACCTAAAATACTTACTATCTAGTCCTTTACAGAAAAAGTTTGCAGATTCCTGATCTAAGCTACTGAATAAAGGGGTTTCCTCCTCCTCTATCTGAAACAGTTAAATGCACAAAATAGCTAAATGCACAAACTGACATGTAAGACAAAACTACATCTAGGTAGATAAAATAAGTGGATTCCCTTAATTCCAAACCAAAGAACAAAACCTCTGAAGCACACCCCCCCAAAAAAGGGCAAAAATAAGTAGTTCCCTCTCACCAGGAGGTGGCAGTAGATTCCTCCAGAGGCAAGGTTCTGGTTTGCCCATGGGCTCAAGTGTTTTGTGGTGGCTATTAAGAAAAGCAGCTTGACCTTCCAGAGCTGACTTTCTGGGCCTGACAATCTGCACAAAAAGGAAATCGGAAAGGAGACTGAACAGGTGACAAGAACTAACCACATCCTCTTTACTGACCTGCTCATTGCCAACTAGAAAAATGACACCATTTCCTAAATACATGTGGGCTAAGAAGAATTAAGGGGTAGGAGAGAAGGCAAGTGAAAATGATTCAAGGGATGTTCTTCATTTATGCTTCTACAATTCTTAAGTTACTACCCTTCAGTTAGTTGAGTAAGACAATGGATTTCTGTATTCACAACTTCAAGCAAGATGGCATTTTAAAGATCAAAAGTAAAAAGGCGAACTTTAGATATATTTCAGCAGAGCTAAACCAGAAGTCAAAACAGGAAATTACAAGTCAGTTAAACACATGCAAAAGTCACAGGTACTGCGTGACTGCACAAGCTAGTTGGCCTGACAGGCAATGGCAAACATCCATTAACTAACAGTGCCAGACCTCTCATTCTTATTCCAACCCTCTACCACACAACCAAAAACGTCATTTTTGTTCAGAAACCCTTGGACACTTAATCAAATAACATTAGTATAAAACATGCCATGTCATGAAGTTGCTTGCTATTCATGATGACTCAGCAGCTGCTGCAAAACAGAGGTGACAGCCTAGGATAGTAGACAGCAAGTCCACAAAAGTTCCAGTAAAGAGTAAAGAAAATCCTTATTTTAAGATTTAAAAAAATCGATAATATTAAATAGAGTATTCTTTTGTATATTCCTGGATACTTTTCTTTGGTAGTTTCTGACAATATTAAGTAACACCTACAGTGCTGATCAACAAACCCCCAAACATGTTTAATACCAATTCAAAAGTTAAAAATGTATTTTCTTTTTCAATTAAATGACTGAGGCAAGAAGCTGAAGGTATTTTACATGGGGAAATGATAAATTATCAAGCTCTAAAACAAAACAACACAGCCTAAAATTATATATATCAGTTCTAAGACAAGTTGGATCATAGGTGTTATGTTGTTAAGGCATCATTTACCCAAATTTAGATTTTTATCTAAGTACATTTAAAAATAAGCTATGGTAATTTTTGCCACCTGAAATCTATTAGCTCCTTTCTAAACTCTGCCCAGACATTGATCTGTATTTAAAACCTTTCCTTTTTTTATGTACTAACTTTTTTTAAAGGAGATCTATGAAAGCACTCAGAGACATTTATTCTTCAGGAGAAACCGAAAACATGTCTCTAACTTCCATTCTACTAAAGGATTAGGTTAAATGGCCAGGCCTGTGACCTGAATTCTAATCTTAAACCTGCCTGCAAGTATTCCTGTTCCTCACAAAGAAATCTGAATACCAAGCACTTACTTTCTTTATATATCTGGGGGAAAACTGGTGGGAATAATAGTAATGCCAAGACTTCTAACCATTAGTAGAAAGCTATTTAATATTATAAACCACAATTTTTGCTATTAAAAAATTTCCCCAAGTCTTTACTTTCAAAATTGTTTTTTAATGATACAATTTAACACCACTAGCAATCATGTTAAAGTGTTCCATATTCATCACTCAAAATAAAGCAATCTAGAAGTGTACATTTAAGAGTATGCAACAAGTTATCAGACCCTTCTGATATAGTTTTGCTTTTTAACAAGTTTAAGATATACACTTCCCACCTTAGTATCATTGAGTTTTACAAATAGTTTTTATTAAAATAAGCTAACTTTCTCCTACTCAATTCCCTAACAAACAAGTAACATTAAAAAATGGAATTTTCTCAAAATCAAACGCCTCATTTACATCTAGGATAAACTCCTTTTCATAATTTCAAACTCCCATGAATACACAAGGTGGTTAAATGATAAGACCACCAACATTCCTGAGTGTCAAAAGTACCCAAACTTCTGGAATACGCCCCATAATATTAAAATATTTTGTGCATGAGATCAGAAGTGACGTCCTAGTCAACTGTGCATAATGGCCAATTCTAATCTCCAAAATAATAGGAGTTGGAGAGCAGATGCGGGGAGGAAAGCGTCTCGCAGCAGAGAACAGACGTTAAGGGTTGAGAGGGACTTTCAAAATGCCCCAGTGCTAAGCTAACAGTAACGAGGTTAAGGGGAAGAAGAAGAAGAAAACAAATCTAAGCCAATGCTCTCAGATCAAGAAGGGGACATGGGCAGAGGAGAGGGAAAACTAATTAATGGCTTGAGACGAGGTTATTCTACTTTCTGAGTAACAGCGCCCCCGCCAATCCCCAGTGCCCCGGAGACAGATATCCTGGGGGCAGCCCCCTCCCCACAAACATTGAAAGGCAGGAGACTAGCAAACAAGCCTAGGTGCCTCCAACCACATCTTCGGCCTTTCTCCCTCCAGAAGACGTGAGTAATACCCTCAAACCCCCAATCCCCGCCAAAAGCGAAAGAAACGCGCGCACCGTAGGCCCAGAATTTCTGTTCCCGCCCTGCGCCGGCTGGGGAAGCCCCAGCCAGGGAGGGTTGGGAAGAGGCGGCCCGAACCACACGTGTGTGCGCAAGGATCGGCCTGTCTCAACCCACTTCCCGTCACCACCCCAGCGGGCCGAGCTCCCGCCGCCTCGCCCGGGCCTTTCCTCAGGCCCTCCTGTCGGCTCCACGTGGGGCGCCAGGGCCCCTCACCGCCTGTTCCCTCCCGCCAAGTTCCCGACCCGCAAAACCACCAGGGAGTCGGGGTCTCGTACCTGCTGCTTTTGTCGCCCCTGCTGGTAAGGCTTAATTGGCCCCTGGTGGCAGCGCCGCGTCCGGATCTTGCCGCCACCGCCCCCTCCTAGTCCTCCGGCTCCCGAGGCCATGGCGGAGCCTCCGCTGCTTCCCGCTCCGGGGCGGGTAAGGGGGCGGGAGAGGCAGAGGCGGCCGCCTTAGAGCCACCCCCCGCCCACCCCCAGCCCACAAGTCCGTCCGCGCTGCCCACACTGGAGGGTACAGGCACACCAGGAACCGCGAGGTGGCGAGCACAGCGGAGAGAGAATGCGCGCTGGCAGCAGGGAAGGCGGTGGCGGCGACAGAGGCCGAGTAGCTGGCTCCGGTCCGGTAGCCACTCGCAGACCCCCTCCTCTGTATGTGTCACGGTCTCTATGGAGATCCCCCGCAGAGGACAGGGCGAGCGGCTCCAGGCGCCGCTTAGGCCTAACTCGACCGCCGGCTGATGGGGATTCTTCTTCCGTCGTCCTAGCCGTGGCTGCCGCAGTTGAAGCCGCCGGCGCCGCCCGCCTACCACTCCCCTCTGCGCACAGCGCCCGCCCCGGCGTCGTCGTCCCTGCAGTCGCCGCCGTTGTTGCGCCTATTGCCGCTGCTAACCACGCCGCCGCGGTCGCGAGCCAGGGCGCCGTCATTCGTCAGCGCCCGACGCGATTGCATCATCGCGCTGCGACCGGCTGATTGGCGAGAAAGGAGGAAGGGCTGGTTGAGCCCGCGCTCCATGCCGCGCGGCACGCTGGATAACGTAGTTCCGCGGAAAACGTAGTTCAGCGTTAAAACGACTCCTTCAGGGGGGGAAAAAGACGCGGAAGGAGACCTGCGGGTCGCTGCAGAGGCACCAAGCCAGGGACTCCGTTCCTTTTGCTCCTCTTGGCTGTAAACTTGGACTTTGAAAAAGGCGTGTAACTTCTTTCCCACTCTACTCCTCCCCATTGGTAAAGCGAGCAGAAAGAAGTAAGGACTTGGTAAAATCAAAGACAGCAGCCAATAAGTCTTATAAAAACTGGTTGAAAAAACAATATACATGATCTTTAAGCCTAAACCAGAATTAGAAAATATATAGTTTCATTAATGTTCCATTAAACATATAAAGGCTTTCTTGTCTAACATACAAGGGCTGGAATTCTGGCTCTGCCGCTCTATCGCTTGACCTTGGATAAGTCAAAACCTGAGCCTTGGCTTCCTCTTCCATGAAATGGGAACTTTAAAATTCACCGTGTAGAGCTGTTGTGATCATCTGTGTAACGCACTAATGTTTCCTGGTATACAAGAAATGAAATGAAATACATGGTTACATTTACTGCCTATGCAGTCAACTCACATTAGAGGTAAGTAATATGTTACCAGTAATAAAAGTGTATGTATATATGTATATATACACACACACAAAAATAGAAGGCATTATATTTAGGAAAGTGAATAAGTGAGCTAGGCTCAAACCCTGAATCCACAAAATATAGAGATTGTAGGAGTTGAAGGTTAAAAAGGTCTTGGTGATCACGTGGCCCAGCCCTCATTCAATGTCAAAATCGATCTCAAGAATTGAGATTGCACGTTTGACTGAACTGGGCAGTCAAAGACAGGATATAACCCAAATTTTCTATAAGATTTGAGACAAATAACCAACTAATTAGGGAGAAAAAGTATCTGTGAAAAAACATAGGGTTAATATTCCATTTGAGATAATTGACTTTAAAGCTTATAAATAGACTTAATTTCAAATCTCTATAGCCTTGGGGAAGTTGATCCTCTTCCTAAGCTTCAGTTTCCTCATCTACAAATAGAATGAATATTAACCTCAAAAGGGTGGTGGTTCTGATGAAAGGATTAATGTATATTTAGCTTATAATAACTGATTAGATAGAAAAAAAATCTAGTATCATCCCGATATCAGATACAAATAATTAACTCCAAGACTTTTATACCATCTCCACCACCGAACTGCACAATTTAAATCACTATATAAATCATATAAGTCAAATTGTGAAACCAAACTTACAGTACCTTGGTATTTGTAATACCTTTCAGCTCCTAAGGAATTATGCTGTATGAGGCATAGGTTTACAGAGCAAACAACTTTCGGTGGCACCTCTGACCATAACCACCAAGATTATAAAAAAAAATTGTGAAATATGATAGACAAAAGTAATCTACTTCATCTTCTGCTTCTTGCCCTAGCTTCATGCCCACCTCCACCACTAACTCCCCTCTAGGCTCTCCAGCTATACAGGCTCTTCTTCCTGAAGCACCTTACCCTTCTTAAATACAATTGTTTCTCTTTCACAGTTCTTAGCTAGTTATTTGACAAACCAAGTAAAGTAATTCCTATTTGGTTAACTCACAGGAAAGATCTGTTACCTGAATCTTTAACTAGACTACATGTATAGGAGATTGAACTGTAGCCACATCCCTTTTTTCCTTTTACCCTACCAGACTGGCTGGGACTCAAAAATCATCTCTTTCTTGGAGGCTGTGAATTGATGTGTGGGACAGACTTCATATAAAAGCTTTGAAAGGAAGGGACATGCAAAAGAGCTAGGCTGAACAAGACCAAAACTTCAGAATAGAAAATTGGTAGGATTTTTGGAAATGTGGAAAAACTTCATCCCCTTTAGTTTTGATTTCAGTTGTTTACCTCACTTTGCAGTTATTTCTTCGAAGTAAAACAATTTTTGAGGGAACAATAATATATTAGTCCCACATTCACGTGATTGAAACTATCAGGCTTGACAACAGAGAAGGAAGAAGGGGCAAGAAGAAATCTGCATTCAAAACTTCCCACTGCTTAACTTTACCCTTAAATCGTATTTAACCTCATTATGAGATTAGGTAACTTCTTGTGCGTCGTTTGGGATTCTAAAATAATAATGTTTCTGTGCTAACATTCAGTTTGGAGTTAAAATCATCAAACTTAGAGTTTCTCACACATTTTTTTAGTACAAAATTCATTCTTCAGTTAGGAATTACTAGTATTAGAATGGGTTATAAGTTATTATTTTATAAAACTTAAAGAATCTGCCTGCATTTAAACATGCAAATAATTACTGAACATTTTTCTAAGAGATACCATATATAAATTGGAAAAAATATCAAATGGCATGGAACAATTATAGGGATTCTTGAGATCCTTCTAGCTATATTAAGAGATAATAGTTTTTTTTGAGGAAGGGAATAATTATTTGCTACTTATAATTAGGCAATTTCTATAAATGATGAAATTTATTCCCTAAAAACCCTATGAGATTCTGTAATTCACAGAATTGGGAGCTACCTACTTGTAAATTTTATATTATGAACTAGCAATCTTTTTATTCATCCTTTCCTTTTTATTATTTACCTGTATTCCCATCAGTCTGTAGGCCTAAACAAAATTGAAATGGCTCTGAGAAATGATCTTATATTTTGGGTTGTTTCATTGAGTATATTTTAATAGAAATTCATTTATCCCCAACTAGTTTGTAAACTCAGAAGAAGATAAGACATTTTTCTCACTGCTATATCTTGAACACATAGAACACTGTGGACACATAGCAGTTACTGTGTACATACTATAGCTCACTTCTCCTATATCCAATTGCTACCAATGTTACGTGTTTTCATTTTATTGTAATACATAACAATGAGGTCTACAGCTAAAATGCTTGACTCACTTTCCTAGCTTGCATGTATCTGTTTTCTATACTGCATAACAAATGTATTTATATGTATGTATGTGTGTGTGTGTGTGTACATTTTTTTTGGTTAATCCTCACCTGAGGATATTTTTCCAGTTTTGTTTGTTTTTGTTCAGAGAGAGTGGAAGGGAGGGGGAGAGAGAGAGAAACATCGATGTGAGAGAGACACATCGATTGGTTGCCTCCTGCGTGACCCTAACCAGGGCTGGGGATCAAACCTGCAACCCAGGTGCCTGCCCTTGATCAGAATCAAACCCGTTACCCTTTAGTCCATGCGCCGATGCTCTAACTACTGAGCCAAACTGGCTAGGGCAAATTAATATTTCTTGAATTCATTTATTCATACTTTGTTCATGAGCATCATGAACAAATCCCTATGATAATGCTACATAGAGACTGTCACATAATCCTCACAATTCTGAGAGGAATTATTATCCTCATTTTACTAATGAAGCAACTCCACATTTGAGGGGCACCGAGGAAATAAAAAAATAATTTTGAAAATTTACTTTATAAATAATGGTAGATTAAATATCTGAAATGATTTCTCCTCCTCCTTACTCCAAAGCCCACGCTCTTGCTTTTGCCATCATTCTGCTATTTTTGTAGCCAATTTAGGAACCTGCCTACCATTCAAAACATTTTTTTCTTCTAAAAGATATTTTTTTCAGTTCAATGGAGAACTGATGGCCTCTGCACTGACTAAAATGTTTAGATTCTGATCTGTCTTATTGCGTATTGAAAATGGACATTTTCCAACTGTATAATGTGCTAGCCATTGGAAAGACCAGACTCAAATAGTTGGCTTCAGATCAACTGGGAATGCAAGGACCCTCGTCATGGCGTGGGATATGAGGTTGCGGTGTAAGATGGGCGTGAAGAGTACACCAGCAGAGGTATTTGGGTATAAAGGATATTGTACATTAGACCTCCGAGTCACAGAGATAAGCTATGTTAGCAATATCAATAGAATTCCACGGACATCACAGAAACAAAAGAATATGGTGAAGGGTAAAGAGAAAAAACAGCTATTCATATTCAGACCAAGTGGCAGCACATGAAACAAAACACAGAAGGACAGGAATTCTTTCCAAATAACCAAGGTGAAAACCAAGGTCGGCCTAGCTTCATTTTTCTTAAACCAGGACCCAGTTTTTCCAGCCAAAATAAATGGTGTATTGGGAGAGATCTCAATTTATAAAAAGCCTATTACTGCTAGGGTCCCTGTCCTCCATGAAACTTATTTTTCCCCATAAATTACGGTAACCATTTGCCAATTATAAATTAGCAAATAGGCTGCTGACCTTTCTCTAAGACATAAGGAATAGTCATTAATTACAAATAAAATTTAGTCTAAGCCCAACCTGGATTAAAAACCAGCTTTTATATATTCTTCAAAAATAAGACAATTCCTGCCAAAGGAGTATTTAGAGGTAACAATTACAAGAAGTTAGGAAATTATGTATTTTACCCTACCAACATAAAGTGAGATATCTGCTATGATGCCTATTGAAGCAAATTATTATTTCATTGAGAGTAGTTTTATAAAGATTTCCATATTCTTCCCCACACATTTTCCATGTGATAGTTATTACTGAGCATTTCATTAGATAGAAACATAAGGTGAAATTAGTGGTTTTAAAAAATTTATTATACATTTCAATCTCAACTGGAGAAATGCAAATTGGAGTTAAGAAAGTTATTGGGTTTTTGTGAGGGGGGGTGGTTGTCTGTTTGTATTTTAGAGGAAGTGGGGCCATAGCATTGGGAAGATATTTAAAGATGTACATCATTGTACTCTCATTGACTTACTGTGTTCTCTGTCCTTTGGAAATAAAGTAATACTTAAGACTAAGTGAATTAACTAATACAATCTAATATTTATTATCTACATATATTATTTAGTTTCAACATGCCATATAAGATTTTTTTATCTTCCTTACTACATATGTCAATGCATACTAACCTTTGGCTGATATATATGTTTATATTCCATATTTTAAGTTCATCAATTTTAAATGGAAATTCAGTTTTATTGGATGAAATAATAACCAAATTCAAGAAGATCAGTTTCACAGTATGGAGGGACCTGGAGAAAATTATGCTAAGCAAAATAAGCCAGTCAGAGGACAAGTATCATGTTATCTCACTTATTTCTGGAATCTAATGAACAAAAATAAAGTGAAGGACAAAATAGATCCAGAGACATGGAAGTAGGGAACAGACTGACAAACCTCAGAGGGAAGGGGCGTGGAGGGGAGATAAACCAAAGAACTTATTTGCATATATGCATAACCAATGGACTCAGACAATAGTGTGGTGAAGGCTGGGAGGGTGTGCAGGATCAGGGAAGAAGGGGTCAATGGGAGTAAAATAGAAGGGACGTCTGTAATGCTTTCAACAACAAAGATAAATTTAAAAAATAAATAAATAACATAAAACAAGCAGCCTCAAGCCTGGGATGCCCCATCAAAGATGAGTTTCAGCCTAACATTAAGATAGTTAATGGAGCCCCAGCCAGGTAGTAGAGTTGGTTAGAGCATTGTCCTGATACACCAAGGTTGCAGGTTCGATCCCCAGTCGGGACACACACAAGAAATCAACCAATGAATGCATAAATAAGTGGAACATCAAATTGATGTTTCTCTTGCTCTCTCTCTCTCTCTCTCTCTCTCTCTCTCTCTCTCTCCCCCACCCCCAACTTCCTCTCCCTCTCAAATCAATAAAAATTTTTTTAAAAGATAGATAATAAATCAACTAGGATTAAACATTTTGGCCTGTAGGCCAAATATGAAGTAGAATAAACATACACAATTGAGATCAAGGCTAAAGGAGGATGGGGATATTTATAAACAATTTTAAAACATTAAAAGAAATTATTGAGAACCTACTATGTGTTGATTTCTAATCTAAGCATTTAGTATAGGTCAGTGTATAACACAATAAAACAACCTCTGTCCACATAGCACATTATATTTTACCATTTTACTGATTTCACTTAAAGTGTACTGTATTATGCTCTGTTAACCACTAAACACAGATAATTCACCCCCCAAATTCTACACATGCAATTGAATTCACCCCATACAATACATCTATTGGCTTTAGTTTTCTTAATACAACTCATCAGTTACATTAGAAAACTGGACTCATCATGAAGGTTGCGTGATATATAAAACTATAACATTTGCAAAATTCAATTTGCTTACACTGAGTACCAAGCTTTTTTTTTTTTTAAAGCATTTGTAGAGAATGCTCGAATTTATCAGACCCTAACCTATTAAGACTTTTTGAGAGCATTCTACTAATTAACATGTTAATCTTAATGTACAAGTCACTCCGTCACCAGAAAGGCACAACCATTAATAAATATTTTAAATTATTTATTAATTGATTGATTTTAGAGAGGAAGGGAGAGAGATAGAGGGAAACATCGGCGATTGATTTTAGAGAGAGAGGAAAGGGGGGGGGAGAGAGAGAGAGAGAGAAACATCAGTTTGTTTTTCCACTTATGTATGCATTCATTGGTTGATTGTCATATGTGTCCTGACCGGGGATTGGGCCCTCAGCCTTGACATATCGAGATGATGCTCTAACCAACTGAACTATCCAGCCAGAGCCACAACCAACCCCCTTTAAATGGTGTTTTGTGACCCCTTGCTACTCACAGACTAGCAGCACAGTCCTGGGAGCTTGTCAGAATAAAGGATCTCTTCCCATCTCAGGCCTACTCAATCAGAATGTATATTTTAATAAGATCACCAGGTGACTCATGCACGTGACATTTAAGAAGCAGTATTTTAAAAATTCATCATGCTGCCAGAATTTATAAAATGTGTAAAATGTAAAAGTCTGAAACTAAACATTAGTTATGAAAAAGTACAGATATTTAAAGAATGCTTGGTTAATTCTCAAATATCCTACTTTATTTGTACAAATTTTCTTTTAGAATTGACTCATGAGAAACAAAAAATACGGATGTAGAGTAAACCATCTTATAATCCAAAAGCAATGAGCAGAGGGAACATTTGAGAGGAAGTATTAGACTACTGCCTTAGAATTACTATAACTTTTCTCTTTCCAAAGCACTCACAACATCATTTGTAAGACAGAAAAGCAAGCAGGAACTCTAAGAGGGAATATTCTTAGCAGTGGGTTAGTATCTAATATCCAAATTCAAGATGAAAAGTCAGGCAACTGGGAGTAAAACCTATAGACTTCACTTCCCTAAACTGTAAGGACAGGAGTGAGAGAGCTTTCTACTGGGCAAATCATAAAGACAATTAAATAGATTACCTACTTCTAATAGCTGGATCTCTTAAATAGATTCTATGAAGTCAAGACAATATTCAGATACAATATTTTCTCCAAAAATTACTTATGGGAATAATATTAATAAGAATGGATTATTTAGTTTAAAGATTCCCCGAAGTTGATCATCAAAGGTATTCTCCCTACAACACAGTTAGAGTTAGTTTTTATTGGCTCCTGCAACAGGGAAGGCTTAAAAAGTTGTGATATACAAGAAGTGAAAAATCATTTTTAAAGGCTCACATAGCCCTGGCCTATGTGGCTCAGTTGATTGAGCGTCGTCCCGTGCACCAAAAGGCCGTCGGTTCAATTCTAGGTCAAGGCCTTGAGGTAATGAGTTAACCAAAGTTCCTGTAAAGAGCAAACTTAGAAATTCTGGTTCCTCATTTATCTGCAACAACCAACAATTTAAGTAAGAGTTGAACCAGCAGCTTATAGAATATGTAGCTTTTCCCCCTCTTTTTTAGTGTTTGATACATTTCCACTTTACCAGAGACAAAGTGAGCCAAAATGAAATGTCTTTTTTTATTATTATTAGTTTCTTTTTCCAAAGGAAGTTAGACTGTTACCTGAAGTGAAATTCCGGATCTAGTACATTCTTATTCTCTGTTACCAAAAGTGGCAAAGTTGATTTAACAGAGCAATTAACCAAACATGATGATTAGTTAATAAGGTGTTTTAAGCCAGTACCTATAACCCATGGCCTATGTTCTCAGTATATCTCACCTTATTTGGGTCCATTGTAAGGACTGTAGGATATTGTGAGCAATCAGAACTGTGGTTCTTCAAAACCAAAAAATGAAGAGAACTCTTCAAATATTATCCAAAGCAAATGAGTGAAGTTATACTATTCATTCAACATTAAATAGGCAGTATTGCCAAACAAACAAAGGACAACTCTGCAAACATTGAGCAAAGCCTACTGAAACACACCAGCACCCCCAGCGAGGGAAAACCACTCAGACGCAGAGGTCTGGGTTCCACCACACATACCATGAATAGAATCAAAACATCAAAGCAGACCATCCATCCGTCTCTACAGAGGCCCTAACCAAGCAACAATCAGCTTCTACCAGCCACAATTAAATCCAAGCCACTACTTAGATGCTTTAAATTGGTAATAGTTAAACCAGCTTTTTTTTTTTTTTTTCCACTTGCTTGGTCATAAAATCTCATGCCCACTGTGAGTCACCTGTAAGTCATAAGCATTTCCTTCAAGAAGCACCTGCTTTTAGACGAATTCCTTTCAGCTGAAGTGCTGAGATCAATGATTGATTTTAGCTTCATGCCTGCTAACTCTTGAGTATAATCCCTTGTGTCTCTCATAGTTCTGTGCAGTCTGCAACAAGTAGTGGTCCATTGCTGGGTGATGAGTAGACAAATCTACAAAAGGGCACTGGGAGTAGACAGCTGGGGAGGAAAGGCCATCTTTCGGCTATTGTGCATATTCCTGTCCCTTAACCCCTCATCATATGTGGGCCTCCCGTTTGCAGCTGTCTTCGCAGATACCAGCATCTTCCTTCTCCCGTGGGTTGGTTTGGGTTTACCAGCAAAAGGGAACAGACTTTTCCCTTTCATTTGCTTCATCGCTAACTTTAGAACAGAATCTTTTGAAAAATATTAAAAACTGAGATGGAAGGGAAAAAAATACAATAGTTCTTAGACGCTTTCTGTCCCAATTTCAAGCTAAGGGAAAAAAAGTACAGTGGCCGGTTCTACGTCACATCTAAACAAGACAGATCAGATCATTTGTTAGATTTTTTTTTCAGAAACTTTCACTGAAAACTCCCCAACCTTGAGAACAATATAGAAAAAGAAAGGGGAAATGTTTAAGGAGTGATATATAAGAGAGACAAAGGGAGGGCTGAGATGAGAAAGGGGAGAGACAATTTAAAATTTTGACCGGTAGTCACGACTACCCATTTCTGAAAACTCAAAGCTTCTGCCAGGTTCATGGCCAATCTGAACTCACCTTTGGTGTATTCACCCTCCATGAGTCAGTCTTCTGAGTCCAGATTGGCTCCTTGTTGACCCAAATTCAAAAGCTGTAAAATAAAGGAAGGGGAGATGAGTGATACTTTGCAGGAATGGTGCTACAGAAGTGCAGAGTATCACTTACTATGTCATAAATAATGAAGGACTAATAAATAACACATTAGAAAGAAAAGACCCTCCTTGTTGCCACTTCATGGTTTCCTAATGATTTATATCCAGAGCACAAGGCACAAATTGGGTAATGTTAGTTGAATGGATTAATGCCTACTCATGGGAGGTTTTGTACTTCATTATCTCCCTCGACAATTTTTATGGTATAGATTTTTTCCTGTGTTTTAAAAAAAATACCTTAAAATAAAATTGGTTAAAATAATCTTTTATTGTTAAAACACTTTTAATCTCCCCTTTTCTTTTAGACACAATGTACTGAGACCATGTACTAATTGTAGTGTCAGAGGTAAACAGAAAAAAATCACTTTTATGTATAGTAATCAGAGGAAAATAGTGCTTTCCCTTGGGGATTATAGGACCTGTGAACTGAAGGGAGAAGAATATATACTTTTAAAAAAAGTTATTATTTTATTTCTCGTTATTGATTTTAGACAGAGGAAGGGAGAGAGAGAGAAAAAAACCAACAACAACATTGATGTGATAGAGAAACATTGATCAGTTGTCTACCACACGCACCCTGACTTGGGATCGAACCCGCAACCTGGGTGTGTTCCCTGGGTGTGTTCCCTGACTCAGAATTGAACCCACCACCTTTTGGTGTATGGACTACACTCCCACCAACTGAGCCACACCAGCCAGGGCAAGGATCTATACTTTAAAAGCAGACCTTTGGAATGTTATTCAACAAGTATTTATTATATTCTGGGCCATATGTAGTAGAAACATGATGACATAGGTCTTGCCTTTCAGGGACATGTGTAAAAATGGTTTATACTGTTACTTTAAGTATTTTGAGTAAATACAGATAAATCCCCTTTTGGAAATAAGTATTGCATAAATGGTGTTAAGTTTACATTCTCCCGTTTAAACTATTGATCAGGCAGACAGAATAAAAGCTTCATATAAACCAGCATTGTCCCCACTCCCCCAGGCTCCGTGAAATTGTGATCAGGACACTCAACTAGGGGACATGAGTACAATTTCAGGATGTCATTCCTTTCTTTAGATGTAGACAAACTCTTCAGTATAAAAGACCAGGTTAAAAGAAGGTACTATAAAAATGTATGTTCTAGATGGAAATACATAGACCTAAGATTACAGTAGGACAAATTGTGTCCCCAAATAATTGCAACATCTAAGGGGGATCTTCCAGAGGCAAGGAAGAGACCAAGGAATATGATTTAAAGTATCCTACACTCTTACTTAGTAACCAAATGCATGAAATGGTAGCACCACGGAGTACCCACTGTTTGCCAAACACCTCACTGGTTGTTTACGTGCACACAGTATCTTTCTTCCTTACAACCAGTCTTCTAGGGAATAGTCTAAAAGAGAAGGGGAAGTAGTTCATTGAGTCATATACCTGGTAGTTGACAGGGATGGGCTCTGAACACAGGTCTGACTGATTTCAAAACCTGTACTTCTTTTGTTACGCCAGGAAGCATTCTAGAACTTCCCACAGACAATGGGCAGAGGGAGTAGAGCCTGAGATGTTTACAGAAACTGCAGGGCCCACTGCCGTCCCTGCCTCTTCTCACCGAGGTATGTCCGGCTGCTGCTCCGCAAGGGCCTCGGCAGGATCTCTGGGGTAGAGGCTGGACTCCGCTGACCAGAACAGCATACATTGAGGGATGTCTTATTGGACCCTAGGCATCTATAAGTGAGTTCCCTTCTTTGCAAAGTTGCCAGATAATATATGACACCAGTTAAATTTGAATTTGAGATAAACAATAATTTTTAGTATGTCTTCAATATCGCAAATATTGCACAGCAATACTTATTAAATCTGGCAACCCTACTTCTTTGCCCAATTTCAAAGTGTCTTAAATTAGAATCTGAGATACATGCATACAGTGGCTGTTGCCTGGGATTGTGGAAAACCCCGTCTGCAAGCACATCACCCTCCCACCTACTCCAAGCTGTTACATGGTGTATCATGGGATGCCACCATAACTCATTTTATGAGTTTCTACTACAGCAGACATGAATCTTGTGTCCATAGCTCAGGTATGCAAGAAATGTACATTTGTATTTCTTTAACTCAGCAGAATTTCTGTTTCAAAACCCCATTTTTTCAGAGGGAGCAGAAACTGTCATGTCGGAGTTGTTTCTAAGGGTCCACACAGTGCTGTGGGGGACCATTTGTTTCTTGACGTCCCCTGTCTATGCAAATTGTTTCCAAGGCCCCTCTCAATCATTCCCAGCCTTCTGGCCCTTTCAATCCCGGTGTTTCTTTTCCTTCATTGCTCTACTGAGGCACAGGCATCCTGCAGCTTCTGCCCTGCGCTGAGGCTCCAAACCTTTCTGATGTCCTTCAAATCTCTGCCTGCCTAGATTCCCGGTGTAGCCATTCCCTCTCTAGGCTCTTATTGCCCTGCTGGGCTTCTGCCTTTGGGGAGTTGAAGCATGGTGCTCTTTGTCATTAAACAAACTGTCCCAGGCTCTTCCCCAAGGGAACGACACATAGTTCCTCCAGAGGACACAAGGACACCTGTGTCCTCTAGCCTTCCCCTCCCCCTCTGTAAATGCTCTCTGCCAAAACAGTCTTTCTCAGTCTTTTTCTTTTTCTTGTTTTTCAATCTCCCTCCTCCTCATCTTTTTCTAGGGATGGCCCTCCTCAACACCCCCACCCTCCAGCTCTCAACCATTTTTTTC
The DNA here is from genome assembly GCA_030848825.1 of Tadarida brasiliensis. Classification (NCBI taxonomy): domain Eukaryota; kingdom Metazoa; phylum Chordata; class Mammalia; order Chiroptera; family Molossidae; genus Tadarida; species Tadarida brasiliensis. Next base: position 79,339,194 of record CM061264.1, read on the forward strand.
TGTGTATCTAATTCCCCTAAGGATCTTAGGTTTTTGGAAGGCTATTTCCTTTTCACTGTGGCTTATCCTTTTCCTGGGCAGCGAATACAAAAGAGTTAGCACTTTGAAAGGGGGAGAGAGGATAAAGAGAGATTAGAGGAAAGTATTCTAACCAACTAACCTTAACTATCCTAGGGCATTTTATTTGTTTGTTTTTTTTCCCCCAAAGCCTGAGCGGAAAATGAGATCCTGATTGTTTAAGCACAAACTAACTGTAGTCCACAAATCTTGCTTAAGCTTCGAATGGGAAACATTTAAAACTTGGATTGTCAGGCCTCAACCCAGACCTACGAAATCTCCAGAGTTGAACCTAGAAATAAGTATTTTAACAAATTCCCAACGGTTTTTTCACACCCGGTTGTACTCCTCCTCTGACCTGCTTTTGGGAATGGCTCCCCTTCTTCCCACATCTTCTGCCTTCTTCCTCTTTCTTTTTTAGTCCTGGAGTAGCAACACCCCGTTAAAGTTTCCTTGCACAGAACCAATATCTAGTGTGGAGTCCCGTATCCATCTTAAAGGGAAGACAACCTTTAGAGGATGTTCATATGCCATGTCTCCTCTTATTTATCTCCTCTTCCATTTCTCATCCTTTGGGGCCCTGTCCAGTTTCCAAGAAGAGACTCTTGAGTGCAGCCTCTCAAACAGGACCATTTCAACACCAGTTATCCATCCTCTGTCAAAAGCAAAACTACTTCTCAGAGGCCTAAATGCTGCTCAGATCTTATTAAGAATCATCAGCATATTTAAGCATCCCAGGTTTTGAGGCTTAGGGATATTTCTGCAGGGAAGGGCCTAAGCAATTATGATATATTCCCAAGATAGATAAATTACAAAATAAGATTTTTTCAATTGTTTGCATTGATTTGTTGAAATTGTTGTTAAACACACTCTTATTTGGAGAAAACAGTTCACTTTTTTTTTTTCAAGTGAATATGGCTAGGTGGAACATGTCAGGCTGGCAATATCATTGGCCTATTTTATTCCAAAATGAGGTTAGGAGTGTTGAGTTAAATTGGAGCTCTTAAAGGAACACGTCCTAGGGAGTGATAATGGACACACTAACTGAAAATTATTCACAAGTAATGATTGGGAAGACTCACCCCTTGAGATGGTAGTTGGTATTTATAAAAGTCAGCTATGTTTATTGACTTGACTCAACAAAAGGTCCTGTTTGGTTATTATGACATCAGAATACTACTCCATATTCAATAACAGAGCAAAGGGCCTGAAAAGTGAGGGAGGTGGGCAGGCTGAGTGGCAGAAGTGAATACAGACTAAACTGTTTCCAATACTTCCTATATTTCAGGAAAGTATATTTATACAGAAATAACTCACTCCAGGTTTAAATTATTGAGATTTTTTTTCCTTAAAAATGATTATGCTTAAGCAGTTTTTCAAAGCTGATGGATCAGAAATATAACAGATGTCCAGCCATCCACAGAGCTCTCTGCTAGATGCTGTAAATAAAGGAAACTCGTTTTTCCTCACAAGATGTCCTTTTTTCCTGAAAGGTTGATACAGGGGTGGAATTAGGGACCAAAGAAGTCAGATTTCACAGGTTGAAAGGAGCTATCAAGCTCTGCTAGGCCAGCCCCACAGCTAATGGGCGAGCCCTGTAAGTGCCCCTTCTGTGGGGGCCTGCTCATCTCCCACGAAGATCCCTGCTTCCCAAGGGGTCGAGCGTGGTCGTGGCTGGGGACAGCTGTTATCTTGGAGTGGCAGTTGCGAGGAGGGGGTGCACAGGGAACAGCATGCCTTTGGCTGCTTGCTGCTCCTTCGTGAACTCTGGGACCTGCTCTAGGGACTCAGCCTGGACAGACCTGATTGGCAGGTCCCACCAGCAAGTGTTCTTTTGGCTGACAATCTGATTTTCCCTCGGTGCTTGTGTTGTTTTAGGTATTTTTACTTTACACCCAAAACCTTGCTCTTTGTGGTGCTTTCTCCAATTGGGAATCACTTTTTCCATTTTGTTATTAATTCATTTGTTTAATACATTTTTATTGAGTCACTATTGTGTTTCATTATAGGAAACCTAGACCCAGAGAGCTTAGGCTATATACTCAAAGTCACAATTTTGTGACTTAGTGATGGGATGGATATCTCCTGACTCAAATTCCATGGGTTTTACACTGTCTGGGGTGTGTTTTTACTTTGTTTTCATTGAGTAGCATTTTAAAATCTTACTATTCCTTCTTTTTTTAATCCTCACCCGAAGATATTTTTCCATTTATCTTCAGATAGAGGGGGAGGGAGGGAGAGAGAAACATCGATGTGAGAGGGACACATCGACAGGCTGCCTCCCACACAACCCTGCCCAGGGCCAGGGACCAACCGCAACCGAGGTACGTGCCCTTAGCCAGAATCGAACCTGCGAGTCTTTGGTCCACAGGCCGACGCTCTAACCACTATGCAAGACTGGCCAGGGCTTACTATTCCTTCTTAATGTTCATCGCTTATTTCTCTTTCATTAGTAGCAACAAAGGATTGACGGCACCAGGGCAACAGAGGTGGAGAGAGGACAAAAGAGCACTAACACACATCGAAATTTTATGATAGACCCAGTTCACCAGTCTCAGTAGTAGCATCTCATTTCATTTTCACAACCAGGCTTAAAGAATGTTAAATAACTTGCTTAAATTCGCCTGCCAAGGTGTCAAGTATTAGAGGCAGATTTTGAACCCAGTTCTTTCAAACTCCAATGCCCTTAAGTTATACTGCCTTCCATGCCCCAAGCAGAATAAATCTGGTGTCTAAATGGCCACTTAACTCCAATCAGCTCTGCCAGTGTTTTTAATGTTCTTTAAGGAGGAGCCTTTGTTTTGGCCCTTGATAGTACTTGGATGGGAGATCCTGAGTTTAAATGACCAGAAGACACTGATAATCCCATGTGAAAAAGTTACTCATTCAAGTAACTCAGAATATTGACATGTGTTATTAGCTAGCTCCAAAGATAACTGAAGGGAGTTACTTGAGCAAAGGTGTTATATTGTTTCCATAATGAGAGATAGAGAAGAGATACCAGAATTCTCTGACCTCCTGGGATAGCCCTGAGTGTTTCAAAATGTATGTTGTGAAAATTTAATTTTTTCCCGTGAGCTTCTATTCATTGATCTATACACTGAGAGTCACAGACAATTCAAATTCCTCTTTTGTAACAATGCTTCAAATTATTAGGGGGACCTGAAAGTAATGTCATATTTTTACGACATTAATTCAAACATAAATTTTTAACAAGTTTTTCTTTTTAATCAGTGATGTAATCACCCTCGTTATCAACAACCTTTTGCCATCTAGTGTGCAGATTTTCAATGCCGGATCGATAAAAATCAATTGGTGTTTGAGCAAAATATCTGGAGATGGCATTTTGGACATCATCCAACTTTTCAAATTTTTTGCCACTTAGAAAATGTAGCGATCGGAATAAATGGAAATCCAATGGTGCAATATCGGGCAAGTATGGTGGGTGAGGCAATACCTCCCACCCCAATTCATTAATTTTTTTCCAGGGTTCGTATTGCGCAGTGTGGTCTTGCATTATCGTGTTGCAGAATAACGCCTTTTCTGGTGACAATCGCTGGGCACTTTTCAATTAAAGATTGATTTACTCGATCCAATTGTTCACAGTAAAGGTCTGCATTCAGTCTGTCCAGGTTTCAGCACTTCAAAATGAACAACCCCGCGAATACTCCACCAAACACACAAAAGTGCCTTTTTGGGGTGTAAACCTGGCTTAGCTGTACTTCGTGGCAATTCCTTCAGAGAGAGCCACTACCTTTTGCATTTTGGATTGTCTTAGAGGACCCATTTTTCATCTCCAGTGATCAAGCGATCAAAAAACGCTTCTGTATTGTGCCGCTGAAGCAATAAGTTGCTTGTGGTGGACCGGTTAGCTTTGTTTTCTTTGGACAGATTATGCGGGACCCAAACACCTGCTCTGCTTACTGTACCAATCTGTTGCAAATGTTCTTGGATGGTCGACCAAGGTTGGTTAAGAGTGTTTGACAGTTCCTCGATTGTCTGACACGGATTTGCTTCCACTTCCACCCTTAACATGTCATTGTCTAAAGTTGTTGGTCTTCCTGATCGATACGAGTCAGAAAGATCAAAATTACCGATTTGAACTTAGAAAACCACCTTTGGCATTTACAAAGGTCTAATGCACTTGGATAAACATCGCAAATGTTTTTGGTAGCAACTGTTGCGTTACTACCCTTGTGAAATTCAAAAAGCATACAATGCGGGATATGTACCTCTTCTGGTATTTGGCTGGCCATTTCACTATAAATTGGAAAAAAAATTAAGATTTAATTATTTACGACTAAACAAGTCACTCTAACCTTAAAATGACTTTGGCACGATTTTGAAGTACACAATGGACTGATAAATGACAACTGAATATCGAAACGCGCAGAAACGACATTACTTTCCGGTCCCCCTCATATTTGCACTTGGCTTTTGAGTTTCCCTAGGGTTTGACATGAACGTATGGCATAGAAAGCTGAGTCAAGGGCTTCTGGTTAAACATAGCAGATTAATCAGACACTTTTGTATCCTCTTCCTCCCCAAACCCAACATGCATGACAGTGATGCACTAATAGAAGTATTAGGCCACAAGAAAAAGAAAGGAAAAGAAGACAACAGTGGACAGAAGAGTTTATCGCAGTCTGGCAAGAGGGAAAGCAAAAGGAAAAGTTAACTCCTTTTGTAAGGCAGAGAAAAGGAGAGCCAAAGAGCCGGGAGAGGGTATTTCTGACAAAATAGGAAGAGAACCTCTTGGGAGTTCCCAGTACTGTTGAAAGCTGGAGAGTGGCCATGGCTGAAGTTAGGAGGTGGATTTAGTATAGGTGCACGCATAGTTGATCCCCACTTCTCCTCTCCCACCCTGGGCAGCCAGGGTACTCTCTCTACCTCCACCTTCTCCAGAGTCCAGAGGTTTATTCTCTGGGGAAATTGAGCCAGTGAGGCCTCAAACAGGGTGCAGTGAGTAAGTGTACAGATATAAGTGAGCACCTTCTAATTGAGCATGGGATCGGACCTTTCTGGGCTCTGCCTAGAACACCACAACTTCCTACACCTCCCTTAACCCCCATACTATCTGGAGTGTCTTTTTAGGGGGGGAAATTCTTGTCTCAGTTCCTAGCAACTGATTTACAACTGTTTTGGAACAATGTCTGATTAATTTGAGAGTACCTATACTCATTTCTATCCTGACTTTATGCTTTCGTGGACTGAATGAATGGAAAGGCATTCTATTATTATTGCATATGTAAAACCCTTTCCTTCTATGAACATTAAAGAACAAATCAGAAGCATGAAATATAAATGGGACCCATACGAGCTATTTTTTAAAAATTAAAAATGTTAACATTTGACATACATCTAAGAGCTTCTCATATGCAAAACCCTGTTCTGAATTTGAAGCAAAAGAAGGGTGGTGGTGTGGAGGTGCGGAAAAGGAACTGGAAGTTTAATTGGCAAGCTAAGCATGGAAACGCAGTTACAGTGCAAAACAAATGAAAAATTTTTCAGAGAATACTTGAATATTAAAGAAGCAGAAGGGGGATTCAGGGGAGTCTTTTTTGTCTTTGAATTTGAAGTAGCCCTTGAAGAATGAGGAGGATCTTGGCTTAGGAAGGAGCGAAGCATTTACACTGATGGAAAAACACGAGTCTTGGGCATACAGATAAGCAAGGATATTAAAGATATTGAATAGATATTAGAATTCCATTGTATGTATATGTATGTATGTATGTATATCTCACAATTTATTTATGCATATATCTGTTAATAGACACTTAGGTTGCTTCCATGTCTTGGCTATTGTAAATCAGGCTGCAATGAACATGGGGTGCAGATATCTCTTCGAGATAGTGATTTCATTTCCTTCAGATATATACCTAGAAGTTGAATTGCTGGGTCATGTGGTACTTCTATTTTTAATGTTTTTAATGACGTTCAATGTACTCAAGTACAATTTTAGAAACTATATATATTTTTTAATGTTTTTATTGATTTTTTAATTTTAATTTTTTTTTTTTATTGATTTTAGAGAGACAGGAAGGGAGAGGGAGAGGGAGATAGACACATCGATGAGAGAGAACGTCGACTGGCCGCCTCCTGCATGCCCCTCACTGGGGATTGGGCCCACTAGCCGGGCATGTGTCCTGACCGGGAATCGAACTGGCGACCTCTTGGTGAATGGGTCAATGCTCAACCACTGAACCACACCAGCCTGGCTTTATTGATTTTTTTAGAGCGAGAGGAAGGGAGAGATAGAAACACTGATGTGAGAGAGAAACATCAATTGGCTGCCTCCTGCATGCCCCCTACTGGGGATCAAGCCCACAACCCAGGCATGTGCCTTGACTGGGAATCGAACTGGAACCTCTCAGTCCATAGGATACTGCTCAATCCACAGAGCCACATCAGCCGGGCCTCAAGTAAATTTTCAGTACCAATTTACCAAGTACAGTTCTGTACCAGTTTACATTCCCACCAATAGTACACCAGGATTGCCATTCTCTACATCTTCCCTAGCACTTGTTATTTCTTTTCTTTTTGATAATAGCCATTCTAATAGATGTGGGATGATATCTCATTGTACTTTTAGTTTGGATTTTCTTGATAATTAGTGATGTTGAGCACCTTTTCATGTACCTGTTGGCCATTTGAATATCTTCTTTGGAAAAAATACTGAGTCAGATCTTTTGCCCATTTTAAAATCAGTTTTTTACTTTTGAGTAGTAGACGTTTCTTATATATTTTGGATATTAACACCTTATCAGATACATGTTTGCAAGTATAAATATCAGATACATATTTCCTCCCATTCCATAGGTTGCCTTTTCATTCTGTTGGTCATTCCCTTGGCTGTACAGAAGCCTTTTAGTTTGATGTAGTCTTGTTTGTTTATTTTTGCTTTTGTTGCTTGTGCTTTAGGTGTCATATCAGAAAATCATTGCTAAGACCAATGGCAATGAGGCTTTTCCCTCTGTTTTCTTCTAGAAGTTTCTTTTAGGTTTCAGGTCTTATGTTTAAGTCTTTGATCCACTTCAAGAAAAATTTTTGTGGGAGGCATAAAATAGGGGCCAAGTTTCATTCTTCTGCATGTGAATATCCAATTTTGCCAACTCCATATATAAAAGAGACTGTCTTTTCTGCATTGGGTATTCTTGGCTTTTTTGTCAAATATTAGCTGAGTACATCTGCTTGGATTTATTTCTGAGCTCTTGATTCTGTTCCATTGGTTTCCATGTCTATTTTTATGCCAGTTTCACACTGTTTTGGCTACTATAGCTTTGAAGTGTGTTTTTAAATCAGAATGTGTGATGCCTCTAACTTTGTTCTTCTTTCTCAAAATTGCTTTGGTTATTCAATGTCTTTTGTAGTTCCCTATGAATTTCAGATTAAAAAAAAAAAAGTCTGTAAGAAATGCCATTAGAATCTTGATAGAGATTGCCTTGAATCTGTAGATGGCTTTGGGTAGTATGGACTTTTTTTTTTTTTTTAATTCTCACCCGAGGATATTTTTTCTATTGATTTTTTAGAAAGAGTGGAAGGGAGGAAGGGAGGGGGGAGAGAGAAAGAGAAACATCGATGTGAGAGAGAGGATACATCAATTGGTTGCCTGCCACATGTGCCCCGTCATTGGGGCCAGGGATCAAACCTGCAACCCGTTACCTGCTCTTGACCGGGAATTGAACCTGTGACCTTTTGGTCCGTGGGCTGACACTCTAACCACTGAGTTACAGTTTTTTTTTAACCTAATTTCCTTTTCTGTTTCTGAATCACATCTAATATATCACATTATATTACATTTAGTTGTCATGTCTTCTTAGGCTCCTCTTGGCTATGATAGTATCTGACTTTGTTTTTAATGTTAGAGGAGTGTGGTAAGGTGTATTATAGGGTTCCACTTGACTAGAATTTGAAGTTTTTCTCATGATTAGACTGGGGTTAGTGGTTTATGGGAGGGAGACCACAGAGGTAAAGTGCCATTTTCATCATATCATGTCAAGGGTATATATTACCAACATGACATCGCTGTTGATGTTGACCTTGACCATCTGGATGTAGTACCTGTCAGGTTTCTCCTCTACAAAGTGTCTCTTTTCTCCTGCTTTTCATACTCTTCAGAAGGAGGTTACTGCACAGCTCACACATAATGAGTGGGGAATGATGGTACCCCCTTATTCTTACCACATTTTAAATTAGAATAAGCATATTATTTCAAGTTCTTTCTTTAAAAGAATGATCTAGTCCTGGCTGGTTTGGCTCAGCGGTTAGAGCGTCGGCCTGTGGTCCAGAGAGACCTGGGTTCAGTTCCCCCAAGGGCATGTACCTCGGTTGCAGTTTGTCCCTGGCCCAGGTTGGGTCGTGCAGGAGGCAGCCACTTGATGTGTCCCTTTCACGTCGATGTCTCTCTCTCTCTCTCTCTCTCTCTCTCTCTCTCTCTCTCTCTCTCTCCTTCCCTCTTTCTCTTCCTCTCTCTCTCTCCCACTCTATCTGAACAAAAAATGGAAAAATGTCCTCAGGTGAAGATTTAAAAAAAAAAAATGATCTGACATCTCTTTATAGGAACTGTATCAGGGATGCCCCAACCTTTAGTTAAGAGCTACCTGTCATCTCCTTGAAGGCTGGAGATCACCAAATAAAGGAGATACAGGCAGCAAAGTATCTGAACTAACTAGGAGAAAGGAAGAATGCCTTTTCTGCTGGAAGTCCAAAAAATCAAGAGTCAGGTATAATCAATGGCAACCACTGAACAGTTCTTCTGAACAAGATTTTGAGACTGACAGAATCTAAGAGTCTTCCTGGATTTAAAGCTCAGCTCCATCATCTTCTGGTCTTTGTGATCCTAACAAATCCTTAATCTCTCTAAGACTCAGTTTCCTCAACTACAAAATGGGTGTAACGTCAGTACCTACCTAATGGGGTTGTTGAAATTATTTCAGGAGACAACGAAAGCCCTTTACACTTAATAAGCAATAAGAATGCAATGGAGATATTTGTTATAATTCACAGAGTATCTTTCCTGCCTACAGGTCATGTAACCCTCTGGCTGTCCTTGGTGTCACTGGCATGCCTTCCTTCATGGGGTGGTGGGTACTGTTTAGAACAAAGCTTAGCTTTCAGACCTCATCAAATTAATATGTAAACCTAAGAGCCATGTTTTGTTGAATGAGAACAGTTTCCTTAATTCTAAAAGCCTTCCATTATATGTTCATTGCAAAGCTTGAAGGTAATTTTGTTATAAGCTAAAATGTGGAGAATGGCTCTGTGATATAAAGGTGGTTCCTGTGAGACAGAAAGGGAAGGAGAAGGGAGGAATCAGGAAAGGGGACAAGAGAAGTGACACAGAGAAGCAGAGGTTCGGACTGAGGCGAGGATGCTTCCGGTCCATAGAAAAGGCCAGACCTCATGTCTTGGTCTGGGGTAAAGACAAGTAAAGACATTCGTTTCACAGCTAAGACAGCTTGAGAGAGAACTTGAGAGTGCCTAGGCTGATGCTGTGCTTCTCCCTGTCGGCACCCTGTCCGCCTTGCTTTGGTAGAATGTGGAACAGAGGTGGGCTTCAGAAAGCCTTCCGCTGGTCCTTCTTGTGGCATGGAGTTCCTGGAAAACCCCTGAATGGTGTAGAAGAGAGCTAAGAACTGAGTCACTGTGACTGCCCGGGGCTCGCCACGCATGCGTGTGTTACAGGAGTGGCATGGCAGGGGCTGCATGGTGGGCAGCCCGGAGCTGAGAGCCAGAGGCAGGCAGAACTAACCTCACAAGTACCAGTGCAAGGCCAGCAGGGGGACCTGGCCAGCAGGGGGAGTTTGCTAAGCTTCCTGGGAGCCATTGGCCTGGAAAGTTACTGACATCAGTGGTAGCTGAAGTTGGGACAAAAGTCTGTGACCCAAAATTAAATGAGAAAATCTACTCCTCAACCAGGGGTCAGCAGGAGGCAGCAGAGGACAAGAGATTACAGGCGCCTACCTTGGCTGACAGGACAACTAAAGGTGCTTTCCAGACCCATCGTGGGAGGCCAGGGGGTCAAGGGACAGACCAAGAGAGGGGGAGACCTCCCATGCTCACTTTGAATTGACTGAATATTTACTGGAAGAGTTGCATTTTAAACAGGAAGAAACTATTCAGGAATCCTTTTCTACATATCCGCACCAAGTTTGTTAGCCTATTTTAAATACTTCTGTTAACCTGTTTTCCTTTTTAAACTATTCATTGTAAAGTCCCTTTATTTTAAATTTTTTTCATTATGCTATTTTGGATTTAAAGTTTCATTTTACAAACTTCAAGAGCCTTGAACCTTTTGCTTATTTCCAAACAAGTGGATGTATATCACATTTTATTTTATCATGTTTTTATTGATTTTTTTAGAGATAGGGGAAGGGAGATAGAAACATCGATCGGCTGCCTCCTGCACACCCCGTACTGGGCATTGAGCCCGCAACCCGGGCATGTGCCCTGACCAGGAATCGATCCAGAACCTCTCAGTCCACGGGACGATGTCAATTCACTGAGCCACACCAGCCAGGCTATATCACATTTTAATAATAAAATAATCCTAACTTTGTCAATCTCTTTAGCAAAAAAAAAACCCCAAAACAAAAAACTAAACTCTTATTAGCAGTTTTATTTCTAAAGCCAATCATTAATATTACTTGCCTTAATAAGTAAAGATGTGTTGTTTGAATTTCCTAAGTTTCACTTCCTATTTTGAGCAAAACCATCAAATATATTCATGTGCTTGTGCCTCTAATGAAGCAAATCTGAAAAGAATCAAATGTGATAATATAACTATAAAAAGGGAAATCAAGTTTCTGGTTGTTTACCTCTACTAGGAGTATTGCCGCAGTTTGATTATCAGCTATGACTCCCACATTCAGATCATCCTAGAATTTTCATTTTTTTCTCAGTATCATTTTCTTCCATGGAATTGTGGCTTTCTTTTGGACCCTCCTGTTTATAAATAAGAGTTGGATTCCTATGTTCACCCATAGGTTCCAGCGAGCTCTGCCTTGGCCCATGGCCTCAGCTGTATAACTCTCAACTAGTTACGGTGATTTTAAAATGTCTAAAAACCGTTAGGCTTTCCTCTTTTCAAAAGGAAGAGCTAATTCCCTCTCCTTCAGTGGGGGCTGGACTAGTGACTCTTTTCTGAAGAATGCAGTGTGGTGGAGGTGACCAAGTGTGACTTCTAAGACCAGGTCCTAAAAGGCATTGTGGCTTCTGTTTGCTCTCTTTGGACCCCTCGCTCTGGGGAAGACGAGCAGCATGCCGTGGGGACTCAGCCCTGTGGAGAGCTGTGCACGGCCAGGAAGCTCCAGCAGCAGGAGGGGGCACCCACAGGTGGGCCTCCCAGTTCGTCAAGCCTTTGGACGATGGCAGCTCCAGCTGACCTCTTGACTGCGGCCTCATGAGCGACTGGAGCCAGAACTACCCAGGACTACCCACTCCTGAATTCTGGACCTGCAGAAATTGTGTGAGATGATAAATGTTCATTGCTGTTTTAAGCGGCCGAGTTTAAGGGTAATTCATTTTAGATTAATAACTAGCTTTCTCACTACATATTAAAGGAATAGAAAATAATGCGGGTAAACTGGCATTACATATCATTAACACAGCCATGGATGCAAGTGGTACTGAGCGAAGATCTTACATCCTTATTCCTGGTGAACTGCTCTTCCTGGCAGTCGCTGTGGCTAAGTATTTTAACGCTGGTGTTTGTAAGTAGCTTGGCTTCCTTGTGGTTGACCACACGCTGGGTAAAGATTATGCTGATTCATTCAACAAGGGTGAGTAATCAATTACAGGAAGGTGTGGCTTTTGGCTTAGATGTATTTTTCAGAAAATTTTAGTCAAAGAGAAATACATGGACTCCACTTGGTATTCCTCCAACCTCATGCTAGACTATGAAAAGACAAACAATAACAAAGAAACCTAAGAACGTCTTTAAAGGGTTTGGTTCAGGCAGAATAACTGTTTTGCAGTTTTAAAATCCAAATGTTTTAGGTGCCGTGGAAGGGTCAAGGTGATTTGTACTATGAAACCAAACTGGGCCTTTTCTCTCTCTTCAAGTTCATCTTTTCTTCTTCCAGTGGCTCCAATTTCAAAACTTACCTTTTTCTTTAAAAGACATTCATTGTTCTATTAATAAGCCTGTCCCTGCCTTCATGAATAGGGTCCCGTAAGAAGTTAAGAGTTCCTTTCTCAGGGACAGTCTGGTGCTGAGAACACCTACAGTAAGCTGCAAGGCGGTGGTGGTTGCTGCCAGTTGGGCTCAGATTACAGTGACTGAGGCACCCCAAGCACCTTCTTGAGCTGCAGTTTCTAAGGACTCGATGTAATAGAGGCACCCAGTGAGCCCCAGAGGGGGGAAATACTGTTTTTTCCAAGAATACACACAGGTGAGTGTGTGTCCTGGAACATCCGGAAAATAACGACTAAGTTTTATTTCAACTTAAATTAACTTGTGGTACTCAATTCAACAATAACCTCTCCTCACACCTTGAGGGATTAGAAACAAATGGTAAGCAGGTTAATTTAGATTCAGGGATTTTGTCTTCACTACTGTCAGCTCCAGCTCATGACAAGTCCCAGCATTCTTACGGAGTCCTCTCTGTTCCAGGTCCCCACCAACTGATGCTGTAGGAACCCCCAGATGTCTGCTGGGACGCGGCTGGACATTTGAATAGACTGCCTTTCTTCTAGGTTAGGAGAAAGTCTGAAACCAACTGCTATATATTATAGATGGACTTTCTGTTGTTTTTTAATTTAGGAGGTAGGCTTCACATCACAGAGGCTTGTGCTAGTGTGACTGCAGTAAGTTCAAAGCCAAATACAGAAAGCTCCCTGTGTGAGTGCATACCAGCAGCATCCTTTTCTGTTTCTAGCTCTTGGTCCAGAAAAGAAGATAGCAGGAACGTATTCAATTACATCTTCTTTTAAGACTTTTTAATTACATGAATAGAAAGCTTTACTTTTTTTTAAATAAAGCTTTATCATGTAATTAGTTGTCTTTTTTTCCAACATAGTTCTAAAGCTTGAATATTGTAATTTTAAAAATGAGTACTGGCGCCCGGCCGGTGTGGCTCAGTGGTTGAGCGTCGACCCATGCACCGAGAGGTTGCCGGTTCAATTCCCGGTCAGGGCACATGCCCAGGTTGTGGGCCTGATCCCCAGTGGGGGGCATGCAGGAGGCAGCCGATAGATGGTTCTCTCTCATCGATCATTCTATGTCCCTCTCCCTTTCCCTTCCTCTCTCTCTAAAATCAATAAAGAAAAAATTTTTTAAAAAGATGAGTACTGGCTAGTGCAGGATAATTTAATAGAAGATAGCATCTTGCTCTTACCTAACCCTAAAGATATTTTTATAAAGTTATTCTTCCCATAAGAAGGTGCCCTAGAAACACAAGGCTATATTTTTGCTATGATAAAATGTGTCCAAATAACTATAAACAAATGTGATGACAATGGTAATAATGTACTCTGGAAATTAACTGTTAAACGCATGCCTATACTTAACCATCCAATAAAATATGTCCCAAAACCAGTTTGCTCTCCCACAGTCATAATGACAAATGACAGCGTCAATGACCAAAAACCACTGATCTCAAACTAATAAAGGAAATGATAATTTGTTCATTTTGTCTTGACTGTATTTGTATTTGTCATTGTTTATTTAAGTATTGCATAACTGCTGATCACCCCAACCCCTATTTTGTAAAATTCAAAGACGTTTTGGGCTTTTGCCCCCTCTCCATTTCTTCCTGGTAGTCTATATAAGATACTCTTCTGTCCAGAATAGTTAGATCTGATTCTTGGTTACTTCAGAAAGGCTATCATAAACAACTGAGAATGTTCTGAAAAGATTCTGGAATAGCATTTGTAGATCAATCTTACATATTAAGCTGTGTTCAGCTACTGTTTCAGGGATGGCAGGCACTGCTACTTGCTCTAGAAGTCGGTCTAGGCACCGCGACCATGAATCACACACCCTGTCCACCCGCTGTAGGTGCCCCACCAACGCTGGTCGGTCTGGGACTTGGACACGCGCCACAGCCCTGCCCACCTCCCCATGACACGTCACCAGACAGAACACGGGGAGGAGAAACTGATGGGAGCGTGGATGGAATCCCTCTCTGTCACTAACCTCTGACCTCCCTCAGCTCTCCATTCATCAGGCACTCAGTGACAACAGTACCTGCACGTGTGTAGCTGTGGGGATTAAAGGCTGTAATAAGTATCAGATGTTAGGAACAGTGCCTAGTACATAGTGGACCCTCAAGGAATGTTGGCTGTGCCTGTTCTTGTTTAAGGGACAGGAGATGTACAAATGTGGAAAATCAGATCTGAAACGAATGGCAGAGTATTAAAGACAAACAACGGCTGTTTTAAAATCTCCATTAGACCATCTGTATTCTAAAACACACACACAATCTGTACCAATTAAATACAATAAAGTCGAAAGGGGATATAAATTACAGTTTTTTCTTTTTTAAAACAGACAATAGTAAAATACTACAGTCAGCTCACTATACACAAAAATCATGAACAGCAGCTTTTCATTAAAGTCTCCAATATCTTACTCACTCACTGATGCTAAGAACGTCGAGGACCAAGGCGCCGCGGGCTGCGCACCTCTCCCCCTCACACACACTGCTGTCCCTCCAGACCAGCTGTGCAGGCATCTACAGAACGGGCACACACAGCGCCTTTGTAAAAACTTCTGCACACACACTCCTTCCCAGGTGTCCATGAGCAGGAGGATTTTACACGTGGAGACACGGACAGCAGGGTCATCTGTATTCTGTCATCCGCAAACATGGTGAAGTGGACACTGAGAGCTGGACAGCTCCTTCCATCTCTTCAGCATTTTCCAGAATTAAGTATGATAGCAACAGTAAACACCATACCACAACGAAACCCACCAATCCAAACAAAACCACAAAGACAAAAATCAACACCCCCCCACACACACCCCAATCCAACTCTTGGTATGTTCTCGTGTTTTTTACAGTAATACTGCTTTCCGCACTCTGCCTGCCTTGCTGGGCTGAACCAGGGGATGAGACATGCTGGAGGCAGAGCCCCAGTCGCTGTCAACGGTTCTAGTGCGATGTCAAGTCAGCAGGTGGCAGGCCAGGTGGAAGACCAAAGAACAGAGCTGTGAGTTTTCAGTGTGCTTACGAAACAGGACAGAACGGCGGCGCGGGGCCTGGTAGCCACGGGGAGATGGCACCAAGCTTGCAGTCAGACACATATGTACACAGAAAACAAGAGTGGACAGCCACAGCGGTCAGTCGTATGGAAGTTCTTTGGTTATAAAGAACGGCATTCTGTAATCTTTTCTGCAAAGAAGCATTTGCAACCTCGTTCTTAGGCAATAAAGCATCTCATCTGCTTGTGTATATGGGATCGCCCAAGTTGCTTTGTAACAAAGTCCAGTACCTTATGATTTCTACAAACCACTTTACCTGCATTTTAGTGTGCAGTCCCGTCTGTCTTGGAACAGACATACTATAGATACACATTTCATATACATAATATATATTATTTATAAAAAACCACATTAGAGTACTGACTCCAGGTTCTACAGGTTCTGATTAAAATTGTACAAGAAGAAGTTTGTTTGAATCTGTGGAGGTTTCTACACAGGGCGGCGTGTAGTAAGTGCAAACATAAATACTGCCACTGAATTGATCCAGGATTTTCGGGTCTCTGGCTTTCTGGAAAAAGCAGAAGCTGTCGATTCACCCCGGTGGCAAAGCACCACTGCTTCTTCTTGCTCAGGAGGGGAGAGGTGGTGGCCCAGGGGCATGGCTTCTCCACGCTGGTCTGAGGTCCCACTGGGCGCAGCATGGTTTAAAGATGAGGCTGGTGCTTTCGAAAGGAGACCCAGGACAACGACGACGCTGGGGCCTGCGGAGGAAGTGCCTGCTGCCTTTCACCGAGCAGTCATGGTCGTGCCCCCCTGGAATTCAGAGGCTAGTGAGTTAAAGCTCTGGTCCCCACCTCC
Organism: Tadarida brasiliensis; assembly: GCA_030848825.1. Lineage (NCBI taxonomy): Eukaryota > Metazoa > Chordata > Mammalia > Chiroptera > Molossidae > Tadarida > Tadarida brasiliensis. The sequence goes on from CM061264.1 coordinate 79,355,254, forward strand.
CCTCCCCACCCACAGGGACCACCCCACACAAGGGGCTCTTCCCAAAGGGACCCACAGGATTCGGTTTACGATGGAATCCAATTCTAAAATGTACAGCATGCAAGGGAGGGAAGTGGCCCCAAGGTGAAGCTTCTGGGAGAAGTAACGGACAGCAAGACCCCAAGTTAAAGTAAAAAAGTGTTATTTCTGGGCCCACATGCTAAGTCATATCAAGGTGAGAACAAAGGTCAAATTTTAGTACTGAAAAAAAATTCTCAAACTGTTACAGTGTCAAAACAACTTATCAAAACCAAAATAACAGATTTACTACAGCAATGATAAGAAAAAAAAGTCACCAAAATCACCATTACCCGAACACAACAATTTTCCCAAATTCCACCTTTAAACCAAGACCTTTGGCAGGGACACACAGTTCAGGAGACTTTCAAAAGCAAAACCCAGGCATTCTTCCCGTCTGTCGGGTTCCAAACCACCCAGGCAGTGACCGAGGGGGTGCTGTCTGTCTTCCCCCTTCCATGGGCCGCGTGTCTCACCGCGTGGCCCCTGGACACCCTGCCTCACGTTTCCTCGGTGGAGGGGTTTGTGAAAACCTCATCCCCCAGCCTTCGGCCCAACTGAAGTAAACTCTCAGGGGTGGAGGGCAGGGACTCCTGGGGATCTGAGTCTTTAAGAGGCACCCTCTCCCAACACCCCCAAGGAATTCACTGCACATTTAGGTGGAGAAGCACTGTTCCAGGATAAAGAACTGTCCTCGGGCTTCTTGTCCAAGTCCTCCTTGGACCTCTTGGAAGGGGGACTGAAAGCCCATGTAGGCCAGCAATGCAGATTCTGCCTGAAGATCAGTGTAGAGGAAGCTGAAGACTTTCAAGCCAACGGGTGTTTGGTTTGCAAGAATAGTTGAGTAACTTTATTATTATTCTTAAGTTGGGGAAAGAAGTCCTTTTCTTGATGTAGGAGATCACTGTTTGGGCTTTTGCAGTTTATGAGTATGCTGTACAAATGGCCACGCACTGAAAATTTAAGGGCTAATATGGAAAACGTGGGTGGGAAAAATCCACCCAACTGAAATGGTAACTTCCTCAGCAAAACAGAGATGGAATGGCACCAGGATTATCTTATCCTTCATGCGCTTTCTAGTTCGGCCAGCAATTTGTTCTGCTAAGCGCTGGCTCCCATACCCCTTACACAGCTGCGCTTGGGCTGTGGGACCAAAACAGTGACCCTTAATGGGTACAAATGGGGGCACTCAGGAGCAAAGTGCTCAGAAGCAGATAATCTCTTATTTATATAATTTGCTATTTTCCTTAGGAATATTAGTAAAACTCCATTTTGTTCCAACATTGGAATGAAACATAATAAACCAACCTGGGTAACTTACAAAGCTCAAACTTGTTGCTCAAGGAACTCTCCTCTCCTTCCCCAGAGCACCTTCATTCTATGGACACCTAATGATAGCCCTTTATCAGTTCTACGATGCACGTTATCTCCCCCACGTTTAACATCTCTGAAATTGTATTGTGTCTTACAGTTGCTGGTATGATGTAGTTTATTGGAAGTACTTCTTCTTAATGATACACAAAATAATGGTGTATCTAATTGGCGAAGAAATCACGAATTTGATGAAATAGACAGACACTACCAGAATTAAATGTCTCAGGGAATGAATATGAGGCTGACTGGTCCTTATCCACATGAATGCTCAGTTCAACAACACCCACACAGCAGCTGAAAAAGCCACTGCTCCTGCTCCTACGTATTCCCTGTTCCACTCTGAAACTATGCATGCAGACTTGCTCCCCACATACAGACGCGAGGCAGCATGTGGGTCCCCAGGTGGGTCCATCTTCCCTGTCAGAAACATCTGAATGGATCTCTCCTAAGTCATTGAGGTGAAGGGGGCCGGTGCACAATTAGGTGTGCTCACTGACAGCACAGAACCCAAAGGCATGCCTCTGGAATTTATTACCTGGTCATTCTCTGCCAAGGAATGCAGCTGGCCAGGGTCCTGCGGCTCATCTGAGACACTTTTATCGTCCGTTTTATTCGGTAGGTTCTTCCTACTTGAAATCTCTCCTGCAGTGGAATCTGTCAGAGCATCAAAATCTTTCCCATCTGATGCTCCCATAAACTCGGTGAAAGAATGGTCCTCGAGGATGTCTGTGGTGTGCTCCACGGTCACCTCCCTGGGGCAGAACTCCCGGGCAGCTCGGCTGTCTTTGCTGCAGCAGGCATCTTGTTCTGAGCATGAGCCAGTCCTACAGAATATTCTGGAGTTTTTATCAGGGACGCTTTGGGACGATGGGCTCCCTTTGGCTAAGGCACTGTTTTCCTTGAGTGGCACCACAATTACCTTATCTTTTACCAAGCCTCTTTCTAGCTCTGCCAACTCTTTGTTGGAGGGTGGTCTGCAATCTTGCACAAGTGACAGTCCAGAATGCTCACTGGAGTCTGCATCTCTTGTCTGCATGGCTAGCTGATCGGAGCTGTCACTAGAGGGGACCACCATGTCGGACAGAGTGGCATTGGAGGCACTGTGGGAAAAGTAGCCACTGGTAATACTGCTGGTGGTAGGGCTACGAGACACTTCTTTCTCCAGGACCCTTGAGTTCGTCAAATCTACTTTAGAAGAAAACCACTCTCTGTTCTCCAGGCTGGCATTGTAAACACTGAAGTCAGCAAACTCCACCGGCACATAAGGCTGTGAACCTATCAGCTTCCTGTTAAGAGCTTCCAGGTCGTTTTCCTCCTCCTCGGAGTCCTAGAGAAATGAAGCAGAAGTCAGTCATTAGCTCCTTATAGCAACTATACTGTTGAGACAGGTTTTAAATACTTCACTATTAAAGGCATTCACATTTAGTGTTGTTGTTTTTTTTCTGAGTTTGGTTAAACCTTGTCACCTATTATGGACACAGGTATGTTATTCTCAGATATTTGTGAACACAAACCCATTACCTCCTAACGTGAAGATTTATTTCTTCTGCACTCACTCCATGCTAAATAGAAACTCTTCCTCCCCTGGTTTAAGAAAAAGGATGGAATAAAGTCGGTGGACTTGAACTAGTCACTCGTGATTAGTCTTCAGTTGGGATGTTGTCCCTTCTCCAGTTAAATGAGAGATGGACAGCCAGCGAGGAGCTGCTGCACCTGTTCTCACAGTCCTCACCTAGGAGACAGTGCGGATAGGGAAGGCCATCTGTGACATGTTTCTGAGCTACTTTATGGTAGAGAGGGAGGAAAGTAAAGCCCCAACACAAAAGGGTTAAGAACACAATCTCAACGCCCATTCTCAGTATTATACTAAATATTGGAAGGCTGTAAAGTACTAACAATCATTCTGACAATTACCTTTCCAGGGGTTCTGAGAAGCGTGGATAGAGGATTTGGCTAGAAGGTGAGGACGATAAGATTTAAATAGAAATCTCCTTTGTCAAATAGCTTTAGAATTCTGTTTACAATGATTGATAAACTGCAAAAGTGGGTGTTATCAACTCCCCAAACTCTCTCCCCAATAAATGATCCTTTTATAGTTTGTGGAAAACAATGTAAAACACATGGGTATTTTACGTTCAAATAAAAACAAATGATATTACTATCTGGTCATTTCTAATTAACCTCATAAATTTTTGATGACACAGCAAATAATCCTTTTCCCTTTTAAAATGTGATTTTCATTCAACGTTCACCTAGTACCCTCTATGTGCCAGCCATTGTTCCAAGAACTGGGAAGAACAGTGTTGAGCAACAAGGGCATGGTGCCTGCCCTCAGGGAGTTAAGACTTTGGGTCCTTGTTCTTAGAACTATACTGGACACTGCCCAGGTGGATGACAATTTCCTGGAACCAAAACCTCAACCTTACTCATCAGAGAGACACTGGGAGGGGAAAGGGGCAGAGAGAGAGGATGGGAGGGGTAGGAAGGCCACACCCCATAGATATGGCAGACGGTAGTCCACAAATCAACATAAATTTCATCTACTGAATTTTATTGTAATATTTTCTTTTGCATCACATTAGATGCCAAATACCTAAAAATAGTTTTACTCTTCAGTGCTTTTTAGTTTTAAAAATAACTTGAATATAAATTATTTAAAAGCATCAGTAGTCTTAATTCCTTGGCTATTCATTAAAGGTGAATATCAAATATCAATGATAAAGTTCCAGAAATTAGCAAAACAAATATTTTGGCAACACTGATCTCTTGCCATCTTATCTTTAGCTGAATTGCAATTAAGTGGCATTGCTGAACAATGGGTGGGTTGAGTCCTTTCTCAGGGTTAGGGGAATGTTTGTAAAGGAGCAAAGATTGAACAGAATTGTTTGGATCAGTATCCTTTGTTAATATTTTCTAGATTCTCCACTTGACTTGTTTAGACTCAAAACTGAATGGCAAGTGTTTGTATCTCTTCTATTTCCTTTTGACTTAAGCAAAGAAACAAAATTCCCCAAGCCCAGGAGTCCCTGATGTAGTGCATTACTAAAAAGTTAGCTGTTGCCAGGAAAACTAAATTTGAAGATGAGAATTAGTACTTTGGGGCCCTTTCTGTGCCTAAAGTTACTTCTTCTGAAGCTCGAGGAAAGGCCTGTCATCCTAAAGTGAAACAAATGAAATATTCAATCACAAATCTAATGTGTAGAAATAGGTGTACATTTATCAAACTCACAAGGATTAAAAAAAAATTATTCCTAGCCAGGCCAGTGTGGCTCAGTGGTTGAGCGTCGACCCATGCACCAAGAGGTCACTGGTTCCATTCCCAGTCAGGGCACATGCCCGGGTTGTGGGCTCAATCTCCAGTTGGGGGCGTGCAGGAGGCAGCCGATTAATGTTTCTCTCTCATCGATGTTTCTGTCTCTCCCTCTCCTTTCCTCTCTCTCTAAAATCAATAAAAACATATTTTAAAAAATTATTTCTAAAGGATTAGAGTGACCTTTAGTAAAACTGCAGAGTCTACAAAAACCCCAAGATGTTAAGTTCAAACAGGGATCAGTACATAGTTATGCACGTGAGGTGGATTTAGGGGTGGAGGGAGAAGGGCTGCAGCAATGGGGACAACTCATTCAGAGAAAAGGAAACCGAGTACAGCGGAATATTTTTTAACATGTAAAAGGAGACTGAAAGTTTATCAAGTTTCTGTCTTCAAAAAGAAAAGAGAGGACTTAATTGTCTTAAACTGTATGTTAAGGGAATTTGGTGACATAGACTTTTTATTCCAGAAATATTATTTATCATTGTATCTTAAAGAAGACTAAACCCAGCACCTTCCTACTATGTCTTAAAGACAAAAAGAATAAAAACTCTACTTAAAAGCGGATCATAGAATCAAGTTCTCAAGCTTCTCTATCACTACAGTCTTCACGATTTGATTTCTGCAATTTATTTTATGCAGCTGATATTTATCTATAGGAAAAAAAACCTTGATTTTAAGAAGGAATCAAAATCCACATAAAGCAGTGACTCTGCAAGGAGATTCACTCGGTTAGTCATTTTCACTCCCACTGTAATTGGGTCTGTGTTGTTCATTGGGGAGATGGTCTGTTTTCAGAAAGACTGCATCAGCCAAGGGCCCCTAGTACTTCTGTCCATGGTGCTAAGGGGTGGGCAGCCCCTGTTGGAAGAGCAGCAGAGGGGTGACTGATACTGCACCTTCTCTGGGGTCACTGGGGTCAGTCCAGTTCTGCTGAGGGATAGAGCCTTTGTTCTTACACTCATTAACTGTGAGACCTTGGGCAAGTCACTCAACAAGTCTTTCGTTTCTTCCTACGTGAAATGAGAGAAATAAGCCACATGCCATGTATGGAAGATCTAAGGGAGGGAGAAATGACTTTCTTTCTGCTCTTCTCTCTGCTTCATGACTTAGATAGACTCCAAATGCCTATCGTTGCCTTTATCTTACTCATACAAAACACGAAGTACATGTCTTAAATGATAAAATACTGCTTTAAAGGACCAAGCATAGCTATATTCACTATGTTTTATGTGAAATTATGGGTTACTTTGGTAATTAGATGAGCTTAAAAAAAAAGGAACAATGTCTCAATACTGCTTCTCAAAAATGATTTAAAACTCCCTTGATCAGAATGAACCACTGACTCACTCTCTGACTTTTCAAGGGTGGAAAAAGAAAGTCAATTAGGAACAAAGGAATAAAACAGTTTATATCCATTTATAAGGGGAGAAATAAAATTAAATCTCCCTAAAGAGAAACTAGTACTTCAGATCAAGCAAGTAACACCCTTAAAATCTGCCAAAGCATCCTGGAAAAGCTGCTATCTGAAATAAATCAAACCGTTGAATAGCTTCGGAGATGAAGAGTGCTCCGAGGGCCAGGCTTCCAAGGAGAGCAGAGGCCGATTTCGCAAGTGAAATGGGAATTTCACCGTCGAGTCCTGCTTGGTGGACTACCCAGGGTGTCCATCACGCGGAGTCTAACAGCTGCTTGGGACTTCCTGGGTCAAGATAATCTGGTTCTATCCTACCTTCTGCTAGCCAGAAGTCCGGAGATAGGTTTTATTTTAAAATATTGAAAGTATAGAAAATAACTATTAGGCAAACTCTGAAAACAGTGAGACTATCTACTGGGCAGCCCAGAAGGGTCATTCAGCTGTCCTTTTTTTTTTTTTTTTTTAAATTTTTTTATCCTCACCGAAGGACATTTTTCCATTTACCTTCAGATAGAGTGGGAGAGAGATGCGGGAGAGAGAGAGAAACATCGATGTGAGAGAGACACTGGCTGCCTCCCGTACAACCCCGACCAGGGCCAGGGACAAACTGCAACCTAGGTATGTGCCCTTGACCGGAATCAAACCTGTGACTCATTGGTCTTTGGGCCAGTGCTCTAACTGCTGAGCCAAACCAGCCAGGGCATCCATCTAGCTGTCTTATAATGTGTTCTACCAAAGTTTACCTATTGTTAAAATGAGTTTAAATGTAGTGCCTGTGCATTACGGTGGTAAGGGCCATGTCAACAAACAGATCCGATCAGCCACAGAGCCAGAGAATCTGAGGGTAACACAGCAGGCACCTGGCCTTTCTAGCCCATGCTGCAGCCTGTGTTAATTAAGCAGGGGGTGGTCAACTAAGTGACTGAGCAGCTCATTAGGATTTGGAGGAGCAGCTGCTGTTGTGCACTCTCCTCTCCAGCAGGAATTAGGATGGGGATTTGGGGCTAGAGCGACAGGGAGAAAACAGAGGCAAAGGCAGCAGGGAGGGACAGAGAGGTGAGGGGGAAATGGTGCTTTTTCTCCTTCCCTCAGTGCATGGAGGAATGAGAAGGTCATTTCCTACGATCCAGCAGCACCCCAAGCATGCAGCAGAGTGGCCAACTGCATATCCAGAACTAGTCTGTTTCACACGGTGTGTATTAGCAGCACATCCCCGAACCGTTCAAGGACCTCACGTAATGAGCTTCTGGAGTGGATCTGACGCCGTGCAGCTGGGAGAGGAAACTTCCCACACTCTGCCCATAAAGCAGCCCCACACAATAGCAACGTCAAGCAGACCCCTTGCTCCAAGCTGCTTTACTTTTTCAAAGTCTAGGAAAAGCTGCGTGAGAGTGAAAGCCCGGACACAAAATTACAGCATTCCTTCCAGGTCTGAGAATACCGTTGTTTTTTGTCTTTTTAAATTGAGATAGCATTTATAATTCAAAGTGCCTGGTATACAGTGTTGTAAAAATGATTCCTCAAATTTGTAATTTGAAAACCAAGTTCTGGGGAATGAGATTTTACAGGTAGAGTTTCAACCTACCTGTGGTAAAATACAGATAAGCCATCCTGAAAGCGAGACTGATACGAAGGGATGTGGAATATGTTTAGCGAGCAAATTTACAAAGGCTATCTGGGATGCAGAGATGGCGACGATGACGGGCGATGATGGACTGGAGTGTGGCTACAAACTACAGAACAATCTTGGCAATCGCATCGAGCAACATGAAGAAAGCTTGCAAACATACCCACGGCTAAATGCATGATTACTTACTCCAAGTAAATGCAATTCCTCTAGGTAGATTAACTTCAGAATCTGGCCAATAGGTACAGGCACATCAGAAAGATTCAATATTAGTTAAAGTGATCCTTTGTTACACTTTTTATAAAGTCTAGAATCATGAAAAGTACCTTTTCCCTTTTTCTAAGCAAATTTACACTAAGCAAAAAATATCTAAATGAATTAAATAAAACAGAATGACTACTTAGGGGAAAAAAATCACAGGTCACGGCCACATTCATGCAAAGTTTCATTACCGATGGTCACACTAAAAAAAAAAAAAAAAAAAGACCCAACACATATCTTAATTTTTTCTGAAGTATTTGGGTGATTTTCTGTGAAAGGGCCTTAAACCCACCACCAGGCAATATGAGAGAAACGGTTCCAGAACTTACAAGCTTCTTCTCACGTTTGCTATTGTGTTCTACTGGCATGCTGCTGCCATTGCTTCCTGAGGGCACAATGCAGCCAGGGTTATGTGCCTGAGATGGAGGCATGCTCTGCAAAGGTTAAGACACACAGATGCATCACACACAGGAGACGATGACAGCCGAAATACACATTCAGTTCGAGCACGTTAGAAAAGCGATGCAAACACCTTGATTACACGTGAGTAGTGCAGCAAACCATTTTGTAGGCTAGAGTTAAACTACTAATGAAATCTGACAAGGTTACACAGATTCTATGGCAAAGAGCATAATTGGTTTTATCAAATAAAAAAAAAAAAAAAGGAAGCCTTTAATATTTTCAAAACACCTAGGGAACATCTCTTTCTCACTTCAAAGATAAAAAAGACCTTGAAAATCCATAGACACAAAGAAAACAGCAGCAATTACAACAAATAAAAAATTCTACCATGACCCTGTGTGCTTGAGAAAGAGGTATTCCAGAAGAGGATCCATGAAGTGATCACACGTGTATGTCTACATGCAGCATCCAACTTGTTAGTGCAAACTGTTACTTCTCCACAGGCAACACGATTGACTTTTTCTACCTTACATGGTACAGACAAGTCAAGCATTTACCTCCTGGCTTAGAAGAGGTCTTGCTTCGAGAGCTAGCCTTTTCTTATGCTCCTCTTTTACGGGCATTAGGGGCTTGAAAAACTTTGGTGGCTGAGGAGAGAATGCTTTAAAAGGGCTGACTGTTAAGGCATGAGGATTCTCTGATGTACAACCTGGGGACGACAAAAGAGGCACAGGTTTATAGGCACAGGGTGCTTTCACCAGCATACAGGAAGCAAGGCATAACCTAGCCACAGGAGTATCTTTTACAACAAATACATTAATATGCTAATATATGGCCAAGCATTAGAACAGAGGTAGACAAGAATGGAGATATATCTACAAAGTCACAAAGAGTCATCAAAGAAATGAGAAACCAGAATTTCTACCCTCTTTTCAAGAGGAGCCACTCACCAGACCACCTTTGACTCACGCTGCTTTTGTTTCTCTGAATTCTCAGAGCCCTTATTATCTGCACCTGCATTTTGGCACTTTAGCATTTAATATCTACTTTTCTATGTACTTTGTTTCCACAGTTAGATTTTAAGATCTATAAATGGGACCTTTTTGTGTCTTTCATTGCATATAGCAAGTAGAGGCTCAATGAATTATGAGTGAATACTGTATGCATTTTCTTGCACGCCCCCTTTTTCCTTAAGCCACCCTGCTCCATTTGACTGAGGAAGGGCAATTTTCTTTCTTGCTTTTCCTCATTTCTGACATTTTTTGACCTCTTTTCCTCTTCCTACATTTTTCTCCCAGCACACTGGTGCAATGGCCCTCAGGTGAAATACAAGGTGTAAGATCACATAACTGATTTACATATCCACAGACCGCTGTTCCCTCAGGGCACTGAAAGGTTATAATATTCAGGTAATAAAGTTGTCACTGACGAAATTCCTTTCTGGTATCCTTTTAAAAATTGCTGTAGCGCTGGGCCAGTGTGGCTCAGTGGATTGAGCGTCATCCCATGGACTGAGCGGTCCCAGCTTGATTCCCCGTCAGGGCACATGTCAGGGTTGCAGGCTCGATCCCCAGTGAGGGGTGTGCAGGAGGCAGCCAATCGGTGTTTCTCTCTCACATGGATGTTTCTATCTCTCTCCCATCCTCTCTCTCTAAAATATCAATAAAAACATATTTAAAAATAAATAAATAAAAATTGCTTTAGGAATTAGAGACATGTTCTCCTACAAAATCCTTTAATTTGAGTAGAAAACATGACAGAGGTGGATACTCTTTGGGTGAAGAATGAAGTCTAATCACAATGGAATAAGATTCATGTGTGTCTCAAAACTGATTTCCAACTCAGGAAATTATATATAAAAAATGATTTGACTATCTAAAGCAGCGGTTCTCAATCTGTGGGTCGCAACCCCTTCGGGGGTCGAACAACCCTTTCACAGGGGTCGCCTAAGACAGAACAGTAGCAAAATTACAGTTATGAAGTAGCAACGAAAATAATTTTATGGTTGGGGGGTCACCACAACATGAGGAACTGTATATTGGATACAAAGCAAAAAGAAATCAAATAAACGAACATGATACATTCCATTCAAGAAGATAGTTTCGGATTATCTAGCAAACCAGAATTTCAGCTTCCTGTCTTATTATTTGCCATCCAAAAAAGAATTTTACTCCATGCTTTTCCTAAGGAATTATAAAGAAATAACACAGAAAAACAATCTCACCACTACCTTCTTTACTCCTTCGAGGTGAGTCCCTGGGTAAAGTTCCGTAACACGCCGCTACATCTTGGGAACTGGAGCTGTACTCAGACATGTCTAACTGGTTCTCTGACCAACCCTACAGGGTAAAAACATGGGTTAAGCTGGAATGAAGTTCCTCTAAAATAAGAAATGAAGCCCAGATTTGAGGGCTTTTTTTTTTTTTTTTTAATGGAATGGTAGTATGTACTCTTCTCTGTTTTTATTTTTATTTTATTTTTTTTATAATTTATTTTATTATTAATTTGTTTTTGTTACAGAAGTTTTTCCTTTTTTTCCCCCATTGACACCCTCCTCCCCCTCCCCTTCTTCTCTGTTTTTATTATGAAGTATTTTAAACACACAGAAAAGTCCTAAATATGACAAATACTGTCACACCCAAGGTATACCTAGAGTGAATAAATTTTAATATTTTATTGCATTTGTTCAAGATTTAATAAAATCATTACAAATAGAGTGACCTACAGGTGTCCTTCATCTTCCTCCCTCCCCAGAAGCAGCCACTTATATGAATTTGATGTGTATCTAAGAAGACTGGATAGTTTAAAGACCAAACTGAAATACTTTTTAGAGGGAAATGGTTCCATCAATCATTTTTCCTGGGTAGCAGGCACAAGCTGGGACTGCCCCAGGCAAACTAGGTGATATGGATACTCTACATATACCTGAGATTTAAAAGTATCAAACTGGCACAAAATATTGGTATCCTAAAGGGAGAAACTCCTCTCATATATCATATAAGCTTATTTAATTTACTTCAACTTCTCAGGAGTTAGTTGCCTCTAAGGACTAAAATTTTAAACTTCTTGAGGACATAATCGGAATCCACAGTCCCTAGTTTAGTAACTTATATATGATATGTGGTTAAGAAATGTTTGCTGAATAAGATAATGTTGCAAATGCCCTTCATTTTAAATCCTTAATTTTACTCACTTGAAATAATTGTGATTTTGCTATGGTGGATGTAACACCTTCTTAAATCATTTAGCTTTAGACTCATAAACACAGATATTCAATGATGTGTGGTATTATCCTGGTATGGAAAGCAGTATTATGCTAGGTAACAATGTAATACTCAGAATGCACAGCAATTTCACATCAAGTATTTGAACTTGGAAATGGACATGTGGAGACAATGATCTGTATAACATTAAGATGGGAAGTCCAGAAATCTTAAAAACACCAAGATACCCTAACTGTCTAGACTTAGAGACTGCTAATAACCTAGTCATGCTCACAGGTACACACCTTATCATCTTCATCAAAGCCAGAAAGGTCTGGTCGACTGGAGGAGACCTATAAGAGATTAATAGTTTTACCAATGTGGTTTATATATTTAACATAAATTTTATATATACATGTATAAAAAAATATGTCACATACACAGGTGAAGCCTGTATGGCCATCTCCCCTCTACTTTCTTTCTTCTCTCCCAGAAGCAATGACTACCCTAAATTTGGGGTTTATTATTCCCATATAGGTTTTATATAATTACGTGCCTATAAATAATATATAGCATTATTTTGCATATTTTTATAATTCATATAAATTTTATCTTACTACACATGGTCTTCCTCAATAGTTTAATAATGTATTTGTCATATTCTAGATGGACATCTAGGCTGCTTCTAATTTTTTTTTAAATTATAAATTATGATGAAATAAAAGCTGTTGCTGCTGCCTCTAAATACCACTCTTGACATGCGTACTAGTATTGACCTGTGTATTATTTCAGCACTCTTTAGTCCTAAATGCATCCCATGTATCTCTGAGAACCTCTGAGCATATATTAAGGCATGGAATTTCTAGCGGTAGACAAGGTATGTGCCCCTTGAGCTCTGCTCTTCCAAAGGAATTTTAGGATCAGCTTATCAAATTGTAAGAGAAATTATGTTGGGAATTTATAGATCAGTTTAAGACATGTGCCAATTTTTTGATATTGTGTATTCCCATCAATGAACACAGTCTCCCCATGAGTTGAGGCCTTCTTTGTGGTGATAGCTGGATTCAGGTTTTCTATTTCTTCTTGATTCCTTTTTTTTGCAGGAAATTTCCATTTTGTTTAAGCTTTTACATTTACTGACATAATGTTATTCATGGTTTACTCTTATGATGTCTAAATCTGTTCTCTCTATAGTGATAAGCCCCTTTTTATTTCCAATATTTGTATCTTCTCTCATATCTTCTTTTCTGCCCCAATCAATATAACTATAAGTCAATCCATTTGACCAGTCTTTTAAAAATACCCACTTTTCAGTGTTTTTTTTTCTATTTGATATGCCTCTGTCTGATCTTTATTATTTCCCTCTTTATTGAATTTATAATTCTGCTCTAATACTTATTACCTTCTTTTAAGAAAAAAATTTTGATTTTTTTCTAACTTTAAAAAATTGTATCCATAAATATTTCTCTATGAATCTCTTAAAAATTAGGAATTCCTCCTCCCTCTTTAAAAACCATAACCATAATACCATTATCACATCTTAAAAAGTAACTCCTAAATAGTATCAGATATCCAGTCAGTGTTAAAATGTTTCATAAACATTTTCACAGTTAATTTCGAATCCAGATCAAAATAGGTCACACATTGCAATTGGATATATCTGGTCTCTTTTAATTTATGTTTTCCCTTTTCTCTAGGTCATTCTTCCTGTAAAGTTTCCCACAGTCAGGATTTTGCTAATTAAATCCATGTGGTGTCATTTAACATTTTCCTCTATCCCCTGGAAATAGTAGTAGTTAGATCTAGAGTTCTGATCAGATTTAAGTGCAATGCGTGTGGGGTGGGGGGGAGTAGAATACTTCATAGCTGGTTTTCCTTTCCATTGTAAGATAGATGTTTCCCTCATTGTTTTTTAACTCTTCTTTTTAATATAAGAGCTACGAATTTCCTAACAGGAGCTCTCAGGCTTTCATTTCCTCTACTGTCTACTATTTGTAAGAGCCCACTAAAGGCCCAGTCATGCTACACAGGGGTGTTGTCAGGCGTGCTTCCCGAGATCAGAGGAACAAGCGTGGCACCTCGGGGCGCCCACACCAGTGCCGAATGTTCTATTCGCACCTATAAACCCCGGCCTCATGTCCCCCCACCTGCCGCACCCCAAGCCCTGAGCCACGTGGCGCGGCCTGGCGGGCGCGCTCACATTGTGCACGTTTGGCGTGCTGAGACTCCTCCGCAGGTGCCGAGCCTTCGTGGAAAGCGCTTCTTTGACCGTGACTGCCTGTAAATTCGAAAGTAACGTTAATTTTTCTCTTTCAATGACAAAAGTAATATATGTGTATTGCGGGTGACTTGGAAATACAGAAGTAAAGATCATTTCAATCCTGAACCCCACCAGCTCCCCCATATTTACAAAACCGGAAACTTTTTGTACCCACTAACTTTTTTGCTCAATCTGTCCAAAACATTTTTTCATAAATAAAACCAGGAAAACTTCTGAACTAAAGACATTTATGTGCTGTGTATTTTTTTCATAGGTGAGCAGAGGAAACATAGAAGAAATACCTCCGACTACATATCTCACAAAACTGCAATAAACTTGGATGCTGTGTGTTTTACTTACGCAGCAGTGTAGGTGGGTCTTTACTAAAGGAAGATTTTTCTGCTGGATGCCAATCTTAGTCCTCTTGTCGCTCAAAACACACTTTCCATAACTTCAACTACTGCTTCTAAGAAATGACACCTCCTGTCTTACAGTCCCACTACCCAGTGGATTTTCACCTGAATGTCATGCTGCTGCCCCAGAGTTAACCTGAATCTGAAAATTAGGGAACTAGTAATAGAATATGCTTAAGCGTATGGACTTCAGAGTCAAGCTTTCTAGGTTTATGTCCGACTGTGTACCACTTCCGAGTTGTGTACCGTTGGACAGGTTAGCTAACTCGTGGTAGCCTTTGTTTCCTCATTCACAAATGGGGATTATAACAGCATCTACCTCATAGGGTTATCTTGAAGATTAAATAAACTAATGTATCTAAATGACTTAGTCCCAGTGCTTAAGGAAAAGGCCTTCAATAAAATGTAGCCATTATTTGAATTTTTGTTCTATTTTGTCAAAGTAACTATTTTGTCTAAGGAGATCTCTACTCAAAATTTTCCTTCTTGGATTGATGTAGAGAGAAGGTGTTTGGTAAATCAATTTATCTTTGTCCACTTGGGATGAAGGCTGGTGACATCCTCTGCAGTCCAGTTACTTGCCTGCCGGAGCCGCTCAAGGCTCAGAATGTTCTCCACCTGCAGCACGCCACGTGTGTACTTCTCAATGTACGTTTCCCCATCTGACGTGCCTTCGTTTTCACTCCTCGCTGCCATGAGAGCCAGCGTCTCCCGGTCCTCAATCTCCTCTGTTGCCTAAAGCGACAAGAAGACAGTATGAAAAGTAGTTCTAATCAGAACTGTGGTGAGAAAATGCACGGTTTTAAGAATTAACATTCTCCATTACTTCTATTGTGATCTTTTAAAAAAGTGGTATGTATTTTACCTTTGGTATATTGGATACTATTTCATAGGTCACACCGCAGGAATAAAATATATTTTTCAGTGACATTCTCCTCTTCAAACTCTGGGTGAAACTCTGGTAGAAAAGGAAAGCTGAATTAAGCAATGTGAAAATAGAAGTTATTTCGTTTTTTATAAATTGTGAAAGCATTTGATACAGCTACAATGCTCAAAATAGAAAAAAAAAATGGAACAGAAAAACATCATTGTGTCTGTCCCTGAGGCACAATGATGTCCAGTTGTTATTTGGGCAGATTATAGAATTTGCAGTCTATTAAGGGATTTTTTTGTTTGTTTGTTTTTTGTGTGGTTGTTGCTCTGTCCCATTGCTGCCTTTCTTTGATGTCAGGGTTTAATCAGTCTCTCTTGGCACAGTCAGAAGGATCTGGACGGGATCCATTTTGCCGACAGTGCTCCTGAGGTGAGATCTGGGGAGGCACTCGGATAGGGATTTATTTGGAGCCTGTATTTCGTCCTGGTTTTGTCACTAATCCTCTTGGATCTGGCACTTAACCCTTTAAATAGTGAAATCTCAGAGCTCTACTCTCTGCTGGGATTACGGGTCTCAAATCAGCCATGGTGGAAAAGTCCCTGTGGATGACATAATCCCACTATCCTCAGACCCCGCAGTTGTGGATAAAGAGAATCAGACTGGAACTTGGCCAACGTGGCAACAATCTGCTCGTCCACTGTGTTAACACCACAAACACTACTTAGAAGGAAAAACTTCGAGCTCATCCATGCAACCGCAGAACCAGGCCCTGTATACCTGTTTGTTGTAAATATTGGCTGCAATCCGTTTTCGTAACACTAACTCCATCGCAGCCGGGTGGCTGAGCTGGACTGTGGTCTTCACTATCAGGTAAATCCGCTCATTCTGAGGAGTGACCCTATTCAAGTGAACAGAATCATGCACCGAGGAGTCCCAGGAGGCTATGGCTGAAACCTAAAAAGGGAGAAGGATGGGAGATGCAAGTCACAAGTCAGGTCGAGCAGTGTTGTATCACCCAGTAGAGAAAGAAAATAAATGCAACTCAACTGAATAATATTTTTCCTCACCTTTTTTGAATGACAACCCACAAGTTCTATTTTTTAAAGTTCCCAGTCCTCTTCCCCAAAGAAGACCATAGTAAAGTAATGGGAAACAGGCCACAGGCAAATGCATTAATCTGAAGCCCTTAAAGAGAACCTTAAGGGTCAGTTACCTCCTCATCACTGTGCTTTATGATGGGCAGGTAGAAAAACTGGCTGCCATGCTCCTTGGGCAGGATGGAGTTCACCCCCGATGCATGGGGGCCCACAAGCTGTTCATTGGCACTGAGGTCATCCGCTAACAAGTCCAGGGCACAGAAACAAAATTGGGGAAGGGGGAGTCAGTTTTTAATTAAAGACCAAATAGATGACGTTTACATGTAACACATTTAATTTTTTTTTCTTTCACTCTTTATCCTGTAGTTGATATAGAGGCTCCAATACTCACAACAGCTTTTTATTTTTTACAGAAATAACCATGGAGCCAAAAAAGTGCCTGTGTGAGTCTCCTACAAAATGGACTGAATCTATTCTATATGTAGTTCAAGGAGCAAATATTTCTATTACACACGCACACACACACACACACACACACACACACTCTAAACTTTTGCTGCTTTCTAGTATCTATTCCTCCTATAACCCAGTGTTAGATTTGTTGTCCTACTTACGTAACTTACACTACATTAGAAATCTGAGAAGTTCAATCACCAATTTAGAATCAAAGTTCTGAGCACTTGGGAGAAACATGATCATCTCCTTCCAATGCTGTACCAAAAGCGGGATTCACCCTTCACTTATCTCTGTAAGCAGTCATCCAGTTTTTGCTTCTACACCTCCAATAATGGGGACTCACCACTTCCTGAGGCACAGTCTATTTCTAGCTTTTTAAAAAAAAAGTCTTCATAGCCCTGGCCGGTTTGCTCAGTGGTTAGAGCGTCGGCCTGCGGACCAGAGTCTCGGATTTGGTTCCTGCTAAGGGCACGGACCTTGGTTGCAGTCTGTCCCTGGCCCCGGTTGGGGTCGTGTGGGTGGCAACCAGTTGATGTGTCTCTCTCACATTGATGTTTCTCTCTCTCTTTCTCTCTTCCTCCCTCTCTCCCTCCCGCTCTGTCTGAAGATAAATGCAAAAAATGTCCTCGGGTGAGGATAAAAAAAACAAATAAAATAAAATAAATAAATAAATAAATAAGTCTTCATATGAAGAGCCAAAGCCAGTCTCTTCATGTCTTCCTTCCACTCATTACTGGTCTTCCCTCCAGAAGAGAAGCTGAGAGGCTGTGTGCTGAGGGTCACAGGGCCCTGCAGAAGGGCCTGCCAGAGCCTGCCTGTCCCACACTCAGCAACTCCGCTTCTGTATTCTACACATGGGGTTCCCTTTGAGATTTCATTTTGAAAGTGGATTTTACTGCTAAAACATATTAGAAACCACTGTTCTAACTGCTATTGTAAAGGACAACCTTCCATGCAGGGTGACTGTGTGATCATGTTCTGGCATCAACACTACTGCAGCGGGGGCAAAGGACACCAGTCAGAGTGCAAAGACTGAAGATTTCAGAGCCATAACTGCTTTAATGTTTCCATATGAAGTTCTCAATTTCCCAAGTGCTCTCTCTTTAAGATTAAATATCCACAACTCTCTTCTAGTGAACCTACATGCCATGGCCATATATATTTGGTTGGACCAACAATGTCAGCTAGATACGTCATGTGAGTAAATAGAAAAGTGATTAAAGATCAGAATCGCCCTGGCCGGTTTGGCTCAGCGGTTAGAGCGTCGGCCTGCGGTCCGGAGAGACCCGGGTTCGGTTCTCGCTAAGGGCATGTACCTCGGTTGCGGTTTGTCCCCGGCCCTGGTTGGTTGTGCGGGTGGCAGCCACTCGATGTGGCCCTTTCACGTCGATGTTTCTCTCTCTCTCTCTTCCTCTCTCTCCCTCCTACTCTATCTGAGCAAAAAATGAAAAAATGTCCTCGGGTGAGGATAAAAAAAAAAAAAAGAAAAAAAAAAAAAAAAAAGATCAGAATCATGTGGGTCCGAATAGATCACAAACCTTAATTAAATGTGACAATCCCTAGAAGGTTAGGGGTCTACTTACCGTTCAAATGGAGGAAGAGAACTGGTATGTGGGTTTCCATTCCAGAGGGAGGGATCCTAAATTTAATAACAAAAGTTAATCATAACCAAATATTTTACATCTTGTTAGGTAATCTGACAGCACAGAAGCATGGGTACAGAGGGAACTACTGTGGAGATACAGTTCCATTAATGAAACATTTTCACATTTCTTGACGTTCCTATTAACACAAACCATGGGAATGTATATGTGAATTATACATATAAAGAACTACCAGTTATATGAATTACATGTAATTAACTAAGACAAAGATTATTTGAAGCTTTCTAAAAATAAACCTGATGGGGAAAAGAAATGGGACATTGTTAGAATGGGAATAAGGGACAGGATAAAAAAACAGTGGAAGTAAACAAAAGAGACAATATTCAAAACTCAAAGGAGAGCCCACCCGGTGTGGCTCAGTGGTTGAGCATTGAACCATGCACCAAGAGGTCGCCGGTTCGATTCCCGGTCAGGGCACATGCCCAGGTTGTGGGCCAATCCCCAGTGGAGGGCATGCAGGAGGCAGCCAATTGATGTTCTCTCTCATAGATGTTTCTATCTCTCTCTCTCTCTAAAATCAATAAAGAAAAAACATTTTTTTAAAAGGAAAGAATGGAAGATGTGTGAGAGGAGGCAGAGTTGTGTGCAGGAAAGACCAAAGCAGTGTTTTATCAAAAATGAGTCCATCTGCATCGGAGTCAGCTTGGGGGCCTCTTATAATGAAAGTCCTGCCCTGGCCGGTTTGGCTCAGCGGTTAGAATGTCGGCCTGCGGTCCAGAGAGACCCGGGTTCGGTTCCCGCTAAGGGCATGTACTTCGGTTGCGGTTTGTCCCCGGCCCTGGTTGGTCGTGCGGGTGGCAGCCACCCGATGTGTCACTTTCACATCGATGTTTCTCTCTTCCTCTCTCTCCCTCCCACTCTATCTGAACAAAAAATGAAAAAATGTCCTTGGGTGAGGATAAAAAAAAAAAGAAAGTCCTGGGCCCAACCTTTTTCTTCCGAGTCAGAATAATTAGGAAGGGGACTCAGAACTCTACATTTTACAAATGAGGTAAAACCATCTAAAGGGGACCCCAAAGAGCGGAACACAGCTGGGACTGAGCTGACTTTATCTAAGAGGATGGCCCACAGGCTGCACGTGACCTACAGGACTCCAGCACAGAGGACAGGCTGCAGGGAGAAACATCAGGTTACAAACGATGTGCCTGCAGATTCGGATTTTCTGGTTACAGAAGACCATGGAATCAATTACACTTCCATTTATCATTATAGACACCAGTAACGTCACCGACGTTTCCACGCCTAAGAGATTATCTGGGCATGTACGTTTTGTGTTAAAAATAAATCCAGTTTCTTTTAAGTGCCTAGGCCATAGTCTTACAATCTGAATGAAAACAAGTAGCAGGAGCAGCTACCCTTTAATGAATGGGCACTATAAACAAGGTATTTTGTATATATCATCTCTAATCTTTATAAGAGTACCAGAAAGGTAGCTCCATTAATGATGAGGAATAAAGCCTGAGAGAAGTTACGTAAACAACACTGAAGAGCTGCAGCTGGAAACTATATCCAGGTCTATTTGACTGCAGAGTCTAGGATATCACCCTGTTTCTTATGAGCACGAGGACTGACACGGCAATCGATTGACTGATCGTAGTTTAGCTACATCTTCCGCCCTCTCCAATTACACCCTGGAAACACCCTTCTTTTGAGCCAAACTAGAATTTCTGGAGATCAGGAAACCACGTCCAAGTTGCTCACGCAGAGGAATTGTGGCGTCTGGTATTTGATTCCTGGCCAGGGCACAAAGGCTCTCTGGCTTCCTGTGAGAGGAGGTGGCTGTGGTGGGGAGGAAAAACGGGAAGGCAGCACTAGAGCTGGGCGCCCCTCCCCTGGGCAGCTCCTGGTAACACTTCCTGTGATAGTCCTGGGAAGTCACTTGTGCGACTCTTGCCCCAGGTCCTCTGAGCCGTCCTGTCAGGGTGCACAGGAGGAGGGGCGGACTCACCAGTCGGCAGGCGCGCCGGGGATCCCACTGCCCGGCGCTGGCACCAACACTGCATTCCTCTCCTCGGTCAGCCCCACCCACTGCTCCACGAGCCGGGCTTCCCGCTCCACGTCATCCTCAGTTTTCTCTGTGGGGCAGATGAGGGGATGAGTACCAAGAAGGGAGAAGGTACGATTTCCACATTTGAAACAGATGAGGACTTGGTGGTATTATCCACACACGGCTTGAACATGTGCTACGTGACAAAGGACGGGAGGCATCGAAGGTCAAGCCTGAGCACCCGGTGGGCTCGGAGAGGCTGTGCCACGAGCTAACGAGCCGTAAGCCAGGAGTGGGAAGATCACTGGAACAGGGATTAGAAGCTTTGGGTTATTTTACTGGTTCTGTAATTTGGGGAAGTGATTCAACACATGAGTCTAGTTTCCTAATCTGTCCAAAGGGGATAATCCAGGCGTATCTACTTCGTGCACTTGTTGGAACCATCAAATGAAATGATGGATGTGACATTGCTTTATAAAAACTAGACACCGCCCTGGCCGGTTTGGCTCAGCGGTTAGAGTGTCGGCCCGCAGACCACAGAGTCATGGGTTCGGTTCCCGCTAAGGGCATGTACCTTGGTTGCAGTTTGTCCCTGGTCCTGGTTGGGGTCTTGTGGGTGGCGACCACTCGATGTGTCTCTCTCACATCAATGTTTCTCTCTCTCTCTTCCTCCCTCTTTCCCTCCTGCTCTATCTGGAGATAAATGCAAAAGTGTCCTTGGGTGAGGATTAAAAAAAAAAAATTAAAAAAAAAACTAGACACCATTTTATAAAGACAAAGGAGTAAAGAACACCATACACTGTACCCTGCAAAGCTAACTTTATTTTCCTTCGTGCTCATTATGGAGAGATTTTATTTGATATATTTTGAAATCCTCTTACCTATAATCCAATTCTGGAGCTACCTGGGCATTGTCAAAGCGAGTTTTCACTAGCAGGAGGAGCACATACACAAACTGACACCAAGAACATTCAGCCGAGAAGTTTTACTGAGGGGGAGGGTTTGCTAACTTCTTCATAAAATGGATTAACATCTGTGATCTGTCCTTTGGTGCAGAATCAACCACAGTGAGTGGATCATAGAGTCAGGATGAGAGGCTAAGGGTTTTAAGAGCATATTTCTACTCGAAACTTCAAGAGGCAGTCGCCAGCAGAAGCAAACGGCACCCCTGGAGCTCGGGAGCAATGGGTGCAGCTGCAGGCCAGCCTTAGCTGAGTGCATGGCTACCACCCAACCACAGCTGGGGCTGACCTGCCAGATGCTGTGCTTTCAGAAGTGCCCCGTTAGCTGCTGTCAGTTCCATGTTCTGAGCCTGAAATACCTCATTACTGAGCAATGGCACTGACCATGTTTGCATTCATCAAAACAAAATCTGAGTTTAATGTTTAATATCACAGTTAACTCAGAGGTTCATAAAAACTTAATAACTTCAAACTCAGTGCCTTCTTAAGCTAACACTGTACACTATGATACACAAACATCTGTAACTGTTATAAGGTTAAAAACTAAGATACAAGTATCCAACGAAGGGAAGAAAGCAACCCATCGCAATTGTCTAGAAATGAAAAAGCTACTCCCAGGAAAGAGTGTCATCTCACATACCTTTTTTATTGCTGATTTTTTTAATCTGTTCATCTAAGTATTCCCGTCGTTTAATGAGTGCGTCAGACCATTTCTCTCTTACACAGTTTAAGTCTTCTTCCTGACACAAGGGAAGGAAAGCATTTTTGGTAGAGTGCAAAGACAACTAGTATTTCTTTTCTTTTTTTTGAAAGATGTTTCATTGATTAGAAACTTTCATTAGGAAAGGCCACTGACCACTGCTATGTGATTAATATGCAAGAAAGCAAAGAGGCCTCAGATATGCTGCATGCTGATCAAGAATCCCGTTATCAGAAATCAAGAGCCCCTGTATTTCCAAAAGGATAATTGTACCTAAAAGCAAGAGAAACTCAAACTACACCAGCAGTTGGATGATTCCTACATGGTGTGCGTGTGCGTGGGTGTGTTTAAATTGTAGCTATTCATCTGAAGGATTTGCAATTCCAAGCTGAAGGACACCATGATCAGAGCCCAAACCATGTAACAGCAAATGGAATGGAAAACGACAGGCATTTTCATAGTTCACAGTTCAATGGCCTGATGACATGTATTTTCTGAAACGCAAAGAATAGATCAGCAGAGAACCTTTTAAATTTGCCCTTACCATGAGGCCAACTAAAAGTCTCCCATGCAAAACCCCAGCATGCAGTCAGCCATGCTCTCAGAACTCCCAGCAGCAGCCACTGGATTTCACGTGGACACGTGGCAGGAAGCACACAGACAGCCGCAGGAGTTAGTTAACGGTGTTGCTGAGATCCAAGGGGATCTTTCTCTTACAGTTTGTTTTTGCTTGCTTGTTCTCTTTCTTAGTAAAATTATGAGGAGGGAAAGAAACCCACAATTCTATTCAAAATGCTCTGACTTGTTGAATTCTAGTCTAACCCTTACGGCATTGCATTAAGAGCAGACACCTGCGGACTTCTGGGGCTCTACCTACAATGCATACACATTTTAAGTACAAGAAGGCACACCGGCAAAACATGCTTTTAAAATTTATGTGGAAAATCAGTACAGAGACTGTGAACCAAACCCAAAATAGTTCATCTTAGTTTGCTGCCTTGACCATTGCTATTATTGCACATTCCATGCTATCAGGCCAGTCAGTGATGACTATGTAAAATCTCACATGTGCACAAATTAAAAAGCTGAGATTTAAATTCTGCAGGTTATAAATAACTAGGCTTGGCCCTAATGAGAGAATAAAACTGGCTAAACAAAACAAAACTGTGTGCATAAAATGTCTTCAATTTTCTTATCCTACTAAAGTCTCTTGAAGTACAATGGCGTATCAGAACAATACTCCTCTCTTGGATGTAAGGAGCTAAGCGTCGTTTCTCATAGGAAAGACAAGAATCTACGTAAGAGAATATGGGTGCATAACTGCACAATTTTAAGATCACCAATGTAATACAGTGATAATGGTCTTGCTCAGAAAGGCTTTATAAGCTAGTGATTTGAGATGGCATAACAAAACTGCGCTATTTGGTTATAAATTTTGAGCTGACAGAGGAATCTATAGAAGCAGTATTATATCCCTGATTACATATAAAGCAAATCAAAAGCAAGTGAAAAACTGCATATTCTTGCTCTAGGCTCCGCCTTCCTCCTCCCTGCCCTCTGCTTTGCGGGTGCTGGCAATTAGCAGCAGCTGTGCCCCATGCCACAGATTGACAGCAGCAATACCTGATAACTATCCATATCATCACCAGCCTCATCATCTCTCTGGTAGGAAAAAAATAAACACAAAGGACATGCATTTTTTTTCTCAAACAGCACACAAGGAAAATAATTCTTTACGCTTAACACACACACTACAGCGGACAGCACGCACAGCGTCAGTGTCATAAAACATTTAACTGAAACTCAACAGGGTTTTGTGGACTTAATGCACTTGCCTATAGTTACTTAAGGAATTTAAGTTTTAAAAAAGTAAAGGAGTCATTTATAAACAAGAACTCTCGCCTGGCCGGTGTGGCTCAGTGGTTGAGCATCAATTCATGCACCAAGAGGTCGCCGGTTCAATTTCTGGTCAGGGCACATGCCCAGGTTGTGGGCCTAATCCCCAGTGGGGGGCATGCAGGAGGCGGCCAATCGATGTTCTCTCTCATCGATGTTTCCATCTTTCTCTCCCTCTCCCTTCCTCTCTCTCTCTAAAATCAATAAAGAAAAAAATTTAAAAAATAAAATAAAAACAAGAACTCTCTTCGATAGGACCACAGGCCTACTGCACTGTTATGCAAAGGGTTGCTCTATATTTGTGGATGAGCTATTGACAGAGATTTAGAGCGGGCTTAGAAAGACGCAATGACCGAGAAAGGACTTTATGGACTCCACTGCTTGACCTCTGAGTTTCTGCCATGAGGCAACTAAGGCCCTGAAGGGTGAAGTGAATTAATCCAAGGGTCACACACATAATGGCAGGGGCAGGCAGTCCCCACCTCACCACACCCTCTCCCATGAAACCATCACAGTGAAAGCCCACCAGGGAAACTATGCTGTCTACGACCAAGGTTCTGCACGAGACGGCTGCAACAAAAGCAAAGTCCACTATTTCAAATATATGGATCTATCATCATCCAGTACTGTGTATATCACCTCCCACACCGATCAGCTGAGAAAAATCAAAACTGTGTTAAACCCACAGCAACCTTTTGCAGTAATAATATAAAATAACAATTTTGGCAAAAACATTTGGCAAAACAAAATCATAGTGTTGAAAATAAAAGGGCTTTAGTTGAGACAATTTTCCCTAAAAATAAGAATAACGAAATTCCCATTTGTAGAGAATGTGCATCCATATGGAGGCACATTCTATTCAAAATGAATGCTGAGTCATGTAACAACCTTCTTTCATTTTCCCATGGTTATTGGAAGGTTAATATTCAAATAGGCAGTGAAGTGGTCTAGTCATAAAACAAACTGGTTTATTCAAGTGCTTTAAAAATATAATTACATTATTCTCATATCTAAGTATACTTCAAAATATACTGCTTCTGAAAAGTGCTTTAAAAATACAGTTAAGCCCTGGTTGGTTTGCTAAGTGGTTAGAGCATCGGCCCGTGGACCAAAGAGTTGTGGGTTTGATTCCAGTCAAGGGCATGTACATTGGTTGTGGTTTGGTCCCCGGCCCTGGTCAGGGTCATGTGGGAGGCAACCAGGCGATGTATCTCTCTCACATCTATGTTTCTCTCTCTCTCTCCCTCTCTTCTCTCTCTCTCTCTCCCCCTCCCACTCTATCTGAAGATAAAAGGAAAAAATATCCTCAGGTGAGGATTAAAAATAAATAAATAAAAATAAAAACACAGTTAAAATTATTCTCTGTATAGACTTAAAAATACACTTTGTTTTAGTTTGGTAACCACCATTATCACTTGTATAAGTAATTCATTAAATGCAAGCCCAATACTGAAATAAGTTTTCTTGAATTAATTCCCCATATTAATGAGTTTTTTAGACAAAGGAGATAATTCTATTAACTGAAAACTAGGCCGAGCTTTTATGGTAGGTAACTGTTGTGACATCAGCATATTCTGGATTGACCTGAGCTGCTGATTCAGAACAGTTCTAAAGTATTGTGTCAACAACAAATGCTACTGGACATGACCTGGCAGCAAAAATAAGTAGCCCTGGCCAGTTTGGCTCAGCAGTTAGAGCGTCGGCCTGCGGTCCAGAGAGACCCCGGTTCGGTTCCCGCTAGGGGCATGTACCTCGGTGGCAGTTTGTCCCTGGCCCTGGTTGGGTCATGCGGGTGGCAGCCACTCAATGTGTCCCTTTCACGTCAATGTTTCTCTCTCTCTCTCTCTCTTCCTCTCTCTCCCTCCCACTCTATCTGAACAAAAAATGGAAAAATGTCCTCGGGTGAGGATAAAAAAAAAAAAAAAAAAAGAGTAAGTAAGTAAGTAAATAAATAAATAAATAAATAAATAAATAAATAAATGCTTTAAAATAGCCACAATTTAAATTTGCATGATGGGTACTGTGCTCTTTAAAGAACATTTAGCACTGGGG
The DNA here is from genome assembly GCA_030848825.1 of Tadarida brasiliensis. Classification (NCBI taxonomy): domain Eukaryota; kingdom Metazoa; phylum Chordata; class Mammalia; order Chiroptera; family Molossidae; genus Tadarida; species Tadarida brasiliensis. The sequence continues at coordinate 79,381,266 of CM061264.1, forward strand.
AAAGGCTGATATTTGAGACCTCAAAGTTTGACAAAAATCAGTTTTAACTCAAGAGGTACAACTGTTTTACAAAGTGCAAATAAGCAATCCTTATAATTTTCCTCAAATGAGACATTAAGTCGGTTGATGCTCCATATTCAAAGTTTTACCTAAGATAAGAGACTTGTTAAGCCACAAAATTTTACTGTAGAAAGGGACCTCAGAGAATTACTAAGTCTGCCTCATCATTTTGAAGAGAAAAAGGGAACTCGTTTAAATTACCCAAAGTAACCACTGAGGAAATCTGAACTAGGCTTGAGAACCCAGGTCTCTGCACTCCAAGTCTAATGGTTTCTACCAGGCCCTGAGGCCACCCTAAAGGTGACAGCCAAGTGAGGGACTGAACTGGGATGAGAATACAGACAGTCCAATTTCCGACTCCACACACAAGGAGAAGTCTCGTGGAAAAGCCACACCCCCCGCCCCACGCCAAAAAAAAAAAATACAGAAGACTGTGCCCACACTTTCACTCCCATTCCCCCAGGCTTCGGAAATTCTGGCCTGAGACAGGGAAGGCAGTGTCTGACAAAGCTCCTCCTTCCTTAGCGCCCAAGAGTTCAAGCCTATGTTCTTGCTGGCTTCCAGAAGAGTCTGCCTAGCTGCCATGAAGCCAAAAGAAAATGCAGATAGAAGGATCCTTCTTGCTGGACTGTGCTTATACACAGACTCCAAAGAGAAGTGTCTTCCCCCTGTCATGACAGGGACAGGTGACATGTGACAGTGAGGGAGCCCCCATTTAATGGTCTGGTTTCTCCCAGGCCCTGATGCACCTGAGAGTAAAGTAGGGGCCTGGGGAAGCACATGCATTCCTTCAGGGCCCTGGGGACACCTTCCTAATCTTAAAGTTCATTTTCAAGGACTCGTCTGTAATATGAAGATCAGCTCCTAGAGGTGTTTATCTTTTAATTTTTAAAAATGAGAACAGAAGATTTAGTAAATGGAGAATTAATGGACAAAAATGATCAGGAGGACAACTTAAAAAAAAAAAAGGGAAAGCTTTCAAAGAGCTGACTATATATGCCAGTGTATGGAGGCAGTTTCATATTAATAAAAGTGGACCAGGCCAGGCAGCAATGCCAAAGAGCCAACATAATTTGGGCCAGATATGAAATAAAACCTGTCTCGCCTGGCCAGTGAGGCTCAGTGGATTGAGTGTTGTCCATGGACTGAGAGGTCCCGGTTCGATTCCCGGTCAGGGCACATGCCTGGGTTGCTGGCTCAGCCCCTGGTAGGGGGAGTGCAGGAGGCAGTCGATCGATGTTTCTCTCACACATCGATGTTTCTTTCTCTCTCTCCCTTCCTCTCTCTCTAAAAAAAATCAATAAAAACATATTATTTAAAATAAAACCCGCCTAAAGTAAACAAATACTATAGCATTAAAATGTGTACTTATAAATAAAATTATTATTTAAACACTAAGCCAATACAGTATTTTAAATCTAGATAAAGGGCAATGGGTGAAAATATAAACGGGGGGGGGGGGGGGAGACAAATAAATGGTTAAGGCAAGGAGTTCTGCTGGATTCCCAAACATAGATCATTGACCTCCTAAATTCTGTATTAACCAACCTTTGTTAAACACTATTTCAAACCTGTCTGCCTTACCTGGTAACTGTCCAGCCCTCTCTGGAGCTTGGTGGACCTGGCAGTCACACAGCCAATGGATACTGACAGGACGGCTTCGACCATCAGTGGCAGTGTCCCTGAATGCTGCACAGGTTTCACTGTGACTTGCACTCTCCGGGAATGACCCTACAGAGGGGAGGGTGCGACGAGGGAGTGACGTGGGAATGGGTGCCGGGAATGGGAATGGGGAGAGACGGGAGAAGAAGATAAAGGAAGGGAAACAAATGAGGGAATAAAGAGGCAAATAATGAGAAAATTCCAGAAACTGTGTGCTAGAGTGGGACAGAGACAACCCATGAAACAAACAAAACCAAACCGAGTACCTGTCTGAGCTGAAAGATGCCTCCGGTGTTGACGTCTTTGGCCTGGTGCAGCTCCACGGCGGCATACTCCCCCAGCTCGTTCAGTTCTAATATGGAGATCCACATTTCTATTCTGCGGGTCACTTCATTCCACCTGCAAATTGCATTCCAACATCTCACTGCCCGGGGCACTCTTAGGAATAAGCCACCATGCGTTCAGCACTTACTATGTGCTAGGCACTGTGCTAGGGATGGTGCATAGATTATTTTCTATTTAACTCTCAAAACAACCTTCTGGTGGGGGCTTTTTAAAAATTTTAGTGAGGTATAACTTACATTCAGTGAAATGTCCAGATCTCAAGCACAGAATTTGATGAGTCTTGACAAATGCATACACCTGTTTAAGTTGCCCCACCGTAACCTCAGAAAGTTGCTCGTGCCCCCTCCCGCTCCCCCCGCCCCACCCCTTGCTGCAGCAGCCATGTAAGCGCATAGATTAGTTTTGCCTTTTCTAGAACTTCATATAAACCGAATTGTGTAGTAGTATGTACTTTTGTAGGTCTGGCTTATTTGATTCTGCATGTTTTTGAGATTCAGCCAAATGGATATCAATAGTTTGTTTTCTTTTTTATTTCTGAATAATATTTTATTATATGACTAATACTACAACTTGTTTATTCATTCTCACATTGAAGGACATTTGGATTATCTGCAGTTATAAGATATTACAGAGTTGCCATAAACATTTGTGTACAAATCTGCTTGTGGACTTATGTTTTCATTTTGGGGGGTAAATATCTGGGAGTGACTTGCTGGGTCATAGTAGAGGCAAAAGATCAGCTTTACAAGAGGATATTCTCCTGTTTTCTTCTATAAGCTTTACCTTTTACATTTATGGTGATGTAGCTTTGTGTATAGTGTGAAGCATGCATCGAAGTTGTTCTTTTCCACATTGACATGCAATTTTTCAGTCTTGTTTGTTGAAAAGACTTTCCTTTCCCCAGTGAATTTCCCTGATGCCCAGTAGTTCCTTTTATCATTGTCATTTCACAAATGAGAAAATGGGCTCAGAGAATCTGTTTTCTTAACCACTGTCCAAGTACTAGTCTTGGCCTGTGTCTAAAGCTCATAGGAAAGTACAAACCTGTCCCGTAGTGTCCTGGTCTTAGCATGGAGAGAGTCAACTTCCCAGATGGAGCTACCGTTTCCAGCACACCGATGGCCCCACACTTCAATTGCCAGTGCTCCATCTGAAATGAACTCCAGGAACTCCTCTGTTACGTTCACTACATAGTCCTGGGGTAAACGGGAGGAAAGACAGAGCAACAAGAATTATGCAGAGCCCTGGTTGTGAGCCAGTTTGGCTCAGCTGTTAGAGCGTCAGCCCACGGACCAAAGAGTCTCAGGTTCGATTCCAGCCAAGGGCACGTACCTCAGTTGTGGTTCGTCCCCGGCCCTGGTCAGGGTCGGGCGGGACGCAACCAGTCAATGTGTCTCTCTCACACAGATGTTTCTCTCTCTCTCTCTCTCCCTCCCTCCCATTCTATCTGAAGATAAACAGAAAAATATCCTCGGGTGAGGATTTAAAAAAAAAAAGAATTATGCATAAAGAAATCTGTGAAATTTCCCTTTTTACCTTTTAACTGTATACAGATTCACTTTGGAGTATATTAACCTGATCCCAACCTTAAAAGCCATCTCTGCTGTTTTATAGAAAACCATAAAGAACCACGGAATAGCCCAGGCCAATTTGACTCAGCAGTTAGAGTGTAGGCCCGTGGGTTTGATTCTGGTCAAGCGCACATACCTGGGTTGCAGGTTCGAGCCCTGGCCCTGGTCGGGGTCGTGAGGGAGGCAACCAATCGGGGTGTCTCTCTCTTTCTCTCCCCCTCCCTCCCTTCCACTCTCTCTAAAAATCAATGGGAAATATCCTTGGGTGAGGATTAACAAAAAAACAAACAAAAAACCACAGAATATTAAATCTGAAAGTGATAATATACGGTGATTTAACCCAAGATCTTTCTTTTATAAGTGAAGACACTGACTTGCTAGCTGCAGAGCGGACCCGTTCCCTCTGTCCTGGCTCATCACTCCTAGCCCCACAGGACTGCTCTGACTTTCAGCACAGACTGATCCACACACCAAAATGGAACTTTTTTTTTCTTTATTGACTTTAGATTAGAAGGGAGAGGAAGAAAGATAGAAACATCAATGACAGAGAACACCACCAATTAGCTGCCTCCTGCATGCCCCCACTGGGGATCGGGCCCACAACTTGGGCAGGTGCCCTGACTGGGAATCGAACCGGTGACCTCTTGGTACATGGGTTGACGCTCAACCACTGAGCCACACCAGCCGGGCTCAGAACTGAACTTTGGATTGCTCCTTGCAATGGTGTAGAAGAGTAATAACAGAATTAAATTTTATATGATCGTCATCATGGTTCTGAGCTCTTGCTCTTAGACTCTCCCACCCCAATGCCTCATTCTAAAACGCAAACAGATGACTGAGCAAACGCATACTGAACTGACTGAGCAGTGTGAAACAAAGCCAACTGTCTCTCCATGAGTGGCCCAGTGGAATCGTGGGTGCAGACAACTCCGTGACTCTAATTTCTGGCAAGAGCTGTTATACTGATTAAACTTTTCGCCATTTAACGTATTTACTTCATTTGGAGAGCAAGAATTTTAGAAGGAAAATAAACTTAATGACCAATCAGTACAATCTATACATTTTAAAGATGACATAACCTCCCAGGTCACATAATGAACCCACGGGCTCTGAGACCAGTATTTATTCAACCAGCTGCTAACCAGAATGCACTTAAAATTCAGATTTCATCCTGCTGAACAGCAGCTTTACAGATCCAAAGAAACATGGGGAATACAAACCCAAAAAATGATTAATGAAAAGTCTGAGAAACAGATTGGTGAGAACAGGTAAAAAATGTGGGCTATTTATTTTCAGAAAAGCAAAGGCTTAATAGTCTTTACATATGTGAAATTTTGTAAGTGGGGCTATGGATTTGTTTTCTAAATGTCGAACCAGAAGGAATAGGCACAGTTTACAAAAAAAATAATGGAAAGGGTCTTGAGTATCTATTAAGGATTGTTCAAGGAAAAACAAAATTGCACAGAAAACAGAGTCTGCCTGTCAGCAACGACTTCTTCGCAGTCCCGTGTGAAGGCCAGGAAGGGTAGCCAATGTCCCAATATAGGTCCAGACACTTTTCATCAAAAATTCTCTTTCTCCATTTTATATTTTCTTTCAAAACTCACAGGATACATTGGAATGCTATACTATATTCAAAAGAATGAAAATATCTACAGCAAGTTACATGTTAAGATGTCCACATATGTTAAAATAACAAGATGCAATTTTGCAATATGTATAATGTAATCGCACTTTTGTAAAAAAGTGTCTTAAGGAGTTGTGTACGTGACTTTAAGGGTGTGTATCTATATCCAATTATATGTATGAACATATGTTTACCACACACATATAAAAGTTGTGGAATACAGAAAACAGTTTATCAAAATATGCAGCTAACTGCCATTGGTCATCACACCTTTGGGAAATACGATTTCGAGCATAGGTTTTTCAGATTTTATTTTCAATACTTTCACACTTTTTGAAATTATGTTAAAAAACATTTTGAGGTTAGAAAGCCCGATAAATATATTGCATTTATAAAACATTCTTATGGGGAAAACTTCTAAAGTACAAGTAGACTTTTGAACTACACTCAGATCTGCTGCCTCCCATGTAATTCATTTCACAATGGCACCCGTACCTTACAGTGAGAGAAGGTCACGCTATACTGGGCGTCCTTGGACTGTGGGGAAGGCACCTCTGGGTCCACCACCGGGGCAGCCACTGTAGACCCGCACTGGTCCCAGAATGTGTATTGACAGAAGACGAAATTCGAGAGGTTTAAGGGCAGCCCAGTTGCCTCTTTAATTTTTACCTGAAGAGACAGATTTTTTAAAATGCAATTATAACTTCCATAAAGAAAACATTAAACTATGCATTCTTTTCTCATTTCAACTACCCCTAATTTAAGAGTAAGTGATGAAATAAACAAATCAGCCATCCAGCTGACGTCTGAAAATATCTGGCACCATTTCATTAGGGGTTCTGTCTGTAATGAAATCTGCACCCTAGTTCTCTAACTACAGCATATAAACTTGGCAACAAATACACACAATGCTCTAAAATCTTCCTGCTGAGTGCCTGATACAGATGCAACCTTTACTAGAAAAGTATGATTCACCGAACAACATACACTCCTTGCATGCCAAACGCACAGCCTCTTGAAATATCACGCACCTGTCATCAGACAGTGTGCCATCCTTCTGGAAAAAGTCCTGTACGTCATTGTATTGACTGCCAGAAAGTTTAACTTTTACTATGCTCTGTGAAAAACTCATAAAACTTTCTAGAAAGTCGTTCTGAATTAAGAAGACATATATCTGAGCCTCCCCGTCCCGGGCCTCTCACCCGGCATGTCAGTTTTTTGACTCGGTGAATGATTTCCCCACTGCTGTCGACGACTTCCAGACTCCCGCTTTCACTGGAGTTCTCGGAGGAGTCGTCTTCCACCACGCGCTCCGGGACAGTTCCTGTGACGCGCATCACTTCCACGTGGAGACGCCCTGCCACCTGGGTCAAGGAACCAGAGGACATGCGGTTAAAAGGCATGCGTGGACAACACAGACCTGGGACAGAAAGCACTCTACCGCACCCGATGAGCAGCCCACAGCTACTGCGTAGCCATCTCCAGCAAGGAAAACTCAGCACCCCCAGGGCCCATCCTTTCCACCGCTTGCCCCTCCCGTCAACCTGCCTTTGAGCCAAATCCACCTCCCTGTAACCTGCCTTCTGCAGTCATCTTCATTCTCATCCTTCTGGTACAGGACAGCTTAAAGGCTACTATCATATTCCACCTGGAGCCACCTGTTTTCCATGTATGCATATATTCGTTCACTTACTCATTTGATCAGATACCTGGCTCTTGGGAATACCAAGATAAAGAAGGGGACTCTGCTGTCAGGGCACTCAGCCAAGTGGGGAAAGACAGAGGAGTAAAAACCCAATAACAACAGCGCAGACTAGCTGCTACCACAGATAATGTACCGGCTGTTATGGAATCAATTTATCCACTCAACAAATATTTGCCAAGGACTGACACCGTGCCAGGAACTGCGCTAAGTGTTGTATTGACAGTAGGAAACCAATCAGACGTGGTCACTGAGCGCATGGAGCTTCTGTTCTCTCGGGAGCAGAGAATGGGCATGTCACTCACACTGGGGCTGCGAGAAGAGGGCTCCAGGAGGGGTGAGACCCACTGCAGGAGAAACGGCATATACACAGCCAGGATGTTATACAGAAACAGTTCCCTTAAAATGGTTTCAAAAAAAGACAAAATTTCCCCACGATCCGGGTGGTTCTCAGAATAGGTTCTGGTTCAGCAGTATCACTCTTACAGTTGCTGCAGGGAACCAAATAAAAATTGCTGAAATGCGCATTCCCAGAGTGTTGCAGTTGGCCAAGTTATCTTTCATGAAACAGTGTAAGGATGCAGTAACTGCAGTTGTGAAGGAGACACATGCCTGGCAGAGTCACTGTCATCTTAAATAGTGAGCCTGTTTTTTTTGTGTTTTTTTTTATCCTCACCCGAGGACATTTTTAAATTTTTTGTTCAGATAGAGTGGGAGGGAGAGAGGAAGAGAGAGAGAGAGAGAGAGAGACATTGACGTGAAAGGGACACATCAAGTGGCTGCCACCCACATGACCAACCAGGGCCGGGGACAAATTGCAACCGAGGTACATGCCCCTAGCGGGAACCGAACCCGGGTCTCTCTGGACCGCAGGCCGACGCTCTAACCGCTGAGCCAAACCGGCCACGGCGTGAGCCTGTTTTTAAAGGCAGCTCAGACCCAACTTCCACACAGCAATGTGCACTGGAGCCAGGAACCTGAGAAATAGCGGTTGATGGTATCTGACGAGGGAGACAAATATGAGGAAGTAATAAGGGGAGGAGGGAGGGGAAGGAATACGAGAAATCAGAAGACAGTGGTTTTTAAGCTTTTTCCAATGCTTTTTGAGAATCTAACACATTTTTAACATACTTTCAGGGAGGTTTATGTAACTCTAAAGCCCTCCACAGACCCTAGCTTAAGAACCCTGACTCAGCCACTGGATCCCTTTGCTACAGGAGTTGTGCCCATTTTTAACATGGGAAAAAGCATCTCCATCCCATTGGTCTTCTAGGGCAGAATGTTGGGGAGGAGGGGAGGTAGGACATGTAGAAGGTAGGCTGGGTTCTCACACACCACAACTGAGAACCTAGGGTTGATTTTCTGGGTTCGCTTTAGGCGAAATGCCATCCTCTTCTAAGCCTGCTCTAATTATCACAAAAAAATAGCCTTGTGTGTTATTGAAGGACAAGCTAAGAAACAAGGGTGTTGTTAAATTTAAAATTAAAACATCAGTTGATGGAATGGATAAAAAAAAAAAAAAGTTTGAACTTGAACATTTTCTGAACTGTTGTAGGCCTACATAGCATCAGTATATCTAAATAACTGAAATATGAGAGTTTAAAAGGGGGGGAACAATGGGATAATGAAGCTTGTTTTCTTTGAATACTTTGGGTTTCAAAATTATCCTCTTAAGCTGTATCTTGTAAAGACCACTTAGAGGCCAGGAGGGAACTAGAGTGCATCACAGAGGTAAGAGACAAAAAGAAATGAATATAGGCACAGAGCAGAATCTAGTTTACCAAGATTTCTAATTTGATTAAAACAAAGAAAAAAACTTGTGAATCACAAACATAAAATGTGTTACAATAATCTTTTAAAACCACAACTTAAGGTTGATAGTTCTTATTGATATTAGTAGAGAAAAAAGAATGAGAATTGTGACTCTTTTGCCTAGTTTCACAATCAACCTCAAGAACTTAAATGGAAAAACAAGAACAAAAACCTGAATCACCATCATTCTCTCTGAGGCTGGTTTGTCCTTACCTCCCCCTGCTGGCTGATGATGGGGACTGCATACTGAAGTTTCACATCATAGAAGAGACACTCCAAGAACACATTAGCCACACCGATGAGGTTGTGATTCTCTTGGGCTTCATAGAAAGGGTCACCTCGTTTCCCACAGAACCTCTTTGCCTGAGTGGTAGGAGAGGCAGGAGAGACGGAAATAACACATCAAAATGAAATAAAATGATTTAAAACTAGCATTAACAATATTTTTAAAGCATGCATTCCAACAAATTTAAAAAGTAAAACTAAAATCACATCACATAAATAAAACAGAATTAGCACATGAGAAGGCTGTTACTTGAGGAACTCAGTGACATCTGTGTAGAGGACCCTTCTTTCCCTATCACGCCCACCTGCAGCCTGGTTCATTTTAGACCCTGTGTTTTGCCTCATCTCCCTCACTGAATCTTCTCTTCAATTACAAATGTCCCAAAAATGCTCTCTAAAATTATTCCTAGTAATCCACCCAGCCATGATCCCAGCAAGGGGAGCATGAACACATGCTAATGAATATAAAATCCATGCTGACTCCATCCAGCTGACTTTTCACAACACTGACGAACAGCACAAATTTCGTTCCACTTCATTTCACTTGAAATGTAGTGAAAATGCAGCCAAGTAAGAATACGTTGCGTTCTCTTCCTTTCTTTCTCTCTGTGCAGGGAACACATGTCACGTTACTGATCCAACTTAGCATTCCTTTCAAGATCACTTGCACTTTATTTTTCTAATCTAAATGTGCAAAGCACCACTACAAACATTGGCGTGTGTGCGTGCATGCATGTGTGCATGTGTGTGTGTGCATGTTCTGATGACTAAATCATTTGTATTCTCTGCTTTTAACACGACCAGGTCTCCTTGACACTTTCTCTCTTTTACCTCGGGAACTTTTTCCTTCCATTCTTGATAAAGGTCTCTCATATCAATTAATTTATTCTCCAGCTTCTCAATGGTCCACACTTGGGTGCCCTTTCCTCTCCTCCTCACTTGAATAGCTGGTTCACTCACTATTGCTCCTCTCTGCAGAATGACGAAAAATAAAAACAAAAACAAAACAAACCTTATTATAACTTTTTGGATTGTTAAAGCAATGCAAAGTATCGTAAAGTAGCAAGTTTTAAAAAAACATAATATATACAAAAGAAGATGAAATTCTACCATCTACAGACTATTTTGGTTTATTTCCCCCTTTTATTTTTATACTCAGGTACACATTTAATTTTTTTTTTTTTTTTTTTTTTGGTACATGCCCCTAGCAGTAACCGAACCCAGGATTCTCTGGTCCGCAGGCAAACGTTCCAACCGCTGAGCCAAACTGGCCAGGGCTACACATTTAATTTTTATCACAAGCAGACCCAAACAAAAATAGAAATTCTCTATCCCATTGCTCTCAACAGTTTTAATATTATGATCATTTTCTTGTGTTCACTAATCTTCATAAACATGATTTTTATAGGTAGCACAGTAATCTGTTATCTGGATGGACTATTCTACTGTTCAATATCGTGGCTATTTCAAATTTTTGCTATCATAAAGGACACTATGACAAGCATCCTTATACAAAAAGCACATAAAACTTTAAGTTCATTTCTATGACTATGGACTTAGAATACACTTCTCAAAGGAGAAGTACTTGGTCAAATGACTAAAACCCAGTAAGACTGACGAGATACTCCCTCACTCTGCTAGCTGGATTCTTGGAGGGAAAAATGAATGGATAAAAAACTACTATTTTTCAAAGTTTCTCTTTAAAGAAAAACTTTTTCAAGTTGAAATGATGGGAAACACCCAAATGGTTGCAGAATGTTCCTCTGTGTATGCACAGACAGTTATCATACCAGTCTTCCTTCCTTGTAGAATTCACTCTTAAAATGATAGTGTAATGAAACACACCTATCTATCTCCCATTTCAGAAGGGGGCACTTATATGAAAAAAAAAAAAGCTGGTGGGAAAATACACACACACATATATATATATATATATATATATATATATATATATATTTCTAGTTTTTTATATTTTTTTATTAATTTATTTTTGTTACAGATGTTTCCCCTTTCCCCCCCATTGACACCCTCCTCCCGATCCCCCCCCTCCACCCTGTCCCCAGCATTGTTGTCTATGTCCATGGCATTTCTAGTTTTTTTTAAAAAGCATTTAAATTAGCAAATCCTTCAGTCCACCCAAATTCTCACATTCTGATCATAACGCATCTAAGTGCACAGACACATGAGCAGGTCTATAGCAGAAGTTTTAAGAAGAATCACCACTCTGGCTCCCTCGAGGACCTCCTCGGGGCTGCAATCTCGGATGTCAGGTTTACAGTCACCTTACCGTACTCACCAATGCACACCTTGCTCCCATTCTCACCTTTCTGTTAGCACTGAGGTTTGCAGCAGGGATCTGCAGAGTCACCTGGTAGTCAGTGAGTTTGCTCATTTCCTCGGCTAAGAAGTTTGCCTCCCTCACCAAGGTATTCGCTTTAACCAGCTGCTCGCGCAGTTTTGCCAGGCTCTGACGGAAGAGTTCATCCCTGTGGTGCAGCAGAAAAGGAAATGAGAAAATGAAAAAAAAAGGAAACTGCAATCGGTTTCTAAGTGAGTCATATTATTAGAAAGTAATAGAAACTCCTGTCAGGCAATGTTTTTCAATAATTTTTGCCACCAAGTCACCTCTCATCCTTCCTTCTTCCCACCAGGGCTCTGTGGGCAACTGCTGGTAACCACTGATGAGCAAATATGTCAAGTGATGTAAGTAAAAAAAAAAAAAGTATTAACATTTGAAAACTGCTAGACTTTGATAGGGTGATGCAAACACACACACACACACACACACACACGCACACTAGAGGGACCCTTTAGGAAAAGACAGGATTATGAGTTTTGTGTGCTTCCGGGTGGGGGAAGGCGGCGAGCAGGTGAAGGACATCTGGAGTCAGAAAGAAGGAAGTGTTTCACAGGGTACACGAGTTCTTCAGGGAGTAAAGAGCAGGAAGTGGGTACTTCAGTGGCAGCAGGAATTCTTTTTTCAACTTTCTACACAGTAGCACTTCTTTTTTTTTATCCTCACCCGAGGACATTTTTCTGTTTATCATCAGACAGAGTGGGAGGGAGGGAGGGGAAAAGGGGAGAGAGGAGAGAGAGAAACATCTGGCTGCCTCCTGCATGACCTGACCAGGGCCGGGGACTAACCACAACCGAGGTACATGCCCTTATCCGGAATTGAACCCGAGACTCATTGGTCCTTGGGCCGACGCTCTAACTGCTGAGCCAAACTGGCCAGGGCTACAGTAGCCCTTCTGATAAAAGTTTCTCTCACACCCTGGCTGGGTCAAAGCCCTATTATATGTTCTCTTAGCCCCACATTTTTTGCCTCAGTAGCACCTATAGTTATAATTTTTCACTTATTTATATAATTATGTGACTAAAGTCTGTCTCCCCTACAAGCCTGTAAGCTCCCCTAGGGTAGGGACTCTGTCTTTTCTGCTTGTCTTTACACTGAATTCCTGGCCAAGTGCGTGACCCAGTGTAGGATATTAAAAAATGCCCACTGAATGAAAAAGGAGTATGTCTGGATTCCACTTTTGAATCTGGGCAGATTGCTCCATGCCTTATACAGCTTTTCTTTTCTACCATTTATACGCCGCCTGCCCTTACTTCAAGGGGAATGACAAGCCTGGAATATGCAAATCTATACTTTTTCTCACCTTAGACATGACACAGGAGACCCACTGCAAAAATGTTGGTATAAAATGACCTCAAATGGCCCTGGCCAGTGTGGCTCAGTGGGTTGGAGTGTCATCCCATACACTGAAAGGTCTCAGGTTCAATTCCCAGTCAGGGCACATACCCAGGTCTCAGGTTCGATCCCCAGTCAGAATGCATACGGGAGACAACCAATCAATGTTTCTCTCTCTCACTCTCTCTCTCTCCCTCCCTCCTTCCCTCCCTCTCTCTCTAAAATCAATAGAAACATATCCTTGAGTGAGGATTAAAAAATAAAACCAAAATAAAAAATATGATAAACAAATAAAATGACCTAAAATGTATCACGCATCGACAATGCCTTCCTGCCTTTCCTAAATTATATTACCTTTTTCCCAGTTATTCAGGCTTGACTACTTTCAGCCAGATCAGTCTTTTCTCTTTTCCACAATGTGCAGAGAAAAGCCTTGTGGATTCTTCCTTTGAAACATCTCCTAAATCTCTCTTTTTCTATGTTGCTTATTACCCAGTGCAGGTTCCTCATACTCTCCCCAAATTCTCACAGCACCCAGTCTCTTCCTTCTGCACTACAAGACAGTCCTTAGAAACCCCTGCCTTTCACGGGCTCCTCCTCGGTGCAAAACCGTCTCCTGTCCATAGGATGAATCCCAAAAGGCAACTCTACAGGCCTCCCGCATACCCTAAGAGTTCTGGACTTAATTCTCATTTCTTTGTAAATCACTTTCTAGACGAAACAAAACTTCTCATGTAATCCCCCAAATACATCTCCTCTCTGTTGCTTCACATTCATTTATGACAACCCACCTATCCAAAATGCCTTCCCACCTTCTCTCTGACTATCCTAATCTCCAACCTTCCAACTCACCTGAACCCTTCCCTGTCCAGGAAATCTCTGCGTAAGACTCAGCTTTGTGGGGTCTCATCCTACACTAAACAACCACAGCCCTCACCGGCCATCACATTCTTGCTTATCATTCAATCATTTCCCACAATCAATACTTACTAAGGGCCTACCATGTGACAAGATCGTTCTAGGCACCTGAATCCCTGCCCCATAGAATTTATTTTCCAGTGAAGGAGATAAACAACAAATAAATAACTATATAATTATAGCACTTCCTATTGTTGAATGAAACTGTTTTTTTTAAATTTACTATTATGATTCGATTATCACATATTTACATCTTACTCTAAATTATAAGTGTAAAGAAAGAATGAACTACATCTTTAGCTTTCTTTGTAATTCTCACTAGCTCTTAAATATACCTGATTCTCAAACCCTCAACACTTACTTAGGTAGGAGTCCTTCAATATTTCATAAGCCATCAACATCTATTTAGATAAGAGTCCCAGCTTCTTAATGACCCATCATTATTGACATCTTAATTTAATCCAGTGAAATCAATACTTGCAACCATTTTTCAAAATGTCATCCTTTCTACTCTGTTTCTTTTTCTTCTTTTTTTTTTAATCCTCACCCCAAGGATATTCTTCCATTGAATTTTAGATAAAGGTAGAGTGGAAGGGGGGGGGGAGAAACATCGATGTGACAGAGACACATCAACTGGTCGTGGGGATCAAACCCACAACCCAGATATGTACCCTTGACCGGAACCAAACCCAAGACCCTTTGGTCTGCAGGCCAAAGCTCCAACCACCCACCAAACCAGCCAGGGCTCTACTCTGTTTCTTTTTAAGAATGTGAGCCTCAAAGAGAATCAATCTGGAATTATGGGGAGTGGAAAAAAATTTCTGACATTTCACTGAAAATGCTATAATTAAAAGCATTCCATTGTTTCTACTGAACTCTTTTGTTTTTGTCTTTTACAATCTTATGTACTTAAAAAAGTAAATAGGGCGGATAAACAGTAAGGATATCGATATCAGTAGCTACAATTACACCAATTACCGTCAGCTAGCTGTTGCTCAGAGTAAAGCCGCCAGCTCGCAGTAAATGTGGAAAAGGCAGCTCCTCAGAAAAAGCATCACCTGATAGCCTCTGTCTTACCCAGGCACAATAAAGTATAAAAAACAATGTAAGTACGACAAGTATTCATATTCAGTATCCAGACAGATGAGTCAGCAGCTCCTGGGGAAAATGTAATGGACGCTTCTCTCTAGATTTAGAACAACCAAGTGCATTACTATGACAAGCCTTTTAATTCAGGGGAGGGTCCCCTTTTCTCCTCTCAGGGGTCATCTTCCCTGGATGTGGCCCAAGTTAATCATCTCTTTGCTAACGAGAGATGCACTGCAGCTGCAACAGTTAGTAGCACCTCTAAAGTCAGACTGCCTGGCTTGGACCCCACTGGCCCAGCTTACGAGCTAACCGACTGGGCAAGTCATTTAACCTCTCAGCCTCATGTGTGAAATGGGGGAGAAAATGGTAAATTATAGTAGCGGACATAAAGATTAGATCAATATATGTAAAGTACTTAGTGACTGACATGATAAATGTTCTGTAAATGTAGGATGCTGCTTTTATTACTATTAATTATTATTATAACACAGAAGTTATTAATGGGTCTATAGACAGACCTGGCTTTTTCAAATCCTGGGCTTTTCATTGACTAGATGGGTGATTGAGTCAAAACATTTAAACTGATTTCCCTATCTACAAGACAGAGATAATAGTTCCTAGGGCATAGAGCTGTTGGGAGCATTACATAAAATTAGCACCATGTCTAGACTGTGGCAAGAACGCAGCAGAAGTTAGCAATAATTTATTGTTGTTATTATTGTTATCATCACTACCATTTCTTCCACCACTACCTCAGATCTGATATAAATGTTTTCAAGTCATCACTTCCCAGTCTTTTGGCTAAGATAAATGTTTTAAAGTCATAATTTTTAAAAATTCACCCAAGAGATTTCTTAACACTGAAATTATACTTAAATAGAATCTAAAGTAAGAAAAATAAAAAATAAGGAGAAAGGCTTTTATACTAAAGAATTATTTAAACTTTCTCCATTTTAATACCTAACAGTCTAAGCCTTCTAACTTGGGACCATGTTTACTGTAGGGGAAGAGGAGGGGTGTCTTTAACAACTAACTGTAAACACACCAAGGATGGACAATATCCCTGGGGTGGGGGGAGCCAATTGCTAACAATCCAGGTAAGGGATCACGATTTCCCTCGGTACTACGGCTGTCCGCCTTGACACGTCTCGCAACCCTCGCCCAAAGCCCCGGGGCCCTGCAGCCTTGACGCGGGTGGACCGGCTCCGTTCTTACCTCTCCTCTGCCCACTGGGTCACCTTCTGCTGAGCTGTCTGGCTGCTGTAGGCCAGGCGGTCGGGGCCGCTGCTCGGGGGCTGCCTCTCGGGGGAGAGCTGCTGGCGCAGCTGCTCCAGCTCCCGCTCGTACATGAGCCGCTGCTCCTCCAGCGCACTCCGCTTTTCCTCCAGGTACTGCTTCTCCAGGACCTGAACCACATTTTGAACTGGGTCTGGTGAACCAAGAGACAAGGCACGGTGTCTTCAGTGGTGGCTAAGACAGGCGCCTGCCTGTGCTTCTTCAGCAAGAACCATCTCCTTCCTCCCCCAGCATCGGAACGGTCAATGTGTGTTCTAGGGGACGCCTGAGCCTCCAATGAAACTCTGTTTCCTTTTCATTACCATTTTGGATAAATTCCCTATATGTAAACATGTCACTTTCTTCAAATTTTTTTTTTTTTAATCCTCACCTGAGGACAACTTTTTGCATTCATAGAGTGAGAGGGAGAGAAGGAGAAAGAGAGAAACATCAATGTGAGAGAGACACGTGGACTGGCTGCCACCCACACAACCCCAACGGGGCGGGGACAAACTGCAACCGAGGTACGTGCCCTTAGCGGAAACCGACCCCAGGTCTCTCCGGACCTCAGGCCGACGCTCTCACCGCTGAGCCAAACCGGCCAGGGCCACTTTCTTCGATATGATGAGCTCATCCTAATGTTTAGCTAGACCATTAACCTCCTATAAGCAGAGAGAAGAGAAGGGGATGGGATCCTAGGCACTGAGAAGAAAAACGCCATGAAATCTAGGACAACAGCACAGGCAGCCGCACAAGATCTGATTTTTATGGTCATGAATTTCTATGCCCATTTAGCATTCAGTTTTTGGTACATGACAAAGGGTTTATAGTTCTGATCTTAACCACAAATCACACTACTCCTGCATTTCTAATGTGAGAGGAACAAAACTTACAGATCACAGCAAAATATGGATTGAGGCCCTGGTTGGTTTGGCTCAGCGGTTAGAGCGTTGGCCCACGGACCAAAGAGTCCCAGGTTCGGTTCCCGCTAAAAGAACGTACCTCGGTTGCAGTTTGTCCCTGGCCCTGGTTGGGGTCGTGTGGGTGGCAGCCACTCGATGTGTCTCTCTCATGTCGATGTTTCTCTCTCTCTCTTCCTCCCTCTCTCCCTCCCGCTTTATCTGAAGATAAAAGAAAAAATATATATATATGGATTGAGTATAGGGTCTGGCAATTTCTCAGGCGCTAATGACTAAGAGGGTAATTCACTTGCACACATAAAAGGCTAGTTCTGTGATTTATTGCTGCTGCTGATCTAGAGCTCGGCAACATGCACGTGGACGGACAGCAGAGAGGTGCTGACAGGTCTGCTCAACAGGGCCATGCTGGGACTAGGGGCGGCTGTGACGCAGGCAGGACTTGACCCTGAGGAGCTCCCTGGCGGAGGGAGGACGTTCCCTTGGTAATGACGAATGAACTCAAAGCCATGGAGGAAGATTAAGGCACTGACCACATGTACAAAGAAGACTGTTACTGGCACCTCTAAGTGAGTCGACTGTAGGGAAACAGTATGTTAGACCCTCTGGAAAATCATCATCACATAAACATTTCCTTGAAGAACAGGGGACCTAGGTGAGATGAGCTGATATTCTCAGACTAGCCTGGGATTAATTTCCTCCTTGTACAGGAACACACCTGCCTGTTGCTCAGTGCTATTTTGTACTTCCACATATTCACTCAGCTTAATTTCCAAACTAAGAGTGGGAAATTAATACTTTGTATAACACCTGATGATACCTACTGACAGGCCTTTCCAGAAGGCCCTTTCCCATTTGGGAAATAAATATGTACACTGTATTAATTTCCTATATGAGCAATAACAGAGAGCACAGCAGCTTAAAAAAAAATATGGTTAAATCATACAAAACCAAAAGTAGAAAGCAATTAAAATATCACGATATGCACGGCATAGGTGAGTTGTTTTAATAAAAATAACAACCACAATGTCAATAATAATTCTATTAGCTGCGGGCTATATCTCAAGTAGAGGACTATACCCTATGCATGCATCATCTCATGAAAGCCTTGCAGCAAACCTAAGGGTGGACAGCATTCCCATTTTAAAGATGAGGAAACGGGGGCTCAGAAAGGTTAAGCACCTGCCCTAAGATCACATCTCACCTCAGATCAGAGCTTACTGGCTGGGGTAGACATAAACTTGGTAATAAATTAATATAGTATTCTAACCTCCAATGTTTTGCTCATAATTAGTATTCTCTTAAAGAATACAGGATGGGGCAAATGTAGGTTTATAATTGTTCATATAGAAAATAATATAATAATTAATAAATATTAATACAAGAATAAACACTGTATTTCACAGACTCACAATGTAAACCTTCTTTTGCCCGAAACTGTATTTAAAAAAAAAAAAATACTGTTCTTTGATATAAAATTCTCAAATTCAGCATTTCTTCAAAGAAGAATGGTTTTCTTTATAAAGTCCTGACATACAGTCCCTAAAATATGTTACTTGAAAAGCTGATGGAAAACTCACCACCACCCTCACCTCACCCCCACCAAAAAAAAAAAAAAGAGACCCTACACAAAGGCAAACCATGAGTGGACATTTCCTATAGAGCGGAAATCTATGTTCCCCAAAGCATTACAACTTCTGACATAGCCCTAAAACTTCTGAAAAAAATGATGAATAATATTGTGATGATTTTTTTTGAGGGAGTCGAAAAGGGCTAAAGAAGGAAAGTTCTTTCAGAATTTTAAAAAAATATATTTCTCAAGCAGTATATATTACTGCTCTATTCAGACTTTAGGTTTAAAAAGTAAAGAACAAGGTCCTCCCCATCCATTTACATTTACATACAGCTTTATTTTCATGAGCCCTAATTTTGTGTTTATGAATCTTTTATAGCGAAAGAAAACTGGAAAATACACCATTCTGTAAAATTATATGCTAGGGTTTTTGCTAAAGGACAGTGAGTAAGATATTTAATGTTTCCTTCTACTTGTCAGTTGGTGGTGTGCAGAAACACACATGACCCTAAATGGCTGAGGCAGAGGGTTTCACCCCAAGGTTCCCCTCCACACAGAGGCATGTGCCTGAGGCTGTTTAAATTGCTTTCGCACCTGCCTGAGGAACACTCCTACCACTCACCAGGCCACTAATCAACGTGCAGATACGGAGTTCAGAGCCATCCCTCCCCTTGCCTGCCCCACCGCGGCCTGGTGAGCCCTGCCTGGGACTCTGGGTCCGCCCATGTGCCACAAAGCCCTGGCGGAGGTGCAGGGGCTGAGGGCATTTTCTTTCAACTTCTGATCCTAACACATGTCTGGAAACACCTTGCTCTTACATATATTTGATAACATTTTCTTTTCAAATTAATTAACCAGTTTCAAGTCTTTATCACTACCCCTATTTTTTTTTTAATAGACCACCTTAATCAGTAAGTCAATCTGATTCTATAATACGGCCTAGGACAGAAGCCAAAGATTATTTGGCTTATTCTCAAACAACCAAATACCAAGTGATTGTCCACAGTTTTAATTCCCCCCTATCTCTTTCCTCCTTTTGAATGAGTTGTTTTAAAACTCAGTGAGCCTGGCGCCTAAGGCCAAGATACCAAGAGGTTGGTATTTTAGGAAGGGAGAAAGGACCACACTGACATTGGGCAGAGCACTTCTCTTCATTAGTTTATTGTTTCCCTGGTATGTAAGTATGAAATGAGCTCAAACTTGCTTGTCGGTCCCAAGAATGGAAGAGAGAGAGTGGTGCGATGGTGGTGGTGGTCAGAGGGCATTGATGTGATAAAGAGAATTAGAATTCATTCACACCAGGAGGCCCAAGGCATTAATTTGAAGGGAAGTAGATCCCTTTGGAGAAAAAAGGACCTTTTAATTCCAGATGGAATAAGCAGGCTGTATGACTCTTCACCACCCCTCAACTGCTGTTTACTTTATAGCTACCATTGACTCTGTGGAAACAGATGAGTGTCTGATTCCTAATTTTGAACCCTTGGGAAGAAGGCATTATTGTCAACAGACACTAGGTTTGCTTCTACTCTTAATTCAAATGAATTGAGTTTTCTATCATTATTTACTTTAGAGCAGCGGTTCTCAACCTGTGGGTCACGACGCTTTTGGGGTCTAACGACCCTTTCACAGGGGTCGCCTAAGACATAACAGTAGCAAAATTACAGTTATGAAGTAGCAATGAAAATAATTTTATGGTTGGGGGTCGCCACAACATGAGGAACTGTATTAAACGGTCGCAGCATTAGGAAGGTTGAGAACCGCTGCTCTAGAGACTTGAAAACACATTATTCTAGTCTGTTCCTGGGATAATGCTGGTAAACTTATCCAGAGAAGTAAGATGTTCTGACTGCTGAGCTGTCAACAGCAGTCAAGCCATCAGCAACAGCAGCAATAACGCCAGTAACACTTTTGTGCTGTTGGATGCAGAAGGAAAAGAATAGCTACCAGATTTTAGCCATGGGGAAGGCAGTGGAGTTGGGACATGGGGACGCAGGGGTCTAACTGAAAAGGGGACATTCCTCAATCAAAAATACAGAGTACCGCTGGCAGGCAGCAAAGGTCAGCTTCTTCCCAGTCACGTTAGCTTTTGCCAAAGCACAGAGCACAAGCATCACTCAGCAGCACTGCCAAAACCCCGTCACACTCCCTCATGCTAATGCCAATCAGTAAAACCTTTATCCCAGCGTTTGTGGAGCAGCTTCGTCTGAAACCACAGGAGAGGAAAGAGAATCTTCAAATAGGACCACCAAGGGGACGACCACCAGGCAGACAGGCTTATTATCGGGAAGCCACCTAGCAGCAGAGGGGATTCACGTGAACACCGTCCAGCTGCCAGCATTTTAGTGCTTGTATCAGAGCACTTCTGTGTGACCCACAGGGAAGCTTCATATACCAATGAAATTGGGTAAGTGATGGTGTGGGGAGGGGAAAACATTACTTTTAAATAGACAGAATCAACACTGGAGAGCAAGGCCAGATCTGGAATACACATGAGTAACTTGTTAATGCCATGAGCCAGGCCACTGATGACTAACTGGCCTGGCTAAGAGGATTGAAGGAATTAACAAATGCTTACTAAATACTCATTTGTTATTCAGGGGTTTGCTATGTATCTGATAAGAAGGCAGCAATTGGGTTAATCCGTGATATGAGATGATACATGATTCAACTGATACTACCAGGACACTGCAGAGTTAGAGGATAGAGACCTCTAGAAGTCTGTAACCTTGTCAAATTACAGAACGGGAGTTCCTCCACCTGGAGTCTGGAGCCCACACCCTCCTGTCACACCCGTGTCTCTCCAGGCTTCCAAAAAGTCATTCATTGGAGGCACGTTGTTAAATGACCTGTTAATGTGATCCCGATGCCTGAATGTCAATTTGAAATGCGTTTTGCGAGTCTCCCACCTTGGTGAGCAAGTAGCAGAGTGGACCGAAGCCTGAGTTCTAGCTGTGGTCCACCCTGTGCTACAATGGCCAAAGCCCCAATAGCCAATTTAATCCTTAATCTTAACGATGTTTAAAACAAGAAATTACTGAACTGTTTTCATGAAGTTATTTTTTTCATCCTTTTTTGTTGTTGTTACGTTACACTTGTTTCTCCATTTGGCTTTTTCTTCATACCTCATTTTTATCATTAAAAAGAGAAGTCTCTGAAGCTAAAAATCCATAAATAGAGATAAATAGAAAGATCAAAATCTTAAAAAAAAATTTTTTTTATTGATTGATTTTAGAGAGGAGAGAGAAAAACACCGATTTGTTGTTCCACTTATTTACGCATTCATTGGTTGCTTCTTGTGTGTGCCCTGACTGAAGATTGAGCTCACAACCCTGGCATATTGGGACAATGCTCTATCCAACCGAGCTACCCAGCCAGGGCCACAGATCAAAATCTTTATTCTTGCAACAGAATCTCTAATTTGATATGCCAGAGACCTGACCAGCCATTCACTAGCCATGCTCAAATTCTCCCCACATACACTTCTTCAATGAGAAGAGTGAGAAAGTAAATATTTAAGGGAAGAGCTCAACTGTGAAAACCAAAATACTCTTCAAGCACCCTGTAAGGTAGAGGCTGCCCACCGTAGGGCTCTCAGGGTTCCTGGAGGCCCTCCGTCATTCAAGTTAGGGATCCTCACATATCCAAAGAACAAATGAATGGGAAAGGGGGGCTGGACAAAGTCCAGAAACCAACTTGCTCAGGTGCTCCTGGATGGAGCCTCAACGATATCACTGTGAACAAGTTCTGGTCTTAGAAATGCAGTCTGTGCATGGTAGGAGAACTTCCCTGTCCTGCACCTAGTTCCCAGGTACTAAGTGTGGTGATTAGAAGACTGGGAGATGGGAAAAGGAGCAGATGTATAAAATAGCAAGCAAGGAAAAATTTTGGTACGTATTTTATTGAACTCATGAAAGTGTGTATGAACACAGAAGAAGAAAGGAGGTAAAGGACTCCCTTTTAGACATAGATAGAAGAACTTTAATACAATCGTTGAAAACCTTTGGGAAAGAGGGATCCAGAAATAATGCTTTAAGGAGAATCTCTTCCTTAAAGATCTGAGACAGGCTGGAGTGCAGGTCAAGCAAAGAGCCTATAGAGCCTTTTATTTTAGTTATTATTTTTAAATAAGTCTCTTTGGGGGTATAATATCCTATTGAGTTTATAGTAAAATGTTGACTTTTATCTCACCATCAGATTCTATTTGAAATTCCTGGATTAATACTCTCCTGGTGATTTTTTTTTTTTTTTCATGGTCTGAAGGACTCAGAAATGACAGGCTCAACAAGGGGAAATTCGATAATCACAGTCACTCAGTAGTCCAAGACCATGGAAATGTTACAACTGGCTTGGGAACAAGGGATCTGAAAAAGATTCCACCCTCCTCCTGTTACACCTGAGGAAGCCGACCAGGCCCCGGAATACTTTCATTAGTCACTCACTTATGACCTTTTTAAGGAATTAGCAATTTGATGTGTCTAAATTTTCAGAGTGGTACATTAACCTTATACGTACGTATCCCTCATTGAATGCTATGAGATAAGGAACTGCCCAAGACAAAGACATCCGAAGAGCGGGCCTTACCATTACTATTCAGTGTTTTCATGATAACCTCCATCTGTGCAAATTCATAGTTATAGTCTGGTTCCGAAGAAGCTTCACTGGCTGCGTCCAGGTCATGCTCTGGAGGGCCTGTTTCTTTCTCGAAGTCTTTCAACCAATCTCGCCGTTTCCTCTTAGGTAAATTAATTCTGTGGGGTGTTTCACCATTAGAGAAAATCAACTTGTTTTGCACTCAGATAACAGAAAAAACTGTATATGAGAATACGAGTGAACACAAAGACGTTACCTAAAAAAGTGGTTATTTCCCCACAGGATTCTATCACCGTGCCACAGCTGGGTGGTATTGCACACGAGGGTACCATTTACACAGGACCTGAAGGAACACCAGGGAAATTGTCAGCTAAACAGTAAAGAGCACAAAACTCAGCCCCAGTAGCTAAAGAGATAACTGGGGGGACTTTCTCATAATAGATGTCTTCTATCAATACCCGAAGAAGGAACAGGAGAATTGTAATCGCTATGGGAACACATGCTCTAAGCAATGATGACCAAGGGCTGCCAATGTCCCCCAAAGAGATAACCTGATGTGATGTGCAGCCTGTAAGAGACAGACAGCATCACCTACGGCATAGTCTTGTAAAAATCTGAGCTGAATCTAATCAAAAGTCTATGTGTAAATACCAATTTAGGAAATACAGAGGGCAGCAGGAGATGCTAAATGACGTCATGGGATGCAATGAGCAAAATGCTGAT
The DNA here is from genome assembly GCA_030848825.1 of Tadarida brasiliensis. Lineage (NCBI taxonomy): Eukaryota > Metazoa > Chordata > Mammalia > Chiroptera > Molossidae > Tadarida > Tadarida brasiliensis. Next base: position 79,405,106 of record CM061264.1, read on the forward strand.
GACAGGAAACTCGAGGACCAACTTCAACAGATTAAATGCAATAAAAAAGGTGGGGAGGGTGGAAGAATCCGTGTGCTGAAAGAGATCTGAGAGACACAATACTCAATGACAACGGTTGACTCTTATTTGGATCCTGATTTTAAAAAACAACTAAAAAAGAACATTTATGAGGTAACTGGAGAACTCTGAACACTGACTGAATATATAATGATTAGTAAGAAATTACTGTTAGTTATTTTAGGTGTGATAGTATTTAAGTTATGTTTAAGAATATTCGTCTTTTAGAGATACAAGCTGAGATATCCGTGAATGCAAAGATATAATATTTGGAATTTGCTTTAAAATAACCCAGAGTGGAGGGAGGAGGAGATGTGGAGGGCATGTCAATAAAACAAAACTGTCAATGATGTGCTCATTTTGAAGCTGGATTATGGATATATGGGGGTTCATTATACCATTCTTTCCACTTTCATATCTTTGAAATTTTCCATAATAAAAATGAAGAAAACATAAAAAGAATACCATGTTTAAATCCCAAATATTAGGGGGACCGGAAAGTAATGTCGTTTTTTTACATTAAGTTCAAACAGATACATTTTTAACAAGTTTTTATTTTTAATCAATGATGTGATCACCCTCATTATCAACAACCTTTTGCCATCTAGTGTGCAAATTTTCAATGCCAGATCGATTAAAATCAATTGGTTTTTGAGCAAAATATCTGGAGATGGCATTTTGGACATCATCTAAATTTTCAAATTTTTTGCCACTTAGAAAATGTTGTAGCGATCGGAATAAATGGAAATCTGATGGCACAATATCAGGCGAGTATGGTGGGTGAAGCAATACCTCCCACCCCAATTCATTAATTTTTTCCAGGGTTCGTCTTGCGCAGTGCAGTCTTGCATTATCGTGTTACAGAATAACGCCTTTTCTGGTGACAATCGCTGGGCACTTTTCAATTAAAGATTGATTTACTTGATCCAATTGTTCACAGTAAAGGTCTGCATTCAGTTTGTCCAGGTTTCAGCACTTCAAAATGAATGACCCCGCAAATACTCCACCAAACACACAAAAGTGCCTTTTGGGGGTGTAAACCTGGCTTAGCTGTACTTCGTGGCAATTCCTTCGGAAAGAGCCACTGCCTTTTGAGTTTTGGATTATCATAGAGGACCCATTTTTCATCTCCAGTCATCAAGAGATCAAAAAACGCTTCTGTATTGTGCCGCTGAAGCAATAAGTTGCCTGTGGTGGACCAGTTAGCTTTGTTTTCTTTGGACAGATTATGTGGGACCCAAACACCTGCTCTGCTTACTTTACCAATCTGCTGCAAATGTTCTTGGATGGTCGACCAAGGTTGGTTAAGAGTGTTTGACAGTTCCTTGATTGTCTGACACGGATTTGCTTCCACTTCTGCCCTTAACATGTCATTACTTTAACGACATTACTTTCCGGTCCCCCTAATAGCAACCAAACATCTTGTAAAGCATAACTAACAACTGGGGGTGTGGGGTGCAATTCTGACCCTGTTTGTAATCACACCTAAATGGTGTGTACCCTGTCTCTGGGTCTGTGTTAGCCTGTGCATCTCTGACTTGTCTGAAACAAACCTTGAAGAAGTGACTTGGCCCCATGGACAGTCGCAGGTGATCTTCCAGCAGTGCAGCTTTTCTTACAGTGCACCTTGCCTACAGCTTACTAGCTATCAAGGGGCTGTGAAGTCAGCAGCCTGGATAACCCACTGTGAAAGCTTTCATGTCAGATCTCATCAACTGGTCCTCGGACACGGTTCATAGTCACTGTGACAATTTTTAGGGGGAACGGAAAAGTCTCCCAGAATTGTTAGTGCTAAAAATTTTGGTCTTTTCGTAAAAGTTCCTTTACTTAAAAAAGAGATTTTGCTGGTATATTAAAACAAAACAAAATAAGGAGGATAATTAATTAAAATTTAATTTGCTAAGGAACTGTCAGGTGAAGTTTGATGGAGAAAAATAATGAATATTATTTTGAGTTTTCATTTTTCAATAAGCTACTTCTCTCATATAATATATACTATCATTATCTGGCTCCTAATAGTCACAGGACTCTACAGCAGAGTTATGGAAGAAGTAGAACTCGCATATGGAAATAATCACTCCTTTGTAGCAACATCTCAAATCAAGTGGCTATGTTTTTATTCATAAAAATACTCTAGAAACACTGTCTTAAATCTTTGTAATCTGTCATACACAAACATGAAAAAACTTTGGCGTGTGTATTTTACACTAACATGTTCCCTTTATTCTTGCCAATCAAAATGACTCTCATCATTATAACTCAAGCTTCAAAAGTTTGTGTCCCATTTACTTGGAATTATGGACTGATTTATTCATCTGCAAAACTGAAAAATGAGATCCAAATATATACATATGTCTACACATATGAACATATGTATACATATACATGTACACGTTTTTGCCAAAGGATGATGAAATGGGTTTTTTAATTTTTGTTTATGAAAAGTTTTATGGAATACTTTTCTACCTAAAAAACAAACATTCATTAGTTACTTTTCAAGGAAAATATTTGCCCATTGTTTACTCAGGCATCTAAATAGCCCTTCAGAAAGTCTAGAAATAGCAGTACGATAACAGAAATGTGTCACTCTGTGTCCTTTATTATTTTAAACTCAGAATTATAACTTTAAAAATTCAGTTCCTCATTCTCACTGGCCATATTTCAATGCTCAAGGGCACCGTTTCACTAGCGGCCACCAAAGTGGTCTTAGCAGTTATAAAACCTTTCCATTATCTCAGAAAGTTCTAATGGGCAGTGTTACACTAGAGTGAACTGAAAGTAGTTTCAGAGTAAATGAGGGGAATACAACAGGCTTTTGCCTCTCTTACATACTGCTAACATTTGTGATCATTTCTATCTTTAGAGGGCCCTGTCTAGGCACACATACACACACACACACACACACACACACACACACACACACACACCTGAACACGCATATAAACATATCACTTTGCCATTTATAGTATGCTCTCACACAATAATATAAAAAAGAAAAAGTTATGGAAACTGCCTGGTTTAGTACTATACCTAAGACAAGAAATTAGCATCAAAAGTCATTTCTAGCTGACACATGCTTGGGGTGCTTGGAAAAAGCAAATATGAAACCTCTTCGCAGAAATTTATGTAACCCTCACCCAGGCCACCAGGCTCCTACAGATAAACTACTGAAGATGATGCATCTAAGAAATCACAAACCGCTTTAGGAAGCAAACTTATCAGCAGATACAACAAACAGATAGAGGCCCCAACAACTCCAAAGAACAGAATTCTCAAAGACAATAAAAGACTTGAAACTAAAATCATTAATGGCATACAGTGGAGTAAAAACAAGCTACCAATAGAGAACATACCTGAAAATGGACCTTCAGAACTTGTATAAATGAAAAATAGAGACACTAAAATTAAGATCTCAATAGAATGATTAGCAGCAGGTAAGACAGGACTATAGAGAGAATCAGTGGACTTGAGGACGGATTTGAAGAAATAATGACACTCCCTTAACCCCTGTCCCTCTCTTGCTATGTCCTCATTCCCATTTCCATCTTCACAACCAAGACTCTTGACCCACTTCCTTACCTACCATTCTCTCTTTGCATTTTCCTTCCATACCCACAACTATGTGATGCCTAAACACCCCAAGGTTGCTGGTGTCGTTATAATGGCTATATCCAATAGAATCTTTTTAGCTTCTATTTTGATCTCTCCTTCCTTAAAATTTTCTCTTCCCTTACCTTCCATGACTGTATCCTGCTGTGACTTCTACTGGCTCGCTTAACTCAACCTCCTCCATGGACTATCCTCAGACCACCCCAAAAACATTGGTTTAATTCTTACTCTACACACACTCCATCCACTTTCAAGAGAGGCAACACAGCTAATGCCCAGTTCTCTATCTTTAGTGTAGCTTTACAGTCCCAAATCCAGTGTCCTACTGGATACTTCACATTGACATCCCAAGGACACTTCAAAGTATCCCAAACTGAACTCACTACCACTCAGACCTATCATCCTCCAAACCGGTTTCTCCTCTTGTATGCTTTATTTTGATTTAGCGGCACCACTGTTTATCTAGTCTTCCAAGATAAACACCTGTAATCACTGCTTTATCCTTCACTAACTGAGTCCCCATTCTGTCCCTAAGCAGATCACTACAACTTGCTGATTCTAAAATAATTCTCAAATACATTTTGTTCTTCACCTCTACTGCCACTTGCTGTGTTCCCATAACAATATTATAATAAATATCCTAACTGATCTCCCCACTTCCTGTCCTATCAACACCCCACATTTCCACAGTGATCAGATTTGCAGGTTATAAAGATCACTTTAGAAAAAGCACTTATCTTCCTGTATAAATGCTTCCTGTAAAATGTTGCTTCTACACATTCTCCTCCACCAGGCTTTGAGTTCCCGTACTTGGGCATTCCCAGCACAGAGCCTGGAGCAAAGTATACCGAATGAATGAACGGCTACCCTGGGGTTCCAGGAAAGGAGGAGATTGGGCAGGCTGGGGAAAAAAAGAAGAGTAGGATAAAAAGGCATGGATTTGGAATTAAAATTGGGTAAGAAAAAAAATTTGCTGATTAAAATCATTTTTAGATACAGTGTTAGAAGAGAATATGATCAAACCATCATGTTGCACACTGTAAATATATAAAATTTTATTTGTTAATTATATTTAAATAAAGTAAAAAAAAGAGAGAGTATTAAAAAAAAAAAAAAAAATCCAGCCCTGACCGGGTGGCTCAGTTGGCTGGAGCATCATCCATACACTAAAAGCTTCAATTTCCGGTCAGGGCACATACCTAGGTTGCCAGTTGGTCCCCATTCAGGGCATGTACAGGAGGCCACTGATGGATGTTTCCCTCTCTCTCCCTTCCTCTCTCTCTAAAAATCAATAAAAACATATCCTCAGGTGAGGATTAAAAAAAAAATCCAAAGCCTCTGGAGAGGAGGATACAGTATAAGGCTAAAGACTATTTGAATTTGGAATAAGTAAAATTAAGGAATAATATCATCATACCATTAAATATCTTAAAAATCATATCACTATAATATAAAATCTATAAACTTTCATGCATCAGGTATGCTATTATTATTGGTCTCAGTTTTTAATTACTTAGAAATTTATATGGCCAATATTAACAGAATAATTTGAAATGAGTAAAAGATTTTCCACATAAAAAATGAGTATTCTGAATTACAATATTTGTGTGTTAATAAATACCATTATAGAACTTCATTTAATATTATGCCTGATTATTAAGTAATTTAAAACATCATTTAGTAGAAATTAAAAAGTAAATATATAATGCTGTCAGTTCTCAAATTTTTACATATTATAGCCTGGTTTAGTAATTTTTCAAAAACAATGGAGTTATCTGATTAACAGCTATTTACACAATGGTTAAACTGAGGCCCTGGCCTGTGTTGCTCAGTGGTTAGAGCATTGGCCCACACATCAAAGGATTGTGGGTTTGATTCCTGGTCAAGGGCAAGTAGCTGGGTTGCATGTTTGATTACTGGCCCAGTCAGGGTGCGTTCAGGAGGCAACCAACTGATGTGTCTCTCTCTCTGTCTCTCCCTCCCTCTCCCTCCCTTCCATGCTCTCTAAAAATCAATGGAAAAAAATATCCTTACATGAGGATTAACAACAAATAAATAAATAAACAATGGTTAAACTGAGTAACAACTAATTTTATTTAATATTTATTATGTGTCACGCACTGAGCCCAGTGATTTACATGTTTCATCTATCATTAGCCTCACTTACCATAAGAGGAAATGGAAGTTTAGATAAACCAAGTATGTTCTCCAAAATCGCCCAGCCAGTCAAGGCAGAATCAGCCTGTCCCAAAGCTGCTGTGGGAAATGCTGCTATCTAGCTCTCTAGAATTGGAGAGCAATCCCCGAGGACCCACTATAGTCTTAACTTTGATATAACTGAAGCAAAAAGACAGAAAGGGGCAGTCTTCTCCTTCTGAAAATAAGGCACATGAGAATGCTAAGTACCATTTACTTCTCTTACCTTGCATTTTCTTTTGGAGTAAGAGTGACATCGCCATCGGACGCAATGTCAATCTCACAGTGCTCAGGCTGAATTCCTATACCAAAGAGCTGGATGTCCTGAGAGGTATCTGCCCCCACCCTCGTATGGTCCTAGGAACACAGTATTAATGAAAGTGAAAACACATACAAGTAACCTAACAAAAATGTATCACAATCAATTTCAATAACCCAACAGCACGTGCATGACATATTAAATGAATCAGACAGGAGATGCAAGGTGTCTGGAACATGGTAAGTCAAAAGCTTACTTTAATACACTAAATTTTTTAAAAATGTTAAAACAGGATAGGGAGGGAGTGCTGACCAGCTGTGATTAGATACTGCTTTAAAATAAAAGGAAATTGCACTTGACAGAAGAATCCCTTGAGTTCCAATTTTAACTTGACAACTTACTACATGTGTGACCACAGGCAAGCCATTTCACTGAGCCTCAGTTTCCTTTTTTTTGCAAAACCAGGGCAATAATATCAATTTGATTTATTTAACAGTATTCTTTTTAAAGATCATCTGAGATAACAGTGAAAATGCTTTGAAAACAACTATATAAATCCAAGAACCACTAAGAGTAGTTTCATGGAAGGTTACACTTTAAAATACATAAATTTTAAAATGTCAAAAATAGTTGAGTACCTAATGCTAATATTAATAGAGTAGTGAAGCCTGTCAGTTATACAATGTTCAGTTTAGCGTGATGTTTAGGACCTCAAACCTCACACTCGTGTGGACTGTGACTCCTGGTGATTCAGTCCACTGCTCATCCCCTTAGCTTTTTCTTTCGCTCTAAAAATCATTTCACTGTTATGATAACAATACTTTCTATTCCCCTGAGAAAGCGTAAGGGCTGGTCTTTCAAAATTAAGATTTCAGAAACAATTCCTTTCCCCTTAATCATTTCCTGAATGAACAGATCCAAAGTGTTAGTGGACTCTCAACAAGTCAGGTATTCTTTGTGCCATATTATGTCTCTGGAAAAGCAAAATAAAAAGGATAGAAGACTGAGCTCCTTGCCTCAATTCTAGCTTATTCTCCATTGCATTTTGCATATTCACCAGGCAGATGAGAATCCTTAACAAAGTGCCTTCACAAGGGAGTAATTTCTCCTTATTTAGGGATATGTGTGTGTGTGAACGGTATATACAAGCTGCCTTCAAGTCCCTAGCTCCTCAATCCTTGACAGTATTTAAATACATACATACATATATTTATATACCACCATAACTCAGAAATTGTTTGTGTATTATGAAAAATGGCCTCATGGTCAGCTGAGTGCCATGTCAGTCGGAGTGCCCTATTTCAAACACATGTCTTATTTTTCCCTTAACAAAATCTGCCAGCATTTTAAAAAGTATGTTCTGAGAACCTGTGGAGTCTCTGACAACCATTCAAGAGGCTCACGAGGTCAAAACTACTCTAATAAAAATACTAAGATGTTATTTGCCTTTGTGCTCTCATTTTATCACAAGTATACAGTGTTTTTCCAGAGGCTACATGATGTAAGATACCACGGCTTTGAAGATTAATGGACTGTATATTTGTACATGTTTGTATTTTTAAATGGTCTCAGCTTTAGCACCTATTATAGATAAATATAACTCGGATACACAAAAGTTCTTTGGAGTCCTTGACACATTTTTTAAAAATGTTTGTATTGATTTTAAAAAGAAAAGAAGGGAGAGAGAGAGAGAGAGAGAGAGAAAGAGAAACACTGATGTGAGGGAGAAACATCAGTTGGTTGCCTCCTGCACTTGACCCCTGGGTATTTGCCCTGACCGGGAATTAAACCGGCAACCTTTTGGTACACGGGACGATGCTCAACAGAGCCACACTGGCCAGGGTCCTTGATACATTTTTAAAGAGTGTAAATGGGCCCTGGCCAGTTTGGCTCAGCGGTTAGAGCGTTGGCCTGCGGTCCAGAGAGACCCGGGTTCGGTTCCCGCTAAGGGCATGTACTTAGGTTGCAGTTTGTCCCCGGCCCTGGTTGGTTGTGCGGGTGGCAGCCACTCGATGTGGCCCTTTCACATCGATGTTTCTCTCTCTCTCTCTTCCTCTCTCTCCCTCCTACTCTATCTGAACAAAAAATGAAAAAGTGTCCTCGGGTGAGGATAAAAAAATAAATTAATTAATTAAATAAAAAAAAAAAGAGTGTAAATGGGCTGTGAAAGTTTGAGAATGGATGCAGTAAGCTCTCCAAAACGGTCAGTGGCATACCCTCAGGCCAAAGGGCGAAATTCAAAAGGCCCCATCCCATCTCCACACTAAACGGGTGATTATGAGACCAAAAGTTATTTTCTGAGGATATACATGTAGAAGAAATGGATATGGAAGAACCCTGGTTGTCTAATCTACCTCAGGAGTTTGTTTTAGCCTATGGTGATCTTGAGCTCTCCTTAGAATTACTCAGAAGTATAACTGTGAATCTCCAGAGCTTCTCAGGATCTTTCTAATTGAATCTAAATAGTGTCAGAATCCTTGTCACCATAGCCAGTGATCACCTTGACACCCTCAGCTGCCTGCCTCTGCCCCTCTGATGCTCATGCTCACAGGAAATCAGCCCCAACTGCACAGTCTCAGGACAATACAAAATAGCTGGTTTTCATTCTCAATAGTGACCTGACTGTATTATGAATCCTCTTTATGAAAAGTAAAATCATGGGGACAGATAACCAGATTCAATGGCAAATGGTACATGAATAAATCAGGATTGCGACTGTGTATTTATATACCCCCTTACCTTTAAATAGTAAACCAGAAGTTCATTGAGAGCAGGGTCTGCATTCAGGTTGACCAAGTAGCACTGGTCATCCCCCACCTTGATACCGGATGTCTCCAGGGAAATCCCCATACTTTCAAGTTGTCGTTGTCTTTCCTGCGCACAAAGCAGACAAAAGCAGGGAACTCTATTTGTTGTTCTATTCACCAGACGTATCCATGGAAAGTCTAAGTCGCTGTTTCTGGGGACAATGCCAATGAAATCACACATTCCACTCAGCTTAACCAAGTTTACTTACAGCCTAAAATGTGTGGCATCTTGCATCCGTGTTCTGGGGGCACCAATTGTGAACCAGACACCACCTTGCCCTCAAGGGGCTTCCCATCTAGTAGAGGGGGAAGATCATACAACTGGAGTCAAAAGAGGAAAGCCCTGTACCTCTGGAGAGGAACAACATGTTGTGGGCTTCGCAGAAGGGAGGTCATGATGGGTTGAGAGACCAGAAAGGCTTCAGGAAGAGAATACACTTAAGGTGTTTCTTGAAGCATAAGACGAATTTCAACAGGAAGAAATGGGGGAGTAGCAAGATAAGGGCAGAGTATTCTGGAGGAAAGCAGAGTAAACTCTAGGAATACTGGAGGATTTCAGGTGCCAAGAACCCCTAATAAATATGGGAAAGTAATGGGAGATGGGGTTGAAAAAGCAGACTGGGTCCCTATTGCAGAGAGCCTTGAATTCATTCATTCACTCATTCACTCATTCATTCATTCATTCATTCATTCATTCATTCATTCATTCAAGATATTTATGTACTAGGTACTGATGTAGGGCTAAGAATACTACAGCAAACAATACAGAGCCCCCTCTTTCATGAAAACTTATATTCTAGTGGAACAAGATAGACTAAAAAAAACAGATGAGTAAATATATATAATTTCCAATGGGGTTAAGTGCTAAGGAAAACAATAAAGCAATGTAAGAGGGACAGGAAGTTAGGGGTGTGTGTGTGAGAGAGAGAGAGAAAGAGAGAGAGACAGAGACAGAGAGAGGGAGAATATCTACAAGAAACACAGCAAACAGCTGGACTAGGTCCCAGTTACTGCTTTCAAGCTACTTTATTGGGATAGTCTAATATTTCCAAGTGGTCACTGAACTGAAAATGTTTATGAAATGCTCAGTGTAGAGATTCATAAGACACATAATCACACACACATGCAGAATTAGTCCTTGCTTTATATTTTACCTCAAGTAAAGTTCAAAGAGCATTTTCTATCAAGCCCAAAGAATCACATACATTGAACAAACTAGGAGGTTCTGTGTGTTACAAATTCTCTGTCAATCAGGTAGTCACATGCTATGCCAAGTGATCTAAAATCACAACAGATTTTTGTTTAAATATGAAAAGCAGGAAATATTAAAGTTATCTCCTATACCACCCCTGTTTAAATTCAATGCTACCCAACACTTCTAGCAAATATATGGACCCAACTATAGCTGGCAAAAGACACAAAGCCAGTGTCTAACTGATCTCTGCAGTCTGTAGTTCAGCACAAGGAGGGTCTCAGAAGACTTTTTGAGGATGACAAGTGACTGACAATACAGAAAAGACATCAGATGAAGAAGAATCACAATATTTTAGGACTTCCAGTCAAGATGGCGGCATAGGTAAATACAGTATTGCCTCCTCCCACAACCACATCAAAATTACAACTAAACCATAGAACCATCATCCTTCAGAACCACCTGAAGTCGAGCTAAATGGAAATCCTACAACTACGAAATTAAAGAAGAAGCCACACCGAGACTGGTAGGAGGGACAGAGGCATGGATGGGCTGGTCCCACACCCACGTGTGCTGGATAAAAATCAGGAGGGACGCCTCGGCTGGGAAGGTCATCCCTGAGGAGTAAGGGGTCCCCTTCCCACACCAGGTGCCCAGCTTAGGGTTCCAGTGCCAGGAAGAGAAGTCCCCATAACTTCTGGCTGTAAAAACCAGTGGAAACTGAGGCTAAGGCTCCTGGAGCTCCAGGCATATCCTCTTCAAGGGCCTGCACACGGACTTACTCCGACTTGTTCCCTCCCACTTGGGGGAGGCAGCTTGAAAGGCACCAGAGACATACAGTGAAGAACTGAGTTGTTTGGCATTGGGGCGAGAGCTTGGAGGGGCAGCTTTCTCCCAGACAGATGTGTTGGCAGAGGAGGCCATCGTTCCTTTGGTGAGCCCTTCCCTGGGGCAACAGAAGGCTGCCATATCTGGGACTCCAGGGCTCACACTGTTTGCCCCGCCCTGGTGATTCCCTGTGGCCCTGCCCCACCCAACTTTCAGGCCCACCCAAGCTGTTTCCAATGGCTTTACCATAGGATTGGCCTGTCTTGGTTCCTGCTTCAGATTTTCCTATAATCTCTCAAACAAGCAACATCTGGTCTCAGCAAGGCCCATACCTCTCGTTAAGTGGCCCCAGGCCCGACACTAGAAGCAGCCAGCCTTGGTTCACAACTTGGCTTTTCCTGGGCACCTCCAAACCCAGCACAAGAGGCAGCCATCGGCAGATCACTTTGTAGCTTGTGCCTGGTGGCCCCGGGTAGAACACAGGCAGTGGCTGACTTTGCCCCAGAGTCAGCACACCCAGTGGATGGCTTCAGACCACATCGAAGCACCACCACCCAACCACTTCCACAAGTGACACACTCAATGAGTGGACTCAGGGGGTACCAGAGCCCTGCTGAAGTAAGTCTTGCTCTGTGTGGTGGGCTCCTGCACAGCTGGTCCTCCAAGATAGTCAGTGGTCAGAGGTCTGTGGGCACAGCCAGTCCTTGCAGCAGATCAACCTGAGTAAAACCCTCCCACAGACGTGCCAACAGCAATCAAGACTCAATTACAACAGAAGCGTGTACAGTCCACACTAGGGGTGCACCTTGAGGGCCCAGCTGGGGTGATCAGGGAGGCTGTGCCACTGGATCCTACAGGACACCTACAACAATAGGCCACCCTAGTAAGGAGACATAGCAACTCTACCTAATACATAGAAACAAATACAGGGAAGCAGCCAAAATGAGGATACAAAGAAACATGTTCCAAATGAAAGAAAAGAACAAAACTCCAGGAAAAGAAATAAACAAAATGGAGATAAGCAACCAATCAGATAAAGAGTTCAAGACACTGGTTATAAGGATGCTCAGGAACTTAGTGAGAACATCAACAACATAAATAAGGATCAGTCAGAAATGAAGGATGCACTAACTGAAATAAAGAATAACTTACAGACAATCAATAGTAGAGTAGCACCCTGGCTGGTTTGGCTCAGCGATTAGAGCGTCAGCCCATGGACCAGAGACCCAGGTTCAGTTCCCACTAAGGGCACGTACCTTGGTTGCAGTTTGTCCCCAGCCCCGGTTGGAGTCGTGTGGGTGGCAACCAGTCGATGTGTCTCTCTCACATTGATGTTTCTCTCTCTCTCTTTCTCTCTCTCTCCCTCCCGCTCTATCTGAAGATAAATGCAAAAAATGTCCTCGGGTGAAGATTAAAAAAAAAAAGTAGAGTAGGTAAAGCCAAGAAGCAAACCATCGAATTGGAATATAAGGAAGCAAAAAACACCCAATCAGAACAGCAAAAAGAAAAAATAATTTAAAAAATGAAGATTGTGTAAGGAGCCTCTGGGACAGCTTCAAGCATGCCAACATTCACATCATAGGGGTGCCTGAAGGAGAAGAGAGAGAGCAAGAAATTGAAACCTATTTGAAACAATAATGACAGAAAACTTCCCTAACTTGGTGAAGGAAACAGACATACAAGTCCAAGAAGCACAGAGAGTCCCAAACAAGATGAACCCAAAGAGGTCCACATCAAGACACATCATCATCAAAATGCCAAAGGTTAAATACAAAGAGAGAAGCTTAAAAGCAGCAAGAGAAAAGCAGTTGGTTACCTACAAAGGAGCTCCCATAAGACTGTCAGCTGATTTCTCAAAAGAAACTTTGCAGGCCAGAAAGGAGTGGCAAGAGATATTCAAGGTGATGAAAAGCAGCGACCTACAACCAAGATTACTCTATCCTGCAAAGCTATCATTTAGAATCGATGGACATAACAAGAGTTTCCCAGACAAGAAAAAGCTAAAGGAGTTCATCAAACCAGTATTATATGAAATGTTGAAGGGTCTTCTTGAAAGAGAAGAACAAAAATATGAACAATACAATGGCAATTAATACATATCTATCAACAATTGAATCTACAAACAAAATGAGCAAGCAGAACAGAAACAGACTCATAGATACAGAGAACTTTTTGTTGCTTGCCAGATGGGAGGACGCTGGGGGGATGGGTGAAAAAGATGAAGGAATTAGGAAGTACATATTGGTTGTTGGACTGACAAAACTCAAAGGGGAGGGAGGAGATGGGGTGGGAAGAGATAAACCAAAGAACTTCTATGCATATATGCATATCCAATGGACACTGACAATAGTGTGGGGAAGGCAGGAGGAGGGTGGGATTAGGGAGGAGGCGGTCAATGGGGGAAAAAAGGGGGGACACCTGTAATACATTCAACAATAAAGATACGTTTAAAAAAAAAAGAATCACAATATTTTAGGCCTAAATTACCAAACTACCTGTGCAATTTCTTCTGTTTTCCTCAGCTTCTCTTCCCAAGTCACTGTTAATTCTTTTATCAGCTTTTCAGACTCTTCAAGCTTCTCTTTCAGTTCAGGGGCCTTCATAGCCTTTAAAATGAAACCAGAGCTATCTGATTTTCTAATTTTTTTTCCACCATTATAACAAGACAATCACTTATTGTCCTTCTTAAGCAGTTATCAACAGTCTGTTGGAAGCAATTAAGTCACACACTGTCAGGGTGGGGTTTAGACCTTTATTAATCAAATGAAATGTAAGAGGCAAATGACTGCTATTATTTAAAGGAGAAAAAGAAATACTAGTGCACTGAATTAAATTGATACAAATCATTACAGAGTAATTTTACCCATCATACTTAAATTTCACATTAAAGACTTAAAAGATGCTAAAGTTCATCTTCAAAACAGAAAGTAAGAAAAAAGGTTACTTAAGCAAATCTCTTTTTCAATAAGAGAGGGATCAAGGCACATCACCAATAAAGGCATTCCAGCTACATTAACCTACCGGGAAAGGTGAAGATTCTTCTCATTTATTTTGCAATTAGAATCGGGCACTTTACTTTTCTTATTGATGGAATAAACAATATATTTATTATTCACTTGAAAGTCAGCTAAAAGAGCAGTAATTTCCCTTTGAGTTTGTTCAGTGAGAATAACTAAGGGGTCTAAATACAGACATATGCAGCTTGTAAATCTTGGGAAGCCTTTACTTGAAACAATATTCTTTGACTTCCTACAATAACATGACTATAACCCTATGAACAAGAAAGATGGCCCAGCCAGTGTGGCTCAGTGGACTGAGCATCATCCCATGGACTGAGAGGTCCCATTCGATTCCTAGTGAGGGGCATGCAGCGGGCAGCTGATCGATGTGTATCTCTCACATCGATGTTTCTAGCTCTCTCTCCCATCTTCTCTCTCTAAAAAAGTCAATAAAAATATTTTTAAAAAAAGAAAGAAAGAAAGATGGTAGAGCTTGGACCAGAAGCTAAAGTGGCGATGATCTGGAGGCTAGTTGGGTATGCCTGAGTCTCAGGATTAATAGAGCCTGAGAGTGACATTTAGTGCTGGGGACACACGTGAAAATTCTAGGTGAACCTGCTGTGGCTCCTCTCCATTGGCCAGGTACTGTTGTATCCAGCAGGCTTAAATCACATGGTCACAGTGAAACTGCAGATTCAGAGACAACAGGAAAGGAGTAGATCATCCACCTTCAAACAATTTCCAGATGCATGACACTTTCCTCCCAGAATCAGGACTCTCTTCAAAGGTTATCAGCATTTTGATTTTTCAGATGTTTGCTACCCTTCTTGGCATCAATAAAAAAAAAATTATACTTGATGCACTAACTGGCAATGATAACGATAATAATAAAAAACAGCAGCATTTATTGAGCACTTATGATGTGCAAGGCATTGTGCTAAGTGCCTTCCAGGATCAGTGTTGTACTAGGGGTTAGGAATAAAAAACGTAATGAAACATAGCTTCTTCAACTATAGGAGCCCACAGCCTGAAAGAAGAGAAAGATATGTAAACAAAAAATTATAATGCAACTGCCAGGATCACCAATTAATGGAGTATTCAGATCTCTGGCTTTACTCCTTCATGTTTCTTTTATCTCCTGTTGATTACTTTTGTGATTAGATAAGCCAATAGATAAAAAAATATTTAAACAGTGCCTGGTACACAAGTGCTCAATAAATAATGGCGATTACATTTTTCTTCCTACCCTTAATACTCTCCCAACCCTCAGAAGAGAGTGGTGTGAAGGAATGTGAACTCAGAAGCCTTAGGTACACACCCAAGTCCTGGCACGTGGAGATGTGTCACTTAACCTAAGGAACTTGGGTTCCACCTCAGTCACGTTACCTATTTCAAATGGGAAAATGCCTCGCTTGGTAACTTGCCTAAAGCAACAGCTATTTGGAAGAGGATGTGATTATTAAAGTCTGGGTAAAGCCGAGGAAAGATGGCAACAATGCAAAATTATAGATTTTGTTTCCTCCTAGGAGCCGATATAAACTTTAAAAATATGTATTTCTGAATTATTCCTAATAGTCAATTATCTTTGATCATGCTATCTTCCATGACTTAAGGAGGAGATGACACACAACTAACTTCTCTGAAAACTGCAGAGCCTTTTGGGAATACGGTCTATAATGTTAGTAAAAACACCATGATTGGTCCTTAGAATTTCACAGCGGAAGAGATCGGTGCTCTCAAGGATTAACTGATTTACTGCAGCAAACAATTAGGCAGCGGCAGCAGCTCCCTCTTAATTGCCTGCTTGCTCACTGTAAGGTCCTTGGACAGAAGTCTTGTATTACTCATGTTGTCTTCACAATGCTTAGCTTGTAGCACACACCCATCAACACCACACAGAGATGACCTGGAACTGCAAGCAAGCATGTCCTTACCACTCAGGTATCACAAGCCAGAAACTTCAAAAACAGGAGCACCAGGCTGATTTTGTATTTTTTAAATTACAGTTGACTTACAATAGTGTACTAGTTTCAGGTGTACAACATAGTGATTAGACACTTATATACCTTAGTGATCACTGCAATAAGCCCAGTACCCATCTGTCACCGTACATAGATATTTCGGCCAATATTCCCATCCTGTACATTACCTCAGCCTGCGAGAGCTGCTCTCTCAGTTTCTCAACTTCCTCCCGCAGTTCCCGGATGACTTTTGCATTGGGATCCTCGTTTACAATAGCATGGTTCACGATCCTTTTGGCTCGATCTGCATATCGTAAGGTGGAGAGGGTCTCTTCATAGTTGTCTGCTGCTGGGCTAATGGTGGCTATCATAGAAGTCTGGCTGTTGCCTCCCAAATTGTCCTGCAAAATATTTCAAATAGCGTCTTAGGAAATGAGGCCCATTTCATGCACAACATGTATGATGAAAGCATCTACGATATTACCCACTGTGAAGAACACGTCATGTGGAAATGGGTTTGTATTGCACAAATAATTTTATGACAAGATGAAATGTGTCCTCTCTCTATTCACAACAATGAATAGTGTCCATCAAACAGCATTATAATGAAATAAAAGGCAATGAAAATGAGTTTTCATTCTGTGTTCCTAGGAACTGGGAAAACAGTACAGTATTGTTGGGTATTCATTTTATATTTAGCTTTGCAGACACCTTTCAGCTGTCACCTCTGACACAGGCAATTTTTAGTTGGAAAAGAATACCTGAATACTGAATTACCTTAAGAAGCCAAGTGAGGACTGAATCTCGATAAGGCACAAATTTGTTTTTACCCTTGCCAGCTGCCTGGTCAGCCAGCGATGAGATGACCAACCCCAAGGTTGTCAGTGATCTGCCAAAAGAATAAGTTAAAAATTAATTTTATGGAATGTTCATTTTGCTTTCAATAATCCTTCTAGGTAATAAGTATGAAATATGCAGAATAAAGCCCTAAAGTTGATACAATCAAGTCAACATTAATTTGTCTAGAAGCTGAGAAATATAAAAATAAAAAGTAACTCCATTAATTTAAAAGAATGAATTTAGCCCCAGCCAGTTTGGCTCAGCGGTTAGAGCATCAGACCTTGGACCAAAAGGATCATGGGTTTGATTCCTGGTCAAGGGCACATACCTGGGTTGCAGGTTCGATCCCTGGCCCTGGTCAGGGTTATGTGGGAGGCAACCAATCGATGTGTCTTTCTCACATTGATGTTTCTCTCTCTCTCTCCCACTCTATCTGAAGATAAAATAAATAAATAAATAAATAAATAAATAAATAAATAAAATAATGAATTTAGAATTCCTATAAGAATCTATTCTGGTTAATCACAGGACCTGTGAAACATTCATTTCAGAACCTAGAAACATACATTTAAAAGATCACACTGGAAAACTTTAATTTACTCCAAATATTATGCCACAAGTCTGAACCATTTACTCTTTCAGTCTAACTGGGCCATGCTGGCCTCTGATTTTGTTTCCCAGAATAACCATATGACTTGCAGAGTCCCTCTTTCCACTACCTGTTATAAGGTATATACCGCTCACCTGCTTAAAGTTGGCAAGTTTATTTCATGTTGCGTTAATAGTTTGCAAAAACAAAGAACTGCTCAAGCAGAGAACAGCATATGGCTACTCTTCCAAACCGTTACTCAAAGCAGCTTCAGCATTACCTGAGAGTTGGCTAGAAACAAGCTCTGAAGCCTCCCCAGGCCTACTGAATCAGGACCAGTTAAAGGTATCTCCAGGTTATACAGATGCACGTTAAATTTTAAGACGGCCTGGCTGAAGGCGACCCAAAATGGTAACTACATTTAGCTGTCTAGGCCTATGAGTCTCAAAATGTGATGCTGGCGCCAGCAGCATCAGCGTCAGTGGGGACCTGGTTAGAAATGCATTTTCAGGCCCACTTTTAGTGGGACCCAGCAATCTGCACTTCAACAAGCCCTCCAGGTGACTCTGAGGTAGGCTGGAGTTTGAAGACAACTGGTCTAGGCTACTGAGCCCTCCCTGGTGGTTAAGATGTTCTCTGCACCTGGAGAAGAGAGCACGTAGAAACAACAGATCTGTGGTACTGAAGGATGAGGGACATCCTCTGTCACAGTTATGCTCCAGTTGTCTTCTGAAAGTAATTCAACTGGATCCCAAGTTTAGCAGCCAGAAAAGAGAGCCTCAGATCCCACAGGATTGCAAGGAAGGTTACATGATATCACTACGAGAAAATACTTTCAAAATAATTTAAAAAATCAAATGTTACTTATAAAAGCAAAGCAGGGCACAAATCAGTGACCAGAGGTTAGCAAGTGAAAGACTAGCTAGCTTTCTTTCAAATGTCAACAACAGGTTTAAAATTGAACTGAAAGGAAAGAAAGCCTATTTCCCGCAAAACTTAATTCTCCAAAGGTGACTTACTGAACAGTCATTGAAATGCAAAGCAAATTTCAGAGGAAGAAAATGAACAAGAATTTTTATAACTAATAGCCATTACCACAAGTGACATAAATATATCCATCAATAACTGACAGATGTAAAAGTTAAACAAGTCCAACCCAAGAGAAATGAAAACATACATCCACACAAAAACTTATACACGAATTTTCACAGCAGCATATTCCTAATAACCAAAATGTGGAAACAACCCAAATGTCCAGCAAATGATGAAGGGATGAATAAAATGTGGTATGTCCATACAATAGAGTATTATTGGCTATAAAAGAGGAATGAGGTTCTGATACATGCTACAACATGAATGAATCTTGAAAAATTATGCTAAACGAAAGAAGCAAACACAAAAGGCCACTATCCTGGGTTGAATAATCCCCTCTCCCCCAAATTCATGCCTACTAGAACCTCAGAATGTGACCTTATTTGGAAATAGGGTCCTTGCCAATGAAGTTAGTTGAGATGAGATCCTACTGGATCAGGGAGGGTTCTAAACCAATGACTGGTGTCCTTATAAGGCCATATGAAGACACACATGGAGAACAGCATGTGAAGATGGAGACAAACTGTAGTGATGCAGCTACAAGCCAAGGAATGAAGCTAGACGAGAGGCCTAAAAGACATTTTCCCTCTGAGCCCCCAGCAGGAACAAACCCTGTAAATCTCTTGATTTTGGACATCTCGCCTCCAGAACTGTAGGAAAGCAAATTTTGCAACCCAGTTTGTGGTGATCTGTTATAAAAACACTAGGAAAATAATACAGCCACATATTATTCTATTTCACTTATATGAAATATCCAGAATAGGCAAATCTATAGAGACAGAGGTAGTGGCTGCTTAGGGCTAGGGATAGGGCCAACGCGGAATGACTTTGACATGAGGTTTCTTTTGGGGGTGATAAAAATGTTTTAAAATTAGATTGTGGTGATGGCTGTACAACTTTGAATATAATAAAGCTATTGAATTGTATACTTTAAAAATGGCAAACTGTGGTAGGTGAATTATTTTCCCATGTAGCTTAAAATTTTTTTAATTAAAGAAAAATTCAGCAAGTTCAATCATCCTGCCAAAGTTAACAACTTCAAGAAGAAAACTGCATGTGATATGTAAGAAAAAGAGGAAACTAAGTCCAATATAAGGCAAAAACACATTTCTGCTTTAATATTGAATATAGGGCATTTTTCACATTTTGTAAGTATTGAAATAAAAATTTTTGGTTGAAAACAATTCTCTGCACTATCCCAGATTTTTAATGCCCCTAATGCAGCAGAAATTGCTTTAATTCTCACAAACTATAAAGAGCTCAGTGACTGAAAGGTCAGTGGTAGCAACTTTAAATTTCACAACGGCCCTTCACATGAAAACATGTTTGGGGTTGTCATGGATTTTCCATCACTGAGACTAAATTTCACTTTGTCTTGTGGCAAATACTTATATTTCCTAATATGACAGCCTAGGGAGTAAAAAGGGAAAGTTTCTGTCATTCCTAAACAATAAAACATAAAATCAAACGAGTGCTTTGAAAAAAATTCCACCGTACGATGTGCTCCCTGCAAGCCCAGTGCAGCATGCAAGAGTCAGGAGCAGAGGGTGGAGCTGGATGGGAATTACACAACCCAGTCACTGTGTGCTCTCTGTTCTATCACTTATCTAGCTGGAGAAGTTTATCATTAGTCAAGACACACCCTTTTACCAAATAGCGTGCTCACATCAAAACAAGAACTTTACCTAAACCTAGGAGGGTCTCCTTGGAACAAACAGAAATGAATTCCAGGGTGAGTGGGACTCTGGGATGAGTGAGAGACAGCAGGTCACCCAGTGACAAGGTTCTACCCAGAAGCAATGATCCTGGGGCTCCTGGAATCCTAAAAACTGTTCAGTGCGTGAAAGGTGAACAACAGGATGACATATTTTAATGAGAACTTTATTCCAGGGAGCTTAAATGTATATAACAGAACCACTCATTATGAATCCTGCTAGTACTGCCTTCTCGTGCTGGAGGCAAAGGGGCAGCGCTTGCGACACACAGGGGCCTAGATCAGGGCGAAGTTGTTTGCCAATTTTCGGGGCTGAAAAAGTTATTCCAGGAATCTTTCTAATTCTACCAGACCTACCAGAGGTGGAGATAGTAAGGAAGCTCCTAATCTTTAAATCTCTCAGCATAAGTTCTTGGGTTGGGTGGGGAGTAGCATGTGGAGGGGCTGACTGGAGGCGAAGAAGTTAGGCAAGGGGGTAACATTTATGAACACAGCCATGCTTTAAGATCAAAATCTTCAAAAATCTACCTATCGATAATGACAATGGACAATTTGAGATCAAAAAGAAAATAAATAAAACTTGGGGGCATCAAAAACAATATAAAAGCTGCTCCAATAAATACAATCAATGAGAAAAAAAAGTTGTAATTCAACTTTTTTTTTTTTTTTTTTTTTTTGCTTTTCTGCATGTTACTCCGATTTACATAGCTTTCCAATCACCAGATTTTTGCCCTTAGGAGTAGAAAGGATGTGATGTAAGTTTATCTTTACTCTCTAAGATAGATTTCAAATATATTATTTTACCAAAGATCTTTTTCTATTATCATAACTTCAGTATCTATTAAACTTTATTAGAGTTAGCTGTATACATGAATACCTTAGAGATAATGTGAGTTCAGTGCAGTTTATTTGCAATAAAGTGAATCATAATATGTTTGCTGCTGGAAGGTCTTGCCTTCAATTTGTAAAAAACACAACATCTATGAAGCGTAATAAATTGAAGTGCAATAAAACAAGGTATATCTATACCTATTTCTGTATCTCTTTCTACTTAGGTTGTGATCACCTTGAGGCAGTGATTATTCTATTACCACAGATATTCTTTCAGTAATTACTGTGCCTGGCCGACAGAAAGTACCCAGTATTTGTGGAGTAAAACTGAGTTTTATACATTGAAGAACAGGACGTGGATCTCTTTCTAAAAAGGACTACTACAATCATCACTGGTATGATCTGTGGGTGCTGGCCCAGTATCCATTCCCCTCCTCTTCTTATGAACAGAATCCTAATTTTATTGGGAAGTATGTGCCAAGTTAAAAACTCCACTTCCCAGAGTCCTTTGCAGCTTGAGGAAGCATGAAACAGTTCTGGCCAATGAGAGGCAGGAAGACATTAATGGGAGGGGCTTCCAAGGAAGCTATCTACTCCTGATAGAAAAGGCACAGGATTCCGCTGACAGAAGCCTGTGGTCCTTTACAACCTCCTCCTTTCCCCTTCTTGTCTGCAACACTGAATGGTAGAGTCATCTTGAGGTTATGAGGATGACATGAACACACACTAAGGTTAGCAGAACTGTGTGCCTGATAGTATTTCTAAGGTTCTGTTCCAGCTTCTGAATTTCTGTTAAGTGAGGAAAAAAATACACGATTTGGTTGTCACTATAACTGGTTTATGTGGCTTACAGCAGAGCGTAGTTCCTGGCTTTTAAAGAATTAGTTGAAAGATGATGAAGTTAGTGGAGTTGAGTTTAGTACTCTTCCCCACTCTTAAGAGTAAAGGAGAAATGGTAAAATATGGTGAGAAGACAGTACCACCACCTGCCTCATTCCCACTCACCACCCTTTTCTATGGCCAACGCAAATCATTAAACTCAAGAGTTCACCTAATGAGTATCACTCCCAATCTCATTTCTATCTCCATTGCTGGGGTGTAATAATAAAGTATACACTAACATTTCCAAAACCAAGTTCCTTTGAAAAAATTTTCTGGAGATTTTAATGTTATACCTAGAATTCTGTTATCAAATAAGTTCAGGGAACAAGTTAAAGTTATATGGGATTCTTTACTGCAGGATTTCTCAGGGCTTTTAGCACTGTGCATGTCCAAAGGGAGGTTTTATGGGTAGCCTTTCTCAAAATTATTTGTTCTTCCCAAAGCCACTTGAGGAACTAGTATTTCACAAAAATGCTTTGAGAAACACTGAGGTGAAAATGGCACATGCCCCAAAAAATGTGGCAACTGGACCCCAAGGAACAGATTTTTGCTCTGTCCTTAATGGGTCTCTCATATTAAATGTAAAGACATTTGTTCAGATTTTTTCCCCACATAGTTGGATCCTGCAATGTACAAGAGGAAAATCAGCAAGAACTCCTGCCCGCCCTTGAATAATGAACAGAAGCAAGCCATTTTTATATTTTCCCTAGGTACAAGTCCATTCAGGTAATACCCAATTAAATGAGGTTTCCAAGAGGAAATGAACAAGAGTCATGAAAAGTCCTCAAGAAGAAGGAGAGGAGGACTGAGTCACATGAAACATTAGAAACATTAAGCTTATAAGTTATTGTATTATTACAAATTACGTAAGAGAATCCTAGGAGTATCACATTAATATCTCTACCACAAGTTCACGGGAACCCATTTTTGGAGATGTTTAGCATATACTTTATTATTAACCACAGTAATTGAAATGGAAGTGAGACTGGGGAAGATCCTCATTAGATGAACACTGCTTGCATTTAAGGACTGGCCACTGCTGAGATTAAAATGGAACCAGTTCAATGGCATTCCTCGGGGCATTGGAGAGAGTACTCCATGCTCTAACTGCGTTCCCGAGGGCGCTGAGCCAGCCAGACTCCAGTAGAAAGGAAAGGTTTCCTCATTCCATCCTCAATAGACAGGTGGAGCAGCAGACTGAGTTTTCAGATGCATTGCCCGGGGAAGAGGTCTACAGACCACCTATACCTATCCAACCCTGAACAGGCCGTGGCGGTGCAGTCACACAGTGCCTTAGCTCTCAAAAAGAAGGAATAGTATGTGTTTTAAAGCTCTTAAGAGATTACGGAGAGATGAAGCTCCCAAATCCACGACCCATTAAGCACACACTAATGTCCGTGTGATGTCCCTGACAGGTCTGCTTAAGAAGATTATTAATGTTCCATCAAAAGAAGCCCAAATAGGAGGCCGAGAGAAAGCTTGGGAAACATCACAGATTTCTTTAATTTTAGCACTCAACTGGGTACTGATTTTAAGGCTTACAATGCCATTTGTGGAACCAACAGGCAGCAGTTTCAATTTATTGTATTATTTTACTTTATTAGTACACACTTATATAGAGCTTACTATGTGTTAGTCACTGTTGTAAGTACTTTACAAGTGACTAGTTTTTTTATATGTTGTTATTGATTTTTTAGAGAGAGAGAGAGAGAGAGATAGAAACATCAATGTGAGAAACATTGATTGGCTGCCTGCTGCCTGCCCCCTACTGGGGATTGAGCCTCAAAGCCGGGCATGTGCCCTGACCAGGAATCGAACCAGGACCTCTCAGTCTATGGGACAACACTCAATCCACTGAGCCACACCAGCCGGGCACAAGTAACTAATTTAATCCTTATAATAGCCCTACTCAAAGGGTTGTTTCCTCATCCACATTTTACAGATGAGGACACTGAGGCACAGAATGGTCATAAGGCTCTTTCTATAACTAAGAAACTGCAGTGGCTCCTCTAGAAGCCCCTGGACCCTCCCGCTGTACTGTCACCCGTGTCCCACTGCACCCTGTGTAGGTGTCTGTGGCACTTAATGTACTAGTGCTGCCCTTCAAAGGGCTCCCTTCCCCACTGGACCTTGAACTCCCTGAGGCCAGGGTCCCACCTCACTCATCCACCTCTGTGTTTTTATGCACAGTGTTAAACACACATTTGTAAAATGGATCAAAAAAGTACAGCTCCATATATTTTATCCGTAACCCTTGGGGCTACATGTGTCTTAAAATCAGAATATTTGGACACTATACATGACCCCTGGTGGGATCTGGACAGCACTCCATAGCAAAATACATGAACAATTCCACAGTTAAAGTTATGAACATCCACATTAAGTAAGTAAATAAAGACTGTAATTATAGATAAAAATTGGAGATCCCTCATGAGAGTTTAGGTGGGGGTTTACCAACAAGTGTGCTATGAAGAAAAAAAAAGCACTTGGTTTTCAGACCTTTCTGGGCTTTGGAATCACAGGTATGGGATTGTGAGTTGCTATTCCTATGAAGGCTTCTGAGACGGCTGTGCAGATGTTACGGCACTGTCTTACTGTGAAAGAAATGCCCCCATTCATTCAGTTACTACGCACCAACGACCACGCCGAGAACTTGGAAGGTACCTACCTGGTGGAGACCTGGATCCACAGTGGTCTCTGGTGCATATGCACCAACTCAGGGAGATGAGAGATGGGAGGAGGACAGGAAATAGCCCTGGACTACGGTTCAGGAGAAAGGGTTCAGAGGGAGTTCCACTCCCTTCCAGCCAGTTATTTTGGGGAAAGCACAAGACCAACTTGGCAGACATCCACAGGCTGGGAAAGGTGTCATAAAAAAGAGTTCCATGCTCCAATGCTGGGTTATACCGCATTTCCCAACATTATCCAGTAAAAAGCTTCCTTCCTTTCACCTCTTCACATGAAGTGACTCACTGTCGTCCTAAGCTATGCGCTCCTCAAGGGCAGCAATCATGGGTAACAAATAACCACAAACGAAGAGGCTTAAAACAACGCAAGTTCATTATCTTACAGTGCTGGTGGCCAGACGTCCAGAACGTGTCTCCCTGGGCTACAATCAAGGCATCAGCAGGCATACACTCCTTCTGGAGGCTCTAGGGGAGACTGTTTCTTTGCCTTTTCCAGTTTCCATAGGCTGCCTGCATTCCTTGGCTCATGGCCCCTTCCTCCATCTCCACGCAAGCAATGGACGCTGAAGTCTTTCTCACCCTGCATCAGTCTGACTCTGACTGTGGTTCTCCGATCTTCCTCTTTCACTTATAAGGAGCTTTGTGATTACATCAGGCCTACCTGGATAACCTCCCCATCTCAAAATCTTAAAAACCACATTTACAAAATCCCTTTGCCTTGTAAGGTAACATATGTGCAAGTTTTGGGAATTAGGACGTGACATGTTTCGGGAGGCGGTGAGGGAGTATTCTGTTTACAACAATATCTAAATTCCTTTTACATCCCCAGCATCTACTGCACTGCCAGACACATAGCAGAGGCTTAAAATGTCTGCGTGGCTTCATTCATATTACTTAAATGTCTCCAAGCATCTGTTTCCTCTGTTTTAAACAGAGATTAAAATATATATATATACACCTGGTATGAGCCTCACATGAAATAATGCACGTGAAAGTGGTCTGAAAACTACGAAGAAACCTAAACATGATGATTATATCCCACGGACTGGCAGCAGGGGATACACACATCCATTTGTGAAAGAGCTAGTACATAATAAGGAAAGACAGCAGGAAGCTAAGAGAATTCCATTCAACTCAATAAGTGATTATGGAAAAGAGCCAGTTGCTGGAGGATCAAAACCATGTTATCGTGTGGCCTTGAAGTAGTCCAGTTTAGGACACTACATAATTTAGTGTCCAAATTTAAGGAGGCAATGATAATATTTACTCTGGGAGAAAAGTATCAATCAGAACCTTTTTCAGGCAAACAGAATGCACGGTCACCCCAAGTATAGCACAGTGGTGAGCCTGGGCTCTGGAGCCAGACTGCCTGTAACCAAATCCAAGATCCACTCTTAGGGCCTGTGACTCTGGACACATTGTGTAACTGCACTCTGCCTTGGTTTGCAAAATGGAGTAACAGACCCCTTTTACAAATGCTGATGTGAGGATCAGATGAGTTACGACACAGAGCATTCAGAATGACACCTGGCACATTGCAAGAGGTCAATAATAGTCAGTGATCATTACACATCAAGGCCATACTCTGAAGTCCCACAAATTCACAGCA
Source organism: Tadarida brasiliensis (assembly GCA_030848825.1). Lineage (NCBI taxonomy): Eukaryota > Metazoa > Chordata > Mammalia > Chiroptera > Molossidae > Tadarida > Tadarida brasiliensis. Next base: position 79,431,258 of record CM061264.1, read on the forward strand.
CAGAATCTCCAGTGTCTACCACAATCCCAGCCAGCAGGCCAAGGGATGGCACGGCTCAGCACCAGTAAACAAGTCTCCAGGACCGGTGACAGCCTTTTCTTTGGTGCCTGCTCCCTCACACTCGCATCTCTGCTTTCCCACCCTGGTTCCTGAGCTCACTTTGAAGTGCAGGGCTGTAATATCAATCTGGGCTCCTACAATGCTTTGTCACGAAATATCGCAAAATCCTTTGTTATTGGAGCTGGAGACAGGGTGACTGGAAGAGTAACTCCCCAAAGCAGCAGTCTTTGCAGTGAGTGTGCCTGAGTCCATTTGAGAGGGGGTGATATTTTACTGCTAATTTTAAACTTGTATATACTAAAATTCTAATCTGCTAACAACATTTCAAAACGCAAGCTGCACAGACATGTTCCTGAATATATTACCTCTTGTCACCTTCTGTCCTAAACAAAACCCCAAGTTATATGTTGCAAGACAAAAATATTACAAGTACAAACTAAAGCTGCTTTCTGCTGAACTTGGAGTGAGGATAATGATCACACTGTTCATATCCATTATAAAAACAATAGTTACAAGAACTAATGTTATTCAGTGCATATACATGCCAGGCATTGTTCTAAGCACATTATGGGCACTTAATCCAAAACAATTCTATGAAGGAGGTACAGTTTTTAACCCCATTTTACAGATGAGAAAAATGAAGCACAGAGAGGTGAAATCACCTGCCTATCACACATATATTTATCTAGTAAGTGGTGGAGGCAGGATTAACCTCAGGCAGTCTGGCTTGAGTACACCCTCGAGAATGCAAACTCTACTCCCTCGCACGCTGGAAGGCAGAGACTCTTCCTCGTGCACACCAGGAGCCACCTGGAAGACCACACTCCTGGAAGAACAAGTCCTTCACTGTCTGTGCCTCTGCTGCACGCTCCGTGTAGAATGCCTCTATCTCCTCTGTCCACCTGGCAAACTCCTACACATCCTGTACCACCCTGCTTTCAGCCTTCACTGTGTCACTGGGCACACTGTACGCACTCGAGGCAAACAGTGGGATTTCAGTATGGCAGTTATTCAATAACTGTTAAGTTTTTTGTTTTTTGTTTTTAAGTATTGATATTTAAATAGTATTAGCCTTACAAAGAGATTCAAAGCAGATTTTCTCTTCAGAGTAAGCTCCCTGAGTTAATTTACTATATTTTATTTGTGAAAGTGTGATTTACATTTACCGAAGACTGTATTATGTACAATGCTACACTTAATATCTGTAGAATGTTTGAGCAGGGCTGCAACACATAGCTTAAATAACTTCTGTATCTCAACAGAGGCACGCTGTTGTCTTTCCTCGACCCAGTTTTACTGATGCAGGATAGACTCCCAACCACCTGTGATCAGAGCCATCGGACCCCTTATGTCACACATCCCCCAGACACACAGGACGCTGCAGGTGATGCTCCAGGTGAGCACAGCCACCTTACTTGTTAATGTTGCTGCCTTCTTTCAGTCGCTCCCCTGCGGCTCCAGTTTTGGACACTCTTTCGCTACCAGCCAGGTCTACCAAGCTGACCTTACTGACTTTCTCTCCGGAGTTCTAGTTGTAGGAAACAAGAGAGAAATAGCACACGTGAATACAAAAACCACACAGATCTCCACATCTCTGTCAGCACTATAACTGAGAACAACCCGAGCAGCCATCCACTACAAAGAGGCAAGCATCTCGGGAAGATTTGAAATGGTAAGAAGGGTTATTTGGATGTGAAATTTCACAGTCAAAATTTGAATTGGTGGGGCACTGCAGCATTTTGTTTGGCTGCTGGGAAGCAAGTACACTTGGCTTGCCCGAAGACAGCCAGGAAGCTGGAGATTTTAAGTGCTTATGAGGAAATACTAGGACGTGAGGATTCCTGTGCATTCAGGTCTAACCCCTCTGCTTTGAGAAAGCACTTGTTAGGCTAACTGTTGTGGTTTCCTCTTTAATATCCCTTAATGACAATGAGGTAGACTCAGCTGCTTTTAGGGGAATTTAAGTATGAAAGGATACATATTAAAAGCTGTCTGGTGACATCATCATGCTCTTTAGGGAGTTCACACAAGAAATTCAATTATACATTAAGGAAGACCTACGAAATTAAATGATTTAAGCAAGGTAGCTCATCTAGTAAGTAGAAGAGCCAGCACAAAATTCTCAGCAGCTGAACCCAAACACATCACCCATGCACATATTTTGAGGTCTTTTACTGCCAACAAAGGGTCTGCCCAGTCCCTCACCCCAGACTGCAAGTCATAAAGTGTCTGTGTGATCACGATGTTGAACACAGCATGGGAGCGGCTACTTTCTTCATTCATGTTGGTTGCAGCTACTGTCCGAGACTTATTTCCCTCAGACATCAATGACTCAATATCCTAGAGGCAAAGCATAAGGAAAATATTATAAGCGAAAACATATGAACACAGTCCTGCCCACCAGGTGTGTGTATTAATTATGATCCTCTGACGCATTCGCCACCACCCTCCCATAAAAACCTCCTGCCCCTCCTTCACGGAGCATGGCTCAGCGTCCACCTCCCTCGGTGCTTTCTAGGGTATGACATGTTTGCCCCATTCCTTCTCACCCGCAATTGTCTTCTTTCTCTGTTAACTACCTATGTTTTCCTTTGCAAGTTCCCAGGGAAGAAAAGAGCTAATATCTACTGAGCACTCCAGATACTCAGTAACGGTGATTACCTTATTTTATTCTAACTCTCTGGGCTCGACAACTCTGTGTAGCATCTGCTGCTCACTTATTTGCCACTGCCTCCAACACCGTGGCTCCCCAGGGAACGTTCCTTATTCACCTTTGTACACCTGTCTTACAACACCTGGAACCTACGGATTCTTATATAATGTTTGATGAATGAACCTTATAAAGAAAGTATTCCCTGCTCTGGACGGTTTGGCTCAGTGCTTAGCGCGTCGGGCCCCCCAACCCCAGACCAAAGGGTCATGGGCTCGATTCCTGATCAAGACCACATACCTAGATTGCAGGTTTGATCCCCGGCCCTGGTCAGGATCGTGCAGGAGGCAACCAATCAATGTGTCTCTTTCTCACTGATGTGTGTGTGTGTGTGTGTGTGTGTGTGTGTGTGTATGTGTGTGTGTCTGTCTGTCTGTCTGTCTGTCTCTCTTCTTCCCCTCCCTTCCACTCTATCTAAAAAAAAAAAAAGAATAGAAAAATATCCTCTGGTGAGGATTAACCATAAAAACACAAAACAAGGAAGTATTCTCATGATTTTACACACACGGACACTGACGCTCACAGAGCCATCACTCCAAGTCTAGGACCCATTTGAAAACTGTGTTTAAATGGCCAGAGTTACCTCCTGGATTAATTCTGGTCGTACTGAGGGTGACTGGACAGCCAAAACACAGAGACAGCACCACTAAGTGTAGGGGTGTGTTTGCTCATTCACTCATTCATTCATTTCTTCAGCCACAGACAGCAGTTTGTGTGATGAGATTTCCAAAGCAATGACAGTAAAAACCAGCGGTGAAACATCAAGTCAGGAAGTAAAGAAGGCATAAACATCAAGAAGTAGGAAAATGGAGAGAGGACTGGTTCAGGACAACAGAAGAAACAGGAGAATGAAGGGTAATGCAAGCTGGCAGGGGACCCTATCAAAGAGAAGGGGTTGAATGAACTAGAATACTCTCCACATTTGTCCAGATGGACGTCACTAGCGACCTGATGTAGAACAGTGTCAACAGAACGGTACTAGGGCAAACACTCAGCAAGCTCAAACGTCGAGCTTCTCAGCCGCACTGTGAAACCTTTACAACCACGTAGGCCGAGGAGTGTGATTAAAGGCCCTTTTTTTCTTTTTAGGGTGTGTTGATACTTGGTTTTGGAGACCGTGAATGGTATCAATATGCGATAAAGCATTCACACAAAAACATATTCAACATCACTTACACACTTCAACTTACTGTCAGTTATTTAATGACATTTAAAAAAAAATTACACTTACCTCAAAACTAGTGACAGCCAGTTGGGATAAACCATCTACATATGGTCCCAAAACTTTATGCTCTCGAACTTTAAGAGACTGTCTACTCCTTCAGGAGGGAAGAAAAAGAAATGAATGAATCAGACAAAACTTGCAAGACGGCAGTTTCAAAATAATTTTTTTTAGTAATAAAAACATATTCTAAAGCTACTTTCTTTAGATCAGCAAGACAGCATTCATGATGAGAAATGTCTTTTATACTCTGATTTCTATTTAAACTAACTTACTGTTTAAAAATGTCTATCTCCACTCACAAACTGAACAGCCCGCACACAGAATACTAGGCTGGGCCAACTTGCTTTAGTGGATGAACTTGTTTGACACAGGAGGGGAAAAAAAGAAAAGAAAACAAAGCAAAGAACATTCCAGAATGAAACTGAACAACTTAAGGCTATTTTATAAATAAGCATTCTCAGTAAATAATATGAAGTTGGGACCAAGCAGCAAACAATATTAAAGTGTTTCTGTTTTATTTTTAATTTACTTTCCCGGGTCTGTATTGATTTATGTTGCTTCGATGCTGACAATTTCACACAGAAAGTGAGATTACAGAAGTTGCGTGTAGTTACCGGTATTTACCCTGCATTTAGAATTGGCTCGGCTGGTGAAGATTCTAGGGCCCTTTTGATTTTTTAAATGGCAAACCTGGTTTGGTACCATTTGGACAGTGTATCAATAGATAATGGAGATGTAAAGCAAAGCGACACAGATCATTACTCGACTGTACATGTCACCTTTCTCATGGCATCAGGTATTAATCACCTTTCAAATCAAGAGTCAAAGGTTGGCATCATTCACGTGTGGAAAAGGGGACCTAAGAACCCCTGAGTGCTTCCCCATTTGTGGCATTGCTCCCTAAGAACTTTTCGGTTGTCCCATTTAATCTTACAACCCAACAAAATAGGTTTTACTAACTTTAAGAATAAAAAATCCAACGTGACCATGAGTAATTCTGCTGTACTCTAAACAGGGAAGACCAATGCACATCTTTATGAGAGCTACTTTGATGCACACAGATCCAGAACTCAGCTCACTCTGCTTGCGCAACCAGAGAATCTTTAATGATGTTCATGAGCAAGAAAAAGTAAATTTAGCACAACATCATGTGCCTAGGAGGAGTTTAACATCTGGCATTCTTGTACACTGCTGCTGGGAGTATAAACTGGTACAACCCCTTGGAAAACAGTCTGGCAGTACCAAATAAAGATGAAGATTCCATTTCTTTTGACCTATAATTCCCCCTAGATGTATTCCCTAGAAACTCCTGCATTTATACACCAGCAAAACTGTACAAGCCCGGCCTGTGTGGCTCAGTGGTTGAGCGTCGACTCATGTACCAAGAGGTCGCCGGTTCGATTCCCGGTCAGGGCACATGCCCATGTTGTGGGCCCAATCCCCAGTGGGGGGCACGCAGGAGGCAGCCAATCGATGTTCTCTCTCATTGATGTTTCCATCTCTCTCTCCCTCTCCCTTCCTTTCTCTCTAAAATAAATAAAGAAAAAAAGAATGCTCAGAGCAGCAATGAAGTGGTAAAAAGAAGAAACCACACAATGACAGGAGGTGGGATAAATAACTTATGGTATAATCATACCATGGAATACTAAAGAGCAGTAAAAACTAATGCATTGTTATTTCATATATCAGAATGAATGATTCTTTGAGGGGGAAAATAAGTTAACAAAGGACACAAATAACTATGATGTCACTTACACAAAGATAAAAACTATGCAAAATAATGTGTTTACTCTAAAGAGGAGGAAGGTAACAAAAAACATAAAAGTCATAATAGCAGTTACCTTGGGGAGGGGTAGGAAACAGAAAGGGATTCAAGAGAAACATATAGGAGGCTTCAAAACTACTGGTCATGTTCCATTTATTAAGAAGCATGGTGAGTAGGGCCATCTTAGATTTTATTATTCATTATACCTTACATATATTATAAATGTTCTTTCATACGCATTAAATAGTTCACAACTTTAAAGTAAATGTAGCCCTGGCCGGTTTGGCTCAGCAGTTAGAGCATTGGCCTGCAGCCCAGAGAGACCTGGGTTCGGTTCCCGCTAAGGGCATGTATCTAGGTTGCAGTCTGTCCCCGGCCCTGGTTGGGTCGTGTGGGAGGCAGCTACTCGATGTGTCCCTTTCACGTCGATGTTTCTCTCTCTTACTCTCTCTCCCTCCCACTCTATCTGAACAAAAAATGGAAAAATGTCCTCGGATAAGGATAAAAATAAAATAAAATAAAAAAATAAGGTAAATGTAAATATTTTCCATGACTGGGTTACTTCCTTGCAACCCATAATTTGATCTTATACCTTTGATTATACCCTTTATTATACAGCTGCTAAAAGCATTTAAAAATATTTTTAATGACAAGAGAAAGTGTTCATTATGTTACAAAGAAAATTCAGGATATTGAATTGTATTTAGAGAATGACCTCAACACACACACACACACCCATAAATTTGAAATACAGGATCAAAATGCACCAAAGTATTAACTGTGGTTATTTTTCTTTTTTTTATATATTTATTTCTTTATTGATTTTAGAGCGAAAGGAAAGGAGAGAGAGAGAGATAGAAACATCGATAAGAGAGAACATCAATTGGCCACCTCCTGCATGCCTCCCACTGGGGATCAGGCCCACAAGCTGGGCATGTGCCTGACTGGGAATCAAATCGGCGACCTCTTGGTGCATGGGCTGATGCTCAACCAGTGAGCCACACTGGCTGGACAACAGTGGTTATTTTTCAATGGACATAGACAACAGTGCAGTGAAGGTTGGGGAAGGACCGTGGAGAAGGGTGCCAATGGGGGGGAAAGGAGGGACTTTCAACAATAAAGAAAAAAAAATGTGGTTATTTTTGAGTGATGGGATTATAGGTCATTTTTATTTCTTCTTACATTTTGTCTACTTTGTAAATTTTATAAAAATATATCTTATTTAAATCAGTAAAAAAAATTAATAAAAAAGTAAATGGTCCTCTCCTTCTATGAATCAAACTCATCTGGTTTTTATCACCTAGTTTTTCAAAAATACAGATGCCTAGGTTTTCCCCTGGGTCTACTGAATCCTAGCCTCTGTGGGTGGGGCTCAGGCCAGTGTATCCTTAAAAAGCCCTCCATGTGATTCCAATGCACAGCCTGGGATGAGAATGACCTGCCTAGGCTTGGTGATTTCAGTCCTTGAACCACTTCATATCCAATTTAGAAGCGCTGCTTTCCAACATAAATGGAAGGTCCAATGTGTCATTTATAACTCAATTTTTATGAATAAACCATGGTGGCCAAAATAATACCGATAATAAAAACATCTTTTCAAAATGGCATATATAAGCAACTTTATACATGAATTTAGGATAAACTATGTATGCTGGCTATACCAACAGGCTTTGAGAGCTGATGGTTTCTCAGTAAATGAACTGAAACCACAGTAGTGACCAAGGGCTCAAATAAATATATTCAGATGCAATTTTATCTTTAGGATCATTTAAAATTGTTAGTACAAGCTTAATTTCATCACCAACTTACCCTTTGGGGTCTAAAAGATCCCGAACTTTCTCATTATAAATTTCCATATAGGATACTTCGACTTTGAAGGTCTGTGACTCATTTTGCTCCAGAGAGATCCTTTTAAATAAAGCACAACAGAGCCTTGGGATAAGGCCCAGCTGCTCAGCATTGCCCATCATGGAGAAGGATTTTCCTGAGCCTGGAGGAGAGCAAGCAGAAATAAAAGAAGATAAAAGAGGGAGCAAAATGTAATGCTTCAACCATATAAGTCATCTACATATATCAGTCAAGGTTACACAGTGGACCTGGCAAACCTGGCCCCCAAACCTGAGCCTCAAACAAAAAGGCTACTATTCTTTCTATGACACTCACATCCTCTAGTTTCACTCTCCTTGTGAGATCCAGAGGGCACTTCATTTACAGGTAGATGCAAACAAATATAATCACTAAAAATAGCATGTATAGTAAATAGCAACCCTACATTATCAAGTAACGTTCACAGTATTTACCAAAAAATATTCTGTTTATGAAGGCACTTTGATATATGTTCTCTCATCTGAGTCTCCTTATTGCCCTGAATGGGACCAGAGGCAGTACTGTTATGATTGATTGATCGATTCCCACTTTATAGTTGAAATCATGGTGCCTCAGAGAGTTAATGGCTGAGACACTAGTATGTTTTTGTGTTGCTTGTTTCAACTAACTGTTCCACAAGCCTAGGTCTAGTGATCCACCATCAGTTCTGTTTCCTAGGGAAAGTCCTCTGTATAGGAAGACACTAAGAGTTTTTCAAAATAGTTGTTACTATCACATTTATACTGAGAGACTGGTAATTATTTTTCTAGTTCAAATACAGGTTAAAACGATAATTTAGGAAAACGACATTTAACAGTTTGAAACTAGCTTTGCTCATTAACACTGAAATTACTCAATTACCAAAAATGTTGATGGTCAAAAAGAGGGTTACTTTTTATCTAATTCAGTTAAACCACTGTTGCTTCCCAGTGTTCTCTATTTCTATGTTTTAAGAAATGCACATTTACTATTGACTGTAAATAAAAGCAGCTCTTACCTGTCTGTCCATATGCAAAAATACAAGCATTATACCCCTGAAAGGCTTTTTCAAGAATTCCTTCCCCAAGGCACTTGAAAACCACCTCTTGACCTAAAAAACAAAATAAAAAACTGATGTTTTTTGACATATTTATAGTAATAACTGAGTCTCAGTTACCAGCACTCTCTAGCTCCAAAGCGCTGTTAAAAGTGAATTGTTGTGTGCCTACTAGGTGTAGGGCTAAGTATTAAGAGCTTCACGCCTGTGATTTTATTTATCCTTCTTAACCATAGCTCAGTACCTGAATCAACTGATGATTCTACCCACTGCTTCCTTCTAAGGCATTTCTCTAGGCACTGAGGTTTCCTTTCCATTGTTAGTAGGCCATATGGAAGCATCATTTAAACTTGGTTTCGTTTCTTCGCATGAGTTAGCATTAAAATGTCATCAAACATGAATTGTCTTATTTCCCCATCTGGATTCTGAGCTTTGGATGAGGAGGAACCGCACCATACATGCTTTGGTACATGCACGTAGCTCTGCACCTAGCACAGGGCCAAGTACCTGCCAGGTGCCGAGAAGCTGTTTATCGCTGGTGGAGGTGATGAGTTGAACACAGACACCTCTTACTTGAGTTCTCATGGGGGCGGGGGTGTTCAGAGACAAGCTCTCCTCAGTGAGCCTGTCTACAGTTTACTGTAGCTCTTAGTGGAGTTCCGTCATTTAGGATTAACACTATGGTAGCATCTGTAGCATTCAGTGAAGAGTAAAAGTCTGAAAATCTTTTTAAACACTTCAGGTTGCATTTACTACCCTCTGAAATTGGTGACTTTCTGACATTCATTCCCCATGATTAAGAGAATAAAAATGATACTCTCCTTCTGCCGTGCTCTTATAGTTCTCGGAACAGTCACTGTTACAGCATTCTCCAATGGAATAAGAACCCCCTGATTGATGTCAGAGACTATAATCTGTTTATCTTTATAATCCTGGTGCCCAGTACAAAATGCTTAATAAATATTTATCAAAAGAATGAGTCCATTTAACCTTTTTATCCTACATGACAATTCCTTTTACATTTGGAAATAATGCAACATGATAAAAGCTTTGGGGTTTATGTTCTTCTTATATGCAAAGCTGGATCTGATTTTAGCAGTCTCCTGTTACACTGACATATCATGGTTGCAGAATAGGACTCTTTAAAACATGTAAACATGTGAGATGAACCAAAGAACTTATATGCATTTATGCATAACCAATGGACATAGACAACAATGCTAGGGGGGTAGGGGGGGTGGGATGGGGAGGAGGGGGTCTAGGGGGAAAAAGGAGAAACATCTGTAACAAAAATAAATTAATAAAAATTGTAGAAAAAAAAAGAAATGAAGCTCATGATATATTTGGATCTGAGTATGGTGTTACATATGTGGACTATGACAACTGGGAAGAAACGTGTACTTTTTAATTCTTAGAATTCAAATATTCAAATATTTGCCAAAGGATGTTAGAATCAAATCTATCATATACATTAACATGGGCAAAGTGTTGAAATAAAGCAGAAATAAACTACATGTAAAAAAAAATGTAAACATGAAAAAAGATATAATCTTTTCAACCATTAGAATGACAAAAAAATAAAATTTTGACAACATGGAATATAGCTGGATTGAGGAAATAGGTATTTTCATAAACAGCTGGAAGAAAAAACAATGGCAGCCATTCTGAAAGCAGAAAACCTCACAGCACCTAAGAAAGGGAAGTTGCCCACATTCTCTGACCCACTGTGAGGCATCTACCCTAGAGACACAAGGGACCCTTGTAAAGGATGCTTGTGGCAGCATTGTTTATAATACTGTAAGTTGGAATCAAGTTAAATGCCCATTTGTAAGGGAGTGGACATATAAAATGTGACTATGTTATATGATGTAACATTATGTCATATAAAAACAAATTTGTGTATAAACAATGCTAGAATTCAAAAACAGTGAGAAAAAATGCCTGTTGAGACCATACATGTAATGTAAAAACTTATTATCAAATAGTGTGTGTGTGTGTGTGTGTGTGTGAGAGAGAGAGAGAGAGAGAGAGAGAGAGAGAGAGAGAGAGAGAAATCTGTGGATGCTAAAGTAAAGAATATGCATTGGAAGAAAATTCACCAAATTTATATAACCTTACTTCTCCATTTCTGACTTCTAACAACTAGCAAAGAGCCTGGTAACTAAGACGTATTCAAAACATGCTGGTGGAATATGTGGATTTTTTTTTAAAGAACAACTGTAAGAGGTTTTTCTAAACACACAGATTTGTTGAGAACTCTACCTAAAGATGTGTGTGTGCACACATACAGGGTGGGGCAAAAGCAGGTTTACAGTTGTAAGTACATGAAACACAGAATTTATTCTTGTTCTATTACTTATTAATTATCGCGTTATTTTCCATATGAACAACTGTAAACCTACTTTGGCCCCACCCTGTATACTCTGAAGAGAATAAGGTGTTGTCAAAATTATTATCCACTAAACACACTTTCAAAACTGCTTTTATGTTACAGTCTTGTGCTTATGAAGAAAATATTTGACCCCCCTGTTGCTGATTCTTCATACATATCAATACTTTTTTCTCATATATTCTCTCAAAGGACCTTCCTTATGCCGTAGGTATTCCCAAGGCCCATGCCAAGAGGCCAGCATTACATCTGGAGCTGAGCCCTGTGCTGTAGAAGACGGGGGATTAAACGACCTGTGCTCAGTTGTGAGAACTGGTCAAGGTTCTCAGCCAGACGGGTGCCATCTGAAGGCATTCTGAAAGCACCGCTGTCTTGGCACTTGCAGATGAATGGAGCAATCGTTTGATCATCCACACTGGTTCGCCAGCCCCCAGGAAGGGAGGGGGTGAGGGTGGGGACAAGACTCTTTAGACTTGGCTTGGTCAAACATCCTGACCATAACTCATGACTTCAATTTATATTTAGTAATTTGAAAACACGCAAGAGCTTGAGTTGATTGAAGGACTCAACTGCACAGAACTATGGTCAAAGAGCTTAAGCCATGATGGCCTGAAGTCATCCACCAAAGAACTGATCCCTCAGGCAGGGAAACGTAGTATAATACTTCTGGTTTCTGATGCTGAGAGCCTAGAATGATGAGGAATTATTTTCTCGATATTCTTTCAAGGGGAAATCACAATGTTTCTTTTTCCTTGGTAGGCCTTTTAAACTAAAGATGGAGGAGGAGGACGAGGACGAGGACGAGGAGGAGGAGGAGGAGGAGGGGGGATGCTATAGAACCACATGAAATAGGTTTGTGATACGACAAGTTAAAATGAAAAACCAACCAATGCAGGATGAGTATACTAAAATTGCATGAAAAATAAAACAAATAATCAAAGAATTCTCAAGGATGTAAAAATATAATAAACTTTAGTTTAGCCCATGTCTAAATATTGTAAATACTAAATAGAATATGAATTCGCCTATTTAATTTGTATAATATTATTTATGCTAAGAAGAGAATTAATGTTTATTAACTATCCTGTTTGTAATGCACTTTACATATTTTATATCACTGAATCCTTGCACTACCCAGGTAGAGTAGGTGTGGATTGTGATCGATAAGGAGACTGGGGCTCTGAACCACTAAGTCATTTGCCCAAGATCACACTACTGGTGTGTGGCAGGGGTTGGGTCTGTCTGTATCGGCTTCTGAATGTCAAGGCTGATGCCCATCCATAATCGGTGACTTACGCTGTGGACACTGGAGGTCAGCAGCTTCCTCCTCGGTCTCTATGGTATTTTCTACAATCTCCCAGAACTCTTCACACTGCACTATATTTCTTCTCTACCACTGCTTTGTGAGCTCTTGAAAACAGGAGTTGGTGCATTAGCAGAGCGCCTGGCACACAGTAGGCACTCTTACTGAATTATTCCTATGTTGACACTGCTGTAAAGACTAGTGGATATTTAATTAGGGGCCCCTTTTCTCATTAATGATGACTGAGGCATCAAAATATTGTGTGTTGAACCTAAAAAGAAATATTTAATTGTATAGCAGGTTACAGTTTGGTCAAAGTATGGCTGTTTTTGCAATTCTAACGAGCCCCTAGAGACCACAATAGTCTTTGTTACCAGTAAGGCACTGGGGTGTGAATAAACATGTCAACATGCACCTACTAAATGAGTAACTGTAATTTTTAAAAAATCAGATTACACTTTTACTGACATACACAGTAACCTCCTGAACCTTGAAACATAGTATGTGACTGAAAAAAATAAACTAATCTCTGATTTTCACTAAATATGTACATATGCTTTCCAAAAAGTCAAATTCTTTGAGTTAGATATTTACAGTTACATTTAACACAGAATATAATTTATATTTATCATATTTAATAAAGGTTTAGTTAGACTAAGAAAGGAAAATTCTGGAAAACAAAACAGACTATGAAAAAGTAGGAAACAATGACTCTGTGTTTCTGGAAAGATTTTTTTCTCCTTTCCACCCTTAAATAACTATCTTGAAGCACAATTTATAAAGGGATAAATACAAAGAACTATTGTCAAGTTCATGTATTTTTATAAATCTAAGCAAGACTGGGTTCTAGAGAGACTGGAATACATTTTATATGGCTTCATGTCGTAAGAGAAATTTATTCTCTTTTAAGACAAGAAATAATGAATAGTTCCCCACCTCTGCAAAGATTCATCAACATTAACATTGTTTTATAGCTGCTTAGCTTTCCATGGTATTCATAGCTTATACAATCAGTTGTTTATTATGGATATTTAGATCAATTCCTTTTTCTTTTTCTGCAACATCCTTACATATTTACCTTTCTGCACTGTTCTTCTTACTTTTCTAGGCAAAACTCGAAAAAAAAATCAAATCACTAAGTCCTCTCAGTAATGCATGAGTCCTTGTTTCTACACCCTCAACAACACTAGCTATTATCATTCTTCCTTGTTTTGACTAAGTCAATAGAAGAAAAAAAAATCCCCTGATTTGTTGGACTAAAATTTTCCTTTTCGTAGGTTATTTGCCCATTTGTATTTATTCTTTAAAAAACTGGCTATTTGGGTCCTATTTATTTTTATAAATAAATGTGTTTCATTATTGATCTTTTTACTTACTAATTTTAAAATGCTCATTATAGAGTAAGGATATTAACTTTTGGTCTATCATATGTAGTAAATATTTTTCCCTAGTCTGTCATTTACCTTTCAGTCTTTTGTCATACAAAAGCTTTTGGTCTTTCATATTCAAATATTTCATCTTTTGCTTTATAATTTCCACCTACAGTATCCGTTATGCTTTCAAAATCCTTTTGGATTATTATCCCAAATTATATAGGTATTCACCCATATTTTCTTCCAGTTTTATTGTTTTTGTTTTTTACAGTTTTATTTCAAACTCTACTCCTTACCAGCTATGTAACCTTGGGCAAGTTTTTGGTTTCTTCATTAGTAAAACAGGAACAGCAGCTGCTACCTACTAGGTTGCTGTATGATTTAATAACGCAATACAGGTAAAGCCCTTACCACAGTGCCTGCCATTGTAAGTTTGGGATATATTTTAGGTAATATCTATCATTAATATCACCCCTTAAATCTTCAATGTACTATAATTAATTTTGGTGTAGAGAAGGAGGTGATCGTCTCATTTTCCTTTAAAAAGTTCCTTTGCCCTGGCCGGTTTGGCTCAGCGATTACAGCGTTGGCCCTCAGACCAAAGTGTCTTGGGTTCGATTCTGGTCAAGGGCACGTAACTCGGTTGCGGTTCGGTCCCTGGCCCTGCTCGGGGTCATGTGGGACGCAACCAATCGATATGTCTCACTCACGATGATGTTTCTCTCCCTCTCTCTCCTTCTCCCTCCCACTCTATCTGAAGACAAATGTTAAAATATCCTCGGGTGAGGATTAAAAAAAAAAAAAAAAGTTCCTCCACCTTTCAACAATTCTGTGAGGCACTCCAATTTCAAAGATAAAAGACACCTGGTTCTTAGAAGAAAATTTTAAAGAAATCATTTATTATCATTTATTGCTGTTTCTCTAGATCCCCTAGAGGTTCCACTTTTTAAACTCCACTGAGAGAGAAAGGGGGTGTGTGTGAACAAGTGTGTGTGTGGTGGGGCAGGGTGATGGTGTGTGTGCGGGGTGTGTTCTGTGAGGGTTAAGTGTGCGTTAAGAGTGTGTGTGTTTTGGGTCATGATGATGAGAGGAAGAAGGAACAGTATCATTACTTGGGCCAAAATATGTCAACCCATGTTGTCCAGTGCAGGAAAAATATTTACCATTCTTTTGTAACATTAAGATATCTCAGAAAGGTATGGGGTTGGGGGGGAACATAAAATCACATCAATAAAATTGTGAACAGAAACATAACTTTATAAAGTTTCCCTTAATTTTCTATTCCAGTGCCTTTTAGCTGTATGAATCCCTGGCTGGGGTTATACTTCACCAATTTTTTGGGTTTGGGGACTTTTGGGGCACCACTGGCACAATAAGAGACCACCACAAAAAAGGCCAGGCTGTCAACCAAAGCCTGAAAATGACTGTAGACTCTACACAGCCTCCTGTGGTCCTTAGCATGACCAGCTCTCCATGAAATACAAACGGTGACTACATTTCACTCAGTGATAGGGAGAAAATATTAAATCTCAAAGACCCTTATAGGGTCTATTAAGGAGAGTCTGGTTCATTCAAAAGACTGAAGGTTGTTGTTTTTTTTTTTTTTTCTGCTTTGTTCATTTCTATTTTTTAAACACAGCAGTCCCCTTTTTTCATCACAGGAAAAAACAACTTGCCAACTGCTTTAAGAAGCCAAGCTCACACAAAAAGGGAGTATTGATGCTGGATGGTGGGAATCAAGGAGTCCACAAAAGATGCACTGTCCCCACCCCAAATGTTTCCCGACTACAGTTCACACTTAAACAGAAGGATGTGCTGTTTGTCTAGGGGAAGGCGCACCAGCCCATAAGGGAAAGTTCAGAAATCCTGTGGGAAGCAGGAGGATCTAGGAGGATCTGTTTCCATCCCAGACAAGCCCATTAAAGCCACAACACTGTCCAACCCAGGAGCCCTGGGGCTTTTCGGCAGAACCGACGCCGGGGAGGAGGTGGCTGCTCTGCGATGTCAGCTCCACAGGCCTGATGCAGGGTGCACAGGGCAAACCTGACCTCCCTTCTTAGTAACCATGACCGAGACGCCAATTTCCTCTGGGGTTTATGATTAGACTTCCTATAACCGTGTGGACAAGTCTTAAAACCCAGGCATGCCCAAAGCCACCCATAGCACAATGTCAGAACAGCAAAGAGGCTCCGCTATGGAATTTCTGCAAAGTTATAGACCGACCCACCCAGGCCTGAGTCACCTATGATACAGATCTTTGAAAAGCTAACACCCCGAGTCTCCACACTTGTGCACAATCTTCCCTACTGGGAATAGCAGCGATGGACTCAAAGCTACTAGGCACGTGTTTTGGGAGCTCAGTAACCAAAGTAATTGTCTCCCTACAGCAGGGTCCTGACAGCAAAGCACAGAAGAGAAATTAGGGATGGCAGGGAAAACGCACCTATCATTCACATGCCTAACATCTGACTACGGCAGAGGCACAGGGAGAAACACCACAGTGGGCTATATTCTAGGAAATGGGAGGACAAAATTCGAGGGCATACCCTGGCTTATTTGCAATTTGTGTTAAACAAGGCAGCCTCACGTAGACTGTGGCTGAATAAAACACTTGGTATGGCAACGCAGGCTGGACATGACAGACACACAGAATAGTTCTCCTTTTCCTAAAGTAGCTGCATGAAGGAGCACTCAAGATTTTAACACGATCAATAACTTTATCAGTTTGCACACTATCCAGTTCTCATTGGAGTTAGTTTGGAAAGAAATGGTTAAACTCAGTATCTGTGATTTGGAATCCTTAGACCTGCTCATCTGTGAGGGTGTTTTTCCACTTCTAAACAGGGCTGACAGCCACAGCGATTTTGATGAGTCTGAACTTGGCAGGTGGCCCAGCTCCAAATCAGAGCACCTGGGTGGTGCAAGAGCAGACAGGTTCCTCACACACACCTGAAGGGATGAGGAATGTGCCCAACTTGGACGAGGTTTCAGTAAATCCCTCTCTCAAATGGTGCGACTCTCAGAAATTGTCACATGCGTTGACTTTACACCTGGCTTAAGTTAAATGATCAAACACTACAGAGTTCAGATAAAGGAACTAAAGCTTCACTTGGTGACACGAGGCTTAAGTTTTAATCAATTATAGTAGTTTGCCATCAAGGGACCTGGTAAAAGGATCTCGAGAAACGGGGCCACAAGGGTAAAAGTTCCACGGTGGCATCCAAGAGCGATCAGCATTGCAGTCCCCGGGAGTCTGACTTGTGGCATGGCGTGGGTGACTCACTCAGATGGATGTTTCCACCCCAGTGACAGTGCGGGGACTGGTCATAAGCTGGCAGTGAAGCTCGGCTCCCTTTCTGCTGCCAGATGAAGTGGCTGACTCACTGAGGAGGGTGTCAGGCTTTGGTGCCCAGGATGAAAGAGAAAAAATAATGAGCCACCTTATCTGTAAAGATCGTGTAATAGAAAGATATGGAGTTACTCATGAGGGCATTTCCACATACAACAACTGCAGAAGCAGCAAACGTTCTTCATTACTACCTGCTCTCCAGTGTTTTACACTGTCTGTCTCAGACATGGAAGCAGGCTTGACTCAACATCTCCTCTGGACTGTGGGGTGCACAATATTTACAGCGCTTGAAGGGAGGTTAAGACAAAGCCCAAACCAAACAGGCATTCAGGACTCTCACAGTACTTCTGACAGGAGGGAGAATGCCATCAGCATTACTCCTGGCTGAGCTCCAAGTCAGAGCACTCCAATCTGATTTTCTGAACACAGCCGCTCTCGGGAGAAGAGGAAAGAGAGCAGAGCTGGGGATTGAAGGAGAATCTATAAAGTCTTCACACATCATTGTCATTGACCAAAATCTACATTGGCCACGGCTTTCAGCTCGCTCACAGCTAGCAGAGGCTCTGAACCTGTTCCATCATCTATAAAATGAGCACAATAAGGTTTCTACCCAACTGGGTGTTTTGACAATAAAATGACCTGCTGCAGGTGTGGGGATGCGCACGAGGCCGGGAACCTGGGGCTCAGGACTATATTGCCTGCCGTTGTTGTTATTATCCACCTCTCTAGCTACACTTACGTTAAATGATGTCTCTGGATGCCAATAAATACTCTAAGGAATATATGCAGACAAAGAAAGGAAGTGTGGAAGAAAGTGGGGCTGGGTGAGGGAATGAAAACGGGCCACATAGCAAACCTGACAAGCTCAAGGGAAGTCTGCACGATGGGCCTACAAAAGGAACCACATAGGATTGTCTGAACATAAAAACTGCTCACTGAAAGTGAGTCATGGCGGGTAGTCACATCCTAGGCTTGTAGCTCCCTTGACAAAGGTCAGTCTTTACCTTAAGTGGGCCTGTCTATTGTCCTTTTGCATCTAAGATAACATACCTTCGAAATGTCAGAGTCCTCCTGGTCTGGACCCTCAGGGCACAGCCTCCCACCAGAGCAGGAGACCACAGAACGCTTCACTGTTAACTGGTTCCCCACACACCATCCCTGCGTGCTGTAAACGTTCATTATTAACCATCATGTACCCACCAACGTGAAAGAAGACCATGTCTGTTTTACTTTTTATCCCATCCCAGAGATTTCCCCACTTGGCTTTCTCCCACCTCCCTAATCTATCACCAATGGATTTCATGTAACCCACTCACGTCCCCTCCTTTGATTCTAACGTATAAAATGGCAAAACTGCCATTGTCTGGGGCATTTTCAAACTGCTGAGATTCTGCTTCTTGGCAACTGTAGTCAGTTTGCCCCAAATAAACGCATAAAAACTCTGTACAGATTTGTACATTTCTTATGTCGACAAGGGGGATTAGAAAGCAGAGACGCATACCCACCTGCTCTTTTTTAAAAAATTAACAATATAAAACATTCAACAATAAAGATAAGTTTAAAAAGAAAAAAATAATAAAATTTAAAGATTAACAATATTGACTTAGACCACTTATTTCAGAGAAAATTTTCTTAACTGACCTTCACTTATTCAATTATCTGAATTAACCAATATCCTTTCTTCCATCTGTAAAGTACACTGACGTATGCCTACTGCATGCAAAATCACCCAGCTGCGAGACTGCTCTCTGGACTCCACCAGCTGAATTATGTTCTTACAAAGGGTCAGTTGTGTTTACTCCTAAACTGGTTTATGTCAATTGTACTTCTCTGTAATTATACCATTTAATTAACAAATGCAAGAAGAGAGTTGCTAATTCTAAGAAAACTAAGTGGAATGCTTAGGAACAACTTGATAAAGGTGAGTCACTAAAAGACTTGTCAAATTAGGTGTAGGTGAGACAACCTGTAAAAGCCTATATAAAAGAAAACTCTAGAAGGATTTTGCAGTCAGATTGTTTCATGTCTTTTAAGGTGGTATGCACCATTTATAATGAATCTCTCCTTCAACAAACTTTTCAAATACTCAACCACCACAGCTTCTCATAACTACAATTTTGATCAACCTAACAGCTAACGATTACCTGGTACTTACTCTGTGCACAGCACTTGCTGAGTGCTTCATACATACTTGAATAGTAAAATAATCAATACAATATGCTAAAACAACTATTTTGGAACTCTGCTAAAAGCATCAGTTCTATTTGGGCTACTGTCAGCTTTTAGAATGTCAATTATGATACACAGTTAAACATTTCTGGAATGTAAATTTTGATGCAGTTAAACAATGTGACACAGAAATCACTTCTGCCTCTGAGCACATGAAATCTGCCCTCATGGGAACAGCATCAAACGTGCTGCTCTCCCCACAGCAGTCCAGGTGGGAGGCACGCTGCTGTCCCCTCACAGTATAAAGCAACGCTAGCAGAAGTACCACATTTCTCCTGGACTGCAGGGTATTAACTATGCCTGAAAACACATGGCTTCAGCAAATTTGAGCAACATGCCATATGACGAGAACTGTTATATAATTTCTAAGTCAATCGTTTAGAATCTCTCAGGCCAGGAACTGTTCATGCCCGTGCTGATCCCAAGATATGCCACCACCAAGACTAATTTTTATTTTTGGTAGGAAGGTTTATAGAAAAATATGTTTACTAAAAATATTCCCCTACAAGAAAGAAAACTGAAAGTGAGGTTACTGGAAATCACTGTTATTTACCCACGTGACAGGTGTTAGGCAGTGAAAATCATGTTGATTTATTGTTGAGAAGGCCTTAATTCCAATCAGTAGTGATTCAAACATTTACAAAGACCTATTATCTATTATGATGTCCTCAAGTTCATCAGTATTCACTATAATATAATAACTTTATAATCCTGAATGTGCATCTATGTCTATATGGGGTTGCAGGGGGAGGATGTGGGTTTATGAGAAATGCCATTCTTTGGGTGCCAAATTCTGCAGGTTATTTCTGTTTTTCCTTAGCCCTGGCACAAGGGTTTTTGCTTTAAAGACTCAGAATTATGTGCCAGACAAGCATTATCATGACTACCTAACCAAAAGGTAAAACAAGAAGGGATAATATAGTTAAAATGTAAAATGTCTCAAAGCATGATTCAATGTAATTCAAATGGCTCAACAAACAAGCCTTTGATTTGCCTCTGAAAAGTCCACTTCAACAGCTGTGTGGCCAGCATAAAATGTCTAATTCATGTTTTATCAGAGAGCTGCAGATCTGAGATCAGTCTAGGCCAGGGAATTTTCAAACCGTGTGCCGCAAGAATTTTTAAAACCTGCAATACCTGACTATTTAATCAGGGGCACTGACCTCTTTCCCCTTAGAGTGTCAAATAAAAAAAATGACAACAGTTAACACAACAACAGCCGTCTGGTGTGAGTGAATCAAAATTATACTTTTTTTTTTTTTTTTTGTCAGATAGGCAAATATATATTTTTTGGTGTGTCATAGAATTTTAGTAATTAGTTTATGTGTGCCATGACTTGAAAAAGGTTGAAATCGCTGGTCTAGGCCATATCTCCTGCTTTCACAGATGAGGAAACGGATCCTTAAAGTTTACAGCTTGTGGCAAAACCAGGTCTCCTAAACACGAGTACAATGTATTTTCTTTCCAAAGAACTGATGCTACTACCCTACTCCTGCTACAATGTGACAATGATAAAGATGAAAAATATTATGTGAGCTTTCCCTATGTGTCAAATGATGGCTTAAGTACTTCACATGTAAGGGCCATTTAGTCTTCAAATCAGAACTATTACTATCTTTATTTAACATATGAGAAAACAGAAGCAAAGTGAGATTAGTAACTCACCTGACCTTACACAGATGGAAGGTGGTGAGGCCAGAATTTGAACCCAAGCAGTCTGACTTTAGAGCCCATAGCCTTCCACCACTCCAACCAGCCCACTGCAATGCCATTGCACATACTCTAGAACTACATACTTTTAAATCAGAAAGCCTGAAATAATTTATTGCTATAGCTTTTAATAAATAGCATAACATAAACATAATTGCGAATTGAACATTTTACACACCACATAAAACTTCAAGTTTCTGTTTTTCTGGTCTCTTTCAATCTGTGCACTTGTCTCTCTCTCCCCTGCTCTTTCTGCCCCCCAAGTTTTGAGAGCTGCCTTAAGAGCTCTGATTCAGTATCAATGATGCCATTATTCATTGAGCCTGACAAATCGGTTGGCTTCAAACATTATGTGCTTCCCCTTCTCCATTTCCTCTACTTCCCATCAGAGAATGAATGCTTCTATCTTAATGTTTCCATTCACAATTAAGAAGGAACTGATATTCTTTTTAATGAAGAGAAAGGAAATCAAACTACCCATCAATTAATCTACTAGTAACATATTTACTAGATGGAGTATTTACAAAGAATGCAAACAGACCTGAGAGAATAGCAAGCAAGATTTTATTTTCTGATAAGATGGTAACAGTATTTGTATAATAATGAGGATATCTAAAGAATAAGGAATTTTCACCCCCCGTTTTGTAAGTAGACTTTGCTCTATTAGCCAAGAGAATCCTATTTCAGGGCTAAATGGAACATAGTATTTGATGTGATCAAACTAAAATTTAGTAGATTTTAGGTTATCAGTATGCTTAAATATTGGTTTTATCTTTTTAAATATTTCTGAACATACTGTTCATAATGAAGAGGTACAGAAATCTTGAGTTTCATACTAGAATTTTATCATCTGTACTTAATAATGGAAATGAGTGATACACCGCAGAAGGCTAGAATAGTCTCTATGGGTAATAATGGAGGATGTGATTCTAAGAGATACAGAAAAGAAAGAGGAAAACAATCTTCCATAGGCATTATTTTAACATCACTCCAACAGTCTCCTTTTTTTTTTTTTTTTACCTTATCAATCTAAATTTCTTAGTCTAGCTTTTAAAATTTCCTATTATCTGGCTTCACTCAATATGTACAAATGGATCTCCCACTACTTCGCCCAAGATATACCTTCTGCTCGGACTAGTCTATACACCACACTCTCTCCCACTTCTGCTTCTTCACTCATGGACAAGACAAATGATGTATTGTTTAGGGGCACCTTCCACGAATCAGCATGTTAAGTTGCCTATTTAATCCTTGTAAAAGCATAGGACATAATGTAGGAACCATCATTTCCCATGTTTTCCATTTTACAGAAAAGAAATTGTATTTCAGAGAGATTACACTGTCCAAGAGAAGTAAAGCAGGTGTCCTGAGATTTGAACCCAGCTTTGATTTCTGAGTCCATGTACTTTCCTTGATATCATGCTGCTTCCTCTTACCTGGAT
This sequence comes from Tadarida brasiliensis, assembly GCA_030848825.1. Classification (NCBI taxonomy): domain Eukaryota; kingdom Metazoa; phylum Chordata; class Mammalia; order Chiroptera; family Molossidae; genus Tadarida; species Tadarida brasiliensis. The sequence goes on from CM061264.1 coordinate 79,453,715, forward strand.
ACCCTCTATGCTGTCCTTTGGCTAAACCTATGCTAAACTTCTGTGTCCAGTTTCAGTCCCACCTCTTCTACGATGCCTTCCCAGGCAACTGCAGTCTTTCCAGGTGTTGCTTCTCCTGGGCTTTTCCATAGTGCTTCAAACCTGCACAATTCAGTTTAACTAAATATTATCCAAAAAAGGGTTTATTGTTGTTTGATGTGCCTTGTTTGCTTTCCAATTTAGTTTTTAATTTCTCAAAGGCTTCCTAGGCTGCATACACAGTAGGAGATTCATGAATACTTAAGGAGCTATTCTGGCATCCTGGGTTATATAAGAAGGACAAACAATAACACTGAGCTGGGGCACAGAGTGGGTGGTGGGGAATCATGGACCACAGGGTGGGGAAGGTAGACTGGGGCTATATAATAAAGGATTATAATGTCATCCGAGAAGTACAGATTGTATCTGTAAGTCCTTGCAAGTATTTGAGAATTGAATGAGAAGAGTTCTAATTCAGAAAGATACACCTGGCTGTGTTGTGAATCACATCAATGGAACAGGGTGAGAGACTGGGCTTTGTATAGCCATAGCATTTGTCCTCATTTGTTTCTGTTACAGTGGGAAATGTTTCACTTTTGTTGTTTATTTAAATCCAATGGCACACACCCAGCACAAAAATACACACAGTGCTAACAGTCAAGGCAGACTGTTCCAGACTGTAGAATTTATTTATTTTTTTAATTGAATTTATTGGGGTGACATTGGTGAATAAAATTATACAGGTTTCTGGGATACAGACTCTGTAGGATTTATTATCTAAAGTCCCAAAGGGCCAATAAAAAGACAAATTAATTACAACCAACATTAAGAGCTATTATTCACATTAATAAAATACACTGCTGAAGTTGCAAAACTGATGCTTGGAAAGAAAGACCAATTTACCCAATGTGAGCAACTGTAGGAATTTTTGTAGTTCAAGATTGTTCACTTTTGGGTGGAGATATATATATATGTATATATATATATATATATATATATATATATATATATATATATAATAACTTCTCAAAAATTTGCTTTACATGGCAAGAAAAAGGCTGTTAGTAAAATTCCCTACAGGCACATAACATCATTTTACTGTCTAATCTTTTAAGACCTACATCCTCTCTGTCCTATCCTGTTTGTTTTTAAGTAAATGGGAGAGTCATTCAGCTAATATTCTTATAAGTAGAAATAAGGAGAAAACACTCACTATCTATCAGAGAAGAGGGGGACACCATCAGAAGGGAAGGAATCAAAGACTCCCCTCACCAAAGCAAACGCTTCACTCTTAAGCTAAAGCAATTGTGATTAACTTCTAAGAAAGGCTAAGATTCACCTATAATCACAAATAATAAAATTACCAGTCACGTGTGTCTAATAGAATAGGGATAAAATGCCTCAAGAAGAGAACACTAGCAAATTGTGGGGCCAGGAGGCAACGTTTCCCTGAGGAAGGCGTGTTTTAGCTCCTATCCCCACTGACTGCTCCAGAACACTCAGGACGTCCAGGGTCCCAGACAGCAACAGCACCCGTGCTCTGCTTATACAAACGGAGCCATGTATTCCCTGAAAGTTAACAAACAGGAAAGGCATGGCACGTTACAGCTCTTCTTATGTGACAATCACAACAGTTACCATTTATGATTTTCTCTCTAATCCCTGGGGCACCCCTGAAGATACAAATACCCCCTTTACAGGTTGAAAAATAAAACAAAAAATCTGCCCATTACTTCTCAGCAAGTAGCAGCTGAGCCAAATCCTGAAATCAAATCTTATTGATGTCCAAGCCCATGCAGTGGATTGGAAAGAATGAGTGTGAATTTTATGGGGAAAACAGAACTCCAGAATAATTAAAGAAAATAGATGTAATGGAAGAAGAGGCCAGAGGCCTAACCATCAACTGCAGAAAGAGAACCAACTTACCAGCATATTTTGTAGTGTTAGATTCATCCATGGACCAAAAGCAATAATCAAAGGCAAATACCTAAATAAAAGAACAAAATATTAAACTTAAAAATTAATTTCTATGAGTAAATCAGACTGAAAACTAAAAATTCACTGATGAAGGTGAGGATGCCTGCTATTGTCTGAGTTTTAAAAAACCACCATAATGGGTTTGATGCTTTGTGAACCCTGAAGTTTCTTTTAAACTAAACTGATGGTTATCTTCTTGTATTAGACTGTTCTATATGAAAATTGCTATTCATCCAGAACTCAAACAAGCAGATATATTAACCAACATTTTTTAAAAGGATACATTTAGTGGGGGAAAAAACGACTTCTCTCCCAAGTCAACAGTTCCAGCATCTGCTGTAACCCTCTGGCTGGATGTCCCACAGCTTCCCAAGAAAGGCTAAAGCAATCAACTTTCATTCAAACCAGTTCCTCCTAACTTTCCATGATGCTACCGTTCCAGCATAGCCAAAGCTCAAAAGTCTCCACACTGCCATCTTGGACACCATTCCTTCTTCTGTTTCAGCATGCAGTCTTGGACCCAGTGTTAATAAATCAATAATTCACTCCTCCATGCATTAATTTTCTGTATAGCTCCTGACTGCCTACTGTGTTATCATGAATGGCTGATGCTGCTTCCCTAAGGGCCCTCATCTAATCACTGTTTTCCATGCATACGACCATCACTCCAGCCATCATCAAATGCACAGGGCAACATTCCCTCAAGTGTGCTCCAAGGAACAGTAGTTTCATGGGATAGTCCATAAAAAAAGATTAAATCATGTTAGAAATGGTGTACATTTTGCCCTGTTTGAGATTCTCAATATTAAAGGCTCTGAAAAGTCCTCCAGCAAATAAAAACATTTAATTGTTTAACTTTTTCTCTAACTGACTCTGGTGAGGAGACCCTTTCTTTAGTAACACCTGTTAACATGCCTTGAAACTAGCGTTTCTCATTATACCTACCTCTTAGCTAACTCTGGCCCAGATGACTCAGCAACCACTTTCCTGGGCTCCTTTTTACAGCCCCCACCCCTATCCGCTTATAGTCCAAATAGCAAATTACAAACCTTCCATGGATGGGGATTCTTTAATGTGTGATCATTTCCAAGGGATCTTAAGCTCTGAGCAAACAGAACCCAAGCTCTTTGACCTGGCATTTGAGACTGGCCACCAAAAGGCCTTTCCAGCTTATGTCCCCCAACTTCTTCATGCTTCAGCTGAGCTCATCAGCACCTTGGAGTTACAATCCCATCTCTGTCGGTGTTCTCTTCATTTCCACCCTTCAAAATGCTTCATACTACTTAAGGCCCTATTCAATACATTCTTCTTCCAGGAAGCATTCCTCGGTTTAATTCAAAGGAATTAGCTCTCTCTTCTTTAAACTCTCACAACACTGTTTAATGCTTTTGTGTGACACATATCCCAATTATTTGATTTTTCACTGATCATGTGTATCATCTGTGCATATGTGTTTTATCTGCACTAGTAGACTAAATTCCTTGAAAGCAGGAACCATACCTGATTCACATTTGTATCCTTCGGTGTTCACAGTAATTGCTTTATACTTATTTATTGAATGATTAATGGCACTGAGACCTCACAGGAAAGCAGGTCCTTTCTCCATCATCAAAAGATTAAGCTATATTCTGAACAGTTTCAGCACTACATATACTTCAATGCTTTTAAAACTGATTTAGGAATGCACACAACTTATATTATCAATCTCAAGTCCACATTCAATTTTGTTACTTATACAAACATTCACTCTGGCCTTACAATAAACAAGGCTAAAATGAACAGCTATGGAACAATAGTTCCAGCCAACAGAGTGAGGAGTATTTACTGCATTCAGAGGGCTGTTCCAATGACTGGAGAGACCACACAGGCATAATCCAGTTAATCATCCTGCCTCTAGGCAGGACTGAGCTTCAACACTTTGCCTGAGAGATGAAGATTTGTCTTGGTTTTAAACATTTCCAGAAAAGGAGATTTCGCAACCTCCTTTTAATGGCATCTTATAACACTTAGTGTTCATTCCCAGGACATTTTCTCTTCCTTTTCACCTAAGTCAACTCTCCTTACTCTAAATGACCAATAGAGGCTATTTTCCAATTTTTACCTATCTTTATTGTTTTCCTCTAGAGTCTCAATGAATTTCTCTTAGTGGTTGCTATGTAAATGAAATAACAATTTATCTCCTCTATGTTCATTTTCACACCTAGCTAAAACTTATTTTTTACAGTTACCTATTCTGCATACAAGGTTAAAAAGCTAAACATTTACATTCACAGTAATGCTACGTGAAATAAAATGAAATACACCCCAAAATTTCAGGGTCTACCTCCTAAGTAATAATCATTCCAAATTCTGTGCCAACCTCCATTTCTAACAAACAAAAAATTAATAGTTTAAGGCTGTTTTTGCTCAAAGAAAGATTTTTAAAAATGTACTTTAAGTGTCTGTCCCCTAAAATGTTGACACCCTGCAGAGGAGACAAGAACCCTGACAGTTCTGACAGATACAACTGTTCTTTGCTTGTCGAATACCAGCCTCTCCCTGAACTGAATTATGTCTCAAATTTTAAAACTTTGGATCACAGGTGTTTTAGAATGCTCATTCCTCAAACCAGTCATGGCTATTACTCTACTAGACATTTATCAGTAAGAAGGCTGACGCCCAGAAATATGAGGGATTTCCCTAAAAACTCAAAGCAAGTGAACAGAAAAAATTGGTGTAATATTTTTTTAATGCATGCCACAGGTGGTCACCCCTTCTGTGAACGTCCACGGCACTCTGTAGCTCCCGTGGCACTAGTTCACATGTTGTCCAGTGTGGTCTCCTCTCCACTCTAAAGGAGAGGCCATTAGGGGCAGGGACTTCAGCTCATGCACTTCATGGTGCCTGGGTGGGTACCTCATACAGAGCAACCGCTGAATGTAATATTTCTTCAATAGATAAATATAATACCAGGAGAAGGAGTTGGAATGCAGACAAGAACACGGAATGGATGTGAGAACTGTTATGAATAAGGATAAGTTCAAACTGCAAGATATATTTTTAGATATTTCATTACTTTTAGATGCATGTTTTGGGGGAACTTGGTTCCATCAAAGGTTCAGTACAGATTTGGTCACAACATGAGCACTGGGGGCCTCTTCGGCACCATCGTTCCATGGTTCATGCGGAGAAACAAGTCTGCCACGTCATGTGTATAGCTCGCACAGATATGAAAACAGTTATTTGACTGTTGCTAGAATAATTCTAGTTATGACTGTTACTAAAAGAGTTCCAAAGATGTTTAAAATAATTTCGTCTTATCGTTTTGTCCAATCACTTTCCTGGCAATCTTGTATTATAAACTATTCACAAAAAATTATCTTTCTTTTCACGGCCAATTTTACTTATAGTTTAATCATGAAAGGTTTATAACAAAAGGGAACATGATTTTCTTAGGTTTTGCAGAAGTTTTGGTTTTCCAATACAAAAATCCACTGGTATTTCAAAAGAGATAACAAAGCTATTTTCTTGAGTTATTCCTTGAAAGCTGACCACTTCAAAAAAAAAAAATTATTTTTTCAAAGCCAGCATATGATATTAGAGAAATATGTTAAATAAGACTTCTAACTCGTTTCATGAGAATTCCTAAATGCTTATTTCATCTACTCATTATGGAGTCACTAGTATCTTAACTAGAGGGTGGGAGATAGGGGACTTTTTAATGCATACAACTGAGTAAAAAAATAAATCAGATTAGGACTGAATACCGTCCTTCCAAGATCCTTCAACCAGAACAAGGGCTATAAGTACAGATGCTCTCCAGTTGTTTTTAAAATCTGAAAGCCATTGTCTTCAATGAAATGTGACTCCACCTTCTCAGAATCCCACTCTTTCCTCGTCATTTGCAACTTGTAAAATTCATACCAGCATTTAATTCCCTGCAGCCTGCCGTCCACATCTGCTCCACCTTCATCACTCTCTTGAAAAATGTTAGCTCTGCGTCTTTGCGAACCACTGAGCAGCTAGCAAAGTTACTACAAGTTGTTTTTAATAAGGCAAATGTGTTGAGTGATATGTATTCTGAGGCAAAGGAGTTCCAGGGCTTGGGAGCCGGCTGCAGCACAGCCTAACTCCACTCTTATCTAAAAGTCCAATCTCTGCTGGCATTTCAGCAAAATTCAATTTACAACTTAAAAAAAAGAAAGAACGAATCTTCACATTCCTTGAAGAACCAGAAGGCATAAGTGTTCTAAGAAATGTGATCTGGTCATCATTTTCCTGATGCATAAAACCAAATATAAAGGTCCTTCCTTCCTTCCTTCCTTCCTTCCTTCCTTCCTTCCTTCCTTCCTTCCTTCCTTCCTTCCTTCCTTCCTTCCTTCCTTCCTCCCTCCCTCCCTCCCTCCCTTCCTTCCTTCCTTCCTTCCTTCCTCCCGTCCTCCCTCCCTCCCTCCCTCCCTTCCTGTATGCTTTCTCTATTACGTTCTCCATTGCAAAATGTTTAATCCAGAAACCAATCAACAAATACCTATTTGCCACTTTTCTCAATTTTAGGCATCTTAGGGAACTCAAATATTTATTAGGCATTTTTGTTGTTGTTGTTCTCTAGTTGCTTAGGATCTAGTTGAAGAGACAAAACATAAAACAATTATTTTTTAAAATAAAAACATACATTTTTCAAAATCATTTTAATACCTCTCAGAGCCCTTCTCCAGGCAGAAAGTGATTCATCCAATACTACTCTCTAGATAATTTAATTGTATTCAAATAAATATTTCCAGATTTTTTGCAAAGTGGGTCAAAGCCCTTTCAATGTGTCCTTATTAAAATCTTTCAATGTCATCTCAAATGTCACTCCCTTATGAAGCCTTTCTTAAGGACACTATTTATTACTCTGAATTTCATACCTGTCTAACTAGATTGTGTGTGTGTGGGGGGTCCCCTTTGTTCTGCTACATTATTAATTCTTAGAGGACAAGATCATGGTTTTCCTAATGTTTTCATTGTCCATAATTCCACCAAGCAAAAATACTCTGAGAATGTATTTTTAAAGCAAGTTCTTGGTGAACTACCTTTTAGTGAAATGATCTAGTAAAACTATGTTTTCACATATGGTGACTGCTTAGAATGGCGCACACGGTGAGCGTGAATACTCGGCAGCACCGCAATGGAGTGGACAGCACCAGTACTTTGTCAACATATCCCTTTTCACGTCTGCAGAAGTGACGAGACTGGTGTCACCCTTCAGACATTTTTTGTGTTCACCGAATTCCATTCTTTTTCTAAAAAGACAGAAGAAAGCTCCCATATTTATCTATGTATTATTTCTAAAGTCAGCCATCTCTCTGGCTCTGAGAACTTCCACCAATGACCAAGAAATCCTGTGGGTGTATTAAGCACAGAGGGAAGGCCAGGGGGGAAAAGAAGAAAACGTAGACATATCAGGGACTCCCTCCTTCCTGCAATCTCCTCCCTCTCCTCACTTCCCTGCCCAGTGAGCTACATACAAATCATTCTTCAAGACCTGCCTAAATGTCTCCTCCTCCAGTGTTCCCTCAACCTCCTTTCCACATGTAGTCCACCCTTCTGTGCTGTTTTAGTTGATAGCTCCGTCTCTCTAATAGCTAACTAAATAATTACACATTTTACATGAAATTAGGACTGTGGGAATTTATTTTAAATCCTCACCTGAGAATATTCTTCCATTTATCTTCAGATAGAGTGGGAGAGAGACAGAGAGAGAGAGGGAGAGAGAGAGAGAGAGAGAGAGAGAGAGAGAGAGAGAGAGAGAGGTCCATCTGAGAGAGACACATTGATTGGTTGCCTCCCACACGACCCCAACCTGGGCCGGGAACCGAACCTCAACCAAGGCACATGCCTTTGACCAGAATCAAGCCTGTGGACTCTTTGGTCCACAGGCCAACACTAACCACTGAGCCAAACCGACCAGGGCAGGACTGTGGGAATTTAAACAAAATGTCTCCTAATATAATGCTTGGCACACAGTAGTAATTCAGTATACAACAGCTACTGTTATCAGTATTAACAGTATCTACTCATGGGCTCCTCTCCCCAGTTAATAGTATAGCTACCACCTATGGAGAGTTTCCTATGTGCCAGGCACATCCTAAGGGTTTTATAGTCTCATCAAGCTGGGAGGTTTCCTGAGTGTGTTAATTCATTTCTTTATTCCCCACAGTCACAGACACAGTCAATAGGTGCTCAGTATTTGCTGAATCAAATAGAGAAAAGAGAAAAGCCCCAAAAAGGTCCGTATGGCCATGAGTAGAAGAGTTGCTAGTTCATTGCGTTCTGTGTCAAAAGCATCAATGCAAAACACACTACTTCCTAGCTCCCAAATCCAGAATCAAAGGGCGTGGGGGGGAAAAACTCCACTGTATGAGAACTTGCCTTGTTTGCACAAAGGAATGTGTCGCTCTCCTCTCATTCTATACTGTCATCCTCCTCTCTTTGCACAATTAACCCACTGTTCACATCTGCAGACCCAGCTGCTATTAACAGCCTGTTCCGGCTACTATCCACTTTGAAAACTGAGCCCAAGATCCCTCCACAAATCCCCATTTCTCCAACATTATAAATATTGGTTTGCCATATGTCCTGTTTTGTGGTTACTCTTCAACTTTGTCAATTTGAGAGTACACTTTACATAAAAGTCACATGCCAAATTTGTTCACATCTCACCATGCTGTGATGAGAACTGAGTCAGACCAAAAAAAAAAAAATGTAAGTATTATATTTCACATCATGTTAAAATTTTCCTTTTGATGCCACGCTTCCACACTTTTCTCTTTCATCTCTTTCTCCTATTATCAGAGATGTGAAGAGTCATAAAAAAAAAAAAAAGAGTGGCACTTCATTCACTTTGGAGAAGCCAGGCTGAAACTGGAAGAAAAGCCCAACACTGAAAGCCTGTCTGAGCACGAGACTGTCTCCACCTCTGCTGTCTGCAGAGCGGCTCTGCCAGCACGACTCCAGCCTGTGTTTGTGCATCTCTGCTCCCGGGCACCAAACAAGGAGTGAGTTCTCCCGACAGACGCCACCTTCCCATTTACAAAGCTGTTGAGTAACTGCTGTCTTTTTACGACGTAATTAATCATTTCCTTCATATATGCCTGTATATGTATGCATACCAATGTCTTGAATTGCAGTTAACATTGGCTGACTGTGAAGACGTCGAGGCACTTTAAAGACTCGGAGAGAGCCAACAGCATCTGTTGCACATCTATGAGCCACGGGCACTGTTCCTGATCTCAGGGAATTCACAATCTGTTGTGGGAAATGACTGTGCTGTGCAAAGTGCTACTCTGAACCGCAGTTTGAATTTTTTTTTTTTTAAATCCTCAACCAAGGATATTTTTCCATTTTTTGTTCAGGTAGAGTGGGAGGGAGAGAGAGGAAGAGAGAGACAGAGAGAGAGAGAGAGAGAGAGAGAGAGAGAGAGAGAGAGAGAGAAAGAGAAACATCGACGTGAAAGGTACACATCGAGTGGCTGCCTCCCGCACGACCAACCAGGGCCGGGGACAAACTGCAACCGAGGTACATGCCCTTAGCGGGAACTGAACCTGGGTCTCTCTGGACCGCAGGCCGACACTCTAACCGCTGAGCCAAACCGGCCAGGGCCAGTTTGAATTTTTAAGGGCAAGGAGAAGTGTCCTTTCAAACAACTATTTCATCTGTGCATTCATTTAATAGGCATTTACTGAGGAGCTATTATGAGCTAGTTAGGGCAGAAATAAGAGTCCCCCAGCTGTAAGGATCCCACATTCTATTAGAGGGAAGTAACCAAAAGCAAAAAGGGGGAGTGCAATATATAGAAGTCAGCATAGGGCTCAGCAGAAATACAAAGAAGGAATAATTACGATGCAGGGGTGGGGGTGGGGTGCAGTGAGGCTCAGGAAAGGTTTCTAGAAGAGGCAAAGCTTGGGCTGAATTCTGAGGGAGTAGACTGAAGCAAGACCGTGTGAGACTTCACATGCCTTATTAAGAAGCCTGGAATTTAGTTTGTTGGCAAATGACCAGATCATATTCTGACTTTGTAGTGACCATTGTGGCAGCAATGTGGAAGATGGACTTAACAGGTTAAGACAAGAGGTCAAAAGAGCTAATTAGCAAATAATTATGATGAAGGTAAAAGTTTCTAATACCCAACCTCAGTGGGGATAGAGAGGAGCTACAGTGAACAGTTACTTATCTTTTGGCCTAGACTCCCGTACCCCATTTATTCTAGAAATAGGAGCTGTTCTTTGGAGAACTGTACTAACCTCCACTCCAGCCATTTGGTTCCCGTGGCTTGCTGCCATGTTTGAATATGGCATATAAAACCCTCTATTACATATATGATTGTTTGGGGGAGAAGGCAGGTAAGGTGCACACAGGGGCTCGTTGGACCGCTCACAGTTCCATAGTCCCTTGACCACAGTGAACTGGTCCTAAGCATATGACAGAATTTCTGGATTAGGGACCAAGGAAGTCAAACCAGTGTTTGTTTAACAACTGATGCTAAAATCTGGGACAAGGTTGAAGCCATGTTTCTAAGCACGTGGACCACAAAAACAGGCACAGCTGGTGTGCAGTGAGAGAGAGAAAGGAAGGGGACGCACATGGGACAGAGACAGAAAGGGAGATAAGGAGAAGTGATTGCATCTGAATCCCAGCCACTTCCTGTCTGTGAGTTCTTTGAGGCATCTCAGAGTCATTTATCTTACTGTTCATCTAGTCTGAGTTCCTATCATTTTAGCTGAAAGATTCCCAACTACTACAGGAAGATATAAATATACAAAATGTTAAAGGAAGAAATAGCCAGGCTTGATCATCCTTTGAATGTAGGCCTGAAAAAAAGTTATGAGTATTAACAGTACTGTAGAAAAAGACACCAAAAGGAAAATACCTTCAAAACCATACAAAGTTCCAAAAGTTTTAAATAGGACCCAGTCCTCCCAAATCCCAGACCCATATTATGACAAAGCATAGAGCTTCTATTTAGCACTAACTCAATTCCAACTCTTTCAAATATTCCATTCCTTTCGTGTTGAATCCTTTATTATTCAGTTTTAAAATCTGCTTCACAGTTACTGAGGGGAGAGGGTTGGGTGTCACAAATGCATAATCAGCGGCATTTCTGGTTCTTTCAAGCTCTGATTGCTTCTCCTCAAAAAAACTAGCGGCCCAGATAACTCCTCCAACAGCCCATTCAAAAGGTAAGTTCGATGTTTTCAAACACAGATTTCTTCTACAACAAAAACAGCCCAAAAGATAATATGTAAATGTCTAAGTATATGATCCTATCTCTTATCTCTAATAAATGATTGCTGTTGCTCGTTAAAAAGGAAAAAATAAAACCCATGCTGAATTTGAGTCACCTTGACATCACCTACCACGCCCATTCTCTGGGGCTGTTTCGGCAATATCCTCACCTCATCCACCTATCACCCCACTGGACCAGGCCTGGGGGTCCAGCACAGACAGCAGGTGGGGTTGACTCCAAGGCCACAGGTTACCAGAGTCAGAAGGACCTGAGGGGGTTCAGGGGCTGCAAACATTTATTGTGCAGTCAGAACAAACTGGAAAGGTTGACAGTTCACTCTGCTGGGGATGACCCAAGCCTGGGGGGAAGGGGGTTCAGGTGGATTCATGACTCTGCCTGGTCCAGTAGGCTTTCACTGGTCTGGATCTGGAGATGGATCAATGCCAAGAGGCAGGGGAGAGGGATCTCTTTTTCATCTGGGCCTATGGTTTATGAAACATCAGCCACACCTTTCGGCCCCTGGAGGCACACAGTTACCGTGAAACACCTGGCTCTGAGCAAAGCCAGGGAGAAGGACAGGGGAGAGGGGCAGACCCTGGAGACACTTCAAGTAGAAACATACAGCACTATGTTTTGAAGGATTTTTTTGTTTCTTGGGCAGTTTTTACAAATGTGGTTTAGAATGACAAAGTACAATGGATTGTATTACTGTTCCAAATTAGTCACCGCCCTCCCTGTAAGCAGATTAGACATCCCTATGTGACTGTAGCCCCTCTAGTAGGAGGCGTATAATTCCTGATGCTACTGACATCAGGTTTGGTTGGGTGACTTGCTTCAGCCAATTAAACGTGGACAAAGAGATGTATGCCCGCTCAGAGCAACAGCTTTAAAAAAAAAATTTTTTTTTCTTTATTGATTTTAGAGAGAGAGGAAGGGAAGGAGGAGGGGGGAGAGAGAGAAGCATTAATGTGAGAGAGACACAGATTGGGTGCCTCCTGCACAACCCTGACCAGGGCTGGGGATCAAACTTGCAACCCAGGTGGGTGCCCTTGACTGGAAATTGAACCTGCAACCTTTCTTTAAATTATTTTTTTTCTTTATTGACTTTTAGAGAGAGAGAGAGAGAGAGAGAGAGAGAGAGAGAGAGAGAGAGAGAGAGATGGAAACATCGATGAGAGAGAACATCAACTGGCTGCCTCCTACATGCCCCCTCTGGGGATCAGGCCCACATCCTGGGCATGTGCCCTGACTAGGAATCGAACCGGCGACCTCTTAGTACATGGGTCAATGCTCATCCACTGAGCCACACCAGCCAGGCTGAACCTGCAACCTTACAGGAGGCTGGCCAATGCTCTAACCACTTCGCACACCAGCCAGGGAAATAGTAATTCCCATCCCATATTTCTTTCTTTTGAAACCCTACACATCCTTGAAGGCCCTCCTCAAGCCCCGCTTTTAGGTATGAAGACTTTCTTCCTCTGTAGTCACATAGTACTGAAACAATTAATGATGATGTGCCATAATTTACTTTCCATTACTTACAGTGTTACATATGTTTAATCTTCCTGACCACATTATGAATTCTAGACAGCAGGAACTGCTTGAGCACCCCCCCCAAATTCCTCATATGATATTTTTCACAAACGTTCTCAGTCAATATGTGTCTAAAGAATGACCTTTAATGGCTAAGTAAAAATGATCCCTAGGAAAAATGCATAGCAGTAAGGCTGTGGTGCCATTTTGCTCATACACCTGCAACACTCACGGACCCAGACAGAAAGGCAGAACTGTAACGAGTGACAACAGAGCAGTGGTCTGGACCTGGGACCTGGGCAAAGGAATAAGCAAAAGCCTTAGGATGGATGTTGAAAATGTTTCATGCTCAGCCATGTGTTTGGTCTGAAACAGTGCTGTCCAACAGAAATATAATATCAAATGTGGGACTTAAAATGTTTTTGTAAATACATTTAGAAATAGAAAGCTAAAAATAATTTTAATAATATATTTTATTTAACTTAATATAGCGAAAATATTTATCTTTGTTGTCTGGTGTGTACTTTATATTTACGACACATCTCACCAGACTGGCCACATATTGTGTGCTCAAAAGCCACATGTGGCTAGATGGCTGTGGTCCTGAACAGCGCAGGTCAGCAGCACGTCACTTTTGAGGCCAACGCTTAGTTTTCAGAAATTCACAAAACAAAGTGGTAGAGGCCAGAAAAAATGATGGCAGTCACAGACTGTAATACAAAGCTGAATGAAACTACACTTCAGAAGGTATAAGCTGTAATAATAAGGTTCCCCCCTCCCTTTTTTTTTTTAATTCCTGAGTCATTTTAAAAAGCCAGGTTTTTGGTATATCAACATGTCTCTTTAAAGTATACTGCCTTCAAAAAACAGACACACAGACCAATGGAACAGAATTGAGAGCCCAGAAATAAACCCATGAGCAAAAAATTTTCAATAAAGGAACTGAAAACATAAAATGGAGAAAAGAAAGCCTCTTCAATAAACGATGCTAAGAAAATTGGAAAGCTACATGCAAAAGAATGAAACTAGACAGCTATATGCCACCATACACAAAAATGAACTCTAAATAGATCAAAGACCTAAATATAAGACCTGAAACAATAAAATACATAGAATAAAACATAGGTACCAAACTTATGGACCTTGATCTTCGAGAGGATTTTATGAATTTGACCTTGAAAACAAGGGAAGTTAAAGAAAAAGTAAATAAATAGGACTATATCAAACTAAAAAGCTTCTCCATAGCAAAAGAAATCATCAACAAAACAAAAAGGCGACCAACCGAATGAGAGACAACATTTGCAAACAACTCCAATAAGGGGTCAATATCCAAAATATATAAAGAACTCATATAATTCAACAACAAAAATCCAAACAATCTAATTAAAAAATGAGCAGAGGACATGAACAGACACTGCTCCCAGGAACACATACAAATAACCAACAGATATGAAAAGATGATCTACTTCACTAGCTATTAGGGAAATACAAATCAAAACCACAATGAGATACCACCTCACACCTATTAAAATGGTTATTATCAACAAGACAACAAGTGTTGGAGAGGTTGTGGAAAAAAAGGAACCCTCATACACTGCTGGTGGGAATATACACTGGTACAGACACTATGGAAAATAGCATGAAGTTTCCTCAATAAAGTAAGAATAGAGTTACCATGCGACCCAGCAATCCCTCTTCCAGGTATTCACCTGAAAAGTTTGAAAGCAATTATTCATAAAGAGATATGCACCACCATGTTCACGGCAGCATTATTCATGGTGGCTGAGACAAGGAAACAACCAAAGTGTCCTTTGATGGATGACTGGATAAAGAAGATGTGGTACATATACACAGTGGGATACTGCTCAGCCATAAGAAAAGGGGAAATACTGCCATTTGCAACAACACAGAGGGATCTTGACAATATCATGCTAAGGGAAATTAGTCAGATGGAAAAAGTCAAGAACCATTTTTCACTCACATGTGGAATATAAAACTGAAAGTAACAAACGAACAAACAAGACAAACAAACAAAAACTCATAGACACAAAAACAGTATGGCGGTTACCAGAGGGAAGTGGGTGAGGGGATAGAAAAGGATAAAGGGGATCTAGTATATGGTGATGGAAGGAGACTTGATTTTGGGTGGTGAACACACAATGCAATATACAGATGATGTATTGTAGAATTGTATACCTGAAACCTATATAATTTTATTAACCAAAGTCATCCCAATAAATTTAATAAAATTTAAAAAACAATAATGCCTTAAAAAAGCAACAACTTTATTCAGCTGTAATGTCATTTTCTTCTGTTCATGATTTTGAGGGATTAAACACATTGGTATTTGGTAGTGCCTAACCTCACTTATAAATAAAATTTAAAAAATACTTAAAGTGGCCCTGGCCGGTTTGGCTCAGCGGTTAGAGCGTCGGCCTGCGGTCCAGAGAGACCCTGGTTCGGTTCCCGCTAAGGGCATGTGCTTCGGTTGCAGTTTGTCCCTGGCCCTGGATGGTCGTGCGGGTGGCGGCCACTCGATGTGTCCCTTTCACGTCGATGTTTCTCTCTCTCTCTCTTCCTCTCTCTCCCTCCCACTCTATCTGAACAAAAAATGAAAAAATGTCCTCGGGTGAGGATAAAAAAAAATAAATAAATAAAAATAAAAAATACTTAAAGTGAATTCATAACAAAATAAAATTGTTCCAATAAATCATACACTAACTTATAAAATATTAAACATAATGATGAGAAAAAAATGAGCAAAAAAAAGTTTAAAAAAGATATAATCCTAAACAAAGTGACATTGCAGATATTTACATTTTCTACATTCTTCCTTCTTACTCTTTCCCCGCACCTTTGCCCCACAAAACCCACCAAGTAGAAAAACGATTTTGCCACCATGTGGTATCATAGAAAGTATTCGAGACTGTACCAGACCAGCACTCAGAAAACCTAGGGTTGGAGCCAAGCTCTCCTTCTGGATAGTCTTGCCCAATTCATTTCGTAAGCATCAATCTTCTTGGTCTTAAAAAACAGGGTTTGAATGGTCTGAGTTGAGAAACTTCCAGCTCTGTAGTGTTTACTTGGCACACAGAAGGTGCTAAATAAATACTGAGGGAGGGAAGAAGGAAACTGAAAAAGGAGGAAGAATTCATTTGTTTTTCTCTGCATGTGTTGAACGGGGCTCCTCAGGAAGGTAAGATACTTGGGCCAGATATGATGACAACAGCATGAAAAGTGAGGGGTCCTAGAATGCTCTGGACATTCTGGCAGCCATCTGGGAGACCTGGAACTGGGTTTCTGAAGGCAAAGCTACAATGACCAAGGACATTTTCCTGTTCTCTCCTACAGAACACACATAATGGCATAATTAGACAGTGATTCTCCACACGCGGCTTTTTCCTCTCTACTACCTCCTGCCAAAATTCAAAGTCTATGAGAAGGTAGCTAAACTAACAGACAATAACCCCACCCCCCCACCCCCCCGCTGCTTTTACTTCTGTTCTACCTCTAAGACAAAAACTTTGGACTCAAAACTACAGTCACACTGATAAGGAAAAACACGCCTACCCCAACTGTGAAAATTATGAGACAAAGGCTCTTTGTTTTTTGGTGTGTGTGTGTGTGTGTGTGTGTGTGTGTGTGTGTGTGTTTAAACTAAAGAGGAGGCATAAAGCAGGTGTCTCCATGTTTTTCTAAAAGCTTACTTTTCTTTCTAATGGAAATCAAACATACTCTATAACATTGCATAGTATGCTACCATGGAATAATTAAAAGCATGTAATACGCACTTGCCTTATGCTGAAATAAATGTTTCTCTACTTAGGAGTACAAATTTATAAAAAGTATCATTTACCAAAAAGAAAAATGCAAATACATAGCATAAGACAATTAATAAACGAGACTTTACCTGACCTTTCTAGGGCAGAGAATGAAAACCTTGCTAGGCATCTATATCAAATGGTTTGCCGTCATTCCCAATTCAACCCACACCAAAACTGAACCCGTCAGCTCTCCCTGCACCAAACCAGCTCTTTCTTCTTTAGTTCCTGCAGAATTTTCAGTCACTCAGTTTCCAACTTCAGAGTCATCTCTGACTCTTTGTGCTATATTATCTTCTCCCACATGCTGTCAACATCCAAGTCCTAGACACTTTATTTCTGCAATGTTTTGATCATTCTTCCCATGGCACCTCTCCAGCACAGGCCCTTATTACCGCTTTTCTGGCACATTTTACTGAATACCATCTCCAGCCTCCCCACTGACCAAATCAAATTCATTCTGTGCTCTGCTTTCAGATTAACCTTCTGAAAGGGAGCCTCAACGATGCCACTGCTTTGTTCAAAACAGGCATTTGAGAAATTGAAGGTATCAAGGTCCAACCCTGGCATCAAAGCCTTCACAGCCAGATTTGGTTTCAGCCTCTTTCTAGATATGTCACCCAGGACTCTCCCTCATGTACCATCATTAGCCCAACTCCATAACTTGTCATTCTCTGAACAAAGTCAACATTCTCTTTTTTCCATCTCTTGGCACATCTGTCTACAATCCCATCACCAAATATATGTGAAGCTTTGATAAAAAGGTCATGTGCATTTTTCACTAAGTATATCCCTAGTTATTTAATGTTTTTGAAACTACTGTAAGTGAATGGGTTTTTGTTAAATTTTCTTTCCTAACTGTTCACTGCTAGTATACAGAAATGCAATTTGTATTTTGACCATTTTTTTTCCTGCCATCTTGCCATCTGTAAGTTCTAGGAGCGTGTTTGGAGATTCTTAATGTTTTCCAAGTATAGAACTTATTGTATATAAAGATACTTCTGCTTCCTCCTTTCCAATCTGAATTTCTTCTATTTCTTTTTCTTGCTTTATTGCACTGGCTAGGAACTCCAATCAATACTGAATAGAAGTGGCTAGAGCATTAACCTCGCCATTCCCCATGTGAGGTGGAAAGTGTTCAGTCTTTTAAAATTAAGTATGATGGCAGCTGCAGATTTTTAATGGATGTCCTTTACCATGTTGAGAAGGTTCCTATTACTAGCTTGCTGCAAGTTTGTATCATAAATGTTGAATTTCGTCAAATGCTTTTTTCTGCATCTATACTGAGATGATCACATGGTTTTCTTTTTTATTCTGTTAATATGATAAATTATATTTATTCTGCATAATTAATAGTTCATTTTCAAAAGCAATTTTAGGTTTACAGAGAAACTGAGCAGCTAGTACAAGTTCCAATATACCCCCTCCTCTCGAGCACCTCCAAGTAGTTTCCCCTAATATTAATAATTTGCATTAGTATGTTATATTTGTTATAATTGATGAACCAATATTGATATAACATTAATGTCAGAACTCCATAGTTTACATTTGGGTTCACTCTTTTGAGCTGTGCATGTCATATATCTACCATTATCGTATATAATTTCACTGCCCTAAAAATAAAAATCACGTACTTCACTTATTCATCCCTCCTCTCCTCACTCCTCCTGGCAACCATTGCTTTTTTGTCTTTTCTCTGAAGGCACCCAAGTTTGCATTAAATTTTAATGTGGATTTAAAATGGACCTGGTATATTATAAGTGCTAGATTTAATATACCTATTATTAATAGTAACAACAGAAACAGCATTCTAAGAACACAGTTCCAGTAATGAATATAAAGAATGTTAGACCTTTCTTACATAACAGTAGGGTAGGAATAGTGTGATAACTCAACCAAATATTCAAAACAGCCCCTCTTTTCTCCTCACCAGAACTCCCACCTTGAAACATTTCTTAGTAAAATGCACACAATCCTTACACATAATAGAAACATAAAAACACTTAGTAAAAACGCACAAAACCCTTACACATAATATTGCAGGTAGGTGATTATTATTTACCATCAACATAATCAGACATAAGTTCAACAATTGCCCAAATACAGACTATGTGAAAAAATACTTCTTAGGAAAACACAAATTAATGACAAGACAATCCAAGTCGGTAGTGAGATTTGTAAGGTCCAGTGGGCACTTCCCCTTTGGAGTTAGGTCAGAGAGAGGCATCAGGATCATGGACCAGCCAGGCATTTGGGTCTTCTTAGGAATGGATGGATGGAAGGAAGGAAGGAAGGAAGGAAGGAAGGAAGGAAGGAAGGAAGGAAGGAAGGAAGGAAGGAAGGAAAAGGGTGAGGGTGAGGGGGAGGGGGAGGGGGAGGAGGAGAAGAAGAAGAATGGAATCAGGGCAGAGAGTGTTCTCTGGCTCAGTCTCCAGCAAAGTGGCTCTGTCCACCAGCAAAGATGACTAATAGATGTAGCTGGACTTGAATCTTCTTTCTGCTAAACTGGTGAATGTCCTTCTGCTCCAGCAGATCTTTCTTTCTTTCGTTCCTTTCTTCATTCATTTAATAGCCATTGTGTAGCTGCCATGTGCCATGGGCACTGCCCGAGGTAAATCATTAAATTTTTTAAAATGTCTATACAGTTTTGCCATTTCCAGAGTGTCACATAAGTTGGAATCATACAGTATGTAGTCTTTTCAGGCTGGCTTCTTTCACTTAGCAATATGCATTTAAGGTTCCTTCATGTGTTTCATGACTTGTAGCTCATACAATATTCCATTGTAGGGATGTACCACAATTTGTTTATCCATTCCCTTACTAAAAGACTTCTTGGTTGTCTCCATTTTGGAGCAATTACAAATGACGCTGCTGTAAACTCTCATGTGCAGGTTTTGTGTGGACAGAATTTTCAACTCATTTGGGTAAATATCTAGAAGCATGATTGCTCAGTTGTATGATAAGAATATGTTTAGCATTGTAAGAAACTTCAAAGCTATGTTCCAAAGTGGCTACGCCACTTTTAATTATCACCAGCAACAAACGAGAATTCCTGTATTTCACATCCTCACCAGCTTTGCTCATCAGATATTTTTATTTTAATCATTCTAATAGGTGTGCAGTGATATCTCATTGTTGTTGTAATGTGCAACTTCCTAATGACATATAATGTTGAACACTTTCATGTGTGTATTTGCCATTTGCATATCTTCTTTGGCGAGGTTGCTATTCAGGTCTTTTGCTCATTTTTTAATTGGATAATTCATTTTCTTACTGTTGAGTTTTAAGAGTTCTTTGTATATTTTGGAAAACACTCCTTTATCAGATGTGTTTTACAAATATTTTCTCCCAGTCTGTGGCTTTCTTTTCATTCTCTTAATAGTGCTGTTGCAGAGCAAAAGTGTTTAGTTTTAACAAAATCCTGTTAGTCAATGTTAATTCTATGGATCATGCTTTTGGTGTTGTATCTAAGTCATCACCAACCTCCAGATCTCCTAAATTTCTCCTATCTTATACAGTGGTTCTCAACCTTCCTAATGCCGTAATCCTTTAATACAGTTCCTCAAGTTGTGGTGACCCCCAACCATAAAATTATTTTTGTTGCTACTTCATAACTATAATTTTGCTACTGTTATGTCTTAGGCAACCCCTGTGAAAGGGTCATTTGACCCCCAAAGGGGTCACGACCCACAGGTTGAGAACCACTGTTCTAGAACTTTACAGTTTTGTATTTTATATTTAGGTCTATGATCCACTTTAATTTTTATGAAGGGTATAAGATCAGTATCTAGATTCATTTCTGTGCATGTGGGTGTCCATTTGGTCCAGTACCATTTGTCTCTTCTGTACTTCATTTTAACATTTTCTGGTAACCTATCTTCTATAATTATTTAATTCTCTCTTCGGCTAAATCTATTCTGCTATTAAACCCTAACACTAAGTTTTTAATTTTGGTTTGGGGTTTGTCAGGGGGAGAATTTCTATTGGGTTATTTTCCAAATTTGTTTTGTCACTTTTTATAATTTTCAGTCCTCTCCAACATTTTAAAACTTTATTGCTTGCCTTTTTGAATATAATAAGCATAGTTATGTTAAACAATTTTACATCTGAAACATCTGTGGGTCTATTTCTACTTACTATTTCTGCTAGTTTTTGTGCATGTTGCCTTATCTTGTTACACAGCACCTCTTTATCTTTGACTGTGTGCTGGACATTGTATTTTTATTTCTTACTTTATTTTATTGATTCCAGAGACAGAGGGAGGGAGGAAAGGGGGGGAGGGGGGAGAGAGAGAGAGAGAGAGAGGGAGAGAGAGAGGGAGAGAGAGAGAGAGAGAGAAACATTGATGTGAGAGAGAGACTTGTACTGATTGCCTCCTACACACGCCCTGACGGGATGGAACCCACAACCTAGGTATGTGCCCTGACTGGGAATCAAACCTGTGACCTTCCTGTGCATGGGACAACGCTCCAACCAACTGAGCCACACTGGCCAGGGCTGAACATTGTATTTTTAAAACCATGTGTGGAATCATTAGAGACTCAGCATTACACTTGTTTCTGCCAAGTGCCTTTGGGGACCTGTATTCCAAGATCACTTTGATCCAATTCTCATGCTTGAGATTTCCTAGATCACACAAAGATCTTGCAACCACACAGCAATGAATGTAAGGACTGGTTTACTTCTGTTTCACCTTTATACCTCACCCAAGGCTGGATCTCAATCCACTTTGCCAGCCCAAAGTATAAGTAGTTTAATAAGGACTGTAGCTCTGGCAGACCCTGAACTCCAACACCTTTGTCCCTGCAGGTCCCCTAGGCCATGCAAGGCTGTCAGAAACAATGCTCTGCCTTTTAGCTGCTTTTATCCGAAAGGCGTGCACCCAAACACCAGGTTAAATTAACCTCTCTAAGGTCCACCTTCTCTTGGACCTTGATCTGGTAATACTTTACTAATTTGGTAATTCTCCAGTGCCTGTACGCATAGGTTTTTTAATATTTTGTCAAGTCTTAGCTGTCCTCAGCTATGCAGGAGTCAGAACAGGACCTTGCATCCTATGAATTCCACAAATATTTTACCTCTTGTAGCCTTTAACACAACTGATTTATATTACACTGTGCATATGTTCTCTACCCCACCTCCATGAGAATGCTAAGATCGGGTCTGATTCATGCAGCGCTTGTCTCCTGCCCAGAATAATTATTTGTTAAATTGAACCAACAGTCTTTTCTGATACTTTGTTACTTATTCACATCAAAATCTCATTGTTTTCAATCAATAAACTTTTGTTCTTATATAACCATCATTAAAAGTACCTTTCCCTCTCCCATTTGCTTTCAGTATTTACAGCGTCTGCAAGAAAAGGCCTTATCTATTTTAGTGTCTTTTTAAACAATTTAACTCTCTTGTGTCACTTATTTGATTTCAAGATGATCTTTATACTTTCCAAATGTTCTTTATGGCAAAACACGCACGCACGCATGCACGCACACACAAATGTGATGATTTAACATTCATTTTATTTCAAAAATTTCATGACACTTCTTAGGAGCTATCAATGGGATGGATACCTAGTGGAACCACTAAGCTATATACATGGGATAGAAAGGAACCAGAATGTTTCTCCGTATAAAGAATTAGTGACTTTTAAGGGCTGGAGAGCACCCGTGGGTCTCGAACCACCCTCGCAAGCAAGAGTGGTCAGCAAGCTGAGAGCCCGACTAGAAGAAACCGCTGAGCTAACGCCAGCCCTTTTGTGCCTCTTTTCATTTCAGTGTCTCTCCTTCACTAAGTAGCCACATATGGAATTGCTTAGGATTTCACTGCCTTTTTCTGTGGGGAAAGAATTAAATATATCACAAGGTTGTTGGTCTGTTCAGAAACCTCTAGGCACCAATGGCAAGGGAAAGAAGAGCTACTTAAGGGGAACTCACATCTGACTGAATAGCAGAAACACTGTTTTGGTTGCAAATTTTAGGGACTGTACCCATATGAATAATTGCTCAGAGAATTTCCTAATCCCCCAAATTTGGCCAGGATGCCAGTGCTTACACTCCTATAACAGCATATATTTCCTCTTTCTTAACAGATCTCATAGCATTTGTCCAATGTGTGCCTTCCTTGCTGGAGTTGAAGCTCTTAATGCCAAAGACAATTCCTGTATTGCCTTCAATAAACATAAAGGGTAGCATTTAGCGTTTTTGTGGGTTTCCACACTCCAAAAGCTAAATTATATTGTCCCTCATAACCCCAGAGTCAAGTACGCCTAATCTATTCTGGATTCCTTACCCTCACCCAGCACATCGTAGATTCTGACCATACAATGTGTATGGGTGTAGCCTGTCTTGATTACATCTCAGACATGAAAGCTATAACCAGCATCTTTGGTCAGGGGCTAGTGGAATTTCTCCTTCCTTTTGGCACTAAGTGTCCCTTTGATACCCAATAAAATGTTCACTGGTAACAAAACCAGCCTTCAATTATTCAGGAGTTGGTCATTCAGATCCCCTGCTTCTCATATTCTTTTTCCCCATCTACTCTCTAACTTTTGGGCTTCTCACTGATAAACATGCCATCCAAGGCTGGCCAGAGCAAGGGGGATGGCTCCAATCAGTGGACTCTGTGATTGGCTAGAAATTCCAGTGGAGCACGCGGAGTTGGTGGATGGCTGAAACTCTATGTAAAAGTTTGGAGAACTTTTTTAATGATATCAATTATTCTAAGGAAGACACAGAAAAGATAACTGGTCCAGTCAGTAGTCACAGTTAACACTACAACACTATGCTGTTACTATTTCGTCCTTCTATTTTCTAGTTGGTGATAGCGGACAGTCCCGGCTCCTCCATCTACTCAATCTGGGAAGTAGGACATGCTACTTCTTCTCTCTGAGCCTCATGTCATCATTAATAAAATAGAAACAGTAACCTGATAAGACCAGAGCATTAATATCAGGAACAAAATGTATGAAACTGCTTTGTAAATGGAGAGAAGCAGTCTAATTTTAGATCATTACCAACATTAACTGCTTGTTCACAATTTAAGTTTTACATTAGAAAGCCGATTTTTCTTCTCAAGGGGACAGGTGTTCCACATGAGTTATTGTAATGGGTAAATTTCTGTATTATTATAATCTCAGCCAGTATGCATGCCAAATTCCATTACTGTGCTTACCTTGGGAGGTTTCCTTAATGATGGAAACAAAACATGTCAACAGCAGAAGTGGCGAGGGTTGTCCACACAGCAGCCACATCAGAAGGTAGCAATGAAAGAGAAAAAAAAACACAAGAGAAACTCAGCATCCTGATAACATGGTCTGAAAGATAGTGTGACTTCAATTAGATCAGAGGCCAAATTCACTTCACTGCTTGAAGTGCTAAATTCTTACATTTGCTCAAAAATACAGTACAGGCATAATGAATTTCACTCCTGGCTTAATAAAACAAGTACAGCTGTTCAGAGATGTTTTCAGTGATTTCTAAAAGATGCTCACAGAAGAGCATCAAGATCAAGAAAGATGCTGCGATCACACTGCATATGGTCAAATACTTTTTGATCAATTTTCACACTTAAATTTTTCTTTAATTTCTTTAATTAAAATATAGGTGTATTTCCTTTGCTAAGTACTCTAATTTTAAAACCATGTTCTGGAAGACAAGTTTCACCTTTCACCTCTGAACAGAAATTTAGATCCTCCTGCATCAGACATGCACTTTTTTAATGTTCAGTTTTGCATGTTAATAATGCAAAAATGACTGAAATTGCACCTGGAGAAGACTCTGAAAAGGAAATCATTTTGAAAACAACAAACCACTAAGTAGAATTGTTTTGTAAATGTTTTCCTTGGGTACCAAATTAAGGTGCTGAACTATAATTTTGTAGTATGTGATCCTATGATAGTTCTTGGCCTTCCAGATGTGGTTGTTCTTAATGAGCCTCTAATATCATCAATTCATTAACTGTAGAATTATTATTAAATAGATATGGGTGTTTCCCATGGCTTTAATCCTTCTTCACAGGGGAGAAAATCATGAGGATAAGAAAATAGATTTTCCCAGGTGGAGGGCATGGAAAACCAAGGGTACAGGCATAAATACTACAGTGCCCTTTCTCCATCATTGGGTTCCACAGAGCTCTGAGGGCCCCAATAAAACCCAGAGCTCAGCAGCAAGGAAAGACTGTCCATGGATTCCACAGTCAGGTAGGCAACTCTAAACTTTTAAATCAAGGGAAGAAAAACCTTGACATTCCTATGGTGACGAAACTGAAAATTCATCTTCTTGAAATTCTACGAATTAGCTGAAAGGAAATGAGCCCTGTTATTACTTCAGACAGTCAGGCACAGTGAGAATGTGGTTTTTGTCTTTAGGCTTTACAGGGATCTCTATCTAGAGAAACTGGTATCTCTGGCTGCTTCCAAGCAAGTCTCAACATTCTGTGTCTACCCTTTAAAACAAGATAAACATTTATAGTTGTTATAATAAAAATGCACGAGTGTTTTTAATTCTAAGAAAGCCCTGGATCTCTGCTCTGTGCACAAAACTTGAGGTTTCTGCCAGGAAAATTTCCTTAAGTGGAACACGGCTCTGGAAGGCATCGGTTCTGAGCAGGTAGTATAATATTTAACTAAGCTTTCTCTTATTTTTAAAAGCCATTTAAAGCAATGCTTTATCTAACAAAGGAAATTCAAGTCACTTGGATTACTGTAAGGCATGAAGCAAGTTTGCAAAATATACCTTTCACATTTAGGCTGCGATGAACCAAGTAACCTAACGGGGGCGGAGCATGCTAACAGGAGCCCCCGGGATCTCTCCGGAGTTCTCTGGTGCTTCCTTTATGCCACGACTGGATGGTAATCATCACCAGCATCAAAGAGCAAGTGCTGGTCTGTAGCTAGTAGTACATTTACCTCCTTAGCTGTCCAACAGGAAAGCTACCCTTTTTGCACTGACATTCCAATGTGGTTTTCTTTAGTCTTCTTAAGAAACCAATCCTACTTCAGCATCTTAAGTACTTGGAAAGTGTATCCCTTTCACTTAGAAAGATGGCACATTATATGGGAATGCCAATATAATTCTGCTACCATCCTTTGTGTTTCTGACTGTTTGTTAAGAATAAATGGACAATGGGCAGCAGGAGAAAAGGGGAAGCCACTAAGCCTTCACCTCCTGCTACCCAATCACTAGGCATTTAGTTTAGAACAAGGATCCTTACTACAGTATAGAAGATAAAGAAAGTCATTTAGGGTATCACAACAGTACTTCATTAACTGCTAAACTCTTCTTGAGGTGTGAGTTAGGTCATAAGCAACTAAGTCATCTAATTCAGAACCACAGTTTAGTGCCCCAATCCCCAGAGGTTATATGTCATGCTGTTGTAGTTGTGAAGAAAAATTTTTCCAATATGAGTAATACTGATACTATAATCAAATATAGTATTCTATCCTTTGAAAAAAAGAATGTGACATTACAGTGTAAAGATAAAAATTTCATATATGAAAAAGGGTGAATAATATAAACATCAGAAACATAATCAATATTAGATATATATATTTTTTTAGTCGTGAGTTTTTGTTCATTATATCAATAAAGTCTTATTTTTAAAAAAAGAGCTCTAACTCTCATTTAGATCCAGCCTATTGCTGAGATACCTGTACTACAGAAAGAGGTACTATGCCTGGCTCAGCAAACATCCAATGAACTTCAAAGAACATCCCTTCAAACAGACTGGGCTGACCTGCAGACATGGGCGTGGCTACGGACTCTTTAGAAAACAGAGCATTCCAAGGAATCCAAATTGGAAAGGAAGAAGTGAAACTGTCATTATTCGCAGACGATATGATATTATATATAGAAAACCCTAAAGACTCCATCAAAAATCTACTAGACTTAATAAATGAATTTGGCAAAGTAGCAGGATACAAAATTAATGTCAAGAAATCAACGGCATTCTTATACACCAATGACGAACTCACGGAAAGAGAAACTAAAAAAACAATACCATTTACCATCGCGGCCAAAAAATTAAGATACCTAGGAATAAACCTAACCAAAGAAGTAAAGGACCTATTTGCAGAAAACTACAGGACATTGAAAAAAGAAATAGAGGAAGATATAAAAAAGTGGAAGCACATACCTTGTTCATGGATTGGAAGAATTAACATCATTAAAATGTCCATATTACCCAAAGCAATCTATAGATTCAATGCAATCCCCATCAAAATACCAGTGACATATTTCACAGAACTAGAACAAATATTTCAAAAGTTCATATGGAACCAAAAAAGACCCCGAATACCACAGCAATCTTGAAAAAGAAGGACAAAGTAGGTGGGATCACAATACCAGATATCAGCTTATACTACAAAGCCACTGTAATCAAAACAGCCTGGTACTGGCACAAGAACAGGCATATAGACCAGTGGAACAGAACAGAGAATCCGGAAATTGACCCAAGACATTATGCTCAATTAATATTTGACAAAGGTGGCAAGAGCATACAATGGAGTAAAGATAGCCTCTTTAATAAATGGTGTTGGGAAAATTGGACAGCTACATGCAAAAAAATGAAACTAGACCATCAACTTACACCACACACAAGAATAAACTCAAAATGGATAAAAGACTTAAATGTGACTCGTGAATCCATAAAAATCCTAGAAGAAAATGTAGGCAACAAAATTTCGGACATCATACGCAGTAGAATCTTCACTGATACATCACCTAAGGCAACAGAAACAAAGGGAAAAATGAACACATGGGACTACATCAAACTCAAAAGCTTCTGCACAGCAAAAGAAACAACCATCAAAACAGATAGGGAACCCACTCCATGGGAGAGCATAATTGCCAATGACACATCAGATAAGGGGTTAATTTCCAAAATATACAGAGTGCTCATACAACTCAACAAAAGGAAGACAAAGAACCCAATTAAAAAATGGGCAGAGGAACTAAATAGACACCTCTCCAAAAAGGACATACAAATGGCTAAGAGACATATGAAGAAATGCTCAACATCATTAATCATCAGAGAGATGCAAATTAAAACAACAATGAGGTATCACCTCACACCTGTCAGAATGGCCGCCATCAACAAATCATCAAACAACAAGTGATGGCGAGGGTGTGGAGAAAAGGGGACTCTAGTACACTGCTGGTGGGAATGCAGACTGGTGCAGCCACTGTGGAAAACACTATGGTGTTACCTCAAAAAATTAAAAATTGAATTGCCATTTGATCCAGTGATCCCACTTCTAGGAATATACCCTAAGAAGCCTGAAACACCAATCAGAAAAAATACATGTACCCCCATGTTCATAGCAGCACTATTTACAATAGCTAAGATCTGGAAACAGCCCAAGTGTCCATCAGTGGATGAATGGATAAAAAAGCTGTGGTACATATACACAATGGAGTACTATGCAGCTGTAAGAAAGAAAGATCTCTTATCCTTTGAGACGACGTGGAGGGACCTCGAGAGTATTATCCTAAGCGAAACAAGCCAAGCAGAGAAAGACAAATATCACATGACCTCACTTATTTGTGGAATATAATGAACATAGCAGTCTGAGGAACAGGGTAGACCCAGAGACGTGGAAGTAGGGTATAAACTGACACCCCTCAGGAGAGGGGGTGGGTAGGAGGGAAGAGATAAACCACAGAACTTATGCACATGTATGCATAAGTGATGGACATGGACAAC
This sequence comes from Tadarida brasiliensis, assembly GCA_030848825.1. NCBI lineage: Eukaryota > Metazoa > Chordata > Mammalia > Chiroptera > Molossidae > Tadarida > Tadarida brasiliensis. The sequence goes on from CM061264.1 coordinate 79,482,008, forward strand.
AAAGCTGGGGACAGGGTGGGGGGATGAGGAGGAGGGTGTCAATGGGGAAAAAAGGAGAAACCTCTGTAACAAAAATAAATTAATAAAAAAAAAAAAAAAAAAAAAAAGAAAACAGAGCATTCCACAGACTTGGCTAAAGGCCTGTATACTCCTGACCACTCTCCACTGCCCACCTTCTCATTCATCCTCAAAAAAAGTCCTTCTTTTTAACTATGCGAACCTCTGTAATTTATCAGATATTGTGTATATATGTGTGTGTGTGTGTGTGTGTGTGTGTATAGTCCAAAGAAATAAACTGAACACAATTTGACATTTTAGAAGCCAGTAAGGTAATAATGCTTCTAGCTCCCAGATTTGAAGAAAAAAATAGGAGGTCCAGTTCTACACTAACAGTACCTCTATTCTGCAAAACACCGAAGCCTCTTCCCTTCTCTCCCAGAACAAGGAGTCAATAGATCTCTTCAGGTCACCAATATCACGTGTATTCACCACCAACTCATGTAATTCCTATGCTTTCATCCCGCATTTGTCTCCCTGCTCTGCCTGATCAAATGTTCCTACTCTCCAAGACCTAGCTCAAGCCCTGGCCAGCGTGGCTCAGTTGGCTGAACGTCACCTCATGCACCGAAGGGTTGCTGGTTCAATTCCATACTCAGGTTGCAGAACCCAGTCAAGGTGCATGTGGGAGGCAGCCAATCGGTGTTTCTCTCTCACATTGATATTTCCCTCTCTCTTTCTCTCTCTCTCTCTCTCTCTCTCTCTCTCTCACACACACACACACACACATTCTCCCTTCCACTCTAAAAAATAAATAAATTTTAAAAATCAATAAAACCAAATTAAAAAAAAAAAAGACCAGCTCAAGGCTCAATTTTCTCAGTTCCTCATCAATTATTTGAGACCACCTAGGCCTTCACCTCTCTGATACTCCAGTGTTCCTACAATCAACAAAGCAGCTTAGCACTGCCTGGCACACATAAAGTCAGTAACTTCTGTGTGTGCATCAGTCATTTTGTCTGCACAGTATTTGAATCTCATGTATCCTTAAGATTTCAATCCCTTGAAAGCAGAGATCATCCCACACACTACTTTTCATGACCTGTCTTCCCAGTCCCACATACTCATGCAGGACTGAAAACATTAAAAGAACTGAGAAGTAATTTTTTACATTAGTGAGTTAAAATAATCCAGATGTGAGGATTTAGTTTGATCACCAACTCAGTCTCATGATCCCACAATTTTGGGGCAAGATTGCTTACATTTAATAGCAGTAAAGACTTTGGAGCGTGTTAGAAATTATAGACTATATCCAATGACTTAATTAAAAATAATTATTTCTCTAGACTAGCATTTCACATAGAGAAGTCCAATGGGATGTTAACAAGGGTCAAATCCTCAAAGGTTTCTGAAGTCCACTAAATTCAGATGCATGTTCAGTTTTGTGAGACTAGAGAGTTATACACACACACACACACGCTTGGAAATAAGACTGTAAAGACAAGTTGGACCTACACTGGGTCAGGTCTTGAAACAAGAGTGAGTACTTAATTTAGTAGGTAGTACAGACCTGGAAAGTTTAACAGGAGAGTGAAATAAAGAAAGCAGTGTAAACAGTAAATCACAACAACCCTATATAGCTGGAGTTCTTTCCCCACTTCTCACACTGCATGATTTCTGGGGCAAGGAGTCTTTTGTCCATTATTTACAGCCTACTGAATGAACACAGTCGCCCTTCAGAATTTAGATGGTCAACGGCCCCACTGTGCACAAGTCCCAATACCAGCCAGTGCTTCAAGAGACATGAATGATCAGTGTCTGCTTCCAAACACAAATTTCACTTCCATGTATTTTATCAGTGATTGTTGGAAAATGCCACAACCTATATCTGAAAGACATGTATAGTTAACTGACATCTGACATCTGAATATTAGTCTATGGACATGACCTGTAGCCCTTGATGACCCAGCTTAGAAAACTAAATCCTGGGTCACCTAAATTGTCCAAGAACTCTGTTAACCAGCAAGTATTTACTGAGTACCAATTCCCACACTGCACATTATAGGTGCTTTGAGGGATATTTTAGAGGAATGGAGTATAGTCTCTGACCACAAGAAGTTTAACACCTTGTGAGAGAAATAGGTGCACACATGAATAACTGTTAGACAGACAGTGACAAGTGTCACAGCCCAGAGAGCAACAAAGAGCTATATCCTGTCAATGAATATTTAACACCCCTGTGCGCTACTTTGTCGAGCTACAAATATACATTAAACATGCTGCAGTCCAGACAACAATAAACTGAACTTGTACACACATATTACAATACCATGTGATGTACACAGCAGCAGCCCCACAAGATAGCAAGTTCAAGTGGGAAAGAAGGCAAGTATTTTCTCTCTAAGTAGAAAACCCCTGAGCAGAATCTAGAAGGCTGAACAGTCACCAAGCTGAAAAAGCAAAGAAATGGCACCTATGAGGGGAACTGTCTGTGCAAAAGCATCGGTGTACACAGCCCACTGAGGACCATAGAGTCGTGGGAATGTTCTGCTGCCGAGCTCACAGACACAGAGACAGTGGGGCACAGGATGGTACAGGGTTGGGGTTTTGTCAGACAGGTGGGTATAAAAGTCCAGCTTCAATTAACATTAACTGTACTCTGAAAATGAGTTTATGTACTTGTGTACCAACAAGTTAACATATCCATATATTTAAAACATGTAACAAGCACTTCTATGAATTATAATAAGTAGAAGGGTTTATATATGCATTTTGAAGAGCCTCTGAAGCCTATCACAAGAATATTAATGCCAAAACATCAAATGCTTATAGGAGCTACAGACAAATTTTCTGAACATGTGAAGAAGCCAATTCATTCAGGAGAAGTGTTATCAATCAGGGCAGACTTTTCACACCAATATATCTGGTTTGCTATGGAAGGGTGTTTTCTAGACTCTTCTAGGTTTAAGATAAATGCTTCATGTCATCTTAAAATGGTTTTTCTCCTAACTCCCTATTTCCTATTAGACATTGATCGTGCCACCTATGAATTTTGCTAACTGTGGTGCTTTTCAAGAACACAGTTCCTGTGGTTGGCAAGGAGCTGCTATGGATCGATGGGAAGACCCAACAGGGCATGGATTGGGAAGAGAAAGAAGCAAAGTCAGGAGGAGGACGACAGACTGGGAGGAGACAGCAAGGTAAGGAACATGTGGTCTGGATCAAGTTAAAAAGAAAAGATGCTGATTACAGTTGATAAGTGAGATGTAGTATTTCAGAAGCGGAACGTTTCAGGGTGGTAAATTCTAACCTGGTCACAGCAGTTTGTCTGTAAAATGGAATGAATGATCATCAATAACTAACACTTACGGAGTTCTAACTATGTCCCGGGTATTTTTCTGTTAGTTCTACCTGATTTAATGCATTTAACATATTTGATAACCCTGCAAAGCTCTCTTTATCATTTTTCATATGAAAAATACTGAGATACAAAGTATAGAGACTATGACCTGTTTAAAGTCACATAGTTAATTGGCAGTAGCATCATGATTCAAGCCCAGGCAATCTCTGGCTCTAGCATCCCCCCACTCTTAACAGCTACAGCGTTGCATTTCTTGGGTCTACAACAATTTAGTGAAAGCTCTCTGAGCCTCGGCTAAGATACAGGATAGCAATCCATGTGGATGCTCAGTGGTGTGGGTCATCCATGTGGTTAATGGAAGCAACTAGCCCTGTCTGTGTCAAGGTCCTTCATGAATATGTAAGAGGATCTCAAAGGAGGAACGTCTTTTACATGAAGAAAGGGATGTCACACCGTGTGGAGTCAGAGGAAGGCTGCAAACTCCCACTTCCCACTTCCATAGGGAAGAAGTAAACTGATCACGGCTGGAGAGGGCTATGAATAAAGCCACGAAAATGTACATGTGGAAGGGCTGGGAGCAAGTCTTAGGCAAGGAACAGCGAAAACAAAGTTGGAGAGCAGAAGATATGTTCACGGAGAAGCAGGCAAAGAGAGGTAATTGAGAACAAGAAGGTAGAAATAATAGACAGCAACCAAGGTACAGATAGCACGGATTGCCAGGCTGACTTCGACATTTCCTAGAAGCAATTGCCATAGGTGGCTTGTGCAATGAGAATAGTGTGGCCAGATCTGTTTTAGGGAGGCTGTGATTGAGGCCACACCACCTGCAGAGTGAGCAGTGAGAGACGTCCTGACGACCCTCTACATGGCACCCACCACAGCCTTCATGGTGTGTGAGCTGGCACCACTGCAAAGGCAAGAGAAAAGAGGATGGAAAGGAGAGACAAAAAGACGATTTGAAGGCGGAATCTGTAAGACTTGCTGACTGATGAGCCACCCACCGGGCCTCAGCTGCAGGGTGTGGAATGACTTCACATGGTGCTTCCGTCACAGACCTTGAAATGAGATTAATGAAGGGGAAAATGGCTTCAATTACCTCAATATTTACTACATTGCTGAGTTTAACATTTTAATTCTAAATACATTTACAATAAAAAAAAAAGTAATAGTCCCCAAATTCATTTAAAGAAAACTACTTCTACGTAAAAAATCACCATTCCACTTAACCTGCTCTTATTTTCAATAAAAGTCCAAAGGAAAACTGAATTAATTTTGTACTTGTGGAAAGACCTGTGGTTTGAGTTTTTGGTGTGTTTGGACTACATCCTTCTGGCATAACTAACTTTGGCTGGCATTTCTATGTTAAGTAATATAAGGTAGGGGTGAAGAGTTCAGGACTTGGAGCCAAACAACACCAGCTCCGCCACCACCTAACTGTTGATCTTGGGCAATTCCGTTTAACTGAGCTTCAGTTTCTCGGTCTATAAAATCGGGATAGAAGAGCACTCCTTCAGGACCATTGCAGGATTACACGTGACGGCAAGGCTAACACTCCACACCATTAGCACATAGTTATTGCTCTATAAATGTCAGATGCTATCGCCGTGTCAACATAGAGCCCTCCTGGATAATACGTGCAAATGTCAACACAGCTCAACTAAATTTCATCCAGAGAAAAGTAACTTGGAGTTGAAGAATGAGAGTGCCTGGTTTTGGGCATTAGAGACAATTAACTTCCACAGAAACGAAGGGAAACATGATGTCTGAAATGTGCTCTCCAAACAAGGACAGCAGATGTTGACAACTGTCGGGTGCACACGAATGGATACATGGATGGTCAATATACTCTGAAAAGGAAGTCGAAGATGTCTGAAGTGTTTTCAATGTTCAGAAATTAGTTTTGGAGAAGAAAGAACAACCCAGTATAAAGGTGGATGTATAACGAGTCTCGTGTGTTCCTGCCAGAAACAGAAGAATGACTGGGAGGGTCACAGCAGTGAAGACCACCTGGCAGCGCTCGGGCCTGGGAGGAGACCCCAGCCCCGAAAGATGCCATTCTATTCATCTCAGTGATGGTGTGCCTTAAAGGGACGTATAATATTAAAATCTTGAGGGGAAAAAATGCTCACTGCGTTGTCAAAGACACAGTGGTTTTGGGCTATGAGAGTATTTCTAAAACAAGGGTTTTCCGCCCTGGCCGGTTTGGCTCAGCGGTTAGAGCGTCGGCCTGCGGTCCAGAGAGGCCCGGGTTCGGTTCCCGCTAAGGGCACGTATCTCGGTTGCAGTTTGTCCCCGGCCCTGGTTGGGTCGTGCGGGAGGCAGCCACTCGGTGTGTCCCTTTCACATCGATGTTTCTCTCTCTCTTCCTCTCTCTCCCTCCCACTCTATCTGAACAAAAATGGAAAAATGTCCTCGGGTGAGGATTAAAAAAAAATAAAAAATAAAACAAGGGTTTTCCCTTACAAGAAAAAAAAGGATTTCTAAGAAAACATGTACAGGCCCTGGTCCAGTAATTCAGTTGGTTGAAGCGTCATCCAGTACACTGAAAGTTTGCGGGTTCAAGTCCCAGTCAGCCATATACTGGGGTTGAGGGTTTGATCACCGCGTGCAGGAGGCAGCTGATCGATGTTTCACTGTCACATGGATGTTTCTCTCTCTCTCTCCCTCTCCCTTCCTCTAAAATAAAAAAAAAAAAAAACGTGTTCTCAGGTGAGGATTTAAAAAAAAGAAAACGTACAATAAAGGAAAGAAAAGGATAAAGAAAAAAAACGTGAAAATAATCACATATACATGTATAATGTTAGATACTTTTAATAACTGAACTGTGATATTAATGTTTTTAGCAAAGAACTGAGAGCAGGTGCATAACTGCAAACACTTCAGCCCACTTCATAGGGCTGATCACGCGTGACATCTGGTCCCATGTACTGCTACATGGATACAATAAAATTCCTGTGACAGCTGACAGAGTGACCACAGGAATGATTTAAATTACAAAGATAGACTTTATTTTAAAATGGCCTAATATTTAAAATTTAGTCATTTATTTTCTCTGTCTATAAAGTAGTGGTTATTCACCCTATCACAGGCTGAAGAACCTAGAAGCACTGTTTAAGGACCTGAAACGCCAACAATAAAAGGTCAGGAGTCACACTCAGAAACAGAACCCAGGGGAGCAAACAGTTTTGGTTCCTTTTCCCAAAGTGACACCTAGAATCTTCAAATGAGCATCAAAGAGCAGAATCACGTTATCCAGACAAGATGTGCTCGAAGACCAGCGTGGACATTTACTGGCTGACACTCTCACTACTGAAGTCCACTGGGATGAATAGTGAGACAAGGTGATGAAAGAAAGAAAGAAAGAAAGAAAGAGAGAGAGAGAGAGAGAGAGAGAGAGAGAGAGAGAGAGAAAGAAAGAGAGAAAGAGAGAAAGGAGAGAGAGAGAGAGAGAGAGAGAGAGAGAGAGAGAGAAAGAAAGAAGTCGTTTTGTTAGTCTTTGTCCAAAACATTAAAAAAAATACATCAACTTTATAACAAAAGGAATAAACTTCTGAAATAAAGTGAATAAAAACAGCAAAGCCTCGTAATTCCTACTGGAGGTTTCCTAATCCGTTGAAGTTTTATATATTAATTTTATTTTAAAACTCTGACGATCCCACAAATGACTAGGCAGGAAGCACGCAGCGGTGACCATTCACGTGGAGCTGACCACAGCCCTCCTGTTACACATCAGGCGGCATGCCAATAATTACATGAACTCTTGTTAAAGCACCTGATCAACCCATCTGTGAGTTACCAACCTCTCCTAATGCCAGGTTCATCTCCACTGTGACACTAGGAACTGTAAATTCGCTTCTAATAAAAATGTTGTTGGCTAAGAATATTTTTTCAATTAAAAAAAAAATGAATGTCATTCAGGTTGAGCCTAAAATCTAAATAACCCAACTTCGGAGGAGGAGAGGGGGGATCGAGGTTGAACCAATCACCAATGGCCAGTGATTAATCAATCATGCCTACAGAGTGAAGCCCTCATAAGGATTCTGACAGCAGGGTTGAGAGAGCTTCCAGGTTGCTGAGCAGGCGGAGGGCTGGGAGGGTCGAGCGCAGGGAGGGTCGAGCGCCCGGAGGGCATGGACGCTCTGAGCCCCTTCCTCCTGCCTTGCCATGTGCATCTCTTCCATCTGGCTGTTCCTGAGTGGCATGTTTTTTATACTAAACTGATCATCTAACAGGTAAACTGTTTTTCTGAGTTCTGGGAGCCACGGTAGCAAATTATCCAACCCAAGAAGAGGCTCATGGTAACCTTCCATTCATAGCCAGTAGGTCAGAAGACGAGGTGACAGCCTGGGACTTGTGATTCGCATCTGAAGGGGGGTTGGGGGACAGTCTTGTGGGACTGAGCCCTTATCCTGTGGGATCTGATGCTGACTCCAGATAAACAGTGACAGAATGGAACTGAACTGTAGGCCCAGAACAGTGGGAGCTGCAGAGAATTGGAGAACTGGTCTGTGTGGGGAAAACCCCTGCACATCTGATCATTTGATGGCCAGAGTGCTAGAGTAGACAAACACAGAGTTTTCTTCCCTTTATGGTGGTTACTACCTGGACAAAATCTGGAAGTATCCCCAGGCCCCTGCTCCTCACAATGTAGACTGAGGGTTGTTGGCAGTCCATACACTGTCTGTTACTGGTCTCGGAGGAGATGAGACTCTCTCCAAGGTACCACTGCTCTGGCGTTCCTTTAGAGGTAAAATTCCACCATGCCGCCCTCCTCCAACATTTATAAAAGTATCCAGCTCTGATGGATTGGAATTAAAAAGGAAAAAGAAATGGTCCTTCTGAAAGTTTTAATATTGCTTCTCAGAAGCCAACGAGAAGTTTTAGGGGAAATTTTCATTTTTATGTAATCAACTGGTTAATTTTAAGATTACAATAGCCCTGGTGGGTTTGGATCAGCAGTTAGAGCATCAGCTCGCGGACCGAAGGGTCATGGGTTCCATTCCAGTCAAGGGCACATACGTGGGATGCAGGTTCGATCCCCAGCCCTGGTCGGGGTCATGCAGGAGGCAACCAATTGGTATGCCTCTCTCACATGGATGCTTCTCTCTCTCTCTCTCTCCCTACCTTCCCCTCTCTAAAAAAACAAAAAACAAAAAACAAAACCAAAAAAACAATCAATGGGAAAATATCCTCAGGTGAAGATTAACAACAAAAAGATTACTATAAACTTGAGATGAATACATGAGTATATCCACAGTAACTATTAATCCAACATAATGATATTCATATGGTCTATATATATCCAAAATGGCCAGGTAGCTCAGTTGGTTGGAGCATCATCCTGTACGCCAAAGGTTGAGGGTTCAATTCCCAATCAAGGCACATACCTAGGTTGTGAGTTTGATCCCAGTCTATCCTGGGTCTGGGCATGGACAGGAGGCAACCAATAGATGTTTCTCACATGGATGTTCCTCTCCCCTCACCCCTCCACCCCCGCCCCTCTCTAAAATCAATAAAAACATATCCTCAGGGGAAGATTTTTTAAAAAAAGGGTACACAAAGCAAATGGAAAGTTTTACAAGATCTATGACATTATTTTATGCAATCACTATTCATCAGTAACAGCTCTCCTGCTTTTTTTCTAATATTGTCAAGGGAAGTCTAGACAGTTCCTCCTGACTAACAAAACACAGCCCCCTACAGCCGTGGGTCTCGGGTGCCAGGAAGCCCACGGGCCGGGTGGAGCTCTCCAGACCACCTCACAGAGCTCCTGCCCCTAATCACCATGGTTGCAATGCCGTCAGGAGGGCCTGGCAAGAACTACACTAAGTTAACCGAAACAGAACTGAGCAGAGGAAGCAGGGCTCTTATGTAATTTTCTTGCTGTGTCTTCAGAAGTATCATGCAGTGAGGCTTTCAGAAAAATGCAGCACGAAGCACCCATTCTTGATTTAAAATCAAAAGAATTAAGCACCTCTGGGAGGCCATTCTCAGGCTAATTCTCAATCTATCTGCTACTACTAGACTTGACCCCAATTAATATGTGGTTTGGAAGAACCATACATTTAACCGCCTTGTTGTATTCTTATTTCCAAGTTTCATTTTCCATTTAAGTAAGTCTGTATCTTGATAGCATATACTTAGGACAGCATGCTTATGATCGCATAAACAACATTTAATTTGTCTACCTTAGGGAGTCAGATGCAAACATCACGCTTTAGGCAACAGCTTCACAAAAGCAGGGGTGTTGGCTGAATAATCCTAGTAGAGATGGCCAAGGGCCTTTTATGAGAGCCAGTCCGCATGGTGGTTAGAAGCAGAGACATAAAATAAAAGCCATTCTGCTGGGATCCTACTCTTGCCTCCCCCACTTTCAAGAAGTATGACCTTGGATGTGGTGTTTAAGCTCTCAGTTCCTTGGTTTTCTCACCTGTCAAACAGAGTTGTTGTGAGGGTTAAACAAATTAATACAGACAAAGTCTCTAATAGTATCAGGATAACACAGGTGATTAAAAAACCTCCCACCTCCAGTCATTTATTTTACCTAGAACCTTCTTCTTTCTGTTTGCCATAGAAACAGGTGCCATTGCTGACACCAGATGCTCGCAAACTCTGAGCGCCCGCCAGACCACCACCTTGAGAGCTGCGGGGCCACGGCACCCCTGACTCAGCAAGTTACACTCAGTGCAAGATATCTGTGTGGAACCGCTGGATTTCAAAGTCACACTGAGTCGGACCATGAAGGCAGGAACACTATAATTCCAATCAATCCCATTTCTAATACAAAAGAAATTTTAGGAAACTTGCTAACTAGGTAGGATGGCATTTCTCATCCTCATCCCCAAGACAGACGCAGAGCTACACACAAGCCCCTGCCAGGACGTGTGTGTGATGAGGACGGCAAACCAGGAGCAGTCTGATGCTAGAACCCAAATATATCTAAAAGCATTGGCAGAATCCATGGGTCAATTTTAAATTCACAGCACTGGATAGAAATGAGCTTTCCAGCCACGAAAAGACATGGAGGAAATTTCAATGCACATTACTAATTGAAAGAAGCCGATCTGAAAAAGGATACATACTGTATGATTTCAACAGTATGATATTCTGGAAAAGGCAAACTACGGAGAAAAAAAAAAAATCAGTGGTTGCCAGGGGTTGCTGGTGGGGGTGGGTATGAACAGACAGAGCACAGAGGATGTTTAGGGCAGTGAAAACACTATGATACAATGACGGATAGAAGTCATTATACATTTGTCCAAACCCATAGGATGTACAACACCTAGAGTGACCACTACCTAATGTAAACTGTGGGCTTTAGGTGATGATGACGTGTTACTGTAGGTTCAACTGTAACCAAGTGCCTGTCTAGTGCAGGATGTTGACAATGGGGGAAAGAAACCAAGCATGGAGGCAGGGCTATATGGGAAATTTCTACTTTCTACTCAGTTTTGACAGGAACCTAAAAAGGCTCTTGAAAACCAGTTTGATTTTTTTGAAAAGTTTTTGTCCTAAGCAAAAAAACCCTATCTAACCATACCACACGTGTTATCTCTCCACAATGCCTGTCACCATCCCAGCGCAGAAGTGACCACAGGCAAGTCTGAGCTGATTCATAAAGGTTGAGGATGGCTAAGGCTGCATTCCTGCTACACACGCCCCCAGGACAGCTGCCATGTCTGGATCATTTCATTACCCCCAAACCACTCAGCAGCATTTTCTTTGCATGTACTATTTACATGGTTAAAAAACACAAACAAATCTTTCCCCCACTATGCAAACTCACAGCATGGGCCCAATGAACACCATTATCATGGAATTCTTGAGAATTAAGCATTCTGCTCAAAATTGCACAGGAAACTCATTATTTGTGGAAGATCAAACAACAGGAAAGTCCAAGCAAACCGACAGGTAGAGAAATGTCTTTAGTCTGAAGGAGCGTCTAAGGTATGAGCAAGAAGCCCATTTACCAGGTTCTCATCCTGATACACAGTCCCCAACTTGCAACGGTTCGGCTTAAGCATTTTTTTTGACTTTCCGATGGTGAGAGAGTGGTACATATTCAGTAGCAACCATTCTTCGAATTCTGAATGATGATCTTTTCCCAGGCTAGTGACGTGTGGTACATACTCTCTTGTGATGCTGACAGCAGCAGTGAGCACAGCTCCCGGTCAGCCACACGATCTGGAGGGTCAACAACTGATACTCTACAGTGTACAGTGTTGTCAGTGTTTTTTGGATACTGTGTTTTGTGTTTTCACATCTACAATGCACCCATCTGTGTCTCCTGGTTCTGGTGACAAGAAGAGGAAGGCAATGACTCTTCAGATGAAACTCAAGATAACTACCCAACTGTACATTAATTGAAGTGTTCTGATCACGTTTAAGGTAGACTAGGCTAATCTACAATGTTTGCTAAGGTTAGGTGTATTAAATGCATTTTCAACTTAAGGTATTTTCAACTTAGATTGGATTTATTGGGACATAACCCATCATAAATTGAGGAACATCTGTATAACTGAGAATTATCAATAAAAGAGCAACAGTAGCACTACCCTAGCAACTTCGTTCTCTCCTTCAAAAGGCATCAAGAAAAAGGGGAAAATCAGTTCACTAAACTAGACTCATAATCTCAATTGGAACAAGTTATTATAAAGCCACCATTACTAATCCAATACTGGAATGAGCCGGATCAATCCCAAAGAGAAAAAAAAAAGTTCCATGCCAGACTGTACCTGTCACCTCATAGAGCTGCTATTGGGCTCAATGATGCTGTCTCTGAGGCCACCAGGGACGGATCCAGAACGCTATACTCATGTACTCTATTCTACGGGAAGGAGGGAACCAATGTTAGTGAGCATATTCTGTCTGTTACCCATGGTTCTGGGCACTTTATATTTTTCATGCAATTGTCACCAGAACATGAGGTGGAACTTATTAGCCCCATTTCTCAGATGAGTAAACTGTCCACAAGACTAAGTAAATGGCAAAGCTAGGATTAAGACTGAGTTCAGGGTCTTTTAGTATATTCCTCTGGCCCCACATCTAACCTTGCAACCAGAATGACCTTTTGGAAATAAATGTCCTATCATTCTCCTGATTTAGCATCCTGCAAGGACTCCCTATTACACTTGAAATACCAAATGTCTTTATGTCATCCACTGGATATGGCTGTGGTTACCTTTCCCACATTCCAAATCTTCCTCTCTACCCACCGTGAATTCATAAAACGCATTCCTGCCTCAGAACAACCACACATGCTGCTCTATGCCTGGAATGTACCCCCTCGCCTGTCGTGAATGTCACCTCCCCCTGGAGGCCTTCCCTGACCTCTCCATCCAGAACTCACATGTTATTTACTATCAGTTTTCCCTGTGATACCTAACACACTTTGTCAGTATTGTGGTTTACTGTCTGCCGTGTCCTCTGTAAGGTAAGCTACACCCAGGCTATACCAGGTCTGCTTTGCTCACTACCATCTACTCCATGCTTGACACGGGTAAGCATGTGGCCTGGTCACAGACACCAGTCTCTTCCTCACTCTGAGTGCCCCCCAGGCAGAGGCTGGGTCACACCTGTCCTGGTTCTTTCCTGCCGGTCGGCACAGTGCCTGATATGCAGGAGAGAATGAGTGTTTACTGAAGAAACAGACACAGGCACAAAAAACATCTCAGAACTACGCCCTGGAAGAACGCAGATGTCCCATAAGGCTGTTTATGACAGTCATACAGGAAGGGTGGCCCATTTTCATGTAAATACCTGGACACATTCATTTTACTACTGCAGAAAAGTGATTGTTTTGGTCTGGCTAACTAATTTGAAAGTCCTTTGAATGAGAATGTGTTTCCTGGCTTGTTTATTGGATTGCTAGGGAAGCCAACTCCCAGTTCTGGGCCTCAGTGGGCATGTGTGTCCAGTGAACTGGCTGGAGTGTGTGCCCTCTGGGCTGCCTCCTGAAGGTGACAGCATCGGTGGGAGAAGAAGGCATTCACACCCCAGGGAATCTGCCAAGAAGCCCCCTCTGCCTGGAGTGCCCTCCCCAGCCTTCCTCCCCTCAGGGGCCTTCCTCAGCTCTACTGTTAGTACTGCTGCCTGCACAACCCCCCCTGCTCACTCATCTCATCACTCTGCTCCATCTCCCTCCCAGCACTCCTCACCATTTTAAACCACTCTATTTATTTATTTACTTTTCTTTCTTTTTCTTCCCCCCAGGTCCCCCTCTACCCCAGCCCTTCACCTCACTACTGTCTGTGTCCACGGGCTACGCATATATGCATATAAATTCTTTGATTAATCCCTCCCTGCCCTCCCTCCCACCTTCCCTCTGAGATCTGTCCGTCTGTCCCATGCACCCATGCCTCCGGACTATTTACTTACTTATCTACAGATCTTCCCTGGATCTAATTGTTGTTAGAGCCATGGAAATAGGGCCTTTGTTTATCTTGTTCCCAGTGCCTAGAAACTCAGGCATAAAACAAACTAATAAATATCTGTTAAATGAATAAATGAATATGAGGACCTTGGCCCACATCACCAAGTTACTTACTAGTCACATTTGAGACAATGGTTATGTTCCCCTCACTAAATCTACCTTTCTGGGTTTGTCTGAAGACCAATCAAATATATATGCAATGTTGTGTTTTCACAGATGCTTTATTAGGGAAAATTTCAAACACATACATGGAGAAGGAACAGCATAATACAACACATGACATCATACCACGTCCCATCATATAACAACACAGCACAATGGACCTTCTTCCACAATTATTAATACATGGCCAGTCTCATGCAAGTCATGTACACTTAAAGCTCCTGAGACAGGGCTATTAGAGGATTTCAAAAGTTATACTGATGTCCAAACCAAGGTGGATTCATATTCAGTTCTGGGAAACAAACTAGTAGATTTTAGACTTCCAAAGGGCTCATCTAGGTTTTACATGGCATAAGAATAGTGACTGCTTCTTTTCCAGGGACCTCAACCCTCCTGTATCCAGAAGAAAACCTGTGGGCATCAGAAATAGATGTTCAACAACCCAGGGGTCAGCCATGTCTGCACACCCAATGCATTCATTCTGTGGCTGTTTTACTCACTCCAATTTGACCTGCTCTGTTATCTAGTTTTCCAGCACACAGCAGACAGGATAGCCAAATGCAAGGCTGTGAAGGGAGGCAACAGCAGGGTGGGGTCTCCTGACAACCCAACACTGTGGCTAGAGACAGGAAGCTGAGAACAACCCAAGCTCCTTTCACGGAACAGAAAATAATGAATCATGATCATATCCAGCAGCCTTTGGCCTCTCAGAGCTTAAGACAAAGGGGAAAACAGAGCATAATGGTTAAGGGCTGGTGTCTGAAGGAGTAAACTCCAGTTATCTGGAAAATAAACATATTAAAATACTTATGGGTAGGGAAACATGAGTAGCAGGTACAGCTGAAAAATTTGTTGGAATGGAAATTATTTTAGATAAAGATCCCAGACAATTTTCAATTGTTTATAATTGAGCTTCTCTGGTTTTTGGTTTAGTATTTTGGTTGAAAAGGATTAATTAGATGTAGTTTTCATTTTAGTCTCGGTCTCTTTCACATGTTCAAGGCCAAGAGGACATAGAACAGTAACTAAGAGAAGAAAACATACTCCCAACAGAGCACAAAATGAGATCTAGCTAATACATCCAAATCAGGAAGCCGGGTACCTATCATAAAACATGTCTTTAAAAAAAAGCCCCTGGCTAGGTAGTTCAGCTGGTTAGAGCATCGTCCCGATACGCCAAGGTTGCAGGTTTGATCGATGACTCTCTCTCTCTCTCTCTCTCTCTCTCTCTCTCTCTCTCTCTCTCTCTCTCTCTCTCTCTCTCTCCTTCTCTGTCTCTCTGTCTGCCCCTTTTACTCTCTGCCTCTCTAAAATCAAGCAATCAATAAAATAAAAACAATAACAACAAAAGAAAAATAAATAAATAAGAGATAACAGTGTCCTTGGCATCTTCATCTCAACCTCCCCCTACTTACCAAAAGAAAGGGAAGGAAGGAGAGTAGGAGAGAGGGAGGGAGGAACAGCCACTGGGAAGTTCATCAGCGCTTTTATGCACAAAATCTTTCTCTGTCTGGAGACATTCACAAAAAGATAATTTTGGTCTGGTTCCTTTTGTTACTCTCCCACTTTTGTGGAATACAATCCTAAGGGCAATGAATAACTTTTAAAAGCTGACACCTTATTCTTCTTGTCAATTTACAAAACTTCTTTTTTTTTTCTTTTACTGATTTTTAGAGAGAGAGGAAGGGAGAAGGAGAGAGAAATAGAGACATCGATAAGAGAGAACATAATTAACTGGCCGCCTCCTGCATGCCCCACACTGGGGATTTGGCCCACAACCTGGGCATGTTTCCCGACCGGGAATCGAACTGGTGACCTCTTGGTGCATGAGTCGACACTCAACCACTGAGGCACACTGGCCGGGCCAAAACTACTTCTTCACCTTACACACAACATACCCATACACACCTACCTCTTTGACCTAAATATTCTAATGTAAAGGTTCACATACTCCCTCAAGATTAAGAGACATATCTTAAAGTACTAGAAAATTCCACTGCAATCCTGAGATCCAGGTAGTTGGAACCAAGGTAAACAATGGAAAATATGTTCATGATGCCCTTCCTAGAGTACTCAGAGGAAGATTATCACTGCCAGATATACTACAATCAAGCATGTGTTTGAACTCCTGCCTCTACTAGCCCACATCTAAATGTTCACAAAGCATGACAACATGGCAAAGGCTGTGCGAAGGCCTGCAGAGAGGAAAAAAAAAAGATTTAACTTTGACTGCAGAATCATTTTCCCCTATATGGCAACCATTAACATCAGTTTAAGGGAACACATTTTAAGGAAAGCTGAACAAATCTCAAGTATCAATAAACAGCTAATTTAGAAAAACACACTCACACTTTCCATGATATGAAAGAGGAAAAACATACTCAGAGACCTACTTTCAAAAGTGTCACCAGACAATAATGACACCTGTCACCCCTCAGAACAATCTTACCAGAAAATCTGAAAATAAATGCAACCGGCAGAGGTTTTATTAAAGCTTTGATCATTTCCACAGGGGTATATTAAAACTAAACATTGGGAGTGCCCCTTAACCGCCTCTCCTACAATGCAATAACTGATGAGAAACTGGGTGGGGAAGGGAGAGGAAGGGAGGAGAATGGCCTTGGAAAGCACAGGCAGGAAGAAGAAAAACCCTTAGTGTCTTCCTGTGCTCAAAGACCAGCCTGGTTCTGGTTGAAGCACCGGGTTTCTAACTGGTGGTCACAGGAAAGGCTCATCCACAGGATCCTGCCGGAAACAGGGCTTTGATTTCAGACCTGGGAGAACCAAGAGTAACAAGCTCTGGAGAAGTCTAAGCAAGTTCATTCTCTAGGTGGTCTCCAGAACTGAGGCCATCCAGGATTCCCACGAATGAAAGCAAACCACCTGGAAATTCCCAACCTGGACTCAGGGGATTTGGCCAGAAAGGAGTCAATCCTTGAAGCTTTAAAAATAGCAAGTTAACTTGCTGAATTTGGGGTCTCCATTGTCTTCCAAATACCAGTGGAGAAACAAACGTGAAGAATGGAAAAGCAAACTGTGGCAAACCACACAGTCAACCCCTTACAGCAGTGCACGAGCGTGGACTGCAGTCCTGCACATCAATGTGGACGCCTCGCAAACACACCATGTCAAAAGAAGCAAGTCTCTGAATAATAGATTCCGTACGATTCCACTTACATAAAGCCCCCCCCCCCCCCCCGAAAGAGCAAGACTAAACAATATATTGTTTTGGGATGTATAATTGAATATAATTTTTTTAGGCTGAGAAATAATGAGCACAAAAATCAGAAAAATGAGGATACTGCCAGGGCCATGCTTCTTCACCTACTCCTCTAAAGTATGGGTAATCTGTTTCCTCAGCTGGATGGAGGTACATGGGTTTTCATTTTTATTATTAGTCTTTAAATGAACATATATGTATATGTTTTTTAAATTTTTCTTCCTTTATTGATTTTAGAGAGAGAGGAAGGGAGAGGGAGATTGAGATAGAAACATCAATGAAAGAGAACATCGATTAGCCGCCTCCTGCACACCCCCCACTGGGGATTTGGCCCACAACCCGGGCATGTGCCCTGACTGGGAATCGAATCAGTGACCTCTTGGTGCATGGGTCAATGCTCAACCACTGAGCCACACTGGCTGGACCACATATATATGTTTTATACACTTTTGTATATATGGTACATTTCACAATTTAAAAAAATGACCAGTGATTCTCCTCAAGTCTTTAATATAACAAATTTGAAAAACAGAGTGGATGAGTCAGGAGTCAATTAGGAGAGACTCATCAACCACAGTAAGGTTGAGAATGCCCCTGGAATTCAGTATGTCTCTGCAACTAAAACAGAAAATCCCACTACATCTTCCCTGCTCCAGAGACCTGGAGGCTGCTGGATGAGTCCCTGGCAATTTTTTTTTCTTTTTGGTTGTTGGCAGTCTAGATTTTTTCATGCTTATGGAAAGACAATACATGGTGATCAGGGGCAACCCTCTACACAATTACTGCATTAAGGAACACACATTTTCAAGTGAACCACTTCGACAAATGACAAGGAACAGCAAAAAGGCAGCAAAATCCTCCGCAAGCCACACCTGAAGCATATAAAAGTCATTTAACCCTTTCCCGACCTCCTCCAACACTCCAGTCACCTTTCACCAATGTCTCAGCTGGGACTATAATAGCAGTCCTCATTTCTGATCTCAAATGTCAGTGATGAAAACTCTCAAAAATCTTTCCCAAAGACACACGTAGCTTAGGAGGAGAATAACACAGTAAGCTCCTCCAGGTCAGCCAAGTCTCAATCCCACAGCATCTTCCACACCTGCCTCAGTATTTAATACATGAAGGACCTCAAAATCCTCTCATTTAAAATATGATTCCAGAACTTTAAAAATCACTTGTATTTAAAACTTTTGAGAAAACTCAGTATCACTGAATAAATGCTTGTTAAAATTGAAAGAGACCACCGTGAGCACACATTATATTTCTAATTGCATAATATCTGAGATACCATTTATTAACATGCTTAGAAAAGTCACCTCTACAGGTGCCAGCAGGGCTCACACTTGATTAGGAATAAATGTTTTCCTGCCACTACTTACAATACTTGTTAGGGCTGCTTACCACAGTCATTTTTGGGATTTTCTGCACAACTTCTAGTCTTGAACTTGAAATACGTTATGGTTATGACCCATACGACGCCCTCAAGCTCTTAAAGTTCTGTATTTGTACTTTGTTCTCCTCTTGTATGATTTAAAAGTTTAAGTTTCTCTTTGGATTAATCAATAAAAGTACAGTACTTTTTTTTTTTATAAATAAACTGCAGATCTTTGTAGTCACTCAAGTAATAAGACTTGGCATGTAAAATGAAAAGTCTATAAGTAATAAAAAAAAAAAAAGTGTTTACTGAGGACAGCCCCTCTTATATAAAGCTTGCATTTATGTTAGAGCAAACATTCTTTCTTTGCCCAAAGAAAAAATGTATCTCCCTTACAAACACAGCAGAACAGGGCAAAGAGTTCTCGGAAGGACAGTGCTACGATCTGAGAGGAGGAGGGTCAGAAAGGGCACGACGGGGGAGGGGGGAGCTGTGAAGTAGCAAAGTCTCCCATATGTAGATAGAAATATACTTAGCATAATTATTATTATATTCCGTGCACAGTTTTTTCTCTTATTGCTGGTTGCAGATAGGCGTGAAATGAATACATGGCTGGTTCAGAAGTGATAGCAACAAATTCCTACAAAACCTGGGTTAACTGAATTCCCCTATACCTTATGATACACAGTATCTAAGAAGACAGAATGGATACACTCTTAAGAAAAGTTATCTTTACACACAAATTCTATATTAGAATCAAATTAAATCTACTCTTCCCTTCAAACATGCTTTTCCAAAGGGGTGGGGGGGGGTCAACAAATGCTTCAACTCTATCCATCAGATATGTGAGAGAAGAATTTTCAAGGTGGAAGGACTGACAAGTGCAAAACTACTGAGGCAAGGGCATGTCTGGGGACAGAGAGGTTAAGAAGCAGACTTACTCAGGACATATTTTGAAGTCGGAACTAATGAACTGATGTTAGGTGTGTGGATAGAGGAATGTTTCATACCTGAACAAGAGGAAGACTGGGGTTGCCTTCTACCGAGATGAGAAGTCTGTGGGAAGGGTTAGTTAGGCAGGGGAAATCAGGAGTCTGGTTTTAAACATGCTAACTTTGAAATGCCAGTTAGACATGTAAGTGGAGAAGGCAAGTAGGCGGTCCAGATACGCAGAGGTCAGAAATAAGATGATGTACCTGGATGAGATCATTTTCTGTCTTGTGTAGAGCAGACCCGTCTACTGACAAAAGATTTCCTATGCACCTTACGTAGGAGGTAACATAAACAACACATCCCTGTGGGCAGGGGCAGATAATCGATAATGTATGTACATGTGTACACTGCATTTGAACAAGGCTCATCACCTCAACACAATTAAGAAATATGTTTGATTAACTGCAGTCATTCACTGAGAACAGGGAGACCACTGGGATAATGACAAAGGTAAGCAGTGTTATCTCTTAGAAGGGTTAAGAGACACCTAGTAAAGGGATATTTAGATGTCAGTTTGCTCTGGAAATTACTAATGAAGAGGCTACTTGGCTAGGAGAGAGGCAAATCAGAAGGAAAACCTGTTTAATAGTACAAATAGCAACATTTACTAAAGATGTCAGTTATTTCTAACCTGCCCCAACCCAACTCTCAGGAGAGGCTGCTGTGCCCACAGCCCCAGAAAAGGCAGTCATAGTGACGACGTCCTCGTGTAAACTGCTCATCTTATAATGAAGATGTCAGAATCAAACATGTAACTGAAGTGGTCATTATGCACAAGTTCCTATTGGTTCAGAATAAAAATATATTGTTCATCTTTTGTTAAACTGTAAGATTGCCAAGGAATTCAGTTCTTGTAAAGTTCAATGAGTTCCTAAATTTATCACCTGGTGTACAGTAGTCCCCCTTATCTGTGGGAGATATATTTCAAGACCCCCAGTGGATGCCTGAAGCCACAAATAGCACCAAACACTACACTACACACACACACACACACACACACACACACACACACACACTCTATGTTTATTCCTATGCATACATACCTATGATAAAGTTTAATTTATAAATTAGGCACAGTAAAAGATTAACAATAACTAATAAAAAGAACAATTATTATATACTCTATTATAATATAGTCAATTATAATATACTCTAATAAAAGTTATCTTAGAACACATTTAGCTGCATCTTGGCTAAAAGGCATCCCCAATTACACAATGACTAAGAAAGCAGAGGACTAATAAGCAAGACACTGCCAGTTTCTTTGATGTAAAATGATTTACAGTTGTAGTGGGTAACAACTGGAGAAGTACACCAGGATACATTCAGATGAAAAACACCTTGTAGTCAGATCTGACAGTGGTGCCTTAAAGTATAATCAGAATCCAGCAATTCTACTTCTAGGTATATACCCAAAAGAACTGAAAGCAGAGATTCAAACAGATAGTTGTACATCTGTATATATAACAGAATTACTGAAAATAGCTAAAACACGGAAGCAACCTCAGTGTCCATCGACAAGTGAACACACAAAATGAAGTGTTCATACACAATGAAATATTATTGAGCCTTAAAGAGCGAATTCTGACACATGCTTCAACCTGGGTGAACCATGAAGATATTAATGCTAAGTGAAATACACCAGGCACAAAAAAGACAAATATTGTATGATTCCACTTAGATGAGGTACTTAGAATACTCAAATTCATACCAACAGAAAGTAGAATAGAGGTTACCAGGAAAGAGAGTAATTGGGAGTTATTGCTTAATGGGTAAAAAACTTCTGTTTGGGATGATGAAACAATTCTGAAAATAGGGATGGTTGCACAACACTGTGAATGTACTTAATACCACTAAATTATACACTTAAAAATAGTTTAAATGGTCAGCTTTATGCTGTGTATATTTCACCACAATAAACAATCTAATCAGAGTACAGATAATTCCCTACTTTCATAATCACTGGGTTCTGTGATAGATAAGGGAGCAAGATTGCTCTGAGAGGAAACAGGGGAGGCTGGCCCAGGCAAGACGACTCTTGGCATAAACAAGCAGCATGAGCCCCTGCAGCACCAGAGCCCCAGCCCCAAACACCCCGAGGCAGACGCTGGCAAGCAGTGACAACAGTTTGACTCTCCTAATCATCAGCCAGGAGATGTGTGAAAGACAGACTTTCAAGGGAAAGGCAGTTTAGAATCATCTTATCAGGTAGAGTGTGCAAAGTGCCAGCTGTGAGAACATACACTCTATGAAAGCTGTAACTCTCCGGCAGAAGTTCAAGTTTTTACTTCCCAGGCTGGTTTAAGCATGGGAAACCAACCGAGGTCAGTGAGCTAATCAGCTGGGCCAGCTCCTCCCATCCTCATCAGACTTGGCACAGTGTGGTTTGATGAACCGAAAGAAACAACACTCGTGGATGTATGTGCTTCTGGATCGCTCAGGTATTTCGTGTGAACATATTCTTGGAGTTTCTTATCCTCCAAAATGTATGAAGTACGCCGAACCAGTCTCACATGAAGGTCAAAGAAATCTTTCCACAGCAGTCAGAGTAAGTAACTGGAGAGCATCACGACACTGTCAGGAGGCCTGGGGTGCTGGTGACAGTAGGCTCAGGAAGCTAAACACCTGGAGATTCAGTGCAACAAACCAACTGGAACCTGGCACTGCCAGCTTGCTCACTACGTCAGAGGCCACCAGCAAAGGACACTTCGGGAAATGGAGCCACAATTAGTTCTACTGCACTGACCAAAGTGGTACTTAGGGAGTAAGAGAAAAGAAAAGGCAGAGTTCATTTTATTCCACTACATATATTATGTTACACGTAGACGACAAAGCCGTGAAAAGTGTCACTATAAATACCTTCTCTTTGCTGCTCTGTAGCATGCTGTCCAAGACATCTAAATATTAGAACAGCACAAAGTGAGAAGTTGGGTTTCTCTGGTACGAATAAGGCCACGTGTATTGAAGGGTTCAGATTACGCCACCCAAAATACATGCCTCTGGCATCAGGAGTATTTTGAGAAACAGCAGATGCAGGAGAAGCTTGGAAAACAAAGACGTTACCCCTTTTTAAGGGACATTTGCATTTATTAAGGAAATATCCATGTGTAAGAGTATCCCCCCCACTGTACCAAGAAGAAAAGGAGGAGCTTCAATCACAAGAAGCTGTTCATGAAGAAGGCACAGACGTAAATCCGCCTAAGACACCTTACTCTTCTTTATACCCTCTGTTCCCGGCAACCTCCCCTAATTGTCCCAACACACACACACACACACACACACACACACACACACACACACACCTTTCTTCTGTCTTTAGCTGAAGACGGTATTAAGGTGGTGGCTTCGATTGTTCTCTGGGTATTCCCTATGTATACATGAGATATACATGGTAATAAACCTGTTGTTTTATTCTTGTTAAACAGGAGTCTCAGCCAAGAACTCAAAAGGATAGAGGGAAAATTATTTTCCTCCCCTATAGTGTTAAATGTCATAACCACCCAAAAACCTATAATGTTTAAAAAGACATTAGCAAAATCACTTAGTCAAGGTCACATCAAGTCCTAAACTTCAGCTTCACAATAAAGACCAGTAGACAATGGAAACGTTGAGGAAGAATTTAACGTAAGACCACAGACACCATAAATAACAGGAAAGCTAAACACAAGCTCACAAACGATTTGATCGTGTAAGCATTCCAGTACAAGCTCATGTCACAAGTGATAACTCAAGAGGAAAGAATGTCTCCAGCAAACAAAGCCGCCCTTCAAGAAAATGGTACGAGACCCTCACAATTAATTTTTAAATTAACTGCTTTGTAAAGATTAAAGTATATTTTAGGTTAAAACTGTATTCTAGCCACCTGGTCTGACCTCTCTGACCTCCTTCTGTAGCCAGAATGAAGCACCGCATGTGTGAACCTTAGCCAACCTTCACGACAGCACTAATCCCCAAACCACAGACCACAGTCAACAGCACACAGCTGAAGGACAGCGAACAAGCAGACTGTTGAATGAGACTCACTAACCCTTGAGGCAAAGAAAAGGAACTAAAAATGGGGTTACAGTCTGCCCACAGTACTTAAAAAGATGATACCATTTGTGAAGTGTATTCATTTTATTTTGCTCTGTGCCGGATAAAATGAATTCGCAGGTGCCCCGTATGTGGCCAGGTGCTATGGGCACTAAAACGCAGAGCAAAATTACCCCTTTCCTGGAAAAAGTCACAACTTATTTTGAAACTTTCATCGGTATACATCAAACCATTACAGAGTGTTTACTTAGAAGTAGAGCAATTTCCAGTTCAGCTGGAACCGCGAAGTACCCTAAGAACTTATAAGGGAGAACCCACAGAGGCCTAATTCCTTAGCTTCCTAACAGAGGCGGTAAACAATAAAGTGACAAATTCCTCAGGTGAGAGATCATTCTTTTATATAACAGACTCTGGATTTCCATAGAGACTGTAACTACTTTAACTTCCTGGAGACACTGTAATTGGAAAGGAACTTATGGCCTTATCAAGAAAAACACTGTTCAGAAGCTATCTTGCTTTTCCTAAAGTTGTCTGACTTCAGAGTTCACACAAAGGCTAATCGGTGTTACTGCCTACTTGGCTGGGTGGGATGGAAGGTAGACAAGAAGAACCTGGATCTACCAAACTTTGCCATAACCTCCTCTGAAGCAGAGAGACCAGCAATTACATACATTTCCGCAACAGACCACAGGGCAGAGAAAGAGGCAGTGGTGATCTCACTTTTCAGACACCACCACTAACCAGCTTTATTTTTTTTAATCCTCACCCAAGGATATTTTTCCATTTATCATCAGATAGAGTGGGAGAGGAAGGGAGGGAGAGAGAGAGAAACATCAATGTGAGAGAGACACATCGACTGGTTGCCTCCCGCATGACCCCAATCAGGGCCAGGATGAACCACAACCGAGGTACATGCCCTTGACCAGAAATGAACCCATGACTCATTGGTCCGTGGCCTGACGTTCTAACCGCTGAGCCAAACTGGCCAGAGCCTAACCAGCTTTTTCGACTACTGACTCACTTGATCACTGTGACAATCCAAGGTGTTCACAAGGCCAATTATCCCCATTTACACACTAGGGGCTAAGTAACTTGCCTAAAAATGGATAGAATCAGACCTAGAAACTAGTTACCTGGATTCAACGCCCTGTGTTTTCTTAACTAACCAACACCTAAATTTACTTTCAATTAAGAGAGGGCCTTCCTAAAATACCAATGAAACTCGCATAAAACCCTTGCTATTCTTTCATGGGAAACAGTACATTCTTGAGGCTGTTTTTCATGTTTGGTATCAGGCACATATCATTCTTAAAACTGTAAGGGGCAAACTATAGAGAGTCTTTTACATGATACAGTGGTAGTTCTGTGCCAAGTATTTTTTGTTTTGCATTGGTGGTTGGTTGACTGGTTTATTCCCAGGTCAAGAGACCTGGATTATCATTTTGGTCTTGACTTGTTTGTTGCCTTAAACAAATTCTTTACTCTTCTTTCAGATTCTGAGGACAGCTTCCTCTTCCATAGGGATATCGTATATAAGTTGTATGCATGAAACAGGATCCCGTAGGGTCTTAAGAGAAGTCATGTGGCACAAAAAACCTGATATTCTTACTGAGCTATTGACAATCCAGCAACAGAGCTGAAATAAGAGTTCTATGTGACACATATGCCCTTCTGAAAGCTCACATGTTGAGAAGACAAAAGAAAAACAAGGGACACAAAACAGTGAATTCTTGAAACTTTGATTTTAAAATGGCAATAGCATAAGACTGGACAATAGAGGACAACAGTAGTGATATATGTTCCCGAGAATAGCAGTACTAGAACCTCAGAAAAATGTTAAATGCTGCTGCTTCTGATGATAGCGGTAATAGTCATTGGGGGAAAATTACAGAGAAGTATAAAGAAAAAAATAAAGAACCCCTGTAACCCTATCACCCAGAAATGAGATAACTACCGAGATAATGGCGAATTATCCTTGCTGACTTTATGCTTTTCTTTGAGAACCACAGTGATTCTCAGAATGTGGTCCCTGGACGAATAACATCAGTATCTAGAAACTTGTTAGAAAAGCAAATTCTCAGGTCCCAACCAGACCTACTGAATAAGAAACTTTGGGTGGGACCCAGCAACCTGTATTTTAACAAGCCTTCCTGACGATTCCAGATGATGAGTGCCAAAGTTTGAGAAGCACTGACATATGCTATAAATACATACACATACATACCTCCCCTCTCAAAAACAATGGGGTTATGGTATACATATTGTTTAAAATTTTAAATCCATACTTGACACCAAGCTTATATTTTGGAAATTACCAAAATGTTGCATAAATACTCTATCATATGCGTGAATGTCTTCTGCATGGGTGAAGAATATCACAAAATGGTTCATGTAACAAATGCAATTAAACACTTGAGGCAGCCAGACTAAAACGCTGATGGATGAATAAACAAGTCATTTAGCAACATGAGGACCTAACGAAATCCATTTAAAGCTGAGTAGTTACATAAGGTTCTTAAATATTAAAAATAAATAAATAAATAAGAAACATCTGTATTAGCTGCTCTGCCCTGCCCGTGAATCTATTTTGGGGTTACTCAGAAACTTGCTTTTGCTTTCCAACATTCCAGCACCAGCAAATGGCTCCCTGAGCCACCAATCTGCACACGCTGGAACAGTCATCCAGACAACTTGAGTTTCGTCACCTCCACCCCACCACAGCAGACCACTACTGCACAAACCCCAGAAAAGCAATGCGAGGTCTGGAGCTTGTACACAGGCCTGGGGCCTGGACTCAAATACGTATGTGGAATGGGAAGGGAAGGAAACTGGAGTAAGGAGCACCAACATCCCCATGGAGATTTTGCTTAATTTTGCCAAATTACTTCTTGAGGTCTGGAATACATAGCTTTCAAAAATCTCTGCCAGCTCCAGGGAAACCCCAGAGGAAAAAAGTCAAGCCTTTTTATTTGCTCCAGGTTATCCAAAAAGCTTAACTGTTAAAAAACAAAACAAAACAAAACAAAAAAACAATTCATGGTAAGATAAGAATGTCTCCAATGTATCATTGTTACTTTATAAAACATAAGCTGTAACTTTGGGCACCTCGTTGAACGTTCCTGGGCCTCGGTTTCCTCTTCTGTAAGAGTGACATGATTGAAGAATGTAAACTTGAGTTGTCAAATGATGGCAACAACAACAAAAACACAAAGAAAGTGAAAGTATAATAAGATTTTACCGCATCTGTAAAGGATTTATTGGATAGCAATCTCTCCTCTCAACAATAAAGAAGAGTACATTCCAACGGCATTCTTCTTTGTTGGAAACGTCACCAGTGGAGCCAGATAGGGCAGAGCAGGCACAGGATGTGAGGAATCGTGGAGAGACAGTTAATATGCAGGCTGGAGCCAAAATGCCCAGGCTCAAATGTCAGGTTCACCCTTATCAGCTGGATGACTTGGGCAAATAGCTTAATTCCACTGAACCTTGGTTTCCTCATTTAGAAGATAAGATGAACAGGGTTTTGTGAAGGTTAAATGATTATGTAAAGCACATAAATTCATATCTACATGTTTTAGCTATTATTATTATCAATAATATTATTAGTAATATTAGATGTTCTACTCAAGAGGTATAGGTAAGAGATAACTATAGTCTGGAAACATCATTAAAAGGTAACATGGGCCAGGAAACATAAACTATGTACCTAGATGACCCAGGGCCACCAAGAAGGCAGACAACAGATTGAGTCAGTTAAGTAGGCATGCTAGTCTAAATCCTAGCAGAGATTACCTACCAAGAACTTACTACAGCAGTATCTTTCAAGGGACAACATTCAACCCACAACTAGAGATCAAAAGCAAAGTAGCTCAGAGGAAAGCCTCAAGGCTATGGGTTAGAATAGGATCTGGGTTCAAATCTCAGCATTTCTACTTCTGAGCTACTTGGCTTCCAACAAATTACTTAAGCTGAGATTTATAGCCCCTACATCATTAAATGATATACAAGATTGTTATAAACCTGGCTCAGGAACAGCCATGTAACAAGTGATCAATAAATGTCAGTAATAATGGTTAAGCCTTAAAAGGGAGGTAACACCTCAAATAAAAGCTCCACTTAAAGTACAATGAATCTTTTTTTTTTCTTTATTGATTTTAGAGAGAGACAAAGGGAGCAGGAGAGAGAGATAGAAACATGGATGAGAGAGGACATCGATTGGCCGCCTCCTGCATGCCACTGGGGATCGGGCCCATAACCTGGGCATGTGCCGTGACTGGGAATCGAACCGGCGACCTCTTGATGCATGGGTCAATGCTCAACCACTGAGCCACATGGGCCGGGCAAGTACAATGAATCTTAAGGAGGACAAATAGTTAATCAGATCACCCAATCTTTTTCTGTTTTGATGCAGGAAGTGCAGAGTATGTGTAGATCACTAGGTACCAGGAGGGTGACAGTAGCCTACTTAGGGAGAGATGGATGACCCAAAGGATGGACAGAGGTACTGACCAGAACCAGGCCAAACCACAGAACTCACGGCTTTGCTCAGAGGCTACCCTCCTTGAAAACAAAACTGTGCACTGGATTTTTTCTTTGGGTTACAAAAATAGCTTTGTTTCTTCTGTCTTAAAGGTTTTGTTGTTGTTTTGTTTTGCTTTCATTTCGGGCTTTGTTTCTTTAGAAAGTAACTATTTTACCTGTATTAATAATAATAGCAATTTACTAATATCAGAAACCATACGCTGCGACCAAAATTAGTGAAGCCATCATTTCTCATAAGAAGTAACTAGAAAATTAATACAGAACATAACTTTTCCCTCGAATGTTCTCCCTATCCATAGTTTGGTTGCTCTTCCTACCATGAGGTGATGCGGCATGGTTACGAGTTTCATTCATGGAAAGCCATTTCATTTGACTCTACTATAAAATCTTATCTTTTATAGCTGTATTTCCTGCCGTAGACTGATGTCGTACACAACTCAGGAAAAACCAACGAGGATTGGCCACTGGGAGACCCGCCTTAAAAGAATGACAGAAAGTGGAAAGAAAAACTAGAACTCTAATATTTACAGCCTTGCTCTGAAAATAAAACCATGTTTATACTACATTTTATGTGAAAAAGATGAAGAATTCTGATTTTGACTCAGAGCAGATACTCCCTTTAGTCACAGAAAAAAAAGGAAGAGAAGAAATTTCATACTTTTCTTCCTAAGAGAGAAATTCAATCAGATTTTCCAACCTCATTTTTTTTCCTTAGACATTTTATTTTATTAATATGCCCTTTTAACTTAATGACATGAATAATAAATGACATCCTTCCTTTAGAATGGGAAATGGGTGTTTTAAAAAAAACCTAGAACCGAAAATACCTTCAGTTTTCTTGTGAATTACATAACTATTCTCCTACAAAGCAGATTGTAAAGGAAATGATGATCAATGAGCTCAACAACTCCATGAATGGTAAAACATCACCAATGGTCTGCCTAAAATTCTGCTCCAATTCCAAAAATGTCTTCAGTGTTGTTTATATTCTCATGTATCACATATAAGAACACAACTGGTCCTGGCCAGGTGGCTTAGTTGGTTGGAGCATCATCCTGTACACCAAAAGGTTGCAGGTGTGATTCCCAGTCAGGATACATACCTAGGCTTCAGGTTCAAGCCCTAGTTGGGGAGTGTACAGGAGGCAACTGATTGATGTTTCTCTCACATCAATGTTTCCCTCTCTCTCTCTCTTCCCCTCTCTCTCCCTCTCTCTTTCTCTCTCTCTCCATTCCTCTCTCTCTAAGAAAAAAAAAAATCAATAAACATATCCTCAGGTGAGGATTAAAAACAAACAAACACATAGCTGGATGAACTGTGTGCCATACAACCAAATGGGGAGAGAGTCTACGAAACTTTCCAATTTTGTCAATCTCCAGAAAGCAGCATAAACTAATCTATAAACATTATTAAGAGGCAGGCAAACAAGCACCAATTACCAACTCTAAGAGTAGTATATTTACACTGGTAGGAGTGATTTAAAGGTAATATACATAAGGTTGATGTCCTATCAGTACCAACTCTTGATTCTACCCTTTTTCAGTTCTTACTAAATTTAGAAAACAAACAAACAGAAAAACAATTTGGACAGCTTCACACTGTCTTGTTTTACTATTAAAAGCAACAACGAGCTATGCCCAGTTTTTGGCTCAGTTGGCTGAGCGTCATCCCATGAACCAAAGGTCCCAGTCTGATTCCCAGTCAGGGCATATGCCCGGGTTGCAAGCTCCGTCTCCAGCAGGAGGCATGCAGGAGGCAGCCAATCCATGTTTCTCTCATTTCTCTCTCTCTCTCAAAAAAAGGAAAAACATATAAAAGAGCAATGATAAGCTCTTCAAATACAAAACATTATTGCTGGAATTTTTGCACTATGTATCATTTCCTCACCCCTTCCCCACTCTAGTTCTCATCGAGTAATCCAATCACAAAAGCGTATTAAATAACAATGTTCATTTAAAAAAAATTAGCCCTGGCTGGTTTTGCTCAGTGGTTAGAGTGTTGGCCTTCAGACCAAAGAGTCACAGGTTCAATTCCAGTCAAGGGCATGTACCTCGATTGCGGTTCAATCCCCAGCCCTGGCTGGGGTCGTGTGGGAGGCAACCAATCAATGTGTCTCTCTCACATTGATGTTTCTCTCTCTCTCTCCCTCCCTCTCTCCAAAAAAATCAATAAAAACATATTAAAAATGAAGAAAAAGAAAAGAATGAAATAAATGGAAGCTAAAAGGAGATGGAAATCAGAATGATCAAACCATCCCACATGGGGGAAAATACTGTGTACATGTCCAAAGAGAACAACTTCAGAAAATTATGTGTCTAGGTGTTGGTGAAATATAAACTCCCAACACAGAAGCAATAGTCCAAGTTTCCTTGATCCATTTTTACCTTAAACACAAAGCATGAGAAATTCTTCCAATGGGAAACTTCAACCCGTTCAACCTGCCCGCCTAGCTCCCAACTGAACGCCTGGCACAGCTGCTTGGAAACCACATTTATCTCAGTCAGCTCCTGGAGTGCCTTTCATATCTATCCTTTAGTCTGACTTTTATCTTATGACAATGCAATGTAACTATGGAAACACAGGATTTAGAGTTATATTTTTCCCTGCTGCTTTTTATAACTCGATTCCACGGAAATTGTGTAATTTAGGGTCACTTTTATTTTTTTTCAAGGTTGGAAGAAACAAGCATTTAAGTGGAAAAGGACAAAAAGAAGAAAATCTTTTATTAAAATCCAGGACATATTTTCCTTGTAATTATGAAGAAGTCCATATATCGGTCACTATTGCCTAACGGCCACAGGGCGCTGGCCTTCTTTCAATCCCTAAGTGACCCTGTGGGGTCAGAGCAGAGGCCCAGGCTTACAGCACTCACTCACTTGTATGTGGTCATGGGAGGAATCAAAGCCAGCTTACCAGAGACAAGGGAGGCTGAACACAGGCTCATTCCTAATTTAGGAACTCTGAACTCTCCCTGCACTCCATGCTTCTGCAGCTAGAAAGTCAAATAAAATATTCTGGCAAGTAGCATTCTAATAGCATAAACACAGACTCCCCAATAATGTCATCATAAAAAGACAACATCTAAAAATAATACTCTCGTGCTGGGTGTCATAAATATGGCCACTGTCCAATGTATCTGTCTCACGGGGATTAGAATCCCTCACCTTGCAATCACGTACATCCTAGATTGGTTTATTAGTTGCAACACCAGAAGCAAGTTCTTTTTTTATTATTATTAATTTATTTATTTTTGTTACCGATGTTTCTCCTCCTGATCCCACCCCACCCTCACAGCACTGTTGGCTATGTTCATTGGTTATGCATATATGTATATAAGTTCTTTGGTTTATCTCTTCCCTCTCCACCCCTGCCCACCTCCTCTGAGGATTGTCAGTCTGAACTCTACTTCCATATATGAAAAACCTACAGCCAACATCATACTCAATGGGCAAAAACTAAAAGCATTTCCCTTAAGAACAGGAATAAGACAGGGATGCCCACTTTCGCCACTCTTATTTAACATAGTACTGGAAGTCTTAGCCACAGCAATTAGACAAGAAGGAAAAATAAAAGGGATTCCAATTGGAAAGGAGGAAGTGAAACTGTCATTATTTGCAGATGACATGGTTGTACATAGAAAACCCTAAAGACTCCCTCAAAAATCTACTAGATTTAATAAATTAATTTGGCAACATAGCAGCATACAAAATTAACATCAAGAAATTGACGACATTCTTATACACCAATAATGAACTCACAGAAAGAGAAACCAAAAAAACAATCCCATTTACCATTTCAACAAAAAAAGTAAGATATCTAGGAATAAACTTAACCAAACAAGTGAAGGATCTGTTCGCAGAAAACTACAGGACACTGAAAAAAGAAATAGAGGAAGATATAAAAAAAGTGGAAGCATATACCTTGTTCATGGATTGGAAGAATTAACATCATTAAAATGTCCGTACTATCCAAAGCAATCTACAGATTCAATGCAACCCCCATTAAAACACCAACAACATATTTCACAGAACTAGAACAAATAGTCTAAAAGTTTATATGGAACCAAAAAAGACCCCGAATAGCCACAGCAATCTCGAAAAAGAAGAACAAAGTAGGAAGGACCACAATACTGGATATCAGGTTAAACTACAAAGCCATGTAAATCAAAACAGCCTGGTACTGGCACAAGAACAGGCAGATAGATAAATGAAACAGAACAGAGAACCCAGAAATTGACCCAAGTCATTATGCTCAATTAATATTTGACAAAGGTGGCAAGAGCATACAACGGAATAAAGACAGCCTCTTTAATAATGGTGTTGGGAAAATTGGACAGCTACATGCAACTTACACCATACACAAGAATAAACTCGAAATGGATAAAAGACTTAAATGTGACTCGTGAATCCATAAAAATCCTAGAAGAAAATGTAGGCAACAAAATTTCAGACATTACATGCAGCAGAATTTTCACTGATACAACACCTAAGGCAAGAGAAACAAAGGAAAAAATGAACACATGGGACTACATTCAAACTAAAAAGCTGCACAGCAAAAGAAACAATCATCAATATGGAAAGGGAACCCACTATATGGGAGAGCATAAATGCCAATGATACATCAGATAAGGGGTTAATTTCTGAAATAGAGTACTCATACAATTCAACAAAAGGAAGACAAAGAACCCAATTTAAAAAATGGGCAGAGGACCTAAAAAGACACCTCTCCAAACAGGACATACAAATGGCCAAGAGACATTGAACAAATGCTCAACATCACTAATCATCAGAGATGCAAATTAGAACATCAATGAGGTATCACCTCACACCTGTCAGAATGGCTGCCATCAACAAATCATCAAACAAGTGCTGGTGAGGGTGTGGAGAAAAGGGGACTCTAGTACACTGCTGGTGGGAATGCAGACTGGTGCAGCCACTATGGAAAACAGTATGGTGTTTCCTCAAACAATTAAAAATTGAATTGCCATTTGACCCAGTTGATCCCACTTCTAGGAATATATCCTAAGAAGCCTGAAACACCAATCAGAAAGAATATATGTACCCCTATGTTCATAGCAGCACTATTTACAAGTGCTAAGATCTGGAAACAGCCCAAGTGTCCATCAGTAGATGAGTGGATAAAAAAGCTGTGGTACATGTACACAATGGAGTACTATGCAGCTGTAAGAAAGAAAGATCTGTTGTCCTTTGAGACAACATGGAAGGACCTGGAGAGTATTATGCTGAGCGAAATAAGCCAGTCAGAGAAAATGAGCGGATGAACAGAAGCAAGTTGTTTTACACCTTGAACTCAGGCTTCTTATCATTCTAACAGCAACAGTAATTTTACTTGTTGGCCCAAAATAAATATTCAATAAATGAAAGTTTACTTTTGGCTATTTCTGTTATTTCCATCATTTACCTGGGAAAGATGGAGGGGCATTGAAAGGCCAAAACGATAAGGATTGTTCTCTCTCTCAGAGGTGGGATCGCAGATATTTTTTATTTCCTTGTCTCTGCTTTTCTATAGTTTTCTACAATGAACATTTTAATGCGTTAGTAATCTTTTCTTTAAATTGGTCACTCTCCTGAATTAATGTCACTATCAGCCTCTAAAGAAACATTCATTCTCTTCGGGAAAAAGGAATGATTCCTGCTTAACCTCCTCCTCTCCTTGGCAGATAATTCCTGCTAAGGAGTCAGTTTGCGGCAGTAGGAAGCAGACAAACCCAGAGTCCCCAGGGGCTCAGTGAGGGAAATTCAGTGCCACTGACCCCTGGCTCAGCTCCCACTCTGCTAGGGGGAGGGGATGCAGGGAGACCCGGGCACACAATCCTGCAGGCAGCTAGGTCCTCACCGCCCTCACTGCCACCCAGAGAAAAGTGACGCATCTGCATTCTTCTGTCCTCACCAAGTGATCAGAAGCTCTGGATTGGGCCTGTGCAGAGTATCGAAGTGATTTTAACATGTAGCTGGTGTTGAGAAGTACTGACCTAGCAGGTCCATGAACCGCTAAGCACCAATTCCCCAAGTGGAGGGAATTTCAATTCTCTCAAAATTCAAGGCTCTCCCTCTAATCTGTAAGTAGGGTTGGGGGAGGGGGAGGAGAGGCAGAAGACTATTCTGCACAGTTTTATAAGACTACCCTGTAAACAAAAACGTTTATCTTCTTAGATTTATACAGGTATATAACAAAAACCTGGTTAATTTCAAAATTCAAAAGCTTATTTGTACTACACTGATGAGTATAAATGAGGCTTTTAAAGAGATAAATTACTCATTTCCAACCCAATTCTTGAGTCAAGATAAAATCTGATGGCTTATTTGGTTTTAAAGAGTTGATAAAACCACAATATCTCCTCGTCTCAAACCCTCATCTCCTTTCACCTTACACTGACTGCAGAGAGGTCTTTTCATGAAAGCAGAAATTTCTCCAGTAAGTCTAGCACAGAAGACCCCAAACGATCAACTCGAACAAATACAAATGACTAAGAATGACTTCATAGCACTTAAATCAATGTTCAATTGACACCATCAGAACAGTTCATCCGCCGTCAAAGGACAAGGGCTGGGCCACCTCCTCAGTGCCTGTCTAGAGGAAACTCATTGTTTCCCCCTTACTCTCACACTCACACACTTCTGACACCACACCTGTGGGTTTTCTCCACCAAGCCATTCTGCCAGTAATTGCCCAGAGTGAACATCTGACCCACAGGTTAAGGGCTCAGCCTCACAAAGCTGCCTTCCACCGCCTCAGATACCAGCTGCAAGTCCAGGTTATCACCTGTGCTTCTGAACAACCAGCTATAAGGCAGAAGTTCCCAAACCTCCTCCTTGGGTTCAGTTATTTGCTGAAAAGGTAACAGAACTCAGAGAAACATTTACATTTACCAGCTTATTCTATAATAAAGAATATGGTAAAGGGTATAGATGAACAGCCAGATGAAGAGGTACAAAGGGTGAGGTCCAGAAGGGTCCCTATGCAGGAGCTTCTGTCCCCATGAAGTTGGGGCGTGCCACCCTTCCAGCACATGGATGAGCTTGTTCACCAACCAGGAAGTTCTCTGAACCCTGTACTTCAGAGGCTTTATCCAAGGTATGTTGGATTATTAACTCCATCTCCAATCCCTCTCCCCTTTCAGGATAATGGGGAGTAGAGCTGAAGTTCCAAGTTTCTAATCACAGCTTGGTCTTTCTGGTGACCAGCCCCTTTCCTGGAGCCACTAAGAGTCCCTACATTCATTAGAACAAAAGCTGTCTCTATCACTCAGTGAGTTTCAAGGTATTTAGGAGTTCTGTGTCAGACACTACTACCTCTTAGGAAGTTACAAAGGTCTTAGGAGCTCTGTATCAGGAATTGGGGTCCAGGAGCCGAGACTAATGTGTGTGCGAGTGCGTGTGCATTTCTTACTACTTCCCATTTCTCTAACCTTTCAATAAGGCAGTCAGGTGTCTCTCCCTCTTTCTCCCCCTGGCCCCCCTCATCTCCCACAAGCCTCTAGCTTTGAGAAGCCTAAATGTATGCACTTTTCTGTGCTTCACAGTCCCGGCAATGTTGCAAGAAGAAAAGGGAGGTAGGGGGAGTTGCAGGTACTAAGTG
Source organism: Tadarida brasiliensis (assembly GCA_030848825.1). Taxonomy (NCBI): domain Eukaryota; kingdom Metazoa; phylum Chordata; class Mammalia; order Chiroptera; family Molossidae; genus Tadarida; species Tadarida brasiliensis. Next base: position 79,517,724 of record CM061264.1, read on the forward strand.
CCAGGCTTAGGGTCAAGTATTTTACACATACGGTTGGGAAAAAGTAGGCTTACAGTCATTCAAATGGAAAATACTACAATAATTAATAAATAATAATACAAGAATAAACTCTGTTTCATGTACTCACAACTGTAAACCTACTTTTGTCCCACCCTGTATTTTTTCATTCGGTCACAGTGATCCTGTAACGTAGCTCTTGTTACCCTAGTTCATAGATGAAGCTCAGGGAAGTTAACAAACATCCTGAGACTCAGCAATGCAACCATCTCAACTGTCTGCACTCATAAGTAAAATTAATGAGTAATACTAACACATCAAACCCCACAAGCATTATGGAATTTCAATGAAGCCGATTTGTGTGTTACATTTAAATGTGTTTGCATTCTCTCAGGGTAAAAAAAAAATGGGTAGTAACAGCCAGAAAGTTTGTTAGGGGAAAAGGAAAAGGGAGTCTGGATTGGCCGCCAACAATCCGGAGTGGAGAACAGCAACTGGAAGTGTCTGGTAATTCCAGGAGTTGTTACGGCTGGTCCGAAATCCAAGGGAAAACACACTTTCAGTATGGATTACAATCCGAGGCAGCAGTGACCTTAGCAGTGTCCTCTAATTGTTTTACTCCTTTATCCCCTGTAGATGTTTCTTCTTGTAACCGCTCAGTGTAGCTTGCAGGAGCTTATTCTATAGTCCTGAAGACACAGTTACATCTAATTGTGTTGTTTGGAAAAAGTGACAACAGGTCTTTTTATGTGGTTATGGGAAGCAAAGATGCCTTTTAAATGGAGAACTGGGGTGATTTATTCAGGCGTTTGATAAGTGAAACTATAAAATTTTAGACAAGGACAGCAGCACCTCAAGCATTGCTTTCTTATGACCATTAGTTGTGCAATATAATAATGGACAAGAATCTATACTGCTTTTAAAAAGATTACATTCCAATTAGGAAGCACGGTGCCTAACACATAGTAGGTGCTCAACAAAGACCCACTGAATGAATAAAAGAAGGAAGGAATGGTAATGAAACAAGCAAACCAAAATAAAATAACACAAGATCAACGCAGTAAGAAAGGTATGAAGTGCTTTTGGAGTTTGAAAGGTGGAGACACTGCTCCCAGCAGAAGTCATAAAGGGTTTCATAAAGACAGAACGTATATGGTCCTGAAAGATGAGGGAATTTGTCAGTTTACCATTTTCACCTAGAGAATTACAGGGCATATAATTATGGTAGCCTTGAAACATAAGCTTATGACTTGATCTACAACAAACTTCACGCAAAAAAATAAGCATTAACTTAAATATCCCTTCCCTCTGGAAATTTGGCAACTAAATCTCACTGAAATGTCAGAAACTAGTATCTCAGTTTTTGAGCTGTAATGGATTCAATATGGTACTTTAAAAAAAAATCTTTCTTCCATCTTTCTGCCACATGTAGGTCGTCCTTGAATCATTATCTTGGAACTGAAAGTCTTTAGAATTTAACTCCTTTGGAGGCGTCATCTTTACCCAGCAAAGAAAAGGTAGCGTTTTTATATGAGGGCTACACTCATTTAATTTTTATTTACTCATTCTGTAAAAACAGTTCAATTTAGTCAACCAACCTCATGAAATTTTATAGTTTTGCATGTCAAAAACCCCATGACGATAAGGACAAGAGCTGTTTAACTCTCATGCACATGCGATTGCTATGCAGGCACACTGGCACATGTCCCTTCTTTCAGACCTCCCTTATTTGTTCCAGAGGAATAAAAATTCAAAGAGAAACAAATTCAAATCTTGGAAAAATTCTTAGGTGCTCTAGGATGCTTTCCTCATCCTCTCCCCGCCCCCCTCCCTGTGCATCTGCTACATATTAACAACCCTAAAACAACAGAAGACATCTATAAACAACATTTCCTGCAAGGAAGACACAGACATTCTGGTGTGTATCTTAGTAACAGATGTTTTAGTACATCAGAAATCCAATATTCAGCAAAGCAGTGATGATATACTTCACTGTAACATAACAAAGAAATATGTTATACTTGATTTGTTTTTATATATAATAGCTCCTCAAGGCCATTCTAGTTCAAGCTTATTATTCAACTGTCTTGCTGTCACTGAACACAATCTTCTTCAGAGTCTGAGAGGCTAACCATTTGAAATGGAAATGAAGTCTCACAAAGGCTGTACTGGAATGCTGCATACACTCACAGGATCAGAGAATACCAGCAATTATCAAGTCCAATCCCATTTCACATACGTGTAACTTGCCCAAGCCAGCGTGACTAGTCAAGGGCAGGCAGGAAGGACCAGGGCCCAGGCTCCCGGACTGCCACTGGTAACAAACACACAGACACAATGACTCTTTTGCAGCTGGAGCTTTCCTGGTGAGGATACGATGATTTCTATGAAACAAAGAAGTCCTGGCTGAAACAAAGAACTTGAGTTTCTCTCTATGGTAGATGGGCAAGGAAAAAATGGATGGTTCATGGACACTTTTTCTTCACTAAGCTTTTAAATATTTAGTTACAGCTTTGTGTTTATTTCAAAGAGGGGTTTGCATGTTTGGGTGAATTATCTGGTGGGTTGGTATGTTATCTCCATTCATGGTGAAAACTGCTCTTCACACAGTAATTACGACACGTATTACCCACTTCTGCTATAAGCCTTTCCCTAGACTAACTCACTGCTGTTTGCTTTGGCTGTGGTAGTAGCAGCAATGACAGTGGTGGTAATAATTAGTAAGGATAATAAGTGAACATGACTGAACTTACTGTGCCTAGCACTGTTCTAAGAATTCTACAAACATTAACTCCTTTCATTTTCAACACTAAGGTCCTATCCTCATTTATACATGAGGAAATTAAAAGGAAGAGAAGGTTACGTTGTTGACCCGGCCAGTGTGGCTCAGTGGATTGAGTGTCATCCCATAAACCAAGAGGTCACTAGTTCGATTCCTGGTCAGGGCACACGCCTGGGTTGTGGTCTCAATCTCCAGTAGGGGGCTTGCAGGAGGCAGCTGACTGATGTTTCTTTCTCACATCGATGTTTCTATCTCTCCCGCTCCCTTCCTATTTCTAAAAAATCAATTAAAACGTATTTTTTAAAAATGTCAAAGCCCTCCTCCCATATGTACTGGATTTGATGGCAGGACAGTACACTGAAAAACTAGACTAAAGCAGGGAATTATAAAAACTGATACTTGTACTTTTAAACATTTTTATGTTAATTTAGATCATATAAAAGTTCACTCATTCACCAGTCTTTAGATATGAGGAAAGGCGAATTCTTTGAGAATGGCATGCTGAATGGAGTTCTGGTTGGCTTTTCTACGTAAACTATACCACGATGCATTATCAATGTTCAGTTTCTGTTTTTGTAAAGAAGTGCAAGAACTACAAGATCTTTAAAAAACAATCTGAGTGCAGGAACCTCCTATATTTTTAAAATCCCCATCTTTCTATACTAAATTCAACTGCAATATTTTTTTTAATACAGTGGTTTTCAAATGTTAGCATGCTTTGGAATCACCTGGAGGGTTTGGTAAAACACAACTTTCTAGGCCTTGCCCCCAGAGTTGCTGACCCAGTAAGCTAGAGGTAGGGCCCAAGAATCTGCATTTTTCACAGGTTCCCAGAAGATGCTACTGCTGCTGATGTAGGAACCACATTTTGAGAACTCACTCTCACTGATCCTATCTTTCTGAGAAAGTGCATCTTTCTGCATTTATTTTCATCAATTTATATAATATTTAATTAAATTCCATCACTTAAGAACAAATATTACTGATGCTTGGTAGCTTACAACTCCACCAGGAGGGGTGTAAGTATTTGGGATCCAATTGGGATGTCCATGGTGTAGACCTTGAAAAAGAAGATATTTACTAAGGTCTCCCAGTGGCTAACTCGGCTCAAATGTAAAAAACTGAGCCTACCAGCCATTTCTACACAGGGACCTCTCACGAAAACGGCACTTCAAGGAGAAGCATGCACTGAACTACCTTATCTCTGCACTAAACTGCCTGCCTGCACTGTATTTCTGCCCTCTGAGCCAGGATTTATAAAAGAGTTCTTGGAATCCTATTTCAACCAATAGCACTGAAGCTTCCCCCCATCCAATCAGAGCTACGCAGCTATATCTCCATCAGTTTCTTCACCAACCAATCAGAGTGGCTCCATTCTCATCAATTAGGGCAGTGCCTTCTGAACCAATCAAGCTGCAAGGATTTGGAGTCTTCATCTGCATGAGGACGGACCAATCAGGGAACCAGGGGCTGGGACTTCTGTCTATGTAAGTCTGCTCCTGTCTGGCTCTGGAAGCACACTGTCCCTTTCCACCAAAGACTGAAGACTGTGTTTCCCAGGTTTAAGATGACTCACCAAAGTGGAGCAGACCACCTCAGGGTAGAGCAGAGCTGTCTAGCTGGAGAGGGGCCTGGCCCCAGGACTGCCTCGCCCCAGGGCCTCCTAACAGCCATGTGGTGCTATATCGCAAATGAGCTGTTTGAACTGAATAAAATTTCCTTTTTCACTGCACCCCAATTTGGGGATTCCTGCTGGTGTTGAACTCACCCCAAGGATCTCCTGTTGTCAATGGACAGTTGACCCACCATAGACATCAGATGACTTGTTACAGAAAGAGTAGGGGGCACCAGTTAATGCAGTAAATTAGGTAATGGAGATCAGTTATGAAAACTTGTAGGGCATTAGGTTGATGCTTACCACTTCCTTGCATCCACCCTCAACACATAAGATAAAAGAATCGATAGCTAGAAGTATATGTTTTTCTAATCATCACATATTTAATACTTTTCTCACTACTCAGCATCATAGGCTATAATTATACTTTTATACTTGTATAGCAGTATAAGGTGATCAATTCAGCTTTAATTTTATGTATAAAAATACCCTGTTGAGGGCTCACATGTGAGCCTTACTGCCTTTTTATCACTGTCATCTTCTGAAAAATCAGATGGCAATTTGTGATTCAAGATTTCTGTGACTTCAACTTTCTTTTAAAACCTCACCCTATTTTCCAGGAGGAATTTCAGTTGATCCACATACACTGGAGTTCTTCAGATGTAGACTCAGGACAGTGGAACTTACCTTTCTGGCATCAGTATGCCCCAAATCTATTTTCATTCAATTAAACAACAAAAATATACGCTAGAACAAAAATCACCCCCCAACACACACACACACACACACACACACACACACATCTTTCAGATACCCAGCTGCAGTGACAAACCAAGTAGAGAGTAATCAATTGTGACAGCTTGTCAAGACCCCATGAAAGAGATTCACCCCCAGCTGTACACACACAAACCAGAGGCCAAGGACAAAGGAGCCTCCACCTGTGGTCTCACTCCTCCCAAACCACACAGGCACTGGAAGACAGCAGAACCCAAGGCCATAAAAAAGACAATAGAAATTCCAGCTCAATTTCACTTCCAAAATCTAAAGAAAACCTAAACTTATTCATAAAATAATAAGCTCATGATTTTTGCATCTGACTTATTTTATGCTTTTCTTCTCAATCAAAAGAAATGAAAGCTATAAAGACCAGGTTGAAAAGGGGAGGGAGGAGGACTATCATTATTAGCAAACAATATGACCGTCTATAAGAAAAGTCCAAAATAATCTGCAAAGAGAAATTAGATGCTAGAATCAATGAGAATTTAGCAACATTACTGCCTATAAAAATCAGTATATACTATAGTCACAGTATTATTCTAAGCTACAACTAAAAGCTCAGAAATGCAATTTAAAATGACCATTTGTGCTATATTCATACAACTGAATACTATACAGCAATGATAATGACAAACTACAACTAAGTGATCACAAAAATAACACTGAGCAAAAGAAGTCAGATACAGAAGAACACACACTCTATGAATCATTTATATAAAGTACAAAAACAGGCCAAACTGACCCATGCTTTTGAAAGTCCAGACAGTGGCAGCCCTTGGGGGCATGGCAGTAATGGTGAAGGAACAGGAGGGGGATTTCTAGGGGTCTGCTCATGTTCTGTTTTTTGATCTGGGTGCTGGTGTTTAGTTTTAACATTCAGCAAGCTATACATTTATACGAACAGAAAAATGCATGTATCACATTATGTATGTCAATAAAAAGTTTTTTAAAAATATACCAATTAAAATAGGAAAACAAAAATTTTTTTTTTAAGTTCCTAGGCCTAGGGACAAATCTGACAAAAGATAACATTTTTAAAGAGGTATATACCATATTCTTAGCTTAGAAAATTCAATACTGCCCTGGCCGGTTTGGCTCAGCGGTTAGACCGTCGGCCTGCGGTCCAGAGAGGCCCGGGTTCGGTTCCCGTTAAGGGCACGTACTTCGGTTGCAGTTTGTCCCCGGCCCCTGGTTGGGTCGTGCGGGAGGCAGCCACTCGATGTGTCCCTTTCACGTCGATGTTTCTCTCTCTCTCTCTCTTCCTCTCCCTCCCTCCCACTCTATCTGAACAAAAAATGGAAAAATGTCCTCGGGTAAGGATAAAAAAAAAAAAATTCAATACTGTAAAGATGTCAGTTCTTTCCACATTGAGGTATACATCCAGTGAGATCACAACATAGTGTCCTAATGGAAATCTATAAGAAGGACCAAGCTACCCCGGAAGCAGAACAAACTGGCCCTGAAGTTATCAATAAAGCAGAGGATGTGGTTATGCCTCAGGGACAAACAGAACACTGAAACAGAATCGAGAGCTGAGAAAATGATCCTCAGTTATCTGGAAACCTTATATGACAGAACTAGTATCACAGATAAGTGGTGAAAGGCTGGACTATCCAATAAACAGGGCTGGGCAACAGGTTATCTATATGGAGGGAAAATGAATCCCTACCTCATACCATAGTTTTAAAAATCAATTTCAAGGATTTAAATTTGAAATGCAAAACTTTAGAATTTGTAGAAGAAAACACAAGAGAGTATTTTTATGATCTTCGGGTAGTAAGTAACTTTTTAAAATAGATACATAAGACATTAACCTTAAATAAAAGTAAAGAGTAGACTTGAGGTGTTTTTTTTTTTTAATTTTTTTCTTTATTGATTTTAAAGAGAGGAAGGGAGAGGAAGAGATAGACAGAAACATCGATGAGAGAGAACATGGACTGGTCACCTCTTGCATGCCCCCCACTGGGGATTTGGCCCACAACCTGGGCACGTGTCCTGACTGGGAATCGAACCAGCGATCTCTTGGTGAATGGGTTGATGCTTAACCACTGAGCCATACTGGCTAGGCTAGATTTGAGTATTTTTAAAACTAGAACTGATAATCAAATAAATTAAAACCCACTAAAAAGAGAAACTACAAGTTGGGAAAAGATATTTGCATATGACTAAAGAGTAACATGCACAGTATGTGACCAACTCCTACAAATCAATTTGAAAAAGGCAAAAAAAACAAAAAAGAACAAAATGAGCAGGTAACTACAAAAAAAAAAAAAAAAAAGGCAAATTAATAGCCAACAAATATATGAAAAGATGTTCAATTTTATTAGTTATGAGGGAAATGCAAATTAAAACCATAATGAGAAAGCATTTCACATGCTCCAAACTGATAAAAATTTTAAAGTCTTGTAATATTAAGTATTATCATTATTATAAATAGCATCATATTCATATACTATATGTACTACATATATATAGTAAAGTTCAACATGCACATATCCTATAATCCAGCAATCCCAATGTGCACAGGACCACTGTTCATAAGACCCCAAACCTGGACACTACCCAAATGCCCATCAACACAAAAGGTTAAACTGTAGTTTATCCATACAATGGAATACCACATAACAGTAAAGTGAATATAGTGCATCAATGTGGATGAATGAATCTCAAAAACAGAGCTGACTGTGGAGGTAGTTGCACAACTGTGTATATTTACCAAAGCTCACCAAACTGTACACTTAAATGCGTACATATTATTATGTAGACATTATGCCTCAATAACGCTATCTCCCCAGAACTGAGCAAGTAAAGTGGGGAGGGGGATACAAAGAGTATTGTTTTATTTACAAAAAGATCAAAACCAGGCAAACATAAAATTAAATGTACTCATATCATTTTAAAAATTAAGAGAAAAAAAAATAAAATCCAGAATAGTACTTTCCTTTCAGGGGAATGGGAAGGAATGGAATTGGGAAAATCATACAAGGGGCTTCAGAAGTACAAACTGGGTGTTGATATAAGGTACTTACTTTTTTTTTTTTTTTTGGTTAATCCTCACCCAAGGATATTTTTCTATTGATTTTTAGATAGAATGGAAAGGAGGGGGGGAAAGAAAGAGAGAAACATCGATGTGAGAGACAGACATCGATTGGTTGCCTCCTGCACAAACCTGACTAGGGCCAGGGATCGAACCTGCAACCCAGGTACATGCTCTTGACTGGGAATCAAACCTGCAACCCTTCTGTCTGCAGACTGATGCTCTGACCAATGAGCAACTGGCCAGGGCTAAGGTACTTACTTTTAACTGTAGAAACCAAATATATAAATGATATATAAATGATATATCCTTCATTACATATGTACTGTTTCAATTTTTTTTTTTTATCCTCACCCAAGGACATTCTTCCATTTTTTGTTCAGATAGAATGGGAGGGAGAGAGAGGAAGAGAGAGAGAGAAACATCGACGTGAAAGGGACACATCAAGTGGCTGCCACCTGCACGACCCCAACCAGGGCCGGGGACAAACTGCAACCGAGATACGTGCCCTTAGCGGGAACCAAACCTGGGTCTCTCTGGACCGCAGGCCGACGCTCTAACCGCTGAACCAAACCGGCCAGGGCTCAAATTTTTTTAATAAAGGAAATTTAAATATTTTATTTGAGAGAGATAAACAGAAAGAAAACAAATTTATTTTAGCAAAATCTGGTAACAAAAAATAATTAAGACTAGTTACTTTGTTTTACTTTCAGTTTCCTCCTTAACTTCAAAATTCCAAAACTTTGATTGGCAAATATTCTAAATTTGGTTATACTTGGAGAAAATACACCCTTACGTATTAAGGGATAAAGTACTGTGATGTACACTACTCTCAAACAGTTCAAAAGCACATTATATACACATATATATTCATAAAGAGATAATGCTAGAGCAAAGGCAGCAAAGGTTTAAAATGTGGAGGTTTGCTATTCTTGCAACTTACTTTTTCAAAGTTAAAACTGTTGTCCAAGGACAGACTAAAAACTCAGCACAGGAAACATGTTATGTTGAGAACACACTTTAATGCTTCTATCCTATTCTAACCATTCTGGTAACGAATCACGTGACTGGGTTACTGCTCCCTCTCACTGGTCTCAGACCAAAGGTGCTAGAAAGATCACCCTGCCACATCCAGCAGGCTTCACTTCACTGTGAAAGTGTCCTGGCTAAAACTGATTTGCATGTAGTAGTGAAGTGTTTTGTACGGCGCCAGAAGTGGTGGCACTTAGAGGGAGCACCACTGCAGAATCACAAATTTCTGTTTAAAAGGGGTATCCTTTTCTTTGGGGAAAAAAATACAAAGAGGCAAATGTCTCCCAACTCCCAGAAACAATGACAGAAATCAACTCATGCTCTCAACACTATAGATTTTCAAAAGTAAAATAAATTATGCTGCATGAGCAGTGGAGACGTTTTTGTTCCAAGACCTGACACACATTCTATCATGAGTCATCTTTTACAATAGAGCAGGGTTGTGCCATCGAGGGAGAGTATGTGCTCTCTGAAAGCAAAATCCACACTCTAATAGATAGATACTTCCCAACTAAAAATAAATAGCCTCTTGCCTTACACTATTATGTTCAATATGAACACACAAGTCAAATGTACAATGTACAACATGACCTCAGGAAAAACAAGACCAGATGAGATGGAGTGTATGCCACCTCAAAGGAGATGCTGAAAACTCACCCGTCACTATACATCATAGTTCATTAGAAATTTACATTAGCCTCCTCTAGGTCAAAAAAGCACTTTGCATAAAAAAATTTATTGTGCCCTGGTTTGCCATAAGTATAAATCTTTTAGGGAAAAGTCACCAGAATGTACCATAGCTCATTGATAAGTTAATTACTAGTGAGGCAAAGCATGTGACCAATGGCTTTGGGGAAGGCTTTGCTTAACATTTATTATAGTAACCACAAAGGCCTCCCTGCTATGAATTAAAGCCACCCACAACATTTTAATTCTGGCTACTGAGGGATTAGAGAAATAACAGGCAGCTGCTGATATATTTCACCACTTTAATATAAACAACTGTGACAGTCTGCAGACCTTGGCTATATAAGGGGTCTCTAAATGTATTTTTTTGTTAGTGCAGGTCTCATAAGGAGGGAAAAGCAGTTAGGATAGAAAAAGAAAAACATGCTTCCAAATACAAACATAAAATATACCTGACACCAGTGTTCTTAATTTTCTAGAGTTGTGAAACCCTTTGAAATTCTGATTAAAGATATGAACTCTTACCCTTGGAAACTGCACATGCATCCACAAACACATCATTTCACATTTCATTTCAGGGGTTCACTGATCCCAGTTTAAAATGCCATGCATTACACAGATAGTCATAATATTGCATACAAGGTTTAAAAAAATAAAAAGTGCAAACTCAAGCTGGTATGCCCAAAGAATGACAAATTAAGAGGTGAGGCCAAAACTAAACACAGTTAGGCGATGACAAAGATACTACTGGTGCACTTTAAAAGTAATAATTATAATGGTTTTTATATTAATAAAATTCACTGATTAACTAACATGATACAATCCTACAAAATGCAGTCACAAACTTATTTTAGCTAGCTAGCTCCCTTCTTCCTAAACAAAGACGTGCACTAAGACAATTATTAATTACAACCAATTTACTAGGCATTCACAAAGCAAGTCTGTTGAAGACAAAAACTATTGACCCACATAGCTTGCCTAGGATATAGTTTTTAGCATACCGCTCTAATTGTTTAATTTAATCTTTGTTCTTTTGTAAATCCTTGTTCAAATGTAAATTACAACTGGCAGAGTCTCAGAGTGTGGGATATCTAATCTTTTTTGTTGATCAGCATAAATACAAAATTACAAATCTCTACTTCCTAACAAATAAGAAAAAGAGCTGAGAGCAATCTGATTCAATTCTAACAAACCAGGGGGCATCTGAACAAATATGAGTGCAAACTTTATTTTTGATTAGAGAAACAGATGATTAAAAATATAATTACTCAACTACATCTGATGTTATGAAATGGTTTATTAATGGATTACAAAATAAAGCACTGTAATTATGGATTTCACTATGGGCAAATTTACCTTCTTAAACTCGTTAGGATTAACTAATAGTACACCATATGTACACAAACACATTCCTTTCTTATACACTATGTTCTGGATGAATTTTAACAAAAACATTGTTTATTCAACAGTTGAGCATCTTACAAAATTACAAAAGCAATAACAATCTCTCAATCTTAGGAGTTTATCTTTATTTGTCGAGTAATCCTCAAAAGCACTTTTTAAAATGTTTTTATTGATTTTTTTAGAGTGAGAGGAAGGGAGAGATAAAAACATTGATGTGAGACACATCAATCGGCTGCCTCCTGCACGCCCCCTACTGGGGGTCAAACCTGCAACCCAAGCATGTGCCCTGATCGAACCGGGACCTCTTAGTCCATGGGACAATGCTTAATCCACTGAGCCACACTGGCCTGACTCAAAAACACTTTTAATCATACCTAAACAAATCCTAACAAAACATTTAAAAAACACTTAAAGATTAAAATATCCCTTAACCACCCACCTAGAAAAACCTTTACTGAGGGACTTCAATTTTATTTATTTTATTTTTATATTTTTAATCCTCACCTGAGGATATGTTTTTATTGATTTTAGAGAGAGAGGAAGGGAGAAGGAGAGAGAAAGAAATAGCGATCAGTTGCTTCTCGTTTATACCCCGACCAGGGATAGAATCCAAAGCCTGGGTATGTACCTTGATGGGGAATCAAACCCAAGACCTTTCAGTGTACAGGACAACGCTCCAGCCAACTGAGCCACACCAGCTGGGGAAATATTTTTATTAATTTTAAATTTCTTTTAAAATTTCTTAAAAGAATACTGTTGGCTGTGAATGATGTAGATCCTGAGAAAAAAAGATACCTACTAAGAAGGGCTCCCAGTGGCTAACTGGATTCAAGTTTTAAAAACAGAGCCTAGCGGGCATTTCTACATAGGGACCTCTCACACAAATTGCATTTTAGGGAGAACCCTGCACTAAACTACTTGCCTCTGCACTGAACTACCTGCTTGCACTGTTTCTGCCCTCCAAGCTAGCCCTTATGAAGGAGTTCCTTGAATCCTATTTCAACCAAGAGTACAGAAACTTCCCCCATCCAATTAGAGCTGTGCAGCTATATCCACCCTCCCTATCAGCTTCTTCACCAACCAATCAGAGTGGCTCCATTCTGACCAATCAGGACAGTGCCTTTTGGACTAACCTAACTGGAGGATTTGGAGTCCTCATTTGCATGAGGATGAAGACATTCTGTGTATGGAGTTATCTAACAGCCAAACTGTCATATGCTTACCATCACAGTGGCTTTACACGCTTTTTCAAAAAGCTTGAAAGGAACACTCTGAGGTCTTGGGCCAGTCTTCCTCTAGTAAGCATTCAGAGAAAACACTTTCAGTAGAGAAATGTCTCTGAAAGCTGTCACCAACCCCTGCTAGTAAAGTAGTATTCTGATAACCGGATACAGAAATGGAAATACCACCTCTACAAACCATTAAGCTTTCATCTAGTTATAACTATACCTTGTGCATAATGAGGGATTTAACCAAAGAATAATCATTAACCATTCTAATCAATTGGATTTGTCTTCACTGACATTAATTTCATCTACTATCTCCAGATGATCAACCTAAATTCCTCAAAAGATACTGAAGTGGCTTGCAAAACTCTTCTCTGAAAAATGTTATCTCTGCCCCTTCATTCTTCCTAAGAGAAATGTGGGCGCTTTTTGCAACTTCTCTTTAAGAATAACTGTATTTACATAGAATACTCTGTACAACACACATTTAACTCTGTATCTGGTGAAAACTAGATACAGCAGACTTCTTAGTATCTGAAATTAAGTAAAATGTCTATAAATATCCCAAAACATAGTTTTGGTTCTCAAGCTATAAATAGTAAGACTATTTGATATAAGTGTAGTGCAGCTGCTATTTGAATTTTGAGAGGCAAATTGGGTATTATAATAGCAATTTACTTTTCTTCATCAACTATCCTTATATTTCAAATTGGAAAATTCTGTTCAATTCCTTCATCTTCACCTTGAATGCATACTGTAATCTTTACAACTAATTCCTGGTATATGACTTACTCTTGTACTTTAATTTCATTTACTCTATCTAATCCACTGTTGTGATTTTATTCATACAAACACTAAATTGATTTTCATCCACTATTTTCTTGAATGTGTAAAAATTCAGTTATAAAATTATTTGGACAATGCTAACATTTGTTTCATTTATTTCTAAATAAAAAATGACTCTGCTGGTAAGCTATATACAAGTCACCATTTAAGGAGCTACTGATCATTCATTCAGTGTTCACTGTGAGGCTTCGTGCTAGGTATACAATGAAAAGCACACTAACATGATCCTTGAAGCTTTGTGGGAGCTTCTAGAGACATACTCATTGATGTTTGTACAGTCTGCATGGAAAATTCAGCCATACCCATACAAAACCATTTATTTTATGTATATTTACATTTATTAATTGAGCTGCATCATGTCTGGGAGTTAAAATATAAAAAGAATTTTATAAAATATTCAGTTGCCACTAAAAATAAAATTCTTGGAATACCAGATGTTTCTCTGTATGAACATATCCGAATTAAGAGTTGGACAGCAGGAGAGGAAAGAATGTGTTATTCTTAGAAAAATAAACTGGCTAGAAACAGGCAGTCACCGTAAACAACCCTAAAACAAGACAAACTTAACACCTTCTATATCAGTAGCTTTCTCCCCAACAAATCAGATCTACCCTGCCTGAAGTGAGGAGGACTCCTCTTCAGGAAAGAGAGCGTTTTCAATTATATTTATTAAACCTCCACATTAACCCCCAAATCAACATGAAAATCGGGGACATCTAATGGTAGATTTCCTTGTGCAGTGAAAAGCTTGCAGTTCCCACCAATCAGCATGCTCTCCCCAAGAGGATGCAATCAAAGTCTAGGAAAACCTGTATTCTGCATTCATTTTGAATGACATTTGTGATTCCTCAACCAGTAGAGAAAATTTTAAGAAGTTAAAAGTTGCCAGTATGGTAGAATCATAAGAACACGAGTCAATGAAAAATTAAAAATATAGAAGTTCTTCGAGAATGGGGAGCCATGAAAAATTATTCTGGATTTGGTTTGACTGCAAACACTAATGAATATGCCTTTGGGCACCAAAGTTTGTTGACTGAATTTAACAAATGAATAATAACTCAAAACAACAGAGCTAAACTTCAAAATCAAGTCATCTTTGTGAAGCAACACTCTCCCCATAAATAACCTTTTCCCTTCTATATCCTAAAAATGCATTTGTGAATGTGATCAGGCTGGCCAACAAATCAGCAACTATTTTAGAGTCATAATCTTCAACATTATTACATGAGTGGATAGTCTTACACCAGTTATAGTTGGGGAGATGTTGCAAGGCTTCCCCCCCCTTCCTCTCCACAGGGGCTATATGAAAATATCATCTCCCACAAAGATGTGAGATCTTTAAGTTGATCCAAAGGGGACACAGTTTTAAATGTTTGAAAAATACTTTTTATGTCATTCCTCAGGAGAGGAATGTTATTCCCAGGAGAATAAGGGTAAGTTAAAAATTGTAATGGAACTGTGGTGTCCATCATATAACAGTGCATAAAAAACAGCAAAGCAAAAGCGAACGGAGCTGGGAAGAAACCCCTATCCCTTCACCACTAAGGAGGGACTCAGAGTACTACATACCATCAATTCCTTCACTGCATTTCCCACCTTCTCACTAGACATCTACGAAGCAATTGTAAAAAAGCAAATGAACAAGTTCATGATAACATGGTCAGAATTATCTAAATAATGTAAGGGGGTTTGAAGTTAAGACAAGAGTCTGAGAAAGATTCTTAGAGGAGGATGCATTTTGAATCATTGAAAAAGAACTAATGAATGTAAGTGTGTGGAGAGGAGGCTAAAAGAGCATTTCAGACTGCAGACACTAAGGAAGTGAGAACTTGGGTGTGCAACTCAATGAGATCTGGGCATGGGGCAAGGGGTGGACTTCACTGGAGTGGGGTGTGGGGGCTAATAAGGAGCTGGGTTTATCAAGGTGGGCTGTAGCAACTGATGTGGAGCTAATAAAGCAAGTTATTGAGATATGAGCTAAACTAAGCCCCAGCAAGCAAGCCAGGGACCTGATCCCACCACATGATCAGCCCAACAAGCACCAAGCATATTTTAAGCCTTTTATATTATCCCTGAATTAGGCCAGAACACGAAAGGCAAGCTGCACTTATAATATTTTACCAACTGACGACAATAAATCACATAGACAAAACAGACCAATCAACTATATTTAAAGTTCTGGTGATCTAATGCCCAACATGGTGATTACAGTTAAAAATATTATATTATACACCTGAAAGTTGCTAAGGGAGGTCTTAAATGTTCTCACCACAAAAAAGAAATGGTAATTATGTGATGTGATGGAGTGTTGGCTAACACTATGGTGGTAATCTTTTCGTAATATATAAGTATATCAGATCAACACATACACCTTAAACTTACATGTGTTATATGTCAATTATATCTCAATAAAGTGGAGGGGGGGTGACTATATTTACAGTATAGATATTGTTGAGGATCTTGTTCACTAAATGATCTGTAAAGGAAAGAAGATGTTTCGTCCAGGGTTTAGTAACAAGAATAGCTATGTTCCTTTTTTGTTAAAACTCACCAGAGGATACTTTTTCTCATTGATTTTTAGAGAGAGTGGAAGGGAGGGAGGTGGAGAAAGGGAGAGAGAAACATCAATGTGAGAGAGACACATTGATGGTTGCTTCACACACACACCCCGACTGGGGCTGGGGATTGACCCTGCAATCCAGGTATGTGCCCTTGACTGGAAATCAAACCCATGACCCTTCAGTGTGTGGGCCAACACTCTAACCACTGAGCCACACAGACTAGGGCTGGCTATGTTCTTTTTGAGTAGTTTGTTTTCTTAAGAAAACAAATAACTGATAGTATTGTTTTATGTAACACAATCATGTAACTGATAGTGTTTTCCTCTTTGCATGGGCTTCTATGACCCTCCACCCAAAAATAAGACCCACCTCCAGCAGCTACATGGATGTTATTGTGTACACTGGGTGTCTTACCCCGGTTTCAAATGACTTCTCTTATTCTCCCTTCATCCTGGATATCCTCCCCCTAAACCCTTTGCTCCAGTCTAAATCTGAAGCAATGTTTGGTTGTTGATACTGTGTCTTTCATCCACATTTTAACATTCTGGTATTAGGATACATCTTACAATCAAGGTTTAATGGTTCAACTAGCAACAGTTTTTCTTTCTTTTGTGGCTCCTAAATACCAATGTGTCTTATAATCAATAGCATTTTAGATTCAGTGAAAATGTGGTAACAAATTGAAGAACAGACTTGTAACAGCCATAACAGGTCAAGCTTTTCCTGCAAAGGCTGAGACACAGGAGATAAGCAAGCAGGCAATTACAGAGGAGGCAATGAAAGAAAGGAGTCCTGAAAAAATAACGTGAAAGCACCTGGCAATGGAGGCACTGGCCACAGAGATGAGAATAGCCAGGAAGCAGGAGCCAGAAAGGCTAGGCTGGGGGATGGTGGAGCCAGACACAGCCATCTGTACCTCAGTCCCACCCAAGGGGAATAGCTGATGCTGGTGTGGGCACAGCAGGTGTGTTTGCCTGAGCCTGGAGGTCACTGACAGCACACTAAAGCAGCTCGGCCACAGAGCCGGGCATGACTGTTTCGTCTTTTCTGTCCTGACAAATTCCCAGTGGTCCTCTCTCTCATTCCTTGGAGCCTCCCGATGTTGGAGGTGTAAGACGGCCAATCAACACTTTTCCATTCAATTAAAATTGTCCTCATGCTCGACTCAAATTCTATTTCTCCAATTAGTTCTGGCTTATTAATGACAATGCAGTGAGTAGACTCAAGCTCACATTATCAGCCAGCTCCAAAGTGTTTTACTTATACGCATGAGTCAATCACTGAGATCACAGGTCTGTCTGTCCTCTTCCGCTGCACAGTCAAGTTAAAGTTCACAGGGACAATCATCTATCCTATAGAGTACAATTACATAATCACTATGTCTAGACATCAGAGGCTTTTGTTCCCCTTTCAACATTGTGACCAACAGAAATGGGGTAGAGAGGGAGTGAGAGTGTCATGTGAAAAACATGGGGAGAAAGGGTTATACAGTATGAAAAATAGATATTACCAATGACTGCAAAAGAGCCCAAGGAACGATTTGGGTGATGGAAATGTTCTATATTGTAATGGTGGTGGTTACATAGGTGTATACCATCATGAAAACTCAAGAAGATATACATTTAATATGGGTGCACGTTGCTGCAGGTAAATTATACTTCCATAGAGTTGATTTTAAAGAACATTATCCAGGAACCAATTGTTCCACTAACTCTATTCCTTTTCTTTTAGCTGTTCATATTTTAACTACCTCACTAATTCTCACAAAACACATTTGTAGAATGGGAGACAAAATGCAAATGATATTCAAATATGTCATTTTCCCCCCTACTTTTTGAAGCCAGGATCATTCACTGGCCTAAAAGGATGTTTTAATAAATCTTGTCTTTGGTTCTCAAAAACTGACATCAGGAAACTGTACCTTATTCCCCATTGCCCTTAAATGCAGAAAAGCAAAGGAAATAAAAAGTACTGAACCCAATCAATAGATAAAGTAAATCAAATTCATAAAAACAGTTGAAAATTTCATTATTATACTAAGGAGATAAATACAAGTGGAATGCTGTCAAAGTATACACTGATGGTGCGTTCTAGAAGAGAAACCCAGAAGTTCAGGGGTTTTTGCTAATAACACGTGAAATTGGACAAAAACGATACTAGCCTGTCAAATATTTCATGGGCTTAGGCTATCAGCATCAGTGGAGCTTCCAAGTTGGCTTGATTTTATCCCAGATAAAGCCATAACACCACACAAACCATCCAAAACTTGACCATCTGAGAACAGTATTCGAATATTAGAAATCATAGGTGGAAAAGAATAAGGCCTTTGTTCTATTCTATTCCAATCTCCTAAGGTCCATTTTATTGGCCAGTATTTCAACAATTAGTGGGAGAAACCCAGAGTTTATACATAGAAACTGGTTCTCTCGTCCTTACAAACTTTCACATAACTTTTACTGAGTCAAAAGTTCCATTCTCTTTTTAGAAGCAGGAAGGAAAAAAAATTATTATAAGTGACTCAAAACAAATGTACTGTGCTTCATTAGTGAGATGTTTTCAGAGCCACAGCCACTGAAGAAAGGCACTGATGATGTCAAATCTTACTACTTATCCAGTAGCTTTATTATCAGGGTTGATACTGACTCCACTGCTTTACTTTTTTTTTTTTTTTAATCCTCACCCGAGGGTATTTTTCTATTTATCTTCAGATAGAGTGGGAGGGAAAGGGAGAGAAAGGGAGAGAGAGAGAAACATCAATGTGAGAGGGATACATCGACTGGTTGCCTCCCGAACGACCCCAACCAGGGCCGGGTACGAACCACAACCGAGGTTACGTGCCCTTGGCCGGATTTGAACCGGTGACTTATTGGTCCATGGACCAATGCTCTACCGCTGAGCCAAACCGGCCATGGCTTATTGTTTTACTTTAGATTTATCTTTGTGGTCATAGATAACACATTAGCTTTAGTCATAATGTTAGATTAAGGAATAAGCACATGCTCATCAAATTTAAAAATACAATTTTTGAGATTAAAAACTTTCAAACAGGTAGGTGGTAGGAAACAGGTAAGGTTAAAATGAAAATTATCAATGTCAACTCATAAAAATTGTGTGTATATCTTTATAATTCCATATCTGAAGAGGCCTAATGCAGAAACTCTAGCACTCATGAGAAATGACCTGGTATACCCATTAGAATTTGTCTCTACTGTCCCTCCACACCCCATAAAACAAAGTTATATACGAAAACAGTAAGTATTCATTCTTGTGGAGCACGGTTGCCTGTGAGCAAGTACACTTTCAAAAGTTCTTAAGAGTAAGTGAAAGAACAAAATTAAGATGCTCACTGGTCAAGATGTGGCAATGTGAGCATCTTTTTAAACCAGTGTCTACTAGATCCAATCCAAATATGACACAATACTTGATTGTTTCAACATAGACCAGCCATAGATTCACTGGACTGCACCCTCCCCATCAGATAATGTTGGGACATTATCAGTACTGTTGTTCTATTCATCACTGTGCATCACACCACTTCAGCATCATCCCTCTACGGTTCTTACTACTGCATTAATAGTAATAATAATGTACTCATAAAAATAGCTAACGCTTTATTTACCATGTGCAAGAAATTAGTCCAAGAGCTTTATTTTACACAAAGTTGGAAACTGAGGTACAGTGAAATGAAGCAGCTTGCTCAAGATCACACAGTTAGTACATGTAGATGCCAACATTCACACCCAGGCAGCCTAGACTCCAGGACCCGTGCCCTGCTGCTTCATCGATAGCGAAGGAAAATTCCCTTTCTGTACTGAGGACACTTCCTCAGGGGAAAGAGAACCTGAGGAGGGTAAAACCTTGATGAAGGGAGAGATTACAGATAAAGCAAAACAAAACAAACAAAAAGTCAAAGAGATGGAATTTTGACTTGGACAACTGGTTTACTGAATTTAGTATTCTGAATTTTTATAATTCTAAGAGTTACAGCCTAGAGGCAGTATGCAATTGCTATGTTTTCATAACCTTAAGAAGTAAGTCCTTTATCTCAGCAGTACAAAATAGCATGCACAGAAAAAGGGAAAAGCATCAAAATGTTAAGAGATGATGAGCAAATTTTACTTGATCTCTAACATCGTACATTTCCTAAGTTGTTTAACAGTAAATGGGCATCAGCTTTATAATTAGGAAACATTACATATTAAAAAGTTATTGGAGATTTCAAAAAGAGAAGGAAAAGACCTTGAGCCACTCAAAAGTTAGCTGTGAGTTCCCAAAAAGTCAGTCACACAGACCCTTGGATTAAAATAATAGAAGCACAACAGTTTCGTTTGTTGTTTTATCATTTTTAAAGTACTGTAAAGAAAGAAAGATAGTAGCAGCCCTCTTATACTCAACTGATCAAGGATTGGAAAACTTGTCCAAGGCAGAGAAAAGTATCCAAAGCCTTCCCGGAAGGGCTGTAGGTTCCAGGAGCCAAGGTGCTAGGTTATCTCAAGCCATGAAATACCCTCCCAGACAGACTGTTATGAGCCACAACTTCCTATAAGCTGCTGCCCACCTTGCACTCCCCACAGGCAAGACCTGTAAAGTGGGTCTCCTGCTCTTACCCACAGAGTCTTCTGCCTTCCTGCTGATTTCTGAACCAGCAAGGCTCAGCCATGGTACTATGAGTCCTTAAAGTTTGGTAATTGTTGGGAACTGTATCAAAGTAACTTGTTAATAAAGTGCTTATTAAATAAAATATGTAATGGTTTATTTAATAAAGTCTGTATAGTCTTCATAAAGACTCACTAAAGTCTGAAATGGCTTACTTAAAAATATAAATTAAAACAAAGCTATCCCTGTAGAATGCCATTCTCATGTGACTCCCATTCAATGTGCATTCTTGGACAGTATGCTAGGAATTTCCTACGACCCTCAGTACCTCTGGGGGACTGACATACTCAAGAGCATCCATCATTTGACCTCTGTGTTTCAGTTAAAAAAAAATTGACACCTACAACAAGATCAAGCAGAAGATGCAGCATTGACCCAACTGCCATTTAGGAATGAGAGATGCCCTTACCCACCAGGAGAAAGAAGAGTAAGCAGGCCAGCGCCCCTGCCACTCAGGGAGCTGTCCCACTCAACAGGCACCACACTCCAGTATCTTCCCTTTCTCACAGCTCTGTCCCTCCACCCCTCTCTGTCCATGACAAATAGAGGGAACACGTCTCATAATCTGACTCACATCACTGCCAACCAAGTCAGGTATGTGCAGTTACCCCCAAGTCTGGGAACACACACCCCCTCTGGGGCAGACAACGGCACTGTAGGAAGCGACACATACCTGAGGTCATGACTTCGCCTACGACAGGATTCTCTTCCCCTAGTGACCTGGATAGAACTGAGGCTGCTATGTAGGTTGTGCAGCAAACATTAAAAATACGAACTTTGTCCAAGTCTGAGGGACCCCTCAGTGGAATTGACCAGTGCGTATCTTAAGCAGTGCTAACAGAGACGGCCTCTGTGTGTCAGCCCCAGGCAGTGGCAGTACAAGCCGTAAGGGGCCACAGCTACATTTGTACTGTCTCATCCAAAAAAGCCACAGCACAGTGCACAACCTGTCATTACGTAATAATCTAAAGCAGAAATTAAAGGTCTAGTAGGGCCCAGCCTAGAAGCGGTAGAACCACAAGTGACGTGAAGAATACAGCCTGAGCATCAAATAATAGCGCTCCACCCACAGACGCACCTACCAAAGCACAGCTCTTCCTATAAAATGCATATCCACACCTTTCACTGAATCTAATCACAAACCTCTGAGGGCACCTACTATGTACAGGCATGTGCCAGCTGCTGAGGGAAGAAGTGGGGAAGAAGCAAGATAAACAAGATGAGGGGCTCTGCTCTGAAGTTCATAGTCTAGGAAAGGTGACAAGCCATTGGCACAAATTCTTCAGGGACATGGACTTGGTCATTATCTTCCACTCAATTACTTGGAAACATTTACTCATTACTCTATGACTAAACTCAAAGAGCTATAATGAACCATCAGTGACTAAATGCCAAGGCACTTTATGAGTATCATTCTCCTTGTAAATAAGCTAAATAAATGGACAAGTAAGCAAGCATGCCAAGCAAGCAGACATGCAAGCGTGCACACACACGCTGACAAAATGTTTCCAGTCAGCTGTGCTTCTAACCTGTAAACCACTCTAGAAACTGGTGAAGGATCAGAAGCCTGGAACATCTCTACACAGACCCATAGTGCCAGAGGCCTGTAACCAGAATCCTCTGGGCAGCCTCTTCAGAGCACAGCTGCCCAGCTGCACCCGCCCTCCCAAGGGGATCAGCTGACCTTCAGTGGAGGCAGAAAGTGGGAGATGTACTCGGACAGGGGGTACCACCTGATTCCTATATGTGCTCTATCTCCTCTTCACTATCCACAGAGCTCCTCAATTGCCAATGGAAGCAAGGAAGATTGGGAAGTTTATTAAATAAAATGTCAAGCTCCTTCCCAAAAGTCCAGTCCAATATCGAGGCTGCAGCCCAGCCAAAATGAGAAACAAGTGCTTTAAGTTCTGAAGATGACGTACTCTAAAGATCATGTGCTGGTGCAAGGCAGCACAGAGCCCTGTCAGCATCCATCCACCCCAGTCCGAGCGTGTGAGATGTTAGGCCCTTTCCATTTGAGTACTGGCCTCCACGAAATAGTGCCCAGAGCAGGCGGCACCAGACACTGGCCACGGCTTCAGTCCCCACTAACAATGGTCACAGAGGGACACTTACAGTCAGGACTCTCTTGCCACGTGGCTGTGTGCCCTGATGTAATACCCTGCTACAATATGAGAAGTCTTCATTAAAGGGCCACATTATGCAAGCGAGAAGCCACAAGCAAATGAAGAGCCTTCATGAGAAACAGCTTTTCAAAAACTGGAAGTAGGAAGCATTATTATTTTCCCCCAATTTATAGGCCCCAAAAGGCACATCAGTTCCTAAACTACAGCTTCTCTCAACTCCACCTCACTTGCCAAAGGGCAGCCTGGGACATCCTAAGGACACAGAGCACCTCTGGGACAGCAGTGAGGCGGGAGCCTTCATGCCCAGGGTTGCAAGGCTCTGGCCTGTAGGCATCTTTCATGCAAACACTGCAAGAAACAAAAATCCTCTAAAACTGCCAACGGCTTGTTGAAATAAAGGAGATGCTTTCGAAAGAGGTAGCTTTGGTTTAAGTTTCCACATGTTCAAATTCGACAGGAGTTTTCAGTCCTCCCCTAAATACCACATTACTCCTACTTGTCCAACCCTAAAGCAGATGGAGAACCAACCTGCAGGGTGGTGAGCACACAATACAATATACAGATGATGTATTATAGAATTGTACACCTGAAACCTATATAATTTTATTAACCCATGTCACTCCAATAAAGTCAATAAAAACGTTTTTTAAAGAGATTATTAATTTTGATTAGTCACCTGCCTTTAAAATTCCATATATAGTGCAAGTTCTGTTAGCTCTTTTATAATATAAAATAGATAAAATATATAATAAAAAAAATTTTTAAAAGAACCAATCTGCTTACACTTTCACAACAGCCCATCTTAGACACACATGTGAATGAGCTGGCCTTCTGCAGCATTTACGTTAGTCTTCATTCAGGGCAACGGGTTTTGGCCAAATGAATGAAGGGCATCAGAATAAGGAGAAAGGATGCATGGCTTTTAAATGGCTATAAACTGTTGCTGCTCAGCACTCTAACCTCAGCCTACCACTGATATCCCTAAAAAGAATTCACTAAATAAGAGGTTTAGGGAGAAGGTCCTTGTTACTAAAACCCATAGCCAGGGCTAGCCAGGGTCCAGATGTTTAAGTCAAAGACTGCATTAAAATTAATTTTAAAAAAACAACACGTGGTCATTGAAGCAGGCAAATTGCTCTGAGCATATAACTGATCTGAAATCTATTTACTTTCAAGTTGTCATTAGATCTCCTCTCTCAGAATCCTGAAATAAAAATGCCCCTCTGTGTCTGGCCGGTGTGGCTCAGTGGTTGAGCATCGACCCATGCACCAAGAGGTCGTCGGTTCGATTCCTGGTCAGGACACATGCTCAGGTTGTGGGCCAGATCCCCAGTGGGGGGCATGCAGGAGGCAGCCAGTCGATATTCTCTCTCATCAACATTTCTGTCTCTCTCTCCCTCTCACTTCCTCTCTCTCTAAAATCAATAAAGGAAAAAAAATTTTTTTTTTAAAAATGTCCCTCTGTGCTCAGTGTCACAGAATGACACTTTCCAACAGAATCTGTTACATGCTGAGTAATAGCTGTCTAATCATGAAGGCTGACTAATCAAGTAAAAGGCTTTATCTTCCCAATTCAAAATTGGAAATATCTAATACATAACCTCAGGCACTTGAAAACATTCTCCCAACCCCCACACCCTGTCTAGGTCTACCACTGACGCCAAGGCTGCTTTGGAGAGGGGCTGGAAAGTCAAGGCAGTCAGGATGCTGGTGCTTAGGGCCTAGTCCTTTCCCGTAATCACTCCTCCTCCCCACTGCCCCATCCTGTTCTTTGCTTCCAGGGCTGGAACAAGGGGTAAAGCAGCAGACTTGAAGAGCACAGCTGAGAGCGGGCAGAGGCGAAAGGAGAAATGCCCGCCTGCACTCCTACAGTTTCCCCGCTTAGGAGGCTGCAGGCCGTGATGTTGGCAGAGATGTTTTATGTCCACAGAGAAAAAAGAAAAAAGCACAGCATATACTTCATGTTCATTCATGTAAATATACAAAGTATTTAGCACATCGAAATGTTTTATCTTCCTCTTTAGTTTTCATGTATTTCTGCACACACACACACACACACACACACACACAATGGATAAACTGATCAAAATTTCTGAGAGGGCATACATCTCTCCTTTATTTAAAAAAAACAAACCCACAAATATGCATGCATTTAAGTTTGCATGATATTTTTTTAAACTTTAAGAAAATAAATAGCAAACTCAAAGGAAACGAATGTTTCTATGAAACAGCCTAAATCTATTTTTCAAATCTTAGTGTGACAGGAAAAGAATGCCAAAAACCAAAAGATTACAAAAAATACATAATAAAAGAGAGTTCAGGGAAAAAATATATTCATTTAAAGAAAGGGTGCCACAGAACCAGATATACAAGTAAAAATATCTCTCTGTTTGAATTTTTAATGGAGAGGCCCTGAGTGCATGTTTGCAGTGTGATAAACAGCACAAGAGTCACCAGCCTGGGGACTGGGTTAATAAGGTCAGTTGCCTCAGGGAGAAAAAAAGAAGTACAGAAACCCGATAATACTGAACACAATGTTTCAGTAGCTTCAGACAGTCATTTTCTCAGGAGAAAGTTTATGACTACGTAGTACTGGCCACCTATGAACCCCTATACTAACTGAAGCCTCATAACCATATATCCAATTATTAGAAATATAATTAAGTACAACAAACATTTATTGAGAAGGTACTACGTCTAAGGTAATAAAGGAGACCAGCACCCAGTGACTAGACCACAGAGTTGAAGTTCCAGAATTAGAGCCTGAGCCCCACTCCTACAGCCCATAACCAGGCCCTGGTGTTGGCTAGTTTGACAATGGGTGAAATGCAGGCAGGCTATCTGCACTGGGTTTCCCCCTTCAAATATTATTCCACAGCTCTGCTGCACCCTGTCATCACCAGACCTCATTCTTTACACACACACTTAAAAACATGGCAAAGTTTTGCCTGGTCAGTGTGGCTCAGTGGTTGAGCGTCGACCCATGTACCAAGAGGTCGCTGGTTCGATTCCCGGTCAGGGAACATGCCCAGGTTGTGGGCCCGATCCCCAGTGGGAGGCATGCAGAAGGTGGCCAATCGATGTTCTCTCTCATCGATGTTTCTATCTCTCTCTCCTCCTCCTTTCCTCTCTCTCTAAAATCAATAAAGAAAAAAATTAAAAAAAAATAAAAACATGGCAAAGTTTTGTCAAGAACATTTACTTTTCATGGGTATTCATATACAATTTCTTGACAAAAATGTTTCACCTAAAGGAGTGACTGCCAAATGACAAGAAAACTGGGGAACACCTGTTACAGAAGGAATTTCCTTCTGGACAAAATGCATTGCGTCCAGCTCAGCAAAGCTGTGCTCCTGTGTTCTATCTGCTGAGACGGTGAAGTACTTGATCTGACATTGTAAAGGTAGTCTGAAAGTGTCCACACTTAAATCAAAAGTAATCAGAAAATTCTTAACATTTAAAAGTAAGAATGTGAGACTTCCTTCTTTAATCACTCTTCTTAGGCACTTAAAAACAAACGAACAAAGCTCAGGTAAGTGAGCTTTAAGGGTTCTAATAGTAATAAAAATAATGAAGTTGTCCATGCTTAGTGTATGCTATGCACCAGGCACCACGTTAATCCTAACCCCACGAGGTCTATACTATTTTTATTCCCACTTTACAGATAAGGAAACCAAGACACGAGGGTTAAGGGACTTGCCCAATGTTTCACAGCTAATAAGTTGCTCAATTTCAAACAAGAGCAGTTTGCCTCCAAAGTCCATTCAGTGGCTCCTGCATACTACACCATTCTGTCATAACACTTGATAGTGTTTTACAAAACAGGTTATTCACACCCAACTGATGGCCACAGAAACACTGCAAAAAGCAAAAGATCTTCCTTCATTGAGAGTAAAAGCTGTGACTCAGCTACAAGGTAATTCACAATAATCACAAAAATTTCAACTTTGTTTAGGCTAACTTTTTTTTATTTTTTTATCCTCACCTGAGGATATTTTTTCCCATTTTATCTTCAGATAGAGTGGGAGGGAGGGAGAGAGAGAGAGAAACATCGATGTGAGAGAGACACATTGACCGGTTGCCTCCTGCACAACCCCGACCAGAGCAACCGCAACCAAGGTACATGCCCTTGACCTGAATCAAACCCGAGACTCATTGGTCCATGGGCTGACACTAACCACTGAGCAAAACCAGCCAGGGCTAGGTTAACTTTTAAATTGGTAAGGTTGCATCAATATATCAAAGTACAAAAGCAAAGATGCACCCTGACATTTAACAAATTCAATTATACACACAAATAAGGAGAACTCTATTTGATTTTTTAAAAGAAAAATCCTTTAACAATTTATAGTATATGCTTTGCCTTAAGGACCAAAGGAATCTAAGAAGCTCAGAAACTCTAATAGTTGATGTCCCATCAGACATCACGGGCACCAGGGACATACAACTGTATGTCACAATCCAGGGGTCACCTTAGTGGTATTTCCACTAGTTTCCAGGAAAGGAAAAAATTAACAATGTGGTGAGTTTTTGACAAAACTAAATGTATCCACTGTTTAAATTCTAATTATATCTTTCCTTCTATTCTGTTGTTGAGAGTCCTTTATTTTATTAAATGTGGTATCAAGATACAGTTGTGTTTTTGTTGTAGTATGCTTCTCAGCACATTTTAAAGAAGTTAGAAAGTCTGTTTATCCAATATTTTATTTCTACTGGTTTTAAAAATTTTGGTTCTCAACTCTAGAAACCAATCTATGGGCAAGGATAGCAAGAAGCCATCCTTGGAAAAAACTAGTTAATAACCTGCCTAGAGAACCTTTTTTTAAAGTCCCTTGGGAGTACCGTAGACTAGCAATTTTGGAAAATTATTTCCACTGAATAATTCATCATAAAAATGCAGACTAAGCTGCCATCCTCAAGAGAGGAATACAGTTCTAACTATCAAAGCTAGCAAAACTTCAAGGCTTCAAAAAAACTTAAAGTGACATTACCATGCTAATGTTACCTATTTGTACTGTAACTCTAGATCAAAAAAACAGATGTTTAAAACTGGATAAGGCTGCTCAAATTTAACACCATTATCTTGATAAGCTTTCCCTACCACACTCCTACCTACTTAAACATTACCCAAGAGAAACAAGCAATTTTAAGGATCTTTCTCAATGTAATAATGTAACCATTCCCTGTTACAATCTATATGGTGAATGCTAAGTTTTAATTAACTATATAAATAAAAGAAGTTAAGGATAGAAAGCAAAAAGGCAAAACAAAACACTAACAGTTTGTTATCCAATTTTTCAAAAGGACAGTTACAACTGCAAGTTCAGCTGTAAACCTTTACACATTCTCTGCTTGGCTGGGATAACAGATATGTGCACACACTAAGCATCAATTCTGAGGGCTTGTTTTATTAAACCACAGAATGGAAGTATATTTAAAGGCTTGTTAATCAGATCAACAAACTACATGTGAGTTTAATGTATATGGCCTTTCTAAAATGTGAGATTTTAGAAATCTACCCTGTTCAGTTCACCACTGTTAGCCCTTTCAGATTTTCCTCTGAGGCTCCCAGCTGGAGATACATAAGATATTTGTGGTCATTCATGGTGGGTGTAACAATCTAGGGAGTGTCTCCTCAAGACAACACAAAGAGCCAACAGCAAAGGGAAAAGCTTCCCTTAACTCAAAGGCTTCCTTCCTGTTCTCTGTCAAAAAAAAAAAAAAACAAGGCTCCAAACTTCTTCCCTCAAGGGAACTGCAAACAGAGCCTGTCCTCACGCCTCTTCTGACAGCAGCAAAGCTCGTCACACCAGTAGACCAGACTCTGAAGGACCCCACATAATCCACAACTCCACTCTGCTTTCAAAAGAAAGGGTAAGAGACACAAACCAAAGGGACACACACACACACACACACACACACACACACACACACACAGGAGTTGTCCATCCACCAAAGATCAGAAATACTGGGGATTAACCCGAGTTTGGTAGAGTTGTAATAGAATCCTCAGAAACAAAACAAGCTGCCCAAGGAAGCTTTAAGCTAACAGCTGTGAAAATGTCATTTCTCCACCCCCATACATACATACTTATTGCATAAAACAGCTGTACGCCTGCAAGAACAGCTTAAAGATCACTGGGTCCTGAAAGAACACAACTGTACAAAAGGAAAACAAATTGAAATGTCCAAATCAGAGGATTCACAATGCCCTGCAGCCACATGCAAAAGCTGCTGTTGCAGCAAAGGAAGGAGGCATGCAGAATGTCTGTACAGGACGGAGGCTCCTCAGCCAGCTGATGACGACCTCGGGTATCTGGAGTTGGAGCTGTCTTATTTCACTTGACACCTTCAATTCTCTCATCAGCTACTGCAGGCAAACCGAGCTTGCGAGAACAGTGACCCTGTCCTCCCCAGCTTGCCTAACACTCTGACAAGAAGTAAATTACAAGGCAACCCATTTCAGCCCCTATACATTTTACTTACTTACTCTGTTTGACTCAACTTTACATTTAAGTATGGCTGGGACAAAATTGAACTTTAGAGCTTAAAAAAAACAGATGATCTAGTCTAGCCCTCAATTTTACAGATGAAGAAACTCAGATGGAAAAGGATTAGGGCTCACTCCAGGATACAGACCAAGTCAGGGGCAGAACCAGGAGACACCCATTCTTCCCACCCTGCTCTTCGTGCCATGCTGATCCTCTGCACAGATGGGGTACAGGAGCTGAGGTTGGTATCACCACACAGTTAAAGGGGCTAAAGCAGGGAACAAGGGTCCACAGGCCACTGGAAAGCTGAAGACCCTGTGCTCCCCCAGAAGTCAGTACAGGGGAAGGGACAGACAAGTACCCTGCATCTAGACAATTTAGGTCATTCCTTTCCCTTCTGCTGAAATTCAAGTACAAACAAATAAGGAGAGGCATTATGGTTAAATACACCTGGCTGGGAGTAGGAGGTTTTTTCTAAAAATGGGAGAGAATTTATTTCTGAGGCTTTACCTTCACAATAATACACACCGTTGGCACAGGAAGACCCTGTTCAAGTTCCATGAATTGCCTTTAATGAGGTAAATATTTAGGCTGACTTTATGAGGCTTTCAGACATTCATTTTGAGAAAGTTAATGGTTCTGAGGATTTGCATACATGATCACAATCAAAATGGTAAAATAAACCGAAGGACAACTTGTGAAAGTGGGTTTTAAAACCTGGTTTATTACACTAGACCAGTGGATTTCAACCTTGGCTACACATGAGAATAAAGTGCCAACCATGTGAGACAGTTGCCTTGGACATTCAACTTGGTCAGTCCTTCAGATGACTACACCCCCAGACTTCTAGTCTTCACAGATGAGGCCCCAGACATTGTGGAGAAAAGACACATCATATCTACTTTGCTCTGTCCAATTCCTGACCCACAGAATCCATGGACATAAGAAAGTGGTTGTTTTAGACCACTAAGTTTTGGGGTGATTTGTTTAGCAACAGTAGTAACTGGGACACCTGGGACGTACTTAAAAATCCCAATGTCCAAGTTGCACTGCAGCCCAATTAAGCCAGAATCTCTAGGTGTGGGACCCAGGCATCTATCTGTAAAGCACCCCAGGTAATTCTAATGTGCAACCATGGTTGAGAACCATCTCTAGGTCTATGCTGTCCAATACACTAGGCACCTGCCATATGTAGCTATTTAAATTAATGAAAATTAATTTAGATCTTTGATTGCACTAGCCACATTTCAAGTGCTCAATACTCACATATGGTCAGTGGCTACCATATTGAATAGCAGATATACAGAACATGTCCATCGACACAGAAGATTCTATTGGACAGTGCTGGTCTAGACTAGTGGTGCTCAAAGCTTGGTTCTGAGCTAACAGCATCACCTGGAAATTTGTTAGAAATGCAGATTCTCAAGTCACACACCAACCCTGCTGGATATAACCTTTAGGGGTGGGGTTCTCCAGATAATCTTATGCACACTCAAGTGAGAAAACCACTGCTCTGGTTACTGCCCATACAAAATAATGTTTTCCATGACCTATCTCATACTTATATCTGAAAATTATCAACTTTTAACGCCATTATAATGAAAGAGAATAGTTTATGTTGTCATAAAATTTCAAAGATACATTTTTATATTGGCAAGCTTGTTTGAGAAGAAATGCCTTTCAGTTGGCAAAGAATTATTTAAAAGTTTCATAAAGATGCTCTGTTATTTATAATCGTTAAGAGAAACAACCTTGACAATATAGAAATGGTTAAAAATTTTAAAACAACACACTATTCAATTATTAAAATTACAGAGGTGGGCAAAAGTAGGTTTACAGTTATAAGTACACAAAACAGAGTTTATTCTTTCATTATTATTTATTGTATTATTTTCCATATGAACAACTGTAAACCTACATTTGCCCACTCCTATCTAATTGTGAAAACTATGCTTCATGACGCTATATAAATGGGAGAAATGCAAAACAAAATTGTAATTGCAAATATTTATATTATATGAACAAAGACAGTATGAAAGTAGAGAAAAAATAAGAATAACTCATTTGTTAAGCTTGGCTGAACAAGGATCCCACCCCTTTTATTTCTGCCATGCTTCTTATAGTTACCTGTGCAAAAATATATTAGACTATCTAATGAAGCAATGGGAAAAAAATACAGTTGTGTTTTGATGTGAAAAGTCTATTCCAAGAACATTTGGTAAAATAGTTCTAATACTTTATCAATAATTCACTGAACTGCTCACTTCAGAGTAACGTGAAATAAAGACTGGATTGAAGCAAATGATGAGGCCTGGACTGGGTGTCCTTCTAACACTGAAAGTCTACAAGAATTTCTCCTCTCTTCTTTTTTAAACTTAATACTACAATCAAATATAAGAACTATGCATTTTTTACAAATAAAATTTTAGAGATGGGAAAACAATTTTTTTCCTCTGTTTATTTAGTTTCCACATAGGTTGAGTGGTAAAATGTCAAATAAATCCAACAACTATGTGTTTCTCACATTTTCTTCTTACATTTACAAGTCTAAATTCCGAGAAATACTTCGTAGAGTGATCTTCTTTGAAAAGAAGACCTCACCTAAATAAACTCTTGAGTGTTTTAATATGCTTTCATATAAATTTTAGCATTACTTCCTTTACTGACAGCTCTGTTGTTAGTAAACTTAATTTCTTACAATGACACGATACAAAATCATCTTTCTGAGTATTTCTGTATGGCATGGTGTCTCTGCTATTCTGCTTCCTTCCTAGGTAATGCTCTCCAAACTCATTTAAACTCTAAATGCATTAACACCTTCTCTGTTCTAGCTCCTGCGAAGATTTAAGAAAAGGTAACTGTGGTTGAATAACTAAGAAATCTTGATGTCTTCACAAAGCCTACTATTTGTGAGAAACTTGTTCCTGTAAATTTCTTAAATGTATAAGTGCATGGCATGTGCAATTTTGTTGAAAATTTGAAACAATCCAAGTTATACACTTATCTCTAACTAGATTTTGCCAAAAGCAGCCAAAGTAAGTGGTAAGATAATAAAGTGGCCAGTTTGATTGATACCATTTTGAAAACATTTCCCAGTCCAACATGTATACACATTTTTAAATTAAAAAGTCTGAATTAAAATGTTTGCATGAGTGATACAATTAGGATTTTTTCAAAATTTTCCAACTTTCTGTACTGACGGCAAGTAATTATCTTCATGCATGTGGGTAACTGAGAGTTGTCTGGGGCAGCTACCACCTCAGTTCTAGCATTTACATAGGCTCTTAAGAGAATCAGTATTTTTATTTCTATTGTTGGAAGTTAAAAAGGGTACTTGATAAAAATTTCTAATAATAATGTTTTTTAATAGCAAAGAGCACACACAAAATGATTTCTGTGTGCTGGGTGGACATTCTTGAACATAGGTACTGAGAACACACAAATAAATCATAAATAGTTTTACTCCAGAGAAAGCCCAGAGTCTACCTGGATATAGTTACACCTGAGATACTCCCTTAACCTTAAAGATAGAGAACAACACAAACAAAACAATGCATTATGTGGGAGCAGACTACATAGAGGATCTATCATCAGTGTCCTCAGAAAGAGGGAAAATGCCACAACCAAGAAACAAGAACAGGATGCTATTAAAAAAATCAGGGACCAAAAAAAAGAACTCCTGAAAATTAAAAATGTAGTAACAGAAAAGAAAAATTAAACATAGGGATTGAAAGATAAAGTGAAAGAAATCTCCCAGAAGGTAGAACAACAAAACAAGAGATGAAAGTAGAAAGGAAAAATAAAAAGTAATAGATGACCAGTTCAGGAAACTAACTCTATATCCAAATAAGTGTTTGGGGGTGGGGGGGTGAATAAACAGAATGAACAAAGAGGAGAATATGTTCATTAATTAATTTAAGAATTTTTTTTAGAACTGAAGAACATGAGTTTCCAGGACAAAAAGGCCCCCACTGTAGTGATCTCTCTCTCCCGATCTCTCCTGATCTCTCTCTCTCTCCTCTCTCTCTCTCTCTCTCTCTCTCTCTCTCTCTCTCTCTCTCTCTCTCTCACACACACACACACACACACACACACACACACACACACACGGGCAGGGGGAGAAGAGAATATTCTACAAGATTCAGAGAGGGAAAATCTTGGTTACGTACTAAGGATTAGCCATCCACACAGCTTTAGACTTTCCAACAGAAACATCGGAAGATAAAAGACATTAGGGCAACCAAAAGCTTTCATTTGATACCCATCAGAACTATCAATGAGGTAGGTGGGTAGAAAAAAGACTATTTTCATGGTTTCAAAAAAAACTTCACCTCCCAAGCACCCTTTCTCAGGAAAGTACTAAAGAATGTGCTCTATAAAACTGAAGCAGTAAGCCAAGAAAAGGAAAAAAGAGAAACAAGACATCCCACAGAGAAGACAGGTAAAGGGAATCCTCAGAATGATGTGATGGAAACCTCAGGATGGCGGCTAAACCAGGCAGAGAAGGCCACCAGTTCACAAAGGAGCATGTCAGAAGGGTCAAGGAGAAATGTCTCTAAGAAAATGATATCAAGAGAGTACTTGATCTGCCTGAATGTCTTGAAATGAGACTTAGGCAAGGGGCAGAGAATGTAAATGCTGAATTAAGGATAAGTACATAGAAAAAGCAGCAAATTAAAGAAAAGGGAAAAACAGAAATAACTGTTAACTCTAGGGGAAACAAAAAGTTCTCCTGACAGGAAAAGAGATGACAGAAGAGTACATTGTTCAACTATAAACAGTCATATAAATACTGTAAATACTAAATATTGATACAACCCAAATTACTATATAACTATATTGGGAATATGGGGAATGGAAGGAATTTGGGGTGGGCTGGGGACAGGACACAGAAAGAGAACAAAGAGAGCAAATAAAAAACTAGCACTACTAGCATGTCTCTCCGAAATATGGAAGGAAATTCCAAAAGAATGAGCTAAAATTGCTGTATGTGGTTGCCACTGGGGAAAGAAATAAAGAGAATTTTTTTTTTTAAATCATGGCCTTCATAAACTATAGAACTACTTTATACTTTCAATTATGTACACTGATTTAAATGTACAGGGTGGGATGTTAGTGCTGTGTCTCAGTTGGTTGAGTGTCGTCCCATATACCAAAAGGTGGTGGATTTGATTCCCAGTCAGAACACAGACCCAGATTGTGGGTTCAGTCTCCAGTGGGGAGCATATGGGAGGCAGCCAATTGATGTTTCTCTCTTACATCAATGTCTGTGTCTCTGTCTCTATCTGTCTGTTGGTCTCTCTCTCTCTCCCCACCCCCTTTCCCTCTGAAATAAATTTCTTATTTTTTTTTAATTATTTTTATTTATTTATTTATTTTTTAATTAATTTATTTTTGTTACAGATGTTTCTCCTTTTTTCCCCACTGACACCCTCCTCCCCATCCCCCCACCCCGTCCCCAGCTTTGTTGTCCATGTCCATCAGTTATGCATACATGCGCATAAGTTCTGTGGTTTATCTCTTCCTTCCCCCCCACCCCCTCTTCTGAGGGGTGTCAGTCTATACCCTACTTCCACATCTCTGGGTCTACCCTGTTCCTCAGACTGTTATGTTCATTGAAATAAATTTTTTAAATAAATAAATAAATATACAAGGTGGGGAAAAAAGTAGGTTTACAGTTGTTCACATGGAAAATACAATAATTAATAAATAATAATACAAGAATAAGCTCTGTTTTAAGTACTCACAACTGTAAACCTATTTTTGCCCAACCCTGTAGATATACATACATAATATACACACATATATATCTAGAATCCAACCTCTTGCCCACTAAACTTGCATTTTTCAGATTATAAATTTGAGACCTATTAATGGATTGTGAAATTAATTCAGTAAGTCGCAACCATCATTTCTAAAATGAATTAGAGCAGAAGGGGATGGAAAATAACTGACACTGCACTTAGCAAAGTTTTTCATGAGCCTTCATACACATATACACACAATTCATAATGTAAAATATATTTCTAACTGGGGACTATAAACAAAATAACTTTAAAATTATTCATCTACACTGCATTATAATCACTTTTAGTCTTGTTTTTAAAAGTAAGAGATTTCAACCTACCTTTATTTTATGGCCTTCAGTCCTTATGCTTACATATAATGGGAGAACTGTGAAGGCATGTACCTACTTTTTTTTTTTTAAAGAATAGTTGTACTGATTTTTAGAGAGGGAGAGAGGACAGAGGGAGAGAAACATCGATGTGAGAAACATTGATTGGCTGCCTTCTGCAGGTCCACCACCTGCAGTCAAACCCACAACCCAGGTATGTGCCCTGACCAGGAATCGAACTGGCAACCTCCTGGTGCATGGGACAACGCCCAACCAACTAAGCCACACCAGCCAGGGCCTACCTTTATTTTATTTATTTATTTATTTATTTATTTATTTATTTATTTTTTATCCTCACTGGAGGACATTTTTCCATTTTTTGTTCAGAAAGAGTGGGAGGGAGAGAGAGGAAGAGAGTGAGAGAAAGAAACATCGACGTGAAAGGGACACATCGAGTGGCTGCCTCCCGCACGACCAACCAGGGCCAGGGACAAATTGCAACCGAGGTACGTGCTGCTAGCGGGAACCAAACCTGGGTCTCTACGGACCGCAGGCCAACGCTCTAACCACTGAGCCAAACCGGCCAGGGCCCTACCTTTATTTTAAAACAAAGAAATGGAAAATGTTGACAGCTAATGAAAATACTCCATTATAATGATGCCCTTTAAAATCCCACCGGTATCATGCATGAACAATGTTCACTCCTGCATCCGTGAAACCTAAACACTCTCTGCTTTCTTACAATCAACTCTGTAATATTTGAGCCAGGGAAACGAGTAACAACACGGAAAACAGAACAGAATTCAAAGTCATCCAAATAATTTTACAATATGGAATATTACGCTTCTTAGGTGATCTTTTAAATTTTGTATGACTTTCGCTAATATTTAAGTTTCTGATCTATAGAGACACTTGAGCAGAAGGACCCACCCCAGAAGCATTTTGGAGTGGCAGAGGAAGCCAGTTTGGAAACAAAAACTTGCAACATATAATGTATAAACTAAAAAATACGTATGCAGTTGATCAAGATGTAGCTTTCTTCCACTGACCCTCCCTCACACACGTTACAAGGTATGCTGCACACTTTGCAGTGTGGAAAACAGGCAAGAAGTGAAAACTGTGATGCTCTTTTACTAAAAGCCCACATTTAGCTCATTTTTTCTTTTAACGAAGCCAGGTTGTATATACATTGCTTTGGATGCTTCCCCTACCATTAACTTACATAAAATAATCAAGAATAAAAAATTCTGTAGAAAGCAAGTTCCATTTATACTCTCTACATGGTAAAACTTCACTTCCCCAAAATTTTAAAGATCAGACTCATAAGCCACCCATCTATGTTTTTAAAACCACCACTACCATTCACACTGGATGTAAAAAAGGATGAGTCTTAATATGCTGGTATTTAAAGATAGAAAAGATATTTGTTAAAGTACATATAAACAATATATAAGTATGTGTGCATGTATGAGAAATGAATGACTGTGGTTATCTTTGTTTTGAGAAGTGAGGGGATGGGAAGAGTAGGAGTGACAGCAGGGGTGAAAGGAAGATTTTTCACCATATTCTTTTTAATTTGATTTTTTAACTATTACCCATTTTGGCAAATTAAGGGTTCTCATTCTATTCCCCCTACTCCACACTGCTCATGCATGTGTGTGTGTGTGTGTGTGTGTGTGTGTGTGTGTACATGTGTGCATGCACAATCACCCAGAAGTGTGTGTGTGTGTGTGTACACACGTACATGCACAATCATCCAGAAGTGTGTGTGTGTGTGTGTACATGTGTGCATGCACAATCACCCAGAAGTGTATGTGTGTGTGTGTGTACACACGTACATGCACAATCATCCAGAAGTGTGTGTGTGTGTGTGTGTGTGTACACGTGTACATGCACAATCGCCGAGAAGTAATTTCTGGCAGGTATGCTTTCACTTTCTTTGACAAAGACTTTCTCCCATTCTTGCAAAAGTGAACCTACACTATTAGCATCCACGTGGCCAGCATAAATGTCACCTGTCTCTGCAGGGTGCCAGAACCCTGAGTCACTCCCACAGCCCTTCCTCAGTGCTCCACCACACTGGGAACCTAACTGGTACAGACATTTGCTGAGTGCCTGGCTTTGAGCCAGGTGCTGCTGGGGGGGCATGGGACACAAAGGTAAGTAGGATGAGATACTTGCCTTCAGGGAGCTCACAGCCTCAAAGAGGAGACAGAAGAGGAAATAGGTAATTTCCAAGTAATATAGTACATGCAGTGGCAAAAGTATAGTCTACACAATCTACCACATCATATTTTAATGATTTTCCCTCCCTTCTCCCACATCTCTCAAAGGTGAGATCCTCTGACACAGGCCCATCGTTACTGGGTCTACAGTTATTTTTGGATCTCCTGTGCCAAGTATGGTGCCCATATGATCTGAACTTCATAAATGTCTCCTGCATAGTAATGCAACTGTATTTTAA
Source organism: Tadarida brasiliensis (assembly GCA_030848825.1). Taxonomy (NCBI): domain Eukaryota; kingdom Metazoa; phylum Chordata; class Mammalia; order Chiroptera; family Molossidae; genus Tadarida; species Tadarida brasiliensis. The sequence goes on from CM061264.1 coordinate 79,555,540, forward strand.
TAAACAAATTCATGTCTTAATATTTCAGAACAGTAATTGTATACACATCAACTATTAACCTGGACCTCTGCAGTGTATTATAAATTTTAGACTATCAGGACCAAAACAAACATCTTTCACCTCAGAAGCCCTGTGATCTTTTAGTCTTCACCATGTAGTCTTGGCTTTGATTCCATAAAGGGGGAAAATTATAAAAGCTAAGCTGTCTGTTTCTTCCCTTGGAAATCAATGCACTCTCACTTGTTTTACTGGTAGGATTGAAAACTTTCACCCAGTAACTTAAAATTTCTTTTCATGATTAATACATTAATAATTTCTTACAAATTTCAGGAATATGGTACTTCTCAATTTGATACACGTCTGCCAATATTAATTTAAGGACGTCTTACACTTCAAACCTCGGATTTCTAGGTAAGAAAAATAATATTCTTGCCCTGGCCGGTTTGGCTCAGCGGTTAGAGCGTTGGACTGCGGTCCAGAGAGACCCGGGTTCGGTTCCCGCTAAGGGCATGTACCTCGGTTGCAGTTTGTCCCCGGCCCTGGTTGGTCGTGCGGGTGGCAGCCACTCGATGTGTCCCTTTCACATCGATGTTTCTCTCTCTCTCTCTTCCCCTCTCTCCCTCCCACTCTATCTGAACAAAAAATGAAAAAATGTCCTCGGGTGAGGATAAAAAAAAAAAATAATAATAATAATAATATTCTTGCCTTTCCCTGAGCTCTATCCCAAAACAAATGATAGAAATAAATTGTAAACATAACATGAAGCACTGTCATAATTAATCAACACAGAGCCCAAGGGAGGAACTGTTTCTATTTTTAAATGCACTGTTGCTTTAAGGGAAAACCTGGTGGAGAAACATGAAACCAAGCTGCATAATGAAAAATCAAAATTCAATTGGTGTCTCCATCCTTGCAATACAGTAATCCTAACCTACAAGCAACGCTGTTGTACTGAACCCTCTCAGTTGGTCTATAAACCAAATGGCTGGTACTCATGCAGAACCCCAGAGAAAGAGCCAGTCTACCACTCAAAGAATCAGATCTGTCAGAAGCACAGAACAAGAGAACAACCATATTTCAATGCTATTCTTGTAGCTTCAGAGAAGGGGCTATTCCAATAAGCAAGCATATGGGTAAATCCCAAAAGCATTCTACACGTTTTTACTTAAAAGATCCTGATTAGTAATGGCAGTGGCTACTGAAGCTCTAAAAATGATCAACTGATAATTTAGCATTTCTAATCAATTGCCTGCTGTTATAATTTCTATACAAATTCCACAAATAAATATTTCTCCCCACAAATGACAAGCTTCATTTCATTAGATAGTAGCTAACAGTAGCATTCCTTATGGTTAAGAGTGACAAGGAACAGGTGCTAAACCAGCAAGGAAAAGAAAAGCAGCAACTACATAACAGGAGTTAGAATATTCTACCTGTTTCTGTGACTGCTTTGAAGAATCTGACCCAGCAGAATTTTTTTCTGGAACAATATAAAAATATCCAGGTGTGTGTGTGTGGGGGGGGGGGGGGGAGCTGTTGATCTAATTTAACCTGTAGATATTTTAATGTACTTAATGAGTTTACTTACTATCCATGAAATATACAACTACACTGCTATACATGTATCTAAAATACTGTATTTAAAATGTATCTAAAAACCTTACCCAAGGATACATCCATTATTGAAAAATATTTAACACAACATTTTAAATATAACTTAGCTAATTACTATCACAACAATCTACTCTAGGTAGCAAAATGTTTGCAAACTGAATAAAAGCTGCTAGCCTTGGTACAAAAAGAACAAAACACAAAAAAACAAAACACTAATCTTATATTCTGATCATTAATTACCCCAAATTTAGCAAAACTGTGCCTGAACACCACATGATTATAGAATGGAAGTAGTTGCTTCCTTTAGCAATAAAGTAACAAACGCTACTTCAGATTCTCCAGTGAAAATCTTTGAAGAGCAAAAATCACTAAATTGTAGCACATCAGTCAACAGGTGACTTCTAGAAACACAAACTTATACTCATGTCCCAGAGGAATTAATTTTGCCAAATCTCCCTTTTTTTTTTTTTATTTCCTATATTTTATAAGCCAGTGCATTGCTATACTGAATGAATTCCAACTGTTTTCTTCTCAGGGGCGTACCAGAAAAATGCCAAATATTCAAATTATTTTAGGGCATTTTCCCATACTGCTGGGTGGAATAGAGCAGAATTAATAAGGATCCAACAGTTACAACTTTTCAAATGCAAATATGTTGCCATCTAGTAAAACCGCAGCCCCCTTTTAAACATCCCTCCAGTGTCTACACAGCTCGGACACTACTTTTGTTTCCTTGAAAATCAAACTTTGAGTATTACATTCAGGCATTATCTCAACTCAGCACCACCACCACCAACAACAACGAAGATTTTAAATGGTTCAGGCCTCAGCCTGCACCTTAGACTGTTACGCCTTATTATCGGGTCCTCTCCCGTTTTACACACAGTCTCTAAACAAGTCTGTCAAATGAAGCAGACAGTGCACTGGTGTAAAGAACCTGGGGCACTGGGTTCCGAGAACAACAAGGTCTTGGAGTGGTCACTTGCCAACTCAGGCCTCAGTTTTCTTATCTGTAAAATGTGGCTATTAGACTAATCATCTTTAGGGTCCCACCCATCCGGCACCTCTATGTCTGGGTGCCTCGAAGCCTGGGCCTGCCGGGGACACAACTGACTGTTGCTAAGCTCTGGCCAGGGTGCCCGGCCTGATGCCGCTGGGGGGGGGGGGGGCAGAGGGAGGAGAGGAACTTGGACTTGTAACAGCTTCAGACAGGAGCGTGCGACAAACTTGAAGCCGATCGCCCTAACAATAGGAAAGAGCACTCCCATTTTCCTGGCTCAAACTTGGAGACTGCGGGGTCGGATCGTCCTCCCGCCCTGCGTGCGCCCGCGTTACCTTTCTCCCTGTTTGGTATTGGAAGGAGGAGGGTGCAGGACCGTTTGATTCCCTTCCATCTCCACCACGCACTTAGTGTTCAGTTCCAGTTCTGAAAGCAAAGGGGACACGAACGTTGCAAAGTCGAGCATCCCGCCGGCGCGGGCTCTCCCGGGAGGCGGCCGAGCCGGACACCGGCGCCCGGGTCTGCGCGGCCGGTGCGGGCGCCGCCTCCGCCCGGCTCTCCGGCCTCGGCTGCGCGCTCGCCGCCCGGCCCCGCGGCCCCGCAGTTTCCAAAGTTGCCCCCGCCCTCGGCCAGACCCCTGATAGAAACGAGCGGAAAGCTCCTCACCTCGTCGGTTCATGGGCCGGACCCGGACAGCAACTTTTACCTTGGTATCCGACATGTTGGCGGCGCCCGCTCGGCCGGAGGCGGCCCCTCACGCGCCGCGCCGCCGCCGCCGCCGCCGCGCGCCCCCCGAGCGCGGCCGCCGCCGCTCCGCCGTGAGCTCCGTGAGGCAGCGCCGAGGCGCGCGGGCCATCCCGGGGGAGCGCGACGCGGGGCACGGCCGCGGCCCGGGGAGGGGCGGGCGCGGGGCGGGGCGCGGCGGGCGGGGAGGAGGCCGCGCGGGCCCAGGCGCCGCTCTAGCCGCGCGGGCCCAACCGAGCGCGCAGCGCCGCGGCCGTTCGCTGCCGCCCGGGGCCCGGCCGCACCGCCATCTTCGCCGCCCCGCCCGCCCGCCGGGGCCCCGCGGCTCGGGGAGGCCCGACTCGGCGGCGCGCGGCGTCCTCCGGAGCCGGCGGGGCCCGGGCGGGAACGGGGCTCGGGGACCGCCGGGATCCGGGGCGGGACGCCTGCTGTCCCCGGGCGGGGCTCCCGGGCCAAGCCCGCACCGGCGCCTGCGGGGACCCCCCGGGGATCGCCGTGGACCCGAGTCACCTTCTGGGGCCGCTGTCACCCGCAGCCCCGGAGCCTGGGCGTGCCGGGTGGGCAGGCCTTACCCACGGCACTAAATGCGCCTGAACCGAAACGCCGGCCCCTCCGCCCGCCCGGCGCGGAGCCTGCGGCGGCGTCTTAAGAGCCTAGTGGGGAACCGAGGCTAGGAATTGATCTGTGCATCTACCACCGAAAGAGTATGTGTGTGTACATAGTGCTCCGCTCCTTTCGCTTCCCTTCCACTTCTCTGGCCGTGGGAGGGATGTCAAGTGGGCTGGGAGGGTCATTAACTCTTACATAAGAATTTAATAGCAGTGGATTCTGTCGTCCTGCCAAACGCAGACCTCGCTGCCAGGGCGGAACTGGGTGAATCAGATTTATTCTGTTTGGTTCAACAAGGGTTTTGGGGCGCTGTGTGCCAGGCAGGGACTTTGAAGCGTGCAGAAGTGTAAAATCCAGAGTTCAGATCTGAGGAAATCTTTCGATTTTGCGTCAATGTGGAAATTGATTCCTAAATTCATTGGAAGTTGTATTGGGGGCCTATTGTGCCACCCGTGCTGTGGGGTACACTCTCAGACATGAGTAAAGTTATGCCTCTTGTGCTCCAGATGCGCTCTATGGCAGGTATAGCATGGAGTCAGGATGCCAGGCTGTGCAGGTGGTATGAGAGGTTCAGTTCTCTCTGGAACAGGCGCCTGCGATGGGCTTGACTTTAAGTGATGCTCAGCTGATGCTACTTTTCCACCCCTGTGTTGTGCCAGGGCCAGCTAATTCAGTCCACCTCTGAACACCTGTGGCATCTTTCCTTCCTCTCCTTCCCTACCGTGAAGCTACTTCATCCACCCATTCATCTATTTAACAAATATGTACCAAGACTTATGGTGTGATAAACACTATTCTAGGCTCTTGGGATATATTCCTGAACAGAAGAGGCAAAATTAACAGCCTCCTGGGGCTAACAATATGTCTATGCCTGTTTCCTTATCTTTGGGCTACTGGGACATCTTCTTAACTGAACTTCTGTCATCTTTTCTGTATCCAGCTGTCAGATTGATTTTTCATGAGTAAAATTTTATCGTTTGATCATGCGCTCTATTCCATTGTTCAAGAAGCCCTCTTGATAATCTGGCTTATCCTATTAGTATTACCTCCCTTGCTCCTGAAATTCTTCATTTCATCCCGAATTTTTTCACAAGCAAGGTTGCCATTGTTCTGTAGTTTCCACCAATGTAAATTATAGAGGGTTGAATTGTGTCTCCAAGAGATACCTTCAAGTATTAACCCCCAGGACCCATGAATAGGACCTTATTTGGAAACAGGGTCTTTGCAGGTGTAATCAAGTTAAAATGAGATCTTACTGGGTCAGGATGGGTGTTAAATCCAGTGACTGGTATCTTTATAAGAAAAAGGAGAGGGAGGTTTGAACCCACACATATAGGGGAAAGGCCATGTAAAGATGGAGGCAGAGTAGAGTCATGCAAGCACAAACCAAGGAAGGCCACGAATTTCCAGGAGCTCTGACAAGCCAGAAAGAGGCAAGGACGGATTCTTTCCTAGAGCCTTCAGGGGGGCGCATTGCCCTTCCAGCAGCTTGAGTTTGGACTTCTAGCATCCAGAACTGTGAGAAAATAAATTTCTGTTATATTAAGCCATATGGTTTGTGGTAACTTGTTAAAGCAGTCCTAAGAAACTAAGGCAGGGATTAACATCTCTACCTGTCCCCTGACCCATCTTTTTTCACCTCTCCCTCCCTCCATTCTCTGCCGTATCATGAAAGCCTTGAATACCTAAGAAATGTCAACTGTATTCTAGAGGCAGTGGAAACTGATTGAAGGTTTTGGGTTTAGAAGACAAGGCCTGACACGTTCAGAGCAATCTGAGGAATGATTTCATAAAAGACTATGCAGAGGAATGTTGCAGATGAGAGGTGATGATGGCACGAACAAAGCGCAAATGTAACGCAAGGAACAGATGCAGGACTTTGTGTGGAGATAAGAGTGGGATGACTTAACAACCAATGGGACTGAGCACTGAGGGAGCCAGAAGGGTTACAGGTGACTGGGAAAGGGTCTGGGAGGATCGTGGCCCATAACATACCATAAATGGGTGAGGAAAGAGTAGGTCTTGAAGTAAGAGGGGCATGGTTAATTTGGTGTTGCTGGCTAAATAGTTTCCATTGGTTCTTTGCTGAGGGGTCCCTCCTGCTTTTCACCTTTCCCAACCCTTTCCAACTTTAAAAGCTCAGATTAATCCTTACCTCGTCTAAGAAGCGTTTACTAAACGTTTCTTCTTCAAAACAGTTTTAGCCTTAACTCATTTGAAAGTGTATCTTCGGGATACACTTCTGGACGCTTCTGCAACATCCCCCAAAGTGGTTACCCTCTGCTTGAATATGTCTGGTGGCAGAATGCTCACTGTTGCATCACTGCTTTCAAGTTCTACAGTTAGAAAAGATCTCCAGAAAGAATTGAATTACCTCTCCAGAATATCCCCGAATATTGATATTAGTGCTGTCTCCTAGAGCTTCACACGCCAAGTCAAACTCCTCTTAGACATGACAGCTCTCAGATACTTGAAGATGGTTCTCATGTCCTTCTGAAGAGATCCGTTCCTCAGAATATGCTTGTCTGGTTACAGTTGTTGTAGAACACATTCTCCCAAAACTTAGCAGCTTAAAACAATTTGAGAAGGGCTCATCTGGGCAGTTCCAGCTCTGGTTCTATCATGAGGTTGCAGTCAGATTGCAGCTGGGGGACTGGAGCAGGCCAGGCATTTCTCTTTCTCTAGGTAGGTTCAAGGTCTCTCCATATGGTCTTTCTGCATGGGTAGATGTGGCTTCCTCACAGCATGGTGGCTAGGTTCTAAGAGGGAGCATTTCAAGAGGACCAGAGCAAGCCATGTCATCTGTTATGGCCTTACCTTAGAAATCCTGCAGTGTCACTTCTGCCATAGCCACACGAGCCCTCCCAAATCCAAGGGGATGGCTATGTTCTCCTTATCTCATTGGGGGAAATGTCAAAGTTAATTATTTAGGAAGGTCCTGCGGGGTGGGAACTACTTGTTGTAGCCCCTTTTGGAAAATACAAATGGCCACATAATGCCTTCTCTCAACTGTCCTGGCCATCCTCCTCTGAAAGTGTGTTATGATAAAGTAAGGCTTAGGAATTAGATAGCCTGTGTTTGAATCTTGTCTCACCTATTCATAGCCTGGCATATGTAGTTTAACTTCCCCAGTCTCCTATCAGTTCACGAGTAAATGTGGAATCTGAACTCCTACCACACAGGATGTTGTGACACCTTTATGAGTGAATGCTTTTTATGCAATGTTTCCCTTTTCTGAGAACTAGTGTTCCCTCTCCCCTACACCCCAGCCCATGGCTCTTCCTCTGCAGCTGCCATATTTGTGTTAATAACCCCAGCTGCCTGGTATATAGTTCATAGGACACCAAGGGCTATTCTTGCCACATACTGAGTCTATTGGGTTCTTTGCCCTGGAAATCTGGGCTTGGTATTCAGAGGGTTGTGACCCGAGAGTATAACCCTTAGAGTCAGACTGTCTGGTGTGAATCCTGAACCTTCCCTTTATGAGCTAGAAAATCTGTATGAACTCTCTGGGCCTCAATTTCCTTATTTGTAAAATAGGATAATGGTGATTGATGATAGTAGAAGTACCTACTTTCTAGGGTTTTTCTGAGGATAAAATGAGTTAATACTGGTGAAATCCTCCTCACAGCATTGTGAATGGGGGCTGGCATCTCCAGGAAGTTAACCTGAGGGCTGTGGACTGGCTGTATTTTTCATAGTCACAGGGACGGCCACAACACTTCTCTGAGGAAGAATCCTGGAGCAGTTGTGCATGACACTTGGGGAAAAGGGAACTGTTTGGGTTTCTGAAAACCTTGCAGATTCTGCTTCTAGGCTCCATCAAGGCTGAGCTGCATTCCTGATCCTGGATTCTACAGTGGCGACAGAACTAACCTGGGAAAAGTGACTGAGAAGACAAGAAGATGCTCAACGAACAGTAGCTATTATATTTTGTCAGCATGGATAATAAATTACAAAAAATATTGCTGACATCCTCCTCCATCCTTAAGACCCTTCAGAAGGGGGGTATTTAGAGTTGGATACATAGATGATAAACATGATAAAGAATGAAAGGCAGCACAGTGCAAGGAGTGGAAGCATGTACCTTGGAGTCACGCAACCCCGGGCTCGAATCCCAGCTCTGCCCCTTGCAAGCTGCACAGTATTGTTCAAGTCAGTTATCCCAGCTCTACTTCCATTTCCTGATCTTTAAAATGGTGCTGATGGCCCTGGCCGGTTTGGCTCAGCGGTTAGAACATCGGCCCACAGACCAAAGAGCCTCAGGTTCGATTTTGGCCAAGGGCACGTACCTGGGTTGTGGTTCGTCCCCGGTCCTGGTCGGGATCTTGCAGGAGGCAACCAGTCGATGTGTCTCTCTCACATCGATGTTTCTCTCTCTCTCTCCCCCCACCACATTCTATCTGAAGATAAATGGAAAAAATAAAATAAAATGGTGCTGATGCCCTGGGCTGGGTTCGAGCATTGTCCTGATAGGCCAAGGTTGCAGGCTCCATCCTGGTCAGGATACAGGAAGTAATCAATGAACGCATGAATAAGTGGAACAGCAACATCTCTCTCTCTCTCCCTCCCTCCTTCCCTCCTGCCCTTCCTTAAATAAAGTGGTCCTGCTGATGATACTTACATTGATGTGCCAGACACACTTAGACCAAGATCTGACACACAGTAAGGGTAAAGTAAGCATCAGGTGTTATTATTATTGTAGATATCATCATCACTGTTACTATTATTTATTGATCGAGGACTCCCTTCAGTGAGCCTAGGTTACTCAACATTATTTAATCGGTATGACCCTACCATATTCTTTAAATGTCTGAGGTATTTCACAGTATGAAATGGAGAGTATCCTTAAAACAATCCCCAAGAGGGAAAGCCCTCAATATTGCAATGCCATCAGCCCTCCCGGAGCCCCTAAGAAGTACAAATTCCCCAAATCAAGGCCACAAAGGTACCTATGGTCCTGCCACTGTTGGATTCTCAGGCCAGTTTGCTAGGAAAGGATGGGGTGGGGGGCCTTTCCCAAGGCCTTCCCTAGAAAGAAGTTCCCAAAGGGCTGCAGGGGAGGTTGTGGGAACCCCAACCTCAGACATCTGGCAAGGGGAGTCCAAGGCTATCCATCTATGAAGCAGTCATAGACTGTACACTGAGGATTTTAACTGGATGGACTTCTTACGAGAAATCTGCAACTTTCTTAATTCACCCATACTTGTTTTTTCCTTATTTAATGAAGTAAGCAGTCAAACAGGCTAATGAAAGGATGCAAGTGCTTTTCTCGAGCAACAGCAAGGAAGACTCTGGGAGCTGGACAGACAGTGTCCCAGTCCAGAGTCAGAGGACAGAGAAGCGCAGGGCGCAGCAAGGCAGCTTCTTGAGGTCATGGGCCTGCTGTGCAGCAGTAAGGCTGACCTGAGAACTGGCCTAGCCTGAGAGGAGCCCCAGACCGGGGCTGCGTTATGGAAAGGCTGGGGGGTGGGGGCTCCCTGACAGCACAGCCTGGCCCGGACATTTTCAACCGTCTCTGCAATCTCCAAAGACCAACTTAACCAGCTACAGCTGCTGTGCACACCAGTCACTAGACACACCCCAGTCTGTGCCCTTCACAAACATGCTCTTTGTTAGGGCGAACTTGTTAATAGGCCTTTACTTTACAAACTGGAAACGCCATGGGCTCTGAAAAACTGGCAGACACCTGATAACAAACACCCCAGGGCCTCTGGAATCATCCAATTTCTATAAGACAAAATTCCAGACCTGTTTCGGTGGGAAGAGGGCTGCCAGGCTGATGTACAAACTGCTTAATGGCCTAAGTCTACAGAGGATTAATGAGTCATGATGGAGCAGGCAAATACTTAAATAAGAAGCTTTCTCTAAATCTCCTTTAACAACTGTATCTGTCAACCAAGGCTAAGTTACAGCAGGGTGACCAGCCACCATCGAATTTCAGTGGCTTATGACTCACATGACTTGTCTATCACAGCCTGGTTGTCCATCACAGGTCTGTTCCTATCATGTTCATTCCGAGTCTCCCAGCCTGATGAAACAGAATTGTGGTAGAAGGAAAAGAGAAGGCGACAGACCACACAATGGCTCATCAAGCTTTGGCTCAGAAATGGCACATATCGCCCTGGCCAGTGTGGCTCAGTGATTGGAGCATGGGCCCACGCACCAAAGGGTCATGGGTTCAATCCCAGGGTGTGTGGGAGGCAACCGATCAATGTTTCTCTGTCACATCAATGTTTCTCTCTCTCTCGTCCCCTTCCCTCCTTCCCTTCCACTCTAAAAATCAATAGAAAAAATATCCTCTGGTGAGGAGTAAGAGAAAAAAAAAAAAAAGAAAGAAATGGCCCATATCACTGCTCAATTTTCATTGGACAAAGCAAGTCACATGGTCAAGCCTAGCCTTGATGGGGCAGGAAAGAATAATTCTCCCCAAGGAGTGTGTAATGTGGGGAGATATATATATGTAAATAAAATAAGAAATACCCATTTTGGTTTCTACACCTAGTTCCTGGCTCACAGCTCCTAAAAATCTTCCAATTACCTAAGTGTTTAGAGCATAGGAGCATCTTTTGTTACGATATTTGATTTTTTACCTTCATTCCTGAAATAGCTCCAGAGCATTAATGGTGAAATGAGGTGATTGTTAGAAAGCTCCTAGATAACCAGAGGATGAGAGCTGGTTGCCAAGGAAACCAACCATGTGATTAGAGGATTGGCATTCTTCCCCCCACCCCCACCCCACCACCCTCCACCTTTACCTCAGGGGAGGGGAGAGGGGCTGGAGGTTGATTCAATTACTAATAGCCAGTGATTTAATCAGTCCTGCTTACACAGTGAAACCTCCATTAATTTTTTCTCAAAGGATTGGATTTAGGGAGCTCCGAGGTTAGGGAACACTTGGAGGTGCTGGGAGAGGGGTGTGCCTGGCGAGGGCAGGGGAGCTCCACACCTCTTGCACATGCCTTGTGCTATGCATATCCTTTTGTAAATCCATAAGTAGTTAGAAAGTAAACTGTTTTCATGAGTTCTGTGAGCCGCTCTCGAAAATTATCAAGCAGAAGAGGGGGTCATGGGAACACATGGGAACAGCCTGGACTTGTGATTGGTGTCTGAAGTGGGACGGGAGGCAGCCCTGGGGGACAGAAGCCTTCGCCTGTGGGATCTGATGCTAACTCCAATTGCAGGCCATCCAAGTGGAGTGTCAGACTTGAGTTAACTTGTAGGACACCTACTTGGTGTCCTCCCATATTTGGAGAACTACTTGGTGAGGGGAAAACCCCCCACACATTTGGAGTACAGAGATATGCGGTGAATAGTGAGTAGACAGAAAACACAGTGAGTTTGTTCCATCACAAAAGGACTCCAAACCATTTACCTACCACAATAACATGTATATGTCTCAACAGTTAACAGTAGCAAACATTTATTAAACACTGACTGCTTACTAAGCACAGTTCTAGTATTTAACCCTCACAATAACCCTATGAAGCACACATTATTATTATCTTTCATTATACTAATCAGTAAAAAATAAAGAGAAAGTTTAGGTTACTTGTTCAAAGTCACATACCTGGCATGAGGTGACCTTAGGATTTGAATACACATACAAACTGGAACATGCATGTAAGTGGTTTTCTTAAGGGTGATAATGGATTTGCCCTGACACATATAATTTTCTGGCACAAAAAGATAAGCAATATAAATAATAGTCTGTTCATATTATGCTTTACAGTTTAATGCAATAGGTAGCTTCCACAAGAGTCACAAAATACTATGGGAGATAGAAAATAATTCTTTTCATGGCAGTAATCTAGGATGTAGGGGGTCATATTTGCAGAGAATATTGGGCTCAAAGTGGCATAATATGAAAAGCAGACTGGTGTCAGCCTGATCATGGCTTGTTTTCTGCCTCTGGTCCTCACTTGCTGTGTTTGCCTTGGACATTCAAGCCTCGGTCCCTTGTATGTGGGTACAACAGCATTTATTTTACAGGGTTGTTGTGAGGATTGCATGAGATAATGTATGTAGAATACTTGGCTTGAAGATAGTCAATAAATGGTAGTTTTTATTGTTACTACTATTACTGTTGTTGTTTAAAAAAGGAAAGGATTTTGATATGAATATTTGTGGAAGAGCAGTCTATGTGGGGGCGGCAAAGCAATGAAATGCTGCTGTGCTTTAGGAAGCTAACCGAGCAACATGTACTAGAAGGGTTGGCCTCAGGAGAAATCAGAGATTGAAAATAATCTGGGAGCCCTGGCCGGTTTGGCTCAGCGGTTAGAGCATCGGCCTGCGGTCCAGAGAGACCTGGGTTCGGTTCCCGCTAAGGGCATGTACTTCGGTTGCAGTTTGTCCCCGGCCCTGGTTGGTCGTGCAGGCGGCAGCCACTCGATGTGTCACTTTCACATCGATGTTTCTCTCTCTCTCTCTCTCTTCCTCTCTCTCCCTCCCACTCTATCTGAAGTAAAAATGAAAAAATGTCCTCGGGTGAGGATTAAAAAAAAAAAAAGAAAAGAATCTGGGAAGGGATTATCCAAACTAGATTTGAGGAGCACCTGAAGTGCAGCATGAGCAAGGACAATGATGAGGAAGAGAAGGGTGGGGAGACATCCCTGGATGGAAGTCTTTGTCCACATTCTGGAATGGCCGGTGCCTGGACTGGCATTTGGGATAGCTTGGTGAGGCCACCGAGTCACACTCGCTGCAGCCCACATGTGAGGGCAGAGGGACTGTCCCCTGGCTATTGTGTAGCCTTAGTTCCTGAATATAAACTCATGGAATGATTTGGAACTAGCCAAAACCAAGCCAAAATAAGGTGAGAAGAAGCCCCTAAGAGAACAGGCCTTTCCTGAAGAATGTACCCAGCTGTGAAGACTGAAGGTTGGAAGTTGTGTGGATATGTGTAAGAGAAACCAGCGCACTTTAGTGTTAATTCTACAAAGATCACTGATAGAAAGTGGGAAAGCAGCCCCCCGTCCACCTACCGATAAATCCATTCATTTATCAAATGTGTATTGAGCAGCTGGCATGTGAGGTGCCGCAGGAATTGCTGGGGATTTAGAGACAGACATTCTCTATTTCCTCAAGGGGTTCCTGGGCAAGGGAGAAGCAGCTAGATGCCATCTAAACTGAGCCACATTCTCATGGTGTGGGAGCCAGTTTGAGGGGAAGCCACAATTTCCATCCTGAGGGAGGCTTCACGCTACAGAGGACTTTTGATCTGGATCCTAATGGCTTTGGGGTAGTTTGCCAACCAGGGAAAGAGAATGTCTTAATCAGGAGTGATTGAGTTGCAAGAAACAGAGACAGACTCAAACTGGCTAAAACAACGTGAAGTACGTAGGAAAAACACATCTCTTAGGGAGGCAAGTACCATAAGTCTCATGAAGGGCGGTAGCTGAGTCTGGGAAGCTGACAATACAAATGACTGTCTTGTTTCTTTTTGGCCCTGTGGTCTTTCGTCTCTCTCCGCATGTTTAATTTCTTCTTCTCTCTCTGGATGAACGTGGTACACAATGAAAAACGGCCACCTTCAACACCTCTGTGTATGGCCTTCTTATTCCACTTCCCAGTAACAGCGAACCACACAGAACAGCGAGCAATATCTTGACTTCTAAGTAACTTCAGGTCCAGTGAAAGTCAGAATGTGCGTGTGTGTGTGTGTGTGTGTGTGTGTGTGTGTGTGTGTGTGTTTTGAAGGGGGTGGGGTATTAGTGATAGAGACAGAGGAACTAAAAATGTTAACAGACTGAAGAAAAGGCAGAAGAGATGAGTGTGCAGGGAAGAGTGGGTGCCCAGCAGAGTGGAGGAGGAACAGGAGGCCTGGAGTCATGAAATGGGGGGCCAGGGGGTGAAGGGTACTGAGGAGGGAAGGAGGTTGTAGATGGAGCATGGAGTTTTCAGGTCCTGCGTGTGGTGGGGTTGGTAGTTAATTTCCCCATTCCCACCATGCTTGTTCTGCTGCTGCAGTTTCACCAGAAAGGGCATTTTCTTCCATTTGCTAGAAAAATAGATTATATCTCCACATCACCTTTAAGCATGAAATCATTTGGTCTGATTCCTGTCCCTATGATCCTGCCTGCCATTTCCCTTGTAGATGTGAACCACATGTAATCACCCACAGGAAGCAGCCTAAGCAGGAAGGAGGAGCTCCTGGGACAGGTGTGGAGGGGATCAAGTCTGCGCTGCTCTATGGCTTCTGCACAAGCACCGTTTGCTGGAGGAGGGGGCCGCAGGGGAGTGGGTATGTGAGAGTGTGGAAGAAGCATAGTCCATGACACATAAAGACCTGGTCTGGAAAATATGGGGGTGGTGGATGGATATCCTCTTTTTTTTTAAATCCTCACCCAAGGATATGTTTCCATTTATCTTCAGAATAGAGTGGGAGGGAGGGAGGGAGAGAGAGAGAGAGAGAGGGCCAGGGCAAGAGATCGTCTTAAACTGCCTTGACACCTATGGGACAAAAACAGAATGTCCTGTCCCAGAAGTAGAAAGTCCCAGCACATTAACTCAATGAGATGAAAGGAGAGGATGAAGGGCGCCAGGAAAAGTCTGGGGCTGCAAGGCCTGTCTTTGGTGCTGTGCTCATCTTTACCTAGGCCACTTTGGGTACCCCACTGCCCTGGCCCCCTTCCTTGTGCAGGGACTCTTATCCATTTCTTGGCTTGTGGCCTGCATATGCTATGACACCCTTCTATGATTCCGATGTAAGATAGTGTAGAAGGATGTATGGAATCACCAACCCTCGTCCATCCTTTTCACCCTCCTAGCCTACTCCTCAGGGGCAACAATGTTTAACCTTACATACCTATTAGCTGTGTGACCTTGGGCAAAATATATACCTCCTTTATGCCTCAGAGAATCCTCATCTATAAAATGTCACTAATAACAGAACTACTTCACGAGGTTATTTTCAAAATTAAATGAGGTAACTCATGTAAAGTGACCGAATTATGCCTTCACTTAGTGAACATGCAGTAAATGTTAGATGTCATAATCACAGTCACCGTGATCCACTGGTTTGATTGTCCCCTTCCTGAATGGTGAGCTCCTTAAGGAGTTAGAGTCTGTAAAGTGATGGGCACGCGGAAGGAACTTGGTAAAAGGTAATTATTTTTATTATTACTATTGTTGAAGAGGGTAGGAAACCTGCCTTGCTCCTCTGAATATCACCAGCCCATGGCACAGATCCTAACACCTAGCATCTTCTCAGTGGGACCTTTATTAAATGAATGGATTGAATAGTTGGGTCTCCATTCTTTTCCAAATAGTCAGCATGGAAGTAAATGCACTGATTACTGTGATGTTTCTAAATGTTTTCCTTTCAGAGCCTGTGACACTCTTGTGAGCATCTCAGCAATGGCAGGTCTTCATTTGTCCCTAGTCCAGGGATTTTCAAGCTGGAAGGAAACTTAGAGATTATTTAATCCAATCAATTTGCCTTACACAGAACGATTGCCACCTGAGACATTAGGTGGTGTGACTAAGGCCACACAACTGGTCAGTTAACAAAGCCAGGAAGATGGGCTTTGTAGCTAAGTCCAGAGGTAAAATGGGTGAATCGGCTAAAAAATACGGGTTTGTTCAAAACTGAAGTAGGAGTGAAAATAGACTTGCTTGTCTCATGAGAGTGAAGGTAATTCCAAGAGAAGAGTCCCCAACATGCTGGAATGTCACTACTGGAATGTGTGAGCTGGCTCTGAGGGGCAGTGTCCAAACCAGCTCCACCCCCCACCCCCCGAACAGTTCTCAGGGTGTTCACCCTGGCCAGGTCACAGGTTTTAAATTTAAAATATTCCCTTCCAGCCCTGGCCAGTTTGGCTCAGTAGTTAGAGTGTTGGCCCTCGGACCAAAGAGTTGTGGGTTTGAATCCGGTCAAGGGCACGTACCTCAGTTGTGGTTCAGTCCCCGGCCCTGGTCGGGGTCGTGCGGGAGGCAACCAGTCGATGTGTCTCTCTCACATCCATGTTTCTCTCTCTCTCTCTCTCCCTCCCACTCTATCTGGAAAAAAATGGAAAAATATCCTTGGGTGAGGATTTTTTAAAAATTTAATATTCCCTTCCAGTGAGGCTGCAGGCCTGGAGAGCTAAGCATCTCACCTGACCTCAGCTCAGACACAGTTCGGGGCCTCTGCCTGGTGCTCTGCCCACCCTGTCTAATGTGATGCTCCAGAAAATGATTTCAGTGCCTCTTTTCTCGTTTCTCCCAGGGTTGGTACGTAGCTGGCCCACGCTACGTGCCAGGAGAGGTTAATTCAGTACACACAATGGATGCCTCGAGGCATCAGAGTTTAATCCTCTTGCAGAGCCCTGTGGAGAAAGGCTCCAGTTGGCTATTCCTATCATTTCCAACCCACCAGATTCCAGTGTCTGCTTCATGCCACCAAAGACGGAAGGAAGTCTGCCCTGTCCCCAGCCACACCCCTCACCCGGCCTCGTTGGAATGTTCAGTCAGGACAAGGCTCTTGTCTGAATGAGCACTTGATACATTTGTTAAAAACAAAAAAGAGTCTTCTTTCAGTCAAGTTAATATCAAGACAGACATCGACAGTAGTAAAAAATTCCATGGGAAAGCCACAAACTAATCTTGTTTGGAGTTAGTTAAAGGCAGCTGTTATAAATTAAGTAATATTTCCCTCTGGTGAAAGTGAAAAGACCCTTTTGCTTTGCTAGAAGATTCCAGATAGCTCCTTCAAATGGTTTCCTAACCTCCTCGGGTCTCCTTAAATACTTCTGCAGCTCTCCACCCCGCCAGCGGTCCTTGTCTCCCAGAGGTCCTTCTGACGGAAGGAGAACCACACCTGCAAAACCCTTCTCCGGGGAGCGTGCCTTCGCGGGAGCTGGGAGAAGTGCAGGTTTCCACACGAGGTGCTGGCTGAGGAATGGTTTTAGGGAGCCCTGCAGGTATCGCTTTGTAATTCTAGAAAGCCTTTGCTGAAGACTTTGCCAGACAAGTGGAAGAAATATGTCTCTAAAAATGACTGTTCCCTTTTGAACAAGAAAATCCCACATTTTTGTGGAGGGAGTAATGCACTGTAGTGGCAGCAGACAGATGTGTTTCCAAAAATAAATGGTAAGGCAACACTTGGGAAGCGATTGAGAACCTCGCTGGTTATGTGAATGCTTTCTCTGGAGGAGCTGAATGAAGTTCAAGCACCTATTGACCTTAAAAAGGCTTTCGCTACATTCATATTTATTGCCTCCGTCGTCTATGGAATCATTATTATACAAGGTCAGATATCTTCATATATTTGAAGAAGAGAGAGAAGTGACAATAAATTTTCCTGTAAGAGCTTTTAATACAAAACGGAACCAAATGTAGTGTGTGGAGTGTTGGATCCTGATTTAAACAAACCAACTATAAGCAGGTATTTTGGGGTCAATCAGAAAAATTTGAATATGGATTGAGTATTAGATGATACTTAAGGAATTGTTACTTTTGTGAAGTGATAGTATTTTGATTATGTAATTGTCATTTTTTTCTTTATTTTTAATTAATTAATTTATTATTGTTACAGATGTTTCTCCTTTTCCCCCCAGACACCCCTCTCCCTATCCTGCCCCCCTCCCCTGCCAAGCATTGTTGTCTGTGTCCATTGATTATGTACATATGCACATAAGTTCTTTCATTGTCATTTTTTAAAAGATGCAGACTGAAGTAGTTAAAGGCAAATATGATATCTAGAGTTTATTTTAAATAGTTTATCAAATATGTATAACAGATGATGCTACCAGGGCTAAATGTCAATTATTAATAAGGTAATTGTTATGTTGAGGTTTATTATAACATTCTCTTGATTGGTTTATAAATGTGTGTTTTTTTAATCCTCACATGAGGATATATTTTACTGATTTTTTTTTAGAGAGAGAGGAAGGGAGATAGAGAGAGAGAGAAACATCGATCAATTGACTCCCCGTATGTGCCCTGTCCGGGGATCGATCCACAGCCTGGGTATATGTCCTGACCGGGAACTGAACCCACAACCTTTTTGGTATATAAGATGACACTTCAACCAACTGAGCCACCTGGCCGGGGTGATTTATAATGTTTAAAATATTTTATAACAAAATATTTTAACAATAAAATAAATGCAAATAAAATTTTTAATCTTTACTGTTGAGAGTATTACAGATGTACCTCCCTATTTTTCCCCCATTGCCCCCTCCTCCCCGTTTCCAGGCCTTCACCACCCTATTGTCTGTGTCATGGGCAATGCATATATATGCATATAAATTTTGGGTTAATCTCTTCCCGCCCCTTGCCCCCTTCCCTCTGAGATCTGTCCGTTTCCATGCCTCTGTTTCTATTTTATTCATCAGTTTATTTTGTTCATTAGATTCCATAATACAGTCGGCCCTCGTTTATCACGGTTAATCAGTTCCAGACTTTACCGCGATAAATGAATTTCCGCGAAGTAGGATTCTTTATTTATACTATATTTGAAAAAACCGTGATAGAGTGAAGCCGCCAAAGTTGAAGCGCGAAGTGGAGAGGGACGACTGTGCTACAAACAAGTCACCTCTCACAAAAGAAATAGAGGCATTTTGCGAGTGAAAATAATAATGAACCTGAAATAGGTCATTTGCAAACCTCGTACAAAGCAAATTTAGTTTTTCAATTAACTTGTTTAATTCATGATCAGACACAATGATGGTATTGAACATAGGAGCCTAACCATGATAAAGGGATTAGAAGGTTAAAATCATAGAAAATGTTTCATTTGCATTAATCCCCAAATGCACTTTCAGATTTTTAAAAAATCTGAATGTATGATGCTAGGTGGGTACTGGAAATATCAGGGGGAACACTTTGTAAACTATATGATTGTCTACCCACTATGCTATGTACCTGAAACTAAGACAAAATAATATTGAATGTAAATTGTAATTGAAAAAAAGTCAGTTTTTTTAGTATATCTTTGATAATTTATAATAAAAATTATTATCCTTGTAAATGACTATAATGTTAATATGTTTAGTGTTGGTTGATTTTTTTTTTTAATGAGTTACATTTATAGGTTCTTCACATTAGCAGAAAAGTAAAACCAAATTGTATGAGCCCTACCAATAAGAAGTGAGGGTGTTTGTGTTTAATGCAGTAACGAGAGGATCTCACAGAAGTGTGTGTGATCACCTGGGTTCCCACGTGTCTTAGGACACATTGTCTCTAAGGATGCCCCCAACAGAAGATGCTTCCTCGTGACCAACTTCACATCATCAGCAGGACTTCACATCGACTTACCAGTAGTGGGATTTCACCTTAGCTCACAGCCTTATTCTGGCCACTGCTGGGTGCAGGCATAGCTAGACCTTTCTGAAAGCCTACCAGGGCTGTCCTGGAGCAGGCAGGTTTGAAGGCAGAGCTGAACCACTTCCTAGGACAGAACTTATTCTAAGGAGAGAAGAAACCAGACGTAAAGCCTTAGTCACTGATGGATGGAGAGGATTCTGAACAGAATAGAGTGGGTTGTACAGGGCATCCCAAAGATGACACAGAGGGTGTGCTTACATTAGGGTAACTTGAGAGTTTGGGGACCTTTTAGAGGGTGAGGGGGTTCCTCAGGGACAGTTCAGTGAACTGGGTGGACCTCTTGCCACAGGGAAGCAGGAGGGGAAGGAGCCGTTGCTGTTAGCAGATGGAGGGCACTGTGATGAGAAGGCCATGTCAGAGGAGCGGGGACTCTTAGTACGGGATGCAAACCGCCCAAGGTGACTCTACAGGGAAGGACACAGGAATAAATACTCCCTCCCTCCAGGATCTCCCAGCTCCAAGGGTTGACCAGCCAGCCGACATGGGAAGGGGAGAGAGCCGGGCTGAGAGAGCAGGAGGGGTGCACAGGGAGTGGGTGTGGGGCACACAGAGAGATCTACACACACACACTCCTCCTCTGTCCACTAGCCACAGAGCAGCCAGAGTAGTGTTTTTAAATTTTCCTTTAGATAGCGTCATTCCTGTATTCAAGCCCCACCATAGCCTTCCCTCCCACCTGGAATAAATCGGAACTCCTTCCCTGAGCCCATGGGGCCATCTCTGCCTGCACGCTGCCCGCGGGCTGGTCTCACCGCTGAGCACACATCCCGGGCCCAGCCACACTGACTTCCTTGCCGTTTCGGGACACAGCATGCTTTCTTGACTCGGGGCTTTCATTCTAGCCTCTGTCTGGAAGATGCTTGGAATCATTCACGTCACAGCTCAAAGGCCACCCCATGTGAAATAGCTACCTTTCTCCATGCACTTTCTGTCCTTTTACCCCCTGTCTACTGCTCCTCGATTCCTGGGTCCCTGAGGCCCCTGCCCTGGGCGCTGTGCTTTAAAGGATAGCCCTGCTCCAGCCATGGCCTTCTCACAGGGCAAGAAGTCCACAAGGCCAAGGGGATGTGCTCACCAAGAGCCCACAGCTTTGAACTAGGGTTCAATCTGAGAAGCAGAATCAACACACACACACACACAGTGTACATACATACCCATATGTGGGGGGAGAGGGGAGAGAGATTTGTCACAGGAATTTGACCTCATACAGTTGTAGAAGTGATTAAGCCACTATCATGATGTCCGATGTTGAAGCTTGAAATGCACAGGGCAGACAATAGGGGGGCAAGAGGGACGGAAAGTGGGGAGATGAAGAGCAAACCAGAATCCACACACAGCATGGGCTGCAGTCCCGTGAAGATGGACAGAAACCTGTGTCAGTTCTTGTGAACCCTGACCTTAGGGGTGTGGGTGTTCCTTGTCACCTGGCCCAGGAGTCAGAGAGGCGGAAGGAGGACCAAGGGGCAGGCGGAGCAGCTGCTGCGGCCTCGGGGGCAGCAGGAGAGCCAGCAGATTGGCAGCCGTGCACGTGACTTATGATATGGCTGCTGCTTCCTCCCTGCCCAGCAAGCCTCCCACGGGAAACACAGGAGAGGGAATTCTGGGGAACAGGATTCAGTCCAGCCAACTTGGTACATTGAAAATCCACCACCCTGTCGCCCTAGCTGGTTTGGCTCAGCGGTTGGAGCATCGGCCTGCGGACCAGAGAGTCCCGGGTTCGGTTCCCGCTGGGGGCACGTACCAAAAAATATACAAATAAATAAAATAAAAATCCATCACCCTGTCCCCGACTGCCCTCCAGGCATCTCATACCCTGAAATTCCCAAATGGCCTCACCTCAACACTGCTTCTATAATCCGCATTGGATCTCTTTCCCGGTTCCATCTTTCTTTGGGCCACTCACACCACCCTGCGGCGTGACGGAGGGATGGCTGTTAGAGGTGTAAATGGAGTTTGAAGATGCAGGCTGGCCCACATGTGTGTGTGGGAGGTCACTCATGGTTTAGGACGAGCAGGAGGTGGCCAGCCCTCCCCCATCATTACATCCCTGGGTGAAGTCCTGACGAAACCAAGAATCCTAAGTTTGAACATTGCAGACCATTCTGAAGGCATCTTTGTCAAGGTTGATGGACAAAACATGTTCATATATATATATATATATGTATATATATATATATATATGTATATATATATATATACATATATATTTATATATATATATAAATTTGAAATATTTAGACTTTGCAAAGGGAGGGTATCAGTGTGTCAGCAGCTGGGAGGGTGACCCAAGGTAATTTATGGTGAGTAAATATCCCCTCGTACACAGAGTCCACTTTTCACTTATTTAGGGTAGCAATGGCATGCATCAAGTCAGAAAGAATCTTAAATTCCTTTTAAATTTGTATTTATTTGTCAAATTCACATGATTCAAACCTCAAAAGGGAAAAAAAATGATATTCAATGAAACGTTTCCCTCCCATGTCTGTCCCAAGTAGCCCAGTTCCTCTCCTCAGGACAAGAAATACTGCCCGTTTCTTGTGTTCTCCTCCAGGGACATTCTCTGCGTATGTAAACAAATGCGTACATCTATCTCCCACTCTTTTAAAGTTTTAATCTAAAATTTAGCTTATCGCCCTGGCCGGTTTGGCTCAGCGGTTAGAGCGTCGGCCCGCGGTCCAGAGAGACCCGGGTTCGGTTCTCGCTAAGGGCATGTACCTCGGTTGCAGTTTGTCCCTGGCCCTGGTTGGGGTCGTGTGGGTGGCAACCACTTGATGTGTCTCTCTCACATCAATGTTTCTCTCTCTCTCTTCCTCCCTCTCTCCCTCCTGCTCTGTCTGAAGATAAATGCAAAAATGTCCTCTGGTGAGGATAAAAAATAAAATAAAATAAAATTTAGCATATCATTTGTACCATTCTTCACCTTGCCTTTGTGACTGAATAATGTGTCTTAAAGATTGTTTCAGCCCTGGCCAGTTTTGCTCAGTGGTTAGAGCGTTGGCCCTTGGGTTCAATTCCGGTCAAGGGCATGTACCTCAGTTGTGGTTCGACCCCAGCCCTGGTCAGGGTCATGCTGGAGGCAACCAGTCGATGTGTCTCTCTCACATCGACGTTTCTCTTTCTCTCTCTCTCTCTCTCTCTCTCTCTCTCTCTCTCTCTCTCTCTCCCTCCCTCCCTCCTTCCCACTCTATCTGAAGATAAATAGAAAAATATCTTCGGGTAAGGATTAAAAAAAAAAGATTGTTTCATAACTTCATAATATTTTACAATTTAACTAGTTCCTTGTTGAATGTACATTTAGGTTGTTATTACTCTTGTACTGTTACAAACCATGTTGAAGAGAATACTCTTAAATATACACGTCTGTAGGAAAAATTTGTAGAAGTGGGATTGCTGGTTCAAATGACTTATATATTTAAAATATTGGGAGGTGCTACCAATTGCCTTCCATAGAGGTTATATATACTAAGCTACACTCCCATCAGCAATGTAGGAGAATGCCTGTTTCCCCTACTTTGGCTAACAAAGCATGTGTGAAGGCCTTGGAAATGCACCACTCAGATTCTTGCTGCAGAGCCTGTAACTAGACTGTGCTCTGAATCCACCACTGTGAATGCACCGAGGCCAGGCTTCCACAGGACGCTGAAGAAGGCACAGTCCTGCGATGTGGATTCCTCTGCAGGTGACTTCAGTCTGGCCAAACTCTCTGAGCTGTGCCACAGCCTGAGACTCCCCCTATCCAACCCTCTGTCCTTCGCTCTTTCCCAACGGTCAGATCAGTGCCATGGTCTTAAGGCTCTCTTCACTTCCTCCATCTCCCGTCCCCCTGTTCCTTCACAGAAACTTCCCCTAAATCATCTCTAGCGTATCTAACCCCATCTTGGTGCTTGCTCCTCAGAAGAACCTGACTTTTTCTTATTGTGAGTGAAGTTGGGCATGTTTATTTATTTTAGAATCATTTGCACATTTTTTTCATGAGACATCTCATTTCCTTTGCCCATTTTTCTATTGGTTTAATGGTCTGTCTTACTAACATATAGGATCTCTTTATCTTTGAGAGAAATCAGACCATTTTAATATAAATTGTGCGAAGATTTTTATACTTTATGTCTTCTGCTTTTGTTTGTTTTTTTTCCCCCATGGAGAAACTGGTTATTTTTGCCAAACTTATTTTTCTATTCTTTCCTGGCATCTGGGTTTTGTTTCACATTTTGAAAGTTCTTTACTACTTAGAGAGGATTTACAAATTATCCCATGAGTACTTTTATTTTATTTTTAACATTTAAATCTTTGATCCTTTCTGCATTGATTCTGGTATACATATGAGGTAAGAATCCAAAATTAATTTTTTTCCAGATGGCTACCAGTTGTTCCAACGCTATTTCTCAAATACTCTTTTTTCCTACAATTTAGAAATGCTACCTTTATCATGTAGTAAATTCCCATTTGCACTTGGGACTTCTCTATATTTCATTTGATTCTACTGATCTGTCTTGGAGAAATACTTTGGTCTGTATTTTATTAGTCTGGTTTATAAAAAATAAACAGGCAGATATCCAAGACTCTAGCATACATGTATTCAAACTCTAGCCAGAGCAATATATTCAATGGATGAATTGTTTTTTGGAGAAAATATTCTGAAACCCTACATCTGCCAAAATCCAATCTTCTTTACCTGTTACGGCTGAAGTCCAAACTATAAGTATTGTCAGTGTTAGTTAATAAATCTTGACTTTTCTATAGCAAAATAGCTGGTTAGTGTCAGTTTTGTTTGTTTTTGTGGGTCAAGTCAGCATGCTAGTGGACTACAGTCATAGGGAAAGAAATGAATCCTACCAGTCTCTGCTCACCTTCTTTCTCCTAAAGCGTGGTACTGCTTTTTCTTTTGTTTAGTTAAATCGGCTGCCTATATACACTTACTTTATATGGTTACCACAAACCACCTTTTCTCACTATTAGTGGCATTTTGTGTTGTTGTTTTTTTGTTTTTTATCCTCACCCGAGGACATTTTTCCATTTTTTGTTCAGATAGAGTGAGAGGAAGAGAGAGAGAGAGAAACATCGACGTGAAAGGGACACATCGAGTGGCTGCCATCCACACGACCCAACCAGGGCCGGGGACAAACTGCAACCGAGGTACGCGCCCTTAGCGGGAACCGAACCCGGGTCTCTCTGGACCACAGGCCAACGCTCTAACCGCTGAGCCAAACTGGCCAGCGCTATTAGTGGCATTTTGATTTGTAGGTAGCTGTGAGAGGATGCTTTACAGAACTCCAACTGTGGAGAGTGCAACTGACCACGAACCTCTGAAAGCCATTGAAGTGTGCGTGCTGAGGCAGTGCCCCCCAAGGGCTGCTCCCAGTGGTGACCGGGGGAAGCAGAGACGCCAAGACAGGCTGTTCTGGAACAGCTGACTTTGGCTCCCGGACTACCCAATGGCCTTGCTGAGCCTTCCTTTGATTGCACGGCAGTCAGGAACACTTCTACCCGCTGTCTTTCCCTCTCTCTTTCGCATGGGGCCAGATGTGCATCGTGGTCTAATGGTTCTCCCAGCCTGACCCAGCTTTCTCCTCATCTTCTCTCACACAGGTATCTTGTTCTACTAAAATCCTTGCACATTTAATCCCAGTTTGACATCTGATTCTTGGAAGACCTGCTTTAACAAAAGCATCCTGTTCTACAGCAGTTACATGTATTTATCGGTGCTTTCCCTGCATACCCACTGTAATTGTACTTGGATGTTGGATCCTGGCTCTTGGCTACCTGCTTCACTCTCTGTGCATTAGGAATCGCTCTTTGTCTCAGTGGAGCACAGCATCTTGTCTCGTAACCACAGATAATCAGTCAGAGATCATCAAATCTGTGTGTCAGTAAGTCAGGACTTTCAAACTTTAGAGCTCACACAGCAAAGATGAATGGAACAGTCATCTCAAGAACAATTAGTGCCTGGCTAATAATACAAAGAGATCATTTCAACCTGGGCTTCCCTGGGGTATATTCAAAGAACAGAGCTGCTCCCAGGGGTGAGCTCACCCTTTTGCCTGCAGGTGAAGCAGTGCTGATACACCCTCATCATCCGCCCGATGGTGAACCAACACTCCCTTGATTTTAGTTAAATATCACTCCTCCTGACTTTTCTTTCTTTTTTCTTTTTAAAGATATGTTCTTACTGACTTTAGAGAGAGAGGAAGGGAGAGGCAGAGAGAGAGAGAAACATCCATAAGAGAGAAACATCTATTGGCTGCCTCCTGCACGCTCCCTACTGGGGATCAAGCCTGAAAGTTGGGCGTGTGCCCTGACCAGGAATCAAACCAGTGACCTCTGGGTGCACGGGATGACACTCCACAACTAAGCCACACCAGCCAGGGCACCCCTCCTGCCTTTTCTAAAGGTCAGTGTTTCCAATACATTGATTTAATTGCCAACGTTCTTCCTCTTTCCGTTTTCAGGGATTCTGATATTCTGGAGAAACCAAGTGTTATTGGAAGATTAAAGCTCAATTATCATTCCTCCCGAAATTCCAGGGTAACACCACTTTCAAGCACGAAATGCTTCACAAGAGAGCTGTTGACTTGCTGCCTGTCCAGATCCTGTCAGGTTGTGGCGTGCGTGATGGAATGTCTCGGAGATGACTTCTGCAGGTGAGTGTTCCCTCTGAGTGTCTTTGGGGCGAGATCAGTCACGTCCATTTCATTGCTGACGAGGTGTTTGTGCAAAAACAAAGACATTTTAAATGGTTTACTTAACAGCTTTGGTGTACACTTAGTATTTGGATCCTAATGTGTCAGTTTAATCTCTCATTATTAAAAATTCCTGCCTCAACCTGCCAGTGTGGCTCAGTGGTGAGCATCGACCCATGCACTGAGAAGTCGCCGGTCGATTCCCGGTCAGGGCACATGCCCAGGTTGTGGGCCAAATCCCCAGTGCGGGGCATGCAGGAGGGGCCAATTGATGTTCTCTCTCATTGATGTTTCTGTCTGTCTCTCCCTCTCCCTTCCTCTCTCTCTAAAATCAATAAAGAAAAAAATTTTAAAAGATGATATTAAAAAAAAAAAATTCCTGCCTCTTTCACTGTGCAAAGGACAATGTGGATGAGTAACATATGGGTGGAGTTGATCTGAGAAAGAATTTAGGGAGGAGAGAATTATACAATCTCCAATTTTTTAGGGAGAGCCTAAATTTTTACCAGGTGACCTCATTAATTTTTACCAGGCTTGCCTCGCAGGTTCCTATCCGCCTACAGACAACCCCTGTTTGGTCCTCCAGCAATTTAACCCATTTTCATTTCTCCTGGCCCTTCACACTTCAGTGTCAATGGAATGTGCTTATCCCAAACCAAACCCTGCAGTGTGTCCCTCTGGACACAGGCTTGCTGAGCGAGCAGGTGCTGCCTGCCTGGGCCCAGCGCTCCTCACGGGGCCAACTGGGAGGAGCCATCGCTTCCTTAAAATGAGCTCAAGTATTAACCACAAAACTCCTAAAACTGCTTCAGAACCCTGACAATCTGCTATTTTTTAGATTTTTAATTGTCACAAAGAAGAAATTCTAATGAAAAAGAGAAGTCTCCGCTTATCCTCACCCCACTGTGCACCTGTTGTATAACTGTGAGAGCCATTCCACTCTGCACGGTGTGTGCACGTGGCTTTCCCTAGGATCACAGTGTACACTGAATGTGTCCAACTTCTCTCACTTGTTTCAATGCTATGTCGTAACCAGCGTATTTATTATTTTCCATGGCTACATAGTATCCCATCATTCATATGTAATTTACTTCATCACTCCTAACTATTAAACATCTAGGTATTTGGGGGGAGTCTTTGATTTTTAAATATCCTATTAATGCCATTATAAACATCACTATATGTAGCTTTTAAAAAAATAAAAAAAATAAAAAGCTATTTCCTTTGTGATCAGTTCCCCAGAATAGTATTAGTGAATCAAAAATATAAATTTTTTACTGACCTTTGAGAGGTAGCCAAATAGTCCTCCAAAAAATACAATGCAGATTTACAAGGCTAATAGTATAAATAAGACATTTAAAAAATTAACTCATTATGTGTTACTATAAAAAATAAAGAAGAATTTAATAAAATGCTCACAAGCAGTTCAAATTAGCAAGATGCAAGAAAGCACAGCACACAGGACAGGCAAAGGCTTGGAGAGGCTGCTCTTAACTAAGGAGGCTCTGTAGTGAGGAGGTCACATGTGAGGTATTGCTCAGTCTTGCTGACAGGTTTTCTTTCTTTTTTGAGAAAGATTGGGTTTAAATTGGGATTCGAACAGGGTTATGGTATTAGATGCAAAGAACATTGACATCCCTGATCCATTTTTTCAACCTTGTGGCCTTGGGCAAGTTCCATAGATATTACTCAGTCTTGCTGACAGGTTTTGTGTGTGTTTTTTTCTTTTTTGAGAAAAATTGGGTTTAAATTGGGATTGGAAAAGGGTTATGGTATTAGTAGCAAAGAACATTGACATCTCAGATCCATTTTTTCAACCTTGTGGCCTTGGACAAGTTCTGTACTCTCTCAGCCTTGTGGGGAGCTGTTGTAAGGATTAGAGGGGGTACAAGTGAAGAAGAAACATATGATAACTATCATCATCACCAAGAACAGTCTGACCTTATTAGTGGCAGATGATGGCACAATCTAGAGATTGTCACAACTCTAGTAACAAGATCATACAGTATGCAAAAGGCCATGGAAGATGAGGAGGTGAA
Organism: Tadarida brasiliensis; assembly: GCA_030848825.1. Classification (NCBI taxonomy): domain Eukaryota; kingdom Metazoa; phylum Chordata; class Mammalia; order Chiroptera; family Molossidae; genus Tadarida; species Tadarida brasiliensis. The sequence continues at coordinate 79,583,532 of CM061264.1, forward strand.
GAGGAAGAAGAGGAAAAAGATGGAGAAAGAGAAAGAGAGAAAGAAGTGGAAGAAGAGGAGGTGGGAGAAGCAGAAGAGAAGGAATAGAAGGAGGAAGAGGAGATAGAGGAGAGGCAGAACAGAAGGAAGAAGAAAGAATGATAATATAGATGGTGTGGGTGATAAGGCACCTACTTAGGCTGGAAGACTTGCTCCTTGGGATAATCCTGCACTGATAGCCCAGCAGAGGGTAATCTAAGTTATATTTGAGTTCAGTGCAGTTCAACATCTATAGCTGGTGTGGAGAGAGTAAGTTTGGGCCAGTGTGACCACTGTGACAGGGATTTCTGGTCAGCGGCAGGTCTGCTTGCCTGGTGGTCCCAGGGGTTTAGAGCAGGATCCTGTAGTGCAGGTGACTGGAGGCATGGGGTAGGGCTCATTCTCCACATGGTGGTGGCTGAATAAATTTGGGAAGCTTTTAGGAGCCAAACAAAGGAATTAGAGTTCAGGCAGACTTCAGTGTCGAGAGGAAACTAGAAGGCTAATTAGGAGGATAGGGGAAAAAAAATACCTGGGTTTCCATACTGGATAACAAAAGCAGGAATATGGGAGAAATTGCAGGTCCCAGGCAAGAGGACACCCAGGCATCACCTCATACAAGACACTGGTCAAACATTGAAATAGCCCTGCCAGTGTGGCTCAGTGACTGGGGTGTCGGCCTGCAGACCAAAGGGTCACCAGTTCGATTGCCTTTCAAGGGCACGTACCTGGGTTGCAGGTTTGATCCCTGGCCCTGATCGGGGCACATGCAGAAGGCAACCAATCGATGTCTCTTTCTCTATACTCCTCCCTTCCATTCTCTAAAAATCAATGGGGAAAAATATCCTTGGGTGGGGATTAACGAAGAAGAAAAAAGAAAGAAACTAATTTCAGACATCATCTTCTAGTTCATTAATTCATGTCTTCAACGACTTTTTTTTTTTTTTTAATCCTCACCCGAGGACATTTTTTCTTTTTTTTTTTTTGTTCAGATAGAGTGGGAGGGAGAGAGAGAGAGAGAAACATTGATGCGAAAGTGACACATCGAGTGGCTGCCACCCGCACGACCAGCACGACCAACCAGGGCCGGGGACAAACTGCAACTGAAGTACATGCCCTTAGCGAGAACCGAACCCGGGTCTCTCTGGACCGCAGGCCGACGTTCTAACCGCTGAGCCAAACCGGCCAGGGCTCTTCAACGACTTTTGATTGAAGTCCAGATTCCATGCTTAGTCCTGGGAATATAAAGGCGAGGAAGTCATTGTCTTACACTTAAGGAGATCTCTGATGTGGGAGACAGAGATAAAAATACAGAGTGATCAATGCAAGGAATCAACAGATACTATGATGAGCTTTACAATGGAGACAAAGCTTGAACTGAGGTCTTTAAAAATGAATAGAGAGAAATTGGCACCCTCATACACTGCTGGTGGAAACAGTTTGGCAGCTCCTCAGACAGTTAAGCAGAATTGCTGTATGACCCAGCAATCCCACTCCTGGAGAAGTGAAAACATATGTCCACACAAAAACCTGTGCACAAATGAACATAGCAGTATTACGTATAATAGTCAAAAGGTGGAAACAACCCAAATGTCTATAAATTAATGAATGCCTGACAAAATGTGGTGTATCCAAACAATGAAATATTATTCAGCCATAAAAAGGAATAAAGTACTGATACACACTACAACATGGATGACTTTAAAAATTATGCTAAGTGAGAGAAACCGGTCTCAAAATGTCACATATTGTATGATTCCATTTATATGAAATATCCAGAATAGAGACAAAAAGTAGATTAGTGGCTGCCAGGGGCTCAGGGGAGGGGGGAAGAGAGAGGGGCTGCTTAATATACAGGGTGTCCCCCCAAAATGCATACACAATTTGAATTATTATAAAGTCAGTGTTTATTAACACACTGTTCATTTTCAAAATTTAAAAGAATCTACAGAAATGGGTCGTATTTTTGTCAACACCTGTTTTCAAGCTGCTGACCGTTCTGGTCCAGGCAGTGCTAATAACACGGAGCAGTGGAATCGCAAACACCAAGAATCATTTCGGTGGGTATTTGTGCGCGTTCTCTTTCAATAGCTGCCCTCAATTCTTTGACTGTTACCAGTTCGTACTATAAACGTGATCGTTTATGTATCCCCATAAAAAAGTCTAGTGGATAAATTTTCTTTGTTCAAAGCTTAGTCTGGCTCCCCCCATTATTTCAAATCAGTTAAACCTGAAAAGGAGTGAGAATTAAGTGAGTTATCAGCTGTTAAATGTGTGTACATTTTGTGGGGACACCCTATATATGGGGTATCTTTTGGAGGTGATGAAAATGTTTTGGTACTATATAGAGTTAATGGTTGTACAACATTGTGGTATTAAATGCCACCTAACTGTACACTTTTAAATGGTTAATTTTTGTGTTATGTGAATTTTACTTCAATAAAAAATGAATAGAGATTCTCCAAGTGGACAAGGTGAAGGATGACATTTTACAGAATTCACATCACATGCCAAGACCCAGAGGCACAGGCATGGGTCGTTTGGAAACATGAAGAATTTTAGTGCGGCTGGAACACACAGGGAGCCATAGGAGATGAGACTAGAAATGTGGGTGGAGGCCAAAAGCTAAAGAAATAAAGGGTTTCATTTTATAGAAATAGGTGCCTCCTAAATCAAGGCTCAAAAGCTGCCAAGGCTGAGACTATAAGTGAAGACACTCTGTCCGAGGTTGTCATTGTTCACAGAATGTTAGAAAAGGAAGGGACTTAGGAAATATTCAGACTAGTCTTTCCCCTGGTGGAGTCATGAAACACTGGCACTGTATGGTACGTGGGGGTGGGGGGCGGGTCTATGCTCAGGTCATTCATTCACTGCTGTGTCTCCGGCATCTAGAACAGTGCCTGGCAGATACTAGGCACTCAATAAACAATTGTTAAATAAACAGAAGCAGTTTGGGGAAAGTGGCATACTGTATTTCCTTCTTGGAGGGCATCTACGCACATTAGCAAAATAAAGCCCCTGAGAAACCAGTAGCAAAGAAATCAGTTTTAACATGCCATCCAGCGTTTCCTAGCTAACGAGCCCACACACTTCTTTTTTCATTATGCTTATGCACATTCTGTAGATATCTAATGCTCTCCAGAAAAGTTCAGGGAATGGTAACCTGGTTCATTCTCTTTCTTTTCCAGGTGAGTCATAGAACACCAGATAGAGAGTTAAAATTTTTTTTTTCTTTATTGAGTTGAGAGAGAGAGGAAGGGAGAGGAAGAGAGATAGAAACATCGATGAGAGAGCACATCAATTAGCCAGCTCCTGCATGCCCCCCACTGGGGATCGGGCCCATAACCTGGGCATATGTCCTGATCGGGAATCGAACCGGCGACCTCTCGGTGCATGGGTCAACACTCAACCACGGAGCCTCACCGGCCGGACCAGACAGAGAGTTTAAATCAGACCCGGCTCTAGTGAAAATCAGAAATATCTAAATTGCAAGGGGCCTAAATCCCAAGAAAACCGAGCCTGGCTTATAATAAATGTTTGAAGAAGAGATGTCTGGGCAGCCTCTTTTTTTTCTCCTGCCAACATAATCTGAGCTGTGCCCTGGCTGAGGAGAGCTATTTCCACCTGGATACCCTCTGGTACTTGTTTATACTTCCCTGGATTGAGCAGCAGAATGCTCAGTTCTACTGACCTTAAATCAGACATTGACTGATGGAACATCTGCTGTTCTTATCTGTAAAACTGAGATGAGACACTACCTACCTCCCCATCAGAGGATTTACTATGAAATATTTGAAGCATAAGCCTCAGGTCTCTCAATTAGATGGGCCTCTTTTACAAATTTGGGGTAATTTCTATATTTACTCTAAATAAATATGTGGCATAGTACATTTATATTCTCTTTTTAAAGAGCCCTACAACTGGGTACTCTTGTACCCATGCATCTCGGATGCCACCCTCGAGTGGCCAGCCTGGAAGCTCCATGAGGGCAAGAATCCCTGCACCCAGCGTTCAGAGCCTCCCCCACAATTAGCAGGAACTCAGAAAACATTTGTGGAGGATTGACTGTTTAGAGATCATGTACATTAAACACTGGGCAGCTCGTCCTCATTACATGGAGTTTTGTGAATGAGCAAATCAGACAGAGGCAGAAACGCAAAGTGCACCCAAAGGTGTTAATATGCAGAATTAGGCATAAGTCATTGGTTTTGAACCTACCCACAATGCCTATGAAGCATAGTCAACATCACAGGAACAAATTGCAGGTTTAGGAATATAAACTTGTCCTTGTGCTCCAAAATGAATTTGCTCTTTCCATTGCTTACTGTCATATGGCGTATCCCTACTGGTTCAGAGGCCTGCCCTTATCCGTGACAGTGTGACAAAGAGAACTTGGATACAACGTTAATCATATTCTGAGCTCCACACAGTGCAGGTGAAATCATTAGAACAGCAAATAGTCTGTCTGATGTTCCGTAAGAGACGGGTGACTTTCTCACTCAGTGATGATTGACATTCCTTATAGTGATGAGGAGTACGAGGGCTTCCAAGGAAGCCAATCAGAAGGCAGCTGAGCCCTGGCCAGGTGACTTAGTTGGTTGGAGCACTGTCCCATACACCAAAAGGTTGCTGGTTGGATTGCCTGTCCGGGCACATACCTAGGTTGTGGGTTCAACCCCCATTCAGGGCACCTACGGGAGGCAACAGATCAATGTTTCTCCCTCACATCAGTGTCTCTCTCTCTCTCTCTCTCTCTCTCTCTCTCTCTCTCTCTCTCGTTTCTTCTCTCTCTAAAATTAATAAACATGTTCTCGGGTGAAGATTAAAAAAAGGCAGCTGGAAGAGCAGGAATAGTGGCATGTGTGTTTGTGCGTAGAGTGTGTGTGTGTGGAGTGTGCATGTGTGTGTATTCTTGTTGTTGTAGTTGCCTCTGTAAATAGAAAACCAGCTGAATCCTCTGAGAACAGTAATTACTGCAGCAGTGAGTGCTGAGCCAGCACCAAGGCCCCACCGGGCATGAGAGGCTCTGCCCTTCTTTCCTCCTCCGCACTCCCCACCTTCTCTAGAACCCTTCCTGGAAGGTGCTCACCCTTCTCACCACTAGCATGAAGAATGGCTGGAATGTGAGGATGGCTGGAACTACCTCCGCTGATTTGTTGTCTAGTCTTAAACACTGCCCCAGTCTAGTCAAAGGAAATGAAAGTGGAGGGACAGCCCAGCTAATAGACACTGGGGACAAGTTGTCAGTGCCATCCGCTGCTGGACTGAAACACTGGGCCATTTATCACACAGAGCCCCATCTGTTCAAGGCAGAGGAGTGCTTTTTGCTTAGAGAGGAAAGGAAGAATTGATAGCAATATTCCCTAGCTTTTACATTAGAGGGTTTGAAAAATAGCCTTTCAAAAGAAAGACACCTTTGTATTCCAATTGAGTTATGGATTTAACAGCATCACTGGGCTGAGGTTCATTACTTGCTTTAGCCAACCCTAAAACGCAGCAGGATTCCAAACCTTCCCTTTGGGAATTCTGCTCTGTGAATGAATCTCTCGCAATTTTTTGTTGCGCGCCCCCCAAAAAGGGATTTGGCTTCTGATGAGCAGAATTCAAAGGGAAAATGACTGGAAGGAAAATAGTAACAGCTTTAGATAAGGAAAGAGCACATTTGTAAAACTTATCTGAATTCTCAGCAGGGAACATCTTTGAAGATGATTATTCCTCAACTAAATTTTCCCTTTATTCACAGTTCTCAGAAAATGTATGATAAAGTGCCTTAGTGTGGACCTTATTATTATTGTCATCATCGTCATTATCACTATCATCATATCACCTCATTATTATGTAGGGCTATTGTAGTCTCTTTAAATCTGGAGATTTATATCTCACAGTTCTGAAACATTTCTTTATTATGCCATTGATAATTTTCTTCTATTTTCTCTATTCTCTCTTTCTATAAAACCTGTTAACTGGACGTTGGGCCTCCTGGAATGATTCTCTAATTTTCTTATTTTTTACTCCCATTGTCCATCTTGTCCTACATCTTGGAAGATTTCCACCAACATTACTATACAGCATTTCTATGGAATTTTTTTATTTGGTTAGCCTGTTTATTTTTATTTCCAACAGCTCTTTCCTGAATTGTGTTTTCTTTTCTTAGAATCTTTTTCTTGTTCCTCTTCTTCTGTTATGTTTCAGCATCCTGTTCCTGTTTTTTCTTATTGCTTTTGAGGATATTAATTCCGGTTTTTCAAAGTTTTCTTCTATTCTTTGCATTGTTTTTGTTTCTTCTTGGTTATTTTGTTTGTTTGTTTATTTGTTAATGCGTTTTTTGGGGGCTCTCTTGCAGCTAAATCATCAACTATTATCTATGGATGGATGTAGATCTCTTCTCATAGAAAATTCTCTTCACCAGACAAAGTGAATAACTAGAGATCCTGCTTGACACCCTGAGTACCAGGAGGCTTTCCCTTCCTCACTCTCGTCCATGGCCACTCCTGAGTGGGGCCGTAGTGCTGCTGTCATCCATCTGGTGCCCGCACAGGGTGCAAAGTAATCTATAAACCATTCATTACGTTTTCTTCCTCAATCCACTACTTATTAGGAACTCTGGTGAAGCCATAGATAGGGATAAGGAAAGGAAACAACATAGCAAGAGTGGGTGGTATGGAAGTCATGCTTTATGACCTTCTCAAGGGAGTCTTGTCTGTACCATTTCCATTTTCTGGTAGTTGAAACAGTAAAAAGCTGAATGGTAGTGGTGTGTGTGTGGTGCTTTTCAAATGGTGGGCTTTAGAACAGGGTGATTATGTGCCAAGCCAGCTTTTTCATTGGAACATCTAAAATATTGGAACACAGCATTGGAAATGCCAGTTTCCAGAAGTCTTTTTGTGAGGGAACCACTGATAGCCTTCTTGGGGTTCCATTGTATGTGATTAGTTGCTTTTCTCCTGCTGCTTTCAAAATTGTTTGTCTTTGATGTTTAACATTTTGATTATAATATGTCTCAGAGTAATTCTATGGGTGGATCTCACTTGGGGTCCTTTGAGCTTCCTATACCTGGACGTCCATATCTCTCCCAAGATTTGGGAGGTTTTCAGCTATCGTTTCTTTAAATAAGCTTTCTGCCTTTTTCTCTTTCTTCTTCTGGGACTCCCATGATGTAAATGTTTATATGGTTGATGATATCCTATAATTCATGTAGGCCTTTTTTACCCTTTTTTTATTATTTTTTTCTTTTTGTTCATCTAACTGGCTAATTTCAAATAATCTCTCTTCGGATTCACTGAATGTTTCTTCTGCATCTTCATTTTATGACTGAACAAGCTAGCACCCAGTGTCTTATACTAAGATAGGCAGATTTTCATGGAAGTGTGACTAGGCCACAAGTCACCAGATTTTCGGTTCATTTTGGCCTCAAGGAAGAGTTGGAGGATCCTGGAGTGAATGGTCAAGGCCAAGGACTTTTTAAAAAATTTTATAAAGAGAGGGAGGGAGAGGGAGAGGGAGGGAGAGGTTGAGAGAGAGAGAGAGAGAGAGAGAGAGAGAGAGAGAGAGAGAGAGATTGATTTGTTGTTGCACTTACTTATGCATTCATTGGTTGTTTCTTGTATGTGCCCTGACCAGGGTTTGAACCTGCAACCTTGTTGTATCAGGACGACACTCTAACCAACTGAGCTACCCAGCCAGGGCCATGCCTAGGATGCTTTATAACTTTGGTGTAAGGGAGTGGAAATTTGGTATGACAAAGAGTAAAACTGTTGAGAGTAACTGTTTTGGATTGGTTTCCCCTACATAGCTGACTGGCCCAGGGCTATTTCCCAGTGAGGGACACTTTGGATAATTGGGGAAAAACACTTTAGATCAGCTTTGCTCAAGGCTTTAGATTCAAGTGGTTCTCTTCTTTCCCTGGTGAAATTTCCTTAGACATGTTTCTCCTTGTCGCTTCTTGTCACCAGAACACTAAGATCTAGAGAACTGATGTTAAAATGAAGGCTTGGAGCAGGAATGCTAAACAGCTTTCAACCTTGTTTATCACTCCAGTTTTATGTTTTGTTTTGTTTTTTTGTAGTTACTTACTGGCTGTTTTAAGAAGGACCCTTAAGATTTATCCAGGCTCAGGGGGAAAAAGAAAAAAAAAAACAAAAAAAAAAAACAAGTAATATGATTAATTAGTAATGTATTCAGACAGAGCCAGTATTTTAAGTGGATTCCATAGAAACAAACTCAGATTCAGGGACTTGCTTGCAGAAAGTTTATCAAAGAGTTTACTCAAACACACCACGTGTAAGGAAATGAGGGAAGCAGTGTGAGAACATTGCAGTTGCTACAAAGTCCTTAGCCAGTCACAGGGGGGATCTCTAGACAAAGTGCCAGGCCTTGGCACTAATCTCTTCTGCCCATTTTCCCCAACATTGACCCTGGAGGTCTGAAACCTTGGGCGAGGTAGTTCCCTTTGGCCAAAGCCATTCTCAGAGAAGATGCAATTGTGAGCCATTAGTGACCAACACTCATGACAGCTAAGGGAATGCATGCATGGGTCCTGAAAGGGGAATCTGGGTAACATGCCACAGTATCCACTATAGCCACCAAAGTGGGAGTGGCCATGCATGTGAGAGATATTTGTCATTCTGGACTAGGGAAGAAGGCCAGAGAAATTCCCTGCTACTTAAAGTGTGAGCCTTAGGCTGGAGGAGCAAGATAAGACCATGCAACAAACAGGGACCACTCTAGCTCACTAGAGGGCAATACTGAGGTCCAGGACCTAATGTTGCTGTCATAAGTGTGCCTGTGTCTGGTCTTGTCTATTGTGCATATACTTCCCTTGGGAAACTCACATGGGATGGCAGGGGCTTCATTAGCAACTGGAGAGGATTTAGGAATTCAGGCCCTTGAATTCTGGTCATCTTTCTCAGTATCTTTCCACACTGGAGACATGACTAATACCTAATTAATGCCAGCTCATCATAACTAATGATGTGATTCTCCTTTACTTACTCCTTTGCCTCTCCTTCGTGCCTCCTGCTCTAGAGGTGTCCACGTTGGCAGGTGCTGGGCCCCAGCTGGGCTTTCGTCAGAGTCTACATTGACTGCAGAAGAAGCCCAGAAGCTGCTGTGAGTCCAAGTCCTGAAGAGGGCTGTCACTTGAAGCCTAGAAGTTCTCTATTTATCCCCCACCCCCAAATTCCTTACATTTTATCCCAAATCTTTAACTATCGGAAACCCAAGGTACAACTTGTCTGTGGGGCCAGAGTTAGAATCAGAATGTTCTACAGAGTTACATCACTTGTTCTTCCACCCAGGTGAAGTCATGCTGTGTTACTGCCAAAATTTCAACATTCCCCCACCTAAATAACGGATAAACTCACTAGCAACCTGCCATTTATATTTCTTTGAGTTTATTTTCTCCCTGATTAAAAAACCATAGCTCTGCCCTGGCCGATTTGGCTCAGCGGTTAGAGCGTCAGCCTGCGGTACAGAGAGACCCGGGTTCGGTTCCCGCTAAGGGCATGTACCTCGATTGCAGTTTGTCCCCGGCCCTGGTTGGTCGTGTGGGTGGCAGCCACTCGATGTGTCCCTTTCACGTCAATGTTTCTCTCTCTCTCTCTTCCTCTCTCTCCCTCCCACTCTATCTGAACAAAAAATGAAAAGTCCTCAGGCGAGGATAAAAAAAAAAAAAAACCATAGCTCTAAATATGAAGGCTAATACTCTAAAACTTCTAGGAGAAACCACAGAGAAATATTTTTATGACTTTTGGGTAGGCAAAAATTTCTTCCACAAGACACAAAAAGTATAGAAGAAAAAATTGAAGATAGACTTCATCAAAATTGAAAATCTCTGCTCATCAAAAGACATCATTAAGAATGTAAAAAGATGTAGACTTGGAGAAAATATTTATAGTATATATATTTGACAAAGGACTTATATCCAGAATACATATATATATTTATTATATATACACATATATATGTATGTATGTGTATATATAAACTTCTACATACCAACACTAAAATGGCAAACAATTCCATTAAAAAACAGGAACAGACTTGCACTGGCACTTCACAGAAGAAGATAACTAAAAGTCTATACAACATACGAAAGGCCCTCAAAATCATTATTCATCAGGGAAATTCAAATTAAACCTGCTATGCGATACTATGACAGACCTGAATGAATGAATAAAATTAGAAAGGCTGACAGTAACATGTGATGACAAGGATGTGGAGGAGCTGGGACTCTCCTACAATACTGGTGGGAGTATAAAAGAGTGCAACCACTATGGAAAGCTGGTTGGCACTTTCTAACAACTCAGCAATTCCACTTCTGGGTATATATCTATATACCCAGAAATTATATGTGCACATAAAAATTTGTATGTGGATGTTCATAGTAATCTTATTTACGATAACTCCAACATGGAAATAAGCAAAATGCGCACCAGTAGGAGAATAACAGAACAGATTGCGGTACACTAATACAATGGACTACCATTCAGCAGTTTAAAAATTTTTTTTAATCCTCACCCGAGGACATTTTTTGCATTTATCTTCAGATAGAGCGGGAGGGAGAGAGGAGGGAAGAGAGAGAAAGAAACATCGATGTGAGAGAGACACATCGACCGGTTGCCACCCCAACCGGGCCGGGGACAAACTGCAACCAAGGCATGTGCCCTTAGCGGGAACCGAACCCGGGTCTCTCTGGTCCGCGGGCCGATGCTCTAACCGCTGAGCCAAACCAGCCAGGGCCCATTCAGCAATTTAAAAAACACTGGTATAGGCAACAAAATGGATAATTTGCAAAAACATTAGGTTGAGTGAAAGAAGCCAGATACCACTAAATACCATATACTGTCTGATTCCATTTATATGAAGTTCAAGAACAGGAAAAACCAGTCTATGGTGACAAAAGTTAGAACGCAGGTGAGTGAGTATTCATTGGAGACAGGAGGGAAACTTTTGGGGTGATGGAAATCTGCACTATCTTGATCTGGAAGGTGGTCACACAGGACTGTAGACATACAAATATTTATTGATTTTTTCATTGAAAATTTCATCTTAAAACATGCATTTCACTGTATGTAAGTCATACTTCAAAGTCCTAGTAAAAGACTACATGATCTTAAATCCAAATTAAAAGTATAAAAAAGCAGAAAACAATTGCCCATTATTCAGTCATCCAGAGACAATTTCTACTAACACTTCTCAGTCTTGTTTCAACACGTTTTATGTGGATGAAATGTGATTGCAAACACACATTTTATTTTGCTTTCTCCCCTTATCATCACATCATAAGCACTTTTTTATGACATAAAAAACTCATGAACATGGTTTGAAACAGCTATAGCCCATGTCATCATATACAGAAATTTATTTAACCATCCCTTTAACAGTTGGATCCTCTGTGCTTTTGTTTTTCACTGTTATAAATTTACATACAGTGCTGTGAACCAATTTTATTTCTTGTAATTTAGGTTATATATTTAGTGTATCAGCTCTACACTAAAGAATTGAAGAGGTAGCAGGAAAAACCTATATCTAGAGTTTCTACTCAGTGGTATAGTGCCCTGGCATCCTGACACGAAGATGAATGCACCTCCAAGCTCATTGTCACTCACCAATAAATATTACTGAAATATAAAGGAGATCCTCTTTTGTACCCAACCCTGGGGGAGATGTAAGTCAGACTGAGTTGATGGTACAGACCCTGCTCTAATGGACTGATCGTTCAGGGGATAAGAAAGAATTCAGGCCCTGGCCAGTGTTGCTCAGTGGTTAGAGCATCGGCCCGTGGACCAAAGGGTCTCGGGTTTGCTTTCCGGTCAAGAGCACATACCTGGGTTGCAGATTTGATCCTCTGGCCCTGGTCAGGGCGTGTGCGGGAGGCAACCGAACAATGTTTCTCTCTCTCCCTTCCTCTCTCTTTAAAATCAATTAAAACATATCCCAGGGTGAGGCTTGGAAGGAAGGAAGGAAGGAAGGAAGGAAGGAAGGAAGGAAGGAAGGAAGGAAGGAAGGAAGGAAGGAAGGAAGGAAGGAAGGAAGGAGGGAGGGGAGGGAGAGAGGGAGGGAGGGAGGGAGGAAGGGAGGGAGGAAGGAGGGAGGGGAGGGAGAGAGGGAGAGAGGGAGGGAGGGAGGGAGGGAGGGAGGGAAAGGAAGAAAGAATTCAGGAAAGCTTCACAAAGAGTTGACATTTTAACTGGTCTGAAGGGTGGATGAGCAGGGTTTTGCCCACCAGGAAGTGAGCTACGGGAGATGAGCAAAAGCATGGAAGCACATGAGGTGCTGGGATCCTGCAAGTGACTCAGCATTAAAGTGACACTGTCATGTTTGTGTTTTGGAATTCTCTGGCAATGTTCTAGATCTAGGAGCATGGATTAGAAGTGGAAATGGAGATAGACATTAATGGGGGTAGACGAATTAGGAGACTCTTGATGAGGAGGCAGGATGAGTGGAATTGGGGTAGGGGAAATACTTTTGAGAGGTATTTAGGGACAAGTATTTAGAACAACTGGGTTCAGGAGGTGGAGAGGAAAAACTGTATTTAAGAACAGTTTTCTACTGAATTTACAATTCTAGCTTATGTCACTGACTAATTGTATAACTTTTAGGAAGTCTCAATCTATTAGGGCTTTAATTTCTAACCAGAAAGTAAAGAGGTTAGACTAGATCAGAACTCGATCGCACTCAGGTTGTCACCTTCCCCTATTATATTGAAGGCAGATAGATGTCACTAACTAAACCAGTCCCTTCCCGTGTTGAGCCAGGACAAGTCTCCAGGCAGGCACCACCAGTGAGGGAATGTAGAAGAGTTGACTCTATGTGCTTGCCTTGGACATGATGGTCTCCAACTTTATTTCCAACTCTAAAAGCATTATTATAAATTACATCATCACATTCTTCAAGTGGAAAGCAAAACTAGAAAAGCTACTGCTTAATAAAGACCTGTAAGTAATACTATACTTGAAATAATGTGAATTTATTCCCATGTTTGGGAGATTTGATTTTTTTTTTTAATCCTCACCCAAGGATATTTTTCTATGTATCTTCAGATAGAGTGGGAGAGTGGGAAAGAGGGAGAGAGAAAGAAACATCGATGTGAGAGGGACACATCAACTGGTTAACTCCTGCACGACCCTGATTAGGGCCGGGATGAACCACAACTGAGATACGTGCCCCTGACCGGAGAGTCCACGGACCAACGCTCTAACCACTCAACCAAACTGGCCAGCAGAGGAGATTTGATTTTAATAACAGCAATTTCTCACAGAGTGTAATAGCAATCAACACTAAACAATGAAATTGACACTTAGTTTCCCATAATTAAAGAAGATTCTTGCCCAACTGGTGTGGCTCACTGGTTGAGCGTCAACCCATGCACCAAGAGGTTGCCGGTTCGATTCCCTGTCAGGGCACATGCCCAGGTTGTGGGCCAGATCCCCAGTGGGGGGCATGCAGGAGGCAGCCAATCGATGTTCTCTCTCACCGATGTTCCCATCTCTCTCTCCCTCTCCCTTCTTCTTTCTCTAAAATCAATAAAGAAAATTAAAAAAAGAAGATTCCTGTGGTTCCTATATCCTTAAGTTTGGACATTTACCCGATCTTTTATTTTGACGTAGATCTAATTTATTTGCTGTTCATTTTCCATACAATTCAGTTGATTTAAAAGTCCATTTCTCATACTGTGCCTCAAAATAAAATTTTGAACAATTAAAAGAAATAAAGATGTTTTATAAAAAATATGATGAGAAGCCATGAGAAAGGGCAAAGCAGGAGGAGAGAGGCATAATTTGTATTTTTAAGAACCATACCACTACGTAGAGTGTAGATTGGGGGTGGCTGGGAGAAGCAAGGATAAGTATGAAGACACAAGTCAACAGAGTCCAGCAATAGTCAAAGTAAGTAACTATGTTGCCTAACACTGGGAATAGCTGTAGCAACGAAGAAAAGTGGAAAATTTCGAGATATATTTTGAAGGTTGAACCTATTAGACTTGTTTTTGGAGTAAATGTGGGGAGTGAGAGAGCAGGAGATATGAGGAATAATTCATAAGTTTCTAGCATGGGCAACTGAAAGGAGAATAGTGCTATTTACCACTGGAGAAGATTCATTTATGTCTCACCAAAGCCCTATGAATAAATCATACTCTAAACATTTGACAGATAGAGAAATTGAGGATCAAAAGTTGTTGAATTAATTTTCCCAAAACAAACAGCTGGTAAGAAAAAGCATCAGAGTTCTAACAGAAGCCCATATGCTTTCCACTGGGCAATCTGCTGCTCGTGTTCTTTTTACTATATCTGAAGATGTCTGTTACATCAGGAATTTGCATTTAAGGAGATGACATTTGGCCCTGGCCAGGTAGCTCAGTTGGTTAGAGCATCATCCCAGTACTCCAAGGTTGTGGGTTCAATCCCCGGTCAGGACACATACAAGAATCAACTAATGAATGCATAAATAAGTGGAATAACAAATCAATGTTTCTCTGTCTAGAATCAATAGTTTTTAAGAAAAGAAGATAACATTTGTAGAAGATAAAACCAAAATTTTTAAAAAGTGAATTATGTGCATGTTTGGCTTTTAAGAAAAAAAGAAGATGAATGTACACAAATATATAGCCTGATTGTTTATTAAGTTGAATTTTTCACATGTAAGAAAATCAATTATTTTAGCATTCATGTGAAAAAGAAAACAAATAAACTACCATTTGTTGATTTATGACATTTTCAGTCACTGACTGTTTGAATTTAGAGAATAATTCCACGGTTCAGTAGGTTAGATATACAGTTTTTGGTTCTTTGACAGCTGAAAGTATTTGTTCTCTCTAAATGCTGGTTTCTAGTGCTTTGCTTGATTTGGCACAACTAGCTTCTGTTATTAACTTTCACATGCAATTTTGGACAAGTGTTTTCTTCTTAGGCTAATTAAGAAGAAAGAGATCCCAGAGGCCCTAACTCTGCTCCTCACACGTTAGCCAAAGAGAAAGGGCACCCTCAGGGGAAAATGGGGTCAAGATTCAAAGGACCGAGAAGACATGAAGAAAGTGTGAAAAGAGCTCCACAGAGAAGCAACCCACGTAACATCTACCACGCGAGGGCTCTGGAGAGGCCAGAAAGACCTGTGCCCAGTGATGCATATATGGCACTGTGCTGCTGAAGCCTGAAGTTGTGGCCTCAAACTTATATCTCTTCAGGTTAAGGCAGAGTTTCTCAATGTTTTTAAACCTCTGCTCTCTTAGCTAAAACTCCAGCTTCTCAGAATCTCTATTCTCTACCAGCTGAAATTCTGATATAGACTCCTAGAGTCATAGTTTCCTTAGTTATCTGCCACCAGCCAAGACTAATTGAACTTCACTGTTGGCACTCTCTATTATTTTAATTTTTTTTCCATGTAAAATTTGTGTTATAATATTTAATATGCCTTTTCAAACAACAATCCACCTCTGCTTCTCTAGCCCCAACAAAAAGAGCACTTCTCTTCTTTTTTCTTCCTCTCTCTCTCATTCCAGTTTGAAATCAGGAATTAAGGAATTATCAGTCATTTCATAGTTGATACAATGAAGGACAGAACACTAAACTCCAACCGTCACTTTCACATTTAGTGTAGAGGGGTGTATCAGAGAATATCTAAAGGTGGGGAGCCCTGGCTGGGTAGCAAAGTTGGTTAGGGCATTGTGCTGATACACCAAAGTTGTGGGTTCCATCCCTGGTCAGGGCACATACAAGAATCAACCAATAAGTGCATAAACAAGTGAAACAACAAACCGATGTTTCTCCCTTCTCTCTCTCTTTCTCTCTTTCTCTCTCCCCCCCTCTCTCTCCCCCTTCTTTTCTCTCTCTAAAAAAAAAAAAAAAAAAAATCAATAATAAATAAATAAAAGGGGATCAATAATAAATAAATAAAAGGGGGTAATAGGTGATAAGTTTTGACTGAAAACAAAGAAAAAGATGGTGAAGGACATCAGGAAATGGGGCTGCAGGGAGGTGAGATGTTCCTTCTTCTCTATGCCTATCAGACGGGTGCCCTGGTTAGCCTTCCACTGCCACCCGTGATCTCCAGGTCTTAGGATTTTAGGATAGGTGTTCTGTATGGTTTGATAAACTCAGTACTTTTCCAGAAAGGTGGGTTTCCTTGCATACTCCCTGTTTCTGTTGTGAGCTAATGGGTCTCGAGTGCTCTCCAGTGAGCCAAGACTGTATTTTACAGAAATATGCCAGGGATGTTGGCTGGACAAAGAAAGCACAATCCACCACACTATGGAATTGAGGGAAGATTTGTCTTGGATACTTCAGATGCAAGAAAGACCTAATAAAACTATCTTGAGAAAAATGGGACTTATTGTAATGATACCCAGGTACTGGCCCTGAACCTGGGAAGAAGCCGGAAATGAGGCTGTGTTTCTTCTACTTATTCATAGTTTCTACTCCTTCCTATATTTGGTTTGGCCCTCATGGCCACAAACCTACCTTGGGCATCACTCTATGCAATCTTTGGCTTCTGCCCTTCTGGCGGCTAACAAACTCCTTTTCCTGTTGCTCTTCAGTTCAAATAGCTGGGAGAGAGAAGCTGCCTGGTCACACACAGTCATAGCAAGCCATTATAGCATAGCCCATACCTATTGGGAACAAGGGTACCTTTCTGGTCCCATCAGCCATGTACAGAAGAGGCTGGTAAAAATTATGGATGCCTGACCCTACCACATGGACAGACTCCATGAAACCTGCCACACAGCACTACTATTCTTGGAGGTAATGATAACTGCAGCAGTAAAGATTTTAGCTACTTTCCCAGGGCTCCCTTCTGGGAATTCCAAGCCAGAGTGAGTCACCCTGAGAAAATCCCACACTGAAGATGGCTCAAAAGATTCTATTTGCTTCAGTGTTAGTCTCTTAAACTGAGGAAACTAAGGCAGCATAGCAGATTTTTCCAAAGGAGTATAGAAACACAAAGTAAATGCACATTCTTTAATATTGCTGTGTCTCTAAATTCCTATCTGGCCCTCCTTATTGTGATGGATAGGAGCCAGCATGGCCACCATATATAGCTGAGTAGGTTGTGACTACACCACTCCAAGGAGTAGAGTACTTTCTTCACATCATCGTCTTTATCCTCCCCTCACCTTTGTCCCCACTCCAGGCCATTCACATTTTTAGCCATGGAGTAAAGAGAACAAGGGCAAAGAAAGAATTCCAATTATACTTTTTGTTCTTCCCATCAAAAGGTCATCTTCCAAAATACATGCCCCCATGGTGGCCCATTCTGTAACAGCGGGGAGCTGTAACCCACCCTACCATTCTTTTGACACTGTTTCTGTAAATGTTGACTCTGACTTGTATGCAGCTTGTAGATAAACAGCATGTTTGTAGAAGAATCCTAGGAACTAACTTCAGAAAATGCAGGCTCCAACCTTCAGTCATTCCAGTTCTGGGAGATTTGCTGACCTTCAACCATAGAACCAGGGTGATGAAGACTCCAGGCATTTAACTTTTTAGTAAAAGGTTTATCTTTGCCTTAAGCAAGAACTGTCCATTGTTTCTGTAGCTATATAAACTATAGCTACCCTCCAAAGGTCACAGGTCAGGGAACCAGGCCCACGGAAAGACTAAGATTTAATTATAAGATTACAGAGCATTTCCCCTCCCCAACAATTTACCATCAAGCCAACAGAGCTCCGGCATAGTAGTAGTAGGTTATAACTAAAGGAAATGTAAGACACAGACTCTATTTAAATTCTTAGAGAAACCCAAAGAAAATAGGAGAGGAAAAAACACAAGAATACCAGAAGAAACTAAAGTCTCTGGCACCTCAATCTACAGAAAACATTATACATAGCCCAGTTTGCCCAGCTGGTGTGGCTCAGTGTTTGAGCGTTGACCCATGCACCAAGAGGTCACTGGTTCAATTCCTGGTCAGGGCACATGCCCAGGCTGTGGGCCAAATTCACAGTGGGGGGGGGGCTTGCAGGAGGTGGCCAATCGATGTTCTCTCTCCCTCTCCCTTACCCTCTCTCTAAAATCAATAAGGAAAAAAAATTTTTTTAAATACATAACCCAGTTCCTACTCAAATTAACACACACTCCCACAGTAAGGTTTGTTTACTATAGTTCTTATTATCTAAAACATCATGACCCACTTTCAGCAAAAAAAAATGACAAGCATGCTAAAATACAAAGAAAAACAGTCTGAAGAGACAAACTAATAATCAGACTCAGACTCAGATATGATATAGACTTTGGAATTATCAGATAGGAAATTTCAAACAACTATGATTAATAGGTTAATAATAAAAGTTGACAACATGAAAGAACAGAGAAATGGAAACCTTAAAGAATAAAAAGAAATGCTATAAATAAATAAAAAATGTGAACAGAATAAAGCCTTTAATAAGTTTATCAGTAGACTGGACAAAACTGAGGAAAGAATCAGTGAACTTGATGATATGTCCATAAAATTTCCCAAACTAATATGTAAAGAGAACAAAAATTTTTTTTAAAAGAACAGAATATGCAAGAACTGTGTGAAAATTACAAAACATATAACATATGTATAATTGGAATAGCAGAAGGAGAAGAAAGAGCAAAAATGGCAGAAGAAATATTTGAGTTAATAATGGCTGAGAATTTTTCAAAATTAATGACAGACATGAAACTACAGATCCAGGAAGCTTAGAGACTACCAAGTGTGACAAATACCAAAAATCCATACCTAAGATTTTCATATTTAAATTGCAGAAAACCAAAGACAAAGAGAAAATCTTCAAAGAGGCAGGGAGTATCTTACTTTAAAAGAAGTAAATATAGGAATTATATGTGACTTTTCATCAGAAACCATATAAGGAAGAAGAGAGTAGAGTGAAATATTTAAAATGTTGAAAGAAAACCCCACCAACCTATAATTCCATATCCAGTGAAATTATCCTTCAAAAGTGAAGGAGAAGAAAAAAAAAGACTTAGACAAACAAGAATGAGGGAATTCATCACCAGTGTAAAAGTGAACAACAAACAGGTCCGGGCTGCCTGTCACTATTCGAGCCAATTAAGCAGAGACAAGGTTGAATAGCATATGAGCATTTATTCCAATAATGCCGGCAGTATGGGAGAGCAGCAGGTGATCCCGTAAAAATCTGCTCTCCCCTCACCCCAAAAGCCAACTGCTTATATTGGGTAGAAGGACAAAGATTACATGGGGAAGTAGGCAAAAGGAATAACAATGGATAAACTGGGTTACAGGTTACAGACGTGGGGAAGTAATGTGGGCTGGGGCTGCCAAGCGTTGTTTCCAATGCGCCGCCTCCGGACTCCAAGTCTGTGAGTCTTTCCATGATGAGGGGGCAGTTCTTGGAGAAGGAGAATGGGCCGCATTTTGAGGTTAACTCCCAGGTCCCAGGGCGTACAATCCCCAGCCAGGTCAGAACGTGCTTTCTTTAATCAGAACAAAGCAATCGTGGTTAACAGAGCATAATTAATATTTCTTATAACTATAACTAGTCCCCACTATTATTAGTGCTCTATTATTCTATTATTCTCTCCCACCCCTTTCAAGTAGACCTGCCTGTAAGAGATGTTAAAAGTAATTCTTCAGAGAAAAGAAAAATTATATAGGTCAGAATCTCAGATCTACATAAAGAAAGAATGTTGGAGATGAATAAATGAAGGTAAGATAGCATTTTTTATTCTTAATTTATCTAACAGATAAGTGTTTGTTCAAAGTAATAACCATAACAATGTATTGGATGATTATAACATATAGATAAGTAAAATCAATGACAGAAAAGTTATAAGGGATTGGAGGAAGGAATCAGAAATACTCTATAAAAAGCTACCTGCACTATCCATGAAGCTGTATAACATTATTTAAAAGTAGACTTAGGTTAGTTGCAAATATGTATTGCAAACTCTAGGTCCTTCACCAAAAAAAAAATTTTTTTAAAGGAAGTATAATTGATATGCTAAGAGTGGTGAGAAAATGGAATTACATGAAATGCTCAGTTAAAACCAGAAAAGGCAAAAAAAGGAAGATAAGATTTTTAAAAAGAACAAGTGCAACAAACAAAGATAGTTACAAACATGGTAGATAGTAATCACTTTATATGTGAATGGCCCGAGTAACACTAATTAAAAAAACAGAGACTGAGCGAATTAAATAATAAGACCCAACTATATGTTGTCTATAAGAAACCCACTTTAAGTGTAAAGACAGATATAGGTAAAAAGTAAAGGGACGGTCTGGCCGGTGTGGCTCACTGGTTGAGCGTTGACCCATGCACCAAGAGGTTGCTGGTTTGATTCCTGGTCAGGTCACATGCCCAGGTTGTGGGCCAGATCCCCAGTGTGGGGCATGCAGGAGGCGACCAATCGATGTTCTCTCTCATCAATATTTCTATCTCTCCCTCTCACTTCCTCTGTCTCAAAAAAAAAACAAAAAAAAACACACAATAAAAATAGTAAAAAAAAAAAAAAAAAAAAAGTAAAGGGACGGAAAAAGCTATACCATGCCAATATTCACCAATAGAAAGCTGGAATAGAATATTAATTTCAGACTTCAGAATAAGGAAAACTATCATGGATAAAGAGAGGCATTGCATAATGATAAGGGGGTCACTTTTAAGAACACGTAACAATCCGTAACATGTATGTGCTTGACAGCAGAGTCTAAATACACGAGGCAAAAACTGATAGAACCGAAAAAAGAAATAGATGAATCCACTCTGATAGTTGGAGGTTTCAACACCCTCCTATCAGTAATGAATGGGCCCAGCAGGCAGAAAATCAATTAGAATGTAGCTGAACTGAACAGGACCATTAATCAACTGGACCTAAGTGACATTTGCAAAATATAGGTTAGCCTTACTTTAAACAAAACTAGAAATATGAAAATACATACTTAGGAAACCAATCAGTTTAGGTGTGATAATTCAGCATACAAAAGAATTCTTTAGTTAACTGAAGTATATCTATATTTATTTTACCTAATCATTTTTACAGATTTCCTTTAAACATTTAAATTATGAATTCACTTAGAAATTTCCAGTTTACCTTATCAGAAATAGAAGTGTGAAATAAGTCATCATAAACCCCTATACATATTTGGAAAAGTGAACTCCAGAAGTACCAGTGGATGTCACTGGTGAAGCAACCAGCATACAACCCTCTAAAGAGCTCTTGCCAAGGGACTTATTTTGTCATTTGTGTGGGGGGGTTTCTTTTTAAATCTGAAGGAGAGAGTGACAGATGAGTGCTGCTTCTTCAGACCAAAAGCCCCAGTTTTTAGTGGCAGTTAGGGAAGAGAGTGCACAGGACAGCTCCTTCTCCAGGGCCTCTCCGTTTGTCACGCTGCTCTTGTCTACTCCTCGTTAACCTCTGACATTCATTCATTCTTTTAATAACATTTACTGAGCACCTGCTGTGGGCCAGGCACTTCCCCAGAGGACCACAGACATTAGGATCAATTGTTGCGTTATTAACATCACTATGTACATCAAAACAATGATGACAGATTAGAAAAGTGGAAATTCTCAGTACAAGTTGTTTCCCCAATTTTGCATCTATTATCAACCATGTGACTCTCAGGTGGATGGAATGAGAGTCATAACAAGCCCAGCCTAGCTCTTTATCTCTTTCCTCCTCTCTTCCTGTTCTCTGGCTGCAGAAGTAAAAGTCCCAGTTAGTTTTTTTCTTCTTCTTCTTTTTTTTGGGGGGGGCGATTGTCATGAAAGATCCATTGAACTTGTTATTAAATTCTGTTTTTATTACATTTTCATTAAGTTCTCCCACTGAACCCTTGACGAGCTTCCTGTAGGACTACAGGTCATCGTATTCATTCATTTGGTACTAAGTGCAAGATGCCGCGCTGGGGATGATCCAAAATGCAAAACTGAATAAACCTCAGTCATCGGCCTCTACTATCTAATAGTTTGCAATCTATCATATTTCTTCCAAACAGTTCCTGCAAGGTTCTTACCTATGTCCTGCATTTCATAAATTTGGTTACTTTCACTGAATTATGCTTTCTTCTACACTTTTCATATCTTTTGGAAGCACCACACATGATATAGGAATAATGTAATAATCTATCTTTGTAAGTATTTATAATTCCATGATCATTCAAAACAAAACAAAATGATTTAGCATAGATTTAAGAATCTTAGCATAGATTTAAGAATCAGAAAATCTGGGTTTGAGACCCATCTGTGCCTGTGTACCCTTGGACCAGCCGCCTAACCTTTCTGAGTCTTGGTTACTTTACCTATAAAAAAGGACTAAATATTTCTGCCTTATCTATTGCACAGTTTGTGTGTGTGTGTGTGTGTGTGTGTGTGTGTGTGTGTGTATCAAATGATCAAATGTATGTAGAATCATTTTCTACACTACCAAATAATATACAGATGTAAGTTGTCATTATTAAAAGTTTGTAACAGAATCAACCTCAGAGTTTGCTTATGTATACAATACAAATGCCATAGAAATAGTAACTAAGGGCAGAATTTGGCCCAGGGCACTTAACTACAGCAATTTTTTTAAGGGCAGAAGGAAAAAAAATCAAAGACTTCTTATTCAAAGCAGAAAACTTTCAAACAAGAGACAAAACTTGGCAAGGACGCAGTTACTAAATGGATCTCCTTGAGAGAAATTCAGAGGATGAAGGCAAGCTTCAGAGAGCAGGAACTGAAAAGGTCTTTAATGTTATCATCTTCCTCCTCCACCCTTCCTTATCTAATCAACTGGAGACACATCTTAACAGTCAAACAATAAAAATGGGATTCAGTTTAAGTAAGGATCATTAGAGAGCCCAAAAAACATTCTTTTCTGGCTGTTACCACTGTGCCCAGAGGGCACCTGATTCTACTTTCACTTTTAGGGGAACTACAAATAAAATGTTTTCTCTCTTGGATTTCTGAAGTGGTTTTGTGGTTAAATATGGTTATAATATAGTGCTAAAAATTACATCATGTTCACAGAACCTAGCAGCTCCCCTGAGATAGATGGGCAAGGAAAGGGGAATGCTGTGAAGTTGGGGAAGGACAGAATTCAGCCACTCCGAATTTTTCCAGCTTGGACTCCTGTGTGTTACAGCTAGTTCTAGAAAAGTAGAAATAAGAGAGGTTATGGGAAGTCCACTTGGTGTAAAAGATTGGGATGGTTAAAATGAGAAGGTAGAGGAGAGTTACTACTTCAATTAAAAACAAAGAATAAAATCTCACACCCATTAGGAATGGCCACACACACACACACACACACACACACACAGCAGAAAATAACAAGTGTGTTGGTAAGTATGGGGAGAAACTAGAGCCCTTGTGCATTGTCGGTAAGATTGTGAAATGGGGCAGCTGCTATTGAAACAGTATGGTGATTTCCCCAATCATTAAAAATAGAATTAGCACATGATCCAGCAGTGCCACTCCTGGGCATATATCCAAAAGAAGTGGAAACAGGATCTAAAATAGATATCTGCACACCCAAGTTCATGGCAGCATTATCACAATGGCCAAGACATGGAAGCAACACGAGAGTCCATCAATAGATGAATAGATCATACATATTTAGTGGAATATTTGGGAATATTCAGCCTGAAAAAGGAAGGAAATTTTGTCATGTGCTATGACATGGATAAACCTTAAGGACACTATGCGAAGTGAAGTAAGCCAGTCACAGAAAGACAATGCTGTATGATTCCACTTGTATGAGATACCTAGAGCAGTGAAATTCGTGGAGATGGAAGTGGGATGGTGGTTGAGAGGAACTGGGGGACGGAGGAGTGGGAGTTGTTGTTCAATCGGTGCAGTTCTAGTTTGGCAAGATGAAAAAGTTGTGAAGATTTATTGCACACAATGTGAATATACTTAACACTACTGAACTGTACACTTAAAAATGGTGGTAAATTTTATGTTATGTGTTTTTACCACAATTAAAAATTTAAAAGAGTTATTTTAAAACTGAAGAAAAATCAAAACAAAAAGAAACTTCACTGCCAGATTAACTTTACAGCTAATGACCAAGTTCTAGATCCTGACGGGTTCTTATGCCTGAAAGATCCAAGCCCTTTAGAACAGCGTTCCAAAGAACAAAGACCTTCTTGGAGGTGGCCCCCCTGGCACGTCCCCTCAACCTTCCCTCCTGCCACTTCTCACAAGCTCCATGCTTCCCGGTCCCTGCCCTGGCTTGCTCTCTCATCTTCATGCATCTTCCCAGACGGTGCCTCTTCTCTCTAGTGCCCTCCCTTCGTTTTTGCCAGCCAAAGTCTCATCCACCCTTTAGGTCCAATCATGTCCCGCGGAGCCTTCCCTGATCACCTGGGAGGCAGTGAGCACCCCTGGCTGGTTTGCAGGTTGTAATTCGTCACGTCCGGCCCTGTGTTAGCAGTCAGCTCTCCACAGGGAGGGCTTTAGTCATGTGGTTGGTGCCTTAGTCATTTGGCATCTTCACAGCACCTTGGAGCCAACAAATATTTAATATAAGTCAAATCATATCACTCTTCTGCTGAGAATCCTCCGCTGGCCATAGTGACTTGTACAAGGACTTCAAAGGACTGATAGAGTCTTCCCCCGCCTGCACCCCACTTCCCTGCTCTCATCTCCTACCACTTTCCCCTCACTCACTCTGCTCCAGCCTCCCGGTCTCCTTGCTGTTGCCTGGGCCCACTGGGTGTGTTCTCAGTCTAGGGCCTTTACAAGGGCTGATTGCTTTGCCTGGAATGTTCCTCCCTCAGATTCCTACCTGGTCTTTGCTCAAAAGTTACTTTCTGAGCAGCTCAGTTGGTTAGAGTGTCATCCCTATACACCAAGGTTGTAGGTTTCAGGTTCTTTCCCCAGTCAGGACACATACCAGAATCAACCAATGAATGCATACATAAGTGGAATAACACATTGATGGATCTCTCTCTCTTCCCACCCCTCTCTCTCTCCCCCCACCCCATCTTTCTCTCAAATCAATAAAAAATTTTAAAAAATGTTTTTTGAAGTT
The DNA here is from genome assembly GCA_030848825.1 of Tadarida brasiliensis. NCBI lineage: Eukaryota > Metazoa > Chordata > Mammalia > Chiroptera > Molossidae > Tadarida > Tadarida brasiliensis. The sequence continues at coordinate 79,608,503 of CM061264.1, forward strand.
GCTTTCTGGAAACGTCTTTTCCTAACCATCTACTTGGAATTACAACCCAGTCTCATCTCCACCCCAGCTCACCCTACCCCCTTTCCCATCCTTATTTTTCTCCATCAAATATACTACAGGGTGACATATATTTTACTTGTTTGTTTGGTCTTTGTCTCTTCACTGGAATGTAGGCTCCTTTTTGAAAAAATCCTCAGCACCTTGTACAGTGCCAACAGATAGTAAACTTCCAATAAATAGTTGTCCAATTAATTAAATGATTGAATGACAGAAAGCACTTGCATTCTAAGATTATCAAATACTTTGTTTGTAATCCAAATCTTTTTTTCTGTGAGCACTCATCCTAGGCTTGGGGGGAAAATTGCAATACAAAACCTTCTTTGTCTTCAATGTACAGGATTTAACCTGTACTAAGTAGCAACTGATTGATGTTTTTATGTTGGCACATCTTTTAATCATTTCCTGTGAAGAATTAAAGCAAAGGTCATGTTGGATAAACACTCAATTAAGTCTTTGGATGATGGTGATGTGTAAACAGACTCAGTCCATACGTGTAATTAATTCTCACATTACCTTGCAGGTTGCTGTAACACTGTAGTAACATGATTCCCACTAACTTGTTACCTGTATTTCATTATGAGTCCCAAGGTTTTTGGGTTTTTTTTAAAGAAGAATACAATTTTTTTTTCCGTTATTGATTTTAGAGAGAGAGGAAGGGAGAGGGAAAGAGAGATAGAAACATCAGTGAGAGAGAACACTGATTGGCCGCCTCCTGCATGCCCCCCACTGGGGACTGGGCCCACAACCTGGGCATGTGCCCTGACTGGGAATTGAACCCGAGACCTCTCGGTGCATGGGTCGATGCTCAGCCACTGAGCCACACCAGCTGGGCTTGAGTCCCAATCTTTTAGTAAGCTCTGCTTCTGACATTTTATTGTGAAAACTTTTAAGCATAGGAAAATGAAAAGATTTTACAGTTAAGTTTCATATACCTGTCCCCTAGATTCTACTATAAACATTTTAGCAAATTTGCTTTAACACCTAACTATTCATGCCTAAGTAAGTCTTTGTTTGCAGGATGGGGGGCTGGGTACAGTGTACTTTTTGATGGTACATGATAAGATAGGGCTCCCTAGGCCCATCCCCTTCTTTAAGGGTCTGGGATGGGAACTGTGTGGGGACCAGAGATCCTCAGTGTGCCAGGGGATTGAGTTGCAGCAGGGATTTCCCAGCAACCTCTCTCTTCCTCTCAGGCTCTTGCTGGGGCTGGTGGTCCGGGAGACTCTTACTCCTTACCAGCCTGTTGCTATAGCCAAATTCATTAAAATAACAGGAAGTGAGCTTGACAAAGTGGCAGTTGAAAGCATTGCCAACCCCAGCTTTGAAGGGGGAAGAGTGGGTGTCATTGTTAAAGTTGCAGGAGACAACTTGGTTCTTGGTGTCGCCCAGGATGCCTTTTATGAGGCTCTCTGATGACTGCTTCACCACCTTCCTGATGTCATCATATAGGGTGTCCCACAAAAATGTATACACAAAAAAGTGTAAATAAAGCCAGTGTTTATTAAAATACATTTCATTTTCAAAATGTAATAGAATCTACAGATACCCTATATACATTTTTGGGGGACACTTTGTATTTGGCAGCTGTCTCCAGATGGCAGGTCAGACCCATGACCAACACACTGGGAGCAGAGATATGGAAGGCCGTGCCAGTGAGTTTCCCATCCAGCTCAGGGATGACCTTGCCCACAGCTTGGCAATACCAGTAGATGCAGGGAGCATGTACTGAGAGCCCGTTTAGCCATCATACCACAGCTTCCCAGAGGGTCTATCCACGATCTTCTGGGTGGCAGTGATGGCATGGGCTGGTGTCATAAGTCCCTCCACAATGCCAAAGTCATCATTGATGACCTTGGCCAGTCTTTTTTTAAACTACATATTTATCCATCCCTACTTCATTTTTCTTTCTTCTCAAAGTGTGGTTTCAACATAAATTTCAACATAAATTTTGTGGGGGGGGACACAAACGTTCTGTCTATATCAACTATTAATATTATTTAGTTCAAAAAGTTTTCTATTTTTCCCTGGTGGGTGTTGCTCAGTGGATTGAGCGTCGTCCCATAGACTGAGCGGTCCCAGTAGGATTCTGAGTCAGGGCACATGCCTGGGTTGCAGGCTCGATCCCCAGTAGGGGGCGTGCAGGAGGCAGCCAATCAATGTTTCTCATGTTGATGTTTTTATCTCTCCCTTCCTAAAACAAAAGAAAAATTAATAAATACATTTTTTAAAAGTTTTCTATTTTTTGTTGTGACCTCTTGATCTGTGGGTATTTAAAATTATACTGCTTAATCTTCAAGCATTTGGAGATGTCCTAATTATCATTTGTTAATGAGTTATAGCTTAATTTACTAGAATGAGAGGAATGTGTATAATTTTAATCTTTTAAAATTGTAAAGATTTGTTTTTTGGTGCAAAAAACTATTTTGTTGACTATTCCATGTGCACTATAACAGTTTGTGTATATTGAAGGCATTGGGCACAGTGTTCTTTTGGTATCAATTAGCTTCAGTTTTCCAATGTTGTTAAATTATGTTGTTTACATCTAATCTGATTTATCTTCCTGTTCTATCCGTCTCTGAGGTATGTTAAAATTTTCAATTATATTTGTAGATCTGTTCATTTCTCTTTTTCATTTTGTTACTTTTTCCTTTATGTATTTTGAGGCCATGATTGTAAAGTAAATACAAACTTTGGATTATTATATCTTCTTCTTGATTTGGTTATTTTATCAGTTTATGAAATGTTCCTCTTTATCTCTAGAAATAATTCCTGCTTTAAAATCTGCTTTATCTGGTTTCATAGAGCCATTCTGGATTTATTTTGGTTAGTGTATGCATAGTATAACTTTTTCCGTAATATTTTTCAATCTTTCTATAGCCTTATAAGTAAAGTGCATCTTTTTTTTTTTTTGAGTAGCATACAGCTATTTTTTTATTCAGATTGAAATATTTGTATTTTAATTAGAGTATTTAATCCAATTATATTTAATATGATTACTGACATAGAGTACAGGTGTGGGGTTCATAGAGTTTCTTGAATTTATTGCTTGATGCCTTTAATCAGCTTAAATTCTCAGCCATTATTTCTGTAAATATTGCTTCTGCTTATTCGTTTTTTTCTCTCCTTGTGAAACTCTGAGTAGATAGATATATGTTAGGTTTGCAGATGTTTCCTAAGCTCTTTTCTTCTCCATTCTTGTTTTTTCTTGTACTTCAATTTGAATATTTTATACTTACCAATCTTCTAGTTCACGAGTATTCTCTTTGCTATGCTTATTCAGTTTTTGTTTTGTTTTGTTTTTTAGTTTATAATTTCCATTTGATTTTTCTATACATACCATTGTTTGGGTGAAATTCTCCCTCTTTTAATTAATTTCTTGAACATGTTAATCACGCTTATTTTAATCACGCTCTTGTAACTCCAGTATCTAGTCATATGTAGGTCTGTTTTTGTTGTCTATGTTTTTCTCTTCGTTTTGGCTCATTTGTCACTGTCTCCTAGAATGATTGCTAAATATTGATTGAATTCCAGACACTATGGGTGAAAAATTATAGAGGATCTGGATGTCATTATCTTCCTTCAGAGAAGATTTAATTTTATTTCTAGCATGCAGTTAGAGTAAGAGCCAAGCACCTTTGTCCAATCAGGATCTGGGGTGAAAGGTGAATTTCAAGCTTTGGGAAGGCCACTCTATTTCTGGTTTTCCTTAACTCGAAGACAATAGATGTTTTGGCCCCCAGGGGACATTTGGCAATATCTGGGGACATTATTGATTGTCACAGTTGGGCATGGGTACTATGACATCTGGTGGGTACAGGCCAGATAGGCTATACATATTCTACAATGCACAAACAGCCCCCGCCCACAACACACACAAATTACCTAGCCCAACAAGTCATTAGGGCCAAGAGTAAGAAACCTTGCCCTAGATCATAGTTCTTTAAGATTCTCAACTGAAAACTGGAGTGTTTACCAAGGTCCCTCCTCTTTGGCAGGCCTTGAACTCCAGCTTTTCTCTTCCCGGCACTGTAAGACTGCCAATCCTTTGTTTACCTTTACAGCCTCTCCGCAGCTGCTTCTTGCTTGGTGTTCCAGCCTCTTGTCCTCCTCCTACAAAGTTTAGGAATGAGCCAGTGCTTCAGGTGAAAAAGCTGTGTTCAACGTTGGTCTCACCTATCCAGGATCTTCGCCCCTTAGAGCCTGGTGGCTTTGGTTGATTTCTGATGCCTAAAAAAAGCTGTTGCTTGTTTATTCATTTTGTTTGTTGTTATTATTGTTTTGCATTTTATCCAGTTTTTATATTTTTTCTTGTTAGCATTGTTGTTATGATCCAAGCTACTCTGCCATGGCCAGAATTGTAGGTCTGCTCTGCTTACATGTAACTGAGTCAGTTTAACTCCATTTTGAAAGTCCTTCAGGTAATAAAATCACCAATGATTATTTTGATAACCAGTTATTTAAATAAAAACATGTTTAGGTTTTATTTTTTGCCCAGGTATATGATAGGTGAAAACATTTCAATAGTAATGTACCTTTCAAATAGTTGCTCACTGTAAATAATTTAGAAAAATTAAAAGGATAAAGAAGAAAAGTTTAAAAATATATTTCCACCACTCAAAAAACAGCCATTGACAAAGTTTGATGTAGTTTCTTTCAGTGTTTCTTCTGTGCATTTCTTTTTTTTTTTTTTTTGGTATGTGCCCCTAGCGGGAACCGAACCCGGGACTCTCTGGTCCGCAGGCCGACGCTCCAGCCGCTGAGCCGAACCGGCCAGGGCTGTGCATTTCTAATAATGTTTCTTTTTCAGGATTAACTCATAGACCTTCATTAATCTTTTTTACATTTTTGAACAATCTTTTAGTTATATTGAGCTATAATTTGTGTACAATAATATTCATATGCTTTACATATTCAATTCCTTGATTTTTAGTATATTTACAGAATTATGAAACTATCCCCACAATCCAATTTACAAAAACCTATTTGCAGTAACTGCTTGTTTCTACCTCATGTCCTAGGGAACCACTAATCCACTTTCTGTCTCTGTGGATTTGCCTGTTGTGGATACTTCATATAAACAGAATCAATATTTGGCTTTTTGTGTCTATCTTTCCCTTAGTGTGATATTTTCAAGAGTAATCAATGTTGTTGCATATGTAAGTAGTTCGTTCTTTTTTATGGCTGAGTAATATTCCATTATGTGGATATTCCACATTTTGTTTACCCGTGCATCATTTGACAGACATTGGGGTTGTTTCCACTCTACCTAAAAATATTTTAATTAAAGTAATTTAATGAAATGGGAAAATATTATGATTTGGGTGATATATCTGTACTTTAAAAATATTCTCAAACATATATTAATCAAAGTTTATCATAAAGAATTAAACAATATAGCCCTGGCCGGTTTGGCTCAGCGGTTAGAGCGTCGGCCCATGGATCAGAGCCCCGGGTTCGGTTCCCACTAAGGGCACTTACCTCAGTTGCAGTTTGTCCCCAGCCCCTGCTGGGGTTGCGTGGGTGGCAACCACTAGATGTATCTGTCTCACATCAATGTTTCTCTTTCTCTCTTCTTCCCTCTCTCCCTCCTGCTCTACCTGAAGATGAATGCAAAAATGTCCTCAGGTGAGGATAAAAAAAAAAGAATTAAACAATATAAAAATGTTTTTAACAGAAGAGCTAAGCTTCTTTTAATGACGCTTTGCCTGATATGGAATAACTTCTATGCCCCCCTCCTTTTTTTTTTTTATGCAAACTGAAATGAGCAACTTTCTTAAATACTACCATGAAAACTGAAAAACAAGTGCACAGAAATGCCTTTTGCATAATGCTTTGAACAAAGAAGCAGTGTGTGGGAAAATAAGAGAGGTTGGGCTAGTCCTATTACTGATGATAGAAATCTTAGCGCACAGACTCTACAATGACAGTGATTGAGAAGAACAATATTTATTCCCCTAACTTCCTTGCTCTTTGAGGGAATGTCTTTGCCTCTTATCTCAGCACTCCCTCAAAGAGCATGCCAGCTAGTTCAACTAATTAGGAAAAATAGGCTCATGAGGCCAATTAATTCTGTTCTTTTTCAAAGTGATAGATAGACTATCTTAATTTGGACTTGCTATAACAAAATACCATAGGCTAGTTGACTTAAACAAAAATATATGTATTTCAGCCTGGCTGGGTAGCTCAGTTGGTTACAGCATTGTCCCGATACACCAAGGTTGGGTGTTGGATCCCAGTCAGGGCACATACAAGAATCAACCTCTCTCTCTCTCTGTCTCAAATCAATCAATAACAAATTACTTAAAAATTATTTTTAAAATATGTATTTCTTCACAGCTCTGGACGCTAGGAAGTCCATGATCAGTGTCTGGTGGGAACTCTCTTCCTGGTTTGGGAATAGCTTACTTCTTGCTATTTTCTCACATGGCTTAGTGTTATAACCTGACAGCGAGATAACCAGAGACGCACAGCCGAATTGTAAAGGAGCACTTTATTTCGCGGGCGGGCTTTGGAGGGCATAGTTTCCCCTCAGATCAACAGCCCCGATTCTCCTTGCTCGTCCCATTTTAAAGACAGAAACCCCTTCCTCCTTTTGCCCCCCTCCCCTTAGGGAACCAGTACAATAGTGGGAGTGACAGAGATTACAGAAATCAAAATTAGCATTATTCACCGACAGCACAAGTACTTGCAAATACCTGTAAATACCTATACTCAGGAAACTGCAAATGCCTCCCAATACATGGGGTAACTATAATCTTAGGCAAAATTCCTTCCCGTCTAGGGGTAATTAACCTATTATTGGAAGAATATCGAGGAAGGTCTATTGGTGATAAAATGGAGTCTTTTAGTCGCCTTAACCAAGGGGCCTACATAAAATGGAATCTAGTTGCCTTAGCCTTGGGGCCCAGATCAATAGAAAGAGAACTCTCATATCTGTTTTTTGTTTGTTTGTTTGTTTGTGTGTTAATCTTTACCTGAGGATATTTTTTCCATTGATTTTTAGAGAGTGGAAGGGAAGGAAGTGGGGGGAAAGAGAGAGAGAGAAACGTCAATGTGAGAGAGACACATCAATTGGTTGCCTCCCACATGTGCCCCAACCAGGGCTGGGGATCAAACCCGCGACACTTTGGTGCTGGTGCTAATGCTCTAACCACTGAGCTACAGTGGTCAGGGCTGTTTTTCTTTTTTATAAAGGCATTCATTCCATCATGAAGTCCTCATCCTTATGACCTAATTTAACCCTAATTACCTCCCAAAAGCCCCACTTCCAAATACCATCACACTGGGGATTAGGGCTTCAGCATATGAATGCTTCAGCATATGAATGTTGAGGGACACAAACATTCAGCCTGTAGCACAGACTATATAATCTTAATTTATTTTTATTTTATTTTATTTTATTTTTTTATCCTCACCCGAGGACATTTTTTCATTTTTTGTTCAGATAGAGTTGGGGGGAGAGAGAGGAAGAGAGAGAGAGAAACATCGACGTGAAAGTGACACATCGAGTGGCTGCCACCCGCACGACCAACCAGAGCCGGGGACAAACTGCAACCGAAGTACGTGCCCTTAACGGGAACCGAACCCGGGTCTCTCCGGACCGCAGGCCGATGCTCCAACCGCTGAGCCAAACCGGCCAGGGCCAGACTATATAATCTTAACTTCAGGCATTAGTCTTGCAAATTTGAGGCACTGTGAGAAACTATCAGAGTTTGATCCCCAAACTGGCTGTGCATTTACACACACACACACACACACACACACACACACACACACCCCTTTCTCAGCCCAAGTCTCCCTACTGGAGAGCCTATATTTTTATTAGGTGTCCCAAGTGGTTGGAGTCAATCTCTTGATCAATTCAAAACCACAGATTTAAAAAAGATACAACCTGACCTAGAAAAATAACTCAAAACTGTGATCTGAAAACATTAAATGGAAACATCCAGAAATAAACAAGTCACAGTTTTTCAATTGCGTGCCATTCTGAGTAGTGTGCTGAAAATTCGTGAGGTCCCTCCTGGGATGTGAATCACCCCTCTGTGGAGCGTCTCCGTGCTGCAGACACTCCCTGCTCTTAGTCATTGAGTACCACAGAGCTGTGTTCAGGCAACTCTCATTTTACTTAATAATGGCCCCAAATTGATGATGGCAATTTGGATGTGCCAAAGAGAAGCCTTAAAGTGCTTGTTACAGAAGGTAAATAGTAGCCTAATGCTACCTCACAATGCCTGTCATTCACCTCACTTTATCTTATCACATGGGCATTATATCATTTCACATCACCACAAGAAGAAGGGTGAGTACAGTACAATAAGATATTTTCAGAGAGAGAGACCACATTCACATAATTTTTATTACAGTATATTGTTACAATTGTTCTATTTTATTATGAGTTATTGTTAATCTCTTATTGTGCCTAATTTGTAATTAAACTTTATTATAGGTGTGTATGTATAGGGAGATAACAGTATATACAGGATTCGGTACTATCTACGGGTTCAGGCATCCACTGGGGGTCTTGAGATATATTCTCGGTGGGTAAGGAGGCATTACCGTATACACAAAGCCTAAGAGAAGAGAATTACATTGTAGCTGTTTATAGGGCAACCTCTGAATTGGAAATGTTTCAGGGCTTTGTATAAGTGGACCCCGTGAAGCATTTATTAATAAAAAGTTGATTGAATGCCTATTGAGTGCCAAGCACACTGTTTCCATGATAGTTGCTGAGGCAACAATTGTGGACCAGACCAAACCTCCTGCCCTCAGAACCACACAGAGAAGACAGCTGTGGGGGAAATGACAGGAGGTGGAAGAAGTGCTCGGAGGCGTCAGCCCAGGGAGGGGTGAGTCTCTGAAAGCTGATAAGAGACTGAACCATATTCCTAACAATACTACCCCACAGACGACCCTTGCGCTAGGTCACAGCTGTCCTTGAATGAGTAGGAGGTAGCCAGGAAAAGGAGACAGGGACGGGCATTGCAGAAGATGAAACGGTATGCGCAAAGGCGTGAGTGATCCCTGCGTGTTTGGAGAAAGGGGAAAAGGTGTGTGTGGAGCAGTGGGACATGAAGCAGAGAGAGACAGGGCTTAGAACGTGAAGGGTTTTCATGCTACCTTGAGTAGGATTTTAGACTTTATCCAATAAGAAAGTGGTTCCCAAAGTGGAGTAAATGTTAAAAATTCTACTTATATCTATTTCTGTCATCCTTTCTCCTTTCTAATTTTATGTTTTACAATGTACACTTACACTATTTGCACAGAAGTATGTAAATATATATGGTATATACGTTGGGGGCATGCTCAAGCGTTTTTCTTGGGGGGAGTTGGAATCCACTGCACAGGCGGTGAGGTGCAGGAGGATTTGGAGCCGAGGAAACACAATCAGGACAGCATTTTGGAAATATCCCTTGGCGCTGGGACATCACTAGCCTAGGAAGCAGTTTCTCAACTTGTATTTTTGACTAAGGCAAACTGAAGTTCTCCCCTCCTCATATTTCTAGCAGGTTGCCTTTCTCCCCACTCTGGTTTCCTGCTAGTTCTCCTGAGCTCCTACAGAAGTGCTAAGGGAAGGCAAGCAAGAGGCGGGTATTTTGGAAGGGAAAGGTCAGGGACAGGCCCACGTTCTGTCACCTGGTGTGGCAGCACGGAAGTGCGCCCTTCAGGTTTCCCTTTCAGGGAACAAGTGGTAGGAAGTGTGGGTGGCCCGGCTCCTGCACGCTCCCCTGGGCTGCTTTGGAGATGACTGAGCATGGCAGGGCTGTAGCAAGGATGCTGCCCTTCACCAACAGGCAGCGGTTGCTCGGGGACTCCCCGCACACTTGCTGCAGTCTAAGGCTCTTCCTACTCAATTCTCCTTCCTTTCTGTCTTCCTCCACAGATATCAAATCTGCATTGTGGACTGAGGCTCTCTTCCGCCTTCTGCCGCCTCTCCCTTTTTCCTTCACCGGCACTTCCCTCAATACATCTCTTGCTCATTGTCTTAGGCTGCCATAAGAAATACCACTGACTGGGTGGCTTAAACAACACGCATTTATTCCCTCACGGTCTGGAGGCTAGAAACCCAAGATCAAAGCATTGGCAGGATCGGTGTCTGCCAAAGCCTTTCTCGTTGGCCTGTAGATGGCCATTTTGTCCCTGTGCCCTCACACACTCTTCCCTCTGTACCTGTGGGTTTCCTAACCTCCTCTTCTTGTAGGGACACTGGTGATATTAGATTAGAGTCCACCCTAATGACCCTATTTTAACCTATCCCTGGATACAGTCACTTTCCAGGGTACTAGGGGTTAGGACTTCAACATCTGAATTTGGGGGGGAGCATAATTCAGCTCATCACACTCATTCAATTCAGTCTTGCCATCTTGCTTCTCAGATGTCAGGTTAAACTACTGGCAGGTGTAACCATGTGAGGTACTCAAAATGACCAGTGATTCTCCAGCTCCAGCCTGACTCCTAAAAAATAATATACCAAAACATGAAAAAATGTCTGAAATATGAAATACATCTCCAGTTACTTGGGTAATCCCTAATCCCGCAGAAACCCATAAAAAGGATATTGTAACACAGAAAGCAGTAGTGACAAGAACAAAGAAGACCTTCCTGTCAGTCTCCTCTGTAAGTGGAGCACATGGCCCTCAGGCCGTAGTACCTCAGGTGTGGCGGACCCGAGGAAAGCCACACCTGTCCCTTTGAGCGTCACACCACATCCCATCACCAGCACGAGAACATCCTCTCCAGCCAAGATGGCAAATGCAAAGTTTCAAAAGCTTGGGTTGGCAACAATGTGAGTGAAAAATAAACTCTAACGGAGATTTGGTGTTGACGTTATTTTTTTGGCTGATATCCGAAAATTATTAGCAGTGTTTTAGGGCCTATGTTGCTTTAACAAGTAGGGAAAATGCTTTAATTGGTGCCCTTTATTTACAGTTTTCATCATTCATGCCCATGGAAAATGCCAACATCTTCTATGCTCATGATTTGTAGGGGTTGGCAGCATGCCAGATCACAACTGCTTCAAAAGAGAGAAATCTCTACTCTCACTCAGCAAACATGTTTTATTGCTTAGAAGATTACTCTCCATTAACACTACCTGGTAAATCTGATACAATCTTTATAGTTTAAGGCTAGCACCTTCATAATTGTTTTTTCTATCATGCCATTTTTTTAAGGGTTAGTCAACGTTTAATGAGTGCTCATGTGTGTCAAATTCCATAGGAGACAGGACCAGGCTTGCTCCAGGGTGATAAAAAACAGATACAGTCGTTGTACACAGTATGTTACTACTATTATTTTTTAAATCGGACGTTCTTAACTACACCAGGATGACCTGGTTGCTTTTATTTTATATTTTATTGTGGCAAATGTGTTTAACATGAAATTTGCCATTTTAACCATCTTTTCAAATCTCCAGATAGAGTGGGAGGGAAAGAGAGAGAAAGAGAAACATCGATGTGAGAGAGACACATTGATTGGTTGCCTCCTGCAAGACCCCGACCAGAGCCGGGGACGAATCGCAACTGAGGTATGTGCCCTCGGCCGGAATCGAACCCGTGACTCTTTGGTCCATGGGCTGATGCTCTAACCTCTGAGCCAAACCAGCCATGGCCATTTGAACCATTTTTAAGTGGACAGTTCTGTGGCATCTCATTCCATTCACAGTGTTGTGCAGCCATCACCACCGCCTATTCCAAAATTTTTCTTTATCACCCCAACAGAAATTCTGTAACCATTAACCTTCCCATTTCCCCTCCTCTGGGTCCTAGGACCACCACTCTACTCTCTGCCTCTGTGAATTTGCCTAGTCTAGATATTTCATATAAATGGAATCATGTGATTTTCTTCTGTGTCTAGCTGATTTCCTTAGCATAATATTTTCAAGGTTCATCCATGTTGTGTCATGTATCAAAACATGCTTTCTTTTTATGGATCGAACAACGTTCCATTCTATGTATATACTACATTTTGTTGATTCTCTGTTGATGGACATTTGGGTTGTTCATATCTTTTGGTTATTGTGAATAATACTGTAATGAACATTGGTGCACAAGTATCTGAGTCTCTGCTTTAAATTCTTTGGGGTATCTACCTAGGAGTGAAATTGCTGAGTCTATGGTAATTCTGTGTCTAGCTTTTTGAAAAACCACCAAACGGTTTTCCACAGCGGCTGCACTGTTTTTCTTTCTCATCAGCAATGGACGAGAATCCCAATTCCTTTAATTTTTTTAAGCGATGTTTTCTAGTTTTCAGAGCACAAGCTTTACACTTTCTTGGTTTAATTTATTTCTAAGTAGTTTATTCTTTCTGTTGCTTTTGTAAATGGAATTTAAAGAATGTATCCCTGTTGAGTGTATAATTTGATGAATTTTAGTAAATTTATACTGTTGTGCGACCCTCACCACAATCCAGTTTTAGAATGCGTGCATCATCCCCAAAAGTTCCCTTGTGTCTGTTTGCATTTAATCCCAGCTCTCACCTCCCTGTCCCAGGCAACCTCTGATCTGTTCTTTGTCCCCATAGCTTTTCCTTTTCCAGATATCTCATATAAGTGAGTGCTTACATTTATATAATATGCATTAATAAACAACACACCATCTCCTTCTCTTTTTCTTTTTTTCCCTCTCTCCCACCCATGACACTAAAACCTCTTTATTTAGTGAGACAATCTTGGAAGATGTTGAGAGCCAGGCTAATCAGAGCTGTCTCTGAGTAGGCTAGTTCTTGAGAAACCACCAACTATATGTCTAGTCCTCCAGGTATCTGAGGCTTGTAAGTACGTGTTGGGTTTCTGTTGGATAAATCCACTGCACAGAGAAACTCAGTAGAACTGAGGACTGTTATGGGTTCTTTTACTTTATTGAAAACCTAAAGTTAGAGATACTGTTCAGCTACAGTTTAGAATCCATTAGAAACTGCTGGGTGTGCTTAGCTCATTAGAATAAAGGTATGCTGTGAGTGAGGTTCAAAAACGTCAACGGTGTGAAATGTGGGCTTGCACCATTGCAAGGTGAATGGAGTGAAAGTGGGGGCTAGGTGGAGGATGGGAGACAATCACCGATTGCCAACATTGGATCCAAACACACTTCCACAGTCCAAACCTAAGCCTTCTGGAGGAAGGTCCAGGCACAGTAATAACTACAGAGTTTCCTGCACTCCACTTTCCCCTGGTAGTCTTTGTCAACTTTCCCTTTGAATTCCCGAGACACCTTATGTGTGTTTTTGCTCAACAGTCTCCTAAGGAGGGCCGGTCCATGGCTAACAATGACTCAAAGTGCTTTCATTAGCTCAGATAAAAAGCTCAGTTACTTTAACCTACTTCTCCCCTTCAACTACAAAGGCAGTGCAAGGCTCAGATGTTACTAGGAGTCGCTGAGCACTTTGCTCTTCAAAAGAATGGAAAGGCCAGGTTTCTTAGAATACACAAAGCTCCTTATCCTGAGATTTATAAATTGTTCAAAGGGTGGGAGATGGGGTGGTAGTTTTGGTTGGGATGAGGGGCAGAGCACATAGAAGTTTGATTTGTTTGAAGTTAGCCTGGCCGGTGTGGCTCAGTGGTTGAGCATTGACCCATGCACCAAGACGTCGCCGGTTCGCTTCCCAGTCAGGGCACATGTCCAGGTTGTGGGCCTGATCCCCAGTGGCGGACATGCAGGAGGTGGCCAATCGATGTTCTCTCTCATTGATGTTTCTATCTCTCTCTCCCTCTCCCTTCCTCTCTCTCTAAAATCAATAAAAAAAAAAAGAGAAATTAATGGAGAAATATTGAATCAGAGTTCATTTGAGTTATTGCTGTATCCTTGTCAGCTCTCACAGACACAGTAAATATTTATCGAGGACCTGCTATGTGCCAGGCACTGTTCTAGGTGCTGGGAATACAGTGCTAATAAAATAGACAAATATCTCTGCTCTTCTTCCATTCTAGTGAGAGAAGACACACAATAAACAAAATAAATGAGATGTAAGTGGTATAGGGGCTAAGTGCTATGGAGAAAACTGAAATGGGAGGGGCACAGGGAGTTCTTGGTGAGGAAGGATGATCAACGGCTGCGATTTAAAATACAGTGGTCCGCCCTGGCCGGTTTGGCTCAGCGGTTAGAGCGTCGACCTGCGGTCCAGAGAGACCCGGGTTCGGTTCCCGCTAAGGGCATGTACCTCGGTTGCAGTTTGTCCCTGGCCCTGGTTGGTCGTGCGGGTGGCAGCCACTCGATGTGTCCCTTTCACATCGATGTTTCTCTGTCTCTTCCTCTCTCTCCCTCCCACTCTATCTGAATGAAAAAATGTCCTCGGGTGAGGATAAAAAAAATAATAATAAAAAATAAATAAAATAAAATACAGTGGTCCCAGAGGGCTCCGTTCACAAGGTGGAAAGTGAGTAAGGACTGAGAGAGGTGAGGAAGCAAACGACGCCAGCATCTGGGGGGGACGAGCTGGCCAGGTAGAAGAAACAGCAAGGGCAAAGGCCCTGATCTGGGAGTGAGCTGGTACGAGAACCTAGACAAGCCAGGGAGGCTGAAGGGGAGAGCAAGAGGGAGAGCTGGAGGAGATGAGGTGGAGGGCAGTTGGAGGGAGCAGATCATGTGGGGCCTGGTAGCCATTGCAATGACTTTTGCTTGTTCCCGCAGTGAGATGGGAGCCACTAGTGACTTTCGAGCACAGGAGGGACTAGAACTGATTTAGGTGTTGACTTTTTGTTGTTGTTGTTGTTGTTAAATATGTTTTTATTGATTTTTTGAGAGAGAAAGGAAGGGAGAGAGAGATAGAAACATTGATGTGAGAGACACCGATCGGCTGCCTCCTGCACGCCCCCTACTGGGGATCGAGCCTGCAACCCAGGCATGTACTCTGACCAGGAATTGAACCAGGACCTCTCAGTCCATGGGACTGACGCTCAATCCACTGAGCCACACCGGCCAAGCTAGGTGTTGACTTTTTTCCCTTCTGACTACTCTGTTGATTGCACAGGATGAAATATCACCTCACTGGGCACATAGTATGCATTCCATGAATGTTTATGTATTGGGGTATTCTAAACACATGCATATTATCCCTGAATTGAAATTTGAAACATTTTCCCACATAACTCTACGGTGAAAGGCACCTTTTTAAATGTATGGACAAATTGAGACCATTCAGCCATTCATTCATTTACCAAATATTTATTAATGGGCTTCTACAATATGCCAGACACTGTTTGTTTTAAGCACTGGGGACACAGTGGTGAGTGAATAAGCTATAAAATGTCCATTCCTCAATGGGGCTTTCATTTGAGTGATGGGAGGGCAAAAAATTAACAAGTAACATATAAATAAATATATACATATATAGTGTCAGATGGTGACAAGTACTAAGAAGATAAAGTAAACCCTGGCCAGTTTGGCTCAGTGGTTAGAGGATCAGCCTGTGGACCAAAGGGTTAAGGGTTTGATTGCTGGTCAAGGGCATATACCTTGGTTGCAGGTTCAGTCCCCACCTGAATTGGGGTCATGTGGGAGGCAACCAGTCGATGTGTATCTCTCACATCAACGTTTCTCTCTCTCTCTCTCTCTCTCTCTCTCTCTCTCTCTCTCTCTCTCTCTCTCTCTCTCCCTTCCACTCTATCTAAAAATCAATGGAAAGAATGAAGGGCTATTTTCAATAGAATGGTCAATGATGCACTTTAGCTCAACAATATTTGTTGTTGAGTTCTGTCTATGGCAAGGCGCTGTGCTTGGTTCTGAAGCATTTCCTATACAATCCCTGCCCTCAAGGGATTTTGAGTCTGTGGTAGGTAGAATTCTGTGTTGATCTCTAACCAGCAACCTTTTAGTGTGGCTCAGTTGGTTAGGTGTGGTCCCATGCACAAGAGGTCCCTGCTGTTTCAATTCCCAGTCAAGGCACATGACCAGGTTTTGGGCTCGATCCCTGGTAGGGGGTGTGCAGGAGGTAGCCAAAGAATGTTTCATTCACACAGATGTTTCTATATTTCCTTTTTCCTCCTTCTCTCTGAAATCAATTAAAAATATATATATATATTTTTAAAAAAGACTCTGGTTTGCATTTTGGCCACACTCTTTCTAACTCTTGGATTGCTCAACTTTGAGAGAAGCCAATTGTCATGTTATGAGGCGGCTCTATGGAAAGGCCCAGCTGGTGAGGGATTTAAATCTGCTAATAAACAGGTGAGTGAGCCTGGAAACAGCCATTCTCACCTCACACCCCAGGTGAGCTATCGGATGAGACCACATGGCCAGCTGACAGCTTGAGTAATCTCATGAGGGTCCTTACGTCAGAGCCACCCAGCTAAACGGCTCTTGAATTTCTGATCCACAGAAACTGAGTGGTAATAAATATTTGTTGTTTTAAACCACTAAATTTGGGGACAATATATTATACAGCAATAGAAAATGAATACAGAAGCCTTAATTATGTTCCATCCATCAATATTAAAAGACATGTTTAAAAATAAGTAATATTTTCTTTAATCCTCACCCAACGATATTTTTCCATTTATTTTCAGATAGAGTAGGAGGGAGAGAGAAACATCGATGTGAGAGAAACACATAGATTGGTTGCCTCCCGCACGACCCTGAATGGGGCCAGGGACCGAACTGCAACCAAGATATGTGCCCTTGACAGGAATCAAACCCACGACTCTTTGGTCCATGGGCTGATGCTCTAACCAAAACCAGCCAGGGCAAAAGAAATAAGTAATATTTTTAATAGCAGCAAAGGTTTATTAATATCAAGTAGTACAGGACAATAACGTGGAATGGGAAGAAATAAGACATTTTAAATTAGGAAATGTAAAATTTCTAGAGGTTATAACCTTAGGATCTTCCATCAAAGGTAGGGGTCCTGTTATCTATATAACATCTGACATATTATCAATGCATTATGCCTATATCAAACTGCAACAATACTGTAAACTTTTAAACTTTAGATTAAAACATTCAGAGGAAGAAAATTATAAATAACAGGATGTTAAAATGAGACTGTCACTGGCTTGGTTTCAGCTCAGCTCCCCAAAGCTGAGGGAATACAAAAGTGCCAGGTGTCACCCAGACGACCGAAGGAGACTCGGTCCTCTCATGCTGGGCAAGTTAAGAGCATCAAAAACCAGGTTGCCAGCATTAGCCAATCACCTATACTTACTGTTTAGAGGGGCAGTTGACTGCCTTTGAGTAATCTATACTAGAAGAAGGATTTCTTCTGGTGAAAATTTTCAGTGTGTTATGTACTCAAATACCACAAGCAGGAAAAGACTGGGCTTCATGTCAAGAAAAGGAAGTTTGAAGAGAACCACTTGCAGAGTTTGGGTTTGGGGGTCACAGAGAGTAGTATCTGACTCTTGCTAGGGGACATCTAGAGGTGAGAGAACTGCCCAGCTGGTGTGGCTCAGTGGTTGAGCACTGACCCATGCACCAAGAGGTCGCCGGTTCAATTCCCGGTCAGGGCACATGCCCAGGTTGTGGGCCCGATCCCCAGTGGGGGGCATGCAGGAGGTGGCCAATCTATGTTCTCTCTCATCGATGTTTCTATCTCTCTCTCCCTCTCCCTTCCTTTCTCTCTAAAATCAATAAAGAAAAAAAAAGAAAAAAAGAGGTGAGAGAACCTGGCTGGAGCGGCTCCAGTCCTGTAATGCAGTGAAGACAGTGCCTTGAGGGGCAGTTGACTTCCACTGCATCATTCTGGGACCTGAATTTAAAGGCAACTGGCCTGGAGTTTCTTTAAAAGTAACTCTTCCCAAGAGTTCTGCCTAGAAGGGCAATGTGACCCAGGCAGAGGGTGTAGACACCAGAGGCCCAGGGATCATAAGCAACCAGGAGGCACATTATCAAGGAGTTGGTGGGCAGGTCTCTGAGGAGTCATGAGAGAAAGTACCTGCCATCCAGAGGGACCAGCAGCAGGGTCACAGCAGTCCGACCGAGTGAGGCTGTGTCCTTGTCCTGAACCCCTTCTCCCCAACACCCAACACTGCAGACATTATAAACAGCAGGTCATAAGTGGGGAATAGGGAAGGGGATAAGAAACAAATTATACCCTTAACCCTGTCTCCTGGCTGGGGCCAGGTCCAAACTAGAGAAGAGAAAAAGTCTTAATTGAATAAAATCTAAATTCCTGACTTTTATACTAGAGTAGATGAGAATTATATAGTTATTTAACTGATTCTATGTTTTAATGCCAAAACAAGGGGCTTTTCATTTATTTTCTAAGGATGACTGGGTAAGCCATGGAGCATGCCCATGAGTCCCTCCTCAGGCAAGGAAAACAGACCATGGAGTGATGTGAGTGGACAGTGGAAGAAAGAATAAAGTTATTTTGTGTTTATACTCCACCAAGTCCAGCTCATTCAACAAATGATTACAAGTGTTTCTGGTCAAAGGAAGGGAGGGTCCTGTTGCCAGGAGCCTGCCTCTAGCTACAAAGGATATATGGATCACTAAAGATAAGAGTTTCCTAGTGAAGACTTAGATATCTGCCACTTGACTAGAAATGATGCCTACCCCAAGTTTCAGGCCCAACAGAGAACTCTGGAACACCAATTCCTGGGCCCACTCAACAGCTGCTAAGGGAATTCATCTCAAGTAAGCAGAAGGAGTTCGGTTCCAGGAGGGCCAGGCGCCTCTCCACCGAGTCCGGAACCTTCCTGGTCGGAAGCCAACGTCAGTTTCAGCAGAGCTTCCACAAAGCATGGCATTCACAGCATATAAATCCACATTACCAAGGAAAAGAGGGTTCCATGGTCAAAAAGTTTAAAACCTGCTAAGTCAAACAAAGCTACACAGTCCTCTTTTCTGCAGGACTTCTCAGAGCCTTTAATAAGCTAAAGCATGCTGGTCATGTTGCTCCAAGATGAGACCACATTTTACAGTATTTCTTGAAGCTTATTTCACTACAGAACACATTTCTTGCTACCCAGGAATACACCTTAGGAAACACTGACCTAGATAGTTGTACCCAGTAACGACTAACCAGATGACCCACAGCTGCTGGAGAGTAGATTACAGTCCTGAAGTAACAAGGCAACAGTTTTCTTGGCATCCTCTTTGGTTCTTGGACTCACCCCCTTGAAGGATCCGGTCTTCCCATCCAGCCTCTGACATTGTCCTGCCATTGTCCCTCTGGTTCCATAACCTCTGTTTTTGTCCCTTTCTGTACACCTACCCAAGATCAGTGCTTGTTCTCTGAGCCATGCCCTGTGCCATTGTGTCCTGCATGTCTGCTCCAGCCTGCTGGGGCTTGCAAAGCTTTGAATTAACACATTGTTGACCGCACATGAGTTAACTAGTGTTTTCATGCCCAAACGTTGTTGACCGCTCACGAGTTGCGCTTTATTAAATGCATTCAAAATTTACTGTAATTGCAATAGACAAAATAAAATAAGATACAAAAAGTTTCTACTTGAAGTAGCTAGGGAATGGATATATGCTGGTTCAAATGAGTGCAGCTCAGAACCTAACACTTCTTGTGGGACTTCTAAAAGAGCTCCTTACATTGATTCACCTTTTAGGCTTTCAGGGCAACTAAAAGACCACGTTTTAGAAAAAACAGTCACTGGTATAAAAAAATCCAACTAGAATGTGTAAAGTGTGTGTTTCAAAAGGAAAGCGTAGCGAAACCAGATATATTTGCAAAACATGTTGGGTACCATTACATGTAGGTGATTGCTATACAGTATACCACACCAAAAAAAAATTACTAAAATATATAATATGTATAAAGTACAACATGTAGCAGATATGTACAAAGTTTCATTTAAATTCATTATGTATAAATAAAGTATACTGAAGTTTATTTATATTGTTTCACTTTCATACTCAATTACGAAAAAATAGCCGGTCAACAATAAGAAGAAACTTTATTTCCCCAAATATCATGCTAATGAAAAGTGTATTGCTAGAAATTTAAACTTTAGGCGATAAGCTAAGATTATATGTTAAATTGGTGCTTAAGCCCTGGCCAGTTTGGCTCAGTGGTTAGAGTGTCGGCCCGAGGACCAATGAGTCACGGGTTTGATTCCGGTCAAGGGCATGTACCTTGGTTGTGGTTCGTCCCCTGCCCTGGTCGGGGTCATGCAGGAGGCAACCAGTCCATGTGTCCCTCTCTCATGGATGTTTCTCTCTCTCTCCCTTTCTCTCCCTCTCACTCTATCTGAAGATAAATAGAAAAATCTCCTCGGGTGAGGATTAAAAAAACAAAAATTGCTGCTTAAATATTTTCATGTCCCAGACCTTGTTTTTGCTCCAGAGTTTAGCCAGCACGATTTGGCTCTGATTACCTCCTAATCCTCACGTTTTGCCCCCTCCAACCCTGTTCTCTAAACCCTAGCCACATTAGTCTGTTTCAGTTATTCACAAGCACTTCTTCCTCTTTCTTGCCCTCCCCTTTTCTCTCTCAGTCTCCTGAGGGCATTGGGACATTTCCCTGTTTAGGATGCCTCCTACTTAGTCTTTGTGTCTTATCTTGCCCCACCCTAACCAACTTAGGTGCCCCGCCTTTGTGTTACCAACCACTCTGGTTAGATAACTCGTGTCATGTCTCTTATCCCTCTGAATTAGGATTGCCTGCTTTCTTTCGTTTGTTTGTTTGTTTTTAAATCCTCACCTGAGGATATTTTTCCATTTATTTTCAGATAGAGTGGGAGGGAGGGGTAGAGAGAGAAACTCTGATGTGAGAGAGACACACTGATTGTGTTGCCTCCCACATGACTCGACCAGGGGGTGAACTGCCACCGAGGTACATACCCTTGACCAGAATCAAACCCGAGACTCTCTGGTCCGCAGGCTAACACTCTAACCGCTGAGCCAAACCGGCCAGGGCATCTTTTTTTTTTTTTAATTAATCCTCACTGGAGGATACGTTCATTGATTTTAGCGGGGGGCAGGAGGGAAAAAATGATGTGAGAGAAAAACATTGATTGGTTACCTCTTATACAAACCCCAACCGGGGACTGAAACTGCAACCTAGGCATGTGTCCTGACTGGGAATCAAACCCGAAACCTTTTGGTATACGGGAGGATGCTCCAACCAACTGAGCCACACCGGCCAGGGTACCTGCTTTCTTGTATGTGTCTTTTTCTACACTATAAGCTGCTTGAAGGCAGGAATTATGTCTTATTCGTTGCTGCATTGTGTCTGGCACGTAGGTATACAGTAAAATAAATGAATGTGTACCATTTTATTGGATAGCTGTAAGCAGAAAGCAACTTTATTATTTTTTTATTTATTTTATTCCATTAAAAGTTGACTGCCAAACTATCCCTAAGTGAAATTTTTAACAAATGATAGACCTTTTCTCTGTCATTTGTTTGAACAATAAATCCAGAGGTCTCTGGCCTAGAAGCCAATCCAGTCATATAACCACACAACTGCAGTCTAACACAATATAATATAAAAACTCTAAATTTATCCAATGTTAAAATTTCTCCCATTTTCCGCTGAGCTTGGAAGCCCAGAGTGGGAAATCAAGAGGCGTGGTTGGCTCCTCCGTTCTCCTCACCTACTTTCTCCCTTACTAAAGAGATGATGTTTCTGAATGTGCTTCTATACCCACCCCCCTCCCCCCACCCCTGTGCCCCACTCCCTAAGACCAGGCCCAGACCTCGGGGAAGAGGAGGTTAGTGGAAGAGGCCACGGTTTTGTGTGGCTGCTTACATTGCCCCTGGCATTGGTGCCCTTTCAGAGTGGGCATGTCTAAGATTGCAGTTGTGGGCCCTTTTGCGGGTTCCTGGGAGATGTCTCTACTGGTGATCGCTAACATATATTAGTTATCTATTGCTGCATAACAAATTACTCCAAAACTTAGTAACTTAAAACTGTAAACATTTATTATATCACACAGTTGCTGCTTAACTGTTTGGTTCTGACTCGGGGTCTCTTATGAGGTTGCAGCCAAATGTTGGTAGGGACTCCAGTCATCTGAAGGCTAGACTGGGGCTGGAGGAACAGCTTCTAGGATGGTGCCCTCGCGTGCCTGGCAAGGTTGTTCTGGTTTTGGCAGAGGGCCTCAGTTCCTCACCACGTGGACCTCTCCATATGGTTGTTTACCCCGAGTGAGTGATCCAAGAGGAAGAATCAGGAGGAAGCCATAGCGCCTTTTATAACCTGGTCTTACAAGTCACACACCATTGCTTAAACTGGTCACTGTCAGATCAGGCTGTCATAACAAATCACCATAGACTAGATGGCTTAAACAACAGAGATGCATTTCTCACAGTTTTAGATGCTGGGAAGTCCAAGGTCAGGGTGCCAGCCTGGTCAGTTTCTGGTGAGAGCTCTCCTCCTGGGTTACAGACGGCTGCCTTCTCCCTCATGGCAGAGGGTCCTCTCCTAGCAGAGAGAGAGCAAGCTCTCTGGTATCTTTTCTTATAAAGGCAATAATCCCATCATGAGGGTCCCATCCACATGGCTTCACCTAAACCTAATCACCTCCCACAAGCCCCATCTCCAAATACCATCCCATTGTGAGTTAGGACTTCAGCATATGAATCTGGGGAAGATACAATCAGTCCATAGCAGTCACACAAATCAACCCTGATATCATATGGAAGGGGACTGCATGGAAGTATAAATACCAGGAGGTGGAGATCATTGGGGGTTGTTTTGGAGGCTGGCTACTACACAGGCAAATCCTCTCCTACTGCTGGTCCCTGTGGCTTTTAGCTCAGTCCCTGGGCTTCCCCCTGCCCACCTCTACCCTGACCCCAATCTCTACTGGAGGCTCTCTGCCCTGCAAGTGAGCTCTTGTGGAGATTCACTACTGCAAGCTCCCTTCTACAGGACTCCAGGTCCCCATGGAGTCCCTGGGAAATATGCATCTTTGCCCTGTAGTGGTAGAAAGGCAACTCACTCCCAGGGCAGCGCCCTCCTGGTTCTGGCAGCATCAGCCGGACCCTTGCCTTTTGCTTTCTCAGCTGTGTTTTAGAAACCAGTCTCTGTGATCTCAACTCCAAAGAGAGTTATCAAGTTCTTCGATTATTCCTCCCGAACTCCCATTCTCACGTAGTTTAAGGTAAGTCCTCCAGTTTGGAGAGGATATTGGAAATTTGCTGTACACTGAAAAATTTTCCAAAATATCCCACTTTCCTCCAGCCTCTTCTACCACAACTCTTGTATAACCTGAGTATGATTAAGACCAGTTTTTCAAATCGCTCCACATACAACCAGGTGGTTGCAGCAGATGCTTTTGGTGTCCTGTCCTTTGGTCCTCATGGTTGCCCATCCATGGTTTCCTTCTGTTAGTGCCTGTGACTCTGCCTGGGGAAACATGGTCAGCCTTGGGAACAGGGAACGTCAGAATGCCTGGAAGTTAACACCCTCTGGAGTAACCATCAACCAATGACAAGAGGGAGTTGGAAATTATATTATCCAGCTTCTGCAGATGGGACAACTCTGAGGCATATTCTGCACTGTCTCCCAGAAGTCCCCAGTGGGATTGATCTGTAGCTGAGGACTGTGGTAACCTGCCTATTAACACACCCTAAATTGGTTTCCTACCCTTTTCAAATCCACTTTCCCACACCTCCTACGGATGCTTCCTGAAATTACCTCTCAAATAAACTATAATCTTAGGGTCTACAACAGGAAGAAACTATCTTGATGGGTGTGTGACCAGTGAAGGGCCTTATTTCTGACTTAATTCTCTGCTGTTGCCATCTTGAAATTATTAATAATTTTTTAACGAGGAACCTTACAGTTTCATTTCTGACTGTGCCCTGCAAATTGTGTAGTCAATCCTGAATCCGGCCTAAGACAGTGGTCTGGTGCCTCCATGTAGGATTGGGGTACTTGACCCCTATTGTATTATTCCTGGCCTTTGGGATTATAGTTAATTCTTCTATTACAAATACATAATTGAGAATTCAGAGAATAACTAGGTTTTACTCTTTTTTTAATTCTCACCTGAGGATATGCTTTTAGTTTTTTTGGATTTTTTGTTGTTGTTTTGTTAATCCTCACCCAAGGATATTTTTCCATTGATTTTTAGATAGAGTGGAAGGGAGAGAGAGAGAGAGGGGGTGAGAGAAACATCGATGTGAGAAAGACACATCAATTGGTTGCCTCCCACTCACCCCAGCCAGGGCCAGGGATCAACCCTGCATCCCAGGTACGTGCCCTTGACCGGAATCAAACTTGAGACCCTTCTGTCCACTGATTTATGCTCTAACCACTGAGCCAAACCAGCCAGGGCTGTTTTTATTTATTTTAAAGAGAGGGAGAGAGAGAGAGAGACAACGATTTCCATCTCCCATACACATCCTGATTGGCATGGAACCTGAAACTTAGGTATGTGCCCTGACCTTGAATTGAACCTGAAATCTTTTGGTGTATGGGAGATGATGCTCCAACGAACTGAGCCATTCGGCCAGGGTTGGGTTTTACTCTTTTGGTACATGCCTCTAGCAGGAACCGAACCCGGGACTCTCTGGTCCGCAGGCCAATACTCCAACCGCTGAGCCAAACCGGCCAGGGCGGGTTTTACTCTTTTGTAAGGAATTACATTTGATTTTGTTCTATGTGATTTTCATTGGTTATCACATAGTTTGGATTGTGATTCTTCTTCTTCTTCTTCTTCTTCTTCTTCTTCTTCTTCTTCTTCTTCTTCTTCTTCTTCTTCTTCTTCTTCTTCTTCTCCTTCTCCTTCTTCTCCTTCCCCCCCCCTCCTCCTCCTCCTCCTCCTCCTTCTTCTTCTTCCGAAAAATAAACCAAAACTGTCAACTTTAATTGTAACTGACCAAATTGTGTCCAGGAATCTCTCCCAACAACAACAAAAAAACACCCCACAGTTTTTTGCTCAGCAGTGTGGCTCAGTGGTTGAGTGTCAATCCATGCACCAAGAGGTCGCTGGTTCAATTCCCAGTTGGGGCACATGCCCAGGTTGTGGGCCAAATCTCCAGCAGGGAACATGCAGGAGGTGGCCAATCGATGTTTTCTCTCATTAATGTATCTATCTCTCTCTCACTCTCCCTTTCCCTCTCTCTAAAATCAATAAAGAAAAATAAATAAATAAATAAATAAAACATTTTTGCCAGCCCCAGTGTTTCTGGGGTCAGGCCAAGAGCAGCCCATATTCAAGGCTGGATGCCCTTACTCAAGCTTGTCATTCCAACGGAAAAATTAGGGGTGGATAAGGGACCTCTCCCCTCCTCCCACTATGCTGGGAACTTAGAAAGTCACTGGTGGGGTTCACCTCTCCTCTCACCCCGTTCCTGTCCTAAGGTAAATGGAGATCTTCAGACATTACCCAGAAAGCCAGGGAACCAGGTGAGGCAGCCCCAGTGCCCTCCTGGACTTTCAGCCAAAGCTTTACTCGAGTCTATTCAGCGGGCATTCCCAGTGCCCAGGTGGAGAGTAAGTAAAATATGCACTAGAGAAAAACCTCAAATGCCCCATCATCTCCACAGTGTGAGTCACATAGCAGAAAATAAATAAATAAATAAATAAATAAAACAAGAGCCCTAATGAAAAGCAACAGCAGCCAGCCCTCAGAAGACACGCTGAATCCTCTGGTTGGTGGAAGGCTGGGTGATCTGGCTGGCCCTCCGGCGAGGTGGAGCCAGGTACTCGAACATGGATGCCAGGAGGGTGGACAGCATGTCTTTGAGGTCCGAGGGCATGGAGTCAGACCAGAAGAAGCCATGACTGAGGGCATCACCACTGTCGATGTGCTGCGTGGGATCCAGCACCAGCAACTTGTCAATGAGGTCCAGTGCACATGGGTCACGCACATCAGCCTTCAGCCTACCCTTCACCTTCCGCTTCTGGCCCTTGACTAGGTCCAGTTTCTCAAACAGCTCGTCCTTGTCCACATTTAGCCACATGTCAGGGGTGATGGAGCCACAGAGCTGGCTGATGAGGGCCAGCTGGTGCTGCTCCATGTTGCCCTGCCTGATGGGCTGTGCTCCACCATGATGCACCAAGCACCCCACAGGCTAATGAGGGATGGTAGTCTTGCTCTCTGAGTAAGAGCTCCGGGGGCTGGTACCACAGCATCACCAGATGATTGGTATAGCGGTTGCACTGGCTGCTTTTGGCCAGACTGAAGACCTGGGCCAGCCCAAAGTCTGCCAGTTTCAGGACCCATCTCGGGTGATAAGCACGTTAGCCGCCTTCATGTCCCTGTGCAGGATCTTGTTCCTGTGGAAGCAGTAGAGGCCATTGACAACATCTGCATGACCTCAGACAGTGTGACCTTGACGAACACGCTGCTCAGCAGCCCTGCAAGGTCATGCTGGCAGAAGTCCAACACCAGGCATTTCTGCCTCTGCAGCAGTCATAGGGGAAGTGTTGGTTTGACAGATCTCAATCAAGTTGACAATATTCTCATGTTTTAGAAGCTGGAGGATCCTGATTTCCTGCAAGGCTGTAATGGGGAACCCCTCCTTCTTGTTTTCTATCAGTACCTTCTTCAGAGCCTCCTTTTGGCCAGTCAAGTGACGCATTGCCTTGAAAACCTCCCAAAGGTGCCTTGGCCGATCTTAGTGAGCTTCTCATATTTGGACATCTCATCACAAAAGGGGAACGCCACTGAGTCATATGGCTTTGCCACGCTTGACCGCCTCCAGCGTACCACCCCCCGCAGCATAGCCTCCAGCCGTCGCTGCTGCTCTGTGGTTATTCTTCCAAGTTCAAAAGAAAGCTTATTATGTTTGCAGTGTGCTGTCATTAATACTCCACCAGGCCTGTGTTCATTATTGCAATTCCACAGACTTCTATTTCCATGACTTCTTATCACTTTTCTCAGACTTTTCAATTAATTCCTAAATGTGGGAATAGTCAGTTGGCTCAGATTTCTCCGTTTCTCATAATATTTGTATTAACATAGGCTCTAAATTCACAAAAATCTGTTCTCATGAGGAATTGATTACAAGAAATATGGGAGAATGTTTCTGTGGAGCTGGGCCTGCTCTGAAAGACAAATTATGTAGCTTAAAATTCAGACCTCGACAAAAAGAGGGAATCCCTCTCATTTGTTATTGATTGGTCATGCCACAGCATTTCATACCTCAGCCAGGCTGTGTTTTGAATTAAAGGGGATCTCTTTCATCAGAGAGCCAATACACCTATTCAAGAAATCTTTCTGCTTTCCAGCTATAACATCAACATACAGCTCTATTCTTTTTCTCTCACCCCATAATAATCAAATAAGATAGTTTCAGCCTTTTCAACTAAAAATATCCTCCCAACAAAATGGCTAAGAATCAAGAAATTATTAAATGCAGGTGGAAAATGGAATTTTAGCTCTCCAAACTTGAAATGGAAAAGACCGAGATTTCTGCATGGGAGTAAAAGGTGAACCAGATGACCCTTAGCTCCCCTTTAATTCTAAAATTCCAGTTTTTGTTCTAGGTAGGGAATCAATTGTTATGATAAATGAATCCCATTTTATTCACACTTGACCTTGCTGTGTAATGACAATTTAATGGCAAAGCATATGGGTGAGTATAAGAATAACAATGACCATGTATTGAGTGTTTAATATGTGCCAGTCATCTGCCACAAGCATGCTCTCATTACTTTAAAGTGGATACTACATTTGAGGGAAGTAGGGCTCAGAAAGTTTTAATAACTTACCACTGAGTGGTGTCTGTATCCAACTGTCCATGCTTGTGTGCACTGGGTCATACTACTTGCTTGTAGTAGAGGAAATAATTTAAATGTGTGAGGTATTATTTAAAAGCCATGTTGCAATAATCTCCCCACATCTTGATTTCTTAGGAGTCCAGTCTGGTTTCCATTGCGTCTTAAGTTTCTACTAATTTTAGAGTTAATATTCCGGTCAGGAAAAGTACAAATAGCAACAGCCAAAAGACCTTTGGGAAAATAATGTCTTTGGGGGAAAAAAAAATCTGCTGTAAAACAACATGCTGCTTTAGCCATATGGAAATGGTTGATGGAGGGCTCTGTGGTAGGTGCAGCTTTATTCTTTTGGTCTGAATACTATGTTATTTCTTTCCCTCCCCTCCCCCCTTGCCTTTCTTTGCTCAGCCTCTCTCCTCTACCAGCCCTCTTCATCTGGTCACTCCTACTCACCCCTCTAAGCCTCTATGTAGACATAAATTCCTCTAGGAAGCCTACCCTGCCATTTTCCCACTGTCCAGGGGAACCTGGGTTGAACCACTATGATTCATTGACCTACGGTGTTCCCCAAACTCATTCTGCATATCTATGACTAGTGATCCGCTTCCCTCCCTGTATTATAAGTTCCTTGGGTGCAGGCGTGATACCTTATTTATCTTTACCGTTTGCACGTAGCTGCAGCTTCTTACAAAACCTTTGTGGAATGACTATCTGACTGGCTCACTACCTGATAGAACACAGGATCTTCCAAGAACCTTGACCACCAGAGCTTCCCATGGAGGTGGAGTATGTAAAGGATGAGGCATTGGCTGCACAAAGAGCTTAGAAAGTAGAACTCTTCCTGGTAAATGAAAAGAGCAGCTGGCCCAAGCCCAACTGTGATCTGAAAGGGAACATTTGTTATCAGATCACACCCTTGGACTTGGCAAGTTCTTCCTTATTTGAGGGTGTGTAGCTCCCTTTTGTCAGATGTCACACCCCATAAAGAGGAGTTATTTGCTTCTATTTTAAATGAGGAAAGAAGTAGGTACCCTGTGGGTCTCTTAGCCTCTCATTGAATGAAAGGCCTTCATTACAGATATAATGGTATCTTGGAATAATAGACTTAAATGAATATAGGGCCTGGAGGTAGATATGAGACAGTCCCAGGATTTTCATCAGTGCATCATCCTCTAGGCTTTACTGACAGCCACCAAAGTGGACAGATTCTGGGAGTTGACATAGCAAAGGACTTGCAGTTAGAACTGGATTCCAGTTCTTGGAGTTCTTAAACAAGTCACTTAACCTGGCTCAGTCTCCAACTGAGCAATTTTAAAGTAGAGATTATAGCATACCTAATTTTGTACTATCATTATAAAGTTTCAATGACATAACCTATATACAAGAGTGTACAAAAAAATGAGCCACATACTGAACCTGACAAGCTCAGGGGAGGAGGCCTGTGTGGTGGGTCTTATGAAATAATGAGAATGAAAGTAACCACATAGGATAGTCTGAACATAAATATTCTTAACTAAAAGCAGGCCATGGTGGGTAGTCATGTCCTTGGCCTGAAGCTCCCTTGACAAAGGTCAATCTTTACCTTAAGTGAGCCCGTCTATTGTCTTTTTGCCTCTAAAATAACATACCTTTGAAATATCAGAGTAATCTTCTTTTTCAGGCCCTCGGGGCATGACCTCCCACCAGAGCAGGATTCCACAGAACTCCTCATTGTTATCTTGTTCCCCACACATCATCTCTAGGTGCTATAATTGTTAATTATTAACTATTCTGTACCCACCAAGTTAAAGGAGTATGTGCTTTTCTATTTTATCTTTTTATCCAATCCCAGAGCTTTCCCTGCTTTGCCTTCTCTCACCCTTAATCTACCACCAACGGATTTCACGTAACCCTCCTTACATCTCCTTTGATTCTAATGTATAAAATAAGCTGCAAAACTGCTGTTCTCCAGAGCATTTTTTCAATCCCATTGAGATTTTGATTCCTGGCAATTGTCATCAGTTTGGCTCAGAGGAACAAAAAAAAATCCCTACAGTCTTGGACATTTCTTATGTTGATACAAGGTACTAAAAGGAAGTCATCAATACATGTTTCCTCCTTTGCCTCCATACACGTTTAACTCAAATTCATTCACTTGGCAGCTTATCTCCGGCAACCTTCCTTTGAAGACTTCTTCTCAATCCTCAGTTGTTTAAGAAGAACCCGAGATCCTTGTTAAAAGGCAGCTTCCTGGCCCAACCCCCAGAGATTCTGGTGCTCTAGGTCTGGGTTACTGCCTAGGAAGTTTCACTTTTAACAGTCGTCCCAGGTAATTCAGAGTCATTTCTGGAAACTTGATTTGAAAACTCCAAAGTCTTTCTTTATTTTAGACTAAGACTACTTTCCTTTCCTCCGCAACAGGCCATCGAAAGACACCTTTAAGCCAAAATATTTAATTGCATACTCTGACCTGGGAGGTATTTAGAAGAACAGAGTAAACTGAGGAGGTGGTGGAGGTGGTGGTGGAGAATGGGGAAAGTTGATGTTTTTCATCAGCCTTCAGAGCATACTCCTTGGGGGTGATGAAGGGAACAAAGCGCAGATGGCCCCTATTGGAAGTGGGGATGCAGGAGGGCAAACTAATGGGGCTGGAGAGCTTCAGCTTATACCAAGTCAGCACTTTGCAGAGCAGCTTCATTATCTCACTTTAAGGGCTCCAAATTTCCTCTACATCAGACCCTTTCATATGGAAGCATCAGTCCTCATAAATACCCTAAGCCAAATAGAAGAGACTTTGCTATCACCAGTAGTTTTATCACCAGTCCCTGCAGCTTCATTACAAGGGAAAAGTGAGAGGTAAGTAGCCATCTGCTCAAACTGCCTCTTGCAAAATCCCCACTGAGGCCTGAAGCAGACAGAGCCTTAGTCTGCCCCGCCTTCCCAGGGACTCAGCAGGGCATTTTGCCAAAGAACACCTGGCAGGGGCTCCCTCAGAAGGCTGATAACTAGCTAGGTGTGGGCTATTCCTGAAATTTCTCTCCCAATTCCTATTCTCCATCCTTCCTGCTCTTTTTAAACATCACTGGAAGTTGGAATTGATTGATCTTTAAAGAAATGCAATATGTTGCCCTGGCTGGTTTGGCTCAGGGGTTAGAGCGTTGGCCCTCGGACCAATGAGTCGCGGGTTCGATTCTGGTCAAGGGCCTGTACCTCAGTTGCAGTTCGTCCCCGGCCCTGGTTGGGGTCCTGCAGGAGGCAGCCACTCGATGTGTCCCTTTCACGTCGATGTTTCTCTCTCTCTCCCTCCCACTCTATCCGAACAGAAAAAATGGAGAAATGTCCTCTGGTGAGGATAAAAAAAAAATGAAGTATGTTGCTTTCAGGGCTCTCCTGCCCCAGACAGTGTTCTTACTTTTGTCCTGCTACCACCTGGTCACTGGAATAGAAGGCAAGTGGTTTTCTCAGCTTTGCATCCATTCAAAAAGATATTTTTAATTGAATTTATTGAGATAACATTGGTTAATAAAATTATATAGGTTTCAGGCATACAGTTCTACAATACATCATCTGTATGTTGTATTGTGTGTTTACCACCGCAAGTCAAGTCTCCTTCCATCACCATTTATCCCCCCTTTACCCTCTTCCACCTCCCCCCTTCCCTCTGGCAACAGGTTGGTTTTTTTTTAATTGTGCATACTCAGTGGAAGAAAAGAAGCCATTCTTCCTACATATAATACACACACAATACTGAATTTATTATCATAATCATTTTTAAATGTACAGTTCAGAAGAATTAAGTTATTCATTATTGTGCAATCAATCTCCAGAACTCTTTCATCTTGCAAAACTGAAGTTCTGTATCCATTAAATAATAACTCCTTATTACCCGCTCCCCCCAGACCCTGACAACCAACCCCCACTCTACTTTCTATGTCTATAGATTTGACTGCTCTAGGTTCTTGATGGTCAAGTGGAATTGTACAGTGTTTATCTTTCTGTGAGTGGCTTATTTCACTGAGCATAATGTCCTCAAGGTTCATCCATGTTGTAGCATGTGTCAGAATTTCCTTTCTTGTTAAGGCTGAATCATATTCCATTGTATATATATACCACATTGTGTCTATCCATTCATGTGCGAGTGGACACTAGAGTTGCTTCCACCTCTGGGCTATTGTAAATAATGCTGCTATGAACATCGGTGGACAGATATCTCTTCAAGGCCTTGCTTTCAGTTCTTTAAGGTATCCACTCAGACATGGAATTGCTGGGTCATATGATAATTCTACTTCTAATTTTTTGAGGAACCTCTATACTGTTTTCCAAAGTGGTTGTACCATTTTACATTCTTACCAGCGGTGCATAAGGGTTCTAATTTCTCCCCATTTTGACAACATTTCCATTATTTTCTGATTTTTTTTTTATTGTAGACATCCTAATGGATGTGAGGTGATTCACATTTTTCTAATTATTAGTGATGTTGAGTGTCTTTCATGCGCTTGTTGGCCGTTTGTACATCTTCTTTGGAGAAATTCAACATTTTTTGTTTGTCTGTGGGTTGCTTATCCAATAGCCATTTTCTCTCATCTTCCTGGCTGACCTCTGATATCATTTCTCCCTGATGTGGTTCAGGGCTAAATCCTGATTAATCCAAGTCAGTGGTTCTTAATCCTGGCTACACATTAGAGTTACTGGGGGTAGCTTTAAAAAATACCTATGCCATGCCCGGCCAGTGTGGCTCAGCTGTTATAGAGTGTCAGCCCATGGATCGAAGGGTACCGGGTTTGACTCCCGGTCAAGGGCACATACCTGAGTTGCAGGTTTGATCCCTGGCCCTGGCTGGGGTTGTGCAGGAGGCAACTGATCAATGTGTCTGTCTCATATTCATGTTTCTCTCTCTCTCTCCCTCCCTCCCTTGCACTCTCTCAAAAAACCACACATGAAAAATAAATAAATAAATAAATAAATATCTTCAAGTGAGGATTAACAACAACCAAAATATATATATATATATTAAAAACACACACACAAGAAAGACAGTCCTCTTGCTACTGTGAGAGGCACTAGCCTGAGGAGGTCAGAACAGGAAGCTATAACAGAACATGGGTTGCTGATGATGTCGTTGAGCTGACTTGACCCACCTTGGAGCCAGCCTACTTCTGGAACTCTGATAATAAATGTCCTTCTAATTTAAGCTATTTTAAGTTGGGTTTTCTGTTACTTGCAGCTGAAAGTATCCAAACATTCCACTCACTGTGTGCTGGGAATTGAGGAAGACATAGGGCTATCCTTATGAAGTATCTATTCTGATAGAAGAAAGGAACAGAGACATTGTCTTGAACAGACTCAAACCCTGGATTCTCATATTGAAAGCCTGAGGCTCTGCTGTCCAACTTTTTTTGTGTTTTTTTTTTTTTTAATTTTTTTTTCTTTATTGATTTTAGAGAGAGAGGAAGGGAGAGGGAGAGAGAGAAAGAAACATCGATGAGAGAGAACATTGATTGGCTGCCTCCTGCATGCCCCCCACTGGGGATTCGGCCCACAACCTGGGCATGAGCCCTGACCAGGAATCGAACTGGCAACCAACCTCTTGGTGCATGGGTCAATGCTCAACCACTGAGCCACACCAGCCAGGCTGTCCAAGGTTTTTTAAGGCTTTGTTTGGAACCCAGTAAGACAAGAAACCAGGACAGTTGGGCATGCTGTGCAGTCAATAGCCAGACCAAAACTGGAGGCATTCTGAACTTAAATCCTTAAATCCTCAACTTGCCCTGTCCAGGTCAAGCCCTTAAAATCTGAGTCAGTTATAGAGTGCAGATGCAACATGGAAAGGGAAAGAAGTTCTGTACTTATGAACCATCTGAGTCCAAACCACATAAGTCTTTTGAGATTAAATTTAACACCTTGGTGTGATACCTGAGCCCAAGAAAGTAACTTATTTAAATTCATGGTTAGCCAAGTCGTACTTACTAGATTACATGGTTCTCGGGTTTATAGCAGGACTAACCTTATTTAGCATCTTCTATCCTAAATCTAAGTGTTATCGGATCAGACCTCTTTTCTGCTATTTTCCTTAAATTTTCCCTATGAGAGTGGCTTATGGATATCACCACTTAGTGAATCCCAAAGGTGAGGGTGAGTGAGGGAGTACATGAGATATTCTGCTGGCTGGTCAGTTTTCTGCCTATGTGCCAAATCCCAAGATACACTAAAATGTTTAAAAATGACAAATGAGTTAGCTGCTATCTAACTGCACTGTGTGACAAGAATCAGCCATAGGAAGTGTGGTTTAATATAAAATAGTGATAAGAACAGGAACCAGACAGGGATGCCCAATCTCGCCACTCTTATTAACATAATACTGGAAGTCTTAGCCACAGCTATTAGACATGAAGAAAACATAAAAGGAATCCAAATTGGAAAGGAGGAAGTGAAACTGTCATTATTTGCAGATGACATAGAAAACCCTAAAAACACCATCAAAAATCTACTAGATTTAATAAATGAATTTGGCAAAGTAACAGGATACAAAATTAACATCAAGAAATCAATGGCATTCTTGTACACCAACAACGAACTCAATGAAAGAGAAACTAAAAAACCAACCCCATTTACCATTGCGGCAAAAAAATTAAGATAGGAATAAACTTAACCAAAGAAGTAAAGGATCTATTTGCAAAAAACTACAGGTCACTGAAAAAAAAAAAATAGAGGAAGATATAAAAAAGTGGAAGCATATACCTTGTTCATGGATTGGAAGAATTAACATCATTAAAATGTCCATACTACCCAAAGCTATCTATAGATTCAATGCAATCCCCATCAAAATACCAATGACATATTTCACAGAACTAGAACAAATACTCCAAAAATTTATATGGAACCAAAAAAGACCCCAAAAGAAGAACAAAGTAGGAGGGATCACAATACCTGATATCAGGTTATACTACAAAGCCATAGTAATCAAAACAGCCTGGTACTGGCACAAGAACATGCACATAGATCAATGGAACAGAACAGAGAACCCAGAAATTGACCCAAGACAATATGCTCAATTAATATTTGACAAAGGTGGCAAGAGCATACACTGGAGTCAAGACAGCCTTTTCAATAAATGGTGCTGGGAAAATTGGACAGCTACGTGCAAAAAAATGAAGCTAGACCACCAACTTACACCGTACACAAGAATAAACTCAAAATGGATAAAAGGCTTAAATGTGACCAATGAATCCATAAAAATCCTAGAAGAAAATACAGGCAACAAAATTTCAGATATCACATGCAGCAGAATTTTCACTGATGCAATGCCTAAGGCAATAGAAACAAAGAAAAAAATGAACACATGGGAGTACATCAAACTAAAAAGTTTTTGCACAGCTAAAGAAACAGCCATCAGAATGGAAAGGGAACTCACTATATGGGAGAGCATAATTGCCAATGATACATCAGATAAGGGACTAATTTCCAAAATATATAAAGTACTCATACAACTCAACAAAAGGAAGACAAAGAACCCAATTAAAAAATGGGCAGAGGACCTAAATAGATACCTCTCCAAACAGGACATACAAATGGCCAAGAGACATATGAAAAAATGCTCAACATCACTAATCATCAGAAAGATGCAAATTGAAACAACTATGAGGTGTCACCTCACACCTGTCAGAATGGCCGCCATCAACAAATCATCAAACAACAAGTGCTGGCGAGGGTGTGGAGAAAAGGGGACTCTAGTACACTGCTGGTGGGAATGCAGACTGGTGCAGCCACTATAGAAAACAATGTGGTGTTTCCTCAAAAAATTAAAAATTGAACTGCCATTTGACCCAGTGATCCCACTTCTAGGAATATATCCTAAGAAGCCTGAAACACCAATCAGCAAGAATATATGTACCCTTATGTTCATAGCAGCACTATTTACAATAGCTAAGATCTGGAAACAGCCCAAGTGTCCATCACTAGACGAATGGATAAAAAAGCTGTGGTACATATACACAATGGGGTACTATGCAGCCGTAAGACAGAAAGATCTCTTATTCTTTGAGACGACATGGAGGGACCTGGAGAGTATTATCCTAAGCGAAACAAGCCAAGCAGAGAAAGACAAATATCACATGATCTCACTTATTTGTGGAATATAATGAACATAATAGTCTGAGGAACAGGGTAGACTCAGAGATGTGGAAGTGGGGTGCAGACTGACAAACCTCAGAAGAGGTGGATGTAGGAGGAGGGAAGAGATAAACCACAGAACTTATACACATGTATGCGTAAACAAGAACACAGACAATAATGGTGGAGGGGAAGGGGGCAGGATTGGGAGGAGGGTGTCAGTGGGGGGAAGAAAGAGAAACATCTGTAACAAAACAAAACAAAACAAAAATATATATATATATAATAGTGAAAGGGTATGTATGTCTTTAGGAAAGCCATTGAAGTGGAAAATGCTAAAAACATATTTACTGTCAACTTTTTTGTAGATAGTATCAAAATCTGAAATGAGCGTTGATGAGTATAAAATGTCTTCAAATCTCCACCAGTCCATAGGTCACAACTGGCCTTGAACTTGCTTGTTTGGGGTTGTGGTCTCTGCAGTGAAGGCAAAGGCCTGATTAGTATTCCTGAAGCTTCTCAGATGAGAGAGCTGCAGAAAATGCATCCCAGTTTCAGAATGAATGTGAAGAATGTTGGGGAAAAAAGTGTGAGAAGGAGAAAAGTGTGTGTGGTGGTAGTGGTGGTGGGGGGTGTTCATTTAATTGGATCAGCATTAATGTTGCTTCAAGCACGGTTTCGCCTGCAGAAGAAGCACAACTCTGCTATTAGGTCGGTGAAAATAAGGGGATTTTAAGTGAAAACTATAAATCAAGATAAATCCTACCTGTGTGTAAAATGTATTCAAAATTACAGCTAGAAATTTAAGGACACAACAAGGCAAATGTGGAAAACACGGAAGAACCCTTTAGAAAGATGCAAGGCAGCGCCATACTCAGTGATGGTTGCTGCAAATCTTTTTTTTTTTTTTTTTATCCTCACCCAAGGACATTTTTGCATTTATCTTCAGAGAGAGCGGGAGGAAGAGAGAGAGAAACATCGATGTGAGAGAGACACATCGAGTGGTCACCATCCACATGACTCCAACCAGGGCCAGGGACGAACCGCAACCAAGGTATGTGCCCTTAGCAGAAAACGAGCCTGGGTCTCTCTGGTCCGTGGGCCAACACTAACTGCTGAGCCAAACTGGCCAGGGCTGCTGCAAATCTTAGTACAGGAGGCTGATTCTCCCAGTGGAAATACAAATGGCATCCTGGACAGACTGCCCTTCGGTCAGGGGGGGAAAAGGCCACATGCTGAGCTGGGAACTGACTTGCCAGGGATACTGGAAGTTAGGCCAGAGGCTTTCGAAGCCTGGGTAGGTTGCAGAGGTGTTCTGCTGCTGGGCTTGTGTCTGGAAAGATGAGTAGACTCAACAGCAGGGTCTGTGGCTTTCAAGGCACTTCTGGGAAAGCTCGTGAAGGCTGTATGTATCTATCTGCATGTGATGCTCTTCCCCAAAGCCCATACAGAGGTGTGGGAACACCAAGAAACTGTTAAGTCAAGGCTGATCCTGCCCTGGAGCGAGCCCACGCTGGCCAGTCTTCCTTAAATCTGCCAGAGACATTGTCCCACCTTCCCTTTACCTCCAAAATAAAGGCCACAATAAAGAGACTGAGAAAGAGCATCAACACCAGGAAATCAATCAAATACAGAAACTTGGAGAACTAGAAGATGGGAGGGAGTATGGGAATTGAAAGTAAGAATTTGAAAACACAGGCAAGAATTTGAAAATGCAGACCCAAACGAAGGACACCCAAGAAAAGGGCAGAATTAAATCATGGAGAAAAGTGGCTCTTGAAAAAAAATGTGAAAATTCAGGCCTCTAAATCAACATTGCCCAGAACACTAGACCTGGGGAGAAATAAGTTTGGAAAACACTGTATCCTATATCTAACCACCATAGTTAGCAATTTATAATGCAAAATGTTCTGGCATTCCCAGAACACTAGAGCTGGAGTGAAATAAATTATAAAAACATTGTATTCTATATCTAGCAATTTATAATGCAAAATAGCTTATTAATGGCTCTGAGATATACAGCAATAAAAAAAAAAACAT
Source organism: Tadarida brasiliensis (assembly GCA_030848825.1). Taxonomy (NCBI): domain Eukaryota; kingdom Metazoa; phylum Chordata; class Mammalia; order Chiroptera; family Molossidae; genus Tadarida; species Tadarida brasiliensis. Next base: position 79,646,246 of record CM061264.1, read on the forward strand.
TTAACTCATACATTTATTTAAATACAGAACCTCTATTTCCACATTACTCCATTCTAGTAACACCCTGCAGGGCTGGAGTTCTACACATTTGCTATCTGCTGCTATAGTCTATTAAGTAAATATAGCAGCCACAAGAAATTGTTTACTTGTAGGAAGAAGCACGATACAATGGGAAAACCAAACTAGGTTAGGAGTCAGGAGAGCTGACATCAGCTGCTGCCGCTCTGCAATTCTGCATATCTATGTAGAAAAAATTGCTATGTGCACCTTATATTGCTGAAAACCCAAAATCAGAGAGAATTCAAATGGCAGCAAGGTTTAGAATTCTGGTTTTTCTCCTAAGAAGATTAATCACTTGTCCAAGTTATTTAACTTCTTCAGGCTTCAGTTTACTCAGTTAAGTAAAGGAGTTAGACATCAAGAACTCTGTGATCCTGCCAAACTTTAAAACCTCATGTAATGCCCGGCCGGTGTGGCTCAGTGGGTTGAGCATCCTCCCATGGACTGAGAGGTCCTGGTTCGATTCCCAGTCAGGGCACGTGCCTGGGTTTCAGGCTTGATCCCCAGTAGGGGGCGTGCAGGAGGCAGCTGATCCATGTGCCTCTCTCACATCCATGTTTCTATCTCTTTCTCCTTTTCTCTCTCTAAAAAAAAATTAATAAAAACGTATTTAAAAAATAAATAATAATAATAATAAACCTTACATAACAAAAAAGCTCTGATAATCCAAAAACATCCTTTGAGTTGGTACCAGACAAGGCTCAACCCAATTGTTACAAAAAGTCAGACAACTTATTAGCAGTTTGACGTCCCACTCAAAACTCAAGGGAACCGCCCTGGCCGGTTTGGCTCAGCAGTTAAAGCGTCGGCCGGCCTGCGGTCTGGAGAAACCCGGGTTCGGTTCCCGCTAGGGGCGTGTACCTCGGTTGCGGTTTGTCCCCGGACCTGGTTGGTCGTGCGGGAGGCGGCCACTCGATGTGTCCCTTTCACGTCGATGTTTCTCTCTCTCTCTCCCTCCCACTCTATCTGAACAAAAAATGAAAAAATGTCCTCGGGTGAGGATAACAAAAAAACAAACAAACAAAAAAAAAACCTCAAGGGAACCAAATGATTTTCTCCTATTGCGGAACTCTGAGCACAAACTGAAAACCAGTTAGCGCTACCTTGACGTAAGGTGTAAAGCAAAGTCCTTGTAATGTGTGATGTTTTCTAGACGTTTCTGCCTTGGACTCTCTTAAGGCTCCTTTAGGTGAAATTCACAGACACCCAACTCAAACTTATTTAAGGACAACAGGGGATTTATCAGCTCAGGTAACTAGGACATCCAGGGTTGCATCCAGCTTTGGGAACAGAAAACTTAGGGGACCCACACAACATTCAAGTCTTCCTCAGTCTCTCAACTCTGCTTTCTTTCCTATGGGCTCCATTGTCAGGCAGGCTGTCTTCACATGGGAGCAAAGATGCCTCCTGTACGTCTCAGCTGCGTGGTCCTCACCTTCTTGCCTTATCTCCAAATAATTCAAGCAAAATGGTGATTGTTAAGAATTACTGAGCATTTACCACGTACCAATCCAATGCATATGTGTAAACTTATTTCGGCCTCACAACCACTCTAGAAAGTGGGTACTATTAAAGTTCCATTCCACAGACAAGGACACTAAGACTCAGAGAGATTAGTTTGTCTACTTGCTGTATGTGACCTTGGGTAAATGACTTAAGCTCTCTGTGTCTCAGCTTCCTCATCTATAAAATTGCCAATAACTGCCCTGGCTGGTTTGGCTCAGCAGTTAGAGGGTGGGGGCCTCACGAAGGGTCTCAGGTTTTATTCCTGGTCAAGGGCACGTACCTGGGTTGCAGGTCCCATTCCCCAGCCCTGGTCGGGGTCATGTAGGAGGCAACCAATCAATGTGTCTCTCTCACATCGATGTTTCTCTCTCTCTCTCTCTCTCTCTCTCTCTCTCTCTCTCCTTCCCTCTCTTCCTCTCTATCTAGAAATCAATAGAAAAGTATCCTTGGGTAAGGATTAACAAAAATAAATAAAATAAAATCGCCTATAACTATTTCCCAGGCTGCAGTGAGAACTAGATAAGAATATGTAAGAACTGAAGGATGGTACCCAACATAGAGTACTGCTCTCAACGAGAAGCCAGTGATTCTTGGTACCACTTCCACTTGCTATTGTCTCATCCTTTTGTTGGTTCACAAACTGGCTCCTGTACACAGAGGCCAAGGAAGGAATGAAGAAAGAGGCAGACCACTCCAGACTGGTAGGTGGCAGGTTTAACAAGCAAGGGAACTTACTATGAGATTTGCCTTGGGCAACGGCAGGAGATATAATTATCCATCTGAACCTGCCCACTAGAAACTTAAGAGTTTACATAGAGGCCTTAACTGGGTTCAGTAACATGTTAGTCCAGATGGTATCAACAACACATGGCTCTCTCAAGGCTGCATTCTTGCAAACAGCTCCCACTGTGGAAACAGTGGGCAGAATGTGCATTCCAAGGACGGGGAGGGGAGGAGGAGCCTCCGATTGTTCAGGTCCAGCTCACAGGTCAACCTGCAGTCACGTCCTCACGATGACCTCCTCCAACAGCCCTGCCTCTTTCCCTGTAACGGTGCAGAAAATTCAACTTCACATACTCCATGGTATCTAAGAGCATTAGATAAGATAGAAAGTGTCACAGCTATGGATAGAGGAAAGGAAGCCCACAGCAGCAGACCTAAGGCAAAGCTGGGACCTAGAAGTTGTGTCCATGTTGGGACAGTGGAGCTGAAGGTAAGGACAAGGTCAGGGCTGCCAATCTAGCCTAGATGGGAGTGAGTAACAAGGCCTATGTCTTGGGTGGCAGACCCCAGGCACCAGACAGAAAAACCTTTAACTGGGAGCCTCTTATACTGCTCCTGCTGGGGCAGGATCCAGCTTCAGAGTGTGCCAGCAGGAGAGCCGCAGGTGGGAACCCATTCTCCCCACGAGGGAGATGGTAATGAGGGGACTTAGCTGGAAGAGAGAGTATGGAACCCAAGTGAAGGTCATATCCTGACAGGTAGCCTTCCATTGATAGTGATTACATGAACAGATTCTGCTAAATGTTATTTATAAATAATAGGGCAAGCTTCACAACAGAGACAGAATCTTACAGATAAAATCTTTTTTTGTTTTTGTTAATCCTCACCCAAGGATATTCTTCCATTGATTCTGAGAGAGAGTGGAAAGGAGGGAGAGAGAAAGATCGATGCGCAAGAGAGACACATCAATTCGTTGCCTCCTGCATGACCCTGACCAAGCTTGGCGATGGGACCTGAAACCCAGGTACATGCCCTTGACCAGGAATCTAACCCAAGACCCTTCGGTCCGGGGGCCAATGCTCTAACTGCTGAACCAAACTGGCCAGGGCTTATAGACAAAAATCTTAATTTAACACACATCCTGGCAAAAAATACTTCTTAACTCAGTTGCAAAATACCCTGTCCAATCAACACATTATTGAGGATGGTTTCCATTGGAACTAGGGAAGCTCCTCTGGATTTCCTGACCAAGTGATGGGCGCCAGGAGTCAAAACCACCCTAAGGCTCTATATTTATCCTACCTTGTTCTTTGAAATTAGCTCATGTTTCTGACCTCTTTGAACAATCCTTTCCAATCCTTAAACAGAGCAACCAGGTGAAATATCACAATCTCTTTATCTTGAATATTGTACCTCTCCTTGGTCCCTTGGTTAGTGTGCAGGGGCTATGCCACCTGAGTTGCTGAAGTTGGGTAAGGAGAGGACTCAAGTAACACCATCAGTGCCCAGGTGTCTAGCAAGGTCTTTTTTTTTTTTTTTTTTAATTTTATTTATCCTTTTTTTTGAGAGAGAGAGAGAGAAACATCAGTTTGCTGTTTCACTTATTTATGCATTCATTGGTTGCTTCTTGTATGTGTTCTGACCGGGCATTGAACCTGCAACCTTGGTGCATTGGGACGATGCTCTAGCCAACTGAGCTACCCGGCCAGGACCAAGGTCTTGATTCTTCAGTGCCTGTTGGCAGGTACTGATCATCAAGAGATATCAGAGCACAGAAGAAGACAGGAGGACACCTCCAACGACACATCTCTGAGCTAGGGAAGTGTTTGTTACATCAATTTTACTCCTCCTCCCACAAAATCTGTGGTTGCTGTGATGATGGAAAAGGGGAGCACATGGGAGAAGATTATAAAATATTTCACTGTGGCCCAGCTGGTGTGTATCAGTGGTTGAGCATCGACCCATGCACCAAGAGGTCACCAGTTCGATTCCCGATCAGGGAACATGCCCAGGTTGTGGGCTCAATCCCCAGTGGGGGGCATGCAGGAGGTGGCCAATCGATGTTCTCTTTCATCAATGTTTCTATCTCTCTCTCCCTCTCCTTTCCTCTCTCTCTAAAAATCAATAAAGAAAGTAAAATATTTCACAGTGGGCAGTATTTTATTGTAATATGAATATGCTTTATTTTAAAAGGGCACATTTGAACTGGGCAGATATTAATAAATTTACTACTGTGGTGTTTAGCTAAATGTGAAAATATCAGTAAAATGCCCTTCGATGTTCTGGAACACAGGTGTCATTATGTCTTCTTTATGTGGTCCCAAAATCCTGAATAGATACAGCTACAGAAAAATAGATCATGATATTGGTAACACAAAGAATCAATGCAGGCTTAAGTAAAACTTTTTACTTTTAGCTTGTTTTGGATGAAGCAACCGGGATTCATGACATGCGTCAGTCTGGAATTCTAGGGAGACATCATCTCTTCCAATATTCCTTCGCCGTTGTGGCCATTGGGGTTCCCTCTCTCCCCTCGCAGTGCCTGGAGCATACCTGTGCAGAGCACTCACTAGTTTGTACTGTATTCTTCTGATTATCTTGCTCATCTCTACACCAGACCATTAGTGCTTTGAGAGCATTTTTATATCTCCACTGCTTAGCAAATTACTTCACATAGAGTGAACACATAGGAAATATTACTGGGTAATGCTTGCCCAAAAAATCAAAGAAATTTAAACATTATTTTTAAAATTGATAAACTTCCACTCTGGCCAGTTTGTCTCAGCGGTTAGAGCGTTGGCCCGCCGACCAGAGAGTCCCGGCCAGGTTCGGTTCCTGTTAAGGGCACGTACCTCAGTTGCAGTTTGTCCCCGGCCCCGGCTGGGATCATGTGGGTGGCAACCACTCGATGTGTCTCTCTCACATCGATGTTTCTCTCCCTCTCTTTCTCCCTCTTTCCCTCCCACTCTATCTGAAGATAATTGCAAAAAAAAAAAAAAAAAAAAAAAAGTCCTCGGGGGAGGATTAAAAAAAAAGATAAACTTCCTTTTCCAGTACAATAGAGTGAGTTCCAACTGGCCAATCTTCCTACAGAAAACAACTTGAAAATCTGGACACATACACACACACAGAGAAGCGTCCTGGGCCACAAGATTTCACTGTGAATTCTATCAAACATTTAAGAGGAAATAACATCAATGTGACCCAAATTATTTCAGAAAACAAAGGAGGAAGGAACATTTTCCCACTCTCAACACAACCCTACTGCCAACACCTGTCAAAGACATTACCAAAAACCAGTAAACGGATACATTTCCTACAGGGTCAAAATACATTTGGATAACCTCATGTGGCTCCCTTGTACAGAAAATGCTTCCAGCAAATTTAGCAAATTCATAGAAAGTATCTCTTACCAATTTTCCAGAAAATAAAAATGACTAATTTTAAGATTTATTTTTCAGTATTCAACAGGGGGGACCGGAAATGAACCCCAAAAGGGAATGGAGTTGGCCTCCGGTATCATCAGTTTCAGAGTCAGGCCAGATATTTCAGTCGGTGGTTTGAAAGTGGAAGTAGACTGGGAAGAAAGGTCACTGTGCTGAAGTCTATTTTGGAACACCTAGCTCATCAGAATGCAGGCTGGGTGGAGGGCACCGAGGGCTGACGTGAAAAAACTGGAGCAGAAGGTGCCTCTGATTCCACCGCACTGCAGCTGACTAGCCGGTGCCCCCACAGCTCACAGCCCTGCTGCTAACCTGTGATTCCACATATTTATAGGAACTCGTCTCCCTTTGTACAGCAGCAGGGGCAAGTTGCCCTCATGACTGGTGGAAGGGAAAAAAAAAAACAAACACTGAAAACTTACACAAAACTGAACTTTCCTGGTTATGACTTTGATATGACTGAAAAGACTAGGAGCTAAATTAGACTCCACTTAAATTGCACTTTATGAAATCTAAGCACAATAGTGTATCTCTATCAATTATGATGCTTTTACTATGGGACTTGAGACCTCTGTTTCCACCTCAGAAAACCCTGTATCTTCACTTGTTCATCCTTCTCCTCTCACACAAACTGTACTGCTTCGTCTTGGCTTCTGCTCAAGCTCGAGCTTGTCACATGGCCGAGCGGAAGTGCTGGGGCTGGGGAGCGCGGAGGGCAGATGGAATGTTTGGGGAATACCTCTCTCTGCCACAGAGCTTTGGCTTCTCGTGTTTTGGGGTCTCCAAAATCGAACTTCAGCTGAATGCCATTAAAATTTACTTTGCAGCCCTGGCTGGTTTGGCTCAGCAGTTAGAGCATCAGCCCGCGGACCTATGAGTCGCTGGTTTGATTCTGGTCAAGGGCACGTACCTCAATTGTGATTTGTCCCCGGCCCTGGTTGGGACACGCGGGAGGCAGCCACTCAATGTGTCCCTTTCACGTCAATGTTTCTCTCTCTCCCTCCCACTCTATCTGAACAAAAATGGAAAAATGTCTTCGGGTGAGGATAAAAAATAAAATAAAATTTACTTTACAAAAGAGCTACCAAATGATCTATTCACTGTTTTACAAAATTTGGATCGATACTGTGAGTTTCAGGAATGCTAATTCCACAGTGATGAGTGAACTCAATTCGAAATGGCAACAGTCATTTTTTCTAATGAAAAGTGATTAAGCCCAGCTGGTATAGCTCAGTGGCTTGAGTGTCCTCCCATGGACTGAGAGGTCCCAGGTTCGATCCCCAATCAGGGCACTTGCCCAGGTTTCGGGCCAATCCCCGATGGCGGGTGTGCAGGCGGCCAGTCGATGCCTCACATCGATGTTTCTATCTCTTTCCCTTCCTCTCTCTCTAAAATCAATAAAGAAAAATATTTTTTTTAAAACAGTGATTAAATATCTTTATGCTTATTTCCATTTTCCAATTCTCCTATGAATGCATGTTATTTCTACAGTTCGGGGGTGGGGGAGAATGCAAACAATCAAGGAGTGGGCACACATCAGGGGAGAGGAACGGAAGAGGCCATGGCGCATTGCTTTTGGAACATGTGGCCTTTCACAGGCTGACGCCTGCCACTCGCCCCTGGGCTCTGAAGACTCTCCCTGCCCCACTAGTGAAGCCCTCACAACACTCTGAACATCAACTCACAGAGCCACAGGGCACAGTGCGCCAGGCAGCCAAAGAGTTACATTCTCTGATTTCTGAAAATAACGACTACATTCCTTTTTCCTTTTTTTTAACAAAAGCATTCCGTTTAAGGGAAATATCAGAACTTGACTCCCATCGCTCAGAGCCCTCCTAAGACCTAGTCACAGCGCTTGCTCTTGCCATGGAAACAGGCCTCTCTCCACAGTATCTGTGTGGCGTGTGCGGCTCTCCGAAATTGATAGGCTCGGTCTACATTATAAGCAGAAGCTCTGACAGTTGAGGAGGGCAGCAACGCTTCTCCCCGAGAACAGCACCTGGGGCTCAGACAGGTTGCTGTGAAGGGTAGACGTGTGAAGATTCCACCACGAACGGAGGGCTGGCTCTTGTGTGTTCTCTAGAGCACTGCGACCATCCCTGGCTACACATGTTGTCACCTGGGGGAGATTTTTTAGAAACACCTGCTCTCCCCAACCCAAAACACAGCTGGATTTGGTTGTGTAATCTTGGGCGTCACTCCATTTCTGTCAGTCTCAGCTTCTTCACCTGTGAAGTCAACCTAATGAAAGCCCGTTCACCCTGGCCAGTTTGGCTCAGCGGTTGGAGCATCGGCCCGCGGACCAGAGAGTCCTGGGTTTGGTTCCCGCTAAGGGCACGTACCTCGGTTGCAGTTTGTCCTCCCCGGCTGGGGTCGTGCGGGTGGCAACCTCTCGATGTGTCTCTCTCACATCGATGTTTCTCTCTCTCTCTCTCTCTCTCTCTCTCTCTCTTCTTCCCTCTCTCCCTCCCGGTCTACCTGAAGATAAATGCAAAAAAATGTCCTCGGGTGAGGATTAAAAAAAAAAAAAAACCTGCCCGTCTATTTCAGAGACAGTGTAAGGATCAAATAAATAAGCAACTTTGCAAAACAATTTTCAAGCATTGCGCAAATGTTAGTTATGTTTGCATTCTTTAATCACACTCCCCTGCAACCAAAGGCTCCTTTTTATAACACAGACAGGTGCTGCTAGAGTGCATTTGATGATCATGAACTAGAAGGAAGTATCTGGCCCCCACAGGGAGAGCGCCTCATGACTGGACTCATTGTGGCTCACTTATGACTGAAGAGACTGGCCTCATGGCTGTGGTCTAAACAGTCAAATTAGAGTACTACGGTGTTCCCTTGGGCCAGCATGCATACAAACCTGGATGTTATTGGAGAAAGAAACAGTAAGACACCCCAGTAGATGCTGTGAAACAATGAAATAAGAGTTAACTTAGGAAAGTTGGGGCGAAAGATCTATTGGTAAAGAACATAAGAACTTTATCAGTAAAAGATTAGTGCCAGCATATGTGTGTGTGTGTGTGTGTGTGTGTGTGTGTGTGTCTGTGTGTGTGTGTGTCTGTGTGTGAGAGAGAGAGAGAGTGTGTGTGAGAGTGTGTGTCTGTGTCCCCAGCCTTTGGCCTTCGGATCCTTTCCCACTAGAGGGGACAGTGTAGAATATGGAAAAGTCCAGCTTCTAGTCCTTGACTACCTGTGTGACCTAAACACGTCCTTTTACAACTCTGCAGGCTTCAGCTGTCATTTGAGTGCAAGGTAATTAAATTTTTCGACATTTCCTTCCAGTCCTAAAATCTATGGCTCATATTACGATTCTTCATGGTCTGACAAAGAGGTGACTCATGAGAACTCAGGCAATGCTCATGCCTCAGGGTCCCACGTGCTTGGCGAACCGGAAATGTGGTGACTAAGAACATGCAGTTCTTCACCCAACCCCAACCCGGCTACCACAGTCACCAGAATGCATGTGTGCTCTCTCCACCACAGCAAACCCACCACAGATTGTTTTCATTCTAGACCAGCTTCCCCAAACTACCCAGCTACCTTCAGCACTTCCCTTTTAGTGAAAGGAATACATCGTCTAGAAAAAGCCCTTGGGAAAAACATGGAGTAACTCAACAAACATTTCTGAATGCCTACAATGTGTCAGGCAGTGTTCTAGGCACTACGGACAGAGCTGTGAACAACACAAACATCTTATGCCCCCATGGTGTTGACATTCTAGTTGTTAGAGGCTGACAAAAATAACATGCTTTTTGGGTTCTTCTTCAGACTTTTAAACATACTCCAGCCTATCAGGATCTTTCTGGAAACTGTGGCACCCAAAGGTGAGCGAAAACTCCATCCAAGGATTCTAAGTGGAACCTGGCCTTCCAGATCGTAATGAAAGGGTACTATTATATTACAGTTACCTTTATCAAGGTAGGAGGATCGAATATATTTTGTTCAACAGTTAGGTGGCTTGACTTATCACTCAGATATTTAGACCTTTGGTCTGTGGGTCTCTGCTTGGACTCTGGCCTCAGGCCCCACCAGGATAAGTGGTGAATGTACTGCTGGGAGTGTGCTGAATCTCTCAGAATTAGTTTCTTACTCATGGCATCTAAATGCACAGGTTTAAGTTTAATTTTCTCCCAATCAACAACACTGTGGTTTCTGTTAGGCGCGTTCTGCTGCAAAAAACAAACTCGCACAGATTAGCTTCTCTGGGTGCGTTTTTCTCCTCCCATTCTTACCTGGATCTTCATAGTGGTTACCTTTCCTCTGCCACATACCTTCCCTTCATTCGTGACTTTGGCTTGCTCACAGGTGCTCTGTGCCCCTCTAACTGAGCATGCTTTCAGCATTCCCCCCAGGCTGCCATCTGCCTGATTTGCTCCATATTCCTCTCTCTTTTTTAAAAAAAATATTTTTTCTTTATTGATTTTAGAGAGAGATAGAAACATCAATGAGAGAGAACATTGACTGGCCACCTCCTGCATGCCCCCCACCTGGGATCAGGCCCACAACCTGGGCATGTGCCCAGATTGGGAATCAAACCAGTGACCTCCTGGTGCATGGGTCGACGCTCAACCAGTGAGCTACGGCCAGGCACTCCATATTTCTCTATTCAAAATTTCAGGGACAAGAAGCTGCTGTCATGCACCACATAATGACGCTTTGGTCAAGGATGGACTGTGTACATGACGGTGGTCCCATAAGAGTATAATGACGCTAAAAAATTCCTACTGCCTAGTGATGTTGTAAATATCATGACATCATAGCGCAAGACATTATTCACGTCTGTGGTGATGCTGGTGTAAACAGACCTACAGCACTGCCAGTTCTACAAAAGTATAGCACGTACAGTTACAGTGGTAGGCTGCACCATCTAGGTTTGTGTAAGTACACTCTGTGACGTACACACAACGACGGAATTGCCTACCAACGCATTTCTTAGAATGGATACCCATCAGTAAGTGGCACATGACCGTGATTCGATCTCCTTGCCCCTTTCTGGGAAAACCTGTTTACCCCAGGCCAATTCATAGGCCAGTCCTGGTCTAATTAATACATTTGGTAGGACACTGATGAGTAGGCTGTTATTCAGTTAGGTGTGTACCCCTATCCAATCAGCTATTGCTAGAGAGGACCATGTAATAGAAAGTATGTCGCTGAGAACAGGCTGGTCACTAGGGCTGGGGGCGGGGGGCAGTTTTCCTCAAAAGTAGCTGTGGGCTCAGCAGACTCCATGATTATTTGTGGTGGTTGTGGTGAGTGCTGGAAGCTTCCCTGTCATATTTTATACATACTCTTCAAGAAAAGATTTCATCTCTTTACTAACTATGATACACTACCAGCGTGTATCCATTAGTGAAGCACTAAACACCAATATACATATCTTCTCTCTGTGGCGGGTATAAGGATGATTAAATCCTGTATCTTATCATCAGTGGTTCTTCTTCATTCTTCTGAGATGCGTGGAATATACTGCTTGTTCCTCAAAACTTGTGTAGTTCACTTGGGTGGGGCCTGCACCTCACCTAATGAGGGGCCAGGCAAGGTCTAGATGAGGCCCTAGCAAAATGGTGATCGTTGGGTCCCGGGTGAGACTTGCTAGAGGGGATACTTATGAATCTGAACCAAAGTCCTTAGAAAATGTCACACACAAAAAATCGAGAAAACCAAGTCAAGGTGGCAAATCCAGAGGGCAGAACAAGGTCGTAAACAGGAGACAATCCAAGGATCAGGAATTGGGCAAAAGTGGAACACATGGAAGGTGAAGTGAGGACTGCTGAGACGGGCTGCACTTGCTTTATGGACTCAAAGATGGTACATGGTGGGTAGCATTGGCCTAAAGGCACATGATTGAGGGAAATATTCAGGAAGAGACTTTCTTCTCCTTCTCCGTTTACTTCTGGTCACATCCTTTTGTCTCCCATCTCTGGAGAGTCATTCCAACTCTCCTCCACCACCTTGGAACCTTTTACTTTCCACCGTAATTATCTCTTCTTTGCCTAGCTCAGGAGATCAAGAACAGCCAGCTTTGCATCTCCCCCAGGGAAACCCTGCCCATCCCCCCACCCCCTCCCCATTGTGCCATTCCTGGGAAGAGCTGCTACCTCTTTATGTTGCATATCCTGCCTCACCCACTCCAATGAGAGGTAGCAGTTAACAAGACCCCTTGTTATCCCCTCTCTGATTGGCTCTCACATCCTCTCAGGGACTCACACCTCATTCTTCTGGTGGGGTAAGCCACAGGAAATGAGCAATGCCGAGGTCACATACCTCCACGCGTGCTGCGTGTTCCACACCTTTCCACCCAGTACTGTCTGAAAAAGACATACCCACAGCTCTAGAGCCAATGATGGTGCCACTGACCATTCCAAACAGGAGAGAGTCCCTTGAATTGGCTCAACTGACCGAGGCCATTAAAATGTCATTATTCTAAGGAAAACTTGTTGAAGATCAATCCACAGTGGCCCTACTGGCACATGATCAAATTTGAACCTGTATCTCCACCTGAGACTTTTCTTGTTACACAATGCAGAATACCTGTAAAGTCACCAACCTAAGGTGACTTCTATGGGTGGAGTGAGTGTCGGGGAAGGGGCTTGTCCCCAGAATCCCTATTTGGAATGAATGCACTGACAAAGGTGATCCAGGGTGCCTGAAATCTTTAGTGCTAAGTGATAAGAACACGGAAGCAAAATGGGCTTTTGTGGACTGGCCTGGGAACCAAGCTCTTGTAGCTCCCAAGGACAAACTTACAATCTTTTGGAACATATTTTACTCATAATTTTGGGACTATCTCTAGTATGTACATTATGTCTATTAAAACTCTTGGTACAATAGAATCCTGTAGTTGATAAAGCATCAGCTATTACCTGAAGCAAACATTCACCTTTCAAAACCAGTATTTTCTCTGAGAAAAAATTTTTGCTGCTTCTGAGGTGCCAGTTATTTCGTACTATTCCAATGGCCCTAAACTCTGAGCTATTTATACTAGCTAAAAAGACACAACTTATTAAGTAACTGGCCACTTCACCTGGAATTTCCATTCATTGCATCAATTGCAACATTAAGCAGGTGTTATCTTGGTCAAGGCTATACTTCAACTCAAGAAGTGTTTCAGTGCTTATCAGTGGCCTAAATGCTGACTTGGGATCAAGGGAAGTATTTACTGAGCACACAGTGTTTGCAACACAAGGGGCAGAAACCAAATCACAAAAGTGCTTCAGGTACCACTGATTATACAAAGGCCGGCAAAATCATTTTTACCACGAACTGACTGTGGTGACTTATCTCTGTATGAACATAAACACGTAACAGGAATATCATCTGGCCCTCTAACACTTGTATAAAGTAGTATGTTCTATTTAGAAATTACAGGCCTTTCTCAACCAACAAGTACTACTTCCTGTGTTCCTACACAGTGGGGGAGATACAGGTTCTAAAAGTCATGTTTACCTTCTGAATAAGCAGTTCAATTGCTTTTCTTAGCCAAGTAACTCAGGATCCACAGTAACTCCATCCAGAGTGCCATCAGAGGAGTTGCAAGTTGCATTAAACGGATACCCACCACAAAACCTCTTTTCTCTTGAACTTTCTGTCAAGTCTCCTATCTCTGTGCATCCAACTACAATAAATGGCTATTTATGCCCAGCCGGTGTTGCTTAGTGGATGAGCGTCAACCCATGCACCAAGAGGTCGCCAGTTTGATTCCCAGTCAGGGCACATGCCTAGGTTGTGGGCCAAATTCCCAGTGCATGCAGGAGGTGGCCAATAGATGTTCTCTCTCATTGATGTTTCCGTCTCTTTCTCCCTCTTACTTCCTCTCTCTCTAAAATCAATGAATAAAAAAAAAAAGATAAATGGCTATTTGTAAATAATGTATACATAGCAAAAATATACAATCACATATTTTATCCCCCACATCAATTATCTTATTTAAAAGAAAGGGGTTTGGGAGTCAGAATTGAGTTCCACTGGTGATTGTCACAATAAGTCAGTGTGACTTTCGGTAAGTCACTTCAGCTCTCTGGGTCTCAAGTTTTCTCATATCTAAAATGGGATTAATAATAGACATTACCTTATTGGGTAGTTGTTAAGGACTAAATGAGCTAATATTTACAAATTTCTTAGCACATGGAGTACATAATAAATGGTAGATTTCATTATTATTCTTTAATAATTGCCTCAACCTCTGTAAATCTGCCAGGCAGTTATAACAATCCCTGTTGGATAGATGAGATTAAGTAATTTATCCAGGGCTAAACAGTTCATTAGTGGCAGCTCCAGGGCTTCTGATTCCCAGCCCCAGGACCCTTACCACGCCCATCATGCCCAGTCAACCTTATAGACTTTAATAGAATGGGCTGCACTGTCCAGCACAAGAAGAGCATTCTCCTTGGTGAAGGCCAGTGCCACAGGATGGGAAAGACCATAGGTGATGAGGGGCTTCAGTACTGGAAACTCCTCAGGTTTTCCTAAGCATAGGACAGCCTGACTGGAAGTATCGGCGATAATCACATTTCCCTGATGATCGAAGGTCACCGCAGAGGCAGTTATTTCGGAAGGGAAGAAGAGGCTCAGCCCAAAGGTATCCACCTGGCCCATGAGCTGCATGTTTGCACTGAACACCTTCACCGTGGTGCTGCAGGCCCCGGTCCCCAGGGCCAGGGGGCGCTCTAGGACCGCAATGGCCCCCGTGAGGCAAGACACCGCCACCCCTCGGGGACTACACAGATGCGCTTGCAACCTTTCTGTTCTCCGGAGGACCCCTTCTGGAAAGTCCACTTCCAGGAGGTGCAGGGACCCTGCCTCCGCATCAGTTACCACGACCCTATTCTGAGGGGTGGTGTCCACACCCCAAGGCAAGGAGAACTGGCCTCCAATGACAAGCTTGATCTGGCCAAAAAAATCAAACACTTTGATGGAGCGGTCGCCGGCATCAGTGACAACCACATGGCAGTCGTTGGTGACGGTGATATCAAGTGGGAACCTAATGTCCTGGGCAGCGTCCCCCTTCTCTCCAAACTGATGAGCACATCCTCCCCCGGAATCAAAGATCTTGACCCGCCTCTTGCCGTCGTGCACCACCAGGACCCGCCCGGTCTTGGGACACAGCGCCAGCCCGGTGGGGTTGACCAGGGTTCCCCAGCCGCCAAAGGCGTGGTGGCAGGTGAGGGCCCCAGGGCCGCAGGGGGCGACGCGGTGGGCAGCCGGGCCCGGGCGAAGTGCGGAGCCCAGGAGCTCCAGGAGGTGCAGCACCGGCAGGCAGTCGCTAGTGTCGCAGCCTCGGCAGGCTCGCCGGCAGAAGGGACACTCGAGTGCCAGCGTCCGCGGGTGCGCCAGGGCGGCCACGCAGGCCAGGCAGACCACGTGCCCGCAGGGCAGGTTGCGCGGTCGCCGCTGCTGGCGGTGGCCGAACCTCTCAAAGCACACCTTGCACTCGAGCAAACTGGTCTCGGCCTCGCGCAGGAGCTCCCGAAGCGCTGGCCCGCTCCCCGAGGCCTCGGCACCCATCGCGCGCAGCCCTGGGCGCCCCCGCAACGCCACTAGCCCTCCGGCCGACACCGCCCCTGCGCGGCCCTGGGTCACGGTCAAGGGGCGGGGCGCTGGTTCTGACGTGGACCATGGCTGCCCGCTAGGCCCAGACCGGCTGCCCCCTGGTGGGCACTTGCGACACTGTTTCCTGAAAGCCTCATAGTGGGCATTTATAAACTGTATTCACAGCGCGTGGTCAGACAAATGAACTCAACAACGGTCATGGATGGATTGTGTCCACAAAACACATGAGGAAACACACCTATTGAGAACAAGAGGGTTCCTCCCTATTGCCCAAGCTGTAAGTGGCAAGGCGAGAACTAGAACAACCCAGTGTTCCAACCCTGGTGCCCTGTAGTTTCCAATTTGAGGTGCTGGGTGCTAGGTGCTAGGGATGGCCAGAAAACATGGTCTCATGGTTCATGATGCTTACGGTCAGACTGGAAAACACAGACACACGAGGAAAGTTAAACTTCAAGGGGGTGAGGCAGGTGTGTGTCTTCTATCACACTGGTAGTTAAAATAGATGCTTAATGAATATGTGTAAAATTAATTCGTGTTTGATTAAAGGAATGTTGTAGGACAATTCAAGAAACCCACTAGGTGAATGAGTGTCAGATGGGGGAACCGTGGCTGAGAATATCTTCCAGAGGAATTAATATGAAATAAACTGTTAATCATAATTGCTATAGAACTTACACCATGCCTGCTTTCTATTAAGTGGTTTCCATAGATTATCTTATTTAAACCTCATGACAATCCTGTAAGAACATGTTATTTTCATTATCCCTTTTCTACAATAGAGTTCATAGAGGTTAAGCATCTTGTTCAGGGTCACATGGCTAGGAAGTGGCTGTGCTGGGATCTGAAGCCAGGCTATTTGATTGCAGGGCCCACACTCTTAACTATCCCAGTGTTTTTCCAACTTGGTTGCATAGAGTAAATACCTGGGTCTCAGACCCAGGTTTAATTGGTCTGGCGTATGGTCTGAGCAGCTGGAATTTTTTAAAGCTCCCCAGATGATTATAATGTGCAGCCAAGTTTGACAACCATTAACAACTGCACTATGAAAATTGAATGGAGAACTTCCGGTCAAGATGGCGGCGTAGGTAAACGCGTTATCGCGTCCTTGACCCACAACCACATCAAAGTTACAACTAAACTACAGAACAACCATCATTCAAAACCGCCTGAAATCAAGCTGAATGGAAGTCCTACAGCTATGAAATTAAAGAAGCTGAATTGAGACTGGTAGGAGAGGCGGAGGCGCGACGGGCTGGTCCCACACCCACGTGTGCCTGATAAAAATTAGGAGGATACCTCGGCTGGGAAGGTCCTCCCTGAGGACTGAGGGGTCCCCATCCCACACCAGGCGCCCAGCTCAGGGTTCCAGTGCCAGGAAGAGAAGTCCCCATCACTTCTGGCTGGAAAAACCAGCGGGAACTGAGGCTGAGGGAGGCTGAGGCGGCTGGAGCCCCCGGCAGCTCCTCTTAAAGGGCCCATGCACAGACTTACTCGGACTCCCACCCTCCAGGCTCCAGCGTGGGGGAGGCAGCTTGAAAGGCACCAGAGTCATATGGGGAAGAACTGAGCTGTTTGGCATTGGAGCGAGGGCTGGAGAGGCAGCTTTCTCCTGGACAGACGTGTTATCAGAGGCTTTTGTTCCTTTGGTGAGTCCTTCCCTGGGCTGGCAGACGGTGCCATATCTGGGACTCCAGCAACCTGGCTCACACTGTTGGCCCCGCCCTGGTGATTCCCTGAGGCCCCGCCCCACCCAACTTTCAGGTCCACCCAAGGTGTTGCCAGTTGCTTTACCATAGGATTGGCCTGTCTTGGATCCTGCTTCAGCTTTTCCTAAATTCTTTCAAACAAGCAGCATCTGGTCTCAGCTAGCCCCATACCTCTCGCTTAGTAATACACAGAAACAAACACAGGGAGGCAGCCAAAATGAGGAGACAAAGAAACAGGTCCCAAATGAAAGAACAGAACAAAACTCCAGGAAAAGAACTAAGTAAAATGGAGTTAAGCAACATAACAGATGTTGAGTTCAAAACACTGCTTATAAGGATGCTCAGTGGACTTAGTGAGAACCTCAGTGAACTTAGTGAAGGCCTCAAGAGCATAAAAAAGGATCAGTCAGAAATGAAGGATGCACAGTTAGAAATGAAGGAGGCACTAACTGAAATAAAGAATAATTTACACAGATGCAATAGTAGAGTAGGTAAAGCCAAGAAGCAAACCATTGATTTGGAATATAAGGAAGCAAACACCTAATCAGAACAGCAAAAAGAAAAAAGAATCCAAAAAACTGAGGATAGTGTAACTTCACTATCTGCGACAACTTCAAGCGTGCCAACATTCGCATCTTGGGGGTGCCAGAAGGAGAAGAGAGAGAACAAGAAATCGAAAACCTATTTGAAACAAT
This sequence comes from Tadarida brasiliensis, assembly GCA_030848825.1. Lineage (NCBI taxonomy): Eukaryota > Metazoa > Chordata > Mammalia > Chiroptera > Molossidae > Tadarida > Tadarida brasiliensis. Next base: position 79,663,934 of record CM061264.1, read on the forward strand.
AATGGCAGAAAACTTCCCTAACTTGCTGAAGGAAACAGACAGACAAGTCCAGGAAGCACAGAGAATCCCAAACATAATGAACCCCAAAAGGCCCACACCAAGACACATCATCATCAAAATGCAAAAGGTTCAAGACAAAGAGAGAATCTTAAAAGCAGCAAGAGAAAAGCAGTTAGTTACCTACAAGGGAGTTCCCATAAGACTGTCAGCTGATTTCTCAAAAGAAACTTTGCAGGCCAGAAGGGAGTGCAAGAAATATTCAGAGTGGTGAAAAGCAAGAACCTACAACCAAGATTACTCTATCCTGCAAAGCTGTCATTTAGAATCGATGGCCACATAAAGAGTTTCCCAGACAAGGAAAAACTAAAGGAGTTCATCACCACCAAACCATTATTATATGAAATGTTGAAGGGTCTTCTTGAAGAAAAAGATAAAAAAATATGAACGAACAAAATGGCAATAAATACATATCTATCAACAATTGAATCTACAAATAAAATGAACAAGCAGAACAGAAACATTCTCATAGATACAGAGAACTTTTGTTGGGTACCAGATGGGTGGGGGCTGGGGGGATGGGTGAAAAGAAGGTGAAGGGATTAAGAAGTACAAATTGGTTGTTAGACTGACAAACCTCAAAGGGAAGGAGGGTTGGGGGGTGGGAAGAAATAAACCAAAGAACTTGTATGTATATATGCATAACCAATGGACACAGACAACATTGTGGGGAAAGGCAGGAGCAGGGAGGGAATGGGGAGGAGGGGGGCAATGGGGGAAAAATGAGGAACATCTGTAATACATTCAACAATAAAGATAAATTAAAGAAATTTAAAAAAATAAAAAACAACTGCACTATAACAATTCCTTCAAATGGCACCAGGTTAAATTCTATCTTCAGTTAAGATCAAAAGCACAGACAGCCCTGGCTGGTTTGGTTCAGTGGCAGAGCATCAGCCCTCGGACCAAAGAGTCTCAGGTTCGATTGCATTCCAGTCAAGGGCACGAACCTCGGTTGCTGTTCATCCTGGCCCTGGTCAGGTCGTGTAGGAGGCAGCCAGTCGATGTGTCCCTCTCATGTTGATGTTTCTCTCTCTTTCCCTTTCTCTCCCCCTCTCTCCCTCCCACTCTATTTGAAGATAAATAGAAAAATATCCTCAGGTGAGGATTAAAAAAAAAAAAGCACAGAGAATCTACCCTATGTTCAAAAATCTTCAAACAGGAGATAACATACTCTCTCATAGGAATGTCTCATTTTCAGGAGTCCTCCTTAACCACCATCCCCCGACACATACCTAATACCTTACATGAACATTCTTTTACAAAAACCACATAACAGCTCACTTATCTTCATTTAGAGATTATTATCATGATCATTCACCCTCTTACTTGCTAGACTTCTGAGAAAACAGAGGACTTTTATCCTGTGTTAAAACCCCTGGAGGGGCTGTAATGTAAGACAAAAAAGAACATTACTTTACATGTTACGTAATTCAAAAATTATCTGTGTATTGGGACATAATAACCAATTTAATAATTTCAGGTTATAATGCATTTCCATTATAAATAACCAACTAAAGTTGAATCAAATAGAAATTACTTTCTGAAGTAATCTGTAAGTCAAGAAATGCACTCAGGACACCAAAAATGTAATATTTTTAGAACTAATGTCTGTTAGAAATATAATGAGAGCACATATATAGTATTAAATTTTCTAGTACCCACATTTTAAAAAATAAAAAGAAACTAGTGAAATTAATTTAATTCCATATTTAATTTAACCCCAAATATACAAAATATCATTTTGACATGAAATTGCTATACAAATGATTAATGAGATATTTCTCTCTCTCTCTCTCTCTCTCTCTCTCTCTCTCTCTCTCTCTCTCTCTCTCTCTCTCTCTCATAGTGCTGAGTAACATTCAGTGTGTATTTTACACTCATAGCGCATCCCAGTTCAGACTAGCCCCTCATCAAGTGCTCAGTAACCACATTCCACTGATGGCTATGGCATAAACAGTGCAGATCTAAACCAAGTCTGTGCTATAAAATGTTGCCGTCTCAAGATACTTTCCAGATGGATTTCACTGATCCTTGACTTGCTTCTAACTTGTCTCTGCTCCAACATTGTTTTAAAATTTATCCAAAGACCCCCAACTCATTGCTGACTGTGGGATCTTAGACCCTTCAATGACTTTGGCTAGCCTGTCAGCAGAGATGAGCTGGAGGGCTCAGCTCCCTGATAATCCTACCATCTCTTGATCCTTTGCTGCCCCTGCGGGGTAATCAGTAGTACTGCAGCAAGAGGCGAGGTAACCCAGAAAAAGCTGCAATAAACCTGACATTTTTAAGAATGATCGTAGTAATCGCTCTACTCCTTGGTAGACAGCACAGTAGTTCTGGAAAGCGTTGTGGTACATACAGAGACAATCCACCCTCATGAATTGCTGTCAAGATTCGAATGGTAAATTTAAAGTACAGAAATATTTTGGGTCATTTGATTGGGGGTTAAGGTTTTCTCAATTACACAAAGTTTTCAGAACTAAAAACACGTAGGTTTGAGTCTTTCACAGCTTGGGACCCCCGTATTCTCCGTCAGCATCCTCGGCAATCATTTTCCTCACTCTCTGCTGCCTCTCCACAGAGTTCAACACAGCTTCTGTCCCAGCATTCCTGTCAACCCAACCGTCACGCCTGCCCTTCGCGTTTTGTCCTTTTTGTCCTTTACCAAGCATGTGGAGTCCAGTTTCCCTTTCTATCCAATCTTAACATTGCTCCTTATCTCCACCCCTTCTTTCTTGTGCTCCTGTCTCTGGAGAGAGAAACTAGTTCCAGGAGCGCTGGGACCACGTCTGGTTTTGGTCGGCACCTATCCCCAGAGCCTAGCACATGCCTGATACACAACTTGTTGCCACTAACGTTTTTTAAATGGATGAATGAATGAATACTTAGCAGGATTCTACTTATAGGTAGTAAACCCAAATGCTATTTCTTTTCTTTGATGATTCTCTAGGATTCATAAGAAGCATTGTTAGGAAGGTAGCATTTGGCCGGGAATAGTGCTAAGCATCTTGCCTCTCTCGAGTCCAATGCTAATGGCTTTCACAAATACCTTACACAGTATAATTCTCATCAGACATCGACACACACTGATTCATAAAAGAAATGCCCTGAGTCTTACTCTAACATTTTGAGTTTTTCATGGTGAATCTTTCTGTGGCAGAGTCTCCGTGGATTTTTTCCATTTTCCTCCAATACACCTCATTTAGAGGGTCCTGCCTTACCTAGTCCATCCCTTCCTTCTTCCACCTAGAATGAGCCCTGAGGGTTATAGGGCCAAAGGGCTTGAAGAATAGAACCTGTGGCCAGTGGTTGGACCTATGTGCAAAGTACCATTTGGCAGAGGGGGGAGAATGGAGACCTAGCTCAGGTGGTGACAGCAGAGAAGAGGGAGCACAGGGGGACAGGCCAAGGAACCTGGGGAGGGAGTTAGTGCTTAGGCAGGTGGGCTCTTGGTTTTGCAAATGTAGCAAGATGTGCACATACATGCAGTTTAGAAGACATCCCAAAAGCAGCCTAATGACACAGTGACCTCCCACACTGTACCTGATAGTGACGGGAGGGAAAAAAGAGGTAAAAGCCACATAGAATGGAATCATCTCAATCAGGGAGGAGAGGTGCAACTTCTTGAAAGAGAAGGAGTGAAGACAGTATGCGCTTTAGCATGGGCTTCTGAGCCCACAAAGCAAAAAGGCTGCTCCCTTTGCTAAACTGAATCCTTCCTGGGTTGGTCAGTTTTGAGTTTCAGGCCAGCTTCAGGACAACTCCTCAGCAGGTGAATCTCTGTAGCCTGTGTGGTTCCTTGGACTCTGACCTGGGCTCTGGAGACATCCCTAGCTTTGACCTTCCCCTGGGGCATCTTGTCTTCCCAGTGCCCTCCTCTGACCACCTATCTACATTTTGTAACCCATATCCATGTGCTTGGCTTCTTGGGGGTGAGGGGTTTGGTGGAGAGGGGAATAGTGGTTCAGGCCTGAATGTTTTGAGCACCCACAGAAACATGAGCTGGAGTGTATGGTTGGAAATGGGAACCTGGAGAGTTTACTGTTTCTCAAATTTGAAAAATTTGCATGTTGCCCAGGGCGTGAGCCTTGGTCTTTTTCTCTTCCCACCTGCTCTCACTAAGCAATGTTGTCCTCACTTATTGATGGATTAAGTGTCCACTTACAAGCTGTGTGTCCCCCCAATGCAGGCTTACCACACACACTATACAGTAATGGTCAGTGTTCAGTCTCTGCCACTAGAGTCTGAGGTTCCTTGGAACAGGACGGTCTCAATCATCAGTGGAGCCTCATCCAGCACTTTCAAGAGTACTACTTACATTTGCTGAATGACTCGAAACAGGAGAAAGGTTAAATGATTACGGTACCGCTATATGAGAGAACATTATACAGCTATTTAAAATCTTGTTTCTAAAAAATAGTGACATGAAATACTAGGGAAGATGGTCAAGAGACGGTACTGTATCCATAATATGATGTCAGCTTTGCGAAAACATACACATGTATGGGCAGACAAAAAAGATAAGAAAGCACATCATTGATTTAGCAGTAATTATCTCTGGTGATAGGACTTAGCTGCTTTTGTGGGTGTTATTTTAGACTTTCCCATACTTCCCAAATTTTCAGTGAGACTGTTTTATTATTATTTAAATATAAACATTATTAATTTATGGCATATTTGATTCTTAAATACGTCCCCTCATTATCCTCCTTCTATCTGCTGTTGAGAGTTAACACTAATATTGACACACATTTCTATTAATACCCAGTGGTTAGGGATCAGTTTTCAAATGTATGTTTTCAGTTCACACGTTACAGCTACACATCATAAACAAAACCTGGGACGTACTGATTTGCCACAAACCGGCAGTGTGACCACGATTAACATCATATGTGTGTGTGTGTGTGTGTGTGTGTGTGTATAAAATTCTACCCTATCCCCATCAACTTAGTGAATTTGTAATATAATGTTTTATATGAAATAGAGCATATCAAATAAGAAGTGATGGAAAGTCAGAGCTGGATTAAAGACAATTTTGATTTTTTAAAAAGTGGTCAGGAGAAACCTTAATTTAAAAAAAAAGATCTTTAAAGATCATAAACACACATCTATGTCACACCCTGTTATTAAAATAAAACAATGACAGGTATGCACTACGGTGTGAATGGGAGATATTTGGACTAGTCTTTCTGTGGGTGAGGTTCATATTTGTTACTTCATCCTTCTGCCCAGGAATCCCCTTTCATCTGATAGTGTCTCACAAGGTACATCTTCCAGGCTACCTTCTGTGGTCTCCATACCATTAACCCTTTAAAGAACCAAACCTCTAGTTCAGCAGAGGTAAGTGTTAAAGCTTGGGTTGTATTCCTTTGCAGTTTTCTTTTGGCATTCACCGAAATAGACTATTACACACTTTTCTTGTTTCATTCTGTCCGCCCCTGAAAACATTACGAGTGTACCCTATGCCAGTGCGTTCATGCCTGCTCCTTAGGCAGGCAAGGCATTGCAAAGATCACTGTGTTGGGGCCCAGGGGCTCAGGTAATGTTATTTAAATTACAAAGCTGAATAAATGGCATTCCCAGAAAAATTTGAAAATACAGTTGCTCTAAAATAATTTATATGTAGTATATTGTCCATCTTGAGGCTCTTCAAAAGGTCAGTATTCCCCCAATGAGGATACATAATATGTAAAAGATCAACTACGTAAGGATATCTCTTTTGTATTATTTAAGGACCTTTGTGTACAAGTTACAGAAACTAACTTTAGCCAGCAAAGAGAACAGAGGTCTCTGTCACAGGGACACATGGTTATTCTCCCCTCCAGAGCAGCTGGGCTTCAGGAAGGATGAAAACGGAAACTGAAAACACCCAGGGCTCTCTCCAGTTCTCGTCTCTTTCTGCAGACAGCCTTCTCTTTTTCTCAGATCTTTAAGTACCAGGTGGCCGCCTCACTGCTCTGGGGTTCACCTGTTAGTTTCACCCCCTCTAAGCAGTTAACTTGCTTTTCTGGCCCCAGTTCTAAAAATCTCTGAAGAGAATCAGATTGGCCCAGCTCAGGTCAGCTGTCCCTTCTTGGTCCACTCAAATGGTGACAAAAGTAGAGTCAGGTCATCATGGCTTCTGGAAGCCCCCCTGTGAACTGGGGACAGGTGTCAGAAAAGCAAGGACTGTGATGAGCTAGGAGACACTCCAAATGAATAGCCTTATATGTGTATTAGAATAAGACCAGTGCCAGAGAGTATCTAGGGCAGAAGTTTCTAAATGGGGACAGAGGAGGCAGGGAGGTCAACAACTCTGAACCCTAAGGAAGTTTTCACAGTATCCTGCTTATGACGTATTTCTAAGGAGAGTATCTATAACTTTCATCAATATTCAAGGGGGGTCTATAAACTTCCCCCCTTTAATCCAGTATACAACGCATACACAATTAGGTAACTTATTTCTTAATAATAAGCACACGCCATCCTATTAACTTGAACCAAACCATCTAAATCAATTAGGTATTAGGTAGTGTGGTTTGAGAGGAAAGTCTGATTTAACAAAATATGATTGTTAACGTAATACTGAGAAATAGTGAATCTTTTATAACGAGTAGTCCTGAATCCGCCTTAAGTACACTGCACTTCATTAGACTATAATTTAAACAAGATTAAATGAAAAGAAACAAAAGACTGCCAAACTCAGAAAATACTTTTTTAAAATTTATTTTTACAATTTGGGAACAATATTTTGTTGCATATAGATTGGTTTATTGAATTAATTTTCTTGATTCTGCTACATATAAAATTATATAAAGAGAAAACTGTGAAAAGGAATGCTAGGATGAGAATAATCTGAAGGTTTCTAGGAAAAGCTAATATTTTATATATTTTCTTAGATCACTTTCTTCTATTTGAACCTTATTCAAGTGGTACATTTCACCAATGATTCTAAATTTCATAATGACAATTTTTCTATGTCTATATTTCAGTTATATACATTGCATTTCTCTTTCATTTCTTAATTATAGAAGTAATACATGCTGATTGTTAAAAATTATTGCAATTTGTAAGTAAAACACCCAGGTGTAATCTTTCACCTCCAAACACACTCTACTTTCTAAAGGTAGCTACTTTAACAGTTTAGTATAGGTTTTTTGTTTTTTTCTAAAAAGTTACATGCACTACTGTGATGTAATTTGTGAACAATTTTTTTCAAAGGCCATCCATTATATTTTCATGCCTTAGCATCATTTTCAATTGCTCAAAAGCTCAGAAATTTGATGCTACTTGCTTGTATTTACTTGTCTCATTTACTTTTCTGTAAGTAAATACAATTTTTCAACAAGGTAGTCAATTCCCCAGCTTTTATGTTTTTCTTCAAACACATCTACCTTCTCAAGACACCGATGATTGCATACTGAACCTGAAACAAGAAGAAAGGGTAACAAGTTAAAACTTTATGAAGAATGCAATCAGGGCTTCTTCTGAAAACACAGCAAATGATGTTTAAAACTGTGTACTGAAGACCTTTCTCTTTTTTAATGAAAATGAGGAAATATTAAGGCAAATTTTCTGAACTCTGTGTTGTTACCACTTGTAACTCCTAAGAGCCAAAAATAAACATAGCATCTCTCTAGAATAATTCAAACGTCTTCAACATAAAAATACCACACTTAGCTAAAAAGGCATATTACAGAGATCTGTAATACAGTTGGTTGAGCGTCGTCCCGTGCACCAAGAGGTCACTGGTTCAATTCCTGGTCAGGCCACATGCCCAGGTTTCTGGCTCAATCCCTAGCAGGGGTTGTGCAGGAGGCAGCAGATTGATTTTTCTCTCTCCCTCTCTGTCTCCCTTCCTCTCTCTCTCTCAAAAAAAAAAAAAAAAAAAAAAAAAAATCAGTAAAAGCACATTTACCAAAAAAGTGGTTTCTGACCTTTAAATTTTATACTTCTAGATAGTAAAAGTTTGATAACAGCTCAAAACAGTTAACTGCTGATTTTATTTAAAAAGTTATAGCACACATCCATAACTTACCAAACAATCTTTCAATTTCAGCATCTGAAACATAAAATGGTGGGCCTGGGTAAAAGAGAAACATGGTTAGATTTAGTTCTAAAGACAAATAAATTGTCAGAGCCCACTTCTCAGCTTATTTACAGTGACCTAGGTATACTTAGTCTACATACAACAAGATTAGCCAAACAGGGGAGCATGTGACAGGTTCTTCTTTTCTTTTCTACCATCTCATACCAAAGATTGGCTTGCGGAGGGGAAGGAAATGGTAGGTGCCCATCTCCAGCAGAGATAAGATGGCTGAGTCAGCCATGGGAACTGGGAACACTGAAATCAGAATGGAGTTCATTAACAAATTCCCTTGGGGATTCCTTCATCTTCTGGGGTACTGATTCCCTCTTGCTCCTGCACTCCCCCACATCCTATACACCCTCCCACTTTGCTGAGGGTCATTAACTTTAAAGGAAACTCATCTTCTACCCCTCTCTACAGCGCTCCCTTCTGGGTTCCACCCCAGAAACAGCTTGCTGAGTTTTCTCCCCACAGGCCCCTCCCTAGGCCTGCTGTTCAGGAATGAAATTGGAATCAGATTAGCAGAGCTGATGTCTGTCTCTATTAATTTCTATTTCCATCTGACTGTCCCAGACTTAATTAGGAACACTAGGTCTCATCTTTGAATGTGTTTTTAAGATGATTTACTCAAACAAACAAAAAATAGTAACATATGTAAATGTTTATGAAACACAGTACTTTTTAAAAAGCTTGATTAAAAATCAAAATGGGAATTTTTAGAAATTAAGTCTCATATTTGGCTTTCAAATCTTCCTGAAAATGAAAGTTCAGCCATGAGAGGTTAAGCTTTAATGTTCAAACACACCCAAATGGGTCCAAAAAAACAACAACACACTTTACAAATTCAAAATAAGGATAGTTATAAAAGAATGCAATCAATAAATTATAAAATTTCAGAAATTAAAACAATAGCAGTTTAGATATTTTCCTGCACATCTCCTACCTCCCCATGTCCACTTTTCACCTCATCCTCCTACGAGGGTGTTTGTGTGTACACTCGTAGGCATCTGCCCAAATCATCCCCACCACCACAGATGACACAGACATGCTCTATCCATAGCAGAGCCACCAATCTCTCTTCCTCCTAATCATGAGATTTCTCTTTTATATTTGGCCATCCATTTCTCCCTCTCTTTCATTGTTTGAGCTGTGAATGAACAAAATGGGAATGGAATATGAGAAAAATATGTATTGAGTGGGAAGATAGAAAAATGTTTATAGTTTCTATTAGCCAAAATTAGACTTATCTTCATGTACATGTATAAGCAGTATACTTCTTATGTGATAAATTAGGAGAAAATTAATGCTATTCATGTCATAAAATTAAATCAGGAAATGAGGCAACTAGGAAAACAAAAAGACTTTACCTCCATGTTTAGTTGGATCATAAGACAGAACACTCAAGAGGTACTGAACCCCTTTTCTCATTAGGGACAGCATTATATCTGCATAGCTGGGAAAAAAAGAAAGCACACAAAGAAGTGTGTTAGAACTCTCTCTAAAGGCAAAGCCTGGAGGGGACAAGAGACAGGGAGGGAAAGCGTTGCGTCTACGTTCTCTTTCATCTACATTACTGAGCAGATCTCTCCTAACAACCCTGTGAAGCCAATTCTCATTCTAAAAGTCAGACACGGGTTCAACAAATTATATGTCACCTGCCTGAATTGAAAAATAATAAAGATGGGAGTCAAAATGACCCCTGCATCTAGGGCCACTCAGACCAGATGACTTCACAGAGACGAGCAGAGGCTCAGTCCAGCCTGATGGACCCAGATGCCTGGCCACTTTGAACACACTCTTCTCAAAGGGCTACTGTGCTTCCCTGTGCTCTGGGGAAGTGATTCCTCTTCCCAGGCTGGTATCAAATTCACCTGGGTGCTTGCTCAAAGAAGATGCTTGAGCTCCATCCCCACAGTCTGATTCAGTAGGTCTACTGTGGGCCATGGGATGCTGCAGTGTACCAAATATATTGGGTGATGGGGACCTCTCCAGGGGCACATGTAAGAGGTACAAAACACAATCTCCCCCCTCTATTTATCTGGGGAGAGACATGACCAAGGCAAAAATTCAAGGTAGTATGAAATTTAAGTTCTGCAAGTATGTCATAAACCACAAGTGTTGTTGGAACAGTTCTTTGTAGTAGGTGGCTTAGAGAGCAGCTGACACCACTTCTCAGCCATGTCTGATTGGTTCAGAGTGGGGACCTGACTCTGACAGGGCCCATCAGTACACTGACCAGGAGCCAGGACTGGGTCCAGTACAGAATGATGAGCTGGACTAGTCAGATTAATCCACCAGGAAATTGAGTTAAGAGACCCAACAAGGAGTCACTAATTAGCTGTGGTTGTTGCACAAAAGCTGGAGCTGTTGTGCTATGTGTTGGGTGGAGCTGAGGAGGCTGAGGATGGTGAGCAAGTCAGATATGTGGCAGCAGAAATAGAGCAAGCAGAGGAAGCTGGGTGGTTAGGGTGGGAGGACAGAGGACACCCACACAGGGAGGTAGAGAGGCCAGGAGAGACAGACAGATTGAGATGGATAGACGGGCCTGCTCTGAGAGAGGAGCTTTGGCTGTTGGCACACAAAGGGCATGGTCTGTCCTTATAGTGAGCTTTGTGACTTTCAGTTTGCTCCCCACTGCCTTGCAGATTTTAGCCTTGCAAACCAAAGCCCCCAGTGGGACTGACCTCAAAACAGATGAACAGCCACAGGGAGTGAAAACACCTACAAAGTTAGACATATTGAGGTTAATGTACAAACATGGTGTTTTATGGATATAGAGAGGTCTCAGGTGAATCTCTGAGTGGATAAAGGACATTGATATTACATGGGAAATGCCAAGCAGACTCTAGAAATGTGACATGCATGTTTGGGAAAAAGCACAGAGCTGGAAATATAAAAATGATAAAGGCAAATACCATGTACGATTTGTCCAGTTATTTCCCCAATGTCTGGCATAGGACATATTTTGAGCATTGTAGGAACTTAATATGTATTTGTTGATTAACTGAATGAAAGTAATAGGAGAACTGAAATGTCATTAAAGGAGCAAGTATATCAGAGAAAAGCAAAAGGCTGGGATAGTTCCTTTGGGAATGATGACTTAGTCATGTGAGGAAGATGAGGATTTCAGAAAAGAAATAAAGGAGGAGTGGTGACAGAAAGAGAAGGGAAAACAGGAACATGAATTATCACCAAAGAAATATATATATTAAGAAGATGTGGCATGGCCTAATTTAAAAAGACTAGATTTGGCAATAAACCTTGCTTATGAAACAATTTTTAAAAATAAAAGTTTAATTTCTCTGATGTGAATTCTAACCTTTTTTTGCCATGCATTAATAGTCTGCCTCCATACAACTAAATAATTCAATATTTATGTGCCAAATCCAAGTAAGTATGTGAATGATATTTGAGTTGGAAAGTACGTAGGTGTGGTCACATTTTATTCAGTACGCTTGTTCATATTTTAATTTTATTTTTTAACAAGGCTAGGTACAATAAGATGGTTACCAAAAACATCAATTACAAAAGCTCTAACATAATAGCAGCTAATCTTCATACAGTGATTTAGAGTTGACAAGGCCCTTCCCACACATATCATTTATTTTAATTCCCATACAACCCTGTAAGGTAGTATAATGTAGGAATCATGAGCATGGACTTTGAAGCCAAACTCCCTGGTGTGAATCTCAGTTCTGTCCCATACTAGTTGTCTAACTTTGGACAAGTAATTTAATCTCTTTGACCTTAATTTCCTAATCTGTACAATGGGAATGAAACCATGATTTGACATTAATTTAACATTACCAATTTAGTGATTAAAATTATGTATTCTGTGTTTTCTCAAAGTATATAATCAACCCCATGTTTTCTTAAATGAATCCTGTGCTTTCATTTCTGGCCAAGTTCTCGTTACAGTTGAGCAGCCTGTTCCAGGAGTAAGGAACACTGACACCAGCTGTAAAATCACAGGTGTCCACAATAAAACCACAGATGTCTGACTGAAACAAACAGAAAGATAATATCAGCTGCCCCCTTACTCCCACTTTTCTTTCTCAAGAGAAACAGCACATCTACATTCCCCCTGGGAATTTCCCCCTTCTGAATTCCCAACAACTCTATAAAAATCGCTGGCTTGACCAGAGATATTAAGATGGGTTTTTGAGGACAGGAGTCCCCCCATCCTCTCAAAACTCTGGCACTTGAATAAACCCCTTTCCTTCTCACCAGCACCTGTCTCAGGAGTTTGGCTTTCAAATTGCCAGGCAGCCGAACTTGGGCTCAGTTTCAGGAATAACAAGAGCATATACCTCACAGGATTGTTTTGTGGATGAAATGTGTTGATTCACATAAAGTATTTCAAACAATGCCTGGCACATGGCAAATGCCTAACAAGTATCACCTTGTTAGGTGATGTTAGTGGAGGCAGTGATGGCAGTATTAGTAGAAATATTACAATTTTGCAGAGGAGTAAACTGAGACTTAGAGAAGGTGAGTACTTTGATCAAGTCAACACAGCTTGGAAGTGATGGAGTCACAAGCCTTGTACTCTGGCCTCTATGGCCACATCCTATACTTTTTAGACAAATATGGTATTTGATTTAGGTCTTCCAATTCTAAATACAAAAAGCTACTTCAAACCAGTAAAAGTCTCGCTATTTTCCTAGAATCCAGAAAAAGCACAGCATACCAAATTAAGAAGGAAAGAAAGAGAAAGAAAGAAAAGCCAACATTAATTAAAGAAACAAAATTACTAACCGTTTACGATCACCTGGGTTAATAGCAACTAATGCTCCTCTATCCCAAATCCTGTCAAATTTGCCAATATTTGCTCTATCAGAAAGAAAAGGAAAAAAATTACAACATTTTATGTAAGAAAAATCAAATCTTTAATGAGACGAACAGTGTTCCCCATGGTGCATGCTGGTACTTCAGATGTTATAGACCCAGGTGTGAAGGTGACACCTATTTTGCTTTCCCTTCCTTTTCCTTACCTGTCTAGGATCATAATAATGTTTTCCATGGTTTGGAAGCTATCCAAGGACAAAAATATTAGGGAGGTAGGACGAGTTCAATGACTGCTGGCCTCGTTGATTTTTTGTCAGACACGTAGCCTACAACAAAAATAACTGCAGAGCTCTGGCTGGTTTGGCTCAGCAGTCAGAGCATCAGCCTGCACACCAAAGGGTCATGGGTTCAATTCCTGGTCAAGGGCACGCACTTGGGTTGTAGGTTCGATCCCCAGCCCCAGTCGAGGTCGTGAGGGAGGCAATCAATCGATGAGTCTCTCTCACATTGATGTTTCTCTCTCTCTCTCTCTCTCTCTGTCTCTCTCTCTCCCTCCCTCCTCCCTCTCTTCCACTCTACCTAAAAATCAATGGAAAAATATCTTTGAGTGAGGATTAACCTAAATAAATAACTGTGCTTTCATTTTTGGCCAAGTTCTCATTATAGTTGAGCAGAACAGACTCAAATCAATGCTTCGTGGGTGCTACTACAAGTGGATAGGACAGAGGAAAAAACTGGCCCCCACCCCCCCAGCACTGTCAGCAAGTACTGAAGCTTTTAAAAGTGCAGATGTAGTGTTCAGTCCTACCTGGGAAGATCAAAAAGGCTGCAACAGTACAATGAGATGTTCCCCAAAGAACTCTGTAATAAAAAAGTCAAGAAAAAAAATTCTATTTATTAGGAGATTCCTGAGTAGTAAAGGAAAGAAAGGAGGGGCACAGTAAAGGTGGTGGAAAGAGAATGTGTAATTAAATATAAAGGATATAATTTTACCGCACATCATTTTTTTTACTGAAAATAAATTTTTTCTGAAAACAATTTTTTAAACTGGCATTGTATTTTTTTAAAAACCTGTCTTTTGGATCAACTCAAGGAGGAAAATAATAAAGTTAACCTCATTAACTTATTAAATTCTAGCAATGTTTATTTTAGCAGTCCTCATTTAGACTCTGCTAAAGATAAGTACACACACAGGTCAATCAATACCAGGCAGGCTGATAAAGGTCATGAACATAAAAGTTATTCATGAAAAGTGCAGTTGGGCTGACTTTCCCTTTTCTCTTTCATTCATTCGTCTAAAAATGAGCATTTATTTTCTGAGCACCTTGTGGACAGGACTACTCCGGTTCTAGATAGTGGATGTGAATTTGACAGTCTCTGACCACAGTGGGGACAGCCTGGTGGAGCAGAGAGGCGTGGGTACAGAGAAACATTACGCTGCAGAATGGCCTGTACTGTTCTGGTTGCGTGCCCGAGAACTATGGGAACAAGGGACAGAACAGGGAACTGCCTGGGGAAAGGCTGAACAAGAGGCAGCCTTTGAAAGGGAGTTGATGCATCTGCTAACATTACAGAAGTTGGGCTGGGGGTGCAGTCCAGGAGTAGTACCATGACATGGACTCCGTCCTGTTCAGTGGATGTGAGAAGTCTGGGAGGTAGGGAGGGGGTGGGGGTGAAGGGCAAGTTATCAATGGTGCATCAGGATGTGAAACTTTTGGATTTTATTCTGAAATGAGGTACAAACAGAGGTTTCTAAATAGTGCTGGGCCTGGAGGTAGAGAGAACAACAGTGAATCTTAACTGTGGTTGTAGATGAGAATCACTGGGGAGTTTTAAATTGTACTGATGCCAGCCCCACCCCTGGAGATTCTGATTTATTTGGTCTGAAGTGAGACCTCAGACTGGGAACTTTAAAACATCCACAGGTGATTTCAAATGTGCCGCTAGGGCTGAGAACCTTTGTCTAAGAGGCATCTGGAAGCAGAACTAGCCTCTTTAGAAGAGTAACCTTCTGGGATTTTTACATGATTGTGAACAGGGTGGAAGGAGGCTGTAAAATAAAGTATTATCAAGCCTCTTAAAGTCCTGAGCAATTAAGTTCTGACAGTACTTTGAAAGAGATGGAATGCACCAACAATGGCCAGACCATGTAAGACCAGGAAACTTGAACCTATCTATAATCTCTGCAGCAATCAACCTGGGAAGCCAAACCATAGCCTCTGTGGTCAATGACTGCCAGGTTCACTAATTTTTACCCCTCCTACTCAAGACCAACCAGAGAAAGCCAAATACACACCCCAAACCCATAGTATTCTCCCCTCTAGTTAGCCCCACACTCTGGCTTCCCTAGGCCAATAGCCTCCAATCTGGGCACACCTGGAGCCTTTGTGTTTTTCACTATAAAGCTTTCCCACTCCTGCCTATCTTTGAGCCTTTCCCAAATGCAAGTGGCCGACCCCCTCTGAATAAATAGCCTCTGCTTGTTCACATTTGGGTGGTCTTTCTTATTCCCACACTATTACCCCAAGCTGGTGAAGCAGTTCCCCTAGATAATTCTGGTCATAGAATGATAACTCCCAAATCTATTATTTCCAGCCGAAGTGCTGCCCTGTCCTTCACAGGCTTAAAACCATTTGCCAGCTACACCTTTGACCTTCTACAGGTCTCTTAAACTCAGCATCTCTAGAACAAAACTCATTTTCTCTGCTCTTCAACTTGCTTTATTTTCTGCTATTCAACCAGTCACCTAAGCTGGAAATGTGAACTCATCATCCCCTTGATCTTTTAATTAATCACTAAATCCTCCCAGTCTGGCATCCTAAATATTGCATTGACCTACCTGTGTTCCTCTGAGCACCCCTATCACTCTACTAGTACCGATTTCAGGTCTTCAAGATCTCTTTCCTAGACCACTGCTCACAGCCTCCCATCTGGTCTCTTTGCCAGGAGGCTCTTTCTCTTCAAATGTACTACCCTTGAGGCCTCAAGGTTCTTTTGACTCAAAAGAAAATCTGGCCATGTCATGTTACCACTTGAAACCTTGCTGCACAGCTGAAGGTACCAGCTTCAGAGGGCCTGAGACCATGGGTGTGACTGTGCCTGTCCCAGCCCTGCCAGTCCATGCCTCAGGAAGCTCCCCCAGGCTGGGTTAGGTAACTCTCCTCTCTGTTCCCTTAATACCCTGTGCCATGACACTTAGTTCCGTGTATGACAAACAGCTTTCTCTGCATTTCTCTTTTCTCTCCTAAGCTAAAGGGTTCTTTAAAACAGGTACTGCATTATCTCTTCAATGCCTCATGCAGGGTGTGGCACAAAACAGGTTTTCAGAAATGCCAATTTGTAAATTTAAAAAATCATACAGGCCCTGGCCAGTGTGCCTCAGTTGGTTGAGTGTTATCCCATGCACCAAAAGGTCACCAGTTCGATTCCCAGTCAGGGCACATACCCAAGTTTCAGGTTTGATCCCCGGTCAAGTGTATACGGAAGGCAACCAATAGATAATTCTCTCTTGCATCGATGTTTCTATCTCTCTCTCTCTAAAATCAATAAAAATATATATATTTTTAAAAAATCATACAAACCCAAACCAAAAACATGAGTACAGATAGGCTTTGGCATCAGATTTTCTATCTATTTCCATATCTAGCTATCCATCTGTCTTTTTAAGCCCCAGCTCCTTACACTATATAATGTCTAGGAGAATCTTATATACTCTTCTACAGTACCCTCACTCATGCTGAGGAAAATGTTTTTGTAGGGGTATGGAAATAATTATTTACCAAAAAGAAAACTAACCTTGAATACTTTGGCTCCAGGAATTTCCATGATTGGTTCTTCTGAATAAGAAAGATTCTGCTCCATAAAGAATTCCCTTATCCCAAGTTCACTGATTTCCACACCGACTACACTGTGTCCTCGATCTGCAAACCTGCATAAAACCATATATTTACACTTAAATTTGTATTTCAAACACAGTACTAAATAAAAGGATATGCTCAATAAGCATATATTTTCCTTAACTTTAAGGGATTTAGATGAATTCAGGTTCACAGGGTTTCACAGATCATGTAGATCAACAAAAAGTGAATCTATATATTCTCAAACCTCATGTTATATGGAATTCTGAAAAATTGATTTATATGACCTTAGGAAAAAAATTTTAATTTTGGAAAATTGTACCTTAAAATGTTGGTTTACCACAAATTGATTTGATTAGGAGTTTCTAATTTAAAAGCATCCTATGGATTAGAAATGCTTTTCAATTTTTCTGTCCATTACAATCTTCAGTGATGATGAAGTGTCTATACCTATGCTGTTCAAACCAGCAGCCACTAACCACATTGCTATTGAACACCTGAGATGCGGCTAGTGTGATTTAGTTTAAATTTAAATAGCCACATGCAGCTAGGAGCTACGATACTGGAACATATGGCTCTAGAATACTAGTATTCATTTCTATAAAAGTCCTATAATTTTCCTTTACTTACAATATACACTATCCATAAATTTATTTAATTATCATGTGCAAATAACTAGTCTTTTCCTGGTAAGCTTTATAATTACAGAATTTACAGACTTGGAATCTTGGACTTCAGAGAAAACACTACTAGTGGTACAAAATTCCTAGGTACAGTATTGATTTTATGTCAAATCAAATAAACACATACAGTCAGTTCTGCTATATATAAATATGCCTACCTAAAAACCACTGCACTATACAAAGTCATGCAATAAAAATTACAAGGCTTGTGGAGAAGATAAGGGTTGAGGCACAACATTAAAAAGTTTGTCATAATGTAATATTATTCAGCCACAAAAAGGAATGAAATGTTGCCATTTGTGACAATCTGAACGAACCTGGAGGGCAATATGTTAATTGAAATAAGTCAGAAGACAAAGACAAGAACCATATGATCTCATTTATATGTGGAATCTAAAAAAAACAACCACCACCACACAAATAAATTCATAGATATAGAGAACAGATTGATGGTTGCCAGAAGCTGGGGTTGGGGAGTGGGCAAGATGGGTGAAGGGGGTCAAAAAGTACGAACTTCCAGTTTTAAAATAAATAAGTCACAGGGATGTAATGTACAGCATGGGGACTGTAGACAATAATACTATACTGCATACAGGGTGGGGCAAAAGTAGGTTTACAGTTGTTGCTAAGAGAGTAGATCTTTTTTTTTTAATTTTTTTTCTTTATTGATTTTAGAGAGAAAGGAAGGGAGAGGGAGAAATCGAAACATCGATGAGAGAGAACATTGATTGGCCGCCTCCTGCATGCCCCCACTGGGAATTTGGCCCACAACCTGGGCATGTGCCCTGACTGGGAATCAAACCAGCGACCTCTTGGTGCATGGGTTGACGCCCAACCACTGAGTCACATTGGCAGGGCAGGAGAGTAGACCTGATCACAAGAAAAAATACTTTATAACTACGTATTGTGACGGATGTTAACAAGACTTAATGTGATCATTTTGTAGTACATACAAATATCAAATATGCTGTACACCTAAAACTAACATAATGTATGTGAATTACACATTTATTTATTTATTTATTTATTTATTTATTTGAGTTCCCGTGGGCTTTTGTTGAGATAAATTAACAAAAATCAAGATTTTATCAACCATTTAAAGAGTTTCTGAACTTTTAAAACTCAGCAGAGATGCTGGTCCATATGTGCACACACATGACACATCACAACGAAAACAAAGCCCCACTGGAACATTTGCCAATTAACAGAAAGCCATTGTTTCCTTTCCCCAAGTGTTTGCAAAATTTTGAGTCCCCACTGTTCACTTCTCAGTGGAACTGGTCCCTTGTAGCCAAGGACAATGAAATTCTACCCCCCCAAATTTTTTTTCATGTGTTAGTTTTGTTTCAAAAAAGGGAACAGTGGCTTTGTTTTCTCCAGGCACCCTCCCCCGCAATCATTGGTTAGAATACAGTAGCCTGTATCTTAATAACCAACCCTAGCTCATACCCACACCCCCACCAGTACACTGGAGATTTTAAATACACTTCTTGTTGGAATCTGTCAGCTGTGGCTGGGCAGAGTCCAGGTGCCAGGCTGGCTCCTTCTGATCTCATGAACTGTTGACCCCAAAGGTGAGTTTTTAGATCTGGAGAGTAGATTTTCTTTGGGAGTTTAAAAAATATATATCTCTACAGATATACAATAGAACTATAATCTTACCAAAGTCCACTTAAATTCACCAAAAAGGTAACTGACTTCAACTCCTACAAGGCCAATAATTTTGTTTGACAAAGATATTTTGCCAGAAAGTGATTCCACAGTAATAATTTTTAAGATGTACAGAATGCTGGGGGGGGGGGGGGGGGGGCGTAGCAAATTAAAATAGCATAGTTTAATTCCCAAGAATTTATTTCCTCTGTTACTCATCTATAAGGTCAGGAGTATGGCTAAAGGCAGTTTCTGATGAGGTTATGAACTTTCAAAGTATTTCTAAATCCTTACTGCACACACCCTTCCTTTTGGGGCATAGTCACCTCCCTCCCACCCCTATTTTTAAAAAAATTAACCAAGTGATCAGAATGAGATGTTTTGATTCCAACAATTTACACCCAAGGCTTTATGCTGAATTGTCTAGTTCTAACCCAAGAATGATGGTATCAAACATAAAGCACATGGCAAAGGAAAGATGCTCCCAACTTATTCTGAAAACAAATATTGATTACCAGTTGCCTCCCTTCTGCCCTCATGATTATATCTTAACTTAAAAATAATGTTTAAAAAAAGCTTTTACACATTTGCTATAACTTATCTCTGTGAATCAGGATGTTTTCAATATACAACTAAACAAAATTTAGAAATAAACTAGGAAGACATTACATATGAAAAAAAACTAAGAAAATATCTTAACATTTTATTTTAATGCTTTTTGGGCCTCGGCTCATAGTTTATTCATATAGACCTCAATATACAAATTAGTTACATAAATAAAAAATCCTCTAGTATAATAACTTATATGCAATTCTATATAATAGTTTAGTTCTGGTGTTTTTATTATAAAATGACTTTAAACCCAAAATATTAACAATCACATTTAATTGGCTGTTTCATCATACCATTTCCTAATCCTGTCTTAAAACCTCTGCTAGAGTTAGACTGTTATTATCACTTATAACATGGCAATAAAACAATCTATTTATAGAGTTAACGTTTTTCTTGCAGGTAGTTTCCAAAGTAATTCTTTTTTCTGGTTCAGTCAGTTGGTTAGGATCAAGTCTAATAATATAGTTTAAATGTTCTCAATTTCATGGCCACACTGAAGCTTAAGTTATGGCAGCCATTTCACAAATGCTCTCAGCTACAAGTACTTTTCATCAAGAAAAGAAAGTGTGTTAATGCTTATCTGCTCTTACCATTTCATCTCAACTGCTTTCCCACAAAGAGGGAAAAATACCCTCAGTCCACTCTCGCCTTTAAGGAAAGTATCCAAATACTTCTTTAATAGCCTGGGAAGAAAGAAAAAAATTTTAAAAAATTAGCCAATGCACAGAGGAAAGGACTACAACTGTATGATGCTAAGTACTTTTCATGCATTATCTCACTATTCCCAATAATTTGACAAAGTAGATACCATTAATTATAATTTCCAGTTGACACAGGAAGAAACAGGAAGGTTAAGTAACTTGCTCAAATAACATAGCTAGTGAATGGTAATCTGACTCAAATCTGGGGCTTTCCTGATTAGTAATTAAAAATAAAAATAAAAATTTTCATTGGTTGACGTATTGCGAATTATTAATCTCCCAAATATATATGTGTATGTGTTTACATGTGTGTGTGAGATGTGGGGGAGCCTCTGGATGCACTGAGTGTTTCAACATTCATTTTATGGTAAGCTCTCTAAATGTGTACACAGGTCTCAGAAGGAGCTCTGAAGAGTTGTAGTTATTCTTGTAGTTAATTCCTCTATAAAGATGTGGCTGTTCTAAGACCATCGATGCGACAGAGATAACCCTACAGTGATTCTCAGTGTGCAAATGCAATAAAATAATAATAATAATAATAATAATAATAATAATAATAATGTCCCCTGAGAGGGCAGGGTAGTTGCCTGGAACAAGGAATGTCTGACATGACCACTTTACTCAGCACTGGCCCATGATTTATTATTCAAAGCCTACTACTGCTACTAGCATGTGGCTCAACATCCTGGTTCACTTGCTAATTTCTTTCAACTTTTCTTCTACCATAGAGATAATACTTTTAACATTTGAACACATGCTATTGGAAAGCAAGGTTAGAATACCACCACTTTTCAGTATAAAGACACATAAGCATTAATGTCACTTGAGCATCTGCTGTATATATAATTATGCACATCCAATGCATAGATGCTACAAGGGCTTAAAAAAGCCGTATTTCATAAATCTAAGATGCCTTCAGTTGTAAGTCACACCATTATTTACACGCCTTGGAAAGAGTGAACATTGCCAATTCACCTATGACATGCCACAGATGTGTTCTGATTTCAGAGATGCTAAAATGTGAAAAACTAAAAATGTGTATCTTAAAATCAGTCAGATAATGTGTGCCTATATAATTATTTCTATTTCCAAAGTCAGTTTCTGATAGAGCATTTCTCTGTTATATACCAAACATTTCTTACTGGTGTCCTTGTTCTTGATGAAATGTAATTTTGCGTTCCACCCACTTTTCTTGCCATTCTTCCAGAGTTAGTATTCGGTTTTTCTGTACCTCAGTATCGGGGTACTCTTTAATATCAAGTGAAGTTCTTACAGCATCCATAGTTTCGTAGATACTTTTGCCTCGAAGCAGATGTCTCTAATGCCTAAATGGAAAATATCTGCAATGTTGACATTTAAGGGCACTGCAATTCTATCAAGGAATGAAATAAAAAACATTATCCTCAGAAGTATGGTTTTTTTTTGTTTTTTCCTTTATTGATTTTAGAGAGAGAGGAAGTGAGAGGGAGAGAGAGATAGAAACATCGACTGGCCACCTCCTGCATGTCCCCCACTGGGGACTGGGCCCACAACCTGGGCATGTGTCCTGACTGGGGAATCGAAGTGGTGACTCCTTGGTGCATGGGTCGACACTCGACCAATGAGCCACACCAGCTGGACCAGAAGTATGGTTTTTAAAAAATATTTCAACATCCCAGGAAAAGCCATACAAAAATTACTTTTCAGTGAGTCTGATGGCAGAGGCAACCTCATATTACACATTAGGAATGATCTTTAAATAAATTTAATTGTATCTTAACATTAGCATTAAAGCATTTAAGTTAAAAAAAAGGAGAGGAGAAAAGAAACAAACAGGCGCTTGGCCTGTGTGGCTCAGTGGACTGAGCATCGTCCCATGGAATGAGAGGTCCTGGTTTAATTCCCAGTCAGGGCACATGCCGGGGTTTCCGGCTTGATCCCCAGTAGAGGGTGTGCAGGAGGCAGCCGATGGAAATTTCTCTCTCTCTCTTCCTTCCTCTCTAAAAATATCAATAAAAAAATGTTAAAAAATAAGCAAACAGGCATTTCACATTTTATAATTTTTGTAAACTTAGAGAATTTTTTCTATCATCTCAGTTACTGAATTTAAATTACTTCCTATTTTTTTATCAATGTTACAATGCACAAAATTTAGAGTTCAACAGTTATAAAAATAATTCCCACTCCCATGAGAGGCAACCATCTTTAACTCTTGTAGCTAAGTCTTGAAATCCAACTATATCTCAAAATAACAAGCTTATTTTGTATCTTCTTGATTTTTCATGTCTAGGTAGCTTCTAGAGAAGATAAGCATTTAGCCTTCTTTCAACCTCCCAACACACACACACATCCTTCTCATTTTTCCTATCCTTTCAAATGAGATATAGCAGATTTTTTATTAAATGCGTGGAGTACACATTGTGGTGACTTGGTCAATACTTTTCATAGCTAAGCCATGTAGTATTCTTTGATACTTTTCCTTTGCTGTACAACTTTTTTATTCTGTAGTTAATATCTGTCTTGTTGCTTTTTTATTTTATTTATTTTTCTAAATATGTTGATTTTCTAGAGAGAGAGGAAGGGAGAGAGAAACAGAAACATCCATGTGAGAAACATCTATCAGCTGCCTCCTGCACGCCCCCTACAGGGGATCAAGCCCGCAACCCAGGCATGGGCCCTGACGGGAATTGAATCAGGACCTTTCAGACCATGGTGTGTGTGTGTGTGTGTTGGGGGGGAATGGGGGAATGAGGAGGTGGGGGGATGGGGGGGTGGGAGGTGTGGGGGAGGGCCACAATCAACTGAGCCACACCAGCTGGGATGTTTTGCCTTTTTATTTATAAAATTTCTATATAGTAGTTTGGATTATATTAATATGCTATTATTGGTAGCTCTAATTTAATGATTTATTCATGAGAATAGCAAACAATGCATAAAAGCAGGTATTTCAGGAAAAGTTCCCTTTATTGCAAAATTTGGCTCCCACTGGTGTGCTTAGGCTTTAAGGAGAAGGCACATCCCTTGTAACTTCTTGGCAAACATTTGTTAATAAATGACTTCTGCAAGGCTCTCCAAGTTTTCTGAGAGGTTAAGGGGGAATATCTGATGATATTAGGTACAGAAAAGCAAAAGACAGTTGTTTTTTTCTCATCTCCATGTTCAGCTGAAATTTTGGAAACTGGGTTTGAGACTTCATTAAGCAGTCCTCAACTTAAAACCAAAGGGAAGCATAATTTTATCATAGAGGGAGGGGAACCTGGATTGTACAACTCTATCTCTCTCACACAAACTTGAAATATAACACCATGAATATAACTCAATCATTTCTTAGATGTTCTAACAGCTTCTTAACTTGTCCATGTCCTTTTCTGGAGAAATAAAAAGTTTCATTCTAAAACAAGATAAAAGTGCAAATGATAAGAATCAGGGAAGGCAAGTTCTCACTAGTATTTCTACCCATTCACGGAAATTGATGTGCTAGTTTGGTCGCTAAAGTCCTCCCCGAGTGGACCCCCACCTTTCAAAAAAACATGTTACTGCTTTATTTTTATTTTTAAATTTTGCTAAATTGAAGGATAAATTCCCCAAAGTGCACAAATTTTAAGAGTACGGCTCAGTGAATTTTTACATAGACACACACCTGTGTAAACACCATGGAGCAAGACAATATTTAAAGCACCCCAGTTTCCTACCCCCCACCCAAGCCGCCCCTAGTGCATCACTCACTATTCTAGCAAGTACTTCTCTTAACAATCATTAATACACAACACGTTTTGGTTTAACTTTAAATCACGGGCTCACAGAAAGGTCATTCACGGCCCAACCTCGTTATTCCCAGATCCCACTCTGCTCCCTAAATCCCATTTCACGAAGCGGATGGCTGGGCTGTCCACCCTTGTTAGGCTCCGGATTCCGGAATCCTAGCACAGGCTCACACCTAGCAAATCATTCGATTTCTTACCCGCACCTTCTCTGGTCCACGGGGAACCTACCTCGCGAGCCGCCCGCTGCCTCACGGTCTAGCTCTGAACCGCCGCGGGCTGGGAAGTAAGGGACTATGCGCCCCGCCTCCTCCCGCGCCCCGCCTTAGTCCCCGCCCCCTCGCCTAGCCCTTCGCCAGCAACCAGACCCCGCCCCCTCCCCAGGTGCCCCACCTCAGGACCCGCCCCGGACCCGCCCCGTCCCTAGACGTCCCACCTCAGTCCGCGTCCCCGGCCCCACCCCCTTACCGGAGCCGAGACCCCGCCCCCTTCCCAGGTGCCCCTCCTCAGTCCCCGCCCCCGGTCCCACCCCCTCATAGGCGTCCAGACCCCGCCCCCTCCCCAGGCGCTCCGACTAGCGCAGCGGCGGAAATGGCCAAGGCGGGGCGAACTTCGCAGCGGAGGCGAAGGCGGGGACCCTACTCCTCCCTGCTCCCGCCGGCTCCTCCCACCCCGGGTCACGCCGTCACAGGGGCGGAAGCGGCGGCGGCGGCGACGGCCGAGCGAGGGCTGCGGCTCGCGGCGCGGATCGTGCAGTCCTGTGCGCGCGGCGGCGCGCGGCTCGGGAGAGGCGCCCGCGGCCCCGGGCGGCGCGCTCCGTCCCGCACGCTCTCCGAGGTGAGGCGCACGCGACTCCGGGGGCGGCGGTAGGGGCTGCGGCGGATTTCGGGTGACAGCTCTGCACAAAGCAGCTCGGCTGGGGTGCAAACCCTCCTTCTCCCCTTGTGCAGCGCCCCTCGCCCGGGTGGGAGGTGGACGGATGCCCTAGAGGCTGATACCTCCCTCTCCGGATTGGAAGCGCGGTGCGGGCTGGGGATCCCTGTCTGAGGAAGAGGAATTCCCGGGGCCGGGGTGTTGCGGCGACGGGGTTCCCTGATTAGTCGTTGTGTTGCGGGTTTCTCCTAATCCCCTACACTATTTTCTTTCTGTACAGCGCTGCCTTCTCCCCGCGACTGCTTGCACCTTTTCAGTGCTCAGGTGAGCCCCGGAGGCTGTTGCTTCTCCGACTTCGGAGAATAGAGGAGAAAGCTTTTCGGAAAGTGAGGCGGCTGCAGCTGCACCGGGAACGTTGGGGATTCCTCCTGGGGACTGTTAAAGCCCTGTCACCTGGGGAGTGTGTGCTGCGCAGGGGAAAACCCACAGCCCGGAGAAGGAACTCCCTTGCTCGTTCTCAGCCGAGAGTGTGGCGGTGGGGAGCCAGTACAGCCTTGCAGGTGTCGTAGTAAATGCTCCGGCAAGGCCACCACGCGTTGAGGCACGATCGGCATTGCCAGGTTGCTGGGGTAACTCCGCCCGGACTGGGAGCCCAGAGCCGGCGGCCCGATTATGGTAGTTGTTAGTCAACAGCCTGGCAGCTGGCAGGTGAAACAGGAAGGAAGAGGAAGGCCCAGCTGTAGAAAGTTGGGGTTCAGTGATATGGAACCTAGCCAGATAAGAGGCCCAGCCTTCTCTCGGGTGAGCGCACAGGAGTCCATAGACCAGTCCTTTCGGGGAGATCCATCACTCCACATTCACACACGACTCAAGACTTGCGTTTTGTTTGGTTGGTTTTTAAAAAAATCTATTTTAGTGGGAGAAAGGCGAGTGGGAGGGAAGGTTTCTTAAGGAAGTACACAAGAAAATGACTATCAATAATTAATAGTCTTTCGGGCAGGTAAAGTAATCAAAGCATTCAGGCAATTGAACTGGATCCATATTTTGGAAATTTTGATTAGTGTGGGTGCAGTAAGGTGCTAGTCCTGCCTTATTTTAAGTGGCCCAAAGGGAGATTCCTGTTTCTGTTGTTTGAAGAAGTTTCTAGTAGTTTGTCTTATTTTTAGAAATGCTGATGTCACTATATATTTTTTTATTCTAACCTGAAGGCATTTTGATTCATATTTTTATGAATAACATGTGTTGTTTTTTTAAATGTTTTTGAAAATTTTACTTCAGAAAAAATTCTGGAAATCTAGGCATTGATATATCTATCCACTTATATATTTACGCCCCCAACCCCATGTTTCTTTTGTAACATTAAAAGAAAACCAAACTTATGAATTTAAAATTAGGGGGATATATGCTTATAAAATTATACTGAACATGAAACATTGATTATATTTAAAATTAGGTGTGTTTACTAATTTGAAGAACTAGATGGGAAAGCACTTTCAGTATACTAATTTATTTTAATGACACTTGTGATCAGTATTTGAGATTATATTTATTTTATTTTTTAAATCACTTGAGTAGGCTGTTATTCAGTTAGGTGTGTACCCCTATCCAATCAGCTATTGCTAGAGAGGACCATGTAATAGAAAGTATGTCGCTGAGAACAGGCTGGTCACTAGGGCTGGGGAGGGGGGTGGGCAGTTTTCCTCAGAAGTAGCTGTGGGCTCAGCAGACTCCATGATTATTTGTGGTGGTTGTGGTGAGTGCTGGAAGCTTCCCTGTCATATTTTCTACATACTCTTCAAGAAAAGAGTTTATCTCCTTATTAACTATGATACAGTACCAGCGTGTATCCATTAGTGAAGCACTAAACACCAATATACATATCTTCTTTCTGTGGCAGGTATAAGGATGATTAAATCCTGTATCTTATCATCAGTGGTTCTTCTTCATTCTTCTGAGATGCGTGGAATATACTGCTTGTTCCTCAAAACTTGTGTAATTCACTTGGGTGGGGCCTGCACCTCACCTAATGAGGGGCCAGGCAAGGTCTAGATACGGCCCTGGCAAAATGGTGATTGTTGGGTCCTGGGTGAGACTTGCTAGAGGGGATACTTATGAATCTGAACCAAAGTCCTTAGAAAATGTCACACACAAAAAATCGAGAAAACCAAGTCCAGGTGGCAAATCCAGAGGGCAGAACAAGGTCGTGAACAGGAGACAATCCAAGGATCAGGAATTGGGCAAAAGTGGAACACATGGAAGGTGAAGTGAGGACTGCTGAGACGGGCTGCACTTGCTTTATGGACTCAAAGATGGTACATGGTGGGTAGCATTGGCCTAAAGGCACATGATTGAGGGAAATATTCAGGAAGAGACTTTCTTCTCCTTCTCCTTTTACTTCTGGTCACATCCTTTTGTCTCCCATCTCTGGAGAGTCATTCCAACTCTCCTCCACCACCTTGGAACCTTTTACTTTCCACCGTAATTATCTCTTCTTTGCCTAGCTCAGGAGATCAAGAACAGCCAGCTTTGCATCTCCCCCAGGGAAACCCTGCCCATCCCCCCACCCCCTCCCCATTGTGCCATTCCTGGGAAGAGCTGCTACCTCTTTATGTTGCATATCCTGCCTCACCCACTCCAATGAGAGGTAGCAGTTAACAAGACCCCTTGTTATCCCCTCTCTGATTGGCTCTCACATCCTCTCAGGGACTCACACCTCATTCTTCTGGTGGGGTAAGCCACAGGAAATGAGCAATGCCGTGGTCACATACCTCCACACATGCTGCGTGTTCCACACCTTTCCACCCAGTACTGTCTGAAAAAGACATACCCACAGCTCTAGAGCCAAAGATGATGCCACTGACCATTCCAAACAGGAGAGAGTCCCTTGAATTGGCTCAACTGACCGAGGCCATTAAAATGTCATTATTCTAAGGAAAACTTTTTGAAGATCAATCCACAGTGGCCCTACTTGCAAATGATCAAATTTGAACCTGTATCTCCACTTGAGACTTTTCTTGTTACACAATGCAGAATACCTGTAAAGTCACCAACCTAAGGTGACTTCTATGGGTGGAGTGAGTGTCGGGGAAGGGGCTTGTCCCCAGAATCCCTATTTGGAATGAATGCACTGACAAAGGTGATCCAGGGTGCCTGAAATCTTTAGTGCTAAGTGATAAGAACACGGAAGCAAAATGGGCTTTTGTGGACTGGCCTGGGAACCAAGCTCTTGTAGCTCCCAAGGACAAACTTACAATCTTTTGGAACATATTTTACTCATAATTTTGGGACTATCTCTAGTATGTACATTATGTCTATTAAAACTCTTGGTACAATAGAATCCTGTAGTTGATAAAGCATCAGCTATTACCTGAAGCAAACATTCACCTTTCAAAACCAGTATTTTCTCTGAGAAAATTTTTGCTGCTTCTGAGGTGCCAGTTATTTCGTACTCTTCCAATGGCCCTAAACTCTGAGCTATTTATACTAGCTAAAAAGACACAACTTATTAAGTAACTGGCCACTTCACCTGGAATTTCCATTCATTGAATCAATTGCAACATTAAGCAGGTGTTATCTTGGTCAAGGCTATACTTCAACTCAAGAAGTGTTTCAGTGCTTATCAGTGGCCTAAATGCTGACTTGGGATCAAGGGAAGTATTTATTGAGTACACAGTGTTTGCAACACAAGGGGCAGAAACCAAATCACAAAAGTGCTTCAGGTACCACTGATTATACAAAGGCCGGCAAAATCATTTTTACCACGAACTGACTGTGGTGACTTATCTCTGTATGAACATAAACACGTAACAGGAATATCATCCGGACCTCTAACACTTGTATAAAGTAGTATGTTCTATTTAGAAATTACAGGCCTTTCTCAACCAACAAGTACTACTTCCTGTGTTCCTACACAGTGGGGGAGATACAGGTTCTAAAAGTCATGTTTACCTTCTGAATAAGCAGTTCAATTGCTTTTCTTAGCCAAGTAACTCAGGATCCACAGTAACTCCATCCAGAGTGCCATCAGAGGAGTTGCAAGTTGCACTAAACGGATACCCACCTCAAAACCTCTTTTCTCTTGAACTCTCTGTCAAGTCTCCTATCTCTGTGCATCCAACTACAATAAATGGCTATTTATGCCCATCCGGTGTGGCTCAGTGGATGAGCGTCAACCCATGCACCAAGAGGTCGCCAGTTTGATTCCCAGTCAGGGCACATGCCTAGGTTGTGGGCCAAATTCCCAGTGCATGCAGGAGGTGGCCAATAGATGTTCTCTCTCATTGATGTTTCCGTCTCTTTCTCCCTCTTCCTTCCTCTCTCTCTAAAATCAATAAAGAAAAAAAAAAGATAAATGGCTATTTGTAAATAATGTATACATAGCTAAAATATACAATCACATATTTTTTTTCCCCACATCAATTATCTTATTTAAAAGTAAGGGGTTTGGGAGTCAGAATTGAGTTCCACTGGTGATTGTCACAATAAGTCAGTGTGACTTTCGGTAAGTCATTTCAGCTCTCTGGGTCTCAAGTTTTCTCATATCTAAAGTGGGATTAATAATAGACATTACCTTATTGGATAGTTGTTAAGGATTAAATGAGCTAATTACAAATTTCTTAGCACATGGAGTACATAATAAATGGTAGATTTCATTATTATTCTTTAATAATTGCCTCAACCTCTGTAAATCTGCCAGGCAGTTATAACAATCCCTGTTGGATAGATGAGATTAAAGTAATTTATCCAGGGCTAAACAGTTCATTAGTGGCAGCTCCAGGGCTTCCGATTCCCAGCCCCAGGACCCTTACCACGCCCATCATGCCCAGTCAACCTTATAGACTTTTATAGAATGGGCTGCACTGTCCAGCACAAGAAGAGCATTCTCCTTTGTGAAGGCCAGTGCCACAGGATGGGAAAGACCATAGGTGATGAGGGGCTTCAGTACTGGAAACTCCTCAGGTTTTCCTAAGCATAGGACAGCCTGACTGGAAGTATCGGCGATAATCACATTTCCCTGATGATCGAAGGTCACCGCAGAGGCAGTTATTTCGGAAGGGAAGAAGAGGCTCAGCCCAAAGGTATCCACCTGGCCCATGAGCTGCATGTTTGCACTGAACACCTTCACCGTGGTGCTGCAGGCCCCGGTCCCCAGGGCCAGGGGGCGCTCTAGGACCGCAATGGCCCCCGTGAGGCAAGACACCGCCACCCCTCGGGGACTACACAGATGCGCTTGCAACCTTTCTGTTCTCCGGAGGACCCCTTCTGGAAAGTCCACTTCCAGGAGGTGCAGGGACCCTGCCTCCGCATCAGTTACCACGACCCTATTCTGAGGGGTGGTGTCCACACCCCAAGGCAAGGAGAACTGGCCTCCAATGACAAGCTTGATCTGGCCAAAAAAATCAAACACTTTGATGGAGCGGTCGCCGGCGTCAGTGACAACCACATGGCAGTCGTTGGTGACGGTGATATCAAGTGGGAACCTAATGTCCTGGGCAGCGTCCCCCTTCTCTCCAAACTGATGAGCACATCCTCCCCCGGAATCAAAGATCTTGACCCGCCTCTTGCCGTCGTGCACCACCAGGACCCGCCCGGTCTTGGGACACAGCGCCAGCCCGGTGGGGTTGACCAGGGTTCCCCAGCCGCCAAAGGCGTGGTGGCAGGTGAGGGCCCCAGGGCCGCAGGGGGCGACGCGGTGGGCAGCCGGGCCCGGGCGAAGTGCGGAGCCCAGGAGCTCCAGGAGGTGCAGCACCGGCAGGCAGTCGCTAGTGTCGCAGCCTCGGCAGGCTCGCCGGCAGAAGGGACACTCGAGTGCCAGCGTCCGCGGGTGCGCCAGGGCGGCCACGCAGGCCAGGCAGACCACGTGCCCGCAGGGCAGGTTGCGCGGTCGCCGCTGCTGGCGGTGGCCGAACCTCTCAAAGCACACTTTGCACTCGAGCAAACTGGTCTCGGCCTCGCGCAGGAGCTCCCGAAGCGCTGGCCCGCTCCCCGAGGCCTCGGCACCCATCGCGCGCAGCCCTGGGCGCCCCCGCAACGCCACTAGCCCTCCGGCCGACACCGCCCCTGCGCGGCCCTGGGTCACGGTCAAGGGGCGGGGCGCTGGTTCTGACGTGGACCATGGCTGCCCCCTAGGCTGAGACCGGCTGCCCCCTGGTGGGCACTTGCGACACTGTTTCCTGAAAGCCTCATAGTGGGCATTTATAAACTGTATTCACAGCGCGTGGTCAGACAAATGAACTCAACAACGGTCATGGATGGATTGTGTCCACATAACACATGAGGAAACACACCTATTGAGAACAAGAGGGTTCCTCCCTATTGCCCAATCTGTAAGTGGCAAGGCGAGAACTAGAACAACCCAGTGTTCCAACCCTGGTGCCCTGTAGTTTCCAATTTGAGGTGCTGGGTGCTAGGTGCTAGGGATGGCCAGAAAACATGGTCTCATGGTTCATGATGCTTACGGTCAGACTGGAAAACACAGACACACGAGGAAAGTTAAACTTCAAGGAGGTGAGGCAGGTGTGTGTCTTCTATCACACTGGTAGTTAAAATAGATGCTTAATGAATATGTGTAAAATTAATTCGTGTTTGATTAAAGGAATGTTGTAGGACAATTCAAGAAACCCACTAGGTGAATGAGTGTCAGATGGGGGAACCGTGGCTGAGAATATCTTCCAGAGGAATTAATATGAAATAAACTGTTAATCATAATTGCTATAGAACTTACACCATGCCTGCTTTCTATTAAGTGGTTTCCATAGATTATCTTATTTAAACCTCATGACAATCCTGTAAGAACATGTTATTTTCATTATCCCTTTTCTACAATAGAGTTCATAGAGGTTAAGCATCTTGTTCAGGGTCACATGGCTAGGAAGTGGCTGTGCTAGGATTTGAAGCCAGGCTATTTGATTGCAGGGCCCACACTCTTAACTATCCCAGTGTTTTTCCAACTTGGTTGCATACGGTAAATACCTGGGTTTCATATCTAGGTTTAATTGGTCTGGCGTATGGTCTGAGCAGCTGGAATTTTTTAAAGCTCCCCAGATGATTATAATGTGCAGCCAAGTTTGACAACCATTAACAACTGCACTATGAAAATAGAATGGAGAACTTCCGGTCAAGATGGCGGAGTAGGTAAACGCGGTATCGCATCCTCAACCCACAACCACATCAAAGTTACAACTAAACTGCAGAACAACCATCATTCAAAACCGCCTGAAATCAAGCTGAATGGAAGTCCTACAGCTAGGAAATTAAAGAAGAAGCTGAATTGAGACTGGTAGGAGGGGCGGAGGCTCGACTGGCTGGTCCCACACCCACGTGTGGCGGATAAAATTAAGAGGATACCTTGGCTGAGAAGGTCCGCCCTGAAGACTGAGGGGTCCTGTCCCACACCAGGCGCCCAGCTCAGGGTTCCAGTGCCAGGAAGAGAAGTCCCCATCACTTCTGGCTGGAAAAACCAGCGGGAACTGAGGCTGAGGGGGCTGGAGCCTCCAGCAGCTCCTCTTAAAGGGCCCGCGCACGGACTTACTCGGGCTCCCACCCTCCAGGCTCCAGGTGGGGGAGACAGCTTGAAAGGCACCAGAGACATATGGGGAAGAACTGAGCTGTTTGGCATTGGAGCAAGGGCTGGAGAGGCAGCTTTCTCCTGGACAGACGTGCTATCAGAGGCTTTTGTTCCTTTGGTGAGCCCTTCCCTGGGCCGGCAGACGCTGCCATATCTGGGACTCCAGCAACCTAGCTCACACTGTTGGCCTCGCCCTGGTAATTCCCTGAGGCCCCGCCCCACCCAACTTTCAGGCCCACCCAAGCTGTTGCCAGTTGCTTTACCATAGGATTGGCCTGTCTTGGATCCTGCTTCAGCTTTTCCTAAATTCTTTCAAACAAGCAGCATCTGGTCTCAGCTAGCCCCATACCTCTCGCTTAGTAATACACAGAAACAAACACAGGGAGGCAGCCAAAATGAGGAGACAAAGAAACAGGTCCCAAATGAAAGAACAGAACAAAACTCCAGGAAAAGAACTAAGTGAAATGGAGTTAAGCAATCTAACAGATGCTGAGTTCAAAACACTGCTTATAAGGATGCTCAATGGACTTAGTGAGAACTTCAGTGAACTTAGTGAGGGCCTCAAGAGCATAAAAAAGGACCAGTCAGAAATGAAGGAGGCACTAACTGAAATAAAGAATAATTTACACAGATTCAATAGTAGAGTAGGTAAAGCCAAGAAGCAAACCATCGATTTGGAATATAAGGAAGCAAAAAACACCCAATCAGAACAGCAAAAAGAAAAAAGAATCCAAAAAAATGAGGATAGTGTAAGGAGCCTCTGGGACAACTTCAAGCGTGCCAACATTCGTATCTTGGGGGTGCCAGAAGGAGAAGAGAGAGAACAAGAAATCGAAAACCTATTTGAAACAATAATGGCAGAAAACTTCCCTAACTTGCTGAAGGAAACAGACAGACAAGTCCAGGAAGCACAGAGAGTCCCAAACATAATGAACCCCAAAAAGCCCACACCAAGACACATCATCATCAAAATGCAAAAGGTTCAAGACAAAGAGAGAATCTTAAAAGCAGCAAGAGAAAAGCAGTTAGTTACCTACAAGGGAGTTCCCATAAGACTGTCAACTGATTTCTCAAAAGAAATTTTGCAGGCCAGAAGGGAGTGTCAAGAAATATTCAGAGTGATGAAAAGCAAGAACCTACAACCAAGATTACTCTATCCTGCAAAGCTGTCATTTAGAATCGATGGCCATATAAAGAGTTTCCCAGACAAGGAAAAGCTAGAGGAGTTCATCACCACCAAACCATTATTATATGAAATGTTGAAGGGTCTTCTTGAAGAAAAGATAAAAAAAAAAATGAACAAACAAAATGGCAATAAATACATATCTATCAACAATTGAATCTACAAACAAAATGAAAAAGCAGAACAGAAACATTCTCATAGATACAGAGAACTTTTGTTGGGTACCAGATGGGTGGGGGCTGGGTGGAGGGGTGAAAAAGGTGAAGGGATTAAGAAGTACAAATTGGTTGTTAGACTGACAAACCTCAAAGGGAAGGGGGGTTGGGGGGTGGGAAGAAATAAACCAAAGAACTTATATGTATATATGCATAACCAATGGACACAGACAACAGTGTGGGGAAAGGCAGGAGCAGGGCGAGAATGGGTAGGAGGGGGGCAATGGGGGAAAAATGAGGAACATCTGTAATACATTCAACAATAAAGATAAGTTAAAAAAATTAAAAAAATAAAAAATAAAAAACAACTGCACTATAACAATCCCTTCAAATGGCACCAGGTTAAATTCTATCTTCAGTTAAGATCAAAAGCACAGACAGCCCTGGCTGGTTTGGTTCAGTGGCAGAGCATCAGCCCTCGGACCAAAGAGTCTCGGGTTCGATTCCATTTCAGTCAAGGGCACGAACCTCGGTTGCTGTTCATCCTGGCCCTGGTCAGTCATGTAGGAGGCAGCCAGTCCATGTGTCCCTCTCATGTTGATGTTTCTCTCTCTTTCCCTTTCTCTCCCCCTCTCTCCCTCCCACTCTATTTGAAGATAAATAGAAAAATATCCTCAGGTGAGGATTAAAAAAAAAAAAGCACAGAGAATCTACCCTATGTTCAAAAATCTTCAAACAGGAGATAACATACTCTCTCATAGGAATGTCTCATTTTCAGGAGTCCTCCCTAACCACCACCCCCCGACACACACCTAATACCTTACATGAACATTCTTTTACAAAACCACATAACAGCTCACTTATCTTCATTTAGAGATTATTATCATGATCATTCACCCTCTTACTTGCTAGACTTCTGAGAAAACAGAGGACTTTTATCCTGTGTTAAAACCCCTGGAGGGGCTGTAATGTAAGACAAAAAAGAACATTACTTTACATGTTACGTAATTCAAAAATTATCTGTGTATTGGGACATAATAACCAATTTAATAATTTCAGGTTATAATGCATTTCCATTATAAATAACCAACTAAAGTTGAATCAAATAGAAATTACTTTCTGAAGTAATCTGTAAGTCAAGAAATGCACTCAGGACACCAAAAATGTAATATTTTTAGAACTAATGTCTGTTAGAAATATTATAAGAGCACATATATAGTATTAAATTTTCTAGTACCCACATTTTAAAAAGTAAAAAATAACTAGTGAAATTAATTTAATTCCATATTTAATTTAACCCCAAATATACAAAATATCATTTTGACATGAAATTGCTATACAAATGATTAGTGAGATATTTTACTCTCTTTCTCTCTCTCTCTCTCTCTCTCTCTCTCTCTCTCTCTCTCTCTCTCATAGTGCTGAGTAACATTCAGTGTGTATTTTACACTCATAGCGCATCCCAGTTCAGACTAGCCCCACATCAAGTGCTCAGTAACCACATTCAACTGATGGTTATGGCATAAACAGTGCAGATCTAGACCAAGTCTGTGCTATAAAATGTTGCCGTCTCAAGATACTTTCCAGATGGATTTCACTGATCCTTGACTTGCTTCTAACTTGTCTCTGCTCCAACATTGTTTTAAAATTTATCCAAAGACCCCCAACTCATTGCTGACTGTGGGATCTTAGACCCTTCAATGACTTTGGCTAGCCTGTCAGCAGAGATGAGCTGGAGGGCTCAGCTCCCTGATAATCCTACCATCTCTTGATCCTTTGCTGCCCCTGCGGGGTAATCAGTAGTACTGCAGCAAGAGGCGAAGTAACCCAGAAAAAGCTGCAATAAACCTGACATTTTTAAGGATGATCGTAGTAATCGCTCTACTCCTTGGTAGACAGCACAGTAGTTCTGGAAAGCGTTGTGGTACATACAGAGACAATCCACCCTCATGAATTGCTGTCAAGATTCGAATGGTAAATTTAAAGTACAGAAATATTTTGGGTCATTTGATTGGGGGTTAAGGTTTTCTCAATTACACAAAGTTTTCAGAACTAAAAACACGTAGGTTTGAGTCTTTCACAGTTTGGGACCCCCGTATTCTCCGTCAGCATCCTCGGCAATCATTTTCCTCACTCTCTGCTGCCTCTCCACAGAGTTCAACACAGCTTCTGTCCCAGCATTCCTGTCAACCCAACCGTCACGCCTGCCCTTCGCGTTTTGTCCTTTTTGTCCTTTACCAAGCATGTGGAGTCCAGTTTCCCTTTCTATCCAATCTTAACATTGCTCCTTATCTCCACCCCTTCTTTCTTGTGCTCCTGTCTCTGGAGAGAGAAACTAGTTCCAGGAGCGCTGGGACCACGTCTGGTTTGGGTCGGCACCTATCCCCAGAGCCTAGCACATGCCTGATACACAACTTGTTGCCACTAACGTTTTTTAAATGGATGAATGAATGAATACTTAGCAGGATTCTACTTATAGGTAGTAAACCCAAATGCTATTTCTTTTCTTTGATGATCCTCTAGGATTTATAAGAAGCATTGTTAGGAAGGTAGCATTTGGCCGGGAATAGTGCTAAGCATCTTGCCTCTCTCGAGTCCAATGCTAATGGCTTTCACAAATACCTTATACAGTATAATTCTCATCAGACATCGACACACACTGATTCATAAAAGAAATGCCCTGAGTCTTACTCTAACATTTTGAGTTTTTCATGGTGAATCTTTCTGTGGCAGAGTCTCCATGGATTTTTTCCATTTTCCTCCAATACACCTCATTTAGAGGGTCCTGCCTTACCCAGCCCATCCCTTCCTGCTTCCACCTAGAATGAGCCCTGAGGGTTATAGGGCCAAAGGGCTTGAAGAATAGAACCTGTGGCCAGTGGTTGGACCTATGTGCAAAGTACCACCTGGCAGAGGGGGGAGAATGGAGACCTAGCTCAGGTGGTGACAGCAGAGAAGAGGGAGCACAGGGGGACAGGCCAAGGAACCTGGGGAGGGAGTTAGTGCTTAGGCAGGTGGGCTCCTGGTTTTGCAAATGTGGCAAGATGTGCACGTACATGCAGTTTAGAAGGCATCCCAAAAGGAGCCTAATGACACAGTGACCTCCCCCACTGTACCTGATAGTGACGGGAGGGAAAAAAGAGGTAAAAGCCACATAGAATGGAATCACCTCAATCAGGGAGGAGAGGTGCAACTTCTTGAAAGAGAAGGAGTGAAGACAGTATGCGCTTTAGCATGGGCTTCTGAGCCCACAAAGCAAAAAGGCTGCTACCTTTGCTAAACTGAATCCTTCCTGGGTTGGTCAGTTTTGAGTTTCAGGCCAGCTTCAGGACAACTCCTCAGCAGGTGAATCTCTGTAGCCTGTGTGGTTCCTTGGACTCTGACCTGGGCTCTGGTGACATCCCTAGGTTTGACCTTCCCCTGGGGCATCTTGTCTTCCCAGTGCCCTCCTCTGACCACCTATCTACATTTTGTAACCCATATCCATGTGCTTGGCTTCTTGGGGGTGAGGGGTTTGGTGGAGAGGGGAATAGTGGTTCCGGCCTGAATGTTTTGAGCACCCACAGAAACATGAGCTGGAGTGTATGGTTGGAAATGGGAACCTGGAGAGTTTACTGTTTCTCAAATTTGAAAAATTTGCATGTTGCCCAGGGCGTGAGCCTTGGTCTTTTTCTCTTCCCACCTGCTCTCACTAAGCAATGTTGTCCTCACTTATTGATGGATTAAGTGTCCACTTACAAGCTGTGTGTCCCCCCAATGCAGGCTTACCACACTATACAGTAATGGTCAGTGTTCAGTCTCTGCCACTAGAGTCTGAGGTTCCTTGGAACAGGACGGTCTCAATCATCAGTGGAGCCTCATCCAGCACTTTCAAGAGTACTACTTACATTTGCTGAATGACTCGAAACAGGAGAAAGGTTAAATGATTACGGTACCGCTATATGAGAGAACATTATACAGCTATTTAAAATCTTGTTTCTAAAAAATAGTGACATGAAATACTAGGGAAGATGGTCAAGAGACTGTACTGTATCCATAATATGATGTCAGCTTTGCGAAAACATACACATGTATGGGCAGACAAAAAAGATAAGAAAGCACATCATTGATTTAGCAGTAATTATCTCTGGCGATAGGACTTAGCTGCTTTTGTGGGTGTTTTTAAGACTTTCCCATACTTCCCAAATTTTCAGTGAGACTGTTTTATTATTATTTAAATATAAACATTAATAATTTATGGCATATTTGATTCTTAAATACGTCCCCTCATTATCCTCCTTCTATCTGCTGTTGAGAGTTAACACTAATATTGACACACATTTCTATTAATACCCAGTGGTTAGGGATCAGATTTCAAATGTATGTTTTCAGTTCACACGTTACAGCTACACATCATAAACAAAACCTGGGACGTACTGATTTGCCCCAAACCAGCAGTGTGACCACGATTAACATCATATATGTGTGTGTGTGTGCGTGTGTGTGTGTATAAAATTCTACCCTATCCCCATCAACTTAGTGAATTTGTAATATAATGTTTTATATGAAATAGAGCATATCAAATAAGAAGTGATGGAAAGTCAGAGCTGGATTAAAGACAATTTTGATTTTTTAAAAAGTCGTCAGGAGAAACCTTAATTAAAAAAAAAAGATCTTTAAAGATCATAAACACACATCTACGTCACACCCTGTTATTAAAATAAAACAATGACAGGTATGCACTACGGTGTGAATGGGAGATATTTGGACTAGTCTTTCTGTGGGTGAGGTTCATATTTGTTACTTCATCCTTCTGCCCAGGAATCTCCTTTCATCTGATAGTGTCTCACAAGGTACATCTTCCAGGCTACCTTCTGTGGTCTCCATACCATTAACCCTTTAAAGAACCAAACCTCTAGCTCAGCAGAGGTAAGTGTTAAAGCTTGGGTTGTATTCCTTTGTACTTTTCTTTTCGCATTCACCGAAATAGACTATTACACACTTTCTTGTTTCATTCTGTCCGCCCCTGAAAACATTACGAGTGTA
Source organism: Tadarida brasiliensis (assembly GCA_030848825.1). Taxonomy (NCBI): domain Eukaryota; kingdom Metazoa; phylum Chordata; class Mammalia; order Chiroptera; family Molossidae; genus Tadarida; species Tadarida brasiliensis. The sequence goes on from CM061264.1 coordinate 79,702,896, forward strand.
CCCTATGCCAGTGCGTTCATGCCTGCTCCTTAGGCAGGGCAAGGCATTGCATAGATCACTCTGTCGGGGCCCAGGGGCTCAGGTAATGTTATTTAAATTACAAAGCTGAATAAATGGCATTCCCAGAAAAATTTGAAAATACAGTTGCTCTAAAATAATTTATATGTAGTATATTGTCCATCTTGAGGCTTTTTAAAAGGTCAGTATTCCCCCAATGAGGATACATAATATGTAAAAGATCAACTACGTAAGGATATCTCTTTTGTATTATTTAAGGACCTTTGTGTACAAGTTACAGAAACTAACTTTAGCCAGCAAAGAGAACAGAGGTCTCTGTCACGGGGACACATGGTTATTCTCCCCTCCAGAGCAGCTGGGCTTCAGGAAGGATGAAAACGGAAACTGAAAACACCCAGGGCTCTCTCCAGTTCTCGTCTTTCTGCAGACAGCCTTCTCTTTTTCTCAGATCTTTAAGTACCAGGTGGCCGCCTCACTGCTCTGGGGTTCACCTGTTAGTTTCACCCTCTCTAAGCGGTTAACTTGCTTTTCTGGCCCCAGTTCTAAAAATCTCTGAAGAGAATCAGATTGGCCCAGCTCAGGTCAGCTGTCCCTTCTTGGTCCACTCAAATGGTGACAAAAGTAGAGTCAGGTCATCATGGCTTCTGGAAGCCCCCCTGTGAACTGGGGACAGGTGTCAGAAAAGCAAGGACTGTGATGAGCTAGGAGACACTCCAAATGAATAGCCTTATATGTGTATTAGAATAAGACCAGTGCCAGAGAGTATCTAGGGCAGAAGTTTCTAAATGGGGACAGAGGAGGCAGGGAGGTCAACAACTCTGAACCCTAAGGAAGTTTTCACAGTATCCTGCTTATGACATATTTCTAAGGAGAGTATCTATAACTTTCATCAATATTCAAGGGGGGTCTATAAACTTCCCCCCTTTAATCCAGTATACAACGCATACACAATTAGGTAACATTTCTTAATAATAAGCACACGCCATCCTATTAACTTGAACCAAACCATCTAAATCAATTAGGTATTAGGTAGTGTGGTTTGAGAGGAAAGTCTGATTTAACAAAATATGATTGTTAACGTAACACTGAGAAATACTGAATCTTTTATAACGAGTAGTCCTGAATCCGCCTTAAGTACACTGCACTTCATTAGACTATAATTTAAACAAGATTAAATGAAAAGAAACAAAAGACTGCCAAACTCAGAAAATACTTTTTTAAAATTTATTTTTACAATTTGGGAACAATATTTTGTTGCATATAGATTGGTTTATTGAATTAATTTTCTTGATTCTGCTACATATAAAATTATATAAAGAGAAAAGTGTGAAAAGGAATGCTAGGACGAGAATAATCTGAAGGTTTCTAGGAAAAGCTAATATTTTATATATTTTCTTAGATCACTTTCTTCTATTTGAACCTTATTCAAGTGTTACATTTCACCAATGATTCTAAATTTCATAATGACAATTTTTCTATGTCTATATTTCAGTTATATACATTGCATTTCTCTTTCATTTCTTAATTATAGAAGTAATACATGCTGATTGTAAAAAATTATTGCAATTTGTAAGTAAAACACCCAGGTGTAATCTTTCACCTCCAAACACACTCTCCTTTCTAAAGGTAGCTACTTTAACAGTTTAGTATAGGTTTTTTGTTTTTTTCTAAAAAGTTAATTGCACTACTGTGATATAATTTGTGAATAATTTTTTTCAAAGGCCATCCATTATATTTTCATGCCTTAGCATCATTTTCAATTGCTCAAAAGCTCAGAAATTTGATGCTACTTGCTTGTATTTACTTGTCTCATTTACTTTTCTGTAAGTAAATACAATTTTTCAACAAGGTAGTCAATTCCCCAGCTTTTTTGTTGTTCTTCAAACACTTCTACCTTCTCAAGACACCGATGATTGCATACTGAACCTGAAACAAGAAGAAAGGGTAACAAGTTAAAACTTTATGAAGAATGCAATCAGGGCTTCTTCTGAAAACACAGCAAATGATGTTTAAAACTGTGTACTGAAGACTTTTCTCTTTTTTAATGAAAATGGGGAAATATTAAGGCAAATTTTCTGAACTCTGTGTTGTTACCTTATAACTCCTAAGAGCCAAAAATAAACATAGCATCTCTCTAGAAAAATTCAAATGCCTTCAACATAAAAATACCACACTTAGCTAAAAAGGCATATTACAGAGATCTGTAATACAGTTGGTTGAGCGTCGTCCCGTGCACCAAGAGGTCACTGGTTTAGTTCCTGGTCAGGCCACATGCCCAGGTTTCTGGCTCAATCCCTAGCAGGGGGTGGCAGGAGGCAGCCGATTGATGTTTCTCTCTCCCTCTCTGTCTCCCTTCCTCTCTCTCTCTCAAAAAAAAAAAAAAAAAAAAAAAATCAGTAAAAGCACATTTACCAAAAAAGTGGTTTCTGACCTTTAAATTTTATACTTCTAGATAGTAAAAGTTTGATAACAGCTCAAAACAGTTAACTGCTGATTTTATTTAAAAAGTTATAGCACACATCCATAACTTACCAAACAATCTTTCAATTTCAGCATCTGAAACATAAAATGGTGGGCCTGGGTAAAAGAGAAACATGGTTAGATTTAGTTCTAAAGACAAATAAATTGTCAGAGCCCACTTCTCAGCTTATTTACAGTGACCTAGGTATACTTAGTCTACATACAACATGATTAGCCAAACAGGGGAGCATGTGACAGGTTCTTCTTTTCTTTTCTACCATCTCATACCAAAGATTGGCTTGCGGAGGGGAAGGAAATGGTAGGTGCCCATCTCCAGCAGAGATAAGATGGCTGAGTCAGCCATGGGAACTGGGAACACTGAAATCAGAATGGAGTTCATTAACAAATTCCCTTGGGGATTCCTTCATCTTCTCTTGCTCCTGTACTCCCCCACACTCTATACACCCTCCCACTTTGCTGAGAGTCATTAACTTTAAAGGAAACTTAACTTATCTTCTACCCCTCTCTACAGCGCTCCCTTCTGGGCTCCACCCCAGAAAGAGCTTGCTGAGTTTTCTCCCCACAGGCCCCTCCCTAGGCCTGCTGTTCAGGAATGAAATTGAAATCAGATTAGCAGAGCTGATGTCTGTCTCTATTAATTTCTATTTCCATCTGACTGTCCCAGACTTAATTAGGAACACTAGGTCTCATCTTTGAATGTGTTTTTTTTTTTTCTTTTTTTTTTTTTTTTGTTCAGATAGAGTGGGAGGAAGAGAGAGAGAGAGAGAGAAACATCGACGTGAAAGGGACATATCGAGTGGCTGCCACCCGCACGACCAACCAGGGCCGGGGACAAACTGCAACCGAGGTACATGCCTTTAGCGGGAACCGAACCCGGTTCTCTCTGTACCGCAGGCCGACGCTCTAACCGCTGAACCAAACTGGCCAGGGCTGAATGTGTTTTTAAGATGATTTACTCAAACAAACAAAAAATAGTAACATATGTAAATGTTTATAAAACACAGTACTTTTTAAAAAGCTTGATTAAAAATCAAAATGGGAATTTTTAGAAATTAAGTCTCATATTTGGCTTTCAAATCTTCCTGAAAATGAAAGTTCAGCCATGAGAGGTTAAGCTTTAATGTTCAAACACACCCAAATGGGTCCAGAAAAAACAACACACTTTACAAATTCAAAATAAGGATAGTTATAAAAGAATGCAATCAATAAATTATAAAATTTTAGAAATTAAAAAAATAGCAGTTTAGATATTTTCCTGCACAACTCCTACCTCCCCATGTCCACTTTTCACCTCGTCCTCCTACGAGGGTGTTTGTGTGTACACTCGTAGGCATCTGCCCAAATCATCCCCACCACCACAGATGACATAGACATGCTCTATCCATAGCAGAGCCACCAATCTCTCTTCCTCCTAATCATGAGATTTCTCTTTTATATTTGGGCCATCCATTTCTCCCTCTCTTTCATTGTTTGAGCTGTGAATGAACAAAATGGGAATGGAATATGAGAAAAATATGTATTGAGTGGGAAGATAGAAAAATGTTTATAGTTTCTATTAGCCAAAAATAGACTTATCTTCATGTACATGTATAAGCAGTATACTTCTTATGTGATAAATTAGGAGAAAATTAATGCTATTCATGTCATAAAATTAAATCAGGAAATGAAGCAACTAGGAAAACAAAAAGACTTTACCTCCATGTTTAGTTGGATCATAAGACAGAACACTCAAGAGGTACTGAACCCCTTTTCTCATTAGGGACAGCATTATATCTGCATAGCTGGAAAAAAAAGAAAGCACACAAAGAAGTGTGTTAGAACTCTCTCTAAAGGCAAAGCCTGGAGGGGACAAGAGGCAGGGAGGGAAAGCGTTGCGTCTACGTTTTCTTTCATCTACATTACTGAGCAGATCTCTCCTAACAACCCTGTGAAGCCAATTCTCATTCTAAAAGTCAGACACGGGTTCAACAAATTATATGTCACCTGCCTGAATTGAAAAATAATAGAGATGGGAGTCAAAATGACCCCTGCTTCTAGGGCCACTCAGACCAGACGACTTCACAGAGACGAGCAGAGGCTCAGTCCAGCCTGATGGACCCAGATGCCTGGCCACTTTGAACACACTCTTCCCAAAGGGCTACTGTGCTTCCCTGTGCTCTGGGGAAGTGATTCCTCTTCCCAGGCTGGTATCAAATTCACCTGGGTGCTTGCTCAAAGAAGATGCTTGAGCTCCATCCCCACAGTCTGATTCAGTAGGTCTACTGTGGGCCATGGGATGCTGCAGTGTAACAAATATATTGGGTGATGGGGACCTCTCCAGGGGCACATGTAAGAGGTACAAAACACAATCTCCCCCCTCTATTTATCTGGGGAGAGACATGACCAAGGCAAAAATTCAAGGTAGTATGAAATTTAAGTTCTGCAAGTATGTCATAAACCACAAGTGTTGTTGGAACAGTTCTTTGTAGTAGGTGGCTTAGAGAGCAGCTGACACCACTTCTCAGCCATGTCTGATTGGTTCAGAGTGGGGACCTGACTCTGACAGGGCCCATCAGTACACTGACCAGGAGCCAGGACTGGGTCCAGTACAGAATGATGAGCTGGACTAGTCAGATTAACCCACCAGGAAATTGAGTTAAGAGACCCAACAAGGAGTCACTAGTTAGCTGTGGTTGTTGCACAAAAGCTGGAGCTGTTGTGCTATGTGGTGGGTGGAGCTGAGGCGGCTGAGGATGGTGAGCAAGTCAGATATGTGGCAGCAGAAATAGAGCAAGCAGAGGAAGCTGGGTGGTTAGGGTGGGAGGACAGAGGACACCCACACAGGGAGGTAGAGAGGCCAGGAGAGACAGACAGATTGAGATGGACAGACGGGCCTGCTCTGAGAGAGGAGCTTTGGCTGTTGGCACACAAAGGGCATGGTCTGTCCTTATAGTGAGCTTTGTGACTTTCAGTTTGCTCCCCACTGCCTTGCAGATTTTAGCCTTGCAAACCAAAGCCCCCAGTGGGACTGACCTCAAAACAGATGAACAGCCACAGGGAGTGAAAACACCTACAAAGTTAGACATTTAGCAGAATTGAGGTTAATGTACAAACATGGTGTTTTATGGATATAGAGAGGTCTCAGGTGAATCTCTGAGTGGATAAAGGACACTGATATTACATGGGAAATGCCAAGCAGACTCTAGAAATGTGACATGCATGTTTGGGAAAAAGCACAGAGCTGGAAATATAAAAATGATAAAGGCAAATACCATGTACGATTTGTCCAGTTATTTCCCCAATATCTGGCATAGGACATATTTTGAGCATTGTAGGAACTTAATATGTATTTGTTGATTAACTGAATGAAAGTAACAGGAGAACTGAAATGTCATTAAAGGAGCAAGTATATCAGAGAAAAGCAAAAGGCTGGGATAGTTCCTTTGGGAATGATGACTTAGTCATGTGAGGAAGATGAGGATTTCAGAAAAGAAATAAAGGAGGAGTGGTGACAGAAAGAGAAGGGAAAACAGGAACATGAATTATCACCAAAGAAATATATATATTAAGAAGATGTGGCATGGCCTAATTTAAAAAGACTAGATTTGGCAATAAACCTTGCTTATGAAACAATTTTTAAAAATGAAAGTTTAATTTCTCTGATGTGAATTCTAACCTTTTTTTGCCATGCATTAATAGTCTGCCTCCATACAACTAAATAATTCAATATTTATGTGCCAAATCCAAGTAAGTATGTGAATGATATTTGAGTTGGAAAGTACGTAGGTGTGGTCACATTTTATTCAGTACGCTTGTTCATATTTTAATTTTATTTTTTAACAAGGCTAGGTACAATAAGATGGTTACCAAAAACATCAATTACAAAAGCTCTAACATAATAGCAGCTAATCTTTATACAGTGATTTAGAGTTGACAAGGCCCTTCCCACACATATCATTTATTTTAATTCCCATACAACCCTGTAAGGTAGTATAATGGAGGAATCATGAGCATGGACTTTGAAGCCAAACTCCCTGGTGTGAATCTCAGTTCTGTCCCACACTAGTTGTCTAACTTTGGACAAGTAATTTAATCTCTTTGACCTTAATTTCCTAATCTGTACAATGGGAATGTAACCATGATTTGACATTGATTTAACATTACCAATTTAGTGATTAAAATTATGTATTCTGTGTTTTCTCAAAGAATATAATCAACCCCATGTTTTCTTAAATGAATCCTGTGCTTTCATTTCTGGCCAAGTTCTCGTTACAGTTGAGCAGCCTGTTCCAGGAGTAAGGAACACTGTAAAATCACAGGTGTCCGCAATAAAACCACAGATGTCCGACTGAAACAAACTGAAAGATAACATCAGCTGCCCCCTTACTCCCACTTTTCTTTCTCAAGAGAAACAGCACATCTACATTCCCCCTGGGAATTTCCCCCTTCTGAATTCCCACCAACTCTCTATAAAAATCGCTGGCTTGACCAGAGATATTAAGATGGGTTTTTGAGGACAGGAGTCCCCCCATCCTCTCAAAACTCTGGCACTTGAATAAACCCCTTTCCTTCTCACCAGCACCTGTCTCAGGAGTTTGGCTTTCAAATTGCCAGGCAGCCGAACTTGGGCTCAGTTTCAGGAATAACAAAAGCATATACCTCACAGGATTTTTTTGTGGATGAAATGTGTTGATTCACATAAAGTATTTCAAACAATGCCTGGCACATGCAAATGCCTAACAAGTATCACCTTGTTAGGTGATGTTAGTGGAGGCAGTGATGGCAGTATTAGTAGAAATATTACAATTTTGCAGAGGAGTAAACTGAGACTTAGAGAAGGTGAGTACTTTGATCAAGTCAACACAGCTTGGAAGTGATGGAGTCACAAGCCTTGTACTCTGGTCTCTATGGCCACATCCTATACTTTTTAGACAAATATGGTATTTGATTTAGGTCTTCCAATTCTAAATACAAAAGGCTACTTCAAACCAGTAAAAGTCTCGCTATTTTCCTAGAATCCAGAAAAAGCACAGCATACCAAATTAAGAAGGAAAGAAAGAGAAAGAAAGAAAAGCCAACATTAATTAAAGAAACAAAATTACTAACCGTTTACGATCACCTGGGTTAATAGCAATTAATGCTCTTCTATCCCAGATCCTGTCAAATTTGCCAATATTTGCTCTATCAGAAAGAAAAGGAAAAAAATTACAACATTTTATGTAAGAAAAATCAAATCTTTAATGAGACGAACAGTGTTCCCCATGGTGCATGCTGGTACTTCAGATGTTATAGACCCAGGTGTGAAGGTGACACCTATTTTGCTTTCCCTTCCTTTTCCTTACCTGTCTAGGATCATAATAATGTTTTCCATGGTTTGGAAGCTATCCAAGGACAAAAATATTAGGGAGGTAGGACGTGTTCAATGACTGCTGGCCTCGTTGATTTTTTGTCAGACATGTAGCCTACAACAAAAATAACTGCAGAGCTCTGGCTGGTTTGGCTCAGCAGTCAGGGCATCAGCCTGCACACCAAAGGGTCATGGGTTCAATTCCTGGTCAAGGGCATGCACTTGGGTTGTAGGTTCGATCCTCAGCCCCAGTCGAGGTCGTGAGGGAGGCAATCAATCAATGAGTCTCTCTCACATTGATGTTTCTCTCTCTCTCTGTCTCTCTCTGTCTCTCTCTCTCTCTCTCTCTCTCTCCCTTCCTCCCTCCTCCCTCTCTTCCACTCTACCTAAAAATCAATGGAAAAATATCCTTGAGTGAAGATTAACCTAAATATATAACTGTGCTTTCATTTTTGGCCAAGTTCTCATTATAGTTGAGCAGAACAGACTCAAATCAATGCTTCATGGGTGCTACTACAAGTGGATAGGACAGAGGAAAAAACTGGCCCCCACCCCCCAGCACTGTCAGCAAGTACTGAAGCTTTTAAAAGTGCAGATGTAGTGTTCAGTCCTACCTGGGAAGATCAAAAAGGCTGCAACAGTACAATGAGATGTTCCCCAAAGAACTCTGTAATAAAAAAGTCAAGAAAAAAATTCTATTTATTAGGAGATTCCTGAGTAGTAAAGGAAAGAAAGGAGGGGCACAGTAAAGGTGGTAGAAAGAGAATGTGTAATTAAATATAAAGGATATAATTTTACCACAAATCATTTTTTTACTGAAAATAAATTTTTTCTGAAAACAATTTTTTAAATTGACATTGTATTTTTTTAAAAACCTGTCTTTTGGATCAACTCAAGGAGGAAAATAATATAGTTAACCTCATTAACTTATTAAATTCTAGCCATGTAAATTCTAGCAATGTTTATTTTAGCAGTCCTCATTTAGACTCTGCTAAAGATAAGTACACAGGTCAATCAATACCAGGCAGGCTGATAAATGTCATGAACGTAAAAGTTATTCATGAAAAGTGCAGTTGGGCTGACTTCCCCTTTTCTCTTTCATTCATTCGTCTAAAAATGAACATTTATTTTCTGAGCACCTTGTGGACAGGACTACTCCGGTTCTAGATAGTGGATGTGAATTTGACAGTCTCTGACCACAGTGGGGACAGCCTGGTGGAGCAGAGAGGCGTGGGTACAGAGAAATATTACGCTGCAGAATGGCCTGTACTGTTCTGGTTGCGTGCCCGAGAACTATGGGAACAGAGGACAGAACAGGGAACTGCCTGGGGAAAGGCTGAACAAGAGGCAGCCTTTGAAAGGGAGTTGATGCATCTGCTAACATTACAGAAGTTGGGCTGGGGGTGCAGTCCAGGAGGAGTACCATGACATGGACTCTGTCCTGTTCAGGGGATGTGAGAAGTCTGGGAGGTAGGGAGGAGGTGGGGGTGAAGGGCAAGTTATCAATGGTGCATCAGGATGTGAAACTTTTGGATTTTATTCTGAAATGAGGTACAAACAGAGGTTTCTAAATAGTGCTGGGCCTGGAGGTAGAGAGAACAACAGTGAATCTTAACTGTGGTTTTAGATGAGAATCACTGGGGAGTTTTAAATTGTACTGATGCCAGCCCCACCCCTGGAGATTCTGATTTATTTGGCCTGAAGTGAGACCTCAGACTGGGAACTTTAAAACATCCACAGGTGATTTCAAATGTGCCGCTAGGGCTGAGAACCTTTGTCTAAGAGGCATCTGGAAGCAGAACTAGCCTCTTTAGAAGAGTAACCTTCTGGGATTTTTAGATGATTGTGAACAGGGTGGAAGGAGGCTGTAAAATAAAGTATTATCAAGCCTCTTAAAGTCCTGAGCAATTAAGTTCTGACAGTACTTTGAAAGAGATGGAATGCACCAACAATGGCCAGACCATGTAAGACCAGGAAACTTGAACCTATCTATAATCTCTGCAGCATTCAACCTGGGAAGCCAAACCATAGCCTCTGTGGTCAATGACTGCCAGGTTCACTAATTTTTACCCCTCCTACTCAAGACCAACCAGAGAAAGCCAAATACACACCCCAAACCCATAGTATTCTCCCCTCTAGTTAGCCCCACACTCTGGCTTCCCTAGGCCAATAGCCTCCAATCTGGGCACACCTGGAGCCTTTGTGTTTTTCACTATAAAGCTTTCCCACTCCTGCCTATCTTTGAGCCTTTCCCAAATGCAAGTGGCCGACGCCCTCTGAATAAATAGCCTCTGCTTGTTCACATTTGGGTGGTCTTTCTTATTCCCACACTATTACCCCAAGCTGGTGAAGCAGTTCCCCTAGATAATTCTGGTCATAGAATGATAACTCCCAAATCTATTATTTCCAGCCGAAGTGCTGCCCTGTCCTTCACAGGCTTAAAACCATTTGCCAGCTACACCTTTGCCCTTCTACAGGTCTCTTTAACTCAGCATCTCTAGAACAAAACTCATTTTCTCTGCTCTTCAACTTGCTTTATTTTCTGCTATTCAACCAGTCACCTAAGCTGGAAATGTGAACTCATCATCCTCTTAATCTCTAAATTAATCACTAAATCCTCCCAGTTTGGCATCCTAAATATTGCATTGACCTACCTGTGTTCCTCTGAGCACCCCTATCACTCTACTAGTACCGATTTCAGGTCTTCAAGATCTCTTTCCTAGACCACTGCTCACAGCCTCCCATCTGGTCTCTTTGCCAGGAGGCTCTTTCTCTTCAAATGTACTACCCTTGAGGCCTCAAGGTTCTTTTGACTCAAAAGAAAATCTGGCCGTGTCATGTTACCACTTGAAACCTTGCTGCACAGCTGAAGGTACCAGCTTCAGAGGGCCTGAGACCATGGGTGTGACTCTGCCTGTCCCAGCCCTGCCAGTCCATGCCTCAGGAAGCTCCCCCAGGCTGGGTTAGGTAACTCTCCTCTCTGTTCCCTTAATACCCTGTGCCATGACACTTAGTTCCGTGTATGACAAACAGCTTTCTCTGCATTTCTCTTTTCTCTCCTAAGCTAAAGGGTTCTTTAAAACAGGTACTGCATTATCTCTTCAATGCCTCATGCAGGGTGTGACACAAAACAGGTTTTCAGAAATGCCAATTTGTAAATTTAAAAAATCATACAGGCCTGGCCAGTGTGCCTCAGTTGGTTGAGTGTTATCCCATGCACCAAAAGGTCACCAGTTCGATTCCCAGTCAGGGCACATACCCAAGTTTCAGGTTTGATCCCCGGTCAATTGTATACGGAAGGCAACCAATAGATAATTCTCTCTTGCATCGATGTTTCTATCTCTCTCTCTCTAAAATCAATAAAAATATATATATTTTTAAAAAATCATACAAACCCAAACCAAAAACATGAGTACAGATAGGCTTTGGCATCAGATTTTCTATCTATTTCCATATCTAGCTATCCATCTGTCTTTTCAAGCCCTAGCTCCTTACACTATATAATGTCTAGGAGAATCTTATATATTCTTCTACAGTACCCTCACTCATGCTGAGGAAAATGTTTTTGTAGGGGTATGGAAATAATTATTTACCAAAAACAAAACTAACCTTGAATACTTTGGCTCCAGGAATTTCCATGATTGGTTCTTCTGAATAAGAAAGATTCTGCTCCATAAAGAATTCCCTTATCCCAAGTTCACTGATTTCCACACCGACTACACTGTGTCCTCGATCTGCAAACCTGCATAAAACCATATATTTACACTTAAATTTGTATTTCAAACACAGTACTAAATAAAAGGATATGCTCAATAAGCATATATTTTCCTTAACTTTAAGGGATTTAGATGAATTCAGGTTCATAGGGTTTCATAGATCATGTAGATCAACAAAAAGTGAATCTATATATTCTCAAACCTTATGTTATATGGAATTCTGAAAAATTGATTTATATGACCTTAGGAAAAAAAATTTAATTTTGGAAAATTATACCTTAAAATGTTGATTTACCACAAATTGATTTGATTAGAAGAGTTTCTAATTTAAAAGCATCCTATGGATTAGAAATGCTTTTCAATTTCTCTGTCCATTACAATCTTCAGTGATGATGAAGTGTCTATACCTACGCTGTTCAAACCAGCAGCCACTAACCACATTGCTATTGAACACCTGAGATGTGGCTAGTGTGATTTAGTTTAAATTTAAATAGCCACATGCAGCTAGGAGCCACGATACTAGAACATATGGCTCTAGAACACTAGTATTCATTTCTATAAAAGTCCTATAATTTTCCTTTACTTACAATATACACTATCCATAAATTTATTTAATTATCATGTGCAAATAACTAGTCTTTTCCTGGTAAGCTTCATAATTACACAATTTACAGACTTGGAATCTTGGACTTCAGAGAAAACACTACTAGTGGTACAAAATTCCTAGGTACAGTATTGATTTTATGTCAAATTAAATGAACACATACAGTCAGTTCTGCTATATATAAATATGCCTACCTAAAAACCACTGCACTATGCAAAGTCATGCAATAAAAATTACAAGGCTTGTGGAGAAGATAAGGGTTGAGGCACAACATTAAAAAGTCTGTCATAATGTAATATTATTCAGCCACAAAAAAGAATGAAATGTTGCCATTTGTGAAAATCTGAATGAACCTGGAGGGCAATACGTTAATTGAAATAAGTCAGAAGACAAAGACAAGAACCATATGATCTCATTTATATGTGGAATCTAAGAAAAAACAACAACCACCCTAAGGTGAGTTTTTAGATCTGGAGAGTAGATTTTCTTTGGGAGTTTAAAAAATATATATCTCTACAGATATACAATAGAACTATAATCTTACCGAAGTCCACTTAAATTCACCAAAAAGGTAACTGACTTCAACTCCTACAAGGCAAATAATTTTGTTTGACAAAGATATTTTGCCAGAAAGTGATTCCACAGTAATAATTTTTAAGATGTACAGAATGCTGGGGGGGGGAGGGGGGGTAGCAAATTAAAATAGCATGGTTTAATTCCCAAGAATTTATTTCCTCTGTTACTCATCTATAAGGTCAGGAGTATGGCTAAAGGCAGTTTCTGATGAGGTTATGAACTTTCAAAGTATTTCTAAATCCTTACTGCACACACCCTTCCTTTTGGGGCATAGTCACCTCCCTCCCACCCCTATTTTTAAAAAAATTAACCAAGTGATCAGAATGAGATGTTTTGATTCCAACAATTTACACCCAAGGCTTTATGCTGAATTGTCTAGTTCTAACCCAAGAATGATGGTATCAAACATAAATCTCATGGCAAAGGAAAGATGCTCCCAACTTATTCTGAAAACAAATATTGATTACCAGTTGCCTCCCTTCTGCCCTCATGATTATATCTTAACTTAAAAATAATGTTTAAAAAAAGCTTTTACACATTTGCTATAACTTATCTTTGTGAATCAGGATGTTCTCAATATACAATTAAACAAAATTTAGAAATAAACTAGGAAGGCATTACATAAGAAAAAAAAACTAAGAAAATATCTTAACATTTTATTTTAATGCTTTTTGGGCCTCGGCTCATAGTTTATTCATATAGACCTCAATATACAAATTAGTTACATAAATAAAAAATCCTCTAGTATAATAACTTATATGCAATTCTATATAATAGTTTAGTTCTGGTGTTTTTATTATAAAATGACTTTAAACCCAAAATATTAACAATCACATTTAATTGGCTGTTTCATCATACCATTTCCTAATCCTGTCTTAAAACCTCTGCTAGAGTTAGACTGTTATTATCACTTATAACATGGCAATAAAACAATCTATTTATAGAGTTAACGTTTTTCTTGCAGGTAGTTTCCAAAGTAATTCTTTTTTCTGGTTCAGTCAGTTGGTTAGGATCAAGTCTAATAATATAGTTTAAATGTTCTCAATTTCATGGCCACACTGAAGCTTAAGTTATGGCAGCCATTTCACAAATGCTCTCAGCTACAAGTACTTTTCATCAAGAAAAGAAAGTGTGTTAATGCTTATCTGCTCTTACCATTTCATCTCAACTGCTTTCCCACAAAGAGGGAAAAATACCCTCAGTCCACTCTCGCCTTTAAGGAAAGTATCCAAATACTTCTTTAATAGCCTGGGAAGAAAGAAAAAAATTTTAAAAAATTAGCCAATGCACAGAGGAAAGGACTACAACTGTATGATGCTAAGTACTTTTCATGCATTATCTCACTATTCCCAATAATTTGACAAAGTAGATACCATTAATTATAATTTCCAGTTGACACAGGAAGAAACAGGAAGGTTAAGTAACTTGCTCAAATAACATAGCTAGTGAATGGTAATCTGACTCAAATCTGGGGCTTTCCTGATTAGTAATTAAAAATAAAAATAAAAATTTTCATTGGTTGACGTATTGCGAATTATTAATCTCCCAAATATATATGTGTATGTGTTTACATGTGTGTGTGAGATGTGGGGGAGCCTCTGGATGCACTGAGTGTTTCAACATTCATTTTATGGTAAGCTCTCTAAATGTGTACACAGGTCTCAGAAGGAGCTCTGAAGAGTTGTAGTTATTCTTGTAGTTAATTCCTCTATAAAGATGTGGCTGTTCTAAGACCATTGATGTGACAGAGATAACCCTACAGTGATTCTCAGTGTGCAAATGCAATAATAATAATAATAATAATAATAATAATGATGATGTCCCCTGAGAGGGCAGGGTAGTTGCCTGGAACAAGGAATGTCTGACATGACCACTTTACTCAGCACTGGCCCATGATTTATCATTCAAAGCCTACTACTGCTACTAGCAAGTGGCTCAACATCCTGGTTCACTTGCTAATTTCTTTCAACTTTTCTTCTACTATATAGATAATACTTTTAACATTTGAACACATGCTATTGGAAAGCAAGGTTAGAACACCACCTCTTTTCAGTATAAAGACACATAAGCATTAATGTCACTTGAGCATCTGCTGTATATATAATTATGCACATCCAATGCATAGATGCTACAAGGGCTTAAAAAAGCCATATTTCATAAATCTAAGATGCCTTCAGTTGTAAGTCACACCATTATTTATACTCCTTGGAAAGAGTGAACATTGCCAATTCACCTATGACATGCCACAGATGTGTTCTGATTTCAGAGATGCTAAAATGTGAAAAACTAAAAATGTGTATCTTAAAATCAGTCAGATAATGTGTGCCTATATAATTATTTCTATTTCCAAAGTCAGTTTCTGATAGAGCATTTCTCTGTTATATACCAAACATTTCTTACTGGTGTCCTTGTTCTTGATGAAATGCAATTTTGCGTTCCACCCACTTTTCTTGCCATTCTTCCAGAGTTAGTATTCGGTTTTTCTGTACCTCAGTATCGGGGTACTCTTTAATATCAAGTGAAGTTTTTACAGCATCCATAGTTTCGTAGATACTTTTGCCTCGAAGCAGATGTCTCTAATGCCTAAATGGAAAATATCTACAATGTTGACATTTAAGGGCACTGCAATTCTATCAAGGAATGAAATAAAAAACATTATCCTCAGAAGTATGGTTTTTTTTTTGTTTTTTCTCATCTCCATGTTCAGCTGAAATTTTGGAAACTGGGTTTGAGACTTCATTAAGCAGTCCTCAACTTAAAACCAAAGGGAAGCATAATTTTATCATAGAGGGAGGGGAACCTGGATTGTACAACTCTATCTCTCTCACACAAACTTGAAATATAACACCATGAATATAACTCAATCATTTCTTAGATGTTCTAACAGCTTCTTAACTTGTCCATGTCCTTTTCTGGAGAAATAAAAAGTTTCGTTCTAAAACAAGATAAAAGTGCAAATGATAAGAATCAGGGAAGGCAAGTTTTCACTAGTATTTCTACCCATTCACGGAAATTGATGTGCTAGTTTGGTTGCTAAAGTCCTCCCCGAGTGGACCCCCACCTTTCAAAAAAACATGTTACTGCTTTATTTTTATTTTTAAATTTTGCTAAATTTAAGGATAAATTTCCCAATGTGCACAAATTTTAAGAGTACGGCTCAGTGAATTTTTACATAGACACACACCTGTGTAAAACACCATGGAGCAAGACAATATTTAAAGCACCCCAGTTTCCTACCCCCCACCCAAGCCGCCCCTAGTGCATCACTCACTATTCTAGCAAGTACTTCTCTTAACAATCATTAATACACAACACGTTTTGGTTTAACTTTAAATCACGGGCTCACAGAAAGGTCATTCACGGCCCAACCTCGTTATTCCCAGATCCCACTCTGCTCCCTAAATCCCATTTCACGAAGCGGATGGCTGGGCTGTCCACCCTTGTTAGGCTCCGGATTCCGGAATCCTAGCACAGGCTC
This sequence comes from Tadarida brasiliensis, assembly GCA_030848825.1. Taxonomy (NCBI): domain Eukaryota; kingdom Metazoa; phylum Chordata; class Mammalia; order Chiroptera; family Molossidae; genus Tadarida; species Tadarida brasiliensis. The sequence goes on from CM061264.1 coordinate 79,719,095, forward strand.
ACACCTAGCAAATCATTCGATTTCTTACCCGCACCTTCTCTGGTCCACGGGGAACCTACCTCGCGAGCCGCCCGCTGCCTCACGGTCTAGCTCTGAACCGCCGCGGGCTGAGAAGTAAGGGACTATGCGCCCCGCCTCCTCCCGCGCCCCGCCTTAGTCCCCGCCCCCTCGCCTAGCCCTTCGCCCGCAACCAGACCCCGCCCCCTCCCCAGGTGCCCCGCCTCCGGACCCGCCCCGGACCCGCCCCGTCCCTAGACGTCCCACCTCAGTCCGCGTCCCCGGCCCCACCCCCTTACCGGAGCCTAGACCCCGCCCCCTTCCCAGGTGCCCCTCCTCAGTCTCCGCCCCCGGTCCCACCCCCTCATAGGCGTCCAGACCCCGCCCCCTCCCCAGGCGCTCCGACTAGCGCAGCGGCGGAAATGGCCAAGGCGGGGCGAACTTCGCAGCGGAGGCGAAGGCGGGGACCCTACTCCTCCCTGCTCCCTCCGGCTCCTCCCACCCCGGGTCACGCCGTCACAGGGGCGGAAGCGGCGGCGGCGGCGACGGCCGAGCGAGGGCTGCGGCTCGCGGCGCGGATCGTGCAGTCCTGTGCGCGCGGCGGCGCGCGGCTCGGGAGAGGCGCCCGCGGCCCCGGGCGGCGCGCTCCGTCCCGCACGCTCTCCGAGGTGAGGCGCACGCGACTCCGGGGGCGGCGGTAGGGGCTGCGGCGGATTTCGGGTGACAGCTCTGCACAAAGCAGCTCGGCTGGGGTGCAAACCCTCCTTCTCCCCTCGTGCAGCGCCCCTCGCCCGGGTGGGAGGTGGACGGATGCCCTAGAGGCTGGTACCTCCCTCTCCGGATTGGAAGCGCGGTGCGGGGTGGGGATCCCTGTCTGAGGAAGAGGAATTCCCGGGGCCGGGGTGTTGCGGCGACGGGGTTCCCTGATTAGTCGTTGTGTTGCGGGTTTCTCCTAATCCCCTACACTATTTTCTTTCTGTACAGCGCTGCCTTCTCCCCGCGACTGCTTGCACCTTTTCAGTGCTCAGGTGAGCCCCGGAGGCTGTTGCTTCTCCGACTTCGGAGAATAGAGGAGAAAGCTTTTCGGAAAGTGAGGCGGCTGCAGCTGCACCGGGAACGTTGGGGATTCCTCCTGGGGACTGTTAAAGCCCTGTCACCTGGGGAGTGTGTGCTGCGCAGGGGAAAACCCACAGCCCGGAGAAGGAACTCCCTTGCTCGTTCTCAGCCGAGAGTGTGGCGGTGGGGAGCCAGTACAGCCTTGCAGGTGTCGTAGTAAATGCTCCGGCAAGGCCACCACGCGTTGAGGCACGATCGGCATTGCCAGGTTGCTGGGGTAACTCCGCCGGGACTGGGAGCCCAGAGCCGGCGGCCCGATTATGGTAGTTGTTAGTCAACAGCCTGGCAGCTGGCAGGTGAAACAGGAAGGAAGAGGAAGGCCCAGCTGTAGAAAGTTGGGGTTCAGTGATATGGAACCTAGCCAGATAAGAGGCCCAGCCTTCTCTCGGGTGAGCGCACAGGAGTCCATAGACCAGTCCTTTTGGGGAGATCCATCACTCCACATTCACACACGACTCAAGACTTGCGTTTTGTTTGTTTGGTTTTTAAAAAAATCTATTTTAGTGGGAGAAAGGCGAGTGGGAGGGAAGGTTTCTTAAGGAAGTACACAAGAAAATGACTATCAATAATTAATAGTCTTTCGGGCAGGTAAAGTAATCAAAGCATTCAGGCAATTGAACTGGATCCATATTTTGGAAATTTTGATTAGTGTGGGTGCAGTAAGGTGCTAGTCCTGCCTTATTTTAAGTGGCCCAAAGGGAGATTCCTGTTTCTGTTGTTTGAAGAAGTTTCTAGTAGTTTGTCTTATTTTTAGAAATGCTGATGCCACTATATATTTTTTTATTCTAACCTGAAGGCATTTTGATTCATATTTTTATGAATAACATGTGTTGTTTTTTTAAATGTTTTTGACAATTTTACTTCAGAAAAAATTCTGGAAATCTAGGCATTGATATATCTATCCACTTATATATTTACGCCCCCAATCCCATGTTTCTTTTGTAACATTAAAAGAAAACCAAACTTATGAATTTAAAATTAGGGGGATATATGCTTATAAAATTATACTGAACATGAAATATTGATTATATTTAAAATTAGGTGTGTTTACTAATTTGAAGAACTAGATGGGAAAGCACTTTCAGTATACTAATTTATTTTAATGACACTTGTGATCAGTATTTGAGATTATATTTATTTTATTTTTTAAATCACTTGAGGAAAAATTTTTATTGATTTTAGAGGGAGAGGAAGGGAGAGAGAGAGAGAGAAGAGAGAGAAACATTGATGTGAGAGAGAGAAATATCGATCAGGGGATTGAACCCCACAACCTTTTGGTGTACAGGATGATGCTCTAACCACTTAAGTCACCGACCAGGGCTCTGAGATTATATTTAAAAGCACAAAAATTATAGTCCTTCCAACTTTACTTAAAATTTTTTCCCTCCATTTTAAGCCCTAAGAACGCAGCAACAATGAAAATACAAAAATTATAGCAAGTGTCAAAAAGGATGAGGGTACATAACTGTTAATCGGATAATTAAAGGTGAATATGTACTGCCCTAAAAATCTTCATATTTTTCCCAGACAGTACAGATTTAATAATGGTTTTTACAGCTAATGTATTCATTTCCTTGTAACCATTTCTTGATTTACATCATTCTTTATTGCAATTAGATACGTATTTTCCAGTATACAGTTGGACTTAAATGTTTGATGAAAATTCTGGAAATTATGCTTTTTTGGAGAATGCTTGCATTTCTAGGGTCAAATGTTGCGTGAACCTAGGCTGATTATATTTATGTTGCTAAACCTAAGATATTTTTGCAGCAATACTTACGTATAGATTTACAAATACTGTATTCACATGTCTTATTTGTAGTTCATTTTGTGAATAATGTGGGATATATGTTTTATATAAAGAGATTTGTTAGATTGGAAAGCCTTTTGAAAATATAAATATGGCCCTGGCCAGTTTGGCTCAGCGGTTAGAGCGTCAGCCTGCGGTCCAGAGAGACCCGGGTTCAGTTCCCGCTAAGGGCGCGTACCTTGGTTGCAGTTTGTCCCTGGCCCCTGGTGGGTCGTGCAGGAGGCAGCCACTCGATGTGTCCCTTTCACATCGATGTTTCTCTCTCTCTCTCTCTCTCTCTCTCTCTCTCTCTCTCCCTCCCACTCTGTCTGAGCAAAAAGTGGAAAAAAAAAAAAGAAAATATAAATGTGGCCCTGGCCGGTTTGGCTCAGCGGTTAGAGCGTTGGCCTGCGGTCCAGAGAGACCCGGGTTTGGTTCCCGCTAAGGGCATGTACTTCGCTTGCAGTTTGTCCCCGGCCCTGGTTGGTCGTGCGGGTGGCAGCCACTCGATGTGTCACTTTCACATCGTTTCACATCGATGTTTCTCTCTCTCTTCCTCTCTCTCCCTCCCACTCTATCTGAACAAAAAATGAGAAAATGTCCTCGGGTGAGGATTAAAAAAAATATATATATATATATATATATATATATATATATATATATATATATATATATATAAATGTGATCCAGAAAGCCTTCTTTGGGTTTAAGAATTACAGGTAGGCAGTAGAACTTTTAGCATTATTTTTAGTGTTTTATCCATCTGTATCCAGAGTGCTGTAAAACTAAATGACAACTTAATTAATGCTCAAAGAACTATAATGCATTTCAGAATATGTATAGAGTTTATGTGTTCACAACTAACCTAATGGTTTTGAGGAAATGAAAAGTTAAAGGAAAATCATCCATAACATTGGTATCAAGATTTCTCAAAGTCAATGTAGCTAGAAAACTGAAAGTTTTCATACATGATGTTAATAATCTATTAAAAATGCTCTTAGGTGCCCTGGCCAGTTTGGTTCAGTGGTTAGAATGTCGGCCTGTGGACCAATGAGTTGCGGGTTCGATTCTGGTCAAGGGCAGGTACCTCCATGGCGATTTGTCCCCAGCCCTGGTTGGGGTCGTGAAGGAGGCAGCCACTCAATGTGTCCCTTTCACATTGATGTCTCTCTCTCTCTCTATCTATCTCTCTATCTCTCTATCTCTCTATCTCTATCTCTGTTCCTCTCCCTCCCACTCTGAACAAAAATGGAAAAACATCCTCGGGTGAGGATAAAAAAAAAAAATGCTCTTAAGAGCATTAGTAGAACTCACAGATAGGAAACAATAGGATTACAAGCCCCTCAAAGCTTTTTCTTCAGGTTTAAGATTATATACAGGCATACCTCGATTTCTTGCACTTCACAGGTATTGCCATTTTTTGGTCGATTGAAATCAAGACCCCTAAAGAAAAAGATTACAACTCGCTTTATAACGATACTTACTGCATTGCGGTGGCCTGGAACCAAACCTACAATGTGTGATAATTGTAGAACCCACATATTATTGAGTATACTTACTTCTGCTAAGCATTATTCATTCCTTATCTAACTTAATTGAAAAAATACTAATTTGATAACTCAGTCTTTTGTGGTTACTCTGCATTATTTTTGTTCTAGACTTTTGGTTCTTTTTTTTTTATATAAAAAATTTTTTTCCCTTTATTGATTTTAGAGAGAAAGGAAGGGAGAGGGAGAGAGAAATGGAAACATCGATGAAAGAGAACATCGATTGGCCACCTCCTGCATGCCCCGCACTGGGAATCGGGCCCACAACCTGGGCATGTGTCCTACCCGGGAATTGAACTGGCGACCTCTTAGTGCATGGGTCAATGCTCACAACCACTGAGCCACAGGGGCTGGGCTAGACTTTTGATTCTTAATGTTGTTTAGCCATGCTGTTATTAGACTAGTTTGAGAACTTATAAAATTTTTCCAGTAGATGATACAGTAACTGCCCTGGCCAGGTAGCTAGTCCTGATAGGCCAAGGATGTGGGTTCAGTCCTTGGTTAGGGCACAAACAAGAAACAACCAATAAATGCATAAATAAGTAGAACAACAAATTGATGTTTCTCTCTCTCCCCCACCCCTCTCTCCTTTTTCCCCTCTCCCTTCCCCTTTCTCACTCCCTAAAATCAATCAATAAATAAAAATAAAAAGATACAGTAAATACCCAGATTTCTTAAATTTTTTTTTTTTTTTTTTTTTTTTATCCTCATCCGAGGACATTTTTTCATTTTTTGTTCAGATAGAGTGGGAGGGAGAGAGAGGAAGAGAGAGAGAGAGAAACATCGATGTGAAAGGGACACATCGAGTGGCTGCTACCCGCACGACCAACCAGGGCCGGGGACAAACTGCAACCGAAGTACGTGCCCTTAGCGGGAACCGAACCCGGGTCTCTCTGGACCGCAGGCCAATGCTCTAACCGCTGAGCCAAACTGGCCAGGGCCAGATTTCTATATTTGGTAGTGACTAGATGGTGTGCCTGAGGTTTGTTGGGTTTCACTGAGAAGGAATTAATGCAGTGTTGTTGTTTTTTTTAAGTGTAATAAGAGATCAAAATTCAGGAACTGCTAAGAAGACATAGATGGAGAGAAACAGACAGATACTGGGTGTTTTTACTTATTGAATTTTACAAACAATGATTTGTTTATTGGTCACTTGTGCAGTGTTTTTCTCAATTTTATATTTTTGAATGTACATTACTAATGGATAACATTTATTGCCAGGCCTGGTGCTTTAAATAGATTATTTTACTTAATGTTCACACCGATGCTACAAAAGACTATTGCTGTACCCATTTTATATATGAGAACACTGAGGTCTTAGAGATATTAAGTAACTTGAAAGCAATGGCTTCACACTCAGGCAGTCTAACTGTAGAGAATATACAGGGTGTCCCAAAAAAAATGTATTCAGGGTGTCCCCAAAAAATGTATTCAGGGTGTCTGTAGATTGTTACATTTTGAAAATGAAATGTATTTTAATAAACACTGGCTTTATAATTATACTTTTTTTGTGTACACTTTTCTAGGACATCCTATATTGCCTAGTACTGCATAATAACTTTGCTCTAGAATGTTGAAAGTATTAGCAAATGTTAATATTTAATGGGATTTTTGTTGTTGTTGTTGTTTTGTGTGGTGTATTTTTTGCATGTGTGTTGGGTCTTTTTTTTTTTTTTTTGCAGATTACCTGATACAATGGCAACCCCACGGGGAAGAACAAAGAAAAAAGCATCTTTTGATCATTCTCCAGATAGCCTTCCTTTGAGGAGTTCCGGTAGGCAGGTATTATTCATTTGTTCATTCTGTGCACCTGTTTTGAGCACACAAAATTATTCCGATTGTGACTGAAGAGTTAGAAATGAAAAGACGTAATTCCAGTCCTCAAGGAACTTGCAGTCTAGTGGAGAAATTCACCCCAGAACAATCACAGTATAGGATGATAAAGAGAAAGAATGGAGAAAAAAGCATACTGGCATGGGGAACTGCAAAGATAAAGACATAGGGTGTGAATCAACATTGGGTGTTCAGAGAATTGCAGCTGTGTGGTTGCCTCCAGGATGTGAGCTGGGGCCAGATCATGCTTGGCTTGCTGTCATTCATAGGAATTTGATGTCAACTTGTAGATGGTTGGATGCTGTTGGTGGTTTACTTGCTGCCATCTCTCTTTTAGGGCTCTTTTTTTGTTTTTCTTAAAGAAAAATCTTGAATGATGTAATTCTTTTTCTAGAATTTTTCTAGTTTTGTTTTCTTTTTAAATATGCAATACTGAGAGGATATCACTGCTCTAAGAAAAAAAAACAAGTCCTAATTTGAGAGTGGCTTTTATTTTTATTGATACAGCTTTTCCCCAAGAAAGGCTTGAATGCATTTTAGTTCTCTACTCAGAGACTTACCGTTAAAGTGCTGGTTCTGTATTTCAGGCAAGTTAGTGAATTATTTGCACAGTACAGTCTAAAGCAGTGGTTCTCAACCTTCCTACTGTCGCGACCCTTTAATACAGTTCCTCATGTTGTATGTGGGTGTATCTGCATGTGGGCGGACCTACCTGGAGATGGATAGAGGAGCGGTGTCTCAGTTCCTAAGACCATCGGAAATATGTGTTTTCTGAGGGTCTTAGGCGACCCCTGTGAAAGGGTCGTTCGACCCCCAAAGGGGTCACCACCCATAGGTTGAGAACCACTGGTCTAAATGAAATTGCTACATTGTCAGGCCCTAACCTACTGCCAGGTTGTTGTTGATCTTAATGTTTAGAACTCCTAACATGGAAGTCATTTCAGTAGTAAACCTTCCACCACATTCACCCTTGGCCTTCCGATGAAATCTTAACCTCAACTGGTTCTTTCTTAGGCAAAGAAAAAAGCAACGGAGATGACAGATGAGGATGAAGACGGTGGGTCGGAGAAGAAGTACAGGAAATGTGAAAAGGCAGGCTGTACAGCAACGTGTCCTGTGTGCTTTGCAAGTACTTCTGAAAGGTCCGTTTAGATGACATGTCTTGGCCTCACGTTCCTGCCTGTGAGAGCATTCTTTGTGAGGACATCATCTTCAAAGATAGTTTTACTAAAGATAGATATAGATACTGTAAGTCATCTAATAATAGAGACATTGCCCGTACATTCTGTACACACCACACCCTCCTATACGCTCCTCGTGTTAGACATAGCCATATCAGCTCTGCACAGTGGCCAATCAGTGTCCTCAAATCCCACAGACTGTAGCTGTACTTCTCTTGGGAGTTGAGGGTGGGGTAGGGTCAGAGATGGGGACACAGGAGAGAGAACTGTGGAGCTCCCTGTAGACCAGTAGATGTTTACTTTGCCTAGGCTTCTTTTCTCCCTCATATAACATACCTCCTCTTCCAGTAGACATAAACAGGTCTCATTGGACTGTGAGGCTAACTGCACTTGCCATTTCTATTGGGATGACACAAGCATGACCTTTTACTTCCAGAGAAAAATCTTCAGTGAAGGCTTAAGTTTCCGTAAAACCTGGAACACAAATCCCGTTTTTTTAATCACAAAGCGTGGTGGTGTTAGTATTCATTGTGGCACTAGATTTCATTATTTTACTACATTATTGGCTGTTTGACAGGTTATATTTGCCAGATTGCCTGCTTAAGGGGTAGATTCCAGCTGGCCAGATTCATTCACTATTCAGTATTGGGAAAGATGTTCTTACTAGAGACCACACTTCTCTCCTTCACCCATATGCAGCTTGCAGTAAGCACAGTGACATCCCTTGTTTCATGTCATAAAATCCTCTCATGGCTCCAGGGAGTCTTGACAAAATTCCTAAGCCTCAGGCCCTTGATGTGCAACCAGCTAGGTTAGGTCCTCTAGTCTAAGTCCCTGTGTCTTTACCATGTGTTATCACCTATCAGTCATTCATTCCACTTCCCCTGTTATTAGCTCCTGGTTGTTGGGATTCTAAGTGGAGAGAATGCAACATGGGCTCATAGGAGATACTTGATACATGTTTTTTGTTTTTTTAATGAAGGGGGTAGAGTGGGTTGGGGAGGCAAGGGGGAAATCTATTTTTGTGAAACAGAGGGAAGACTTTATTGTTGTTGGTTTTGGTAAAATAAAGGAGGCAAACTAGAAAAAAAAAAAAAAAGGTGAGAAGAAATGTTATTTATTACCCAAGCTACATGTTTTTGCTATTTTCAGATGTGCCAAGAATGGTTACACCTCCCGATGGTATCACCTCTCCTGTGGGGAGCATTTCTGTAACGAATGCTTTGACCATTACTACAGAAGGTCTGTTCTCTCACTGTTGGAGATTTTCGTACTGGAAGGGGCAGGGGAGGGGGCAGGGGAGGAGGTCAGATGGTTAAGGCTGAGTCCACAGGCTTACTGAATTATTCCACTGTTGGCAGCCATGCCTCTGTCGACTACAACTGTGCCAGACCTTTATCCTGTAGTTCGCATGTGTGCGTGTGTGCTTATATGTCTGCATGCTCAAGGTTGAAACAATATCTGCTTCAATGAGACAGTTATTCTCTTTAGTCTGCAAGTCCTGAAAACTCTAGGAGCTGCTTCACTATTCTGTGTCAGTGCATAGGGGACGAATGCCAAGATTGGGGAGATAGGTGCTGACAACTAGAGGGGGCTTGGACACACATGTAGCTGCTGCCCCTTCCTAATTCCTAATAGTTTTACATCTTAATGACAGGAATGCCCCTTTCCTCACAGCCTCTTTTATGGGTACCATAATAACTTCCCCCTCTTTATAATATGACTAGTTAAGTCTTTTACATAAGATTTTCTAACCTGCCTCCTGTTTTGAAAACCCAACTGACTTACAGCTTGATATATTTATTTTTATTATTTTTCAGCCATAAGGATGGATATGACAAGTATACGACATGGAAAAAAATATGGACTAGCAATGGAAAAACTGAACCTAGTCCCAAAGCTTTCATGGCAGACCAGCAACTCCCCTACTGGGTAAAAAGGATAATGCTTTATTGTTCTGTAAGGCACTTGTGTACCTAAAAGCAAGAAGAATGGATGAAAATACTGATTTTTAAGAAATTTTTCTTTTATTACTTTTATTGTTCTATGTCTATTAAAGCAAATCACATTTCTTATTTTTGTAGGAAACTTCAACGTAGTATAAAGAACAAACTAAAGAGTTACCACCAGCTGGTGATAGCCATTGCTAAAAGCTTACATATCTCTCTCATCTTTTCTTCTGTCAGTTTTTGAAGTGTATCTTTAAACACAATTTCAAGCTTTATATACAAATCCTAATAAGGTTGAACATTATACTTTGAATATAATTTTTGTTAACTTTTAGTTTTTTTATTAAACTTTATATTATTTTTCCATTCTTTGAAAATAAATTACAGTGTTGCATATATTACATAAATGGCCCATCATTTATTAAATTATTTCTAAATTTTTTAATATCATAGGTAGATTTGAACTTCTTGTGCACACTTAAAATTTTTTTTTATTGGAGTGAAACTCATAATATAAAATTAGCTATTTTAAGGTATACCATTTATTGTCATTTAGTACACTGACAGTGTTGTGCAACCACTACCTCTGTCTAATTTCAAAGCATTGTCATCATTTTTAAACAATATTTTTTCTTTATTGATTTTTTAGAAAGAGAGGAAGGAAATGAGAGGGAGAGAGAGATAGAAACATTGATGAGAGAGAACATGGATTGGCCGCCTCCTGCATGCCCCCCACTGGGGATTAGGCCTACACCCTGGGCATGTGCCCTGACCAGGAATCGAACTGGTGACCTCTTGGTGCATGAGTCGACGCTCAACCACTGAGCCACACCAGCTGGGCAGCATTGTCATCATTTACAGAGTAAACCTGTGCCCATTAAGCAGTCACTTCTCATTTTTCTCTCCCTCTAGACTTGGCAACTATTAATTTGATTTCTGTCTTTATGAATTAATTTGATTTCTGTCTTTACTTTGGATGTTTTATATAAAGGAATCGTGTAGTATATAACTTTTCATGTCTGGCTTCTTTCGCTTAGCAAAATGGTTTTGAGGTTCATCCATGTCGTAGCATATATTCTTTGTTCCTTTTTATGGGGGAATAATATTTCATTATATGGATTTACCAAATTTAATTTATCCATTCATCTGTTCATGGACAGTTGGATCCCATCCACCTTTTAGTTATTGCAAAAAGTGTTGCTATGAACATTTGTGTATAAATATTTATTTGAACACCTGTTTTCAATTCTTTGCAATACGCATCTAGGAATAAAATTGTTGGGTCACATTCTATGTTTAACTTTTTGAGGGACTTCCAAACTGTTTTCCTTAGCAACTGCTGCAGCATCTTTCATTCCCACCAGCAGTGTATAAGGGTTTAAATTTTTCCACATTCTCACCAATTCATGTTTTTTGTTTTGTTTTGTTTTGTTCTAGCTATCCTAGTGGGGGTGAATGGTATCTCATTGTGGTTTTGATTTGCATTTCCCTAATGATTAATGAGTCTTATCATGTGCTTGTTAGCCATTTGTATATCTACTTTGGAGAAATATCTGTTCAAGTCTTTGTCCATTTTTAAATTGGGTTGTGTCTTTTATTGTTGAGTTGTAAGAGTTCTGTATTCTGGATACTAAACCCTTATCAGATATATTATTTGTAAATATTTTCTCCCATAGGGAGTCTTCACTTTTTTGATAATGTCCTTTGATGCACATACATTTTTTTTTTTTTTTAATCCTCACTCGAGGACACTTTTTCAATTTTTGTTCAGATAGAGTGGGAGGGAGAGGGGGGAAGAGAGAGAGAGAGAGAAACATCGACATGAAAGGGACACATTGAGTGGCTGCCACCCGCACGATCAACCAGGGCCGGGGACAAACTGCAACCGAGGCACACGCCCTCAGCAGGAACCGAACCCGGGTCTCTCTGGACCGCAGTCTGACACTCCAACCGCTGAGCCAAACCGGCCAGGGCTGATGCACATACATTTTTATTTATTTATTTTTAATCCTCACCCGAGGATATTTTTCCATTTTTGTTCAGATAGAGTGGGAGGGAGAGAGAGGAAGAGAGGGAGGGAGAGAGAGAAACATTGACGCGAGAGGGACACATCAACTGGTTGCCTCCCACATGACTGACCAGGGCCGGGGACTAACTGCAACTGAGGTATGTGCCCTTGACCGGAATTGAACCGAAATTCATTGGTCCACAGACCTATGCTCTAACCGCTGAGCCAAACCGGCCAGGGCGACACAAGTTTTTAATTTTGAAGTTCAATTTATCTGTTTTGTTCTTTTGTTGCATGTGCTTTTGGTGTAATATCTAAGAATCCATTGCCAAATCTGAGGTCATGAAGATTGATTCCTGTTTTTTCTTCTAAGAGTTCTACCATTTTGGCTCTTACATTACGGTGTTTGATCCATTTTGGGTTAATTTTTGGATATGTGTGAAATAGGGATCCAACTTCATTCTTTTGCATATGGATATCTGCACACTTTAAAAAAAATAAACTAGTCCTTTGTGGTTCAGTGGATTGAGCATCATCCCATGGACTGAGAGATCTCAGTTCAACTAATTCCCAGTCAGGGCACATGCATGGGTTGTGTGCTTGATCCCCAGTAAGGGGTGTGCAGGAGGCAGCTGATCGATGTTTCTCTCTCACATCGATGTTTCTAGCTCTCTCTCCCTTCCTCTCTAAAAAAGTCAATAAAACTATATTTAAAAAAAAAAAAAAAGTAACCTTTTTATTTTGGAATAATTTAAAATTTATAGGAGAGTTGCAAGAATAATACAGAGAGGTGCCATATATCCTTCACCCAGTTTCTTCTAATGTTATCATCTAACACACCGTGATTGCTTGTCAAATTAAGAAGTTAACATTAATACAGTACTAAACTATACTACAGACTTTTTTTGGATTTCATAGTTTTTTCACTAGTGTCTTTTTACTGTTCCAGGATCCTATCCAGGACACCACATGCATTTAGTGCATAGTTTATGAGTAACTGTAATTAAATTGACCTCTGATTATTTCCTTAGGTTAGAGCTGGAAAACCTTTCTGACAACAGTAGTTATCAGATCCTGTTTACATTTTTTTGCCTGAGCTGGTATTGAATCAGAAATTACCCTAATAGGGTAAAAGTGGATTATATGGGTAGGAGTCATGGTCATGCAGTGGAGAGAAAAAGTACTTAGAAGTGCTAAGAGGTTGGTCAGATCATACAGTGAAGATGGCGAAGTGAGTGGTGGAGGAGAGAAATGCAGGCTCAAGATTAGCCAACTGATTGACCTTGACATGTTACTTTCCATTTAGGTTCAGTGTACAAAACCTGATTGTGGAAAATGGAGGCAACTTACCAAGGAAATCCAGCTTACTCCACAGGTAGCAAAGACCTACCGCTGTGGTATGAAACCAAACAGTGCTGCTAAGGTATGATCTCTGTGGTTTTCCTTTTGAATTCATTGTTAGGTTAATTTATTTGTCAGTAAATAGTAATGCTGTGTATTTTTCATTTATTGTATTGATCGTTGTATTAGGATTGTATTGACCCATATACATATAATAGAACCTCAACTACAATGGCTTAACCAATGGAGGATTTTATTTTTCTCTCATTATGAGCAGTTTGAAATACACTGTCCAGGGTTGGTATAGTTGCCCAAGGAAGTCTCCTTGTAGTTTCTAGTTCTGCCGCAAGATGGGTGCTGCACTGTCAGCCATCCTGTCCAAATTCTAAGCAGTAAAGATGGGACAGTCAAAGGGCAAGAGGGGTGTGCCAGATGAGTCTCTCCCTCTTGTATTGAGAAAACAGGAGCTTTCCTGGAAGTTCCAACAGTAGATTTCTATTTATATCTCATTGGCTAGAACAAGATCATGCAGCTACTCTGACTAACAGTAGAGTCAAAGGAAGAAAATATTTTATAATTGAGCATGTTGTAATATTGAACAAAACCACGATCCTTTTACTAAGGAAGAAAGGATGACTGGATATGTTTGGATAGTTAGGAATCTGCCATCATTGGTGTGATGTGCCTTTTTTAATATTTGGCAGCTACTTACTGTTTAAAATATGTAATTGCTTTAATGTGTTAAAGCATTAATGTACACAAATGTCTCTGGTTTCTTCAGTACATTAAAAAATGTTAGGAATCAAAATTGAGAGATAATTCACATATCATAAAATTCACAATTTTAAAGTATACAGTTCCATGGTTTGTGGTATATTCACAAAGATACAGTCATCACTGGCAAAATTTTTTTTAGTTCAAGTATTTCCCATAAAAGGATGAATGAAAAGTTTTGTAAAGTATGATCAAGTTTTTTAAAACATGGGATTTAAGATATAAATATTTATTTATTTATTTATATTTTAATCCTCACCCAAGGATTTTTTTCCCCATTTATCTTGAGAGCTCAGATAGTGAGAGAGAGAAACATCGATGTGAGTGGGACACATAGACTGGTTGCCTTCTGCTCAACCCCACCAGGGCCAGGGACGAACCGGAATTGAACCTGGGACTCTTTGGTCCGCGGACCAACACTCTAACCGCTGAGCCAAACCAGCCAGGGCAGGTTGGCACATCTTTTAAGGCTCTTAATACAAATACCTGAACTACTTCTTAAAGGTTTAAAGACCTATAGTACAAAGAGATTATGTTATCAAACCCTTACCTGCATTGAATGATAGAATTTTTTTTTTTAACCCTCACTCGAGAATATTTTTCCATTGCTCTTTAGACAGAATGGAAGGCGGGGGTGGGGATGAACATCGATGTTAGAGAGACACATCGATTGGTTGCCTCCCTCCCGAATGACCCTGACCAGGACCGGGGGTCAAACCTGCAACCCAGGTATGTGCCTTGACCAGTAATGGAACCTGCGACTCTTCGGTCCTCAGGCAGTGCTCTAACCACTGAGCCAAACTGGCCAGGGCAAGTGGTAGTATTGTTAATAGATGTAAAAATGCATTTTTTTTAAAATTGAGGTACAATATATGCACAGATCTTAAATGCATTTTATTGAGTTTTGGAAAATGTCTGCATTGTGTAACTAATACACAATAAAATATACATTTCTACTACCCTAAAAATTCTAGTTATTTCCTTCCCTACCACTAGAAGCAACCACTATTCTGATTTCTGTACCCTAAACAGAGTTTTGCCTGCTCTTGAACTTCATAAAAATGGAATCAGCCAATATATGCTCTTCTGTGTTAGGTTTCTTTTACTAAGTATAATTGTTTTGAGATTCATCCATGTTGTTGCATGGATCAGTAGTTTTTCCCTTTTTTTGCTAAGTGGTGTTCCATTATATGGATATACCACAATTTGTTTAACCGTTTTCCTTTTGAAGGGCATTTGTGATGTTTTAAATTTTTTGCTATTATGAATAAAACTATAGTGAACATTCTGTGCAAGTGTTTTTGTGGACCTATGATTTCATTTCTTAAGGGTAAATACATAGAAGTGGAATTGCTGAGTCAGATGGTAAATTTATACTTCAGAAACTGCCAAATGGTTTTCTGTGGTTGTTGTAGCATATTGCAACATTTGGTAGTGTTACTCTTTTTTTCTTTAATTTTAGCTATTCTAGTGGACATGTACTGGTATGTCATTGTGGTTTTAATTTTTATTTCCCTGAGGACTAAGGATGTTGAGTATCATTTCTTATGCTTATTGGACATTCATACTTTGTCTTTGGATAAATTATCTGTCCAAGTCTTTTTTTTTTTTTTTTTTTTATCCTCACCCGAGGACATTTTTTCATTTTTTGCTCAGATAGAGTAGGAGGGAGAGAGAGGAAGAGAGAGAGAGAGAAACATCGACGTGAAAGGGCCACATCGAGTGGCTGCCACCCGCACAACCAACCAGGGCCGGGGACAAACTGCAACCGAGGTACATGCCCTTAGCGGGAACCGAACCGGGCGGGGTCTCTCCGGACCGCAGGCCGACGCTCTAACCGCTGAGCCAAACCGGCCAGGGCCCAAGTCTTTTTTTAAAGTTGGGTTTGTCTTATAGGAGTTCCTATGTTATCTGGTTATGAGGTATGATCTTGAATATTTTTCCCAGTCTTTGTCTTACCCTTTCATTTTCTTAATGTCTTCTAATGAGTAGTTTTTAATTTTGAAGCCTAGTTTGTTCAGTTTTTTTATGTTTAGAACTTTTTGTATCTTTTCTGAGAAATCACTGACTTCCTCTCAATTTATACAGATAGTTTCATATGTTTTCTTTGAGGAGCTTTATAGTTTTAGCCTTTACATTAAGGTCTCTAATCTAGCTCATATTAATTTTTGGTTTTGATGTGAAGTATAGACCACGACTCAGTTTTTTTTTTGTGTGTGTGTGTGTAAATACTTAGTTGTCCAGTACCATTTGTTGAAAAGATTGTTTTTTCCCCACTGAATTATCTTGGTTTCATTATCAAAAATCAGATGGCCATACATGTTGGTCTGTTTCTGGATTCTGTTCCATTGATCTCTTTGTTTATTCTTACTCTGGTACTTTGCTGGTTTGATTATTGTATCTTTATAATAAGTCTTAAAAATCAGGTAGTACAATCTCCTCTCTTTTTGTTTTTCAAGATTATTTTAGCTATTCTAGGTCCTTTACCATATAAATTTTATTATCAGTTTGTCAATATCTACAAAAATGCCTCTGGGATTTTTTGGTAATGCAGTGAATCTATAGATAATTTTAAGAAGAATTGACACCTACATTTTTGTCTTTTAATCCATGGGTCAGCAAACTATGGGTCAAATCCCCCCCCCCCCCGCCCGCCCCGCTGTTATTGAAAATAAAATTATATTGGAACACAGCCATGCTCATTCATTATGTATTGCCTATGGCTGCTTTCTTGCAACAGTGCAGAGAGGTTGTGACAGAGACCATATACAGAGCCTAATATTTACTATCTGACCCTTTATAGAAAATGTTTCCAACTGTTCTGACCCATGAGCATGCTGGATCTCTCCATCTTTTCAGGGTCTTTAATTTCTCCCAACAATATTTTCTAGTTTTCAGTGAGGATGTCTTTTGTTAAATAGATTTCTAGATTATTTTTTTCTGTGATTGTAAGTAAAATTTATTTTTAACTTCATTTTCAAGTTGTTTGTTTCAGTGATATAGAAATACAATTTTTTATATGTTGATTTTGAGGCTTTGTTAAATTATTAAACGTATTAAATTTCTTAGCTCTTTTTGTGGATTCCTTTGGGTTTTCTATAGTTGTAACAACTGTGAATAAAGACTGCTTTGCTTTTTTAAAAAAAGCTCAGTCTTTTTGCTCTTTCTTTCTCTTGCCTTATTACATTGGTCAGGACCACCAGTACCGTGTTGAATAGAAGATGGAGAGCAGACATCCTTCCCTTGTTTCTGACATAGGAGGAATGTGTTCAATATTTTATCATTATGTATAATGCTGGCTGTAGCTTTTTGCAAATGCCTTTTATCAGACTGAAGAAGTTCCTTTGTATTCCTAGCTTGCTGAGAACCTTTTATTATGAATGGATATTGGATTTTGTCAGATACTTTTTCTACATCTTTAATAATGATCATGTGGTTTTTCTCCTTTAATCTGCAAATGTGGTGAATTACACTGATTCTGGAATGTTAAAACTTCCTTGCATTCTTGGGGGGGGATCGCATTTGTTCTTAATGTATCATCCTTTTAATGAATTGTTGGATTCAGTTTGTTAATATTTTGTTAAGGATTTTTACATCTGTGTTCGTGATGGATACTCTGTCATTTTCTTGTAATGTTCTTCTTGAGTTCTGCTCTCTGAGTTATGCTGGTTCAATCAAATGAATTCGGAAGTATATCCTTCTCTATTTTGTTAAAGGAGTTGGGTAATGTTGATATTATTTCTTCTTTAGCATTTGGTATAATTCACTAGTGAAATCATTTGGGACAGTTTTCTTTGTGAGAAGTTTTAAAATTACAAATTCATTTTCTTTAACAGATACATGACAATTTAGGTGGTTTTACTCTACCAGTTTTAGAGTGTGGGGTTTTTTGTTTGTTTGTTTCCAAGAAATTTCATCTACATTATTTCATCTACATTGTCAAATTTGTTAACTTAAAGTTGTTTGCACTGTTCCCTTATTCTCCTTTTAATGTCAGTGAGCTCTGTGGTGATATCTTTGTTTTTATTTTTGATGTTGGTAATTTGGGAGTGAAGGGTGGAAAGCGCAAATCTAAGCCTGGGACCTGGGTCCTGGAATTAACAAGTCTTGTTCTAAAACCTTTCAGTGTAGCCCTTTATTGATTCTTGAGCTCAGTCTTCAGAGTAGAGTCCTCTCTAAGGGATAGAAGAGAAAACAATGGGAAGGGCTGACAGTGAGAAATTGTGGGAAATTCATTTTCCAGGCTGAGTGCACTGATGGGAATTTTCCAGGCTGAGTGCACTGATGGGAATTGGGTTTGAGTAATGAAGGAATGTTAGCTTGTCTGGCAGAGGGGAAACTAGCCGAAACAGTGCCATGCCTGCACTGAACTTAACTAGCACCTGTGTCCCAGGTTACTTCTCAAGTCAAAAGTAGACTCAGTGGCATTTCATTATAATATTTAAAGGAGAGTTCAATCAAGAGCAGTAAAAATTAGCAGACTATTTTAATAGATATTAGCCTTTGGGCCATTTAATTCAACCTATTTCTGCGAAGTTTCTAAACAGTTGTTTGATGATTTGCTTGCTAATGTATGTTACTAAATAATTTGGTATGATTTTACATAAAAAGTTTATATTAAAATCATTTTGTATTGTGCTTTGACTAGCTTTAGTTTATCATTTGGAATTATACATAATCCCTCCTCTTTTACCTGCTGACAATGGAATGTACAATTTTGACTTCATCTCTACTAATTGTTCAAATTATCCATGTCCCTTTTTTTGTTTATTTTTCTTTGGGTAATAATTATCCTTTTCCATTTTTTCAGTTTAAGTGGTTTTTGAAAAGTCTAAGGTTTTCTTTAGAATGGGTTTACATGTAGACAAATGATATATGTTCATTACTGAAAAATTCAAACAATATAGAAAAAACAAAGATGATAAAAAATGCATGCAGTCATCATCATGAAATAACCATCATTAAATGAGATTTATTCGAGTATTTTTTAATGTATTTCGAAGAAAAGGCCTGGCTGATAAATAATTTCATATTAAGAAATAGTACTATACATGCTGGTTTTATGTAAAATGATTGAGTTCAGTACAGCAACATTTAAAATCAGAAAAAGAAGCCAAAGTGAAATAAGAAATTGTTGAACATAGGATAATTATTCTTTATGTCCAGAAATAGTAGTTTCTAAAAACTCCCTAAAAGGTTATGAAACTATGTGATGAGAATGGTGCAAGGTTGGAATCAATTTTTTTTAGTTGCATGTTTCAATTTTAGATATTAATTGACACCCTGCTGTGAAAGTGGAAAAGGTGAATTGTCACACTTAAGCCCACCTCCCCTTTTCCTCTCTCCCAGTTTTTTTTTTACCTCCCCTTTTCCTCTCTCCCAGTTTTTGTTAGTGTTTTGTTGTTCTGTTGTTTAGTGTACTGTCAGAGTGAATGTATCATTTATTTTCTGTAGCCATAGCCCCTCCATTGCTTACTCTTGTTTCTATATTTACGTGGGTTTTATACCCCCCACCATTTCTCTTACCACAGTTCCTTCTGCCCCAACTTCTTTATTTTGATTCATCACGTGGTTGACTGTATTTTAACATCAAGAACTTTTTTCCAGGGGTCAGATTCCTTAAGCTTTTGAGAACTTTTTTCCAGGTGTCAGATTCCTTAAGCTTTTGAAAACTTAATTGCCTCTCTCTCCTTCCAACCATCTTAAAGTTGAAGGCTTCACAGTCTTCTTAAATTCCAGCTTCTAACTAGCGTATCATGTGTTTCACACTTCTTCCTCCCCGCCAGATCCTCCCTGGAGACACTACTGCTCCAGTCTGTTACTGCCTAGAGCCTGAAGTTTTGAAATATTTATTTAAATGGTGTTTATTGATCCAGAGTTCCCTTTGGTTTTCAGCTTGGTATTCTGTCAAGGACAAAGTCTGGAAAGGTTTATTTGTAAAACAACATTAAAAAGAAAGGTGGCAAACTACACAGACTGTTTCGAAGCTTGCTTTTGTCATTTAATATATCTTATAGATGTTTCCGTCTCAGGACCTAAAGATCTCTTTCTCTTTGAAGACTGTACAATAGTCTATTGAACAGACGTTTCATGATGAATTTAGCACGATTGAGAGCATTTAGGTGACTTTTAAACGTTTGTCATTAGGGACAGTGCTGTAATGAATAACTATATCTTTACCATTATTCAGTGTATTTGTAGAAACAATTTCTAGGAATAAATTTTCTGTGTCAAAGAGAACACACCATTGTTTTAATAATTCTGAGACACAAAAGAAGATTTATAATTTGTGTGCAAGGAATAAAGATTGACACAAACACTCATGTATCCAGTATCCAGTTTTAGAAACAGCATTACCAATGTCTCTGTCACTCCCTGCATACCCCTCAGTACTTGCCTTCCTCCCCCTCTCCTGCAAGGACAAACAGTATTCCGCATTTTGTAATTATTCCTCAGTTTTTTTTGCAGAGTTAATACATATTTACAAAACTCTAAACAACATGTCAAGTTTAGCCTATTTTTGTACTGGCTATAAATTGTATCCTATTGTTTGCATTCTTCTGCAGCTTGCTCTTTTCACTCAATGTGGAGATTTTTCACATGCATCCATGTTGATGCCTAGAGCTCTGAGCCGTTAATTTCCCCTGCTCTATAGTATTGCATTGTGTCAATGTACCACGATGTATCTATTTTCTGTGCATAGGCATGATAGTTGTTTCTGGGTTTGGGCTCTTATGCACAGTGCTCCTGTGAGCAGTCATGCATGCCTTTCCTAGTGCACACGTGCAAGAGTTTCTCTAGAGTATATTCGGGCCAGATTTGCCAGGCTGTATGGTATGCCAATCTTCAGTTTATTTAGGTAACTTTTTAATTGAAATATACAAACAAAATGCACAGATCAAAATGCATATAGCTCAGTGAATTTTCACAAAGTCCCCATTTAGCCAGCTTCCAGTAAAAAAAAAGGAACATTGCCCTGGCCGGTGTGGCTTAGTGTTTAGAGCGTTGGCCCGAATGCCAAAGGGTGGCGGGCTCAATTCCCAGTCAAGGGCATGCACCTGGGTTGCAGGTTCAATCCTGGGCCCAGTCAGGGCGTGTGTGGGAGGCAACCAATCCCAATCAACGTCTCTCTCATCAATGTTTCTCTGTCTCTCCCCCTCCCTCCCTCTTTACCACTCTCTCTAAAAATCAATGGAAAAAATATCCTTGGGTGAAGATTAACAAAAACAAACAAACAAAAGAAATGAACTACTTACCAGCCCCTAAAAATCCCCCACCATCCCCTTTCACTCATAGCCTCCATCCCTTGCTCCCCTATTTACTATTCTGACTTAACAACACTGCAGATGTTTTGCTTACTTTTGAACTTCACACGAGTGGAATCATACAGTATGTTTTCTTTTGGTCTGGCTGCTTTCTCTTACCGTTGTGTTTGCAAGGTGTATCTGCGTTACAGTGTGTGGTTGTAGTTTGTCCGTTCTCATTGCCTTGTAGTGGCCGTTGTTTGACTATGGTACAGTTTATTTATCCATTGTACTCGTGTGGGCTTCTGGGTTGTGTTTAGCTTTTTTCTATTACAAATAATCCTCCTTTGAGCATTTTCTACTTCTGTTGGTGCACATGTATGAGGGCCTTTCTAGAAAAAATAACAAAGCTTAGAATTGCTGGGCATGTAGTATGTACATCTTCAGTTATACAAGATAATGCCAAGTTCATTTTAAAATTTCATATTTTGTCCAGTTGCTTTGCTTTCCAGAGTCGTTATTCCTTTAGCTTTCCACCCAGGACGTCCTTGTGAGAGTGGCTGTCCTCCCCACAACTTCACTCATACAGTGTCTTATCACACTTTTGTTCTTTGCCAGTATAATAGACGAAAAGAGAGATCTTCTTGAAGGCAAATTGATACTGAAGGCTATATTTTATAAGTAAAGCTAATTAACACTTGGTTTTCCTTTGCAGCCGGACTCCCCAGATCATTGTTCCCTTCCAGAGGATCTAGTGAGTATTTCTGCATGTTCTAGATTGGAGTTCGTTGCACCTTCGATGATAAGTACTATACGTAAATGACAATATCAGTTTTGTGAGTTTCTCTTTTTGGTTACCGATCAAAGCCTTTTTATTCTAACATGATAATGATATGATGAAAATGCTAGCAATAGTGGTATTATGGGTGATCCTCCCCAACTTAAAATAAAGTTATATTGCTTTACATTAAAAGGAAATAAAAAGGAAGAAACTGCTACCTTGCTTTACTAAGGATCAGGCTTGTTATACTTGTTTTTCATGGGTGACCTTATCACCTTATCTCCGCTTGAATCCTTCCAAGAAAAGAACAAGAGGCCCAAAGTTTGATGGCCTTGGCCCAGATTCAGCTGTGAAAGTGTTCTTGTGTATTCTGACCTTAATGTAACTGCTTTGTCCTGTCACCGCCACGGAAGGGAAAGCAGCGTCTCCAGTTGGCGAAGCCTTGCACCTTTCGTTGTCTTAGGAAACTTGGCTACTGGAGCTGGCAAAGTCCATGGGCCGTATAATCAGATCCAAGAGCTGTCTCAGAAAATGGCTTTTAAAAACTTTGAGTTTCTAAAATTCTGCTGAGTTTTTGTGCATTTCAGTAATTCAGGATTGTTAAATTGCAGTTTTCCTAGATTTCTGAAACTCAGGGACTGTGGATGATTTTTAGGCAAAGGGAGAATTGACATCTAGCAAATCTATTTTAAAACTACTCTATTATATAAAGGGGTGTGTGAGACACACACATACACACATTTTTAATGATTACTTGTGCACTAAAACATTTCCATGGCAAACTAGCGGCCCAAATAATATCTGCATTTGGGTAGACAGGATGAGATTATAGAAAGAAAGGAAAAAATAAATACAGTTACAGTACCTTATGAATCTGTCCCCTAACATTAGGTGATTTTGCATGCAGAAGAATTTGAGCTTTAGGACACAGGCCATATTCTTGGGATATATGAACTATAAAAGTTTAGAAGAGTCCCTGGATGTTCATCTGCCAGTTATTTATTTTTGTGTTTCATTAAGGAAGGGTCAGGAGCAGGCTTCTAGCCAGATCACCTACCTACCTACCCTTTTTCTATTTCTATGGATTCTAGGGTCACTTTTTAAGCAATTTCTAAAATTTGAGCGCCTATATTAGTTTCCTAGGGCTGCTGTAACACATTACCATAAACTGGGTGGTTCAAAGCAGCAGAAGTTTATTGTCTCATAACTCCAGAGGCTGTCTATCTGAAATTAAGGTGTTCGCAGGGCTGTGTTCCCCCTGAAGGCTGTAGGGGAGGATCCTTCCTGCTTCTTCCAGCTTCTGGTGTTGCCAGCAATCCTTGGCATTCCTTGGCTTATAGACGCATCACTCCAATCTCTGCCTCTGTCATCACATGACCCTCTCCTTGTGTGTCTCCCCTGTCTCTGTCTCTCCTCTTCTCATAGGGATGACAGTCATAGTGAATTTAGGCCTCACTCTACTCCAGTGTGACAAGGTCTGCAAGGCCTTGTTTCTGAAAAAGGTCACATTCTGAGGTTCTGGGGGGATGCTATTTAACCTAGTATAGTGGGTATTTTATTAAAGTAATAGACTGACTATATCAAGTACAATTTCTTCATTGGTATGTGTATTCAAGGTGACAGTGGAATTTTTGATGGCATATAGACAAAATTATAGCCAGGTGTCCAGGAATGGTGAGTGTGTTGAGAGAACACACTTGGAATAGCAAGATCATATGCTAGTTAATTAGTTACTGTGTGAGTTTCTCATGTCCCAATGCAGAGGGCGGTTGGAGCATCCTGACTGGGGGAGGTAATAGGTTGGCAGGGGCCCTCTCTTGGGTCCTGACCCAATTTACTGACACAGCTGCAAGACTCAGGAAGTAGAAGAGAATGGAAGAGCTTGGGTGTATGTTTTTTAAAGCACTTACATTCTGCCCACTCTGTGGTCTATTTGGAGTGTCAGGATCTGAACCCTCCGTTTACTCTCTCCTTGGGGCTCTGCTCAGAAGGGAGTCCATAGAGGCGGCCCTGGGGTGTTCAGGTAGGAACTGAAGCTTCCCTTCTTTTCGGTACAGCACAGCTGGTCAGGGGTAGCCAAACCTAAAACGAACCTTGAGAACAAAGATTGCACACTGAAATGCCTCTGGGGCAAGGCACGTACAATGAACGTGTGAAGCAGCTGGGAGTGATTTATAGGGAGCGTTGGGGCTTATAATAAACTGAAATTGCTTGTCCCATTTAGACTCTGTGAAATTTGAAGGGCAAACAAAATGCATCTCCAAACTGGATGAACCCTGTGGACACTGAGTTCACAAACCCCTGCTTGATGGCAAGTGGCATTTGCCTGGGAGCCTAGAGACCTAACATCAGAGGGGCCCTGAGCCCAAGGTTCTCCTGCATCAGATTCTTAGAATTCCTGGAGCATGCATTCAAGCTCACTTTTAACATAGAGTTTGTGGAGTGTTGCTTTAGAAGCCAACCAAATTTTCTTTTGATTGCAAGAGTTAGTCATCATGGGGATGCTTTGGTCCAATGATTCCATATGTTAAATCCACTCTGAAATGTGATCACATATTTTAAGACTGAAAATAGCCTTTTCTTGTTCAGTTCTACATTTAGCATCAGGTTGTAATGTACTTTTCCTTCTGAAAATATTTTAGTAGCCTCTGGCAAAAAGCAGTAATGCTTGCCTACTACTTAGGAGAATTATGTTTTCTGCCCAGTTTTTCAGTTTCAATTATCTTTAGATCCTAAGTCAAAAGGGATCATAAATGATTACTGAATAGAAAGAAAGTTGTCATGTCACACTTAAACCTAGGTTTGCAGTGTAGTCAGGGGTTGTAGTCAAGACTGACCTGGAGTTGGTGGGT
Organism: Tadarida brasiliensis; assembly: GCA_030848825.1. Lineage (NCBI taxonomy): Eukaryota > Metazoa > Chordata > Mammalia > Chiroptera > Molossidae > Tadarida > Tadarida brasiliensis. Next base: position 79,743,507 of record CM061264.1, read on the forward strand.
TTGCAGATGAGGGGGAGGGAGGGAGAGGGGAGGAGGCTGTTGTTGTGTATCGGAAACAACTCTGCCTTGGAAACATGCTCTCCAGGTATCGCCAGCCACTTCTGTTTCTAAATCTGAGTGTGCTGAACTCTGGTGTAGGATTGTTGAATGGGAGAAGGCAGAGTAGAAGAGTGAGGATGAATACTGTGAAGACAATCATCTGTCCTTGGCTGAATCTGCATGTACATTTCCTGTCTGCCATTGTCCCTCTTCGTCTTGCTCTGCCCATTTCAGAGAGTGTCGGAAGTTTCCAACCATTGGTGGTACTCCATGCTCATTCTACCTCCTTTGCTGAAAGACAGCGTGGCAGCACCCCTGCTCTCTGCCTACTACCCCGACTGCGTTGGCATGAGCCCCTCCTGCACCAGCACAAACCGCGCAGCCAGCGACGCCAGCCCCGGGAAGCTGGAGCACCCCAAGGCGGTCCCCTCTGTGCTGGGTGAGAGCTGGTCCTGGCACTCCCTGCTTCCCCATCCCCCTCAGTCCCTGGAAATGTGTGGGTGAACAGAATGGAAAAGGCTTTTTTAATGTGTGCACCGTGTGGTGTAAAACACCTCATTATACCATGGATTTGGTGATACCGTGGTTGTCGTATCATTTATGTATAGTGTGCAGTTAATTTTTCCCTCTAATTGGAAAGCCTGTAACACTTGTCCAGGAATCGCGTCTGCAGAGTTAATGAGTATTTATTTGAAAGCTGGATAAGTTGATGATAATGCAAACTCTAACATACCGGAGAAATATTTGACTGTATGAGCAGCGTTTCTTTTTGACTCTGAGTGTTTCTATTTCTAATTATGCTGTTGAGAATCTCAGCAAAATGATTCACTCTTAAAAAAGTTCAAACCTTCAGGTCAGGGCAGGCGTGCTGTTTATCATGTCTTTAAAATTCCACGTCAGAATTCTGTATGTATAAGCAATAATTTCAGATCTGCCTGAACACTAGCAAACTTCATTTTTTTCTTTTTGAAATTTTATTTTTTAGTTACAAACTTCATTTTTGATGATGCAGACAGATTTTGACATTGTGGCCCTATCTTAAGGTTTTTAACTCATAACACTGGGCCCTCTAAAAATACAGCTGAATCAGAGCAGAAGTGAAAAGTCCCAGTGTTAGTTCAGGTGGAATGAAACAGGCACTCAAATCAGTGCGTTTGTGCATTTATGAAGGACAGTTTGGCAGTGTCAATCGAAAACCTTAAAGTCGATACTTTTGATCCTATGAATTTATCCTAACTAAATTATTAAAGCAAATTATAAAGTAAGTCCAAAGATTTATGTGCAAAGAAATTTGTGTGGCATTGCTTATAATAGTGAATACTTGGATGAAGTTTAAATGCCTAGCATTAGTGGAATGATGAAATGATAAGAAAAATATGCCCATTGAAGTCCTATTTAATGACATGGAAAAATGTTCTTGATGTCATAAATGAACAATAAAACAGGTTAGAAAATATTAGAAAGTAGCATTTTTTCTGGCTTTGTAAAACCAAATTTCTATAATATTAAAATTCCCTATTCATAAAAATAGCACTGATAAGTCTGTAAACCCCCACTCAAGCATTATCAGGAGTTAGTGATTGCTATTTACTTCTAGGAACCTGTTCATTTTATAATTAGAAACATTCCAATAAAAGTTACTTTTACAATATATTTCCATGGGGGCTGGGTGTTCAGTAGGTACAGTTTGAGTCTTGCAAGTTTTAAGGTTCTGGGGATCTGTTGCACAACAGTATGAATATACTTACTGCTGAACTGTACACTTAAACATGGTTAAGATGGTAAATTTTATGGTATGTGTTGTTTTAGTACCACACTGACAACTTTAAAATTCTGTCCATACCATGGAAATGAAATTTGTGAAGAATGGGAAACATATTAGTTTAATTCGCACATACGTTGTCTGACTGGAGGGAGGAAGCAGAAATGCAGAAGGACCGACTGGAGCTTGTCTTGGCCGTCATTGTTGGTTTGCTTTTGCTCTGTAATTCACCCACATCTGGAAGTGCCAGCTTGGAGGATTTGCCTGTTTGTGCTTCTGTCAGTTCCAGGCATGAACCGGTACTTCCAGCCTTTCTACCAGCCCAACGAGTGCGGCAAAGCCCTGTGCGTGAGGCCGGACGTGATGGAGCTGGACGAGCTCTACGAGTTCCCAGAGTATTCCCGAGACCCCACCATGTACCTGGCATTGAGGAACCTCATCCTGGCCTTGTGGTATACTAACTGCAAAGTAAGTGGAGGGCACGTTGGCTATCAGCACACAGACAGAGACTTCCCTTGAAAGAGAGGACCTGCTTTACCTGTGGACGGAACCTTTCGACCAGGGTTTCTCCACGTCAGCAGCGTTGAGATTTTCGGGGGGTAGTCTGTGTGTGAGGGGCTTCCCTGTGCATTGTAGTATGTTTAGTTGCATCCTTGGCCTCTACCCCCTAGATACCAGAGCACCCCCCAAGGTGACAACCAAAAATGTCTCCAGCTATTGCCCAATGGGGGCAAAGTCTCTCCTTCCTGAGAACCACCACTTTAGACCATGTGTCATCAGAGTTCTAGACTCGACTGAGTGAGTGTCAGGTGCAGAGTTTGGTTCAAACAGTTCCAGAGGCTACACCAGGAGAAGGGATGAAATACTGAAGACTGGATTAAACCCATTGAGGGCAGGATTCATATTCACCTCGCCATCTTTAAACAACCTTTGCTGTCTTTTGGGACTGAATAAATGTTAGGGGCCTTATACATATAGTACCAGCCTTGAAAGGAGTGAAGATGAATTTGGGCGTGGGGGGTGGGAAAACAAGCTTTTTTTTTTTTTCTTTATTGATTTTTAGAGAGAAAGGGAGAGGGAGAGAGAAGAATATTGATTGGCCACCTCCTGCATGCCCCGAACTGGGGATTGGGCCCACTGCCTGGGCATGTGCCCTGACCTCTTGGTGCATGGGTCGACACTCAACCACTGACCCACACCGGCCGGGTGGAATACAAGCTTTTTTAAAAACACACACACAAAAACCTTTTCTGACCCTAGTATTTTTTTATTTATTCATTTCTTCTGCAATTATCAAGTGCAGAACATTTTGCAAGGCTACCAAGAAAGATATTCCAGTTCCATCTTGGAATTTCACTGGATTAGACTCCAGTATGAGGTGATCTGATTAAGTGATGGCTGTCAATGCTGTTTATATGAATTATACCCAGATGAGTAGGCTGGGCAAGGTAGAATTCATTATTCATTTCCTCCCCAACAGGCTTGAGGTAGGTGCTCAATAAATATTTGCTGAATTGAACAAAATTGTGGTCAGAATTTCCTGTGAATAATTATAAAGATACACTTTTCAGAAACAGTCTTGGATTCATTTTTCTTCACATTTTAAAAAAAATTTGACTTTGAACTTTAACTTATACAGGGGAAGAATCTTACAGAAAAATTCCTGAACTTGTCAGTCTGGATCCAGTCCAATATTTAATAAGAAGAGAGTATGTATTGTATATATTTAATACTCCAGCAGTAAAACAGAAAAGAGTCAAAGACTTTGAAGTTATTTTTTTAACTTCATAAATACAAACACATTTTATCTTCTGAAACAATGAAGGTCAATGTTGCGTGTGTTATTTTTTGACAACTTGAGTGCGTACTCCCTGTAGCAGTCATTCTCAGCGAGCGGAAGCTTATGTGATAAGATGCACATTGTTGTATCTGGCCTTTTGTCCCTTCACCAGGCAAGCCTCCCTTTGATCTTTCTATATCTTATTGATAAAGGATGGATTCGAATAACCCTGAGAAGTTCTTTTTATTGTGATAAAATACAACATAAAATTTGCCATTTAAACTACTCTGAAATTCAGTGGCATTAAGTACATATACAGTGCTGTTTAGCCATCACCACTATCTAGTTCCGGAAATTCTTTGTTACCCCAAGAGGAAGCTCCACAGTCCGTCAGCAGTGCCTCCCAGTCCTCCCTGTCCCCTGGCAGACGCTAACCTCTCTCTCTCTCTAGATTTGCCTACATGTGGCCTGTACCGTGCTTCTTCACTTAGCATCGTGCTTTCAGGGTTCATGCATGTTATAGCATGGATCAGTACTTCATTGCTTTTTATGGCTAAATCATATTCCATATGTGGACAGACCACCTTTGTTTATCTGTTCAGCTGTTGATGAACATTTTTTTGGCTATTTGAATAGTGCTGCTTTGAACATTTTGTTTGAACGTGTTTCCAATTCCTACGGGTATGTAGCTGGGTCGTATGGTAATTCAGTGTTTAACTTTTTGAGGAACCAAGAGTTGCTTTTTGTTTGTTTGCCTTGACAGTTTGATTTTATTTCCAAACACAGGAAGCTCTTACTCCTCATAAATGTATTCCTCACATCATTGTCCGGGGTCTCGTACGCATTCGATGTGTTCAGGAAGTGGAGAGGATACTTTATTTTATGACGAGAAAAGGTCTCATCAACACAGGCGTTCTCAGCGTGGGCACCGACCAGCATCTTCTCCCTAAAGATTACCACAGTGTAGGTGACTTCTAGCAATAACACCACCATTGGTCATGATAAAAGCTGTTGTTAATACTAGCAAAACATTATCACCATAAAAGTTATAAAGCAGGACTGGTTAGAGTATGTGTTTCTCTGGACGAGATACTATCAAGTACTTTTTCCCTGGGCTGTAGAAGAAAGAAAGGGATTACTTAAGAAAAGTACTATAGCATTCTTTAGGAAAGTAACTTTCTGTTAGGGACATCAAAGAAATGTAGATGGACCAGCATTGCTTGGTAGTTAGTACCTTCTAGAACAACTAAAACAGCACAATGTTTTTATTGCTCTAATTAGATTTTTCTTCTCTCCCTTTTTTTTTAAAGAAATCAGTCATCATCATTGGGGCTGGTCCAGCAGGATTAGCAGCTGCTAGGCAACTGCATAACTTTGGAATTAAGGTAAGATTTTTTGGCTCATGGAGGGGGAAACAGATGGTTAACTGCTCCTCTGGTCCAAATTTTCTAAGACTTAGAAACCAGTTCCTGATTTTAGCAAAGATTGCTGAATACATGATATCTTTATATATCTTTCCAATTGATCCTAGAAAAGATACAAACTTCAAAATTGGTTTAGTAAAAGAAAGGTAGAGGGCCCTGGCTGGTTTGGCTCAGCGGTAGAGCGTTGACCCTCGGACCAATGAGCCACGGGTTTGATTCCTGTCAAGGGCATGCACCTCGGTTGCTGTTCGTCCCCGGACGGGTCGTGCAGGAGGCAACCAGTCGATATGTCCCTCTCATGTCGATGTTTCTCTCTCCCTTTCTCTCCCTCCCACTCTATCTGAAGATAAATAAAAAAATATCCTCAGGTGAGGATTAAAAAAGAAAAAAGAAAGGTAGAAGAAGGTAGAAATTGCCCCCATGTTGAAGAGAGTTTTAGACTCTGATGAGAAACTCAGAAGAGATTTTAAGTTGGAATCAAAGCAGAAATTCCTGACAGGTTGTTACTGACATAATAGAGGGGTCATTGGCAAACATCCTTTATTTCTGCAATAGTTTGAGACAGCAGATAGCAGCTTGGAAATTTACTGTTTCTTTCATAAAAGTTTCTGAAATACCCAGTTACATTTTCTTATGCAAATTAAAGGAACCCTTTGAATCTTACCCTGAGAAACAAAAATCTTTGGCTTTGGAAGCAAGATTGAGTTAGTTAATCCATGATTGAGACAGAATTACTTGATTTTTAAAGTACTATACATATTTGAGGTTCCCTGCTTCCCCAAGGTAGGATATTTTTTATTTTTATCTGGTATATTGCTTTATTCCAGTTCTTCAAAATTAGCCTAAATAGAGACTATTATAAAAAACCATTTGTGCAGTTCATTATCTAATTTGTGTTACATTCATTCAGATTAACCATCCCCTAGATTTCTGTGACTTCCTAAATCTGACACATTTCTCCTTTTTAAAAACTTATTTTGGAAGGACTTTGGTTTTCACTTAAACCAAATGTGAAAATTAATTTGGTAACATTGAATTAGCCTCTGTTCTTCTCTATCTGGCTAAAAGAAATGACATTCTTTTTTCACACTATCTCTCTGCCGGAGGAGTTTCAGGGACAAGAAAAGTTTCCCACGGCTGTGCCTCAGAGGTTTTCCATCTTCACTGAATGGAGGACCTAAGTCTTGAATTATATTATGTTGCTGACAAAGCAAAATCTCAGTTGGATATATAGGAAGTGTGTTTGCATTTGCAAATGTTTTCTTCATGGTGTTAACCTATGATGTGTTTTAATTGATTATTTATTTCAGTGTTAGATATTAGGGCCAAGGTTTCTTGTTTGTTTTTGCTTGGGCAACCCACAGATTATGTTACAGGGGAGGTTGTTACTGTCCAGAGTCTTTAATGTCAGCCTTCCTCTCACACTGAAAGGAAACTAGAAACGGACGGTTCTCTGTTAATCTGAAGTCAGAGAAGGAGGGTGGGAGGGCAGAACCACCAGTTGTAGCCTTTCTGGTTGGAGAAAATGAGAAATGTAGGTCTGAGGAAGGAGAATATTCAGAGGATCCCTACTGCTCTCCCCTTTTTCTCACCAGGTGATGAGGGCGACCCCAGGACCACCCATCCCTCTATTTCATGTTCATGAAATAGACTCCTCTGAATCACCTGAGAGATGGGTAACTCAGGGAACCTTGAGCAGCTGGAAGGAGAGCTTCTAGGGACCCAGGGACAAAATGACTGGCCTTTCCCTGAGTAGGACTGCACCCCGGGGAGTTGAGTGGAGTGTAGCACTTTGAGACACAGGGCTGTCCACTAGAGAGCAGCTCCTCGTGCCACCAGAATGAGAAATTTGAAGGAGTTAAAATAGCCTGGTATGGGACCAGCCTGCTTAGGTCAAGCCTAGAGGTGACATGATTTTTCTTTTTTAAGTAATAATCATATCTTAGGGAGGTTAAGGCCTATTTGCAATGTTGAAGGAATTTTGCTACATAAATAGGTACTTCGTAGGTCATAATCTCCTCTTTAACCTAGTTTTTAATAGTGCTTTTTAATGTATGGAATACTATCTAGCAAAAGCTTCCCAAGTGCATTTCGTACGCTAGTTCATCAGATCTTACTTACATTATGGGATTTAAGAGGGAACAGCAGTGTGAGGATTTCACCAGCAGACCGACTACTCACTTATTCCTTGTTAGAATCTGGGTTAACAGCCACTTTGGCTTCTGTTCACACTGCTTTCTTTCCAAAGTCCTTTCTCTAGTAACATAATAAAAACATTAACCAACCATGGAATTTAATTAACTGTATTATTCTACATTTACTGTAGTGCATTGGATATGTCTGTTCTATCTTGTTTAGCTTCCCCAATTGTCTGTCTTTTTAGGTGACTGTCCTGGAAGCCAAAGACAGAATTGGAGGCCGAGTGTGGGATGATAAATCTTTTAAAGGGGTCACAGTGGGAAGAGGAGCCCAGATCGTCAATGGCTGTATTAACAACCCAATAGCGCTCATGTGTGAACAAGTGGGTTTCTTTCTTTAAGATTTGTATTTTAGATAAAGAAAAGAAGAGTCTCTATTTGCTTCTGTGTAGTATTAATGTGCTCATAAATAATAGGTAACAACACCAGAATAATTTCTTATCCCCTCATCTTCTCTGAACAGTAGGCAAAGACAGTTATAGTTCTTCCTCTCTGAGAAGGTGGTACTGAAGGACTTAAAATGTTTTTTTCTTTTTCTAAGATCTTTAATTATATTTGTGTGTTATTTGCAGGCCACTGGATTAGCTCATAGTTTTAGTGTTGCCAGATTAAGCAACTAATAATAGAGAATACCCAGTTAAATTCAGATAAATAATAAGTAATTATTTAGTATAAGTATGTCCCAACTATAGGTTTTACACAGGATATTTTGCATGCAATATATGGCACATACTTACACTTAAAAAAAGTATTTGTTGTTCATCTGAGAGATTTAACTGGACACCCTATCTTTTATTGGGCAACCCTGCACAGTTTCTTTGAAGACCTGGTAGGCCCAAGGTTTTTCCTAAAATGTTTATTGACAGTAAATTCAATTTCAACCTCTTTGAGTGTTTGTGTGTTTGTGTGCTCATTTACATGAGAGTCCACAGAGGAGGCAGGACGGCAGAGCAAGGAGAGGCAGTGCGCAGCTAGAGCACCTGCAGCATTAATAAATAGTGGCTGGGAATCTGGAGAGTGCATGGCATGGAAGCTGTTGCTGTCACCCTCGCATTCTCATAACATCAGGTCTCATAGAGTTCATGCTGTTTTTTCACTGTCTGCCTTTGCTGCTAGTTTCTGTTAAGCATATTTAGCTTGGCTTTTGAGAGGTACTAGACCCTTTTCTCCATGAGAGCTCTGTCTAATTTCAGCTTAGAACCTGTACATATTTTTTCCAGGGAAAATTTTCACCTTCTTATTCTTATTATTTTGAAGCTTGGCATCAGCATGCATAAATTTGGAGAAAGATGTGACTTAATTCAGGAAGGTGGAAGAATTACTGACCCCACTATTGACAAGCGCATGGATTTTCATTTTAATGCTCTCTTGGATGTTGTCTCTGAGTGGAGGAAGGATAAGACTCAGCTCCAAGATGTCCCTTTAGGAGGTATGGGGAGAATGGTGTTCTGAATGTTCCATCTGAGTCTCATTCTAACCTAAGTATGGTCAGCAGTAGCATCATTCATACATGAGGTTGATGTGTGCAGTAAGAATAGTCCTCAGAGCATTCCTTTTGGACTGGTGAGTTCTCCAGACTGGTCCACAGAGGGAGCAGAACTTCCTCAGGGACCTTGAGATGCCTGTGTGCACACTCACAAATCTTACTTTACACACTAGCTGGTGTTCACAAACTTATGTGGAGATTTAATTTTCCATTTTCCAGAGGCGCTTCCTTTCAAGTCAAGTGTGGTAAGCCCCGTGTGAATAGTCACCACATAATATTTTTTCTAGATAAGCGTTTCTGTGTGCCAGGATTTCTTTTCTTTTCCTTTTTTGGGGTAGTAGGTCAAGATTTTTTTCAGTATATTTTGTTTAAGAATGCAAGAATATATATTATCATTTAATAATTTTACTTAAAATTCTTTAAGCTTGGGTCCTAAATGGGCAATATTAACCCCAACCCTTTAGAAAATTTGACTGTATATCATGACTCATTTCCATGAAGGTGCCACCTGAGATTTTACTGCATTGCCCGAGGGTATTTTTTCCATTGCTTTTTAGAGAGGGTGGTGGAAGGGAGGGAAGGGAAGAGAGAGAAACATCAGTGTGTCACATTGATTAGTTGCCTCCTGCATGCACCCTGACCTGGCCCGAAGGATCCTGCAACCCAGGTACGTGCCCTTGACTGGGAATTGAACCCGCAACTCTTTGGTGCTCGGTCTGACGCTCTAACCATTGGACAACAGGGCCTGTATTGCTTCTTAAATTGATATTTATTTAACCCAAAATTTTATGACTGGAATGTATTCACTTGTCACTCTTGGAAGCATGTCGGAGTTTCTTAAAGTACGAACATTTTAACTCAATTTTCAAGATAATTAATTTGCTTCAACTGTATGTTTCTCTGTCAGGGTTCTTAGTTCCTCTTCCTGTATAGGTTCTGTCTCTGTTTGGGGTGAACTTCTCAGTAGCAGGGACTGTCTGTCTCCTGTTTTTTATCCGACCTCCCCACCCCCTACCTTCTGAGACTGACCTACACTGTCATCAGCCCTTAGTGAGGGTTGACAGGCAACCGTAACAGAACATTTCCAGAAATTTACTGGGGTCAACAGGGATCATTTCATTACATGCCCTAGTGTCCAGACCAAGTGGTGAGTTGTTGAATGTTCTGGAATGGTTATTAGGCTGACTTTCAGGGTGTTCTCAGAATTTGATTCCTGTTTTTCACATGTGTGGTAGTCACTGGATGGCATTTTCTTTATACTTCTTTCATTGTCACCAAGTAAAATTATAATAAGTTTGTTTTGTCTTGGCCTTACTTTAAAATAGGGGAGGATTGGCAGTACTTACGTGTAAGGAGTTGTTTCATCTTACTAATATTTTTGGAAAAGCTTTAATAATGATGCACACATCTCTAAGGTTAGTGTGTTTGTGTATATATATATATATATACACACACACACACACACACACATGCTAAGAAGCTAGAGTTAATTTCACAAAGCATATATACTAAAGCTTTTAAATAATATTTACATAAAAATCACATTTATACTTTTCTCAATCGGTTTATATTTAATTTTATATACTGTTCCAGAAATCTTTGTTCTTGATGAACTTCTACTAAACCTGAAGGACAACAGAAATGACAGGAGGCAGGAATGGGATTGCTACAAGAAGGGTCTGAAGGTGGTGAAAGGCCAGTGGTCTGGAGCCAGCAGCTTGGCGCAGGTCCAGAGGTGCTGTGTCATCCCTATATCACAGTCCAGTGGGAGAGTGGAAATTTTTAGTGCGAATCTTGAATTGTCTAAAAGACAAAAGAGTGGACTGATACTCAGTTCTGTTGCTAGTCGGTCAAGTTCACAGTACCGTATAGAAGCTTTGCATCTACAGTGTGTGCATTGGATGGTCGTCTTCCCCGGGAAGGTTATAAAGAAGTGACCTGAACTAAAATCCTTATGACACCCCCAAAAAGGAGTGTATAAGACGGTCATTGGAACGGTGTCCCAGCGCTGTGTGTGTGTAGTTGAAAGTTCCAGTTGAGGGGATAGATACGTTCTGGGGTTGATAACGAGATGTGATTCCTGAGGCGTGTGGAGTCCAGGTGCTGCTGGGCTGGGAGTGGGTGGGTTGGCCTTCGGGGAGGGCGCAGTTGCAGGCCCCACAGGGCTGGCCTTTACCAGGAAGAGATCCCACAGCAGAGCGCGTGAGTGGGCAGGTGGTGTTGCCATGTTTGGAAAGGCTAAAATCATGCTGGCACGGTCTGGCTGCAGGTTTGGGATTTATTACACAGGCACCAGAGAACCCGTAATTAAAGGTACTGAGGCAGAGGGCTGACGTGCTGGCAGTCCAAAATGGAATCTTCTTGTTGGTGAGAGAATATGGCCAGTAGTCGGTGTATCGCAGATCCTGCAGCTGAGGCGAGATGTTATAAAGACTTGACTCGAAGGTGACGGCAGAGCGACAAGGAGGAGTGGGAATCCTGTCTGCGTGTCTGTCTTGGCCTGTGCAGGGGGTGCTTTCCTGTATCTCGAGCACTAGAAGAAACAGCTTCTCACTGAGGGGAAATGAAACATGGTTGAAGATACAGAACCTACGTAGCTTTGTTTCCAGTTAAGATGAGCTTTTACTTCCTGAGAGAAACCAACCTCATCAAGATATCCCTTCCCCTGACTGGCTTGGGAAAGGGCTTCAGGAGTTTGGGTTTTTGTGGGTTGAAGGAGGTTGAAAGCAAAAGATAAGTAATTTAGAGAATACTGCTAAAGCTGTTTCTTCTGCTTTGGCCCACTCCCATTTCAGAAAAGATAGAGGAGATCTACAGAGCCTTCATTAAGGAATCGAGCATCCAGTTCAGTGAGCTGGAAGAGCAGGTGCTCCAGTTCCACCTCAGCAACCTGGAATACGCCTGCGGCAGCAACCTCCACCAGGTGTGCTTGCGTCCGTGAACCGTGCTTCAGAAATGCTTGTTTTGGTATATGTGTGTGTATTTTTGTAATCTCAATATTGAACTTGGGCTGCTTTGGATAAACAGGAAACAATGGTTCTGCTGTTTCAAGGTTTGAAAAACATGATTTCAGAACATATTAACCCCACAGTGGTTTTTGGGGGGAAAAAATTTTTTTTTAAAGCAAGGGAAATCTTTTTTCCAATAATGCCTATGAAGAAGCTCAGTGTGTAAACCTAATACAGAGAGGCCACTGGGCTGAATCGGGGAGGGGCCCAGAGCCTTTGGCTTCACCCCCTCCTCCCATGCCCTTCAGGGAGGCCCTGGAGGCATTTCTGTGGCACCCTGCATGGTCTGAAAACGCTGTTCTCAAGAGACCAAAAGAGAGGGTCCTTGCAGTTATGGTCTGTTTATCTGGCTGAAGTAAATTTAAACTCGCCTAACTTATTTAACCAACTGCAATTCTGATACTTAAATATTCTATACTGTATTTTGCATAGAGACTCCATGGATGGCCCCTGACTGACTGTCCTCTTTGGGACCTCTCCAGTTGATTCTTCGTGGCTGTTGGAATAGCACTGCTTTCCAAAATCATGCTGCGTTTCCACCTCTGTAGTTTCCATGTTGAGGACCAATAGTGGGCATATTTTTATATGGAGTTGATCAAATGCAGTTTTGTTTTGTTTTTTAATCCTCACCCAAGGATATTTTTCCATTTATCTTCAGATAGAGTGGGAGAGAGGGAGGGAGAAAGAGAGAGAAATATCGATGTGAGAGAGACACATCGACCAGTTGCCTCCTGCACGACCCCGACCAGGGCCAGGGATGAACTGCAACTGAGGTACATGCCCTTGACCAGAATTAAACCTGGGACTCATTGGTCCGTGGGCCGACGCTCTAACCACTGAGCCAAACCGGCCAGAGCCAAATGCAATTTAACTCATAGAATTCTCCTTTTCTGGGGTTGTTGATATATAACACACCTTTTGCTTTTATTAAGGAATGGTACCCATACCCAAATCATATCTACCTTTTGTTCTAAAGTAAGCTTTCCTTTGCATTGTTGAGCAATTTTCTTCCCCAACAGCAGAATCCACCTGGGTTGGTCTGTGTGTCCCCTCTTTCCATCATGTTTTGCCCTATTCAGCGCAGCCCTGCCCTCTGCCTCAGGTGGCTTTTCCCACCTTGGGGTCCTTTCTTGTCCCTTAGGTGCAGCCTCAAGAAGAGGTGGGAAACTGTTTCTGTTCCCAACCTCTCCTGTTGTTTCCCAGGTGTCTGCTCGCTCCTGGGACCACAACGAATTCTTTGCCCAATTTGCTGGTGACCACACACTCCTCACTCCTGGCTACTCCGTCATCATTGAAAAACTGGCCGAAGGACTAGACATTCGGCTCAAATCTCCAGTGAGTATGCCAGTGGTGGGAGGTTCTGGTTTGGCCTTGTTTGTAGGGGATGTGACGTTTGGGGCATGTGAATTTCACAGGAGACAGGTACTTGCTGTGACCTTCAGCCAGTGCCTCCAAGTATTTGTATGATACGGGCCTAGCATCATCATGCAGACGTAAACTCACGTACTAGGAGAACTGGAAAGGGTCCTGGGTCATGTGGCTCCATTCTGACTTTTATCATTGTTTTTCTTGAGCAGGTACAGAGTGTTGATTACACTGGAGATGAAGTACAAGTTACCACAACAGATGGGACAGGGTATACAGCCCAAAAGGTAAGTGCTGGAATTTCTCTAGGTATTTCAGGGTCCTGGCAGTAAGGGAAAAGAGGGTTTTCTAACAAGAAGTTAGCTTTTGGCAATCTGCCTAGAGCCTTGTTTGATTTCTGAAGAGTTATATATGTCCACTTAATTGTGTGGTGGATGTGCAAATCCGATTCAACTAATCGATCACTGTATAGATTCATGGCAGATGGACTTCTCAGTACTGCTTCTTAAAGTGGGTTCTATGGTACATTAGTCCTGAGAATTGAACAAGAAATTAAATTCTTTGGCCACATAATTTTGGAAAGTATTGTATACCACAGTCTAGTTTTAGGGTTAAATAGGAGCACATTAAAGGCTCTGAGAAGTCCTTCATTTAAAAAAAACCTATTTTACTTTAATTCAGTGTTTTCCAGATTGATAGGGTTTTTTGTTATTGTTGTTGTTCTTCATTTTACCATGAAACCATTTTTCAAATCAAGAAAGCTCTGTGTTTTCATTTTGAAACTGTGTAAGTACTTTGATATTATTTGAATATTTTGTAGCCAGTTTAGTAGTAGGTGGACAGTGAAAGGTGCTGTATGTAATGTAATATGTGAAATCACACTGGCATTTCTATGTTGAAGAACAAAGGTGCTTACTTGGGGTGGAGGGGGACTAATAAACCCCATATGTTTATTTAAATTTAGTTATGTCTAGAATTATTACCAAAAAGTGTAATTGACGAATTATCACTAGTTCCTAGACTAGCTATGTTTTATACTTTTCAGTTATCTAAAAGTATTTCACAGTCCTTGATATTCATACAGAAATAAAGGATGCATGTCAAATGGAAAGACAGGGTATATTGTATGAATCCAGGGGGCGGGTCCTCATATTATTCCTGCCTTTAAGTAGCTGGGTAGTTGGTGGTGGTACTGTAGACTTGGGACTAACAGTGGTTCTCAGTCCTGGCTGCACATTAGAATCACCTGGAAGATGCTTTAAAAGAAAGGCTGCAAAACCTCACCCCGCAGGGATTCTCACTGAATTGGTCTGGTCGTGTTTGTAATGCTCCCCAAGTGATTACAGCATGCAGCCGGAGTGGGGAACCACTGGGCAACAGTGTCCTTATCTGTGAGGCCCGAGAGAGAATCAGGCTAATCTCTCAAGTTCTTCCCAGTGGTAATTTTTTTTTTCAATTCCTCTTTTTAAAATTGTAAGTCAGCCAATGGCTCAACCTCTGGTCTTTTGTAACTCGGCCTTTTGGCATCCAGGATAGCATGCTAGTTTGACTCACCCTGCGGGGTCACCCTCTGCTGACCCTGACCCGGCACATTTGCTCTTCTTTGTATTCTGGCTCTCCAGAGATATTAGGGCATAGCTTCAGCCTGCATTGCAAAGCCTGCTCTGAATGTTGAAAGCAAATATTTTTATTTTATGGTTGTCAGCACACATCACATGGTTTGATTTGGAAGTTTCCCCAGTTTGTGAGTGAAAGATTTCCAACCCAACACTATGCATTGATAAACATTTGACAAACTATAATTCAATCTAGGCTGCTTCCACTGAGATCTAGTTTCAGTTCTTTACTAGGGTATGTTTATATCTTGTGCCTACTGGTTTACCAAGTTTCTGTGCTTTTGAAAGCTTTTTTTTTATTGTTAAGAAAACCTCTAGATCTTATATTCTTGTAGCTTTTATTTATATATCCAAAAGAGTAGTTTTTCTTTCATTTTTTGGTTACATGATAGATATTTTCTATAGCCAGATTGAAGCTAGAGTATGTTTTTTTACTTCTAAAATTTTCTAATTTTTTTGTGGCAGAAAACAGCCACAAAATCCCAGGAAGAACTCTGAACTTCCTGTGATCGTGGAGTTTGGGGTTCAAGGCAAATGCACTAAATCTTTGATGAAGGCCATGGTAGATCTACTGCTTGGCATTCAGCTTTATTCTACTCCCTTCTTCCCATTATCTTGCACTGTAGATGATGGAAAGGAAGCCATCATCTACAGACACACACACACACACACACACACACACACACACACACACACACACGCTTTCCCAGACTCCTCTGCGGCTGAGTCTCTAAATAAGAAACAGTTCAGTCACTCAGATGCACCTGCATGATTTGGAAGGTGTAGTCTGGCTCTTCCTTCACTTCTGCTGCATCTGCTGACAGATGTAATGGTCAGGGTGTTGGGTTCTCCTACAGCAGCAACAGCTGAGGGTCCTGTCACTCACTAACTGCAAGGGAGTCCAGAGGCGGAGCATGAGGAGCCCATTTTGCTGGTTCTGTCAGTGGCATGGTCCTGGTAGCAGTAGTCATGGCTCCTGATTGTGCAATGGTAACATGGTTCTGGAGCCAGAAATTTCCTGATTGTGTGGAGAGACAGCAAGTTTCTTAGGTGACCTGGTTTTGTGATGTGACTTTTGAGAGTCATTCTTGAAGGCTGTGTAAGCACCTGTCAGTTCACTTGTTAACTACAAGATTCTTTAAGCCATTTGAGACCCTGCAATAAATTGCTTCCTCCTTTAAAAAAATGTCATGTGGTTTTACATGTTTATAGTAATCCTTAGTGTTTGTGATGTGCTTTATCATGCATGAAGCATATTGATGTATATTGTCAGGGTTTTTGTTTTAAGTATTACCCCACTCCTTTGAAACTAGTAGGGCAGGTATTACCTTGGCCACACATTAGAAAGTGTCAGGAATGATACACAAGTCTAGTTCTCCTGACTCCACACTGACGTACATTTCTTCCCACAGCACTGCTTTTCAGGATTGGGATCTGTTGACTCCTCTTAACCTGGGGTTGTTGTAAATCACCACGTCCTTTCTGCACGTTCCCCATGTGGATGCCACTCTGCTCAGCCGCGCATCCCTTGCAGCAAACAGCCTGCCCTGCACACGCAGCCCTTGTTTGACGGACACGGCAACGTGGGTGTCGGCTGTCCCATGACTGGCAGTAGAGAGGAATGTTCTTTAGGCATTGAGATTTCCCTGGAAATGCACCCACTGAGTTGTAGTGGTATTAGGGTAAGTTGCTGCTGGTGTTTGAACTGTGAATTATTTCCCACAGGTGTTGGTCACTGTTCCACTGGCCTTACTGCAGAAAGGCGCCATTCAGTTTAACCCACCGCTGTCGGACAAGAAGATGAAGGCCATCAACAGTTTGGGTGCAGGCATCATTGAAAAGGTGACTGGAGTACTTAAGCCCCACAACGACAGGCACTAGCATCAGATGACAGGAGTTCCTTCACTTCTGATATTGAGAAGTAGTGGGTAAAATCTGAAGCTCTCCTTCTCATTTGAATAATGGTTCCTGCAGAATGCAAAAGGATTTATGAAAACATGAGGAGGAGAGCTGACTGAGGTCTGTGAATTTAATTTCAGGAGGATGAATCTTGTTATTCAAAATTTGAACTTTGGTATATAAATAAGCAATTTTTTCTTTTTCTGCTCTCCATGTCGACCCTCCATTAATTGGCCCAGTGAGGAGAATGTTTTACTTGCTCTGCCTTTGAAATCTCTTCCAGCAGAATCAGCCAGCACTGCCACAGGTACTGGCTGACCTGTGAGGAGTCAGGACTTATCGTATGGACATAGGCTTCAGCACCATGTCTCAGGAGTGCTTTGCGTTTTAGATGCGCTTAGAGGTTGTCAGTGGGAGTGCGGGACTTAGGGACGTAAATGGCCAGAGGCTCATGGAGAGAAGAAAGGAGGTGGGAGAATGGAAAGGGAGTAGTGAGGTTTTTTTGTTGTTTTTTTTTGTTTGTTTTTAACGTGGTTTTAGTTAAAAGCTATAGATTGCTTTTTTGAGTTTGCTGTCCTTTAGATTCAAGGAACTCTTAACCATCTTTCTCTTGCTCACGTTCCAGATTGCCTTGCAATTTCCTTACCGATTTTGGGACAGTAAAGTTCAAGGGGCAGACTTTTTCGGGCACGTTCCTCCGAGTGCCAGCAAGCGGGGGCTTTTTGCTGTATTCTATGACATGGACCCCCAGGTAAAGTCTCTGGTGACATGTGCTTTGAATTCCCTTGTCACAGTTTAAAATTTGCTATGGTAATGATTTACTTGTCAAGCTCAGAAACTAATGGACATTGTAGACACTCTGGATATATGCTTATACTCCGGGAGGATACTTGGACTGGGACATTTTCCTGCAGCATAGGAGCCCCAATATCTGCCATATTTTCTCCAAGTACTAACACTGCTCCCTGAGAAATGAATGAGTCACTTGTGGAGACTGATTTCAGGCTGATAGGGGAATTCCTCTTAGGGAGAGTCCATGACAGCACAGTAGGGTGGTACTTGAAGAGGACTCTCCAAGGGTCCCCCCCACCCCCCGTGGTGCTGTGAAGGGTAGGACATGATTGGCCCAGGTGAGGGCGGGTCTCGACGTCAATAGAAGTGATTGGTGGGGAACAAAGAGGTAGTGCTGATGTCATGCAAAAGAATCCCAGTTGTTGTTTTTTTTGTCTCCATTCTAAGAAACATCTTACAAGGTGCCACATGGGAGCCGAGGGCAAAATTTCTTTACCATTTGAGAAAGTTCTTTCCGTCATTTTATCCACAGACTTCCCTACTCAGCCTTGTTCCACTTATTAAATAAGTTCGTATGAGGCAAAAGCCAAGAGAACGTGCACTTCGGTGCTTACACTGCTTCCTGAGTCTGTTCAGCAGGGAACAGTAAAACGTATCGATGCATAATGAGTGTCTGAGGGAAATGGACTGCTGACTGAAAGGCTAGGGGACAGTGGGAAAGAGTGAAATGTAATTTGTGAGAGTGACATCCTCTCTTTGGAACTGTGCATTTAGAGACTGCTGTACCAAAGCAAAAGGTGTAAACTGCTTTTCCCTTTCGTGTGTCCAGAAGAAATACAGCGTGTTGATGTCGGTGATTGCTGGGGAGGCAGTGGCCGCCCTGCGGAGCCTGGATGACAAGCAGGTGCTGCAGCAGTGCATGGCCACGCTCCGGGAGCTGTTCAAGGAGCAGGTCAGACGCCCTCTGCGGAGACGGACACGCCCGCTCTCAGTGTGCTGTTCAGGGTGGGGGAGCCCAGGGTCATTACCTAGAGTGACGGCATCAAGGCAGAGAGCCACATGGTTCTCTTCCAGTGCCAGCTGTCCACCCAGGTCCCTGCATTCATTTGTTAAGGCTGCCATGACAGAATGCCACAGCTTGGGTGGTGTAAACAGTGGAAGGTGTTTTTGACCATTCTGGAAGCTAGAACTCCAAGTTCAAGGTGTCGTCAGGTTTGGTCTCTTTGAGGCTCTCTCCTTGGCTTACAGATGGCTGCCTTCTTGCTGTGACCTCACATGGTCGCCTCTCTGTGTTGTCTGTGTCCCAGCCTCCTCCTCTTATAAGTCATACTGGATTAAGGTCCACCCTAATGACCCCATTTCAACTCATTACCTCATTAAAGGCTCATTCTCAAGTACAGTCACATTATGAAGTAGTGGGGGTTAGGGCTTCAACACGTGGATCTTAGGGGGACACAAATGAAGCCCATCACAGTACCCCACCCCTCCTCTTACACTGTTATCTTCCTTCCCTGTTCCCTCACCTCATGCACACCCCCTTTCTTTCCTATGGATCTAAAAGGCTCAAAACTTCCCACAGATTCTGTGTTTACTCAAATGCTAGCAGGCTTTCATGACAACTTGCCTTTTAAAGGGACATTGTCCAGAATTTTCTTGTACCCCACATATGCAGCTAGTCTCTCTTCTCCAGGAGCTCAAGGTGCTTTTCACTTGCCAATTGACTAACTCTCACAGTCTCTGGAGATGTATAAATGGTGTGGCTTATGTCTTTTTAAAATAAAGGAACAGAAGTTGAAAGAACTGAAATGACTCAGAAGTTACATAAATTATGGAAAGAGAGGCATCCAGGGGTGTTGCTTATTTCACATGATGTGAATATATCTCACAGTAGTCCCTAGCTTTGGGTTTTTGTCCAAAAATTTGTTTTCAAATTATTCAGAACTGAGGACATAGTTTCTACAGAAATATTTTTCATGGTGGTGCTTGTCAGAAGCCAGCCTACAAAATGATTTGAAATTTAGTGAGTGTGAAATATATTCTTGGATAGCTCTTCTGTGGAGGAGCCTGTTGAGAATTTCATCTTGAGATCCTAGAACTCCAGCCTTCCCTTTCCTCCTCTGGCCCCGAGACCCTTTCCCTCCATGTCTCTGGCTCAGGCCAGGCGGTGGGGAAGGGAATGCCCACTCTTAGCCAGCAGTGATGGCCCCAGGTAGGTGGGGGGACTGTGTGCCTGGCAGAAGGAAAAGTGTAAAGTGAGGAGACCCATGTAGGGGAGGCTGCAGAGCTGGGACAGGAGGTGGAGAATGGTGCATAGATTTGGGGTAGAGTCATAGGGTTTTGGAAGAACATACCGAGAAAGGCTGTTCCAGAACTCTGCAAGAAGGAACTCCATTTCTAACGGGTGGGGGGGACTACATTTATGCTTGGGGTTGCATCATATCTAAATCCCTTTTTGGTCCTGTTTTATGATTGCTTCAAATTGACACAGGAAGTCCCAGATCCCACAAAGTATTTTGTCACTCGGTGGAGCACAGACCCCTGGATCCAGATGGCATACAGTTTTGTGAAGACAGGTGGGAGCGGTGAAGCCTACGACATCATTGCTGAAGAAATACAGGGAACCATCTTCTTTGCTGGCGAGGTGTGTATCATGATCCAGAACCCAATTACTTTTATTTTGATTTCTTTCTTTTAATTAAAGTGATACATGTCCAGAGCTTAAAAACAGTGTCAAACACTGTCATCTAATGATGACAAATAGCAGGTGTCCTCTCAACATCCTCCTCATTTTAACTCTTTCTGCTGTCTCTTCTGGAATTTACTTCATGTTTTAAAGTATTTATATTGTCTTCTGATTTAACAAGTTAGACATATCTACTGACTTTCTATTAGGTTGAAGCTTTAGCCCATGTAGTCTCTTCGCAACATAGTTATTTCAGAATGAAGTTGGTATCGGTGTCCTTGCGATGTGGCTAGGTAAATGTTGCTTACTGCCAGGCCAAGGTGTTCATTGATTCCATTCCTACACAGCGTTCTGTTTGGACAGTCATAATCTCTTTTTTCATTAGCTTCATTCTTTTTTTTTTTTTAACTTTAAATAATTTTTATTTTTCACTTACAGTTGACATATAATATTATATTAGTTTCAGGTGTACACCCCAGTGATTAGACATTACATAACTTAATAAGTGATCATCCTGATAAATCTCATACCCATCTGATACCATACATAGTTACTAGAGTATTATTGACTATAATCCCTATGCTGTACTTTACATCCCCATGACTGTTCTGTAACTACCAATTTGTACTTCTTCATCCCTTTACCTTTTTCACACATCCCACCAACCCCTCTCCTATCTGCAACCATCAAAATGCTCTCTGTATCTATGAGTCTGTTTCTGTTCTGCTTGTTCATTTATTTTGTTTTTTAGATTCAATTGTTGATATATATTTATTGCCATTTTATTATTCATATTTTTATCTTTTCTTCTTCTTCTTCTTCCTCCCTCCTCCTCCTCAACCTCCTCCTCCTTCTTCCTCCTTCTTCCTCTTCTTCTTGACCCTTTAACATTTCATGCAATACTGGTTTGGTGGTGATGAACTCCTTTAGTTTTTTCTTGTCTGGGAAGGTCTTTATATGTCTTTTGATTCTAAGTGATAGCTTTGCTGGGTTGCATAATCTTGGTTGTAGGTCTTTGCTTTTCATCACTTGAATATTCCTTGCCACTCCTGGCCTGCAACGGTTCTGTTGAGAAAAGAGCTCCCTTGTAGGTAACTAACTGCTTTTTTCTTGCTGCTTTTAAAATTCTCTATGTCTTTAACCTTTTGCATTTTAATTATGATGTGTCTTGGTGTGGGCCTCTTGGGGTTCATCTTGTTTGGGACTCACTGAGTTTCTTGGACGTATATGTCTACTTCTTTCACCAGGTTAGGGAAGTTTTCCGTCATTATTTTTTCAAATAGATTTTCAATTCCTTGCTCTCTCTCTCTCTCTTATCCTCTGGCACCTCCATGATGTGAATGTTGTACACTCAAAGTTGTCCTAGAAGCTCCTTACAAGATCCTTACTTTTTTGGATTCTTTTTTCTTTATGCTGTTCTGATTGTTTTCTGCTTCCTTGTATTCCAAATTGCTGATTTGAGTCTCTGCTTTATCTACTCTACTGTTGATTCCCTGTAATTTATTATTTCAGTTAATGTATTCTTCATTTCTGACTGGTTCTTTTTTCTACCTCCATTATTATGTTTCCTATCTCTTTATTGAAGTTCTCACTGAGTTCATCTGCTCTTCCCCTCAGTTCACTGAGCATCCTTATAACCAGTGTTTTGAACTCTGCATCTAGTAGATTGCTTGTCTCCATTTTGTTTAGTTCTTTTCCTGGAGTTTTGTTCTGTTCTTTCATTTGAGACATCTTTGTCTCCTCATTTTGGCTGGCTCCCTGTGTTTGTTTCTATGTATTTGGTAGAGCTGCTATGTCTCCTGGGCTCGGTCGAGTGGCCTTATGTAGTAAGGTCCAGTGGCACAGCCTCCCCGATCACCTGGGCTGGGCACTCCAGGTGTGCTCCCCCATGTGGGCTGTGTACACCCTCCCATTGTAGTTGAGCCTAGATTGCTGTTGTCATGTCAATGGGAGGAATTTACCCCCGTGTCGATGAGCTGTAAGGAGTTGCTGTGACCACCATGGAGGATCAGCTGTGCAGGGGCCAACCCCAAGGAGCAGGACCTAACTTCAGCAGGCCTCTGGTGCCTGCTGAGTGCGCCCCTTGAGTGTGTCCCTTGTGGAGGTGGTTGGGTTGGTGCTTCAAAGTGGTCTGAAGCTGTCCAGGTGCGGTGGCTCTGGGGCCTCCCTGGAGTTGCAAGCCTAGGTCAGCCGCCACCTGTGTTCTGCCCAGGGCCACCTGGCATAAGATACAAAGTGATCTGCAGAGGCTGCCACTCGTGCTGAGCTTGGAGGTACCCAAATGAGGTCAAGCTGCAAACTAAGGCCAGCTGCCACTAGTGCTGGGCCTGGGGCCACTTAGCAAGAGTTACTGAGCATGCCGAGGCCAGGTGCTGCTTGTTTGAGAAACTTGAGATAAAGCTGAAGCATGAGCCAAGATAGGCAGTTTGTATGGAAAAGCCACTGGAAACAGCTTGGGTGGGCCTGCCAGCTGGGTGGGGCAGAGTCTCAGAGAACCAGGACAGGGCAGACTGTGAGCCGTGCTGATGGAGTCTCAGATGTGGGGCCTGCCCGCAGGCTCTGTTGGAGGAGGGCAGCGGAGGCACAGGGCATCTGCCAGCACTGCTGTCTGGGAGAAAGCTGCTCCTCTAGTTTTTGCCCTGATGCCAGATGATTCATTTCTTCCCCATATGTCTCTGGTGCCTTTCAAGCTGCTGCCCCTGCGCTGGAGTTTAGAGGGAGTGAGTCCGAGTAAGTCCGTGTGCAGGCCCTTTAAGAGGAATGCCTGGGACTCCAGAAGCACCCTGTCCCACTCAGCCACAATCCCTGCTGGTTTTCACAGCCAGAAGTTATGGGACTTCTCTTCCCTGCACTGGAACCCTGGGCTGGGGGGCCTGGTGTGGGGTTGGGACCCCGCACTCCTCAGGGGGGACCTCCGAAACCAAGATATCCTTCCGAATTGTTAGCTGCACATGTGGCTACTGGACCAAACTGCGTCTCCACCCCTCCTTCCAGTCTCCATGCGGCTTCTTCTCTGTATCGTTGTAGAACTTCCATTCAGCTAGATTTCAGGTGGTTCTTATGGACGGTTCTGTAATTGAGTTGTCATTTTGATGTGGTTGTGGGAAGAGGCGAGTACCACACTTACTCTGCCACCATCTTGACCGGACGCCCCTATTCCTGGCTTCCTTTTGTGCCTCCCCTGAGCCTCCCCACTCTTCAGCTGTCTCTAAGTCACAGTGGAATCTCTCTGAGCTGGCGTGTGAGTCCATTTGTGCAGCCCCCCCTTCCTGGCCCCTCGGCCCCTGCTCCCATCTGGTTGGTCTCTAGGACTCCTGCAGACCTGTCCTCCTGGGAACATCGCCTCCTTACCACTTTCCAGGGTTGGGGGTTTAATTTTCTAGATCCCTCTCTTCTTGTTTTATGTTTATTTTAAAAATTGTGATAAACTACACATAACAAAAACCATCTTAACTGTTTAAGTGGCAATACATGCACAGTTGTACAACCCTCACCACCATCCTTCTCCAGACTTTTTCATCCTGCAAAACTGAAACTCTGTCCTCAGTAAACAGCTGCCCTCCCCACAGCCCCTGGCAGCTACCCCTGTCTCTGGATTTGTTCTAGATACATCATCATAGAAGTGGAATCATACAGTATTTGTCCCTTTGTGACTGGCTCATTTCACTTAGCTTACTGTCCTCAAGGCTCATCTGTGTGTAGCCTGTCAGAATGCCCTTCCTTGTTAAGATGAAGTAATAATCCGTTACATACATGTATCACGTTTTGTTTTCCCGTTAATCTGTCATGGACACAAGTTGCTGCTGCCTTTTGGCTCTTGTGGACACGGGTGTTCAAGAGCCTTTCAGTTCTTTCGGGTGTTGACCCAGAAGGGCACTGCTGGATCACACGTCATTCTACGTTTACGTGTTTGAGGAACCACTACTCTGTTTCCCAAGCAACTATTTTACATTCCCACCAACAGGGCGCAAGGGTTCCGTTTCCGCACATCCCCAGCTGCACTTTGTTTTGGTAATAGCCATCCTAATGTGTGCAAAATGGCCTTTCTTCTTTCTCGGTTTACTTCTGCTGAGAAAGATTCTGCTGTTTTGATTTCCAACCCTTTCTATGCCTTTTTCTGATTCTTTGCATCTAGAAACTCATGTCCTTCAGCCTTAGATTTTACTTCTGATTATTTCTCCTCCTTATTTCTGATCTTCTGTTACATGTGTTGGAAGCCTTATAGAAGTTCCTTTTCTTTGCTCTTATTCATCTGCCTTTTTATTCTACTTTTGTGGTGGGGAGATTTATCATCCAACCTTTATACTGACTTAAAATTTTGGCCTTTACTTTATGAGTACTTTATTGTTCTCAGATTATTCCTTTTTGGTAGCTTCCTCTTCTTGCTTTGTACTTTGTTCCTTGCATGACTCCTCAGAGTTCCTGTTTTGTCTCCTTCAGCTGGTGCCTCCCACATGTCCAAATAGCCCTTCCTTGATTGCTCAGATTTGAGTGAGGCATTTTTATTTGTAACATTTTTTGTCACTTTTTAAAAGATTTTTAATTGACTTTTAGAGAGTGAGGAAGGGGAGAAGGAGAGAGAGAAACAGATGTGAAAGTGAAACATCTATCAGCTGCCTCCTGGGCGCCTCATAATACCAGGGGTTGAGCCCAAAACCCAGGCATGTGCCCTGACCAGGAATAGAACCAGCAACCTTTTGGTGCACAGGACAGCGCCCAACCAACTGAGCCACAACGGCCAGGGCTTTGAGTCATTTTTAAAAAGCCAGTTGAAAGCTCTAGCAAGCTCGTCAGCTGGAGGTTAAATCCCCTGATCAGTACCTATGGCTGTTCTGTGGGAACGTGCAGCTTCTCCTATTTGCATGTGTATGGCGAAGGCTCAGCTCTAGGCATTCTGGGAGCCGGGAGCCGGAAGCTTCTTAGTTAAGAAGACTTAATCCCTGTTTTGTTTGGCACCTTACCCCTGCCCTCTCCCTCAGATCCCCCTGGGGTGTGGGCATAGCAGGTGGGAGTGGGAAACCTGGGAGGAGGGACCAAAATGCTCTCCATAGCCTTTCATTTGGTTTTCATCCACGCCCCACCTCTGCCTCATGGTTCCTATTTTTAAAGGATTCTTTGGGGTGAATTAGCTTGCTTTTGTTGTCACCCCATCCTGCCTTGGCCCCCAAACTTATCAGAGTAAAGTGAATTCTCAGTACTCTTTCTTCTGCTTTCATACTTTGTATGTTATAGTTTGGAATTACCGAGGTCTCCTAGCTTTATCTAAAGTAGAGTTCGTGTTTTTATTTTTTCTCTTCATGATTTTTAAATGATCACAAAAGACCATCATTTAAAAACCAGCGAACCTTGATTACTCCTTGGCCTGTGAAGAGCCAGCTTTGTAGGAACGGGGTGTAGGCTGCGTGCCTGGTAACCACGGCCAGCTGCTTCCAAGAGCTGGCTGCATCGGCTGATGTGCCCTAGGTCATGAGCAGGGTGTAGAACCTTTTTTGCTTTCCTTGAAAGGCTTTGATAGTTGTTACCTTTTTTTTTTAATCCTCTCTGGAGGACATTTTTGCATTTATATTCAGATAGAGCCGGAGGAAGGGGGGGGGGAGAAAGAGAGAAACATCGATGTGAGAGAGACACATCGACTGGTTGCCACCCACACGACGCCAACCGGGGCCAGGGACAAACTGCAACCGAGGTACGTGCCCTTAGCGGGAACCGAACCCAGGACTCTGTGGTCCTAAGGCCAACGCTCAGGCCAGGGCAGTTGTTACCTTCTTATAAAACCCATTTCTTTTCGGTTTCTATCATGGTCACTCTCTCCTACTAGTAACTGTATTCCTGCTGACAAGATCCTTCCATTTATTGAAGTTTTTGTCACTTCCGGGTTCGATGTCACATCCCTTCCACCCCAGCCATCAATTTAGGTGACGGTAACATGCACCCTAGAGTAGTTCACGGGGAGCTTCGCCTGTTTCTCACTCTGCTCCATTTTCTGTGACCTGCTCACTCCGTTTCAGCTTTCCCATAGCCGCATCCCAGCCTACTTTCCGTTCTGGGTTTGCTCCTTCAAAGTGAGGCTGTCCCACTGACAGACCTCAACCCTTTGACTTTTCCTGCTGAACTGGTCTATCCTTTGAGTACCTCAACGCTATCCTTTTGTTCCACCCATCCAGCAAAACACCAACCTCATGAAATGATTCACTTTCTGGGCTTCTGTTATTAATCGCTGACTTAACAGCTAGATTACTTGTCTTATGAGAGGCACTGTCTTATTCACTGCACTTAATTCCAGTACTTGGCATATATAAGTATCTTATTGAATGCCAAACAGTACTTCACAGGAGTGCTGAATATGCTGTAGATGGAATGCACTTGGCAAAGCATGGAAGATAACCAGGAAAGGTTAAGGGCTGTCATGGGCGAGTCCTGTTAACATGAGCACACGGGAGTGGCATTAGTCTTTATTTTAGGAGGATCAGAGAAAGCATATGCTTGTATTACTTTTATCACTTGAATTCCCTATACATGATCTCAAATTATGCAATTATTTTTTACAGGCAACAAACAGGCATTTTCCACAAACTGTTACAGGGGCATATTTGAGCGGTGTTCGAGAAGCAAGCAAGATTGCGGCATTTTAAGTATAATTTGTCTAGACCCAGCTTTCTTCTGTACCCTAAGTGGAAAGGTTTGAAACATGTTAACCTCACTTTCATAAAATCAAACAACAAAACCGGGTAACAGAATTGAAATGTTTCTAAGGTGGTTTGATCATGTAAACCCCATGTCATCACTCTGAAAGCATTAACCCTAAGAGCCAATTTATAAGCACTTATATTTAATTGCATTTCCCACAAGTCTAGTGCTAAATCTTCTGGATTTCAGAATAAAGTAGAATATAACCTTAAATTAAGACATTGGATATGATTCTTCCATGGTTGGAGATTCCCTTAAATTTGACTTTTTGTTTAGCTGATCAATTTTCACACACTGAAAAACCAAGCCAATCAAGCAGAAATCGTTAAAAAAACAGAGCCATGTATTTTCCTTCTGTGACAGTTTATCACTATCTTTGCCAATGAGCCTTAAGATTTTTGTATAGCACCAATATTGAGCTTTTACTTAAAATTTAGATAGAAATCTTTCCTTTTTGGATACAGCACAAACTCTTCAGTCAAAAGTAAATGAAGCTTCTAGACTATTTTCTATTATACTTCCCATTGGGTTTTCAAAAAGAAATTTAAATTCAGGTATCTTTTGTGATAAAACATTTTAAATTTGTGTACTCATTGGCAAAAGAGCAAAATTTTTAGTTCTTAAAACAGTACAGGTTTGTATCATTGAAGATGGGGTAGAGGTAGTGTGGTCTTCACACTTTGGACATAGACTATAGGGCTATTTTTCTTTGAGCCGTTTGGGCAGATGGCACACTTTAAATAGCCTTAATTTTGGCAACTACTAGCAAAAATATCTTGTCAGAATAATTTAATAAAAGCCTCTTTTTTACAGAATTATGTTTTCAGTATTCCATAGGCAGGTCCACTGGAAAACTAGAAAAATGTGATGATATCCTGGCAAGTATTACATATTTTATAAGCCATATTGTAAAAGCCTGAGAACATGGCAAATATTTACTTTTTCCTTTTTTCACTCATGACCAAAAAATGTCATTTAAAGTAGACACTGGTTTCAGGGTCTTCAGGATGCTTATCTTGCCAAGAAATTTCAGTTTACAGGTAAAAACATGGATAACTTAAGTTCTTTTGTTTTAAAAGTCTGAACAAGTTTTTCAGTTATATTGGTTTGCTTTAAAAATGACTCAAAAACAAGGGGGATGCAAAATGACTTTAAAGCCATTTTTCAAAATATTAGGTATTTTTAAAATTCAGTCAGCTCATAAATACAAAGTATCATATGCAAAGAATGTTTGGTGAACTTAGACATACCTCCCTCCCCATCAAAGTGTGATACACATGAAAAAAAGAGTATATAAGTTTCAGTGTTACAACACAGGGAAATGTTGATATTTAGCTTATCTGATGAGACTTACTGGTACTAACTGGGGAGTGTTCTGCTTTAAAGTGTTATGTATTAAAACGTTTAAAGAATAGCATGTGTTAAGTGATAAATGCAAAATATTTTACGTTTGAAATGGTTCACAGTAAATTATTACTTTAGTCTCTGGGCACTTGTGCTACAAACAGAGGAAAAACCTACTTAATAAAGTATGGTAAATGTGTATTTAAAAAAAATCCTCATTTCTTGTCTCAAGTGTCTACATCTGACATTGTGTTCTTTAAGGAACCACTGTACTTTTCCTTTAAATTCTTGAGTTACTTTGAATATGTTTTGATTGTCCTGAAGATTTTGTAATTGAGTAGCTGTGAATATATGTTTTGACTGCAGATTGTGAACAGCTGGTTGTGTAAAACAACTTAATAAAAACTACTTGTTTTTCAAATACACTCTGCATTGCAGTGATGAAAATACACTTATTAAATAGTTACATCTTCCATCACGAACTTGCACACCCACCAACTCAATCCCTTCACCTCCGAACCCTCTTTAGACCTTTTAGGTCACAGACATTGCTCTATGTTCCCTTTCAATTAAATGGTCATAAAGTAAACAGCTGTTAACCTTGATCAACTTAGTTTTAACTTAGAAGTGAATCACTTCTAGTTTCTACTTACTTCTAGTAAGTAGTGTACTTACTCAAAGTGAAAGTAGTCAGTTATCGCTGAAGAACATTCTAAATAAGTCTATAATTTAAGTGATACATGCAAAATAGTTTATGTTTGAAACGGTTCACAGTAAATTATTACTGTAGTCTCTGGGTGCTTTAAACCTGTGCTACAAACAAAGGGAAAGTACAGTAAATGTATATATTTTTTAAAAATCCTCATTACTTGTCTCAACTGTCTCAAGGGCTAAATACACTAAAAAACCCATGTTCTAAAATCCTCATAGAGAAGGGAAATGCTATAAAATCCTCCAAGACAACACATCAAATGCAAGAGACAAAGGCATTGTTTATTACTTTTATTGACAAAGTTTATAGGAACAAATTAAATATTTAAAATCAAAGGACAATTTGTAGGTCTCATATAGTTTATCCCATTGGTTTGTATTAAGTGTACCTTTTTCTAATGTCTTGATCAAGAAACAAGTCAAAACTGTGAAAATACCTGTTAACAGTCAACATTTTTACATATCTCTGTTCTATGATGCAAATATATTTTTATTTTAAACACTCAATTGGTTTATCAAAGGCCTAATTCTCTTATAAGCAGCATGTTTCACTTTTAAATTCAGAGGTTATTTAATAAACTGATTAAGACAGTCCATTTAAAAGACAAATTCGTTTCATTCAGGGGTGGTCCATATGCGGAATCACCTAGAATCCTGATTAGCCAAAATCTAAAACCCAACAGCCTCTAATTCCACAAATAACATTAAATTTCTTTAATGTTAAAAATAAGTCTTATCATTTTTGAGAAATACTTTGTCAGAGATACCCACTACTGCCTACATTATCTTCTTCTGGCATTACACCTAGTACTTTTTGTCATAATTGTAAAGGTCCAGGTTTCCTGTAAATACCAGCATTTTATATGGTCAAAAGCAGTTAATAAAAATCATTCATTTATTATAAGCCAAATGTTCTTGTACATAATCCCACTCTTCCCTAAATTTTTAAAGTTCTGATGTGTTGACTTTGGCCTATCCTTAATATAAAATGTGTCCACAGACAACGGCTGCGAAGTTGACACTGAAACTACAAATTGATGACACTTTCAAGGCAAAGCAGAGAACTATCTGTTCGTGTCCTTCAGTGTTTTCTTCACTGAATTCTGACTTTCACTGCTCTGTGATACCATCTGGCTGAACACTGACATTTCAGTTTATAACTGTAAAGATACCTACCTATATGGGTTTAAAAATCGGTCTGCACAAAGGAAATAAAAAAAACTTTATATACAACAAATATGTTTTTGAAAATACAAAAATAACATCTGTCACCTTTGTCATGCTGACAAACTGACATATCTATACATGCAGGAGAAAAGTTCCAATTCAGTCATCTGGACAGCTGAAGCCTGTATATTCTTAATATGATGAACACACTGCCACTGAGTTTTTACACTGACAGATGTGTTGTATTCAAAATATCTCATATACTACTAAACACTGCACTGGTCTCTGCATGTATAAATGCCAGTTATAATAGTTTCTGTTCTACCCGATTAAAAGTATGTCTTAAGCTAATTATTAACTGCACTAAAAACTACAACAGTTCAAGAATCTATGATCTTATATAAAGAAACCCAAAATGTACAAAATACAACTATAAAAGCAAGGAACAATTACTGCCATGCAAAATTTTAAACTAAAAACTGCATAGAAATGCAATTTAAAATGGCAAACTCAAATTCACGTTAACACTCAAGATAAAAAAGTCAGCAATAAATTCTACCAACACAATGCTTGCAAGGATTTAGAAAAGGAAATACATTCTCTTTGCTGGTATAATGGTATAAATCAGATCTTTAGATCCATGGAACAAGTCAGCTGTCTCTGTCCTCTATCTCAAGAAATTAGCTGTAATGAAAAGAGAAACATTACTTTCCCATACCCAACATACAGTATTAGGTACACATAAGCCATAAAACCTTATTTCACTTTTAAACTTTATTTTACTATTGCGACACTGGGAAATCAGTTGGGATCAACATAAACTATAGCTACTGTTGATTTTCTCCTGCCTTTGACTGGTGGACAGAAAAACATGTGCTCAAGTAGTTGTGTGAGTGCCTCTGAGATGCCCAGTAGACTGGGAGCCAGCATCTCTCCCTCATCTGAGGTCAGGTTTTGTCACTAATGTGGCAGGCTTTATTTTTAAGCTCTAAAATGGAAATATCTTCCCCCATCTATTTTGAGGAAATTTGAGGATCAAATGTGATATTTATTCACATAGTTTGAAAAATATGCAAAATCTGATACACATTTCTTTTGTCTCATGTCCAAAATGATCAAAATTAGAAACGGTGGATATATTTACCTCTTTAACAGTTGTTTTTATGAAACCTTTTCTTTCAGTTAAATCATAAGCAGGATAATTTTCATATACCTGTAGTGAAAGGAAAAACGATGTTAAAAATAGTTTTAAAAATCCAATAATGCTCTATCTTTAAATAGAAATGTATGTCATGTACAAACAGCTGCATATATGTTCTAACAGTACAGTAGTTCACTATAGAGAATTGCATTGCAAATGAGTAGTTTTAATAATACTGTATGTACAGCAGAAAATAAACTAGCATGCAAACATTCTCAGTGTTGCCCAGCCAGTGTGGCTCAGTGGACTGAGCATCGTCCCATGGACTGAGAGGTCCCAGTTTGGTTTCTGGTGAGGGCACGTGCCCGGGTTGCAGGCTTGATCCCCAGTGGGGAGGATGCAGGAGGCAGCTGATTGATGTTTCTCTCTCTCTCTCTAAAAAAAAAAAAAAAATCAATAAAAAAATATATTTTTTTAAAAAGACAAGAAATAAAAACCAAAAATTCTGTTTTAAACTGGGAATATCAGTTGACTTAATGAACATAGGTGAGGAAAACACCTAGATAGATCTTAACCTAAGGTTATCTGTCATATTTTTTAGAGATACTCTCATTTTCTTGTTCTATCATCCCACTACTTATAATTCAACTAACTCTAGTGTATTGTACCTCACCCTCCACGCATTGCTTAATCCCCTCTCCTCAGTTTAATCACTCACACCCAGCTGGTCTCAGGAGTCCTCTACTCTTAAAATCTGACTCTAATTTCCCTCTCTTGTATCAACTTGATACCTGCTGCTTGACTTCACAATGACTCTCGTCCTGACTCCATATGCACCCTGCCAGTTTCATTCTTGTGTAATTTAAGGTCAGTACACTTTTTTCTAAAGGACCAGATCAGTATATGGTTTCAACATTTCCAGTGACACATTTTCTGTCACATAAACTTTGCCATTATAGTGTGAAAGCTGCCATAGACAATACTTAAATGAATGGGTATGGCTGAGTCACACTACAAAAACAGTAAAATGGATTTGGCCCACAAGCTAGTTTGCCAATCCCTGTAAATATAGTCAATCATTTACATTACTCTAATTGTTTGTCTTCTTTTCATTCTCTACAAAACTCCAAACCTGAACTGGTCTAACTACCAACTTTTCTATGGTTAGGCTGAGAGGAAAGATTGCTGTGGGTGAATGTAACAACTTTGAAAAGACCGATCCTGTTTTAAGTCCATGGTATTCAATGTCAGAGCCTCCCCAGCAATCCCATGTATCTCTAAATAAGGTCCTTTCATTCCTGTCAGAAGCTTTAATTCACTCATAAAACCATTCAAAGGGACAGAACTAGTTTCCCTCTACTCTGCCCTTATCCCTCTCCCTCAGAGGAAACCAGTTATCAGTTTGCTGTATATTCTTCCAGACCTTCCTTCAAAAAATTAGTTTATACACAAATGAATAAATCTATCAATGGCAATATAGCTTTTCTGCATTTATATAAATGGGGTAATATTCCATGCTTTAAAATCTTGACAATACCTGGAAAGTTTTTCCATGTTCTTTTCAACTGCTACATAGTATTCCAAAAATATAGGTGTGGTTACCAGTTTAATCATTTCCCTATCGAAGGCCATTTAGGTGGTTTCTGATTTTTTAAATATTAGACATGCTGAACATTATTGTAATCATTTTGTGCAGATGTAACTATGTCTTTAGGATAGAGACCTAGAAATGGAATTGCTAGGTTAAAGGGTATTTGCAATTTAAATTTTAAGATATTACCTAATTGTTCTCCAAAGCTGTTACATCTTAAAGCATGAGGATGTTTACCTATATCCTTGCCAACCATAAAAACTATTATTCCTCATAAATGTTTTATCACACTAATAAGCAAATATATTCCAATTTCTATCTTCCTCATTAGTGTAGGGAACATTAAGCATGTTTTCATTTGTTTAAAGGCCATGTTTATGTTTTCTCTGTGAAGTAACTGTCTTTCCATAGCCACTGCCCCCTGTAAGTCGATTCCTTTTCTTAACTGGCACTACTCCCCGCCCTTGCACGTGTTTCCTCTTGGCTTCCACACCCTCTCTGGCCTTCCCTCTACTACCGCCTCAACAATTTCTTATATTCTGTAGAAATTACATCTCAACTCTTTGATGGTAATGGTCTCCAGGACTCTGCCCTTTGCTTTTCTCACCCTTTATCTTCTTCTGTGGGACATCTTATCTATATTTCTGGTTTTAACTTCATGTAATATTCTAGTCTAGGTTTCCCTCCTAACTGGGAGAATTACAATGTTCAGAACTTTTCCCACTTTGATGTTCCAAGCACCCCATCTCAAAATGTTTAGAACTCATCTTTTCCTCAAAAAGTATACCTTATGTTCTGTTCCCTATTATGATTAATGCACCCAAGCCCTTATACCACCTTTGATCAGACTCTCTAGATTTCTGACTTGGATTATGGCAACCCTGTAACTTTGAACTATGTCATGAACTGGGTTTCTTTTGTCTCATCTCATTCTTCACCAGTCTGTCCTTGATGTGTCTAGGATGACAATTAAAAAACAAAAACCTGATTGGGTCACGCCCCTGCCAAATAGCTCTCAATAACCTACCCAACCTCCTAATTCCCCATTAGTTTCAGGAAGAAAACCAAACTCTGTAAACATGGCATACTTAAGAACTGGAAAACTCTAGTCTTCAGCCAAGTTACACTAATTACTATTCCTTGCAGTCATTATTTGTCATATTTTGTGAATGTGTCAATGTTCCTCAATTGTATGGAACAGCTAATGCTCTAAGAGCTCTTCCGAGGTACTTTTCCAGATTTCTACAACCCCCTCCCCACCCCCGCAATCTCAAGTTGGACAGAGCTATAGTAGCATCTTCTGCACTCTTCCAACACAGCCCTCACACATTTGTACTGTAATTACTAAAACAGTTGTCTTTCAATTCCACTGGACTGTAAGCCCCCTAAAGTGAAGTAATAGCTTCTCCAGCTCTACCTCTAACATCTATCCCAGGGCCTAATATGTAATAGAGACTCAGTGTGTGCTGAATGAATAAATAAAAACATGATGTCTTTAAAAAGTATAGAATATTTCACCTTTGATACATTTCAAATTTTAATTTCACTTCACCATAATAAACTAGATTCTAAAATCTCCCAATATTAAGGTAGGGTATGGAATCTCTATGGAATCATATTCAAGACTAGATAATTTTATTTCCTGTGAAGTATCAGAACGTCACAGAAGTCTGAGCTAAATACCTAATCTATAACAACTCATTTACCATAGTAACACTGAAAATGAGGTAGTCCATGAGATTTTGCTTTATAAAACTAACAACCTAAGGATGCATCAATAAAATGTTTCCAGATCAGGAAAAGGGTTTCCTATGCAGTTTGGAAGTAGCACTTTATTCACTGTATACATTCTACTGTTTTTATGAAATAACTTCAAAGGGCAGAGGCTTAGACTTATTTGATTTAATGTGGTTATCCCAGCACCTGTAACAGAGTACTTGGCATGTTCAATAAGTATGTGTTCAATGAATGAATGCATACAAAAAGCTGGCTTCGAACTGAGGGATGGGTAAAAGAATTTTTCAAATAAAAGCAAAGTGATCTAAGCATCTGTCCAATTACCTTTTTGCAAATCTGCTTCATTGTAACTTCCTCCAAGTTAGCACTGGCCAATAATTTCTTTACTGTTTCCTTTAACTCTTCATCTGTAGGAGGTTTCTTCAACTTTTTAATTAAAGGTTCATCATCTGAACTATCCTCAGATTCACTTTCTAAAAATAAGATATTTTATTACATTTGAATATATATTTTTTCTTACATAGTAAATTAGCATTCAAGATAGAATGGGAAAAATTCTGTAAGCAGTCATCAGATTCTCAAAGGGGTATTAGATTTAAACAATTATAAATCACCACTCTATAAATTATCTATAAAACATACATTGAAAATTTTGTCAATTTTGAAAACTTATAAACTATAAAAAACTGATACATTTACTGCTTTCCCCACAATGTTGTTCTCAATTTACTTATTTTCTAAATACTTCAAAACTATGTTATAGCATGTATGTTGTATCTTTAATGTTGCTGAAAATGTATAATTTCTAACATACCTTTTTTGGAACTGTTCTGATTCTTCTTGGTGGTGCTGCTATCTGCCTTTTTCACATTAGCATTCTTTACAGCTTTTTTACTTTTAGAAGTGGCTTTCTGTTTAGGTTTTTCTCTTTTAGATGTCTTTTTTGGTGGCTGTTGTAAAAGAAAACAAAATATATACATTGATGATTAACTGTTAGCTCTGTACTCCTCTTTTCCCCTCAACAATATTAGAGAAAATTAATGTATTCAATATCACCAATAAAAAAGTATTACTAATTATCAATTTTTGAGATGACTAATATATCCAATAAATTTAATTTTATGTCAACACAAGACTAGTCATGTGAAGCCAAGAATCAAACACTAAAAATAACAGATGTCCACATTTATTCCATGCTATCAGACAGAAAACTTTATATGCATTACTTCACATGATCTTGAAAAACTCTAATATAGGTACTATTAATATGCTGTTACTTATGGTCAGTCTCTCTCAACTCGTATGTAAGTTCCATAAGGACAGGGATTTTTTTTTTTAACCATCATGTTCACTGATGTATCCCTTCTTCCTAAAATAGTGCATGGTGCACAGTAGTTGCTCAACAACTATTTATGAATATGAGGAAACTAAAGCTCAGAGAGGTTATTTTTGTCCACAGCCACATAACTAATAAACTGAGATTCAAATAGATTTGACTCCAGAACCTGTTTTCTTAAATACTAACTCACAATTGATAAGACAAAAAGCAAAGAATATACATATGGATAGATTAAAATTATAATATTGGTTTAGTTACTTTGTCTCGATCCAGGTCTATGAAATTAGAAAACATTAATCCTTCATTTAATTAACATTTCCAAAGGTAAAAGTATTTTATATAAGCAAATATCCCAAGATAACTTAAAATCTGATCTTTATATACCCAAAATACTGCAAATCACTTTTGATAGAACGTTTCTCCTAATGTTTTACACTCAACTTCTATCATCATAATTCAACCCCCCCTTTTTTTTAAGGACAGAGACACATGTTGAATTTATCCTTAAGAAAAATTAAAGTGCATAGAGCAATCTGTTCCAAAAATTAAGTGGGCTCAGGCGATTTCTAAGTGCAGTTCACTGGATATTAGTGTTTGTCTTTACTCTTGCTCCATTGCCATCACTGTACATATTTGCTTACACAAACCTAGTATCACCCTGAATTACCTCAATAACACTGTCAGCTGGGAACTAGCTAACCTATCTAGTTTAACCACTACTGAAAAATGCACTTAAGAGGTGTCAAGGGACTAACATGCTTCTAAAACTAAAGTATATAAGCTTTACTATGGATTTTTGCCATTTAGAGGCCATTTTTACTTATTTCCAAATTCTCAGAGATGTTCCAGATAGTGAGGGTTGCTGGAAAGGCATCAATGAATGGTTCATCACAGTTTTCTATGATTAACTTAAACTAAGTTTTAAGTTTATTAAGCATCCACCTAATTCACAAGAACCACACTAGGGTCTGAAAGGGAATACTAAAAATTCATAAGTTCTGTTGATGCACTTAATACATAGAATGAAATCATCACTATTAAATATCACTCTTTAGTAAAAGGGTAATAAAATCTGGACCTGTAAGACATTCAACTATTTTACAAGAAACTAAGTTATTGCAGAAAGGGTTGGAGAGGGTGAGCAAGGGGTAACAATGTTATAAACATTATCACTTAATCCTCGTTCAAATTAGATAATTAGAATCAGATCATTAAAATATTTAAGGCTAGAGTATAAGGAAGGGTGTCATTAAAATGTTAAAAGGCACACACAACATGGCACCATTTTAAAGCCTGCAAGCTGGGAGTAGTTTGAAATTTGCAGTGATAAAGGAAAATCAAGCTATCTCCATAAAATGTTATTGTGGTACAAACACATAATTAAAACTATGCTTCTTTCTATATTTAACATCACCATCTACAAGGAATAGTATTCTACAGTGTTTTAAATGGACAATTAGTCTATTCCTATTGACAAAAAGATTGCAAAAATATTGTTACAAGCACTATAGAGATAAAGAATAGGTAAGAGTGTAGGCTCTGGAGGCAAACTTACTTGTTCTGAATTTGAGCCCCAGTACATCTCCGGGCCCTAGTTTCCTCATTTACAAAACAAGGGAGATAACAATAATTATGGTTTTATGGACAGTAAATGTATCAATACTTAAAAGTACGTTTGCCCTGGCCGGTTTTGCGTAGTGGTTAGAGCATCGGCCCGCGGACCAAAGAACCGCAGGTTTGATTCTGGTCAAGGGCACGTACCTCGGTTGAGGATGGGTCCCCAGCCCTGGCCGGGGTTGTGCGGGAGGCACCAGTCGATGTGTTTCTCTCACATCAATGTTTCTCTCTCTCGCTCTCCTTCCCTTCTCTATCTGAGATAAACAGAAAAATATCCTTGGGTGAGGATTTAAAAAGTACTTTTAATGGTGCTCAACACATAGAAAACACTTATTAGCTATTACTCTAAGTGCTTCTTTTGTAAAGAAATTCTTTCATTATGCAAAAGTAGTTTCCTCCAGTAACTTGAAGTTTATGTTTTCTTTAAAAGCAAGGCAGATATATAGAATAGATACACAGAATTAAAAGCAGTTAGACAGACTCAATGACACTTGTGTTAACTAACCAAGATACATCCTGTTTATTTCATTACGTTCTGATAGATATGACTGGACCCACCAACATCTAAATCCCTGTTATAACAAATCGTTATTTTTTATTCCTCACCCGAGGATACTTTTCCATTTATCATCAGATAAGAGTGGGAGAGAGACAGAGAGAGAGACAGAGAGAAACACTGATGTGACAGAGCCACACTGACTGGTTGCCTCCTGCATGACCTGACCAGTGCCGGGGACGAACTGAAAACAAGGTACGTACCCTTGACCAGAATCGAACTCAAGACTCATTGGTCCGAAGGCCGATGCTCTAACCACTGAGCAAAACCGGCCAGGGCAACAAATTGTTATTTATACTGAATTTCAGTTACAAATTATTCTGTGACAAATTAAAGGTATGAATTCAGTAAAGTATCTTTTTTAGACAGATAAATGTTGGCATGGGAAACAGCAAAAGCTACAGAGTAAAATAACTAAACTATGTAGATATGTGTACCTAAAGGTTTCATCTTGAGCAGAGAGACAATCCAATAACTATCTCACATTGTGATCGTGTGCTTTGATCTTGCAAGTATTAAAAAAATCACACCAGCTGCCCTGAAGATAAGTTATTAGGTATAGGAGGTATAGGTAACTATAGAGAATTTTGGCAGGTAAGGCAAACATGGGTAATCTGAAATTTTGGAGGTAATGGAAAGAGGCCTTGGGAGAGCTGAGAAGGAAAGTTAAACCATGCCCACTTAAAATTTGCATGAACTTTCAAATCTTCACTACTTTCATTTCTCCTCCTATACTCAGGAAAATCTCATTCATGGTTCAAATCCAACTTAACAATCAATCACTTTCCTAAATCTTTCAAACACCACCAATTTGATTAACCCATAGTCCCCCACAGTATTTGGCCTATAATTCATTTACACCTACTTTATGGAAGGATTGTGAAACAGTGAATAAGAACACAGGTTTTAGAGCCAAATTTCCTGGTTCAAGTCCTGACTCTACCACTGACTAATTCTTCATTCTCAGGCAAATCACCCTTCCCTGTGCCTGTTTCCTCATCTATAAAATGAAGGTAATACCAGACTAGGCTACACTTAACATCCTTTTTTCACATTTCTTATCTCTGATATTGGGGTACATCTTACATTAAAATGATACCTTATAGGCAATGTAGATTTGATGAACTATGGCCATAGCTGTAGAATTTTTGTGAGGAGCAAATACATAAATACATATAAGGCAGTAGAGAAAATAAACATTTAACATGTACATTTTTATTTTTTTAAATTTTTTTTCTTTATTGATATAGTGGAGAGACAGAGGAAGGAAGAGGGAGAGAGAGATGGAAACACTGATGAGAGAGAACATTGACTGGCCGCCTCCTGCATGCCCCCGACTGGGGATCAGGCCCACAACCTGGGCATGTGCCCCGACTGGGAATCGAACTAGCGACCTCTTAGTGCATGGGTCAACGCTCAACCACTGAGCCACACCGGCCCAGCTACGCATTTTTATTAAACTATAGTTATTTATATAGTTTTCCCACTACATTACAAATTACTTGAAAAAAAATTTTTTTTCCTTTATTGATTTTAGAGAGAGAGAAAGGGAGAGGGAGAGATAGAAACGTCGATGAGAGAGAACATGGACTGGCCACCTCCTGCATGCCCCCCACTGGGGATCGGGCCCACGACCTGGGCATGTGCCTGACTGGGAATTGAACTGGCGACCTCTTGGTGCATGGGTCGATGCTCAACCACTGAGCCACACTGGCCGGGCTACATTACAAATTTCTTAAGGGCAGATCTGACAATCTCCTTGAAAACAGACACCCGACTATCTAGTCCTATCCATCTCCAGCAACCACAAGAGTGTTTGGCATAAAGCAGCCACTTAAATATTTCTTGTCATGTTCACTTCTGTATCATCTGTAGGATCTAGTTTACTCTGAACCCAGGATGTGGTTAAAAATATGATTAAAAGGGAAAAAATGCATTTCTATAGCACTGCGTTCAAAACAACTATCTTATACGCTTAAAAAATCCAAAGACAAAACAGTTTCTCATTATAAGTGAGCCAATGCCTTAGAGCTAGTAAAAACCAAGACCTCTGATTAAGTCCAGTGTGCCTCCTACTACATTAGTTGCTTATAGAAATGACTAACCTACCTATATATTTCTTTAAGCCAGAGTTGAAATTACTAAATTACAGAATAAGCTAGTGATACCATAACCTATTTATCATATTGTTTAACTTAACTCTTTTCCCATTACATACAAACGTTACTAATGATGACAAAGAATAAAAATTGTTGGCAGAGAATACAGAATGGCAACAAAGGACAACCAAACTCTGTACTAAGACTGTCTGAGTTTACCTCCAAACTCTGTATGGGCTCTTATACCCTTTTTTTTCTTTCTTTCTTTTTTCTTTTCTTTTTTTTTTAATCCTCACTCGAGGACATTTTTCTTTGCATTTATCTTCAGATAGAGCGGGAGAAGGGAGAGAGGGAAACATCGATGTGAGAGAGACACATCAAGTGGCTGCCACCCACACGACCCCAACCGGGGCTGGGGACAAACTGCAACCGATGTACGTGCCCTTAATGGGAACCGAACCTGGGACTCTCCAGTCCGCAGGCCGACGCTCTAACCGCTGAGCCAAACCGGCCAGGGCTACCCTTTCTTTTTTTTTAAAAAAAATTGTTTTAAAGCTAAAATGGGTGTAATCCAATTTTGTATAATGTCCTCCAAATAACTTTCTTTTGCTATGCCAACCTCTCCAGCTTATCCTTCGAAGTTCAGATAAAATTATTACCACCTGTGAAGTTTCCCTATTTGGATCTTTGCTCCCCCCACATGTCCTTAGAAAGAAGTAAATACTCCCTGTCTTTCTGAGCTTCCACATTACCTTACCCACAGCTCTTTTTTTAGCTAAGTTATATTCTATTGTAGTTTTTTCTCCTAATCTTTGACCCTCCCCCTCCTACCAACTAAATTAAACTGTGTAAGGGTAGAGACTCTGTCTGTTTCTTGATCTCTAGAGCAGAGCTTAAAAATGGCACTTAGTAGTTGCTATGTAATTATTTTGAAAATTGAGATGGAAAAAGATCTGTGGGGACTAGATAACCTTTAAAAATACATTCCAATCCTGAGGTTCTGTTTCATTAGCTCACTCTGCTTGCTAAAATAAACATGTTTTTCTATTAAAAGCAATTAGCCAAATTTGATTTTTAATATCACTGCCTTCCGGTACAACTTATCTATAGTGTACATTTCAGAGAGAAAAAAAGAAAGACTATTAGATCAAATCATTATGGGTGGGGCCTTGGTACCTATATATTTTAAAAAGCCCCACAGCTGACTCTCCTAGATATAAACCATGTGAGATGAGAGATAAACTTATGGTCTAGATCTGTCACCAAGCCTTTTCTATAAATTACCAGACAGTAAATATTTTAGGCTTTCCTGGTTATATATGGTCGTTGTTGCACGCTCTTCATTTACGTTTTTTACAAATATTTTAAAAGTGGAAAAACCATTCTGTTTGCAGGCTGTACAAAATTAGGCCACAAGATGAATCTGTGTACAGGCCAACTACTGGTCTAGCTCATAAATTATTGGAGATATATAGGCAAAAGGCAGGAACCGGATAAAGCAATTAATAGGATATCTTATCAAGTTATAAAGTTTATGCCAATGGCTTTTAGTTTTAAATTTTTATAAGCAAAAGTAGATGTATACTCACATTAACTTTCCTTAAGCTATTCCATAAACTCAAATTTGGATTTAAATCACAAGTTCTACAAAGAGCATTTTGAAGACAAAAGCACATGAATTAGCAGCTCTGGAAAGAGCAATACAGAGAATGCATTTTTTTTTCCTTTTAATCCTCACCCGAGGACATTTTTGCATTTATCTTCAGATAGAGCGGGAGGGAGAGGGGGGGAAGAGAGAGAGAGAAACATCAATGTGAGACACATCGACTGGTTGCCACCCACACGACCCCAACCAGGGCGGGGACAAACTGCAACCAAGGTACGTGCCCCTAGGGGAAACCGAACCCGGGACTCTCTGGTCCGCGGGCCGACGCTCTAACCGCTGAGCCAAACCTGCCAGGGCGAGAATGCATTTTTAAAAATCATTATATATTTACTGCATCCTCAAAGTACAAAAATGAGGTTACACTCCGCTCACAGAGGCAAGGCTAAATGAGATGCAAGACCTGAAAGTACATGACTGAACAGTTTCTTCTCCTTGTTATGTACCAATAAATGTTTATTGAACAAGTGGTATTTCACAGGTAGACTGTCAGATCCTGGAAAGCAGAGGCCATGTCCCTCTTTTCCCCCCACATAGCAAAGTGCTCAGGTAGAATAAGATAATTGCTTTGAATGAATGAGAATGATGAATCTATCCCCAAATGTTTTATTATTCACACAACAATGCCCAACCTCATGGATTCTCCTAGTCTGGCTTGAACGTACATTATTACTCTAGCCTCACTCATTGCTTTATTTCTGGATACAACCACCTAACCACAAGAAAGTGTTTGTCAAAGGTACCCTGTACTTTCCTGCTCCCCATCTTTGTTCACATTGTCCAACTTCCCTTTCTATTCCCAAGATCAACTTCAAATGGTTCTTCTTCCATTTTTCCCCAAAGCTTTCCCTCATCAACAGAGAGAGAGAGATTCTTTTCAAAATTCTATATTAAGTATATCACTCAAACTATGTTTTGGCTAGAAAGTATCTTCTGTAACGCCAATAGCACTTAGCATAGTCCCAAAACTTGTGTATAGGAAAAAATTAGGTAACAGGTATAAAACAAAAAGAAGAAAAGGCTAGTTTCCAAACTATTGTGGATTTATTTTTAAGATTCTGGCTTGCTATTTTTCAATATGCTGTGAGTGGTTCAATCAAGACCATCCAGTATTGTAGGTATTTTTGATGTGCTAAAGGAAAACAGGTAAGAATAGACAGCTGCCATGAATTATAGCTAGTACAATGTACTATAATCTAAATGTTTAAAATATTAATAATATAGCTTTTTTTAAATCTGAAGGGGATTTTCCATGTCTCTGATAACCGTGAAGGTATAAAATCAGAGGAATGACACAAGCACTTTTTGAAGGAAGGCAAAAAAAGAAAAAAAAAAAACAACCTTGGGAGAGAAGGCTTACCTATCTTTTATAGGCAGCTCTTTGAAGGAGGGTCTCCAAAAAAGACGCCTGTCACAGAGCCAGAATCCTGTCCTCACAGCAGAAAGGTTGTACTGGGTGAACAGATGAACAAAATAAAAATTAGCTTAAAATACACTATTCTTATAACAACTTGGCTGAGAAAACTCAAGAGTGCCAAGAGTAAAGAATGTGCAAGTCTCGTATATATTTCACAAAAGATTATAAAAACAAGTTTAAATCTAAATAGATTTTATTATAGTGATTA
This sequence comes from Tadarida brasiliensis, assembly GCA_030848825.1. Taxonomy (NCBI): domain Eukaryota; kingdom Metazoa; phylum Chordata; class Mammalia; order Chiroptera; family Molossidae; genus Tadarida; species Tadarida brasiliensis. Next base: position 79,786,836 of record CM061264.1, read on the forward strand.
TTCAGCTTTGCCTTCCAACAAAAGGTTTAATAGTTTATAAAGTTTTGTAATCTCTCTGATAAAATTATGAGACGGGAATTCTTGTGTGTGTGTGTGTGTGTGTGTGTGTGTGTGTGTGTGTTTAATCCTCACTCAAGGATATACTTAGAGAGAGGAAAGGAAAGACAGAAACATCGAAGTGAGAGAAACATCGATTGGTAGCCTTCTGTATGTACCCCAACCGGAGATCGAACTCGCAACCTAGGTGTGTGCCCTGACCAGGAATCAAACCAGCCACCTTTCAGTGTATGGGAAAACACTCCAACCAACTGAGCCACTCCAGCAGGGCAAATCTTTTTTATAACATAATTAAGGACTAACAAAACTTTCACATTCTCCCTCCTACCACTACCAAATCATTTTTCAAATGGTCCAAATATATGTTTACCAGAAATTATAATGCAAAGTTTCTCTTATTTGGCAAACATTATAGAATGGCTCACTCAACATCCCCCTCTTTATTTGCCTTCCTCCTACAGAGACAGGAAAGCTAACACCTGGATCTCACAGCTTTCCTTTCAGCTAGACGTGGCCACATATTAAAGTTCTGGCCAATTTGATATACAAGGAGAACTCTGGTAAAAGACATCCCTTTAGGGGTGGGGGTGGGGAGGGGGGAGCCAAAATCACTAGAAGAAAGCTCTTTGCTCTTTCCCATCTGGAACAGGGAAACAATGCCTAAAGGTAAAACAAACATCTTGTAATCATAAGGTTAAATGCCACATATAAAGATGATGGCTCAGGAAGAAATATGGTACCCAAATTCTTGATATCTTTTTTCCTGAGATGCTATATTGGAGCAGAACTGCTTATCTGTGGACTTCTTGCCATTAAAAAAAAAAAAAAGGAACTTCTGTTTTGGACATTATTACTGACGTTTTTAAGTATTTACAGCTGAAGACATTCCTCATTCATATTCAGATACATTCTCAATACTTACAAAGTAAAAGTCTAGTTTTATACTTTTTCTAGAGATAAGAATGTTAGAAAAACACTAGGAAACAAAAATTACATATAAAATATATAAAATGAAAAAAGAAGTTAAGTATGCTTTTAAAGGTCTAAAAAATATATCAGACTTATTTCTTCCAACCTGGAAAGTACTGCTTCTCCCTTTTCCCTGTACTCTCCAGTAATTTCTCTTGTGTCTAAAGTCTAATATCTATGAATGGGCTGCCTGAATATGATGTAATCTCACCGGTTCAGTTTAGCAGAATTCCCCCAAAGATGCTAACCCAATATGGAAACCAGTTCATTTTCAAAGTAAGTTTACAGAAAAAAACTAAATCTGTCATTTTTCTATTTTATCATTTTAAAGAAACGTCATCTACCAGTTTCTTCCTGGTTCCAAATTGTTCTCTTTCTGCAAATGTTCAAGAGCTCAGATGATAAAAAAGTTAAAAACAGCTCATTTATAAAAACAGTTACTACCCAAGTAATTCTCAGGAAGAGCACCTTTTCATTTGAGTTAATTCCAAAGAAAAAGAGAATTTAAAAAACTGTGAACCACTCAACTGCATATCATAGAAACAGAGGTAAGGTGTAGAGAACTTCGAACAAAATGCCTTAGCAATTATTGGCTGACATGCTAATGTGACATATCTTCTTACAAAAGACTTTCCAAAAACAAGAAAAGCCCTGGCTGGTATAGCTCAGATGGTTGGAGTGTCATCCCATACACCAAAAGGTTGTGGGTTTAATTCCCAGTCAGGGCACATACCCAGGTTGCAGATCCAATCCTGGTCGGAGTGTATATGGGAGGCGACCAATCGATGTTTGTCTCTTAACATCGTTATTTCTCTCCCTCTCCCTCTCCCTTCCTCTCTATAAAAAAAAAAAAAAAAAAAAAAAAAAAATCAATAAAAATATTAAAAAATAAACGAACAAACAAAACAAGAAAAGGTAAAATTAACCTTGTTAATTACTCCAAGAATCTAAAGTAGAATATAAAACTGATCTTAACAGGAAGAAGTCTTTATTTATGAAAGTAAAATTCACTCCAGGAAATAAAGAGAACACATATTAACTTCGTAATTTTCTATGAAAAAAAGTCTGCAAAAAATTCCATCTATAGGCAATCTACCATTTTTTCCAATCAACCTGCAACTCTTCCTCCTAATGGCCTCTTAAGGACCAAAAATACTTCCATTTATGAAGTCCCTAACAAGGTTGTCACTTAACCAAGTCCTCAAAAAAAAAATGGAATAAAGAACAGCTATCACAGAAATATTGTTCCTCCTGTTAGCATTTACCTTCCAAAGGCAATCAGAGCTTTTCATAGAAATGGAATCAGCAGTCAAGTTTTTGAGGAGAGCCCTAAATTTGAAAGTCTTTAGAGCAATAAAGAATACCTATGCTTATTGGAGGGAGATTTATCCCGATCATTTCTCAGTCCAGATTTTGCTAGCATTGTATTTTATGAAGTCTGCTTGTATCAGCCAAAGCAGAAAATAGAGAATAATGATACAGCTTTTATGTTGGGTAACTTTATATACTTAATGTCCGTGAAAGCATTTTTCAATTTGCCTTTTTCCTCCATCATTTGACCTGGGTTTCTAGCAAAAAATCCTCTCATTTATGGTACTGTAGAAAGAAAGGTTTTGATTTATAGTGGACAGTTTCACTTGTGATCATTATCCAGTAACCTATATGGTTATAAATCAGGAGTCATCTATATTCACAGACTTCAACGAATTCTACTTAGAACAATGAAACAATAATCTGGAAAGCAAATAAGAAAATGAATAACTTTCTAAATCCAGTCTTCCTGCACTTTAGTAATGAAAGGAAGATTGGATTTAGAAATTCTACATGTGATAAAAGGTCAGCTTAATACTAACAATAATAGCAGCAGCTAATACTTAGTCCTTGTGCCAAGCACTGCTCTAAGTGCTTAACATAAAGTCATTTAATATAACCCTTTGAGGCTGATACTATTATTATCCCCATTTTACAAAACAGAATCTGATGTTTACAGAGTTTAAATAACTTGCCCAAAGTCTTACAGTGGTACAGCTGGGATTTGAACCCAGATAGTTTCCAAAAGCCCATGCTCATAACCATACTGCCTCTACAAAAAAAATCAGATGCTTATAGTCTATGACAACTTTTCATGCTTTAACTCTGCCTTTAAAAAGATTTTAGGGGAAGCATAGCAAATACATAGTATATAAACAAAAATTTGTTGAATGAAGACTACTATGACTGTAAAATTGCCACTATTACATATGCATATATAAACAAACATGTTTTTCTCCCAGATCTTCTTAAAATCTATTCCATAAAAACCTTAGTGGCTCAGATTACTCATCTTCCTTTACACCAAAAATATATTAAGATATTTATGAAACATCTGCTAGCTTTGTAATATTCTTTCAATTATGAAGCATTTCAAACTTTACTGAGGTCTTTATACAATTTGACATTAAAACAAGCATGGATTTTAAATACCTAAAAGCAAATATATACAAAATACACATACATAAAATCAGAGTTCACAACATCTTTATTCCCGCTAACCTAGAAGTTATCAACTGGAGGTGATTTTACCCTCTAGGAGACCTTTGGCAATGTCTGGAGACATTTTTGGTTTTCACAAATGCACGTTGGGAAGATGTGCCATTGGCTCTAGTGGGCAAACATTCTACAATGCACAAGACAGCCCTCCACAATGAAGAACCATTTTGGCCTAAAATGTCAAGCCACATTAATCAAGTCCTAAATAAGACCAAGTATATTACTCAACTTATAGAGCAAGTTCTGACCAGTGAGGGGGGCACCAAAACAAAATAATAGAATCTACCAAAACACTATTAATAGCAATAGAAAATCATTTCCTTGTACCCATTCGCCATCTACTGGACTGAAGATACACAAAAAGGAAAGGGTAAAATTAACCCTTTAAATGGTTCAGCAGCTCTTCCCATCCTGAAGTTTCACTTTGAAAACTAAAAATATTCAACATTTTACAAAAATCTGCAAGTAAAGGAAAATAGCAGGTATTCCTTAAGTGATACAAAACTTGCCCATCAATCAAACTTCAAATGCCTTATTCTCATTAAATAATCCCCAACAAATTGAGAAAAAAAGTGGTGGTCCTTAAACCCATTGTTTTTTCCCATAAAACAGAATAAAATGGTTCAAAAACATCATAATTTATTAATATACCATGAAAAAAATTCTCAAAAAATCTGCTCCTTTGTGTTCCTGCTCAGGATATGCACCCCTCCCCGTCCCTTCTCTTCCCATGTGACCAACTCTAGTCAAGGTCCAGCTCAAATCCAGTCCACATCAACCTCACTCTTCCTTTTTTGTTGTTAATCCTGACCCGAGGATCTTTTTCTGTGGAGTATTTTTTAGATAGTTGGAAGGGAGGGAGGGGGAGAGAAAGAGAGAAACATCGATGTGAGAGAGACACAATTGGTTGCCTCCCACATGACCCAGACTGGGGCCAGGGAGCGAACCTGCAACCCAGGTATGTGCCTTTGACCAGGAATCGAATCTGCGACCCTTCGGCCTGAAGGCTGATGCTCTAATCACTGAGCAAAAACTGGCCAGGGCCAAATCTCACTCTTTTCCAACTTTTACACTCTGATATGACAACAAAACTAATAGCTTCTTAAGGGAAAGAAAGGGTTTATACACTTAACTACATGTCTTCAGAGTTAAAAACAACCAATAAAGAACTGATGGTCCCTAGAATCTGTTCTCTGGCTATAGCAGAGAACATTATATATTTATATAGCAGGAATATTTAACTCTCCCCAGGAAAAGAAATTAGAAAAAAAAAAATCCACAAAATTTTACCTCCTCTTCACTTTCTTTATCTTCATCCTCTGAAGACTCTTCCTTGTTTTTCTTTTCATCTTCATCACTGCTAGACTCATCTGACAGAATTTCAGGACATTTGGTTCGCTTTGCTTTCCTTGCCATTCCGGAACTGTTCCGTTCCTTTTTGTTGCCTTTGCTAGAAGTTTTTTTAGATTTTGGCAATGGCTGCATAAAATAAAACAAACACCAATGAGGTATTATATTTCTAGGTCAATCAACCATTTGAGACCTATTTCTGAACTCAATTCTTCTTGTTCTTGTCTCAAGATATATTTCCAAGCTTAACAGCTTTAGAGAATAATTCATCTTTAACTTAGTCAAGTTAATTTTTTTTGTCTTAACTACCAATATCCTTTCATTTGTATTCTAAACATCTAAACAAGAGACTCTTCACAAATGTTTAAATATGCATCCTATGTTCTGACATTGGAATAGAAGCTCAAGTACACACTGTGTTAAGCTCTGACAGTTTACACTTTATCAAGACAATATTCTGAATTAGACTTATAATTTATTTCATTCCTATAAACATTTGTCACTGCCAGAGAAGGTTCTTGTTTTAGGGGACCCTCCAATCAAAGGCTTGGGAGGAATCATCCATGAAGTAAATAAAATCTCATTTACACATCTTTGAATTTATGAACTATATAGTTTATAGTCATTTACCTCTGGGCTCTACTTTCAATAATACCAGCATTATATTCTCACTGATGATTATAAATATGCAGTAAGTACTAAGTATGTTAATTATGAAACTAAGAACCACAAAATAAGTGTACTCTTACTTTGATATTCAATTAAAACACATATTTAAAAGGAGATCATGTGAGGAAAATGATTATATTAACCAACAAATTTAATTTTTACATGCTTTTTTAGGGTAGAATTTGCTAACTTCTAAAACTGAAAACCATAAAATAACCCTACATAAAGGATCTGAAAAAATGTATACTAAGGAGTTAAAATTACTTATTTCCAAAAGTATGGGTATCTTTTGTTTTTATTTTTGCCTGTTATTTTCTGAAATAAACAGAAACATTAAGAAAAATTCCGTAATATAACCTAAGATATACAACTGTATAAATGTTAATGATAACTTTAGGCACTAGCTTATGAAACTAGTGGAACCACAGGTCCCTTCTCTCCCAGGAACTTCCAGTCTTAGAGGTCACTGTCACCTACACAAAATTTAAGAAAACGTGGCTGCTTGTGTAACATAGTGTTCTCAGGCAATCTACAATGTACAGAATAGACCCTAACTTGCCCAAACAACCTACCCTTCAAAAAGCAGACTAGGAAACAGCCAATCTAGGTCACTCTAGAAATTTTAAGTTAGTGGACCAAAGATATTTGTCAGAAGGGTTCTCTACAAGAAACTTGCTTGAATGAACACAGATATCCTTGTTATGTGAACTATTACCATGACCAGGAAACAAATCCATTTAGATAAAGTCTTTGATATCACTGTTTGGAGAAAATATAACTCTGTCTAAACTCACTACTCACAATATGTTAGAAAAATATGACAACCCTCACTTTCTCAGCTCTGGAACTAGATGCAGATAGTGAGAATATTAATCTGCATATGGAATTAGTAATATGAGGACTGGAATGGTTACTGAATAAACCTATACAAGAAAATGAAAGCTGTTAAATCATTCAAATAACCAATCAAGAAAATGTAACTTCCAAAAATAAATAAGCTTTTAATTTTAAAAAATAGTAATAATAAATGTGTGAGAACTTTCCTATATTGGTTTTTAACTAACAAGTTGAATCTATTACTCAGAATCCAGTGTCAACAGCATCATCCCCTTTTATAAACAATCTGATTAACAAATAATCAAGGAAGAAGTACAAAAGAACAGTAAAACAATGTTAACTCAACAATATTAAGATTATTATGGAAGAAACAAAATTAGTACTGAATTTATAGTGTTCTCCATAAATGATGAAAGTGTATGGTAGCATAGAAAATAGCTTAACATACCACTAGATTAAGTAATAATCAGAATCAAATATGAAAAACGGATGTAAGACTTAGATTCCATAGGAAGGATAAAAACAGTGCTTCTGCCCTGGCCAGTTTGGCTCAGCAGTTAGAGCGTCAGCCTGAGGACCAGAGAGTCTCGGGTTCGGTTCCTGCTAGGGGCACATACTCTGGTTGCAGTTTGTCCCCGGCCCCGGTTGGGGTTGTGTGGGTGGCAACCACTCAATGTGTGTGTCTCTCACACATTGATGTTTCTCTTTCCCTCCTGCTCTATCTGAAGATAAATGCAAAAAATGTCCTCGGTGAGGATAAAAACAAAACAAAAAACAGTGCTTCTCAAAGTGTGGTTCATAGACCCGGGGTGGGGGGCGTGGGGGGCAGGTTTCCTGAGAACTTTTCAGAAGCCTAGAGGTCAAAACTATTTTTATTATACCATTTTTATTATACCAAAACACTTATTAGCTTTTTCACTGTGTTGACATTTATACTGATTACACAAAAGCAAACGTGGGTAAAACTGCTCACACCTTTCTACTTACTAGTCAAGCAGAAGCAGCAAACTGTGCTAGTAGTCATTATATTCCTCACAACCACACACTAGCAGGGGGAAAATGGTGTTTCACTTAGGAATGTCTTTGATGAAGCAGTAAATATTAATTGTATTAACTAAACCTTTGAGTACATCTTTAGAATATCTGTGTAACAAAATGGGAGGTACAACCGAGTACCTCGGCTACAAATTGAAGTTCAATGGTTTTCTCAAGAAAATACACTTGCACTATTGAATTGTGACTTAAGCTAGTTACTCTTTTCATGGAACACCATTTTTAAAAGAATAATTGAAAAACTATGCCTTCTTGGCCCAGCCACTGTGGCTCAGTGGATTGAGCATCCTCCCATGGACTGAGAGGTCCTAGTTGAATTCCTGGTTAGGGCACATGCCAGGTTTGGGTTCGATCTCCAGCAGGGGGCGTGTAGGATGCAGCCAATCAATGTAGCTCTTACATCAATGTTTCTACCTCTCCCTTCCTTTCTCTCTTAAAAAAAAACAGTAAAAATATATCAACAAAACTATGCCTTTTTGGACTTAGACATTTGATAGACATGGTCTCAAAAATGAAGAACACGAAACTGCCAGTTCAAGGAAAATAACCAACTATTCATGGCCAATAATAAATTTCAAACTTCAAGTGAAATTAGAATTTTGGAAAATGTCTACTACCATGAACTTGATAGCCTCCCAATACCTAAAGATTTTTCTGATGAGATGGTGGCTGTACTAAATAAATAATGTGACTTATTGACAGTGTTTAATGAAACATGCCAACATTTGGAAGATATGCATAATTCAGGGAACCAATATTTCCCAAATGGTGAATGCATATTACAAAATCATGCATAGGTAAAAGGTCCAAGTTCATTAACATGATATCAGATATCACATTACAACTAAACATTAAGAAACTACCACTGTGAAGTTTTGATGTTGTATCAAAGGACAATATCCACAATTTTTAAAAAAGATTTAAAAAATATTCCTCCTTTTTCTGACTATATACCTTTGTGAGGCTCAGTTTTCTTCACATACTTCAAGCAAAACAATACATTGCAATAAACTGAAACGCAGAAGCAAATGAGAGTACAGCTGTCTTTTCTTAAGTCAGACACGAACAGATTTGCAAAGACAAATTTGCAAAATAAATATGCTGTTCTTTAGTTATTTTTCATACAAAATATTACTTTTGTTACCATGTAGTGGGCTTACTGTTATTTTAGAATTTTTCAGTTTTATTTATTTTTCTTAAATCCTCACCTGAGGATATTTTCCATTTATTTTCAGACAGAGGGGGCACGAGGAGGGAAAGGGAGAGGGAGAGGGAGAGGGAGAGGGGGAGAGAGAGAGAGAGAGAGAGAGAAAGAGAGATGTTGATGTGAGAGAGACACATCAATTGGTTGCCTCCCACACAACCCCAACCAGGGCTGGGGACAGAACCGCAACTGAGATACATGCCCTTTACGGGAATCAAAACCGTGACTCTTTGGTCTGTGGCCTGTTGCTCTAACTGCTGAGCCAAACCAGCCAGGGCTAGAATTTTTCAGCTTTAATTTAGAATACAGTCCTGGCCAGTTTTTGCTCAGTGGTTAGAGCATCAACCCATGGACCAGAGGGTCACAGGTTCAATTCCTGGTCAAAGGCATATACTTGGATTGCAAGTCTGATCCCCGACCCCGTCCAGGGCTGTACAGGAGGCAACCAATCAATGTGTTCCTCACACATCTATGTCTCTGTCTCTGTCTCTCTCTCTCTCTCTCTCTCCACCTTCCTCCTCCCTTCCACTCTAAAATAATAATTTAGAATACAGAAAATATCAAAATAACCCATGTAAATAAAAGCTCTTGGGGGTCCTCTTTAATTTTTAACAGGGTAGTAGAGTCCTAAAACCAACACATTTGAAAATCACTGAGGAAAAGATGAGTAAAAAATATCCTTCATAACTTAGGCAACTTACTAATTGCTTCTGAGGAAAATGTTCAACTTGTCATATGAAATTCTAAAGAAGTAGAGGTATAGCCATAGTAGAAGTATAAAAACAACAGAAACATAATCTCTCATCTTTAAATAAGCCAATCTGAAACACTAAAAAAAAATCACTATACTCCTTGGGTTTGTAGCTGTATGATGCAAATATCATTTATCTGCCCTTGTCCAGATAATGGTAAACAGGACCAAGAGCAGACAAAAACAAAGTCCAGAGTTATTTTCTGGTTTCTAGTCTTTCCCTTGCTGATGGTGCTCCCCTGAACCCCTAGGACCTCTAGGATGATTTCACAATTTTCCTTCCTCTCAAAATGAGGAATATAAAAATACTTGCTGACAGACTTAAACTGAAAAATCAAGGTCATATAAGTAACTTTGGTAGACACTTTAAGTCAATGATGTTATTTGTTACTATTAAACAATTAGGGTAAACCTAATCTAGATTTTAGGAAGAGTAGGGTAAACTATAAGGCCATTTTAAATCTCTGTCCAGCTCCTGGGCCTTGCAGAGGATTCTCAGAACCAAATCCAAGAAACTTATTAACAGTTACCTTTATGTCACTTTTACATAACTTTATTCAAGTATCTAGAAAGCATCCAGTTCTAATACACCCTATCTTGTTTTTCATGACCTGATTTCAGGTTGCACACCAGCCCAACACTTCATTCTTAACTCAACCAGTTTCTGTTCTTCCATTGCATTCTAGATATATAACTCTAGATACTTAGTTTGTATTTCTGTCCCATCTGATATTAATTAATAATTACTTTTCTTGATCTTATAGCTTTTATATCTGATAAGGAAGAACATATCTATATGCCTTCTATGTTATTTCTATCTTGACACTGTTGCAGATAGGTCAAAGAAAGGCATATTCTTTGAATATAAACAATATTGTCCTGGCCGGTTTGGCTCAGTGGTTAGAGCATTGGCCTGCAGTCCGGAGAGACCCAGGTTTGGTTCCCGCTAAGGGAATGTACCTCGGTTGCAGTTTGTCCCTGGCCCTGGTTGGGTAGTGCGAGAGGCAGCCACTCGATGCGTCCCCTTCACATCGATGTTTCTCTCTCTGTCTCTCTTCCTCTCTCTCCCTCCCACTCTATCTGAACAAAAAATGGAAAAATGTCCTCGGGTGAGGATTTAAAAAAAAAACCAAAAACAATATTACTGAATGTTGACAGCAATGCTAACTAAATTGTACCATAAAAAAGACAAAGTGCCCTGGTAGGGTGGCTCAGTTGGTTGTAGTGTCCATACACCAAAAGGTTGCAGGTTCGATTCCTGGTCAGGGAACGTATCTAGGTTGTGGGTTAGACCCCTGGTTGGGCATGTATGGGAGGCAACTGATTGATGTTTCTCTCTCACATCAATGTTTCCCTCTCACCCTTCCTCTCTCTCTAAAAATCAATAAAAACATATCTTCAGGTGAGGATTAAAAAAAAAAAGGACAAAGTAAGGAGAAGCTATAAATAATTGATTTGTTACTAAAATAATACAAATTGGTCCTCACTTTGCCAGAAGGCTTTGGATGCATTAAGAAATTCAAGATCCTCTTCACCAGTTCACTATTTACACCTGATCTCTCCAAATCAAGAACCTCACAGATGCTTTTTAACATGGCGTTTCTGAATCTGAAAAAGAAAGTAAAAGAAACCAAGATGATTATGTATGAAAGCTTATAAACAGTCTCCACAGTATAAATACAATAGCTGCCCAGCTGGTGTGGCTCAGTGGTTGAGCATCGACCCATGCACCAAGATGTTGCCGGTTCAATTCCCGGTTAGGGCATATGCCCAGGTTGTGGGCCCGATCCCCAGTAGAGGGGCATGCGGGAGGCAGTCAATCGATGTTCTCTCTCATCGATGTCTTTCTCTCTCTCTCTCCATCTAAAATCAATAAAGATAAATAAATAAATAAAAAAAATAAATAAATGCAATAGCTAACCAAACTGGTTAGGCTACAAACCTTTAAAAAGTACCCAATATTTCTCTGAATCTTAGAAGTGCTCCTAATAATCTTTTATTAGTGTACAAATACAACCAGATTAGAGTATTAAAAAACTGAAAACACCATTTACCAATTAAATTTTAAAGGTAGTAAAAGAATACCTAAATTCATTCACTAGAAAATAATGTAGAAAGTTTTCACTATAAAATTCATGGACTTGATCATTTATTCTTCTGGCTGCTGATTGTGACTATATATTACATTTTCCCCTGAGCATTCCTACCATAATGTTTCAATGAAGGAATAGATAATCATCTTTATTATTTAGTTACTGTTTTTTTTAATGCCAGGTGGCAGAATTTTATGGTTTTAGTAACACAAATACAATGTGTACACAATCTGTCCATTCATTTTCTTTGTTATGCACCCCAGCATTGGAATTGGTCTCTTATCGCCAGCTGGGCTGCTCTTTCCACAATGGCTTTGTGGTTCTTTGAGGATATGCTGAGAAATCTCAGCACAGTGAGATCTGTTGCACATCAGCAGCACTTCAAGCTCCTTGATGTTGTGGACCAGAAACTTCCGAAAGCCACTGGGCAGCATTGTCCTCTGTTTTCTTGTTGCTCCCATAACCAATGTTGGGCATCAAGATCTGGCCTTTGAATCTTCTTCCACTGTTAATGACTCTGTGTTTCCACCAGTTACACTTAAATTTGACACATCAGTCTGACTGGTGCCGGATGAACTTCTTTTTGACAATCTTGGGTTTCATGGGGGGTCTGAGGGCAGTGATAGTGCCAAGTAGGAGATGGCTGTCACCTCCAAGGGCAGCACCAAGGAAGGGGATTATTCAGAGTTCTTAAACTGCAGAGAATTTAATAAACAAAAGCTCTAATATATCATCTTGCTTGTATTATGGTGAAGGACACGGTTTCTATCAAATTGATTTCTTCAAAATAGCTTAAATGGTACTTATAAGTGGAGGAACAGAGTGGCTAATAGGACAGCAACGAGAGAAAGTTTTCACTATATTCCCTTTAGACCTTCTGAAATTCGGACTGTGAACGATGTACCTATGTGTATCATTCCTCTAAGAAATAAAAATGTTCGTGTTTTTAATAATCTTGATAGCCACTATTTATTGGAAAGTAATGAAGATCACAAATAATAGTTATAAAGACAAATCGGGCCTTCGCATTTAAAGCAAAGAATTAGCAGTCTACTAATAATGTATGGGTGATCACACTAAATGTTTAAAAATAGAATTTAAAGCACACTGATCAAAACATAATATTTATAAAAATAACTTACTTTTTCAACATTTCTTCCTTCTTTTTATATTGGGTACTTCCTTTTTCAAATGGAAAACCACTGAACTGACCCACATTCTTCTTTAATGAGGACACCTGAAAATGTTTCTCTTATTATTAATGCTACTTATTACCCAATAATGTACACAAGAAAAAACTCAAAGCCAACACCTTCCTTTTCACATCTGTCTCTAAGTTACAATATTGGTTTATACAACTTTTCTTATTCACACTTAAAAACTGTATTTATTACTAAAATATTAACATATGTATTTTTAAATTTACTTTTATTGTTGACAGTATTACAGATGTCCCCTATTTCCCCCACTTTGGCCCCCTCCACCTGGCCCCTACCCTACTCCAGGCCTTCACCACACTATTGTCTGTGTCCATGGGCTATGGATATATGCATATAAATTCTTTGGTTAATCCCTCCCACCCTTTCCACTGAGATCTGTCAGTCTGTTCCATGCATCCATGCCTCTGGAATGATTCTGTTGGTCAGTTTATGTTGTTCATTAGATTCCACATATAAGTGAGATGATGGGATATTTGTCTTTCTCTGACTGGCTTATTTCACTTAGCATAATAATCTATAGGTCCATTATAAAAGGCTTACAAACTTAATTTTTTGAAAATGACAATTTGAATAAACTTTCATCTGGAAATTTTTACTGGTAATCATAAAGTCAAAACTAAATGTTATCTGACAGTGCCAGGGGATATGGAAAGTTACTACTTAAAAAGACATCCTTTCCCTCAGAAATACAAGTAATATTTCTTATTTTCCAAATAAAAAAAGTCAGGGATTTCATTCTTTGAAAAGTAAAGAACACAACACCTCCAAAAGTTAATACCATTTAACAATGGGACTCGTGTAAATTAGACTGCTGTGAAGATCATGAGATAACACAGATGAAAAATGTCAAACTTTACTTTTGCCCATGCACAATCCCAAAGTAATTTCCTCAATTAAATGGAAGGCTGAAGTTGTATGTATAGTACAGAAGCCCCCATCCATGGATACTGCAGTCTGAAAAAATTGTAATTCCAGAAATAAACAGTTCATAAGTTTTACACACCATTCTAAGTAGCTTGATGAAATCTCAAGGCATACCACAGGCATGTGAATCATCCCTTTGTCCAGCATATCCAAGACCATGACTGGATGCCTAAAACAAGTTAGTATTGAACCCTACTGTTTTTTCCTACATACATGTACCTATCATAAAGTTTAGTATATAAATTAGGCAAAGTAAGAGGTTAACAATAACCAATAATAATAAAGAATAATTAAAACAATATACTGTAATAAAAAATATGTGAATGGCTTTGGGGTCATTAAGTAAAATAAGGGTTACTTGAACAAAAGCACTGTGATGCTGAGAGTCAATATGATAACCAGCCAAGACCTCCTACTAAGTGACTAAAGAGTAGGTAAGGTATACAGCATGGATACACTGGACAGATTCACATCTCAGGCAGGACAGTGTTAAGATTTCATCATGCTACTCAGAGTGGTGTGCAATTTAATGCTTATGAATTTATACCTGGAATTTTCCACTTACTATTTTGGATCACAGCTGACTACAGGTAACTAAAACTAAGAAAAGCGAAACCATGGATAAGGGGGGACTACTGTGTATGCTCCCTGTCCGTTAGTCACTTAGTAGCTGGCTCAGATGGACAGTGGTGGTATTTCAGTGCTTGCGTTCAAGTAACCCTTATTTCATTTAATGATGGCCCCAAAGCACAAGAGGAGTGATGCTGGCAATTCAGATATATCAAGGAGAAGCCGTAAAGTGCTTCCTTAAGTGAAAAAATGAGCACTGTACAGTACAATAAGGTATTTTGAGATCACATTCACATAACTTTTATTATAGTATATTGTTATCATTGTTCTCTTTCATTATTGCTTATGGTTCATTTCTTACTGTGCTTAATTTAGAAATTAAACTTTATCATAAGTATCTATATATAGGAAAAAACAGTATGCATAAGTTTAGTACTATCCATGTTTCAGGCACTCACTGGGGGTCTTGGAATGTATCGCATGCAGATAAGAGGAGACTACTGTAAAATAATTCAATAAATGAAACTGACTTATTTTAACAAATCTACTGGCAAAGAATTACCACCTAATTTATCAGATATTTGCTCAAAATGATATATAATTAATATTGTATTTATTCTGAATGACTAAAAAACAAAAAATCCAGAAAATAATTTCTTACACAATTAGAAACCACTAAGATCACAATTTGACATTTCACTAAGGCATAAAAACGATTTCCATAGAAAGAGCCCTAGATATCACAATCCTAATTGCCAATATCCAGCTATGTATCCTGTTATAAGTCATTTAAAAACTATGTGTCTCAGTGTATTCACTTGTATGGTAAGAAAATTGAACTAGTTAATTGCTAAAGTGCTTTCTAGGGCTAAAATTATGCTTCTATTATTAATTATTTTACTACATATATATACTACTAGGTTAAAGGTATAAAAAAAGTCTTACTGTGCCTGGTCTGTTGTAAAGTAGTTTATGTAGATTTCTAAGTTCATCTGTTTTCTTCTTACTCAGAAAGAAATGTATCCTTTCAATTTCACACAGTTTCTGCCCCTTTCCTAGAAAAAAATACCACAATAATTAAAGTTAAATATCATTGTGTTAATATACTTACAAATTTAACGAAAATTATTTTTACAGCATAATTTACATAACTTTTGCTTTAATAATGCAAACTAAATAAAATAATACCAATAATATATTACTACTTAGTAAACATTGAAAACTAAGCACTGTTAATCATTTTGTATATTTAGGCATTTTCACCATAAAAATGAAAGAACACAGAATAAACTTACCTTGTGCAATTGTAAATGGCTCTCTTTGTAAAGAAGAGACTTGCATTGTCAACCTCTCTACTTTTTTCTTTTCCCTCTTGCCTTCCACGATGAGACTCTTTTCTAGAAATTAATTTAATACTTCTTAAATAACAAAAAGTTTAAAGAGTATATTAACTTTAGCGGATAAACATGTAGAAAATAATCAAAGAAACCTAATAACATACTGTTCTCCTTAGCAGGATTTTAAGAAAATAAGATAACAGAGATGAAAATACTTGATCGGTTAATAGCAACACCAAAAATTTTTTTTTAGAGTAACATTATACTTATCTGGCAACCTTACAAGGGATCCATTTTTTAAAAAAAACAGAAAGCAAACAAATTTCAATCCAACTACAATTATTGCTATGAAAGTCCAGTCACTTTGTGAAAAATGAACGCCCTCACTTAGCCTATTTCTTTGATTAGACGTAATTCTATTAATTGAAATTCAGTTTATGTACCTCAGAAAACAGTTAGTTTAGAATAAGATTATAAAAACTTCAAAAGACACACAAAGAAAAGCAACAATTTAGTAAGCTGACAAAAAAGAGAACAAAAGACTTTAAGTAAGGCAAAGCAGCCTGGAGTTACTAGGAATAGGGTAAAACACTACAAGTTTACATTTACTGCAATCAACTGGGAAGGCATTACTTTGTAGTTTAATAAATGATGTTCATAAATCATTACAAAAATGTTAAATTCTGTTTAGTTCAGGCTGCTTTTTTAAAAAGAAGGTAGGCAATATAGAACATACGCTTTAAAACTTAAAACACTAAGCCCGCTTTTCTAAAACCACTTACCTACTGACTGAGATAAAGTCAGATAAATAAAGAGGACACCATACTGTATCATTGGAGAGCCTTCAAATCATTTAACTGAATGCTTGTTTTGTGCAAAGCTGCATTAGCTATTAAGGGAGGGTTGAGCAGATGATTAAGACATCAACTATCTCTTTTAGAAGATCATGTTGCCCTGGCCGGTTTGGCTCAGCGATTAGAGCGTCAGCCTGCGGTCCAGAGAGACCCGGGTTCAGTTCCCGCTAAGGGCACGTACCTCGGTTGCAATTTGTCCCCGGCCCTGGTTGGGTCGTACAGGAGGCAGCCACTTGATGTGTCCCTTTCACATCGATGTTTCTCTCTCCCTCCCACTCTATCTGAACAAAAAATGGAAAAATGTCCTCGGGTGAGGATAAAAAAAAAAAAAAATCATGTTTATTGGTGGGGGGGTGTAAGGAAACACAAATATCATACTCCAATGTAGATGATGACAGAATGTCTTTAATAAAGACACAAATAGAGTCCTGAGAGTTAAGGAAAGAGTCATTACTTTGGATTAGGGAAAAAGGGTCAAAACATTGGAGCTGGCTTTGAAGAACAGGTGAGATTTGGAAATGCAAGGATAAGTACAGAAAGAATTAGGAGGAAGGGATTCCAGCGGGTAAATTCTGGCAATGGTGTACAGAAGATAAAGCAACTCCTGTTATCACTGCTTCCTTACCATGAGTGATTTAAACCATTTGAGTTAGATTACCATTTATAAGCTAATAGTTTTCCTGGTCTATCTCCAGTGGAGAGCACCCCCCCCCCCCAGCTTCAACTAACAGGGCTGCCAACTGGACAGCTCCACTTCATGTCCTACAGGCACCTAACTGAATGCATCCAAAACAAAAGTCATAATCATCTCTTAAGCTCACTCACCTTCATGAATTCTATTTTTCAGAGAACGGTAATACTATCTACCCAGGTGCCAAAGACAGGAATCTAGGAGTCATCTTTTACTAGGCATCCCCCCAACCCCTGCCAAGAAAAACACTGCCAAGTTAAGTCGATTCTATCCCTTATTGGGCACAGCCTTGCTTCTTTTATGCCTCAGTAGTGCACTTAAATTTTCAGAGCTAAGAAAGATAAAAGCGTTCAGAATTTTAGTTTTTCCAGTAACACCTAAAATAAGGGGAAAATAATAAATTAGAACTATAAGCTGCTTGGGAATTTTTTTTTTTTTTTTTTAATTTTCATGTTGAAATCCATTATTTCTGTGGCATCCAAACCCGGGTCTCTTAAAAAGACTAAAAAAAAAAATTTTTTTTTTGAGGAAAAAGTGCTGAGAAAGTCTTGGACTATTAGCTATTACAGCCAATTTTGTTATTGTATTATGAATAATTTTTAAAATAACATTTTTTTCTAAGCATTTTTGTACTTAAATGTGGACTTGCCCCCTTCTTAGGGCACCCACCACCTCAAACTAACCAAAGGCAGACCATTTGGTGTAAACTCAAGCCAGATTTTTAGAAAATGCTAACGATGGACTGATTTTGGTTTCAAAGAAATTAAGTGTTAAACCGGCTTTGGGGCAGAAAACTTCAAATGCCTTCCCAAGTTTGGCTGAGTTGTAGCCGTCTATTAAGTAAACCTAGATCGGGCAGATATCATCAAAGGATGTTAAGCTCTCTAATAATGATTTCTGAGTGGCTGGAAACTTCCTAGGAAGCTGGCACACTTCAGAGGCACTGCCCCGTCTAGTTTTCGGATGCACGATGCAGCGCCATCCCTTAATTCCGTCCGGTCCCCGTGTCATGCCTCCAGTCCGATGGTCAACGATGCTGTCCCTCAACACCAAACCCGAGGCCCCGAGCTCCCACCTCCCTTTCCTTCACAGCTCACGGCTTTCACGTTCAACGACAGCACTTTCTCCAGCAGCGCGAGCTTTCACCGCGGTTTCCCCGTGAAAGTAACTCCCCTACCCTCCAGAAAGGACCTCCGCTGAAGTTCAGCAAATAAATTCAAATATTTCCAGGACTAACATTAATAACTCAGTGTATCGCTTCACTCAAGACCTTACAATAACCTCAACAGGCAAAAGATGGGCACTTGCATGATCAAAAGATTAAAATAAAATATTACGTTATTCGCGTCAAAGGCTAAGAAAAACAGATCTGAAACTTACAAACTTCCTGTCACATGACGGAATGTTATGAAAGTGCACGGAGGGTGGGAGGTCAGCTGCCCTCCCACTTACATAGTAACAGCGCTAACAAGTCTGTTTTGAAAGAACTGGAATTCACAGTTGATCGTCTGCCCCTGCTCAACACAAACACAGATTATTTTCGCATTCTTGCCGAAAATCTCTCCAATGTAGTGTCCAAAAAGCGCAAAGAGGGCAAGAAAACTGTTCTGTGTAAAACCCATCACGCAGGGACGGGACTTCCCACCTTTTTCCTCCTCCTCATCCTCGTCGTCCTCCTCGTCGTCCTCGTCCTCCTCCTCCTCACTTTCCTCTCTCGGGCCGGGAATTTCGGGCTCCTTCTCGGCCGCCGGCTGGTCCGGGGCTCCCTCTCCCTCCGCGGCAGGGCCCGAGGAGGACATGCTGTGGACCTGCGGGCGGGAGCACGCCAGGCGTCTCGGTCTCGTCGCCCCCGCGGGAACACGGGGCGGCCCCCAACAATTCCGACCCGCACAGCCCGGGAGCAGGGGGCCGCGGGGAACCCGACCTCAAAGTTGCCTCCTCCGCTAGCGGGAACGGCGGCGCTCCCTCGCCCGGGGCGGCTTCCCTCCCGCTCCGCCCGGGCTCCGGGAATCCCCGAGGCGGGAACGCGCGGGGCCGAGCCGCCCCTCCCACCCCGGCCGCACCGAGTCCCCTCCCCCCGCCCCAGGCCGCCGTCCAAATGGCCGCGGCGGAGCGGGCGGGCCCCACGGCGCCCTCTCGGCCTCCCTGCCCCGACGCAGCCCTCACCGCGGGTCCCGGCCGCCGCGGGCCTGGCGCGCGTGGGCACAAGGAGGCTTCGGGAGGCGGCGGCGGGCGCAGGCGAGAGGGCGCGCGGGACGCTGTCTGGCGTGACGCTCGCGCCGCGCTCTCCGCTCCCCAGAATCAACAAGATTTTCAAAATGGCGGTTCGGGCAAGAAAGCGGGAATGCGGCGGCCAATCAGGGCCGCGAGCCGGGAGTTGGCGCGCGCGGGTGGGGAGGCGGGGCTGGCCGGGCGCCTCCGCGGGAAACCCGGGCGGCCGGGCGGGGCGGGGCTGCGCTGCGAGGGGTCGCCTCGCCCCGGGTGGGGGCCGCGCGCCCTGGGCCCGCCCTGGGGTGCGTCTGGCCCGCGGGCCGCGTCCGGGCCGAAGGACGCTCGGGAGCCTGCGTGGGTATTGTCTCCACGGCTCTTCCGGGAGCCCAGGAGGCGCGGTCCCGGGCCGGGGACGGCGCGGCCGCTGGTGGCAGAGAAGTTGACAAACCACGGAGTCGCCGTCTTCAGTATTTCAGACACGGAGGGGGCTTGCGGGGCGAGCGATCCCATTCAGGTGCCAGAGTTCGCGCCGGTGAGGACTCCCGCTTCCGCCCATCGCCCGCGGGGCGCACCGTCAGGAGCAGGACCCTCTGTCGCTGGGGGTGCGCGGCACCGGAGGCAGACAGATTCCCAGACCTCAGCGTAGGGGGCCTCGTGCGTGTGCCTGGGTGTGCTTACTGTAACAGAGGAAACTAGGTTGCCCGTCCAGACCTTCTCCCAGACTTCTAGGCCAGCTCCGCAGATCTATAAAAGTCAACATTTCAAAAACTGAACGCAGTATTTCTCCCCGCTCGAATACTCTCCCTTTCTGTATGTGATTCCCTTCGCGTTTCCCAACAACTGAACCACTGGCTCCCCAAGGGATCCTTTTACGCAGTGGACTGAACGGAAATGTGATACATCCAAATACAAAAATAAATTTGCCTGAATAGATTCCCAGTGGCAGGGCAAAATGAGACATTTTCTTTGAATCTTCCCTTTTTCTTTTGTGCCCCTACAGAAAACATGCAAATCTTGTCATTTCTACCCTCAAATTTTCTACCATTTCCGACTCCAGTGAGGCCATTCAAATCCTGTCCTCACTCTTCTTTTGCGTGGATTTCCACACAGCCTGTCACTCACTGGTCAGGTGGCTTCCACGTTGTCATCCCCATCACCCACTAGTCACACCAGCCAAGGTGTTGTTTTCATCAGATTGGGTACTTTCTTGCTCAAAACTTGCCAATGGCTTCCCATCACACTTGGAATAAAATTCAAAATGCACCGGTTTATAAGGTCCTATGTAATTCAGTTGCTGACAGTCTTGATCTCATCTCTCCGACACAGTTGGCTGTTTCAGCCACACAAGCCTTCCTTCATGTTTCTCCATAAAGCCAAGCTCATTCCTACCCTTGAACTTTCCACTTACTTTTTTCTGCTAGAACTGCTTTTGCCTCATAATCTTCAAATGATTTGCACCTTCACATCATTTAGCTCTATGCTCAAGTGCTTCTCCTTCCTTAGTACCATCACTATTCCCTTCCCATTGTTTTTCATTCATTCATGTATTAATTCAAAACTTACATTGAGCACCTACTCTGCTCAGCACTAGGAAGCTAGAAAGCAGGACTAAGGAAGATCTTGTTGGTGACATCTGAAAAGAGATCTTAAGTAAAGGAGAACAGTGAAGAAAGATTATATATTTTAAAGAATTCTGCCAAGTATTGATGGCGGGCTATAAGAGACAGAGAAGTTAATGATGACTTTGGATTTTTGGTTCAATAACCAGAAGAATCAAGTAGCTATTTGCTGAGACGAGGAAGACCTTAGAGTTGGGGAGAGCATGTAGGGCTTTGGGGTGAGGGGTGTGGAATGGGTGATGAAGAAGAGGTTCAGCTGTTTTGTTTCAAATATGTAAGGTTTGAGATTCCTGTTAGCATCTAAATGGAGATTCAGAATAGGCAGCTGGATATAAGAGTCCGGCATTCAGAGGAAGAAGCTCTAGCTCAAGATAAAAATTTAGCAGTTGTCAACATGTAGATGGTATCTAAAACCCTGAGACCAGATGAGATCACTAACAGAGTGAATATTGATGAATAGAGATGATGAAAGCCTCGATTGAGATTGTACCTTGGAACTCTTCAGTGTTTAGAGGTTCAGGAGAGGAGGAGGAACCAGCAAAGGAGATGAGAAGGAGAAACTGTAGCCAGTGAAGTGGGAGGAGAATCAAATGAAAGTGGTGTCTCAGAAGCCAAATGAACAAGTGTCTAAGAGGGAGAAGCTGCTGAAAGGTCACATGAGATGAGAATTGAGAACTGACCATCTGATGTAACAATGATGAGTTGTCAGTGACACTGACAACAGCTATTTCTGTGGGGTGGGGATTATGAAGGTGCCAAGGGTGGAGATATAGAGAGACAAGTGGGCAAGGAGTGAATTCAGACACTCTTTTCAGGAATTTTGCTGTTCAGGGGAGCAGAGAAATGGAGCAGTTAGCTCAAAGGGAGTTTAGTGTTAAGGGAGATATTACTATATGTTTATGGGATGATGGGAATGAATCAGTAGAGAGGGGGAAATTGATGAAAGATGGAGGGGCAATAGCTGGAGCCGAGTGACTTACATATGGTAGGTGTGTCAAGTTGGGTTCTCTGTAAGCAGATGCTGAAGCAGAATTTGAGGTGCCAGGTATTTATTAGGGATCAGTACCTGTGAAAGGAAGGGGAGAAGCAGGATTGGACAGAGGAAGAAGTCCAACTGTGAATCAGACGTAACAAAGCCTCAGCTAGCCCTGTGGGGAGCTCTGTAGTGAGTACTTCTCTTCTGAGTGTCCTGCATGGCTGGGCTTTTATACTCCAACTTTACTTAGTCACTGTATGCAAGCTGTCCCAGGAAGGGACACTCCGGTGAAGTGACTCCGTTGCTCTGACACACTCTGAAGAAGCTGATGGAGGCCATTGACTGCAGGCTCTGCCACTGGGCAGCAGGTCCTTCCTTGAAGGGGGATCTAGGCGGCACATTTCCATGTTTACCACAGGAGATGAGAGGCAACAGAATCTAGTGCGCAAGTGGACAAATTGTCCTTAGATGAAACAATGGACAGTTTCTACAAGGTGACAAGAGGAAACATGGAGGATACAGGTACCAATGCTGGGTTGGGGTTGGCAGATGTAGTGGAGTTTAGAACTCCTTATTCCATTAACTTTCTCAGTGAAATCGGGAGCAAAATCATTGGCAGTGAGTGAGTGTGGGAGAGGACTGTTGGAAGTTGAGCTAGTTTGGTAGGAGAATGGGGGATGGATGGATTAGGAAATGTAATATGGTTGCCAGGAAGTTGCAAAGCAGACCCAGTGAGAATAGTGGCCATGAAGTCAAAGTGAGACCAGTCAGGATTGTTGTTTTTCTCCAGCCATATTCAGCTACTCAGGAGTAGATGTGAAGATGGCAAAGATTTGGATTTAATCAGGTTAGGATTTTGCCAGGCAAGTGTGAAGGCAGGAGAGAAGGGTACGTACATTGAGTATATGGGCAGGACAATGAACATGATGGTGCATAGAATGTGAGTTGAATAGGGAGGAAAGTAAGGACATGAGAAAGGTGAGACTTAGTGAAAATGGGGCAAGATCACAAAGCAAGATCTTTATATCTTTGTTGCATTTTTAACTACCTGAAAATTTCATTGTCTGTCTTCCCTGGTAAAACAGTCAATTCCTTATAGCTGCGGGGACTGTCTTATTCATCATGGTATTCTCAACATCTGAAGTGGTGCCACGCACACAGTAAGTGATCAGTAAGTATTTGCCAAATGAATGCAAACTAACTCTTATTAAACTCTTATTATGAAGATTCAGAACATTTTTTGTTTAATGAGACGGTATATTAGGATAAGACGGGTTATTTCAGCAGAAGTTTATTTCTCACTCTGTAAAGCTTTCTGTTGGTTCAGGCAACTCCCCAGGGCTTCCATTCATGTGGTCTTTTTATTTCTTTAGGCTACTTTGATCTTATAGATCCGCTATCTCAACACAAGCCCTTGGTGTTCATGGTGGTAGGAGAAGACAGCAGGGGAGAACTCATCCCTGCTCTTCTATGATTCTGCTCATTGGCCATGGCCAAATCAGTCATATGACCCCACCTAACTGCAAAGAATCTAGGCAATATGGGGCACATATGGAGTAGCTGGTGAGCATTGCTGTCTCTGCACAGAAGGGGCTAATAACTGCAATCAGATAAGGTACAACTGAGGTGAACAGGGAATGTGCCTGAAAATATGTTAGTTTTATTTTTTGTTCCATTTATTTTTACAGAGAGTGGAAGGGAGGGAGGAGGGGAAGAGAGAGAGAGACATGGATGTGAGAGAGACACATCAATTGGTTGCCTCCCACATGCACCCTGACCAGGGCTGGAGATTAAACCCAGGTACATGCCCTTGACCAGGAATCAAACCTGTGACCCTTTGGTGCTCAGGCTGACACTCTAACCACTGAGCCACACCAGCCAGGGCATATCTATTAGTTTTATTTTGGAAATATGGGTGGAGCAAAAGTAGGTTTATAATTGTTCCTATGGAAAATAATATAATAATTAATAAATAATAATACAAGAATAAACTCTGTTTCTCATCCTCACAACAGTAAACCTACTCTTGCCCTACCCTGTACTAAAACCTTGATTCTTATTTTTTTTTATTTTGCCTTGAGAAGTTTTTATATACACTGCACATATATATCAGTCTTTCTCATACACATATCTAGCTCTTACATACACATATCTATCTTTCCCAGATTATAATCTTCGTAACCTTCATGGATAGAGACTAGGTTCATGCTATTTATTCTCTCCTAGTACTTGGCACAGTGCCTAACACATAGCAAATACCTCAAAAATATGTGTTTAATTGAAATGCATCCCCTTTTAGTTCTTAGACAGTGGCATGAGTCTGTTGTCTGGATGCTATTTAAAGACCTTCCAGCAATATCAACTCAGTAAATGGACATGGCTTGAATAAGCTGAGGACTGAATTCTTATTTAAACCTGTTCATAAATATAAATATAGTGACACACTTGGTTCTTCTAAAAACAAGATATCATACTCTATTTTTGGTAGAAAGAATTAGCTAAAGTACACAATTTAGTAATTTGAGATTAAGTTGAAAATATGTGAATGCAGCAATATCCAGTTGATTGCTAAACTGGATATTTTGTCTGACAATGGCCAGGGAAAACTATTCAGGGTGATCAGCAGGAGAAAATGAGAGAAATGGTGGTGAGTCTTATAAAAGTCAGAGAACAAAGTATAAATGGTTACCAATTTGGGGCCCTAGGGCCAATTTTTCTGTAAATTTAGCAAGTATAATTTGTAATACAGTTCAATAATATATCCTTACCAACTCTTCCATGGAATGAGACCAAAGAAATAGAGAAGCATAGAGCTTTGGTATTATTTATTTCTTTTGTCCGCTGTAAAATAAGATCATCTCTGTTGAAGGGGGTGCTTCTGCATATGGACTAACATTTAATGTTTAGGTTACATTTAATGCCATCACTGTTGGCTGAATCAGAACATCAGAATTAGTAATGTGTTCTCCACTGCAAGTTGGCTAGAAATATTCAACATTGTGACAAGATTATCTGGGATGTTATCTTAGAAAATAGATATGTCTAGCCTGGCCATTGTGGCTCAATGGCTGAGTGTTGACCCATGCACCAAGAGGTCCCCAGTTTGATTCCTGGTCGGGGCACATGCCCAGGTTGTGGGCCCAATCCCCAGTGGGGAGCATGCAGGAGGCAGCCAGTCAATGTCCTCTCTCATCGATGTTTCCATCTCTCTATCCCTTCCTCTCTCTCTAAAATCAATAAAGAAAAAAAAATTAAAAAAAAAAGAAAATAGATATGTCTAGATCACACCCATGTTAGCAGTCTCAGTTGGCTCCCCATTAGACGTAGGACAGAATTTAAACCTGCAAAAAATTGTATGACAGTCTGAGCCCTAGCTTACTTGTCTAGCTTCCCCACTTATTCTTCCTTGCTATTCATACAATCAACCTATTTTTTCTTTCTTTTTGTTTTGCTTTATAATTTATTAGGTATAATTAGTATGAAATAAAATGCATGTAATGAAAAATACTATCTGATAAATTTGACGTATGTATACATCATGGAACCATGACCACAATCAAGATAAGGAATATACCCATCACCTCCAAAAGTTTTTTGTGCCCTTTGTTTTCCTATCCTCTCATCTTCCCAATCCCTAACCTTGGATAAAAAGATTTTTAAAAGGTGGTGATATAGCCCAGCTGGTATGGCTCAGTGCTTGAGCGTCGACCCATGCACCAGGAGGTCACCGGTTCAATTCCCTGGTTTCGGGCTCGATCCCCAGTGTGGGGCATACAGGAGGCAGCCAATCGATGTTTCTCTCTCATCGATGTTTCTCTCTCTCTCTCCCTCTCCCTTCATCTCTCTCTAAAAAGCAATAAAAACATTTCAAAAAATAAAAGGTGGTGAGATATATATATATATATATATATATATATATATATATATATATATATAAATGCATTTGTTGTGTCTCCCATCTACATCTCAATTTAATGCAGTGGTTGTGTCAACTGGGGGGGGGGTGTCATTTTGCCCACAGGGGACATTTGATAATATTTGGAAACATTTTCAGTGGTGGGGGAGGTGCTACTGGGATCTATCTAGTGGATAGAGGCCCAGGACGCTGCTAAACATCCTGTAATGCACAGGACAGCCCCCACAACAAATAATTGTCTGATTCAAAACATCAATAGTGCTGAGATTGAAAAACATTGATATAATGCAGTGTAGTCTCGTTTCACGGGGTTCCACTAAAACTGGTCTCATAAAGACCAACGATAATATCCTATGTAATTTAAAGGCTTCTTTTGAATATTCCTATAATCATACTTAGTTTCTATGCAGCATTTGACATTATTTACTATCTCCTTTCTTTCTTTCTTTTTTAATGCCCTGACGGGGAATCAAACCAGGATCTCTCAGTCCATGGGGCAACACTCAATCCACTGAGCCACACAGGCCAGGCACCATCCCCTTCTTTAAAAAACGTTTTCACCTGCATGACATTGAACTTCCTCCTCTGCTGGCTGTCCTGTGCCTGTTGGCCTCGAAAATGTTGGTGTTCTTTAGGGATCCACCTATGCCCTTGGTTTTTTCCTTATGCACGATTTCCTGGGTGTTCTCATCCACACCTATGGTATCATGACCTCTAGATTAATAAAATGTAAATCAATATATTTAGCCATTTGCTTTCTCTTTGAGTGTCATACTCTTGTCAACAGCCTATTAGATTTCTTCACTCAATATCTCATCAGTATCTGAAATTCAACATATTAAAAACTAAACTCATTCTCTAGCAAATCTTTCCTCTTTTTACTGGTTTATTTAATCATTTTGTTGTCTACCCTGTTGCTCAAGCTTGAATATTTGAAGTCATCTTTAGTGTCTTCCTCTTTGCAAACCCACATCAAGTCCTCTGAATTCTAAACCTCTAACTGTCTCTTATACACATCTCCTTTTCTTTCAGGCCACATCAGCTCTCTCCTTAGCTGTTGTAATAGACTCCTTACTGATCTCTCCCTGAAGTCTTGTCATTATTGAAAAACTAGTCCATCAAACAGGGAATAATCTTGCAAATCCTATAGACTAGCTAGTGTGTTTGCCTGACAAACAGATTAATCTTTTAAGAACTCATACCATTGCCTTTTCCATGAAGCATTCCTCATGACTCTGAAGTTGAGACTTCTCCTCCCCGTTGCACTGTGTTCCCTTTGTACTTTGTTCATATCTTTATTATAGTACTTAAAAAATTATATTATAATTACTTATTTACATGTCTACATTTTTAGCAAACATTTAAGTTGTCTGCCTAGAGTACTGTTTCTGAAGAACTGCCTTCCTCCCAACCTCCTCAAATACCTTTTCATCCTCATCCCCAATCCTATGTGAGCCACCATTCTTATGTGAAGAGCTCTTGCAGGCATGTTTTTACATCATGACTCTGACACCCTGTCCTTCTTCACTAGGCATCTGACTCAAGTAAGGCCCTGCGAATTTGGAATTGAGACAGATTAAAGATGAAAGTGAATTAGAGTAAGAGAAGAACAGAGATTCATGATTGTATTTAATTCCCAGTTCCAGATGGTAGAGGAAGCTTAACTGTATCCATCCCTTGGGCTTCCAGGTGGCAGTCCTGTTACCTTTTAAGCAAACACCCTACCCCCCACTCAATAAGTTATCTTGGCTGCACTTCTGTTACTTACAACCATAGAGTCCATACATCCACTGACTATGAATTCAAGGGTAAGGACCTTGCCTTGGTCAACTCTCCTAGTAACATAATAGTACTACATAGATACAAAATAGATACTAAATATAAAAATATTTGTGGAATGAATCAATGAATAAAGGATAAAAGGGAGAAAGGAAATAAGGAAAAAGAAGTGATGAGAGGTTTAAAATAAAAAGAGAAGAGCCCTAGCTGGTTTGGCTCAGCGGTTGGAGCGTTGGACTGTTGACCAAAGAGTCATGGGTTCGATTCTGGTCAAGGGCACGTACCTAGGTTGTGGTTTGGTCCCCGGCCCTGGTCAGGGTCATGCAGAAGGCAACCAGTCGATGTGCCTCTCTCACATCCATGTTTCTCTATCTCTCTTTATCTCTCTCTATCTCTCTCCTTCCCCCTCCCACTCTATCTGGAGATAAATGGAAAAATATCCTCGGGTGAGGATTTAAAAAAAAATCATAAAATAAAAAGAGAAGAGAAATAGAAATAAAAAAATAGCAAAGAAAATTGAAGCAAATAGAACTGAACTGTGAGAGAGAAAGCAGCAAATGATCTTAAAACAACAACAAAACAATAATGAAGAGTATGATCTAGGGGTAAAATGTTTGGCTGTCCTAAGGTCAGCCAGCCCTTCCCCCTTGCTTTCACCTTTGCCCATTTGTCTCAGAATCAGGTGGGAGGATCCTGTAGGGAGGCCTCAGAGTACTCTTGCCCAGGCACTCAGGATTTCCATGAGATCTTCTGATTACAGCCCACCATGGTTATAGCAAAGTAATTCAGCTCCCAGTTGCAGCCATAGATGTCTAGAACTTAGTGAATCTAGAGAGCATGGCCTAGTAGAAGTAGCATGAACAGATGGGTCCAGATTGAGGAAGGTCATAAAATAATTAGATGGGAGGAGCAAAAGATAGTATGAATAAAATAACTCTCAAAAGGAGAGGGAAACTGGGGTAGGAGCATGCTGTCACGCAGTAGGAAATTTGGGATGTATATCAAAATGATTCCTCTGCATCAAATTTTCCATTAATATATTCCACTATTCATTTACAAATCAACATTCTTTTTATCCTTGAACTGTATGAGATAGAGTTATTGTATATATAAAATATTTCATTGAAAAAACAAAACAGCCCCAGCCGGTTTGGCTCAGCGGTTGGAGCGTCGGCCTGTGGACCAGAGAGTCCCAGGTTCAGTTCCCGCTAGGGGCACGTACCAAAAACAAAACAAAACGAAAAAAACAAAAACCCCTAGCAGGTGTGGCTCAGTGGATTGACCATCATCCCATGGACTGAGAGGTCCGGGTTCGATTCCTGGTCTGGGCACATGTCCAGGTTTTGGGCTTATCCCCAGTGGAGGGTGTGCAGGAGGCAGCTGATCGATGTTTCTGTTTCACATCAATGTTACTGTCTCTCTCTCCCTAAAACAATCAATAAAAACATATTAAAAAAAATTTTTTTTTTATCCTCACCCAAGGACTTTTTTTTTTTTTTTTTGCATTTATCTTCAGATAGAGTGGGAAGGAGAGAGGGAGGGAGAGAGAGAAACATTGATGTGAGAAAGATACATCAACTGGCTGCCACCCACACAACTCCAACCGGGGCCGGGGATAAACTGCAACCAAGGTACATGCCCTTGGTGGGAACCAAACCCAGGACTCTCTGGTCCGCAGGCCAATGCTCTAACCACTGAGCAAAACTGGCAGGGCAATAAAAACATATTTAAACTGATAAGAACAGATACTACACTTGATCTTAGCCAAAAGGCCGAGAAGCGATAAAAACATATTTAAAAACAAACAAACAAACCATTTTCTATCTCTAATTTCTATTTACCTCTATTGTTTCACTGACTCTTCTCCCTCCACACCTTCCTTCAGGAAAATTTTCTCTCTCTAGGGACATGTCATGGGCTTTAACTTAGATTTCACAAAGGCAGGAGAATCTGTACTCTGGTATTCACTGATCTTGTGCCCCTTCTAGAGCTCTTTTCCCTGATTCCCTTTCATCACTAACCTCATCCTCATCTGAGAAAGACTACTACTGGAGCCGTAATCTTTCTTCAGCAAAAACCTGGTCTCACTATTACTTTGCCTATGACATTTCAATGATTCCCCCATTGTCTGTGGAATAGAGTGCACTTTTGAAAACATGGCCTAGAAGGCTCTCCATGATCTGGCGTCTAGCTTTGTCTCTCTATTCTTCCTCCCAGCTACTCCCACTGTGCCACCCCCAAGGAAAAAACCCTCCAACCAGAATGAGCTTCTTTAAATTCTTTGAATTGACATGTCTTTCTTACCTTTGACTCTCTCTCAATGCTGTACCCTCTACTGGAAAACTCTTTTTCCTCCTAGTCTCCTGTCCCTGTCCAAATTACACTCACTCTTCAGGTCTCAGTGTAAAAGTAACTTCTTCTGGGCTTCATGTATACTGCCTTCTCTGTGTGCTGTCCTTCATCAGATTGTCTAGTTTTAGCAGCCTGTGTATTTGTCTATCCCCCTACTCAGCTTGGTGAGGTTGGGATGTTGCTTTTCTTATTAACTCATATCTTTAGCACCCAGCAGTGTCTTGAACTAGCAAGCACTCAATAAATATTGACGGAATGAACAAGAAGGCCAGAGTCGTGCTAACCTCCCCCAACCCCTCCTCCTATGTCATCTAAGCTGGTCCTTTGCAATAACTTGTTTGATGAGTTTATCTTCCAATACCCACTTCCTGTCCAATAGAGAAACCTGACAATTCTAGTAAGTATTCACTTTTTTCCAGCCCTTGGATTAGAAGTTATCTGATCAATCTTTAATAGGTATTTGCATGATCTGTAATAAACTGGTTGCTTCTCATGTTAATTCCTAACAATCTTTAAATTATATCATGACTGATTATGAATAATGCTACACTGCCTCTAACCTACTCCATAAAGATATAGTATATGGATAGGTGAATGAATGAATGAATGAATGAATGAATGAAAAGCAATTTAACTAGTCCCCTTCCACATTCCCAGTAGGGATTATGTCACTCCAGCTCCGGCATGTTAGTGATACAGCAATGTTTTCACAGATCCCCTTGCATCACTAGCTTTTACATTACTCAATATGCTCTGCCCCTTGCCAGTTCTCTGGCCATTAGAACTCTCTTTGAGCAGCACATCCACCTGTTCCTTTCTAGAACTTTGGCTTGAGAACTGCATCCCTCCTAAGTGAGAACAGAGGCTCAGGGCATACTCAGTAAACAAAGCCAGGTGTAATTAACTGCTCTGGCTCTGACTCAGAGCCCTAACAGGTGGCAGGCATTGACAATTCTGGCAAGAGAGACTTGCCTTGTTTTGTACAGCTGAACATATTTTTTTCCCACGACGCCAATCTAACGTCCTGGCAACCTAAGTTTAAATAGTGGGGACGTCTTCGTTTTAAAAACAATAAAACAGAAGGAGTTATTTTGAAAAAATTAAAATGACTGGCAGCAGATTCTCAGGGCACAGTCTATATCAGTGGTTCTCAACCTTCCTAATGCCCTGACCCTTTAATACAGTTCCTCACAGTTGTATGTGGGCATATCTGCATGTGGGCGGACTGCCTGGAGATGGATAGAGGAGCGGTGTCTGGGTTCCTAAGACCATCGGAAATATGTGTTTTCTGATGGTCTTAGGCGACCCACAGGTTGAGAACCGCTGGTGTGTATGAATATCAAGTGTTAAGTGATGTGGTTAAGATAACCAAGGACGGAGGCTGGGGATGAATGGAACTGGTGCCTATCTTCAGCCTCTCTGGGCGGATCAAGGTTTTAAAAGGGTTTTCTGAAATTGCCCAGCCCCAGAATTTCAAGGACCCTAGTTGCTGCCTCCTTGCTAGGAGAGGGCGTTACTGGGGGAGGTGGTGCGTGCACGCGCCGGGGGAGGGCAGGATTGGAGAGGGGCTACCGCTCCCCGGAATAAACAGCAGGGGGAGAAGGGGAGCGCGGCTGAGGGCCGCCGGAGGGGAAAGAAGTCAGGCGGCAGGGGCAGGGCCTGAGGAGGGGGCTGAGACATGCTCGGGTGCTGGTTGCAGTAGACCCAAATGCCTCGGAGACCCGGAGCGGCTGCCGGGCTGAGCTGACAGCGGACCCCGAGCGGCGCATGCCCTCGCCGGAGCCCTGCGCTCCCGGGTCCCCTGCTCCTCACTCTGACCTCGCGTGCAAGGTAAGGAGGGGATGCAGCCTTCTCCCAGGCGTGGCCCGGCCAGAGTACCAGGTGCGGTTCGGCATCCCCAGTCTGTTACCTCCTCCCCTCCCTCGCCCCTTCCGGGTCTCCTTGGCGCCTGGGAGCCCTGGGCAGGTTGCCCGCAGGGACTCGGGACCCTCCACCATCCCCGCGTTTACCCTGCGGCGCGTTGGACCCTCTTCTCCTTCCTATTCTCACTTTCCTCTCCACCCCAGGCACCTCCCGGAACCCCGCACCTCGGGTTCTCGGGGAGGAGGCAGGAGGTCGTCCACCTTACCAGGTGTGGGGCGCAAACACTGGCACCCGCTGCACCCCCCCCCCCCGCCCCAGTCTGCAATGATTTCCAGTATGAAATATCACAGCTCCTCTTCTAAATCTAAAATATACCTGTCCCCGCCTTCTGTTACCATCCTAACTTTGGGAGGGTAGTATTCACTCTTGGTCAAGGTAGGTATAGCGTCTTATCTTTTGTATCTGTACTAAACAATAGGTTGAGGGTCTTTGGAGTTTAATTTCCTTAAAATCAAATACTGTGATAAGTTTCCAAGGTTTTCTGGGTGACTAGGATGCTGGAACTTTATCATAGCCTAGAGCAATAGCTCCTAGTCCAGCACCGAGATCCTGATTCAGAATTCAGGGTGTGTGTGTGTGTGTGTGTGTGTGTGTGTGTGTGCACACGCTCAGGCTTCTGTGTGTTAAGCACTCTAGGTGATTGCGATGCGCTCTAAATAGTCGTGTGAATAGAGAATAAAAACGGAGTGAAAGCTGGTTTCCTTTAAGTTGGTGAATTTGGTGGGGTACCATTGGTTCAGAGATGACAATTTTGGGAAGGGAGGGTTAAAGTTCATTTGAAACTCGGATATAGAGTGGAGAGAAATGCCACTTCTAAGGAGCCCTCATTAAAGAGTTAGCTTTTAAACATCAATTGAAAAGAAAAGTAAGAATTCCCTCACAACTACTCTGGCTATTAGAAAGGAATGAGGCCTTTGCTGGTGGGAATCAGAAAAATCTTCTTTCACATTCTTGCATTAACTGACTTTCTGCCAGTGAAAAATCTTCCTTCACATTCTTGCATTAACTGACTTTCTGCATTTTTACATGTTGGTTACTTTAAGGCTAGAACTCCAAATGGGCTCTTATCTCTAGTAAACAGAAGGAGGAATGATAATATAAATTAATTTGAATCCTGTTTACATTCCTAATTATTTAAACCAAGCTCTTCTACCCTGAATTGTTAAGTCTCTGTAAATTATATTGTATTAGAATTTACACAAATAACTAAATGAATCTCCATCTTGCACTTTATCATAGATGTACATCTGCTGCGTTTCATATATATTTGCATATGTACCTGAACCATTCTAAGTACCTAACAAACTCTCAGAATGTAACTACCAGAGAAAATAAAGATTTTTATTTGTCTTTTGGGAAACTGCAGTGAAAAATAACTTTTAAAAATATCATAAAGTAGGTATAATGAAATCATACAACTTTTAAAGAAATGAGGCGCTTGTTATAAAATAGGGATGGTATTTGGTACCTGCTTTCAAGGATTTTAAGGACAAGTAGGAGACTTTCTGTAAAGCATTCTGAACTTTAAGAAAAGAGTCACTATCTAGGTATTGAGCCAGTGTGATTGTTTTCCTGGCAAACTTTTTCTTCTTTCTAAAATTAACTTTCCCTTAGGAAAAATAGTGCAGATGCACATGATTCAGCTAACCAGATCCAGAAAATACCGTTTGAATTTTAAAAGTGACCTTAATTCTTCTGTATAGATCTAGTATTCGAGGCCTATGTCACAAAATATGCAGAAATAATCGTTGCTTGCTGACCTTTTCAAAGCATTGGCTTAATGAGGGGACTTATGGACAGAATACAAATTATATTATGAATTTTATTGGCTTGGGCAAAACTATTATCATTTTTTCCCCTAAGGTTTTTGTGTATATGTGTGTCTGGGACTTACATAATTATGTATATATATGTAACACATGTTTTTAGTAGGAACAAAAACCCACACTATTTTTCATTGTGGCAGAACACTATAAGCATTAGGTTTTGATTAATTTTTCATGGAAGTTTTAATATGACAGAACTAAAAACTTCAAGGAAATAATTCCATAAAGATCTATTGGGAACTGAAGGCCTTTTAAATAAGACAGTTTGAAGCCCTTAGTCTGTGTGCTTAGGAAACGTAGAGCAGTCCTTTGTGAGCAGTAAGGGTGGTAGACCCAATTCTGGCAGCTTGGACAGTGGATGATTAGACCCTGCCACTCTTCCCCAGACCTTTAATTTGGTCTGTAACTTGATGCTTCACTGACCCTACACTCTCCCTGCCACGCTAGCTCACAGAGGAATTGCAGGCACTCTGGACTGAATATTTTCCCCTCCCATCAATTAGAACATGTTTGCATTGGTTGCAGAATACAGTTTCATTTTTAGCTCAGTATTCTCAGAAATACCTTTAGCTATGAAGAAAGTAGTCTTAGGCCTAGATCACAAATTGCTTTATTTAATTGCTGTGTTAATTTCCCAGTTATTCAACTATGAAGAAATAATAGTCATAGAGTATTAAAATTGAAAGACACTTTAGAAGTCATCTAGATTCTAATCATTTCTTTCTACAGATGAATATTGAAGCACTCATAGACATAATCCATACTTTGAGACTACCCATTAAATTTTATATGCTTTCCAGTTCTTGTAGTAATGTGGATTTTGCTCATTTTAAATGAATTTATATACGAGTTCAATAAGGTAGGAATGGAAGCAAAGTACATTGCAAATCTTAGCTAAATTTCCAATGAAACTGATAGTGTGATGTTAAAGGCAATATAGGTCATTTACAAAGGCGGTGAACTGTTCTAAACTAGCATCCTAGGTTTTCCATTACAGTAGGTGGAAGGGACTGCTTCAGCTGGCTGACACAAGAAAAGGAGTACACTAAGAAAGATGAGTATAAACAGAGAACAGTAAGGTGGTAAGGCGTGTGAGAAGCATAACCTAAATCAGCAAATCCTTCAGGAATGGTTGGCCTTCAGATCCCTCTCTAGAAATTTTCATCTGAAATAATGCAAACAATTATTGGAGTTTCTAGTCCTCAACATCCTACTGAGTTAAGGCTTGATTTTGGAAGTCCCACTTGATGTTTGTCTTTCAAGATCTTGTATTCTTAAAAGATTTGTTTTCCCAAGATTCTCGATTGAAGACATTTTTCTTGTGTCACCAATTGCAAAAGAATTTGTCCTGATATGTAGGCACCAAAAAGATTGCATCTAATCTTAAGAAACCATATAGAATCTAGGGAAGTATTCTTGCTAGTGCTTCAACTTGCTACCATTTATTTATTGAGGTACTTTGCATACATGAAAACAAACAAACAAAAAACCTCTTTACAGCCCTGACAGGTAGCCATTATTATTCCTTTACATAGATCTGTGATTCAGAGAAGTTAAGCATCCTCACCAAGGACACACATCACAACACTTCACACTGCTTCCCTAACTAGTGCAAGATGTTGATTGAATCTGTAGATGATAGTATGTTTATTTGGGGGTTCTGACAAATTTCCTTATTCTGAAGTCTTCATATGTGTTTATATTTCTATTTAGGTATATTTGGTGTATGGAGCTCAACATTCCGGCATTGATTTAATGATTAAATAAATCACCACATTAAAAATATGTGGAATTAGCCCTGGCCAGTTTGGCTCAGTGGTTAGAGCGTCGGCCTGCGGTCCAGAGAGACCCGGGTTCGGTTCCCGCTAAGGGCATGTACTTCGGTTGCAGTTTGTCCCCGGCCCTGGTTGGTCGTGCGGGTGGCAGCCACTCGATGTGTCCCTTTCACGTCGATGTTTCTCTCTCTCTCTCTTCCTCTCTCTCCCTCCCACTCTATCTGAACAAAAAATGAAAAAATGTCCTCGGGTGAGGATAAAAAAAAAAAAAAGAAAAAAAAATATGTGGAATTAATTCTTAACAATCAGGATGTCTTTAAAAATATATTTTCCTTATAATGCCATGAAATTTTGGTGGTTCATAAGACATCTATAATATGACTAATTTGACACACTCTCCATTGCTCTCTACAAGCGATTCTTCAATGTATGGTACCAATTCCTTCAAGGCTTTTTAGAAATTGTCTTACAGTCTCATCCTGCCGGAGCAGGTGTAAGTTAAAATGTGTATTACTTTATTAAATTTACTTTCTTTTATGTCTCCTTTATATTATAGTTAGGACATTATATTTGTTTGGTTTAGAAAGTATGTATGTAATTAGGCTATAATTTCTATGAATTTCACTTCAAGATAGTAAAGGGGTAACTTACAAAATATCATTAAAAAATGAGCATTAGTCTGATAGGGTAGAGAGTCATTGCCCTATAAAGAATATTACTTACTGGCCCTGGCGCGTGTGGCTCAGTTTGATTGGGCGTCGTCCCACGCACCAGGAGGTTGCTGGTTTGCTGTTCCATGTTTGTCTCCCTCCCTCCTTCCCTCTCTCTCTAAAAGAAAATAAAAGAAAAAAATCAACACAAAATATTAAAAAAAATAAAAAATAAAGAACATTACTGAATCTGACACAAATATAACTGTTTAGCAGTAAATGTTTTACTTTCAGTTTCATGAATTTACATATTTTAATCAGTGTC
Organism: Tadarida brasiliensis; assembly: GCA_030848825.1. NCBI lineage: Eukaryota > Metazoa > Chordata > Mammalia > Chiroptera > Molossidae > Tadarida > Tadarida brasiliensis. The sequence goes on from CM061264.1 coordinate 79,823,296, forward strand.
TTTTGGCTTTTGATTAATATTAAGCCTTACATCAAAAGGTGAAGAGTTTTCTTCAAGTTTAATCTTGAAGCTTCTACCCCGAGAGAGTCTTTGTACTTGGAGAGGGCTTTCTCCCTCTTTCATCGCCATCCTTCCATCGCAGTTCCTTCCATTTCCCCAAAGGCAGAGGTTATTCTCTGAATGAGTTGGTTCATAGAAAATCTTTGCAAACTCTTTGAAAGACTCCACTGCCAGATCTAGTACATAGAACTATTGTCCCTTGGCCAACCCTTGGCAAAACCCAGTTTCCTAGTCTGCAGTTTGGAAATGTTGCTGTGAGCAATTCAGGCAGTGTTTGCCCTATTCCTCACTTCTGCCCCCTCCTGGAGAGGGTGGAAGTGCCTCATGAAATTCCAAATTATAACAGAAAAAACTAAACAGAAACAGGAGTCATAGATACAGAGAACAGACTGATGGTTGTAGAGGGGAGAGAGTTTGGGGGGACTGGGTGAAAAAGGTGAAAGGATTGAGAAATTACAAAATAGTCATGAGTCTAAAGTACAGCATAGGAAATACAGTCGATAATATTGTAATACCTATGTATATGGTGCCACCTGGGTACTGGAAATATCAGAGGGTCACTTTGTGAAGTGTACGATTGTCTCACCACTACGCTGTACACCCAAAACTAATACAAAATAATATTCAATGTGAACTGTAATTGAAAAAAAAATTTAAATGGAAAAGAATTTCAAGTAAGTTATTGTAACTTAATACTTTTTCCCATAAAATTAATCTAGATATTTTAATTTTTAAAATCATACCCTTCATTAGTATACTTTAGTACATTATCACTATTTAAATGTTTTCTGAGAAACCATGTGAGCAGAAAGAGGTAAGAATTGGAGTATTGTATATAAATTTGCATATAAATATATTTAAGTTTATAAGTAGGTTTATGAAAAAGATTAAAGAGCCCAGCCAGTGTGGCTCAGTGGTTGAGCATCGACCCATGCACCAAGAGGTTGCCGGTTCGATTCCCAGTCAGGGCACATGCCCAGGTTGTGGGCCCGATCCCCAGTGGAGGGCATGCGGGAGGCGGCCAATTGGTGTTCTTTCTCATCGATGTTTCTATCTCTCGCTCTCAAATCAATAAAGAAAAAATATTTTCGTAAAAAAAAAAATTAAAGAGCATGTGTGACAATTGAATAATTTTACATTTTGGTTTTGGAAAATACAGAGGAGTGTAAAGAAAAATATCAGAATCACCCAACCACATCTGATATTTTGGCATAACTTTTCCAAATTTTTTAACTATGCATGTGGGCATTTATGCATATGAATGTTGTTACAGAAAAAATTAAGAATTTTTTCTATGCATTGTTTTTCTTTACATTAAAAAAAATAACAATGTCATAAGACCTGCCTATGCTATTCAACATTTTTCTTAGCTGTCTGGACTATATTTTATTTGCTCACTTTTCTTCTAATAGATTGAAAGGTGTGGATTATATTTTTAAAAATCCAACTGTTACTGCCTTTAAGATTGTGTGTGTGTGTGTGTGTGTGTGTGTGTATGTGTATCTATCTAACTATGCTTGTTTTCCCTAATCAATGCCAGGAAGAAATGGTATTTATTATCTTTCTATAAGATGAGAACTTTGACATTTTTACTACCTCTCTTTCTCCAGCTCCTCTGTTTCCCAGCTTTTTTATTGATATAACCTATGATTATTAAAATAAAATTATTATTAATAAATGCTGAAATAATTTATTTTCTATTTAAAGAATTACTTTTTTTTTAGCCCTGGCTGGTTTGGCTCATGGGTTAGAGCATCAACCTGTGGACCAGAGAGTCCCAGGTTCAGTTCCCACTGAGGGCCCCACGTACCTTGGTTGCAGTTTGTCCCCGGTCCCAGTTGGGGTCATGTGGGTGGCAACCACTTGATGTGTCTCTCTCATGTTGCTGTTTCTCTCTTTCTCTCTTCCTTCCTCTCTCCCTCCCGCTCTATCTGAATATAAATGCAAATATGTCCTCGGGTGAGGATTAAAAAAAAAAAGAATTACTTTTTTAAAAAAAATATGGTTTTTAATTGAATTTTTTAGAGAGGGGGGAAGGGAGAGGGAGAGGTAAAAACATCAATCGGCTGCCTCCTGCACACCCCCTACCAGGGATTGAGGCCACAACCCAGGCATGTGCCCCGGCCAGGAATTGAACCAGTGATCTCTTGGTGGGATGATACTCAATCCACTGGGCCACATCAGCCAGGCTAAAGAATTATTTTTGACATTGTATTTAAGATTTATGCCCATAAACTACTGAGCCACACCAGCTGGGCTATCTCAGTTTTTAAACACTTTTATACATTACCTTATTTTATCCTTAACACTATTGCTTAGAGTCAAAGGGCCATGGCCTTCAGATTCAAAAGGTTGTGGGTTAAATGCATTCTATTTACCACTAATATTGGAAACTTTGTAGGTTACTTTAGTTTTCTTAGCCTCATTTCCTTCCCCTAGAAAAGGTAATGTTTACCTCATAGAGTGATACAGATTTCATGAGATAATTATAGAGGGGTTGTCAGAACACCGATGGTGGTAGAAGGCGTGAATGAGATGGCCCCTGGAGAGTGTGGAGCAAGGCTTTCAACAATGAAACTGAGGACATGGAGGAAAAGCCAGACTGAGAAGCAATGGCCAGAGTGAAGGACAAAGATCAGGAGAGAGTGACATAGGGCAATCAAAGGGAATTTAGAAATTTAAGATGAAAGGAACTCTCATTAGTGCCATGAGAACAACGAAGTTGCCATTGGTTTTGGCAATTAGATGAGTGTGACCTTCGCCACAGGCAGTTTCAGAAGAAATATGCAGCTGGAAGGAAGACTGCAGTGGAATGATTAATGAGAGTAAGAAAGACAGGAAAGTGTAAACAGCCAATAAAAAGTTTATCCCTTAGGATAAAGGCAAGATAGGAAAGGAGAGAGATAAGTCAGTAGCTAGACAGATACTCAGGATTGCAGAATTGGATTTGTACTTGAAGACATAACAAAAATTTTTTTTTAAATGTAGGGACTGAAAATTTGCCAAGTTAAAAATTTTTTCAAGTAAGGACATTAAAAATACTACTATCTATTCTTGTTCCAGAAAAGGAAGAAAATATCAACATTAAAAAGCTGAATCAATTTAGCTTTATGAGTAAGTCAGTATCTTAGATAGTGAAGCTGTTCCTGTCCAAGATTTATCTTTTTTCCTGGGTTTAAGGTTCCATCCCTCCTTTTCCTTTAAGGGTCTGGCTTCCCCAGAGGTCTTCTCTCTCTCAAATATTTTCAATCTATTGTTCTCTATGGACTCTTTTCCATTAGCAAGTATGTGCCAGTATCCTATCTTAAAAACATAGGTACGAGTTAATGAGGACCTAAATGAAAACAGTGGCAGAGGAGATGGGAGGAGGGCCTAGATAGGAAGGATATTTTATAAATAGCATTAATAGGACTTGGTGACTGATTGGATCTGGCAGGTGAGAGAGGGGGAGGAATCGAAGATAACTCCCAGGGTGGCTGTGCTCCGTGGTGCTGTCGTAGAGGGGGAGAAGGGCTGGGAGAAGAAACACTCATGGACTCTGTTCAGTGTCCAGGAGGATTTATCGGTTGGGAACTCAAACTGTATCTTTGACTCTTATTCCTGTGTGCTTCTAACTAGGCCCTCACCTCACCTCCACACCCCACCTCAGCCATTGTCATTTCATCCCTCAGGGTTGGACTTTAAACCGCAGTTTCTGTAGTTATGTAACCCTTGGGAGTTCAAACTGTGCTGGCAGGAATTTGTGAACCTACTGAGCCTGTGTATTTTCTACCGGAAAAAAATAAAAATGAACCAATTGATAGAAATATGAGTGCACATGTAACAGGATGTTAAAATGGAACCTTCTTAGTTTTCAGTTTTAGCTGTGGCTGGAGACAATAGAGGCCACATTCCAAAGTCAGGTGTAAGTCCACAGTGCAGACTGGAAAAGAGGTAGAGGAGAACCAGTTCAGCGTTGTTCGCAGTTAGCTCATCGGCCAGAAGCAGTCTGGGGAGATCAAGAAAAGAAGGATTAGAAGACAATATTTAGAGAGTGGTGGGTTTGAGTGCCCCCTCTCTACTTGCCCCTTTATCTCAAGTCTGGAGGAAGGGCTTTCATGCAGATCATTTGGAGTGTTTAATGTGTATGCCATACAGACTCAGAGGCACAGGAGATCAGAGATTCATGCTTGACAAATCTAAAGGACAAGAGACTGGCTGGCTAGGTCTTCTGATGGTGGATCCAAAGAGATATAGCTGCATTGTGTGGAGTTTGATAGCACAGAGAACCAAAGGCAGACCACACTGAGTTTGATGGCACAGAGGACCAAACATAGACCACTGGAGAGTGAGCTAGTCAGGGGTCATCTCAGGTCATGTATAAAGGGCCACCTGGACCCTAACAGGATAAACTAAGGGAAGAGCCTTAAGTCATCATCTGGAAAAACAGATCTGTAGGTGAAAGATCCCAGTGATGAGGGTGGAGTGGAGGCTGTCCACCTCTCCACCCCCTGTTCCCCTCATCACCATCTCACCCTTGGCTCGAGAGAAAAAGTAAGATTTAAATGCCCACCAAGTTCATAGATCACCAGCATGGGTCATTATATCTGTATTAGTCATGGAAGAACATAGCTGCTGCCTCTCCTTCCCCCTACCTCCTCCCTGCTTTTGTATCAGAAAGTGGGGTAACCTGCATTAGCAATTTGGCTAAAGAGAGAAGAATCTTTTCCTGTCTACCTTCCCCAATACAAGTGGCTGGTGCTCAGTAGACCATAACTGCAGGAGGGGAAAAGTTTAACTTTGCATGAAGTTGAAAGAGTTTGAGGGCTGTATTAGATTGACCACATTAATTACAGAACTGTGATTGATTTTTGGACTTGGAGTGTTTCATTATTTAAGAGTGACTAGAAAAGTCATGACAACTGTCCTGAGTTTCATCCAAAGACAAGGGAAAACCAGCCCCACACAATAACTTAAAGAGGCAATGGAGGAAACAGATAAAGTAATTTTCTGATTATATCCCATGAGTCCTGCTTGTTCATTATAAAGGGTCACACATGTAAAGCTATCTGTAGTTTTTCAATGATATATAATTGACAGGAGGATAGAAGGGAAGGACAGAGATATTATTATTGAAATTAAACTTACTCTGTTTACAGAAATGTCACAATAACTGTTTTCATATCTTAAAATGATGCTAGCAGAATTTTAATTAATCAATTAAAATATACATTAGGTAATTTTAAAACGAGGTTTGCAATCTGTTCCACAGCTGGGGAAATGAGCTGAGAGATTGCCTTTGTGTAATAAGCACATAAGACATTTTCTACCTTCTGTTTCCAGAGAATCACAGAAGCAAAAACAGCTAAGATTAATTGTTCACCATTTGTAGTCTGACATTGATCAATTAAAAAAAGTGTGTGTGTTCCTATAAAACAATAAAGATGATGCTCATAAACTCTAGAATAAACAGAATGCTAATGGATTTCTCTTTTCAGCTTTGGGGAATTTTAAAAGGGCTTTAAATGATTAGCTTCCATATTATCTTCCTAGAATTTGCAATGTTATTCAATCAAAGTCTTTTAATAGCAAAGGAGTGACAAGGGGCCAATCTAAACAACGCTTCTATTAATGTGTTCCTAAAAGTTGAAAAGACAACTTGAAAAACACATTGAGACACACATAAAGTATTCACATGGACAGAGAACAAGTGCAGTTTGTTCCATAGAAGTGGAATTTTGGATCCAGAGGTAGGCTATTAGATTGACCTGAAGAAAGATGGAAGAACGGTGATGACTTGGCATAGGGTCTTCAGTCAGTCTCCACAGCTCCAGAGGAAGCCCTGCTGTGCCCCTAGGATCCTGCGGGCAATGCTATGTTGCACTAGTGCCCTGTTAAAAATACCATGTGGACTTCCTTTAGAGTAGTGGTGAGAGCCCAAGCGATAGAAGTGGTATGACCTGGGGCATATTATGTTTTCTTTTTTTAAAATATGTTTTTATTGATTTTTAGAGAGAAAGGAAGGGAGAGTGAGAGAGAGAAACATTGATCTGTTTCTTCCTGTATGCACCCTGACTGGAGGTCAAGCCCACAACCTGGGCATATGCCCTCACCAGGAACGGAACCACCAAACCAACCTTTTGGTGCACGAGATGACCCTTAGCCAACTGAGCCACACTGGACAGGGCTCTTTTTTTTTTAATTAAAATTTTTATTCAAAAGACACCTTAAAGAAACTAAAAAGATAATTTAAATTAGAAAATATTCAGATACATACAATTGAAAAAGGATTAGTAAGAGATTGAAGGAGAATACATAAAAGAAAGAACTTTCACATATTTATATCCTCAAGACATTCTTTTACAATGTGCATGCATTATTATGTTGATTTTACAAATTAAATTTAAGAACTAAAAACATAGAGTTAGATTCAATGTCTGCTTTCATACAGATCATCTCGGCTTCAACAGTTATCCAGAGATAATGTGGATGAGGGAATTCAGTATATTAATACTATTCCCTTTATATAAATGATACAAATTTTTTATTAAAATGATTTTTAAAACAAACACATTATAGGTAGTTGCAAGAACAAAACAGTTTGTACAGCAGATGCTATCTATTCTGAAACATCTACCAAGTAACATTTCTAGAAATGCACTAAAAAAGTATAACAATATGCATAGAATGATATACACCAGCTTCAGGGCAATGATTTCCTGTGGGGACATATTTTCTAATAGTGCTTTTTCCCGATGGTAGGCAAAATTCTAAAATGTCCCCAAGATTCTGCCCCGTGGTATACACCCCTGTAAATTCCTTCCCATTGAGTGTGGCTAGAGCCTGTGAAGATGATGGAATGAGTTACTCCCATGACAACAATACATGGTATAAGACTGGAGAGAGATTCACCTGCTGGTGTTGAAGAGGCAAGCTGCTGTGTTGTGAGAGGGCCACGTGACTAGGACCCTAGAGCAGCTGCTAAATTTGTGGTACGTTATTTCATGATTATAGAAAACTAATACATTCCTCATTTTCTCTAGTCTATAGTCTCAGAGTTATTACAAGCATATGCTGGAAATTCTTATTCTGTCCTCATGTCTCTTAACTGCATATATTTTCCATTGAATTTGTTTCTCTGTATTGTGTCCTGGGCTTTCTTCAGATTTATCTTTAGTTTCACTAATTCTTTCTTCAAGTGGCTGCATTGATTAGCTTTTGCTTGTGCAGTGTAACAAACAACCTTAAAACCTCAGTGTCTTAGGCATCTCTTCTTCCTCACATTGCACGTCCGTGGCTGCAGGTTGGGTGCAGTGTCTCTGCTCCAGGTGGTGGGTCAAGTTCATTGGACAGGAGGAGAGTAGCCCTCTCTGGGATGTGAGGTTCACATGGTGTGCAAGAGGACTGGCTGAGACTTGCAATGCTTCCTAAAGTCTCTGCTCATAACTGGAAGTCAGTGGCCAAGCCTGGCATCATAACATGGAGAACAAGAGTCTTTGCCAGGAGAAGGTGAGAAGAACATTTTGTTTTTGTTGTTGTTAATCCTTATCCAAGGATATTTTTCCATTGATTTTTAGATAGAGTGGGAGGGAGGGAGAAAGACAGAGAGAGAGAGAATCATCGATGTAAGAGCGATGTAAGGTTACAGGGGCCGGGGATCGAACCTGTAACCCAGGTACATGCGCTTGATTGGGAATTGAACCTGCAACCCTTGGGTCCACAGGCTGATGCTCTAACCACCGAGCCAAACCAGCCAGGGTGAGAAGAAGATTCTTACACAACAATACAGTATATTAAATTGGTCTGTTTTTTCATTAACAATATGTTTAATTCTATTGTTGTTAAAAAAAAAAAAACAACTAGAATGATAGAAAACTCGACATATTACACCTTTGAGGTGCCTATAACTAGGCTAATTGGAAATAAACACACATCTCCCAGCACTGCCACATACAAATACATACAAGTTGTATAAGCAAAGGTTTAGAAAACAAATTGGAAAAGAAGGATGAACACATTCACATGTGTAAATGTGTCCAGGTTTTCCTTAAAAACATATAACATGCCTGTGGCCGGTTTGGCTCAGCGGTTAGAATGTCAGCCTGTGGACCAAAGAGTCATGGGTTCTATTCCAGCCAGGGGCATGTACCTGGGTTGCGATTTGTCCCCGGTAAGTTTGTCACTTCAAACCCTGGTTGGGGTTGTGCGGGAGGCAGCCAGTCGATGTGTCTCTCTCACATTGATGTTTCTTTCTCTCTCCCTCCCTCCCTCTCATTCTATCTGAAGATGAGTGGAAAAATATCCTCCAGTGAGGATAAAACAAACAAACATATAACATAGTTGTCCTTCATTTTACTCCAGTCAAAGAAATTCTCGATCTAAAGCTATTTGTGCCTAAACCTATCCATAGGCAATATCACAAAGCAAAAGTGGCTCTTTTTGAAATCTCTTCGTTCTTTTATAATGCCTTGGTCTTAATGTGTGTGTTCTATTCCATCTTTTATCTTGTCAAACATCTTAAAAACATTGAAATTCTTAAGAGTCCTCCATTATCTGTATGTTTGGTGGAATAAATTCTTTTTGAATCATCTGCTGATTTCATCTTTCTCGTGGTGGTTTGCTTGCGCATGTGCCTTGCCGTCTTTGACTGGAAGTTCAGCATTTGAGTTCCATGTATCCATCTCATGTGTTGAGGTCTGCATTGTTCCTCAGTTTCGGATCCGGTTTCCAATCCCGTGTAGTTAGAGTGCATTTGGACTCCTTCCTGAGCCTGGAGCAGACTCAAGTCTCTCATTTCTCATGGGTGTCTCTTTTTGCATTTCTAGTCCAGGGCCGGTGGCATGCTTTTGTACTGTGTCCCCTCTGAGAGGATGGAGTTTTACTTGTCCTCTCCCCCAGCCCGCTCCTGACTTTCTGTAAGGCCTTATTTCCAGCTCCACGTGGTGTATAAACTCCATACTCCAAGGAGAATATTCTATTCTTATATTCCTACTGGGTCTTCAATTCCTAATCACCATTGTAGGTTTAGAGTTTCTTTTTCATTTCTGGGAGATTTCCCTTTCTTGCTTTCATCCCAGCTATGTATTTAAAAACAATTTGTTATATTTTTTGTAGAGCCTGTTTGTTAGCAGAGAAGGGCGTAGGATGGGGTGGCAAGGGGTGGGAATGGAGTAGGCTCCCAAGTCAGCTCAACCAACATGCTTTCTTGACCAGAAGTCCTTAAGGTCATTTTGTAACTTCTCCACTCCCAAATTTTATTTTATTTTTTATTGGAATTACATTGGTTGTATAGATTAATTGGGAGAGAACTTATATATTCATGACATTGAATCTTTCTATGACTCCGACATGTATCTCAACATTTATTAGAGACTTCTCTTTAATGTCCTACTGAAATTGTGCAATTAAAAAATAGGTACTGCCCTGGCTGGGTGGCACAGTTGGTTGGAGTGACATCCCATACACCAAAAAGGTAGCAGGTTCAATTCCCGGTCAGGGCACATACCTAGATTTCAGGTTTGATCCCCGGTCGGGGCACATACAGGATGCTTATTTGATTGATGTTTCCCTTCCACTTTGATGTTTCTCCCCCTTACCTTCCTGTCTCTAAAAATCAATGAACATATCCTCGGGTGAGGATAAAAAAAAAAGGGTACTTATAGTTAAATTTAGTTCTAGGTTTTATACTTTATTTCTAGGTATTATCCTTGGCTTGCTGAATAATGATGAGCAAATTAATCATTATAATTTTAATTCGGTTGAACTGTTTAATTACTATTATTTAACTCAATTGCTTAGTGAATATGAAGTGACAAACTTACTGGAATACATAATTGTTGTTTAACATTTCCATTTATGAATTTAGTCTTAATATATTATACTTCCAAAATTTGAAATACTCATTTATCAAAATGCACATAAGTAAAACTTTTTGAAGCATAAGTAAAAATAGAAATTACTAACAGAGCAATAAATTAAATTAAATGTATGTTTTTATTACTTGATGCATGCCAGAATCAGGATTTGTACAATCATTGGTTGAAAGAAGGAAACTGGGGAACCTAGGTCTGTTGCTAGCCTGGGGAGCTCAGCTTTAAGCAACAGACATTAAGTGAGCTGAGTGACCTTCATTGCTAGGATATGGTCAAAGTCAACTCAGACACAGTAGAAATGTTAAGTGCCTGAAGAGGCCTTGTCCAGGCGTCAGTGAGAACTCTGGGACCGCACCCTCTGTTGGCAACATAATAACTGTCTACCCTGGTTTCATGCACCCTCAGTTTTAAAGGATTTTGCAAAATATTGTGAGAATTTATTATTTCTTTTAATTAAAAAAAAAACAACATAGATGTGTGGCATGACATGTCGGGTGATACAGGAATTGAAGGAGGAATCTCCAAATCAACCGAGTCTAAATGAGCAGATTTTAAAATACAATTAGGGATTTCTGGGCCACAATATTCTGTTACCTTTAGTAATTCTGGTATGCTTTGCCCCCTATATTAAATAGCCCCCTATATTAAAATGTGCTTGTTTTAGAAAATGTCACCTTTGCTATTTATTTTTCTTATTGTTTTTCTTTTCTTTATTTTTCTTTTTTTGTTAATCCTCACCCAAGGATATTTTTTCCATTGATTTTTAGATAGAGTGGAAGGGAAGGAGGGAGGGGGAAAGAGAGGGAGAGAGAAAAAAAGAGAGAGGAACATCAATGTGAGTGAGACATATCAATTGGTTGCCTCCTGCACACACCTGGACCAGGGCCAGGGATCAAACCTGCAACCCAGCTTTGTGCCCTTGACTGGGAATTCAACCTGAGACCCTTTGGTGTGCAGGCCAATTCTCTAACCACTGAACCACAGCGGCCAGGGCTTATTGTTGTTCAATTTTGGAAAACATTTAAACTATAAAGTCTTATACATATATTTAATCACGATTCCACAGAACACATCAGAGAATACATTAGGCAGCTTGTAAGAAATAAAAAAGCCTAAGTATATGATTTACTAAAGTGAAATTCATGTATGACCAATAGGATATCCATTATTGAGGTTGGAACTTGTGTGTAATATTATGGCTACAAATCAACGTATTCATTAGGTAGATATACCTTCTTCACATTTGGTTGGTTTTGTTTTTGTTTGTACCATCTCCCTTGTAATACGGGAATGAAGAAAGAAAATGAGAGTGAAAGGAAGTCAAATTTGTCACATCTGAAAAGCCTGGCGAAAGGCTCACAGTTGCTATATAATCACCCCCCTTATAGTTATATAATATTAAATATACATTAAGTAAATTTGATATACATTCTCATTTGGATCTCACTACAACCTGTGAAGCAGATGGTGAATTGGTGAAGATATTAGCATAAGTTCTTTACACAACTAAGGGCCACAAGATAAAGTGACTTGCCCAGGACCTTATATAGTAAGTCCTCACTTAACATTCTCCATAGGTTCTGCAACTTAAAGAAACCTATTTTATCATAGGTCAGTGATTTTCAACTGGTGTGCTGCAAGAATTTTTCAAACATGCAATGTCTGACTAGTTGGGGGCACTGACCTCTTTTCCCTTAGATTGTCAAATAAAAAAATGACAACAGCTGTCGTGGCCAGTGTGGTTCAGTGGTTAGAGCATCGGCTTGGGCCCCAAAGGGTCTTGCGTTGATTCCTGGACAAGAGCACGTACCTGGGTTGCAGGGCGCGTGCAGGAGACAACCAGTTGATATCTCATGTTCTCTCTCTCTCTCTCTCCCTCCCCGTTCCCTCCCTCCCTTCCTTATACTCTCTAAAAATCAATAGAAAAATATATATCCTTGGGTGAGAATTAACAAAACAAACAAACAAACAAAAATGGCAACAGCTAACACAAAAGTAGCTGTCCAGTGGGAATGAATTAAAATTAATAACTACATTTTTATTGTTAGATCGGCAAAAAGTATATTTTTGGTGTGCTGCAGAATTTTAGTAATCAGTTTATGTGTGCCATGAGATGAAAAAGGTTGGAAATCACTGCTATAGATGATTGGTACAAACAGGAGTTAGGTTCCTGTGGCCATTCATCAATAGTGTAATGAAACGATGTTGAATGGCATTATTCCAGGACCTGCTGTATTTAGAAAAGTGGAGGATTTGTCCTGGAGATAGAAATGACTGAAGTGAGGTGTGTGGCTTAGGAAATAATAATAAATAAACTGAGGTTTGTAGATTATTGAGTATACTATTTCATCTATCTGTGACATACCTTTGCATCACTGGCATGAATAATTAAGATTGCACAGTTCTCTCTTTAAATCAAAATGTTTTATTGGTTTTATAATAAGAATAGCCTTTTAAAACACAGGGAAAGGTTTATCTTTAGAGAAATGTGGTAGGCTTGGAAGTAACATTTACCCAGAACACACACACACACACACACACACACACACACACACACACACACACTTTTTGGTCAAGCTCTACATTGAGGCACTCTGAGCATGTGACAGAGGGACTTTTATTCTCATTTGATGCATGACAAAACTAAGGCTCAAACTAGTTAAGTTTAGTAACTAGTTGCAAGTTTAATTACCCAGCTAGTGATGAAGAAGCAATAATTTGAATGTGGGCCAATGCATATTCATCCCGCTACTCTACACAAGACTGTCTGTGAAATGCAGATCTAATAGTAAAGCCATCTCAACAGCTGTACTACAAGATGGAGACCGTGGGCAGTTCTTTGACCATGATGCCACCATGTAATCAATAAATCCTTATTGCTTGTAGAGCTGTTGTCTCATTGGCTCCATTTATAAATGTAGCACTTAGAACCAGAAGGGCCTTCAGAGATGAGAATTTACACACTAAAGGTATAGAACAGAATCCTTTTGTGGAACGTTTTCAAAATACACATACTGCCTTCTGATTTAGTAGGTTTGGGGTGTGGATGGGTATACACATTTGGAAAAGTTTCCTAGGTAATCTGGTGTGGTTTTCAGGTAAAGAATCATTTCTCTAGTCTAACTCCTTAAAATGGCATAGATGAAAGAGCTTTCTTGAAAGGAAGAAAAATACTTCCAATCTAAGCTTGCCTTGGTTAACCTGGGTAGTTGGAAGATTTAAACCTTAATTATTCTGTTTCTCCAGTTCTTTCTGAGCTCATATTTCACCACCATCAACTTGCAATTTAGTTTCTGATTTAATGACTTGGGGCTTTAGGTAGATCTTTATTTTCAAAACAAATCTCTGTGTGTGTGTGTTTTTATAATGTAGATGAATGAACAATGTTCTGCACTGTGTTTTGGGTTCAGAAATTGTGAGGAGCTAATGATAATAATTCACGTTAGTTGCAAACAGCTAGAGCAGGGAGGGAGCAGACAGAGCTGCTTGGTTTAGGGCTGAAGCCACACTGAAGTTTGTCCAGTGTCTATGGGACCAAGACTCAGCTCTAGGCTGGAAAATAACTTTTTAAAACCCACTAAGTTTATTTTGCATTTATATGTTTCTGAAGTGATTTATGACTTGGCGTCATCTCCAACTCTGGTCACGTTGAATGACTTTGAAACATGATTTCATAATTCTTGAGGTTGATACAAATATAAAAGTTTGCTTTTTTAGATGGGCAAATCAGGAGACAACAGGAAAGCAAGAGTGTCTTTTCCTTACATTTGGATAGTTGGAAAAGAAACCCAAGGCAGAATCTATCATTTGTGGAAGAGGAAAGAGCTAGTTAATTTTAACTTTAGTTGAGACCATCCACCATAGTTGGCCCGTAGTTAACCAGGACTCTCTTCATTCATTAGCACCCCCACCCCAATTCAGCTTCCTTAACAGCATAGATCAAGATATTTAATAACATATAATCCAAATAAAGTATTTTGGGTTCAAGTGATTTGCTTTATGATCTACCTTTTATTAAAACAGGTACACTTTTCAAAAGGAGTCATATTTCTAGTTTCATATTTTCCTTTCTCAAAGAGGAGCTTATACTGTTCTTTTTCCATATTATATAAAATGATTTTCTTCTATTAAGATTATGTTTAATGATCAGGAGTAAATATGAATGTCCATATCTCTTCAATTGGTTGAACTAAATGACCTTAGTTCAGGTAAAACTGGGCTGATCCCTGTAAGAGAAAGTATCAATGCTACATTATTGCCTTGTAGAATTCTCAACCCTATAAGGGACAAATATAAGCAGAGATGAATAAATAAAATGATTTTGCATCTACGCTAGTAAAACATAGTCAGGTCCAGAATGAACAGAAGACTTTTTCTTTGATTACAGAAACCACTAGATATTGTCGGAGAATTCTTTGGAACAAACTCTATGCAAGCTATATTCCATAATTCCTTGAACAATACAAACTTTTGTATTAAGTTTTTCTACTTCTATGAAAAAATAAAACAACAACAACAACACACACACACACAAAGAAAAACAACAACCAAGTAATCACCATTTTTGTATGGCTTTTTGAGAGTAAGACATTCATATTTGGATGCTGCATTTTTAAGAGAATACATCTGTATTTTATCATTGCTAATGCAACCAGTGAGAAGACCTCCTATACATACTCAGAAACTCAGTTAGGATTTAAGTCTTATAAGGCTAGACGGGGACCTTAGAACTAGTCGTCCTTTCTCACCTGTTGTTTACTAATGAGAAATCAGACATGGCTTGCCAGGGTCATTGGTTATTTGGTGGTTGAACAAAGGCTATTGATGAAGGTTCTTGATTCTTAGTGACATTCTTTTTGGCTTCTTTTTGCTTATGATAAAAAAAAATGTGGGTGCTTAAACTTGTGTATTCAATCAAAGGTCAATATCCAGTTTTCATATTTCAGAAATACAAGGTATGTAGTAATGCTGTTCTCCATACATTTCTGGCTTTCTGCCTTCCGTCTTGCATTTCCTGACCCTTGTGGTTGGATGAGACCATGTGACCAGTTTGATCAATGATTTTTGAGCAGGTTTGTATGTCACTTCTGAGGGGGAGTGTTTAATCCATGATATGAGACCCTCTGGGGATCTGTCTATGGTAGCTACTCCATTGGTCTGTGTCCCTGAACCATAATGACATGCAGTGCCCCCTGCTGAAGCAGAATAGACCTCACATGAGTGAGAAAACCCTTTTTGTTTTGAGCCCTGAGATTTGGGGTTTATCTGTAAACTCAGGTTACAAACCTGCTAACAAGGTGTTTTCTTTTAAGAAAGAAAATGTTTCTAATTTAGGCTATAGCATTAAAGGGAAATGAAGAATTTAGGTAACACATTTGACAATTTAGGGCAAAAAGAGTGAGATACATGACTTTTTTATTTTTATTTTTTTCTTTATTGATTTTTAGAGAGAGAGGAAGGGAGAAGGAGGGAGAGATAGAAACATTGATAAGAGAGAACATTGATTGGCCACCTCCTGCATACCATCCACTGGGGATTGGGCCCACAACCTGGGCATGTGCCCTGACCAGGAATCAAACCGATGACCTCTTTTTTTTTTTTTTTAATCATCACCCGAGGATATTTTTCTATTTATCTTCAGATAGAGTGGGAGGGAGAGAGAGGAAGAGAGAGAGAAACATCGACATGAGAGGGACACATCGACTGGTTGCCTCCTGCACAACCCTGATCAGGGCCAGGGCCAAGCCGAAACCAAGGTACGTGCCCTTGGCCAGAATTGAACCCACAACTCATTGGTCCGCGGGCCGAAGACGCTCTACCGCTGAGCCAAACGAGCCAAACCAGCCGGGCGATTTTTTTTTTTCTTATTGAGAGTATCTTTAGGGTGGAATGTTTCTGTGTCATTATCTTGATTCTCCATTTTGGCTATTTTTTATCACCTATGGTAGCAAACTATGCAGAGAATGACTGCTGCAACCAATCTCAGCATCTTGTGAACTATTGTCATTATAAATCACAACCAGGATTCAGTAAATTAAACTAAGAATCAAGAAATCAGGGTTGTAATTAGCATATTGCCACTCTATGACTTCCATGCTGTCTGGGTCTCAGGGCACTCATCTATAAATAGATGTTGGAACAAATCATTTGAATACCTTTTTAGCCCTGTTGATCTGTAATTCCAGGAAATCAGAGTAACATGCTGCTAGCTATTTTGGACTGGGGATCTTAAACACAATTTTAAATACAAGAACCAGGTTGAAGTATATCTTGGTATAGCAGTTCAAGGAATAAAGGATGCTTAAGTCATTTAAATCTTGAATCATCCCAGAACATGATCTGTTGTACTTTCAGAGTCATATTTCTTTTGTAAGTGTTATCCATGATTATATATATATATATTTCCAGGTTTTCTGATATTTAAATGTATTTTCTTTGTATTTAAGAACTTTTTTCTTTGTCACTCAAAAAAAGGTTTCCAAGGATGTAGTGGAACTGTGTTGCTTTCTTTAATTTGCATTTTTAATCTCTCCAACTTCTTTTAGAGATGTGGATGCCAAGATCTTGAACACTTTTTCATGAGATTTGTCAACTTACCTAAATTTGCTGTCCTCTTCCTGAGTTCTAAGACCCTGGGAGAGTGTTGACAGCCTCAGCATCACTCTGTCCTCTGGGTGCAAGTGCAGTGGTGGCTACACTTCAGGGTCCAGCTCACAGATCCTCAGAGTGTTTTGTTTGTAGTCAGTTTGGATGGGAGGCTCAGGTGACAAACCTTTAGGATCCATGGCTATGTGTCCATTTAATGGCGGATGCGGTGTCACTGGTTTCTTGCTCTGGCTTTTGACTTCTGCTTTCTCAGAACCAAAAGTAAGCTGGCCGCAGAGCCATAGCCCCTGGGAGGTGCCCATTAAAGGTATATTAATTTCATTGCTACCCTAATGGGTCAGTAAAGAGACTAAGTGATTTTTGCAGGCCAGTTCAGTTGTTTGCTTTTAAGCAGACAATGTTCTGAATTGTTCATTTTTACTTATTATTTTTTGTATTGCAGTTTAATATAGTTAGTATTGTAGCATGTATTTTTTTTTTTTATCCTCACCTGAGGATATGTTTTTATTGATTTTTACGAGAGAAGGAGAGAGAGAGAGAGAGAGAGAGAGAGAGGCAGACAGACAGACAGGAAGAGACAGAAAGAAACATTGATCAGTTGCCTCCTGTACTCTCCCTGATCAGAAATTGAACCCACAACACTTTGGTGTATGGGATGATGCTCTAACCAACTGAGTCACCTGGTCAGGGAATGTATTCTTTTATCTTAGGGATATATTAATGATGGAAAAAGTTACCCATAATGGTTGTCATTCTTGTTGGTTGTAAAATATACAGCTAAGAATCAGAAACTGCCTAAAAATACAAGCTTATTGCACTGGCTCCCGACACCTTGTGTTAATTCAATGGCACATAAAATGCTTTTTATGCAAAACTTGATTTTTAAGAAAACAGACGTGATGTTTAAGTACTGTTACTTATTTTGTATTCCTAAAACATTATTTTTATTTTATGCTTTCATCTGAATCTTAAATATAAGATTCAGTGCATCAACCCAAAGAAAAGAAAATAACACAAATACAAACATTACTCAGTACAAGAATTCGTAGAGCTTAAAGTCCTGTGTACAAAACACCATTCAGCCCTGGCTGGTTTGGCTCAGCGGTTAGAGTGTCGTCCCCATGAACTGAAGGTTCACAGGTTCAATTCCCATTCAAGAGCACATATCTGGGTTACAGATTTGATCCCCAGCCCCAGTCAGGGTTGTGCGGGAGGCAACCGATCGATATATCTCTCTCACATCGATGTTTCTCTCTCTCTCTCTCTCTTTCTCTCTCTCTCTCTCTCTCTCTCTCTCTCTCTCTCTCTCTCTCTCTCTCTCTCTCTCTCCTCTCTCCACCTCCCTCCCTTCCACTCTATCTAAAAATCAGTGGAAAAAATATCCTCAGGTGACTGAGGATTAACAACAACAAAAAGCAAAACACCATCCAGTGCTTTAAAAAGTTGAAAAGGGTGATCTTAGCAGCACAACCTTACCATCTTCAACTAGTCACCTTCCCTGCTCTTGAGCACTGGCTCCTCACAGTGGAGGGCGGCGTTAGGAAAGGTGGCCGCACCTCCAGACGTCAGCTAGCTCTGAGGAATGCACAAGCCCCCAGGCGGAGGGAGCGCACTGGAGGCTTTCTGTATATTTGTGAACCACAATCTTGGGGGTCTCTGGATAGGTATGAGAGGTATGCAAGGGGAGGTATTTTATTGACTCCTCTATGCCACCAGGCTCACCACCCTCAAATGAGCTAAGCCAGATTCCACATGTCACAACTTGGGTGGCTTAATTGGTGAGGAGTGTGAACTGGATGGAATGCAGTAACACAGAGGATGTCCTGGAATGTGTTCAGATTTGATGGTATGAGAGGGATGTGTGTTTTGCATGATTATTTTCAGTGGAACACTTGCTATTTTAGACCTTCTTTCTTAGCCTTCTATATAATTTTATTAACCAATGTCACCCCAATAAATTCAATAAAAAAAGTTAAAAAAAAAAAAGAGATCAAGTTCAGCTCCAGTGATGGACGTCTGTCCCCCAAAGGCCAGTGAGTACAGTTGGCCTTATGTGCCACAGCAGAAGGACCTGATCCCTTCCTCAAGGAGTCAGAAATGCAGAAAGCTGGGGTTGTGTGTGAGGGCTATTGCCACACACACTTTAGCAGAACAAAGGCGGGCACATTGGGCCTGACAATGAATGATATTCCTTGCACACAAGGCGGTAAGTCTGCCCAGGCTGTGGGAGCTCTCTGTCTCTTGGTAAGGAAGCATTTCGGGCCCATTCTTAAGTGGCAAGCAGAGTTTGAAAAACTGTACACACGGACTGTTTTTCTCTACACGTGCCATAAAGAATTACTGACTTCGGGATTTTGTGTGTTGCTGCTGTCCTTGTTTCTGCTTCTAGGTCTTTGTGCTTAAATACAGTTGTATCTTTGACAACAAAACACAAGGAGTGTTGTTTGCTTGATTTGTTGTCATAGCCATTTCTCTAGGTCCAATGAAGAAAATCCTAATAATTACATTACTCTGTGCTTTCACTTAAAAGACCCATAATATTCCTCTTAGCTCAGCAACTGTTCACAAAGAGAATGAGCTGTATTCTTACATACTTGGCCTTTGAGGTCAGTGCAGATTTTTTTCATTCACACTTGACAGGTTTTACAACACACTTAAGTAACTGTACCTACATACCGAAGGGGATGTTGACAAGAATGGGTTTGACATTTGGGGAAAAAAAGTTTGCGTACATTAAAGTAAAAACAAATGAAAGAGCAAGGAGGCACTAATTCTTGCATAAATGTTCTGTCAGCCTGTCTCTGTTGGGCTCTGAGGGCAGGAGTGAGCCATGGCTCCTGGGTGAGTGTTGGGTGCCCAGCTTGCCTCAGCTGCTGCTGCTGAGTGTCAGTTATGCGGGGCCCTTCACCCCTTTCCCCTTTCAGAACAAGAATAGAACTAATTGTAGCATGAGGATGCAATTCATTCCAAAATAGATTCACCCCGAAGCCGTCATCTCTTTCATATTCTGCAACGCAACCAAGGACATATTTTTTTGACATTGGATTTGAAACTCTGAACCTCAAATGTGCTAAAAAAATATATATATATAGTACAAATAGTCTGATTTTTATATACTTCTGTGTATTTGTTTAATATTATTTCACACCTACTTGTTTATGATTCGTTGTTTTAATCCACTTATTTAGGATACAGACAAAAATATGTTGCTTTGATATAAATATGAAGTAAGTCACACCAGGATGTCATTATTCTACCTCCGCTGTCGTGGATAAGCAGTCAGCAACTTACTGACAGAGAACATGTGGAGAAGCAGCTATAACAAGGGGACAATTAGACTGCAAAACTGAGAGCTTGTGAGGACTATTTGAGTTTTGGTTTGGGTGAGGTGACTCTTCGCTAACCTAAAAATTGGATCCCTTGGAGCATTTGCTTTTGTCTCGGCAAGATACTCTTCGTAGACAGTGGTAACAAACAACGCAGTGGCCCTGTGAAAGAGACCAGACCCCCTACCAACATTAGAGTCTTAGTTCCCTAGCAACGTGCTCTAGCAACAAGGGACTTTTACTTCTGCCCTGGCAGTTGGAAATCAGCTCTTGGTTAATCATCGATTTTCCCGAGTACCTGCTTGTGTAAAAAGGTATTAAATTTAGACTTTATTTCTCTCATCTCCTTTTGCCTGAAACAATAATGTGATTAATATGTCATTTATTTGGAGTATGTTATTTCTTTATTTGGCTTAGTCAGAGACGTTATCTTGTATGCTATTGGCTTGTGAAATTATTATAATTTCCACCATGAACCTCTGCTAAATAAATGGCAAAGACACACTCAGTTTCTGAGTATGATTTTTGCTGCCTCACCCCCAACCCCCAATAAACAAGACACGTACAAATATTTTAATAATGAACTCCATGAAGCCATTCTTTTATTATATTGGCATAGTGATGTGTTAACTTTTACTTAAAACAAGAAAACCAGTGTTAGAGAGCCCTTCTGACAGTGGCATTTGCCATGTGGCACTGGGTCTGCATTCACATCCAATCCTAGGTCAAATCATGCACTTGGCAAAGTTTGCATCCCTTTTCTTCGTTTTCTTTGTTCTTTAAAATTTCTCTCCTGCCCAGAGGCCCTCACCCTCATTCCAGTAAACCCCCAATATTAGATCAAGTCTCTCCTTAACCACAGTAAACAATGTGATCTTCAGAAGGGATGTAGAACGAACACACAGGTATTATACAAAGGTATAATTAACCAATAATAATGAACAGAAATAGGAAACCTCTAACTTCGATGCCCCTGGACTAACTTCATCTAATTATAGGGACATTTTTGTAGTTAATGCCTGCTGTACTTGGAGCCTGGAGACCGGTCCAAGCCTGGCTTAGCCACTCTCTCCGCCCTCTGGCTTTCTCAGCTTCATTATATCTGTGACTTGGGGGCTGCAATGATTCTATGAGATGGTATGCAGAAGCAGTGTTGTAAAACATGAAGCACTTTGTAAGTGCTCTTTTAAAAAAAATTGCTTTAAAATTATGCAAGGAATTCTAAATGGGAAGTCAGGAATTCTAAACTTTGAGACCTTCTAATCATGCCAGGTGTCTCAAGTCCTTTTCAACTGCAGGCATTTTACAATCCCATGAAATAAAGTAATTTCAAAGAAAATACGACGACACCTAGGACCAGGAACCCAGAAGGTGGCATGAGTTTGAATTAGGAAGTAAGTAGAGCAATGAAGGAGAGGGTGGTTACGGCTTCATCCCCGAGAGGGCTGCAGATGGAAGCTGGAGAGCAGGAGCAGGTGAGGTCTGGGTGGAAGGAGCACCAGAGTGGGGGCATTGGTTTGGACAGGTTTATGGGTTTGGGGTAAAGGTTGCAGGGATGTCTGGGAACGAAAAGCTAACAATGTCTAATGACGTCTTTGGGGCAGTGTTGCCAAGTAGGTAGGATGTAAGGATGCAGGGGTTTGGGGGGTCAGCAAATGCAGGGGTGAAAGTGGCAGGAATATTAGTATTACTACAACAACTAGTTCCTCTTCTCCACTCAATCCACGGGGCAGTGAGCGCGATCAACTTGAAATGTAAATCACATGACCTCTCCCCTGCTTAAAGTCCTTTAATGGCTTCCATTGTATTGAGATTAAAAATCAAATTCCTTATCTTGGATTTTGGATTTGGCACATACATATCTCTCTAACCTGCCCCCCCCCCACCTCCAATCCCCCCCTACCTCTTTCTGAATTCTAGCTGCAGGGGTTTTCTTGCATCAGGGCCTTAGCACATGCTGATTCCCCACCATTTTCATAGGGTTAGCTTTGATTCTTTGGGAGCTTAGCTTAAGTATTGCTTCAGACAGGCTTTCTCTGACCACTCCATGCATCATACTCTCTGCCCCTTGTCTAAGCCCTTTATTTGTTTCCATAACAACAACCACAATCTATAATTATTGTGCCCTAGCATGGTATCTGACTAAAGACTTCTTTGTCAAATGATTGAATGAAGGAATGAGTTTACATTCTTTCCCCCCTTTTCTCTCTATATCTTTTTTCTATTTATTTTGTCTTTCCCTCATTTTTAAAAAGATCAACTAATTTATACAATTAGTACATAGCCAAGGTTGTGGGTTTGATCCCCAGTCAGGGCACATAAAAGAGTCAACCAATAAATGTATAAATAAGTGGAACAACAAATCAATGTTTCTCTCTCTCTCTCTCTCTCTCTCTGTCTCTCTGTCTCTCTCTCTCTCTCTCTCCCTCCCTCTCTCCTTCTCCCTCCCTCCTCCTCTCCTCTTTGTCTCTCAAATCAATAAATAAAAAAATTAAAAATAGTATATATCCATGTCAAAAAATTAAATAATACTTAAGTATGTAGGAAGGAAATGAAAAATCACTGAAATTCCATCACCCAGAGCTAACATTTTGTTGTATATACTTAAAAAATCTTGTTCTTATTTATTTTTAAAAAAGGTTATATTGGCTTAAAAAAATTTTCCTGACTATATTCCCTCTGCTGTACTTTATATCCCCCTGACTATTCTGTAACTACCAATTTGTACTTCTTATTCCTTTCACCTTTTTTACCTAGCCCCCCAAACCCCCTCCCATCTGGCATCCGTCAAAATAGTCTCTGTATCTATGAGTTGTTTCTGTTCTGCTTATTTGCTTAGCTTGCTTTTTAGATTCCACATATAAGTGAAATAATCTGGCATTTGTCTTTCTCTGACATTTCACTCAGCGCAATACCCTCTAGGTCCATTCATGTTGTTGCAGATGGCAAGGTTTAATTCTTTTTTATGGTTGAGTCATAATATTCCATTGTATACATGTACCACTTCTTTGTCCACAAAATCTTGTACTTAATTTTAAAAAACAATCGAGGTCAATATTTTTCTTTCCAAATTAAACGAAACCAAGTTGTCTTCCCTTAAAAGGCCTTCAATTAATTGAGTTGATGCATCCTTCCCAGAAATCTTTTCCTCCCATTGACATTGGTGCTATTCTTCTCTGCCTAGGAGTTAGACTGATCCTGCCTTTTTCAGGCATAATCTGGCATTTATCTTTGGTTAAAAAAAAAAGAAGTAACTGTTATATTTGTCTTTTGCTGCCAGCATTGCAGACTGGGCATTTAAATGCCTTTGATTGTGTATTTGTAGAAGCTAACAGCTGCATGTGCTATTTCCAATACTCTTTAACATCCACCCAGGATGTGACCATGGAATGCTTGTCATTTTTTTGGAGTCTGTGTGGGGGGGGGATAGATGTAAAATTGGTGAGTTATATACAGAGGTGAAAACTAGGTGAAACATTCTTCAACAGATTGTAGGCGTGTCATCTGCTATCCAGAGAAAACTACATTCTTTCCAGCAGCTCTCAGAATACCAGTCTGCCTGAATTTGGGGCAGCCTCAGATGGCCAGTGTTTTGGAGACTCACGTAAAATCAGTATGTTTTCAAAACAAACAATATGCATCATCCAGCGGGTAGAGATAATGGACTATCTCTGGAAGGAAGGAGATCAGTACAAGAGTACTCGGAAACAAGTTTTCATCAGTCACATTTGCCTAAGAAACTAGTTTCACAGATATTTTCTCCTGCCGATCTAAATTTAGAAGAGAGAAAAAGACTCACCACTTCCAACTTCCACTGAATCCCGCAGACAAGAGGTGAGAGAGGCTGACAGTGTAAAATGCTTACCGCCTCTGCCCGTGTTGGTCAGACGTCCATGATCTCTCAGCTGCAGCAATCCAGGGAGCAGCAGTGTCCCAGCCAGTGAATTCTCCAGGCTGGCTCAACATATTGTGGGGGCTAAAAAGTATTAATACTCTTCCAGCCACCCTCTAAGTTCTTCTGGCTGAGCTAATAATCAAATTAACAGAGACAGATTAACAGGAGAAAAGCAAGTTTTAATATATGGGCATGGGCAATTCACATAAGCATGAAAATTCCAAAGATAGACAACATTGGGTATACATATAAGACAGTTTGGGACAAAGGAGATAAGGGGGTGGTATTCGATTTCAGAAGTGAGAAATGGCAATAGTGCTATATGCAAAGAAAAAAATATATATGTCATGCAACAGTGCTGTTCTCCAACCTATATTGAAATTACCAACCAACCAACAAAAAACCAGATGAAAAGCTACAATTTTTCTCTTAAAAAAAATTTGATCGATTACTCGGCCATGTGCAAGTTCTTCCCTTCTTCGAAGCATTGAAATATCCAGCTGAACTGTGTTTCTAGTTGTCTATATTTATCTCTAGCTCAATTAATAACCATTTGTTGATACTGTGTTGGGATCTGATTAGGCTGAGAAATCCTTGTTCTATATAGGGCCAATTTCATAGATTTTTCTCAAAGTATTCTGCAACCCAAAGCCTAATAGAAGTTTAAATTAAATCTTTATTTCTGTTATTTCCATGTAATGATATTATTTGATATTCTAGGAATTTTTTGTTTGAGAAAGGATGTTTAAACTCACAACTATTTTCCTTGACTATAATTACTTAAACCCTCAGTACTAGATATTGACTATTGTTTTGATGTGTGTGTGTGTGGGGGGGGGACAGGCAGTTAGCATCTTATTTGTATAGTTATTTGATGTAAGAATATATTAGTATATTTGTACTGTCAGTGCCTTGCCCACTTAAAGACCATATCATTTTAGCTTTGACGACCTGGACATTATGGGGAATTAACAGCAATCCTCAGCATTCAGGCAGTGGCTGGTGGGAGTTCGGGTGTAATTACTCTAGCTCCCTCCCTCTTTGGCTGGGATGATTGTTAAGGCCTCTGGAGTTAGGTTCTAGTCATGGCCTAACAACCCAGCCTGTGTTAGCTGCCCTCCCTTCCCTGCTGCTCCCATGTCCCCCAGTAATGCCCGAACCTTCCTAAAGAACTATTTGCAATCAAATCTTAGTCTCATATCAAACCAAAACCCTTTGGGGAATATCTAATCTAAAACAAACCTCTGGCTTTCTATTTTAATCTATTATCCTTGGTAGTTAAAAAATTTTCTTGGTTTAATTCACTCAACAGGAACAGTAGTCCTCCCCTTATTCAAAGGGGATATGTTCCAAGACCCCTAGCAGATGCCTGAAATCACAAGCAGTACCAAACTCTCTATATGCTAGGTTTTTCCTACACATACATACCTAGGATAAAGTTTAATTTATGTTAGGCACAGTAAGAGATTAGCAACAATAACTAATAATAAAATAGAACAATTATAATATATTGAAATAATAAGTTATGTGAATGTGGTCTCTCAAAATATCTATTGGACTGTCCTCATCCTTCTTCTTGTGACGGGAGATGATATGATGTCTGTGTGATGAGGTGAAGTGAGGTGAATGACATAGGCACTGTGAGGTAGTGTTAGGCTACTACTGACCTGATGATACATCAGAAAGAAGGTCATCTGCTTTGAGTGATCTCAGATAATTGACTATGATGATGTCAATGGTTAACTGTCAGGAGCAAACTATGTTGATGGTTGGTTGGGGAAATTGACTGATATCGGACTGCGGTTGATTTTGGATAACTGAAACCAAGGAAAGCAGAACTGTAGATAAGGGGGGACTACAGTACTTTCTACAGGCATACATACCTCATTTTATGGTGTTTCATAGATGTTACGTTTTTTACAAATTGAAGGCAAGAAGCTTCACTAGCAAAATGATTACAACTTGCTTTACTGTGACGCTCGCTTTGTTGTGGTGGTCTGGAGCTGAACCTGCAGTATCTGGGAGGCATGCCTGTATATTTTCATTATCTGCTAGTATATATTGTTAATTGTCTACTAAATAATATCTTATTTTCAAGGGAAAGCTGTTGTACAACTAAAACATGATTGAAACAAAAGACAACAAAAGCATCAGAAAAATAAGTATCTAAGTTAAACATGATCATATTTTAAGTTTCCAGTCTCAATAGTGACACGTAGACAGCAGAATATGTACCAAGTGCTAAGTTTAGTGACTAAACTTGTAGTTATACTTTTTTAAAAAGGATTTTTAAATTGATTTTTAGAGAGAGAGGAAGAGAGAGCAAGTGAAACACCGATCAGCTGCCTCCAGCACGCTCCTTACCGGGGATGGAGCCTGAAACCTGGGCATGTGCCCTGACTGGGAATCAAACCTGCAACCTACTGGTGCACAGAATGATGCCCAACCAACTGAGCCACACTAGTCAAGCCTATAATTATACTTTTATTGTTGCTTTTTATACCATCTTCTGTATTATAGGATAGCCAGGGACTTACAAAGAATTTGTGGTATTAGCAAAGGTGAGATTTGAGGTCAAATACAGTCATGCACCACTTAACAATGGGGATACATTCTGAGAAATGCACTAGGTGATTTCATCATTGCACGAACATCACTGAGTGCACTTACACAAACGAGGATGTCATATCCTACTACATACCTAGGCTGTACGATACAGCCGATTGCACCCAGGCTACAAACCTATACAGCCTGTTACTGTACTGAATACTGTAGGCAGTTGTAACGATGAAAAGTATTTGTTTATCTAAACATATTTAAACATAGAAAAGGTCCCCTAAAAATATGGTACAGAAGATAGAAAATGGTGCACCTATATAGGGCACTTAACATGTGTGGAGCTGCAGGACCGGAAGTTGCTCTGGGTGAGTGAGTGGGTGGTGAGTGACTGGGAAGCCCTGGGACATTACTGTGCACTACTGCAGACTTTATAAACACCGTCCACGTAGGCTACACTAAATTTGTAAAAAGATATTTTTCTTCAATAATAAATTAACCTTAGTTTACTATAACTCTTTTTGCTTTATGAAGTTTTTAGTTTTTTTCAAAAATTTTGACTCTTTTGTAATAACACTTAGCTTAAAACACAAAGCACAGCGGTACAAAAATATTCTCTTTCTATTCTTATTCTGTAAGCTTTTATCTATTTTTAAGATTACTTTTTATTTTTTATCATTTAGACTTTTTTGTTAAAAACTAAGACACAAACACCCATTCGCCTGGGGCTCTTCTTGAGGAGGTGTCTCTTTTCAGAAATAAGTATGTCCAGGGTGGTTGGCTTGGTTTGTTTATTTTGTCATAGATTTATTTGTAAGCAGGTACAAAGGTTACAATAGTTACAGTGTCACTAGGTGAGAGGAATTTTTCAGCTCCATTATAGTCGTATGGGACCACCATTGTATATTCGGTCTGTCGTCGACCCGAAAGTTGTTATGTGGCACATTACTGTACCATTTAATTCACATTAATGTACGAGCTTTTCATGCTGGATCACCCCTTGTGTAGAGGATACCACTGAACGTAAAAGAAAAGATTTTGCAGAACATGCAAAAGTCACCCGTGCCCTGAAAGACACGGGGTAAGTGTGACCCTCCTAGGTTCTATAGGGAGCAGTTGGTTGCTTGGGTTTGCAGCTGTAGTCTGGCCCCCTGAATGTGCCAACAATCCTAAGAATGTACCGCCTTGGCCAAGGGGTCGGTGGGGTCAGAGGTTATGATGCAACCAAATTCATGGTCATTAACTAGAAGCACACTCTCGGTGGTGGGTCAGTAGTGTGTCGGAATGCAGGGAGAGAGGCAGAGAACATGACTGGGTGCACATCCGCACTCTGCCCCTTACTGTCACCAGATAAAATGAAGATAATGATTCCTACCCTTCAGGGTATGTGTCAAATCAAATTGATAAAGCAATTTGAGCACAGTGCCTGATAGCTGGTAGCTGTTTGTCCAAACCAGTATACTTTCAAAAAGGAAAGTGCTAAAATGATACATAGTGTATAATTTATATGTTATACATGAAAACATTTCTAGTTACTGAAAAATTAGTTTTATTATATGGGTAGGTCTACAGAATATTTGTATTTAAACATTTTTTAAATGAAATTCCTTTTTTTTGAGAAATAAAAGCCAAGTTTATTTGTCAATTTCTTGCATTTGAAGTACTCCTCGATGACATCCTTTGCCTGACACTCTTTGCCGTAGCTCTTAACCACCACACACAAAAAGTTATGCACTTTAAAGCAAAATAAAAAATGAAACCTTTATATTGTCTTATTTGAATATTAAAAATAACTAGAATGATTATTTTTTTATTTTCATTTATTTTTTGTTAATCCTCACCTGAGAATATTTTTTCCATTGATTTTTAGAGAGAGTAGAAGTTGGGGAGAGAGAGACAGAGAAAGAGAAACATCGATGTGAGAGAGAGAAACATTGATTGGGTGCCTCCCACAAGCACACCAACCAGGGCAGGGATCGGACCTGCAATCTAGGTACGTGCCCTTGACCAGGAATCGAATCCACAACCCTTTGGTGTTTGGGCTGATGCTCTCACCACTGAGCCTCTCCAGCCAGGGCAGAATGATTATTTTTGTTAAATATTTACACACTAAATCAGCTTTTTAGTCATATCTGGTTCTATTACACCACTAGCATTTTTTTTTTGAAGAATGCCTTTTTTTCTAATATAAATCATATTATTTTTAACTTTTCATAATGTCTACAATTGTTTTAGAAGTTGTACGTTATGGTAATAAAATTAAAATTGACACCTTCAATTAACTCTTTTTTGTAAACCGTAATATTTTTATTTGAGAAACATAACCTCTCTACAAGAACTGAGTGAAAACTGAGTGAATTCTGTGAAATGGAGAATATTCTCAATTACAATATTTTTGTATTAAAATGTGTAAGTAATCAACGAAAGTATAAACCTTGATGCTGTTTTTTTTGGCCTCCATTCAGAGTACCTTTCCTTGACAAACATTTCTGGAAGACAAAATTCATCAAATAAATGATCTCCAGATGTGTTTCTTTTGATGTTTCCCTAACTGGGATGCTACAAAATCAAAGGCACTCCTAATTTTGTTCCATTCCATTGGGCATTATAAAAAATTTTCCCACAAGTGGATATATTCCAAAGAGCAATCATGGAATTTCAGTATTAAACCTTGGACATGACTTGAGTGCCCATCATTTAATTTATTCACTCTGCTAGAGTTGAGATGTTTCAGTGTCTTCCTTTTTGCAAGTTTCCTTTTTCAATAATTGTAATTCCCCAAAAGCCTCGAAAGTTGAAGATTTCTGGTCCTCCTTGAATTTTTTGATTAAAATTTCTAACTGCTATTGGGAAAAAAAAAGATGACATAATTTTTGTAAGTTGTACGAGTTTGCTTAAACTTTTATGGCGAGTTTATCTGATTTTTCACATACTGCAGACATTTGAAAGGAAGATTTGTTTGGATATTTTTTTAACACTGAAATGGTTGCTTAGTAACGGCTTCCTGCATTGCATGATGCTGTTATGATTTCCACCTCCTGGAGAAAAAATCAATAAAATTATTTCTTTGCAAATAAAAAAATATTTTTCTAACTGCTACTGAACAAATACACCCCAAATCTAGAGGACTCATTTTTGAAAAAGTCCAATACCATTGATAGGACACAGATTGATTTACTAGTATTTCCAATTAGTGATGGGCAGTTTACTGTGGCCATGCTGAAATGTTGTTTTGTTTTTGTTTTTTAAATCCACATCCACTTCATTACGAAAATTTTTCAGTTTAATACTTGATATATTCAAAATTTGTAAATTTGAACAAATATAACTTCTATTTCAATTGGTATAATAATGCATCTTCTTTGAGTGAAATTATGACTTACATTTACACTTTAATCAATTCAAATTACATTTCTGCTTCATATCAATTTTAAAATTAGACATCTTAAGTTAGTAAAATATTGTTTTACCGTGGACACAATACTCCACCAAAATTATACAGTATTATCACAAATGTTTTTATAGTTGATGTTTAACATTAAAACTGAAATTACAGGAAGATTCACAATAATGTCAGGTCTTTCCTCTTAAACAGACAATTTCTAGGCATTGCTTTGATTTCATGAATTAGTTTAGAAAAAATCTAACCATTTTTGGATTTGATCTTTCTAGGTGAAGCTTTGATATATCTGTTTATATCATCGAAATGTTTATAAAAATCCTTCTGTTTTTGTTACCAAACACTTTATAGCTTTTGTTTCACTTTTTGTACTTGAACACAAAATCTTGAAATAAAAAATTGGCAAAGTTTTTTTTTTCTTCCCTGGTTGCTTGAAGATCAACCTTCATCGTGAACCACACAGGAAGTTCATGACCGGGAGGTTCACGACCAACAGACTACTTCAGTGGAAACAAAGGGTCACCGACGTCCTTCACCCTGGGAAGGCATCAGTACCCAAGGCAGGAATTCAGGAAAAACTAGCCAAAAGGTGTAAGACCACAGCAGATGTCACCTTTGTATTTGGATTCAGAACCCATTTTGTTGGTGGCAAAACAACTGGCTTCGGCATGATTTATGATTCCTTGGATTACGCAAAGAAAAATGAACCCAAACATAGACCTACCAGACATGGCCTGTATGAGAAGAAGACCTCAAGTAAACAGCAAAAGCAAAAAAGAACAGATCAAAGAAGCAAAGGCCCGTGTTGGTGCTGATAAAAGTGAGCTGGAGATTGGACAACAGAGGAATAGAAATTCTTCAGTGACTTTATGTGGTGCTTGTACACACTTTTCATGAGAGGGTTAATAAACTAAGAACTTTTATGTGAAAAAAAATTGGCGAAGTCAGTTTAGAAGAACAATCACCGACTGTAAATGTGTGTGAGCCCCTCTACAGCTGCATGTGATAAACCGGAAAGCTCACGTACAGGGTCTCAGAATAGCTATTAATTTTGATGTCCATTGTACTGCTCCTTCCACAGACTTGTGTTTGGGGATTTTCACCGGGTTATTGACGTCACTTTGTCCCTCCTGGCTGTGGGGTGGCAGATGCTGACATTCTGTGCAGTTTCACATTCATCAACTTACTTGAGAATCGGACATTCAGGGCTCAATATTTTACTAAATGCAAACTTCCGTTTTTGAGCTTATTTCAAAATAAAAAAGCATCGCCAGATAATAACATAGTCATTGTAGATATACATCATGCAAGAAGTGACCAAATCACTGTGATTAGAGTGTCCAGATGCGTCACTATATGCCCCTAAGGCAGCACTCTTGTCTTCTTTTCCCTGAAAATATTTTGAAGACCCTAACCCACCTTTCCCACCAACCCCACCCGCTGTGCCTTTGCAGTGCCATACATCCGCGAGGCCTGGGCATGGGCATGGGCATGGCACCCCCTCACTGGTAAGTCCAAGGACACTGGGCATCAGAGTGTGCTCTCACCACTACCAGAGACTGGCGGGGTCCGCTGTCCTGGCAGCTCCTGTTTGAATGCATTTTCTTTTGTAAGCAAATGTCCTGCTCTCCTGAAAAGGAAGTAGTAGTTCCGTTGTGTCTGGAAAGGATTGGGGAAAATAGAAATGGGTCATTGCTGGTTATCCTTCTTTAGAGTGACATCTCTGTTTGCTGCCTGTCTTAGCTCAGGCTGCCGTCACAAAGTATCATACGCTGGGTGGCCTGAACAACAGATATTTCTCACGGTTCTGGAGTCTGGAAGTTCAAGATCAAGGTGCTAGCAGATTTGGTGTCTGGTGAGAGCCTGCTTCCTGGTTTGCAGATGGCCGTCTTCTTGTTATGTCCCCAGATGGCCTTTCTTTAATGTGTGTGTGGGGTGGGGGGCGGCGGTGGCTCTGATTTCGTCCTCTTACGAAGGTACTAATCCCATTGTGAGGGCTCAACCCTCATGACCTCATCTAAACCTAATTACCTCTCCAAAGCCCCACCTCCAAATACCACCTTGGGAATTAGGACTTCAACATACAACTTTTGTGGGGGACAGAAGCATTCAGTCCACAGCACTGGACAAGACCATGGGGGAGACTTAGAAATACAAAGCAGAGGGCTACTCAGTCAACCCCAGCTTCTTTTAATGAGACTGTTAATAGTAATTCTCCATTAAATAGTAATTCTCCATTGAAGTGAAAATATCAAGGCAAATGTTAAACCAAACAGGATGGCAGGACAATAGGCCTAAACCAGGACTGTCCAGGGCAAAAAGGGACCCTAACCATTATTAGAAAAAACTGACATTTTACCTGAAAAGAAGTTTTTACACAGGAACACTAGAGGGCGCTTCAGACTGTAAGAATTCTGCTTTAATTTGCACAAAGTAACACATTCAGTACCAAATTTATGTTAATAAATGTAAACAGTGAATAGTTTAAAATAATAACAAAAGAGGAAATGGTAAATGCATATCAGGTGATTTTGATATTCCAAGAACATGAAAACATTTAATACAAATGTTTTGGTGTTTCCACTCCCTCGCCCCCACCCCCCGTGCTCAAGGTTATGATAACCCTATTTTTTACAAATTGAATTTATTGGGGTGACATAAATAAAATTATATAGGTTTAAGGTGTACAATTCTATCATACATCATCTGTATATTGTATTGTTGGTTTACCACCCTAAATTCTATTTTTATTTTACATAAAAAAAACAAAAAAACTTCAGGTGTGTCTTAAGGTTGAAGAGAGGGTTGCAGTTTGCCCTCACTAACTGAGAGTTTATTTTTTGTTGGAGGGATGGTGGGGCAGGGAGTGCTATACAGCCAATTAAAACAATTACAGCATTGTTGTTGTTCTTTTTGTTTTTAATTGGTTTTAGAGAAGGAGGTAGAAAGAGAGAGAGAAACATCGCTGTGAGAGAGACACATCTATCAGTTGCCTCCTGCACGTGCCCCTGACTGGGGATGGAACCCGAAACCTAGGTATGTGCCCTGACCGGGAATCGAACCCGCAACCTTCATGTGCACGGGATGATGCTCTAACCCGCTGAGCCATGCTGGCCAGGGCCAGCACTGTTCTTTTGAGATGAACCTAATGCTGTTGTTCTACACACACGTGGCACCCACTGTTCTGGCAAGTGTTGACGAGTAAGAGTGGATTATGAAGACAAGGACTCCAGTGTTTAGGGAAATGGTGTGAACTTTGGAAGAAAATGTTCGACCTGACATCTGACATAGGGCCTGCGGTTCTGTCCCCTCTGTGACTTCGGGCCTGTTTTATCATTGGTCTGCGTGTGTTGGTTAATAAAGTGATGGGGTTGAACTAAACGACTGCTCAGTCCTTTTTAAGTCTGAAACTCCCTAATCCTGACTTCTTGAGTTTTATACTTAACTTTGACTCGTTTTTAATGTACATTTGCATATAGGTGTCATGCCTGGAAATTACCTTCAACTCAAACAATGAAGCCTGGGACACTGTGACGTCTGGATCCGAAGAGAGTGGGGAGGTAGGTGGTTCCCATCAAGTTCTTTAGAGTGGCTCGTTTTGCATTAGAAACAGATAGCTTTGGTCAACTGCTAGAAAATATCACACCGGCACTGCTGCCCAACCTCAGACTTCCCTTGAAGCAAAAATGATGGTCAAATGTTTATATTCATGGTAAATCTCAATAATAAAGATGTAATTTTATTTTTTAAATTTTTTTCTTTATTGATTTTAGAGAGAGGAAGGGAGAAGGAGAGAGAGATAGAAACATCGATGAGAGAGAACATCGATCAGCTGCCTCCTGCATGCCCCCCACTGGGGATCGGGCCCACAACCTGGGCATGTGCCCTGACCGGGAATCAAACCGGTGACCTCTTGGTGCATGGGTCAGCGCTCAACCAGTGAGCCACACCGGCCTGGCAATAAAGATGTAATTTTAAAAATGTTTATATTTCATTGACTTTCCGGCTGGGATTCAGACGACATAAAAAGTGAGAGGCCAAAAAACATGTGAGATTTTAAATCAAGTCTTATTAGTCTATTATGAAAACAAATGAGAAAAACTTTTGCCAGATACATATAAGCCCCATCTGCCCTTGTATAATTGAGGCCAGACTGTTCAGTGATCTGGTGTTTGATTTAATATTGTTGCTACACAGTTTTTTAACTGCTGAAGAATGCTCTGACATTGTTAACTGAGTTTTCCCTATAAAACAAACGTATTGTTGAATGGTATACGCTTTACGTGGGAAAATAAAATGTTAGCAACATTCATGTCTGTTGGAAGGAAAATAATTTGGTTGGTGGGATTGTAGAACTCCTGTGATGTACACACAAGAAGTGTTTCTAAATTTGTAAGCTGTTCAGTCATCTTTTGCATGTGTTTGTGTGAGTGTGTCTGTGTGTGCACCTGTGTGCATGTATTTGCATATCTTGTATCTGCAGGTGTATCTCTGTGTGTTCATACTTCAAGTGTCCATTCATTACAGTTAGTAACTTTTGGATGAAAACTTGTTGTACATCTTGAAAGTTTCTCCACACTTCATAGTTCCCTGTCCGTGAAGGTGAAATAAAAATGAAGGAGATCCCAAGGGGAACTTTCCTATCTTGATCATTTCTTCATGGCTCATAATGTCTGAACCGAGTCTTGGGAGCAGCAGGCAAGTAGAGGAGGAGAGGACACAGAGTCTAAACCAAAAAGCAGGGTAAGGCAGGGGTCCTGATGGGTCTCACGCCAAGGAACTTGGGCAGGTGGGTGCACAATTAGGCAAGTCTGCAAGGAGACCACAAGCGGAAGCCTAAGGAGGTCCATGTAAGGAAGATTCAACCCATCTATTATTCATCAACCCTGTATTGAGTGCCTAGTTTGTGCCAGGTGCTACCACTGGTGAAATGAACGTGGAAGTGTCTTCCCTCGAGCATTTTAAGGATTAGCAGGTAAAACAGGTGTAGAACTAAACCATGATAAAATCATAAATGCTAAGAGGGGTGCCATGGGAGCCTCAGGAGTTCAGGCTATGGGTGGACAGGAGAAGACCTCACTGAGGACGCGATGTAGGCAGTGTCTTTGAAGGGAGACAAGGAAGGGTTCCCCTGGTGGACAGCACTCCTAGGTGTGAATGGAGGGAGCATGAACCCCCATCCTTGCGCAGTGTGGTTGAGAGGGTCATGTTGGGGAACGGCAGAAATGCCTGTAAGAGATGGACATCTGGTTCTTTTAACACTCCATCAAGTCTCTGATGAACAGGCTGGCTTGAATTCAAGATAGTGAATTCTGTTTCTGTTTGTTGTTGTTCCTTAGAGAAACTTCATTTATTTAAGGAGTGCAATAATTCCTCAGTCATTTAGCTAAAAATTAATTTTATTCTTCATTAAAAGTATGTCAGAAATCACACTGGAGGAAGAGAGAGATTAAATGGGTATTAATTTTTCCACTATTGTTTTTTTTTCCACTTTTATTTATTGATTTGAGAGAGAGAAAGAGACATTGATTTGTTGTTCCACTTACTTATGCATTCATTGATTGATTCTTTTTTATCCTCACCCAAGGACATTTTTTTTTTTTTGCATTTATCTTCAGATAGAGTGGGAGGGAGAGGGGGGGAGAGAGAGAGAGAGAGAGACATCGATGTGAGAGAGACACATCGAGTGGTCGCCACCCACACAACCCCAACCGGGGCTGGGGACAAACTGCAACTGAGGTACGTGCCCTTAGTGGGAACCGAACCCGGGTCTCTCTGGTATGCAGGCCGACGCTCTAACCGCTGAGCCAAACCAGCCAGGGCCATCGATTGGTTCTTGTATGTACCCTGACTGGAGACTGAACCCGAAACCTTGGTATATCGGGAGGTTCTCAGTCAAGACTCTATTAGTTGCAAGTGACTGAAACGCCACTCAAACTAGATTATGCAAAAAAGGGAATTTGTGGGTTCACGTAATTGGGAAGTCTAGGGGGTAGAGACAGGAATAGCTGGACCAGAGTTTCAAATGTTACCTCTCATCTCTGTTCCCCTCTGCTTACAGTTTTGGATCCTACAGTTTTAAAAAACAGTCTCTTTCTTGAGAATCCTAATGTGCGTGGGTTAGTATGTGCCAGACGGCTGGCTGGTATTTTGGCCACTGTAGTACAAGTGGTTAAAAAACTGTGGAAAGAATTATAAAATAAAAAGTAAAGTCACCCCATTCAAACAGTGTCACACATCAGCTGTGAGCAATGAAGACTGAGGGTGTTCGATGGACTCGGATGACAACAGGAACAATGCTTGACTGTGAGTGCGCAATACGCGTTAGGTATTTTCCCTAAACCTTTTATGTGTAACATTTAATGTTCATTGAAATCCGATGAGCTAGGCATTATCTCCTCCTTGTGGATGAGGTCACTGAGGCACTGGGAGTTGAGACTGCCCAGGTCATGCACCAGTGCGTAGAAGTTTGTCTTCTGTCCTGTGCTCTTAAACAGTACGTTGTACAACACAGTTGCATGGCATAATGATTAGTGAATAATATCTGGTGAATGAATAACTATTGTATTACGAAGATACTAAGCACATGATAAAGAAGGGAAGAGGGAAAAACTCTGTATTTTTTCCAGTGGCTAGCTCAATCATTTGGTGCATCCGCCCAGCTCCCAGGGGTCCAGCAGAGTCCACTCAAGGCGAGGAATGGACTTGCCTGGGTCACAGCAAGGCTTACCTGGAAATGGTGACTGTGGGTTCAAGGCTACCCACTAGCCAACCCTTGGGAGTTTGGCTCAGGGATAGCGTAGAAGAGCAAGGGGAACAAGAATGGGGTCCACTTCCTGAGAGAACAGGTGAAATGCACGGAGGAGACATTGCTTGAGCACCCTCCCGGCTCTGTTCTCTAACAGCCAGTCAGAGCCCCTCTGTCTGCCTGCTCTGGGAGCCAGTCCTCCTTGGCTGGACCCTAACCAGAGAAGACAGTCCCACACTGAATGCCAGGACTAGAACTGGCATCAGGGGTGGGGGAGGTGGGGTAGGGGATGCATGTGTGAGGCTGTCTCCCTTTGCTAATTTTTTTTCTTTTTTTGTTAATCCTCACCCGAGGATTTATTTATTTATTTTGTAGTTCTTTTTTGAAAAAAGTCCATACTGTTTCCACAGTGGCTGCATCAATTTCCTGAGGATATTTTTTCCATTGATATTTTTAGAGAGAGTAGAAGGGAGAGAGGGAGGAAGGGAGGGAGGGAGAGAGAGAGAGAGAGAGAGAGAGAGAGAGAGAGAAACACTTATGTGAGAGAGGCACATCGATTGGTTGCCTCCCTGCCTCCCTCATCCCCCCCAACCCCCCAACCTCCCAACCCCCCCAGGATGGAACCTGCAACCCCAGGTACCTGCCCTTGTCAGGAATCAAACCTACGACCCTTCGGTCCAAGGGCTGACGCTCTAACCACTGAGCCAAACCGGCCAGGGCATTTTGTCTTTGTTTTGTTGTAAGTTTTAAAAGTGTGGCTAAATATACATGACATCAAACGGACCGTGTGTAAGTGAACAGTTCAGTGACATTAGTACATTCACAATGTCATGCAGCCACCACCACCATCTACAGGCAGACCTTGTTTTATTCGTGTCTCTTTAACACGCGTCACAGATGCAGCAGTTTTTACAAAGTGACGGCAAGACCATCCACCAGCAAAAAATTTAAGACTTGCTTTATTGTGGTGGTCTGGAACCAAACCTGCAGTATCTCTGAGGTATGCCAGTTTTCTAGAACTTTTTCATCATTTCAAATAGAAAGTCCCCATTCCTCCTCTCCCCAGCCCCTGGCAACCTTTAGTCCACTTTCTGTCTCAGTGAACTTGCCTACACTGGGCACCTCACATAAGTGGAATCATACCGTTATTTGTCCTTTTGTAACTGGCTTCTTTCATTTAGCATAATGTGCCCAAGGTTCATCCGTGTCGTAGCATGTGTTAGAATTTCATTTCTTTGTTAAAATTGGAAGACTGGGGAGGAGATGGCATGAGGTGGTCTGGGCTTGCCCCCCGTGGGGTGGTGGGAGAAAGCAGAGCAGGGCTGCAGTCCCCCTGTCCTTGAAGGAGTTCCCAGTTGGCACCTGGCTGCTTCCTTGCCATTTCCCAAGGCTAGCAAGTGTTGTGATGGATGGGGCTACAGAAAAACAAAGGTCTCACCCCCAACCTAGCCCCAGATTCCTTCTCCACATTACCTGAAAGACAGGGACTAGGCGATTGACTTGGTTTCACAGCGAGAGAGTGCGCAGTTGAGGTGGGAAGGCCTGTCAGTTGTTCCCACTTGAATGTGGGTTCGTGTCATTGGATCATTCTCCAGCACTCCCGGCTGAACTAGGCGAGTAGGAATTGTGGAGTTGGAGTGCAGAGGAGAGTAAGGCTGAAGCTTTGGGGCATACAAGGCAGCTTATTCAGATATCATCTGAGTTCCAGGCACCTGGGGAGAAGGAGGGAGAGGAGAACCTGGAATCCAGAGGAGAAGGGCAAAGGAGCCAGTCCCGCTCTTGCCAGTCTTAACAGGGACCAGGTGGCACCCCTCCATGGCCCACCCAGCAGCTGTCATTTAAAACATCTAAGGGCCCCAGCCCACCTGGAGTCTTGAAAGGGCATGGGGAGAGCTGTGTTTGCAGCCTCCTCTCTTCCCTCCTTTGCAGATTTTCTGGTGCTGGAGCCATGAAGAAGTTTCCGAGGCTGACTCCGGGTCAAGCAGTGCAAAACAGAAGTTCTTTGTGGAGACAGTTTATGTTCTTTTCAGCTGTACTCACACGTTCACTTCCAGCTCTCAGATCTCGTGGCCATGGCTCTGTCAAGGCTTCCGCGTGGGTTTACACACTTGGACACTCCTCCTTTCATCTCAGCCCTGTTCTCAGCTTAACCCTGGGCTGGAGGGTGGAAAGGTAGCTAGCCGTGACCGAATGAAGTGCGTGCGGCGTCGGGAGACAGGAAGGAGGTTTCTAGGTCTGTGTCGTTGACCTAATTCTGCATTACGTTTTCATTGAATGAGCTGATTATTTTTATATCATTTCCTGGTAAGGGAATTACTTTCTCTACTTTCAATTTTTCCATGTCCCATTTTCTACTTCCTTACCACATTTTTCATGCACTTGAAAATTCCCTGCTTAAGCTCTTTCTCATTCTTTTGAGGCAGTGGGAACACGATTGCCTGCTTAGTGTTTGAACAGCAGCGTGGCTGCCGATATTATAAACACCGTGGTGTTACACCTGATTCATATGAGGGATAAGTTAAAATTTACTGTCAAGTCTTTAAAGGAGCCATGATCTTCATGTCACATTTTAATAGTTAATGTGCCAATTTAATCTTTTTGCTTTAATCACCCTCCTTGTGTTTTCTCTTAGTTGCATTATTTTGTCTTATGCTTGATTTAATCTCATGTAGTTTTGTACCGTAACATGCTGTACAGGCGTGTAGCCTAGGACAATGGGGCACAGCTTAGGTACGTAGTAGGCTATACCATCTAGGTTTGTGCAAGTACACTCTGTGATGTTCACACAACAAAGAAATCACCTAACGACATGCTTCTCAGGATATATCCCTGTCGTTAAATGGCGCCTGACTGTTTATGTGTGTGAAACCTATGTTAAATGTAAATAAATATACTTAGTAACCCTTTAAGAAATAATTCCCCCTCCTCCATAAAAGGCTACCTTTATTTTATAAGAAGTGATGAAATTTATATTTTGTAAGAAATACAATTTTAAATTTAATGTCAAGGGGTTTTTGCACATTAAATATGCAACATAATATTTATGTTTCCCTTTTTTCTTGTTATTGAAGAGAAAAGGACTTCCGTGGAGGAAGTGGGAGAAAAGGTTTTAGGTCTCTGCCCTTGGGTTTGTCTGTATTCCTTTGCTGTAGCTGCCTTGTATTATCTGCATCAATTGCTGTAATTATATAGTTCATCTTTTCAGCAGCCTCAACTAGCCCAGTTTAAAATCGGATTAAAACAAAACAAAACTTTCTTTTTCTTGTGTGTCCAAACTGGTAATTTAGACTGCTCTGAACTTTTAAAAGAATGCTTAGCCAGTTCTTTTTCCAACCACAATTTGATTTAATTTCCTTAAAAAGCAAGAAAATTGTGCCACAGTCAAAGATCCTAGAGTTAGTTGTTTAGGAGCTGTTTCAGACGATGGGGAAATTAAGTGGACCACCATGTACTATTTTCTTTTATAAGCACAGTTGGCCCTCGAACTGTACAGGATCTAGCGATGCTGGCCTCCCACACAGTCAAAAATTCACATATGGCTTTTGACTCTCCCAAAACTGAACTCTTAATAGCCTACTGATAACATAAACAGTCGATTAACACATATTGTGTAGTATGTACTGTATTTTTACGACAAAGTAAGCAAGAGGAAAGAAAATGTTATTAAGAAAATCATCAGAAAGAGAAAATATTTATTGAAAAAAGTCCGTGTATAAGTGGACCTGCACAGTTCAAACCCATGTGTTCCAGGGTCATCGGCGTAATGGGAGAGAAGTAGGGCTGGGAAAAACGGGTGAATCTTATCAACTCAGAAGGAGGGGTGCAAGGGTGGGATTCTCCATTTTTACCTTCGCATTTCAGGAGGTCTTTGTTTTTATGTGGACTCTTTCCCCTCCCCCATTTCTAAAAAATATAGGCATTATTGCCCTGGCCGGTGTGGCTCAGTGGTTGGAGCATTGGCCTGAGTACCAAAGGGTCACAGGTTCGATTCCTGGTCAAGGGCATGTACCTGGGTTGCAGGTTCAATCCCCGGCCTGGTCAAGGTGCATGTGGGAAGCAACCAATCTATGTGTCTTTCTCACATCGGTGTTTCTT
The DNA here is from genome assembly GCA_030848825.1 of Tadarida brasiliensis. Taxonomy (NCBI): domain Eukaryota; kingdom Metazoa; phylum Chordata; class Mammalia; order Chiroptera; family Molossidae; genus Tadarida; species Tadarida brasiliensis. The sequence goes on from CM061264.1 coordinate 79,863,833, forward strand.
TCTCTCTCTCTCTCCCTTCCACTCTCTCTAAAAATCAATGGAAAAAATATCCTTGGGTGAGGATTTAAACAACAACAACAACAACAACAACAACAAAACAGGCATTGAAAAAATAGGTACTATTTGCATGCCCTCTGAGCTCTGAAAAGCTGTTTTCTTCGGGTTTAGCTCACTGGGTCCACTTAGTTCTGCTGGGTTTCCATACCGAATTCATCAGAAAAACGTTCAGTGGAATGAAGTACGCAGAGGTATTAAATTATCTCAAGTTCCTTCTTGAGTCATATCAGCTGCGGAGTTTCTCTTCCTTCTGCTACTCAGAAAACAGGGAGGGCTTTGGAAGCAGGGACTCCCCAAGCTGAAAGAGCTCCACATTCTGCAAAGTAAACTTTCTTCCACTTCCCTATCTAAGTTCACCATCTGAGTTATAGTTTGGTCCGTGCTGAAAGGAGCGGCTCTGGCGTAAGCAACTGTCAGAGGGAAACTGTTAGGTCTGGTTCCACAGCAGAGAAAAGGAGAACATAACGATGTCAGCTTGGGGGTTCTTCCTAAATAGAGGAACAGGGCTTGGTTTAGGTATGTATATGATTTATAAAAGAAGAACTTTGGAGTGGTGATTAAGACTAGAGCCACTGGCATTCGACAAACCTGGTTCGAAATCTGGCTCAGCCGTTGGCTAGCCAGGTGACGTTGATCTAAGTAAGAGGTGTTCATCTGTAAAGATAATACTACACATAATGTTTAGGGGATATCATGGAACTAAAATAACTATTGTGATGTCTAGCACAAGGTAAGTCCTCAGTAAATGAGTTATTTATTTATAAGTGTATTTATTCACAAATATTTTGTCATGTGTGTACCAAGAGAAACAGACATTATAAATTTCTTTGTGGCTGTCTAATTGAAATAAGGAAGATGGGTTTTGCCTTCAGTATTAAAGGTGCGTACGGACAAGGTAAATTGACAAGTACTGATGTAACTGGAGGCAATTTTCCTGCCTCCTGCCTTGTGAACTCCTGTTTGTCCTTTAAACCCAGCTCTTTATAACCTTCCCCGATCCGCTAGGTGGCTCTTACCTCTGTGTTTCCTTTGCAGGACCTGGCATAGATATTACTTGGACTGAAATAGATTGGATTTAATGAAATAACCCGTGTAGAACACAGGGCCATGCAGAAGATGACCATTTCTCATTGTACAGCCTTGTTTTTGATCGCAGGACCCCAGTCTTGGCTTAGCACCAGATTGCACATCACACTTGATGCCACTCAGGACTGCTGTGGGCATTGCAGACAAACCACGTGGTGTGATGCAGCTGCCCACAGGTGTCAGGTTGCACGAGGCTTTGCAAGTGGATCGGCTGTTCTTTGGGATGTGAACAGCCAGGTCGTTCAGCCTACTGGGAGTGGCAAGATTGCCACTGTGACAGTGGGGAAGAAGGGCTCAGATACACGCTTAGGAATCGTGCTCAGGCGTCATGCTTTTCCTAGTGAGACTGTATGAGTTTTCACCCTGTCAGTAGGGGTATCTCTTCATCTGTAGCCTCTATTGAGATACAGGTTTACTTTTGAGTCCTTCGGTGTCCTTCTAAAGAAAATGGGAATAAGTTATTCCAGTATGGTGGCAATCAAAAACAACACTGACAGTTACATCTTGAAATATGAAAAATACCTATGTTTGAGCCATTCTTAGGTACAACATTTTTATGTAATTGCCACATCTGTTGCACAGGGTGCACTTTAAGTGTCGATTTCTTTCCAGTACTTTGGTATTCTTGAGAGGGTGATATAGTTTAAATATATGTCCTTCTGTCTGTTGTAATTCTTTACTGTCCATTCAGTAAGTCTAGATTTCTTACCTTATTCAAGAATTGACTTAAAGCTCCTTTTTCCCTGGCCATGACCTATCAAGGGTGGGACAGTAAGAGGGGCCTGTCATGGGTGAACCCAATGAGGGGTGCCTTGTCTGTGTCTAGTTATAAAGCAAAACCAATAAATGTTGGTCTGCTTTTTAATATCACCACGAGATGACAATTCGAAACAAATGTTAATGATAAAATACTTCCCAGAAAAAACTCTTCTCTTGGCCCAAGTTCTAAGTCCTGCTGTGGTTACTGTTGAGTTTTAATAATATATCGTTAAGCTATAAATGAGCACATTTGTATTACTTATAAACATTGTTTCCATATGGAAGTTAATTTGGAGACTCACTTAACCACTGAACTATATATATTCACTTTAAAAAAATGTATTGGGGTAACATTTGTTAATGACATTACAAAAATAATGAGCATTTCTTCCCTCACACAGTAACTGAGGGTCAGTATCTGGGAGCAGCGTTAGGCCCACAGTCGGCTCAGCATCTTCCATGAGGCTGCAGTGAGATGCTGCTGCCGCTTCAGTCATTTGAAGGCTGTTGCTTGGAGGCCTCAGTTCCTAACTATTGGGGCCTCTCCACAGGGCTAACCAGCATGGTGTCTGGCTTCCCCCAATGGGAGTAATCCACAGACATTCCTTTTGAGAATAAGTTCCTGGAAGTTCAGAGTTGTCTGAGCTCCCTCCAGGTGTAGCTTGAGTCTCTGACCCTCGTGGAACTGTACGTGTCTGTGTTTAAACCGAAGATCTGAAATACACAATGACAGTGCAGTGATTGTGCAGGTGAAGAAATCGGCCTCCTTCAATTCTGTCATTCTTGGTGACCGTGTGGAGTTTGTTTGTGTGTTTAAAATCTGAAACAGTGAAACAGTGCAAATTGCAAGGGGTACAATTGTTACTTGTAAGTGTAAATTGTAGTTCACACATGACATTTCCTTGAATTTGAATAACATCATTAAATTTTTTTCTCTTTAAATTCTTGTTTAAAATTAAAGAAGGCACAAAAAAATACAATATTACATCACTATAATTTAGTAGTTACCATAAACAGTAACTTTTTCAGGTATTTCCTTTTTATTGAAATTAGCTTATTCAGTTACTGTAATAGGCCAGTATATAGATGTTTTTCTCTCTTTAACCCCAAAATACATGAAAATAACTAAAAGGTATTGGTCTGTTACTTTTCTCCCTTTTTAAAAATTTTGCCTGGCTGGTGTGGCTCGGTGGTTGAGCGTCGACCGATGCACCAGGAGGTTGCCGGTTTGATTCTTGATCAGGGCACGTGCCCAGGTTGTGGGCCCGATCCCCAGTGGGGGGCATGCAGGAGGCGGCCAATCGATGTTCTCTCTAATCGATATTTCTATCTCTCTCTCCTCCTTTCCTCTCTCTCTAAAATCAATAAAGAAAAAAAAATTGAATTTATTCGGGTGATATTGGTTAATAAAATTATATAGGTTTCAGGTGTACAATTCTATAATACATCATCTGTATGTTGTATTGTGTGTTCACCACCCAAGTTCTCCTTTTTTTGAATGGCAATCTGGTTTTTTTTTTTTTCATTTTTATCCTTTATCTTTTTTTGTTGATATGATTATTTATATTAAGTAAAATAAAAGCATCTCTGCTTATGCTTCTTTTCTGGCCCTTGTTATTATTTGTTCCCTTTTACAATTATAACTAAAAATAATTTTGTCATAGAGAGAATGGTAATGTTAGGTGATTTACTCCAGGTCAAATTTGCTGGGTATGTCATTGCTTCTGGAGTAATTTCCATGTAAACTTTATCATCTCCAGTAACCTTCCTTGTACTCCATACTTAGTCAAATAGGCATACACAGCTTTCATATAACATGTTCCTGAAAAGCCTGTATGTAATTAGAACCTTTGGAAAACAGAGATATTTTAAATATATTCGCTAGAACATACAGGTTATCTGTTTTCCTTTCAGCATGCTTACAACCCATTTGCCTTTTTTCCCTTTTTTCTTAAAACATGTTTTTTATTGATGTTTTTAGAGAGAGAGGAAGGGAGAGAGATATAGAAACATCGATGTGAGAGAAACATTGATCGGCTGCCTCCTGCACGCCCCTACTGGGGATTGAGCCTGCAACCCGTGCCCTGACTGAGAATCGAACTGGGACCTCTCAGTCCCATGGGATGACACTCAGTCCACTGAGCCACACTGGTCAGGCTCCCTTTTTCTCTTAAAAGAGAAGCAGCAAGTACCCATAAAGGTACATTCTGTGTTCTGAACAAAGGACATTAGATGCTTCTCCCACCCACGCTACTTCTTGCTCTGATTAACAGAGGCATAGCTCATTTCAGCCCCGAAACAACTTTATTTCAGCCTCACAGTCCTCCCTTGTCTTACAGACGCTGTTTCCTGTAACTCGGACATCACAGGCCAACTTCCTTACCCAGCTAGAACCAAAAAAGCAATAAGTTCCCTGCCAAAGACAGTCCATGGACCATTCAGGCTAAGGATGAAGACATTTCTGAGTTCCTGATGCAGCCTGATGTCATGGTAGATGGAAATTATATCTGGGAACAGACACATAATATGTGCTTGAATATATTAGTTAGATGAATGAGCGCCTCAGACTTCATGTTAACAGGCAGCATTTCTGAATGTCCCTTACTGTTCTTATGGAGTAGCAGCACGTTCTGTTAGTCTTTTCATATCCACAGGCCTAGGTATATTCATTTATGAGTTTTCCCAAATGTATTTTCAGAATACATTGAATAGAATGGTTTGGGATGAACTTCTCTGTAATTCATTTTATTAGTTTAGAATATGAAACAGATACCTATGATAGGGTGGCTTGCCATCTGGATATCACTGTCATACTGTCAGAGGCCAGCCAACACCCGTTCTGTGCCCACAATCCTTTAATTTTCTCTGCTTTGTTTGACACAAAACCTTCCTGTCCTTTGGTCTTTTCCCACAGAGTCTACTTTTTGTTGGATGACAGTAACTATTGAACAGCTATGCTCATCTGAGTTGAATGCATTAGCCAAAGAGTATGCCACTGTCTCTGATTAAAAATAAAAAAATAGACATTTCCTGAAGACACTTAAAGAGAGCAAACAATGAGGTGAATTTCAGGCTAGTGGGGGGAAAGTTACATGATATTTCTGGAGAAGGAATTCCGGCTTCAGCATTAAAATCATCAAGGTACAAATCCTGGCTCCTTAATCTATTAGCTAGGTGAACTTGGGCAAATGACTGACCTTTATGGGACTTTGTTTTCTCATCTCAAAAATGAGGACGATAATTCCAATTGGCAGGGTTGTAATTTGGATGAGGAGGAATAACGGATGGCAGTCATGCTTAGCACATAGTGGGCTCCCTTAATTGGCAGTGTAATTGTGATATTTAGGGCCCTTTTCGGCTTCTCTGAAGCCTCATTTTTATGTGTGAGTTTCTGCCTGGATAGCTGACACCAAGCACAGGTTTTCCTTAGAGTTAGTTAACAGGAAAACCCTTTCAATAGAAAATGGTACCCAGACATTTGGAAATTATTAGTCTGGATCGTAGTTTTATTACTTGCTTCGTGTAGTTGTTTTATTATTCTTAAATTATCTCCCTTTGAATTTATGGGCGTCTCTTCTGGTAAATGCGATGCTGATCGCTGAGTAATTTGCAGGTTGCAGGATGATGCATTCGGTTGTAGGCAGGAGCATCTCTCTGAAAGAGAGCCAAAGTCTGCCTCTTTAATGTGGGAGTGACTGTATATATGGCCATAATAATGGTCAGAAAATATTTTGGATGAGTCTCTTCCATTTACATATTTGGGTCTAGTGACTACCCCAAGACAGACAGACAATTATAGCTTGGATATATGTTAAAATAGTCAATCTCAGGATTTGCAACTTGAGAGGGAGAAAAAGGCTATTACTTTCTCTTATATGAAAAACCCTAACTGAAATATTAAGGAGCTTTAGTAGCCTTTGTTTTATAAAAAAAATTTTTTTTTCCTTTATTGATTTGAGAGAGAGAGGAAGGGAGAGAGAGAGAGAGAGAGAGATAGAAACATCGATGAGAGAGAGCATTGACTGGCCACCTCCTGCACGCTCCCCACTGGGGATCGGGCCCACAACCTGGGCATGTGCCCTGACCGGGAATCGAACCGGTGACCTCTTGGTGCATGGGTCAACACTCAACCACTGAGCCACACCGGCTGGACTTTAGTAGCCTTTGATAAAAAGACCCTGAGACAGTGATCTGGGCTATTAATTTAATTTCTTTGGGCTAAGAAGGATAATTATTTTTTTCCTTAAAAAAGTAATTTCCACATTAATTGAAACACTTAGACTCTGATGTCTTTTTAAAATTTATCTTTATTGATGAAAGTATTACTATTTTTAATGACTGAAGATGAGAGCTGGAAAAAACATTTAATTTGCCTGAGTGTCATTTTCTTTCTTTATAAAATGAGGGATTTGGACCAGGCCTCGGACATGCTCTGTCCTCACATGCTCTGATTTGTAATGCAAATCCTAAGAACTGAAGGACTGTTGAACACCTGTCAGTCACTCCATAGCCTTTAAATGAAGGTTGACTGGCCTCAAGGAGATTGTCGCTTAAACTTTTATAAATGGGAAGAAAAGGCATCAAGAGAAATTTGATTTTGCAGTCATTTTTCCCCCCTTTACCAACCGGCAAGTCACTACTTCTTTGAAGTTAAATAAATGCTGTTTCAGTTGAGTTTTTCCGGGTGGCTTCTCAGGGTGGTTGTGCTTTGCTCTGGTAGAATGTGCTGTGTTAACCCCGTCCCGGAAATTCTTAAACTGTGCCTACTGGCAGCCAAACCACACTATTTTTCTGTAGGTTTGTTACAGATTTGCTTCACAAAGCTTTAAAATGTAAAGCTCAAGTAAACTGGCATTGATTTTTTTTTTTTTTTTTAAATATTCACCCAAGGATATTTTTCCAATCAGGGCTGGGACCGAACTGCAACTGAGGTAGGTGCCCTTGACCGGAACTGAACCCACCATACTTTGGTCTGCGGGCTGACACTCTAACCGCTGAGCCAAACCGGCCAAGGCCTGGCATTGATTGTTTTTAAGTGACTTTTTAAGTTTATACTGTCTACCAAATTTGACTTTCTCTTCTGTTCTTTACATTTAATTGGATTTTAAAATATTTTGGTAGTAACTTTGAGAGAAACATTTATGTTTCTCCTTCTAAGAGCTTACACTTAGTTAGCTATAATTACATTTTAGCAATTTACCAAGTGCTTCACTCATGCTTAAACCCATGTAAGCCTCACAACATGTTTATAAAGTTATAGATTAGGAAGCTGAGGTGTAGGAAGGGTAAGTAACTTGCTGGGCATGTTGACATGGAAACCCGTAGTCTGAATTCAGCTTCCATTGTCTTCCTACCTCACCAGCTCAGGTCAAATGAGCAAGCCTGCTGGAACACACCCCTTCTTCCAACTGAAAACATCAAAGGATGAATTTGTCAAGGTAGACTTTTACTTATGGTGACACTTTGACAAGTGGATTTTCTCTCTTCCTTAAAATCCTATATAGGTCACTCTGCATTCTTTCCCGAAGCAGGCCCTGTGAAATAAATACAATACATATTGAATTAAGAATTTCAAAATGTCAACTTAGGAGGATTTCATAGGCCACAGTCAGTTCATTCATTCAACAATTAAATGAGGGTCCACTCTTCTAGGTGTGGGGAAACAGCAGGGAACTGAAGGTCCCCATGGAGCTAACACTCTGAGGGACCAGGTGAGTAGACCGTACAACAAATAAGTAAGCACCAACCTCGTGTGTCATCAGATAGGAATAAGTGCTACGGAGAAAAAGAAAGGATTGCAGGTTTTTAAAGAGTGTGATTGAGAAGACAACATTTGAGCATAGACTTGAAGGAGGCAGGTGAGTGAGGAGCCTCTGGGTGAATGGAGGACGAAGGCTCCTGGCTGGAGAAACAGCAAGTCCAAAGGCCCTGAGGTGGGCACACTCCTGGCACAGTCAATGAAACCTTTATAAGTGGAGAAAAGAACTAATGCAATGATTAGATTAGAAATTTCAGCATGTATTAAACAGATACCTAGATGGTTGGGTCTTTGTGTGATAATGCTTTTAGCGCTAAATAGTGGAAATGATACCCCTCCCCAACTCTTTACACAAAGGGTAGCATTGTTTGCTGATTTGTCAATTCTTGTAGCAATTCTGTTTTCGAGAAACTTTTTTTTAGTATATTATTTTTCTGAGTAGGGAATACATTCATAAAACTTAAAGTTCAAGGGATACATAAGGGTATATTAAGTTAAAAGTGTCCCTTCTGGACCCCAGACACCTAGTTCTCCTGGAAGGCAAGAATATTATCACTTTGTGTGTGTGTGTGTGTGTGTGTGTGTGTGTGTGTGTGTGTGTGTGTGTGTAGAGACAGTCTAGGCCCACAGATGCAAATAATAGCATAGAGCTTGGGGGCACCAGCTTTGGAGCCAGACTACCTGCATTTCAGGCCTGGTTTTGGTATTTGCTACCTGTATGACCTTTAGCCAAGTAGCTGTGTCTAAATGCCTTCATTTCTTCATCTGAAGAATGGAGAGAATAATCGTAGGGTTGTGAGGATTAAATGAGATTATAAATTTATGTAATACATAAATATAAAATATATACATATAAAGAATTTAGACCCTGGCCAGTTTAGCTCAGTGGTTGGAGCGTCGGCCTGCCACACATCGATGTTTCTCTCTCTCTCTCTCCCACTCTATCTGAAAATCAATGGAAAAATATCCTTGGGTGAGGATTAAAAAAAAAAGAATTTACTACAGTTTCTAGCAAATAGTAAGTATTCAATTAATGTTAGCTATTATCATATTAGTTCCCATTAGACAGATGAAAAAAATGAGTCTTAGAAAGGTCAAGAAATTTCGTAGGAAACCAGAGTTAGAATGGAAAGACACAGTGATGCTCAATCACAATCCTAATACCACGCTCCAGGGTTTTCCAGTGTCTTCCTTTCAATCAAGTAAGGCGAATGTAAATATAGAAGAACCTGTAGGTGTTTGCTTGGGAGCCTAATCAAATACAATTGTTTTATTTTTTTATGGTTTCAGCCAAGGATATTTCATAAATGCATAGAGTTTACTTATTTACTTATTTATTTTTACCTTAGGCAACTTCCATTCTTCTAACCAGTGTTTGTGAAGCACTTGTTATGTTTCATACAGCATATTAAGCACAGTGGGTGGAAAACTGGATAACATCCCCACCCTGTGAACTGACAGTTAAGTGAGAGACATAGACAAAGAGGTCTGTACAGTACCGATTGCTATTTGTTCTCATAGGGATTTGTCCAGTTTGTGGAAAGGTTGATTTCCTTAATACAACAGGTGTTTTCAAAAACATATTGTTTTGGAGGTTTGTTGCTTGCGGACTTACATCATGTACTTGTTGGGAACAATGGGCTTGTTTTTGATTCGGTACGCCCGAGAATGTGTTCAGTGCCGGTGGTGGTGCTTGCGTTCAAGGTTCAGCGGGCTGCAGACAGGCATCGCATTGTTTGCCGCCAAAGTCATTTTCGGTGTAGCACATATAGGAGATTATGACGTTATAAGGTACAAAGGGAAAACAATAGGTGTGGATTTTAAATGGGACATATTAAAGGTGGGAAATGCGAGTGCAGTCTGTCTTGACACAATGTTAAATTATAAGTGCTGTCAGCTATTATTTCTTGGATGGAAGAAGTGAAAAAAACCTCGAACCATTAATTCTGGTCTGCTTGATATATATGGTCTACTCAGCCCTAGAGGCCCAGGGGGAATATAGTTGAAGGTTTTAAATAAACGCTTCAATCAGCTTTAATTAGGTTTTATTTATTTACTTATTTATTTATTTATTTATTTTTGGTAATGCTTGTTTTGTCAAATTTGCTAATAGATCATGGTAGGAGTACAGAAAAAAGGGAAGTATTGAATGATTTTAAATGTTTACTTATTATTCTTATTATTTATTGCCTTCAGTGAAAATCATTGCCTGTGTTTCCTTTTGTTCACTGGCCCTTCTTTTAGACTTGATTACACTATGCCTCTTTATCTACTCTCCTCCCTCCTGTGATCCTGCGGCTCTCATACACCTAACACACCTGTTCTTGGTCTTGTATGGGAACACATCTCTCAGAAATCCTTGCTCTTCCACCCCTGCCTCAGATATGAATGGGATCCGCCGGCATAATGTTGCCTGCCTTTCAGTTCCCGTGAATGCCTTTGGGCACAGAGCAGCCCGTAGCCCCCAGGGAAAGCCAGAACCGCTCCTGTTCTAAGATGAGAGCTGTTCATCACGAATGCTTGTGCTGTTGGGGCAGGCCCTTTGCCAGCAAGCCTAGACCTCCTCTTTCAGCGTCTCTGGGACTTGTCTGTGTATCCAAGTCCCTGGTTTCTTAGACCTTTCCCTCAGCTGGTTAGCATAGAGTTTCCATATTGTTAAGGCTTAATGTGCCCTGAGACCAGGCAAATAGCAACAGACCTCTGGTACCCGGGAGGCAAAGCACATTTCCTTGTGGCTCTTCTTAGATGGGACTGGCAATGCATGACCCCTAAACAGTTAGAATTGGGGAAAAGGTGGCACTCAGCAGCCAGTCACCAGTGTTTAAAGATACAGACAGTCTCTCTTGCCCACTTGTCAAACGTTTAAGGTCCTTGGAGTGCAAGGCATTGGATTAGCAACCCACTTCCCCCTTCCTACCCCTCTTTGGGGAGAAGCCTAGGGCAGGACGAAAGGAATGGCTGTTTTGTTTCTCTGAGGAAGTGGGAGACACTGGCTTGTCTTAAAGGCAGTGGCATCTCATGTCCCTCCTCAGAGCAAGTGGACCTCCGCCGTTTGTCCTGAGAAGCAGTATGTCTGAATCAACTCCTGTCCCTTCCTGAGACCTTGGGAAGCCCAGGCCTTTTTCTGAGTCAAAGATCTCCATGTCTCCCCCTCGTTCAAGAATCCCTCCACAGTCTCTCCGCTCAGCCTCCTCTCCCCCCAACACGCATCCCCACAACCGGCTCTTCAGCAGCCAGCCCGCCGGATCCACTTGGAAGGTTTCTTTGACTGATTTATTTTATTTGTTTTTTCCACAATGCTTTACAACTGTTAACTCTTCACATCACTGAGTAAGGCAGTCTAGTGTGTCCACGACAATTTGGACTGTATCTGACTCTTGGATTAGATGAAGTCGTATGCATAAAGCCCCTAGCCCAGCACTTGGGACACATGGTAGGGATACAATAAACATTAGCTTCCTTGATTCTTTCTACATTATTTTTCTGGCAGCGAGCAGTGTGTAGGCAGGCTCTTCAACTCATTTTTGGTGGGCACCTCTGTTGTGTTATGGGTAAGACAGTGGACCTTGATCCCACTGTTATGGTCCAAATTCATCATCTAAAGTGACTATGGGTAACAGGCAATTTGCATACTCTGTGCCTTCGTTTCATTTCCTTATCAATGGAGTTAGTACTAAGAGTTCCTATTTGTGACATTGTTGTGAAGGTTAAATTAGTTATTATATTAGGTACTGGTAAGACCATGTGCCTGGTACACACTGTTAAGAAAGTGGGAGAAACATCCTGTTCTATTAGTAATAGAAGGAGGGCTACAGAGGTCATTGGTCATTGCGGTAGAAAGCCGTGGGCTTTCATTGCCATACAGCCCAAGGTAAGGCGAGTTCCCACTCTCTCTGTTTGGGAAAACCCAGGTCAGACTGGGGCAGAATGCATGGAATGGGGGCTCCAAACCGGGGTGAAAAGGTCCATTGGAGCAGCCTTGCTGGGGATGGGAGTGCCTGACTCAGCTAAGTAAGACAGACACATTTCTCAAAGGCCATTGTAAGAATCACCGGGGGCACTTGTTAGACACAAGACTCGAAGGCCTTGCCCCAGGCAGACTGCCTCAATCAGAATCAGGGAGGACCTTAGAGATGGCTCACAACCCAGACAAACTGTACCACCAAACACTCCACCTCCCCCGGGAAGCTTGGAAAAACACTGCTGCCTGGGTCTCATGCACTGGGCGTCCTGATTTTATTGTTTTGAGGTCTTGGTGTAAATAAGCATGAAGACTCTTTTTTAAAAAAAAATTTTTTTTAATGCTTCTCACAGAAATGTAATGTGAACCAAAGTTGAAATACATTAAAATAGAATCAGAATTAAGTCACGATTTCTCAGAATCAGTTGGGGACTGTGTTAAAAATGCAGATTAATAAGCCCCAGCCTGCTGAAACCCATTTTCTAGTAGTAGGGGCGGGGTGTGGGTTGGGGGAGTGAGACCCTGGAATCTGCAGTCTAAACAGACTTTCCAGGTGATTCTTCTGCGTGCTATACTTTGAGAACTACTGCTGAACAATGTTTTGCCTTCGTAGGCATGTGTGAAAGTGACTGAATGAATGAAACAAAATCATAATTTCCTTTCTGTTAGAAATATGCTTATTCATGTACTGTATGTAAATTCATTTCTTGCTCCCCTTTGATTGGTATAGGGTTTCTAGATAGTGGTCTAATTTTTAATATGGTTTGATTTGACCTGGCAGAGTTTTCTGGGAGTTATTTTTGGGTGTTTGCACAGCCACACGAACATTACAGGTTGGATGATGAAACCAGGGAAATGTGCTGTGGAGCTAAATTAACTGGTTGGGCAGGTGTGTAGTTCAGCATAGGCTGTTAAACCAAGGGTTTGAAAAAGGTGAAACTGAATAAAAGGAGAAAGTAAAAGTTTATAAGAGTAAATGTTTATGTAGCCATTCTGAAGACAGAAAGCATGCTTTTCTCAAATGGCCACTTTGTATCAGGGCCGGAGTCCCGTCTGCTTTTGCTCACCACTACTTCCCGTGCCCAGCACGTGTTTGGCACTCAGTTAGGGCTCCATAAATAGCTTAGGAATGAGAGTCCTCTCTACTGCGGCAACAGTGTAAGTGCAGTTTCCCCTCTTCCATTAAGACTAAGGGAAAAAAAAATTTTTTTAAAGGCTAATCTAGGACATTTATATGCACTAGGTCAGTGCAGAGATTTATCAGGTCCTCTTGGAGATAATGACTTCTTGGTCTGCAAAACCAGCTCATAAGCTAGCTGAAGGCTTTTTTTTTTAATAATCTGTTACTCCCACTGGAGGTGGCAGGAGATTAAGTGTAGAGGCCATCAAAAGAAGAGTCTCTGTCCTGGCCCAGTAGCTCAGAGCATTAGAGTGTCATCCCAATACGCTAAGGTTGCAGGTTGGATCCCTGGTCAGGACACATGCAAGAAGCAAACAATGAATGCATAAATAAGTGGAACAACAAATCGATGTTCCTCTCTCTCTTTTCCCCTCTCTCTCTAAAATCAATAAATAAAAAATTTAAAAAGAAAAGTCTCTCCAGCTGCATTTTGGCAGTATCCATGGGAGGCCTGTCCAGGATAAAGAGTGAACTGCCAAGGATAATGCCACCACCAAGTGCTAGTAGTGGGAGATGGGTGCATCAGGCAGTCAATGATGGCATTGAACAGGTAGTCCACCTCTCCTGTGATCTAATTCATATTCAGCTCACCAATAAACTTGATACTTTGGTTTCCATGTAGCTTTTTTAGACCCTTGCTATGTAAAGTGTGGTTCATGAACCAGCAGGATTGGCATCACCTGAGAGCTTGTTAGAAATGCAGCCTCTCAGGCTTCACCCCACCAAGCCCAGTGTGTTGGGTTTGCCTGACAGTGTATCATTCTGTTTTTCTATATAACATCCTCGTTGATGCTTACTTAGTGTGAGTCAGCATCCATGAATTTGAGTAGCTTCAAGATACTGATGAAGTAGTTGCTGAACCTGCAAAGCTGAGAGTTGACCCTGAGCAGAGGTGAACTCACCAAGGGAATGTCACTGAATGGGTGGCCAGTTGGCCTTCTTCAGGTGACCTCCCTTTTTGTTGTGTTCTGTCTTTTAATTTCAGCACTGACACTGCTACAAGTTGCCTCAGATAACTGTTTGGGACTCGTTTCCATTCTGGTATGTGCCCTACCATGAACTCTTCTCCTCTCCAGCTGCTTGAGCATGCTTCCCCCAGCTGCATAGCAGCCAGCTAGGACTTCTGCAGCTTCTGAGAGTCTTTGCAGCGGTGAAGAGAGGAGCCTTTCTTGTTGAAATTATAGAGGGTACATTTGTGTAGATGTATAATTTGTAGAGTACTTTCAAATGAACTAAAGCCCATGCTTTGTTCAGACTTCCTTGGCTTTTATCCAATGTCCTTTTCATTCCCAGGATCCCATCTATGATACCGCAATCTGTTTAGTCATCATCTCTCCTTAGGCTCCTCTTGGCTCAGTGTCTCAGACATTTCTTGATTTTGATGACCTGACAGTTTTGAGGAATTTGAGTCAGGTATTTTGAGACTGTCCTGCAATTGAGATTTGTTTGATTTTTTTTCCCCTCATGATTAGGCTGGGATTATTGGTTTTCAGGAGGACACCACAGAAGGAAAACATCATATCAGGGGTGCACACTGCCAGCATGACTTGACACTGTTGATGTTGACCTTGATCACCTGGCTGAGGAGTGTTCGTCAGGTTTTTCCATTTTAAAGTTAATCTGGTCTCCCCCTTTCCATGCAGTACTCTCTAGAAGGAAGTCACTATGTATTGTCCACACTAAAGAATCGGAGGGTTATGCTGGAGGGTGGAGTATCTACATCAAATATTTGGAATTCTTCTGCCTGGGAAATTGGTCAGTTCTTCATCATTTATTTATATCAGTATGAACTCAAAAATGCTTATTTTATGCTTTGGTTATAATCCAACACTACTTTCGTCACTCAAATTATAGATTATTTTTGATGTCCATTAGAAATATATGACTTTTGGCATTGACTGGGGTCTAGGTCTACCTGTATGCAAAGGTGGTAACTGACACTGGTTTTTGTTTTTATTCCTCACCCGAGGATATTTTTCTATTTATCATCAGAGTTGGAGGGAGGGAAAGAGAGACAGAGAGAAACATCGATGTGATAGAGTCACATCGACTGGTTGCCTCCCGCACGACCCTACCAGGGCTGGGGACGAACCACAACCGAGGCACGTGCCCTTGACAGGAATCCAACCCTCGATTCATTGGTCCACAGGCCGACGCTCTAACCACTGAGTCAAACTGGCCAGGGCTGACACTTCTTTTTAACGTGTGTGTTCTCATGTTTGAGTGTGTGGTTTCTATATTTTAGAAACGTCTTAGAGAAGAAGAGAATAAAAAGAGACCAGAAGTTGTGCATTGTATAGAGCTCCATTACCAAAAGATTTAATTATTTAGAATTGACCAAGCAGAGACTTCCTTCAGCTCTGATAAGGTTGTTATAGAAATTATGTTTGGGAGGCGGGGGGCAGGGGGGGGTGTTCTGAAATGGATTAAAATCCTTTTACTGCCTGCACACTATCTTGGATTTTCTATTTCCTAAGTAAAGACAAGCATAAATCATAACTTGCATTTACAAAATATTACATGCTTATTTATTTATCATTTACTGTATGGAATATAATCCTAGAACACACATTCTGTCTTCATTCATATTTTGGTATGGGAGACATGCAAGTCCCCCTCCCAGACAAGTGCATACCTACTGTATTGCATTTTAGTAAAGATATTAACTTGGGGTGGGGAGCTTACTGCAGGTTATCTCCTGTCTGTGGATCATACCTAGGGGTGCATTCTGAGACAGACTTCTTAAGGAACTGCCAAACAAAGAAGTTTATTAAACTATTCAATCCTTGAGGATTCATGGATGAGATTTAGCTGCATCATGCACACTGGAAAATGTGCAAAATTGTGTGTGTGTGTGTGTATCTTCTGAAGTGAGAGCTCATACTTTTAGCATATTCCCCAAAGGGTCTATGATTTCCACAAGGATTAGAACCATTGCTTTAATGTGTAAACTGATGGAGGAGGAAGATGAGTTGATAAAGAAGTGGTCCTCTGGTTAGAGTTGTTGCCGGGTTTTCCCTAGGACTTTCCCTATAAATACAGAAGTAATCTGTGGTAGATTCTACATGAAAAAGTATTTTAAAATCAAGCCATACTTTGCATATACTAGAGTATCTCAGTAAAGAAACATGGGTTGGATTATTTTGTACAGAATTTAAGAAAACATCTTCTATGTTCATAAGTCTGGTTTTGCACAGAACCCTCCTATCGAGATATGCATGGTGATACCACTAGGGCCACCACGACTGCCACTCCAATGAACTCTACTAGAACCTATCACTTAATTTGAGCTTACTATGTGCCAGAGGCCCTCTCCATATTTTTCTGATTTTCACAACATTATACATAGCAGTTATTATCTATATTTTGTAGTGAGAGGATCAAGGCTCAGATAGACTAGGAAACTTACTCTAGATGAGACAGCTTTTTGTTCAGTGGAGCTGAGATTTGCACCCAGCATTGGCAGATTCAGTAGTCAGGTTGCAGGTTTAATCCCTGGCCCTGCTTTGGAAGCATTCAGGAGGCAACCAATGGATGTGTTTCTCTCATGCTGATGTATGTCTTTCTCTCTCCCTCTTCCTTTCTCCCTCTCCCTTTCCCCCCTCCCTCCCTTCCAGTCTAAAAATCAATGGAAAAAATATCGATGGGTGAAGATTAACAAACAAAAGTCTATGGTCTGTTTGTAGCTGGTTTACAGTAACGTGGTTTAATTTGGTGTTTCTGATTTCAAATAAATGAAATCGATATGAACCAGCTTTAACAAAAATGTGTTATAAGGACAAGGAGTTTCTTGAGGAGCTCAAAGACAGGAATGCAGGTGGCTTCTGGAAGGAATGGTAACTGAGAACTGTTAACATCATTCTCTTTCTCTGACTTATCTCGCCTGTTCTCTTGCACACTGGCTCTGTTGTTCTCTCTCTGGCTTTTTCTGCTGCTCCTATAGATGATGTCATATGCTGCACAGCTTCAACCAAGTACAGAGATTAGCTGTCCCTAAATCCCAGTTCCAAATTCCTGGTAGAAAATCTGACTGGCTCTGTTTCAGACAAACATCCATTCTGGGTCCGTCAGCTTCAGCTAAGGAGGCAGAACTTCGCTGTCTAAACATGGCTGCCCTGGGATTTGGAGGCACCTGACTCTACTGTAGGATATCTGACTCTTGCCTTTTCTCACTCATCTGGTTTGACTACCACCCATTCTGGGTACTCTTAATTGTTACAGGGAGATGACTAAGGATTCCTTTCCAGGTCTGACCCGTGATTACAGCTTTTTGAAGAGAAAACAAGACTAGGACAGGCTTGGCCAATATGTCGTTATGTGAACAATTTTCCCTTTTTGAAGTACAGTCTTACTCCTTACAGGTCGATTGCCTTTACACACACACACACACACACACACACACACACACACACACACACACACGAATATGCTTTATAGTATCTGCTCAGAAGAAACCACCTGCCTCCTGCATCCTTAGAGTTCAGCTTTTGCCTTGGGCTACTGTAGCAGCAACTCCACTGACTCCCTTTGCTAATAAAAGTCAGTAAAACCCTCCCCACCTGCTGTCCTTTCTATCTCTTTATGATGATGCTGAAAGTTCTTTCCCCATTAGCCATTACTTATCCAGAAGTGGGCCCAGTTACTCTCATTGGCCATAATGGGAAGAGTAAATTTACCAAGGGTCTCTTAGGAACAATTGGTGGTCACCAAGTTCTTTTTCAACTGAAGCAGCTTCTGAGGAAGAAGGTCAAAGCTCAGCACCCAGTTATATACAGCGTATGCTTTCTATATTCTTCTGCAGCTGTAAAGAGCAAGAAACTTAAGGAGAAAAGTCACGTTGTTACATTGATTTTGTAAGTGGCCTGAACTTATGATGAACATTGTGTTCCAAAAGTTTGTTTGCAGGTCAGTTGCTTAGAATTTGGAACTAATTTTACTATGGAAACAATATTATATTTGCTAGGTTAGCTTTCTATCCAAACTACAAAACTACGAATGATTATTTGGTCTGCAACATAGCTGATATGGTAATTATAATCTTGAAATGTTCTTGTCCTTAAAACTGGGGTCTGGACCCTTCTGTGTCTAAAGCCCTAATTCATTAGCTTCCTGAATACTAATCCCGCTGAACTTCTCTAAAGTCTGGTACTCTCTGGACGCTCCATTTTCTCTTACTCTAAAGGAGGGAGGGAGTGGTGTGCAGGTAAATAATGGAGAGGGCTCCAGGTATTGAAAGATGCAAGAGTTCCAGATGCCACAAAAGGAAGGACAGGGTAGAGTAGAGAGCAGTGAGTTTGATGTCCTTAGTGAATCCCATAGGAAAGACAGGGACGTCTGGGGAAGAGGAGTGGGAGGGAAGAATGACTGCTGCAGCATTTGATAAATAGCTATTGTCAGTAGTTAGTCAATGCCTGCCTGTGTTTAAAATATTTATTAACTGTTTTTTCTTGCATGCAGTTCTTTGAGTTGTTCTTCCCCCTAGATTAGCTTGCAGTAAATGAAAAAAGAATTTTACAGCATTTCCCGTTTGTTTAGGTGAATCCCTGAACTCACCTCCCTGGGGTGAGGTTCCATGACTGCACAGCAGTCCAGCCAGGTAAAGGGTAGGTGTGTACTGTCTTTAATCGTGTGGCTGTGTAATGTTATCGCAGCCCCTGCATATGGAGCTTTAGTGGATGATTTCATTCCCTTTGCTGACTTGGACCCAGACGACTTTACATTCTCAGCAAACAGATGGACAACAAGGTTGAAACAGGATCTGGTACTAAAATAGTCTTTGAGTCATTCTCTTTGACTGTTGACTCTTCCAGGAAACTTGCCCCTTCCTTCTTATAGAAGGCCATTGCTGAGAACTAATGTACTCAGACTTGTTGGATTCTCTTCCCAATGTATATTTTATATTCTTCTTCTTGGTCAAGATGGGGCTTTTGCTAAGGTAGGAATAGTGTCTAATATGTTTTGGCCTAACACCTGGACTTGTGCCCTAAGTAGATGTTTAAAAATAGAATTAAAAGTTTTGCATCAACCTTCTATTTTTGTCCTCCTTCCAAAAAAGGTTCTGATATGAGAACAAGGAGAGCTTGATTTCACCTATAACTTTATTTTGGGAGGCATGGGTGCTCCAGCAGAAAGTCACTGGACTTGCTTATTAAGTTCTAGTCCAAGCTGTGTGAGTAATACCTGTTTGACCTCAGGAAAGATGGTTCATTTTTCACTGCTCAGTTTTTTCATTTGTAAACATGGGATGAAAAAACTTTAACTGGAAGGTTGCTGTGAGTACTCAATGAGATGTTTGTGAAAGCACCCAGATGAGGTGGCATTGCTCTAGTAACATAGATTTTGATTCATTTTTCAGAGGTTAGAACTATCCTTCCTCTATCGCAACATAATTTAAAATGAGCAAGGAGTAATTCACTTACAGATTTATTTATTGTAAACCTAGAGTGTTGTGCTCAATACCTTTTATTCCATTCCTGCAGAATAGTGGTAATAATATTCACACCCTTGTCACTTCATCCTCCATTTGATTTTTTTGAATGAGGTATAAAGTGAAACACAGCCTAATTCAGATCCGAATGTGGCTCAGACTGTCTCTACCTTGCTCATTTGAAGTCGTTGTGCTTTCTACTAAGAGGCATAAACTGGTATGCTGTCAAAGGAACATCTTGAGCAATCTGAACTGTTGAACTGAAACAGCATGAGCTGGGCAGCCGACCACTCCAGGTTACAGCATTCTTTTGAGGATGATGGTTTCTTTCTCATCTGCAGTTTTTGTAGCCATAGGTAGGTACTGCAACACTATGTTGTCCGAGGTCCTGTGGGAGTATGTATAGAAATTGCAGGCCGAAATGATTGGAATTTCCCCCCCAGAATTTAAGTAACAACATGTAATAACATTCGTCACTCCGAAAGTTTTTTTCACTGTGGGTCAAAGAGGATACAATTTGGATTGGCGATTTTCCATATAACCACTGAGGAGAGCTTTAGCCAGCTTTAGCCTGTGTGTGTGTGTGTATTAGGTCATAGGAAAGGGAGACAGGTGCTTGAGAGGGCCCCCGAGTCCCCCTAGAATGGCCTAGAGGCCTCGCACCAAAGTTTCTATCGTTTGTCTTGATTTGCTCTCCTCCTTACCTGGGGAGGTGAATGAGTTTCTCTTCCTCACCCCATTTCTCAGGTCTCACATGACTGAACTATGTATCTTTGTTCACTAATGCCTATCAGAGCAGTTATAAAATACCCTTTCTGTGCTTAGGTAAAACCTGAAAGTATTCATATATCACTAATGAGCCTCGTTGGGTTTAAGAAAGCACTGGATATTACTGACAATTAGGAATACAGTTAGGGTTGACTTTCTATGATTATCTTTTGCTTTTATTATATCTTGAAAAGTTTGTAACTGAGTAGCTTTAAAGGTTTTTTTTTTGTTTTGTTTTTGTTTGTTTGTTTTTAATCGCATGCCTTGGTTGGAAAGATTTGTTTTCTGCCATCAACAAAGCCTAGCTGTTATCCATCTCTGTACCTTTGCTCACGCAGCTCCCTTTGCCCAGCCTCTGCCCTGTTGGCTTTGCACTCTTCTACCCACTGAACTCTCTCCACCCTGCAGGGCTGAGCTCACAGAGCTGCCCTCCTGGATCGGGTACAGCTCTGCTCTGACTTATTTACATGTGTGTCCTTTCCTGTATCACTTGAAGTCGTATGTTTTATTTATCTTTGTGTTCCCAGCACCAAATAGAAGCTGGTAGATAATATGAGTTTAATAAATGTTTGCTGAATGAAGGAATGAGTGCTGTAATAGGGTAAGGGCATTGTATAAGGAAGGAAGACCAGGGGAGGCCATCTAAACACATGGTAGAGCCCTGGCTGGTTTGGCTCAGCGGTTGGAGTGTCGGCCTGCAGACCAGAGAGTCCCAGGTTCGGTTCCCGCTAGGGGCACGTACAAAAAAAAACAAAAAAACAAAAAAATAGAAAAAAACAAAACAAAACACATGGTAGAGAAGAGAGTAGAGGGGGTGTGTCCCAGGAAAGATATACTTTGAGAGATGTTTTGGGGAATGAGCAGCTATTCGTTAGATGAAAAGGGTGAGGAAGAATGGCCTGGCAAATGGAGAACCAGAGGAATTTGTGAATGAGAAATTTGGATGCCTGAAATAGTTCAGTGTGTCTGGAACTTAGATGCAAAGTAAAAAAGAGAAGAAGATGAACTTAAAAAGGTGGGCAAGCCCTGGCCGGTTTGGCTCAGCAGTTAGAGCATTGGCCTGCAGACCAAAGAGTCACGGGTTCGATTCTGGTCAAGGGCACATACCTCGGTCCGGGCCCTGGTCGGTGTTGTGTGGGAGGCAACCAGTCGATGTGTCTCTTTTTTTTTTTATCCTCACCCGAGGACATTTTTCCATTTTTGTTCAGATAGAGGGAAGGAGAGAGGAAGAGAGAGAGAGAGAAACATCGACGTGAAAGGGACACATAGAGTGGCTGCCTCCCGCATGACCAACCAGGGCCGGGGACAAACTGCAACCGAGGTACGTGCCCTTAGCGGGAACCGAACCTGGTCTCTCTGGACCACAGGCTGACGCTCTAACCGCTGAGCCAAACCGGCCAGGGCTGATGTGTCCCTTTCATATTGATGTTGCTCTCTCCCCTCCACACACTCTGACGAAAGATAAATGGAAAAATATCCTTGGGTGAGGATTTTAAAATAAATAAATAAAAATAAAAAGGTCGGCAAGTTGTATGTTACTTTGAGTTTTGTGCCAATTAAAAAAATCACTTAGGGCCCTGGCTGGTTTGGCTCAGCAGTTAGAGAGTCAGCGGACGGACCAGAGAGTCCTGGGTTCAGTTCCCACTAAGGGCACGTAACTGGGTTGCAGTTTGTCCCTGGCCCCGGTTGGGGTCGAGTGGGTGACAGCCACTTGATGTGTCTTTCTCACATTGATGCTTCTCTCTCTCTCTCTTCCTCTCTCTCTTCCTCCCGCTCTATCTGAAGATAAATGCAAAAAAAAAAAAAAAAAAAAATCAGGTCATTTCATTAGGGGAGTTATTATTTCGAAGCATGGGTTTTTAAAAATTGTATAAAGTGATCATAAAATTTTACATTGATTAAGAAATATCTTATAACACCCAAGAAAAGTATGAAAAATAAAAATACTGTAAAGTCATTATAATCAACATATTGACCTGGCAATTGACAAATAGATCATTGGAACAGAGTAGATTCAGAAGTAGATAATTCAGAATAAATCATTGAAAATACAGAAAACTTAATATTTGATACATGTTACAGTTCAATTCAGTGACAAAAATCCTGGATTACTTAATAAATTGTTCTGTTATAGGTAGTTCCCTATCTGGTTAAGATATAACAGGACTCATCATATCCCATTTAAATACAGTTCCTTGGTAGGTTAAACACAAATGTTTTTAAAAAGTAACAACTAACATTTCACAAGATTATCTAGGAAAGCACACATGTGCATTCGGAAGCTTGGGAAATCTCCCGAAGCCTGGGACTCCTAGAAGCTACATATGAAATAGAAGGTATAGCATAACATATATAATCAAAAACCACTTTATGGAAATAGTAACATAAAATAAACCCGTAGACCTCAGCGAGGTGTGGAAAACTATTTGTAAAATGCATTACAGCCAAGTGTTCATACTTGTAAAGAGCTCTTATAAATACGAAAAATATAAACTATACTAAAGCACAGTGGACAAAAAATACGAAAAGACAATTCACAGAGCTAAGGTAAAGGTGTGTGTGTGTTAGCATACCTCAGTAGAGTAAATGAACACAGAGAAAAATGCTTAGAAGACACCGCAGGTCGTTAACTTCGGTGCATGGGTGAGTGAGGGCTGATGTGAGTGGAAAATGAAAGAAAAATTACGACACTCTTCTCCCAGGCTACTGAGGGAGACAGACATGTAAACAGAGTGCTCCATAGGTGCCAAAGTTGAGGAATAAAAAGAGAGCTGAGTTAGAAGAGGAAGAAAAGGCCTATTGTACCTGAAAAGAAATGACTCTGGGCAGTAACTTCTTTTCTTTAGTACTGGTCTTACCAGATCATTAATTACTTGCAACTAGTGACACAGTGACTTCCATGAGATAAATATAGTTATGTGGGTCAGGCACAGTATGTGTTTAGAAATTATTGTGAGGCCCTTGGAAAAAGGTGCTTTGCAAAGACATATCCACATGACTGCAAAGACTGCTTATTTAAACTGGTCTTCATATATTTAATCTACACTGATCGTCCAATATTCATTCAATTATGAGTCTTCTCTGGGGGTCGATGGGAATGAGAAGGACCCACTTGAGGAACTGATTTATAAGAAAGATCTCTCTGAGATTCCCTTTTGTTGGTGATGCAAGCATTGCTGAACAGAGTCTGTGGTTTTTGCCACAACTGTTAATACGTAGCAAAGTCTCTTTGGTGCTCCTTGTGAGGGCTGTCCTGTGGCATGTGCTGTGGCAAGTTATGCCAAACCAACCCTCTTACGATGTTCTGAGGAGGATTGGAGGACTTCAGATGAAAAGTGGTTAAGTGTGGAAAGGAAACAAATTTTCCAAGTGTAGGCTTCTCTCTCATTCTCTCTCTCTCTCTCTCTCTCTCTCTCTCTCTCTCTCTCTCTCATATTCTCTCTCTCTCTCTCTCTCTCTCTCTCTCTCTCTCTCTCTCAGAATACAGAATAGGATCCCTCCCTCTCAAGGCACCTGCATTCCCCATCCAGCATTCATTTAGCCCTGGGTTCCGTGCTCTTAATTTTGGTTTCTTTGATCTGTTGCAGATGATAGTATTTGTTGGTTTTATCTGGCTCCCGATTTCCCTGGGGACTTTATGATTGATTCACTGTTTTGCAGGAAGAGGGACAAGAAGGGTGAAAGGGAAAAAGCAGGAAAAGAAGGGAATCAAACATCCATGTTTTTGAGGTGCCTTTAAAATAAAGTTCTACTGGAAAATTAACATCTATTATATTCCCACCTATGAGTAATTTGGTACCTGTAGAATGGAATTTTAATTTGAAGAATAAAGTTCCTCATGATTTAAGCCAAGAAATAGTTTGACTTGTACTTCAGGCAAGCCCTCTGTATCATGTAGGATGCATATAGTACTGAGCTCTTTTTTTTTCCCTTTATTGATTTGAGACATAGAAGAAGGGAGAGGGAGAGAGAGATAGAAACATCAATGAGAGAGAACATCGATTGGTCACCTCCTGCATGCCCCCCACTGGGGATTTGGCCCACAACCTGGGCATGTGCCCTGACTGGGAATCGAACTGGTGACCTCTTGGTGCATGGGTTGACGCTCAACCACTGAGCCACACCAGCCGGGCTAGTACTGAGCTCTTTATGTCCTGTACACCAAGTAGTACATTGTCTGGGGTGACAACTATGAGAAGATTGTTTGGGGATTTAAAAAAAAATGTTTTTATTGATTTCAGAGAGAGGAAGGGAGAGGGAGAGAGGGCCAGAAACATTGATGAGAGAGAAACAACAGCTGCTACCTCCCGCACGCCCCCTACTGGGAACGGAGCCCGCAACCTGGGAGTGTGCTCTGACCGGGAATCAAACCAGCAGCCTCCTGGTGCATGGGTCAGTGCTCAACCACTGAGCCACACTGGCCGGGCTGGGGATGTTTTTTCATTGATTGATAAAAACGTATTTGGAGGAGAGGGGAGTAGTATTAGGAGGAGGATTAATGCAAACTTTTCAAACAGAAGGATTCTCAAGACTATTTCATCTGACTTTCTAGTGGAGAATCTTAATTCAGGGCTACTGCAGTCATTTTTTCTAGAGTTAGGTGATGAGCAAGAGTGCTGAGTTTCATTTTCTCGGTGGGCTCGTCACTGCAGCTTGCTGGTGGTGTTGTATGTGGGATGTTAAGAGTCTTGAACAACTGAATCCTTTGGCGTCTTGCTCTCTCGGTCAGCTCTCCATCTTGGGTCATGGTGGGTTCCCCTGCGGCATACCGGGGATGGCAGTTTGAGATGAGTCATGAGCTGCTTAACGGCCGGGAGCCATTCTGAGAAATGCATCTTTAGGTGATTTTGTCGTTGTGTGAACATCACAGAGTGCACGTAAACCTAACTACACACCATTTGTCCTAGGCTACAAGTCTGTACAGCATGTTACTGTAAAAAACAGCATGAGATTAAATCAAGCACAAGAGAAATGTTGCTATCAAGAGATAGGGTAAACACCAGAGGCATGAGGCTGCTGCCGGTCCAACTCCGCAGAGTTTTACAGCAACCTTTTAAAAAAAATTATTATAAGCAGAAAGAGTACACTCTAAAATAACAATAAAAAGTGTAATATAGCCCTGGCCGGTTGGGCTCAGCAGTCAGAGCGTCGGCCCGCAGACCCTTGGCACATACCTGGGTTGTGGGTTCGATCCTGGGTCCCGGTTGGGGTCCTTTGGGAGGCAACCAATCAGTGTGTCTCTCTCACATTGATGTTTCTCTCTCTCTCTCTCTCTCTCTCTCTCTCTTTGTCCCCCCTTCCCTCCCTTCTACCCTGTCTAAAATAATCAGTGGAAAATATATCCTCAAGTGAGAATTAAAAAAAAAAGTATAGTAAATACATAAACCAATAAAAGTCTTTTATTATCATTATTAAGTAGTATGGACTGTACATAATTGTATGTGTTGTGCTTTTATACAACAGGTGGCTCAGTAAGTGTGTTTACAGCAGCATCACCACAAACACAGAGAACTATGTTGTGCTATGATGTTACAAGGCAATAGGAATTTTTCAGATCCATTATTTTTTTAAAGCACGTATACTGTAGAGTTTATTGATTATTTTAACTTTCCTTTAAACTTATGTGTCACCAGTTAAAATAAAGGTGATTTAAAGTAAGTATTACATGCATTTCAGTTTTTCATAATGTAGCATTTAATGTATTGTTTAAATTAAATTTACTGGGGGTGACATTGGTTAATGAAATTATATAGGTTTCAATTGTACCATTCTATAATACATCATCTATATATTACATTGTGTCTTTACCACCCAAAATCAATTCTCTTTCTGTCACCATATATTTGACCCCCTTTACCTTTTACCACCTCCCTCTACCTCCCTTTGCCTTGGTAACCACCATACTGTTGTCTGTGCCTACGAGTTTTTGCTTGTTTCTTTGTGTTGTTTGTTCATTTATTGCTTTCAGTGCAGCCCCATCACAATCCATGAACAAATGTGGTCGGTTGTTGACTAAAACGTCTTATGCAGCCCAGGCCTGTATTCTGGTCAGGTTTTTCTCGTTGGGGCCCAGCTGGTTGTGACTTGCTCTGTGAGATGTTGAGATGCTCTTGTATGTATGAAATAGAACCAACTGACATGTCCCCAGCTTTTTGAAAACTTTTGTTAGGAAGTCTAGGGTAACTGGAGGGTCATTTCTGAGTCATATTTTGACTTTCCATGTAGTTTGACTTCCATGCTAGCCTGAGGGTATCTCTGGCCTGGTTTCTATCACATGATTTCATAATGTTCTTAGTCTCATTTTGTGGTGTGTCTTACTCTTGGTTCTATACTCAATACCCTCGATAAAAGTTGAAGTGAATGTATAAGATGGGCACCGTTAGATCCAACAGAAAAATGCAAAGGAAATTGTAGCTGTTTGGAAATGAGAAATCACCACATTGTCAGTGGCAGAACACCATGACCTTTGCCTTAAATTTTTTTCCTGTGGAGAAAGAATTGCACCTATTGCAGAAGCTGGTTTCCCAATACTTGTGTTCTGTCATCTGATTTCTTGAAACTGAACAAATCATTAAAAAAATTTTATGTTTTAACACAGGATGTCACATCTAAGTTACATAACTTACATGTTAAGGTAGACTAGAAGGTTAATTTCAATAGCACAAGAATGAATCTTTAATTTTCTTTATGTTGAAGAGAAAACTTTTCCAAGGAAGAAATTCCACTTTTTGATTCTCTTTGTATATAGGACTACAGTACATTTTACAGTATATTTCTATTATCTATTATATACTATGGCATATATTATTATATTAGTATCTTACACATAAATATCTAGTAATCTGGTAAATATATTTCTATATAGTTTTGCCTTATATGCAAGGAAAGCTTTAAGTATGCTTTGGGTTTATTTTGGTTTTGTTCTCTATAACTTTAGGTATATTATAAGTTAATACAATTCCTACCATTGGATTACTTACCATTCACATCAAGATTTCGTTTGCCTTTTCTTTAGGAAGGTCTGTAATTCTGATTAGGAAATAATTATTCTGATGAAGGTTAACATGACTGTAATCTCCGGTGAATAGTTTGTAACATTATGTCTATTATTGCTTAGAAAGACAAAAAACACTTTTTATTTTAATCCTTACCCAAGGATATTTTTCCATTGATTTTCAGATAGAGTGGGAGGGAGGGAGAGAGAGAGAGAAACATCGATGTGAGAGAGACACATCGATTGTCTGCCTTCCGCAGGGTCCCAGCCAGGACTGGGGATTGAATTGCAACCAAGGTACATGCCCTTGACTGGAATCGAACCTCAGACTCTTTGGTCTGCGGGCCATTGCTCCAACCGCTGAGCCAAACCGGCCAGAGTGATAAAAAACACTTTTATAGACTGTAGTGGTTAGATTCTATATCTCAGTCTGACATATCAAATCTTACATTTATTTTCCCAGTCTAAAAGAAGCTGTTCCTTCTTAGATTTTTGAGGGCTCCTCTTTATTTATCCTCTAAATACTGGTTCCTTTGGTTCTCTTTTAGGATCCCTTTCTTCTTCTTCCTTCTTAGATGAATCACACTGACTGCGTTCGTACTGTGTAGCAGGACAGGGTCATGCTGGACAGCTGAGCGGGTTGTGCACCACAGTTCCAGAGGTGGCATTCGCTGCACCTCCCCCAAGACTTAGATTGTGCTAGCTAGTGCACAACCTCTCACTCAACCTCACAGCAGCTTATGAGATGAATATCATCATTCCTATTTTATAGATGAGAAAACTGAATTTTGGGTATGTTAAAAACGTGTTTAAACTTACGTACTAATGAATGGGTGATAGTTTGTGTGACTCCAAAGCCTCTGATTCTCTCAACAGCATGCCAACTTTTGTGGGTAATTTCAGCTCTTGGTCATCTCATCCATGGCCACAACCTAAATGATGGTAATTCTTAAAAGATTCTCTACCCCAGATCTCTCTCTGTTGCTGGCCTACTAGAGAAGTCTCCCACTGTGTCCCATGTGCACCTCAGATTGTGCACAATTAAAATGGAATCATCATCATTTTCCTTACAACTGCTCCTCCTTTGTTCCCAGTCTCAATTAGTGGCACCAAAAGCCTGTGCTCTCCTCTCTCCCTTATCCTACACATCCAACCAGATCTATCAGGTCCTGTTAATTCTGTTTCTGAAAGCTCTCTCCATTTGTTCCCTTCTTTTTCATGCCATTTGTCACTCCTGGTAGTTGAGGTCCTCATTCTTTTATTCTGAATGTCTCCATTCTGTCTGAATTATAAAAAGCATCGCCTAAAGCCTCACATCTCTAGCCTTTGCATTGGCTGTTGCCTCTGACCTTTCTCCACCTTACCCAATCAGCTACTTGAGGACTCAGCTTTAACTTACTTTCCCAGGGATGCTGTCCTTGATTGTTTTTGTTAACACCTTTCCTTAAGTTAAATTACGTTTCTCTGCACTTCCATGGCATGTCATATGTAAGTCTATCTTATCACTCATCAGAATACCCTGAGAATTGATTTGCTTGTCTGACTCCTTTCCTGGACTGAGAGCTCTCCAAGGACAGGGACTACATCCAACTTATCTTTGTCTTCCAAGCATCGAGCAGTTTTTCTGAGAGGAGATCAATAAATGCTTGAGGGAATGAATGAATGCACACAGTGGACTCATTAGGCAGACCGGAAAAAATTGTTCACATAATACTATAATGTTCTGTGTGTTTATTTAGTTCCACTAAAATTTGAATGCAATTTTTATAAACTTGCATGGTTGAAAATAATGCTGATGTTTTTATTTATTTTATTGTTATTAAAAAAATGTTTTTTTCTTAATTGATTTTAGAGAGGAAGGGAGAAGGAGAGAGAGATGGAAATATCAGTGAGAGAGAACATCAGTTGGCCGCCTCCTGCATGCCCCTCACTGGGGATTTGGCCCACAACCTGGGCATGTGCCCTGACTAGGAATTGAACTGGCGACCTCTTGGTGCATGGGTCGATGCTCAACCACTGAGCCACACCCGCCAGGCAATGCTGATGTTTTTAAATTATACGACGTATTTTTTCTTTCCCCCTGCCATTTACAACAACAGACGACCTGATTATTGCTTAACCCATGTTTTCATTCATATTGGCAGTAGCTTCTTCCCTTATCCTGTTGATAAGAGATTATAACTCAACTGCATGGTAATTTAAAAATGGACTCTGTGTTGAACTTTGGTTTAAGGTGCCAAACATTTTGTATCAACACTAATGAATAAACTAATCTCTTAGAAGTTGCTTTATTTATCTTTCTTGATTCTGTTCATCAACAATGGTCACTACATCAAGAAAATACCTTGAGGTTGATTATCTCAGAACCTAAGCTACTGCTAAATTTGAAGTTAGACATTGTGGGGTGGTTTTCATTAACATGTATGTACCTTTTTCATCTAAGACAGATTTAGGTCTCAGTCCAGCTCAGCCCCCTATCTGGTTCATGCCAACCACTTAAATATTCCTGGACTTCAGTTTCCTCAGTTTTAAAATTAAGCATTTGAACTAAACTAGCTAAAAGAACTTTTCAAACTCAAGTATCCTCTGATTCCATTACTTTGGGTCACCACTGTGAATTCTCTCCCTGTCTTATTTCCCTTGTCCGCTTTCCCTTCCTCCCCCACTAGTAGACTGGTCCTCCTGCCTGTCCTCCACACACACAGAGATACACTGTGTTCTTCAGCACCTGGCTTTGTCCTGAAGATGTCCTTCAACACGAAAGAGCTGAGAAGCAGTTTGCAGTGTGCACTTCCTTCACTGGCACACGATCCCTCCCTTATAGGAAGCATGTTCCTAAGTGCAGCTGCAAAAGTAGAGGGAAGTTGCAGAGTGAGCACAGAAAGATTCTTGTGTCAAAGTAAAGGCATTTCTAAATTGCAACAGATTTGGGACTGTGATTTTGACCTGTGGGGTGGGGAGTGGGGAGCAAGTAGGTACATAATCTGTTATAAACATTACACAAATTAAGTGTCTAAGGCAGCGGTTCTCATCCTGTGGGTCGCGACCCCCTTTCACAGGGGTCGCCTAAGACATAACAGTAGCAAAATTACAGCTATGAAGTAGCAACAAAAATAATTGTATGGTTGGGGGTCACCACAACATGAGGAACTGTGTTAAAGGGTCGCGGCATTAGGAAGCTTGAGAACCACTGGTCTAAGGTTTTGGAGTGAGGAAGGCACATCATAGTTCCCCACAGCTTCCAGATTACTTTGTTACAGTTTCTTGAATAGAGAGTACAACCTGTTAGGTTAGCAAGTGTTCCCTACATAATTTATTGACAGCATTTCAAGCAAAATCATTTTCATAAAGGTGTGCCAGTATTTTGTGAGGTAGACTAAGACAGTCTGGATTTCATTTGCCTGCCTTTTCCTTTTATTATTAGACACAAAAGGACAAATCAGGTACAAAGTGTTTTTTTTTAAATTTAAATCATTAAAAATTTTCAATTATAGTTGACATACAATACTATATTAGTTTCAGGTGTACACCCCAGAGATTAGACATTACATAACTCACGAAGTGGTCATCCCGATACATCTCATTCCCATCTGACACCATATATAGTTCATCACCAAACCAGTGTTACATGAAATGTTAAAGGGAAAAAGAAGAAGAAAAAGATAAAAATATGAACAATAAATAGACATCTATCAACAATTGAATCTAAAAAACTAAGTGAACAAGCAGAACAGAAACAGACTCAGATACAGAGAACATTTTGAGGGTTGCCAGATGGGAGGGGGGTTGGGGGGATGAGTGACAAAGGTGACGGGATTGAGAAGTACAGATTGGTGGTTACAAAATAGTCATGCGGATGTCGAGTACAGCATAGGAAATATAGTCCATACTAGTCTAATAACTAGGTACAAGGTGTTTTTGATGAGATGTGCATGGAAAGTATTTATAAAAACAGTTTTCTGGCAAAGTGGGAAGGCAGGTCTGGGCTGTTGGAGGTAGAAGGAAAAAAATTTAAAAGGCTGGGAAGGAGGGAGACAAAGGTGCCCTGGGAGGACACAGTGCAGGGAAGCAGCAAGCACTTGAGGCCAAGAGGTGACATGTCCCCGTCTGGGCAGGATGTAGGACACTAGGGGCTGCTGCTGGACACCCTGCCCTGGATCCCTGCGGCAGCCGTCCCAGAAGGACAAGAGAGAGGTCCTGTCAAGTGCAGCCAGCGCAGGAAGACCGGATTGCCCGGGGCCCTGGCGGCCGGTGGGGACAGGGTTAAGACCATCACCTGCAGTCGAAGTGCGGCTCCGATGGGAAGTAGGAAGTGCCGCGCCTGCGCTTCCTGTATAAATACCCGCGCGGCTCCCGGGCCGCTGCTGGCGAGCTGCGCCCCACGCTCTGCACGGCTCCGCGGCTGCAGCTCCCCAGGCGGAGGCGGCGGGTCTGGGTCCTCCTCCGGCACCGCCGCTCTGGGAGCCCGAGTCCTGCTACAGTCCTGCAGAGCGCAGAGCTGTCAGCTGCAGAGCACGGAGGACGAGGGAGAGAATGAAGCAGCTCCTCCTCCCCGGTGTGCGAGCAGGAGGCTGCTGAGAAGCCCGGCGGCGGAGGAGGAACGGAGCTCTTCAGCCAGGTAGGTTTAGCAAGCTTTTTAAAAGCTGCAGGCATTGCAAGCCGGGAATGGTGTTGGACTGAGAAAAGAAAAAAGGACAAGCAACTGTGATACCATGTTTTTCAGCCGTGTGTTCTGTGTCTCGTGCTTCCAGCATACAGAATTGAATTCATTCAGAATGCCTTAAACACCTGTTAACTTTCAAAAATAGATGCCTTTGTAAAGGTAGAAAGAAACTAGTTTAATTTCTACTAGAACAGTCTCCACTGAATGTATTGGAAAATTCAAGGTTAGATCAAACCTCCCAATGTCTTAAAGGGAGACCAAAAGTTGGCATAACCTCAGCTGTTTACCTTCTGTTACTTGGAAATGCACAGCAATATGTTGACATACATAGATATGAATAAGATGTTATATTATCTGTGGGCTCTTGGCCATACGTTATGCTGATTATTTTGTCAGTTAATTGCTGATAAAACAAAGTGAAACTCTGATCTTATACTGCTGTTCTCAAATTTAAGTTAAAATGAAACTGATTCCTGCTGTTTCCGCAGAGAAAAGGTCTTTTAGCTCACCCTTTCCAGGGTGCCTTTTGCTTTTGTTGTTAGTTTCAGTGATTCTGCTGTAAGTCTACTCCTGATGGATAGATATACTTCTCACATTCAGATTTCTCAGAAATGAATTCTCCTTTCTGGAAAAATGTTCTCTGTCTTCATGCTTCCACTATAGTCTCTCTCGTACTTCTACTGCTCAGGTATCTTATCAAAACATTACTGTAGGGAAGGGGGTGGGATAGGTGGCGGGAAGAGATTAACCAAAGAACTTATGTGCATATATGCATAACCCATGGACACAGACAAGGTGTGCCAAAGGCCTGGGGAGCGGCGTGGAGGGGGTCAGTGGGGGAAAAGGGGGGGGGGGAGGTATCTGCAGTACTTCCAACAATAAAAATAAAAATTTAAAAATAAACCTAAAAAACCCCCATATAAACATTAGCTGGGACGCCTAATAGGACTATCCGTGTTCTTCTAACTTGGCATTTCTGGATGTTTATTTGAACATAGCCAGGTATGAATTAAAGAAAAATGTATCTAGCATTTCTAAAGCAGTAGATTGGGGGTGTCTAAGCAGAAGCGAAATAAATGAACTTTGAGATGACTCAATTTTTAGGGTGTGGGTAAAAGGAAGAAGGAACCCAGCCAGTCTTCACTGAGTTGCTGGCTCATTAAATGTCAGGCTGCTGCCGCTTTCACTGAGCTGAGCCTCTTGATCCTTTTCACATCTAATTCCTCTGCTGGTTCCTCCTCCTCTTTACTCTGCCCTCCCTTCCCAACCTTAGTCTTTTGTATAGGTAGCAGTCCCTTAAGTACTTTTGAAACTATTTGAGGAGAAGAGAGGGGGAGAAAAAGAATGATAGCCATAGCAGGTCCACAAAGCCTCTTGGAGAGAGGCCACACTTTCCTCCAACTCCTGCCTTACTCTTGCACACCTGTGACTGGTATTTTATTCTTTGTAGTGGGCATACACTGCAAAAAATAGCAAAGAAAAAATCTTGTTTCAAAAGTAGCCTTTGACTAATTGAAACTGGAAACACATAGAATGTAAAAAAGATGTTGAGTTGCAGAATTGGGTTGCTTGGCTTTTTATTTAAAACAAACAAATAAACAAAAAACTCAACCAAACCCCCCACCCCCAAACCAATCACCCCAGATAACTTGCTCCTACATTACTGTGCTGGAAATGAGGTTTGAATGTGGTCAAACACTGTCTAAACCCAGAGTTTTACAAATATTTACAGTCATCTATGCCAAATATCTTTGTGCTGAGCCCCAAGAACATTCTCGGCATTCAAAAGCCTCATTCTCATGAATGGTTTCAGTTCATTGGCAATTTAAAGGCATCCAGGCTTCCAAACTAGGCCAGTTTAAGACATCTTTTTAAAAAAAAAAAAAATTAGTTTTTGGGTCTCCCAGATTATGAACCAAGTTTTCTCAGCCAAACTCTGCAGCAGAGAGAGAAGTTATGCTCTATCTAGAGAGAAAAAAAAGCTTATTTTATTTATATAGTAAGACCATTTAGCTTCCTGGAAACTAGTTTCGCTTCAATAACATGAATACATTTAATCTGAGAAAGTATATTTACATTTCTCTTCTTGAAAAGCAGTTTCAATGTGTTAGATGTTTAGAAACATTTCTAAGGACAACAGAATCATTTCTCTGTAGTGTTTCTGCTAATTCGGGGTTGTATGTCGCCCCTGGCCTTGACTAATGACATTCCTTTCTTGTTAAGTGAGGTGTGTAGTGTTTGAAATCACCAGTTTGAGGTAGAGGTCAGGAATCATGCTGAACCCAGATGGTGATGGAGGAACAAAGTCCAAACAGTTTTGGGACTAAACTTACTTTGTGCAACTGATTATTTTGGATATGGGAAAGGGGCCAAGCTGCCGGACAAGTCACACTTTCCACTTTGGGCTGTGCGGCGTAGGTATCTGCAGCCACTGCTCCTGTATGCTGCAGCTGTTTGCAGGGACGCCTGCCTTAATTTACAGAAGTTCCTTAACTACAGTGAATTATCCATACTTTCAGTGTTGGAATCGCTGGAAGTGCATACAGATGAGAACCAGGCCTTCAGTATTTTTTCTCTCTCTCAAAGAAAACTGACCTACTGTAGTACTGAGTGCCTGTTGTTTGTCAGGTGTATGGTAGATGCTGAGGATATAACGATGCATAAGATGTGGCCTCTGTCCTGAAGGAATTCACATAAGCTTGGAATTGACTTTGAGCTACCCTGGTAGTTCTCAATTTGTGTTGTTTTACCTGAGCATGAAAAATATTTTGAGGTTTGTCATCTCAACCATGGTTTCCCTGATGTCACCTGAGCATTGAATAATTTGAAGAGTCATAACAATATCTAAGTCCATTTATGTAATTATTTTAATTTTTTTTTCACTTTTAGGCATATGGGGGAGGTCTTGTACTAATGTTTTATTTTTATTAACTTTGGAATTTGCTATTTACTTGGTCGATGAGTATTTCTAAACCCAGTGCATCATACTGTAGTAGTTATTTAAGGGGAGTAAAAGGGACCAATGCTTTTGCAACATGGAAAGAGAAACTTCTCATCTGTGGTCAGACCCCTTACTTGAATTGAAGACACAACAACCTAAGTGAAATGCACTTCTCTTATTCATAGCTGCAGCTACTTCTGGTCACATGGCTTGTAGTATCTATTAAAAAACATACTTGGAGCCCGGCTGGTGTGGCTCAGTGGTTGAGCGTCGACCCATGCACCAAGAGATTGCCTGTTGATTCCGGGTCAGGGCACATGCCCTGGTTGTAGGCCTGATTCCCAGTGGGGGGCATGCAGGAGGTGGCCAATCAATGCTTTCTCTCATCGATGTTTCTATCTCTCTCACTCTCCCTCTAAAATCAATAAATAATAATTATTTTAAAAAAAAACAAAAACATACTTGGAAAGCCATGTCTCATTGGTTTCTAATTCCTCTGCAGTCATGAGTTTGAGTCCCAGACCTTTAGTCAACTGGTTCTTTGTCTTTCTTGGAAAGATAGAACAAGGCATCTCATTTCTCTCTTTGCTGGACTTGTGGCTGAAGCTATAAACCTGCAAACTGTCCTGTGTATGATTACATGAAAGTAACCGTTGACAACTTCCTCAACCATCTTACTCTTTACAAGCGGGGACTGGGTTTAATCATCTCTGCGTCCCTAGCACCTAACATCTATGGAATTCAGTTCTTGGTGGGTTGCCTTTGTTTCCTGCATTATTGGTTCCTTAAGAAACTGATTTGGCAAAGACATACAAAAGTACACACCCTGCACTTTACTTAGTGTGGGATGGAGGAGCTTCCTCTCCCAAACTGGTTTTAAAGTGGTTTCTAATTAAAATTTCTATATGCAACTTTTAACTTTCACAGGAGAAGGGTAATAGTTACATATGCTCTTATTCATTTGGAGAAAAAAATTTGATGTAGAGATTTGTGCTTTAGCAACTGTAGTTTGCTAGTCATGTCATGACCCAAGAAATCAGCCCTCTTGCTCTGTGGGCCTGCCTGAAATAACACTTCTCCTTGATCTGTTAATTACATCATTGTCTGACCTGCCTTTAAGTGGCATTCCTTCCTGCTTCTGGGCTTTGTTGTTATGCCAGGCAGGGGGAAGAAAATTATTCACCAGGGCTGTAGGGATAACTGTGGGAAGCAAGGGAACCTCTGATTGAAAAGGGGATGGGCAGGACACATGGTGGTGTGAGGGAGGGAGCTATCACGATGAATGTGAAATTCCAGTGCCAGAAATATCATTGACCTGTTATTCTCAAATTCACTCCTCCCTTCTGTGATATGTTTTTATTGTTAGGAAAGCTCAGAATGGATTTCCTCCTCTTGGGCCCTACCCTGTAGTGGTAATGAGAACATGGGAAGAAAGCAAGAAAAAAGAAATGTGCTTTTCAGAAAAAGGATCAGCATTTTGCCATTGTTAAAACTTGACATCCCAGATGCTCTGTACTTTATAGGGTTTAGAGTTAGCTTATCACAATGTCATGTTCTTTGTTGTCCATAATCGCATATCTCTTTCCATATATTTCACCTATATTTTGTAGGAAAAAATATAAATTTGGATCTTATTATTCTCACCATAAAGAAATTGTAACTGTATATGGTGACGGATGTGTTAACTAAGTTTTGTATCTATTTTATTTATTTATTAAAAAAATTTTTTTTCCTTTATTGATTTTAGAGAGAGGGGAAGGGAGAGGGAAAGAGATAGAAACATCGATGAGAGAGAACATCAATTCGCCTCCTCCTGCACGCCCCCCACTGGGGTTCGGGCCCACAACCTGGGCGTGTGCCCTGACCGGGAATTGAACCAGCAACCTCTTGGTGCATGGGTCGACGCTCAACCACTGAGCCACACCGACCGGGCATGTATCCATTATATTTAAATAAAACTGGAAAAAATTAGATCTTATTAAAATGGTTGTAACAGACTTTATTCATACCCTGATTTCAAATAGCAAAGAGACTGTCTAGGAAACAGCTCTCACCAATATTTAAGATGCGCATCTTAATGGAATTTCTGTCCTTTTCACCCACAAAACAAGTTAATAAAGATTTATTAGCATATCAGTTCCACTTTAGAAGATAATGGTCTTCAAGTTACAAAGTTATAATCTTATTGCCATCCTGGAAACTGATGAGACAAAGATGTTAAAACTAAGGAACTAAAGACTGAAGTATTTTTTCATTTCTTAATTTCCTCTAAATGAAGCTTTGAAACAGTGGGGAAGAACAGAATTTCCCTTTTATCACGTGAGGCATGGTGATAAACAGCATTTTTCAACAACACTGCTACCTCACAAAGCCTGAGTAGGTGAAGATTTACTTCTGTCACATCTAAGAATTAAGCAATTCTTGGGTTTGTTTATTCTGGAGAGTAGTTTTGAATCTATTTTATCTTTTTCAAATAATGACAAAGTGTCTTTCGTGTGATGCCATGTACCTGCTCATTGACCTTGAGCATTGTTCTTTTTAAAAATAATTGAATAGATATAAAATATACTTGAGTAATTGCATTTCTCTGATTACTAGTGAGACTGTATCCCCATTTGTTTTTACCCTCTCAGGGCACATATTAGAACTGTTTTTCTGATATTTTTGGATGTGCACTGGTTCATCTAGTCCTTGAATGACCAGAGAGTGAGTGAAAGATGTAAGCCAGGAGTAGAACCACACCACTGGCCAGTACGGAGTTCTGTCATAAGAACTTGCCTTGCTGAACACCAATGCTACCCATGGCCCCTGCTCCTCTACCAGCCAGCTGGTCTACCTTCCATTCCAGACAGTATTTAGAGTAGAACTTCAGCAAATGGCTCATGCATGTCAGCACTCTACTAGACTCAGTGAGTATTTGAGTTACTAATAGCTTCTGTTAAGAACATAAACCAGCAGCTAAATAAATCACTGTATTGGACAGAAGTGCCAAGGTGGACACAGTACTAATTTTCAGATTGTGTTGAGTGGAAGATGGTTGCCTGGCATGTCATTCTTAGTTGGTATTGGGAGAGCTTTACTAACAAGGTCTTTGGATTGTTGTTTCTTTCTGCTCTGTTAGAACACTGGCTTCCTGAGAATCTCATTATGCAAGGCGACACTTCAGCCATACCTTCCCACCACCTGCCTTTCCTGAAAGCACTTCCCTTGGTTAGCTCCCTCTTGCAGTCATGCATTTGTATCTTTTGTTTTGTTTTATTTTATTTTATTATTATTATATTTTTTAATCTTCACCTGAGGATATTTTTCTATTTATCTTTAGATAGAGTGGAAGGGAGAGAGAGGGAGAGAGAGAGAGAAACATCAACATGAGAGGGACACATCGACTGGTTGCCTCCCGCATGACCCTAACCAGGGCCAGGGACGAACTGCAACTGCAACCGAGGTACGTGCCCTTGACCGGAATCAAACCCGCAACTCATTGGTCCTTGGGCCGATGCTCTACCGCTGAGCCAGACTGGCCAGAGTGCATTCATATCTTTTATTCCAGCTACCTCACAGGAATGACTCAATGTCTTGCATGGGCATGTAGACATTTTGAGAGTGTACGTGTATCTCCCCTTCTGTTTTGTTCCTTGTTCTTGAGTAACTCTTCGACTTTCATAGCATAGCCTGAAACTAAGATCTCATCACAGATCAACTGGATTTTTACATACATTAATACATCAGTAATACTTTTACATACATCAGTAATATCCAGTTGATTCATTTTGGTAGCTTTCTATATCTCATCATCTCTTTAATCATGCTTTATCAATTTATCTAAGTTCTAAAGTTTTGCGGAAGGGTGTAAAAGTTCCCTAAATAACTAGTCCTGACCCATGTGACTCGGTTGGGCATCATCCCATGCACCAAGGGGGTCACAGGTTCGATTCCCAGTCAGGACAGATGACTAGGTTATGGGCTTGATCCCCGGTAGGGGGCATGCAGGAGGCGGCCAATGGGTGTTTCTTTCTCCCTTCCTCTCTCAAATCAATAAAAACATATTTTTAAAAATTTATAAATAACTATATAAGTATCCTAGTAAAACATAATCCCTTGTAAACACATTATCTTTTTGCACAGTGGAATAACTACTATGATCTTAGGTAATGATACAAGCACAAATACATTAGTTAAAAATACTTTGAATGTTGGCTGTCCCACCTTCTGCATTTTTGGAGCAGATTGCTTTTTCAGGCAAATGTCTTATACGTCCTGTGCTTCCAACACCGCTTCTGAAGTATTCCTTTCTTTGGCAATTCCAATGAAAATACATGAGGGAAAAAGTGGCTTTCCTGTTCTTTCCTACCAGATAGTATTTGCTTCTCATATAATGAACACTTTTAGAGCAAGAGATACTCATAGAGTAGATGGAACTGCTGACTCCTCTTTGCTGGTAATTTAGTGCAAAATCAGATGCTTTAGAGTGGTTTTTCTTCCTTGCATGCTCCAGTCATTGTCCTATTCTGTGATTAATTGCGGTTAAGCAAGTGACACTTTTACAATTTGGGTGAAGTCTGCCCTTACCACCCCACCCCAATCCTACAAGTTTAAACCTGAAGGCAGCTGTCATCTTTCTTTCTTCTTTTCTCCCTTTCCTTCCTTTCCTTTCCTTTCCTTTCCTTTCCCTCCTCTCCCCTCCCCTCCCCTCCCTTTCCCTCCCCTCCCCTTCCTTTCCCTTCCCCTTCTTCTTCCTTCATCCCTCCCTCCCTTCCTTCCTTTTTTTCATTCTCTGCCAAAATTCTTTTCTCATTGAGTGCTTCACACCCAATAAGAGGTTTAATCACATTTGTAATAATAGTAAAAATAATTATAATTGTTACAGTTTTAAATCAAACAGCAGAGTAGAACATTCAAGTGACTCTTATTGTAGGTAAAACATGAAGTATGAGGCAGAACAAGTTGAACAAGAATGAGTATGAGATCTCTAGAAGGAAGACTTTTCTTGCAAACTGGAGGGGAGTGGTGAATTGTCAGTGTACCTGTGAACGTGTGGTCTCAAGATGGGGTCAGGAGGAGCGGGGAGGGTGCTGCCAGTCTTCCTGTGGGCACCTCCTCTGAATCTCATGCCATTTACTAGCAGTGTTTCCACTGTGGGTGAGATTCTACTATTGATGGTTTCCTGTTGTGGAGACTGGTGAGTCTTACCGAGACATAAATGAAGAAACACCAGGACACTGGAGCCAGCCATTCTCAAATATCTCACGTGCGGGGGAATTTATTAGAGAAATCAGGATTCTCCTGATTATTGCTTGAAGAGCTTGATTTCTAATGAATTAATGGTGAAAGGATTTCTTGTATGATATATGTTTTTTTTATGAAGTGCCTAATGTGTCATTCATTTAAAAAATATCCACTATTGATTTTACTCAGAGTGAAAACCAAAGGGCTG
This sequence comes from Tadarida brasiliensis, assembly GCA_030848825.1. NCBI lineage: Eukaryota > Metazoa > Chordata > Mammalia > Chiroptera > Molossidae > Tadarida > Tadarida brasiliensis. The sequence goes on from CM061264.1 coordinate 79,903,861, forward strand.
GTTTTCCAACTTTGCATGGTGAAGGCTTCAGCTTCTGTGATGGTGCCTGGAAGGCTGAGGGAGGGTCAGGGGCACCTGGCCTGGGCCCTCCCAGCATTGCTCTGGCTAGCATTCATCTACCTTATCTGTTTCATACAGCGGTGGCTTACTTAAGATTTTGTTTTCATAAAATTCCGTTGCTTTAAAGACATATGAAAACCATCACTTTAGGGAATTGGTGTTATTGTATACAGAAAAATAAGTCACTTCTTTTTGAAGAATTACTTTGGATTGTAAAGAGATGGAATGTGTGACTTCATTCCTCTCTCTCACAGAGTCACAAATAATAGAAATATAATTATTGGAAGACTTGGAATTTTTTTTAACAAATCTATCTAATTTATAAAAAGTTTTTATATCATAAAATATTTTTACATATAAAATATATTTTTAAAGTTTATATAGATTTTAAACCATTTTATTGAGGTATGATTGACAGACAAAAAGCTATACATATTTCATGTATGCAACTCGATGAGTTTGGAGATAAATATGCACCTGTGGAACTACGTAACGCCTGTAGTTAAGAATACTGTATCGTATACTTAAAAATTTGCTAAGAGGGTAGATCTTATATTCAATGTTCTTATGACACACACACAAAATAATGATAAATAAAGAAGGCTGGAGGAAACTATTGGAGATGATGGATATATTTATATTTTTATAACTTTGATTTTATACTATAGACATATAACTCACAACCTAAGGAGTGAAAACCTAAGCATATGGTAAGAGACAAGACTGTGTTTTGGATGGTCTCAATGAACACAGTTTCTAGGTCAGCCTTCCAAAGAAAACTATTTTTAAGATATACCTTCTAAAAGGTATTAAATTATGTCTTTGCTTTTTGAGAACATTAAGAATTTGGCTTGTTTAATGTCTCCAAATAATATAGGTTGAGACGGAGAAATGATTGACGTTCTTGAAGAATACCTCGATCTCTCGTTAGGTGGAACAGCAGGACTTATCTATTCACAGCAGTTTTCCTCAGATGGGCTCGGAGCTGTACTGGACGTTTGTGGTGTGGGATGGTTCTGGCCCTTGTCATTTGTGATCTTCCCCACTCAGGAAGTGTTTACAGGGTACATTTCTTCTTGTTGTTTGACTTGTCTTTTTGGGGGGGAAGATAATTCAGAGTATGTTGTGTTAGGAAAAGAGATGGTAAGACAGCCGTTGGGGGAGACTGATGAGCCTCTGTGTGCTGTGGAGAGCCCTGGAGAAACAAATCTGTGAAAGTTGTCTAAGCATAAGCTGGGAAGAGGGGGGAAGTAAAATAGTTCATTTTAACCCTTAAATTACCCTAAAGAGAGATTTTTTGTTTTAAAACTTCAAAGTCCTGGATTTGATAAACAGGTTGATTTGAATTTCATTTCCTCTTGGTTGATAACTCATTCATAGTTAATTGAATAAGAACACTGTGTCTTGTCCGGCTGGTGTGGCTCAGTGGTTGAGCGTCGACCCATGCACCGAGAGGTCGCTGGTTTGATTCCTGGTCAGGGCACATGCCCAGGTTGTGGGCCCAATCCCCAGTGGGGGGTGTGTAGGAGGCAGCCAATCGATGTTCTCTCTCATCAATGTTTCTATCTCTCCCTCTCCCTTCCTCTGTCTCTAAAATCAATAAAGGGGAAAAAATAAAAAAATAAAAAAGAACACTGTGTCTTGAACCTTATTGGGTCTTTCCCAGTCATTGGTTAACATCCTATTTATTTTTAATCATGACTTCTACTACCACTGAGGGAGTAGGGGAAGAACCTTGGATAGTTCATGTTACTAGAGTTCATAACTGTTAACCATTTCTGGTATGACATTAAGAAAGTCAGTACAGTTAGAAATCATAGAATTTTCTTTCCAGCAGATCCTATTTGTTTTCCCCTCTATTATTTAACTATTTTATACCTATATATTGAGACTTAAGCCACTGTGGGGCTTTGTAGCAAATGCTGAACATGTAATTAATTTTGCCAAAAAATTGGGAAGAGAAAGTCTGGTTCTTGTAGGGGGACAAGGTATTTACAATTAATTTTATGGCAGAATTTATTATTAAAATAGTAACTTTAGGATTTTGCTTTTATTTAATCAGAACATGAAATTTCTTGGTATGGCAGCTCTAAACTGTGAATATGCAGGAAGATTATTTTCACAGTTATTTTACCTCTTTTAAAGATATTCTGAATAAAAGCAATCTAGGGGAAGGACTTCCGTGATCATTTTTACTTTTCAGTGTAGAAATATCCTTTCCTATAGTTATGCTGTGTGTGGAGACAAGTTTTACTTCTGTACGCTTTCAGTGAACTTCTGATAGCTGTAGTCGTGGACTTCACGTCTCTCTCTTTCCCTCTGTCCCTCCCCCTTCCTACTTCTCTCTCTTCCTGCTCCATCCGACCACATAATATGTACTTGTGAGGCCGCTCTATTTTTATAATAGACCAGGCACTGGGCTTGTAGGTTTAAGTTTTGCTCTGCCATATACAAGCTCTGAGCATTTTGGCAGATTACTTAACTTCTGACGACCTCAATTCATCTGTAAAATGAAGGCAGTCATCACCATGGTTGCAAAAGTATTGTATGCGAAGGAACACAATTAATACTAGTACCTTACTGAAATTTTTTATTGGAGTAATATATGCATAACATAAGAGTTACCATTTCAGCTGTTTTAAGTGTATCACTTAGTGGCATTCAGTGTGTTTACAGTGTTGTGCAACCATCACACCATCCATTTCAAGAACTTTTTCATCATCCTAAACAGAAACTCTACTCATTTAGTAATAACCCTCCACTTCCCTCTCCCCCAGCTCTTGGTAACCACCTTTCTACTTTCTGTTCCCATGAACTTGACTGCTCTGGATACCTCATATAAATGCAGTCATTTGCCCCTTTGTCTCTGGCTTATTTCACATAGCATGATGTCCTCAAGATTCATCCATGTTGTAACATATGTCAGAATGTCAGTCCTTTTTAAGGCTGAATAATATTCCATTTTATGTTTACAGCACATTTTGGTTTATTCATTCATCCATTGATGGACATTTGGATTATTTGCAACTTTTAGCTAATGTGAAAAATGCTGCTGTGAACATTTGTGTGCAAGTATCTGTTTGAGTCCCCTTTTCAGTTCTTTTGGGTGTACACCTAGAAATGCAATTGCTGGATCATATGGTAATTCTTAGGGTGACATCCTAGTTTTAAGTATTTTTTGAATTTATTGTAGTGGTGTGACTCCTAAATGGAGTGTTTGCTCATAGTAGTCATTTAATTCTCATAGTTTACATGACATGAGTCAAGACAGTGAGGTCACCTTAAATTTTAGGACTCTAGGATCATCTTGCCAAGGTGCAAGCTCTCCAGCCCTTGGTTCTCAGAAATGTATTCACTGTACACTTAGAGATCGTTGAGGGTGAGGATTTGCTCTGTTGGTGCCCCAGTGTGTTGGTTAAACATTAGTTGTATCAATGCATATAATGTTTTATGCTTTACACCTTTCTGCAGGGATTGAGGCGACTGAAGAGGCTGAAGACAGGCTGATGGGCTCGGTTGGTAGGCTGCATTATCTCACCATGACTGCCGAAAATCCAACGCCTGGGGACCTGGCTCTGGCTCCTCTTGTCACTTGCAAACTCTGCCTGTGTGAACAGTCTTTGGACAAGATGACCACACTCCAGGAATGCCAGTGCATCTTTTGCACAGCTGTAAGTTTTCCTTGATGCTTTCATCATGAGAAAATACAAAGAGAAGAATTGTGAAGGTATAGGATACACTTCTGTGGCTTCCCGAGAAGCCAGGTTTGCTGCATTGTGATCGTACTTTGGAGAGCAATTCCACATTTGGATCTGTTTCCAAATAGTACCTTGAATGGTAAATTCTGTATTTATTGGTTTTTAGGAAGAGTATAATGTGTGTGAAATTCAATTATTTGTTGAATAAGCAGAGTTTTTCTCTTCTTAAAGTTCTGGTTAAGAAACAAAATAGAGATGTTTTTAACATGCCTTACTTATCATCTGTTAAGAAGCTCTTGGGGTATTTTGAGTGATGGAGAAATCAGGTAGTAATTTACTGAATTTTCTTTCATATATTTGCTCATCTCCTACAAGGCACATGGCATACAACTGTTTTATTTGTCATATCTCCTTTTTCTTTTCTATTTTCGCAATTTGCTGAAGGCTGTGTATTCCTCATAACAGAGAAACACTATAAATCTCCAGGCGTGGGCTTGTCTCTTTCAGTCTGACACGTGGTATCAATGCTCATGACCTTATTGCATGTTCCCCTGAAGGTTGGTTGGTTAAGGTATAAAGCTAGGAAACAGACTGATGAGTTCAAAGTGGCTACTAGAAGCTGTGCCTAGGTGGTCTTATTCAATTTTCATTTATTCAGACATTTTTTGAGCTTCTACTATGTTCTGGGCACTCTGCTGAACGCTGGGAATATAAAGATGAATAAGATACTTTCCACAGGGAAGATGGACACATTGAAGGAACTCTACATGTGTCTGGGGAAATCAGGGGTGGTTACACGTAGCGCACCACGAGAGCCTCTCACCCATGCGGGGCAGGGGAGGTAGAGGGGTTTCTGGGTGGCAGTGATCTCTGAGCTGAGGCTTTTGACAAGAGATTGCAAACTGATGCCCATGGGGCACGTCAGGCCTCAATACTTTTTTTTTTTAATTGGGAAATTTAAAATAGAAAAGTTTATAAATTTTTCATGATTCTTCCTCCATTTATGTATCTGTCTCTCTCCTGTATGTATTCGAATCCACCGCACTTTCAAACTAAGGATGGGTTTGGTGACGAGTCAGACAGGAAGAGTGTTGGCATCTCCACATGGCAGAGGGGGGTCTGATACCTGAAATCAGTATTTACCATTTATCTTCGCTTTGATAGGCCTTGTATGGGCAGACTGTTAATATTTATTATACAGTCAGTACAGTAATTGCCAGACACGTGAGGATTTAATGCCCTGATTTGTGAAGGAAATTGAATCATTTAGCTACAGCAATCACTGGTTAAATCAAGGGGAATAACGAGAAAGGAATCATTTAGGAAGTAGAATAGTTTATAAAGAGGTATGTTTGTTACTAAGGTTTACTAAGCATTCTTTTTTTAACAGCCAAGTTAAGGTGAAATAAACTGTATTTCGTATTTCTTTGTTAATGTAATCAACATGGCACATTTTCAAGTTAGTTCATACCAATTTTCTTTAAAAAAAATTTTTTTTTTTTGGATTGTGGATTAGGGTAGGGAGAAGCCTCGGCCTGACTTCTAGGTAAAAAGGAAAGGGACTGAAATCTTTTTCTTATGTTTTGAACTGTAGGATCCAAAGGTGGCAAAGAATAGTATTATCTGTTCATTCATTCAACAAAAATCTAGTGAGCAGCATTCTGTATGCCGGGAACTATTCTAGCCACCAGGATTTATCAGTTAAAAAAAACAAAACCCAGCAGAGATCATTGCTCTTATCCAAGCAAGTTAGACAATAAACAATAAACATAATTAACAGGTAAGTTGTAGGATTGGGTGATAAGGGCTTAAAAAATTGAGCAACAGGTGTGGAGTGGAGGGCGCGGGGATGTTACATTCAAGCAGGGTGGTCCGGAGAAGGCCTCACTAAGTGACAGTTTGTGTCGGTTCTTTCTCGTCTTGCCAGGTAGCATTGCTTTTTAGGAAGTGAGGAAATGGCCTTGTCATCTCAGGGCAACTTTCGTTTCCTTTGGTCTTGCTTTGTTTCTGAAGGCTGGGCTTCAAAATGATTATTTCTCTGACCTTTTCACATATGTTTCGGACCCTGGCTAATCCTTGAAACTTATCAGTCAGAAGCAGCATTTGGTTAAAGGCAGGGTGGAAATTTTGGCTCAGGTGTTACTGATGTTTCCAAGCAGAATATGGAATTCAGTTTTTGCTATGAGATGTAATAGTGCAGAATTCAAGTTTACACGTCCGCGTTGGGTCAAGCGTGAACAAGCAAAGGTTGTTATTTCATATTCAGAAGGAGCTGACACGGACATATGGTTTCAGTCCATCTTAGTTCCCACTGAAAAACAACTGCTTCTCATTTCTCCTTCAGCAATTTAGAGGTAGGAGTTAGTACAATTAGATTATTCTGTCATCTAGGTTTATACTTCCTTATTGTTGCGGAGTGCTCAAAAGCAGAAAGTTAAATGGCTTGGTATCCCTCCAACTTGGGAACTTTTTGTACGTATAAACATTGACCTTGCCTGGCTTCCTGATACCCCACTTCCTATGATCTGCTGAAAGAGTAAGCTGCATGTGTTTGACTACATTAGTGTCTGCAAATTTGCAACTGATGCCACACCCACCTGAAATACTACTCTAACTTTTTATTGTTGGAGCTTTTATTTATTCTTTTTAAAAAAATGATTTAAAAATGTGTCGAATCCTCCCAGATATTAATTTGCACACAAATGGAAGCTGTCAAATGTGTTTTGTGTTTGCAAGTCTGAAAAGAAATTTGTGACTTTTGTTTATTATGCCATATACTACTAATTTCTACCTTTAAATATGATTGGATGACATCTCCCAGTTATTGGCTGGGAAAGACCATATATTTAAAGTGGTTTTGCAAGGGAAGGAGGGGGTCAATGGGGGAAAAAGGGGAACATATGTAATACTTTCAACAATAAAAAAAAAAAAAAGAAGAGACATTAAAAAAAAAAGGCTTTTGCTAAGGTAGACCCTCTTTCCCCCTCATTAGGGAAATGTCCAAGTGTAGATATGGTGTCATACTTACATTTTTTCATAGATGTAATCAAGCTCTTTATACATTCGATCCTAGTCCTGTTTTCCCTAAGATGTATTCCTAAACATTTGTTGTAAGGTTAAATTCTTTTTAATCCTCATCTAAGGATATTTTTCTATTTATCTTCAGATACAGTGGGAGGGAGAGAAAGGGAGAGAGAGAAACATCGACGTGGGAGGGACACATCGACTGGCTGCCTCCTGCACGACCCCGATCAGTGCCGTGGATGAACTGCAACTGCGGTACATACATGCTCTTGGCCGGAATTGAACCTGTGACTCATTGGTCCAAGGGCCGACGCTCTATCACTGAGCCAAACCGGCCAGGGCAGGTTAAATTCTTCTTGTTTCCAAGATCAGTGTGCTCTGGGAGTGCAGAATGGACAGATGTGGAGTGTCTGACTTGATCACTCTGTGTTAGCCAGCTCATTTCCTAGCTTTAGGGAGATCTGACCTTTAATTTTTGAATGTTTTTATTGATTTTTAGAGAAAGATGAAGGGAGAGAGAGATAGAAACATTGATGTGAGAGAGAAACATCAATGGGTTGCCTCTTGCATACCCCCCACTGGGGATCCAGCCTGCAACTTGGGCATGTGCCCTGACCAGTAATCAAACCGGGACCTCTCAGTCTATGGGATGATGCTCAATCCACTGAGCCACACCAGCGGGGTGGGAGATCTGACCTTTAAATAAGCATCCCCTTACCCGTGCGTTCCATGGACCTCCAGCTCTGTGAACCAGAGATGCTCCTTGAATAAAGTGTTTCATACTTAAATTAACTTGGAAAATGGTGTGTGCTCTATACCTCTCTTGAAGAGACCTAATGCATATGTGCATTTTAGAGGCTCTGTGAAGTCTTGTGGTTGAGAGGAAAGCAAGGGGACCCTGTTTAACTTCTTCCAAAGCATTTCTATTTTATCATACCGCCTTTTTCAGTGTAATACCTATTAACTTCCCTACAACTAGAGCTCTGAAGAATGCTGCTTTAAATTACTCCATGTAGGTAAGTCTTGATTTAAATGACATCCCGAGAAAGGAATGTGATTAACATTGCTTTAAATAATCCATCAATATATCAAATTTCTTTTAAAAGGAAACCTTCTGTGTTCTATTTGTGAAGATGTTTTTTGTTAAACTGCTCAGCTTTTCTAGAGAAGAAAGTGTAGTACAAAGCAAGGGAAACTGAATTTACAGGACAAAAATGGGTGTAACTCTCACTAGCATGACTAAACTTATAGGTCATAGGTGTATTATGTAGCCAAAGAAATTGATATTTGGGAGTTACGGAGAGAGGTGTTGCAAAATTACTTGTTTTTGTAATTGAAGGTTTTTGTAATTTCTCAGGGTTGTTAGTCTACTAATGTTATGCAAAATCTCTCTCTCTCTCTCTCTCTCTCTCTCTCTCTCTCTCTCTCTCTCTCTTTTTCTTTCTCTCCCCTGTGGATTTAAATAACCCAAATATGAAAATTCACTTTTTCCTCTTCTGGCATCTGCAGCACACTTTTTCAGATAACTCCACACAATTGTAATTTAAGTGAAAGAAGAAACATTCACAAAAGCCAGTTATCAAAGGAGGGCAAATTTGTGGGTTTGCTCCCTTGTGAGCAATATTTGTTTCTTTGATTTATTTTGGAAGCTATTTCTGTCGGCTATGAATTAAAGAATAATGAAAACACAGTTGTTGCTTGTTTTTATAACCTAGATAATTTCACCTGGAAAGAGTTGGTATGTTGGGCATGGCCTATTTACCTTTCATATTAAAGACAGGATGTGCTGAGCAAAAAGAAAATAAAGTCCAGCCATACTCTTGCCTTTTTTCCATTACGTTTTGTTGGCTCGGAGTAGTTAGGACTCCTTTTACTATTCATTTCTCTGAGCCAAATGGATTTTCCAATGTTTAAAAAAGTGAGAGGAAATATAAAAGTTTTCAGACTAAGCCCTTCTTTTCCTTTGGGCCTGTTGGGTGACCTTTAAGAAAAGCCCACAGATGGCCTGGGAGACATTTTTTGGGAAGATCAGCTGTGTGTGTGTGTGTGTGTGTGTGTGTGTGTCTTTGTGTGTCCATGTGTATACTTTGTGCACCCACGTGGTTGGTAGCTTTCAAGTGAAGCAGAGAATCTGCAGTACTTCATTTCTGGATTCTGATACCTGTTACTAGGAGAAAGGAATGCCATTTTTCTGCTTCTCTCCCAGAGTATGGTGATTAAGAGTGCAGATACTGAGCTAGGGAGACCCAGGCTCAGGTTCAGGCTTGGTCCTTTAATGGTGTGTGAAAATCTTTGGCTTTTCTGAGCCTTAGTTTTGTCACCAGTAGGATAGAGGGAGGTAAGGAATGGTAGTACCTATCTCAGAATGTTGTAGGAGGCATCAAATAAGAATTCCAGTAAAGCAACCAGCACAGTGCCAAGCCCCTAGGAAATGGGTTTGTTATTCTTTTCTTTCCTAAGTTCTATCAGCATACTGGACTGTTCTGTTTTTCAAAAATGTTTAGAGAAAGAAAATCCTATAAAAGACTTGTCTGGCTTCCTCATTAGCCTTCTATAAAAAGGAAGTTATATAGGTGATTTCAACCTTACTACTATTCTGAAATACCCACAGGCTAGCAATTAGGATAGAGAGAAGTTTCTCTATTGGATTTGTCTAAAAGAGACTTATGGTTGGGTGTTTCAACCGAAAATCTTGAAGTGGGATTTACAGGAAAAAACCGAAAACCAATATAACCTTGAAAGTCAACAGATGAGCACACTTCTGATGGCTGTAAACGATTTGAATGGAAGAGTATCTCAAGCTACCATTTATTTAAGAGCTGTTTACCCTCAATAAGAATATAATAATATAATTACTTGTTGGCTTGATATGTTCAGTCTAGTATCATTGTGTGGGTTTTTTTTTTTTTTTTTAATTGGTAACTCTCTGTAACTGCAAGAAACAATAAGGCATTTTGCTTCAGCAATGCCACAGAACAATTTTTTGGTCTCCTCTTCTGGTCATGTGATCTGCCAACCTTGCCTCCAGCTGTCTTCCTTCCCATGTCTTCTAGTAACTGTAAAATGGACAGAGGTAAATTCTGCCAGTTCAGAGCCCTCTCTTATTCTGTTGGTTTCTGGTACTAAAATATATTGGCTTGCAATATTAGCCTTATGCTCTCCTTGGGTGTTCAACATCGAGTCAGTGAATTTAAATTTCTCTTTGTTTATTTGTAAGTGACTTCATTATACTCACTGATCATACTTGTTTTTCTTTGATTGAGTTCATTGACTTGGGGTGGTGAACATGCAATACAATACACAGAAGATGTATTATTGAACTGTACCCCTGAAACCTATATACTTTTATTAACTAGTGATCATACTTGTTAAGAGTTTTACTATAATGCTATGATGGCTTTTGTATTTATTAGTCAAGTCACTGGTTTAAAATAAAGTTTTGACACTATATTTTTCCATTGGTGATTGAGCTGCTGCAGGTCAGATAGCATCTGAGAAATAGGAGCAAATTATAACAGCATGAGAAATGGATTAGAGATGACTCAAGGAGGAGCTGGCTTCCTGGACCTATGATCTCATCCATGCCTAATACTCACCACTTATTCAAGGAAAGTGGTAGAATGTGGCAAGAGAGGAAAGAGCAGCAAATGAAAACCATATTCTTAAGGCCAAGTGACTGTCATCACATCATAGTCCTAGAATTGGAAGGGACCTTAGCTCTTCTAATCCCCCCACCTTTCTAATGAAAGAAGGCCTCTTCCTGGATGCCAGTATGGTTTGGCATTTACGAGAATGGGTCTCAAATCTGGTTGCCTGGGCTTCAGTTATTCAACAAATACTCGTCACTCATAGTTCTGATGGTTAAGAGATAGTGGTGAACAATCAGATCAAGGCCTGCTTTTCAGATAGTTCAACTTCTAGTGCAAGGTACAGATATTAACAAATAAATACAGAAGTCAGACAATACGTGCTCTGAGGAAAAACAAAACCAGGGGACAGGGCATAGAGTGCTGTAGGAGAGGGGCTTTCCACTCTGTGTTAGATGGTCAGGGAAGTCTCACTGATAAGATATTATTTAAGCAGAGGCCTGAACGACATGGGGACTAAGCTGTATAGATATCTGGGAGAAGAGTTTTAGGCAGGACGGGGGCTGGGGATGAGCAGTGGGTGGTCCTAAGCTGGGAGTGTGCTTAGTGTTCAGAAACAGCAAGGAAGCCAGTGTGAGTGAGTGTGTGGGGGGAGGGGGACGTGGGGAGCAGTAGGAGATGAATGTGGGGAGCAGTCAGAGAGGTAGTGGTGTTGGTGTGCAGGACCTTGCAGGCTATGGTGAAGATTCGGGCTTTAGTTTGATGTGAGAACAGAAGCCTTTGGAGAGTTTTGGCCCACAGGGTGACGTGCTCTAACGTTGTCTTAAGTGGGTCACTATATGAGCAAGGGTCCTCCAGAGAAGCAGATCCAATAGGATATTATTTCCAATATGTGATATATAAATATATGTGTAAAGGAATTGGCTCACACAATTATGGAGGTGAAGTCTCACAGTCTTCTGTCTGCAAGTTGGAGATTCAGGAGAACCCATGGTGTAGTTCCAGTCTGAGTCCTAAGGCCGAGGATGAGGAGAACCACTGGCGTAAGTTCCAGTCTTAAGGCAGGAGAAGACCTGTGTCCCAGCTCACACAGTCAGGCCCAGAGAGTGAATTATCTTCTCCCTTCCTCTGTTCATATTCTCTATTCATATTCTCAGCTGATTGGATGAGGCCCACCCACATGGGTTGGGGGGAGTCTGCTTTACTCAGTCTACTGATTCAAATGCTAATCTCATCTGGAAACACCCTTACAGACTCAACTAGAAATAATATGATACCAAATATCTGGGCACCTTGTGCCTTGGTCAAGTTGACATCTAAAATTAACCATCACAATCACCCTGGTTGCTGCATAGCGAATGAACTAAGGGGAAAAGGATGCAAGTGTGAAAGCAAGGAGACTATTTAGAAGGTAAATACAGTAATTCAGGCCGGAGATGATAGTGGATTGGACCAGAGGGTGGTAGCTGTGAATGTCTTCAGGTAGTCTAAGTCTTCATTTTCTTTCATGTAATATAAGTGTAGTAGGTCATTGCATAAGGTTAGAGAGAAGATTGCAGTAGGTAATGTAGATACAGTGCTTAGTACCTGGAATATAGCTAGCTTGTGTCACCCTCCCGGTTGTAGTGCAATCATCTAGATTTTGCTTGAAACTTCCAGGATTGGGACATACCATAGCACTGGCTATTCAGTGATTGGAAACTCTGATTCTAAACTATTTTTTCTTCTACATTCATTTGAAACTTTCCTTTATAAGTTCTACCTCTTAGTACTAGTTCTGGTCTCTAGAACAAAATTGGTTGAAATCTAATTTTTTTTCTACCCATTAGCTCTGGATTGTTTGAATTGAGAGTATCTTTCTGCTCGAGGGCAAGGAGAAGATTACTATTAAACATTCTCCTACAGTGCTCCATCCATTGTGGGAATATTCATAAATAGAACTTTATTCCTCCACCCTTCGCCCCTTCTGTTGACACAATTTTTTTTGGCACGGGCTTCATTTACACAACATTCTTGACTTTGATCATAGGTTGAACAAGTACTTCAGGCTTTTCTGTATTAGAAAAGCATTTGGTATCAGGGTAAGGGGTGTGATACTATAATAAGGAACACGATTTAATTTATTTTTCTCAAAGGTTATAAAAAGATGATATGGTAGTAATCTGTGTTTATATGTTGTGAAGACTTGTTTTGAAGCAGACCTTGCTTTTAATTTGATTCTTCAAACCATTTATCAGAATGCAATAGGCTGGCCCAACAGGAAACCATAACCAAAGAGCAGGAACGTGGGCCTACGGTGGGAAAACTTTCCCTTACAGCCACTGAATCACCAAGGTTTAGCTACGTATTCTTTTGAAGTTGCATTTTTATTCCAGTTTCCTCTAAGTCTATTCTCATCTTAGTCCTGATTCTGCTCTTCCGTTTGGTACCACTATGTACCGGACACTGTGCTAATTGTGTATATAACGCTTAGCCAGACTGGCTCTCATGTGGGAAGCAGACCCTCTGATAGGAAACACTGGGTGCTAGGTGAGCATGTAGGAACCCACCTAAACTAGACTTGAGGAGGTCAGCAAAGATTTCCTGAGGGGCTGAGACCGAAAGATGAATAGGAGATTGCTTGATGGTGGCATTGGTGGGGCTATGGATAGGAAGAGTGCAACAGGGAGGAAGGGCAGCCACGTGTGAAGGCACAGAACCAAGTAAGGGAGGCCTACTGAGGAACCCAACTGAAGGACATCCCTGGAACATATTGGTGGAAGTATAGGTGTGCTTGGGCATGAGGCTGGAGAGGCAAGCAGAGACTAGATGGAGGGTCTTGTATGCCATGTTAATAACATCGGAGCCACTGGAGGGCTTTATTTGGGAGTGGGGTACGAGGATGGCTTTGGCATAGGGTGGAGAATGATCTGAAAGTGGACAATACTGGAGTAGGATGAAGGAGGGGGGTGATAAGAGCGTCAAGAACAACACCCTCATCAACATCTATATTTGTTATGGTAGACTGCACTTTTGAAATCTGGAATGTTGAAATTATTTTCATGCCTCCAATTTCTCCTTCCTTTCCATTTAGATACTAACGTCAGATTTCTTAAAAAAAATTGTTTTTTTCTTTACTGATTTTAGAAAGAGAGGAAGGGAGAGGGAGAGAGAGAGATAGAAACATCAATGAGAGAGAACATCGATTGGCTGCCTCCTGCATGCCCCCCACTGGGGATCTGGCCCACAACCTGGGCATGTGCCCTGACTGGGAATCGAACCGGCGACCTCTTGGTGCATGGGTCGACGCTCAACCACTGAGCCACACTGGCCGGGCTAAAGTCAGCTTTCTTAAAAAAATCCTGTCAAAATGGCACTGCTATTATTAAGGATTCGCGTGTTCCTGTTTGAATCATATTCCTTAGTGCTGACATTCCGGTTCCTCTATTAACTGTCTGCCCCACAATGTCTGTCGAGATCATCTGCTGAGCCTCTTTCCTGTGGCATCTCACACCTCCATTTCTTTCCTTCCTCCCAGGAAGCTCCTCTGGCTCTCTTTCTTACTCCAGCTACTCAGTTCCTAATGATGTCTTGTTGCCTGGTCAAGGCAAACCACCATTCATTATTCAACAAGTACTATTTTTTAAATGTTTTAAAATTAATTTTAGAGAGAGAGGAAGGGAGAAGAAGAGAGAGAGAGAAACATCGATCAACTGCCTCCTGCACACACCCCAACTGGGGATCCAGCCCACAACCCGGGTATGTGCCCTGACTGAGAATTGAACCAGTAACCTTTCACTGCACGGATGACGCTTAACCACCCGAACCACACCGGCCAGAGCCAACAGGGCCAACAAATACTGACTTTGACAGGCAGAATACTCATTGGAGGGGGATTTATTGGTGATCAACTCAAACATCCTTATCCTGGTGGCACTGACTTCCCTCGGGTAAAATTATCATCTCTTCTCTGAAAGCATTTAACATTTAAAATCTAATTAAATAGCTATTATACAAATATCTGTATTGCCTTATATTCTAGCTGTTTGACAGAAATTTATTTTATTTTCCCACGTAGACTTTGAAGTTCGCTGAGGGCAAAACCCAGGAAAGTAGTTAGGTATCCCTAATTATCATTGTTGTCATAATAATAGCAACAAGCATTTATTTGACTTATTCAGTGGGAGGTATTGTTCTAAGTGCTTTAACTCATTTTCATCCATATAATGACCCAAATCAGTCTTTACAGAGTATCCCTGTTTTAAAGGTCATTTAGTAGATATACAGTAGTTACTCTTTTACTAATGTAACAATGATTTGGACTTGTGTGTTCATGTTTCGAGGCCCACTCAGCCATCCCAGGCAAATCATTCACCTAATTGCCAATTTCCAAGAATACGTGGGACGGCCAGGGACTGCTGTGCCTGCACCAGATAGCTGCTGTAGTTAACTTCAGCAACTTCTTCAAAGTTTGCAGTAATTTAAGGGTGAGTTGGATAGGGTTTTGGTTCCTCTGTTTGTCTCTATGCAGAAAAAGGAAGCCAATAGGCAAATGAAGGTCCCCAGCAGAAGGGTCAGAAAGGCTCCATGGCTCAATCCTCTCATCCCTTCAACTGCCAACCGAGAATGGCTTTCAGTCCTAGACTGACACTTTAGCTCAATGCAGTTTTTGGTGACCAATTTCATGTATGCTGAAGGGGGTATGGAATTTAATTAGAAATGTAGGGAAACCTCACTTACTTGTTTCCCTTCCTCCTATCCCTTTTTTCCTTGTTCTCTTCCTTTTTAAAGACTAATTTTTAATTATAAATGTAATACATCCTGGTTTTAAAACAAAACAAAAATCTCCAAAGTATTGATGATATAAATAATTCACCTGTACCCCCCTTCAAGACTCTTCTGTGTATAAATAAACAAATAAACATGTGGATGGATATGTATTCATATACACCATGTAATAGAGAAATGAGATCTTTACGTATAGATACTCTTTTTTATCTTGAGTTTTACAAACTTAGTGTATTGTGGACATGTTCCTATGTTAGCATATACAGACCTCCCTTCCCTACCTTCCTTTTTAAGTGTTGTGTAGTATTCTATGATATGGCTGTATCAACATTTATTTAACTAGGCCCCTCCTAATAAATGGACTTTAAGGTTGTTTCCAGTTTTTGCTATAATAAGTGAAAATGTTTGGCCCTGTCCGGTTTGGCTCAGCTGTTAGAGTGTCAGCCCACGGACTGCAGGGTCCCAGGTTCAATTCCTGGTCAAGGGCACATAGCTGGGTTGCAGGTTCCATCCCTCACCCCAGTCAGGCATGTGTGGGAGGCTGCCAATCAATGTGTCTCTCTCACATCGATGTTTCTCTCTCTCCCCACCACCTCCACTCTATCTAAAAATCAATGGAAAAATATCCTCGGGTGAGGATTAAAAGAAGAAGAATAATAAAATAAATAAATAAATGAAAGTGTTTGTACTTATATAACGTGTGAAAATATATCTCTCGAGGATTTTTCTAAAAGTGGAATTGCCTCATCGAAAGGTATGTGCGTTTAAGTCAGTATGCGTTGCCGAATTGCCTTCCCACACTGTTGTGCCAGCTTAGCACGCCCTCCAATAGTGCAGGAAAGCCCCCTTTTTTGACACTCTGGGTATTTGCAAATTTTTCATCTTCTCTATTCTGATACGTGACTAGAACATATCTCATTGTTTAATCCATGCTTCCTCTTTTAAGGAGGAAGTGAGTTGTAGCATACTGAACTCCTCTCGTGAACTCCTCTCGTGAATCTCTCTCTAGCTCCATGTATGTGCCAGTACAGTTTCAACTGAATTTGCAGCTTGGTATTCACAGTCCTGTCAAGTTAGAAAAATGGGCTCCACCTGGAAAAGTGTGTTGCACGTAGGAGAGTGAATGAATGGAAAAATAATGCTCATAATGGTGGTCTTCAGGCTGTATGACATGTGTTGTCACAGAGTTTATGTTCAATGACAAGTAGGAAAAGGAACTTTAAAAAGTGTAGGTAAGTGGAAGCCGAAGAGGTTGTGAGCTAACTAGAAAACTCAGTTAACTCTCAAACCCCATGTTTGAATAGCTGAGTTTGTCAAGAATGGGTTATGTTGCGGCATCCAGATACGCACAGCGCCTCTTGGAATCAGGCCAGACACTGTCAGTGCCTCATTTCCATGGAAATACACAGCTCTGTGTTAACTGAAAGCCTCAGTGGTTGTGAATTATTCCCCATCCCCAATGAGGACGTCCTATTGGTTGGACTCTTCTGGAAAGTGTTTGTGAGTTATTAGCTACATGAATGCGGGGTTTTTATTGAATTTCTTTGACCTTCATTTTGTTCATCTACTTAAAAAAAAAATCAAGGAAGGACAAGTAAGGGCATTTGAGTACCTACTGTGTAATATGTATTATGCAAAAGTACTGCTTTTTTTTTTTTTCCTTTTACTATCTAGTTTACAGATAAGAAACCAATGCAGAATTAAGTTACTTGCTCAAGATCCCTACTCTTAATTTCTGGATCATAGAATTGTTTGGATGAAATAAGAACAACTTCTATAAAAATACATAATGTACTGCTGATACATAGTATGTGTTCCCTGCATTTCATTTGTTAGCATGAACAGTGGATGAGCCTCATATTTATGATCCTACCTATAGTTTCTAAAGCTTGGCAATGGCCTATATAATGCAAACTAACAACTGGTTTTTATTTTTATTTTATTTTTTCCATCACCATTTATCCCCTCTATACCCTCTTCCACCTCCACTGCCCCGCAACCCAATAATCACCACACTGTTGACAACTGGTTTTAATTATATAAAAGTTTAGTCAATACAAGGATGTAAGGAGTAACTGATGAAAAAATCCAAGGAGTTTTCCAGAGACCAGAGAGTATGTCATCTGAATACACTGGTGGCCATAGCCCCAGCTTGAAGGGAGTGAGCAGTGTGCTATGAACTTTCAGCTGTGTGACTTCTGGCAGGTTACTTATAAAACCAAGGGCTGCGAGACTGAGGTCTGCTTTCCACCTGGGAACTCCCAGTGCACTTAGCATATATGTACTCAGATGTTGAAACTGAAGTCAAGGTTCAAGCTCAGACCTCCTGGTCCACAGACTGGTGTTCTCCCACCCCCTGCATGCATCGTGTGTGTGGAAGTCACTGGCGTTCACAAGAGGACCCTCAGTCTGACAGTTGTTTTTAAGGATTCTTGTGTGCTGAGGGTAATTACTGAATGAGTGACTTGAAAGCACACAGATGTTTATTGCAACTGGAAAAGAATATTTTATAGCTGTAGAATCTGCTTTTCCCAGGTAGTGTGTTCAATACAGATAGTTTTAATGTGAGATAGTGTCTCGTCTTTGGGAAACTTTATAGTTTATGGTGTTGATAACCTTCAGAAGGAAAAAAAAAGTAGCATTTCCAAGTTGTAAAGATTGGAAGCAGCATTTTGTCATGCTTTCATTCTGACAGCATGGAAATCACTCTGAAACGGTAAGAAAACAAGCCAAGACTGTGTTTCAATTAGACCTTGGTTTAAACCTCAACTCCTATATTTACTGGTTGTGGGAATTTAGGGTAAGTTGCTGAACTGCTTTGTGTGAAATGGGGGTAATTCCTGCATCAGAGTTGCTATGAGGATTAAATGACATCATTTTAAGACACATACCATAGCTTTCATAGGAACTTGACAAATATTTTTATTCCTGTCATCTCCTTCTTTCTTGTCTCTTATATAATGAATATCTTAGTGGTAGGGCTATGGCTCTCAGAGTGTGGTCCTTAAACCGGTAGCAGCAGCAGCAGCAGCTGTAGCTGTGAATGTATTAGAGTTATATGTTCTCGAGTCCCACCCTAGACCTACTGAATCAGAAACTCTGGGGATGGGCCCTACTATCTGGGTTTCAGGTAATCCTTCAGGAGATCTGGTGCACTGGTCTAAGGTGTTTGCAGAGCACTGTATTGGTGGAGCACATGTGAATTAGTCACTACTGTCATGTGCTTTGAAATACATATGCCTTCACTGTCTCTTCTGTGACCGCGGACACACATTTCTGCACCTGGTCATTGGCTTTGACTTAAGATCTTTGCCTTGATAGCTGAATTTGCTAAAATATTGGTGCTAACTCCAAACATTTGGAAAGTGGCGGTTCAAGGACAGTAACTAGGTTAGAGTTTAACAAGAGAGTCAAGAGCAGTCTCGGATACATAAGCCTATTGATTTACTAAGAGAAAGAAGAGGAAGACTGGTTCAAACAATGGCAATTAAAACAAACTAACAAAAGTAAGCACCACAGATAAAACCCCCTGATTTCTAGAAACTTGCTTTTTGAAAATTTTGAAAACATTTACTTTTTTTTTTTCAGTATAAAGTGTTGGGGGAAAATTATGAGGTGTGGAATAGTTGCAATTTTGTTCCATCTATAAGTAGGAAGATATTCTGATTTTACTATGGAGTAATTGAATAAAATAATTTCAAATTAATTTTAAATAAAACAAGATTGCTCATATTCAGTGTAGTCACTGTTCATCGTTGTTGAACCTTTTCTACTTTTTCAGAGTTCACATTTCTTAAATGTAATAAATTCTCTTTGTAAATGTAGCCAAGGAGGACGTTTGCTTAAGGCTTATGTCTATTCTAAACTGATTATACTTGGTTCCTAACCATCATCCATGTAGGGAAACAATATCCTTTTGTGGAAACAAACAGCATCACTATAGTCCAATTGTCATTGATGTGAGCTCTTTCTCATGCTGGCTTTATAGGTTGTATCCTCTGGGAAAAAAATATGGTTAATGATGAGTCAGCTTCTTTCTCTCATTTATACAGTGTAACATATTCTTTAAAATTTCAAAAATTTATATAATCATGAATCAATATTGCTACCATTACTTTTAATTAATAAGATTTTATTTCACTGTAATTTATTTAAGCTCTATTTTATATACTAATACAGATATTGGGGTTTTATATAAAATATAATACAGATAATTCCTGCTTTAAGGAACATTAAAATATGAGATTTGGGGAGTGGTGTAATTTTTTTTCTTTTTAGCTTAAAAAAATTGTGCAACAGATTGTTATGACTTCTTTTTTTCATACAGCAAAGGTGAGAGAATTTTAACAATGACTCTCTACCTCTTCTTAGATTCTTACATTAACTTTTACTCTCCTTGCCTTATCACATAACTATCCATCCATTTATTCATCTATCCTTTGAATGATATAGTGTTTTCTTTTTAAAAAAATATTTTTTCTTCATTGATTTCAAAGAGAAAGGAAGGGAGAGGGAGAGATAGAAACATCGATGAGAGAGAACATCGATTGGCTGCCTCCTGCATGCCCACCACTGGGGATTGGGCCCACAACCTGGGCATATACCCTGACTGGGAATCGAACCGGCAACCTCTTGGTATATGGGTTGATGCTCAACCAGTGAGCCACACTGGCCAGGCTGAATGGTATAGTTTTTTCTTTTTAAATGTTTTTATTGATTTTAGAGAGAGAGGAAGGGAGAGAGAGAGAGAAAGAAACATCTCTATGAGAGAGAGAGACATCCATCGGCTGCCTTCTGCATGCCCCCCACTGGGGATCGAGCCCAACCTGGGCATGTGCCCTGACCGGGAATTGAACTGGCGACCTCTCGGTGCATGGGGTAATGCTTAACCAACTGAGACACATGGGCTAGGGCTGAATGGTATAGTTTTAAATACTCACTGTGAATTCTCTAATAAAATGCTAAGTACTACATTCTCCAGTGTGTTTGCTCAAATTGGTTGAAGGGTCATATTTTATGCAGATAATTTGCATAGTCCTACATCATGGCTGAAAGAGTTTCTTGACCCTTTATTAATTTGGGATTTGGGGTTTGTTCCTTCATTGTTGCTGAAACCTTATATGTGTTCTAAGAATCAGAAGGGCTGCCTGAGAGTTCAAACAGGGACTCCTTAGGTACACAGAAGGAGGAGGAAGAAAGTGGCAAATGAGCTCAGTGGGATCTGCCGACATTTAATCTGCTGTGTGTTTACTCTCGTTGCCTGTCCTGGGCCTGTTGGCTGGAGCCTTGGGGCCAGCTGAAGGCTGGCAGTTCTGAGGTCTAATGTTTCTTTGAAGAAAATGAAAGGATGTAAACTTGGCAAGACTTCTTGTTTTCTTTCTCCTGGAACCATCCATTGTTTTTCTGGGTATACTGTGTCATAAGATAGCACCTGGCACAGAAGGATCTCTTTGGAGTTGTATAAGAATTAAGAATTGGGGACTCCAAGAAAGGCAGCAGAGGTAGGACAAAAGGGAAAGCCTCTAAAAGATCAATCGCAGAGTTATTGAACTCAGTCACTCTTGTGTTGGAAGCAGATCTTTCCATTGCTAGTGCCTGCTTCCTGCTCTGATTGAAATGTTCTTCCAGTTTAGCAGATTTAATTGGCTTCATTGTGAGGACTGGACAAGACTGCAACATTTCCGATGGGTTTCTCTTCACAACTATTTCTGTCACAGAGTTTCTTAATTTAGATGTTTCATGATCACTTGAGATAAAGATAGAAGTGTTTGATCACTCTTGCTTGGTGGGAACTGGAGTACTTTTGAGTGGGGCCCAGATTTAATTTCCCATATTGAATGACTGTTCTCAGACTTACAAGGTGAATATAGTACCCTTATCCAGAAAAAGTAACAGCACTATTTTGTTCCTGTGGACATCATGCCTTTGAATATTACAAAGTGATTTTAAGGCAATGATGATGGACATATCTCCCATGATTAGACTTGAGGGCATGGAGGGTATTGAACTGGTGAGTCTCAGACTCAGTTGCCCATTGGAATCATTTTGAGAGTTTAAAAATACTGATGTCAGTTCAGTGAGTTTGCAGAATGCAAAATCAGTATACAAAAGTCAATTAAATTCCTATACAGTAGCAAAGAATAATATAATATCATTAAGACAATTTCATTTACAATAATATCAAAAAGAATAAAATACTTAGGAATAAATTTAACAAAAGAAGGACAAAGCTTACACTCTGAGATGTATAAAGCATTGTTGAAAGAAGTTCAAGAAGATTAAGTAGAAAGATACCCCCTGTTTATGGATTAGAAGACTTCATATTGTTAAAGTGGCAATATTCCCCAAATGGATGTGCAGATTCAACACAATTCCTATCAAAATCCCAGCTATCATTTCTGCAGGAATTGACAAGCTGATCCTAAAATTCATATGGAAATTTAAGGGACCTAGAATAGCCAAAGCAATCGTGAAAAAGAAGAACAAAATAACTCGCTTCCTGATTTCAAACTCACCATAGCACTATGGTAATGGAAATTTTGTGATACTGTTCTAAGGATAGACAGATAGAATTAGAGTCCAGAAATAAATTCTCATGTTTATTGTCACTTGATTTTCATCAAGGATACTAAGGCAATTCAGAGAGGAAAGAATAGTTTTTTCAGTAAATGGTTCTGGGACAAATGGATATCTATTTGCAAAAGAATGAGGTTGGACTCCTTCCTCACACCATGGAACATTAACTCAAAATGGATTATAGACCTAACTGTAAGAGCTAAAACTATAAAACTCTTAGAAGAAAATATAGGCAATAGAAAAAATTTCATGACCTTGGGTTAGGCAAAGCATGAACAACAAAAGAAAAAATAAATTGGACTTCATCAAAATTAAAAACCTTTATACTTCAATGGACACCATTAAGAAAATGAAAAGATAAACTACAGAATGGGAGAGAATATTTGTGAATAATATCTGATAAGGGACATATCTAGAATATATAAAGAACTCCTATAAATCAATAAAAAAACACAACCCAATTAAAAAATGGGTAAAGGGCCCTGGCTGGTTTGGCTCAATGGTTAGAGTGTCAGCTCATGGACCAAGGGGTTGCGGGTTCGATTCCAAGTCAAGGGCATGTACTTGGGTTGCAGGTTCAATCCCCGGCCCCAGTCAGGGTCATGTGGGAGGCAGCCAATAGATGTGTCTCTCTCACATCGATGTTTCTCTCTCTCTCTCTCTGTCTCTCCCTCTCCCTCCCTTTCATTCTATCTAAATAAAATCAATGGAAAAATATCCTTGTGTGAGGATAAAAAAACATCTGTAAAGGGTCTGAATATATATATTTCTCCAAAGAAGATATGTAATTAGCCATAAGCACACGAAAAGATGCTCAAAATCCTTAGCCATCAAAATCCTTAGCACTGGAGAGGTTGCTGGTTCAGTTCCCAGTCAGGGCACGTGCCCAAATCCCCATTGGGGGCATGCAGGAGGCAGCCAATCAATGTTCTCTCACATCGATGTTTCTATCTCTCTGTCCCTCTCCCTTCCTCTCTCTCTAAAGTCAATAAAGAAAAAAAAATCCTTAGCCATCAGGGAAATGCAAAGCAAAACCATAGTGAGATACCATTTCACATGCATTAGGATTGACTAGAATAAAAAAGATTGACAATAACAAGTTCTGGTGAGGATTTGAAGAAATTGGAACCCTCCTACACTGCTGGTGACAATGTAAAATGATGCCACTGCTTTGGAAAATAGTCTAGCAGTTATTCAAAAGACAAATATAGTTATATTATATACCACATTGACCATTGACTCCTAAGTATATACCCAAGAGAAATGAAAACATATATCTACATGAAAACTTGTACATAGATGTTCCTAGCAGCATTATTCATAATATCAAAAAAATGGAAACAACTCAAATGTTCAACCGATGAATGGACAAATACAATATAGTATAAATAAAATATATTATTCATCCCTGGCTTGTTTGGCTCAGTGGTTGGAGCATTGGCCCGCGGACCAAAGGGTCACAGGTTTGATTCCAGTCAAGGACACATGCCTCAGTTGCAGGTTTAATTCCTGGCCCCAGTGGGTATCGTGTGGGAGGCAACCGATCAATGTGTCTCTCACATTGATGTTTCTCTCTCTCTTTCCCTCTCTCCCTTCTACTTTATCTAAAAAGCAGTGGAAAACTATCCTTGGATGAGAATATATATATATATTACATATATATATATATATATTACACACACACACACACATATATATATATATCTATATATATATACATATACATATATATACACACATACATACATACATATATTTCGGCAATAAAAAGAAATACTGGTACATGCTCTAACATAGCTAAACCTTGAAAATATTATACTTAGTGAAAGAAGCCAGTCACAAAGGACCACATATTGTATGATTCATTTTATATGAAATGTCCAGAATAGGCAAATCCATAGGAACAGGAAGTAGACTGGTGGTTGCCTAGACTTTGGGGAGGAAGGGAGATTTGAGGGGAAAATGGGCAGTGACTATTATTGGGCATGAGGTTTCTTTGGGGATTATGAAATGTTCCAAAATTGATGTGTGATGTAGTAGCACAACTCAGTGAATATACTAAAAATCATTGAGTTGTACACTTTAAATGGGTGAATTATATGATAAGTGAATTATATCATTAAAACTGTTTTACAGTATATAAAAAACACACATCTGCACATATACATATACATGTGTATAAAATACGGATGCCTGGTCCTTTCCTCAGAAATTCTGAATTAATTGGTCCGCGGTGTGGCCTGGGCATTGAGCTTTTGGAGAGCTCCCCAGATGACTCTATTAAATATCCAGTATAGAGAGTCTTTGTCCTAGACCTTGCTACTCAAAAGTGTGGTCTGTATACTAGCAGCATCAACAAGACCTGAGAGCTTATAAGAAGGTCAGGATCTCAGGCCCCACCCAGATCTACTGAATCAGAATCTGCATTTTTTACAAGATCCTAAAGTGATTCGAATGGACATTAAAATTTGAGAAGCACTGTCAGTACGGTAGTTGAACAGTAAGGCAGGTGAATGTTATCTTTGAAGTTCACTGCTTTCCTGTTTAAATATCCCTCTTCTTTTTGCCCAGGGCCTTCCTCAAGGCTGCTCTGTTGGGTTTTAGTACCCTATTCCAACATGTGTGCATGTGGAGGGCAGCTTCCCCTCATACCACACCGGTAGGGTGTCCAAAAATTTGCTAGAGCAGCTCACAGAACTCAGAGAAACATTTCACATACTAGATTACTGGTTTGTCATAAAAGCATGTAAGTTAGAAACATCCTGATGGAAAGGATGCATAGGGCAAGGTATGTGGAAGGGTGTGGAGCTTCTATTCTTCCTCCCGGTGCACCACTCTCCTCAAATTTCCACGTGTTCACCAACCAGACAGCTCACTGAGCCCCATCCCTTTGGGTTTTTATGGAGGGTTTATTACAGAGACATGAATGATTAAATCATTGGCCATTGCTGATCAGTTCAACCTCCAGCCCCTCTCCCCTCCCTGGCAGTCCAAGAGTGAGACTGAAAAGTCCAACCCTCTAATGACAGGGTTGGTTCCCCAGGAAGTCAGCCCTCATTTTGGATACCTGGGGCATTTCAAAAGTTACTTCACTAACATAGTAAACGACACCTCTGTATATTTCACCACTTAAGACATTTCAAGGGTTTTAGAAGCTTCATGCTAAAAATGGGGACAGTCCGGCCAGTGTGGCTCAGGGGTTGAGCATCAACTAATGCACCAGGAGGTCGCTGGTTCGATTACTGGTCAGGGCACATGCCCAGGTTGTGGGCCTGATCCCCAGTGGGGGGCATGCAGGAGGCGGCCAATCGATGTTCTCTCTCATTGATGTTTCTAGCTCTCTCCCTCTCCCTTCTTCTCTCTCTAAAATCAATAAAGGAAAAAAAAAAAAAGAAGAAGAAATGAGGACAAAGACCAAATATGTATTTCTTATTATAAATCACAATATCACAGTTGCCCTTCCCAATAGTATCCCATAGTTTCCAGTGTTTCTTGTCCATAAAAACGTCTTACATGCTTTTTTCCAGGACCCTGCCCTCTGCTAGGGAACTGGCCTGTCTAACCTGTATGTAAATCCTCCAGCCGTACTTTCGTGTGAATGGTGACAGGAGCATTCTAGAGACAAGGTTTTAATGAAAGAAATCTAAAGGTTGACTGGTATTGTTGATAGGTGGAATGAATGTACAGTGAGATTTTGGAGAGTACATAATTATATACACCTAGTTTTTGAATCCTAATTATAAGTACTATTAAGGAGAAATTAAGAGTGCTTATAATCATGGAAGGGTTTTAAGCAGGTGAGAGAAGGGATCAGACTTAGACTTTTAAAATTTATTTTGCCTTCAGTGTGGAGAATTAATTAGAAAGAGGCAAAGGCAGATACCTGAAGCCCCGTGAATGAGCTAAGGCAGAAGCCCAGGTAAGGGGTAATAGCAGGTAGCCTGGGGTCATGGCAGAAGATACAGAGATGAACAGTTCTAACCAGTATTTAGGAAAGGGATTGATAGGACTTGGGGATTTATTAAGTCATGCAATAATGTTGCCGTTGGAAATGGGGTCCTTCCACAGAGTCACAATAAAAGCATTTCCAGGGACCCACACATGGAGGATAAGGTGCAGTGGTAAGATTTATTGAGATAGACATAAATGGCTGCCCCCAGGTTCCCAGTGTCTCATCATAGCCAGGTGGCTCATCTCCACCCCATTGTGGAAGAAGTCCAGCCTTGTCTTCACCAAGCCCAGTAGAAAGGCCAGGGTCCAAAAATTCTGTGCATCAGTTCAGCCCATGCCAAAGCGTAGTCCAGTTCAATCTCTGTCCCCATCTGGCTAGCTTAGTCTCTGTTCCTGACTGTGCTCCAGCCACCGCTGCACTGCTGTACGCAGGCTCGGACCCATGCTTGGAACCCATGCTTGGGCCCTGCAGCTGCTAGGCCCACATGGCTACTATGGAGAGAGAACACTACTGAACAGCATGGGCAAACCTGAGCTACCAGGGAGAGGATGGGAGAGGGAGAGGCCTTTGTTAAGCTTTGATTACATTGCCTTGGGCTTTCAAACATACCTGTCCGTTTCCCAGTCCTTTGTGAGGTTGTGCTGGGCCCTTCCCCACAAACCAGTCTGGTCTTTTTACCAGGCTAGATTCCTCCTCTTTATAGTTGCCATCTTGGTTCCTATTACACACGCCTCAAAGTAGGACCTCCTGGTTTCTATTGTGCATGTGCCCAGCAGAGGAATTTCCTCTTTATTGTTTTATCTCTCCCTCCTAATCCTGGATAACAGCTGGTTGTCCCTGGGGAGCCCAGTTTGGCCGGGAGGGATGAAGTCCCCTAGGCAGAGGATGAGGTGGTCCCCTGGGGAACTGTGAACGTTGTAGCTTCCAAGTGAGTCAGGCTTAAGGTCCGACTCAGCTATTAGGCTTAATGTCTGATTTCATTTGCTCCATTCCTTTATTAATACTAACTAGCTACCTACACTAACAAATAATATTATACATTTCGTAGAACCTTCTGCATGGTTTTCTGGGATCCATCAGAGAACAAGGCAATGTCCCTGTGCTTCTGGCTAAACTTCTAGTGGGGCCACAGGCAATATTCAAGTAATATTAGGTAGTAGAAAGTGCTGTGAAGAGAAATAAAGCCAAGCAAGGGGGCCTGATA
Source organism: Tadarida brasiliensis (assembly GCA_030848825.1). Lineage (NCBI taxonomy): Eukaryota > Metazoa > Chordata > Mammalia > Chiroptera > Molossidae > Tadarida > Tadarida brasiliensis. The sequence goes on from CM061264.1 coordinate 79,930,729, forward strand.
GGGGAGGGAAGGTGGCCTGTTTAGCCAGGGAAGGCCTGAATGAAGATTGAGTTATCTAGGAGAACAGCATCTCAGGGAGGAGAAATGGCACAAACCAAGAAAGGCCTTCTGACAGGAGCGAGTTTGCCATGTTGAAGAAACAGTAAGAAGACTTATATTCCCAGTGTAAGGGAAAATGTGGTGGAAATGAACTCACAGCAGTTGCTGGTAGTTAGAAAACGTAGGTCCTTTAAGCCATGATAAGGAATTTGAGAGGCCATCTAAATGAGATGCACATTCATTGGAGGTTTTGAGCAAGAGACTGAGATATGATTTATATTTTTAAAAGATGTATATAAAGAGTGCCCTGGCTGCTGTGTAGAAGAGAAGCCAAGAGCCCATGTGGAAGCTATTGCCGGGTCCCTGGAAGGTGATGATGACTTGAATTGCTGTGGGGGTGGTGAGACATGGTTAGATGTGGGCATGTTTTGGTTGTGGAGTTTCAGGAGAAGAGAATTCAAGGATGACTTTGTTTGTTTGTTTGTTTGTTTTTTGCTAAGCAACTGGGTAATTGGTTTCATTTATGCCTCCCATTGGCCAAGTCTTTCTGGAATCTGGGAAATACATTCTCTGTATTACAGAGCAGAGCAGGGAAGTGATTACATCGAGTTAATGAGGTGACCAAAAAGTGCAAAGAGAGAAGAGAATTTAGATACCATCCTGAAATGTCAGTGTTTAAAAACTGGGTAGAGGAAAATGAAAGAGGTTGAGAAGGAATGGCCAGAGAGGAAGACTGGAATGAAAATCAGAATTCTGAAGGCAAGGGAAGAGAAAATTGCACGGAAGTGGGAGTGGTTAAGTGTGTCTTATGGCTGAAGGTCAGGAAGGAAGAAAATGTGTATTGGATTCAGTGACATGCAGGTCACTGGCGCCTTTGGACTGCCACTTGAGTTGAGTTGTAGGGAAGCAACCGTGATGGCATTGGTGAAGGAGTGAGGGGAGCGAGGGCAGACAACTCTTTTAAATACTTGACATTGAAGAGGAGAGGAATGAAAAGTCAGTATCCAACCAGGAAGAGGAGTAGGGAAGGCTGTTTTATTATTATTTTTTCTTTAATTAGGATAGTTTTGGACATGTTTAAATTAACTGTTGAAGAAGGACCCAATAGATAGGGGAAATTTTTAATATACAAGAAAGGAAATCGATAATCAATAGGGTAAATATCCTGAAAGGCAGGAGGGAATGGAAACTAGGTCATGGTGGAGTTGGCCCTGGAAGGCAGAGTTGGCTCCCATGTGTCAAAGGAGGGAAGGGAGGAAGGATGCAGCCGGAGTGGGTTTACATGTCTCCTTGACTGGAGCTGAAGGAGTTTCCCGCAAAGCTGGGACGTGGTAGGTTCAGGCTTCCAGCTCCCACAGAAGTCTGCGTGTCTGCCATGTGCCAGATCCTGTGACAGATGTTTCTCGGGGATATGAAGAGGGGTAAGATATGATTCACACCCTGAAGGAACTCCTGGGCTACTGGGGAGACAGCCTCGTTCACAGTCACTTGCCGTGCAGGGTGATAGGCGCCGCACTGTTGACATGTATGACATTCTTCAATTGTTAATATCTTGTGTTACCTAAGTTGGTGACGGAAATATTGCAAAGTAGGGAGGAAGAGGCAAATCTTTGGAGAAGTGGGGAAGGGGTATGTGTGTTTGTATAGTTTATCAAATTCTCTTTGGATAGTTGGATACTCTCATAAGTCCCCAAAGGAAGATGTCATAGTCAACCGCCCTGCTGTTGAGGACCACTGTGTTTTCCTCCTCTTGAGGGGTTTATAGGGTTTCCTTTTAAAGGGGAAAATAATTGGGACCCCAATACTGCACTATTTTTAAATTACTTTTACTATTGTCTCAAATTTATACAAACATAACACAAGGTACAAGCACATGTCGACTTATAGCTGAGTAATCTGGCCGCTCTTCCGTGTTGGAATCACTAAGAGTCTCGACTTGTACAGCTCTCCCTGGATCCGGACACTTCCATAGCTTGGTCCCGGCCTGTGACAATGAAAGCATTCTCACCCGGCAGAGCAGTGGGGACTGCACCACAAGCACAAGCGTGAGCATTGACATGGAGAGTAGAAATGGGGTTTTCCTTGAGATGGTTCAAAGTATGATTTTATTAATATTATTAAATAAACATAAAATGGATAAAAACCTTGCCACGGAGCGCTCATGGGCTGCCAAGAACACACCTTTGCACCCGGTTTGAAAAGTGCCGTGCTCGCTGGGCGGCAGAGTGCTGGGAGAGCAGATGGGCTGGGCATTGTGCCAGCCTGGGGGATGAGACAAGGAAGGCTTTCTGAGTGAGAGACGCTTCAGGATGAGGAGTGTACAACCAAGGTCCCTTTTTAACTGTACTTATGGCTTGTTGTTTGAGTTGGGACTTCTCTTTAACCATCCGGTGCCAGGTTTCCCTGTCAGCCCCTCTGATGTCCTTTGTGGTTGGCAAAGGGTTATGCAGGTGATGCCCATCACTAGTAATATTATTTTTGTAAAAAGTCAAGATTTCTAAAAGGGGTTTTATAATGAAAAGTTTTAGGACCCTACTATACCAGGAAACAATTTACTGTCTAGCTATAGATTATTGATTTATTTGAAAGTTTTAAACCATTATACATTTTCAAACCAGGATACTTTTGGTATGTTAAAAGGCTTTTGGATTGTGAGAGAGATACCATCTTGAGTTTATTAATTATTTAACTCAACGGCATCCAACAAAGAAGTCTTTATTCTTGGATCATGTGTAGAGAGCATAGTCTAAACAGAATATTGGCCTAAATATAAGATGTTATGTAGAACACTCCTGAGACATTATGATGTAATTGTGTACTGAGGCAGAGAAGTGTCGGTCTACATTTTATTAAATATTCATTTTAGTGTTTAGCATTGTTCCAGGAATGATAAAAAGCAAACTTTTAAACTCAAGGTACTTTCCCCCTCATCACCTTACTTCCCATCTGTGGCTGAGTTAGGACTGAGGACCCCAAGGTCAATAGTGCACCAACTCAGCTTCAATCCAGGTGGTCTGCCAGATCTTCTTGGACCTCGGAACCCCAGCATCCACATCCAGAAGCGTCCAGGAGCCTGGGGATCAATTTAACCTTTCAACTAATGGTACACATTACCTCCTTCCTCCCAACAATACATATTCTCTTTTTACCTCCCTGCCTCACCATCATGAGACTAATCTCTGGGGGTCACATCTGTGTGGGGACTTTCATTTCTGCATCCCTGCCTGTACTTCAGAAACATCTATTCTGTTCTCCAATTATACTTTACGTTTACATACCTCTTTTTACTTTTCATTGTATTTCATGTATTTACCCTCATGAATAATCTCCATTTCCGCGAGAGTAGGCTCTGCAGGTGGTACTGTCCCTTTTTATAACTGAGAGTACCATAGCTGAAGACCTGAATGACTTGCCCAAGATTCCAAGGAAAACGTTGGAGCTTGTACTTCAGTCTTTTGTTAGAATCCAGGTCCCTTGACTAATCATAGAATGTTTTTTTCCCTTCGAGAAAATTTTAAAGAAAGGTATAATCGAGTGACAGAGAATGAGCAACTTGAGAGTAAATATGTATGTATACATATGTATATTATTTCGGGTGGATCTATTAGGAACATTATCTAAATGTTGTAGTCCTTTTTGCCTTGTCCAGCTAATAGATGAGAACACCTATGAGGAATGCCCTTTGGATGAGGCTCAGTTGGTTGAGCACTGTCCTGTGCTTTTGATTCCTGGTCAGGCCACATACCCAGGTTGCGGGTTCAAGCCCCCATTGGGGTGTGTTTGAGAGGCAACCGATGGATATTTCTCTCTCATGTTGGTGTTTCTCTCTCGCTCTCCCTTCCTGTCTCTCTCAAATAAATAAAAACATATTTAAAAAAAAGAATGCCCTTTGGTACATTGAAAAATAATGCCTCTGAAAGGTGTCTAGGAAAAACCTCTTTCTGGGAAAGTTCCATTGTACAAGTCATAGGCTCTCAGGGCTGGAAGAGACAATACAAGTCATCTGGTTCACCGGGTGTTGGATGGTTAAATCCTTGGTTAGATCCTATTTGAATCCTTGAGGGTTGTGAAATGATTTTCAGGAACAATCCTTATTATACATGACACTTCATGGCCTAAAAAATGTTATGTTCTACCAAACTAATTAAGTGAAATGTTGACTATCTAAAAGAAAAGTTGTTGTTTTTTCTTTCTTTAGTCATCAGGATATTTGAGATGTTCTGTTTGAAACATTTCCCTTAGAATTTGTTAGCTGTTATGAAAATTGCATATTTAGACATTTGATAATGCTATTGTTTATTGGAATGTAATTTTTTTTTCAATGTGACTAGATGGTGATTGTTTTTCTTTTTCTCTTTCTGTGTTCCTGTCTTTATTTACAAGCTAGATGCCAGTTTCTTCAAGAATTGTTTGATTTGTATGACAGGCCCAGGGGTTCATGTGAATATTTTCAGTTTTTGTGTGCTTTAGCTAGAGGTTTTGAAGAAGAGAGGGAGCATTTGACATTCAAGTTTTAGTGCAAGCTAATGGAAGACACATCATGAACCTAAGGTACTTGAAAATTTATTAAGAAGCAATAACTCGAGCTGGTTGTGTTCCCTCTTTGCCTTGGAATAGAAATGCAGGCCCCTAGTGATGGAGTGTCAAGTGCCTGCGCTAGAGCATTGCTTAGCAACTTGTGCTCACAAATCCCTTTCTTGAACCAGTGTTTCTTAGCATTCAAAACAGGGGTTATATAGGCTGTACATAATTACACCCTGCCACTGGTGTGTACAGCTCTCACTTCTCTCCTAAAATCGTGGGTCATGTAATATTGTGGCCAGGAGGGTGCTTGTGGGAAGCATAAAAATTCATTGGGTTTATGTATTGTGGTGACATTGTACCTAAGAACATTACATTAGCAAATAGAATATTTATTGTGAACTCTTGGGAAAGCTTAGATTCAACTTTACAAATTTGCAATATAAGTAGAAATGAATTTTTTGCCCCTATGATGACTCATAGTATTTTTTTTTTTTATAATCCTTACCCGAGGATGTTATTCTATTTATCTTCAGATAGAGTGGGAGGGAGGGAAAGAGAGAGAGAGAGAAACATCAGTGTGAGAGGGACACATTGACTGGTTGCCTCCCACACAACCCTGACCAGGGCTGGGGATGAACCGCAACCGAGGTACATGCCATCGAACCCGAGACTCATTGGTCTGCGGGCCCACACTCTACCACTGAGCCAAACCGGCCAGGGCTCATATAGTCTTTTTAGTTCCTATTTAACTGTAAGCTTTATGTGTAGACATAAGTAGTTCTAAGGAGGCTTAAGTAGAGGTGTGTGGATGTTCTGTTACAAATACCTGTTCTGTCTATGGAATTTCTCCACCAGAAATGATTTAACTCAGTGGTTCTCAACCTTCTTAATGCCGACCCTTTAATACAGTTCCTCATGTTGTATGTGGGCATATCTGCATGTGGGCGGACCCGCCTGGAGACAGATAGAGGAGCGGTGTCTCAGTTCCTAAGACCATCGGAAATATGTTTTCCGATGATCTTAGGTGACCCCTGTGAAAGGGTCATTCGACCCCCAAAGGGGTCGCAACCCACAGGTTGAGAACCGCTGGATTTAACTGGTCCCCTGCAGGGAGTGGAGAAAGGATAATCTGAGAAGGTCAAAGGATTAACATTCCCCCTCAACGTTTTTCAGAGAAAGTAAGACAGGTGAAGTAGAGTAGAAATATGACCAATATCCTGTAATTTGCAAATTTTCAAAGGGTTTCCATATACAAAATTTCAGGCTTGTGTTTGTGTGCGTGAGTTAGTTTTAAACCCTGTGAGGTAACCATAACAGGTACTGTTGTTCCCATTTTAAAAATTAAGGGACGCATGTCTGGGTCATGGTTTAAGTCATTTTCCCCTTGTCACCTGACAGAGCATGGTGCTGGGGCTAAAGCCCAGCTATTAGGACTTGACGTTCATTTCCCCAGATACCTTCCCCTTGAGCCTAGAGACCGTATATTTTCAGAGTCTTTCTACTTAACTTTCAAGTGGCAGCTGGAGAGATCAAGGCAGGAACAGTGACTGTGTGTGGCAGGTGGAAGTCTGAGAGGTCCTTAGGAGCAGAGTGAGGTGCACAGGCTTTCACATGGTTTATTCACTTGTCACATCGTTTGAAAATAGTTTTCATGATTCTTCAGCTTTCTGCATGAATTTAGCATAATTTATTTATGCGTTCTTCTATTTTGGATATTTAGGTTATTTTCCAGGTTGTTTTTTTTCCTTTTTTTGCTGTGATGAACATCACAGAAAAAAATGGCCTCCTTGGAGAAGGGAATTAATTATTAAGTACTTGAAGAGATGCAAATGTGGTTTAAACAGTTTGCCCTAATCGTTGATTCATTAGTACGTTGTAACAGTAATTTCAGTCAGATAAATACATGGTTATTTTTCTGAAATACAGTTGTGGTATCAGTTTTATTTTCAGATGGGGAAAATGAATAAAGATGGTCAATGAAAGCAATAAATTTCACAATTATGCCATTGGTATTCAAACCATAACATTTATTTAGTAATTGGTAAGCTTTTATAAAAGGTTGGTGCAACAGAAATATTTTACATGTAGCGGGTTGATACATAAATGTGTAAATTTGAAAGATCCAAACTCAATTATAAATAATGATTGCTTTGGAAGAGTCATTAATTCATTGACTAGTTTATGTATTCTGGGGGTGTCTTTCTCAAACATTTGAGCTTGATTGTTTTTCATCATGCATATAGAAAAGAGCTGACCAATTATGAGCAAATTTGTAGAAATTGAAAAACCAACTTATAGATTTCTTAAGAGCTTTATCTTCTGGAACTATGGCCTTCAACTTCCTGTGAGCAAGTGGGGTGGGTTGGGAAGGGGAAGGGAGGAGTTAGAGATCTCCATAATGCTATCTGTCCTTTCCTACCTTCTCAGTCTGACTCAAATCTCCACCCACTGCCCAAGATCCAGGTGCAACAGGCAATGAGTAGATCAAGTTTGTCCTTGGTCTTCTTCCTCTTCTCTTCTCTGGGTTTCTTTTTTCTTGTCAGTTTCTTTACTCCAGGTTCTAATCAAACCTCCTCATCATTGCATTTACCCAGGCCCATAATTTTGGGAAGGTCTCATTCTCCCAAATTGTCTTTGACATTGCCTTTTCCGGGTGTATTTGCTGTTAAGGGTGTTCCTGGATAAGTCAGTGCCTTAATTTCATTTTGTTTCTGTTTGGCTAGTTCAGCGCAAGGGTCACAGTTCTACTTCTGGACAAACTTTGAGGGAGAGGACCACTAGATAAAAATTAAACTGGAAGTCACATAGTTTAAAAAAAGTAGTAGAAAGAAGACTTTGCCATTAGTACTAAAAAGTATTTCTTCTTTTCTCAATTTATGGTGGATAACATGTGAGCCTATAGGAATTTGACTTGTTGCCTTGAATAAACTCAGTATTCTTAGGATGAAGATGAAGTCATACCAAATTGCCTGTCTCTGCCTTCTTTCCAAAGTGATGGCTCTTAGTATTCACACTTGTGATAACTTATGTTTTCTGAGTACCAGTGCCCCAGGACTGCCAAGTAAGGAAGAAAAGGCAGTGGTGGTTGTAACAGGTGGGTAATTGTCTGTCTTTTTTCTTCTTCACTTTAGTGCCTGAAACAGTACATGCAGCTGGCAATCCGAGACGGATGTGGGTCTCCCATCACTTGCCCTGACATGGTGTGCCTAAACCACGGGACCCTGCAGGAAGCGGAGGTATGGATCAGGGCCATGATCTTCCCCTCTTTCCTCTTGACATTATTTCCTAGGATCTGGACTCTATGTACTTCCCTAACAGGGAGTCTAGAAACAAAAGACAGAGGGTAACTTTTTAAAGGAGTACTTTATTGCTACACACCTCTGGATTCTTTATACAAACTGCTAAAGCTGCTGTTTACCTCAGTTCTATTTATAAATGCTATTGAGAGTTGAAGAAGCTCTAGGACAGATGGGAAAAGGTGTAGAAATCAGATTTACCAAATGTGAAGTTTGGAGGCTGGTTAGTGAGTGGTCTTGTGATCTTTCCTACTTTGAAGATTAAACAGACAACAGGTTAGCCACAGTGACAGACAGACAGTAAACTAGGATTTGGGTCCACGAAGGTAGCCTGAGTTGAATCATTTACAAAGAACAGAGAAAGGCCTTTCATTTGATCTGTATCAGACATCAGACATGTCTTTTTTCAGTGAGTTCTTCCACCATTTTCTTAAGACTGTGATATATCTCTTTCCTTTGTTTCTTCAATCCCTGGTCAGTAGCTTGCCCTTAAATCTGCCTGTAATCTTCAGAGCCTGCTCACATTAACTCAGAAGATAACCAACTCTTGTCCATTGGCAGGGAGTTGGTAAGCGTCTCAAAGAGGTCCCAAGAAACAGGTGCCATGAGTCATTCATGCAGCACACAGCACACCTGCTGTGGGCCAGGCACTCTTCCTGGTGTTTGCATGGCCAGTTCACTGTCTCATCCCTTCAGCAAGCCTATGAAGCTGAGGCCCAGAGGCTTTAAGTACTTTGCCCCAAAGTGCATACATCTCCAAAAAAAGTGGAAGAGCTAGAAATCTAATGTAGTTCTTCTGACCACCATAATTATATGGCTCTAAGAGTAGAACTAGGTAGGTAGATAGAATGTGTGATAAGGGACTTGATTATTGGAAGCTGAATAGTGCATGTGTGTGTATCGCTATATATGTGGATATGTATGTGTAGATATGGGTGTGTATATACATGCTTTGTTTACAAATATATATACTCATACATCTAATGTTTTGCTTTGTAAGCAAAGCAGTCAGAAAGATGTTATAGACTACTTCTAATCAGTGTGCCTCCGGAGATCCTGTGTGCAGCTTATGGAATATCAGCTACGTGGTACAAGCGAACTGGAAGTGTTTTTTTTGGGAAGAATCAAAGGAATACTGGCTTATAATGGCTTAGAAGTGATTCATTTTAGGAAAGTCATGAAATAATTGATTTTTCTGATAAAAATGTAATATTGAATATGTAAAGCTGTGGTGAGAACCATTGCTTCCTTTTGTGTGAGTAATGAGCAGAAGGAAATTATAGTGGGGAAAGGTTAGGTTAGTTACCAAGAATACTGTTGTTCTATGCAACCCAGAAATAGTTTTAAAAATGAGATTCAGGTATTCAGGAACATCTTTCTATTCATAATCCTTCCAAGAACGATGCTTCCTTTTTGACTTCGCTGATGTTTAATCAGTGAACAAGTGTTTATTGAGAGTGCACAATGTGCTGGGCCCTGGTACACGCCAGGATGGAGGTGAATGAGACAGGTCAGTGCTCTCTATCCTCCTGGTAGCTTCTGACCGAGCAGGGAGACATTAAACTGATTCCAGAAGTGAAAGGCATGGCATGGAGCAGGCAACGAGAGCTGTGTCTTGTGTGAAATCTTACTTAATCCATGTATGCAAGTTCTAGTCAACATAAATGAAATGAATGGTTTGGTGAAGCTTCCGAACAAAGCTTTGAAATTACTCACAGCCCCATATCTACACCTGTCCTGTCCAATCCAGCAGCCACTCGCTTCATGTGGCTATTTATAATTAAATTAATTAAAATTAGAGAAAATAAGAAACTCATTCCTTTGGTTGCACTAATCACGGTTCAAGAGCTCAGTAGCCACAGGTGGCTAGTGACTACCAGATTGGACAGCACAGAACAGAACATTTCCACCATAGCGGAGAGTTCAATTGCCTAGTGTTGTTCCAGACTTCTATATAGCCCTCAGCCATCGACACTTTGGCTATCAAACGTTAAGGCCATCGTTTGTCTCACAGTTCTCTAGAACAGAGCTTACCGACCTTCTGATTTTCTCAGCATAGACATTTTCTTTTCACGTTTCCCTGCAATTGTCCTCTCCCTTTTTTTTTTTTTCCAGATAGAGTGGGAGGAAGGGAGAGAGAGAGAAACATCGATGTGAGAGAGACACATCGATTGGTTGCCTCCCACACGACCCCAACCAGGGTCGGGGATTGAACCGAAACCAAGGTACGTGCCCTTGATCAGAATCGAACCTATGACTCTTTGATCCTTGGGCCAACGCCCTAACTACTGAGCCAAACCGGCCAGGGCTGTCCTCTCCTTTTTAATCCTTACCTTTTCCCCACTGTACTCATTCTCATTCACACTTTCCTAGTTCGGATTCCGTTTACCCAGTTTTACTCTAAAAACAATTTGACTTTTAGGCTGTGTTAAAACCAAATAAACCCATGGTGCTCTTAAAAATTACAAAGGGATATTTGGGGGGTGGGGGGAACAGAACAAAAACATGTTGCAAATGAAACTATGGTATTTATTAAATTCTCCAAAGTCTGTTTTCCATTAGATGAGTAAGAAGATACTCCAGGACATGAATGGGGCTTTCTGTACTTACTGGTCTTGCTAAGATGGGCAGGAATGTACAGTAAACATGTTCTTATCCAACTTGCCACTTTTTTTTTTTTCAGAATAAAAATGTGATGGGCCCTGGCTGGTTTTGCTCAGTGGTTAGAGTGTCAGGCCACAGACCAATGAGTGCCAGGTTTGATTATGGTCAAGGGCACCTACCTTGGTTGCGGTCTAGTCCCTAGCCCTGGTCGGGGTCATGTGGGAGGCAACCAATCCATGTCTCTCTCTCACATCCATGTCTCTGTCTCTCTTTCTCCCTCCCGCTCTGTCTGAAGATAAATGGAAAAATATCCTCACGTGAGGATTAAAAAAATAACAACAATAATGATAATAATAATAAAAATGTTGAATTATACAGGTATTATGTAAATATACTTTGCTTGTTAAAAATAATTCTGGTTAAGGCTTAAGTTCCCTTTGTCCCACTGCTATTTATATTACCATATGGGGTTCTTTATCATTTATTATCTTATAAAATGCTTGTAAGTATAACATTTCTTCATCTTCAGAGGACACAAGGAAATTTAAGCTCTTTCCTTCGAACGCTTCCCGCGTGGGCCTAGTTCACACCGTTGGCTGTGCCCCGCCTTCTGCCTCCTGCGGCCTTTGGGTCCTGCCTGCCTTCTCAGTGCTTCCAGATTGGCTCAGCTGTGGCTCTGCCTCACTTACCAAGAATAGCTGCACCCGCAAAGCATTTGCTGCCCAGTCGCAGAACTGTTTGCTGATGTAGGAGAAGGTAGCAGGGGCAGCGTCCCCTGCAGTGTCCTGGAGGCTGCGGGAGACCGTGCCCTGGGGTCTCTGTCTGCCACGCTGCCCCACTGGAGCCGGGCAGAGAAGCTCTCCCTCCTCGTGTCAGCAGGCCCTTTCGGCTGTCGCTCTGCAGGGCTTTTCTGTTACACCTGATCCAGGGATCTTGCCCAACGTGGAATTATGGAAGGCAGGACACAGATTGTCCTGATAGCATTACTTCACTCAGGCAAGGCCTTTGCTTGAAGTTAAAGTAGCCTTGTTAAAAAGGTGTGGGCCTGGCCGGTGTGGCTCAGTGGTTGAGTGTTGACCCATGCACCAAGAGGTCACTGGTTCGATTCCCGGTCAGGGCACATGCCCAGGTTGTGGGCCCGATTCCCAGTGAGGGGCATGCAGGAGGCAGCCAGTCGATGTTCTCTTCATTGATGTTTCTATCTCTCTCCCTCTCTCTTCCTCTAATCTCTAAAATCAATAAAGAAAAAAAAATTAAAATAAAAAGGCGGTGGCCGCTTTAAGCAGTTCCCTTACAGTGTTAGGAAAGGAGCCTATCATCACTTGCTGGGAGAGCCTGAACCATTGGTCTGGACCATGTAAAATTTGAGTGGTGCCTGCCATGACATGGGCAGAGAAGCAGAACGTCTCAGTGGTTCCTAGCTGGCAGTGGAGGTGGGGACACCCACCAGTCCTCCTTTCCAGCCCTGGGCGCTGGGGTGACCAGCCTGCCTTTACTGCTGGTGCCACAGCAGGTACCCGAGGAAGGGTGGGTCAGCTGCTCTTGCCAAGAACGGGGGCTCCAGAATTCTGTAGGAAGGGATTTAGGGTGGAGCACTCTGGAAGACTAGGATAAGGGGGATGGTTGGGGTGGGGTTGTAGTACTAGGGAATTTGAAGCCACATTTGCAAAAAACAATTTCTTTTTAATCCTCACTTGAGAACATTTTACCATTGATTTTTCAGACAGAGTGGGAGGGAGGGAGAGAGAGAGAGAGAAACATCAATGTGAGAGAGACACACCGACTGGTTGCCTCCCACACGACCCCAACCAGGGCCGGGGATCAAACCGCAACCGAGGTATGTGTCCTTGACCAGAATCAAACCTGTGACCCTTTGGTCTGCATGCCGACTCTAACCACTGAGCCAAACCGGCCAGGGCTACATTTGCAAAATAAACACATTTTCTACTCATATCACATGTTCACTGAGGGTGGCTTTGGTAAAGGCTGCGGAATTACCGAAATCCAGATGGTCCCCCCCAGTCACCCATTGGCACTGCCTCCATCTGCCATCTCCTACCACTCTTTCCTCCCATTATCACAGTGCAGAGCTGGGGCAGAGGAAAGGCGCGGATGCCCAGGCGAGGGGCCGTGTTCCTGTTGCGTGGTTTCAGGATCTGAATGGGAAGGGATGGAGTCTGTCTATAACAGTAACCTTTGGCTGCGGTGTACGTTGGCTGGAGAAGAGTAAAACTTTGAAGTTGGAGAAGGATCAAGGACTCTGCTATGCCAGAGTTAATAGATATTTTTTGAGGTTCTTACCTGAATTTTGTTTAGAACATTTAAAAAAATTTGTTTAAAAACTGCCTATCAGTGGAGAATAATGTTTCTAAGCTTCTTTAACTAAAGGCACCTGTAGGAAGACGAAGCATCAGTGGGTTGAACGTGTCATATGGATGTGCACACAGGCATGTCCCTTCTCCCCTAGATGAGCTGAGGAGAAAGGCGGCGACGGTGCGGGAAGGGGTGAGAAAAGAACAGCAAACGCAGCCCTCTGCAGGGCACTGTGAAAACTCCTGGCCCTGGAATCCTAGGTCCCCCCCATCCTTCGCTTTTCCTGGGGGCCCTGCCATCTGGCTCTCAGACGAGGATCCCTTCTTGTTTCTTCAACCAGGGTTTGATGCATAGTATGTAGGTAAGGAGACGAGCTTGGTTTACTCAGGTGAATGGGTACATGGGCCATTTTCCCTTTTCTGTTAGGAAATACAGTTCTTATTTTCTGGGTCGAGACAGGAAACATTCTTAGTTTCTGTATTATTGTGATAAGACACTTATCCTTAGACTAGTACTGTTTCTCCTGCCAGTATTTTTGCAAGTCATAGCACCTCAGGATTTGCCAAAACCTTGACATATTGTCACAATCTATGAGAGGTCAGTTCCTTCTCCAGATATAGTTGTCTGTTGTATTTCATGTTCAGCCTGGTTTTTAATTTTTAAAAGCAACTGTAGCCCTGACCAGTGTGGCTCCGTGGCTAGAGCATTGATTGGCCTGCACACTGAAGGGTCAAGGGTTTGATTCCCCATCAAGGGCATGTGCCTGGGTTGCAGATTCCATCCCCAGCCTCGGATTGGTGCAGGAGACAACCAATCGATGTGTGTCTGTTACATAGATGTTTCTCTCTCTCTCTTTCCCTCTCCATTCCTTTCTCCCTTCCACATTCTCTAAAAATCAATGGAAAAAAATATCCTCAGGTGAGGATTCAACAAAAACACACAACTGTAATAGAGGTATGATTTAAAGGGCCAAACTTAAGTAAAGTCTGGGCTATTTTCCCCCCTCCTGTCCTAGCTTTCCCTAGCTTCTATGTTTAAACCATTTTGTTTTCCTAACAAAAAGAAAACATATGTTGTATTTGTCAGTATTTCTTACGGGAACACACATACACTTTCAGCATAAAGGCTTCCCTAGCAAGCAGGCTCCACTGTCTGCATCCTTTATTTCTTTGGTTTTTGTAGGGCTCGTTTCAATGTAGGCGGTGAGGCTTGTTCAGATACTATTATCATAGTTAATAATGGTAAACAGGGTGTGCCTCACTTTTCATTTCTTCTCATGTGTAAGTGTATCAGTTATCTGTTGTGTGTAACACTTAAAGCACCAGCACATGTAGGTGGAACTTCCTTGGTTATGCTCTGTTATAGGAGGAGAGGAATGGAAAGTGGAGACTTTCTGCAGAGTAGGAACTGGGTACTTAGTAAGTATCCTCGGGTTCATTTTTACCAGAAGAAAAAAAGATGGTGATTATAGGGAGTCAGTACATTTTTGTTGTTATTGTTCTGATATTATTGCTGTTCTGTTAAAATGAAATAATTTCTTTTCTCTTTGAATTCACTTCTTTTTTCCTTTTGGAAAGAATTTCTGGAATGATGAGGAGGAAACTTGGTCTTTCATGCTTGGATTGGAGGAGAGAGACATTTTTGTTTAACAGGTAGATTAGCACGTATTTCAAAGGAGAAATAGCAGAACATAACTAAATCAAGTTAAAGATTTTTTTGTAGTTAATCTGAGGGAAGTGGTCTTTTGATAGTTGAGAAGATACTTAAATATCTTTGTACTGTTTGAATATGGATTTGGTTAGTGATGGATTGGAACCCCCTAAGTACAACAAATGTTAGTAGTCCATACCAACCTAAACAAATAAATGAATAAATAAATAAATGGGGAAGAAGGGACAGCTCTTCCTTACAGCAGAATTCTAATGAACATATAGAAAATCATCATTAAGCAAATAGCATAGTAATAATTATAGTAGGCAAGAACTTTCAGTAGAATAAAAAAATTAGTGGGCAAAGGTATGATGAGAAACATATCTACAGAATCTCAAAATGTCTCCCTACAAGATTACAAAGGGTGGAGCAACCTGGCAGTTACCACCTTAACCGAGTTAGAAAGTTAACATCACCCGTATTGAGACAGGTTGTCCTCATTTACCTCCTGATGGCCCAATACCACTTCTGTGATGTTCTTGCCAAAAATGCACAATCTTGACCTAATCGTGAGAAAACATCAGACAAACCCAAATGGGAGAGCATTGTACAAAATAACTGGCCGGGACTCTTAAATATGTCACGGTCATGAAAGGCAAACACAGGTGAGGAACTGCCCCAGATTGGAGAAGGCTGAGGAGACAAGGGGACGGAATGCAAGGTGATGTCCTGACCTGGATCTGGATTGAAAAAACCCCGGACATTATGGGTCAGTTTGTGAAATTTGAATAAGGCCTGCAGACTGTTTAATTATGTTGCATCAATGAAAATTTTATTATTTTAATAATTAACTATGGTTATATAAGGTGTTAACATTAGGAGAAGTTTCGGGAATGGCGTTTAGGAACTCTGTTTAATTGTTGCAACTTTGTGTGAGTCTAAAATTACTTCAGAATAAAGAAGTTAAAAAGGAATGTCCTGGTATGATTTTTGAATGATTTGGAATTGATTTGTTGGCAGCAAGAGGATAATTGTATACCATAAGATACCTCTTACAATCTCTTATTATTCTCTAGGATTTTCATTTTCTCAGTTCATTTTGGAGGCCTTGTAATTCCTTGCATTTTTTTTTTTTAAAAGAAGTAGGCCTTTAAACTGTCGCTTGATTGAGCCTTCAACAATCATCCTAAAACATTTATTTCAGTTCTGTAATTGTGAAAGACCTTGAGCAACAGCGACTTAGCACTTAGCTCCAGATGGCAACGGAATGGGAATTTAATACTTTGGATCATCAGTTTCTTTTTTTCATTAATCTAATCCAGCTTTCTCTCATCTAAAGCCAAAAGTATGATAGAAACATTTCGGAAAATTAGCTCTAATCTGTGAAATCCAACAAACGATAAGATCAAGGAATAGACCTTTTTGAGAACGTATGCACATTTATTGCCTGCCCAGTAAGTTAGGTTCTTTGAGGGCAGCGTCTGTGTCCTCCTGCCCGTTTGTATCCCCAGGCTGCCAGCCAGCGCCTTACCCGTATCAGACTGTCAACAAGTCTCTGGAGAAGAGGCACGTCTAAGTGGCAGGGGTGGGGAAGGGAATGGTGTGTTTGGGGGCTTTATTCTAGAAGTATCGAACAGAGTGAAAAGTGATAGACCTTTTCGTGATTACAAATTTCAATAGAAAAATGGATTTACCTTATGATGGCCTAATTCCATATAAACCTTTAACCTAAAAAAATAACAAATAGGAGATTCAAAATAGAGTGAAAGACAAAAAATGTTAGAGACCTCTGACTTTCCTGCTGGCAGCAATGAGTCCTCTGATGAAATCTGTCTTTCTAATTTAACATTAAACCTCCATCTCTACTGTGGTTGACTTTTTGCTGCCTTGGTTTCTGTCACTGGCCACACGAGCATTTCTTCTGTGTCTAAAATATGTATCTCCTGTTGCCCTTGTCTTTTATAAACTGTGTTTGATTTAGTTGTTATATAAAGTGCTTGTCATTGAAACACATCGACGTTTTTTAGGGGTTGATTTTCAGGGGGTTGAAGAAAGTCTTCATCAGTGCAGAAACAGTTTTAGATGGTGTAAGGAGAGTATGGAACGGTCCCACAGAATCAAAAACCTCAAATAGCTTTTTTTTTGAGGGGGTGGTGTTAAAAATAGATTTATAGAATATCACTGAGGTCTCTTGGGCCCAGACGATATCATCTCCCAAGTCACCTTGGCCAAAAGTTAAAGTAGTGTTAGATTATTTGTCCTCTGCCTCAGATGAATCATTGACTAAGTCAGGAACTGAACTCTGATTCCTTAATGCTTGCAGTTGCTTGCACCTTCTCTCTCCAAGTGCATTTTATTTGAGGTGCCTTTGTCTTTTAGGAAGGATGTCCAGGTAGTATTATAACAGATGAAACAAAACTGGCTTTTAGTAGCATAAACATGTAACCATACTTTTTAAAAAATTATGGTAAAATGCACATACTTAATTAACCATACTTTTTTTATTCTGATTGCTCAGGAGGTTTTACTTAAGCTCCCAGGTGAAAATGCATAGTTTCCCCCCAGCTGGACAAAAAGGTTATAATTAAATTAAATGTATGTTTCACTGGAAATAGAGAAGACAGAACTTGCTTATTTTTGTGGTTCTTTATATATTTAACTAACTTGGTTTAATTCATTTACAAAATAAACAAATTTGTTGTTGTTTTTGTGAAGAGGACGATTAGATTTTGAATACCTTTTAAAATGTATTATATTTGTTAATTATAATTTTAGCCACCTCATTTTTTTTACTCTGGTTTTCTCCAAGCACCCTTCTTTCTGTTAGCTGCAAGAACTTCCACCAAGATACGTTTTATACCAAAAAATACATAATGCATTAGAGTCAGAATTGCCGAAGTGTGTCCTGTATCAACTTGCTGCATGTCTGGAAGCCTAACATCCAATTCTTTGATTTTTCTCAGTTATCAATATTTTAAGCAATGTCAGTATACTTACATGTTAGAATTCCAGTTAAAGAGCAGTTAGCTTTGCCTGCATCTGACTTTGAAATGCCCCTGAAACGTGACCAGTCGGAAATGCCATTTGGTTAGGTGTGAATCGCGGTTTCTGAACCTTTGGCTCACATTGCTGTCTGAAGTGGACATGGGAGTCTAGCCACAGGAAATATCTCGGGCATTTCTTTTCTACCAGGGCACGGATGGCAATGCATGATAATCAAGGGCCCTTGAAGTGATTTTTATCAGAAGAAATGATTTTTACATTGCTTAGAAGGTACTGTTCCCTTGGTAACAAAGTGTTCATAATTCCTGAGGCACTGTCTACCTGACTTTAGTATTTAAGGGTTCTAAAGCTAGAACTATAATCTTTTTAACATTTCTTAAATGAATCTAGAGAGAAAAAGAACATCTTTCATAATGCACACAAATAATTTGGGAAGTCTAAAACTTACGTTGTCTGGTCTTAGTAGCCACTGATGGAAGAAGGGAAGGTGATCAGTGAGTCTGTCACCGGGGCCTTGAGTGACTCCTAGCCATGGCAGATGGTTGGGGATGACTTGGGGATTGCTGCTTGTGTTACCGTGCGGACAGTGCAGAGACAAAGAAGTTTGCAAACAGCTTGTATAGAGAAGACGCAGTCAGCCAAACAAGGAGAGATCATCAAAGGCTGGTAACTCGGGCCTCTGTGATGACTGGTCTCATCTTTATAATGTGTCTGGTTTCAGATCGCCTGTTTGGTACCCGTGGATCAGTTTCAGCTTTATCAGCGATTAAAATTTGAACGAGGTATGTATGCACTCTTTATCCCAATGATGAATGTGGTTGTACACGTGTCATCTTTCCACCCATCTGCGTGGAAGACTGCGGCGGGTGTGGGCTGTCGACAAGGGTACTCGGAAAGGGGAAAAATGTGATCGAAACATACAATTTCAACTTTCTTGGCCACAGCCAGAAAAAATACGGACTAGCTGGAAATAGAACTTTCATTATATTGGTTGTTTTTAAAAAATATATATATTTTTAGTCCTGGCCAGTTTGGCTCAGCAGTTAGAGCATCAGCCTGTGGACCAAAGAGATGTGGGTCCAATTCTAGTCAAGGGCACGTACCTCGGTTGCAGTTCGCCCCTGGCCCTGGTTGGGTCGTGAGGGAGGCAACCAGTCGATGTGTCTCTCTCACATCAATGTTTCTCTCTCTCTCTCTCTCTCTCCCCTCTCTCTCCCTCCCTCCCAGTATCTGATGATAAATAAAAAAATATCCTCGGCCCTGGCCGGTTTGGCTCAGCGGTTGGAGCGTCAGCCTGCAGTCCAGAGAGACCCGGGTTCGGTTCCCGCTAAGGGCACGTACCTTGGTTGCAGTTTGTCCCCGGCCCTGGTTGGGTCGTGCGGGAGGCAGCCACTCTATGTGTGCCTTTCACATCGATGTTTCTCTCTCTCTCTCTCTTCCTCTCTCTCCCTCCCACTCTATCTGAACAAAAAATGGAAAAATGTCCTCGGGTGAGGATAAAAAAAAAAAATCTTTGGGTGAGGGTTAAAAAAATATATATATATGTATATATATACACATATATATATGTATATATGTGTGTGTGTGTGTGTGTATATATATATATATATTTATTTATTTTAGTGATTTGAGAGAGAGAAACATTGATGTGAGAGAGAAACATTGATTGGTTGCTCCCTGCATGCACCCCAACTGGGGATTGAACCTGCAACCTGGGCATGTGCCCTGACCGGGAATGGAACCAGTGACCTTTTGGTGTATGGGACAATACTCAACCAACTGAGCCACATCAGCCAGGGCTATATTGGTTGTTTTGTATTTTTACTTTGGCTCATGTGAGAGAGGTTCTGCAAAAGTTGGATAGTTTCACAATAACATTGCTGTTACAAAAGAAAAATGACCCTCAGAATGCGTTTTATTGCCAGTTTTCGCACTCATGAAGATCACTCTAAATAAAACATTAGTCAGCCCAAACATTTTTTTTACTCTCCTTATAATATTTACCATTTGTCCTTTTTTTAAAAAAATTTATTTTTTATTGATTTTAGAGAAAGAGGAAGGGAGAGGGAGAGAGAGATGGAAACATCGATGAGAAAGAACATCAATTGGCCGCCTCCTACATGCCCCCCACTGGGGGATTGGCGCACAGCCTGGGCATGTGCCCTGACCAGGAATCGAACCAGTGACCTCTTGGTACATGGGTCAATGCTCAACCACTGCACCACACTGGTCAAGCCCATTTGTTCTTTTGGTACTACCTTTGTAATTATAATGATGGCTGAGTGTATTATTTCAATGTGATTTACAATTTCTTTTTTATTGATTTTTGATAGAGAGGGAGGGAGAGGGAGAGAGAGAAACATTGATGTGAGAGCAATACATTGATCGGCTGCCTTCTTCGATTGGCTTCTTTCACTTAGTAACATGAATTTCACTGCCACATCCTTCTTTTCAGCAGGAATAGCCTGGCCATCGGCGAGGTTTATGTGAAAATTCATTGGCCAAGACTCTCACTCTTACCCAGAAAGTACTTGAATTGCCTGGCTGGTGTGGCTCTGTGACTGAGTGTTGACCCATGCACCAAGAGGTCATCTGTTCAATTCCTGGTCAGGGCACATGCCAGGGCTGCAGGCTTGATCCCCAGTTCGGGGTGTGCAGGAGGCAGCCAGTCAGTGTTTCTCTCTTGTTGATGTTTCTATTTCTCTCTCCTGCTCCCTTCCTTTCTCTCTAAAAATCAATAAAAACATTTTTAAAGTGCTTGGGTAGATGTTACCACACTTTGCTTTGTGATTGGGACCTTTTGATATTCTTGTAGTGTTTATCCCCGCTTGTGATGGGCGTATTTTTCCTTAGCTATGATGTACTCAGTCTGGTTACAGTCAGGTTGGGCAGGCTTTGGAGCCAGACTGTCCCACACATCTCTGCTTTGATGCATTGTAAGGTGATCGTACAGTTTTACTCGTGTATGGAATTTATATATATAGTAAAATAAAAAGTAAATTCAAGTGTTTATTTTACTATGGAATTTTTTTTTTTAAATAAGTTCTAGGCAGATGCCCCACGAGGGATCCCCACGAATTGACAACTGATTTTATTATTCCTATTTTATAGACACAGAAACTTACAATTGAAGAGGTTGAAACTTGCCTAGGAGCACAGAGACTGTGTCTGAGCTTCCTTATCTGTAAAAGATTTTTAAATTCTATAGTTCTTTATTGGGGCAAAGAATGTATAATATAAAATTTACTACTTCATCCATTTGTGTAATTATAAATAGACATTTTAGCTAATAAGTATGTCCCTGAAATGTAAACAATGAAGAATAATTATATGAAAAAGTAGACATTTCAAGTAAGAGCAAATTTAAGTGAATGGAGTGCTACATACTGTACTTGATCAGAGTGCTCTAAGCTGTGTGCCTCTTCGTTACATACAAGACTGCGTGTTCACCTCAAACTCTAGACTTAAAGCCAGGCAACTTTGAGGTCTTAGTTCTAAAAAGCATTGTTAGTTTTGTCCAGTTCTTGTCGCCTACCCAGTTCTTTTCTCAGTTTTTAGTTTGTCATCCATCGTTTTACCTGTCCTCTGCTTTACATGACGTATGTCATTGTTTTCATCTAAGTCTTCGTGAGGGAAAAAAAAAAAATCTATGGAATAAGAATGGGCCCAAATCATTGCTGTTTATACAAAGCAGAGAAACCCCATTTGGAATTGGTTGGTTATTCTGTGAATCCACTTTGCATCCATCTGTGACTTTTTCCCTTGGCTACTGCTGTGTCTGTGGCTTTCCCTTTCTGTGTCAGCCTTCTGATATTAGCAAAGAAAAGGGAATGCTCAATTTGGCACGTGTTGGCGATTATGGCTTTGCTTTCTGCTGGTTCACAAAGCACATGCCTGATGATTAATGCTAGAATTTTGCTTTACTCTTGTTTCCAGGATCTACTTTTTCAGAAGAATTTTTCCAAAGATTGGGTTGATTAGCCATCTCTAGTCCTTAAGCACTTTTTCTATTTTTGTGACCCTGTTTTACTTACTATAACTGCAAGTTGCTTCAGTTCCTTGATAGGTTACTGTGTCTGTTCTTGGCTAGTTGTATTATCATATAGTGGTTAGAAACACACACAAAGATTTTTAAACTTTTTTAATCCTCACCCGAGTATATTTTTCCATTGACTTTTTTTTCTTTTAGATAGAGTGGAAGGGAAGGAGAGAGAGAGAGAGAAGCATTGATGTGAGAGAGACACATTAATTGGTTGCCTCCCACACACCTGCAACCAAGATACGCGTCCTTGACTGGGAATTGAACCCATGACTCTGGTCTTTGGGCCTGCACTCTAACTGCTGAGCCAAACTGGCCAGGGCAGAAACACAAATATTTTACATGTTGTGTTGTTCTTCTTCATGAAGAAGTGAAGTGAGCCCTGGCTGGTGTTACTCAGTGGTTAGAGCATCTGCCTGTGCACTGAAGAGTTGTGGGTTCGATTCCTGGTCAAGGGCATGTACCTGTTGCAGGTTCAATCCCCGGTCCTCGTTGGGATGTGTGTGGGAGGCAACCAATCAATGTGTCTCTCTCACATCGCTGTTTCTCTCTCATCCCTCTCCCTCCCTCCCTTCCACTCTCTCTAAAAATCAATGCAAAAGTATCCTCTTGTGAGAATGAACACAAAAAAATAAGTGAACTAAAATCGGAACTTGTTTTCCTGTTACCTACTAATCTTGCCATAGTCACTCATGTATTCAGTATCTACTTTTTATGTGGTGAGCATCTTCTGTGCAAAGTACTAAGTGTGGTTGCAGATGCTGGTTTCGTCTTTCTCTGAAAGCCCTTTTGTTATCAGTGCTTTTCACAAGCCTCCTTCATTTTCAGTCTTAACATTTATCATGCAGCTCTTTGAGTTCCAGCTCACTCTTCTGTTTGTCCTGGGGAAACGCTGCCGCCCCATCTTTTGTGTCTGCTCAGTAAGGTTTTGTCTCACCAGAGTTCCCTGTGTACTTATTTGTGGTCTTTCAGTGCTTTTTTTCTTTTCTTTTTTGTAAGACCGTGACACTTAATGACCTTGTCTTTAGTTTAGTTTCTTTAACACCTCCCATCTCTCATGAGTCATCTTCCTGTTCATAGCTTTTGATCACAAGCCTGCTCTTGGTGTGTGTGTGTGTTTGCGTTTTGAGCCTGCTTTTGTGGTGTTTGGTGGTAAGTGAATGATGAAGTCCAGGGTTTCCTTCCTAGGCTGTCTGTGCTTTCGAACGAGGACACTTTCCTCAGCTTCACACTTCGTCTCCTTTACCATCCAGGTCTTTCTCGTTGGCCAGTTTTAAATCTAAAATAGCACCCTCTAGATCAGCGGTTCTCAACCTGTGGGTCGCGACCCCTTTGGGGGTCGAACGGCCCTTTCACAGGGGTCGCCTAAGACCATCGGAAAACACATATTTCCAATGGCGATTCATAACAGTAGCAAAATTACAGTTATGAAGTAGCAACGAAAATAATTGTATGGTTGGGGGTCACCACAACATGAGGAACTGTGTTAAAGGGTCGCGGCATTAGGAAGGTTGAGAACCACTGCTCTCGATATTTCCGTTTTCCTTGGAAAATCTAGAATAGCTGCAGGAAAAGACATTTATCAGCACAGGGGATGAGATTTCTAAAGGGCACTCGAATGAGAGGCACAATGTTAAGGGCCACTTCCTGGGTGCACTTCTGTTTCCCCGCCTGTAAAATGGGGTGAAATGGAATGATTATCACAGGGCTGTTGTGGAGAATGAGTCAGTGTGTGGCGGTCACAGTGTGCGTTCAGTGACTTATCACTGCCGTTACTGTTACTGCTGTTAATCTCCACCACCACTAACCCTTACCTTTTCCCCAGTTTTCTCAACTAAACCACGGAAGCATCTTCCAGAGTCTAGAGCATACCTTGGACTGAGTGTGTAGCACAATAATGTTACTTCTGTTTTCTTTTCAACTTAGTCCAAATCTTTTTCAGCGTGTTTCCACCCTCGTTGTCCTAGATGCTAGAGAGTTATATGGAAACTTAATAATCAGTGCTACTTCCTTGACACCACCTTATCATATCCGTTTTTTTCCTACAGTATACCTTTTTTCTTTAATCCTCACCCGAGGACATTTTTTCCATTGATTTTTACAGAGAGTGGAAGAGGTGGGGGGAGAGAAACATTGATGTGAGAGAGATACATTGATTGGTTACCTCCCACACATGCCCCAACGCGAGTGCCAGGCATCAAATCTGCAGCCTAGGTATGTGCCCTTGACCGGGAATCGAACCCACAACCCTTTGGTGCGTAGGCTGACACTCTAACCACTGAGCCACACAGGCCAGGCCTACAGTATACTTTTACTACAAGCATGAATCTGCTTTCTCTGACCTCCTCCAGGGAGCTCATGACTTGCTGAGATGAAGCATTCAAAGTTGCTGCTTTGAAGAGAAAATGTTCCCATGGTGATGGTGGAAATTAAATCTATTTAGTAGCATGATTATATTTTTACATGGAGAATGCTTTCTGGGAGTGAAAAAGACTGGGTCCCATCATATGCACACTAACCCCGTTATGCAAACTTCTCGCTTCTGTGGGTGCTAATATAACCATGTTAGACTACATAACCTAAAAGTTGTTTCCAAGTTTGAAATTCTGTGGCTCTCTTCAGCTACCTTGAGAGCAACCCCTCTGCCGATGGCCACCTCTGTTTGAGTGTATTTCCTGTAGCAGATGTTAATTCTGATCAGTTTAATTTAATTGCATTTTAACTATCTTCAGAAGACCTTTTTCTTTGAGATAACAGAAAACAAATTAACTTTGGCATAATTAAAAATGCAGTGGGTCATAAAAATTAAACAGTTTGATTTATTTCAGCTGATAATTAAATTAGCTTGGGGGCATTGTGTTCCCCATAATAATAAAAATTCATGTGATGTCTTCTTTGGGCACAGCCTCACAGCGGTACAGGATGGCAGAGAAGCCACGCATGTGAGAAACAGACTCCACATAAGTGGGGCTGATAGTTCCAGGTGGGAACGCCCAGGGTCCTGAGTTTAGTTTTTGCGAACTGAAAAGTCACTGGTGTCAGATATGGTCTTTAGGTCTCATGGCCGTTTTCTTATTTTTTTTAGAATGTTTCTGCTTCCCAATAATTGTCAGAATACAGAAGTAGAAAAGAATTTAAATAGCATTGCCTGCTTTGCAAAAATTGCGTGAACGTGCAGAGTCTGAAGATCACATAGTCATGGGGCTTTACTTCAGTAATCCATTGTCATAAGTACACTCCAGGGCAGGTCTGTGAATTTGTCCATCTCTGATGTGTGTATGTTACAACCAATCACTTTAAAAAATTGTTTTTTTATTGACTTTTTTTTTTTTTAGAGAGAGTGGAAGGGCAAGGCAGAGAGAGAGAGAGACATTGACGTGAGAGCAAATATCCATCAGCTGCCTCCTGCACGCCTCGAGCCCTTACCAGGATCGTACTGGAAACCTTTTGCTGCATGGGACGATGTGCAACCAACTGAGCCACACCATCCAGGGCACAACTAATCCCTTTTAAATCGTGTTCATATTAAAGTGTTTGGGGCACTGTTAGTTGGGGGCTGATTTACACAGACTCCTGGTTTCTCTTTTTCTAGATTTCTGAACTTTTCCCCATCTCAAAGCAACATGAAGCTTTCATCACTGCCAGTGCAGAAGACATTGGTTGAATATGCGTTCATTCTTTTTTAGCCAACTTTGGAAAAGAAATTTGAAGGGGGAAGAAACTAGACTTTAAATGTTTTGGAGAAGTGCGCATTTTGTTTATTTCCACAATTACTGTGTTTCCTAGGCCAAAAGGCAGGAGATAGAATTGAATTCACCGTAATAGTAATACAAAGTGTTTTGAAAATCCCCCATTAACCCAGTGGGGCTCCCCTTCCCCTCAGCCTCCTCTCAGATGGTTGGCGTGGAGGTGAGAGTGGGGGTACAGCTCGTGCCCTTGCTCATGCTCCGTGGTTTGGCCACCACTGGTGTCCACCAGTCTGTTCCCCTTTGGCTTGGGCTCTGTGCAGTCCTGTTAGCTGCCGGGGCTGCCAATGTGTGATGGCCCTTCAGCATTTTTTCCTTTTCGACTAATCTGGCCTGCAGGCCCCTCTTGTGAAACACTATTTTACTTGAGGTGTGTAAAGCAAAGTTGTGCTGTTCATGGCATATTAGAATTATCGTAATTAAATAAAACAACTCTATTAGCTTCTATTGACTGTTACTTATAGCTGCTCTTCTGGGAGCGGGGTTGAAGGGTAATATGAAGGACAGGTGCCTTTTGAGTGTGACCTGGCCAGACTTGTATGTCTGGCTTCATGTTCCATTGGGGGAAGCTCTTCTCCAAGAGACTCCAAGATATCCTAAAAGTAATCTTTCTGGGTCGTCGTTTCTGTTGTCTGGAAATATCTGTGAATTTGGTGGAACAACATGGAAACTTGCTGTTTATGTTTGTATGGAAAATAATACAATAATTAATAAATAATAATACAAGAATAAACTGTTTCACATACTCACAACTGTAAACCTACTTTTGCCCCACCCTGTACGTTGGTTCAGAGAAAAAGGGGCCATTCTGCCCCTCAAATAACATAATTTTTCACGTGATATGTTCCCTTGAAGCTCATGTTATATGACAAGAACATGGGGTCTGTTATTGTATAGAAAATGGAAGATTGAACAAAATTTGTAAACATTTGAATAGAGAGACAGACAGTCATCTAGCCCCCAATCTCCTTCATGCCCCATGAATCTAGCCGTTGAGGTGTCTGACAAAACTATCATTTTATGGTCTGTGAAAGTTCCTACCTTTGGATTTTTCAGGTATGTGGTCTTTTACAAGTTGTCTCAAAGTGACATACTGGTCAGGCAGCAGAAGATCCTAGGTGGCAGCCAGTCTGACTTTTGACTAAGCTGTGCCAGACACTGTTAGGTTCCTAAATTACTTGATTCTTCCTTGTTCTTTAATGTCTCTCTAAACTGCAGAGGAAACCTCACTACCTATTCTCAGTGCCTGAAAGGACAAGATCTTTTGTGAATTTTTTTTCTTTAATTTATTTTTCTTTATTGATTTTAGAGAGAGAGGAAGGGAGAGGGAGAGAAAGAGAAACATCGATGACAGAGAGCATCGATTGCCTGCCTCCCGCATGCCCCCCACTGGGGATTTGGCCCACAGCCTGGGCATGTGCCCTGACCAGGAATCGAACCGGTGACCTCTTGGTGCATGGGTCGATGCTCAACCACTGAGCCACACCGGCTGGGCGTGAATTTTCTTTTTCTTTTGCTTTGGTAAGTTCTTGATGTCCAAGTTCCTCCAAGATAGTACCCAAATTAATTGTAGAAGGGACTTGAGATTTTTGCCTATTTTGAGTGTGGAAAGACGAGAACTATTCCATGAGTTGCACATTTTGGTTAATGGGAACACTGCTTACCTGTTTATAAGGGCAATGGTGGCCTATTCCGTTAGCACCTGCTCTGAGGAATGTGACGGGCTGAGTGACCGTATAGGGTTGGATCCATCGTGAAGAAATCACTGCCCGTGATTGTACTAAACTTCCATAATTGTTAGCTTGTACAAGAGAGTAAGTGAAGGGGGAGAAAGTGGAGTTTGAGAGACAGACCATCATCACCTTCCTTTTCTTTACACTTTAGAAGTTCACCTGGACCCCTACCGAACGTGGTGTCCCGTCGCAGACTGCCAGACAGTGTGCCCCGTGGCATCGGGGGACCCAGGACAGCCTGTGCTGGTGGAGTGCCCTTCCTGCCACCTGAAGTTCTGCTCGTGTTGCAAGGACGCTTGGCATGCCGAGGTCTCCTGCAGAGACAGTCAGCCTGTCGTCTTGCCAACAGAGCACGGGTAAGAAAACAAATGTGGTATTTGGGATTACTCACTGGTTTTCTCCGAAACACGAAATCTGTTGCTTGGAGGAGTTATCTTGTGATGGAATTTAGCAATTCATGATTTTCCTGCAGCACTTTATGAGAAGTGTTGGCAAGTTAACAAAGAATAACCCGAACAGGCATTTCCAGAGGGATTTTAGTTATTTCCCCCGGAGAATCTTTCAGACTGCTGACATTAGTGAGTATGAGTTTTGGTTTTTCTTTCGTTAGAGAGTCACACGGTCCACTGGTTCCCAGTTGGAAGCCATTGCTTGTCCACAGCCATTGGCTTGGGTACCACACCCACCAACTATTGACACAGCTCATTCTTCCTGCTTGCAAAGTGTGCAGAAATTATTTTCTTACCTCACTAAATTGCCAGCTCAGGGGGTGTGCCAATCATATCAGAGCGAATACAGCCATAGAAACAACAGCCCTTCAGTGCAGTGCGGTGCTAAATTCATAGGTCCTAGAGGAAAGCGCTTATCTCTCAGTCCTTCATGCTTTGAGAAGATGGTGCCAAGGTTGAGATTTTGTTATGATGAGAAGCAATTAAACCTGTACCTTTCAGCAGGGAGGGTTTTTATGGCAGCAGCAGGGCCCAGAGTGAGAGACCTTTGTGTTTGATCCCTTGCTTTGCCCGAGGCTATGGCTGTTCTGCATCAGCAAGAACAGAAATGCCAGTGTTGTAGTCCAGTTGGCGTCGTCCCCCAGTGCCCTCAGACTGTGTGGAACCATTCTTCAGGCACAGCGACGCTACCTGGCTACGGTACTGTGCTTGAATCTCAGACCAAACAAATCAAGAGGGAAAAAAACTTCAGTACACATGGCAGGCATGTGCCCTTTTAGCCAGTACCTCTTCACTGCCACCACAGTAAGGTCCCCGGCTGTCACAGGACAGTGTAAAGATCCCACAGGGAGAAGGACTGAGTTCTGACATTGTCCCTTGGCATCCATGTGACCTTATGCAAGTCAACAATTAAAATCATAATTGTCCCACTGTATTGTAACCAATATAGGTTATTGTGAGTACCAAATTCTCATAGTTTTTTTTACAACACTGTGAAGTTGATGTCTCTGTGCTGGGTGGCAGTTCTGATGAATAGCAGCTCAACCCAGTGCTATGGCTCACCTAGCCTTCCCTCCCACTTTCCCCCGTGGTTTATTGTCCCCGGAGGCTGTGACCTTGTATTGGCCTATCTCTCTGTTTGGAGCAGGTCTTTTCAGTGACATTGGCATTTACTGTAAAGTATTGATTATTGACTCCCCACAGCCTCCGTCATTTGTTTATTTGAACAGCTCATTAGATGGATTATCTATGCCTCGGCAGATCCTGAGCGCGTTTTTCTGCTGTGTAGCAGACTCACACTTCTTATTCAGACAGTGTGTGCTCAGGGAATGAAATACTAATTTGGCAAAACAATGAACTAAATCAACTGTGGAAAATCCGATTATATAGTTCACTCAAAGCCAAAGATAAATAAATTAAGGTCTGTTTTGTCTTGAGTTATCTGAACAACTAATAATTTCTCTCCTATTTTCACCCCTACCCTTTTCCCTGGGGGCGAATTAAGCACAGGAAACGGAAAGTTCACTACCTACCCTGCAGGAGCCCTAGGAATCCCACTGCTGACCTTAACACGGAATCTAGAAGGGCACTATTTTACTATTAGTTATATTTAGCCCCCTCCTACCACGGCTCTGGTTAGTGTACACCCTGGAGGGCCTTGCTTTTTAAACAAACTCAGGCAGCATTCTGCATCCCCACCCTACAATTTGTCATGCACTTTGTTTCTAGGGCCCTCTTTGGGACAGATGCAGACGCCCCCATCAAGCAGTGCCCAGTCTGCCGGGTGTATATCGAACGCAATGAAGGCTGTGCCCAGATGATGTGCAAGAACTGCAAGCACACGTTTTGCTGGTACTGTCTCCAGAACCTGGACGTAAGTGCCGCGGGGGAGATTCTCCTGGGTGGTCTTTCTCTTTGCCGTACCTGTGCAGCAGCCAGGGTCTGCCGGCAGGCCTTTCTTTCAGAATATTGAGCCTCTTTTTGCCCTGTGAAAGAATTTATTTTTCAGAATGAAACTTCCTGAGCCTGATACTTTGGACATCTGTGAAACCTCTCTTTGATTACCTTAGGAGTGTCACCTTAGCTTTAAAAGGCAAGCTTTTGTTCTCGGGACATTTCCTGCATTGGGGGCATTGTCTCATTCTGTCATGTAAACGGCTGTTCGTGTATTCGTTTTATGTTGCTGTTGTAAAAAATTACCGAAAAGGTTGGCTTAAAACGACACACATTTCTTATCTTTAGCTCTGTGCCTTAGAAGTCTGATGTGGATGTCACTGGATTAAGATCAAGGTGTCCTCGGGGCTGCATTTTTCTTCTGCAGGCTCTTGGCGAGAATCCATTTCTTGGCCTTTTCCAGCTTCTCGAGGCAGCAACATCACGTGTCTCTGACCCTTCTTTCATAGTCACAGCTTCCCTCTGACCACAGCTGGGAAAGCCTCTCTGCCATTAAGGACCAATGAGATCAGATTGGGCCCATCTGGAAAATACAGGATAATCTCCTCTATCTCAAGGTCTTAATTTAAACACACTGCTAAAATCCCTTTTGCCACATACAGTAACATTTTCACAAGTTTTGTGGAAAAGCCATGGGCATCTTTAGGGGAGCAATGATCCTGCCCACCACAATTAGGTTGTTTTCCTCTGTTTGAATTTAAAGTAAAAAGCCATTCAAATCAGTGGTGTCTCTCAGATAACTATCTCATCATTGGCATGACAGAGGTATTGCTACTGTTTTGTCAGACTTCCCTTCTAGAAAAAGAGGTCTAATCCTTTTCCTAACCATTCATGAACTCTGTCTTCTCAAATTCAGGTGTCGTTTCATTCAGTCCTGTGCTAAGGCTAATGGTAACCTCAGAGTTAAAAGGGGAGTGAAGGACTGTTGAGAATTCATTCTACTGTTTTCAATTGCAGTGTTTTAGAGTTTGAGGCAGCCTAAGTTGTTTCTAAGTTGTTCCCTGTTTTATCAGTTTGGACCTATGAAATATGTCTATACCAGTGTAAGCCCTCAGTCATGGGTGGTCATCCTGTCCTCCGCTGTCCATTCTAATGGCTCCGATTTTGCTTCAGTTCAATAGGCAAGTCTTGTCATACCCAGTTGGGGCGTGAGTGTGCCGCTGACGTGGGATGCGTGCTGGCCACCACGTGCCTGCTTTTTAACTGAAAATTCAGTGAGTTGTTTAGGATGACATCTCTGAGTAAAAATCTTAATCAGTTTTATGTCAGTGTTGCAAGAGGTATAAATGGAGGAGAAGAAAATTGACATGTTAGACTCTAGAAGCTTAGCAGCTCAGGTTGAGAGAAACGTTTTCATTGTCTTTTAAAAATTCTGTTACAACCCTTGAATTACAATTATGTTTGATAGTTGAGACCGCGCCTAAATCCAAATGAGTGATATTCTTGATGAGGATTTGACAGCTTGCACACCCCTCACGCTTTACAGAT
Source organism: Tadarida brasiliensis (assembly GCA_030848825.1). Taxonomy (NCBI): domain Eukaryota; kingdom Metazoa; phylum Chordata; class Mammalia; order Chiroptera; family Molossidae; genus Tadarida; species Tadarida brasiliensis. The sequence continues at coordinate 79,961,566 of CM061264.1, forward strand.
GGAAGAAGCCTTTTTTGTTTTGTCTTGTTTTCCTCTAGGTTTCACCAGAATATTAATTAGATTCAGACCCACAAGCAGGCTGAGCCCATGAGGTTCTCTTTAGGAAGCAAGAGTGTAAGGGAATCAATGTGCACGCCAGACCTCTCCATCCTCTGGCCGAAATATGTCTGTGGTATGGAACTGCAAAGAACACACTGTTCTGTTACTTGCACTGTTCTGAGAGGAGCTGGTACAGATGTCAGGTGGCCAGACACACAGCATCTTTTTCTGGTCATTGTTTTCGGAGACCTCCTTTTCTCGGTTTCAGCCAGGGACACTGGCTTGTTGGTAATGATGTTTTCCTGTAGACAAGTGTTCTGTGGCAGATGGTGGTGTTGATCCTTGTTCGTGGGAACGTTTTGGAGCGTGGGTCCAGGAGAAGAGTGATTGTCCAAAAGCCAGGCCCGAGACAGATGCCAAACGGAGAGATTTTGAGTTTTGCTTGGGCATCAGATGTGTTCCTGCCTCATCCTCATCCGTACTGTTTCAGAGGATGAGGTCTTCTTCTTCTTCTTTTTTCAATTAGCAATAGTCATGCCCGGGACAGACCTCATTGGCTACGATACTGCCACTGCACAAAGCTAGGTATTCTTTTTTGGGGGCGGTTGGGTTTAAATGTTTATTAAGCCAAGCTTTTAAGTGATATCCACTTACAGTGTGTAAATAAATACAGTCCGCATGTAAGTAAAAGGCTCTTAGATGGGAATTAATGGGAAAATTAAAGAGCCCTCTGCATGCTGGAGCCTCCCCACTCGCTGGGCTGATGCCAGGGGACCATGTTATAGTTGAAGAGTTCAGTGACAAACCAGAAGGAGGTTAGCTCGACTCCACCTGCTGGACGGATTTCAAGACAGATAATTTCCCCACATTATAGTAGATTGGGTTATAGCAAGACGATAGTGTAGATTTTACATTCACAGATTGGCTGGAATTAGACAAATTAAGCATCTCTTCTGGATGCCACCCTCCCTATTACCGTAATTAGTAAGAGATCACAGGCCACACAGGTGGTTACAAAAATAGATAACTCATAGAGCAATAAATATCTACAGTTAGCAGAGCACAAACTTATAAAATGTGCCTTTTCCCGTAATGCGCAGAATATCAGTGCATGTTCGTGACGTACAGTCCGCAGGCTTCAGAGTGGTAAGGGAGCGTTTGTAAAGAACCGACACTCAAGTGCAGAGCCCAGAGCAGGAAGCTGCAGACAGACGAGAAACACACAAAAGATAGAATCCTCGTTCTTTACCTCTGATTATCCGCCTTGACACCACAATTAGCTTATCGCCCTTCACGTATCTTAAAAGCAACACTTTGTAACCTATGTATAAACTTTAAAAAAGATTAATCATGAGACAAGCAAAAATTGATTAACTTAAAAGCACTAAAATCAATGAAACTTAAATATATATTTCTGTGGATGGGGCTTCTAAATATATATTTCTGTGGCTGGGGCTTCTAAACCCTGTTATAATGCCCCCAAAATGTTTTGATAGAGTTTTTCAAATTCCCACAAAAATCTATTTTACAATCATTTCAGATAATAGAAGGAAAAAAGTCCCAAACTGGAAAATAAAAAAAAGGTCGAAATCTCACAAAGTGACTGAATACCCACGAAGATATGTGACATTTGTATGTTCCCTTAACACTTTATCAAGTGCTATGTAAGGTAGTTGTCATGCTATTCTGAAACCAATCTCATTTAAGAAGATACAGTTATTCCTATTCTAATTCTAAAATGAAAAGCGCTTATTTCATATCATGTGCCTCTCAGCAAGGTTGACATCTACTTGGTTGTACTTACCGCCGTCACCTGAAAGCTTCGTCAAAGCTCCGTGGCAGCCGTGAACTGTAAAATTTGAGAACTAACACTACTACGTTCTAACTTCTTAAAGGTATTCTTGAGCTGTTCTAAAGCCACTTCAGCCTAGAACAGTGTCCCCTAGAAACTTTGCCAAGGAAAAAATCTCCATAATCTAATGTGTTTGGGACTCGCTGGATTAAATAAACAGTTTCCATGGACACACTAACATACCTTCCACACCTTCAAGAAGCAGCTCTCCCCGAACTCCCGTGACCTTCCAGGGAACGCCCAGAACCCCCACTGGATCCCAGGATACTGGTTTCCAGTGGAGCACAGTTTGAGACATGCCATTTGAAAGTAAATTTTCTAAAGTAGTGGTTCTAAAATCGTAGTGAACACAAGGGTCCCATGGAAGGCATGTTAAAGCATAGATACCACACCCCACTTCAGAGGTCTGCAGTGGGACCTGGGAACTTGCATTTCTAAGACACACCAAGTGAAGCCGACGGTGTGAGGACCACACTTTGAGTGGTGTCATCTAGACAATGTCCCACACAAATTCCAGTTGCAGGAAGCCCTCCCTCGGCCTCAGGGAAGGTTGCATATGGCATTTGCCACAACCAGTTAGCTGGTTAGATCAGCCCAGTGACACGTGAGAAGGTCCCAGGGCACCTTGGTGGGCTGGGGGAGCACTAGACGTGACTCTTGCCTCTGCCCCTCCTCACCAGGTGACCAGGCACAATGACTGCACCTTAAAAGAGGAATGATAGCAGCCGCCTCTCAGGGGATCTGCGAAGCTTAAAGGAAACTGTCTCACAAAAAGCATCATACAAGTGTTATTAATCAGAAGACTGTGTCAGTCCCAGCAGGAAAATCCCAGATGAGTTTTCTATCTTCTGCCACTACTGAGCCTTTATGAAAGCGCATTTCAGCAGCGAATGAAGAGAAAAGAGGCTAAAAACAAAGAAACCTGCAATGAGAGGAGAATATATAGTGGATTACTTAATTTAAAATATCTAATTGTTGCCCTAGCCAGTGTGGCTCAGTAGTTGGAGTGTTGGCCCGCACACCTCAGGGTCATGGGTTCAATTCCTGGTCAAGGGCATGTACCTGGGTTACACGTTCAATCCCCAGCTCCAGTGGGGGTCGTGCAGGAGGCAACCAATCGATGTGTCTCTTTTACATTGATATTTCTCTCTCTCCTACTCTCTCCCTCCCTTCCACTCTCTCTAAAAAAATCAATGGAAAAATATCCTCAGATGAGGATTAACAACAAAAGAAACCAACTAATTGTTTAAAAAAACATCAACTCACAATCAAAGTCCTTAAGGCTTGGAGGTAGTGTTTAAAAGTTCTAGTGTGTTGATCTTTGAACACACTCGCTCTTCTATTCTACCATGTTATTAATGCTGGTTAAATTTTAACATCAAGAGAATGTGAAAAAAAATTCCTCCACTCAGAGACATATTAATTAGATCTAAAATATTTAGCTGAGACAGTTCCAATCTTGCAAGCTACCGAGGTGGGAGGATGAGGTATTCTTTTTTTTTTTCTTAATCCTCACCTGAGGATACTTTTCCATTCATCTTCAGACAGAGTGGGAGGAAGGGAGGGGGAGAGAGAGAGAAACATTGATGTGTGAGAGACACATCAGTTGGTTGCCTCCCTCACGACCCCTACCAGGGCCGGGACTGACCGCAACCAAGGTACATGCCCTTGACTGGAATCAAACTGGCCAGGGCGGATGAGGTATTCTTAAACTTCTGCTCTCCACTCTCTAGTCGCTCATTTATCCATGCATTCACCTGTGTCCCATTTAAAATGAATAGCACGTTTCTCCAGCCTATCTTCCTTACAGCTGTTCTGTTTCTCTTGTCCCTTCAGCAGCCAAGCCTCAATAGAGCATAATCACCCCGAGCTGTTGACACTTACCTCCAGTCATCGGCATGCCCAGATGGCCGCTTGGTCACACCCTGACTACATTCCTTCAAGGCTTCCAGTGACTGCTTTTGGATCAAATCCAAGGGACACTTCAGCCCTCATCTTCCCTAGATTCTCTGCGGCCTTTGACATCTTGACCACCTCCGTTCAGTGATTCCGCCTCTTCAGGCTTCCCTTCTGTGTTTCTGGCCACTTCTCAGTTTCTTTTCTAAGCTCTTCCCTTACCCATTTTTACATGTGTATGTTCAACAGCTTGTTTGCCTCTCAGTCTATACTGTCCCTGGGTAACCTCATTTATTTCTGTGGTTTCTTGTACCCCATGCACACGGATTCCCGTCTGTTTTCCCAAGTCCACATCTGTGTAACCAGCTGCCTTTGGAACAGTACTGCCTGGATGTCTCAAGTGTCCCTCGAGTTCAACACATCCAAACTGTGGTTGTCACCTGCCAACACAATCCATCTCTGTGTTGTTGTTTCTCTCAACAAAGCCACCACCTTCTACCCAGTGACTTCCCCCTCATCTGCCATTTCTCCCTATTTCCCCCTCTGGTTATTTACCGCCTGAATATCTCACGATTATATTTTCCTCCTCTCCATCTCAACCACCGGCATTTCATCACCGTGCTTACTACAGCCGCCTTCTAGCTGCCTTGCTCCCAGTCCTCTCCGTCCATACCACACCTCCGACAGAGCTGCCTTTAGGAGATCATTGGTCAGCCCATTCATCTCCTTTAGACTCAGTCAAGAGTCTCACTGATGACGATGTTTTCGCCTGGTGATATATAGAACTATGGCGCTATATGTAGTTGAAAGATCATGGGCTTGGAATTCCTGGAGGCCGTTATTAATATCACCAGAAAGAGCCTTTGCTTCCCCTGCGGTGATCTGATGTGGTTAATATCCCTCTCTCAATTCAAAATCACATGTTCACTGAAACCTTTCTCTGTGTTTTTCAGAACGACATTTTCCTCAGACATTATGACAAAGGGCCATGTAGGAACAAGCTCGGCCATTCGAGGGCCTCAGTGATATGGAACCGGACACAGGTACCCTGACCTTAAAAGGAGCCTGAGATAAACCAGACTCGCGATGGCTTGAAAAGTCTACCCATTCATCGTCCCCATTTACCCTGCTTACCCGGCCAGCCTGGGAGGTCCTGGGGCGTTCTGGGGCGGGGCCAGGGGGAGTAGTGTAGCAACGGCCTGAAGTTAATTCATGAGCACAGCACTCTTGAGAAGTGGAGAGGCGGGGCACCAAAGTAGCCAAGTAATTAACAGTGACTTGCAGAATGAGGGCAGGTGTTCTTTCCTTCTGAAAAAAAAAAACCGGTGGAATGACTTTCCTGAAGCCCTGTCCCGCACACTTGCTGTGCAAGGCAGTGCTCTAAAGCCCGACGAGCCGCCGGGGCTGAGCTCCCGCTCTACGTGCCATTGTGGGGTTCTGTGACAGGTTCAAAGGGAGCCCTGGTTTATTTTTAATAGCGTTTCATATTTATTAAAGGCCATGTTCCTTTTGAAGGAGGCTGTGTTAATAGCCTAGTAATCATTGTTAACATCCCTAGGAGACTGTTGAGGAAACTCAGGTAGAGAGAGCCAACACCAACATTTCATGATTATACGGAGCTGGTGCCAGAGCCCGAGTTTGCATTTGGCTTGTTCTGCTCACCTTTGGTTTAGTCCCTGGTATCTCCCTGGTTTATGCCGTTCAGACCATTGCTGGGGACTGGATGAAAGGTCCCATGATTGTGACTGTTTTGTGTGTCTGAGACGGTGCCTTAGTTCAGGCTGCTATCACAAGTGACCATAGATGGGTGGCAGAACAACAGGAATTTATTTCTCACAGTTCTGAGACTGGAAGTTCAAGATCAGGGTGCCAGCAGGGTGGGGTGGGTTCAGGTGAGGGCTCTCTTGTTGGTTCACAGATGGCTGTCTTCTTGTTGTGTTCTCACATGGCAGAGGGTGAAGAGAGAGGAAGCAAGCTATCTGGGGTCTCTTCTGATAAGGGCACTAATCCCTTCATGAGGCCTCCACCCTCAGTCCTAATTCCCTCCCAAAGAACCCCATCTCCAGACATCATTATATTGGGGATTAGGGTTTCAACATGAATTTTGAGTCCATAGCTGATGGCAGAGTACACCTATAGGAAGATTTAACTGCTCAAATCATTTTGTTTTTGTTTTCTAAATTTCCAGGTGGTTGGGATTCTTGTGGGGTTGGGCATCATTGCCTTGGTGACTTCACCCTTGCTGCTTCTGGCTTCCCCGTGTATAATCTGCTGTGTCTGCAAGTCCTGTCGGGGCAAGAAGAAAAAGCACGACCCTTCCGCAACCTAAAGATCCCTGTTTGTGCCCGCGTGCCACACATACGAGACAGCACAGTGATAAAGCCCCACTTAGTGAACTCGCCTCCTTTTTCTTGCCAAATTTTGGAAGTGCCTCTGTGTCCAGACTTTGAACTTGCCTGCCCGCCTGTGGCATCAGAAAAGGCCAAGCACTGGTGTGTGTATTCCTGTGTAAAGAGCATCGGGTTCTGCAGTCCAGGTTGTGTCTGTGGAGCGTGTCAGAAGCTTCGGGTTCTTGGGAAGGAACTAACACCGCCTCACTTGACCATCGGAGGGATCCCACGGGACTGTTCAACTTCCAGCCACATTCAAGGAGCCCGAGTGAACATTCAGTGTAATAAAGGTGTTGTCATGGTTGGCAGCACGCATGCTAATTGAGAAGCAGGGTCTGTGCTGTGTTGATTTGACGACCATGGGAAACATGGGGGAAACCCCGTGGATAAGACTATTTCAGGGAGCATTCTCGGCGGAGTGATAAAGCAGGCTGCTTATCTCGGGAGTCGATACGGTGGCTCCACCTCTGCCAGCTACTGGGTGTGCTGTCCCGACATTCCCACAGTGACTTGGCAGAAACACAATAGGTTTCTCCTTGTGTGATCTCAGCTTCAAGCCGGAGAAACTGCTGTGCAGAGGAAGTTGTCCCTTCCCAGTAAAAGAGTTTCACATATAAAACAATATGGTCTAATTTAGTCTCTCTCCCTTGGCAAGTGTAACTTTTTTAAGGTGGTAAACTCTTCTCGTATAGCCAATAGCTGCTGTCTGCAGGCTTGTTTTACATGAAGTGTTTGGGTTGAGTGGCAGAGGTTCAAACCTTCATCATAGATAGCAGGGCCCTTTCTTGAGCTCTGTGTTCATACACCCCAAAGACTTAGAATTAGACCTAAAAGTACACACTAAGAGTGAGTATTCAAGTCCATGTGTACATCTAGAACCCATGTATCTCGCTGCCTACCTAGAATTTCTATCCACTGGGCATGCCTGGATAGACACACAAAATAATAGTGTGATTATTACACACACTAGTGCAACACACAAAAGAAATGTCTGTGTAAAAGCCATTCTCTATTTCTTCCTGTGACTAATCTTGTTTATTATAAATCAACCTAAAGATTTTTTGCATATTGTATATATGAATTTTGGTTGCAAGTTCTTAACTTACGCAAGTATAGACTCATAAACATAACTCTTTTAAAACAATACTTAGTACGACATCATGCCATCTCAGTTTGTAAAAGTACTGATCAATAATCATGTTATTTATGGTTTTTTTGGTGGTTGTTTTAGCGAGAGGAAGGGAGAGAGAGCGAAAGAAACATTGAAATGAGAGAGAACCATCAATCAGTTGCCTCTTATATAAGCCCCAACCAGGGACCAAACCTATAACCTAGATATGTGCTCTGAGCAGGAATCGAACCTGAGACCTTTTGGTGTACAGGACAGTGCTCCAACCAACTGAGCCACCTGGCCAGATTATTTCCATATTTTCAAACAGAGTTCAGAGCAGCTGTCTTCTCAGCAGTTTAATATCTGTCAGGGCAATCTGAATACTTTTCTGTATGTACAAGGCACTGATGGAACAAAATTACATAAGAAATAAAATGAACCCTGGCCAGTTTGACTCAGCCGTTAGAGCATTGCCCTATGGACCAAAGGGTCACAGATTCAATTCTAGTCAAGGACATGTACCTGAGTTGCGGGTTCGATTCCCAGCCCCAGTGGGGGTTGTGCGGGAGACAACCAATCGATGCCACCCCCCCCCATCTCTCCCTCCCTGCCTTCTACTCTCTCTAAAAATCAATGGAAAAATATCCTCGGGTGAGGATTAATAAAAAAAATAATAAAATAAATTAAATGACTTATTTTTCCCATTATACCATTAGAGTTTGAATACACGGGTTTTGAAAAGACAATTTCTTCTCCAATGACAGGATGACATAATTGCCATGAGCAGTGTGGCCTGGTGCCTCCTGAGCACTGTATTGAATGTTTACGGAGCCAGGGGTACCGCTTCAGGAACTGTCAGGACCTAGGATATGTTCTGAAGTAACTGGATAACTAGATTATTAAACTGCTGCTATCCTGGACCTATTTTTAAAGAATAATGCTTTGCCTATGTAATGGAATGTATCCTCAGTGGGGATATGTATATTTAAGGAATTTTAATTCACACGTACATATTGTTATATATATAGTACTTTCGGTCATGTATATTTTTATTTACAGTTTGTATAGAACATTGACAAGAACTCTGGGAAAACTTTTGAATGGCAGCCAACCAAAAGCATTTTTATCATTTATTAGAAATTTCTCAATATTAAGTGTCTTTATTTTCCTTGGAAGCTCAAACACTTCAGAAAAAAACAACAACTCTCTTCTATCAATGCATTTCATAGTAGTATAAATTTAAATGTATATATATTTAAATAATTTGCTTTGTCTTACACTGCCTCATCACAGTAAAAGGCATTTATAACTGCTCAGGGGAATCACAGGAACTCAACTGAAGTTGAATTTTTGTATCAAGAATGTCAGTACTGCACAGTGTACTCCTCAGTTAGTAAACTCTTTAAGCTTGCCTCCACAAAGGATCTTAAAACGGGCTAATTTCAAGTAACCTGAAAGGCTGTGTTATTAAAGGCGGGGCTCCTGAATTTGGAGTAAAGTGGAAGAAAATATCTTATTTCCTTGGAAAAGTGGAAGGAATGTTTTTCTCACAGAGATACTGTTATAACAGAATTAGCTCTTTGTGTGTGTGTGTTTCAGGGGGAGGATAAGGAGTGGGGTTGTTTGTCAAACAGATTTGAAATAACTGCATTTAAGTTTTTAAATGTTGAAAAGTACCTGGTGACTTCTTCCTTAAATAGGTGAATTGGCCTGTGTGAGATTGTCAGAAGCAACAGGAACAGATTGGTAGGTAAAATCCGTCTATTTCTGGTGCGTTAGGGTTGAGGTGTAAGCCCATCAAGAGTTTGTTTATAAAGGAGAGAGCCGACAACTTTGGTAACAGAGACTGATGTTATCGTTTTGGATAATTCGCCCGTGAATGGATTCAATCTTGTCTCCTCCCTCTGTCAGCTTTAGCCTTTCCTAGTGATTCTCATTCTGTACTAGGAATAAATCTGGGTCTACGTGATCATGTTTGGATGTTGTGGCAAAATCTTTTTGTGTTTGGAGTGATATAGTCCATTTGAAATAGAAATTTTAAAAAATTCTTCACCAAAATTGTAATCTGGATGCAATAACTTACCATTCAGAAACACCCCTGGGTTTGTCAGGGCATAGCATCTGGCCGTCGCCCCTTCTAGGAATTTTTCTTTTTTTCTTAGGGAGGGAGGTGAGGAGGAAAGTCATATGGAAGGAAATTTTAGAATCTTAGGCATCCTGTTTGTTCATGCCATGGATGTTTGCTCTGGGCTTGAAATCTCTCTTTTGCAGGAGGTCTTTGAAAAATGAATAATTCACAGTGTTGATTTTCTTGTAGCCCGCATCACAAAAATTTTACCTACCCAAGTCTGAAAATCGAAATGCTTATTTGAATGTAAATCACTTCTTCTTGGAACCTCAAAATGACTCTTAAAGGTATTCAGATTCTAACTATGTATGTATTACTTTAACCTTTCCTACACAGTGCTTCTAAAAGACTTTCTGTTCATGAATGGATGCCTTTATGTGTATAGAATCATGTATATATGTGTAGCTTCAGAGACAGTTTCAGAATGCCTTTGGTGAATGACCTTTTTAAAAGCTGTCACAATTGATATCTATAGGCTATTACATCTCATGTTGATTCATAATCCTGTAAGTTTTGTTACGTATTTAAGAAATTGCTGCCATATTATATTTTTCCAATTATTTGAGAGGAAAATAGTTGTTTTTGTGTCTCTAGCCCCAATAAATGTGGAGCAGGAAAACAAGTGTGTTAACTCTTGTTGTGCTGTATGTTTTTAGACGTGTTTAATTTTATCATCTATGTGCCAACCAAGTCACTGTTAAATCCTAGGCCCAGAATTGACACCAAGTACCCAAATCTGCAATACTATTTATGGAAGTAACTCTTGCTACCTTATTTCTTAAAAGAAATGGGAGCAAATGTAATGCCTTCACTAGCTGCGGACTTTCTTGTATGTGTGATATTCCACAATGCCAGTGCACAAGCATTGATCATTATCCAGAGAAATAACCAATAATTTAGGTCTTTGATCATTCTAGTAAAAAATGCTGCCAGGCATCAAAATCATTAGTTCTGTAAAACAAGGGTCGGACCACATGCTCTCTAAGGTCAGTTCTAACCTTCCAAAAGTTTACTAGAGGAATGTGCTTCCTTGTTGATTTTTTTAAAAAAGGGATTTACATTAGAGTGTCAACTTGAGGTCATTTCCATTTGGTTAGTATTCAAGGCAGGACTCCCCTAAAGCTGGGTGCCAGAAGTTGGTTAACAACTAGAACTTGTTTTTCTATAAAACTTAAAGCTCACATTTGTATAGTGGTGTTGATAGCTTTTTGTTGAATATTACACGCTTCTAATATACCTGAGTACAAAGGTTTATAATTGACTTATAAATTGAAATTTTATTTTCTAAGCCTTTAGTTTTGAGGAAATCAGTAACATCATTTTAAAACATTTTGGGTGATAGTTTCTTAATTTGCTTAATCATTCCCTAGAATGTCAACATTATTTCATTTTTAAAGTGTGTTATTGTTTGCTAAACTTGAATTTGCATTTCCAAAGAATTATTGAATGAATCATTTTGTACATCAGTGATTTTAATCAATGCCTAACCAGCAGACTCATCGCAATATAAATTATGAATCTAGTGAGTTTGGAGAATTATAATAAGGATTTGCTGTAATTCAATTATTTCCATTTGTTAGATAATAAATGTAGGGTTGTGTGTTTTTTTTTAGACCCTAAAGATAGTACACAACTCTACGTTATGAGAAAAAAAATTTTCTTCAAATAATTTAATAGCAATTATAATGTTTTTAATATATTTTACATATGCCTTTTAAAGAACTTTGAGAACAATCCCATAAGATAAATGGATCAGAGCTATTTCACAGAGAGAGCAGTGGTTTTGTGTGCATGCCTTGCCAAGGGTCATGCTATGATGACTGGCAGCCAGAAAAAGAATGCCAGACTCCTTGGAAGTACCTTAATGCTCTTACACTCATCAATAATTCTGAACCTGCCTTCATGCTCATATCTATGAGTCCCAAGAGAATGCCCTTTCCTCTCAATTATTTGCATCAGTGGAGGTATATGTAAAAGAATAATTTATTATTTTGAATAATCACTTTGACTCTGTGTTTTGGTGTGTCTGACACGGTGCCTAGGGCAGATGGCCACCCCCTGAGATCAAACCAGTCACTGTGGGGCTCAGCTGGAGGAGAAGGGCAGGAGATGGAAGGTGATTCATTAACTAACTAGGTGGGGTGTATCTGACTTGTTAATATTGGAACTAGAATTATACTTCAAATGCCAAAATGTTTACCTCTTCCACACAAATACAAAGTGCATTCTCAGAGGTTCCTTTTTGATGTTTACAATCCAGCAATTGTTAATGCAGATCCGAATTCTTTCTTCCAGCTTGTGCTCTAATGTGTATTTCTGGCCTATCATCAAATCAGCTAACACTCAACAGCAAGAAATGCTCTGAATAGTGAACTTACCGAATGAATTTCTGATGTATATAATATATATAAAGAGGTTGTACTTTGAGTTCCATTTTTCTGCTTTTATGTTTTTCAATTTATCAGTGCAATTTTATCAGTCTTCCTTTTTTGTGTGTTAAAACTAGAATTTAGGCTTTTGGTGAGAAGGAAATTAAGTCTATATTTTCTTTTTGGAGGAGTAGACGGGTGGTTGACATTAATGCTATTGAACACATTCACATAAAATGAACATGAAGGTTTTCTTGAGGTGAGTTATGGGACTTCTGATGATTGATCGACCTGGACTTATTTTTTGTATCCAAGCCAGTTTATTTAACTAAAAGCAAACAAGTCCAGAGATCCACACACCACCCTGCATGGTGTGTCCTGAATTCCAGCCTGGCCCTGGGACTTTGGCACCGCAAGGGCACATGAACGGAGTGTTGGGAGAGCGCAGGCAAATCTGGTGTCAGCCTGGGCACAGAACAAGCAGGCAGCATCCTCTGTCCTCCCTGTCCTCTGCTAATGCATGGGGGGTGGGGGCGGGGGCAGACACCCAGCTTGTAATAAGATGACTTCAGTTCCAGGCCTGACTTCGCTCTAGACTGGTGGTGTGGTCCAGGGCCAGCCATTTATCATACAGCATCATTTCATCCGTCTTAGCCCTGGCTCAGGAGGAATGGATGAGATCACGAATGTCACAGTACTTCTGAGTGTTGTTTGTTAGGAGGTGGGAGGAGAGGGAGCCATTGCAGTACTGTGGGACATTGTGCTGCGTGAGCTGTGCGTGCTGCGGCTGTGAGTGGGGGTGATGAGTTTTCAGCCAGACATCCCAAAGGAGAAGAGGGGGGAGCTAATAGATTTCAAACTTGTAAAAGTGTGTTGAGGAAGGAATGACCTCAGTAAATATATTGTCTTTTTAGATTTAAAAATTTATGTTGCTTTTTTTCATGAAGGAGTAGTTCACAAGCACACATTTAGCTAATTTTATGCTCAATTAAAATGGAGGATATATGGGGAGAAAAAATGCAGAATTCATATCAATACAATATTTGGGGGGACAGAGGTTTACTATAAAACTTCCATTTACATGATTTCATAGGGTGTGCAAAGTACTTTCACACTTCATTTTGCTCTTCAAACTATTCTAGAAAGTAGGTGTTAATATGCCCTTCCCTCAATTTACAGATGGAAGATGAGTTTCAGGGCGACGTGACATGGCACCGGGTCCTACAGTGGGCTAGTGGCAAAGCTTGGAGTTTGAACCTACATGATGCATGAGCCAGCTCAGGACCTCTGAACATTATTATTATTATTATTATTTTTGAAGTGACTTTAAACAAAACATTTTATATTAACCTCAGTTTCTGTACATCAGAAGTTTGGCATGGGTGGCTGGGCTCTCTGCTCAGGTCTTACTGGGCTAAAGATCAAGGGGTTGACCAGATGTATGCTCACTAGTTGTGGGCAGAATTTAGTTCCTTCTCCCACCTTCCATGGGGCCCCTACTCTGCAAGCCACATCAAGTCCTTCTCATACTTCAGGTACCTTTGACCTCTTCTGCCACATCCCTCTGACCTCTATTATTTTAAATTTAAAGTGGCTAATAGGAACATGTTTATGCTTGTCATTTTCAACAGGAAATTTAACTTCTTGCTACTCTGTTTCCTTGCCCTGCGAAGCCAAACAGTTTGCAGACGTATCATGTAGCAAAAATTACAAGCTCAGGAAGAAGGAAGAGTGATATCGAGCTTCCTACAAGGGAATCTTTGATCTAAAGTGTCGACTGAGCCTGGCATGGCCGAGGTGTTAGCAGCAACCCTGCTTTTGGCTGGCGTCCTTGGGAGATCCACTTGGTCTTGACATGAGACAGATTTCCCCAAATGGACTTAGAAGAAAACTTGATCTCATTTTTTAATTTAATTTTTTTCTAGTATTTTTTAAAATGTATTTTTCAATTACAGTTGACATATTAGTTTCAGGTGTACAGCGTAGCGATTAGACAATTACATACTCTATATAGTGCTGATCTCATTTTTTTTTTTTTTTTTTTTTTTTTTAACAAACTTGCAGAAGATTCAGGATCGGATTGAATCTTTTGGTGGATTCAGGAAGGACAACTCCTTTCAAGAGCTGGTTTAAAGTACAGGATGGTGTTTCAACTCAAGTTGGACTGATAAAGCAATGGATTTGAGTTAGCCAGTTGCTGCCTATTCTTGAGGGGGCCTGCATCTCTCTCTCTCTCTCTCTCTCTCTCTCTCTCTCTTTGTGTGTGTGTGTGTGTGTGTGTGTGTGTGTGTGTGTGTGTGGCTGAACAGTTGGGAGTATGGATAGGCACATCTACTTAGGTACAAATTGTTATTCAGACTTAATACATTTTATTTTCAAAAGCAGAACACAAAACTACTAGATTTTAAAAACAGTAAATTAAAAAGTAAAAGTTAAGCCCTGGCCAGTTTGGCACAGTGTCAGCCAGAGGATGTAAGGGTCCAATTCCCGGTCAAGGGCACGTACCTGGGTTGCAGGTTCGATCCTCAGCCCAGGTCGGGAGTGCGGGAGGCAACCAGTCCATGTGTCTCTCTCACATTGATGTTTCTCTCTCTTTCTCCCTTCCACTCTAAAAATCAATGGAAAAATGGATTAACAACAACAACAAAAGTAAAATATTCAAAAAATGCTTTAAAAACATTTTGATTTTGGAACTAAAATATGTTTACTTTTCCATGTATTATTTGAAACCCACAATAAGCTGTTCTTACAGAAAATTGCTCCCACTTGTGACAAAATGTTTCCACTTAGGGCTTTGAACATTTGAGAGAAGAAATTTAATTTTGAGTAGTTATCCTAAAACTCACTTCTAGTGTTTTTGTGTGATGTCACAAATGTATCATAACCAAGGAAGTAAAACAAAGACTTGAAAAAAACTTCAGTCTTAATTTCCATTTTAATAAAAACAAAAATGTATGTTGATTGCATCTTAAAGTGAAAATGATGAAAAAAGACAGAAATGATGTATTCCTTCCCTATTACCCATTCACAAGCTACAAGATGTTTCGAAAATGTTTCCACATAAACATCCTCAATGAATTCACCCTGGAAGGAAGAGAAGATGACCTGGACGCATTACTCAAAGTGAACTGCTGAGGACTAGAAACCTACTTGACTGTTTTATTTTCTAATTTTGTCTTTAAAATTTATCTACAAATTATAATCTCCATATTACTTTGATTTTATTTTAAAGATAACATTGTAAATTACATGAGTAAAATTAACTTCTTAGAGAAGCTTCATCTTGTTTCCTCTAGTACCCACAGTGTATATCCCTGGGGTGCCCCTAAGCCTGTTTGAGAAGCATGGGCCCCTAGTAGAACACACTGAATCAAGCAAGTCCATTTAGGTTACTGGTCTCATTATGAAGTATGTATTCAGTACCCTCTTTGTAGAAACGAGTGTGTGCAATGAGTTGCCTAAAGTGGCTTAGTTGGGTTTAGGAGAAAGGACACATCGGGCTCTGGAAAGATGATAGCCATACCAGGTCGTGCCCAATAAATGCCAGGGCAGCGGGATGTGGAGGAGGATAGAAGTGGCTGGAACTTTCTGGTTAGGGTTTTACAGAGATGGTAACTGTGGAAGGGGCGGGAGAGAATAATAGAATAGAGAACTAATCATAGTGGGGGAACTAGCCATTGTTATAAGAAATGTTAATCATCCTTTGCAATGTGAATCGCGGTTGCTTTGTTCTGATTGAGGAAAAGCCCACTCTGACCTGGCCGGAGGTGTGCGCCTCGGGAGCTTACCTTGGGAATGCTGTCCATTCTCCTAACCTGAGGACAAGGGGGCCTCCCTGACCTCATGGAAAGATTAACAACCTGATTATCAGAACACTGGACCCGTGACTGTGACTCACAGGCGACCAGCCCTTGCATCCCCCAGCCCCCATTCCTCCTCTTGCCCGAAACCTTTTACAACCCTGCCCACATTCCTCGCCGCTTGCCTGTAACCATTTTACTCATTTTTTTTACTTTTCCCTAACTGCCCTTTCTCACGTAGTCATTGTTTCTTTACCCTTTAAAAGTAACTGGCAAGTGAGGGTGGGGAGACCAGATTTTACGGGATGACCCACTGCTCTCCAATACTGCCGACAACATTGGAATAAACGCTCACATATGATTCAACCGTGTGTCTGCTTAATTGGCTCAAGTAGTGACAGGCGGCCCAGACCCATTCATTGTCTGGTTTCAGCTCGATCAGGGCTTCGAAAGACAGTTAGGACTGTGATTACAAAAAAGGGGATAAAGACATTACAACAGAGAGGGCGTGGTGCAATGAATACCCGCAGGGCTTAGGAGACCCAGAAAAGGTCGAGACCAGAAAAGAGACGCTTGACTGGCAGGCTCAGGAGCTGGTGGGGAGCCATTTAAAGGTTCTGAGCTTGAGAAGTGATATGTGCAAAGGTGCATTTTAGGAGGTTAATCTGACAGCAGTATGTTGGTTGAATTGTAAGGGAGAAAGCTTGAAGTAGCATGACCAGTTGGGGCACTAGTGAATTATTTAATGAAGGCCTGGTCAAGAGTAGTGTCTGCAGAGAAGCGAATGAGAAAGAATACTTACATACATGTGTATAATTTAATAGCATTTTGGTGGTTATATCACCGACAGAATACGTGCTTCCTAAAAGTATTCCATTATACAGTTGTTTTCTTACTTAAACATATTGCTGTACAATTGCTATGAGTTTCTACCTAGAGTCAGCTTAGACAGGGTTTTGTTACTGTGAGGCTTACTTATAGGACTTACCCTTAAATCATTTTTGGAACAAAGCAGAAAATAAATGCAATTACTCAGAGGGCATGATGAAAGAACCAGATCGAATGCAGAAAAATTGTGTGGGAGATGTATTTCTACTTGGTTTTAGAACTTTAGTTAATTCTTTTGAAAATAGGGGGCACAGGAGAGTTTCTTATATTAATGAATTAATTAGTATTTAAGAAATGCTTTCAACCCAACTACCTTCTTTTTTTGAGGAGAGCCAGGAGCACTGAACTACATAACCAACTTAACAAAGACCGGAAATGGAGCTGAATTCTGAAAGTGCTTTGAGGAAGTTAATTGACCATGTTGTTTTCATTTACTTGGAAAGGAATTCCCTTTGAAAGTGAAATGAGGTGTGCCTTGCCCCTTACTTCGCTGCCACTCTGTCTGCTAATAAGATAAACTGATGTAATCTTATGTTAGGTACTTCCATTTTGTATATGAAGAACTAAAGCTTGTAGCAATACCACTTAACTCGGTGATTCTATTTTATAATTGATGACTAGCCCATTCTCATTAGAATATTCTTGTGCTCTTTGCCCATGGAAACAATTTGCTTTCTGTAAGTCTGCACAGTAGCTGTTGGAGGCCTGCTTCACACAGCTGAACACAGACACCAGGGACGAGAGAGCAGGAATACTGAATTCTGGGCAATTTGGTCTTCTGTTAATCGATACCTATTATTTTAGGAGGAAAGAAGGAGTAGCTGCACGTAATGACCAGAAACCAACAAGGTTTCCCTTTAACAAATAGTGGAAGGAAAGCTCAGTACCCCACAGTTCTTGCACGCTGACCACCTGACACTCAGGGAAGGAAAAGTGAAACTTGGAGAAAAGCTCGGAGAGTTTTCCTAAATTCTTCCGTAGATATTGGTATATGCAAATATTTCTCTATCAATTCTGTTCATATTTTTGTTGTAGTGAGAGAGTGAAGAATTGAGTCATATAGAAAAGTCTTTTATAATTAAAAACAATCTCTCGCCCGGCCAGTATGGCTCAGTGGATAGAGTCTCGTCCCATGGACTGAGAGGTCCCGGTTTAATTCCCGGTCAGGGCACATGCCTGGGGTTGTAGGTTCAATCCCCAGTAGGGGGCGTGCAAGGAGGCAGCCAATAGATGTTTCTCTCTCACATCGATGTTTCTATCTCTCTCTAAAAAATCAATTAAAAAAACAAAAATAATCTCTCATTCTCAGAATGATGCTTTTATCTCATTTTCCCTTAGTTGTTTCTTATTAGCCAGATATTTGTCTGTTTTCTTAGTCTTTTCAAACAGTGAGCTCTTGGACTTAATACATTATTTTAGCTTTCTTTCTAATTCATTAATTAAAAAATATTTATTAACTTTTTCTTCTACTTTTCTTAGTATTTTTTTAAATTGACCTTTTTTACTTCTTGGGTTGAATGCTTCACTGATTTTTATTCTTTCTTATTTAGTTATAAAAGCATTTAAAACTATGACTTTTCCTTTCAATAGAACTTTGATAGCATCCAAAGAATTTTAATAAATAATGTTGTCATTGTTCGTTTTTCTACAAAATAATCACCATATTGATTTTAATCTTCACTCAATGGATGTGGTTAGATAGGCTGTGGTTTTCAGGTATATTTTCTTTTTCCTTAAAAATATGACAAATTTCTAGTGGGTTTGTTTTTGCTTTGGGGTCACGTAGCTTGTATATTGTACATGGGTTTTTTTCCAGGCTCTATATTCTGTTCCATTGATCTATGTGTCTGTTTTTCTGCCAGTATACTGTTTTCATTATTATAGCTGTATATAGTTTGATCAGGAAGTGTAATGCCTCCAGCTTTGTTTTTCTTTCTCAAGATTGTTTTGGCTATTTGGAGACTTTTGTGGTTCCATACAAATTTTAGATTTTTTCCCCTTTATTTCTATTTAAAATGCCATTGGACTTTTAATAGGGATTGCATGAATCTATAGGTTGCTTTGGGTAATGGACATTTTAACAATATTATTTCTTACAATTCATGGACATGGAATATCTTTCCATTTATTTGTCTTCTTCAATTTCTTTGATCAATGTCTTATAGATTTCAGTGTACAGGTTTTTCACCTCCTTGGTTAAATGGATTCCTAGGTATTTTATTCTTTTTGATGATATTGTGAATGGGATTGTTTTATTTCCTTTTAGATATTTTATTAGTGTATAAAAATGCAACTGATTTCTGTAGATTTTGTATCCTGCAACTTTACAGAATATGTTGACTAGTTCTAACAGTTTTTTTGTGGAGTTGGTATGGTTTTTAAAAAATAAATAATAAGTCATTTGCAATTAGAGATAGTTTTACTTTTTTCTTTCCTATTTGGATACTTTTATTTCTTTTTCTTGCCTAATTGCTCTGGCTAGGACTATGTTGTCTTATTTCTGATCTTAAAGGAAGAGCTTTTAGCTTTTAACCATTGAATATAAAGCTAGCTGTGGGTATGTCATATATGGCCTTTATTATGTTGAGGTACATTCTCTCCTTACCCACTTCATTGAGATATTTTATCATGAATCCATGTGGGATTTTGTCAAATACTTTTTCTGAGATGACATATGATTTTTGTCCTTCATTTTGTTAATGTGGTGTATCACATTGATTGATTTATGGATGTTGAACTATCTTTGCATCCTTGGAATAAATCTCACTTGATCATAGTGTATGATCCTTTTAATGTATTGTTGTATTCAGTTTGATAGTATATTGTTAAGGATTTTTACACCTATGTTCATCAGTCATATTGATCTGTAATTTTCTTTTCTTATAGTGTCCTTGTCTGGTCTTGGTATCTAGGTAATTCTTGTCATATAAAATTAGTTTGGAAGTTTCCCCTCCTCTTTGAATTTCTGGGAGAGTTTGAGAAGGATTTGTATTAATTCTTCTTTAAATGTTTGGTAGTATTCACTAGTGAAGCCATCTGATCCTGGACTTCTGTTTATTGAGATATTTTTGACTACTGATTCAGATTTTGTACTTCTTCAGGATTCAGTTTTAGCAGTTGTATGTTTCTAGAAATGTATCCATTTCTTCTAGGTTGACCAATTTTTTGGTGTGTAATTTTTATAGTTGTCTCCCGTGATCCTTTGTATTTGTGTGATATCAGTTATGTTTTCTCTTTCATTTCTAATTTTATTTATTAGTGTTATTGCTCTTTGTTTCTTGGTAAGTATAGCTAAAGATTTGTCTATTTCATTTATCTTTTTAAAAATAGCTCTTACTTTTATTGATCGTTTCTCTTGTCTTTTTTGTCTCTATTTCATTTATTTCTGCTCTGATCTTTGTAATGTCCTTATTTCTTTTAGTATCAGTGATGGAGAGATGGAAGTGGAGAACTTGCAGTTGGCAACTCAATTAAAGGGATTTCCTTTAACAAATATAGGGGCTAAGCCATTGATGTCTTAGAAGAGGAAACACGAGAACATTAGAGAAGAAACAGAGTGAAATTTATGCTGAAAGAACCATTGTAACCAAGGGGCAATTCAACAATGATCAATGAAAGCACATTCAAGAAACAGTAACCCAACCAAGGCTGGTGGGAGAATTGAGTCCAAACTTTCTCTTTGGCATTCTCTCCAATGCTTATGGAATTCTCTGGTAATATGTATGAATCCAGTAACAGTAGGGATACTGAAAGACCTTTCAGCAGTAATACATAATCTGAAGAATTAATACTTGGCACATAATCTTATTTTTTCCATATCAGTGATGATAAAAATTATAATGGATAATATTTGAATGTCCACTATGTACTAGGTGCTTTGGCATTACCATTTAAAACAGTATTTGTGCCCTGGCTGTTTGGCTCAGCAGTTGGAGTGTCAACCCCCAGACTGGAGAGTCTTGGGTTCAATTCTTGGTCAAGAACACATACCTGGGTTGCAGGTTCAATCTCTGGCCCTGGTGGGGGCTCATGCAGGAGGCAACCAATTGATGTGTCTGTCTCACATTGGTCTCTCTCTCTCTCTCTCTCCTTTTCTCCTTCACACTATCTAAAAAAATTAACGGAAAAAATATCCTTGGGTGAGGATCAACAAAAAAGAAAGAAATTTTAAAAAATCATTTTTAATGAACGAAGCGAGTCTTACAAAATTCAGATAACTTGATATGGTACATACAGGCCAAGTTTTGAACCTGAGTATAAACTCTGTGAAGGCAGATAGCAGAGCTGCCTTGTTTATTTGGTACTCCTACTGCCTTGAAATAGTGTCTTTCACATACTAGGTGTGCAATGAATTTGCTGAATGAATGAATAATTCCCATATCTGAATGCTTTCCGTTATCTTCTTATCATTTCATATTAAGATTAATTAGGAGTCGTACCATAGCCCTTCTAGTTCTCTATAGCAGACATTCCAAGGGGTTCAGAGAGTTGGAAGATATTAGATGACTGTAGTAATCTTTGACTGGTGAGCTGGAGGTCCTTGTAGGAATGGACAACTGGCTAAGACTGGTATAAGTTAGATATAAACAATGATGTACCTATAGAAGTAAACCGTCACTTAGTAAATGATTTGTCTTTCCACTTAATAGATTTAATACAGGAATCTTTACCTAGGAAGTATAGAGCCCAAGCGGTTCCCTGGGAGGACCTCAGGAAGTTTTTCAACACCGAGACTGTATGCAAAGTTGTGTTGTATGTGTATTTTTCTGGAAAGATGTTTCCATAATTTTCAGGGGTCTGTGACACTAAAAAGATGAACAGTATTCAATGGAACATTTATCATTTAAATTCTGGTGGGTAGCCCGGCCGGTGTGGCTCAGTGGTTGAGAGTTGACCCATGCACCAAGAGGTCGCTGGTTCGATTCCCGGTCAGAGCACATGCCTAGGTTGTGAGCCTGGTCCCCAGTAGGAGGCATGCAGGAGGCGGCCAATCCATGTTCTCTCTCATCAATGTTTCCATCTCTCTCTCCCTCTCCTTTCTTCTCTCTCTAAAATCAATAAAGAAAAAAAAAATTACAAATAAATAAATTCTGGTGGGTAGTGTTGGAATTAGAGAAGGGCATTGTTTTTGTTGGTTTTTACTAAAAGGAAAAATTTTGTTTTCTCCTGCAAATGATGGATTTAAGAGTGTTTTAAAGTATAGTTGACATTTCTGAGCCTGGGGCTGGGGCATATTTCTTACCGAAAAGCCTATGTCACTTATTACATCAAAGCCCAGAAGAGAATATTAATTAATTTCCATCGTATTTGGAGGCAGGATGAAAATAAGTTGGTCTCTCCTTGTGACCACCCAAGCTGTTAGTTACCCTGAATGCTCTTTCTTGTTCCTTCATGTTTAGGGTTCAGACTAGCTAAATCAGGGTCTTCTAGAGGTTTTCTCTAAATAAGCTAGTGAGCATTTACCTGTTTCTCAACAAAACCCACAGACCTGCCTGTTTAATTTTGGCAATCAAAGCCCCGGGGCCGCCAGCAAGTTTGCCTGTGCTTTGATCTGGAATGTGTATGACACTATATTTTTTGGCTTCTCTGAAGCCGACTGCCAATTAGATCCAAATGTGTCAGACAGCCTCGGAGAGGGTACTAGTGGCCAAGTTTCCATTAGTGGTTACTACTGATGGATGCCTGCAGCGTTCTGTTCATTTGCAAATAGAAACCTATTCTCATCTTCAATCTTGGGGTTGGGAGTTGAGGGAATGGGGAGGCGAAAGCCCCAGAACACAATTATATTTCTTTATATCTCTCAACTTTTAACTTGTTTTTCCTTTACCACAGGAAAGACTCAAAACTGTAGGAGCTGGTGATTCCCTTGTTCAGACTAGGGTGTGCTTGTCATCTTCTGAGGTACAGAAGGATGAAGGGAGGAGGGAAGATGCCACATTGATTGAAAAACAGCTCTGTGCCTGCAACAGCGTTAGATGCGGTCACACGCGACCTCACTCGATTGTCTAAGAGTTAGAAATAGGAGTTAGCATTCTGCATCCTGTTGAGGAAATTATGGTTCAGAGATAAGGAATACATTCCATATTGTGCACATTATAAATGGCAAAACAGCCCTGGCCAATTTGGCTCAGCAGTTAGAGTGTCAGACCTTGGACTGAAGGGCCAAGGGTTCAATTCTGGGTCAAGGGCATGTACTGGGGTTGCAGGTTCGATCCCTGCCCTGGCTGTGGTCACACGAGAAGCAACCAATCGATGTGTCTCTCTCGCACCACACACACTCTCTCTCTCTCCCTCTCTTTCACTCTATCTAAAAATCAATGGAAAAATATCCTCTGGTGAGGATTAACAATAAAGTGGGAAAACAAATTCACACAGGTCGGACTTAGCAGTCTGTGCCGTCCGCTCCACTGTACAGCCATGTGAGCGATCGTGGTGCTAGTTCCTCTGGCAGCTGAGAGAGCCTGGAGAGGGCCTCTGGTGCACAGCGGAAACGGGGTGTTAGGTTAGAAGCTGCCCTGTGACTCAACACGAACCGTACAGAAAAAGGAAGACCAGGGACCTAATTTCTACTTTTCAACTTTGCATTGCTGTTTAGAGATGGGCCTATGTTTATTTTTCTCTCTAGTTCTAGGATATAGCTTCTTGAAATCAGATCTTTGTTCTGAGAAGTAAACTTCACCTGAGGGAAGAAGGGAGGAGATGAAAAATAAGCCTTTCTTCTTTGTTAGTGAGTCATCTTGCCCGCGCTTGGTTTTCACTGACAGCGGCTGAGGTGGATTTGCCCATCTCTCAGGGAGGACCCTGACAGCGGTTCACAGGGCCTGCGTGGCACATTTGGTACCAGTTAATTCTGGAAAGTCAAAATGTATTCAATTTAGTGTATGTTTAAAATCACTTTTCTCTCCCCCATGCTTATTTTAAGGAGTCTAATCTGATATTTGGGCCTGTAATACACAGAAGTTGGTGAAGTATATTTCACTGCAGCTCTTCGGGGAAGGGAGGTTTATTGTAACCAGAACTCTAGATGTGGTGAATGGCTTAGAGCACAGGTTGGCAAACTTTTTCTGTAAAGTGCCAGATAGTAAATATTTTGGGCTTTGCAGGCCATATGGTTTCTATGGCAACTACTCAATATGGTTTCTATGGCAACTACTCAACTCTGCTGTTGTACTGTGAAAGCAGCCATAGACACTATGTAAAAAACTGTGTGCAGCTGTGTTCCAATAAAACTTTATTTACAAAAGTAGGGAAGGGGCCAGATTTGGTCTGTAAGCTATAGTTTGCCAAACCCTAGCCTAGAAGATGTCTCAGGCTATGTATGTGCGACCCCCTGCCAAGCACATAGTAAGTGCCCAATAAAATGTTTTAACTGACAATGCATTATGAAGGAACAGCAGAACTCTTTTGTTATGGTCTGAATTCATGTGTTGAAATTCATAGTATTAGGAGGCAGGGCCTTAGAGAGCTCTGCCCTCATGACTGGAATTAGTGCCCTTATAAAAGTGACCCTGAAGCCCTGACTGGTTTGGCTCAGCAGTTAGAGCATTGGCCTGTGGACCCAAGGGTCTCGGGTTCGATTACCAGTCAAGGGCACGTGCCTGGGTTGCAGATTCCATCCCCGGCCCTGGTCGGGGTCATGCGGGAGGCAACTAATCGATATGGACACATAGATGTTTCTCTCTCTCTCTCCCCCTTCTACTCTATCTGAAAAAAATCAATGGAAAAATATCCTTGGGTGAGGATTAACCAAAAAAAAGTGACTGGAGAGCTAGCTTTCCACGCCCACCATGTGAGGGCAGAGCAAGAAGTTGGCTCTCGGCAATCTGGAAGGGAGCTTTCACCAGGACCTGACCGCCGCTGGTACCCTGATCTTGGATTTCTAGCCTCCAGCAACGGATTTATTTGTTTATAAGCCACCCAGTCTGTGGTATTTTGTTATGGCAGCCCAAACAGACTACGGCATCTTTTCAGACTTTATTACTGTCAATTGTGTTATAAATTAAGAAAGGAGTTGGTAGGAATAGACTCAATGCATAGATAGAAGAGTTTCTTGATTCTATTCAAAGCTGTATTTACTGATCCTTTTTGGGTTTTTCAATGATTTTATTATTTATTCTAAGAAAAGCTGCTTCTATCAGAGAGAATACTATTAATTTCAGTTGCATCAGATAAGGTACTCTGTAGCAAGAGATGAAAAACCCAATTCAAACAGGTTTAAACCATATAGGGCATTTTTTGGCTGATGAAAAAGAAAAGTCTAGATACAGAGTGGGCTCCAGACAGGCTTGACTCAATCACTCCACGTTACTAACGACCCGGTTCTTCTGAGCCTCTTTGTTTTCACTGCCACTTGGTCATGTTCACTGTCAGATTCCACCCGGTGGGACACCCTTTTTTCTTGCTTGGAGATGGTGAAATGGGGAAAATAAACTTCTCCTCAAACTTCTACTGAGCGCGGCCAGTTAAACAAACGGAACACATGTAGATAAGGACGGACAAATCTATCTTGGTTTGGGCATGGGGAGCAGAATGAAATCAGGCAAGTCAATTAAATATTGGGTGGTCTTGAAAACTGGGAACAAACCCGAATTGGATGCATTCCAGGGACAGGAACACCTTTGGAGGCATGCAAGAGCCTGGCGGGTTTGCTGAGCCCACAGCCATTTAGGATCACTGGAGTCTAGGGAGAAGGTAGGACATAAGGGTGATGGACAGGGAGGGAAGGACCAACTCTGGAAGCCGCCTGGAGGAGTCAGTTTTTATCTCTGAGATGAATGGGGCATTGCTGAAGAATTTTGAGCAAGGGAGTGTTAAGATCATACCTGAATGTTAGACACATTACTCTGACAGCTCTGTGGAAAGGGGTTCAGGGAGAAGCAGGGAGAAAAGCAGTGAACCCAACACCATCAGCTGGATGTAGCCCAGCAACAGCAGTGGGGAGGAGAGGGAGAGGGAGAGGGAGAGGGAGAGGGCCATTTAGGTAGAATCAACCCACTCTGGGGGACAGGGGGAAAGTGAACAACCAGAATGACTTTTGGACTCTAGTTCAGCAGCTGGGTGCAGAGTGGGTCGCACACTAGGATGGGTGAATAAGCATATCCCTCCTTTGTTTTTATTTTGGTTAATCCTCACCCGAGGATATTTTTTCCATTGATTTTTTTTTTTTTTTAAGAGAGAGTGGAAGGGAGGGAGGGGGACAGAGAGAGAAACATTGATGTGAGAGAGACACATTAATTGGCTGCCTCCCATGCGCATCCCAACTGGGATCGGGGATTGAACCTGCAACCCAGGTACCTGCCCTTGACCAGGAATTGAACCTGAGACCCTTTTGTGTGCCAGCGGACACTCTAACCACTGAGCTACACTGGCCAGGGCCCTGTGCCTTTGATTTTGAGGACACATATATTGGAGTCTGAGATGTACTGTGTATTTTTCCAGGTATATTGAATGAGGAGAACCCGAATAGAGGTGACAATCCCCACATAGGTTCAAGATGCTCCAGTCAGGGTGAGGTCTCTGCAAGGGTCTGTGACCAGTTTATAGCCTTGGTTCCTACTGGTGCTGAGAAGTACAGAGTCCTAGATGGAACTCAGGAGCAGCCACAGAGCCCGTGGCTACACAGCCTGTTCAAATAACCACTGGGTCTTTCTGTCTAATCTCCTCTGGCTGCTCTTGCTAATGGAACATGTTCTCACGGCTAAAGCCGCCGTCAGCCCAGAAGGGAAACACGCCTCTCTTGCTTTTGTAAAGAGCCTGGCAGAAGGATTCCCTGTATGCAGACCCGGAGGCATCTCGTGGTGAGGGACACAGGAGGCAGCCCAGAGCCCTGTGTCCATCTGTGATCAGCCAGGCCTCACAAAGAGCACCCTCCAATCTGGCTAGGAGACAAGGGGAATTGACAGGACCCTCATCGTTGCGATGGCCGTGGGAACATATGTCAGAAACACTGTTCCAGCCATTGCACGAGGGCTCGCAGCAGTGCTTCCTGGGCGCATCGTGGTGACAAGAGCCGCCACTGGTCCAGCCTGCGAGTGACCAGAGGAAGGGTGGACGTACCAAGATAGCAGTGTGGGCAGTCATGACTCTGCAGAACACCCTCTCCTTCTTCAAGGTCTCAGCTCAGCCTGCCTCCAAAGACCTCAGAGGCAGGAATTCCGGGTGGGAGGCAACTGAACGTACCCTTCAATAAAGATTAATTCTTTAGTTAGAACATGGTTTGAGATTACGGTAAAAAGGATTTTAAATGGAAGTGCAGTGTCATTCTCATTAGAGACCCAGGAAGCCTGCGAGAGCGCCTGCGTGAGGGAGCTGCGTTTCAGGTCAAACCAGTCCGCCAGCCACAGCCGAGGGGGCCGTGCAGCGCCAGGCCCGCACACGGGTGCGGCACACGCAGGTGCGCAGCTCGGCGGGGCCGGGGACAGCGTCTCAGGCTTCTCTCCATCTGCCTGTCTTCTCTGGCCCTTCTGTTTCTTTCCTGTCTATTCAAATGCTCTCTCTTGATGTTATGGCAAGGAAAGAAGTCCCTGGGACTTGGTTTCAGGCACACATGAACAACTAATGTGTCAAGGAGCCCGCTGATCAAGCCAATTCAAACACCTGTGTTGAATGTTCGTGATGGGCCAGGCACCGGGTAGCAGATGAAGGTCAGGGAAGGGCTGACGTGTGCACGCTCTCAGCGGCTCACCGTCGGTGGGGCAGGATGGGCATCTCGTCAAGTCATTGTAACATGTGTCAGGAAAGGTGTACACCAAATAGCAGGTGATGCAAAAACAAAAAGAAGTATTCTGACCAGAAACATGGAGAAGGTTTCCAGAAAGGACTGACCTGGAGAGAGAGAGACAGAGACAGTGAGAAGGGGCAGCATTGTTGCTGATGAGGAACTAGAATGTTCTGAGCGGAAATGTCCCCACGCAAACTCTGCCAGGGTGGGTGATACATCAGGGGGGCCACCTATGATTGAGTCGCTTCCCTCAGGGTATTGGGATTTGGGACAGTTGCTGTTTCATGGTTAGAAGTTTCCAGATGGAACACAAAGGCCTCCAACCTTTCAGAATCGAACAGATAAGCCAGAAAAGGAGAAGAGTCGAGTTTTTCCTGGTTTGTTTTTTTCTTAGTTAATATTTGTTGAGACTCCTTCCTGGACGCTGTGGAAATCCCCTGAGCACAGGGATGTGGAGTCCGGTGAAGGAGATACAAGAAGTGGCTTTTATTGCTTAAAATCAGAAGCCGGTGTTTTCCAGAGACCCGGAATGTGCTAAAACCATTCGCCTAACAAAACATTGATCGTAGGCCTCTGGGCCAGCCAAGGGAAACAACAGTCCTTGTATTTCAGATATTCTTTGAGACATGTGTTTCTGAAAACCTGAGTAAGTTTTACACTCAACTCATTTTGATTCAGTGACTGCCTCTGGAGATGACTCAGTTGGACGGTTCGGTAACATTTTCAGGGTTGTCACAGCCCCTCCTAAGAAAAGTGGGAGAATGCAGAGGTGATCCCACAAACCGTAAGAAGGGGTGGCCGGGGGAGGGCTGGGGTGGGAGTGTAGACAGGGCAGGAGGTCCTATTTATTGACTGCCTTCATCCACCGGGCGCTGTGCTAAGTACTTTGTAGGCCGTCGTTTATTTAGCCCTCAGGACTCCTGGATGAAGTAGGCAGCAGCCCTATCCAGTGATGAAGAAACCGAGACTCTGAGAGGTTAAGTAACTTGCCCCAGGCCCATCTACTCCGAAGCGATGCAGACCATGATTCACAGGCTGGAACCCAGGGCTATCCCACCCTGCCCGGTTGCGGCTCTGTCAGAAGAGAAACAATGCTGTTCTTTCATTGCCCTGATACCAGGAAATACGACTTCTCCACCAGCACCTTGCTAGGGCAAAACTCTCCTGCTTTTCGGTGCACCGCTTCAGTAAGACATATAGAGGACAGGAAGACCCAGTACAGTTTTATAGATAACATTTCAAAAGTTTCATGAAGCAATTCTTACCAAGTGGGAAGTGCTCTGTTATTCTATTGGAGTAATCTGTACTATTTGTTCAATTAAAAAAAAATGCTGGCCTTGGCCTTCCTGTTGGGGGTGGCCGGCACAGTGAAAGCACTCCTTGGGTGTAACAAAAACAAAAAGATTTGTTTGTAGCTTTGGACAGAAATCGGACAACCTCTTTTCTTTGCTGCATACACCCCTCTGGCTAAGGATGTGATGTTACCCTTTTATGACGTATTTTTCCCATAAAGGCTGTTTGGCTCTGCTGTTCATAAAATAAGTAGGGTGAAAGCATTTACCTGTCTCCAGGAGCCTTTCGCTCTAACTAGTGTGTAGGGTCAGCCCCTCAGGAGCCAGCCCCCATTCAAGGGGCATGTTTGCTTTTTAAAATTATTTTCATTGTCTAGGTCATGTATAGAGATTCTGCTTTATGACTCCACCTGTGGGTAAATTGAACTTTTAAAACAGCACTTTTTTTTCTTTAACCATTGAAATGTTGTGAGGTTTGTGGTCTCAAACACGTAATGTTTGAGAGGACTGGAGAGAGGTGGGTGGTGTTTGATGAGGTGGGCTTTATGATCCCATCCACACCGAAAGGGTCCCCTCCAAGGACCATGCTGGTCAGATTTGTGGGACGAAAGCTGCAGGAATATGAGCAATCATTGTCATTAGGTGTGATGACATAGCTCTTCATCCTGTCCACCAAAGACAGCTGGCTTTTCCTCAACACAAGTGGGAACTGCCACCAACTGTGACAGCTCATCTGACCACAAAAGTTGTTGCTTCTCATTTGACCAACAAGTCCAACGCACATTGATGCCCTGGTATAGACTAAGTATTGTGCCAGGCTTTGTGGAGGCTGAAAACAAATGAGAGGGAGTCTCTGCACTCCACGTACTTAAAATTGATCTTCAAGAAGCAAAATTTAAAAAAGGAAACAAAAATGTGAAAAGTCGCCCTGGCTGGTTTGGCTCAGCGGTTAGAGCGTCGGCCCGCAGTCCACAGAGTCCTGGGTTCGGTTCCCGCTAAGGGCACGTACCTCGGTTGCAGTTCGTCCCTGGCCCCGGTTGGGGTCGTGTGGGTGGCAACCAGTCGATGTGTCTCTCTCACATCGATGTTTTTCTCTCTCTCTCTTCCTCCCTCTCTCCCTCCTGCTCTATCTGAAGATAAATGCAAAAATGTCCTTGGGTGAGGATAAAAAAAGAAAATGTGAGAAGTCCTTGATGGCACGTAACTCGCTGCTGATCGGCGTGCTGCAGATATGAGAGAAAAGCCAAAATGGTCGGATTAGTCAGAGGAGCTCAGACCTGCCCCTGGGTCTGTGAAGAAACCTCCATGCTGGAAATTAGAGAGAAATGAGGAGGCTGCCGAGGTCTGTTTATCTGGAAATCTCTACTCAGTAACCTGAGACCCTTGGGATTACTTATTGACTTGCTTTGTGGTGTTGATTAAACTCAGGCTTCAAGACTTCCCATGCTCAGGGAAGGCCTGGGTAAAGAACTGAATCGAAGGACTGTGAGTTCTGAGTCTTGGTATATTACTCCGCTCAGGCTGCCGTAACAAAATACTGTAGGCTGGGTGGCTGGAACAATAGAAATATATATTTCTCACAGTTTGGGAGGCTAAGAAGTTTAAGATCAAGGTAGGTTTCACTTTGAGGTCTCTTCTCTTGGCTTGTAGGCACCTGCACCTGTCATCTCACATGACCTCTTCTTTGAGAGAGCTCTTCTCTCTATCTTCCTCTTCTTATAAAGACAGCAATTTCATCATGGGAAGCCCACCCTCATCACCTCACCTAAACCTAATTATCTCTCAAATGACCCACCTTCAAATACTATTACATTGAGGATCAGAGCTTCAACATACAAATTTTAGGGGGACACCAACATTCAGTCCATAATACTTGGTATGCTCAAGTTCTATGATGAAAGGGAGAAAGAGAAAAGCATAAGAGAATTTCCATCTTCTCTGCCACCTTAGAGCTTTGCTACAGAGAGAATGCATTCTAAATACTCTATACCTATCTATTGATGTGTTCATTTCTCTTTCTTTCTTTCTTTCTTTCTTTCTTTCTTTCTTTCTTTCTTTCTTTCTTTATAAATATGTTTTTATTGATTTTTTTAGAGACAGAGAGGAAGGGAGAGATACCAACATTGATGCAAGAGGGAAACATCGATTGGCTGTCTCCTGCATGCCCCTCACTGGGGATGGAACGCTCAACCCAGGCATGTGCCCTGACCAGGAATTGAACTGGGACCTCTCAGTCCATGGGACGATGCTCAGTCCACTGAGCCACACTGGCTGGGCAATGTGTTCACTTGTTTCAAGGCCACACTGATTTTAACATTTTTGTCATATTTGAAATTGCAGCTCTGAATGTTAATTGGAAGGCAGCCACAGTGCCATGTACCAAATTATGTGTTGAGTATTAAGGCCTCTTGAATGCATGCGCTTGAGAAATGTGCACTCTGTTAGGCAAATCATAAAACCTACCTATCCGCTTTCATAATTAATCTGACATCTGGGTTGTAGACAGGCAGATGCTCAGTTCCTTCCCAACTGACTGCCTGCCTAATCCTGACTTAATGATAACCACAGATTATTGGCACTTTTTTCCCCCTCCTTTGGGTCTTTCACCCAGGATTTTTAATGAGATCTTCCATTTGAGCCTTCTCCTCTGCCTCTTCTTCCTGGCTCAGAAAGACATCAATAAAGTAGCCATGAGCTGTTTGTCTCCTTATTTTTCTGGCTCTGTGCCAGGGAGAACCATGCCTGGTACACTCAACTTAAGATAAGCAGGACTGGTTCTGTAGTTACGTGTTTATAAAGAAAGTTCCAGGGATTGTGAGGTGCTGGATGGGGTGAGTGCCCTCTGGGCAAGTGTCAGCAGAGGACCCTGTTGTGCTGGGCAAGGTGATGTTTGGGCTGTGGGGAAAAAATCCCACAACCTCATTAATGACCCATGGCCACTGGGCTTCTGAGGCTTTTCTTCCAAGTAAAGCACGCTCCTGGGAAAATTCCAAGTAGAGTGACCCTATTTTTTTTTTCCCCAACATTAATCTTTCTTAGCAACATTCGGTTTCTTACAATGCTTTGCCAAGGTTGCCCTTTAAAGCATGTCTGTCCTCTGGATGACTCAGCCTAAGTCACATCACTCTGGATATCACAGAAGGTTTCCTTCCATATGATTATACGGAGTCGTAGAAACTCATGGATGGGGGACCTTCAGGGATTATTAGTCCAAAGTTCTTGATTTCAGGGAAGGAAAGCAATGCCCACTGGGGTATGTCTTGTATCAATCAATGGAAGAGCTGGCCTTGTACGTAGACCTCCTGAATCCCACTTAATTCACTGTCCTGTTCACAATGCCTCAGCTTGGAAAGTGTTTGCATTTTTGTGTGTGGTTGAGACAGACTTCCTTTAAGTATTGCCTGATTTAAGCAAAAGGCTGGGACTTTCATGAGCTCATGGTTTAGCAGGCAAAGTGAGCATGAATTTTACCTTTTTAGCAGAGCAAGTAGCAGCTCTGGAGCTGATAAATAAAGTTTAGAAAACATGCTGGGAAAACAAAGAAAACACTCTGGGATAAAATCTCTTAGGTCAACAAAACTAAGGCCATGTTTTGTTCAGGGCTCTGAATTTTGTTATTAATTCATTCTGAGGTAGATTGGAACATTGCCCTTGTCTAGGCTCTTTTCATGGGCAGTTGTATGTAGAGATGCTCTGTCTGCAGGCATTGTGATATACATGGGGTGGTGGTGGGGTGATGGAGGATGGGTATTAGGGAGGAAGAGAGAAGCGGGCAGCGTAGCCAGAGAGGAAACGGCACTTTGCAGGAAACCTATTTTTCTCCATCAAAGTCTTGTTATTGAAATATAGTCCATTTCACATCTTAAGGTTTCTTTTAATAAGGAAAATAAAGATGAATTAAGGTTACATTTTAAGACAGGTTGTGTGTTTACAAAAGGTCCTTCGACAGGAAGACAGGAGACCACGTAGTCTCAGCTGTGTCACTAAGAAGCCAAGATCATCCAAGAATAATATCGACCCCTCGGGCCTGGGTTTCTCTATCAGTGTCATGAAGAGGTGAGTCAGATGAGTTCTGTTGTAGCTCCCAAATTCTAGATCATCCCTCATGGCAAGATACCCTATTCCTGAAATCATTCTGATTTGGTTGTGTATTCTGCCAATCAGCGCAAGAAATGCTAACACCTACAGTCCAAAATTGCCAGTTTTGTTCATTAACATCCTGAAGGTCATGAGTAGGAGGCCGTCTTCCTTCTTCTACCAAAAATTGATTAGAAAGATTTTATAACTTGGGAATGAATGGGATGTCTGGAAAGCATGTTGCCCAAAGAATTCTCTCATCCTCTGTCTTGAAAGCTTGTTGTAATAAAAGTACCCAGATAAGTGTCTGGCACTGCACAGCTTCCCAGGAGTATGTGTCTATCTACATACATACATACATATATCTACACATAGATGCACACTCATATACACAAATACATATAAATAAAGTGGTGAGAGAAGAGATCATGATCAATGAAAGTCTGCGCCAACTCAAAGAAAACCAGTATCTTCAAAGCTTCCGTTAAACTCTAAAATGATAGATATTTTATTTAAGGGAATCCTGAATGGGCCATTTTGGTAAAACAGAACAAAACAAAAAATAATTATTTCCTGGATGATCTAGAGGAGAAGACGGAGTCCAAAGTGCTAAATTGCTTTGTGTAATTAAACGGAGGGAATGCGAGCTTTCCTGGGTAGCAGTGGGGAGAACGGTGGTGAGGGCTCCTGGTGAGGACTCCTGGCATGCTGAGAGAAGGGAGGATGGTAGAAAACGTCTAGTTGGATACAGCAACATAGGAAATTGTTGACAGCGAAGGAAAAAAACAGCCAGTGGGAATCTCCTCTGGAGGACTGAGAAACTTTAAGAACTGTGGTGCCTAATACCCCGTGGTAAGTTTTTTTTAGGAACTATAGTCTCCTTATATTAAACCTACGCTTTTAGCAAAAGTTTGTTCGCTGAAGTAGTGGTGGTAGAATTGCTTTGGGTGTTGAAGGGAGGTGGGAAGGTGGTGGTCAAAGGTGAGGGGTTGGGAAGAAGAAACAGGTGAGCATCTGCAAGAAGCAAGATGGTAAGTAGGACTGAGAAACCAGCAACAGCAGGAGTTTGGAGTGAGATGAACCAGGAGAGCATGCTTCCTGGATTCCTCAAAAATATTGGAAGGTGCCCTGGCTGGTGTGGCTCAGTTAGTTAGAGCGTTGTCCTGTGTACTGAAGGGTAGCAGGTTCGATTCCCTGTCAGGGCACATACCTAGGTTATGGGTTTGATCTCCCTGTCAGGGCACCTATGGAAGGCAACCGATTGGTGTTTCTCTGTCACATCGATGTTTCTCTCTTTCTCCCTCTCCCTTCCTCTCTCTCTAGAATCAATGAAAAACATATCCTTGGGTGACGATTAAAAAAGATTGCTCTGTCCACCCCAATACAGTCGCTTCAATTGGTCAGGGGTGAAGTCCAGGCATGGATATTTTTTTAAAAGATCCTCAGTTGATTCCTAATATGCAGGTAAGACTGAGAATAATAGAACAAATAGCTATTTTAAGATATGTAGTGCCTAAATAATTTTTGCGCATTTCTCCTTTGATTTCAGCTATAGAGATAAAAGGCAGCCTGGGAGGGGGCATGGTAAACAAAAATAATGCTTAAATTTACAAAACATTGAAAGTTTATATCCCAAACTGTACACCACATACGATTATTTTACAATTATTAAGAGATATCTTGTCCTGGCTGGTTTAGCTCAGCAGTTAGAGCGTCGGCCGGCGGACCAGAGAGTCCTGGGTTCAGTTCCCGCTAAGGACACGTACCTTGGTTGTGGTTCGTCCCCAGCCCTGGTTGGGGTCGTGCAGGTGGGGGCCAGTTGATGTGTTTCTTTCACGTCAATGTTTCTCTCTCTCTCTTCTTCCCTCTCTCCCTCCCGCTCTATCTGAAGATAAATGCAAAAATTACTTCGAGTGAGGATAAAAAAAAGAAATATCTGTTAGGTGCAAGGTGATACAGATGTGTCATTAAACCAAGTAGGACTAATAATAGTATTTGCCCAATCTGCCTCATAACTTAGGAATGAAACAATATAGTAATAGATGAAGAAGTTTTTGATAAAGAGAGAAAGTTTTATATAAGTGTAGGATATTGTTTTTTTCCCTTGTAACCTCATTTGATCACACACGTGAAGGACTGTGTATGTGTATATGTATATGTATATGCATATGTATATATACACAGAAACATATACAGTGGACCCTTGAACGATTTTGAGAGTTAAGGGCACTGACCCTGAAAAGTTGAAAATCCACATGGGATGGAAAATAGCATTTCTAACCCATGTTTGGGAACCTGCTGCTAGGAATGTGAAAAGATTATTTTTGGTCCCATGCTAGTTGAATCTGCGGATGTGAAAACGGGATAGGAAGGGCGGACTCTATTTGTTGAAAAACCACTGCCAGATAAGTGGACTGGGAGGTTCAGACCCCCCCTTGTTCAAGGGTCTGCTGCATAAATATATGTACACACATAGACACAAATATGCATATGTATATCCCCAGGCCTTTGGAAGCAAGGATGCACGAGGGCTGGGCTGGGCCCTGCAGAGAAACCGCTCATCCACACTGTCGAAGTCCCAGGTGGCAGCAACGGCAGCGTCACCTTGCGCTGACAAAGGCTTCCTGATATGCTTTTAAGTTGATGGACTGGGCTTCAGGCCATCTCTGTTTCTTGGATGCCTTCTGTGGGCTTCGCCTCCAGGTATGAGATCTGTCTCGGAGGGAGCATGGGGAAGGTAGCATGCTCTCAGGTGAAAGCGAAGAGTTCCTGAAGGGGCCACTGTGCCCCCTCAGAGATGGGTGGCCCTTCTCAGTAGCTCCCTTTGCTTCTTAATCTCCATCTACCGCCTTCTCCGCGTTGAAACACTCAGGACTGAAAGGTGTCTGGGTGCTTCACTCCTGAGTTTAGGGCAGGGAATCTCTTCCCAGGCCTTGGGCTCCTGAGCGGGGCAGGACGCCAGCTCTCACAAAGGCGTTACTGTGTCAGGAGCCCCCCGCCCCCCAGCTCTGCTCTTAGCCAAAGAGGAAGCCCTGGTAGGAACCACCTAATGGTCTAATGGGAGGAAAGGGTGTTGGTGGGTGTAAGATGAAGTCATAGTAGGGGGTTTTAGTAAAAATGCAAAAAGTTTGTGGTGGGTCCCCCTTCTTTTATAACAGCCTAGAGGGCACTTTCCACACCGGCCGTCCTCCGAGAGGACTGAGAAATCTGGAATCAAGAATGTGGTTTGCTGCCCTGATTTCTTTGCTTTTTAGAGCTCTTCTTTTCTCCCCTAGCTCACAGTTTTCCAAGGTATCCAAGCTCCAAGGTTGAGTCTGGATAAGGGAATGGTACTCTGGGTCCTGGGCAGCTCAGGGTAGAATTTGTCTTAAGTATTTAAGGGACTCAGAGAGTTATAACAGTGGTCAGGTGCTGAGATAGTACTTATTTTTTTAAAAAATATTTTAAAATTGATTTTTAGAGAGAGAGAGAGATAGGACCATCGATGTGAGAGAACCATCCATAGACTGCCTCCTGAACACTACCTACTGGGAATCGAGCCCTCAACCCAGGCGTGTGCCCTGACTGGGAATCAAACCGGCGACCCCTTGGTGCACAGGTGGATGCTCAACCCCTGAGCCACCCCGGCCCGCTGAGATAGTACGTCTGTCTTTGCTCTCCTTCCCCAACCGCAGTGAGAGCCCTGTCACCATGCTGGCTGTAGGTATGACTTGTTTTGGTCCCATGGGCAGTCTGTGAGCCTGGAGTGGAGGTGTGGCACGTCAGGCACTTCCATGGAGTATCACTCTGTGCCTCGGGCTCCTCTTCCATAGCTTCCAGAACAGTCCTTGGGCTGCCTGGGCTCAGGGTTCTAGATTTTGGTCTGAATCCTGTTGCCAGTTAGCCCTGTGACCTCAGGCAATTTCCTGCATCTCATTTTCCTCTTTTTACCTGTTAGATGGAAACACTTGTCTATTATACAGTAGTACAGAGAGTTCAAGTATTATTGCTAAATTCTGGTGCTGATATGGTGGCTAGCTTGATTCCTGTTGAGTATGTGGGTATAGGGAGCGAAAGATAACCTCAGCATTGAGTTTAGGGTCAGATAGAAAGATCCTCTAAATTTAAAAACGTGGTTGCTGAGGGGCATACAGCAAAGGAAAGAGAACAGTAGGTACATTTCAGAGTGTGGTCACTGGCTTAGACCAGAGGGAAGAAGTTGGGGGAGCCTACAGAGGAAAAGGTGGCTGGGCCTTCTATTAAAAGCTAACAGAGATGACTTTTCTGGTAAGAAGAGTTCGTAAGTTAAAGTCTCTCCCACCACGGTGCCTCTCATTTAACTATTAGAGATTTATTTCTTTGGGTGAACCACTGTCCTTTTGTTACCATTCTCAGGTAAGATACAGATATTTCTGGAATGGGTAACATGGTAAGCCTTCTATTCCTTTTTCTGTTCATTTCCCCACCGAACAGGGGCAGCCTGGATAAAAGTAATGGCACAGGATTACCTGGGGAAGAAAAGTTAAAATCAGGATATGGAAGAAGAGGGGGACTTTAGAGGCTCTTTTCATTTCACCATTTTGCTGAGCCGTCCGTCTCACTTGGAGTTCGTTGAGAGGACCGGAACGCGTGTGCAGGGGCTTCTGCCTGAGACTGGAATTAAGTCAGGGTGATAATTTAGCCAGAGAGCGGGCAGAGCAAATCCCTGGTGTCCAGAAACTGAATAACGCTTCTGTTCCTTCACTGTATGCCATTGAGGATGTTGGCCGTGCTCAGTGGAAACGCCGCATTCCCGGGCAGAACACCTCCTGCCTTCCGCAGAGAAACTGCCTTTCCCTCCTCAGCCTGTGTTGCCTGAGGACAAGCTCCGATCTGAGGGGAAAATGTGTGCTAATGGCAATGAATGAATAACCACCGCAATTGACAAAGGGCTTTCCAATCCATCATGACATTTGGTTCTCACACATTCTTCCCAGGGAAGCTCGGTGGAATCCTGTCTCCAGCATACAAGGAAATGAGAACTTAGTGGCTTGGCTCAAAGCCACATTGCTGGTCCTCTGCATTAAATCGGACAGTTGACAATGGTAATGGTAGGAGCTTCTTTGTTAGAATATCAGTCATTTTTGTTTCTTTTACTCTTCTCTGAGGAAAGATAACTATGAGGTTAAATTTGAGGCTCTCTATATAAAGTGCTGACTCCTTGATGGGAAGGGAGACGCAAGCCAAGGATGCTTGCCCTGCCCACTGTGGCTCAGTGGTTAGAGTGTTGGCCTGTGCACCAAAGGGTTGCCGGTTCTATTCTTGGGCAAGGGCACGTACCTGGGTTGCAGGTTTGATCCCCAGGAGGCAACCAATTGAAGGTCTCTCACATCGATGTTTCTCTCTCTCTCTCCCCCACCTCCCTCCCTCCCACTCTCTCTAAAAATCAATGGAAAAAAATATCCTTGGGTGAGGATAACTAACTAACTAACTAACTAACTAACTAACTAACTGACTGACTGACTGACTGACTGACTGACTGACTGACTGACTAACTAACTAACTGACTAACTAAGAAAGTAAAAAGCCAAGGATGCTTGTGCAGTTACTCTTATGTGGCAGTTTTCTGGTGCCATCTAGTGTTTCATTGAAGTAATGGCAGAATAGTGGCTCTTGGTTATGCAATTGCCTTTACCGGGATCAGAGTTGAGTTTTTCTCAAACTGGGGTCTATGAGTCATTGTATTTATTTCCAGAGGTTTGTGAGAATTGTGTTCTTTAAAACTTGTCCTCTCCCAAATATCCTTTAGGAGAAGAAACCTGATGAACCCATCCATAGCATGCTATATTATAAATTACACTGTGAGTAGGTACATATTAATAGGTCTACAAAGAAAAAAAAATTAACTCCAAAGAAGGGATCCCTCAAACAGACTCTGAGCCCCTCGAGGATAATGCCTAAGGTGGTCATCTTCATACCACTAGCCTAGCAAACACCTGCTGTGTGGGAGACGAAGATAAACACACATTCCATCCACACTGCCGGTGCCGTTCAGGCACAGCGGGGTCTGGATGAGGAAGCTGGACACTCCACTGGCCAGCAGTCTCCTCAGATAGTAGGTTATGAAATTCTTTGCTTATTTCCATGGAGACAGGTTGCCTGAGCATGGGGGATATACACCGTTAGGAGACAAATACTAACCCAGTCCTTTTCTAGAAACAAGGTCGAATTTTGTTTTCAAAGGACAGTTAGGACATATGAAATAATAAGATCATTTAAGGCATACAACAGAGAGAATGTTAAAAATCCATTTACAGTCCCCATTCTTAATATCCAGAATTAAGATGGGAGTCAGGGACCCTCGTTGAGAAATGGGCAGGCACGGACCTTAATTTTAAAATCGTTTCCTACTGGCGTAGAATGTCCTGAGACACAACTCTCACCCCTAAGGATAAGCTACAGAGGAGAGAGTTTGAAACAAATAGTTTGCTCTTTAGATGTTTTAATTGTTGCTCTTAGTAACCCTACTAGTAAGACATCACCAAGTATTTGTGGCCCTAGATTTCGCCTGGTTACTTATTGTTGAGCTGGCTACTTATTATGTAGCAGTATCTGTTAATGCTCAATCTGATATCCACGTGGAAAGGCACATGTTTTGAGACGTTCTGTTAGGAAATAGGAGTCTATCTAATGAGGCAGTCTACAGGCCTAAAATAAGAGTGATGATACTTCATTTCTGTTTCATTTTTACATTTGCTTTTAGCAACAGCTGTGTGCATGAAAATGTGAGCAAGTCAAAATACGCATTCACAAGTAACTAGTTCAAGGAAACTCTGGTTGATTCTTTCGCAAAGCAAAGAATCATTTTGCAAAGTAAATCATCACACGGTTCTACTTGATAATCTACAAGTCGATCAAGATGAAGGGCTTCTGTTGTTAAATACATGTTACAGGTTTAAGGGATTATAGGAATTCATTTAGTCTTTGAGCAAGAAATGGATTGGCTTGTAGATCCTTATTAAGGCAAAAATGCATGTCCTTTATTTACAAAATTATAAATCATGAATAGGTTTTCATATAAACCCTCTGAAATCTATTAAACCCATGATGTAATTAAATAATACAATTTATAATTTAAATAAAAGAATACTGCTAAAATATTCAAAATTATAAAGGTGATTAAAAACTCAACAGAAATATATTTTTATAGTTATCATTAAGGTGTTTGAGTAGATGCAGTGTTAGAGAAACATTAAGAAGGAAAAACTTGACAGACTCCAAGAATTTGAGATGTTGGTGGCACTGATTCTTGCATCTAAGTCAATCAAAATGTGAGAGAGAGACATTGATTGCTTGCCTTCTGTACGACCCTGACCAGGGCCAGGGATCAGGAATCGAATCCGAGACCCTTTGCTCCACGGGCTAATGCTCTAACTGCTGAGCCAAACCAGCCAGGGCTATACTAACTTTTATTTAGCAAATTTGGCCATTTCTCCTCTAAGAATTGAAAGAAACAGAGGGAGGACGAAGAGGAGTGATTTTTCTGGACTTTGTGGGTCAGATAAAGATAGAGGAATAGAGTTGGTAACAAATATGTATGGTTATGGAAGAGAGATATCTTGAAGTTAGCAACTGGCTAGCTTCAACTCACAATAGTTTGCACACGTCCCCAGTTCCCAAAGGAAGGGAATCTGTGTCCCTGGTTTTCATGTTGGCAGACAGTTATGTATGTTAAAAGGAGAATTGTATTTTGCATGTTTAATGACTCTTGAAAAGCATTTGCAAAGTTTTTTCCCCACATAGCTGCATGATATAGTGTTTAGAAAAGGAATTCCAATTTGAGAACTTTCTTCAAAATCAAACTCTCACCTCTCTCCCCACCCC
The DNA here is from genome assembly GCA_030848825.1 of Tadarida brasiliensis. Classification (NCBI taxonomy): domain Eukaryota; kingdom Metazoa; phylum Chordata; class Mammalia; order Chiroptera; family Molossidae; genus Tadarida; species Tadarida brasiliensis. The sequence goes on from CM061264.1 coordinate 80,001,970, forward strand.
CATAGAATTGCTGTTTTGATTCCTGTACCATCATGTGAGCCCAGGCGGGCTGCTTTGGCTCACTGGAAAGTCAGAGAAAAGGGGGCCTTGGAGACAGGTTCAGGGGTTCGCCCAGGACTAGCTGCTGCTGCGCGCTGCTCCCCTGGTTGCAAGTCTCGTAGGGACCCTTAAAGTTTAGAAGGAAGTAAAAGTCCACGCCTGAGAGAAGGCATGGGGGTGCTCCAGAGCCCATCCTTTGTCTTGAAGGCTTTCATCTCTCTGCTCTGGGCAGGAATCCTAGGGAAGGTCTCAGGGGAGGGTGTTAACAGACTATTCATTAGTTTTCCAGGTGTGTCCTTCAAAGTGTTTGTTGATGTATCAAAATGAACCTATAGGGGAGTTTGGGATCATTCTCTGGTCAGCTTCACTGCCTTACTTTCCTTTTTAAAAATATGTTTTAATTGATTTTTTTTTTTAGAGAGAAGGGGGAGAGAGAAACATGGACTGGCTGCCTCCTGCATGCCCCCTACTGGGGATCGAGCCTGCAACCCGGGCATGTGCCCTGAATGGGAATCGAACCAGGACCTCTCAGTCCATGGACAACTCTCAATCCACTGAGCCACACCGGCCGGGCATCACTGCTTTACTTTTATCTTGGGTCTGTCTGGCTGTAATCGGGTTTTTGTTATTTGTTCCCCTGGCTTCATCCGTCCTTGGGTTTAGTTGGCACAAATGGCACTAACTGGGTCTCTGTTACCTATCTCCCCGATCAGGGTAATTCAAGCTATGGACTCTCTGGTTAGGGAGGGGAGGTCTAAACCATTTGCTCTCAAGTGTGCTTGGTTCGGGAAGATAAGGTCTTACAATTCACTAGCTGTCTGTAAGTTGTTCAGATTGTTTGGTCTTGTTAAATTATATTGTCTCAGTTTCCACATTCCACTTGCCCAGGACTTTCCCTAGCTTCTTGCTATCCTGCCTCACAAGCACTGCACTGGGAACTTGTCAGAAACGAAGTTCTCGCGCCCCACCCCAGACCCTCTGAGCCGAAACGGTGGATGTAGGAATCAGTGATCTGTTTTGATGAGTCCTCCAGGAGGCTGTGGTGCACGCTCAAGTTTAAGAACGACGGAGCAATGTGTGGATGAGCCTGGGGGAACTCAAGGAAGTAGGCTAGGGAGAGAAACCAGAGAAACGCTAACTCCTTTGAAAACACCGACGCGATTATGTGGCTGAATGGAGTTTGAAAGGAACATTAAGAACCATCTTCCTCAGGGTGAGGAAATAAACCAAACACAGCCTGAGGGAGAGTGGAGAGGGATGGAGTGGGAAGGGATGGAGTGGAGAATGACAGAGTGGAGAGGGATGGAGTGGAGAAGGACGGAGTGGAGAGGGATGGAGTGGAGAGGGATGGAGTGGAGAAGGACAGAGTGGAGAGGGATGGAGTGGAGAGGGATGGAGTGGAGAAGGACAGAGTGGAGAGGGACGGAGTGGAGAGGGATGGAGTGGAGAGGGATGGAGTGGAGAGGGATGGAGAGAGCTCTACTGACTTTCCCTCGGGTTGTGCTCTCAGCCGTGCTGACCTAGCTAAGAATTGCCAGTGAAAAAGCCCACCTCAAACCCAACTCAAAAAAGGAATTTCTTGATTCATCTTCTTACAAAACCCAGAATATGGTTTCAGTTATGGCTGGATCCAGGAACCCAGTCCCAGTCATTAGGCATTGTTTCTTTGGGGTTGCCTTCCTTTTTTAGGCCAGTTCTCTCCAAAATTTAGAAGCATGTTTCTAGAAACTTCAGAATCTTAACATGATTCTTAGGGATAGGGTTTTTGAGGGGAAAAGAGCAAGCCTTCACAGAAGTCCAGTGTTGGGAGCGGTGTCATTGGAACAGCGACCACCATGGTTTGACATAGTCCCTGGAGATACGAAGACCTCCATGGTTTGACATAGTCCCTGGAGAAGTGGATTCACTGCGTGGCAGGAATCAGGAAGAACAGTGACTGAAGATATGAAGTAATGGGAAAATAAAAATGTAGGATGGCAGATGAAGGAGACTAATCTTTGCTTTCTCTGTCTATCTGTTAGCTGTCTGTTACGAATCATTATAGAAGTAACATGTAGATGATTAATGATGTAGAGGGTAGAAAAGATAGCAGGAAGAAAAGCAAGAAAATAATAAAGACTTAGGATAGAAATGTGGAAGCTTGGAAGGCTCTTAGATAGGAGGAAAGGTCAGGAGTCTAAGAGGATGTCTGGGTGAAGGATAAAAATAGTTGGTAATTAACATGTAATATACCTAAGAGTTGGGTAAACAACCAAAAGAACCTCTGTACTTATTTGCCTAAAAGGTTTAGGGGAAATAATGTAACCTGCAGATCTATATAAATAAAGATTCTGCTAGTCTTAAGCAGCAGAAGAAGAAAAATCAAGCACCTTCTGTCTCACCTGTCTTTCTCTCACCGACTCTGTCCACACCTTTGGGAACTCCTGGACCTGCCGAGGCTGGACCCTGGCAGTCCAGAAGCCCCAGGTGAGAGTTTTCTTATTTCAGTTTAGGTTGGATGCTGATTCCAGGATGTGTGCCCGGGATGCACTGCTCTGGTTGGCCAGGCCCAAGTCATGTGCCCATCCGGAGCCCAGCCCTGTTACAAACCACACGCTTTGCAAAGCAGAGAAAGGAAAGAAAGGCTGAGTAGGCAAGTATACATAGGTCCCTTTAGTGAGCTATCTAAACTTGTTTGTTAAAATGGAAGAAGTAATATGTACAGGGAGTGTTCTGAGAGTAAAAGACAAAACTTATATCCTTTTATTTGTTTGATGCTTACCAAGGTGCTTTAATAAGAATAACCCTAAGCCCTGGCCAGGTGGCTGAGCTGGTTGGAGCATTGTCCCAAACACCGAAAGTTTGCAGGTTCCATCCTTGGTTGGGCACGTATGGGAGGCAACTGATGGATGTTTCTCTCTAAAAAGTCAATGAAACCATGTCCTTGGGTGAGGATTTAAAAAAGTAAAAAAACAACCCTAGAAAATAGACACCATTATTACCTTAATTTCACAGACAAGGGAACGTAGGCATGGACAAATTAGATAGCTTGCCCACAGTCATACGACTGATAAATGGTGGAGACAAGATTTACCCAGGCACTCCCACTCAGGGTGTTCTTAACCCTCTTATGATGCTGCCTACTGAGAAAGCACTGGGCAAAGTCAGTGTGGTGGATGCTGTGGCGCACTGCCCAGACCTCCTTCTGATGCCAAGGCGCTCACCCACTCATTTCTACAGTTGCTGGGAGTGTTGGCTATTGTTATTGGAGTCCCTCGCCTTCCATTGCCCTTTGCTGAAGGCAGCAGCAGCCTACCCAGCTACGCTCTGTCCTTGGGGTTAGGCTGCTGCAATGACTGGGTGACACAGGCGATCAAAGTCCTGTCCTGGCCCGTGTAGAGCCAGCCCAGCTCCAGAGCTCCCTGTAAGACCAGTCAACACGCCCCTCTGCGCAGCGCTGCTTCCCCAACTCTTACAAGGTTGTTCCCAGAGCGCTCCCCAATAAAACTTCTTCTGCACTCAAATCTCAGTCTCAGAGTCTGGTAGCCAGAGAACGCGACTCCAGACAGCTAATTGTTGTTCTTCACCTTTGTGTCTTCCACCAAGTCTAGCATAATGAAACCACTAAGATACTCCAAGATGAATGAATGTAGATATGTAGGCCCTTCTCTGGGAGTGTTAAGATGAGACATATGGATTCCACCCCCTCCCTGATATAAGGACCCAAAAGTACATTAAATATCTACTTAAAGACTCTGTTTGCAGTTCACTCCATTTAAACAGTCTTTTCTTACCACCATCTGATATCAGATTCCACTCCCCTCCCTATATCTATCACTCTCAATCCCTCCTAGTCTGCTTTACTTTCTTATCATAACACTCATCACCAAAGCTTTCCCCCCGCCCTGCCTAGGTCTGTCTGTGTTTCTGTCTGTCTGTCTGTCTATCTGTCTGTCTGTCTGTCTCTCTTGGTGCATGGGTCGATGCTCAACCACTGAGCCACACTGGCCAGGCTGTCTGTCTGTCTCTCTATCTAGAGGATAGATAGACAGATAGATAGATGGATAGATGGATGGATAGATAAAAATATTTAGATGTAGATCTCTCTATTTCTCTTCACACCCCTGCCCCTCTCTCTTTCTCACATGCTTCTTTCTCCTCTCGCCCCCAACAGAATGTAAGCTGCATGAGGGAAAGAGATCTGTTTTGCTTCCTGCTTTATCCTTAGGGCCGATATTAGTCTTGGCTCATGGTAGGTGTTCATTAAATATCTGTTAAATATGTGAAATACATTGTTAATACAAGGTGTGTGGGAAATGCTTTCCCTTTCAGCTTTAAATTTTTTAAAACCTGAAAATAGGGATTCTGTGCTTCTTACCTGATAGGGACCTGAATGTGATATTTTAAATGGAGGAGAGTCATGCACAGGGTATACGCTCCATTAATACTATCGCTTATTGGTTGTAATATTTGTGGCAGTTCTAGGAAATGGAGTTTTATAGAAAGGACTTATGCTCTGGCCTGGAGATTAGACAAGATGATCGCTCAGCCTCTTGTTAATTCTAAGTCTGTAGTTTTAGGTAACAATATGAGTGGAGGCTAATTTTTTCTTTTTTTTTTTCTAACCAGAGAAAATCTCACTCTTTGTTTTGATCTGCAGAGGGTATTTTTCCTTAGAAACATATATAGGTAGTTTTACAATACAGCATAGTGCTGCGGTTGATGGGAACTTTGGAACCTTATTAGTTGGGTTCAATTTTTGGCTTTACAACACACGAGCTGAGAAGTTGCGTGATTTTGTACCCACCCTCTGCCTTGATTTCTTCATCTGTAAAATGGGGATAATTAAAGGGTCTAGGTCTGTTATGCTCAGTGTTTCTTAGACTTCATAGATACCTGGGCAATGACAAGGGCTGGTCATGTCATAACTGTCACGTTACTGCCCATCTTTTATTGTAATGTCTCTGGAAAATAAAGCAAGATGGCAGCGGTGGGTTATAAATCAGTGCACTGAGAACCGATGGTAGAGCCAGCGGAGGTGGCTCACCAATGTTAGTTTTCACAGCTACATAAAGCAATTACTGAGAATTTCACAGCGACAAGCCTTCCGGCAACCTGGCAGGATCTCTCCTTGGACAGGTGGAATACCATTGTCGCCAGCCTGAACCCATCTCCTGTCAGAAAATGAGGAGAGTTGAGAATTCTCCTTCCCCTAGCATCTTCCCAGCTTGATGTTCTCTATTAACATTTGCTGAAAATGTTTTCTTTGAGCTTTGTAGTAAGCCAAGGTCTCTAAGATTTATGTGTCAGGGTACCCAGTTCTACCAGGCCTCCAATCATTGGTAGGACCACCTCCGTTCTCAGTAGTTCTTGTCTCTCTGACCGCCTCTTGTTCACCCTCCTGAAAGCAAGATAAATAGCTAACTGGTGCGTGTAACTCGTTGAGCCATGCACAACACAGTGCATGCATATTATGTCTCCAAAGCAAGAATCTGACTCTACACTCTTTTTGCTTGTCTTATCTTTAAGAAGGGCAAAGGGGATTAGTACTGCCTTCCTGTATGATGAAAGACTTCAGCAGATTCGCCATCAGGCCCAGCTCCTTTACCAGTACCTGGCATCATTTACCAAGGTGACCTTGACTGCAGGTCTGGCTGCTGCATTTCAAGGAAAAGACGCAAGAAGGAAGAACAGCCTTGGCCTTAGCGCTCTGCTTTTATCTGACATTTTGAAAGGATATTAAATATTACCTATTAATGAAACTTGCATTTGGGCCAGTGAACTTTGTTAACTGGGTTAGAATTGTGAGGAGTGGGAGTGAGGGAGGAGGGGATATCGATTCCCTAATTTCTAGCATTTTGAAGTGTACAATTTTTTTTTCTATTTTAGAAGTGATAAGGCAAACTCAGATTGGTGTAATGATTTGTTGAGAGGTGAGGCTAACTTTTAACATGTTTCTTTCAAAGGAAAAAAAATTACAGGTCTTCAGTATTCCAGTTGGCCTTTTAGTTACCTCGAGGCCAAGGGCGTTGATCCTACCTCTCCCACGTACATCTGGATACGGATGGCAGCCAGCAACATGCAGATGTAAATGAGAGGAGGAATCCCTGGATCCAAGGGACTGTGACTGGATCCCACCCACCTTTTATATTCAGGATCTGCAACTCTGTGTGTGGGGGGCATGCACCCTCATTACTGCTCTATAAGGTATCTCTTTTTCTTGAGGGGTTTGCGGGATCTCATGGAGCCAGAATTTTCTTTAAAGGTGAATTGATTGAGTCATTAAGTTTGTGCTGTGTCTGCAGGCAGTACTTGAGTAGAGAAAGTATAAAAAAAAAAGCAGCAGTGTCTCCAAAGGGTGATATTATTTCAAGAGGTTAATGAAGATTTTGCACGCATCCCAGAGCTGGGGAGCAGCAGGGGCACTGCCGCTTGCTTTCAGAGCCTGCCTGTCGCTGCTGTCAAGGTCAGACTGTCCTTGCCATCCCTCAGTGCCCAACGAAACAGCGCACAAATAACAAAAACTGCAGTTGCTTGACTAATCCCTGCTGCACCCTGGATTTGGGGGGAGTAAATTACAAGAGGCTGCTTTGGCTTTCTCTGGTGTAGCAGAATAACTTCCATCCCCTGGTAATTATGCCATATTAGGAGGAGGCAAGGATTTGTGGTAGATGATATCAAAGCTGAATCGAGAGCATTAAAGAAAACTATTTTCTAAGCTCTCCTTCATTCCTTTTCCTGTAGATTAGCATGGCTTCTTCTAAAATCTTTCTGTATAGCCATGTCAATATTTAGGCACCAATTTTTTTTTTTCAGTATTCAACCATTATTAAGCATATGATACTTACAATGTTTATAGTATTTATAAGACCTTGTTAATTAGTCTTTTCATTGAACATGGGGAAAAATGACATCTTTACTGTAAAAGGATTATATGATGGTTATGGAAAACTTGGAACGTATCAAAAATATAAAAAATAAAATACGAGCATCCAGAATTCTAATATCCATGGGTACCTGTGAGAAGGAGTGAAAATTAAGAAATAAGTAACATACCAAGTTAGTGATAGAAATGGAATTGCTCTGGCCTGGTTCAGGTCTCTATTTAGTAATCAGGTCGTTCCCCTCTCAGGACAAAAGGACTTTTAATTTTAGGTGGACCACACTGAGAAATCATTACCTGTAGTCTCACTTGAAGGCAGGGGCATTTTCTTACTCATTTTTTCCCTATAGATTTTAATTAATTATTTATTATTATTATTATTATTATTATTGCAGCTTCATTGAGGTGTAGTTGACAAGCAATAAACTACACCTTTTAAAATATAAAATTTAATGAGTTATGTATATAAGTATATACTTATGTACATATTTGATTTTGGTGATGGTTTCACCAATTTAAATATATATTAAAATATATTTTTATATATATTACTTATCTTAATATATATTTATATACATATGTATTGGTTAAACCATCACCAAAATCAAATTAATGAGTATAATTATCACTTGCAAAAATTTCCTCATGCCCCCTCCCTAGCCACTGGCAACCATTGCTTTCTGTCACTGTAGATTAGTTCGCATTTTTGAGCATTTTATGTCATGGGAATCTTGTTTTTTCTGGAGTCTTTGACTCAGAATAATTATTTCTAGATTCTTCCGTGTTGTTGTGTGAATCTGCAATTCATTCCTTTATATTGCTGAGTAGTATTCCATTGTAAGAATTTTTATCTACTTACCTATTAATGGACATTTAGCTTGTTTCCAGCTTTTGGCTCTTGCAAGTAATAAAGCTGCTATGGACATGCACATATGAATTTGTGTGGACATGTGATCCCATTTCTCTTAGGTAAATACCTAGGGAGTGGAATGGCTGGGTCAGGTAAGCAGGCCTATGCTTACTTTCATAAATACTGTCTTTCCAGAGAGGTTGAAACATTTTACATTTTACCAGCAGTATATGAGATTTCCAGTTGTTACAGTATGGTCAGTCTTCTATTTTTTAAAATTTATTATTTATTTATTTATTTATTTATTTATTTATTTATTTATTTATTTATTTTTTTATCGGTGCGAGAGAGACACATCGACTGGTTGCCACCCACACGACCCCAACCGGGGCCGGGGACAAACTGCAACTGAGGTATGTGTCCTTAGTGTGAACCGAACCTGGGTCTCTCTGATCCGTGGGCCGACGCTCTAACTGCTGAGCCAAACCGGCCAGGGCATATGGTCAGTCTTTTATTCTAGCCCTTGTAGTGGGTGTGCAGTGGTATCTCATGGGGTTTTATTTTGGACTAATTGCCCTAATGACCAATATTGTTGAACTTATTTGCCATCTGTATATCTTTATAGGTAAAGTATCTGTTTAAATATTTCACGTGTGTTTTTAAAAATTATGTTGTCAGCATTCTTTACACACCCCAAACATCAGTCCTTTAGAAGATAAATGCTTTGCAAAGATTTTTCTCTCAATCTGTTGCTTAACTTATGCTTTTTAAAATTGTGTCTTTGGATGAAATTCAACTTATTGATTCTTTGTGTTTGTGTGTGTGTGTTAGTTAAGAACTCTGTCAAATTAAGGTCATGAAGATTTTTTTCCTGTTTCCTTATAGAAGTTTTATAGTTTTAGTTCTTAGATTTAAATTTATGATCCATTTTGATTTAATTTTTGTATATGGTATGAAGTAAGAATTGAGGGTCATTTTTATACATAAGGCTATCCAGTTTTTCCAGTAACATTTATTGAAAAGATTATCTTACTCTTTTGAATTACATTGGAACTTTTGTAAAAAGTCACAGGTATTTGGGTTTTTGCTCCATTCGAATCCATTTGTCGACTTCTCTGCTTTTATACCAATTCTACACTGTTTTGATTAATGTAGCTTTATAAAACGTTTTGAAGTCAGGCAGTACAAGCCCTCCATCTCCTTTTACCTTTAATTTTTACTCATGGTGGTTTTGATGTGAAGAAGCCATAGACCAAAATATAGGAAAATCGTGTTTTCTTCTCTTTGGTTTATTTTTTCCCTTTAGCATTTTTCTTACAAAGGTATTCTAAATGCTACATTACAAATTCTCATGTATTTCTTCTAGGTCTCTCGAGTATGGTTTTTACACTTAGCAATGCAATCCATCCGAAATAATATATTGTTGTACAGGTTGTGGTTTATTTTCTCTTTAAAATAGAAAAGCACAAAGGGGAAAATAAGAACCACCTCAATTGCATCACCAGAGATAGCCATTTAAAATATTTTGAATCATATACTTCTGCCTTTTAAATATGCATATGATACATGTATTTTATATTACCCTGTTGATATTTTATTCCAAACAGTATCCCAGTGGAGTATTTTCTGTGTCACTAAATATTCTTAGTCTTTTAAAGCACTATTTAATGATTTCACAGGATAGAATAATTTCATATTGGAGGTATCACAATTTCATATTGTTCCCCATGTGGGATTTGAGAAGTGGTTGTTGCAAAGTAGTTTTATTTACTTGCAGCAAGTAAAGGAGACAGGGGATTCATATCCAAAGCTCTGCCTCCCTGAAAGGAGGCTTAGCCATTGCTTAGATATACCATTTGGTCAATTACATGTTGACTTCTTCTTTTTGCAATTAGCTACATTTGCTTTTTTTTTTTTTTTTTTTATCCTCATCCGAGGACATTTTTTCATTTTTTGTTCAGGGAGAGAGAGGAAGAGAGACAGAGAGAGAAACATCGATGTGAAAGGGACACATCGAGTGGCTGCCACCCGCATGACCAACCAGGGCCGGGGACAAACTGCAACCGAGGTACATGCCCTTAGCGGGAACCGAACCCGGGTCTCTCTGGACCGCAGGCCGATGCTCTAACCGCTGAGCCAAACCGGCCAGGGCTACATTTGCTTTTGAGTTCTAGTCAGGCTCATCCTGTTTACAGCTGGTCTGCAACATGCTGTGTTACATTTTAAGCTTAATAAGAATAGCATTTAGTAAGAATGGCCCAGACCTTGAGACCCTTATTCTAACTAACAATATGATAGTAATTTCATAGGATATATTTAATCAATCCTTAAGATTATTTGCAATTTTCTCTATTTAAAACGGTATCATGATTAACATTCTTGGGTGGTAGGATGGGTTTTTTTTCTCTCTCTCTTCTACCCCTCTTTTAACTTCTTTTCCCAACCTTGGTGGGGAGGGTGTTTGGTAAACTGGAGAACATTGACAGTTCTGATAAAGCATCAAACTTATCCCAAGAAAACTTGTCAAGAGTAGTGAGGTCATAGTTATCATAGAAGGAAGTCATGGTTAAGAGATGGAATCCCAGAGTTGTACTGAGTCTTGACTTCCTGTTCCTAACCGGGTTTTCCTATCTGTCAAATGAGAATTATATGGTTATAGGATGAAATATAAATTTCTTAGATTTGTGCTTGACAAATTGAAAGTGTACAATAACGAGCAGTTTATATTATCAATATTAGCAGGAAAAAGTTAAAAATACTTTTAAAGATATTCTGTGAAATTTCTGATGGACTGAAAGCCTCTTCCAGAAATACAGAGGATGCAGGATCGATCTGTCAGCCTTGCTGGGTAGAGCTGGGAACTTGTGTGGAGATTAGACAGCTAGGAACAAACTTGGGTTATCCTGAGGGAAAAGGAGGAGGAAAAATAAATAAATAAGGGAATTCCCAAATAAGTATTTGAGGTGGACTTGGTGTTGAATATCTTTGGGCAAATATTTGATCATTCCTCACAGTAAATATTTAGAAAGAAAAAGGCCGAGTTGAAGAGTATCAGTAGGTGGAGAGCCTTACACTTTCTGAAATCTGATTTGGGAGAATCACGTCCCCTGGAGCATGCCACAGTCTCAGGTAGGTTTGAAATTGGCGGCTGAAAAATTAAAAAGTCCATAAAGAGGCTGGCATGGAAGTGTGTTGCTATGAAGTTCCCAGACCATGATTCTCACATCTGTACCAGGTGTTTCCTGCCCCACCCTCAATATAGTACACAGTAATATTAAGATTAATTAGAGAAGTAATTCCCATTAATAGTTAATAGTCCTTGTTTTTAAAAGTTATCTTAAAAATGTAATGGATCCCATATAACTAAAGAAATACATATACCTAGGTTAGAGACAAGTCTCAACTTGTTGGGATTAAAAATGAAATGTTTTACTGATCTGAAACTTGCTACATACAACTTTCTTTTCCTGTGGGTTAGCAGGTCCCACACACAGCATCTCCGTCCAGTTCCATACATTTTAAGCTTTTGGTTGTTAAAACAAGCACATGGAGGTGACTCATTCCTGTTCATTTTGAACTTCCATTCTATGGAAGCTCCCCTTGTTTACCATGTACCACCAACCCCGCTTTCCACAATCTTGTCCTGCTGTCCGGACTCCTGGCTCTTGGGGAGGCCCCTGGGAGAGAGGAGTGTGTCGGCTCTCATGTGCCTTCCTCTCCTTCCTCCTGCTGGGAATCATGTGCGCCGGGGCTTTTTCTGGGCAACACAGGTCCTTCTCTTGGCCCTGCAGTAGGTGACCAGTTTTTCCTTCTTATGGAGGGAATAGTTTTGTTTTTAATCTTTTTTCTTTATTGATTTTAGAGAGAGAGGAAGGGAGGGAGAGAGAGAGACATTGATGAGAGAGAACATAGATGAGAGAGAACATTTATCGGCTGCCTCCTGCATGCCCCCCACTGGGGATTGGTCCCACAACCTGGGCACGTGCCCCGACCGGGAATCGAACCAGTGACCTCTTGGTGCATGGGTCAATGCTGAACCACTGAGCTACACCGGCCAGGTTTGTTTTGTTTTTTAAATATGTTTTTTTACTGATTTTTTAGAGAGAGTGGAAGGGAGAGAGAAATAGAAACATCAGTGAGAGAGAAACATCGATCAGCTGCCTCCTGCATGCCCCCTACTGGGGATTGAGCCTGCAACCCGGGTATGTGCCCTGACTGGGAATTGAACCAGGACCTCTCAGTCCATGGGACAATGCTCAATCTTCTGAGCCACACTGGCCAGGCAATTTTGTTTTTTTAAACCAAATATTACACTCTCTCAAAAGGTGATCTCCAGTCCTCCTAATCTAGGGAGCAGGAGTAGGGGGATCGGTGAATGTCAAGATGGAGGCATTGGTGCTGCTTCTGCTGAATTGGGTCCTGTCAGGGAGCTCTCCATGGACGTGGCTGGCCGAAGTACCTAGTGAGCCTCAGAACTTAGAATGTGCTCTACTTGGAGACTTGTTCTCAGTTACGGAATTAGTCACCAGTTCTGTCATTTCTAGCACCTAACATCACTGGAAATTGGAGCTAATGAAAAAGATTGGAGAATTTCTCAGACTGATGGTTGTCAGGGGGGAGGGATTTGGGGGACTGGGTGAAAAAGGTGAGGGGATTGAGAAGTACTGATTGGTTGTTACAAAATAGTCATGAGGATGTAACACCTGAAACTAACACAGAATAATACTGAATGTATACTATAATTGAAAAAATTAAAAAATAAAAAGATTAGAAAAAATACAATAAAATGAATGAGAGGTGAATACGCAAAATGTGTACCATCCATTTTTTTAAAGTAGCGGAGGTAACTCAGAGTCACAATATTAGCTCTGAGTTTTCTTAATACAGTAGGAAAATACCATTACTCACATAAATTTTACTATATCTTTAAAGAAAAAAAGCAATTGCCTGGAAGTAAAACTCTTCCTGGTACTGATTTAAACTGTTCCCTTGGCCCCTGTAGAGAGAACAATGTCCTCAACGATATCCTCAAAGTCAGTGTGTCACTTTTTACATCCATAATGTGAGCCAATGGTTCAAACGTAAAGTGCAATTTGGTGAAAGCAGTTCTGTGGGGAGAGAAACCGAACAATTGCATCCGGACTAGGTAAGTAGCAATTTGACAAAATAGATTGATGCAAGCATAAGTCTTTTATAAAAAACAGCTTTATTGAGGTGTAATTGATAAAGAGGAATTGCATATATTTAAGGTGTACAACTTGATGTTTTGAAATATCACCACAGCCAAGCTAATTAACATATCCAGCACTTCACAGTTACCATTCTCTTGTTATGCATCTGTGTGTGTGTGTGTGTGTGTGTGTGTGTGTGTGTGTGTGGTAAGAGTATTTAAAATCTACCTTCAAGCAAATGTCAAGTACACAATACGGTATTGTTAACACAGTCACCACGCCCCGGAGCTTAATCATCTTGCTATGACTAAAACTTTGCACCCGTGACCAAGACCTGCCCATTTCCCCTGCCACCCAGCTCCTGGCAACCACCAGTCTACTCTGCTTCTCTGAGTTTGACTCTTTTAGTGAGATCAATGATCTGAGCATAACTCTCATATCTAGAGGAAAAGAGAGACTGCCCAACAGTTCTTTGTAAGTATTAAATCTCTTAATTAGGTGTTTTTAAAATTTTTTTTTTCCTTTATTGATTTTAGAGAGAGAAGAAGTGAGAGGGAGGGAGAGATAGAAACATCGATGAGAGACAACATCGATCACCTGCCTCCTGCATGCCCCCACTGGGGACTGGGCCCATAACCTGGGCATGTGCCCCGACCGGGAATCGAACCGGCAACCTCTTGGTGCATGGGTCGACGCTCAACCACTGACCCACACCTGCTGGACTCTTAATTAGGTTTTGATAAAATTACGTATGAGTGACTTCAAGACTATCCCTTCAGTAATATCTGAAGGCTAAGTGCAGATTCACATGCGTAACAGCTAAGTAGGGAGTAGGTTTGACAGTTTGTGAAAGTTGAGAAGTCTAATAGGACGCATGCCATATGGAAAGCTCCCCAGTTTCCATTTGGAATTAGGTGGAGCCCAGGCAAGGCTCAGACTCTTGTTCATGAATAGCTTCAGGTTTGCTCTGACACAAAGACAGATAGGCAAAGGAGTTCCCATTCTGAGGAGAGGGGCCCAATCTACAGTTAGGGATCCCTACAAGCACTGTCTGTAGGTTCAATATCATATATGAATGGTATTTTTTCATTCATTCATAATATTTCTTAAGTACTATCTATGCATTTGGCATACATTCTTTTAAGGTGTGTCATATATATATAAATTTATTAATTTCTTTATTACAAATATTTTTAAATAGATGGGAACTATTACTTACGGGATTTGCAAAAGTGTATTTTGATATTCAAGAGGTTTTCACACAAAAATCTGGGAGCCATTTCCAAAAACCATACTGCTATAATTTTAGGCTGCAAAACTTTAGAGAGATGTCACAAAATATTTACTTTGACCATTAAAAATCTTACTAAACTCTCACCGTGTGTCAAGCACTTTCATGATACCACATGTATTGCACTTTTCAATCAAATCAGTTGCCTTCACAGAACCTGGGAGCTGGGAGCTGAGCACCACCTTTGTCCCAGCTGCCCTGGAGCTCCAGTGAATGCTTCCCTCCGTGGACGCTTATGCTTATGTTTTAGTTTGTTGACAAGAGCAACTGAAATTTGAAAATGATAAGAAACCCTTCTGGGATTTGGCCTACAAACTGCCATCTAACTTTTTTTTTTTGCTCTCTGCCCTTGACTTCACTTTACCTCTTTTCCTGGAAGAAAAGGAGAAAGAATTTCTTGGCTGCAGGCATGCCAACAGAAATCCTACACTTGGCTTGCTTTCAGCAACAGACCCGAAGAATCGTGCTGTTACACTCCTGAGTTCCCAGGTACTTCAGCCAGCATCTCCCAGCATCGGAAAATAGATACATCGAGTTAGTGGATACCATTAATTTTTCTGTTTTTTTTTTTTTTTTTTAAATAATCTTTTAAAATCTTGAAGCATTTGTTTGGTCTCTATATATAGGGAGAAAGCGTGTCTAATAGTGCTGTTTTTGTCCTGAAAATGTCACTAGCTTTTAGATCCTTCTCCTCCTTTCCCCCTGATCTCCCTTCCCCTCCTTTCCTTTCCCCTTCTCCTTCCCCTTCTCCTTCTCCTGTCCGCCCTCCTTCTTATTACCTGTTCAGAGCTGCAGTCAGGGGCCAGTTGTTGCTATTTGGCAGGTTCCCTGTGCTTCCCAAGGGCTCCAGGATTATTTCTGACCTGCAAAGTTACACAAGTCCTGCTAACTTGAACCTCCTCGAGAGTTCTACAATCCATCCACTTTCTTCATGTCCACAGTCACCTACCTGGCCCCCAAACTGGACTTGTCTTTGGCCTGGAGAAGTTCATGAACACCGTCCATGAAGGAGCATATGAGTGAGAACAAGCTGAGTGTTTTTACCCTATTTCCAAAATGACTCCTATGCAGAAGAGTGGCAAGCGTCCCAGGGCAGTGAGTTAACTGCCTTTCACAACATTCCTTGGAGCTCTACCATTTCTTGGGTAAGGTATAGGTGTGCAAAACCTTCACCTTGGTGGTGTTTCCAATGGAGAGATAAGCTGCAAACAATAATTAGTATTTCTAGCAAAGATTCAAAATAGTCATTCAAAAGAGGCAGTCTTCCACTAAAAAAAAAAAAAAAGAGATCTAACAGCACTTTTATTTTTTCATTTTTGTTTTTAGTACAAGCATAGTACATTATTATAAATTTTTCACATTCTTATTTTTTTTGTTTTATTCAGCAAACCTTATATAGCACGCAGTATGTTTAATCTTTCTTTTAGGAATTTACAAATATTAACGTATTTAAGAAGTAACATAAAAGTGGAAGTCCTTCATATTACCATTCTCCAAAGATGCCCATGCTCAATCATTTGAGATATTTTTCTATAGCCTCTTTTTTTCTGAGTATGTATTAATGTTTAACGTTGTTGTTGTTAATTAGTATCCTTATTTGTATTACAGCAGAATAACACTCTTTTTAAAAATTAAATCCTTACCTGAGGGTATATTTATTGGAGAGAGAGAAAGACATCAATGTGAGAGAGAAACATCATTTGGTTGCCTCTTATGTGCGCCCTGACCAGGCATCGAACCTGCAACCTAGGCATGTGCCCTGACCAGGAATTGAACCCACAACCTTCTGGTGTACGGGACGACGTTCCAACCAACTGAGCCACCTGGCCAGGGCTGGAATAACACTTGTGCAGTTTGCTTTTTCGCTTAGCTATGTACAGGGTAGGGCAAAAGTAGATTTCTAGTTGTTTGTACGAAAAAAGACATGCAGGGTGTGATTATTACAGTAGCTTTATTAACTCTGTGTTTTGCATACTCACGAGTATAAATCTACTTTTTCCCCACCCTGTATATATCTTGGACATCTTTTTCTATGAACACATCTAATTGTGTTCAAGTGTTGCAGAGTTTTCCACTGTGTGAATAAATTACGGTTTATTTAACCATCTTTGTATTGAAGGACATTTGTGCTCTTTACCCTTTCCCTCATAAACTTTGCATAGTATGAGAGTGCTTTTGAAGACTGAATTCCTAGGAGTAGAAATGCTGGTTCAATATATTTTCTAATTGTTCTCCAATATATATCTCCCCTGGCAATGAATTAGTGTACCCGTCTCCTTATACTCTTGTCAACACTGGACATTATAAAATTTTTAAATTACCAAGTTGATAGACAAAGAATAATAAAATACGATGCATGTTACTAAGGCGGCGATTTCATTGGTGTGCCACAAGAGACACCCTGGCGTTCCTCTTGAATTTCCAAAACATGTAATTTCTCACTAGTCAGAGGCACTGACCTCTTTTCCCTTAGACTGTCAAATAAAAAAATGACAACCGCCAACACAGCAATAGCTGTCTGCTGTGAATGAATCAAAATTATACTATTTGTTTTGTCAGATTGGCAAAAACTATATATTTTGGTGTTCTGCAGAATTTTAGTGATTAGTTTATGTGTGCCATGAGATGGAAAAGATTGAAAATTGCTCATCTAAGGTATTAGTGATGAAGAAAGAAAGGACAAAAGAGAAAAAGAATGAAGAGGTACAAATGATATCTAATGGAGAAAAAAGCCTTGGTTACGGGAAGTCTGGAGGAACAGAGACTGAACTCTCAGTATTTAGAGTCCTGTACTTGATGTTCGGTTGCTCTTTGCAGCTACACATATGTAAGTCTGGAATTTTTTTATTTACACTAACTTCACTATATAAGCTCTACCCAAGAGAGTCAGTTGCTGTGCTTAGCACAGTGTGGGCACATAGCATGTGCTCGATGACTATATATTTTTCTTTGTTTTCTGGGGGGGCCCCTGGTAAAGGGAGAGAATGAATGACAGACCTGCTACAAGCCATCTGACTTCCAGGATCACAGAGCTTCAAAAGTTAAAAATTAATCATGTGCTCTGGCCGGTGTTGCGCAGTGGTTAGAGCATTGGCCTGCTCACTGGAGGGTCGCGGGTTCGATTCCTGGTCAAGGGCATGTACCTGACTTGTAGGTGTGATACCCAGCCCTGGTTGGGGCGCATATGGAGGCAGCCAGTTGATGCTTCTCTCTCTCTCTTTCTCTCCCCTTCACTCTGCCCTTCCACTCTCTCTAAAAATCAGTAGAAAAAATATCCTCCGGTGAGGATTAACAACAACAAAAAAATTAATCATGGTAATCATTGTAGTTATTAAGGTAGGAAAGAGCTTCATGTGCAAGTTATCACATTTATTTATTGACTGACAGCTGAAAAACTGCTCTTGTGTATAAGTGATGTATACACATATAACAGGTAGCTGTGAAATACCCCAGTAACTGCTACAATAGAAACATGAACATTTTTCTTGATCTGTAACTGATAAAATCCCAAATCTCAGTCTCCTGTTATGACCCACTATTCCATGCTCCTAATAAAAATAACATTTAAAATTATTAACAGGAATATCTTATGCTCTATAGTATATTGTGTATCTTACATGCACAGGCTCACCTTTCCTACCTTCCGAGACAAGCTCCTTGATCATCTGTTATGGTTCTGGTTTCTTCCCTCTTACTGGTTCTAAGCCATAGATCCTTGACAATTCAAGTCATTTGAAAATGTTACCTCTGGAAGATGTACTTACTGGTTAGCTATAGACTGCTGTCTTAACCCATTTAGAAAGATGAGGGTCATTATCATGCCTGTCTTTCATTTTAGCCTGTTGATGTCCCCATTCTAGTTGATCAATCAATGGTCCCATGTGGACGGTGGCTGTTGTCTGTTCTACCTGGTGAGGGAGCTTAGCTAATCAACCCTTATTAATTAGTCACTAATTTGTACTGTGTACCAACAACTGTTTTCACTAAGTGGTGGCAGCATTAATTGATGGGGGATAATGAGCCCCTCCCCAATTACAAAGAAACACTGCTCCTTACCCTCTGTAGATGATCCCTTGTAGATGAAGGGCCACAGAGGGAAGGCTGGGGTAGGCACAGGATGGCAGAGTCTAATTTGTTTTTAACCTGCTTTTAAGGAGTTGTTTAATTAATGTGAGATCAGCACACTTGATGGCTTGAACAGGTGCAAATACACACTTGTAACCAGCTGTGTAATTGACCGCAGTGGAAGGATACAGACCTCACTAATCACCTGCTTGCTCTCTTACCTGTGCTTTTTAAAAGGACTGTTCTTAGCGCAGGATTCTCCTAATCTGTCTGGAAGGCCATACTGTGTTGAGATGAGTGTACATTCTAGGTCTTCAAGCAAAAATTTGTAAATAGGTTTATCCCTGCTCACTGTACACTAGACACGTTGCTACCCTATGTTCTTGTCTGTTTGCTTTTGTAGCCTTTCTAAAAATCTGGGTACCGTGTGGATATTGTATATAGTTGTGGGCAAATAGTCTTCAGGTTCAGATCTCAGAGACAAAGAATTCTAGGGTTTAGGGACAGCTATCTAGTCTGGGAAATGGCAACCTGCAGCGAGAGCCAATCAGCCTGAGTCCTGCTTCCTTCCCTGCATGAAGTTTTACTGGGACTCAGCCTTGCTCATTTGTATATGTATTGACATGCTGCTTTCTGCTACAATGGCGGAGTTGACTAGTTGTGTCAAAGACCATATGATGTACAAAGCTGAAATCATTTACTGTCTGGCCCTTTGTAGAACAAGTTTGCTGACCCTTGAGATCAGGGGTTCCACCCATACTATGTTTTCCAGCTGTTATTGTACAAGTTAAAGCAGTTGTCTTAAAAATGTGTTAGGCGTCAGGTGGGGTTGGCAAGGTTCAGTTTCTTCATCAAAGGTTTTCTCAGAGACTTTAACATGTTGACGTGCATGATGCACATTGTAAATCTCCAAGAAGAAAAGAGTATGGAGAATTTTTACAATATCGTTGCATCTCTATGAATATCTCCAGGAAGAAACTCACTGTCTCATGGGGCAGCCAAAAACATTTTAAGATAGTTCTGATTCTACAGTGTGAGAAACGCCTTAGTGACTTTTACCTTTTCATTCTTGTCCTACTGACCAGAGTCACATAAACTAGATCCAGACTCTCTTAAATAAGCAGATCCTTCAAGTATTTAAAGACAGTTATCTCTCTCCCCTCCATCATTTCTTCTTATCCTCCCCCAAAGTGTTCTCACATGGTTTGTTCCACAGAGAAGGACATTATAGATTCTTTCATAGGAAACACACACTCCGAAACAAAATGTTACACACAATTTTATGAGGTTCATAGATTCTTTGAAGCAAATCTGTGTCCATTGATTCTTGCTGAAGAACCTTTGTCTAAGTTATGGCAGTCAAGACTGAATATAATGTTGACTCCAGAACAGTATGAGTGGAACAAGATGCATTTAACATGCAAGACTTGAAAAAATTTAGCCTCTGAACTTTTATCACATGTAGATTTTGTCAGCAATAGAAATCCCCAAATCTTTTTTACCTATACTACCGTTACCTTACATATTTCCTATTCTATTCTTTTACAAATGAAAATGTTAATCTGAAAGCAGAACTTCACGGTTATTTTTATTAAGTTAGGTTTAGTCCATTGTTTTATTCTGTCATCATCTTTTTGTATCTTAACTCCATCAGCTCGTGTACTTGTTATCCTTCCAAGATTTATCATCTGTGAATTGGATACTAATGTATTTTATTTTATTTATTTAATTTATTTTTTTATTAATTTATTTTTGTTACAGATGTTTCTCCTTTTTTCCCCATTGACACCCTCCTCCCCAACCCCCCACCCCGTCCCCAGCTTTGTTGTCCATGTCCATAAGTTATGCATACATGAACATAAGTTCTGTGGTTTATCTCTTCCCTCCCCTGCCACCCCCTCTTCTGAGGGTTGTCAGTCTGTACCCTACTTCCACATCTCTGGGTCTACCCTGTTCCTCAGACTGTTATGTTTATTAGATTCCACAAATAAGTGAGATCATGTGATATTTGTCTTTCTCTGCTTGGTTTGTTTCCCTTAGGATAATACTCCCGAGGTCCCTCCATGTCGTCTCTAAGGATAAGAGATCTTTCTTTCTTACAGCTGCATAGTACTCCATTGTGTATATGTACCACAGCTTTTGTATCCATTCATCCACTGATGGACACTTGGGCTGTTTCCAGATCTTAGCTATTGTAAATAGTGCTGCTATGAACATGGGGGTACATGTATTCTTTCTGATTGGTGTTTCAGGCTTCTTAGGGTATATTCCTAGAAGTGGGATCACTAGGTCAAATGGCAATTCAATTTTTAATTTTTTGAGGTAACACCATAGTGTTTTCCACAGTGGCTGCACCAGTCTGCATTCCTACCAGCAGTGTACTAGAGTCCCCTTTTCTCCACACCCTCACCAACACTTGTTGTTTGATGATTTGTTGATGGTGGCCATTCTGACAGGTATGAGGTGATACCTCATTGTTGTTTTAATTTGCATCTCTCTGATGATTAGTGATGTTGAGCATCTCTTCATATGTCTCTTAGCCATTTGTATGTCCTGTTTGGAGAGGTGTCTATTTAGTTCCTCTGCCCATTTTTTAATTGGGTTCTTTGTCTTCCTTTTGTTGAGTTGTATGAGCACTCTATATATTTTGGAGATTAATCCCTTATCTGATGTATCATTGGCAATTATGCTCTCCCATAGAGTGGGTTCCCTTTCCGTTTCGATGGTTGTTTCTTTTGCTGTGCAGAAGCTTTTGAGTTTGATGTAGTCCCATGTGTTCATTTTTTCCTTTGTTTCTCTTGCCTTAGGTGATGTATCAGTGAAGATTCTGCTGCGTATGATGTCCGAAATTTTGTTGACTACATTTTCTTCTAGGATTTTTATGGATTCACAAGTCACATTTAAGTCTTTTATCCATTTTGAGTTTATTCTTGTGTATGGTGTAAGTTGATGGTGTAGTTTCATATTTTTGCATGTAGCTGTCCAATTTTCCCAACACCATTTATTAAAGAGGCTGTCTTTACTCCATTGTATGCTCTTGCCATCTTTGTCAAATATTAATTGAGCATAATGTCTTGGGTCAATTTCTGGATTCTCTGTTCTGTTCCACTGATCTATATGCCTGTTCTTGTGCCATTACCAGGCTGTTTTGATTACAGTAGCTTTGTAGTATAACCTGATATCCGGTATTGTGATCCCACCTACTTTGTCCTTCTTTTTCAAGATTGCTGTGGCTATTCGGGGTCTTTTTTGGTTCCATATGAACTTTTGAAGTATTTGTTCTAGTTCTGTGAAATATGTCACTGGTATTTTGATGGGGATTGCATTGAATCTATAGACTGCTTTGGGTAATATGGACATTTTAATGATGTCAATTCTTCCAATCCATGAACAAGGTATGTGCTTTCACTTTTTTATATCTTCCTCTATTTCTTTTTTCAATGTCCTGTAGTATTCTGCAAATAGGTCCTTTACTTCTTTCGTTAAGTTTATTCCTAGGTATCTTAATTTTTTTGCCACAATCCCATGGTAAATGGGATTGTTTTTTTAGTTTCTCTTTCCGTGAGTTCATCATTGGTGTATAAGAATGCCGTTGATTTCTTGACGTTAATTTTGTATCCTGCTACTTTGCCAAATTCATTTATTAAGTCTAATAGATTTTTGATGGAGTCTTTAAGGTTTTGTATGTATAATATCATGTCATCTGCAAATAATGACAGTTTCACTTCCTCCTTTCCAATTTGGATTCCTTTTATTTTTTCTTCACATCTGATTGCTGTGGCTAAGACTTCCAGTACTATGTTAAAAAAGAGTGGCGAAAGTGGGCATCCCTGTCTTGTTCCTGTTCTTAAGGGAAATGTTTTTAGTTTTTGCCCATTGAGTATGATGTTGGCTGTAGGTTTTTCGAATATGGCCTTTATTATGTTGAGATATAATCCCTCTATTCCCAACTTGCTGAGCATTTTTATCAGAAATGGGTGTTGGATTTTGTCGAATGCTATTTCAGCATCTATTGATATGATCATGTGGTTTTTATCTTTCATTTTGATTATGTGGTGTATCACATTTATTGATTTGCGAATATTGAACCATCCTTGCATCCCTGGGATGAATCCCACTTGGTCATGGTGAATAATTTTTTTGATGTATTGCTGGATCCGATTTGCTAGTATTTTGTTTAGGATTTTGGCATCTTATGTTCATCAGGGATATTGGCCTATAGTTTTCTTTCTTTGTAGTGTCTTTTTCTGGTTTTGGAATTAGAATTATGCTGGACTCATAAAACGAGTTTGGAAGTCTTCCTTCTTCTTGAATTTTTTGAAATAGTTTGAGGAGAATGGGTGTTAGTTCTTCTTTGAATGTTCAGTAAAACTCCCCTGTGAAGCCGTCCGGGCCTGGGCTTTTGTTTGCTGGGAGAGTCTTGATTACATCATCAATTTCCTTAGTTGTTATTGGTCTGTTCAAGTTTTCTATCTTTTCCTGGTCCGGTTTTGGGAGACTACGTGTTTCTAGAAATTTGTCCATTTCGCTTAGATTGTTGAATATGTTGCCGTACAAACGTTCATAGTATTTGTTAACGGTCTTTTGTATTTCTGTGGTGTCAGTTGTTACTTCTCCTCTTTCATTTCTGATTTTGTGTATTTGGGTTCTCTCTCTTTGTTTCTTGGTGAGTCTAGCTAAGGGTCCATCAATCTTGTTTATCTTTTCAAAAAACCAGCTCTTTGTTTCATTGATCCTTTGAATTGTTTTTCTGGTCTCTATGTCATTTATTTCTGCTCTGATCTTTACTATTTCCTTCCTTCTACTTGCTCTGGGGTTTTCTTTTTGTTTGCTTTCTAGTTCTTTAAGTTGTGTGGTTAGATAGTCTATTAGAAATTTTTCTTGTTTCTTGAGGTAGGCCTGTAGTGCTATGTACTTCCCTCTCAGAACTGCTTTCGCTGCATCCCATAGATTTTGTGTTGTTGTGTGTTCATTTTCATTGGTTTCCAGGAAGTTTTTAATTTCTTCCTTGATCTCCTCGGTAACCCATTCGTTGTTTAATAACATGCTATTTAACCTCCAAGTGTTCAAATGTCTTTGCATGTTCTTGTTGCAATTGATTTCTAGTTTCATGCCATTGTGATCTGAGAAGATGCTTGATATGATTTTAATCTTCTTGAACTTGTAGAGACTTAGTTTGTGTCCTAACATGTGGTCTATCTTTGAGAATGTCCATGTGCGCTTGAGAAGAATGTGAATTCTGTAGTTTTGGGGTGTAATTCTCTGTAAATATCTATGAAATCCATTTGGTCTAGTGCTTCATTTAGAGTCTCTGTTTCCTTGTCAATTTTTTGTCTAGAGGATCTATCCAGTGATGTCAGCGGGGTGTTGAAGTCCTCTGCTATGATTGTATTGCTGTCGATTTCTCCTTTGAAGTCCTCCAGAAGATTTTTAATATATTTTGGTGCTCCTATATTGATGCATATATGTTTACCAAGGTTATATCTTCCTGTTGGATAGATCCTTTCAATATTATGTAGTGACTTTCTTTGTCTCTAGTTATGGCCTTCATTTGGAAATCTATTTGATCAGATATGAGTATTGCTACCCCAGCTTTTTTTTCCTTTCCATTTGCTTGGAAGATTTTTTCCCATCCCTTCACTTTCAGCCTATGTGAGTCTTTTGTTGTGAGGTGGGTCTCTTGTAAACAACATATATATGGGTCATGCTTTCTTATCCAATCCACTACTCTGTGTCTTTTTATCAGCGCATTCAATCCATTTACATTTAAGGTGATTATTGATATGTATTTATTTATTGCCATTTTTGTTTAGTGTGGTTCTATTTTCCTTCCTATTTCTTCTACTAATTACAGCAGTCCTTTTAACATTTCTTGCAGTGCTGGTTTGGTGCTAATGTATTCCCTTAACCTTTTTTTGTCTGAGAAGCTCTTTATTTGACCTTCTATTTTGAATGATAGCCTTGCTGGGTAGAGCAGTCTTGGATTCAGATCCTTGTTTTTCATGACCTTGATTACTTCATGCCATTCCCTTCTGGCCTGTAGTGTTTCTGTTGAGAAGTCAGCTGATAGCCTTATGGGGGTTCCTTTGTAGGTAACCTGTTGCTTATCTCTTGCTGCCT
Source organism: Tadarida brasiliensis (assembly GCA_030848825.1). Taxonomy (NCBI): domain Eukaryota; kingdom Metazoa; phylum Chordata; class Mammalia; order Chiroptera; family Molossidae; genus Tadarida; species Tadarida brasiliensis. The sequence continues at coordinate 80,026,368 of CM061264.1, forward strand.
TTAGGATTCTCTCTTTGTCTTTAAATTTTGGCATTTTAATTACTATGTGTCTTGGTGTGGGCCTCTTTGGGTTCTTACTTGGGACTCTCTGTGCTTCTTGAACTTGAATGCCTTCTTTCTTCACCAAATTAGGGAAGTTTTCTGTCACTATTTCTTCAAATATATTCTCTAACCCTTGCTCATTTTCTTCTTCGGGGCCTCCAATGATGCGAATATTATTATGTTTCCAGTTGTCCCGCAGTTCTCTTAAGCTGTCTTCCTTTTCATTGTTTTTTCCTTTTGGTTTTCTGATTGATTTTTTCTACCCTGTCTTCTAATTCACTGATCCGGTCCTCAGCTTCCTCTACTCTGCTGTTTAGTCCTTCCAATGTGTTCTTCATTTCTTCTATGTCATTCTTCACTTCTTCTTGGTGCTTCTTCATTTCCACTTGGTTGGTTTTCAATGTTTCTATGTCTTTGCTCATGGTGTTGATGTCTTTACTCATGGTATTGATGTCCTTACTCATGCTGTTGAGCTTCCTCAAGATCATGGCCCCTGCATCCTAGCTCTGTTAACTTGCTTAACTCCATTTCATTTATCTCATCTTCAGTAGAGGTCTCTTGTTCTTTCATTTGGGATCTGTTTCTTTGTTTCACCATTTTGGCTATCTCAGTGGGTTTTGGAGCCTGCCAAATTTCCCCTGTGGATGTTGGTGTTCTGCTGTTTGTGGCTCCCTCTACTGGGTTTGGATGAGCATGGGAGGACCCATGTTAAACACCACAGTTGAGTCTTACTTTCCTGGGTAGATTTGCAAGCCCAGAAAAGGTTAAGTTATGCTCTAGCTTTTTGCCTAGAGGCTATTAGTCCCGGTTACTTGAAGAGCCTTGGGTTTTCAGTTGAATGAAAACCTCCCTCAGGTGTTCAGCGTGAGAGGATTTCCCGAGGGTGGGGCAGATGCTGGTAGTTAATGAGCCTCAATTTGCATTTCAGTGGCCCACCTGGGTGTGGCTGGATCTCCGAGGGAGGGGCTGCCGATTCTCCCCAGAGCCCTGGGAAGGAGTAAGATGGCACCGTCCTGCGTGGCCGCAACTCAGCAAAAGCTCTGAGCGCCCTCCAAATCCTGAGTGTCCCCACAAAGTTCCAGTCCAGTGCGCCCTCCCTCTGCTGGAGCCCAAGGTGAGTGGCTGTGGCTATTTTAGCTCTCTGTCCCGGCCCTCTGTGCTGTGGAGCCAGCTTGGGCTTTAACCCCGAGGGCGGGCGCTGCTCACGGCTAAGGCTGCTGCTCTCCGTGGGCTCCCAGCCCACCTCTCACACCTCCGCAATCCTGCCAGGATCGATTCAGTGTCCCTGGTTGAATGGTCCTTGCAAGCTGCTTTTCTGTTGCTTTTTCCCAATGATTTGTCTTTATTTTAGTTGTATTTCCAGTTTAGTCCTGGGAGATGGTCTGTGTAGCTTCCGTTCACTCCGCCGCCATTTTGGAATCCTTCCTATAATTTCTTATTAGCCCAAATCATTGACAGAATTGCTGAATAAGACAAGGCTGTGTGGGGCTGTCCCATGGCTTTGAAGACAGTTGCCCAGTTTGCCGTCTTTCCATTAATCAAATCAGCTACTTGGATCATTATATCCAGTTCACATTATTATATTCTATTATTATATTAATTGTATTCTATTATGTTATATTATCACATTCAGTTCCTCCAAAATTGTTATTTCTCCTTATGTAAAATCTGAAATTTTAATAATTTGCCCTTCAATACTCTTTTTTTCCCTAACACAGTAGATTGGGATGTAGGTTTAAATCCAGTTTTTGCTCAGTCTCTACCATAGTACCTAGCTTCAATGGATTATATATTTGTTCATTTGTTTATTATATATCTGCCCTACCTCATCACAATGCAAGCTCCACAAGAGAGAAACTTTACATTTGTTGTTTGTCCTGGAGTTCAGAACAATAGCATGGACTATACTAGATGCTCAATTAATATTGTATTTCATGGAGTCTAAGAAGCTATCAGTTATAAGCTACACCATTATCTTATAAACCACTAAGAGAGGAAAGCACTGTCAATTAATTTGATATTGATTAAAAGTTGCATGTATCAGAGTTGTTAAAATGTAAAATAATATGGACCTTAAATTCAATGAATAAGGATAACTGTCAAATGGATGGGAGAATGGATGATTATATAATTATTTTCAAGGTTTAGCTAACACTTCATCTCAAATCAAATTAAAATCAAATCACCAACATTTATTAATTGCTAGGTGCAGTATTCTGGTCAGGTACTTCCTTTAAGCCAGTGGTTGTCAACCTGTGGGTCGCGACCCCTTTGGGGATCGAATGACCCTTTCACAGGGGTTGCCTAAGACCATCGGAAAACACATATTTCCGATGGCGATTCATAACAGTAGCAAAATTACAGTTATGAAGTAGCAACGAAAATAATTTTATGGTTGGGGGTCACCACAACATGAGGAACTGTATTAAAGGGTCGCGGCATTAGGAAGGTTGAGAACCACTGTTAGAAGCTGCTATAGTGTTTTAAGCAAATATGATCACTTTTTTAAAACTATGTTTTTATTGATTTTTTAGAGATAGAAGGGAGAGAGAGATAGAAACATCAATGTGAGAAACATCGATCAGCTGCCTCCTGCACACCCCCAGTGGGGATGGAGCCCGAGACCTGGACATGTGCCCTGACTGGGAATCGAACCGGGACCTCTCAGTCCATGGGACGACACCCAACTAACTGAGCCACGCAAGCCAGGGCAAGAATCAACTTAAATGGATGTTAAGAATGTCTCCCATGCCCTGGCAAAGTGGCTCAGTGGGTTGGAGCCTCATCCCATACACCAAAATGTTGTGGGTTCAGTCCCTGGTTGGGGCGTGTACTGGAGGCAACCAAGCGATGCTTCACTTTCACATTGATGTTTCTCTCTCTCTCCCTCCCTCTCTCTCTCAAAAAAAAATAAATTAAAAAAAAATCAATAAAAACATATCCTCGGTTGAGGATTACAGAAAAAGAGAATGGCTCCCCCTCACAGCCAACATTCTTGTCAAGTGACCTAAGCTCATGATCTGTCTTCCCATTCCTTCCTCAGTCATTGTCAGTCTCTTCACTAGCATTAGGCATTCCTCACTGTCAGTGATAATCTCCCAGGCACCCAAGTCAATTGGATACATTTTAGGCCTTATCAAACTAAAACCATACCAGCATTCCTTAGTAAATCCCCTTAATCCATGACTTGACTTTTTCCCTACCTCTCTGGCTGTTGCTTACCATCTCCATCATGGGCTTTCTTTCCTCTACCTAGTCTTCATCTGTCTCTTACTTTGCCCCTCTTCTCTTTTCTCTCTCTACTGCCAAATATCACCCGTGCTTCTAAAACTGTCTGTCCAGTCCAAATCTCTCTTCAGAGCTCCAGAGAAGTACTCCCAAATTGCCGGCTGACATCTCCACCTGGAAGCCCAATAAACACCACTAAGTCACTAACACCACTGACCCTGAGTAGGGTCCTCCAAACCTGTTCTTTCCCCATCAATCTGTTAAGAGCAACACTGTCTGCCCAGGCACCCAGGCACGGAAACAGCCACCCCAGACTCCATTCTCCCTAGTCTTCCCAATCTACCTGTCCTTTCCCACTGCCCCCTTCAGTCACCGCATCACTCCCCAAGTGTCCTAGCTAGTGTTTGGTTTGACCTCTGCTTGTTCTTCCCTCCACAGGATAGTCAGACTCACGTCACTCTTATGCCTAAAATTCTTGAGGCTCCTCATTACATAAAAGCCTATCCTCAGCTCAGATATCAGTACCTCCCCAATTTCCCTGGGTGTCTTTGAAACCTTTGCAAGGCTCCTAACCAGCCTTAGGTGGTAGTCTCTCTCTCCCAGGTGGTTACTGCTAAGCACTTACTACGTTGTATTAGTGTGTCACATTTAAAGTATCACAATACTGTAGCATTTGTTTTCTATCTTCTACACTAGACTGTAAGCAACTTGATAACAGGGACTGAGTGTCCCCTCTCTCTATCCCCAGCATCTGGTTCAAGGCCTAGCATGTAGTTCCTGTTCCACAAATGGGTGCTTAATAAAAATGAAAAGAACATTTCCTTCAAAATTATCATTAAAGCAAAGAGTAAAGTAGGAAAGTAGCTAAGAAGGAAGGAGAAAAGAGGTCTCTTTCAGCAATTCATCTTCACCCTTTCCTAATTAGCAAATGAAGTTCTCAGTTAATATTTCAAACAGTGGCTTCAATTACTACACTTTCCTGACATCCAAAATTACGACCCTAGGGGCTATGAACTATCAACTGAAAAAAACACACATCTAGTACCATTTCCAAAAGTAGCTCCCAAATGGACCTGAAAACTAATTGTCCTATGTAAGACAGATCCCAAGAACAGATGACAGTCCTCTGCAGGCCTGCTTCATGAAGGTTGATGATCTGAAATGATACCTGCAAAACAGCCTGATGTAAGGATTAAATGAGGCAATATATGTAAAAACCTTATCACAATGCTGGAAGACAGAGCTAGATAGAATCTATTCTAACTTCACCATTTACCTATCTGCTCAGTAATCCTATACAAAAGACTTAACTCCCCTAAACCTAAATTCCCTCACTTATCAACAGGGTTATCATAAGGCTTAAAAGAGAGTGTCTATAAAGCATCTATCATTGTTCCTGACAAGCACAATAAGCACAAAATAAATGTTGACTCTTGTCCTGCATCTTACAGGAGTATTTAATCTCTCTAGGTTTCAGTTTCTGTATTTACAAAATGAATTGGTTAGATCAGATGATACAAGACCCCTTCTAGCAGTAAAAGTGATGTAATTCTATCCATGATCAATAAATCCAAATGCAGTGAAGGCCAAAAATTAAATTTTAAAAGGCCCAAATAAATATATTAGCTAAGGAAAACCTCTGTTATTATGTAAGCCTACGCCAAAAATATTGGCAGAAATCTAAGATTATAACCTGAATTGTGATCTTTTTACTCCTTTATGCTAGCAAAATGAGCATAATAAAAATGATCAAGAACCCAAAAGAACCTCAGATATTAAAATTAAATTCCTCCAAATAGGAAATGGATACTCATCTCCTACTGGTGGCATCAAAAATTGGAAAATTATAACTACTTTATCCAGTGGTTAATATTTAACCAGTAAATTAGTTAACATTTAATCATTAAGTTAACCAGAGGAATAATCCTAATATTGTCAGCAGGAGAGAAGAGGATAATCATGGCTCTTTATGGCCTCTGAGAAATTGGGTATATACAGTTACTGCAAAGCCTTGGTCACAGCAAACTTAAGTGGCCAATAAAAGTTATCAATTAAATCTTCAAAATGTGTTCAATAATGATATAGCACATTTACTGATGTGTAAAATGTTCACAGAATAGTGTTGCATGAATACAGGTTACAAATCAATACTTATCATCAACTCACTTTTTGTTAATATGGATATGGAGAGAAGAACGTCTGAGCTTGTATTTCTGGGAGATAGAACTAAGGGTAATTTTTCTTCTTGGTGTTTACCTGTGTTTTCTAGTTTTCCATAGTGAACATATAATTTTGGTGCAATAAAAAAGTTAATTTTCACCCCGGCCGATGTGGCTCAGTGGTTAGAACGTCAGCCCACTGTGGTTTATCCCCAGCCGTGATTAGCCCTTTCTTGCTCTGACCTCATACGATGCCCTTGTGATGGAATGACAACCAGTCCTATATAAGGCCCTGGCTGGGCTGAGGGGATTGTCCGTGATAGCCCAGGAAGCTGATTGTGGTGACCTGTTGGCTTGTTTTCTTTCACTTTTATTTTATTTTGATTCTTTTTTCTTATTTTTCTTTATTTTATTTTTATTTCTATTTTTTAAATTTTGTTTATTTGTTGTTTTTAATTTTTTTTCTTATTTTTGTTTTTTAAAATTTTTGTTTGTTTATTTTATTTTGTTTTATTTTATTTAATTTTGATTCTTTTTTTATTTTCTTTTTATTTAATTTGATTTTGTTTGTTTTTTGTTGTTTCTAATTTTGTTTTCTTTTTTGTTTGTTTTATTTTGTTCTGTTTTGTTTTATTTTATTGTTTTGAGCCACCATGTATGATCAGTTGGCAGCCCTCTCTGCCAGCGAGGAGCGCCATGTGGGCGATCACATCCTCCTGGGGACCGTGGGCGCGGGCAGCTTGGCCTGGTGTGGCTGGCCCGCACACGCTCATGGGCGCGGAGGTGGCTGTAAAGTGGGGAAGACACAGGGCTCCTCCGATCCTTTCAGAGAAGTTCGTTCTCTTCAGCTCCCTCCAGCACCCAAACATCGTGACCTTGTTTGAAGTGACAACCACCGAGGACGAACTGTATCTCTTCCAGGAGCATGTCAACGGAGGAGACTTCTTCATCATCTAAGAGACAAAGGCCACATGACCGAGGAGGAAGCCCACACACCTTCCGGCAGGTGATCTCCGCCCTCCAGTACTGCCACCAGTGGCACATCGTCCATAGGGACCTTAAACTCGAAAACGTTCTGGTGGACAGGGAGAACAACATAAGTAGCAGACTTCGGGTTCAGTGCCCAGATTACCCAGGAGAGGCCTTTACTGTGCAGCTTCTGGGTACCTTCCCGCACACGGCCCCAGAGCTCTTGCAGTGCGAACCCCACGACGAGAAAGTCGATGTCTGGAGCCTGGGTGCAGTGCTCTACCAGATGTTAACTAGAAAAATTCCGTTTGAGGATCAGAACTGTGAAGAACACAAGTACAATATATTGAGTGGACGGTTCCCTGTACCACAGTCTTTATCCCTTGAATGTCAAGAACTTTAAAAAAAATTATTGATCCTTGACCCCAACGAGAGACCAACCTTAGAAGCTATCATGAAGGACCACTGGCTCAGCATGGGCCAGGCAGAAGAACTGAGGCTGTACCGTGAGCCTCCCCAGGGGGGCCTGGACCCCCAGGTCATGGAATAATGAGCAATATGGGATTTGAGGAACACAAGATACAGAAATCTGTAACTGGAAAAAAAATATGATAATATTATGGGAACCTATTTAATTTTAGTTATACCACCCAGGATGAAGGGCTGCACCATTAGGGTTAGGTCCTTACCCTTTCCTGACCCCAACATCAACCTTTTGCCAACCCAAGGGGTTCAGGCATCTGGGCAGAATGACAGAAACCCAGCCATTTCCCCAGCTGGCCTGGGTTCAAGGGTGCCCACTCCTTCACCCTACCAGCTTGTGAGGAAGAAGCATATCCCACCAGTCATCCAGGAAGCAAGTATGAGCACTGCCACATCCAGCCAAGAATCTAAGAATAAAACTCCCCCAGGCAGCCGGGATGGGATGACCACTACTCCCCTACCCAGCCGGGAAGCAGAGACCACCGCTCCCCTACCCAGATGGGAAGCAGAGACCACCACTCCCCTACCCAGATGGGAAGCAGAGACTACCACTCCCCTACCCCCCCCCCCCCCCGGAAGCAGACAACTCCCCTCTCCTACCCAGCCAGGAAGCAGAGACCACTGCTCCCCTACCCAGCCGGGAAGCAAACACCTCCCCTCCCCTGGCCAGGCGGGAAGTTAAGACCACCACTCCCTCGGCCAGCTGGGAGGTAAGGATGACCACTCCCCCAACCGGGGTGGAAGCAAGGACCACCTCAGTACTTAGCCCAAAGTCCTGGACCTCCACCGCTAGTCCCGCCCACCCTTGTGACCCTAGGGGCTCCCCCATCACCCACAGCACCAGCACCAGCAGGGTTGGGGGAGCCCCCGAGGAAACCACCAATGAAAACTGCCTTCAATCTGCTCATCCTGATGGTGGGTCCCAAGCTCTTCCTCTGACCAGAGCCAGGGCCGACAGGGTGTGGCCAGGAGGGTCTTCAGGTGTCTGTTAGGACTGTTGTGCTGTGTGCCGACCAGTCACAAACCATGTCTCAAAAGGACAAGAGTGAAACCGATGTAACTTTTTTTTAAATTAATTTATTTTTGTTACAGATGTTTCTCCTTTTTTCCCCATTGACATCCTCCTCCCCATCTCCCACCCCGTCCCCAGCTTTGTTGTCCATGTCCATCAGTTATGCATACATGCGCATAAGTTCTGTGGTTTATCTCTTCCCTCCCCCCCACCCCCTCTTCTGAGGGTTGTCAATCTGTACCCTACTTCCACATCTCTGGGTCTGCCCTGTTCCTCAGACTGTTATGTTCATTATATTCCACAAATAAGTGAGATCATGTGATATTTGTCTTTCTCTGCTTGGCTTGTTTCGCTTAGGATAATACTCTGGAGGTGAAACCGATATAATTTTTAACAAGGATGGACGGCCGTGGTAGGGCCACAATCAAAGATGCTGGGAAGATGAAGCAGCACCTTCAGAATGTTGAAGCTGAAGGTGCTGAGCTCCAGGGAGGCCCCCCACGTGGTGCGGGCGATGAGCCAGAGGCTGGACACACACAGGGGCTGGTGAGAGAGGTACCAGGAATACACGCCGAGCAAGGTGAGAGGACTTGGTGCCGTGGACGACGGGGTGTGCAGACTGCGAGGCGTCCTCTGCATGGGGTCCACATCAGGAGGGCATCCCGCATCTCCCTGGCTTTCAGAGCCTCTCATCCAAAATACCTGCTGTGCTTGGAGAATGGCCTGGAGCCCCTAGGAGTCGAGAGGAGAGGCTGTCTTCGCTGTGGGGCCACCCCTCATCTGAAACTTCAGAAACTAGACTGTTTTTCCTGGAGCCCTTCTCCCTCCCCTGCTGTCCTTTGCTCCCATGTTTGTGGGTGATTTTTATTAAAGCATTTGGTTCTCTCAAATTCTGTAATAAACTTGGTGCTCCAGAAAGATGTGTTGGCTACTCGGGTTTTCCTCCTCTGCACAGAATGGGGGCTGTGCATCCTGGAGTTTGAGAAGCGTCTAGTGTGTAATGTTGGGACTTGACGACGGGAACTCCAACAGTAACAAAGGTGGTTCTGCAGGGAAAAGCCAGCGCCCGGCCTGGTGGGCGAGGCAGGCAGAGTCTCCATCCTCATGCAGCTGATTCCTGGGTGCTCTGTGACCTCAGAAGGAATCACCTCTCCTGACCTCTTGGCTTTGCTCTCTGCCCTGGGTGCTGGTGTCATTCTCAGGGGGGCTTTCCCTCCACAGAAGTCAGACTTTTAAAGCACTGGAGGGAGAGCGTCCAGCAGAGGGGACAGCACAGCTCAAGCAAGGAGCTCAGGTGGGAAGGAACTTGGCAGTTTTCAAGGTGGCCAAAGCGTAGTGAGCTGGAGTGAGACCAGCAGGAGCTGTGGGTGCAGACGAAGGGCAGGGCTTGTGGGCCATGGGAAGGAGTGTGGATTTTATTCTGAGAACAGTGATCACCCCATGAAGGGTTTTAAGCAAGGAAGTAATGTAATTCAATTTATGTTTCAAAACTAGTAAATTGTGGAGACTATTCTTCCTCTGCAGACACTTTTATCTCTACATATTACAAGATTCATCAGGCAGGGCAGGTTTTCTCGTAACTGCTGAAGAAATAAGAGTCAGAAAGTGTGTGCATTTTCCCCATATTAATTTTTACCACACCAGTTCCCTGAACATGTAGAAACACAAATTAAAACGTTATTTTAAAGGGGAAAAACCTACCTGCCTCTGTGGAGCTGATTGTTTGTTCTTGTTTTTATCCTCACTGGAGAACATTTTTTTTTTTTTTGCATTTATCCTCAGATAGAGCGGGAGGTGGGGGGGGGGCGGTTGGCACTGCATCGATGTGAGAGAGATACATTGACTGGTTGCCACCCACACGACCCCACCTGGGGCCGGGGAGAAACTGCAACTGAGGTACGTGCCCTTAGCGGGAACCGAACCCAGGTTTCTCTGGTCCGTGGGCTGACACTCTAACCGCTGAGCCAAACCAGCCAGGGCTGATGGGTTGTTCTTACATCACTGATCAGCTGCTCTTCTTACCCTTTTTGCCAAGAAACCTGTGAGGCTCCTTTGATTCATCTGTCCTCCTTCCCAGTGATCCCAACAGCATATGGCAGAGACCTGTGTGTGACCCTCATCACTGTGTATTGTCCAGTGGTTCCCTTCCCCTCCTTGCCCTGATCTTCCATTCCTGAGTTCTTTGGGGCTGGGAACTTCCTCACTCACCTTTGTGTTTCCTTCATTCTCACAGAGCCAGGTCCAGAGCAGGTGCTCAGACAGTGACGGACAGGTGAGCGATCTACCTGGTGCCTGTATAGCGGATTGTCCCAAATCAGGACACATTGGTGTGAAAGGGAATGTGATGAATGACTCTGCCGGGACAACAGAGGAAAGTTGCACTGGGATTTTACTGGGATGTATGGTCACCGCGGTAATCATTGTACAGAATTAGGAACAAAATTGTGAAGTCTGCAATGGTGGAGTCTGTTAGAAGGCTCTAGTACTCACTCCATTTGCCCGAGTTGGTTTAGAGCAGTAGTTCCCGAAGCTTGGGAGACATACGTAAAGAAAAACTAATAGCATACTATTGAATTCTGCTAGGGGTTTATGTTCACTGAGTATAAACATTTCTGCATAACACAATACATGTGTTCCTGAAAACTCTTGTATTCTGCACATAATAAGAGTAACAGAGCAGCCCTGGCCAGTTTGGCTCAGTGGTTAGAGCGTCAGTCCGAGGACCGAAGGGTCACAGGTTCGACTCCTGGTCAAGGGCACGTACGTGGGTTGTAGGTTCCATCCCCAGCCCTGGTCGGAGTTGTGAGGGAGGCAACCAATCGATGTGTGTCTCTCACATCAATGTTTCTCTCTCTCTCTCTCCCCACTCCCTCCCTTCAACTCTATCGCAGAATTAATGGAAAAATATCCTCGGGTAAGGATTAACAAACAAAAAGAAAAGTAACAGAGCAAATGGAAAAAGTAAGGTTGAAACAAACCACTCAAAACCTATGCCGTTTTGTAACCAGAGCAGCAGCAATAAGAGAAATAATAGTCAATACTCAGGAAATGACTGGGACAACCCATGCAGTCAGTTGGGTGCACTACAGCTGCCTCGAGAGATGCTGAAAAATGCACACACAGCAGGCGTGCTGGCTTGTAGGACTGAGACAAAGGACATAGAAGTAGAGCTCTGAACACAAGTTCGGCTATGAGAGCAAAGCTGAGGGTACACCTAGAGGGAGGAAACTGGGTGACCGCGCTCACTTTTAATTTTCTTAAAACACAGTTGAAAGCGAAGCTGAGAGCTTACTTTCCCTGAACACCCTACCTTGCTATTCTGGCTCCCCTTTACTTTTCACAGGTAAATCAATACAACCTCCAATTATAGTGTCATTTCTCGATTTACCAGTCACACATGAGCTGGTGTTATAGAAGCATTTGTAGCAGAATGCACTGAATTAATAAGTAGCAAAAACTAATCTAAACTAAAATGTAATGTGTGACTATTGGATAAGGGGAAGAAAAATGTGTTATGGAGAACAGAATGAAAAACTCAATTCCTCATCTTCCACATCACAAAGTCAGTCATGTTCCGTGTCATTCAGACACAGACACCAAGGGCGCAGCGTAAGCTGTTGACGGAGCCCTGCCTGTTCGTGAGAAGCCTTGGAGAGCTGAGTCCTTAAACTGGGGACATAGACACGTTGCTGAACAGTCACAGGTTTGATTTTTCAAGGCTCATATTAGAAAAATCTGATAGAGAAGACTTTCCTAAAACAATGAAGATCTGAGGGATGAGGAAGGAGTTAACCCAGCGATGAGAGGACAAAGGAAAGTCCAGGTGCAAAGGCCCTGTGTTGAGGCAGGGAGAGGGGTGGGTGGAGGTGGGAGAGGGTAGAGAGCAGCGATTCTCAACCTGTGGGTTGCGACCCTTTTGAGGGTCGAATGACCCTTTCACAGGGGTCGCCTAAGATATAACTAGCAAAATTACAGCAACGAAAATAATTTTATGGTTGGGGGTCACCACAACATGAGGAACTGTATTAAAGGGTCGCGGCATTAGGAAGGTTGAGAACCACTGCTTTAAGCTATCCCTGACCACACCACCTTGGTGAACACCCCTGCATCTCCCATGCTATAGAAACTCAGAGCCTGACAACACAACTTAGGACTTAATTATATACTTCCTTTTATTGATCACCATTGTTTCTAGTGAAGTAGCAGTCTTGTCTCCACAACTAAATTATAAGCCCCTTGAGCATAGGACCAGTTAAAAAATTATATATTCTTCACAGTGCTTCCCCTTTCTATTACCCAGAAAGGAGAACTTGGCAATTGAAGGGCTTGCAGGATTGAATATTAAGTATAGAGAAAACCTAAGAATGTTTGTAGACAGATGGATAAGAGACCAATAGAGTCGAACAGATTGAAGGAATGTGTGAGAAAGTGTAATGTAATGAGAAGAAAATTTATGACACATGGTTCCAGAAAATGCTGGCGAGATTGACTCAGAAGCACAGGAGCATGGGGCAGGTTTATTAAGGAGTCAGGAGAAGCTGCAGATGAAGAGTGAATGGGCGGCAATAAGGAAGACCCCACCATTTATTTCCCTAGGAAAATCTAAAAGGCAATAAGGAAAGAGGGCACTAAATGGGAAGAAATGGAGAAAACAAGCCTCTTCTAATGTTATTAGCTTCACTCTCTTTTACTTTTTCCTGTCTTCTCAACGCTCTGTTTTCAGTCAACACCTACCTCCTTTTCTCCACCTCTTCTTACTACTTTCTTCAGCAACTGAAGGCTTTAAATATAAATAGGTAGGTCTTTCACAGTAAGACATCAGTCTTTCTAGATTTAGGCATACCTTTTTAAAAAAGTAAGTTCTTTTGCCTGGCCATTGTGGCTCAGTGGATTGAGTGTCGTCCCATGGACTGAGAGGTCCTGGTTCTATTGCCAGTCAGGGCACATGCCCGGGTTGGGGGCTTGATCCCCAGTAGGGGGCATGCAGGAGGCAGCCAATCAGTGTTTCTCTTATACATTGACGTTTCTCTCTCTCCCTTCCTCTCTCTCTAAAAAAATCAATAAAAACATATTTAAAAAATAAAAAATAAAGTAGGTTCTTTTAAAAAAAATGTTTTAGTGATTTTTAGAGAGAGAGAAACATCAATGTGAGAAACATCAATTGATTGCCTCCCATGTGCACCCCAACAGGGGACTGAACCTGCAACCTGGGCATGTGCCCTGATTGGGAACTGAAACAGCTACCTCTCGGTGCATGGGATGATGCTCAACCAACTGAGCCACACTGACCAGGGCTAGACATACTTTTGATACTATTGGGAGAAAGAGATGGAAACACAGGAGTATTTGGGGAAGAGGAAGAAGCCCATAATTATAGATCACTTAAAAAAATCTGCTAGGATCTTTACACAGATCTTTCATTGTATCACAGTCATCCTCCTTAAACATTTTAGACACTTGTCCCAAGGCATTAGCTAGCAAAGCTGCCATGCAAACTCTGGTCTGTCTGGCTCCAGAGCCCGGAACCCACACTGACTCTTTACATCACGTTGCTGTTTATTCAGAGCATATTGCTTTCTTCTAATTATGAAAGATTCGTTCTTTTATGTGTTCTTGTATTTAATACCTAGATATTTTTATCACTTAAAGAGATGTTGCCAAGATTCAGTATGTTTTTACTCTGTTTAATTATACAAGTTATACATATTCCTAGAAAAACAATTGGAAAGTACTGATAAGCAAAATGAAGAAAATAAAAGATTATTGTGATGCTATGTGCCATGACTTTAAAATCACTGAGAAAAGAAAGAAACAAACAAGAAACAATCCCCCTTCATTACAAAGTATTTTGAATAAGAACATAAGCTTGAGTGTTCACTCAGAGATGGATAATAGGACGATGCCCTAGAATTTCATCCCTGGACCAAAAGTATCCATTTTAGACCTTCTTGTTGTGGGGTCTGTGTTTTGTTTTGTTTTCTTTCCTAATGAGCAATTGGGCCAAAGGATCAGGTTTAATTATAACTAGAGTCCCTTTCTGTGTGTACATCACTGCAGACCTAATTGTAGGCTGGCAGCCCCGCTGCGGCCTGAGTGGTCATTAGCTTGCTGATAACGGACTGTTCTTGTCAACAAGGCCTCATTAACTATTGATTGTTTTTTTTTTTTCCCTGCAAAATAGTTGTAAGGGTTTGAACTTGTGATTGAGGACACGCTGGGCTCATGGTGCTCAGGGAAACTTTGATTTTTGCATGACTAGACCCAGGGATTTTCCGCTATCCAGGGAAGACCTGGCTCTGCACTAGGGTACCAGGAAAGTGATGTAATGGAGGACACTGACTTGAGAGTGAGCATGCCAGCAGTCTAGTCTCACTCTGTAGCTGACTTTCGGCTAATCATTTTGTTTTCTATCCCTCAGTTTCCTCATCTGACAATGAGAAGGTTCTACTCAATAGGAGAGACAACTTTTTGCCAATAAAAATAATTTTGTATGGTGCTTGTGCAATTTGCTCTTTCCCTTTTCTTTCTTTTTTGTATCCATGATTTTTATCTTCTTAGGTTATGCACTAGAGGGCAGTGGTACATTAATATTATCAACTATGGATGTCGTAATTGCACTCAGCTGCAATTCAGACATTTGGGTTAGTAAGGGGCCTTATATCCTTCTACATGCGTACAAAATATAGGAAGCTGTTCAGTAGTACCCCATTGATATTCATCTTACCCCTTTTGAATATTTCCAATGTTGGGAACCTTGCTACTTCACAAGTCAGCTTTTTCTCATGTTAGTTCTACTTACTGGGAAGTTATTTCTTTATTCAAAGAAAAATCTACTTACATAGAAGTTTCACCCACTGTTCCTACAACACCATAGACAGCTTTTTTTTTTTTTTTTCTTGTAAGGACACTCCAAATAGTTCATGTAATTGTATTATTGAACAGTTACAATTATAACATGTTGGTAATTGAACACTAAATGTATAATTTACTGTGTGTTAGGCACTATACCAGGTGTCTTATTTACATTACTTTCTTTTTTTTTTAATCCTCACCTGAGGATATTTTTCCATTTATCTTCAGGAAGAGTGGGAGGGAGGGAGAGACAGAGAGAGAGAGACAGAGAGAGAGAGAGAAAAACATTGATGTGAGAGAGACACATTGACTGGTTGCCTCCTGAATGACCCCAACCAAGGCCGAGGACAAACCGCCACTGAAGTACGTGCCCTTGACTGGAATCGAACCCAGATTCTTTGGTCCATGGGCCAACACTCCAACCGCTGAGCCAAACCAGCCAGGGCTAATTCACATTACTTTAAAAAATCCTCACAATGAACTCTGAGAGTTCATCTTTATGTATCTTTATTTTATAGAGACTCAGCCCAAAATCATGTAGCAATAAGCAGTGAAGGTGGGATTTGAATCTGGGTCTGTCTGATTAAAGTCCATGCCATTATCCACAACACAACATCTCTTCTTGTTGATGTACAGACCAAGACTCAGAGACAGTAAGCAACTTTCTCCAGATCACACAGCAAAGTAGGAAAAGAATGGGAACGCATTCAGCTTTTCTTTGCATTACAGTATAGTCCATTCCAGACTGCAGTCATTTACTTCCCAAATCCTCTTCTCTCTGTATGAAATGTCCCCACTTCCCTTCATTGTTATTCTGATGGTTCCTTGCTATCCTGTCTTGTCTCCTGAACATACTCTTAATTTGCCTCATCCTTTCTAAATTACAAAACTCAGAATTCAAAACAATGCTCTGTGTAAACAGCACAGAAGGCACCGAGACAGACTATACTTCCTGTCATTTGGACTTAATTTTCCATTAACATTGTCTAAGGTTGCATTAATATTTTAGTATAATGTTGGCTTATTTCAGACATAAGGTCAACAATACCCTTTTTTCTTTCAGCTGTTATGAAATGTAAGAACAAGACAAAATGATCCTGTCACATTTTTATTGATAGAAAAAAATTTCTCCTGATCTAAAGAGAAGTCCTTGTGAGTTGATTATAACCTATAGCAAATGCCCGCTTTCTTAAGATACTCAAGGGATTGAATGTGAAACTATGCCAGCTGTGGATGATGATGAGATTCATGTGATATGTAAATGTCCATGTGTTTCGGCACTCCTATCAGAAATGCCTACTTGTTGCATGTAGTGGACATTTTTTTCCCTGCCCATTATCTTTTGCCATAGCACAACCTCGGCATCTCTGCAAAGAGGGCTGCCTGAGAGCGGCTGCTGATCAAGGGGCCTTGCCTGGCTCTAGCCAAGAGATGGGCATGTTAAGCAGTGCTCTGTGTCCAGGGATGGGGGATCTAGATTTGAGGGGTATAGATTCTGCTGTCCCAATCTTGTGACCTTATTCTTCAATATTTCCTTTGGTCTGTGAGACACTTCATATATATATTTATGCATATATATACATATATGTTATTATGTATATATATTATGCATATATATACATATATGTTATTATGTATATATGTGCATAAATATTATTTTGAAGGTTCAAATCAGTTTCTGATCATTGCAACCAAAACAGTCCTGAAATCATACACTGATCTTTAGAATATATTTACTTTTGTGAACTAGCCCTATCAGAATGTTCTGCTGTTAAATGACATAACGATAACTAATCTGACCAACAGAGTTTATTGATCTAATTGTAGAAACTGTCTTCCAACACATGTTTGGGATTATATTATAGATTACCTAATGCAATAGATGTGTTCTTCAAAAAGGAGTGATAAGTGAAATTTTATAAATTGACTTTGCTAAGGACAATTGCGTGTCTATAAAAATTGGTGTTGGCATTCGATGTTGAATCTTTTATTTGTATTCTTTATTTTTTAAAAATGTACTGAATTTATTGGGGTGACATTTGTGTATAAAAATGCAACTGACTTCTGCATATTTATTTTGTATCTTGCTCTTTATTGAATTTATTTATCAGTTCTAGTAGCTTTCAGGTCAAATCTTTAGGGTTCTCTCTATATACAGTATCTTGTCATCTGAAAATACTGACAGTTTTGCTTCTTCCTTTCCAACTTGAATGCCTTTTATTTTTTCTTTTTGTCTGTTTGCTGCAGCTAGGACTTCTAGTACTATGTTGAATAAGAGTGGTGAAAGTGGACATCCCTGTCTTTTCCTCTATCTTAAGGGAAATGCTTGTAGTTTTGCCCATTGAATATGATGTTGGCTGTGGGTTTATCATATATGGCCTTTATTACATTGAGGTATGTTCCCTCTATTTCCACTTTGCTGAGAGCTTTTGTCATAAATGGGTACTGGGTTTTATCAAATGCTTTTACTGCATCTATTGATATGATCATGACATTTTTATTCTTTATTTTGTTTATGTGGTGTATCACATTTGTTGATTTGTAGATATTGTACCAACCTTGCATCTCTGGAATCAATCCCACTCGATCGTGGTGTGTGATCTATATAATATATTGCTGGATCCGGTTTGCTAATATTTTGTGGAGGATTTTAGCTTCTATGTTCATCAGGGATATTGGTCTATGATTTTCTTTCTTTGTAGTCTCTATATCTGATTTTGGAATTAGGATAATGCTGGCCTTATTAAATGGGCTTAGGAGTCTTCCTTTCTCTTGAATTTTTTTGAATAATTTGAAAAGATAAATGTTAGTTCTTCCTTGAATGTTAGGTAAAATTCACCTGTGAAGCCATACAGTCTTGAACTTTCATTTCTTGGGAGTTTTGTTTTATTGCTACAATTTTATTGGTTGTTATCGCTCTATTCAGATTTTTTATTCTTCCTGATTCAGTTTATTGAGAGTTGTTTTGTGTCCTAACATGTGGTCTATACTAGAAAACGTTCCATGTGCACTGAAAATAATTTATATTCTGCTGCTTTGGGGTAAAATGCTCTGAAGATATCAATTAAATCCATTTGATCTAGTGTGTTATTTAAGGCCTTTGCTTCCTTGTTTATTTTGTCTGGAAGCTCTATCCATTGATGCCAATGGGGTGTTAAATTTCCTACTATATTACTATCTCTCCCTTTATGTCTATCAAGATTTGCCTTATATATTTAGGGGCTCCTATGTAGGGAACATAAATGTTTACAAGGGTTATATCTTCTTGTTGGATTGCTCTCTATCATTACATAATGTCCTTCTTATTTTTATTTTTTTATCCTCACTTGAGGACACATTTACATTTATCTTTAGACAGAGTGGGAGCAGAGTGAGAGGGGGAGAGAGAGAGAGAGAGAGAGAGAAACAATCGATGTGAGAGAGACACAACCCCAACCAGGGCTGGGGACAAATCGCAACCGAGGTCCGTGACCTTCACTGGAATCGAACCTGGGACTCCTGGTCTGTGGGCCGACACTCCAACTGCTGAGCCAAACCGGCCAGGGCTGTAATGTCCTTCTTTGTCTCTTACTATAGCCTTGGTTTTAAAGTCTATTTTGTCAGATATATGTATTGCTACCTCAGCCTTTTTTTCTTTCCATTTGTGTGAAATATCTTTTCCATCCCTTTACTTTTAGTCTGTGTGTATTTTTTTTTTTTTTTACATAGGGTAGGAGGGAGGGAGAGAGGAAGAGAGAAACATCGATATTTCACATCAACCGGTTGCCTCCTGCACAACCCTGACCAGGGCCAGGATGAACTGCAACCGAGGTACATGCCCTTGACTGGAATTGAACCCGTGACTCATTGGTCCGTGGGCTGACGCTCTAACTATGGAGCCAAGCTGACCAGGGCAGTCTGTGTGTATTTTTGATTCTCAGGTGGATCTCTTTTAGACAGCATATATATGGGTCTTGTTTTCTCTCTCTTTCTTTCTTCTTAAAGAAGACCCTTTAAGCCCTGGCCAGTTTGGTTCAGCGGTTAGTGCGTTGGCCCACTGACCAAAGAAAGAGTCATGGGTTTGATTCTGGTCAATGGCACGTACCTCGGTTGTGGTTCATCCCCAGCCCTGGTCAGGGTCATGCAGAAGGCAACCAAGCGGTATGTCTCTCTCACATTGATGTTTCTCTCTCTCTCTTCCCCTCTCACTCTATCTGAAGATAAATGGAAAAATATCCTCGGATGAGGATTAAAAAAAAAAAGAAGACCCTTTAACCTTTCCTGTAATACTGGTTTTGTGGTAACAAACTCCTTTAGCTTCTTCTTGTCTGGGAAGCTTTTTATTTCACTTTAAATTTTGAGTGATAGCCCTGCTGGGTAGAGTTGTCTTGGTTGTAGGTCCTTGCTTTTCATCACTTTGAATATTTCATGCCAATCCCTTCTGGCCTGAGATGTTTCTGTTGAGAAATCTGCTGACAGTCTTATGGGAGCTTCCTTGTAAGTGACCGTCTTTCTCTTGCAGCTTTTAAGATTCTCTCTTTGTCTTTAACCTGTGCCATTTTAATTATTTTATGTCTTGGTGTGAGCTTCTTTGGATTCATTTTGTTTGATAATCTTTATGCTTCCTAGACTTGTGTGTCTTATTCCTTCACCAGGTTAGGGACATTTTTAGCCATTATTTCTTCAGATAGATTTTTGATTCCTTGGCCTTGCTACTCCTGTTGGTACCCCTATGATGTGGATGTTGTTATGCTTCATATTGTTGCAGAGTTCCCTTAGATCTTCCTCATTTACATCATTTCTTTTTCTTTCTGCTGCTGTGATTGGTATTTTCTGCTACCTTGTCTTTCAAATTGTTGATTCAGTTCTCTGCTTCATCCAACCTACTGTTTTTCCTTCTAGTGTATTCTTCATTTCTGACTGGTTCTTTTTTATGGTGTCTATTTCCTTTTTTCATGCTGCTGTAGTTCTCAATGGGTTCCTTGAGCATCCTTATAATCCTTTTTTTGAACTCTATGTCTGATAAATTGCTTGCCCCCATTTCATTTAGCTCTTTTTTTCTGGAGATTTCTCCTGTTTTATTCACTTAGGGAATGTTTCTTTGTTTCCCCCTTTTGGTTGCCTCTTTGTGTTTGTTTCTATGTATTAGGTAGATCTGCTTTGATTCCTAGTCTTGGTAGGGTAGACTTATGTAGTAGGTGTCCTTTGGGACCCCGAGGCACATTTCCTTTGATCATTTGAGCTGGGTGCTCCAGGATTGTCCCTTGTGTGGGTTATGTGGGCCCTCCTGTTGTAATTGAATCTTGATTGCCATTGGCCCTTTCATGCATGGTGTCAACCCTCAGGCTGACTGACTCTGAGGATCAACCCCAATTACCATGTATGAGCTGCTGTACAGGTGCTGGCCCTTTAGGGAGAGCCTTAGCAGCTGACATATCCCTTTGGAATTTCAACTGCTGTCTGTGTGAGGGGGGCCAGGCCTTTTTGCATCTCCAACCTTCCTACCAGTCTCAATGTGGCTTCTTCTGTAAATCCTTGGTTATAAGACTGCTCTTCTGCTAGTCTCCAGGTTATTCAGGTTGATTGCTCTACATTTTAATTTTTTAAATTAATTTGAGAGAGAGAAGAGAGAGGGAGAAACATTGATGTGTTGTTCCACTTATTTGTGTATTCATTGGTTGCTTCTTATATGTACCCTGACCTGAGATTGAACCCACAACTTTGGCTTATTGTAACCAACTGAGCCCATTGTGCTACCTGGCCAGAGTCTGATTGCTCTATATTTTAGTTATAATTCCAGTTTGATTCTGGGAGGAGGTGAGTGTAACATCCATCCACTCTGCCATCATCTTTGATCTCTCTTGATGTTGAATCTTTTAGAATGTTAACAATTCATCTGTTTTATTCATTTAAAATGTGATGAATTTAGTGTTTTTTCTAAGAGGGAAATATTATATATTTTCAATTAAAATTCATTCATGTTAAAAACCTATTAGTATATAATCTTAGTGAAAATATTATATTTTTATTTAGGCAGTGCTTTCTACACCATACACATAAACCCTAGTAGCAGCAGGACTTTTTAATTATGTTTCTTTTACTGTGTGTCGTTTACCCCCCAGGCAACTCTTTTATGTAGGAAAATTCCAAACTCATTCACATTTTTATTTTTGATTTTCTTCCTGACTTTCAGATTCACATTCTCAACTTTCTGCATGAAATATTCACTTCATTGTTCTAAGGGCACATACAGTTCCATGTGATGTTCTCAAACAAAATTATTTATCTCCAAGGGCAGTATTGAGAACATTATTTGCTACATTATAAATCTCCTCTTTTATGGTCTAGGGTAGAAATTTTTCTTTGGTCTCAGTACAAAGAAGAAATGGTTTTTTCCTAAGTAACTGATTTGCTTTGCTCTCACAGATCCTGTGACTCTTTCAGGGTTGTGATTATAAGGAAGCTTAAAGGTAGATTCGTAGCCCTCTTCTGGCTCACTTATGGCTTCATATTCCTTTTCTATGGCTTCATTTTTTTCTTTCTCATTTTTATTTTCATATGTTATTTTACCTTACTGTGTAGTATACATGTTTCTAAGCTTCTGTAATTTCTTTTTTCACTAGATAGGGGTATAAATAATTAAAAAATAAACACATGGATCCAATCCACTTTCCATCTGCATCTCCTTCTGCTTTTTTGTCTGTTTGTTAAAGACATCTCTAAACGGCCTGTCTCTAGACTTAAGACTTGGAGTTATTTTAAATTCTCTCTATTCCTCATTCCTTATATCTAGCTAATTCTCAGAAGTTCTTCAGTTGTGTTTCTACTTGCACACTGGGGTAATAAAAAGGAAACAGTGGTCACCTGTATCGGAAATTTGGGACAGAATTTGAAGAGACATGATGATCTGCATCCTTCAGATCACCAATCTTTTGGTAAAATCAGCTGCCTGTTCCCCATCTGTTCAATCCTTTACTTTCTGTATCTGGATTAAGTCTTCATTACCAGTTATCTGGACAATTAAAATGAACTTGTAATGATTTCCTTGTCTTTAGACCAGTTGTTATCAGACTTGAGCTTGCACCCTGAAGGACTTGTTAAACCATGAATCCCTGGCCCCACTATCTTAGCTGCTGCTGCCCTGGGGACTACACTTTGAGAACCATTGCTCTAGACTGCTCCCTTTATCCATTCTACATGCTGCTCCCAGGGTGTAACTTTTTCAGGGACATTTCTTCTTTCAAAAACTTCATAGCTCTTCACTGTTTATTGAATTTATTTTCACATTTCAAATGTCCTACCTACTATTCAAGACCCCCCAAAATCTAAATGCAACTTGTCTTTTTTATTTCCTGATATTTCTCCTTAGTCATGAGATACTCTTCTCTTTCTTCCCTCATCTCAGCTTATTAATGATCAACTCATTCTCTAGGGCTCTACACACATGATGTCCACTTCATGAAGCTTTGCCTGATATTCCCAGTTGAAACTGAGAATTAACCCTCTTTTATTCTCTTATGGCATCTATAGCATTATGCCTTTAATTATTAGCATAGTTATCTTGTCTCATCTACTGAATTTAACAAGATTCAAAACAAGGAGCACAAATCCTCAGACTCTATTGCATACTTTTCACATAGGTCTTCTTTAACATTCATTTTACTAGCTATTTATATGGAGATTTTGAGGGGTGGGGTATAGAGGATGAATGCTTTTGTGAAACACTTGTAGAATTTCCTGAGATTACTTTTTGTTTGTTTGTTTGGCACAATTTATAACATTGCGCACTTTTATTAAAGCAAATGAAATATTCCACAAAACATATAATAAGCAATTAAGAAATTAAGACCCCAAATTAACTCATCATGCCACAGGATTTAAACTGAACAGTAATTTTTTGTCTCTTCTTGATTATTGCCAAAGTTTATTAATGAAGTATTATGGCCAGTTTATGGACCAAATTATATAGATGACAATCTATCATAGAGATAGTCCTCCATTTCCCAATTTGTAAATAATAAAATGTTGTTTTGATGTAGAAAATGAATATGTTAAAATTGTATGGCATGAAGCACTTTTTCTGATGTATTTATAGATGTTGCCTGTATAAAAACATTTTCCATCAAATACATTTAGAAAATTCTAGATTGAATTGTTCATATGTCCGCAGAGTCCATAATGGGCTAATGTATTTCAGGAATCTTTAAAAGAGAATATACAGCCTGGCCGGTGTGGCTCAGTGGTTGAGCATCCACCCAGGCACCAAGAAGTCGCCAGTTCGATTCCCGGTCAGGGCACATGCCCAGGTTGTGGGCTTGATTCCCAGTGAGGGGCATGCAGGAGGCGGCCAATCGATGTTTTCTCTCATCGATGTTTCTATCTCTCTCTCCCTCTCCCCTCCTCTCTCTCTCTAAAATCAATAAAGAAAAAAATAGTTTTTTAAAAATAAAAGAGAACATACAATATTCAGCATTGTTTCAAAATTCTCTTTATGTTTTCATTGTTTTACGTTTTATTTTAATTTGCACAGCAGCCCAGAGTGATAACTCCCCTTGTGTCACTGTTTAGAAACCCAGTCACAAGGCTCCCATGTAAATGTTTGGGAAAGAGGCAATTGCCATTCCAATGACCTGAATTAAATGTGAAACTGATCCCACTAAGCATTTGATACGTACATATCTTTACCCAGTGAAACTCAGCTTTGAGTTCACATTAGTGGATTTCTTTTGTGATTTCTCTGATTCCTTCAAGTCACTGGGAAAGAGTTTTGTTGAGGATGGAGTAGGGAGGCTGCTAGACAAAAGATCCAGCTGGTTGCTTCATTAGGTTGTAATTAGCTCTCGCTGCCAGTGCAGGATTCTGCTCGACCTCATTGCCTGAGCGGCTCCAGACCCTTCACAGGGCTCCAACGAGACGGCTCCTTTTACAGGTGTCTCTGGAATATAGTGTTCAGATGGGCTGATAGCAAGTTAAAGCCAGCTACTAAGATTACTGGTAATTATAAGAGGTCACATCAAGGAGCTGGAAAACCAAGGATTTCTCTGCTATGCATTCTGTTTATGAAGTCGAGTATGTTGTTCCTGACATTGCATTTCTTAGGGGAATGGAGATGGTGGGAGGTGGCTGTGTGGACTGGTATTAAGAGAGTAATACATGTCCCTAGCCAACCTTTCCTAGATTATCACCTCTGCACCCCATCTCATTCCATCTGTTCTCTGTCAATAAGACGAGAGATACTTTTGCATGTTTTGTGAACCTTTAAAAGGGTTCAAATCTCTTTGATGTTTTTACCTTCAACCAGTCTCCTTGCTAGCATTTTCTGGGTCTCAATCAAGTCTTCCTTTTTCAATCTATGAAGACTTTTTTAGATGTTGACTTACTTCTGGTTTGGATCTTGGAATTTTCTTTTTAAACCATTGTCTTGAAATAAATAAAATGCAGTGTAGTGAAATGTTTTTGAAGAATTTGTTGTCGGAATACCCAGGGAATGTTATAATATTTCTTTCCAAGAATGTCGACTCACAATTTTGCTGATTTATTATCCTATATCCCCTTACTGTTATTCTTGTACTTTGCTTGACGCAGAGGTTTCTTTCTGAACCCTACAGTCAATGCCCAGGTGATTATTATAACACATCTGTTTCCTTTAATCACTGGGCTAAGACACTTTTACTTATAAGGATTTCTTCTGACTTAGATATGACGTCCTCTTTTACTTATTTTCAAACGGATTTACCTACTGTTGGGGCGTCCAGGCAGACCTCGCTTTATTGTACTTTACTTTATTGTGTTACTCGCTTCATTGTTATGGTCTGGAACCTGACCCACAGTATCTCCGAGGTATGTTTGTACTGCCTTACTGACCGATTTTTGAAGCCTTAGGGGTTAAATGCTGAGAGTGGACACTGTGACAGTCTGATGGAAGACCAAATGTTCTTGAGATCTGCTTTTATATCAGTGTCCCAGCCACGGTCTGGGTTTCAAATTTGCCCAAGCAGGGATTAAAAACATTTATCAGATGCTCATTTTTATATCAGGTTTTTGAAAGATTCAAATAACCTATTTAATGTCAACATATCTTGGAATCTCATGAACTTTTATCCCAATATTCTAAGATTTACTTGGTCACCCTTTAGGTGCCCAAATTTGCACCCTAAAACCGGCCTCGTGCTCTATTTCTAGCAATGATAAATTAACAGATGGGCATCAACACTGAAGATTTTCTTTTTAGAACAGGAAACGACAACGGACCTGTCAGAGTGACCTTGCCTTCATGATATACAGGTGGAAGGAGGAAATGCCAGTTCGAGGCATTGTAACTCCCCGTCCGACTGGGAAGAGCCAGCACCCGCTGCTGTCCAAGGGACAGTGCTCTTAGCACTGCGGGAAAGGAGGGTGGAGGAAGCCGAGGGAAACCCCACGGGGCCACCAGGGGCGTCCTGTCTTCTACGTTGTTCTCTAAGATCTCTGTGCAAGAGTAAGAAGTGGATGAGCTCTACCTTTGTCTGTAGCTTCCCTAAGAACCAAAGAACAAAAAAATAAGAAAAAGTGCTCTAGAGAAGCTACTTTCCATTGTACCCGCAGCTGTTGGTTTTTGATCATGATTGCATCTTTCCTGGGAAAGCCTCCATCTTGCTCTGTTTCCTTCCAGATTCCCACCTGGTTCTCCTGAAGGAGAAAGTGATGCAGCCCAGGGCCGTTCCTGAGTGAGATGTGCTCCTCCAAGGGAGAAACACAGGGCCACTGTCATGGAGAAGTTTCTGGGAACCTGATGGGGCAGGTGAGGTTCTTTAAAGCTTACACCAGCCAAAGAATGGGGCACTCGCTCTCTGGAAACTTGAGTCAAACGTACTCATCTTAGATATTCTGCTGTGCTGATGTCATGTGGTATGGAAACCCTGTTCTTGTGTCTGAAAACAATCCTAAAGAAAATCAGCATCATCGCGGGAGGGGGAGGAACGGGAGGAATGTCCCTGGCCAGGAGGCCGGAGGTGCCCCAGGAAGCTGTTTCCTCTGAATAGTTAAATGGTTGCCTCTCAACTTGCACAATGTCACATTGAATTTGAAACAGGGAACTTTTTATATTTTCCCCCTGATTGTGCTGGCACCTGGCAGATGCCTATTTACCACAGGCATCAATACACATAGTAATCAAAGGAAATCAGAGGCACAGATTAGCAACAGCTGCAAGTCATTAGTGACAGACACGGGAAAGCACAATTCTGCACCCAACTTTGAAATAACCAATATGAGTATTTCAGAGCACAAGGGTTACCGCAGGGCACTCGCTAACACGAGAGCAGCCAAACAATAGCTGGGCTTGTCTCTCAAGAGAGCCCTTTTCTCAAAGGCAGCACCACACACTCCATATTAGAAACCAATCAATCACACGATATTGGTCCACTGAGTATCAGCCCTTTCCAGAGTAGATGTCCCCACGTCCTGATCAAAGGTTGTCTCAACTGAGAAATAACCTTTGGCCAGTGGGAAAACGTTATCTCCTCT
Organism: Tadarida brasiliensis; assembly: GCA_030848825.1. Classification (NCBI taxonomy): domain Eukaryota; kingdom Metazoa; phylum Chordata; class Mammalia; order Chiroptera; family Molossidae; genus Tadarida; species Tadarida brasiliensis. The sequence continues at coordinate 80,052,597 of CM061264.1, forward strand.
CATAATTTTAGGGGTGGGAGTTTGTGTGTATTTCCTAGGACTTAATTATATCATTGACCTAGTCAGAAAGGGGCATATAGAGGGGAAAATAAGACATTCCCTGTTTCCCGATTTAATCTAATTTTTTCACATTTCTGTTATAAAATCAGCTCTGATTGATAGCCATTCTCCTGGTAGTTACATATTTTCACTGGCAGCACTAACCTTAGCCTACTCCAGAAAATACTATTCAATTTTTAGCTTTTCCCTAATCAATTCATTCAGTGCCTCGGCGGAATACAAGTTGGTCATTTAAAAATTTCTAGCTGTTGCCTGATATGTCCCAAAACAAATTTAGCCAGCATGGGTTTCTATTTTAGACTATCTCTGGAATTGCAGATTTACTGTACAACTGGGTAATGGCTTAGAGATAAACAGATACAGTGAGCCGCTGTCTGATTAGCAGGACTGGGCAAAATGTAGCATTTTATATGTATACTGCAATAATTGGACCATTGGACCATAGGATGTAGATTAAATTGGTCTCATCACCGCGTGTGGTCTCTTCTTCCTTTACTTGATATTAAAGTTGGATTTTTTTCTCTTTCTCCTTCTCCCTGATCTCCTTCCCCCAAAATAGCTTCTGAAGCTTTTTTTCCAAAAATTCTTATAATAATAAGTAACTTGGTTTGGAGATTAGAATAAGAATGGGAGAAAAATTCTGCCTTTTATCTAGGTCAGGGCCAACCATTACACATCAGCTCTTTAATGAAAGGCAATACGCTATTATTTTGGAGGAAAGACTCCAGGGAACATGGACTCCATGGGGCACGTGGAATCCATCCATGTTCACAGGCATTCAGATGCATATTAACACCTTACGTATTGCTTCTTAAACTTTTGGAAGAGAGATATTTCATACTGGATTAAATACCATACAGTAGGCTTAAGGAGATGTGATTTCTTGGGGTCATTTTATAAGGAAGCAAAGACATGGTTTTAATTCATAATATTTTTTATCTTTATTGTTGAAAGTATTACAGATGTCCCCCCTTTCTTCCCCCAGTGACCCCCTCCTCCCCGATCCCACCCCTTCCTGCTTTCCCCAAACTATTGTCTGAGTCCATTGGTTGTGCATATATGCATATAAGTTCTTTGGTAATTCCTCACATATTTATTGACTGTCTACTGTATCTCAGGGAATGTTTAGGCACCATGGATACAGAAGCAAAATTAATAGTTGATCTGGTTATAAAGTACTTAGTTGATGGTGAGGACTTAGGCAGCTTACATTTGAGGTGTATACATTTAATAAATCTTTTTTTCTTCTCTCTCTCTGTCTCTCTCTCTCTCTGTCTTTCTTTCTTCCCTTCTGTTCCCCTGTTCCCTTCCCTTCTTTCTCTCTCCTTTATCCATGTTTTATGATTTAGACCTTAGAGGGACTAACATTATTTATTCCACAGAACTATTTTATTAAATAAAATATATATTTTTGAGAATCTGTTTTAGTTAGAGTAAAGCAACTGCAACAAATAAAGCCCCAGTTTCCAGTGGCTTAACACAACAGAAGGATATTTCTTGTTCATGTAATAATCTAATGAGAGTATTCCTAGTTGGCGTGAGGCTTTCCTCCATGCAGTGACTCAGGGACTCAGGTTCCTTCAATCTTGTGACCCTACCAGGCCTTGGAGTCCTTAGCTTCCAGGTGATGGACAGAGAAAACCTAGATGGTCCCATCTGGATGAAGGGGGCTTTCAAAATTTTTAGTCTTGGCTGAATAGACACTTCAAGGTGACAGTTCTATCCTAGTGAAGTGGGAGGACAGGTATGAGTAGACAATTATGTGTCAGGCACTGTGCTAATTTCTGGAGACAAAATATGTCCTTTAGGATGGGTACCCAACTAAGCATGCTATCTAAGTACTAATTAAAGTTGTTGTGGGCACAGATGCAGGGACAAATAACTCATTCAGGGGGGCCCTCAGAAGACAAGTTGTTAAAGCTGAGCACGAAAGGGCTTCCTCTAGCAGAGAAGAGGAAGAAGGGTGTCAGGCCTGAGCAAAGACATAAAGCTGAGAAGATGCCCACTATATCCAGACAACAGTGAGTGGCTCCATGTGTCAGGTGCCTGAGAATGTGGGGTGACTGGGGTCAGATCAGGGCTTGTGGGCTGCGCCTCTTGCACAAAGAACTAGAATAGGATTGTGAATGTGTGGTGTGTGCTCAAGGCTTCAGATGCAGGTCTCCTGAGTCCACTCCTTCCTGAAGCCCTTGTTTCTTGGCTACTTCATTACATATGTGCAAGGAGACTGATAGTTAAAATTTGAGGATTCATATGTAGGCACATTAAAATGTATGAATTCTCCCACCTGACGTCAAGGTTGATATTTCATCACACATTTAAGGTCCTTCCCTTTCTCCCCGTACCTGAAGCAGTGAATGTGCTTTGTTATAATGCCAGAGAGAGGAGTTGCAGGCACCAGCACTGGCTGAGGTTGTCTCAGCTGTTCTACCCGGAGAGCACTTGCATTATGCTGAGTAAGCTTAGCCTAGGGCACGCGCCAGGGAACCAGGTCACTAGGGGATGAATGTGGGAGGCCAGCTGCAAGTCACACCCATTACTTTTCCCAAAAGTTTCCGTAATTCGAATCAAGGGACTAGAAGAGACCACATGATTTTGAGGTCCCTGTATCCGGGCTTATCCTTATCATAGAATACTGTTAATTTCATAGTGAATATTTGTTTTTGTTTTTCTTTAAATGATCTCAAGCTACTTAGCAAATATGATCTCTCCTTTCTATGCCCACTTATATATGAAGAGAGACTATTAGAGTGAAGTAAATGGATAAGCTTAATTTATTAATCTAATAAATATTTAATGAACCTTTATTAAAAATCAAGACTTTGGGCCTTAGGTGGAAAGGAACAGAGATAGAAATATGGGTAAACTGAGGTTCCTGCCTACCTTTACTAGAGAAGATGTAGCTGTATGTAAATAACTAATGCTACAATGAATGTGAAAAGTTTTGTAAGGAGCAAGTGGACAAGAGAAAGAATTTGTTACTGGAGGAAATCAGGGAGGGCTTACTGGAGTAGGGAACTGGGTCTGAATAGTATAGGTGAAAGGAGGTTAATCTGGAAAGAGAAGGAGGCTGGACCAGGGCCAGGGCCATGGGGATGAGTAAGTACAGGGGGCATACTTGGGGGTCAGGGAGTCCTCCGGCCCACTTGAGACAGGATGGCATTTGGGGCGGGAAGGGGTGGAGAGTAGGGAGAGGGAAGGGGTGTTAGGGATGTTCACATTTAGGACCTTGAATACATGGTTAGGAATCTTAGATCTAAAATGGGAAGGTCTATTTCTAAGCTTTCAGGCAGAGATGGTATTACCCAGACTTTGCTGACAAAGATTCTAAAGCTCAGAGAAGTTACCAGAGATTGGGTCAAGGTTACACAGCTGGTCGCTGCTTGAGAAAGAAGAGGCTCCTGGCTTCCTGCATGATGCTAGGTCGGCGAGAAGGTCTAGGACAAAGGCCAGAGTTCACGGGCCCTGAGCTTCGCACACAGGACAGCACGTATCTCCCCGTGGAGAGTCAGCTGGTTGTGAGCACGTTTAGGGCTCGAGAAAAAAGGTGGTCCTCTGAACCCAATCCTGCTCCTGCAACCTGACGCTTTGGCTTCTGTTTTTTCCCCACTGAGAGTGCAAATCCAATTATCCTCATTACTTTGAAAGTCAGAGAGAGTTCCATGGGTTAGAAAGACTGCTTATAAAATATAAAGACAAATGAGGACTATCAGAAAAAACTTCTGAGAGGATGAAGAGACAAAATTTACTATAGTTTGAAATGGATAAGTGTTGTCCAATTGGCTTTTTTTTTTTTTTTTTTTTACTGTAAAATACAGAATAGAGAATGCTAGATTTCCTTTTTAAAACTTGGTAAAAATTATAGCAAATGAGCATTAGGCAAAATCAAAGGGGGATTTTGCTCACATAGGAAAGTTTCTAAGAAATCTAGTTGAGTCTGATTCCAGTATTTGCTGAAGTTTGTGGCTGTGTCAACAAAGATGGGTTAAAGTAAGCATATTTTAGATCCTAAACAGAGCAGTCTCATAGTCTGGAATAGAGAGAAGCTTTAAAATGTTTTAAAATGGGTTTCCTTTTCTTTCCTTCCAGCTGTGCCTAGTGCTAGGGGAAGATGAACTGGCATGTTCTTTGTTACATAGCAACATACCCACCCACGGGACTGAGGCACATTAGATTTTCAAAACCTGACGTCCTTTCAGTCAGTTGATAGTGGTGTTGGGGAAAATAGATTAGGAGAAGCTATGTAACCATTCAATATGGCACTGGAACACCTGGAACATTTAGGCACATTCTTCAGAATAGAGCTGACGGTCTCATTGGTAAAACTGGCCCAATCAAATGGCTCGGTGGATGAAATACCCTCACTGGCGTTTGCCTCGACACCCTTTGGCCTGTTTTGGCAGCTGCTATTTTTCTCATACTCCAGTGGCCATAACTGGAATAGAGTGGAGAAGGGCATTAATACCCAGATGAACTTCTTAGTTTTATTTTTGTACCTTCTTGATTTTACTTATAACTCTTTACCCTGATCAGAATTGTGTTTATTTTATGTATTTGATTAGCCTTGTTGAGTACCTAGGACCAAGTGACCCTTCAGTAACCCAATATCCCTTTGCTATCCATCTATTGTTCTCTCGGAGGCAAATTCAATTTTCCAAGACTGGTGGGAATTTTGACCTTTTTCTCTTAATGAAATACTCTGCAGATTTTGTGCTTAATAACTATTGTAATATAAAGTTTTTATAAATTCAAATCAAATACTAAAGTTTTCTTGAAATGTTTTAGTTCCCCCCCCCTTCACCTTTATGGCTTAAATTAGGAGCATTATTTTTCTAAATCCATTTCTGGTCCTATAAAAACAAAGCCTACATTTTGAAGGCAGAGGATTTTTAAATAGTCTTAATACTAGGAACATTTGTTAATATTAATATAAAATTAACATAGTAACGTATTGTTTAAAGCTTTAACATTTTCTGAGGGCCCCCAGTTAGTCAGTCCTGAACCAAGGCTCCCAAGGTAGATACATGGTCGAGTCCCTGAGAGCATCTGCTCACAACATTTTCAGCAACTGATCCATACCTCGCCTTTTCTTATGAGTGTTTCTGTTTGAAGACACCTTATTTAGCATACATGGTTGATTCATTTATAGTGAACTCACGGCCAGTACCACTATAACTCATGTCTGAACAAAACTTACCCAACACATGCATTTAAGTCACAACACAGCCTTCTTGCTCAGGAACGCTAGACAGCACTTCAGTGCTTTGTTTGGGGGCTATTTTAAACAGTGAAATCACCACCCAAACACAAAAAGTATGAAAATGTTGCATTAAATAGACCAGGAAAGCCCTGGCCGGTGTGCTCAGCAGTTAGAGCATCAGCCCTCAGACCAAAGAGTCTTGGGTTCTATTCCTGGTCGAGGACACGTACCTCAGTTGTGGGTTCCATCCCTGTCCCAGTCGGGGTTACACAAGAGGCAATCAATCGATGTGTCTCTTTCACATCAATGTTTTTCTCTCTCTCCCTTCCTCCCTCCCACTCTGTCTAAAAATCAATGGAAAAAATATCCTCGGGTGAGGATAGAAAAATAAGAATAAATAAATAAATAAACAGTCCAGGAAAAGGACTCTTGTCGACATCACAAGACCTGAAGTGGGAAGGCAGAGTGCCCCCTGTTTGACTCAGCGGGGAACACACACGCTGGGCAGCTCAGGTTACTTGCCCATCTGCATGTGTGTGAATGACTGTGAACGCACCACGGGTACAGATACCAGATTGTGAGTAAATATTACCGAGTAGGTGAGTCCGCAAATGATGAGGATTGACTATATTGGTATGTCCATTGAAAGTATCTGGAAACTCAAGAAAGAAGCTCCAAGTTCAGAAAGTCTTGTCGGTGGTATTGCAAGTAGAACTGAAACCTGGGTCTTCTTGACTTTGGGGTCAGTGCCCATTCCAGCATCCAGGCCACCTTAGAAAGCGGTTCCCCTGGACCTAGAATCAGGCTCATAGGCACATAGATAGTTCCTATTTTTGAACAATATGTGGTATCTGTGCTTAAAGGTATCAAGTTGTGCAATTTGAAATGACTCATTGAAAACTTTCTCGCAAGTTATCTGTTTTGTAACTTGTAATGTTTCTCATTTATATTAAAGCATAAATAGTCTTTGAAATTTTGTCCCACTGTGTCTGTGAAAGGAAAAATGATTAAGACTTATTCTTCTGACATATAAATTACATTAGTGCAAGAAGGAGCATCACAATGCACGGCTTTGCTCTTACCGAGACCAGCCAGGGAGCTTGTTACATACGAGGCCCTGGCATTAGGGGGAGGCTGGAGAAAGAAGGTGAGGAGAAGGTGGGTCACTGCCTTCAAAAACATCTTGAGGGGTATTCTGTGCTGGTTTGGTGCCTTCGTCCTTTGCGGATGTCAGGGTACTCAGCTCTAAGTAGAAAAACCAAAATTGGTCAGAGAAGACTGTAGTTTTCGCTCTATAATACCAAGATGACAAAATACAGCTGTGTGTTCTAATGTTGGAAAAGAGAAGACAATAACTGTTGCTTATGTAATCTTAATCTATGACACTCCCAATATTTTCAAAAGACATTTCCCAATTGTGTTCTGCAGGACATTAGCATTCCATGAGTCTTTTTTTTTTTTTTTTTTTAATCCTCACCCGAGGCTATTTTCCATTTATCTTCAGATAGAGTGTGAGGGAGAGAGAGAGAAAAAAAACACATAGATGTGAGAGAGACACATCGATTGCTTGCCTCACGCATGACCATGACCAGGGCCGGGGACTGAACCTAGGTACGTGCCCTTGACCGGAATTGAACCTACAACTCTTTGATCTGTGGGCTGACGCTCTAACTGCTCAGCCAAACCAGCCAGGGTGCATTCCATGAGATCTTAAAAGATACTCTGTTAAAAAAAAAGGTTCTTTAAGAGCAAGAGAGTTTTGGCAACATTGGGTTAAATGAGGTTAACCAGGTTTCTTTACTAAAGTCTACTTTATTGGACGCTTCTCAGAGCTTGCGTGCGTGGTCACTCTCTCAGAGCATTTAATAGCAGAACACCGTTCTGCAGGTCGTGGTTAGGAAAAGCTGTGATGCAATATTATGTGCACATTTCAGGGAAGGTGAGAGAAGAGAAAGTTGAACTTAAATTCTGCCGAAGGAGATGGAAAACTCAAGTGAGATTGATTGTGCTCCCTACCTCACACCACTGTAGACTTCTAGTGGGTGAAACAGGATCTCCAGCAGTAATTCTCTTGGTGGAGAATTAGTATTTAACTGCCCAAGTCAAAGGGAACAGAGTTTCCTCAAGTCCATGCAGGGCACAGTGGGTAACCCAGTGAACCTCCTTGAAGCTAGGGGGCTCTGAGGGATGTCCTCCACAGCCAACGGCCAGGCTCTTAGAACTGTGGGGCTTGCAGTGGGCTGGATGGTGGTCTTCCTCCCCCGCAAAGGATAAGACTACCCACAACCTCTGAATGTGACCTTATTTGGAAATAGGGTCTCTGTGATGTAATTTAGTTGAGGATCTCAGAATGAGATCATCTCATTTTGGATTATCTGATTGGGTACTAAATCCAATGATAAGGATTCTTTTTTTAAAAAAAATCCTTATCTGAGGATATTTTCCCATTTATTATCTGATGGGAGGGGGGAGGGAGGAGAGAGAGAGAGAGAAACATCAACGTAAAAGAGGCACATCAATTGGCTGCCTCCCGCATGACCCTGACCAGGGCCGGGGACCGAACTACAACTGAGGTACATGCCCTTGACCGGAATCAAACCTGCGACTCTTTGGTCCGCAGGCCGATGTTCTAAACATTGAGCCAAACCCGCCAGGGCAATGGTAAGGATTCTTATAAGAGAAAAGGCAAGAGGAGATTTGAAACCAGGGTAGAAGACTGTGTAAAGATGGATGCAGGGATTGGAATTATGTGGCCACTGACCACGGGACTCCTGGGGCCATCAGAAGCTGGAAGAGACCATGAGGGATGCCCCCCTGGAGCCTTCAGCCTAGTGCAGTCCTGCTCACATCTGAATTTTGGACCTTGAGCCACCAGAACTGTGACAGAATAAATTCCTATGGTTTCAAGCCACCACGCTTGTGATGATTTGTTATGGCAACTCTAGCAAGTGAATACACAGCTTTTGACGAGGAAAGATGCAGAAAACCGACAGAGCAGTGGGCAAGGCTGGAAGATGGGGACTGATACGTTCAGATGGCAAGGATCAAGCCAGGCAGTGCTTTGGAAAGTGGAGATACAGAAATCTTCGGAGCTATGACATGGCAAATAAAGGTCACACGGATGTCAATGGCAAGCTGGTGGCCGTGTGTTGTGGGAGAACTGAAAGAAAGATGCGTGGGGATTGTTTGGAGAGCAGGGCCACCATGCGAGGTGGCAAGGATGTCCTGCTGCCTGGCAAAGGGTTGGAACAGGATACCTCTGGGAGAGCAGTACAAGATGGCTTGGCAAGGAAATAGCATATATTTCCCTTGCCTTGGAGAAATGTGGTGCTGGTGGTCTTGTGAATGGGTTTTAGGGTAAAGTCAGCCCACAGCCAGCAGGGTTCCTGACTACTGCTGGGTCCCACCTCTCTCAGGACTGCAGGAGAGCATTCCTGGGACACTGCAGTGTGAGCTTCAGAGAGTTGTGCCTTAAAGACTTTCCACCTATTTTGCCATTATGAATAGAGCAAGGAAAAGTTACTAACAAATGAAAATCTGTTACTGTTTTTATCTTCTAGGGACGTGCCATAATACATTATTCCCAAGGAAATGATTCTGTTTGCTCTGGAAAAAGCCCTGATAGACCTGTAGATTGAGAGAGAAGACTTCCTGGGCATATTGAGGAGGAATCAGAATGAGACCAGGATAATGCTTTGTTGCTCTGCATACTCAAGCGAAATAGATGGGTTCTGTGAAGGGAGAGGGAAGGGAGTCTGTGAGGAGGGCAGGGTAAGAGTGGGGGCTCCCAGGAACACAGAGGAGGTTGCATGTGGCCTCTGGACAACTATGGCTCTGGAAAATGTTCTTGTAGTTGCAACCGGCCAATCCTTGTCTGCCTGCACCTGATGTTGCAAAGACGTTGTTTCCTGTGCTGCGCTGCCCTCTATTACTTTCAAGCTGTCAGTAAAATTTACTGCTCACAGTCCTGTGTTAGAGCTGCTTCGGGAAGTGCAGAAAGAGCACAGTGTCCAGCGTGGATGTGGGGGAAGTGGTTGGCGAGAGGATATCCATCACAGAAACCGGGCACGAGGAGCAGGGATGGCAGGCTGTGGAGAGGACTGACTCGGGGAGGCAGGGGCAGATCCCAGACCTCTTGTCGTGTGTGGCCTGGGAGCTCTGTCTAGATCTTAAGGGAGCCTTTACCCCAGATGAATAGAGGGTGTCTGGGCACCTGAATAAAATCAGATACGCTCAGGATGGGGGTGGGTGGGGAGGATTTGGGTGTACTTGACTGAGGAGACTTATCAGTTTATTATAAAAATCACCAAATTAATTGCTTTATGTTGTGGAATTTAATATAACTTTTTGGCAAAACACTTGCCCTATATTCAGAATCTTCTAAAAGGTTGTGTATGTTTGATTGTATGTTTTGGGGGAGAGGGTGCATATTGAGGATGGGGGAAAGTGGAGGGAAGCCGTGTCAAATGCCATAAAACCATGGGTTGGTGATGCATAGATATGTTTCTCATTGAACAAGGAGCAGAGAGAGATGGGACAGGCGAATGGCAAAGCTGTTGGTGAGACTCACGGTGGAGGATGGCAGAAGGAATAGAAAATTATAATCTAGAAAGATCATACTCAGTGCTGAAATGTAAAGTCATTTTGAGAATGGAGAGGTGGTTGGTTTGAATCTACTTGGTAAAAACAATGAAAGTGGGAATTGATGCTAAATGTGTTTATTCTGACAGATGATGATGCTATTCTTGTTAGATAGATAAAGGTTTAAATATTTAAGTAACGCAGGTGAAAGGTCACTCAAGACTGAGACTCTGCCTCGCCCAAGGTGTCAGATTGGTGTGAGTATAAGTTACCAGGACATCAAATATTATTCCATTAGAGAGTATAATGACCTAATGAACAAGGGCTACTTTGGGAAAAAAATTTCGTCTGTGTATTAGGAACCCTTCACTTTCCTATGATGTCTTCTTCCCATGTGATCAGATGAATGTCTGGTTTCTGTGCCTTCTGAGGCTTGAGAAAAAGATTAGATCACTCATTCCCAACTGGTCATTTCTCTCTTTAGATGGTAGAATCAGTGCTAATTGATACTTTTATATTTAATTACACTTAATTTCTTCTGTCTGGCTGCCCTGAAACCGAGAAGAGGAAAACAGTGTTCTACAAGCAAATCTTCTAACATAAACATTCCTTAACCTCATTTGCTTCAGGACGGTCCAAATATAGACTCGTTACGATAAAAGCTGTTTTTAAAGTGGTTTCTTATCTTTTTCTTTTTGATCCTGTCTCTTGAGTCTCTCTTTCTGGAAACCATCTCTGTGATTTCTGAGATGGGAATGGTCTTACTTTCCACTTCCGAAACGCTCAACTCTTCTGTATTCATTATTACTATAATCAGGTCCCAGTCCTTTTGTAAACTGATTTCATAATCCTTAGGTCCATTTCTCTGCCTTTGAAACACCAGGCACAGGGCTCTGGTCACAGTGCTCTTCCCAATGGCTGTGATGGCATCACCCCTCCTCCCAAACCTGCTAACTCTCCTCTTCCTTCCGGACAGAGTCCCCCACCTGGTCCCAACTCACCATTCCTGATTTTCTACGGTTCTTCTGTATCTGTCAAGCTGTTCCACTTGCTCTCTTACAATGTCTTGCTTCTCCCAGCTGGAACATCATTCCACACCTCTCCCTCTCTGACTCCCACCCATTACCCCAGAGCACAGCCCATCTCTCCTGCTCTGGAATGCCTTCCCTGACCGCTGCAGCCCAGTGAGGTCGCTCCCTCCCTTGGCACCCTATGAGTTTCTTGTCCCGTGCATTGACTGGCAATCTGGGGAGTCAACCTAGGGAATTGAAAGGACAGAAAGGGAGGTTTGGGGAATAAAAAGATTCCAGTGTGAACTTTGCTGCTTACAGGTAATGGAGTTCAGAAAAACTTGTTGATCTCCACTGACTTCTGTTTTTTTTTACTCCTAAAACGGAGACAAACTATTCTGTCTCCTCTTTCTGCTTGTCACGGGGATTAATAGATGTAATATATGTAAAAGTCCTTGTAATCTATGAAGCTCTACATAGGTATAAATGATCATAACTGCTGTTAGATATCTTTGTTATTGATTGACTATAAAATTCCTCTGTCATTTAACTCTTCATATATCCATATGTAATCAATACAACTAACTTCCCTACCCAAGGTACAAATATTGACATCACATGTTATCTTTCTAATTCATTGCTTGATCTAACCCCCGTCCCCCGTGATATCATTAGCAGGAAATCTGTTACCTGTCTCTTGAAGTTTCCAAATAGCTCCCTTCTCTATATTAGAAAATCAAGGGGTGTATTATTGAGTATATTTCCTATGATTGCATCATAGGTATATAAAGTCAAATCATTATGTTGTATACCCAAAACTAACATAACATTATGTGAACTATTTTTATTTAATAAAAATAAATTGATTTAAAAAAAACAAAGGGTTTATTCAGTCCCAAAGGGCAAGCCTTTTCTAAAAGAGAGGCAGAGAGAGAGGACTGAATTCCAGTTAGCCTGCCAGTGAACATTGGTTTTGTCCAGCCTGGTGGACACCCTGCATCCAGGATAACCCTTTTACAGGCCCAGATGCCCGTACAGGTGGTGGGAGCTGTGGGTGGCATTCGGCAGCGTGGCATTCGGCCAGATTGTCCATGGTAGGCATAGAGGTGACCTGCTCAGGCCTCCCTTCAGGAGAGCACGCTGTGGGAGCATACTGATTGATAGCCTCCAATGTCCCACCTTTAGACTGAGGGAGATGGGGCTGGGGAGGGCGTGTGAGAACCAGGACATTTCTGCCCAGCACAGGTGCTTCTAACAGGCAGCTGTGGCCCAGGCACTGCCCATCGGCCTGGCTGAGACCTCCTCAGAGCTCAATCCCACTTGCTTTCTCTCTCCCTTCACCATCGTCAGTCTTGCCTCATGGTCTGAACACTCTCCTCACCTTCCCTTGCTCCTTCCACCTTTATTCTTGAGGAGAATTTCCTCCCATAAATCTCTTGCCTATCTAATCCTATCTCTGTATCTGTTTTTAGGACCATCCAAAATGACATGGAAGGGTTTCCAGCCTCACCCCATACTTACCAGACTTGTAGACTTGTTTTCACCCCTTCTCTCCTATAAGCTGCCCTTTTGGACTCTCCTTTCATGCCAGCAGACCTGGGGTAAGGGACATTTTGGTCTTTCCTGACATTTTGGTCTTTCCTGACCCATTCTCTTTGATAGTCTACCTTATCCTTATACATAGCATTTTCTAGTTCACTCACATGCGTTACATTACTAGATCTTCGCACCTACCTTGTGAAATGTCAGAATAGCTATTAGCTGCCTTTTACATGTTAGGAGCTTGAGACTCGTGGAAGTTAAATGACCAGTCTCCAAGTTCCTGGAGGCGTCGCTGGGTCTGCTGCCCCTTGCCCTACTAATCGAGATGCGACATGATTTTCCTTTCACTCTATGCCCAACAACAACTAACTCAGCAACCTTCACCTTTTTGTTTCTCTTATTCTCAACCGTACGTACTCAGGGGCAGAGGGTTACATAAGGTATCACCGATCCAAATGCCTAAAAGGGCCAGGCAGGGTAAGTTAGTGAAGTAGGGTCAGAACCCTGCGTTCGGGAGGGCGGGGACACTGAGGAGCACACATCCTCTCTGGAAGGGAAAGCCCCTCTTCAGCCCTAGCCTTTTGTGGCCATTCAGAAATGCTAGCCCAGGGTGGCTAAATTTTCAGTTTTTCAAGGGAAGCTGGACATATATTTTTAATTATGACATCGGCATTTTAAGATGCTGAAAATAAATTAAAAAATGTAAAACCCTGCGAGGCCAAAACACACACATCTATAGTGGTGTTTGGTCTCATAAATCCCCAAATCAGGGAACTCCGATTTGGAGGTATGAAGCGTGTTTAACTAACTATTAAGTTTCTTCCTCAAAATCCTCTGAGATGATTTGGTGTATTTTGCCACTTTTATTAAAATTTTGGTATAAATATCACAAATAAAAATAGTAATCAATTATTGGTTGCCTGCTTGTTCTAGAGAGGAGGATACTAGGTGCTTGGTACATGTCATTACTAATTCTCTTAGCAAACTGATGGGAAATAGGTATTGTTACTTTCAGTTTACAGATGAGGGAGCTGAGGCCCAGAGCTGACCTAATTTGCTCAGGCTACACGTTCCGTTAGCAGCAGAACCACGATCAAGCTCAGGCTTCTGGCCTCAGAGTGTGTTCTCATTCTTTACGACCCCACATTGCCAGCATCCCCAGAGCAGAGAGAGAAACTGTACAATGAAAAGTGTGGTACTTTTATTTTGAAACTAGTCAAAAACGGTCTCTCGATATGGAGAACTTAAAAGACAAGCATAACCCTCTTTTATTTTCGGAGTGGAAAGCAGTGCTTTTCTTCCTGCGCCCGGGGAGGAAGGGACGCGACGAGGAGATTGCTCGCAGTAGGACGAGCTCCCCCTTTCTCTCAAACACTTTTGAAATAGACTCCCAACCGGCTAGTGTTTGGCTTTTGTGTTCAGACTGTCTGCCTGCTTTGACCGTCGTGTCCTGTGCCATGGCCACCGGCTCACTACTGCTATCTTTTACTCCCAGTTCCAGAAAGCAAAGCTCGAGGGGAAAAAAAAAAGATCTTTTGTTTAGGGTCTGAAGTCAAGTCCAAATATAACAAGATCCCAATAACTTCCTCCACCCCCTAGGGTTTAAAACCAAATTCCCTCTGCCCAGATGGCTGCTACAGAAAGACAGAGCATTCCCCCACTGCTTCCTCTTTCTGTGGGCTGCCCACTGATTACAGCTAATGACTCCCAGCTGTACTGCCTCTGAAGACGAGGGGAAGATGAATCTTTGAAAAATAATTTAATAACAAGACTCCTCCAGGGATGGGTGGGGCTGGTGCCAATCCTGCTGGAGCCCTCCCTCGTGGAGAACTTAGCTGGATGGTGTGCCTGAGAAAGAGAGGACAGTTGCTATTGTGCATTTCGAAGCCCTCTTGGTGTTCCCCTTAAGAATCTGATGGGTTCTATTCCCTAATCTTGGTTGAAAAATGTATATCTCTAAATGCCAAAAAAGAAAAGTTAGATAAGTACAATGTATACTTCTTCAGCTCCAAGCCAGAGAATTTGAGGAAATATCTATTAGGGTTATGACTTTTATCCAAATCAGATACACTCTAGGATAGATCTCTTTGGAGGGCCAGGTTTATATCATACAAATAATTCAATGTCTACAAAATTTTATTGTATTTTAACTTATTAGTATTTTTTACTTTATGAATAATCATTATTTTTATTGTTTAAATTTGTTAAATTGAATTTATTGGGGTGACATTGGTTAATTCATTTATATAGGTTTCAGGTATACAACTCGACAATACATCATCTGTATATTGTATGTTTATTACTCCTAGTCAAGTCTCCTTACATCACCATTTATCCCCCCTTTACTATTCTATCTTCCACCACCCCCTTCCCTCTGCCAATTGCCATATTGTTGTCTGTGTCCTTGAGTCCTTCTTTATTTTCCTTTGCTTAATCCCTTTACCTTTTTCACCCAGCCCCCCAAATCTCCTCCCCTCTAACAGATGTCAGTATATTTTCTATATCTATGAGTCTGTTTCTATTTTGTTTTTTTGTTTATTTTGTTCATTAGATTCCACATATAAGTGAAATCATATGGTACTTGTCTTTCTCTGACTGGCTTATTTCACTTGCATGATGCTGTCCAGGCCCATCATGCTGTCGCAAAAGGTAAAAATTCCTTCTTCTTCTTCTTCTTCTTTTTTTTTTTTTTTTACAACCGAGTAGTATTCTATTGTGTAAATGGACCACAGCTTTTTTATCCACTTATCTACTGATGGGCACTTGGGTGGCTTCCAAAACTTGGCTATTATAAATAATGCTGCAACGAACATAGGGGTGCATATATTTTTTCAAATTAGTTTTTCAGGTTACTTCAGATATACTCTCAGAAGTGAAATCGCTGGGTCATAAGGCAGTTCCATTTATTTTATTTTATGTGTTTATTGTTGAAAGTATTATAGATGTCCTCCTTTTTTCCCCATAATCCGCCCCTCCTCCAAGCTCCCATCCCCCTCCTGCCTTCCCTAGCCTAGTGTCCATGTCGATTAGTTGTGCATATGTGCATACAAGTTCTTTGGTTCCATTTTTAATTATTTGAGGAAACTCCATACTGCTTGCCATAGTGGCTGCACCAATCTGTATTCCCTCCAGCATGAGGATTCCCTTTTCTTCACGTCCTGATCAACACTTGCTGTTTGATTTATTGATGATAGACATTCTGACAAGTGTGAGGTGATATCCCATTGTATTTTTTTTAAAAGAATAGTTTATTGAATTTTGGAGAGAGAGGAAGGGACAGGGAGAGAGACAGAGCAACATTGATGTGAGAGTCAAAACATCTATTGGCTGCCTCCTGCATGCCCCCTACTGGGGATTAAGCCTGAAAACCTGTCATGTGCCCTGACCAGGATTTGAACCAGTAAACTTTAGGTGCATGGGACGACACCCAACCAATTGAGCCACACTGGCCAGGGCTCACTGATGTTTTAATTTGCATTTCTTAGATTATCAGTGATTTTGAGCATCTTTTCATATGTTTATTGGCCATCTGTATGTCCTCTTTGGAGAAGTGTCTATTCAGGTCCTTTGCCCATTTTTTAATTGAATTGTTTGTTTTTTTTGATGTCAAGTTTTATAAGTTGTTTTTTTTTAAATCCTCACGGAGGATATTTTCCCATTGATTTTCAGATAGAGTGGGAGGGATAGAGGGAGGGAGAGAGAGAGAGAAAAAAAAGAAACATTGATGTGAGAAAGACACATCGATTGGTTGCCTCCCACACAACTCCAACTGGGGCTGGGGATAGAACCCTTGACTCTTCATTCCACAGGCTGATACTCTAACTGCTGAGCCAAACTGACCAGGGCCAGTTTTATATGTTTTTTATAAATTTTGAATGTTAACCCCTTATCAGATGTATCATTGGCGAAGATGTTCTCCCATGTAGTGGGTTGTCTTTTCATTTGGTTGATGGTTTCCTTAGATGTGCAAAAACTTTTTAGTTTGATGTAGTCCCACTTGTTTATTTTTTCTTTTGTTTCCCTTGCCTGAGAAGATACACCAGAAAAATTATTGCTATGAGAAATGTCTGAAAACTGGCTATGTTTTCTTCTAGGATTTTAATGGTTTCGAGTCTAACACTTAAGTCTTTAATCCATTTTGAGTTTATTCTTGTGTATGGTGTAAGAAGGTTGTCTAATTTCATTTTTTTTGCATATATTTGTCCAGTTTTCCCAGCATGATGTATTGAATAGATTATTTTTACCCCATTATATGTTTTTGCCTCCTTTGTCAAATATTAATTGACTGTAAAGGTATGGGTTTTTTTTCTGGTCTCTCTATTGTGTTCCATTTATCTTTATGTCTTTTTATGTCAGTACCATGCTGTTTTGATTATTATGGCCTTGTAGTAAGGTTTTATATCAGGCAGTGTGATTCCTCCAACTGTGTTCTTCATTCTCAAGGTTGCTGTGGCTATTCGGGGTCCTCTGTGGTTTAACATAAATTTTTGGATATTTGTTCTAGTTCTGTGACATACGCCATTGGTTGATAAGAATTGTGTTGAATCTATAGATTGCTTTGGGTAGTATGGACATTTTAAAGATGTTAATTCTTCCTATCCATGAATACGGTACATACTCCCACTTATTTGTATCTTCTTCAGTGTCTTATAATTTTCTGAGTACAGGTCGTTTATATTCTTGGTTAATTTATTCCTAGGTATTTTATTTCTTTTGAAGCAATTGTAAATGGGATTTTCTTACTTTCCCTTTCCAATAATTCATTATTGGTGTATAAAGATGCAAGTGATTTCTGCATATTTATTTTGTATCCTACTACTTGACTGAATTCATTTATCAGTTCTAGTAGTTTTTTGGTGGAATCTTTAGGGTTCTATATACAGTACGTCTGTGAATAATGACAGTTTTACTTCTTCCGTTCCAATTTGAAAGCTTTTGATTTCTTCTTCTTGTCTGATTGCTGTGGCGAGGGCTTCCAGTACTATGTTGAATAAAAGTGGTGAAAGTGAACATTCTTGTTCCTGATTTTAAGGGAAACACTTATAGTTTTTGTCCATTGAGTATGATGTTGGCTGTGGGTTTGTCATATATGGCCTTGATTACATAGTATGTTTCCTCTCTTCCTACTTTGCTGAGAGTTTTTGTAATAAATGGGTGCTAGATTTTATCAAATGCTTTTTTTTTAGCATCTATTGATATGATCATGTGATTTTTATTCTTCACTTTGTTTATGTGGTGTTTCATGTTTATTGATTTGTGGATATTGTACCAAATTTGCATCCCTGGAATAAATTTCACTTGATCATGATGTATATTAATGTCTACAAAATTTTAAATCTTGGCAACCTGAAGTTCTCATTTTACATGTGAAATATCAGGTTCTTTGAAAGGTTGATTTCAGATGCTGTGACACATCAGAGAGAAAAGTTAGAATTGAAAGGATACCAGTGATGGAAACTATTAATAATAGAATTGTAGAGATTGATAGGTCTTTTCTTCTTCCATTTCCTCCTTTTCTTCTTTGTTATTTTTCTTCTTCTTCAACTACAAAAATAACAATCATAATTTCCTAGTGGCTGGATGGGGGAAAAAGGATGAAAGAATTTTACCAACCTAAAAGTTGATCATTTTTTCCCTCAAACCCTTTTTCCCAAAGTGTTTGATGGTATTTGGAATCCCTTCTCCTCCATGGAATCTTCTCTCCAAACTGCAGACAAGATATATTCTATATGCCCATATTGAACATTTCCTGTGCACTAAGCCAGGTACTAAGTTAGATACATAAACAACTTATTTTCTTCATGTCCTTTCAGAGCACTGGCTGAAGAAATCACATTCTTGAGCAATTGATTGCTGTGTTGTCTGGTTCTATAATGATTTCTTTATGGAACATCTTACTTTCCGGGGTGGGGGAGTGTAATGTGGCTTAGTGGAAAGAGCTTGCGTTTTGGAGTCAGAGCTAAGTCTGAATTTTGACATTCTCCTTTCTTAAACTTTCTGAGATTTACTTTTTTCATCTGTAAAGTGGAACTTGCAGGATTGCTGTAAGGAATGACATCATGTTGGGGTACTGGCAGGATATTTTTCAGACCTCCTTTTAAATACTTCAATTATGGTCTTTATTATTATACTCCCTATATATTATATATTATACAATTCTATAGATTTATATTTATATATGCATATATGTATATAAAATCAGGCAAAGGACATTTTCATAGTACTTTCAATTGACTCAAAGGGAAAAGAGATAGGGGAATGTGGATTTCTATTATATGGTGCTTATACTTTAAATCTCATTTTCATCTTGTTTTAATCTTCAGAGTAATTATGAGAGGCAGATACCATTAAACACATTTTAAAGACCAGAAATTAAGTCCCAGAAGGGTTAAGTCCCTTCCAAGGATAATACCATCTTTGAAAGATTTTCCATCATGGTTATATTGTATAAATTTAAAAATTTGTGTTCTGGCTTTTCTATTTTGGTTTTGAAATATTGGATCTTTTGAAAGGCTATCTTCAAATACTTGTTCCATTCAGGATCCTGTTCTATTCAAGAATGCAATTAACCATGTCTGGTCTGTTCTAGGGAGGCAGGGTCAAGGGAGAGGCCTGCTGCTTCTTTATAGTCACTAGTAAGCACTGAGTCCTTAGAGTGCTGAGATTTTGCAGTTTGATTCTGGCACTGGCTTTCTTGGAAATAAGTTCAATAAGAGCAAAAGAAAACTTACCTGAGAAACTTATTTAAGATTTTGACATCAATGAAATCTCTCTTTTTTTTAATGTATGTATAAGATCCAGTTAAAAATGTCTCATGGTACTATGAATGAACACTATTTTCGTGAGCTTACTAGAGGAGCAGATAGAGCGTTTGCACTGGACAGGAGTAGCTGACCTTCCTTCCTTCCTCCCTCTCTCCCTCCCTTCTTCATTTCTCCTCCCTTCCTCTCCCCACCCCTCTCTTTTACCTCTTCTTTCCTCCTCCCCATTTTTTTTTGTTATTTGGGGGGTGGTGTTGTGTACCTCACATACTTACCACCCTTCTTTCTGTAATCAGACCCACCCCCTGATTATAGAGGAGGGGCATATGATCTGGATTAGACCAGTCAAATTCTTTCAACCAGGTGTTTGAATATTGAGTGTGGACACCAGAGACGAAGAGCAAATGGAGCTTGGTCATGTGATGGCTGGACCTTAGCTGGGCAGTCCACGGAAAGGCTCCTGCTGCTGACCCCCGGGGCTGCCCCTGGGCTTTGCCCTTCTTAAAGCCTGCTTGTTCACCGCTTCCATAATTTGGTGAACTATCTCAGTATCTTTCCAACACATTAATTGTTACTCTTAAATTAGTCAGAGTTAGTTTAGGTTGCTTAAAACCAAAGAACCTTGTTTAATTGACTAGACATATATTATCTATCTTAATCTTCACATCAATGCTACATAGTAGGTTTTATTCTTCACATTTTACAGACGAGAAATGGAAGCTTGTGAGGATAAGTAATTTGCCAAGGATCAGAACAGATTGGTGTTCAAATTCAGTTCTTCCTGGTCATAAAAACCAGTGTTGTATTAACTATACTTTAATAGCTTAAAATTGAAAAAAAAAAACACACACGAATATTTAAAAAAATTTTCAATGCTTGAGACAATCCACAAAACTTAATAGCTTTAAGATATAAAGAATTCTTAAGAGTCCATGAGAAAAAGTTAACATACTAATAAAAAAAACTAGGTAAAGGACATGAATACCTATTTCTTGAAGAATTTATAACAGTGTGTCATACATGGGGAAAAAGTTTAACCTCATCAACAATACAAAGAATGCAAATTAGAACAATGGTATACATGTTTAACTACTTTATTAAAAATTATAAAACTAAGTTTTGGCAAAAGTTTGGTGAAAACCTTTCTCTCATCATAAGTCTGTGCAAACTTTAGAGAGAAAAATTCATTCAAATATATTTAGAATCCCAAATTTGCTCAAAACCTCTTATTTAGACATTTATTCTAAGAAGATAATCAGTGATATACTGAAAAACTTATGTATTAGCATATTTATCATCGTACTGTTATTTATAATAGCAAAAGGAAGAAGCAAATTAAATACCTAATGATCTGGAAATGGGAATAATTGGGTAAAAGCTATGATATTGTATTACATTTTTCAAAACTAGGAGGTCCAAATATTTACTCATTCAACAATTATTTAGGGCATTTACAATGCACAAGGCACTGTTCCAGGCATTGGAGAGACTGTAGTGAACGATATGAAGTCTTTGCTCTCATGAGCTTACTTTCCAGTGGGGGAGACAACAAACAAACAAATACATATATGATTATGATCAATATTGTGGATAAATATATAGAAGAGTCAAGAGGATTGAAAATGATTCAAAGGAGGTAACACTTGGATCAAGATCTGAATTACATGTAAGAATAAGCTATGCAAAAATATGGGATATATATCCATGAACTATTGCTGTAATAATGCTGGGTACAAAAACATCTCAAAACCAAGTGGTTTTGATAGACAGGGCTTAGTTAATTCAGTCTGAGCTTGGTTGGGTTTGGCATAAAGTTGAAAATAATACCCATATGAGTCTCATTCTTCTTGGATTAACAGGTCAGTTGGGGCATGTTACCCTTGGTGATGACAGAGGCACAAGAAGGCAAACCCCACCACACAATTAAACTGCAAACCATATGCATATGTGCATCACCAATGGACATAGACAACAATACTGTGAAGCGGGAGTGGGAACGGGGATGAGGGTGTCAGTGGCGGAAAAAGGAGAAACATCTGTAACAAAAATGAATTAATTAAAAAAACAAACCAAAAAACCCTGCAAACCATTATTTGAGTCACGTTTGCAAACATTCCATTGCAAATTCCAAAGCAAATCATGCTGACAAGCTCAATATCAATAGACCAGGGGAGCATATTCCATCCAGAGTAGGAAAGGCAGGTGAATGGATATTTGATGAACTATAATCCAAGTAATCCCAGGAAGAAAGAGATGTGTCAAGGTACTATAATGGAAGCAAGTTTGGTCCAGCAAGAAGGATAGTGATGTTTAAACAGAATAGGTAGGGAGCAAAGTGAGAGGAAATGAGGCAAACAGACCTGGATCATTTCTAGTCTTTGAAGCCAAGGTTAGGTGAAGGGTTTAGATTTTATATGAGGGTATTAGAAAGGCATTGGAGGTTTGCAGCAGATAAATGATCATATCATTTACATGTGAGTAACATGACCCTATTTTTATATAAAAAGCGAAACAAGCCAATCAGAGTAAGACAAATATCACATGATCTCACTTATTTGTGGAATATAATGAACAAAACAAACTGATGAAAAAAAATAGACCCAGAGACATAGAAGTAGGGTACAGACTGACAAACCTCAGAAGAGGGGCTGGGGGGGAGGGAAGAGCTAAACCACAGAACTTATATGCATGTATGTGTAACCAATGGACGTAGACAACAATGCTGGGGATGGGGTGGGCGGGGGTGGGATCGAGAGGAGGGTGTTAATGGGGGGAAAAGGAGAAACATCTGTAACAAAAATAACTTAATAAAAATAATTGAAAAAAAGATATATGTCTTCATAGAAAAAAGACTGAAAGAATCTATACCTAGATAGAAACAGTGGCAGTCTCTTAGTAATATGATTATGTAAAATTGTATATTGTATTATTTATACTTTGTTCACAAATTGATTTTTTAAAACAGCAAGAATGTTATCTTAAGATAAAAAGGAAATATTTATAAAGACTACAAAAAATTAATTAGCAAGATAAACCCAGTGGATTAGTAAGCCGCTTTCAGCTCTAATTTCTCTGATCTCTACACTTGGAAGAGCTGGTGAGTTAAAGTCAAATTAAATTTGATCACAGTTTTCGCCCTGGCTGGTTGGGCTCAGTGGTTGGAGCATCGGCCCGTGGATCAAAGAGCTGCGGGTTTGATTCCGGTCAAGGGCACATACCTTGGTTGTGGTTCGACCCCCAGTCCTGGTTGGGGTCATGTGGGAGGCAATGGATGTATCTGACACATTGATGTTTCTTTCTCTCTCCTTCCCTCCCACTCCATCTTAGAATCAATGGAAAAATATCCTCGGGTGAGGATTAAAAAAGAATTGATCATGGTTTGGTTATAACTATATTTATAGATTTAGAAATAAATATATATTTAAAGATTAGCATATATTTCATTTTATTATAGAATATTTCACACATATGGGAAAGTATAGACACTAATATAACAAAAAATTCATGTATTTACGACTCATGTCATTCACATAATAAATTTTTCCTTATCAGCTTCAGATCTTTCTCTCTCCCTCCCTTCCTTCTCCTTTGCAAGTTAAAATGTTACAGATATAGTTGAAGCCCCTGTAATTAACCTGATCCTATTTCTCTCCTGCCTTATGCATAGATAACCTGAATTTGGAGTTTTACTTCCTGTGAATATTTTATTCTTACTTGTGTAGCCATTAAACAATTTATAGGGTTGCTTTTTCTGTCTTCCATCTTTTTTTTATTCCTCACCTGAGGATACTTTTCCATTTATCATCAGACAGAGTGGGAAGAAGGGAGAGACAGAGAGAGAGAGAGAAAGAGAGAAACATTGATGCGATAGAGTCACACTGACTGGTTGCCTCCTGCATGACCCGACCAGGACCAGGGACACCGCAACCGAGGTACGTGCCCTTGGCCAGAATCAAACCCGCGACTCATTGGTCCACAGGCCGATGCTCTAACTGGTGAGCCAAACTGGCCAGGGCCTGTCTTCCATCTTTATTAAATGATATATTCTATGCTTTTGTAACTTCTCACTCAATATGTATTAATACAAATTCACTAGTCTATTTAAACTACTATAGAGTATTCAACTGTTAAGATCATAATTTATCCAATTCTCTTGTTGATGGTTTGTCAATTTTCTATTTTTTCTCAAACAGTGCAATAATAAACATTCTGATACATGTCTCCTTGTGAGGGTTTCTCCATACAATATAGAATGTCTCACCAAAAATATATACACAACTTTGAATATTTATAAAGTCAGTGTTTATTAAAATACATTTTATTTTCAAAGTGTAATAGAATCTACAGACACCCTATATACAATTTTTGGGGACACCCTGTATATACCTAGGTATGGCATCACTGAATGGCATTGTCCTTTATGATTGGGGTATAATTCACATACCATAGCATGCACCTGGGTATGTATCCAAAGAAATCCAAAACACCAATTTGAAAAGATGTATATACCCCTAACTAATTACAGAATTAGTTACATCAGCCAAAATATGAGAGCAACCTAAGTGTCCATTGATAGACGAATAGATAAAAAAGATGTGGTATTATATATAATGGAATATTACTCAGCCATAAAAAAGAATGAAACCTTGCCATTTGCAACCACATGGATGGACCTAGAGGTTATTATGCTAAATGAAATGTCAGACAGAGAAAGACAAATAACATATTATTTCACTTATAGGTGGAATCTAAAAAACAAAATAAATAAACAAAACAGAAAAAGTGTATAATTCGGCAGTTTTTAGTATGTTCAGAGTGTGCAGCCATCATCACAATCTAATTTTACTTTTGTTGTGCCACAAAGAAATCCAGGACCCACTAGCAGGCATTCTCTATTCTCCCCTCCCCACAACTGATAGCATCTACTAATTTACTTTCTGTCACTATATATTTACCTATTTGGAAACCTCATATAAATGGAACCATACAGTATGTGGCCTTTTGTGTTTGGCTTGTTTCACTTCGCATAGGGTTTTCAAGGTTCATTCATGTTGTAGCACATAGCAGTACTTCATTTTTTAGCAGTCCATTTATTGCCTTAACCACTCGGTCACCTTGTCCACTGTAGTTCATTTTTTAAATGGCTGAATAATATTCCATTATAAGGATATACCACATTTTGTGTATCCATTCATCATTAGATTCTTTCTGGCTATTATGAATAATGATGCTATGGACATTCATGTACACATTTTTGTGTGTTTTCAATTCTCTTGTATATATCCTGTGAGTGGAATTGCTGGATGATATGGTAAATCTATATTTAACATTATTTTTGCTGAATAAAGAATGTTTTTTGTTTGTTTGTTTTTGCATAGGTTTTTGGTGTTATATTTAAGAAATCACTGATTAACCTAAGGTCATGAAGATTTATGTCAATGTTTTCTTCCAATAGTTTATAGTTTTAGCTCTTGCATTTACATCTTTGATCCATTATCTATTAATTTTGGTGTATGGTGTAAGGTAGGGATCTTACTTCATTTTTTTTTGCATGTGATGTCCAATTGTCCCAGCACTATTAGGTGACAAGACTATCCTTTCTCTCGCCAAAATTCAGTTGGTCATAAGTGTATGGGTCTATTTCTGGATTCTCAGTTTTATTCCATTGATCTATTATATGTATCTATTCTTTTTTTTATTTATTTTTATTTTTTATTTAATTTTTTATCCTCACCTGAGGACATTTTTTTGCATTTATCTTCAGATAGAGTGGGAAGGAGAGAAGAAGGGAGAGAGAGAGAAATATCCATGTGAGAGAGACACATCGAGTGGTTGCCACCCACAAGACCCAAACTGGGGCCGGGGACAAACTGCAACCGAGGTATGTGCCCTTAGTGGGAACCAAACCCGAGACTCTCTGGTCTGCAGGCTGACGCTCTAACCGCTGAGCCAAACTGGCCAGGGCTATATATCTATTCTTATACCAGAACTACACAGTGTTGATTATGTAACTTTGTAGTATGTTTTGAAATTAGGAAGTACAAATGAATACTTCTAACTTTGTGATTCTTTTTCAAGATTCTTTTGAGTCTCTTGCATTTCCATATGAAATTGAGGCTCTGCCTGTCAATTTGTGCAAAAAATGCAGCTGGGGTTTTGATAGGTATTGTGTTGAATCTGTATATTGATTTAGGGAGTATTTCTGTCTTAAAATATTAAGTCCTTTCATCTATGAACTCAGGATGACTTTCCATTGTATAGATCCTCTTTAATTTCTTTCAGTGATGTTTTGTAGTTTTCAGTATACAAGTCTTACACTTTTTTTTGTTATATTTATTCCTAACTAATTCTTTTTATTGCTATTATAAACAGAATTGTTTTCTTATTTTTATTTTCAGATTGTTCATTGCTAATGTATGGATATACAATTGATTTTGTATTTTAATCTTGTATCCTTGCTAAACTTGTTTACATTTCTAAGAGTTTTTTTTGTAAGTGGTACCTTATGATTTTCTGTATTCAAGAGTAAGTCACCTGCAAATAGACTTAATTTTACTTCTTCCTTTTCAACCTGGATGCCTTTTATTTTCTTGCCTGATTGGCATGGCCAGAATCTCCAGTGCAATGTTAAATAGTAGAAGTGGTCAGAATGGTCCTAATGGCTATGGGGGATGATGGGAGCATGATGCAGTGATAACTGAGCTGCAAGCCTGGTGGGCGTGCTCCCCTTTTCCTTCCTCCTACCCCAGGCTCTGCACCCCTGATGCTGCACGGGTGCTGAGCCTGCCCTAACCTGGATGATGGTGATGTATTTCCTGGGCTAGAGCGTGCTTCAGAGTTCCTGGGACCAAGTGTTTGCTGCCTTCTGGTACCCGAATCCCTATAGCAAAAATGTCTTGATGGAAAGGAGAGGGAGAGAGGGATAGGAATATTGATGAGAGAGAACATCGATTGGCTGCCTCCTGCATGCCCCTCAGTGGGGATTGGCCCCCAAATCTGGGCATGTGCCCTGACTGGGAATTGAACTGGCAGCCTCTTGGTGCATGGGTTGACACTCAACCACAGAGCCACACCAGCAGGGCAAAGATGTAACATTTTTGTCTAGTGAGTCCCCTGTCTGGGATTTCTAAGGGAAATTTATATTGACTGTTTTTTCCCTTTGTGTCTTCAGCTGTCTATAATTTTTTATTTTTTTATTTTTATTTTTATTTTTATTTTTTTTTGGTATGTGCCCCTAGCGGGAACTGAAACCGGGACTCTCTGGTCCACAGGCCGACACTCCAACTGCTGAGCCAAACCAGCCAGGGAAGCTGTCTATACTTTTTGTTGAAAGCTGGATATTTAAAAATATATAATATGGCAATTCTAGAAATTATATTCTCTCCTCTCTTGAGAATTTGTTGTTTTTATTTGCTTTTATTGTTGTTGTTGTTTGTTTAGTGATTTTCCTGAAGTAATTCTGTGAAGTTGATATTCTTTGTTGTATGTGGCCTTAAAGTCTCTGTTCTGTTAGCTTAGAGGTCAAGTAACAATTGGACAGAAATTTCATTAGATACGTGGGGCCAATAAGTGCTTTCAATATTTGATGAGTGTTTCTATGTGCATGTCAGGGTACAGCATCAATACTCTGCCAGGCAATTTATAACTCTGCCTTAGACTTCACTTCCATCCCACACAGAGCCTCAAGGTTCGTCAGAGGTGAGAGCTTAGCACCTTCTCAAGTCTTTCATGAGCAAACACACTGCCCTATGCATCTGTGTGATTATTTTAGATTCTCAGGAATATGTCAGAGCTTTTCAAAGTCTCCTATGGGCATCTCATTCTGCTAGATATTCTTTTTAAGCATTTTGGTTAGTCTATTATTTGCCTCAACTGTGATCCACTGCCTCAGTCAGCTGAAATGTTTAACAATTGCCTCTGATTGTTTTTGGCAAACATCACCGAAGAAAAGCCTATTTGTACTAGAAGAGCTCTGAGTCAGGTCAAATAAAGACAGCCTTGTGAGTGGGGTCTTCCAGGGAACTACAAGACAGGTCAAATAAAGACACTTCTCTGAGATGAGCCTTTGATGGAGCTTCATTCTCTTCTGTCCCCTCCTGTGGCTGCTAGGCTTCAGGTTTCCACTGTGATTGCTTGTTGCTGGCTTTCAAAGTTACCATGGAGCTGAGGAGGGGGAGACACAAATAGGGCTGGTAAAAATGCTACAAATATCACTTTTTTGTTGTTGTTAGTCATCACCCAAGGATATTTTTTCATTGATATTTTTTAAGATAGAGTGGAAGAAATGGAGGGAGGAAGAAAGAGAGAGAAACATTGATGTGAGAGAGACACATCGATTAGTTGTCTCCTGCATGACCCCGACTGGGGCCGGGGATCGAACCTGCGACTCAGATATGTGCCCTTGACCAGGAATCGAACCCATCACTCTTCAGTCTTTAGGCTGATGCTCTACCTACTGAGTCAAACCTGCCAGGGCACAAATATCACTGTTTTTACTGAGTCATTTTTCCCCCCATAAACCTCCTTAGATTTCCAAAAGGCTTTGGCTAATTTCCAGAGTTCTAAAAAACTGTATTCTGACAGTTTTGCCAGTAGTTGTGTTACTTTTACGGAAGAGAAAATTTTCAGAGTTTCTACTCAACCTTTTTCACTGACATCACCCCTTGGTTCATAACTATTTTACCTACAAAATCTAAATCAAGTATTAACAGGTAAGATGAAGTCATGGAAATGTTTTGATCAAAGCAAGTGAATAACAATGTTGCATTGTTTTGAGATGGCAAACAAAATAAAGACTATGACTCTATTGGATGTAATACTATGGAAGTCATTGTTAACCATATAAAATTGTTTGGATAGGATAGAGTGGCACATTTGAGAGAAAAGCCAGATTGGAGTGCATGAAGAATTTTAACATCTGAAGATATAGGAACTTTGACTCTTGACAATCCTTGGAGAAGTTTGCCATAAAGTGAGGAGAGAATGACCATGTTTAGTTAGAATAGGGAGGAAGTATGTGGGAGGGTTTGAAAATTTGGCGATACTTGAACATGGTTGAATATGATAGAAAGACGCCAATAGGAAAAAGAATTAACCACACAAGAGAAACATGGTTAATAATACAAGGTCCTTGACCAAAACAGAAAGGATAGAATTTGTAATGCAGATGGAAGAACTGGACTTAGATAGAGGGATGAAAGATGGGTATGTGTGTGGTGTTTGGAGCAGCAGAAGGAGTTACTGTCTGATGGTTTTTATTTTTTCCAAGAGGTCATCTTCTATATGGTAGAGGAAAGATTGTAGTGGTGGGGTATTGTGGATGCTTGAGCAATTTTGAAATGGAACTGGCGAATGAGAAAGTTTGGTGATAGGGATGGTAATATTTTGGAGAAGGCTTCAAGGGTCAAGAGAAGTTATTGATATGATTGGTTCTAGTCAACCTGGTTGGATATTTCTGATAATATTTAACAACTTGTGAGGCATCCACTGAAATGTGGGAATATTGGAATTCATCTAATGTTGAGATTTTGTCAGCAGTTGTAACTAAAAGATAGTAGGGCAAGGAAGTTCCTGAAAATTAGTAAGGGAGACAAATACTGTATGATCTCACTTATGTATGAAATTTTAAAAAGCTGAACTAATAGAAACAGAGAGTATAATGATGGTTACCAAGGGTTGGGGCAGGAGTGGTGGGGAAAATCAGGAGATGGTGGTTAAAGGATACAAACTTACAGTTATAAAATGAATAAGTTCTGGGATCTAATGTAGAGCAAGGTGACTATAGTTAACAATACTGTATTATATACTTAAAGTTATTGAGAGTAGATCTTAAATGTTCTCAACACACACACACACACACACACGGTAATTATGTGAGATGATGGAGGTGTTAACTGACCCTGTTGTGCTAATCATTTCGCAATATATATGAGTATCAAATCATCATATTATATGGAAAAAAAGATTAGCAAGAGAGTTGAGATTATGAACCACAGACTCTTGGATGAAGAAGGAAAGAAATGGAGCCTGGAAGGGTGAATGCCTTAGAGGTCTGAATAGGACTGACAAATATGTGTGTTGAGAGTAACTGAGTGTGTAGGCTGGAGTGATAGTAGTCTGTGGTCAGGGGTGGCTTGCATTAATGAGTAGCTTCAGAAGTGCAACTGTTCTGAGTTATATCAGTTATGGGAGAGGGTAGCCAAAATGAAATGGAAGAGGAACTTTCTAAAGTCATAAAGTTAGATTGGCTCTGACGAGAATAAAATCACTCAAGATGATGACAGAATTTAGGGTAAAGAGAAAACACTGCAAGCCAGTTGCCAAATAATTCAATTAAGTGCAACCCATGCAGTGAAACAAATATTGAAACTTGGGTCTGGAGCCCTGGATTGTACTTTCTCAAACTACACTCAGTACTGTTCTGTGTTTACCACCTTCAATTATATTATAATTATTTTTAGAATCTCTCCTTTATCTGATTATAATCTCCTTTAGGTTCAAGTGCAGTGTCTTAATTATCACTGTGTAACTCAGATTACATGATCTGATATGCAATAAATTTTATATTGATTAAATGAATAGGAGGAAAAATAAAGAGTAGACACCATTTTGGAGAGTAGAGAGGCACACTTTAATTTTTCTGAGTGCGGTTTTAGTAGATCATATGTCCCTTTCTCCTCTTCTAACAAGCTCCAGTGTAACTAGTTAGATATATTTTAAAAAATAAAGTAGAAAAACATCTACAGATGTTGGTGAAAGTGAATAAAAGAAACAAGGCTTTCCTGCTATTTATCTTTGATTACCTGCTTCCTATTTGTCTTTCGAACACCTTTCAGCATTGCAACTAAGGATTTCTAAGTATCCAGTATAAAGTTGTCAAACAGAATTTAGGGTGATTTAATTTTAAAAGCCTTATCATAGATTGACTTTTTCCCTCTGAAAGCCAATAGATGGTTTGTTTAGAGAGGTTAAAATAAATAACGAGAAAAATTAAAGGCATCTGGATCTTTTATAATACATCCATCTTCTAATGTTTTCCTTGTAATGATTAAGCTTTTTATGAATGAAAATTGTTTTCCATATGGTCTGACTTGTTTGCTCCTTAGCATTTTTGCTCATTTAACAAAAGTGTTATTAATGTTATGTAATTTGATGATTTGCTATACACAAATACATAGTAAGTCCTCACTTAATGTCCTTGTTAGGTCCTGTGACTTCAATCGAAATGACATATCATGAAAACAACTTTACCTTAAAGAAATTGATATAAAGACTTAAGTTCCTACGGTATCTCATCAATGTTATAATGAACCGATGTTAAATGAAACGATGTTATTTGGGAACCTGCTGTGTGCGTGTGTGTGTAATGAAATTTCACATTATACCATTTGTAAATGCTAATTTTCTTCCTTAAACCTGGAAACTAGAGGCTACAATGAAAGATAAAGATGGAGTAAATTGAATGAGAAAAAGGCAACACATTCAATTCTGTGGTCTAAAGATATAACCAAGGCTTGAATTTTATTTTCTTGGACAAATTGTATTTATCTTTAGTATATTCTTATACTCCTTTCCGAGATAACAAAGTAAGTTGGCTTTGACAACTGTCATTACGTTGATCCCTGTGGTTGGCCATGTGCTTTTCTTTCTTTAATAGCTATATTTCTTCCTCCTGAAGCTATGCAGGAGGACATTGAAGAGGATTACTTTCAATTTAGTGTTTAGTTAAGTGTATACAAGTAGTTAGATGCATCAGTCAACATTTCTCATGCCTCCCTTTATTTATGGGTCCTTCTGCCCTCACTCCTCCCATGTGTCCAGTATCCCTTACAAATTTTTGGCTGCCCAAAATCCAGTGCTGTGATGCTGCATGACGGCTTCCCCTTCCTCCACATGCTCCATGCTTTGCATTTCATTATTTCCTTCCCTTCAATTCTTCCATTAAAATTTCCCTTCCTTTGTGCTTAATGAACATATGTTAAATGTCTGCTCTGGCTTATCCCAATGTTTAGACCTCATGCTTACAGAACTCATCCTCTAGTTTGAGTCAAAATTTACCTACATAAACAATCACACACAAAAAGCATTTAAGGGTCAATTATATTACATTAGTCATAGGAATAATTTTCAGAGAAAGAAGAGGTCAGTATGTGCTAGAGTAGTTAGATAAAGATTAATGGAATCTACATGCACCAGTATCTGGAGATAATGAATTAATGTTTTATTTCCTTGTTGAATAACTTACTGGAATAGCTGGCAATTAATGAAATAAGATTTATGGCATTGTAGGGAGGTTACTGGTCAAGGCTATATAAGCTCCTCAGATTGCTTAGCTTCCTACATGGTGTACTTTCCTCCTATCAGCTAAAAGCTTACACCCCAACTTTCTTCCTGTTCATGGGGGCACACTATGCAGAAGCCATGGTCAAACATGTATGGGTCTTTACTCCCAGTGGAGTCTCTATGAGGATTGACTGAAGACAAAGATGATCACAATGATGTCCACTTGACCAACAGAATTTTTGGATGCATTATGCCTATAATTTGGGAAGGGACTATAGGCTATGATTTTTCAAATGCTTGCAGCTTATCTAATTTTAATAGCTTTTCAGTGACATGAAGAATCAGACTTTCTTTCTTCAAACCATTTTCTAAGAATTATACCTCATATGTCTGTTCCCTCCGGTAGACCAGTTAGCCTGCCACTCTCTCTTTTTAAACTAAATTTGATTTTTTGAGAGATTTAATCTCATTCTCTATCACAACATTATTTTTCATAACAGCAGGAAGAAATTTGATCAACTATTCTAGTTTCTTACATTTGTGAATTTAATTCCCACTTTGTCAAAATGGGCTTCTGTCAGGGGATGAAACCAGATGCACCGAGTTGTTCAAGTCTTAAATGTCTCTCCAGCTGGTTGAAGCAATTGCATTAAAAATCTTAATAAATATGGTTGCTGACTTTGTTGCTCCCTCTGTGTTCCTGCTCCAGTTATACTATTTACACTTGAGCTTTTGCCACATCTGGTTAGAACTCAATGACTGCCCTTCTCACTTCCTCTGTTTTAAGTTACTACCTCCCTCAAGGCTTCTCCTCCATGTGTTGAACTTCCATTAATTTCTTTCTTTGATTGAAAAGAGGTGCGGTGGTGTAGCAAGAAGAGCATGGGCATTGGTCCTAGAGACATTCAGGTCTGAATCCTAGCTCCGGCCTTTGCTAGCTGCATGATCTTGGATTTTTCCACTTTTCTGACAGTCAGTGCCATCATACTTACCTTGAAGAGTTAGGATTCAATAAAATAACCCATGCAACAGTATCTGCCACAACGATTTGCATATAGCAAGTCATTCTTTCCACTTATATTTATGTATTTGGTCATAATCAAGAACTAGCAATATCTTATTTAAAGAGGGCTTATTTAAAACTTAGTTCTGGCCCTGGCTGGTTTGGCTCAGTGGTTACAGCATCAGCCTGTGAACCAAAGGGTCTTGGGTTCGATTCCTGGTCAAGGGCATGTACCTAGGTTGCAGGTTTGATCCCCAGCCCTGGTCGGGGTCCTGTGGGAGGCAACCAATCGATGTGTCTCTTTCACATCAATGTCTCTCTCTCTCTCTCTCTCTCTCTCTCTCTCTCTCTCTCTCTCTCTCTCCCTCTCTCTCCCTCTCTCCCTTCCACTCTATCCAAAAAAAATCAATGGAAAAATATCCTCGGGTGAGGATTAACAAAAACAAAAACAAAATGAAACTTAGTTCTATATTCCATGTACACTTTCTGTAGACTGTTACTTAACTCCCATTGTGATTTCTTAGTTATCAGTGTTTTCTATACTATTTTTATTTATTTATTTTTATTGTTGAAAATATTACAGATGTCCCTCCTTTTCCCCCCCATTGACACCCTCCTCCCCGATCCTGCCCCACCCTCAGCTTTCATGCACTGTTGTCTGTGTCCATTGGTTATGCATATATGCATATAAGTTCTTTGGTTTATCCCTTCCTACACTCCCCTCCACCCCTTTCCTTCTGAGGTTTGTCAGTCTGTTCCCTACTTCCATGTCTCTGGATCTATTTTGTTCATCAGCTTATTTTGTTCATTAGATTCCATAAATAAGTGAGATCATGTGATGCTTGTCTTTTTCTGACTGGCTTATTTCACTTAGCATAATATTCTCTAGGTCCTACATGCCACCTCAAAGGATAAGAGATCTTTCTTTCTTACAGCTGCATAGTATTCCATTGTGTATATGTACCACAGCTTTTTGAGATCAGACGAGATGGGCGCATTCAGGGTGGTATGGCTGTAGACCCACAGCTTTTTTATCCACTCATCTACTGATGGACACTTGGGTTGTTTCCAGATCTTAGCTATTGTAAATAGCACTGCTATGAAAGGGTGCATATATTCTTTCTGATCACTGTTTCAGATTTCCTAGGATATATTCCTAGAAGTGGAATAACTGGGTCAAATGGCAGTTCCATTTTTAATTTTTTGAGGAAACACCATATTTTGTCTTCCTCTTGTTGAGTTGTATGTGTACTTTATATATTTTGGAAATGAACCCCTTATTGGATGTATCATTGGCAAATATGTTCTCCCATACACTGGGTTCCCTTTTCATTTTGATTCTGGTTTCTTTTGCTGTGCAGAAGCTTTTTAGTTTGATGTAGTCCCATTGATTGAATTTTTTCTTTGTTTCCCTTGTCCTAGGCAATGTATTGGTGAAAATTCTGCTACATGTGATGTCTGAGATTTTGCTGCCTACGTTTTCTTCCAGGATTTTTATGGTTTCACACCTTACATTTAAGTCCTTTTCCATTTTGAGTTTATTCTTGTGCATAGTGTAAGTTGGTGGTCTAGTTCCATTTTTTTGCATTTACTTTTCCAATTTTCCCAGCAACACTTATTGAAGATACTGTCTTTACTCCATTGTGTGCTCTTGCCCCTTTGTCAAATATTAACTTGTACATAATGTCTTGGATCGATTTCTGGGTTCTCTGTTGTTTCATTGATCTATATGCCTGTCCTTGTGCCATTCTATACTGTTTTTATTATTACTTTTTATCCATATAGCACTTGATGCTTATAATGTGCTTTTGTGTTTTTATGTGCCTTAATGTACTCTTGTAATGGGTAGCTTAGCCTGAAATTCATCTTGTTGGATCATAATTCTGTATAGGATATTGCTTACATGATCTCATTCTAGCATCACAGTCTTAACTGCAGCATTCACTTGGTCAAGAAATTCAATGATAACAAATGTGGGGCTTTTCAACCTGGGACTCTATGAAGGAAACAGAAAATATCTATTGAGCTCCAAGGAAGCATGGTAGAGGCTTTGTCTGCATTTTTCTACTTCTCCCCTTGTAACTTATACAGAGCAAGAAGCTGAATGAAAAAAAAATCCACAAATTCCATTTTCAGTGAATCCAGGAAACCAAGAAATACCTTAAACTACAAAATATATATATACATGCTGCTAAAAGCAACCAAGGCCAATGGAAGCAGGCAAGAAGCTGATGGTAAATGATGACAGGCAATGAGAAGAAGGGTGAGGAGGGCATCAGCTGTGGTGCATTACAGAAAACACTTCCAGTAGGGGGAGGCCTCTTCCTCAATGACATCTGCAGTGAGCAAGAATGAATTCAGGGTGTTCAACTTTGTCCCAATTTGCCTGGACCTTTTCTAGCTTTAGCACTGAATGTCCCATGCCCTAGGAACCTCCTTGATCTTGGGCAAACTGGGATGTTGTTTACCCTAGATGAAAAGGAATAGGTGTGACATTGTGGGGAGATATGAAGGGCTTGGGGGCCACATAGATGTCAAACTACAGAAAGTACAAGGCAAAATGAACCAACAAAAAGTGGGGCTACTATCTTGGAAGGTAGGGAATGTGTCCCTTGGCAGTGGCTGGTGAAGAAACTGGAGGATCACATTGGTAGAAGCCATTTAGAACCTTAACAGCAAAGGGCATGTGGTTGAATAGAGGCATCATTTGAAAAAGAAATAGTCTGTTGCAACAGATGGTAATAGGGGAAGCCCATGAGCTATAGAGTTTGGCAGACTGGAACTCTTTAGTCCTTCCCTCTGCCCCCTAGTAACCTTTGCAAATAGCTGGTCCAGGAAAATTAAACTCATTCACATATGAGTAACAAAAAAAGGAGTTGGAAGAGCATGTTTACACAGATACTATTGAACTATGGAAAAGCATAGTAAAATTTTTTTCTGTAGATGAATGAAAGACATCAGAAAACTATTGCCAAGAAGTAGATAAAAAGTGTAACTTAACATTCCATGTATAAAAAAAGTTAATGAAGTAATAATAGTTATTAATGAAGGTATACACAGCAGAAATACAATGACTGAGGACTGGACAACAGATGATGAACAAATTAAAGGAGAAGGTGAAATGGGAATTGTCAGAATCATGAAGGAAATAAAAAGACTGAATCATTTCAGGAGTAAAGACTAAATTAGATAGAACACAGGAAGAATAGACATCATTGAAAGCACAGTAGGGGATGAAAGATATTAAGAAAAGTGAATAAAATGAACAAAATACAGAGATAAAAAGAATTAGAGAAAAGTTTATAGGAACAAAACACAAGCAAACCTATACATATGGAGTCTCCCAAGAAGAAAACCAAAATGAAAGAACAGAACACATATTTAAAAATAGACTTCAAGCAAACATTTCTAAAAATAAAATAAGGCATGAATCTATATATTTAAAGGGCTTACCATGCACCTGGGGAAGTTGATCAAGAAAAGCCAACATCAGGACATAACCGAAAGTGTTTAGAATAAATAAAAAATATGTTGAGCCAGTAGGTAAAAATATCAAGTCACTTATGGTGGAACAAAGTTGGCAGGCATCAGATATTTTTAAAGATACAAATCAATCGCAGAAGACAATGGAACAATCCTTACAAGATATTTAAAGAAAGAAAGAATGAACCAGAGACTCTATATATGGCCAAGATGTGTTTCATGCCTCATACGTTGGAAAAGCAGTTTAGAGTGTGCAGGAATCCAGGAAATATTATTCATATAAGCCTGTTTTGAGGAAACCATTAGAGGTTGAACTTCTGTGAGCCAAACAATGGCTGGGGAAACTTTGGTGAAAAACTGGAAATGAGCAGTAAGTGTATTTAATTGCAGATTTAAGTTCAAAGCAGAAGAGGATAATCCAAGTAGCGAAGGCTGAAAGCAGTGGAGGTGTGGGACCTAGAATATAATTCAAGGGAAGAACCTTATTTAGAGATGAGATACTCCTCTCCCTCATTTTATAAAAGGAAAACAGAAAAGCTGATAAGATGCAGGAAAATGGTTTCTATTTCCTCCAGAAGTCAAAGTCAGGTCCATCAATTCAAAGTAGGAGGCTAGGCCTAAGGTAAGGATCAGCAGTATAAGGAAAAAATGTATGAAGAGTTTGCTGTTTAAAATTTGGAATGAATCTGTGAATGTGGAACCTGAATGTATTTACTCTGTAAATTGGATGTTGATAGTATACAGAAGTTTAAGACAGACTTTTATATATTTTGCACATGTAGACATATTGCTTTGCATGTTTCTTATGCAAATCCATTTACTTAGTTTCCTTTTCCTGCTATATCATGACACACTGGGTAAGGAGTATCACTGAAGTGGGCAGAGTATTGGACTGGGTGCAATAAGAAAGATACTCCTTAATAAATCTTAATAAATATTAATAACTTAATAAATGAAACACACCTATAAGATTCCATTCTACTTAATGTTTATTTTCCAACACTCATCCCTAAAGATCCGCATGAAATAATTTGTTTTTTGTTTTGTTGTTAATCCTTACCTGAGGATATTTTTTCCATTTATTTTTACAGAGAGTGGAAAGGAGGGAGTGGGGGAGGGAGAGAGAGAGATGTGAGAGAGACACATGGCCCGACCAGAGCTGGGATTGAACCTGCAACCCAGGTACGTGCCCTTGACTGGGAATCGAACCTGTGACCCTTCAGTGTGCAGGCTGACACTCTAACCACTGAGGACACTGGCCAAGGCCAAATAATTCTTACTTTTAATAATTATTTAGTTTTCAGGCTCTGAGAAAGTAATATACAAACTTGAAATTTCTGGTGAAGCTTAGAAGAAAAATTACAATAAATTTGATAAATACTAAATTGTATAAATTTTTGATTTAATAAGCAAGGTGTAATAGGTGTCTCAATGTCCCTCTCACAGAAAGTCCAGTGACTTTTTCAACAAAATAAAAAGCCATATATGGAAGAGTATATGGAGCACTGTAGTCATAAGTCATACTCAAATGGGCCAATCAGGTAGAAATTCAGTTGCTGGTAGGAATTTAAAAAGGCAACTTGGCCAGTCATTTTAGGATTGTTAAACAATCAAGCACCATAAAACTATATAATAAGACTATATTAACCAAGGATGAGAATAAA
This sequence comes from Tadarida brasiliensis, assembly GCA_030848825.1. Classification (NCBI taxonomy): domain Eukaryota; kingdom Metazoa; phylum Chordata; class Mammalia; order Chiroptera; family Molossidae; genus Tadarida; species Tadarida brasiliensis. The sequence goes on from CM061264.1 coordinate 80,090,183, forward strand.
TGTTATCTTTCTGGAGCTTTAAATGAACTGTGGTTTCAAGTTGTTTACTTATCGGTATGGCCAAGACAGCATTTCCAAGTCTTTCCTACTGGCTCCCTACTGACCCAAAGAGAATTTTCCAAAGGTATTCTCTCAACCCAACTGCAATTAAATCAATATACAACGGACAGTTTTCCCTACAAAATTTGAGAAGCATACATTTTACTTTAATGTTAATTTACTGTGAAAAATGTTATGATCCAAATATAGCACACTGTTCGCAACAGAGACAAAACATCTGAGGATTAACCAAGGTAAAAAATAATGTACGGTTATGAAATTATTACATAAATAAAAGGAAGGTTGTGATGATGAACAGTAAGCAAAACAGGAAGAACCGAGGAAAGTTTGGATACCTTATACACTGCATACTTTTTCTCTTTAAGTGAGGGCAATTTCAGAATGATAATTCAGAATATCTGGAATAATCAATATGCCTCAGTACGGAATGATTCTGAGGCTAACAATAAAAGGATAGTCTAATTCAACACGAGAGAGCCATTCCGTCTTGACAGAGTGCCCCAGATCTAATATCCACAGCATTAGCCACTGCGTGTTTTGGCGAACAAGACTGTGATGTAGCTGAAAGAGCACGAATGTTGAAGCCAAGCAGAGCTGGGCCCTCATCCTCACTGCAGTATGTACTAACTGTACGTAGGCCCAGGATCTAACAATACCTTCTTTCTAGGATTGTTATTAAATATTAGCAATAATGTGAATAAAGTACTTAGCAGAGTGCTGGACACAGAGCAAGTGCGTGGTGAGTGATAGCTATTCTTATTATTGCTATTTCATGGCAAGACATTTTATTAGGGTTAAAAATCTCAGAGTAACAAAACATCCACAAATCTCAAACAGCCATCTGTTTTGAGCAACATTCATGCTATGAAACTCTAGCTCACTGAAGTGATTTGGATTCCCTCTTAAAACTCACCATAATGAGATTTGGCCTGCACCAGAGAAAAGCCATTAATGACCTAATTGTCAAATCGAATGGCCTGTTTTCAGTCATGTTCTTATTTATTTCCTCTGTGGCATGGGATGCTATTGACTATTCTTAATTCATTCATTTGGATCCCTCAGCAATGCTTTCTCTTGGTTCTTCTCTTGTTTCAGACCCCTTTCCTGGGGTTAGGATTTTGAAGGGGACTTCCTGATCTCATCTTCCCTTAAGTTTATTGGGCAGAGTCAACATAATTCAGCAAATCTTTACTCAGTACCAAGTATGCACTTGCCCCTCTTCAGGTATTGGGGTCACAAGTAAAAATGAGATTAAACTGGTAGAAACGCCCAGTGCTTACTGGATGGAATTCTTGTCTCCTTCCAGGAGGTTATACCACGCGGCCCCTTGCAGGTGATAGGGCCATGTAACGGGCTCTAGTCATGAGATGTGAATGCAAATGATGTGAACATACATCATGGGCTAAAGCATTTAAGAGCCAGATCACCACCTCCTCTCTCTTCCCCCATGCTGCCATGACCTAGGAATGATGTGTTGACCTAACAGTTTCACACAGTGCAGATAGTCTGGGCCCATGATTGCCAGATGGAGGAAATTCTTGGTGACTTGCATCAGACTTTGTGTGATTGAGAAAAAAACTTGTACTAAGCTGCTGAAATCTCAGAGTTTGTTATTGCATCCTATTCTATCCTATCCACCCTATCCTAATCTAGTACAGTATGATATACTTGGAGGAAATGGGTAAATGGATGCAGATAGCACCAGGAAAATGTGCAACGTGCTATGATGGAGTAACCACAGGATGTTTTTGGTGCATTGAGGAGGGGCAGTGAACTCAATTCTGAGTGGGGAGTCTTTAGGGAAGGTGTAAATTCCTGGTCTAATCCATTTCTTCCCATCCTTTCTTTCCATCCCTGGGCCCAACTTTAAGGAGATGGCAGGGAAGAGAAGGCCACTCCAACCAGCAGTTTTCCTAGATTTCTGTGAACAGGAAACCAAAGACCGAGCATCCCCTTTTTCTCAGTCCAGGTTCCTGATACCTGGGATTTTCTTTCAAACCGTGATGCCTGAAACGACAAGATGAGACATTGAGGCTATGTATCTTCATAGTTTTTTAATTAGCACAGCTCAGACAAAAGTCAGCTAGAGAAGCTAGCTATAGCTGAAAGATCTCTTGAATATACAATATTAAATGAATGATTTTCGTATGTCTTATTCTTATTTCTGTATTCTTTATGTTCCAAACACCTCACAAATTTTTCTCCAGGTCTTCCGGTAAGGTAGAGATAATTGGGAAATATACTACCTCTGGTTACACTGTGTTCATTTACACTTGGTTTTTTGTCATCACGGCATACCTCATTTTATTGTGCTTTGCTCTATTGCACTTCACAGATATTGAGCATTTTCAAATTGAAGGTTTGTGGTAACCCTGGGTCGAGCAAGTTTTTTGGCACCATTTTTCCAACAACATTTTCTCACTTTGTGTCTCATTGTGGTATTTCCCACAATATTTCAAACTTTTTCATTATTATAATATATTTTATGTTGATCTGTGATATGTGATCTTTGAGGTTACTATTGTATTTGTTTTGGGGCACCATGAACCAGACCCATGTAAGACAGTGAACTTAATGGATAAGTGCTGTGTGTGTTCTGACTGCTCCATTGACCAACCTTTCCCACACCTCTCTCCCTCAACTTGGGCCTCCCTATTCCCTGAAGTATGACAGTATTGAAATTAGGTCAATTAATACTCCCACAGTGGCCTCTTCCAGTGAAAGGAAGAGCCACACGTTTCTCACTGTAAATCAAAAGCTAGAAATGATTATGTTTAGTGAGGAAGGCATGTTGAAAGCTGAGATAAGCTGAAGGCCATTACACTAAACAATTATCCAAGTTGTGAGTAGAAAGAAAAAGTTCTGGAAGGAAATTAGAAGTCCTTCTCCAGTGACACAGCCTATTGCTGATATGGAGAAAGTATTAGTGGTCTGGATAGAAGATCAAAGCAGCTACAACATTCCCTTAAGCCAAAGTCTAATCCAGAGCAAGGCCCTAACTCTCTTCAAGTCTACAAAGGCTGAGAGAGGTGAGGAAACTGCCAAAGAAAAGTTTAAAGGTAGTAGAGATTGGTTCATGAGGTTTAAGGATAGGAGCTGTCTCCATAACATAAAAGTGCAAGGTGAAGCAGCAGGTGCTGATGTAGAAGCTGCAGAAGATTACTCAGAAGATCGAGATAAGATCATTAATAAAGGTGGCTACACTAAATGACAGATTTCCAGTGTAGACAAAATAGCCTCATATTAGAAGAATATGCCATCTAGGACTTTCATAGCTAGAGAGGAGAAGTCAATGCCTGGATTCAAAGCTTCAAAGGACAGGCTGACTTTCTTGTTAGGGGCTAATATAGCTGGTAATTTTAAGTTGAAGCCAATGCTCATTTACCATTCTGAGAGTCTTAGGATCCATAAGAATTATGCTATATCTACTCTGCCTATGTCCTATAAATGGAACAACAAAGTCTGGATGACAGCACGTCTGTTTGCAACCTGGTTTACTGAATGTTGAAAGGCTGCTATTGAGAACTGTTCAGAAAAAAAGATTCCTTTCAAAGTATTACTGCTCATTGACAATGAACCTGGTAACCCACGAGCTTTAATGGAGATATATAAGTGATTATTGTTTACATGCCTGATAAGACAACATCCATTCTGCAACCCTTGGGTCAAGAAGTAATTTCAGATTTCAAGTCTTATTGTTTAAGAAATACTTTTTATAAGGCTATAGTTGCCATAGACAGTGATTCCTCTGAAAAACCATGGCAAAGTAGGTTGAAAACCTTTTGGAAAGGATTCACCATTAAGAACATTTGTGATTCATGGGAAGAGGTCAAAATATCAACATTAACAAGAATTTGGAAGAAGTTCATTCCAATCCTTATGAATGACTTTGAGACTTCAGTGGAGGAAGTGACTGCAGACGTGGTGGAAATAGCAAGGGAACTAGAATTACAAGTGGAGCCTGAAGATGTGGCTGAATTGCTGCAATCTCATGATAAAACTTTAATGGATGAGGAGTTGCTTCTTATAGGTGAACAAAGAAAGTGGTTTCTTGAGATGGAATCTGCTCCTAGTGAAGATGCTATGAAGGCTTGAAATGACAACAAAGGATTTAGAGTATTACATAAACTGAGTTGATAAAGCAGGGTTTGAGAGGATTGACTTCAATTTTGAAAGAATTTCTATTGTAGGTAAAATGCTATGAAACAGCATCACATGCTACAGAGAAATTGTTTATGAAAGGAAGAGTCAACTGATGTGGCAAACTTCCTTGTTGTCTTATTTTAAACTTTCAGCAGCCACCCCAGCCTTCAACAACCACCACCCTGATCAGTCAGCAGCCATCAACATTAAGACAAGACCCTCCACCAGCAAAAGGATATGACTCACTGAAAACTCAGATGATGGTTAACATTTTTTAGCATTAAAATATCTTAAAATAAGGTATGCATTTTGCTCTTTAGACATAACACTATTGAACACTTCATGGACTACAGTATAGTGTAAACATAACTTTTATATGCACTGGGAAACTAAAAAAAAAAATTATGTGACTTCCTTCATTACGATATTTGCTTTATTACGATGGTCAGGAACCTAACTGCAATATCTCCGTGGTATGCCTGCCTGTACAATGCCATTGCCATAAGGCTTGCCTCTTATTATTAGAGAAAATGTTAGTTTAGCCCTAACCTCATTTGTTACCTCTGCTTGGTCACAGTCCTTCCGGTATTTTGTTGAGTTCAGTTTTTAAAGTTAAAAACATGTGAGTCATCCTACAGTCGCACTTTTTCAGTTTGTTCTCATTTTCTTTTTCTCTCCTCAAGGTGTGGCTGTCCTGTAATTTCTCCTGAATGTATTAATTTAACTTTTTGATGCCTTCTCTTCTTCCTACCTCCTGGACATCTCCAATATTTCTCCTCTGGTCAACACTTTCCATGAAACTTCAGGTTATATGGGTGAGGGGACACTTGAGATGGTTATAGATCTAGTGTTATTTATCCAGCTGAACAAGTTAAAATATTATTGCATACAGAGCATGGACATGAAACACCATGGGGAGTGTTAAAAGAACTATGAATAATTTGGTTCTGAGGAAGTATATATGAAGACAGAGGTGTCTTCATGTTTTGATCCTGGATGTTGGGGCTAGTCTTGTTAAGTGTCAGTCGAGTTACAACTTACACTTGGATCCTAAGAGTTTTTTTAAGAGTTGATATATGATGTTTATGCCCAAGACAAACAAAGATTCCATGAACTGGACCATCAATCTAAGTCAAAGTATGTTAGAAGAAAGTCTAGATTCACCAGAAAGATCGACTATAAATACCAAACTTAAAAGGCTCCAGTGGGATGCAGGTTAAAGTCACAGAACCATTAGAGCAAGGCCAGGTAGAGATCAACTAAGGGGCATGGCTGAGGTCCAGAGTGAGAGCTCTATAAACTAGGGTGTCTTCATAAACTGATAGGTTCAAAAAGGATCCGGTTGTGGTATAGGCTTAGGGCAGGGCATATAGCAAATAAGGATTCACAGAGAGAGAGAGATCATGTACATCATGGAGAATTTTTGGCTAAGGAATTGCTAACTTATTTTATAGGCCATACAGAGTAAATAAAGGATTTTAAACAGGAATGATAAATGCTGAGATTTGCATACATGGGAGCCTTCAAGCAACAGTGTGGAGGTTGGACTGATGGAGAATGAGACAGAAGGCAGGAGGCTCCCTGGTTAAGGGCCTATTGTGGTTGTTCAGGTGAGAGGAGAGGGGCCTGACTCGGGCAGGCAGTAGGATAGTGAGCATTGGACATTTACCTGAGGGTGGGCAAATTTAGAAAGTAGACTCCATAGCACCTTTGTGGTATTGTATGTATGATATGAGGAAAGGGGAAGGGGTCAAAGATGACTTGCTGATTGTAGGTGGATGCTGGTGTTAGCAGCAGAAATAGGAAGGTCCAAAGAAGAAGGTTTCATGAGAAAGATGTTGATTTAGTTTTAGACACTATGCTTTTGTGGTTCTCACAGAATATTTAGGTGCAGAAATTACCAATCCATTGGAACTACAAACCAAAAGCTATAGGAAGGAACAACTAGATAGTTTAGAAATTCTTTCAGGGAAGGCAGGCTCTCACCTGAGAAAGGATAGACAGTAAAAAGTGGGCTGAAGATAAATCCTCTGATTTTAGATTAAAGACATGCACACACCTGGAAGAAAGAGAGAACGGATGGTATCAAGGCTGGAGTGGATGGACTGCTCTTGAATAGGAGGCGGTACCTAATCCACTGAGTCTGGGCAGGCCCAGATGGGCATAGAGATAGCTATAGACTGTGTAATAGGTATTGGGACAAAAGTTGAGGGTATTCACCTTCACATTTTCTTGGCAAAGTAAGAGATACTGTTTTCTGCTATGCATTAGAACAGGGTTGGCAAATGGTTTTTCTGACAGGCAAGATAGCCAGTAGCTTAGACTTTGTGGGCAAGATGGTCTCTTGTTATAACTGCTCTCCTCTGCTATTCAGCAGGAAAGTAGCCATAAACATTACCTTAAAATAATTTTGTGGTTCCTCCTGCCTTCCAGCCAGCACATACCTTGCCCTGCCCATCTTCCGTCCCATGCCCTGCCCTCATCTTTCTCTCTCTCAGAACCTTCCTGCTGTGAGTTTGGACCTTGCTGCTCCAGCCTCCAGGCACGTCCCATCCTACCAGCCTGTGACCAGCAGCAGAGAAAAAAGAATTACATATTTTCTTGCCTGGTACACACTTTGAGGTGAGCAAAAAATTTTTAATTTGAACCATGAAGGAAACTGTGCACATCCAGGCTGGCTGATGTGGCAGACAGACTGGTGCCAAGTTCTGGGGTGATCAGTGATGAACATGGGATCGACGCCACCGGCACCTACCATGGGGACAGTGACCTGCAGCTGGATCGCATCTCCATGTACTACAGTGAAGCCACAGGTGGAAAATATGTTCCTCATACTATGTTGGTGGATCTAAAACCCGGGATCATGGACTCTGTTCGCCCAGGTCCTTTTAGCCAGATCTTCAGACCAGACAACTTTGCTTTTGGTCAGTCTGGGGCAGGCAACAACTGGGCCAAGTGTCACTGTCCAGAGGGCACTAAACTGGTTGACTGGGTCCTGGATGTGTGCGGAAGGAGGTTGAGTGCTGTGACTGCCCACTCTGGAATGGGCACCTTGCCCATCAGCAAGATCCGTGAGGAGTATCCTGACTACATCATGAATATCTTCAGGGTGGTTCCCTCACCCAAAGTGTCTGACACTATGGTTGATCCCTGAACCCTGAACCCCCCCCCCCCCCCATCTATCAGTTGGTAGAAAATACTGATGAGACCTACAAGGCCCTTTACGACATCTGCTTTCATACCCTCAAGCTGACCATGCCAACCTACAGGGACCTGAACCACCTCGTCTCAGCCACCATGAGCAATGTCACCACGAGCAATGTCACCACCTGCCTCTGTTTCCCTGGCCAGCTCGATGCTGACCTCCACAAGTTGGCAGTCAACATGGTGTCCTTCCTGTGCTTCCACTTCTTCATGTCTGGCTTTGTTCCTCTAACCAGCCATGGAAGCCAGCGGCATCAGGCCCTCACTCTGCCCAAACTCACCCAGCAGGTGTTTGATTCCAAGAACATGATGACTGCCTGTGATCTCCAGCATGATCAGTACCTCACTATGGCTGCTCTATTCTGTAGACAGACGTTCATGAAAGAGGTGGATGAGCAGATGCTCAACGTGCAAAACAAGAATAGCAAATACTTTGTGGAATGGATCCCCAACAATGTCAGGACAGCTGTCTGCAACATCCCATGATGTTGGTCACGCCTGAAGATGGTGGTCACCTTCATCAGCAATAGCACAGCCATCCAGGAGCTGTTCAAGTGCATCTCAGAGCAGTTCACTACCATGTTCTACCAGAAAGCCTTCCTCCACTGGTATCTGGGCAAGGGCATGGATGAGATGGAGTTCACCAAGGCTGAGAGCAACATGAACAACCTCGACAACCTCGTCTCTGAGTACCAGCAGTACTGGGATGCCACTACAGAAGAGGAGGAGGATTTTGGTGAGGAGGCCACAGGCCACGCCCATCATTCAGGCTTCTCGATTCCCTCAGCCTTCTTCCTCAATTGCCCCTTTCCTCTCCCTCAGAATTTGCATCTTCTGCCTCTATCTTTTTTTGTTTAGAGAGGTTTCTAGAACAGTGCCTGGCACATAATAGGTAGTCAGTAAAGATTTGTTGTTGGATGATTGTTTCCTCTCTTTTTCCACTTTGGGAAACCTAGATTTCTGCCATTCTGGGTAACCTTATATTTCCTTCTAGTGCCCACTACTTCCATCTGTCCAGTTAATATTTCCCTCTATGTGTTCAAGATAATTCTCTGAGAAGCTGGGTCTCATCCAGATCCATGTATTTAATTAATTAATTTTTATTTTATTTTTCTAATCCTCACCTGAGGATATGTTTTTCCTTATTATAGAGAGAGAGGAAGAAAAAAGGAGAGAGAGAGGGAGAGAGAAACATCGATGTGGGAGAGAAACATCTATAGGTTGCCTTCTGTATGCACCCTGACCGGGGATTGGACCTGTGACCCTTTGGTGCATTGAATGATGCTCTAACCAACTGAAACACCCAGCCAGGGCATTCAGATCCCATTTAGAACTGGGTGCCGAGACACCATCCTAAGCCCATGCAGTAGCCAAGAGGAAAGGGGATCATGATAACTCTTGCAGGTAGTAATCCCTACAAGGAACCAGTGGGTCACCCATTCAAGAGCAGTTTTGGAGAGTGGGATTCAGGCTATTAATGTCATAATTTCCAGATATTTCCCCCTGCTCCTCTCTCAGTTTTGGGGGATATGTTAACAGTATTGTCTCCATTTTCAGTCTCCCTCCAAGCACTGTCCCGAACTCTGTTTCCTTTGCAGGGTCTGCCCCTCTCTGTCAAGTAGGATCCTTCCCTCTTCTACTTTCCCTCCCTCTCACATCAATTTCTTCCTTTGTCTGGCTGGAGGATGGGTAAAGGGGATAGAGACCAGCCTTGGTCCCTAAGTCTCCAGAAAGGCCCTCTCCATTCCACCTTTTCTTACCCCAAAAGTAATATCAGTCGTGTATGTGTATGAGAAAGGATGTACTGCCACCTGAATGTTGGAGCCACTCCCTGGAGGAGAGGGGACAGAACACTCCCCATCTGGTGGCAACATCTCATCTTGTCTTCTTTTGCTGTTGTGTCCTTGGTTTTGTCCTATCCTACACTTCAAATTTCTGTTTTGTGTTGAACTTGCTCCTTTTTTTTTTTTTTCATATGGAAAAAAATGACATTGCCCAAGAGCCAAAAATAAATGGGAATTGAAAGAGAATTCTGTGTTCTGACAAAACTTTATTTATGAAAGTGGTAGTGGGCTGAATTTGGTCTTCAAGCCATAGCTTGCTGACCCCTGTATTATTGGAGGGTTGGGGCTTGAGCTCCAGCGTGAATGCTGGAGGTCTTTGTGGGAAACAGGAGAGAGTTGGGGATGACAAGGAAAAGCATACGGACAGAGCGGAGGGTCCAGAGGACATTGGGAAGAATGTGCTGCTGGTGGCCCCATTTGCACTGGTTTTCAAGCCTCTAGCAATTCTGAGTTTCTTCCTCCTCTGTGATACGAGAGCGCTGCTTCCATTTCTGGCTCATCAGAGGTGTCTCTCCCACTTAGACTATGGACATTTTGAGGGCAAAGCCCTTGTCTAATTTTTTTAATAACCTAATTTTTCTCAGTTTCCAGCTAATAGCCCTATCCTTTAGCCGTAGGCATTTGCCTGTCACCTCACTGAGACACAGTGGGAGCCCTTTCCGGGACTTGAGCCCAAATTGCCAGTCCTGTCTCACTTCACATTGAATCCACCCAGGCCCATCTTGTCCTTTGAGCACTGGTGACTAATGTGGTGACTGTGGCTGGTCAGAGAAGATGAAGTCATGCAGCAATTATGGCTCCACACACACGCATCCACTGTTTTATCTGTTTTCTCCCCCATCTTCCTGTCTTTGGAACAAAAAAATGCTCTGACTTCACATGGCCAGCACAGCTGTCCAACTGGCTGCAAACACAGAAGTGAATGAAGTCAGCGCAGGGGTGAGTCACTGCACAACAGTGTCCTTTACACTCCATCCCTGCCCCCACCTCCTCCAGATGGGGATTTACTGCTTGGGAAGGAGCGCTTTGCCACATCTCCCAGGACAATGTGCAGGAAAGAGCCTTTTGGGGGTGGAGGTAACTTACTTGGCAAATGGGCTGTTCATGCATGCTCCATCTAGCTGAGTGATGAGGAGATGGTAGGATTTAATAGACAATTGGCCGAGTGGCTTAGTGGTGGTTAAATCTTCTAGAAAAAGGACACACAACATACAATTCAAGACCCAAATCCATACAATTTAGTTATAGCCTCATAGTATTTCCTGAGTCACAACACTAAGTGAATCTATAACCAGGAAATCTCATAGGAACCAATGGTAATCTTTGTCCCTGCTGCTATTGTCCGTAGTAATTCATGAACCACCATGCAAACCCGCATCCTTGCAGGGCACAGGGCATTGCCTGATCATCTAAATCGAGGCTGTTAGTTTTTATCATGATGAATGTTTTATTTGGATCAATGTTGGCATGGACTTAAAATCTATTATCCATACTAATAATATCAATGATATTATTAACAGACATTTTCTCACTGTGCTTTCTGCTGTTCTATTATGAATTTCTCCTCTCTTAAGGATGATGCCGTTCAGAATATGAGAAGCTTAGACTGGTTGGAACCCACTGACTGCATTTCCTGCTTTTCTTGCCCTCGGCCAACCCTCTGTAATCATCACCCTTCCATCTCCCTCTTTCAAAGTTCTCTTTCCTCTTCTTTGTACCAAGCCTCCCCGGGGACTGCTCTTGGATTCTCAGGCCGAGAGGAGAGAGACCAGACTGAAGCTGGAGGAGCAGCTGCTGGTCCACCCTGCTGCCAAGGCTTGGCACCAGCTTCCTGGGGAAGCAGTGGGCACCTGGTTCACACAGGACCAGCACAGCTGGTCCAGCTTTTGACTGGCAGAGCGTGGCTTCCTTCGTCACCAAAGTGACTGTCCCTGTGATCTCGCTACAGCCTGCTGAAACCGAGAAGGACACAGTGAAAGCGGGTCACGTTTCACTAATGAACAATGGGCACTTTGCACACAGGGAGGCTTTGATCTGAGAGCTAAAAAGTCCTTCTGTTGTACAGGATGTTGGCTGAGGCAGGCAGCAGCAAGAAGCCTTGGGAGGGATCATTTCTCCCAGAAAGTCCGGCGAGAGCAGTCACCAGATAATACTTGCAGTCAAGCACTCCCTTCCTAGGGGCCTTGGGGAGAAAGCCATGTGTTTGTGGAAGTCTTTAGTTGATCCTATATTTGGACCATCCCCCACATGAGCACAACATTTCTTCTATATTAAACTTAAATGTGTCTTCCACTGATCGGTTTCATTCCTGCCTTACGGGTTTCTATAGAACAATGCTACTTGAGGAAGGGGATGTCCAGGTGAGAGCCTTCCATATATTTGAAGACCACTCTCATGGCTTACAGGAAACGGTAAGAGGGCATCTTTCAATAAATTAAAAATATAAATGAATAAAATAGTAAATAAATTTATAAATACATAAAATGAGATAACTTGCTCTCTTCATGTACTAAGTGGTGCATTCCTCCTGCACAGTGACCTCAAAGGTTCTATGAAAATGTCTTGTCTCTTCCCCTAAACATTTAGCAGAACTGTAGGTTTGTACGATGGAAAAGACCTCAGAGATCATCTTTCCTGAGCCCACGTGTCACAGATTGGGAAGTGGGGGCCGACAGAGGTCAAGTCACACAGTCGTTCAGAGCAGACTAGAACCCAAGCCAGTCTGGGGCTGGTGGCTCTGTGCCACGTGGCACTGACGATGTCTGCAGCCATGTGCAGGAGTGACCGCGGCTCTGTGCCAGGCAAGGTGCGAATGATCTCTCCCCCTCTTGAAGCGCACAGGGCTTCATCATCTCGCCTTCCTTTCCCCACAGCCTGCTCTCAGAGGACGACCTGATCTGACACTAGGTGCGAATTTCAGCCAATGCATTTCTATTCTTGTATTTGCATTATTTCCTCTCACTTTTCTAGGAGGGGTGTAGAGTGTTGGGCAAGGGAACTGAGGCCTCAGAAAGCAGACGAAGGAGGGGCTTTTAGGAAGAGGGGAAAGAGGGAATGATCATATAAGGAAAAGGTCTCCTTGGGGCAAGGACTGGGGAATCTCCACGTCTGTGAGCACAGCCAGGACCAGAGAATCAGGCATATTCTCTCCATGTGAACACTATGGGAATGGCTGAGAGTCAGGAGATAGACCTCATGTAAGGAAATCAATGCAAGCAAATTATTGCTCGCAAGCTGGATATGCCAGGAGGCAGGTGCATTCATAGCAGTGAAAATATAAGCGCCTGGTTCCAGTCCACAGACCGGTGTGACAGGGCAACGTGGCTGCAGAGCAGACACCGCACCTGAGCTCGTGCCCAAGGCAGAGGGCAGTACCTGCCTGAGCCTGGGCACCTGAGCCCAACGTGCAGTGGTGAAGCGTGTGAAGAGATGGGGAGAGCCTAGGCTAGGAAGAGATGTATGGAAATCCACGGGGAAAAGGTAGGGGGACATGCTTTAAAACCTAACGTGGGAAGGCTTTGAGCCCTTACATCTACAAAGGTACTGTGTGCCCGGGAAGGTGTTCGTGTGGCCGTTTTTGGTTAGGCTCGGAAAAAGTGGGGAATGCAGTGTTTCAGAGAGAAAAACACCACTCTTCTCAAATCCTGCTTTTGCTCTTGGGTCAGACTCTTTTGCTCTTGTGTCAGAAGCTTGTTTAGGGGACTCGCCAGCAGATTCGCTGACCCAGTGGTTACGCCGCTGTCAGGACTGGCTCAGGACCCACACAAAGTCGAACTGGGCATTCAGAGCTCTGGGAAATCAGAGGAACAAGGCAGAGGAAGGCAGGGACTGATCCTACCTAGGTGCTGGTAACACTTCACACTTTCTTTTCTCCTTCTTTCACCTTATCAAGACGTATCTCTCCAATGTACATATTCCTATGGACCTAGCTTTTTAGAGGAACTAGTCAATTAATTTTGCAGGAACGTTGTGGTTAACTAGATTATACCATCACTATTAGACAGAAATCGTTTGGCACAGGAGTGGGAATGGACAAGATACATGAATTTACCCAGAGGAATGGGAAAGCTGTGTATCAGGCGTGTGTGTGGGAGAGAGAGGATTCATCAACGTGAAAAACGGTCCCTCCATAAAAGTTGGAGGTAGAAGGCTGACGATATGTTAAGGATTCCTCTATGCATGCCCCTTCGCTTCCTGCAATTCTCTCTACCCCATCACAAAATTATAGTCCTCTGTAGAGTTATTCTGCATTGCTAAGGGTTTTCAGGAGCACTCAACTCTACAACAACCTTATTTTTCCTAATCAATTACATTGAAATCAGTGGATTATGTTTTCTTTTCCTTTCTTCTTTTTGGTTGGAATTTGTTATTTTGAAATCAGTTGACATTTACTTCTATGAAAGAAGGTGAAGGGATTAGCCAAAGAACATACATGCATAACCCACGGACACAGACAACAGTGTGTGATGGGGGGCTGGGTGGAAAGGGGCAAAGGAGTGGGGGAGATGGGGGCATAGTGTCAACAGTAAAAATAAAGCAAAAAAGTTTTCTGAGACTACATCTTTCCCTTTGCTATTTTTAACACTTTGAAAATGCATCATTGAGTCAGCAGTGACAGCCAGTTCTGCTCCTTACTTTTCCTTTTGATTTGAACTCTGCTCTTCATTCTAAACCTTTCTGGTGGATTCGGGCCCTTTAATCGGAAATGTCCTTACTTTTCTACCCTTTGGTGGGCCACCACATTGCTATTTTAGATTCTAAGTTGATAAATGCCAATTCTTTTTCTATGGTTTTCTCAGAGGTTGGGAGGCATGTGAGGTGTTGCTGAGCTCTGCCCACAGACTTCACCATGTTTCCTCTTAAACATCTCATTTCACATTTCAGCTACCGTATGACATTGACTTTGTCCATGTTTTTGTAACTTTTTTTTGGTGTCTTTCATAATTCTTTTCTTTATTTTTGCTTCACTATGGTTAGAAAGTTTGCGCTGGGATTTCAACCTTTATCCGTGTTTTGCAATTTATATATTTTGTATCATTTTGTAATTTGTATTTTTACTTTTGTTGCAATCCGCAATTGCATAAATGCCTCTTCCTGCCCTCAGGACATAGGTTTGTAAATCACTTAGTTTGCTTATTTACTCATTTCTTCATCTTCATTGGAGAATCTATGGGTTTGAATGGGTGTGTAGAGGGTAGTCCCCCAAACCCTTCCGTGTCCATTTTCTTAAATTGATTTTTTAGAGAGAGAGGAAGGGTGAGAGAAACATCCATGTGAGACAGAAACATCAATTGGCCGCCTCCTGCACGCCCCCTACTGGGGATCAAACCTGCAACCCGGGCACGTGCCCTGACTGGGAATTGAACCGTGACCTCTCAGTCCATGGGACGACGCTCAATCCACTGAGCCACACCGGCTGGGCTCCTTGTCCATTTTTGACTTGCTGGTCAGTTTCTCCCTTGTTCTTCCTTCAGCATGGTTCTGCTTGGCTTAGGTGTCCCTGCCAGAGAGGCTGGGGACAATTAGAGAAGACTCTTGAATCTGTCCCATGGTGACAACAGCATCCTGGGAAGAGCTGGTTTCATTTTTGTTGTGAAGTGGGCACCAGGTGGGGGGAGGCAGAGCAGAGCAAGGTGCCCTCTGCCCCGAGCTCCAGTCCCATTGTGTGAACAAAATTGTTCTTCACTTCATGAGCCTGAGAGACTTGCTCAGATAACCTGAAGCATTTATTGTTTTTGTCTCTCCTCTGTTAATCGAAACGTGGTCTGTATTCGCGTCTCCAATCAGCTTGAAGTCCTTTCAAACGTAAAGAGTGTCTCCCGTCTCCCCAGCATCTGGCACAGCACAGAGTCTGGAACATAATTAGCTATGAATATATATTGCTGACCAAATCGATGAGTATTTCCCCCCAATGCTATATATGGTAGGCATTCCATAACTTTATTAATAGTCACTAATAACACATTTAAAAAGTGGCTCTACACTTTTCTGGTCCATGTGAACCCTATCCATTTTTTCTCAATTACATCTAATTATTAATTCTTTTTAAAAAATCCTCACCTGAGGATATTTTTTCCATGGGTTTTTAGATAGAGTGGGAGGGAGGAAGGGGGGGGGGGAGAGAGAGAGAAACATTGATGTGAGAGACACATTGATTGGTTGCCTCCTGCACTACCCCAAGACCGGGGCCAGGGATCGAACCTGCAATCAAGGTACATGCTCTTGACCGGGAATTGAACCCGTGACCCTTCGGTCCACAGGCTGACACTCTAACAGCTGAGCCAAACCAGGGCATATATCTAATCCTTGATTTTGTCTTTTGTAAGCAAATATAAACAAAACTGGGATTGCTCAGTTTTCCTGAGCAGAGCTTAGGCTGGACTGCAAGGGTAGCTAACACATCGAGGATGTATTCACTAACAAACCGGGCCTGGATGACTGTCAGCTCTGAGACTGTGACGGAGACAGATGGGAATCATCAGTTTATTTTATCCGTGCAGAGAATCAGCTTCCCTGGGAGCTTCTCTTACGTGGGCCCTACACTGACCAGCAGACAAAGCAGCTCACTGCTAGGGCTCTGCTCCCCGTCCTTCTGCCTAGACACAGACAAGGGACTGCTTCTCTCCTATCCTGATGGCAGGTAATTCATGCCAACCCCGTATTATCTTTGGCAATATAAGATTATTTGAATATAAATTCATAATAAGGTGAATACTTTAACTGGTGTTCCCAAGAATTATTCGCTTAAAACTAGAGGGAGTAACATTCAGTGCTTTTGAGCAACTCTGTTAAGAAAGTAATATTCCTACGTGTAAAGTGGTGGCATAGCAGTCCTTCTTTTCTTTTTTTTTTTAAATATGTTTTTATTGATATTTTAGAGAGAGAAGAAGGTAGAGAGAGACAGAAACATCTGTGTGAAAGAGAAACATTGATCAGCTGCCTCCTACACACCTCCTACTGGAGATCGAGCCTGAGACCCAGGCATGTGCCCTGACGGGGAACTGAACTGGGACCTCTCGGTCCATGGGACGATGCTCAACCCACTGAACCACACCGGCCGGGCTGTCCTTCTTATCTTTTAGTCTATGTCTCTCCTCACTTTCTCTCTGGCACTTCCCCAATAAGGTGCTACTTTGAGCAAAATGTGAAACATGTAATCTTGGATCACTTGAAAGTTAAATTGCAAATTACGTCAATACGAACATCTGAAGAATTTTGGGTTGTCAGAATAACAGGGAAAGAATGAACAAGTACTTGGAGTACCTGGCACATAGCAGGAGCTTTATAAACGCATGTGGATGCTGAGCACACCAGCACAACACCAAGGCAGAGTGTGGGAGCATACGGGAGGCCAGATCTCAGTGCCTCCGCGGGGCCGAGGAACACAGGTGCAAAGTGTGGGGTGCAGGAAGTCGTTTCAGATGGACTCGGTGTGTTCTTCCGAAACGCAGAGCAAACCTTCCGGAACGTGACAGAGCTGACTGGGCGTGATGTGATGTATAACACGCTTGTAGCTGTTCAGATGACACATGGGCTTCAAAATCTGGTCATGGTGTTTTGGTCAAGCTCTTATTCTTCTTTGTATGAATTGTTTTTTACCTTTGAGATTTAGAAAAATAATAGTTTGTCTGTTAGTTTATTTATTTATTTATTTATTTAGTTAGTTATGTATGTATGTATGTATGTATGTATTTATTTATTTATTTATTTATTTTTACCAAAAAGAGCATTGGAATGAAACAATTAACCAAGGATCCCCTTAATTTTCCAAGAGTCTCCTTGTGCTCACACACTGCATCTAGGCTTTTTTTTTCTTTTCTTTCTTCCTCTTTTGTTCTCAGGATGAAGCCATTTACAAATCAAGTGAAAACAAACTTTTCTTTTTTTTTCTGGGAAAACGGTAAATCCCTCATTCCAACGTTGTGGTTCTTTGATTAGTGGAAGATGCTGTCATTATCCTGCCAACCACTGGGTGTGTTGACTCAAAATTAAACGACCACATTAAAAAATGAGAAGCATTGTCATTTCATTGCAGAGGGCTCAGGTCTTGACCTGGTGCCTCAAGGATCAGTCAAGTCGCACTCATTTAGAGAGAGTTCTGGAGTCAAAGGTTCCTCATTTAAAATGCCCACATCCAGTTCTTTAGAATCCAGCCTGGTGTCATTAGCCGAGTCTTCCTGTTCTGTCTCGAGGGACAGAGACGCTTAAGCAGCATTTGTCCTAACTGCCTTGTTTGCGTTAATATCTCCCAAACTTTACCTTATTTGGAAAGGTTCCTTCCCTGTGTTCTGCATCCAGCCCCAGAATGATCTGATCCTACCTGTCGGATCCTTCCTGAACCTGACCTTTCTCTGTAGCTTTGTTCTTAGGAGTTTTCAGCTGTGACTGCGGAACACCACAAAAGTGGACCGAAAAACTTAGCCTGGCTCTAGACTTACTTTTCCGTTATCATGTTTCACTACTTTCTTTTAAGCGTGACTGTTTTTCCCGTCTGGGCCCCCGGGGGGGACTCTACACAGAAGGTCTTCTCCCAGCTCCGCCCATGTAAATTTTAACCATTGTTCAGCTAGTAGTTCACTCTTTCCATGAAATCCTTCTGGATTCTGTGGCTGGAGACACTCTCCCTTCTCTGCATTCCCATAGCTGTCCAAGGGCTCCTCATGGCCAAGGCCACACGCTGCCCTGTGTCACCCTTATGGTGCCTCCGTGTTTATCTCCCAGCATTCTTAGGCTGCTCCTGTTTTTTTTTTTTCTTTTTGTCCTCACCCGAAGACATTTTTGCATTTATCTTCAGATAGAGCGGGAGGGAAAGAGGGAGGAAGAGAGAGAGAGAAACATCGATGTGAGAGAGACACATTGAGTGGTTGCCACCCACATGACCCCAACCGGGGCTGGGGACAAACTGCAACCGAGGTACGTGCCCTTAGTGGGAACCGAACCCAGGACTCTCTGGTCCGCGGGCCAACGCTCTAACCGCTGAGCCACACCGGCCAGGGCAGGCTTCTCCTGTTTTAAGAGGTGGGACTTGGCTTCTCAGTGGTTTCCAACCAAGAACCCTGGTAGAGAAGTTGCTCAAATTATTGATGAAGACACAAATATACCTTGGAATAAAATGATCTGTTTACTAGACTAAATTTTTGTCCCCGTTTTTCAGCTGGATTTAGAAATTACATAGATAGTTAGCTGTATAATGCAAAATAATTCCCTACTCTTCCCAAGACACAATATAGAAACCGTCAAAAGTGTAAGTATAAAGAAGCACACGGGTGTCTGTAGGTGCCCGTGTTTTGGGGGAAACCTAAGTTGGATTTTCGGCTGACTGATTAAAAAATAACAATAACCTTGTAGTGTGTGGGGCCTATTATTTTAGGCAAAATCTGTTGTGTCCTGGGAAAAGTTGTCTTGCTGTTTTCTGAAACCTGAGACACATATCACCCCCCTAAGTCTGGCTTCGATTCAAGTTTGCTGGAGTTACAGCTGTGCCCCTTAGGTGCCGACTCCCCACCACCGCTCACTCGTGTTACATTTCCTGGCACCAGCCCATGTATTGTGACCTTCTGTTGTCTCCAAAGAATTCATAGTCACATCAGAGAAGAACGGGATCCAACTTCTTTCCCCTCAGTGCCCACTAATTTCAAAGTTATTTTATAGCTGAAGGAAACAGCTCTACACCTTCAGAGTTAAATTTAATTGCTGTTTCATAAACTTTCAATGAAATTCTGCTTTCCTCTTTGGAAAATAAGGGATCTTTATTGATTAATAAAACTTCAGTAGTCAATTTAGATATAAACAAGCACATTGTGAAAAAAACACCACACATTCTATTCAGAAAACCCACCCACCGCACATAATAAAGTCATTAATAACAAGACAATTAAGAGAGATAAATCACAGACCCTGCCCTTAAGGAACTTAAGACATCAATAGATACTGAAACATTAAAACACAGTACAGTGTCAAAAGGAATTAGGAGAGGTATTGTAAAGAAAATATAAAACGAGGCATTCTATAGTGTCATGAGAATATTGGCACAATTAATGAGATAATGTGTTTAAAAACCCGGAGATACCTCGATGAAAATGAACGTTTCTGTTGAGTGGGGGCATAATAGTTTCATCATCAGTTTATTGTGTAGAATAAATGAGTTAAGAGAGAGAACGCATTTGAAATACTGGCTGGCAGTTATTTTCAACCATCATTTCTCATCTCTATGAGTTATTTCAAAGCTCTTTCCAAATAGTTGCCCTATTGTCACCATTTCCCTAACAGGGAGAAGGACCTACCTAGTAAGAGTCATTCCAGTTACACAAAATATGTTACAATGAAGAATTATGCCACCTAGAGATACAGAACTATCACGATTAAGAAAAGAAAAATTTGTAAGGC
This sequence comes from Tadarida brasiliensis, assembly GCA_030848825.1. Taxonomy (NCBI): domain Eukaryota; kingdom Metazoa; phylum Chordata; class Mammalia; order Chiroptera; family Molossidae; genus Tadarida; species Tadarida brasiliensis. Next base: position 80,109,820 of record CM061264.1, read on the forward strand.
TTCACTCTACATTCACAAAAACGCGACGAAAGGGTGACTGCGTTAGTATCGAATATGTATTCTGCACACAGCAAGTGTCCGATGAGCTTTCAAAGGCTCACAGAAGTGGAGCAGGTGTTGAGTGACCCGAAGGTGACCAGAACCAGTAACAGGAGCTGAATCTTCTAGATGACCAAAATCAGACCTAAGGAGTGAAAACATAAACTGAGCATGTTATGTATTGCTATGTCAACAAAATAAAACAAATTGCTTAATCGTCCATTGTTATGTTGGTGATAGATAATGTAGGTGCAGCCACTCACTTTCAAATTTTTTTTTTTTTTAAATTACACGGCATGGTCAGGGTGTAATAGTGGGGAGGGTCTAGCTGTGTGACCTCGAACCAGTTATTACCAACACTGGGTATAAGTTCCACCCTCCAAAACTGGAGTGTACCTTCCTTCCTGAACTGAAATGCCACGGCTCTGAGAAGGATAGAATTATATTGTGGATACTATAGAAAAATGGTTTGCCATGCATTTGAGAGTTTCTTTTAGAAGGAATAGTTTGAAGTGTGTGTGTAACAAAGTGCAGAGCATTGCTCAATGTTGATTTGTCAAAAGATTACAATTTAGTCCTTGAAATAAATGTTTCCCAAAATAACAGCATTTGGGAAACTTTGAGCTCTGTTTCAGTCCTTTCACAGGAACTAAGAGGTCTTTCATTTTCTGAAGGCGGAATACTGAGTAATAGAAGAAACAAGAAGTCCTCAGTCCCCATCACTCTGCCTGGGGACCCACTGGACTATTATTAGCATGGGATACAAAATAGATTTGGTAAACATTGGAAAAGCCTTGCCAAGCAGCATCTCAGAGACATATGGTCTTTTGTAAGTGCCGTGATCATTATAAACAAGCAAGATGTTCTAATTAAGAAGAAGTCTTTGTAAGACAACTTGTTCTATAACTCAGCACTGAGGTTCTGAAACAGACAGGCAAAACTTTGGGGGTTGGGACCCCTACTTCTTTTTCCCTCCCGACTCTTAAGGCTGAAACAGAAACCTGCCATCTCTACTTTGACCACTAGAGGGAGGGCAACTACGCGGAATTACTCAGCGAAGGGAGTGGTTTCTCCAGTTCTTTGGGTCACCGTGGCCTCCTCACTCTGGTCTTCACAACAAATCCATCTGTCACACATGCCGATTTTCTGTGGCTTTTCGAGGGAGTGGCAATGTAGGGGAATATGTTTTATCAGTACATACCCGTTCCATCTTTAATATTCAGTGGGGTTATGGTGTGGATCTTATTTTTACAAACCTCACTAAGCACAGTACAGACCTGGCTGAATGATGAAACGAGGGAATCAATGGCCATTTTCCTAATCTGCCAGGCCTTTGCGGTGCGTCTGGATTTTCCTCTATAAGGTTATCTCGCTTGAGTTAAAGAATTGAATCTTTATGACAATTTCATGGGATAACGTTTCAACTGGAAGAACGTTGACAACTTTTCCAACCCTGAAATTCTATGATTCCTCTCTCCTCAACTGGAGTAGTAACCTCCTGAGGTTGAAGAGGGTGAAGACTATGACTTAGACCATCTACTTCCATCTGCTCCTAAGACTGATCCCTTAGGAGATGTTCACTAAAGAGTCCATGATTAGAAGCCCTGGCTGGTTTGGCTCAGTGGTTAGAGTGTTGGCCCCCAGACCAAAGAGTCACGGGTTTAATTTAGGTCAAGGGCATGTACCTTGGTTGCGGTTTGGTCCCCAGCCCTGGTTGGGGTCGTGCGAGAGGCAACCAGTCAATGTGTCTCTCTCACATCAATGTTTCTCTCTCTCTCTCTCTCTCTCTCTCTCTCTCTCTCTCTCTCTCTCTCTCTCTCTCTCCTCCTCTCCCTCTCTCCCACTGTACCTGAAGATAAATGGAAAAAAAAAAAAAGAGTCCATGATTGAAATGATTGGTAAGACTGGCTCATTCAGACCGGCGATTCTCAGCCCGCGTGCAGCGGCAGGCACCCTGGTGTGCCGCCAGAATTTTAAAACATGCAGTGTCTGACTACTTAGTCAGGGGCACTGACCCCTTCTCCACAGATTATCAAATAAAAAAATGACAACAGCCAACACGACAATAGCCATCCGTTGTGAATGAATAAAAATTTTTCCTATATTTTTTTGGTCAAGATTGGCAAAAAATATATTTTTCGTGTACCACAGAATTTTTGTAATTAATTTATGTGTGCTATGAGATGAAAAAGGTTGAAAACCGCTGGTTTAGATGATTATTTACCATCTAGGAACACCAGAAAGAATGGAGCATAGTTTCTCAAGGTATGGAACTGTATTTACTCCATATCTTCCTAATCTGTTGAAACTCAGGAGAGTGGTGGTTAAACAAAATGGAAATGGTATTCCTTTTCTCCTCACTATAACCGCTTCCCCCAGCATACATACAAATATACACCTATCACAGGCACACGTGTCCCACACACCGTACACATGCAAATACAAATACAGATTCTAAGGCACATTTTTTTTTTTTTTTTTTTTACCAAACAACATTGTGTTAGACAACAAGCAATTGTGGAATAAAAGCCTCCCTTATCCTCATAGAGCAATAACGAGAAGTACAATACATTATTTAAAAAGGAACTCTTTATGATTCACTAGTGAGAGGTATTTATAGATTTTTTATAATATCAAGTAATTATAATCATCAAAGGTAGACACTTAGAAAAGTCTAGAGATGATAGTGATATTAAAAATCACCCTTCCTCTGCTTGTTCTTTTTTCTTCTGTAAACAAAGGTAGAAAACTGATGCTGAAGAATCACACAGGTGGTTATTGGTGAGTTGGGACGAGAACTCGGGTCTCCTGGCTCTGAGTCCATTCTTTCACCCCTCAGAGTAGCAGTATCAATGCAACCTGTCCCTAGCGTTTAGAAGTTGATCTTTCTACCAGATTTTGGAGTCAAACTATGTAAGGGCTTAGAATCTGGAAAGGAAGCTCAGTTGGAAAATATTCCTAAATAAAAAATGAATGAGACTTAAAAAGCAAGCTTTCCATAAAGAGCACAATTCTGCTAGGAAACAAAAATGTCTAAAAATAAGCTATGGCCTAAGAAGACTCTGTTGTTACTAGTTTAGAGTCATTAATAACAAAGATGTAGATATTAAATAAATACATGGCTTCCATCCCGCTTTTGACTGAGTCGCAGGAAGAACGATGAATGAGGACATGAGGACGGAGTTGAGGCTGCTTTGTGTTTCCTTACATACTGCCCCTTTAATACAGAGAATGCAAAGATATTAAAACTTACCATAATTATCTTAATACTAATAATGGAGTTGTTTGGTGAGACTACAAATGCAATTAATTCTAATGCTGGTTCCAGTAAGCTCTTTATGAGTCTAAAGGGATTATTAACACAGCAAAGTTTGAAAGATCGAATCGCAATAACAATTTCTTGCAAGATTTTTGAAGCTTTGAGCAGGTTTGCTTTCATGGAAACAGTCATATTAACTGAACACAGTGGAAGGAGCAAGCTGGGAAGAGAGGGAGCAGAGGGACCGGGGATGGCAGGGAGAGAGTGGAATAGCATGCTTCATTCTTATTTATTCACCAAGTGAACGTCAGTGCCAATGTCAAGTTTTTTTTGGTTCTTGTTTTCAAGCTGACCAGAAAAGGATAAGTTCTGTTTAGGATTTATTTTATGAGACCAGGATATTTGGCAAGACTGGAAAAGGTTGGAGCCTCTTTGGGGTCCCTGTGTGCAGCTACAGATACAGTGACTCAGTCAGCCTGGACACCGAGGCTCCAAGATGGGCAGGTGTGTCACAGAGCCACACGCGGTGTTGGTGGCGGTGCTGGTGGCAGGCGTGAGGGGTCATTCCGTAATCTGGCACTAGTGAAAATAATTATTTGAGGAGACTCTCCAAAAAAGTATAGCAAAGTCTCTACTGATTTATTAATTGATTAATTTAGGTCTAAATATTCATATTACAGGTATCATGGGCAGAATACTCTCACTTAGTCAGGAATCGATACCATCTTCAAGCCATGGATGGCTAGAGGCAAATCTCATCCTTAGCCTGAGTCTTTATACTTTAAAAGAAAATTATAGGTTTTCATGCCCAAATTGAATCATTTGCATCTTCTAACTCATAAGAAGCTCTAGGGGCCAACATTTTTCCAGTGGCATATTACATGGTATAAGGGTTGTACAATCCTTGCTATAAAAACGTCATCTACAGCCCTGGCCAATTTGGCTCAGTGGTTAGAGCGTCGGCCTGAGGACCAAAGAGTCTTGGGTTTGATTCTGGTCAAGGGCATGTACTTCAGTTGCGGTTCCGTCCCTAGCCCTGGTAGGGGTCATGTGGGAGTCAACCAATTGATGTGTCTCTCTCACATCGATGTTTCTCTCTCTCTCTCCCTCTCTCCCTCCTTACCTCTCTACCTGAAGATAAATGGAAAAATATCCTCGGGTGAGGATTAAAAGAAAAATAAATGCCGTCCGCAACCCATCTTGTCACGTTTCTTCTCTTCAACATTGTATATGTCACATCACTCTCGGTTGTGATAGGTTCCCTCTTGTAGTGTCCGAGCTATTTCTTCAACCCCCTGGTCCCAAGGACAGGTGTCACGTAAGCTTTCACCCTGGCTGATTGATCAGGCAGTGACATAGTAACTGGCTGAGTCTCTCTTTTCTGGACGTGTTAACTTCCCCAGGCTTCACCACCAGCACTGCTAATTTGCTACCTGCTAATTAGCCTGGGTTGAGAGCCAGGTGAAGCCTATGACATCTTTCTCCCTGGTGACCCCTTGTCTGCTCTGCTAGTATTCCGTGACTGATCTGTCCTTATTTGTAGATGCCTGTGGGCTGCCACTCAGCATACTGGAAAGGGCTGGTAATTTCCTCCCCAGTTAGGGACAAGATGGCAGAGCCTGCAGGCAGAGAGCTATGAGAAGGACCATTTCTTAAGTACAATCAAGCTCTTTCTTTATGGTCTTTTCCTGTTTCTCTGCTTCCCCAAGACTCCTTTGCACATGGGATGAAAGTGATGCCTTAGGCGCGTCTAAGGTCATCGGAAGGAAAGGCTGGGGGCCTTTGAAAGTCCTGTTGCTCCACCCTCCGCTCTGCCCGGGACTCATGGGTTTCACAGACCTCACTGATGTTGCTGTATTTCTCTTCCTTCAAGCCTGCCTTTCTTTCTGGAGTGAGCCAAGGAGCTGGGTGGGTTGGCTTGAGGGAGTAGGGAAGCATTTTCTTATATTGTTCTTACTTTGAGTCCTAGGGAAGGGAATGGGATTAAAAATACCCATGATCCCTGGTAACGTAGAAATAGGACATTCTGGTAAGTTGGACTAACAATGAGAAGGGAAAATGGAAGTGGGGGTAGTGAGAAAACAACTCGTTGGGTCTTGAGCAGTGCAGTTAGATCAGCTTGGTCTGCTGGGCAGTGGGGCCTCCCCGGTCTGCCCTTAGCATAATCAGATTTGGAAACTGAGAGGGACAATGTCTCAGGGTGCCAGGTGAGTCCCTGGCTTTCATCGGGAGGCAGATGTAGGAGCATTTTTGCCATCTCCGGCGTATTGGTCTTTCGAGCTCCTAGAAAGAGAAAGGGGAGTAATAAATCAGAAGGGGAAGCAACTCTGGGCACCCCTGGAGCACGCCCTCCCACAGGAAGGTGTCCTGTGGCCAGTGCCGGCCTCTCCAGATCCTGAAGGTGACAGGTCCTGGAGTGGAAACAACCCCAGGATCATATTGTTGGGAGAAATGTGGACGTTGTAAATGTCCAGTGGGTCAGAAGACCTATGATGTCATGTGAGCAATGAAGTCAAGAGGTAGAGAATTGGAACAGAAACTGCTCAGCTGATTTCTCAGCAAAAGGGTGACTGAGAATGATTGACTGCCCAGCGCTATTCCACCTGGTCTGACCCTGGGGCTGCTCCCAGTGAGCCAAGCAAACACATAACCTTGGGCTTGTTTGGGGCAGAAGGGAAGTTGGCCACTGGCCTCAACCTGACTTAGTGATTGCGTGTCTGGGGGACAGGATGGTGGTGGGAGAGAGGAAGAGTGCCGGGGAGGAAGAGATGCCACGGAGACGTCTCTGGCGATGGAGCAGCTGGCATTCTGCTCTCCCCGAGCTCGGCTGGCCCAGGAGGATGCTAATTACTGCACAACTCTGTCTCCATAATCACTGTGGCAGGAGCACTGTGGGCGCAAGGAGATGTGAGGTGGAGCTGGTTGATGCTGAAGAGCATACTGGAATCACTGTGTTCTGCCCCCGCTTCAAACAGGAGGCTGTTACCAGCTGCCTGCTAAGGTTGAACCAGCTGCCACCAACCCAAGGGCCAAGGTTGTACCAGCCCCAGCCTGCCGGTCTCTGCCGGGCCCGCTGGCCAGAGGGAGTGGGCCGGCTTCCAGGTAGGCCGTTAGGACAGTTCTTCCTACGGGAAGCCAGAAGGAGAAATAAAAAATATGGTAAGGGGTTTAGAAAGAGCTGGGCTGGGAAACGAACCTACGTTGAGAAACAATGAAAGAAGAGACTTCCATGGAATTGTCCCCAAATCAAAGTAAAGAACTATGAAATTTATCATTCTGAGAGATTGGTTAGATGATCTGGTTTGTTTCAAGTAATCAAGAAAAATAAAGCAAATTTCCCTTTCCTGAGCCCTTATGCTTCGTGGGAGAGACCACCCCCGCCCCCCTTTGGATAAATTCCCGGGTTTAGGAATGAACAGCCTCTTGGATGGTAACACACGCAGGACCCTTGAGGCCAGCTTTCCAAGGAAGTGTGGGAGCTAGCTGGAGGCTTCAGTAGGTGTGCAGGGAAATCCAGAGATAAGCGAGGGGTGCTAGACCCAGGGTAAATGGGCATGAGTGTGGGTGCGGAGGGGCAGCACGGAGAAGGATGTAGGCCCCGCTTTGATTTGCCTGTTTTTTGCCCGGCTCTTGGGAAAATACCAAGACTGGCCCTTTACGGAGACTTCCGATAAGATGCGGGTCGTCTTTTGTAAAGTTTTCTGGCTCCTGACACCAAAGAAACTTTTGGAAGCGGAAAAGGCATAATGGATTTGTTGGCTGATTTTGCTCCCCTCGGAAGACAGGTAATTGGTTGCCACATCGTGCTTCGTCCTGGAAAGCCCACTGGCCATGTGGACGCTTAGAGTGGGCTCATTGGGAGAGAAATCTTGTGGAGTCCCAGAATTTAATGGCTTTTTATTTCACTTTATTATTTTTTTTATGCCCCTTTATTCAGCACAGCATTAGTTTTATTGGCCTCCAGCTCGAATGCATCACACAATTATAGCACTCCCGAGCACGGCGCCTTTGGGTTCCCATGTGCGAAGCCAGCCACTCTCATGCCGTCTTGTCAGGATTTGTCTCTGGATTATGGCTCCTTTTCACTTGCTTCACAAGATAGCAGGACGATATTGACGGTGCTGAAGTTGGGAGGCTGAAATGTTCGCATCCTAGCTCTTTGTATAAAAAGCCAGTACAAAATAAATCTGGCCTTTGAGGCGCACACTTTTGTTCCCTAGGCTTTGTTTATTCCCTCCAAATCCTTTTAGCTTGATTTATGAGTCTGAATGTGATTCTAATAACCATTCTCCTGGAAAAGCATCTTCTCACAGGTTGTCGTGAGAGATTGCAATTTCATCATGAACTCTTAGTTGAACATTTTACTGAGAGCATTTGAAGGAAAATATGACTTGTGTTTCCACAGTTCTGGGAGTATTGTAGCAGGTCCCGGTCTTTGATGTTGCCAGTAACTGTAAAAAAGGATTTGGGATTTTGACAGGGAGGTGGAATTGGGATTGGATAAGGGTAGAACTACTGTTTTTAGGGACTGTCACCACCATAACATTTTCTATGTGTTCCAGCTTGAAAAAGTCACAAAATATTTATAATGATAGTATACTTAGACAAATCGTATATTTGATAAGAGATTACTATCCAGAATATATAGAGAACTCCTAAAACTCAACAACAACCAACCAAACAACCCAATTCAAAAATGGGTGAAGGACTTGAACAGACATTATTTCTCTGAGAAGTTATACAAATGATCGATAGCACATGAAAAGATTCTCAACATCACTAACCACAGGGAAATGCAAACAGTGAGGTACTACCTCACACCCATCATGAGGGCTACAAGCAACAACGACAAAAATATCAAGTGCTGACTAAGATGTGGCGAAATTGGAAACTGTGTGCAGTATCAGTGGGAATGTGAATGGTAGAGCCTCTGTGGAAATCAGTGTAATGCTGCCTGAAACAATTAAACACAGGACTACCATGTGATCCAGCAATTCCACTTCTGAATACATACCCCCAAAATTGAAAGCAGGGTCTCAAAGAGATACTTGTACACCCACGTTCATAGAAGCAGTATTCACAATAGCCACAATGTGGAAGCAACCCAGAGTCCATCGACAGGTGAACTCATAAACAAAATGTGGTCTATACAGTGGAATGTTATTCAGCCTTAGAAAGACAAATTTGACGTACATGCAACATGGATGAACCCTGAGGACTGTCTGCTGAGTGAAATAAGCCAGTCACTAGAAGACAAATAATGTATGATCCCACTTACATAAGGTGTTTAGAGTAGTTGAAAACATAGAGATAGAGAGTAGAATGGTTGTTGCCAGAGGCTGGAGTGGGGAGGGAGAAATGGGAAGTTACTTAATGGGTATGAAACTTCAGTTTTAAGAGATGGAAAGTGTTATGGAGGTGGATGGTGGTGATGGTTGTACAACATTATGAATGGATTTAATACACTGAAATGTGCACTTATAAATGGTCAAGATGGTAAATTTTATGTTATGCATATTTACCACAATAAAAACCTGGAAAAAAAGGTATGTGATTACTTACTATGCTGCCCTCTGTACCCTAACTGGCTTTGTACACGCGTTTTAGATGTGCATACACACATTTTTATCACAGTTTATCAAACAATTGATTTAACATGGTATTAACTTAGTATTTATAAAAACCTGAGTGCTATGTAAATTAGTGTATATATAAGAAGATTTATAGATACACATTACTGCCCTGGCCTGTTTGGCTCAGTGGTTAGAGCATCAGCCTGTGGACTGAAGAGTTGCAGGTTTGATGCCCGGCCCCAGACAGGGTCGTGCAGGAGGCAACCAGCCAATGTGTCTGTTTCACATCAATGTTTCTCTCTCTCTCTCCCTCAGTCCCTTCAACTCTCTAAAAATCAATGGAAAAATATCCTCGGGTGAGGATTAACAAACAAACAAACCAAATATATATATTCACAAGTGGGAAAATGCTTAGTATATAATATTGAGTACCAGGATCAGAACACAAAACTGTGTACTGTGGTGATCTCATATCTGTAAAAACATGCAGAGAAAATAAACTTATAGGAAATGTAACAAAATGTGAACAGTGGTTATCTGTTGGTAGCAAGTTTGCAGGTAACTTTTCTGTGAAACACTTTTGGCAACAAACATGTACTATTTCTATAATTAGAAAAATTTTCATATAATGAAAAATAGTCATAAATTTGATATTTTATATTTAGATAACACTGGATCAGGTGTCTCTTTTACACCTGATCAAAGAGTTGACTGAATATTCCTGAAGAAAATTTGGGAATCAGGCTCCTGATCAGGACTATTCCAATATTATGAACTAGTTTCTAAAGATAACTAAGATCTGTTTTAACAATATTTTGACTTCCAGAACCTTTGGAAGGCACATACTCTGCTGTGAATTGGAGGTCTGCCAGCTGAGGCAATACAGCTGAACAATGAGGTTTAGAAGCCTTTCTTCCGTTCGTATTGGTAGCACGTTCTTACCAAGGTGTAAATACCACAGCTAGTGAAGTGGCAACATCAATTAGCATGGGGAAGCATGTTGGGGGAAGGAAGGAATGGTCACTAGAATGGTCATGGGCTATGACGGCAGGTAAAAGGCAGGTGGATTCCCCGTCAGGGCACATGCTGGGGTTGTGGGCTCGATCCCCAGTAGGGGGCGTGCAGGAGGCAGCAGATGGATGTCTCTCAATCCCTCGCCCTTCCTCTCTCTCTCTCTCAAATCAATAAAACATCTACCTATATCTCTATATATTCATATTTATATCTGTATATATATATATATTTTTTGTTACTCCTTACCCGAGGATATATTTTCCTTTTCTTTTTTTTTTTTTTAGAGTGGAAGGATTGAGGGAGAGAAACATCGATGTGAGAGAGACACATCGACTGGTTGCCACCCATACAACCCCAACCGGGGCCAGGGACAAATTGCAACTGAGGTACGAGGTATGTGCCCTTAGCAGGAACCAAACCCGGGTCTCTCTGGTCCGTGGACCGGTGCTCCAAGCGCTGAGCCAAACTGGCCAGGGTGAAGTTTCCATTTTTTGGCTTGAATTCTCATTGACCATTTTGGTTGGAGAAAGAGAACTCTCGCGCCCACATGGTATGAGGGGGAGAAGTCTTAGCTGAATGATGCTGAATAAGAATTAAATAGGACATTTGGAATATAGGGGCAAGTGAATTAGGGAGGGGAGAGAAGGAGCAGTAGGTCAAGTGTGTGTGTGTGTGTGTGTGTGTGTGTGTTTGTAGTCATGGAGAGAAAGTCTTAATGAAAGGCGAGAAGAATTCTGCTGAGGTGATGGAGTGATGGTGGTAACCACAGAAATTCTCTTTTCTGCTGATCTGTGCTACATTGTATATGAGCATCCCACCTCCTAGTGGACATTACCTTGAATTTTCAGTAAAGAATTTACTATATACTATGCCCATGAGTGAGCAGTTCTTTTGAAAAATCAGGAAGAAAAGGTTATATTTCATGAATGGGTTGACATAAAGAGGAGAGAAGGGAACGACCACAAGAAGAGAATTGCAAGCAACGATGTCAAGGTAAAACGTAAATCTTCCAAGAATCCCCAGGAATACTGAGAGGCACGCTGGGCTCCCCACTGCAGTGAGAATGAGATTTTCAATCAGAATCTCAGAGGCGGTGTCACCTCAGTTGACGTCTGTGTTACAGTTGAACTTCGACAGAAGCAGATATTTAATAGTCAACACTTCAGATTGATTGATTAATTGATTTTTGTCTAACCAAATGCCTAGCCCTGGAAGAAGCGCAATCCAAAGTTTAGATGTTTATCAGTTCACAGGTTTCGTCTTTCCCTGCTTGTTCTAAGTAATACGATTTGTAGCTGAGATTTGCAATGGGCAATTATCTGTTCTCCTGCCAATCTTTAAAAAATATAGGCATGGGAAGAAAAGAACCATAAAGACGTTTAATCAGTTACAAGAATGGGGTTTATTTACCCGTCCTGGGTCATGTTTTCCAAAGAGCCTTCAGAGAGTTTAAGCTGATTAATATTTTTCATGTCAAAACCACATAATCACAATTCATCCCATTAGTATTCTCATAATCTTACAGCATAGGACAGAGCAATCAATTTATCACTAAAATTTCATTTGTTTATTACCCAAACAAATAAAAGAGCAGACTTGGAAATTATGTCAATGCTCTTAGCAGTGATTTTTTGGGCTCTTCAGTTCCCTTGGTAATTGAAGTGTTGGATCCAGGATCTCTCTATGTGAGAGCCAGATCCCTGAGTGTCACAATGGAGTCCATCCTGACTATCAGCTATTAGTCAAGGCATTTAAAAGTGAGGGTGAGAGATCTCAAGTTTGGACAATGCAGTTTTTTATTCATAAGTTTAGAGGGCTTTCTTTTCTAGATGACTTTTCCCCTTTCCACTGTGTTTTTTATTAGATGATCTCATTTTACTGGGACCAACAAGGAAAAATGAGTACACAGGGATTATCTGTGCTTAAAAATGCACATTTATAGAAGTGGAAATTCAGGTTGAAATATTACTAGACAAACCAAATATGGCATATGAAAAAAGCAGTAGAAAGTAGGAGACTTGGCTTTTACTTTGTATTTTATTTCTTGCAAACTCTGGGATGTTGGGAAAGTCCCTTTAGCCTTTCAACTCCTCATTATCTAATCTGGGTGGGGATAGTAATATATTTCCTAGCTGAAGACACAGGATTGAAACAGATGATCCCCTGCCTGCCCTAGCTATAGAGCCCTTTCCCTCTATAGCCACTTAATTTTCTTCATAGCAATTATCCCCACCTGATATTTTACTATATATGTTTATCTTTTTAAAAATTTTTATTCCTCATCCGAGGATATTTTTACATTTATTATCAGATAGAATAGGAGGAAGGGAGGGAGAGAGACAGAGAGAAACATCAATGTGATAGAGCCACGTCGATGGGTTGCCTCCCTCACGATCCGACCAGGGCCAGGGACGAACAGCAACCGATGTACGTGCCCTTGACCAGAATCGGACCCGAGATGCATTGGTCCGCGGGCCGATGCTCTAACCGCTGAGCCAAACCGGCCAGGGCTATGTTTATCTTTTTATTTTCTGTTAATCCAAATAGAAAGTAAGCTCCATGAAAACAAAGTCCTCTCTGTGTTATTGCCAGGACTAGGGCAGTGACTGGCACACCGTGTATGATCAATAACTATTTGTTGAAAAGATGAATCTTAGCTGTAAGACCCAGGATTAAAAACAGAGTCTGATGCAGCCTGGTGGCTAAGCTCTGTTGTAAAGATGCCGTGGTTCAAATCTCACCACTTTCTGGCTGTGTGACCTTGGGTAAGCTAATTAGCTGCTTAGGGCTTCCATTGTACCTTTGTTATGGGTTAAATGGGTCTATTAATAGTACCTAACTAAGTAGTTATGAGAGTAAATAAAATAGTTCACATAAAGTCATCAGCACAGGGTCTGAGTTCATTGTCAGTTGTTGCTATGAGTTCCTAGATTCATAAAGCATGGACTCAGCTTCTCCAAGCCAGGATGAAAAAATTAGATGATACCACAATAAAGACTTACAATGACAAAAGTTCGTTGTTGTCTCATAATAAATGCTCTCTCCTGGTGTAGTGATGTTTGCACTTCTGAGGAGGGAGGGATGCAGGCTGAATGAAGGGTCTTTCCCAGGAAGACCTCCTGTGCCCATCTCATGGTCTTCATGCATGCTTAAAGTGACGGTGGTGAATTACTCTTGAGCCCATGGGTTCCGAGGAGCCCAGGTGGATCACTATTTAGACAGAAATGACAGTGGTGGTGTTGCTGGGGCCACAGGCTAACTGGGGAAGAGGACAAAGTCCAGTGGCCCTGAGCCTCTGGGGGACTTAGCAGGATGGAATGTGCCTCTGCTCAGACCCAAGCCTGGTCCCCTGCTGCCTTAGATCTATGGAAACCCTGATAGCAGAAGGAGATTAGGGACGTGGAATAGACAAGGAAGGGAGCTAACATTTACTTAGCACCCCTTATTTGTCAGGCACTGTTAATAATGTTATAAGTTAGCTAGTCTATAATAACCTTTGAAATACTATGCATTTTGCTTATTTAATAGCTAAAGACCTGAGGATGAGGAAGGTTAAATAACTCACTTAGGGTCAACAGCAGGTAAAGGATGGTTCAGAGGTTTGAAGCCAGAGCCTCTGGACTCCAGAGACTGTGTATTTCAATATGACAACCTGACCTCCAGAGAAAGGGTCAGGGCCCTGGTGGCTCAGCACTGGGATCTACGGAGCCCGTGTGGAGCTCGAGCAGGAGGAGGGGACACTGAGCCAACGGCTTTCTCAGGCGGCTCCTCTGTGTTTCCATCCAGCTCAGCATCCAATCTGGACACAGCCTAAGGTAGAAACACAGTCTGGTGGAGAGGCAGACTTGTGGGAACCGGAGACAACGTTCCTGCCCCATTCAGGCCCTTCGATCCCCAAGACTGTGCTGACTCAGGTGTTCCTCCTGCACAGCCCCACACATCACGTGTGAGTGTACCTAGCTCTGTCCCTGACCATTGCTTTCTACCTATCTTCTTTTGTGTCTACTCTCATATGTCATCTCCTTGAGTGCAGGAAGAGTAGCTCGGTCATCATTTTGTCCCTAGTACCCAATACACTGCCTGGTGTCCATGGCTGCTAAAGAGTGGAGTGAGGGGAATGGATGAGAGTAATAGTTGGAGTTGGTCTTGAAAGTATCAGCAGCTTCTGCCTTATTTCATATCAGTGACCATGGGAAGGAAGGACACTTAGCATGGACGTTGCCCCTATGGCACTCTCTTTGGTTAAGCATAGTATTTCAATGAACTGCCAGCAGTTTTTATGTGTCTGATATAAACTCCTGCCCTGAAACCCGGGTTAGGGAGGCAGTGTAGTGGAGTAGTTACCAGCATGGACTCTGGATCCAGTCTGCACTGAAACCTGTTCCACCATTTCCTGGCTCTGCTTGACCTCGGTAAATTTACGTGAACTCTGTACCTCAGTTTTCTCACCTGTAAAATGGCAATGCTTGGAGGATTAAATGAGTTAATACACAGAACACACTTAGAACCATGCATAGCACTTAGGAAGCATTATTGAGTGCGATGATGATGATGATGATTGTAATGCAGATTTCAAAACTTTGAGGATTTGCCTGTCAAATTAGATACACTGAAGCCCATCGTACACAGCAGTTTCCAGTACTAAAGAAATTAAAAAAAGAAAAAGACATAAATAAGTTGATGTTGTGAGACTCCCCTAGATTCAGAGTGGAAAGACCTACCACTGGAGCAACATGATCTTGGAAAATTCCCAGCAGCCTCCGGTCTCAGTTTCCTTTTCTTTAAAATGAAAGTATTGCATTAGATCAAGGACGGCAAGTGAGTCCAAGCAAGGTGCTAATCCACCTGCCCGTGACCAAGGAAGGCATGGCTAATAGATACCAGCACACTTTCCCGGGGCTCAGAATTTGTCCCGACACTCCGGCCAGGAAGCCATTGCCAGTTAGTTGCTTGTTGTTGGTAAATGAAATAAACCGATACCCTACTTGTATCATATGCTCCCGAAGGTCCCTTCCAGCTCTAAATGTCTGCGATTTAATGACTGAGAAGTGAGTAAATGTGTTAGAAGTTGATTTTTGTAGATTTAATATTGCTGGCATCAGGAACGTTCCAGGAGGCCCCAGGATTTAGGAAAATAGGAGAACTTTCTTCACAGTCAGGATGAAAAACTTCTCTCACTGTTTACCATCATCCTCTTGTCTGAAAAGAACTCTGGAGAGGCCACAGAAGACCCAGGAAGGAGGAAGTCTGGGTGTTGGAAATTCATTCTTCTTGCTATTGCCCCAAACTGCTTTCTGGAAGGCTCTAATATACCTCCCAGGTGGGGGTAGGCATTTTGTCCTGGAACCCTGAAGATGCTGGCATGGACTCCTGGTAGACACTGAGGCATTTAAACAGGAGGGTTTCCCAAGAACCGGTCTGGGTCGATCTATAAACTGAAAGTGAGTGTACACAGGGGAGTAATCAGAGGTCAGTCAGTAACCTTTTCTGGCTTCTATACGAGTCTGGAGATGTTTTAATAGGACTTTTTTTCTTTTTTTCCCCACCAGAAGCTGATCATTGTGGTAAGCCTGGCTTTGTGGAAAGGTATCCTTTATTTAAAGTTTGGAATTCAAGCCTGCTTGTAGAAGTGCGTTTTAGAAAAGTGGTGATGTGGATGTTTTTTAAAGGATGTTGTACGTTTTGAGGGCTTTGGTTCCAAGTTCCCCTTGCCTCCTCATGTCACTGGGATTTCATTTTTACTCTGGAATCGGACTGCCTGTAGCACTCATTTCTGTTCGCGTCTGTTTTAGGGAACAGTTTCTGTCTATGTGAGACTGGTGGACAGCAACTCCTGAGAAAGTAAGCATGGTAGGACCAGAGGAAGTCAGTGTTTCGACAGCATCAGGAAGGAGAATTGTGAACATTCAGACAACTTCCATCCTGAATCTTATTTTCATCATTTGAAAGTTTCTTCCAGTGTCTAAATAGCAAGACTGCTCCATACATGAAAAACAGACTGAGTTTTCTTCCTTTTAACAGGATAAAGCAACTATTTCAGCTCTCTACCCATTCGGAGAGAAATGTTTTGTGAGGGATCTGGGTCTAGAGTTCCACGTTCATCAAGAACCAGTACACGCCCTGGCCGGTGTGGCTCAGTTGGTTGGAGCATCGTCCCGGGCACCAAAGGGTCACTGGTTCGATTCCCAATCAAGGCACATGCCCAGGTTGTGGGTTCAGTCATTAGTTGGGTGCGGATAGGAGGCAACTGATCTATGTTTTTCTCTCTTCCTCTCCCTCTCCCTTCCTCTCTCTCTCAAATCAATAAAAATATATATTTTTTTCTTAAGAAAAGGAAGAACCAGTACAACGTTCTTGACTCCTCCCTGTGAGAGCAGCGAGTGGAAAACCTTTCTTATTTTATTGTTTTGTAGTAACTTTATTGACTACAAAGAAAGTCCACATGCTTGTATTAAGTATACCATTTATAATTGCACGTTTTTTGGGGGCAATTTTGAAAAATCCAACTTTCCCAATGCTGACCTGGAAATGCAAAGAACCCTTTCTCTGGGAATGCTTGTACTTCTGGAGCAGTTTTGGGCTTTCCTGAAAGTTAGATTTGTTTATTCTTCTCATTTGCAATTTAAAAAAAAGATAGGAAACTCTTGCCCTGGCCACATGGTTCAGCTGGTTGGAGCACTGTCCCGTACACCAAAAGGCTGTGAGATTGATTCCTGGTCAGGGAACATACCTAGGTTGCAGTTCAATCCCGGGTAGGGGTGCGTGCGGGAGGCAACCGATCGATGTTTCGCTCTTACATCAGTGTTTCTCTCTCTCTCTCTCTTCCTTCCTCTCTCTCTAGAATCAATTAAAAAAATATCCTCAGGTGAGGATTAAATAAAAAAGGAAAGTCTTTATGCTTTGTGGTCTTTGAGACAGTAGGTAAACCGAGAGCCCCCCCCACCCCCCCGCCCAGCGGCAGCAGGAAAAATAGATGACGTAAACCAGCTCTTGGTTTAGAGCTGATAGAGTAAGGTAAGTAAAGTGTGCCTGTGGGTTTTCTCGTTCCACCGGTTTTGTAAACAACCCCCCTCTCCACCTCATATGTTAGTATCCCTGTATGTCTCTGTCATTACATTTGTCAAAACTTTGCTTAGGAAAAGCAAATGAACGCGATTGACTCACTAGCTCTAAGGGGCAAGTGACTGGTCAGCCTTAAAGGGCCCCCTCACTGGCTAGCAGCCTGCTCTGTTCTGAAATCCCTCTGTGAGGAGCTGATCAGCCAGCACAGTGATCACAGGGACAGCTCACATTTTCTTTTTTTTTTTTCATCCTCACCCGAGGACATTTTTGCATTTATCTTCAGATAGAGTGGGAGGGAGAGAAGGAGGAAGAGAGAGAGAGAGAAACATCGATGTGAGAGAAACACATCGAGTGGTCACCACTTACATGACCCCAACCGGGGCCGGGGACAAGCTGCAACCGAGGTACTTGCCCTCAGCGGGAACCGAACCCGGGACTCTCTGGTCCTCAGGCCGATGCTCTAACTGCTGAGCCAAACTGGCCAGGGCTTGCTGACATTTTCTGAGCACGGACTATGTGTCAGGCGTTGTGCTAGGCACACCGTGCACCCTGTCATTCAGTCCCATGACAGCCTGACGCATTTGGGATCACTGTCACTCCCATTTTACAGGCGGGGCGTTCGAGGCTCAGGCTAATTAGATAACTGCAGTTGCCGGGGCCCACGCAGCCAGTACCTGCTGGAGCTGGGATTAATGCTATGTGCTCTTAGCCAGCTTACTATCAACAGCATTCCAGCATTTTTCTAAGGACAACTTTTGAAGGTTGTTGGAAGACATAGTGAAATATCATAACTGATAAGAGATACAGAGGGAGCTAAATGTCCCCTTTGTTTGGCCTATAAATGACTTGTAACCCATTCTCATGGGCCTCCGCTTCCTCTTCCATTCGATTATGTTTTTGTCTTGAACTCAGTGGGTTCTCCTCAAAAGTGTGATAAGAAATCTGAGAAGGGAACTTCCCCGGAGAAGAAAGGAACCACGGCAGGTAGACAGCAAAGGTGGAGATGAACAAACAGAGAGGTAGCCCTGAAATCTAGATCACTAGTGTTGTACTCCGGAGGGAAACTTTAATAAAGCACAGCGAGAATTCAGCCCTCCTCCTCGTTTCTCATATTGGGTCTATGTGTGGGGATTACAACCTGAATCTTCTTAGGTGCCTCTGGTTCCTGACACAGCAGCAGCCTTTGAATCGTGGAGTGTTTTCTCCCCGCTGCTTAATCTCGGAGCAGCCAACGGGAGGAGTTTTAACTTTATCTGTTCCAACCACACTCCCATTTAACGCCTTCGTATCAGGAAGCAGCTTCCATGCCGTTGCAGGAGGCGGGTTTGCTGGTGCGTGTGCACTTTCGTGGGTGCGCCCGGACCTTCCTGAAGGTGCGGGAACAATGGGGAACAAGTGGGAGGGTGGGGACCTATACTGTGTAACACACCGAAGGCACCAAGGAGGCTGCGTTTGTTGTGAGTTAAAAGGTTTATACAAAGATTTTCTTAGTAATGTCTAAGATTGTAATAGGGTAATTAATCTTTCTAAGTGTTAGTGCCAGAGTATGGGATCAGCTATTATCCCTGACTGCAGAAGAATCCTTTGTGTGTTGCTATGAGCAGGACTAGGTGAAGAGAATACTCAGGTTGCCAAACAAAGATATGGCTGCAGTTGGCTTGTTGAGGTTTTTAAATGCATTTTCTGGTGCAGGTAAAAGAACCCTTGTCTCTATGGGACTATCAGTGCCCTTTAATAGCCATTGAGTTGAAGGGAAAGGCAGAGAAATAAATACACATACTTTGTGCTTTTTATTCTTTAACAACCGATTATTACTATTTTTAAGATAATGACAGGCATATTCATTGGAGACCTTATTTTAAGTGGGAAAATACAATTTACTGAAAAGAAGGACCTGCCTTGGCCAGTTTGGCTCAGTGGTTAGAGTGCCAGCTGGCAGACTGAAGGGTTGAGGGTTCCATTCCTGGTCAAGGGCATGTACCTGGGTTGCATGTTTGATCCCCAGCCCTGGCGGGGTTGTGCGGGAGACAACCAATCGATGTGTCTCTCTCACATCGATTGTTTCTGTCTTTCTCTCTCTCTCCCTCCCTCCCTCTCACTCCCTCACTCCCACTCTATCTTAAATAAAAGTAGAAGGACTTTCAGGAATTAAGGCAAAGGGTTTCATCTAGTTCTAAAAGTTCTGCTTCTTTCTCTTTCCTTAATCTGAGTTAGGTGAGACTGGCCAAACAATGCAACAAGTAAACAAAATTCGAAGAGAAAACACCACAGTGAATGAGACTTAGTATAGTCTTTATGCAGGATGATTGACATTTCATATAGCCTATCAAAATATTGATTACAAATAGATGGTGTTCCCCCCCACCCCCGCCCCGTGTAGTTTCTATATGTATTTAAAAGAAAAAAAAATTCAGAACAGACCATACCATGTGAAAACCCTGAGGGTATAATGATCGTGTTGCCATCCAGCCAATGGCCTCTCCTCTGGCTTTGCTTAAACTTCCCTTGACTTTGATGAGGATTTTGGCTCTGGTTGTCTACATGAAGCAGTTATTCAGAACTATATGTCTGTTGGTTTGGCAATTGGTTGTAGTTACTGCTACTGTTCCCAAATTGCTCCAACTAGTTTGTTTATATAATTTTCAACTGCTCGTATCACTGCCTGGGTAGAAAAGATGTCTCCACTGAGTCACAACTCTTTCCCTGTTCGTGGGGCCATGCCCTTTGTCCTGACTCCACGGTTTTGACGGGCTGTTTACCACAGGAAGAGCCACTAAGTTTGTTCTTCCTTGAACAATGTCTGCATTTGGGCATTACATTCTACTTGTTTGAGATCTGCCAGAGAACACTGATGGGTGGTGGGGAGACATTCCGTAATTTGCATTTTAATTGAAGTGATATGAGAATGATGACTTAAACAAGACGTGACCGGTGTTTTTCTGTGTAGGACAAGATGACGTGTTTTCTGGCGAGTTTTACGGAGTGAAGAAGAACTGGGCTGGGTGTTCTGGTGATGTTAAAGTCGCATTAGTGCTTTAGTTACATCTAAAGCAGTTATATAGTTATATCTTGATCAAGGCACCAAACTTCTAGTCCCTAAGCTGATAGGAAGAGGCCAGTGGAGACAGGAGAAGTGCTCATGAAAGTAAGAGGATGATCAGGGTGCATGTGAGTATCAGTCAGCCTGCATGCCACACGAAATGGTTCACGCAGCAGCTTGGGCTGGGGCACTTGCCAGTGTGGCCCCCATATATTAGAGGATGCTCTCAAGTAACAATCTCCGACTGCTGCTGCTGTGGGAGGCATACTACCCAAGGACAGTCATGATATTACTCAATGGAGGTCAAATAAGAAGTTGTGTTTCCTAGCCAAAGGGTTTTTTCATGCTCTCCTCATTCATACCATGCAGAACACAGATCGTGGTGGAGGAGGGATGCATCAGCCTAGTACAGGTAAAAAGCGAGTGAAAGAGTGGCAGTGTCAAGCAGTCCTTCCCGTCAACAAGTGAAAGCTTCAGACAACTTTGTGACACTTTGTATATTTTGCACAGCCTACTGATGGGAGAAAAACATCCTGGAGAAATACATTAATAAAAACTCAAGATTTGAAATGAGTATTTAGCCTTTGTGGATGAAAAGCCTGAGCTTGTGGGACAACTCTTTGGGACAAGCATACAGAAATTATTGCAGAGCAAGATAGGGACATGTGCTCTCTGGAGAGTTCAGGTTGAAGAGGAGACAACCGGATATTGAGGTTAGGAAACGTTGTATAATTCCTCTTGTTGGTTCACGTTAGTGTGTACACACGGGTCCTATTTCAGAGTGTTGATTTTAACATATCCTCTTTTCTTACTGAAACTCTTTGTGTTGTTGAGTCCCTGGTCTGGGTGGACTCTTTTCGACTATTCCAGGTAAGATTCTGGGTTCCACATTGGGCCAAATGAAGAAGGATAAGCTCAAACAGAAAGCTGCTTCAGCAAGCTTCCCTCCTGGGTGTGTGTGCTCCATTCCAACGTAGGTGGGCAGACGTAGAGTGAATCTTCATCTGTACAGCATTTGAGATTTGTCAAAGACAGGCTGTCCATGTGGGAGGGTAAGATTCTTTTCATGGGCTTTTTTTTTTTTTTTTTTTTTGGCCATTATATAGATGAAGAAAATGATAGAATAAAGAGAGTGAGATTGGGAGAGGGTGGGCTTGACTCCCCCTGATGGGGACGCAAGATGGAGAAGATTTTATTCTGTCACAATCATTTCTCTTCTCGCTAATAATAAGGTCAAGTATCCATATGTTGGAGTTAAAAAAAAATTTCAGTTCTTCCGTGAGTTCATGGCAACTCCAACGCACATCACCAAGAATAGTGTAAAGTAAACAATCAACCCAATGATGGGAAAAATGACACATTCTCACATTATTTATCACAGTCGCTCATGTTTCAAAAAATTTTCAGTTACAGAATCATTTTATAAATGTCAATGTATTAATCAACTCAGTTTATGATAGTCCTGGAAATTTCTTCATATCAAGCAGAGGTAAGTCATAATGCCATTTTACACAGAGTTTTTTTCTTTCATCCTTTTAAGAATTTAAATTTGTTTTTAAAGATAATCCATGGCCATAGTAAAAAATCAGACCGTGCAGCAAAAAGCACATTGTCTAAAAAAATCAGAATATACAAAAAAGTACGTAATGGAAATTGAGTTAGAATGACTTTTTGAATTTTTGAAAACTTTTTGAGCATAGAGTTTTTGTGCAGCTCTCTTGCATTTTTTAAATAAAGAGAAATCTCAAATATATGCATTTAATTTGGAAGCTTCTTCTTTTGTTCTGTTCTTTTTTTTGTTTTTAAGCTTAAGAGTATTGATCAAATTGGTATACTTCTTAATAGCCTTAGAGATTTTTTTCTAATCTTGGAAAATGGTCTACCAGGTGAAGTTTCGGGAGTATTATACATACAATTTTAAAAAACGAATCTACTGTCTTTCTCAGGACTAACCATTCTTGCTGGTTCCTTTGGTTCCTTGTAGACACCACAGAGCTTTATACGTGTTAGGTATGTATATTCGTGAGTCAATGGCGTGGCTGCTGGTCACATTTCCAATCCCCAACTAGAGATAATAATGTACCACTAAATAGAAATCTCAATTCCCATTTTACAATCCAGCTCCGGTGTTAAAATATATAGTTCTTTGAAGAAGTCCTCAGTTTAGAATTCTTCCTTCTTCTTTCCCTCCCCTGGTTCTCTTCCCCTCTCTCTTTTCCTTCCTCCCTTCCTCTTTTATTCTCTTGCTTTCTCCTTTCTCTCTTCCTTCCTTCCTTTCTTTTCTTGCTAATTGTTTATATAACTTTTTAAAAAAGGTAGATGAAAGGTCTTATTTTTGGATTTAGTGTGAAGTAGGCTAATAAACACACACAATAAGGTGCTGAGGAAAAATAATTTATAAATTATAAAATCCCCAGGAGTAATTTTATGAAGAGGACTAGCAATTTTATTATGCTATGTGTATATTTCAACATACATTCACATGCCACAGGCTTAGGCATATGACTACTTTTATTGCCCAATGCTTACTCATGTTTCAGGAAAGGGCCTTGGGATCATTCAGTTCATCCATCTCATTTTATAGAAGTTAGGCCACTTGCCCAGGGTCACCAAGATATATTTGTCAGAGTGGTGTGCAAAACCCAGTCATTGGACTTCTAAGCTCCCCCATTATATCATGGGGTTATACATTTGTTTTGCATGATCTTTTTTTCAAAACTTATTTTGAACCAAACAAACTCTAACGAAAAATTAAAAGAAATATTATGGTAAATACTATGATCACCAATATACCAATATAATCTTCTTCGTCATTTGTTAACATTGGTTTCTCTCCTGTGTTTATGTATGTATGCATATGGATATGCATATCATTTTCTACACTTTATTTTTCCTTTTTTCTAAGATATTTGAAAGGAATTTGGCAGCATCACTCTTAAATAGGCTGTGTCTTCTAAGAACAAAGGCTTTCTTCTACATAAGCACAAGAAATTATCCCAATTTAACATTGACACAATATATTAATATTATATCATTGGTATTATGCTCTATATTATACATTGTTCTATGTATCATTGTGCTCAATATTATGTATTCAGTTCACATTTAGATTCCCCAATTCTCCTTGTAATGTCTTTTAGTTCTTCTTTTTCAGGCTAGTGATTTGAGTAAGGATCCCACTTTGCATTTAGTTTTCATGTATATTTAGTTTCTTTTAATCTGGAATGATTCTTCTATCAAGTTTTTTAGAGTCCTTTTTAAGTTTCCAGGAGTCAAGCCCATTGTTTGGATGACTTTGGATTTGTCTGATTGTTTCCACTGGATTAGCATCAAGATAAGCAACTTTTAAGGCAGCAACACTCCAAAGGTGATGTTTTATACTTCCCATAACATCACATCAACAGGAATATATTGTCAGATTGACCTATTGTTGAGGCTACCACTTACATTAAAAAAAAATCTTTGTGGACAAAGACATTTAAAGGCCACAAAAAACAAAATGAGAAGAAGTTCATCTCACCGAAGATTCCTGTATATTTGATATAGAAAAAGTCATGCAGTCAACATAACTTAGAAGCCAATTTTGAATCACTCAAAGTAGTGTGTCGTGCATCGTTGGCATTTAAATATTGCCTGTATTAAAAAAAAAGTGGTATCTGGGCTTTAGTTTACTCACTGTCAGTGTAGATTTATTAATAAATATCTGAGGTTGGATCACAGTACAATCTTAGTTTCTCTCTTCCTTCTATATAGAAATTGCTTTTTTCTTCACCCCATCCTATGTATTTCTACATTTTGAAATATTAAACATCTCATGTCATTTTATAACTGGAAGAATGCTCAAGGATATCTTTAATGTATTGTAAGGCCCAAGTCAGAACAGCTTTGCTCATTTCTGCGAAGCATAGAATGGTATTAGTTCTGAGAGCATGGTTTCATAATAGGGACTCAAAGTGTTAAGTGTGTATGAGGTGTACTGCATCGATGTGAAGTCTGTGTTCAGGACTCACAGGGGCATATTTCAGAAGTGAAAAGGTGGCCTACTTTACATATAGCAATGGATCTTCTTCTATCTCCCATCCTCAACCAAATTAATCAGTATTGCTGAAGGCTTTGCTATCAACTGACTGTGATTTAACCATTAATTCTTGACTGAAAAGCTTGAGTGCTAACCTTTTGAGGAGGAGTTACAATGCCTTTAATTATGGCTGGAAAGAATCTACAGCAGAACGCGAAGGTGTTTTGGGAAGGTGTTTTGTTGGGTTGTGGTGGTGGACACAGGGAGGGCTTTCCTTAGACCTCACAGATCATGCCACGATTTGACTGACATATTTTATTGTTTTAAACAAAAAATTATAACATAAATATTTCTCTTATAGCAAATTTATAGTAATCATATTTTAATGGCC
Source organism: Tadarida brasiliensis (assembly GCA_030848825.1). Taxonomy (NCBI): domain Eukaryota; kingdom Metazoa; phylum Chordata; class Mammalia; order Chiroptera; family Molossidae; genus Tadarida; species Tadarida brasiliensis. The sequence continues at coordinate 80,134,216 of CM061264.1, forward strand.
ACACAAGATCCTGTTATAATGATGATCCATAATTTATTTAATGTTCCTTATTTTTGCTTATATAGATAGCGTCTATCATAAATCATGAATTTGTAACTAAAGATTTTCCTGCATTTCAAAATATAACCTTGGGGTTGTTGTGAATATTGATACATAGCTCTGCCAAAAAGTAGTAGAAGGTTATATTTCTTTTATCAGTATATGTGATTGTACAATATATATGTGAAAATATGTAAAAACTTTACCATCACTCCTGGCTGGTTTGGCTCAGTGGTTAGAGCATTGGCCCACAAACCAAAGAGTCGCAGGTTCAATTCTGGTCAAGGGCACATACCTCGGTTGCGGTTCCTCCCTGGCCCTGGTTGGAGTTGTGTGGGAGGCAACCAATCGATGTGTCTCTCCCACACTGATGTTTCTTCTCTCTCTCTCTCTCCCTCCCTCCCTCCCACTCTATCTGAAGATAAATGGAAAAATATCCTCATGTGAAGATTAAAAAAAAAAACAAAAAGAAAAAAAAACTTCACCATCAACATTGTGTATTATATATTTTTTAAAAGACTTTGCTAATTTTATAGGCCAAGCTTAAACGTGTCTATCTTAACTTGTATCATTGGAATGCTATGAAGGTACAACCTTTACCATGTTTTATGACCTGGATATAGTACCTCTTTCATAAATAGCTATATGTCCTTGCTCACTTACCTTTTGGAGTTTTGATGGTTTTAATATTATATTTTATGTATTTTTAATAGAACACTGATAAAAATCAATGGGCTCTTTTATCTATTATAGTATTTTTTCCCTGGTTATTTACCTTTTACTTAACCCAATTTTATCTTTGTCTTCTTTACCAAGAGAAGGACATTTAAACTGTACAAAGTGAAACTAACATAGGTAAAGTTAACTGAAGTCCAAGAAGGTGAGAAGCATTTTGCTTATTCTATTGTGTGGAGCTACTTCTCTGATTACTTTTCACGGTAATGAAAGAATTTGGAGATGCAATCATGGAAATAATATTGCCTATCTTTGAGGGAGATGGTATTTAAAAATGAACAAAACTATAGCATCTAAGTATACTATGCTATTATTTTGATAGCACTCTGGCAAAATTCTAGATGACCTGTTTATGAGAACTCTTCACGAAAGAAAACGGTGGCCAGATAGAACTAGAATGAGTCCATAAACAATAATTTATGTTAAAGTAACTAGTTTGCATGTGTTATTATATTGAAAGATAGAAAAAATTCTGTGAACATAGTCATTTTATTTCTGCAGGGAATTTATGGGAACTTTTATAATATTCTTGTAGGCAAAAAAGAGGAGTATGGCTGGGTAATATTCTGTTGGGTGGATTAACAACTGGTTAAGGGGCTCACACAATAGGATACTGATTGATGGGAGCCTCAAGTTGTGTTCAACAGGGCTCCAATATAAGCTATGGTTTAATGAACATTTTTCTAATTACTAGGATGAAGAGATCAAAGCCTTGTTATCAAATGTGCATAGGTCCCAAACTGGGAACCTTAATGAATATGCTAAATGAAGGAATCTAATTGATGGAAATCATGGTAGTAGGCATACATGTAAAGTATAATAAGCTTAGTTTAAAACAATGAATTGAGCAAGTGTAAGATGGGAGGTCTTCATGCAAGTAAAATAATTGAGTATCTTTACTGTCAGAGAACTCCAAACAAAGAGGACGATATCCTTATTGTATCAGTCAGAGTTCTCTAGAGAAAACAGAACCGATGACACACACACAGACACACAGACACACAGACACACACGCACGCGCACACACACACACACACACACACACACACAAATTGTGGGTGGGGGGCTGACAAGTCTTTAATCAGGCAGGCTGGAAATTCTGGTAGAAGTCAATGTTGAAGTCTTGAGTCTGAAGGCAGTCTGGGGTGAGAGTTCCTTTTTCTAGTGGGGATTTCATTATGGAGGGTGATCTGCTTCACTCAAAGCCTATCCTTCACAGCATCATCGAGATTGGTGTTTGACCAAAAAATTGAGTACCATAGCCTAGTCCAATTGACGTAGAAAATTAACCGTCCTAATATTATTCATGGACTATTGAGCTGAAGTGATAAAAGTAGTCATATCCAGATCAGTAATGGTCATCATTTACTGTTCTCTGCACTTGGAGCACAGCTCATAATTTGGCTTTAGTTATGGGTAAAAGATTATGAAGCTCATTTCCACTGGAACAATTCAAGTGTTGAGTTGATTGAGATGGTAAAAAGCTTGGGAAACATTCCATTTAAAGAATAGTTATAGGAACTGTGATGCTCCTTAGGAAAAATAAGACCCAGAAATGCTGTATTAGGCAGAACTCCTTGGAAATGACTCACACTGACTTACCGAAAAAGTGAAATGGATTGACTTTAACTGAAAAGTTCAGGAGTAGACCTGGCATAAGGTTTGACAGATATTCCTATATCAAGACCATACCATCTGATCTCTTTCCTCTGTCTCTTGACTCTGATTTATTTTCAGGCAAAAACCTCTCCATGAGGTGGTGCCTGAAACTTTGAGCTTGCATCATTCTAAAAGTAACAACCAACACCAGAAAGAGAACATCTCTTTCTCAAAGGGCCTGTGCAAACAACTAGAATTGTGTCTCGTTGATTTAGCTTTATAAATGCCCAATTATAAACTAAACATTGAGGCAGGAAATTTGTGTGTATTTATTGGCAGGTCTGGGTCACATACCCATTCCAGTGTGTGTACCTCCAACCCCTGCAAACAATCACATGGATGAAGAGTGAGCAAGAATCCCCAAACACCAATCACAAAGAATCTATGCACCCCTATGTTCATAGCAGCATTATTCACAATAGCCAAAATCTGGAAACAGCCTACGTGCCCATCAGTAGATGAGTGGATAAAAAAGCCATGTACACAGTGGAATACTACACAGTTGTAAAAAAGAAGGAAATCTTACCCTTTGCAACACCATGGATGGACCTGGAGATTATTATGCTAAGTGAAATAAGCCAGTCAGAGACAGACATATAATACCACATGATCTCACTTATATGTGGAATCTAAGGAACAAAATAAACTGACAAACAAAATAGGACCAGAGGCATGGATGCATGGAACAGACTGACAGATCTCAGAGGGGAGAGAGGGAGGGGGGACTGGAAGAGATGAACCAAAGAACATATATGCATATATGCATAGCCCATGGACACAAACAGTAATGTGGTGAAGGCTTGGGGTGGATCAGGGGCTGGGTGGAGGGTGCAAAGGGGAGGGAAAATGGGGGGAATTGGCAAACTGTCAACAATAAAAACAAAGATTGAGCAAGATGTGGCTAAAGGAAAATTTGATGCCATTGCCAGAAAAGGGCAGGGGAATAGTACTGGCTAGGAAAAAAAGACACCCTTCATTATAAAGGACCTGATAACTACTTTTCAAACATTTGTGGGGCTGTAATGCATGGAAAGAAGTAAGATTTTTCTATGTACCCCAAAGGAAAGAACTAGTGTTAGTGGTCAGAAGTGAAGGGGGAACAGAATGTTTCTACATAAGGAATAATATTCTCACCGAGTACCAGTATGGTGTGTTGTAACCTGTGCCCTGTTCCTAGAAGAATTTATGCAGAAACTTGATGGATATTATAGAGGCGATTCCTGTTTTGTGTTAAAGGATTGCCTAGATATATCAGACAATGCCTTCTGTTTCTATGACTTCATTATTCTGTTCTCTCTGTGTACATGTGTACCAGCGCATACATATAACCTTGTGGGTTATTACATCCCCCAGGAGAGAAATTTAATCCATTGCCAGATAGGGGCATTATTTAATGCCGATTGTTTCTGAATTGTTACTTCGGTGCCTGCTGAAATGATTCCACAGTTCTAGTTCTTGTTAATACAGCATTACCCAAGACGGAAGTAGCTACACAAATGGCACAGAAGATGTAATGCTTACGAGGGACAAGACAGTGGGAAGACATATGGGTGGGGTTCACTTTATCCTTGGGTACTGGTCACTTCCACAAACAGATAGAACATCCAATTTGCACTCTATATTTCACTTGTAGTACCAAACACAGAGAGGATGTAGATTATAAGGAAGAAATAACCCTAAAGGGAAGCCCTCGAAGATAATTCCATCATCCATAACACCAGGCACTTACTGGCATTATGACTAATAAAACTCAGCTAAAACATGTTCTAAATATTTTTATCTGCAAAAAATAGAAAATTGTAATAAAATAATGGCTGTTATTTCAAACCATGACTATAAAATGCCCCTGGGACAGAAATGCCTAATTATGAAATAAAACAACTTTTGTATCCCTCAGGCCATGTTTTCAAACTATTGCTCTCTCCAAAGTAGTCACTATAATTAGTCCAATTCCCCAGAAGAGATGAAAAATGTAGGGGAATTCATTTAGGGCTGTAGCTTAGGGCTGTGTCTTGGATGAGGACCAAATGGACTATTAAAATGTGAGGGTGAAATAAGTGTATCAGCATCATGGGTCAAAGGAATGCTTCTAACAGGAATTCCTTGACATTATCTTTGAGTCATATTATTTTTATATTTGCTTTTCAGAGGTAAGTTGAGAGTTATGAATTCTAGGAGGAGTTGGATGATCTTTGATGGAAGTTTATTCCCCACACTAGTTAGTCATGCCATGTCTTCATGCCTCAGCTTTCCTACTTCTGGAATGGGGTTAAAAATAGATGCCTATTCAGAAACACAAAGGCTTAAAAAACACACACACAAACAAATGGGCAACCATTGGGGGGAAACATCAAGATTTCTCTTGTTCCCCCTTGAAATATTTTGAAGAACTATAAATATTCTAGAATTATAAAATCATTATTAGGATAAATATTTTAAATTTTGCTACCTAAAATTTATTCCTACTAAATTATTTCTAAAGACATTCATTTAGAATTTTGTGCATGATTTGTTATTTCTATTTCATTTATTTATTTAAAAAATTTCTTTCTTTCTTTATTGTTTAGAGAGAGAGGAAGGGAGAGGGAGAGAGAGATAGAAATATCGATGAAAGAGAACATGGATTGACCACCTCCTGCATGCCCCCCACTGAGGATTTGGCCCACAACCTGGGCATGTGCCCTGACCAGGAATCGAACTGGTGACCTCTTGGTGCATGGGTCGATGCTCAACCACTGAGCCACAACAGTCGGACTGTTATTTCTATTTTAAAGGGAAGCATGGCAGTATAATATCTTGAAAGTGAGTCGGATACTTTCTTACTTCGGGAGACCACTACTTTCTCAAGCTAGGATGCTGTGTCTTCTATGTGGATTTCCTTTTGTTGACTTGGGATTCGTCGCTATGGCCTCATCCTCTTGTTTGTTCTCAGAGTGGGAGATGAATACAATCTGTGTCAGTCAAGGTCCTGGCAGGAAATTGGGTAATTTGAACAGAGTTTAATAAGGGGAGGATTCACAACAGTGTGTTCAGATTGTAGAGAAACCACAAGGTACAATCCAGAATGACTGAGAGGAAGAGTTCCCAGAGCCCTGCTAGAAAGGACTGTGTGGAGAGGGATGCTTGACAGAGCTGTGACCTTGAATCTAGGTACAGTGCTATCTTGTGGTGACACTGCAGAGAGGGGCCTCCTGAATGACCACCTGACCTCCATCTTTTCCTCCTTCTGAGTTCCTGTCTACTCTAGTGGGTTCTCTTCTTGGAGAGTGCAAGAAGCTTGCTGATGGACTAGTCTACACTGATTTCTGTCTACTCTCTGATTTCCTGTCTACTCTAATATGTTCTCCCCCAGTAAATCCAAATAGCAGCCAGAGTGCAAGAAGGTTGCTGACAGAGTGGTCCATAAAGTCAGCCTCCCACGACACGGTGAAGAGTGCACAGTGGACTTGGATGGGACTAACAGAAGAGATCCAGCACAGTCTGGAGTAGCTTCCATTTTCAAAAGCAGAAATGAGATAATAGGCTGCTACCGTATTCAACCAGACTGAAACAGAACCTCAGAAGTGGATGAGTAAGGTTCACTGTCTTGTTGCAAAATAAAACATTCAGGCCTTTGTCCAGGGACACAGCCTGAGAGTTTATCAAGCTATGGCTTGCTGCAACAAGCCCTCTGCATGACCTAGCACTGAGTCCCCCATATCCTTGCTTCTGGTTTTATTCTCATCTTCTGCAATGGGAAAGCAATTTGTCTGGATTTAGAAATATCACATATTGGTGACTGGCTGGTGTGACTCAATGGTTGCGCGTCGACCCATGCACCAAGAGGTTGCCAGACGGATTCCCGGTCAGGGCACATGCCCAGGTTATGGGCCAAATCTCCAGTGGGGGGCATGCAGGAGGAGGCCAGTCGATGTTCTCTCTCATCAATGTTTCTAACTCTCTCTCGCTCTTCCTTCCTCTCTCTATAAAAATCAATGAAGAAAAAAAAAAAAGAAATATCACATATTGGGAAACTTTGAAGGACACTTGTCTTAGAACCATCAGACAGTTTTCAAAAGATTGAGGTGATAAGGGAACATTAGAGGACTCAGAGATACTAAGGTGAAGCTCAGAGTAAGAGATGATTTTAAAGCTTATTTATGGCAAAAAGGGGTATCCAAGGATGTTTTGTCCCGTCTTTTTTTTCTCTCAGCAAATTCAATGGAAATGAAAGATTTTAAAGTGATTAACACTAAGTCCAGAAAACCAAACATTTTATTCTTTTCCTTTTTTTTTCTTTTTCTCTTTTAAATTAGGCAATTACTTTCTTCTGTTAGAAGGGTTTTCTGTACTTTTTAATGACTGGCTTTTCTTAGAAAGGCTAAGTAATTTCAAAAATCATTTGATAATTATTATTTATTTGTACTATCTTAAAATATATCAAATATGATAATTTTATAGAAAAACACATATCTTCAAATAACCTCTTTGTATTTTAAAGGGTCTCCTTTAATACAAAGATATGTCCATTTTTATTTCCTCCCGAATTTCTATTCCTTCTCTCTCATTCACCCTAAAACTAAATCTGGGGGAAATGATTTTAATTAACTCCATGGTTTCAAAGTTTTAACAATTTACTCTTGGATCACAGATATATTTTGAGAATACATAAAATTGTACCTGTAAAAGTATTCTGAGTCTTGAGAGGAGTTATATGGATTCAAAGTGTGGTTATTGACCCACCAAAGGAGCCATTATTCTTTAAACACAGCCATAGGCAGGGCAAAGGAAAGCCCCTCAGTGAGACGGTCATCTTTCAAAACCTGCAGTTTATTTTCCAGTTAACAAAGTAAATGGGTACTGTATGAATTGTGGACAGGGTGCCTGTGGGCATTAGGAACATTTGTGTATGTGTGTGTGTGTGTGTGTGTGTGTGTGTGTGATGCACTGTTTGACACAGGGAACAGTATAGAAATACACCTCTGGTTTTGAGATGCTTTCTAAAAAGATAAATAGAATTTGGTCTACTGGACTGGACATCCACTCAGGCTATGACGGTGATTTAAACTCTGTGGTTGCTCTAGAGTTGTGAATTCTCAGAGGTTAGTCCCTGGATTGCTCTCCAGCTCACTCTCCAGCTTATGAGCCATGGAACTATTTCCTTTCCTATTTTGTCATGACTGAGAGGTCACAAGAATCAGAAAAATCCAATTGGAGATTAGTTTTAGTCAAATGGAAACTGATAAACCCTTAAGGAGAATTAAGATAACTCTTTCTCTTTGTTTGTTTATTTCTAAGAGCTGAGGAGAAAAAAGGTTTATTGGTATCTCAAAGCATACTTGGTCTTATAAAAGCTATCAGTACAGTGAAAACCAAATTGTAGAAGAGAATTTAATTCATTTCACTGTCTCCTTTTGCTTAACTCTACTAACACACACACACACACAACAAACAAACAAACAAACAAGCAAATAAACAAAAAACCAAGCACAAATAAATCATTAGGAAAATGAAAGTCCAATTGCTGTGGAATTTCATTCTTAATAAGACAAGTGGCTTATTTCAAAAGCTTTCTATGTGGTGTGGTTGATGTGAAAATCATTGGAACAGAGTTTTTTGTTTGTTTGGTTTTGGTTTATTTAATTTTTTTGATTGGGTTTGTGGAAAAGATGTAGAAATCAGGAGAAGTTTGTGATCGACTTTTATTGGGTGACATCTTTTAAAAAATTCCATACCTGAGAACAGAGCTCTATTTCTACAAAAATTGATATTTTTAAAACTAAAAACAAGAGTTATTAAGTGTACAGCCATCTAATTTTGAAACAGCGAGGACCTGAATGAAGAGGGCAAGAACAGGAATAAAAAGGTGAGAGGGATTCAAGAGATATTGTAGAAGAGAACTGGTTGTGCATTGTGGGTGAGAGGCAAACTGAAGAAAATTCCAGTGCTTTGTGTTCATGGGTAACTGAGAGAATCATGCTAACTTTAATAGAATAAGGATGCTTGAAGGGCAACTTATTTTTAAAAGGGTGGAAGTGACCCAGCTGGTGTGGCTCAGTGGTTGAGTGTCGACCCATGCATCAAGAGGTCGCCAGTTTGATTCCTGGTCAGGGCACATGCCCAGGTTGTGGGCCCGATCCCCAGTGGGGGGCATCCAGGAGGCGGCCAATCGATGTTCTCTCTCATTAATGTTTCTGTCTCTCTCTTTCTCCCTTCCTCTCTCTCTAAAAATCAATAAAGAAAAAAGTGAAAAAAAAATAAAAGGGTGGAAGTGATGTGAGGAATCTTGACATTTGTAGATACAACTTTTGCAGCATCCCATATTTCATAGTGACGTTACAATGTTTCATCATGTATTAATTTGTAATGGAGACAACACCTTCCTTGAGTTGTGAAGATTAGAGGCAACATATATAAAGTGCTTAGGGATAATGATTATGATTGTCATCATGACAAAAATGTTAAGCAAGTATTGAACAATTCCTATATACCAATATTTTTGTAAGGTTTTTACATATGTTAACTCATTTAACTCCAGCGGCTCTATAAAGTAGGTACTGATATTATCTTATTTTACAGATGAGGAAATTGAGGATTAGGGAGAGGGAAGAAACTTGCTTGAGTCTACATTAAGTGGCAGAGCTCAGACTCAACTCAGGAAATCAGGTTCCAGAATTCATCTCCTAATCACTCTCTTCTGTAGATTCCTGGGCAGAATTGGAACTGATAATTCTACAAGGCTGGAGTGCAGCAGTACGTTTTCAGTTACTGAGTGATCCTAGCCAACAGCCCTGCATCCATACCTATACCTCAGTAAATCTCATGAATTTTAGGATGCTCAAAGAATTCTGGGAAAGTCAATGGGTCTATGAGCATAAAGGAAAAGACTAATACTTTATGTAAATTATAAAGACATATGGTCAATTCTTTAAAATATCCATGAACAAACAAACAGAATAAAAAATATCCATGAACAAGTGGATTTACAATAATGTAATCATAATTTCAATTCTCTTAAATTAATTTATTTGTCAAATATTTCTTGAGTACCTAGCACAGTGCTAAGCACTATGGGGCATTTGATGGGGAAGAAGAAAATTCCTTTTCTTAAGCTTACAGTGCAGTGAGAGAGATGAATGAAACGCAAGTACAGTCTAGTGAAGTAATACCTTTAACCATTGAAGGGCACTGGGGTTAGGGACCCTTACCCCCAGCAGCTGGTTGAAAATCTACACATAACCTTTAACTCTCCAAAACTTAACTACAAATGGCCCTTTACAACGGCAGACTCAGCCAACTAAGAATGGAAAATAGTATTTTCAGTCCGTGGTTGGGAATCTGCGGATGGGAGTGCAAAAATTCTGTGTTGAGTGTTTGGCTGGAATCTGCGGTTGGGAATGCTGCGACACTGTTGCCATCCGCGGTTGGCTGAAGCTGTAAGTGCCAAAGCTGCGGATGAGGAGGCCCAACTGGGTTGGAGAAAATCCACATAAAAGTGGAGCGCGTTGTCCAAACCTGTGTTGCTCAAGGGTCAGCTGTCCCAGGTGGAGGGAAGCACCGGGAGCACGTTAGCGGTGTTGCCTAACTGGGTCACAGGAAGTCAAATGTAATACTTTTTGGAAGAAGTTATGCAAAACACGGAACTTGAAGGATGACTAGATCAGTGCAGGCGAAAATGAGGGGACGGGAGAAGTGGGAGAGAACAGATTGTGCTTTGAGGCTGCAAGGAGTTCAGTATGGCTGAAAGATACAATTAGCGGGGACGAGCATCAGGTGGAGATAAGGCTGGAGAAGTTAGCAGCCATCAGCTGCAAAGGCTCTCCAGGTCACTGGGAGGAGTTTGACACTTATCTGGAGGGCAGTGGACCCTGTTGATGTGATTTAAGTAGAGAAGTGCAGTGATTCAGGGCCATGCTTGCAATGTATCTGGAGTATACAAATATGCTGGTCTAGTACTAACCTTGAAGGGCCTTTGGGGAGCACATTTTTATTTATACCTAATTTATATTGAGCATCTATTGCATGTGTACGGAGTTGTAAACCATATGAAAGAAAGACAAACTTGCACTTAAAATTTAGCATGCAGCATGCATGCCCTTCTTTTCTAATGAGTTCAGTTTTATTTTGGTGCAAACTTAAGGACAAATGTGTACGGTTAGATTGTTTCATTACCAGTGATTTGACCTGGGAGACAGTTTAACTTGATTTCTAGTCTTGACTGTGCTCTGTGAACCTGGGACAAATCATAGGCTTTGTGGGGTTTTTTTTTTTTTTTTTGGTCTTTTTATCTGTTACATGAGAACTTTGAGAAGATCGTCATTAAAGTTTCTGTTGAACTCTAAAATGCACCTGTTGTGGTTTGAAACTTTTCAAACATTACAGTTATGTGAAAAGTGACTAAGTTTTACTTGACACTATTGTTATGTTTTCTCCTCACCCCTCCTGGATGATTTAACTGGTAGTTTTTGTGCAGAGTGGGGGCGAAATAACAGGAGGACAGTCAAGCAGAAGAAGAATTTGGAGACCATTTTATCCATTCCCATGTGTTACAGATGAGGACACAGAGGTGCCCTAATTATGCGACTTATCCAAATTCTAGCAGTGGGTCAACAGTAGGGTCAAGTCCAGAGCCTCCAGGGCTTCTGAACCCAACCCAGTTTTTTTTTTTCACTCTGTTTTGCGGGGGTGGGGGGGGTCTCTTTCCTCACCTTTGAGAGAGCTATATAGGGTGATGTCTTAGGTAATAAATTGGGGAGAAAGTTGGGTACCATGAAAAATTTCAGATGTTTTAAAGAAGTGACTGTATCATTGCTAATTAGGGCTGCTGTTTATTTTTCTGGCTTCAAGTGGCCTAAAAAAAAAAAAAAGATACATATTACATATTATATATTTGTAAACTTATATAAATATAATGTATATCACAATATATTATGTATATATAATAATATATGTAATAATATATATTTTGCTCCCTTATTCTTCATGAATGATTCCTTCTTTTGTACTAATGTTTTCCTCTCTGGTTTCTCTATAAAAATATATTCTTTTTCCTCCTTTCCCCACCTCCAGTTCTCTTACATTAGCAACTGAATGATCTTCTTCTTAGTTCAGGAAGCTGGCAGCCTCCAATCTGCAGCCTTTAGATAGCCAGCTAATTAAGGGGAAAGCAGGTGTGGATGGGTCTATTCAGCCTGTAAATAAGTGCCAAAAATTAAAGTTATTGGTCTGTGAGTGCTAGCAGGTGGAAGCACTATTTTATACCTTTAATAGAGGAGGGGGAAGGAGAGGGGGTGGTTAGAAGACCTTACGGGTAGGGAAGGAAAAAAATGAATTTTTATAACTAAAAACTTTTCAAAAGAGAATGTGTCTATTTCTAAATCACTGTCTTGTTTTGGATTGATTCTAAGACATATAATTGCCTGCCCTAAGGGTGTAATGTTCCCTGAGCAGGGCTCCATAAACTGTATGGCCTGGGCAGAAATAATTCATGGTCTCAAGCTGGTACTGGTGTAACTCACAACTGACTGCAGACATAAGTGCCTATGTTATTTTGTGATTTCTCTTTTCCATTTTTTACATATGCTCAAATGCCCAGAGTTCCCTGTCTGCAAAACCCCTCACTTAAATACTGAGAAAAAAAATATCATCTATTGTAGCACAACTTAATGCATTACTTAATGACGTGATTTGGAAATACAGTTTATATGAGGAAATGAGTTACTGGGAGCATACTTCTCCCTTTGTCATTTCTTTTTTTTCCTCCTGATTTTCCTCCTTTCTTTTTCATTCCTTTGTGTTTAATAATTTATTTTCACATTTTTTAACTGAAAGACGTTTTTTAGTAGGGTGTTATGGCAGAAGAAAACAAAGGCATCATATATTACACATTCAAAATACATTAATACACAGCTGAAATGCTAACCCGTACAATAGAATAATTATAATGTATCTTCATTGAAATTGTACACATGGCTCTGTGATCACACTCATTAATTTAGATCCAAATGAAGCAAAATTATTCTGCACGGCTGCTGAGTTAATTTATGTGATATAAGTAAAGAAAAGTTAAATAAAGTGTGATGGAAAATGAGATTGCAGCCGGGCTATTAGGTCTAAAGGAAGAGGTTCACTCATCTCCCCAGGCTTCTTGGCCTTTCTCATCTGCAAAAGATTATTTATGTTATTGCACAAATTTGTTCATTTTAAGACTGTATATTGGAATGTCTTGATGGAAGTTCTGAAGGACCTTCATAGTAAATTTTTTTTTTTTTAATTTTGATGGGGGAAGAATAATGCACGGATGTGATAGATGCTTTTGCTTGAAACTATTCAAATGTCTAGGTAAAAGAACACAGCAGTTTTTCTATTGATATAAGCTGAATTCCTGGAAGGATGGAGAAAATGCTGTGCTATAATGGGTGGTATTTTTAGGAGTTTGAATGTCTTACAAGTAAAGTACATATTGCATATCATTTCAAGTAGACAAAGAAATAAGGTTTTTCTTTTCTTTTTTTAATTGAGGAGAAAAAAATGTGTCAGCATGATTTTGTAGTAGTACAGCGATGTATGTATATGTTTTAGAAGAAGCTACCCTGTTGCTTTCTCCCTTTCTTTCAGCCCATTTGAGGTGTTTGAAAATGGTAACTAGTTTCAATTTTGTGATCAGTGGGATGATAGTTTCTCTTACAAGACAGAGGCATGATATTTCTATATATATAGAAAAGGGACCAATGTTGAATTTAAATGCCATTTGAAGGCATCCACAAAAACCTCTGTCCTTCATTTACTGAAACTGTCATTTCTGTGAGAGAAAAGCAGATTCAGTTCAATTAGAAAAATGGTCACTGGCCTAAATGCAAGAGATGCAAAGATGAATGACAGGGTCTATCCTTCTGCCTGCTTGAATCTAATAGATTGAAAGAAAAAAAGGGACATGTGCATATAGCTAACAAACCCCACCACCAGCCAGGAGATGGTTCAAACACAATGGAGGTTCAAAGGGAAGTGCATCAGATCTAGGTGGCAGTGGGCGCAGACAGCCTTCACGAGGAAAAGGAGTCAGTAGAGTGAGAGAAAAGCAAAATGCAATGACTTTGCGGGGAGATTTCTTCACTTAGGGAAAGGAGAAGTTGAAGGACAGAGAGGAGTAATCAGAGGCACGGGGGCCCATGAGGATGATGTATTCAGTGAGTGTCAGGAAGAGAGAGTTTGAAGAAGAACAAGACCATCAGAGTCAAGTACAGCAGGATGGCTGAGCAGGAAGAGGGCAGAGGCAAGACTAGGGAGTTTGGTGTTCAGAAGGTCACTGGCTCCTTCAGTGCAGTGATGGAGGCAGAAAACAGACTGTAAGTGCTTGAAATTGGATGGGCAGTGGGTTCAGGGTGCTATTCTTTCAAGGTGAACAAGGAATCTTTTGCAAAAATTGTATGTAGTTCTTTGAGCCTTCCCTGACAGACTTCCCATCCTCATCGCATCCTCGTTTCTCCGTCATTTGCTAGGAAAATCTGGAACAGGGACCTCATTTCTCAGTGGAAATCTCTCCTTTCATATACTGACCATGAACATCTCCCTTCTATGTAAGAACTTTATTTTCACATTGACACGCTGCCTTTCTGTTATGTTGGTATGGAATAAGAAGTGGCTGTTACCATTGGTGGCGTTGGAGGTCATGATTCTGGAATATAGCAACTCCTGCATCTCTTGGCTGTACAGAGGTAGGGATGCATTGAGCTACCATATAACCCCCACTCACACTCCCTGGAATCTTTTAATAATTTCCCTTCCCTACATGGGGGCTCCATACCTCCATCTGCTTTGTACTCCTCGATCCATTCCCTCACAAGAACCAGTTGTGAAGATTGTGTAAAACTTGAGTAATATTTTGACCAGAAGAGTGGGATGGAAAGAGAAATATGAAAATAATTTAATGAAATAGAACAATTGCACATTCCAAATTCATCTAACAAACTGCTACTCTCTATTTTCATCAAGAGTGGAGCAAATGTCCATTTCCCCCCTTGCCTTTCATTTTATCCTGCCTTTGATGATGTTTTTCTTCAATACTGCTTAGTACAGAAAAATACTGCGTTGAGGATTCAGATAAATATATGGTTAAATCTTGTTCCCAAGATTCCAGATATAAGTGGTACTACTTTCTGTCACTTTTTTTTTTTAATTTAACCTTGTAGAGTATTTCATTTCCCATTTCTGTTCTGTGCCACTTGATCTATGAAATAATTTTCTTGGTTTAAGGCACTTGAAAATAAGATTTTCTTTTGCAAATCAAGGAGTGTACGAAGTTCCAAACATTCTCTCCGGCGTTATGAGATCACTTGGAAGAAAAGGGCTGCCTCAGCAGAAATGTTGTAGCTGTCACTGATTTGTGGAGACATCAAAAGGCAGTGAAGGGAGACCAAAGACGGAAGACAGCAGTCATTTCAAGTATAAGTAATCCCAAGAACAAAGTTTTGCTCATTTCTAGTTTCCACAGTTTTAGAAAGTTAATGCCTGGGGTTTTTCCTTGGTCCCTTCTGTTTGTGTACAATTATCCTGAGACTGGTATTCTAGCAAATGGTATAGTCAAATATGAGAGTAATTCATGAGAATGTATTTATTCAGTGACTCATTAAAACTACATTCACATTTTTACTAAGCTGCAGTTTTGATTTTCTATGGGAACTGTTTGGTATAGCATTATATATGGTTATATTTGCTTTGGAATATTTATTTTGAATTCTTATGAAGCTGTGGTCTCTATTTCCTTTAAAATGTCAGTCTAAGTTTAACTTTTGTTACCCTAATATAATTGTCTTCCTCTAACCTCTCCCCTTTATTAGCTACCCTCCTCTCAGGAGGGTAAAATTTACCTAAATTTAGGAGGGTAAATTTAATCAAATTAAAGATGCTTGGCTTGCAAATCATGCTCTGTGACCTCTACTCATCATTCTCTCCCAAGACCTCTGCACCCACTTATACCTTTACTGTCTTCCTATGTTACCCTTCCACGTGTGAACCTGACTTACTTTACTCTGGCTGTTGGTTCTGGAAGTACATGGTACATAATTTATCTGTGTTGTGGTTACATTGTGTCCCCCTATCCTCCAGCAGTTATGTTCAAGTCCTAATCCCCAGTACCTGTGAATGTGACCTCATTTGGAAATTGGGTCTTTTCTGATGTCTGCAAATTAAAATGAGATCATAATGTGACGTCCCTATAGGAAAGGGGAAATTTGGACATAGGCAGACACACAGGGAGAACACTATGTGAAGACAGAGGCAGAGATTGGAGCAATGCATCTACAGGTCAAGGAATGCCAAGGATTGCTTGTAACCACTAGGTGCTAGGACAGAGGCACAGAACAGGTTCTCTCTTAGAGCTTCTGGAAGGAACCAACCTAGCCAACACATTGGTTTTGGGCTTCTAGCCTCCAGAACTGAGAAAATAAATTTGTGTTGTTTTAAGTGACCCAATTTGTGGTAACTTGTTACCAGAGTCTTATTATTATTATTATTATTATTATTATTATTATTTGTTGTTATTAATTCTCACCTGAGGATATTTTTTCCATTGGTTTTTAGATAGAGTGGAGGAGAGGGAGAGAGAGAGAAACATTGATGTGAGAGAGACACATCAATTGGCTGCCTCCGGCATGTCCCCCACAGGGGCAGGGGATCAAACCTACAAGCGAGATGTGTGCTCTTGATCAGGAATCAAACCCACGACCATTCGGTCTAAGGCTGACACTCTAACTGCTGAGCCAGACTGGCCAGGGCGCTTTTATATATTTTTAAAAATTATTTAGTTTTAACAAAAATAAAATCAAAACTAGGTAATGGTGAAGCCTATTAATCATGTTTCTGGATTGCAAATGATAGAAACTGATGTTGGCTATTTTCACTAGCTACTAAAATAAAATTTATTAGAATAATAGAAACAGCTAATGGATTCAACAGGAAAGCTGGAAAATTGGGTTGAAAACCAGGGCACATTGGCAAAAGCCATGGTCGTGCCATGGGACCAGTTTTGGGACATCATGGTCACTAGATATGCCCTATCTGTGGTTGGCTCCTTTATCTTCAGTGAATTTCTTGTATGCTTTTGCTACCTGACCCTGAGTTAATCCTTCAGGGAATCTCACAAGTAGGGGTATTCCAAGCTGAGCCTCAACCATGGGCCTATGCCTTGCTTACAAGGGAGCAGGGATTTCTGATGACTTCTGTCTGAACTTTCTCAGCATTTGTATGTAAGACACATTTTGCTCCAGGTGCTTGTTAAATGACAAGGCAGATTGTATTTGAGCTACTGCAGTAGGGGAGAGAGACTTCAGTATGGAACTGAGCTCAACTCCAAATACAGCGAAGACAGCTGGAGATTTGTAGCCAACCAGCAGAGTGAAGGGGGTATAGATGGAGAATTACTAAGAGGAACTTGATCAGATATCAAGGGTGGGGGTATTCTTGCTAATTTGACTTAACAGGATTCTTTGCTAAAATTGGGCTCTGCAGGTTGAGGTTGAAGCCTAGTTGAGAAGAGGGCTCAGAGGAGCCTGGCTAAAGTTAGGTCACAGAGAGAGTCTTTATCATCATCTGTTCATACCCAAGGCCAGGAATGTGAATAATAATAATAATAATAATAATAATAATAGTCTAGTTATCTTGATAGTGATCTAGTTGGAATTTGAAGAGGCAAGCTGCACCTTTAAACGAATCTGCCTTGCCTTGAATATGAGCGTTAATTGCCACTAGTTGGAGTTCTAAGTAATGTTGTTTTGATGTTATTTACTCTAGGATTCAGCCCTTACTTAGTCTCTCCTGTAATTTGTCTGGTTGGGGGAAGTTGCCTTCCTTTTTGATGTTTACTTTTTCTTTTAAGTCTCCTAACTTTCTTTAGCATCTAGAGAATAAAGGATAAGCCCATCTCCTGTGCTGCTTTTCTTCATGTGCACCCTTCAGACCAGTTCTCTGCCATCCTCTCCCAGTTCCATTCTCCAGAAGGCTGCTCCAGCTGGATCAGCTTCCCATTGGGGTTGGCAGTGGGAGGCACTGGCTGGATCACATGGTAGTTCTATTTTTAATTTTTTTAAATTGATTTTTAGAGAGAGGAAGGGAGAGGTAGAGAGAGATAGAAACATTGATGAGAGAGAACATGGATAGGCTGCCTCCTGCATGCCCCCCACTGGGGATTTGGCCCACAACCTGGGTGTGTGCCTCAATCGGAAATCGAACTGGTGACCTCCTGGTGCATGAGTTGACACTCAGCCACTGAGCCACACTGGCTGGGTGCTATTTTCAATTTTTTGAGGAACCTCCATACTATTTTTCTTAGTGGCTGTATCAGTTTACATTCCCACCAACAGTGCACCATGGTTCCCTTTTCTCCACATTTTGCCACCATTTGTTATCATTTGCCTTTTTGATAATAGCTATTCCAACAGATATGTGGTAATATCTCATTCTGGTGTTGATCTGCTGTAGTGTCTCTTGTAGGCAGCATCTAGTTGGGTCTTGTTTTTTTAATCCATTCAGCCACTCTATGCCTTTTGATTGGAGCATTTAATCCATTAACATTTAAAATAATTACTGATAGGTAAGAATTTACTATTGCCATCTTGTTAATTGTTTTCAGACTCTTTTGTAGTTTCTTTTTTTTCCCTCTCTCTTGCTACCTTCCTTTGTGAATTAATGATTTTCTGTAGTGGTATTATTTGATTTCCTTCTCTTTATCTTGGGTGTACCCTCTGTAGATTCTTGTTTTATGGTTACCCTGAGGCTTAATTGAAACATCTTATAGATATAACACTCTATATTAAACTCATAACAACATAACTTTATCTGCATACCCTTTAAAATAAAAGCTCTACCCTTTTATTCCCCTCCAAGCATTTTATGTTTTGATGGCACACATGACATCTTTTTGTATTATATAACCATTAACAAATTAATTAGCTATAACTACAGATGGTCTCCAAATTACAATGGTTTGATCTTCAGTTTTTCAACTTTACAGTGGTGCAAAAGTGATATACATTCAATAGAAACCATACTTTGATTTTTGAATTTTGATATTTTCCAGGGCTAGCAATATGTGGTACAATAGTCTCACGTGATGCTGGGCAGCTCCCAGTCAGCCATGTGAAGGTAAACAACCAATATTCTACAATGTGCTCTGTTGCCAGTGTTTCTTTGATATTGTGTTTTGTGTGTGTGTGTGTTTTAGTCCCGTAATGTGTGCAAAATGCCCATTTGTGTCTTCTGTTTCTGGTGAGAAGAAGAGGAAGGTAGTTGCTCTTGAGCTAAAACTCAATATAATCGCCCAACTGCAAGTTAATGTAAATGCTCTGAACATGTTTAAGGCAGGCTAGGCTAAGCTATGACATTTGGTAGGTTAGGTGTATTAAGTGAATTTTTGATTTATGAGTTTTCAACTTACAATGGGTTTATTAAGATATAACCCCATCATTAGTTGAGGACCATCTCCATCTGTATTTTAAATGTTTTTGTCATTCAACCTTTGTACTAGAGTTAACTGGTTAACACATATATTGTTAACACTGGTTAACAACATATTATAGTATGAGAGTATTCTTAATCTAACTATATACTTGCTTTTACCAATGTGTTATTTATTTCTGTCATTAGTTAGCATCCTTTCATTTCAGCTTGAAGACTTTTAGCATTTCTTGTAAGGCAGGTCTGGTGGTGATGAACTCCCTCAGCTTTTGTTTGTTTGGAAAAGTTATTTTTTTTGCCTTAATTTCTGAAGGACAACTTTGCTATGTAAAGTATTCTTGGTTGGCATTTTATTTCTTTTAGCACTTTGAATATATCATCCCATTCTCTCTTGGTCTGTAAAATCTCTCCTGAGAAATTCACTGATAGCTTTATGGGACTTCCGATTTGTCAGGGTTTTCTTTTTCTTTTTCCCTCTTTCTGCTTTTAAAATTCTCTATTTTCTTTGATTTTAGACAGTTTTATTATAATGTGTCTTGGAGAAGATTGTTTTGGATTAAGATTTTGGGGTGACTTATTAGTTTCATGAACTTGGATGTCCAAATCTCTCCCCAGATTTGAGAAGTTCTCAGCCATTATTTCTTAAAAAAAATTTTTTTTCTTTATTGATTTTAGAGAGAGAGGAAGGGAGAGGGAGAGATAGAAACATCCATGAAAGAGAACATCAATCAGCTGCCTCCTGCATGTCCCCAACTGGGGATTTGGCCCATAACCTGGGTATGTGCCCTGACCGGGAATTGAATTGGTGACCTTTTGGTGCATGGGTCAATGCTCAACCACTGAGCCACACCGGCTGGGCCATTATTTCTTTAAATAAGCTTTTTGCCCCTTTCTCCTGGGACTTCAGTTGTGTAGATTGTTCTTTTAGTGGAATACAATAAATCCCATAGACTTTCTTCATTCCTTTTCATTCTTTTTTCCCTTCTGATTGAATAATTTCCAAAAATATGTCTCACTGATTCTTTCTTTTGTCTGATCTAGCCTGATATTGAAGCTTTCTGTTTGGTTCTTTTCATATTTTATCTTTGTCGAACTCCTCATTTTCTTCTTCATTGTTTTCCTGATAGTGTTAAAGTGCTTATGTGTTCTTGTAGCTCTCTAAGCATCTTTAGAACAACTAATTTGAGTTCCTTGTTGAGCAGTTCTGTGTCTCCATTTCTATAGGGCCAGTTATTAGAGGTTTATGATATTCCCTTGGTGGAATCATGTTTCCCTGATCTTTCCTTATTCCTGTAGCCTTTGATAGGTGTCTATACATTAAAAGAAGCAGTCACCTCTTCCAGACTAGGTGTCTATATATTAAAAGAAGCAGTCACCTCTTCCAGACTAAATGGACTAACATTTGTAACAGAAGATTTTTTTTTTTTTGGCAAATTTTATTACTTTATTTTTGTTACAGATGTTTCTCCTTTTTCCCTCATTGACACCCTCTTCCTGGTCCCCCCGCCCCCCCGCATTGTTGTCTATGTCCATTGGTTATGAATACATGCATAAGTTCTGTGGTTTATCTCTTCTCTCCCCCACCATCCCCCTCCTTTGAGGTTTGTCAGTCTGTACTCCACTTCCATGTCTCTGGGTCTATTTTGTTCATCAGCTTGTATTGTTCATCATATTTCACAAATAAATCAGATCATATGATATTTGTCTTTATCTGATTGGCTTATTTCACTTAGCATTATACTCTCCAGGACTCTCCATGTCATCTCAAAGGATAAGAGATCCTTCTTTCTTACAGCTGCATAGTATTCCATTGTGTATATGTACGGCAGCTTTTTTATCCACTCATCATTGATGGACGCTTGGGTTGTTTCCAGATCTTAGCAATTGTAAATAGTGCTGCTATGAACATGGGGGTACATATATTCTTTCTGATTGGTGTTTCAGGCTTCTTAGGATATATTCCTAGAAGTGGGATCACTGGGTTAAATGGCAGTTCACTTTTTAATTTTTTGAGTAAACACTGTATTGTTTTCCATAGTGCTGCACCAGTCTGCATTCCCACCAACAGTGTACCGGGGTCCCCTTTTCTCCACACCCTCGCCAGCACTTGTTGTTTGATGATTTGTTGATGGCAGCCATTCTGGCAGGTATGAGGTGATACCTCATTGTTGTTTTAATTTGTATCTCTCTGATGATTAGTGACGTTGAGCATTTTTTCATATGTCTCTTGGCCATTTGTATGTCCTGTTTGCAGAGGTGTCTATTTAGGTCCTCTGCCCATTTTTAATTGGATTGTTTGTCTTCCTTTTGTTGAATTGTATGAGTACTCTCTATATTTTGGAAATTAGCCCCTTATCTGATGTATTGTTGGCAGTTCTGCTGTCCCATATAGTGGGTTCCCTTTCCATTTTGATGGTTGTTTCTTTTGCTGTGCAGAAGCTTTTTAGTTTGATGTAGTCCCATGTATTAATTTTTTCCTTTGTTTCTCTTGCCTTAGGCATTGTATCAGTGAAAATTCTGCTGCGTGTGATGTCTGAAATTTTGTTGCCTACATTTTTATCTAGGATTTTTATGGATTCACAAGTCACATTTAAGTCTTTTATCCATTTTGAGTTTATTCTTGTGTGTGGTGTAAGTTGGTGGTCTAGCTTCATTTTTTTGCATGTAGTTGTCCAGTTTTCCCAACACCATTTATTAAAGAGGCTGTCTTTCCTCCAGTGTATGCTCTTGCCACCTTTGTCAAATATTAATTGAGCATAATGTCTTGGGTCAATTTCTGGGTCCTCTGTTCTGTTCCATTGATCTATATGGCTATTCTTGTGCCAGTACCAGGCTGTTTTGATTACAGTGGCTTTGTAGTATAACCTGATATCCGATATTGTAATCCTTCCTACTTTGTTTTTCTTTTTCAAGATTGCTGTGGCTGATAAGGGAAGTTTTTTATAAGTGGGGCCATGCTGTGACTTCAGGTCTAGTGGTACAGGATGCCACGTGTTGCGGGTCTGTGGTAGCATGGGCCTGAGGGTAGGTTGGTGGCTTATTGGAGCTGGTGATTGGGGTCTACAGCACTGACAATTGTGTGGTCCTTGGTAAGCATTGCTTGGAGTCTACAGAGGATACAATGGCTGTTGGGGTTTTTAGCAGCATCTCCAGGGCCAGTAGCTAGGGACCAGGGCAAACAGTGGTATTGTCCAGAGCTGGTGGTGCATACACATTTGGCTGCAGGAGCTAGTTGCAGGACCTTGTGTAGTGTCAGGGGCTGGTTGCAAACACACATGTAGTGGGGGAAACCAAGGCAGGCAGCAAGAATCAGGCCAACTGCAGGTGCACAGGCAGGGCATGGATCCTGGCTATCAGCATGCACTTCGTGCTTACTGAGTCTTGTCTCAGGTGCACAGCCATGAAGGCCAGTGATGGGAGTTGAGCCAGGGGTGTGCAAGTGCACAGCTGGAGGGCCTAGCTGCAGGTGAGCACAGTGACAGATGTCAGAGCCTGATATGGGCCCAAAGTACTGTGGGGGCCCGGGAGGTTGGTGTGTCTCCTGTGCATGCATAGTCTCCCCCTGGGTGTCACACCTGTGGAGTCACTGTATTAATGTGACACCCATGGTATCCATGGGCTGGTATATGCCAAATGTCCCCTTTCACTATGGCAATAGAAAGCTAAAAAATGGCATGATTGTATAACAGAGCTCCTATGCATGTTTGGAGATGTAATTATTATGTAGCTTGTTGTACTTCTTTTCTGTTTGAATCACTACTGAGACTTTAATAGAAATGGGAAGTTGGATTGGTGTGATGAAGGAAGCACTACTTTATGTTAGTGCTTAAATCTGACACATATGATTCTGTATTTAGGGTTCATCATATACAGTAGCTTTTGGAAGATTACTTCACTTTAATCAAGTTCTGTTTCCCCATATCTCAAATAGGGCTGAATGTTTTTGTTTTTTTTTTTTATCCTCACCCGAGGACATTTTTGCATTTATCTTCAGATAGAGCAGGAGGGAGAGAAGGAAGAAGAGAGAGAGAGAAACGCCACTGTCAGAGAGACACATTGACTGGCTGCCACCCACACGACCCCAACCAGGGCCAGGGACAAACCGCAACCGAGGTACACGCCCTTAGCGGGAACAGAACCCAGGACTCTCTGGTCTGCGGGCCGATGCTCTAACCGCTGAGCCAAACTGGCCAGGGCTGAATATTTCTTTTTAAGATCAAATGGGATATATAGTCATATGCCACAGAACAGCATTTTAGTCAACGACATTTCGGTCAATGACAATCTGCATACAGCAGTGGGCCCATAAGATTATAATGGAGCTGAAGAATTCCTATTGCCTAGTGACGTCATACCTGTCATGGCCCAGTTCCTTACTCACATGTTTACGGTGATGCCGGTGTAAACCAATCAACTGTGCTGCCAGTCATATAAAAGTACAGCACATACAACAATGTATGGTGCATACTACTTGATGATAAATGGCTATGTTACTGGTTTACGTATTTATTACTCTGTACTTTTATTGTTATTTTAGAGTGTACTCTTTCAACTTATTAAGAAAGAGTTTGCTGTAAAACAGTGTGCTGTGTTACGCTGGTGGCAGCCTCATACATCTTGTGTTTACATGTCTTTAGATTGTGTTATTTTCTCTTTTGCTTGACTTAATCTTGTGCTGTTTTGTGCAGTAACATGCTATACAGTCTTGTAGCCTAGGAGCAATGGGCTGTACCATATAGCCTAGGAGTGTAGTGGGCTATATCTCTAGGTTTGTGTAAATACATTCTATGATGTTTGCACAGTGATGAAATTACCTAATGACGCATTTCTCAGAATATATCCCCATCTTTTTTTTTTTTTAATTAATTTGTTTTTGTTACAGATGTTTCTCATTTTTCCCCCATTGACACCCTCCTCCCCATCCCCCCTACCCCATCCCCAGCTTTGTTGTCTATGTCCATTGGTCATGCATACATGCATATAAGTTCTGTGGTTTCTCTCTCCCCCCCAACCCCCCCTCCTCTGAGGCTTGTCAGTCTGTACCCCATCTCTATGTCTCTGGGTCAATTTTGTTCATCAGTTTGTTTAGTTCATTATATTCCACAAATAAGTGAGATCATGTGATAATTGTCTTTCTCTGCTTGGCTTGTTTCGCTTAGCATAATACTCTCCAGGTCCTTCCATGTCATCTCAAAGGATAAGAGATCTTTCTTTCTTACAGCTGCATAGTATTCCATTGTGTATATGTACCACAGCTTTTTTATCCACTCATCTACTGATGGGCGCTTGGACTGCTTCCAGATCTTAGCTATTATAAATAGTGGTGCTATGAACATAGGGGTACATATATTCTTTCTGATTGGTGTTTCAGGTTTCTTAGGGTATATTCCTAGAAGTGGGATCACTGGGTCAAATGGCAGTTCAATTTTTAACTTTTTGAGGTATATATATTTGAGATATATATAAATATATATGTAAATATATATGTTTACTTCTAATGTATATGATATATATTCATATTCATATATATACATGTATAACTGAGGAAGGAAACAGCTAACTATGAAAAAAGGCAAAGTTTCTGGTAAATAACATGTGTAGATCAAACCTTAAGCTACTCACAGTGTGACAGTAGGAAGTCACTCATCCCACATGGGACCCTAATACAGAGTTTTGATTCATTTTTAGTCAGTGTGCATTCATTCACAGACTACCTGGACCTTTTGAGGAAATTTGACTGAAATAGGAGCTCTATCTTATGTCAAGACTTAATTGTACCAGGGGGTCTATTGAGTTAATTAGCAATCTTGAATCCTTTGCAAATTATTTTACTGAACTCTTAAAAAAAAGAAAGCTCTGAAAATATCCCACTTAGATTTGGACTGTGCAGGAATAGTTGACTCTAAATATATTTAGGCACTGGCTGGTTTGGATCAGTGGTTGGAGTGTCGGCCTGTGGACCTAGGGGTCACAGTTTCCATTCTGGGTCAAGGGCACATACCTGGGTTGCAGGTTTGATCCCTGGTCCCAGTCAAGGTTGTGTGGGAAGCAACCAATTGATGTGTCTCTCTTACATTGATGTTTCTCTCTCTCTCTCCCTCCCTTCCACTCTATCTAAAAATCAATGGAAGAATATCCTCGTGTGAGGATTAATTAGAAAAAAACCTCCAAACAAACATATATTTAGGTATTTCCTAATGTGTGTGCTTCCTTTATAAGCAAAGGGCAAACAGAACTCTAAATCTGTCCTCTACTTAGACCTCCTTGTTCCCATAAAGGTCTTAGAAATGTTGCCAGGCTCAGGAAACCATACCCAAGAAGCTCCACTAGAAATTATTATCTTGGATAGACGGACTGGGTTAGCTTAGTCTCCACATCATACAACCACAGGTCATGCTGGGGCAAAAGGAAGGGAGCATGCAGACTCTAGGATGACCCCTAATGATTTTTGCCTGCTGATGTTCATGTCCTTATGTATCAACTCCCCTTGAGTGGGTGAAAGCCATGACTTGCTTCTAACCAACAGAGTATGACAAAGGTAATAGATATCACTACTGTGATTATGTTATATTATAAAATAATCTGTTTTGCTAGTAGTCTTGCTCTAGAGACTGTCTCCAGGTGGATTTGAAGAAGTAGTCAGCCATATTGGGTGGTCCATGGAGCAAAAACTGGGGACAGCTTCTAGGAGCTGAGGGTGACCTCCAGTTGACAACCAGTAAAGAGAAAATAGATTCTGCCAACAGCCTGAGTGAACTTGGAAGTGTATTACTCCTTAGTGGAGGCTTCAGATGAGACCGTAGTTCTAGTTGACACCTTGATTACAACTTTGGGGAGACCCAGAGCAAAACATCCTGCTAAGTGGTGCTTGGACTCCCCATCCAAAGAAACTGTGAGATAATAAATATGTATTGTTTTAAGCCTCTAAGTTTGCAGTAATTTGTTACCCAGCAATAGATAACTAATACAAGGACACAGATATTCTATTTTATGCAATTCATTATATAGCTGTTTATAATAGGAAAAATACATTTGAATTCCAGAAGTTTTTCAATAGTTTTAAGTTACTTTATTTTTAGCATAAGAAGCAAAGAAAACAAAAAATGGTATTTTGGCAAATATTATAAACCACACCTAAAGTAGTATGCTTTTAAACTTGCTCTAAGCCTTGAAGTGTGTAAAAAAGTTGTGAACTTAAAAAAAATATGTTTTCTTCCCCATGTTTGTAACCTGATACACTAACATTTGGGATTGGGAGGGAAAGGAGCCATTATTAAATGTTCCTTGATGAGTATTACATTGACTGTATTTGACAACTTCCTTTCAGCAAAACATAGTGCACTCAACCATTTTGAGCTTTATTTAATATTGCCTCCAGGTATCATTATTGATACTTTTTGTTTGGTGACAGATTGGCCAAAAATAGATGATTTGGCAAAAGTCTGGGCTCTAGAGGCTTCATGGATTAGGCGTTGCCCTTGTACCGCCTGAAAGAGCTTCCACAGGAGAAACTTGCCTTTCTTGTCTGAGTCCCAGTGCTGTCCCAGGCTGAGCCCCAGGGAAAGGAAACTGGTGCCCAAGCACTAAAGTTTAATGAGCCGGTCATGCAACAACAAGGAGAATTAGCTCCTCAGAGGCTGAGATGATTTCTACTTCATAGCACAAAGCCACTTAATAAGAACACATACAACTTTGTTTTCGCTTCTTTAAGAGAATGTGTAGAATTGATCAGAAAAGGGAATGTGAGCTCACATTCACAGAGTGTTTCTTATTTTCAAATAGTATATCAATGAATATAACCATTTGTCAGTAGCCATGATATATAATATCTGATCAATAACCGATACTGCCGTAGTATTCTTCAAATATTGTTAACCTTAACATATGGGATATTGTCTTGGCATTGTCATAGGAAACCTTTGAGTACTAGGTCTAAACCAGTGTTTCTCAGCCTTGGCTACACATTGGAATCTCCCAGGAGCTTTATAAATCCCTATGCCTAGGTCGTGCTACAGAATTACATTAGAATCTCTGGGACTGGGTTGAGTCATCAGTATTTTTAAAATTTCCCCAGGTGATTTTCAAGGTAAAGCTAGTGCTGGGAACTACAGGACTTTAATTTATATTTTATACAAACACGTTTGCTGTGGTCACAGATTTGATGAGTTGAACTAAACTGTAACTCAGGTGAGAAGCAGGAAATAAGCAAAAACACACAAACCAACAAAATCGAAGAACAACAGCAATGACTGCAGATCTTTTTTCTCCTAAAGGTGCAGTCGCTCGTTCATTAGACACTTACTGTGCACTTATTTATGTACGCTCTACTAATAGCTGGTATTCAGAAGCAGTGACCCAGGCCCTCGCCATACAGAATTTTTAATCTGGTGTATGACATAAATTAATAGTTACAACTTCAATAGTAGAAATATTATTGAGTAATATATAGAGAGTGTTAGATAAGCATAGCAGAGAGGAATAGAGTTCAGATAAGGTAAGGTATATAAAAGCTTATTGAATAAGTTGATACTTTATTTGAGTCTCAAATGAAAGGAGATGGAGAAGCAGGGGAAGAGCATTATAGGCTGAGGGAACAGCATGTGTGAGGACACAGGGCGAGGAAAAGCATAGTCCTTGTTGTAGGCTGTATACTGTCTTCCTCCACCCTGCAAAGAAGTCCAAACCCCAGTTTCTAGAGCCTGTGGATATATTATGTTACATGGCAAAGGGAAATTAAAGTTGCAGATGGAATTAAGTTTGCTAATTAGCTGACTTTAAGATAAGGAGGTTATCACAGGTTGTACAGATCAGCCCAATGTAACCACAAGGGTCCTTTAAAGTGGAAGTGGGAGAAATAAAGGAGAGTTCGAGACGTGAAAATTCTATACTGCTGGCTTTGAAGATGAAGCTCAGGAGCTGAGGAATGCAGGTGTTCTCCAGAAGCCCAAAAAGGCAAGGTAACTAACTTTCCCCTAGAGACACTCAAAGAAATGCGGCCCTGCCAGTACCTTGACTTTAGACTTCTGACCTCCAGAACCGTGGGATAATAAATTTGTGTTTTTTCAAGGTACTCAGTCCATAGTAATTAGTTTTAGCAACAATAGGAGGCTAATACAGTCCCCTCGCAGGGACTTGAAAGTGCAGATATGTTTGGGATAAAGTGTTAGTGAGCCAGTGAATGACTTTTGGCAGGGGAGGAAATGAAGCAGGGCCCTATTGTAGAACAGCCTTACCTGTAGCAGTATTAATAATGATTTGAAAGAGGGTAGACTGCAGAAGGGAGCAGGTTATAAACAGAGAAGTTACAGAGGAGACTAATGCAATAATTTGAGCAAGACTAATAAAAAAGGTAATAACTTCTCTTTGTTGAGGAAATGTTTATGTATAATCCTGCATTTTACACTTTAGATTCTAGTCTTTAATTTCTAAACAAACTGTCAAAGGAAGGTTAATACCCATCTTTTATAGGTGAAGAGAGAAAGGCTCAAGAATTTAGTAAAGTTGCTCAAGATTATGCAGCTAATTAGTGATGAACTAGGTCTGGAACCATGTCCATTGACCTCGAAGCCCGCAGAGTTTCCATTACATCATTGCCTGAGAAGAAGACAGATAGCAGCTAACCTGCGAGAAGTGCAAGAAATCAGGGCCTTTGAAACCATCTTCAAAACTAGAGAAGCTCTTGAGGATTTTAGAATAATCACTGAAGTTCAAGAAAAGGGACCTCAGTCATGAAGGAAGAAAAGGTTAAATATTGACTTCATTTGTTTCCTATAAAACACTCAAAGCTTTCACAACTGTGCCAACAACTTCTAATCAGGGTGTAACATATTTGCTGCTATTGGGCATCCATACTGCTTAGCGCAGTCTGATGGGTGAGGATTGAGCTGATATAAATCAGTGCACAGTGGGTACAACTGGCAGAACTAGGTAATTGGCAGAGTACGACACTAAGCCAGAATCAAGAAGGATGACTTGCTTTCTGGGAACAGGTAGGAACTTTCCCGCCGGATGATAAAATAATCATAGGGAAGTTCAGAGTTCTACTCAAACACCTGCATAATTGTAAAGGATGGCCAAGTGTATAGTGGATGAACTTCAGGTCATTTACTGTGTCATCAAAATTCTAACATTCATATTGTTCGGCAAATGCAAAAAGGCCGAGGATCACTAGATTATGCTGTGCTCATATCCATGTCCGCAGTGCCTAATAGGAGTTGTGTTGAATGTTTGTTGACCTGACTAAATACATATTAAAATGCATTTTTAAAATAATTGTTAGTGGTTTTGGTTATATGCTGCTGCCAAGATCTTAGCCCTAATCAATTATAGCTCTATTCCGTTTATTAATGATACCTAAGGAATATCCAAATTCTTTGGTTGTACTATTAATTCATGATGAAGATTGCCTGAAGTAAGAGTGGCTTTGATTGGGCTAGACTATTTTCTTTTATTATCCAAAGAGATTGTAATTAAATGATATTTGTTTCAGTGGACATGGTGTGTACTATTTCTATGATATTAAGTGTGATTTGGCTCTCAAAGCCACAATGGTGCAAATGTTTTCTACAGGCTTATGTAGAGAGTTAAAAAACAACACCTGAAAGGAGATGAAAGAGTGGATAGACTTCACCCTTATGTTCTCAAAAACGAACACACACTAATGTTAAGATGGATTGAAAGACATGAGATTCCTAGAAGATAGAAGGAGAATGAAATCGATGAGCAGACCCGGAAAGTGCAGAGCAGAACAAAACAATGCACCCTGAAAAGTAGAGAGGTTTGGAGATGCTGAGTTAAAGAGATAAGGCAGACTACTGAGATGGGGAAATTCTGTTCACTGATTACATGGATCAATAAAGGGAGGCCGCTAAAATACCTCCTGTGTAGTGTCATAATACATCTGTCCAAAATGGGGCTCCCTTCAATTCCCACACCGTTCATCTTCCAGACACAGTTTATAATCCAGCTTAGTTTCTGCTGAATCCTCAGTGTACATGCTTTCAAGGGTATGCATTAGGAGTTTGTTAAATGCTGAGATTAATGGAATAATGTAGTTACTGACATTTAGGAAAATTGGATACACTTGCACCAGTTTCTGAAGGTCTTTTAGTTCAGGGAGTCCCAAATAGTGGCTCAGATGATATGTTGGAATCATCTTGAAAGATGTATAAAGTATAGCTTTGTAGTTCCCTTTCCTGGAGATTCTGGTCCAACGTGCTTGAGGGTACTCAGGCACCTGTATTTTTGTAGGTGCCTTAAGGGAACATAATGCAGATGTTGCTAAACTTTTCCTGAAAAGGGCCAGATAGTAAGTATCTCAGACTTCATGGGCCATGTTGTCTCTGTTACAACCACTAAACTTTGCCACTGTAGCACAAAATCAAACTTAGGCAACTCAGACCGAGGAGGATGGCTGTGTTTCAGTAAAACTTTATTTGCAAAAACAGGCAGCAGATTCCTCAAAAAAAAGTAAACAGAATTACAGTATGATCTAGAAATTCCATCCTTGGTGTATACCCCAAAGAATCAAATGTGGGAACTTGGACAGATACTTGTACACCAACATTCATAGCAGCATTCTTCACAATAGCCAAAAAGTAGAAGGAATACAAGCGTCCATCAATGAATGAATAGATAAGCAAAGTGTAACATATACTTAAAATGGAATATTATTCAGCCTTGAAAAGGAATGAAATTTTGACACATGCTATAGCATGGACGATCCTTGAGGGAATGAAATAAGCCAGACACAAAAGGGCACATACTGTATGATTCCTCTTATCTGAGGTCCCTGAAGTAGTCTAATTCACGGAGAAAGAAAGTAGAATTGTGGTTACCAGGGATGGGAGGAAGGAGGCATATGGAATTATTGTTTAATGGGGACAGAGTTTCAGGTTGGGATGATGAAAAAGTTCTGGAGATGGATGATGGGAACGGTTGAACAACATTGTGAATGTACCTTATGCTACTGAATTGTGCACTGAGGAGGGTTACATGGTGAGTTTTTGTTATGTATATTTTTCTACAATAAAAAATAAATTAAAAATATATCATTAAGAAGCAGGAAAACAACAAAACAACAGATGGTAGGAGGCAAGGATTTGACTCATGGCCTAGTGCGTAGCCAGGTAGGGGAATCACCAGCAGTAGTTCTATTCCTTTTGGTGTTAGACTGACAGCCAAACCAACCTTCGCTCTTCTTTGATTTGAAAATATTTTCAGAAATGGGAATTTCTGGTGTTGAACGGCATATGATCTTTTTTTTTAACTCCTATGGAAAATAAGGTTCTTTTAGTGTCACATTTAGATCAAATTGCATCTTGTCTCACTGCAGTCTACTCTAGTGCTCTAAGATCTACTTGCCACTAAATACTAGATAGGGTTTTCCATGAGGGAATATTCCAAATGCATCACTAGCTTACACATGTTTTTTATTTCTCTTTGTCTCTGTCGCTTTCTCCCTTGATCCTCATGTCAGTTAAACTGCTTCTCTTTCCAGGAAGAGGAAGTGAGGACAGAGTCGGGCAGTGAAGGGGAAGTCCTCCACCCTCTCCAAAGGCTTGGGAGTTTGGTCAGAAGTGTTCTCCCTACAGAGGCTATTGATTTACTTATCTTTTCCCAATTATCATGTACAAATCAAACTTTAGCAAAGTGCCTGTTCATTTATAAATCTGGAATTAGTGAATGAATACAAATGAACCAATATTTTAATCTATAAGGGAATGACCTATTCTTTTTACATATGAAACTGGAATACTATTTAACATGAGGCAATCATAGGTGTTTGATCCATAGAAGTTTTGTCAATTCAACAAGTATTTGGTGCTCAAAGACCTGAAATAAGAGTAAGAGGACATAAGAGTATTCTTTGATGCTTCAGTTTTCTAAACAAACACCTTAGAGAAGTCCCCAAATAGTACGTTTTAATTAGCTTAGTAAAATAATGCATTTATTATATAAGGCATAGATTAATACTTAGAAAAGTATGATGACTCAATTAATAAGTTATTTTTATTTCTTTGCTCTGTTAGAATATAATCTCTTTTCCTGTATTTGTCACTATTGCTTACACACCTTAGTTTTTTTTCCCTTGAAAAGTATAAAAGAACAATTCATGATGAGAGTAAGGAATTGATGTAGATGTGTGTGTGTGTGTTTGTGTGTGCACGTGCAAATCAGCTTAGTGTGAGAGCAAAGTGTACACATCTTTCCAGTGCATTGTAGTGTCAAGGTAAGGTTATGTGAGGAGACTTACCGTGTTTCTAAGTTTTACTTCAGTTTCACGGAGGGATTCTGGAATGGGACAGTATTATACAACTCTCAGAGAGTCTTCCAGAGTTGGCTATTGTTTTAGAATTGTTTTGTTGAAGGGCATATCTCTGACGGCATTGAGGCCATCTGAGTGTGCCTTGCTCTACACAAATGTGTGTGCTTAAGTACAGGTACTGGTGTGCTTCATCCGTGCACACATTTACACAACAGCAAGAGCCAGCGCTTCCCTTGTCTATGTAGGCAACTTGCTAGAAGGTGCCAGGGTCAAGATGAAGAAGGCGTCATTGCAGGAGCAAAGGCCCGGACCTGGATTCATGGTGGTGGAAATGAAAAGGGGTGATTGGAATAAGGGTGGGGGGATGAGAGAGCAGAGGTTAGGAAACAAGCAATGGTGACATTTCACCAGTGAGGAGCTCCTCCTGTATTCGAGGACCGTGCTGACTGCTTAACAAGCGTGTGCTCTTGTAGCCTTTAATAACACTCTGCAGGTTCCATTTCTATGCTGTTTTACAGGGAGGTGAATAGGGCTACCAGCTGTTGGAGGTGGAATTCAAACCCAGATTCTAAGCTCTTAACCATATTTTAAAAAGCTCATTAGCAAGAGCTGCCACTGTATTGATCACACTTTGGGTGGGCAGAAGAATGCCACCACTGGTGTTTAGGAGTTAATGCCTTAAAAAAGGGACAACACAAGGGGGTGTTACATGGAGGTAGAAAGAGTGTAAATTGACTGTAAGTCCTAACTTATGGAAGCGTGAACTGATAGATATGTCTTTGAGAATATTGCTTAACCTCTCTGAGCCTCATTTTTTTCCCCCGAGTGTGAATGGGTGTTATATAGTATTATCATGAGAATTAAATGAAATAATATGTGAAAAGCACCTTGCTTAGTACTTGGCAGAGAGTAGGATCTCAGTGAAAACTGTTCTGTTTTGATGATAATTACGTTGAAAGGTGGCTGGCTAACTCCGTATTTCAGTTACCCTGCTATGTGATTCTGGATGAGTAAATGACTGCTAACTATTCATCATATTTGTTTATGGAAGGCTTATTTGTTTGAATAAAGGCCATGGGAATTGGGAACCCAAATCAAAACTAATAAGCATGAAAGAAAAGAAAATTAAACAAAAATCTTTTGAGTATTGTAAACCAACACTGATTCTGTGACAGTGATAGAGCATAAACAGCATAATTTAAATTGCATTTCAAATCATAACAGCAATTTGCAGTGTTTTAGAGAACAGATTCCCTTCCCAAAGACTTCAGCGTGCTCTGCTGAAATATCTTAAAAACTCCAAGGACTGAGTTCAAATTATAGCTCTTTCTCTGCCCATCTACTGCCCTTAGCCTCCACGTGCCCCTTTGTTTCGTCAGACAGACAATGTCAGGCTCAAACAGAGGCGGAACAGAATGTCGGTAGCACAGCGCCAGGCACTTCGTTTACGTCTGATCACAACTAGCTGCCCTCTCCCACTGGCTCAAAAATAAAAGAATACAGAACCTCTGACAAAAAGTTTTCTTTATTCTTTTCACGAAGAAAAAGAATGTCAAAGAAGCCTCAGTGTGTGATGTGCATCTCTTGTTTGTCATCCTGGTCTTGAAAAAACCCTCAGAATACGCCCAATTGCTTTCTTTAGAACTGATGGTTCCAGCACCTTAGTTAGGAATTTTGGTTATAGGTTTTGTGACTTTAAAAAAATGAACATAGCCCTGGCCGGTTTGGCTCAGCGGTTAGAGCGTCGGCCTGTGGTTCGGAGAGACCCGGGTTCGGTTCCCACTAAGGGTACGTACCTCAGTTGTGGTTTGTCCCTGGCCCCAGTTGGGGTCGTGTGGGTGGCAACCAGTCGATGTGTCTCTTTCACATCGATGTTTCTCTCTCTCTCTTCCTCCCTCTCTCCCTCTCACTCTATCTGAAGATGAATGCAAAAATGTCCTTGGGTGAGGATAAAAATAAATTAATTAATTTAAAAAATTAAAAAATGAACATATTCCATGCCCGGCCAGTATGGCTCAATGGTTGAGCATTGACCCATGCACCAAGAGGTCGCCAGTTCGATTTCCAGTCACGGCACATGCCCAGGTTGTGGGCCAAATCCCTGGTGGAGGGGGCATGCAGGAGGCGGACAACTGATGTTCTCTCTCATCCATGTTTCTATCTCTCTCTCCCTCTCCCTTCCTCTCTCTCTAAAATCAATAAAGGAAAAAAATTTAAATCAGAATGAAATTCAATACAATCGTATGATGCTATTGGTTTATTTTTATTTTTATAAAGAACATATTTCACAGATGAGAAACGTGTCTTGTAGCTGGTGACATGAAAAGACATTGTTGCCTTGCCCAAAGCAAACTTCTAGGGCTATCTCTGTGACCCAGGATCCGATAGCCCATGACAGGCTGCCCAGAAAGCTGAGGCCAGAAGAGCTCAAGTCCTCTTCTTTCAACCCCGGAAGCCGGTTGACCCTGCCCAAGCATATTGTTGGTGTTTTATTAAAAGGGTTGATTTGGGGAATGTTGTGTTTGCCATGCAGTGTCATGCCTCGAGGCCTTGGTTTCCAGCCTTTATTTATATGCTTAATTGTTGCTATGGAAATTCAATATTTAAAGAGGTAATTATTGCTGATCTTGTTGCATGTGTCCATTTCTGATGTCCAGCTGTTAGCTCTTTAGCTCTAGTCTAGCAGATTAATTACTGCTATTGATTACTTCGAGCTTCTCTCTTCACACCTGCAGTCTGTGTAATTAGCTGGTGGCCTCCTCTGAAAATTAGGAGCAGTTTCATTCTGGCATTTTGCCATTTCCCAGCCATGTGCATTGCACTGATGAACAAAAGCAAATCTATTTTAAATAGAGATATCTGGGTAATGAACTCTTTGTGTTTTTGAACTATCCGTGGATAATTCAAATTACCCTCTGTTAGCAAATATTATACCTCATTTGATGACTATCTGCAAAGAAAAAATTCCAAAACACTGGTTTTTATTCCCATTTCCACCTTGCAGAAATTTACTCCTATGTGTGGTTAAAAAAAAAAAAATCAAAACAACTTTCTAATTCTGCTGCTGAGGGTATCAGGGTTCTGGACTAGGTTTCCTAATGGGGCCCAGTGGGGGCCGCTGAGTGTGCACTCGGAGTATTCCACGCATCCGGACAGTAATGTTCGTCCTCAGGTTAGATCCACACTCCCAGCCTCAGAGACAAACCATCATTCTTAGGAGTCACTGATCTACATTGGGCATAACGTTACCTATTGAAAAAAAGATGTAGGCAGGTGTGTGCGAGAGGTATTGCAGGGGACTTCAAAAAATTTTTTTCTAACTTTATTTCACTTATTAAGATGTTTTCCTCTCTGCTTGTTGGAAACCAAATCTGGCATGGCCAAACATTGACATCTAGTGCTCTGCCTCCAATGCCCCATTACGATGCGCTCTCATCTGTCGTGTGCTATGCTAACACTCAGGAAATACAAGTTGGTAGTAGAACTGGGAGTGGACTTCCCAAGTAATGACATGCAGTGATTACTAACATGGCCAGCTGTTCCTCTCCATGCCGACAGGGCCCCACTAATGTTCCCGTTAGCTATTTAACTTGTGTTATTATACTAAGGGTTATTGCTTATTGTAGGAAAAAATTAAGTGCTTTCCTCCTGCCCATGGCATGCATCTGTCAGCTTTCATCTGAAGCTTAAAGTGGGAAAGTGTGTCCCAAAGCCCACCCAGCACATGGAAAGAAGAAAGTTCAGAAAGTTATCACTTGTCAGAATGATGCAAATATCATTCCACTTATGTCACGCACAGATGTGTTTGGTTGGACCACGACAATGCGGGAATGCTTCATTAGTTCCAAAGGAGCCTCTCTGGGAGCAGAGAAATGCAGCCTCCTGCTGTCTGGGGAGTCAGGTGGGAGATGGGCATGGAACGGGGAAGCGTAAAGAGAGCAGGGGCGTTCACTCAACGACTCAACGAAGCTTTGGGGCATCTAATGGGGAGGCTGAACACGGCCCTCAGACCAGAAGGTCCCCAGCTGGAATCTCATCATTTCCACTGTTTCCAGATTAAAATTTAAATTGTGTGCTGCCATTTGGAGGCCTTCTGGGCAGGGTCTTGCGGAGTCACCAGTTATTAGGAATGGCTCCTATTATCACAACCCTAAAAGCTATTTGAACAGCAGCCTAATGTGATTGTGATTTCCAAGGACCATTTGCTGTTATTGCAGCTCTGCTCAGATGTGAGTGGGAGCAGCTAACCAAAGTAGCCTCCTCATAGTACCAGAGAGGGGGATCGGAGCACCAGAGGAATATTTCGCTGGCCATAAATATACATTCACCCCAAATAAACAATCTTTTGTTTTCCCCATTAGGGCAAGGTCATCTCTAATTCTGGAAAACAGTGACACTCTTTCCCTCACAAGAGTATAAACTTTAGAAATTCACACTAATTATAATTTCAACTCAACTGGAAATAGAAAAACAGTTTTTTTCTTAGAAGAGTGCCACAGTAAAATACAAAGTGATAGCTGTACATAACGTTCCATACTTAGAGATTATGTAATGCCTTTCAAACGACAGGAATTTACACGTACATACACATATATCCATATACACAAATTTTTATTTTTGGTATTGCAAAATTCAACATGCTTAACCTTGTGACTATCTGAGGCTACACACATGATGTTAGATGTGTCACAGATCTTTCTGGGGTATAGAGCTGCTTCAGCACCAGCAGAGAGAAAGGAAAAGCCTATCTAGTTAAGTTAAAAAAAAAACAATTTTTTTCTTTATTGATTTGAGAGAGAGAGGAAGGGGGAGAGAGAGAGAGAAAGAAACATCGATGAGAGAGAACATCAATTGGCCACCTCCTGCATGCCCCACACTGGGGATTGGGCCTATAACGTGGGCATGTGTCCTGACCGGGAATGAAACCAGCGACATCTTGGTGCATGGATGGACATTCAACCAGTGAGCTACACCAGCTGGGTTAAGTTTTTAAAATCTGATTTATAAAACCAGTTAAGTTTTCTAAACCATGATGAAAGGTAGGTATTTGTGTGTGTGTGTGTGTGTGTGTGTGTGTGTGTGTGTGTGTGTGTTCAAAGTTAGTGGGAGGATTTAACATCTATGATACCACCATAGGGTATGCTGAAAAGAAAAGTGGAGAGGTGAGAATTTATCTGGCAAATAATAAAACTAGTTAGCTGATATGTATCAGGTGCTTATTGTGTGCCAGGCATTATGCTAAGTGCTTTGAACACATCACCTGTTTTAATACTTACTGCACACCTGTGTTAGGAAGCTGCTGTTGTCTGGAGTTTACAGGTGGGGACATGGACGCTGAGAGGCTGCCCAGCTTGACTGTGGTCAAATCTAGGAAGTGACTTCATTTGTTTACCAGACTTTTCGCTACTTCTGGTCATTTTATAATGGCTGCATAGCCTTGTTGATACAGTGCTCCATTTGTCCTCACCCGAGGACATTTTTTCATTCAGATAGAGTGGGAGGGAGAGAGAGGAAGAGAGAGAGAGAGAGAAACATCGACGTGAAAGGGACACATCGAGTGGCTGCCACCCGCACGACCAACAAGGGCCGGGGACAAACTGCAACCGAGGTCCGTGCCCTTAGCGGGAACCGAACCCGGGTCTCTCTGGACCGCAGGCCGATGCTCTAACCGCTGAGCCACACCGGCCAGGGCTCTAGTGCTCCATTTGTGCTGTTTGTGTGGACTCTTTACCATTTGGATTTACCAAACGAAATACCCACTCATGCACCTGGGGTCTTTGGGCCCAAGTAGTTACCACTTAAGCTTTAGACTAATATTTAATTTTTCTTAATTGTAACTTATTACAAGCAGTTGTGTTAGGAGTTCCAAGATCTTATTCTCTTGTCCGTGAGGAAAGAGCCCACATTAACAAGGTGTGGGGATGGAGCAGAACCCGGCATTGTGCACCTGTTTGACCCGGGTCAGAGAGAATACTCAGTGACTGTCATAGTCCTCCTGTGGGGAAGACTTTGTGCTGGAAGAATCGCAGATTATTATTGATTTTGTTACTGGAAATGCAGGGAAAATCTCCCTTCCCACAGCTTTGCTGTTGTTTCTTTCTGGCTGTGTACAATTATTCTTGTTTCACTTAGATGCCTTAAACATTTATTTTCCAAGGAAACAATCAGAATAATGTCTTTCTATTTATGTATAACATACATAGGTAGAATATATTTTATTTTTCCCTAAATATATTTTATACATGTATGTATGTATTGCATTTACACACACACACACACACACACACACACACACACACACACACTTTTGTTGTTTCATACAGTGTTCCTAAGATATTTTCTGGAAGGACCTTTGAGAGAATGAAGGTTAGAACCTTGCAGTGTCAGTATGTGTGTGGAGGGGAGTTGTTTTAAAATCTTCAGCACACATCAGATAACCTTCAGGAAATTCTTCTGTGAACACAGGGAAAGTCATATTTTCCCTGTCTGTCTAATAATGTCCCATCCCTAGCATCAACTCTCACCCTAATGAGCTGAAACTACATTAGCTAAATCTTAGGCAGATAAATTGATTCAAACTTTGGTTTGATGATCCTACTTAAGACATTCAATTAATTCTGTTTTGCTACAAGCTAATTTATGACTGTGTATTTATTCAAAAAAATGTTGAAGATACAAAGCAGTGGGAGACAAAATAATGAATTATTCTACCTTCATGTGCTCACTATAGTAAGGGAGGAAGAGAAAGAAGAAAGGAATGCTTTTGATGTTAGATATGTGAGTATTTCTTGTATCAAACAGTCTTTAACTGTTATAAACACATTTATAACCCTCTAGGAGATACTAATTAGTGCAGACAATGGTGATTTATTAATTGTTAAAAATTTCTTTATTTGCCCAGTAAATAGTTTTTATCTTTTCTTTTTCCCTTTCCTCCCTCTCTCCCTCCCTCAATTTCTACCAAGATAACACTTGTTTAGTGTGGTTATAAAGCTTGTTTCCTTTCAGGTAGATAATGACTGACAGCTTGATAAGGCTGTGATAGAGTAACAGATATTTTGATCCACTTTTCTGGGGCAAAGCTTAATAATTGATCTGTATGATTTGAGAGAGAAGAGAAAAACCGGAGAGTTTTAAGGTAATTCACAACACCATGCCACACTCGGTGTGTTTTTAATGAGCTTCTCTGGATCTACAGGTAGTGCGAGTTTTCTCTGCCGA
Organism: Tadarida brasiliensis; assembly: GCA_030848825.1. Classification (NCBI taxonomy): domain Eukaryota; kingdom Metazoa; phylum Chordata; class Mammalia; order Chiroptera; family Molossidae; genus Tadarida; species Tadarida brasiliensis. The sequence goes on from CM061264.1 coordinate 80,173,565, forward strand.
AGTGCAGGGCAGCTTGTCAAGACATCCTGCAGGGAGGTGTGTTCAAAGAGGGTCAGCCGGGGAACAGAACGGCACGAGGTGATGCTGTGGTACCTAATTGACTTCCTCTGTCTCTGGAAGTTGATAGAAGGCGAGGTGGAGAGAAAGCGGCCCCTTCTCAATCCCCTCTTTCTCACTGTATTAAAACGGCTTTGCTTACACCTCCTTCCACCATTTCGCTTTCCCTTTTGCATTCTTGCAGTCTGAAACTCTCACGGCCACCCATGTCGCTTTTGTGGCTGAATTTAAAATGGGAAACGTTTCTTATGGTAATGAGCCCCCAATTTCCTGACTGCTCTGGTTTAGAAGCCATATATTTTTCATGGATTTTTCTAGAGTCAAGCAACAGTCCTGTTCCTCTCGCCAGCATGATAGCCGGTGTCATTGTGTGAGACCGGTCCATCTTGCTACGCTGCAAAAAAGGGGGCATATTTCCTAGGAATCTTTGCTGTGATTTTTTTTTCTCCACTCCTGTACTTTGGAGGGTTAAGTATACCCACCCATCTCAGCACCCCTTGCCCCCAGTAATCAGTAATGGGAACAAAATATAGATTTGCCAAAGTCACAGATTTTCCAATATTTCTTCTTATGTGAATTAAAAAAAAATAGGCACTTAACATGGACATATATATCAGTCGATTTAAAATAAACTCTATCGTCTTGGCCAGTTTGGCTCAGTGGTTAGAGTGTCGGCCCATGGACCATGGAGTCGTGGGTTCAATTCCAGTCGAGGGCACGGACCTCTGTTGCAGTTTGATCCCCAGCCCTGGTCAAGGTCGTGTGGGAGGCGACCAATCAATGTGTCTCTCTCCCTCCCTCCCTCCCTTCATCCTTCCCTCCCTCCCTATCTGAAAATCAATGGAAAAATATCCTTGGGTAAGGATTAAAAAAATAATAATAAAATAAAGTCTATCTTCGTGGTATGAAGGAAAGTAAGACTATATTGTAAGATTATATTGTTTTTGTTGCATTTTTTATGTAGTTCTAGGTACCTATTATAATAGATAGTATCTCATAAAACAAAACACCTGCTTCATTCTATGCAGAGAAGTCCAGACAGTGGACTTCTGCTGTAGAATCCGTCATAAACCAGTTGTCAGTAGGTGATGCAGGCACTCTGGCAGGTGAGTGAAGATGGTAAATACACAAAGATGCTCAGGGAGTTGACTTCTTTTCTTTTGTTGTTGTGAAGGCGTCTAGGGCTGTTCTGTGGCCTGTGTTTATGGGCAGTGTTCTTGCTGGGCTGGATTTATCTCGCATGTTCTTATGAGGACTTTCGGAAAGAGAACTACTCGGTGGTTAAAGGAGGACTAGCCTGGCCATTCTTTGAGAGCTGTCGCTTCTGTTCACAGGGAACGGGGATATGGACGAATAGGAGCCTCAGGACTCAGCATGGATGCGTCTTGTGTCACACTGGAGCTTGTCATGGAAACATCTTGTGTCCTATCCTGGTTTTAGAGTTTGAAGAAATAGGGAATGAATGAGAGGTGTTTCCGATGAGCTCTTGGAATTCAGCCATATGTCTGAGGTTATAGCTTAACTCTTACCTCGATTATCTGGATGTTTAAAAGTTTTGAAAGGTCATTTTATGAAGAAAATGGTAACAAAGGAAAAGAAGGTAATGTGTGTTTTCCACAGGTCTCCTGAGTTGTGGGCACACACCTGTTACTGCAGACTGAATTGTTCTTCGGTTGGTAGAGATGGGAGGAGACGATCGCCAGATACAGTGTGTCCAGGTACAATATGCTTGCAGGCCTAGGACATCTTGATCATTTCTCTTGGCAGGGACTCCTCCAAATTTTACCATTCCACAATCACACTGAATTCGGTACTAACATTTAAATGTCTTCTTAGGGCTTGGCAAAGTTAAAAAAGTAAATTTGCCACCAAGGAACTGAGAAATTAAATATCTATAACCAGATATTTAAAGTTTGTCCATGGCAAACTTTCATGGACTTCTGTATTGGATAAGTCTTTATGACTCTGACCAGCGTTGTTCTGCACAGTTGTATGTAATGTGGGCCAGGCTATAATACCCTTGGGCTGCTCTCCAGGGTATTACAACTGCTTCCGCCAGGCAGCTCCCTCCTCTCCTACCCTTTACCTTCCAGAATTGTCTGCTGAATTGATGATTAAGACCGACTTCTTTGACTTTCTAAATTCACCCTATGCAGTGTGTAGTCCTCTTTATCACTAGCAATTTGAAACCATTGATTTTGCTAATTAAAACACTGACATAGAAATGTATCATATTTAAATCCTGATCAAGTTATCTACATAAAAATATCTTTTGTCCGTGGCAACTCCTGCAAAATTTTATGATTATATTTTTATGCATAATTTAAAAAAAGGAACAACTTTTAGTTAATGATTATTCCAGTGGTTTCTAGTAAGAAAATAAAGAATGTGGTTATACAAATTATAGGCTGAAAAAAGGTTCATTTAAAAGTAAACTTTCTATTACTTGAGTTCTAATGTGACGTGTTTGAAGACCGAGTCTCCAAAATAAGCTGTCTTCAAATTTAGTAATACATTAAACTAACTTATTCTAAGACATGGTCAGAGACTGGATATTGGGGTTAAACAAATTTGGCTCCGGAAAGGACCATGTAGCAGGGATAGTATAATTTTGTGTAGGAGGAAATCATGTATATTAAATTTTAAATTGTTATGGAAGAAAAATCTTTCCTTAATTTAGAAAGTTTTTTGGAATTTTGTGACCCTTTGCACTTATTACTAGGAAAAATACTTATTATATTGACTTTATGAAATTTATACTGAATGTATATGAAGTATAATGGAACTCAGATATTGTTTTATTTAAATAATTGGGTATTTGCAAAAAATGTTATGTTTTCTTTTGGACTAGGGTATAGTGAGAACAGTCCTCCCCTCTTCTTCTCTCCCCTTCCCTCCGCCGCCCTCCTCTCCCCTCTCTTCCCTGCATAAATTTCAACTGAGTGCCTTCTCTGAGCCGGGCACGGTGCTGTGTAGATACAGAACTGAATAAGACATATAAGTCAATCACTGTACGCTTAGTCTCTTAAACCTGGAACTTAAAATGTCAGTTTTGATCCCTTTTTTTTTTATCCTCACTCGAGGATATTTTTGCATTTATCTTCAGATAGAGTGGGAGGGAGAGAAGGAGGAAGAGAGAGAGAAACATCGATTGGTTGCCACCGCACAACCCCAACCGGGCCGGGACGAACCGCAACCAAGGTACATGCCCTTAGCGGGAACTGAACCCAAGACGCCCTGGTCCGCGGGCCGACGCTCTAACCGCTGAGCCAAACCAGCCAGGGATTGATCCTCTTTTTTCCTAGACCCATATAGCCATCACAAAGCTATTGACTCTACCTGTAGAATATTTAATTTAGGTCTGTTACCCCAAATCAGCTGCCATACCTGTCTGCTGTAACCCAGGTCACCATCACCTTTCACCTACTCTATCAAAATTGCCACCTAATGAGTCTCCCAGTATCACGTATTGTCTTTCTTAATAAACTCATCTTCTGTTAAAGTAATCTTTAAAACTATAAATCAGATCATAAAATTTCCCCCGTGTTTTAATCCTCCAGTAGCTTCCATTATTTTGTATTTTACTGTGAATTTCTAGTTTCTTCTTTGGGCCTTACAGAATGTGGCCCCTGCCCCCCCCCCGCCCCCTTGCACACCCTTCCCCAGGGACACTATGCTGTTTCTGATCCTCAGGTAAAGCAAGCGTGTGCCTGCCTCAGAGTCTTTGCCCGTGATTTTCCTTCAAGCTAGAATGACCTTTCCTCCCATCTTTTTGAATGGCTTCATCACCTCTGTCCTTCTTAGCTCAGATGCCGCCTTCCCAGAGAGGCCTTCCATCTCCGGCCCCTCCCTCTTAGCCTCCCTCTTGATTACAATGCATTGTTTTACTTCCCTCACGGCACTATCGTTAATCTAAATTACTTCATTAGTTTATCTGTTTACATATTTATTGTTTGTCTCTTCCACCACAATGCAATCTGTATGAGAGTAGATACTTTCTCCATTGTGGTCATGATTGTATCCCTAATGCTGATAACAGTGTTTGAAATATTCAAAACACTCAATAATTATTTTTTGTTTTAAGAAGGTCCATGCCCATGTGGACCTTTACTGTAACAGCTCTTTTCCCATTTTCTTTTGCATATTTGATAAAGGCTGGTGGCACTTATTAATTTTACAAAATTCAAGTCTAATAAAATAAGGATGTATTAGTCTGCCATAAAAAATACCACAGACTGGTTGGCTTAAACAACAGACATTTTTTTTCTCACAGTTCAGGAGGCTAGCAGTCCAGCACCATGCTGGTGTAGGATTTGCCGTGGCAAGGAGTTCTTGGGTGTAACACCGAAAGCACAGGCGACAAAAGAAAAAAATGAACAAGTAGGATTACATCAAATTTCTGCACAGCAAAAACCAACAGTAGCACACACACACGTGCAAGAGAAGTCAACAAAGTGCAAAGACAACTTATGGAATGGGAGAAAGTATCTCCACACCATGTATCTGATAATGGGTTATATCCAAAATATATAAGGAACTTCCAATGGCAAAAAACCCTCAAATAACCGATTGATAAATGGGCAAAGGAACTGAATAGACATTTTTCAAAAGAGGACATACAAAATGCCAACAGATATTTTATATCTATATGAAAAGGTGTTCCAACATCACTAATTATCAAGGAAATGCAAATCAGAATCACAGTGAAATATCACCTCATACCTGTTAGACGGGCTTTGATAAAAAAGAGCCAAAAGGATAACAAATGTTGGTAAGAATGTGGAGAAAAGGGAATCTTTGTACAGTGTTGGTGGGAATATAAATTCTGGCAGACACTATAAAAAAATAGTATGAAGGTTCCTTAAAAAACTAAAAATATTACTATCATATGGTCCAGCAATTTTACTTCTGAGTATATATCCAAAGAAATTGAAATCAGGATCTCATGCCCTGGCCGGTTTGGCTCATCAGTTAGAGCACTGGTCCATGGACCAAAGGGTCTCGGTTTGATTCCTGGTCAAGGGCATGTACCTAGGTTACAGGTTCAATCCCTAGTCCGGGTTGGGGTGTGTGTAGGAGACAACCAATCAATGTGTCTCTCTCACATCAATGTTTTGTTTTCTCTCTCTCTACCCTGCTCCCCCCTTCTTCTCTTCCACTCTGTCTAAAAATCAATGGAAAAATATCCTCGGGTGAGGATTAACCAAAAAAGAAATCAGGATCTCAAAGAGACACCTGCACTCCCATGTTCCCTGCAGCATTATTCACCAATGGCCAAGATACGAAAACAACCTAAGCGTCCATCAGTGGCTGAGGGAATGAAGATGTGATATATGTATATTAAAATATTATTCAGCCACGAGGAAGAAGCAAATCCTGCGGTTTGTGACAGCCTGGATGAAACTTGCGGACATTATACTAAGTGAAATATGCCAGGCACAGGAGGACAAATGCTACGTGATACAGCTTATATAATAAATCTAAAATAATCAAATTCAGTCCTGGCCGCTTTGGCTCAGTGGTTGGAGCATCGGCCCACGGACCAATGAGTCACAGGTTTGATTCCGGTCCAGGGCACGTACCTTGGTTACGGTTCATCCCCTGCCCTGGTCGGGGTCATGCAGGAGGCAACCAGTTGATGTGTCTCTCTTGCATTGATATTTCTCTCTCTTTCTCTCTCTCTCTCCCTCCCTCCCACTCTATCTAAAGATAAATAGAAAAATATCTTCAGGTGAGGATTAAAAATAAAATAATCAAATTCACAGAACTAGAGAGTAGAATGGTGGTTGCCAGGACCTGTGGTGGTGGTGGTGGGGGGGGGGGGGGAGGTGGGAGTATTTGTTAAAAGATACAAAATTTCAGTTATGTAAGATAAATAAGCCCTAGAGATCTACTGTACAGTATAATACCTATAGTTTACATTACTATATTGCGTACTTAAAAAGTTGTTAAGAAGGTAGATCTTTAGGTTAAATGTTCTTATCAGACAAAAAATAAATAAGAAGGTGGGAAGAAACTTTTGGAGGTGATGGTTAGGTTTATGGCATAGGTTGGGGTGATGGTTTCATGGGTGTAAACTTATCTCCAAACTCATCAAATTGTAAACATTAATTATGTACAGCTATTTATATGTCAAAGTACATTAAAAATAAAAGGTGCCATCAGGGTTAATTTCTGGTGAAGCCTCTCTTCCTGGCTTGTAGGTGGCCACCTGCTCACTGTGTCCTCACATGGAGAGAGAGCTCTGTTCTTGCTTCCTTTTCTTTTTTAAAAGATGTTTTTATTGATTTTTATTTTTAGAGAGAGAGGGAGAGAGAGAGAGAGATAGAAACATCGATGTGAGAGAGAAGCATCTATCGGCTGCCTCCAGCATGCCCCCTACTGGGGATCAAGCCTGCAACCCAGGCATGTGCCCTGACCAGGAATCAAACCAGGACCTCTCAGTCCATGGGACGATGCTCAATCCACTGAGCCACACCAGCTCAGCTCTCTTCCTTTTCTTATAAGGACAAGAGCCCTGTTGGATTAAGGTCCCACCCTTATGACCTCATTTAACCTTAATTACCTCCCTAAAGGCCCTATCTCCAAATACAGCCACATTGGGAAATAAGACTGCAATATAATTAATTCTGGGGAGACACAATTCACTCCATAACAAAGGTTGTGGAGAAAAGTTACTTGAACTATAATGGATTTGTTCAGTTCTACACAGGAAAAATCTGAGATGTTGACATACATTATATCAAAATTCTTATGTGGTCAATATCTTGCTTGACTGGTAGATTATTTCAGTACACGAGCTTCTCCTGTTGATTTGCATAATGGGGCATAAAGATACTGATAATTTAAATTGGGATTAGACATTTTTTGAAAACATAATGACTTGGCTAGGTAACATGCAATGCTAATCGTATGTAGCTATTCTCAGGAGTTTGCTTTTCAAAATTTCCAGGAAGCTTTGTGCTTTCAATGAGCATCATGCTAGATGTTCACAGATTTACGAGACAAGCTTAGTTCCACGATGCCCAAGAAGCAGCCTTCACAAAAAGATGAGAAATAAATTGTGAAAACAAAATTTATTCTTTTCCTTTTTCTTCCTTCTCTCCATGTCTTTCTCTTTCTCTACCTTCTCACCCTTTGTTTTTTAGGAGAAACTGTTGGGTGAGAGATGATTCCCTTAATTCATTTTATTGCCTAATTTCTGTAGCATGAATATTTAGGAGGTACGCAATGATGCTTTCTAGGCAGTGACAGAAATGGAAATTATTTACCCCAGGAACCCTGCATGTATTCTTGTTAATTCATTTGTGCACTGTTAAATAAATAACATATTGCTGGGACCAGAAAATTTGGAAACTCTCCACCACCCGCACTCCATTTTTATACTACATTTTTAGGGTGAAGATTGTGTTTGTTTACCTAAGTGACAAGTTTCCTTTATGTTACACAAATAAAAATTAATTGGTCAGAATCACATAGGAATGAGGTTATTGCCTTGCTTTGTGTCTTTTCAGGAATCTCGGGAGGAATAAATGGGCCTGTGTGGGTAACAGTTTTCAGTGGTGAATAATTTAATAAAACATTTAAAACATTAAATAAATATGGCTAAGATTATATTGTGCACAGGACAAAACCCAATAAATACTTAGAATAAGCTAAATTGATAAAAAGCTAGAGTTCGATTGATAGAAAGCTGCTAAACCGTTTAGAAGCTGCTAGAGTGATTGTGGATTGGAATTTCATTCATTTATTTTTTATCCTCACCCGAGGACACTTTGCCACTTTTGTTCAGATAGAGTGGGAGGGAGAGAGAGGAAGAGAGAGAGACATGGATGTGAGAGAAACACGCTGATTGGCCGCCTCCTGCATGACCCTGACCAGGGCCGGGAGGAACTGCAGCTGAGGTACGTGCCCTTGACCCGAATCGAACCCGCGACTCATTGGTGGGCCGAAGCTGTACTGCTGAGCCAAACCGGCCAGGACAGCATTGGAATTTCTAACACCTCCACAGAGATTGTGATAAAGCGGCTGCTCTAGTGTGAGCATGACATGTGGGGCCAACACAACAAGGGGATGGCATGCCGAGCCCAGGTCCCACCCAAGAGCCCATCCACGCACGGTGGAGTCTGAGGGAACTGCCACACACATGCTCCCAGGCAATGTGTCTACATTTGGTTTTGAAAGTGCTTTGGCTGGGATGGGTGGGAGTGTTTCTCACTAGCTTTGAACATGTTTTAGGAACTTGGAAGAAAGTAAGACCGCGTGTTTTATGAGATCCAATTCTTTTTATCAGTCCGAATAAATGAGCATATTTTGTTTTCTTTTTTAAACTGGTCGATCCTGTGTATTCCAGCTGAGACTAAATGATCGCCTCACTTCAAGCCTCCTGACCGCCGTGGAGCCATCTGGCGTGTGCGTGAGTAGGAGTCGGGGAGGCTCGGCTGACACCAGGGCCTCCAGCCAGTCCGAGTTGTTTCTCGCTCACCACTTCGTGCACTCCTGGTAGGGAGACGGCCCTAAAGCTGCGGTCTCAATCCGTGCCGCCCATCTCTTTATTTATTTACTTATTTTTATTAAACATTTTGAGTATTGATATTACTGCAGGTGTCCCCCCATCCCCCTTTGCCCACCTTTAAGCTTATTTTTGTAATTTTTAAATAAAAATAAAGGTGTCTAATTTTAAGAAAATTGTTGGAATGGAAAAAGAAAGCAGTGATAGCTGAGAGAAATCTAAATTTTAAAGCAGGAAAGATTTTATTTCGTTCACACTTAGAGGTTTTGTCCCCCCAGTTATTGCTTTGGATTGAGGGGAGGAGGTTTGTATATGTTTTTCCCCGTGTGCTACTTTGAGCGCTGTTCATATGTTACGTGAAATGATTATGCTAAATATCTGTGAGAGCTCCGATCTTGGTGTGGATGTATAGTGAGTCTGTGAGACCCAAAAGGGAACAAAATGGTAGGATGGGAAAGACGAGGGATTTGTAGAAAATGAAGAGCTAGTTTGAGATGGGCAAGCAGGGGATTAAATGAGAAATAGGGTGGTTTGAACAGATTGTGTATATATTTCCCTCTTGGAGACCCCGAAGGTCTCTTATTCTACATTGCATGGGGGAAAATAATTTTTGCTTTCTTATTAACTTCTTAACTGTGCACTTTCATCATTACTGTACATTCTTTTAAGCTTGGCTCAGAAAATAAGGGGTCATTTAATACAGGAGCTCAACATTGTGACTGAAAACTGGCTTTGGATCTGTCACTGGCCGGGAAATGCACATTATTAATCATTATTAAGACATGCTGTTCGTGCGAAACTATACATATTACTACAGTTACAGAGTTAATACAATGCCTAGAGCTTCATCTTTCTTCTTTTTACAAACCATGGTACAAACCGAAACAGCATCTTTTAGGGCTGAAGACTGCCGGACACGAGCCTGGGGGGGCCAAGAGCAGACCAGTGTGGTCCAGAGGCTTCCTCTGTTTGGTTGGCGGTCACTGGAGTGCGGTCACTGGAGTGCGGGTCCTGCTTGATTCAGTCAGTAATCACAGATGTAGTCTTTGCTATTTTATGACTTTGAGAGCCTTGATTGCGAATTATATTTACAGATTGCAATTTCTTTCTAAATAGGGCCCTTTGTATTCAAGGACCAGCGGAGTCTTGTAGTCTGTGATAAAATTGTGTTTTCTCCATTTAATAATACATCAGATAGCATTGTATTTGTCAACATTTTGGTCAGTAGGACTAAGCAAAATCCATGTGTATGAGTAATGAATTTGGCCAGATTCTGTTTTTGAGAAAACTTTTGTTAAGCACCCTCCCCCTGTCCTGCCCCAACCAGATACCTAATGACTAACATATATAATTCCAAAATGGAAACACACTCATTTTTTAAAAATTAATCCTCACCTGAGGATACTTTCCCATTAATCTTTAGAGAGAGTGGAATGAAGGGAGGGAGGGAGAGAGGGAGAAAAACGTCGACATGAGAGAGACACATTGATTGGTTGTCTCTAGCACAACCCTGACTGAGGCCGGGGATCAAACCTGCAACCCATGTATGTGCCCTTGACCAGAATTGATCCTGTGACCCTTTGGTCCGTGGGCCGATGTTCTAAGCGCTGAGCTAAACCAGCCAGGGCAGCATACTGGGTTTTAAAGTCTGAAGTTATTAATTCATACAAGTTGGGCTTTTTCCCCTGACTGTGCTGTGTTATAGCTGATGGGGCATCCACCAGGGTAAGGCCCGGTCTCGGTCCTGAAGGGATCTGCAGTCTTTGGGAAGTCAAGCTTGACATGGATTTATAAAATAACTAGTTTTATAAGATATTTTATGATAAAGTGCCAAGTGTATGCTATTTCAAAAGTAGCTTTGCTATAAAGACATATGCCTTGACTGCAGAGTTTAGAATGAACTTGATCTAAAGTGAAATTAAATGTTATTACCAGGAGGTTTGAGAGCCATTCTGTCTGTGAACTGGTATATGGATCACTCTGTTTATGAAGCAGGCAGCTACGAAAAAGATCATTAAAAGCAAATGGATGGGAACGGTACCGAAAGTTAGCGTTATCAAAGGTGCTATGAGAAGGGTGGCTATTTGAGGCTTCCTCTTGAGGACCAATAAATGTTTAGATATTTCCACGCTCATGACATCATTGGTATTGTGGTCTCATTGTGTGATTCATAAACAGATCAGATGTTGGAGAAAAGATGGGCATTTAACCCCTTGTTGCATTCATTGGTTTTGATCTGCCCTGTACGAGAATTCTGCCCAACAGCAAACCGGTTGAGACAGATTGTGCCTATTGCTGTGCCTCCAGAAAATGTAGTATATAACTCCCATGCAAAAAAATGCATCAGAGAGAGACATGCCAGCTTGCTGACACCCTCATACCCTCATAATGGAGTATGGCCAAGGCAATTGTTGATCTCTTACAGCTTTCTGAGGAGTTAGCTTAGCAGTTAAGCTCTGAATAGATCCACCCTTCTGTTATTTAGCCAGCAATCTGCTCCCTTCCAATGAATGAAATAAAAGCTGAGAGGCAGAATTTCATCTCTGTTCAAATTAGAAACCTGTCTCCTATGAGTGGGGTCCCTTCTTTATTTAAAATCTTCTACTACTAAGGAGAGGGGGGAAAAAAGATCTTGGATATATAGCACAACAATCATTCCATCAGATACAAACCTCACTTGGTGAATTTCTTTTCTTGGTGAATTGAGCCAAAATGTGAATGCTATGTACAAATCCATTATTCTTAGTACTGCTACCTATAATTAACACGACCCAGTGGAATTTAAAAAATACGTATAAAACAGGCAACAGAGTGACAATTACCATTATCCCCAACTAAACTCCTCCTCCTCCATGTTTTCATCAAGAGAGCGGTATTGTTACTTCAACAAGCACAGTGTTGTGGTGACTTTTGTGATACAAATAAAGCAAGACTAAAATCCTAATTGTGAGATGTAAAAGGAAAGTAATTGCTTAGTGTTGGTTAATTCCATCTTTGTGTGATGACAGCAGCTGCGATTCCCTGCCTTGTGTATTTTAACAGATGGCATTATTTCTTATGGAGTGTTACAGTAGCGACCGAGGTGACACTGAAGCAAAATTCTGTGCGAGTATGTTAAGTAAGATATTACTGACAGCCCTGCTGAGCGGCGGTGCAGAACTGCGCGTCGTGGTTCTCTTCTCACCCCTACAGCCCACACCAAATGGTTTCCATTTGCGGCATGTGGAACTGGAATGGAAAGATGAATGAAAAATTATGTTCTTTTTCAAATTCACTTGTGTGCACACCATTAGTAGGCCTGGAATGAAGACCCGAATCTGGCGAAAAGGTGCATTTATCAATCCAGGATCATACTGTTGTATTTTCCTATCAAAGGCCAGAAAATGGAGAGGTGCTGATAGGCCTGAATTCTAGACCAGGATCTGCCCAAGTCTCTTCCCTCTGGACTGGCTTCCTTTGTGTAAAAGGCAGGAGCTGGGCTGAGGCAAAACAATCTCTAAGGCTCTTTCTACTCTGTGATTCTGAAAGCTCTGAGCTTTGTGCTTTAATGGCACAGAAAACAAAGTGAGTAGAATGCGTGAAGGAGTGCATGATAGATTCATCTATATGCTACTGATACTGATGTAGCACAGAAAAAAGACGATGGGTCACAAGTCAGGAGATCTGGCCGTGGTTCAGCCATGAGACAAGTCATTGAGTCAGTGCAGGTCAGCCTCCTCACCTCTTTCACAAGGCTGTAGTCAAGGCCTAATGGGATTATGGTATTGAAAGATGATTAAGTAATCCAACAAACATTGCACAACTGCCCTGTGCTGGACACAGTGCCAAGTGCTGTGGATTCCATGGTGGGTAAAGTGTGGTCTTTGTTTTAGAGACAGAGAGGTAAATGGCTAATTATAATAGAGTATAACAGGGGCTTTGATGGGCACCAGTACAGGGTGATGTAAAAGTAAATAGAAGGGGTAGCTCACCCAGCTCGGGGCACAGAATGCTTCCAGGAAGAAGTGGATTCTAAAATAAGGCAAATAATAGGGGATGGGAGGAAAATAGCATGACATGCTTGTTGAGCCACGATGCGGAAATCATCATGTTCTGGTTTCACCTGACCAGGGGTCTTGAGTGTAGGAGCCCAACAGTACCTTGGATTTTGATGAACAAAGAGTACTCTAATTTAAATATTCTTGTAGTTATTTATGTCCTGCCTCATTTCCAAAACAAATGGGTTTAAAAGCTTGATAAATGATTTTAAAGAGAATACCACCTTTCACTGTCACACTCTCAGTGTGAGCTTGAGAAGTCCTCTCCAGACCTTCTTCTTCACATGTCCTTGTGTGAGGCCCCGAGTTTCATGGTGTGCTTTGCAGCGAGGTATGGATGGATCTGCTTTGCCCAGTAAATGGAGAAATGATAGTGGCTTTGGATATAATATGAACTGTTGGCCTTCCTTTTATAATCTCTCTCTCTAAGAGAAGGGCTATCAGCTTGTTGTTCAGTGACTAATAAATTGGGCTCATCCCTCTCCCTGCAGGCTGACCCTCCTCCATATTAAAATTTGACATTTTACAGTTTAGTTTGCCCTCTAAGTAGCATACCACCAACAGAAGGATGGAATTTCTTCCTGCAATGGGATGTGGAATAAAGAGAAATTCACCAAGTCTGCCATTGTTTGTGCCAATCTCCACGGATCTGCATAGAGACCTAAAAGTGTAAGGATGACCTTTGGTGAGAATGACCTTTGGTGAGAATATCTTTAAGAGAGCCCCTTACTCTGGGAACAGAAGCTAAGCTACACCTCTGAACTTGTGAGAGAAAGAATGCCCTGCTGCATCATTTCTCCTTCAAGCCTTTGTCCTTTCATGAGACTGCAAACAGTAAATGAGATGGTAACTTTTGCAAACCACCTACTTCTACACCAGAGTTATTTGAATTTGCAGTTTGGACCCAAAGTGCCCTCCAAGTCAGAAGAGAGAACCAGCCCAGCCGGTGTGGCTCAGTGGTTGAACATCGTCCCATGGACTGAGAGGTCCCGGTTTGATTCCCTGTCAGGGCACATGCCCAGATTGGGGGCCTGATCCCCAGTGGGGGACATGCAGGAGGTGGCCAATCAATGTTCTCTCTCATCGATGTTTCTATCTCTCTCTCTCCCTCTCCCTTCCTCTCTTTCTAAAATCAATACAGAAAAAAAAAGAAAAGAAAAAAAAAGAGAAGAAGAGAGCCAGCTGTGACCCCAAACCTGTGCAGAACTGTGGTCTTTACTTGGGATTCAATGTTATAAACCTCCAGATATTTCTAGTGCTCAAACCTACAGCTCCAGACCTCCATATCTGCCTCTCCTCTTAGGTGTCTTAAAGGGTCTGATATTCAATATGATCACAAGTGAATGAGTGATATCTCCCCCTTCCCTTAAATCCTTCCTCTGGGGTCTTTGTCTCAGTGTTTCAAAGTAACAGCAGTTTTATTTATCATGATTCTTTTCGGAACAGCACTGTTTTTGTTTAGATGAAAGCCTTGACTATCCTTTCCACCTTTCCAACTGCTGCCAGGAACCTGGGCATCAGCTGGCACCAACACCTCGGAGTGAAAGAAATTGATCTGTCCCAGTACAGAAAGCTATTGTGTTATTTTTCTCCTGGAAAGGAAGGGGAGAGAAGAAAGAGGAGGAAATTGAAGCAAAAGTAAGAAAGAAGGATGGGAAAGTGGAATATAGAGGAAAACTGAGATGAATTAGAGGGACAGTGAAATTCCATAGTAATTGGTAAAGAGGCAATGGATATTTTAAGAAAAGAGGTGTTTGAAGTTCTCAAGAAAAGCTGTTTGTTTTAAAATGCAAAGCCCTCCATCTTTATTGTGAAATATTGTACAGGATGCAAGTAAACATGTGTGCGTATGCATGCGTGCGTGTGTGTGTATAAACCAGTAAACCAGTGGAGGGGTTAGTTTCACATCCAGGTAAACATGGAACACAGAAAAGAAAACAGGAGAAGAGAGGGGATACAAAGGAGGTAAAAAAAAAAATTAGAAGATTCCTAGGAATTATAATAGTCTTTTGAGGACTTGTACAGTCTATGGATTTGTACAAACTATGGATTGAATGTTCAAGTCCTTTGCATTCAGACCTCCAAGATAACTGGGATCCCATGTGTCATCTTAACTATCAGTTATGTCTACTGCATAAGGTAAAACATGTAGGATTTGACCTTGACACCTGCTGCCCTCACCACCCTCCCTTATCCTCCATACCTAGTCTTCATACCCATTGGGCCTGCCTTCTCTTTCTGAATTACCTTTCATCTTTGGAGCCTGAATCTCAGAAATTGATATTTTCCAGACAAAGTAGAAAATTATATTCATAGTGTCTGTAAACAAGAATGAGCTGATTCTTAAAAGTTTTGGGGTGAGGTCAAAACCAACTGTGGGATAATTCCACCCCAAATCACTATAACACGTACCTATTAATGATGAGGTTGAATCAAAAGGAACACCGATATTGTACTACAGTGTCTCTAGCAGACATGACTGTTAGATTAATTATGACCGAAAATTCTTTGCTGCACATCTCACTAAGGGATGATGTCTATTTCTTGAATCTGAGCTGGTTCTTTAATTGGTTTTAATCAATAGAACATGGGGGAAGGGATACTGTGAAACATCTGAGCCTGTGCCGTGAGAGATTGGCAGCTCCCTCTTAGAATATTTCCTCTTGGAAGCCCTGTAAGAAAGTCTGATTTCCCTGAGACCATAATGCTGTGAGTAAACTCAAGCCAGCTATTTGGAGAGAGAGAGAGAGAATCATATAGAGGTGAAATGAAGCACCAGACACAAGAGTGAAGAATTCTTGCATTTTTAGTCTAACCTACTCACCAGCTGAATGCAGCCAAGTGAATGATCTCAGCTGACACTACATGGAACAGAAGAACCAACCAGCTGACCCTTGTTTAAAGTATTAACCCATAGAATTGTGAGCAAATAAAATGGTAGTTAAATAAAAAGTTAGTTTTTATGCAACAACAGGTAGCTAAAATAATAATATATGAAGGCAATAGAACTAGGCCACATGGTTCTAGAAGAAATGTTTTTTAATAGTTCTGCTGAGGTTTAATCATTAATGCCATATCTTCCCAAAGGTATGTGATAAAATGGAAACAATAAATAATATCAATGTAGGTTTTAAAATACTTTATTCAGCACATTGTTATTTAATCCTATGACAGTCCTCTGAGGTAGACCTTATCTCAGTTTCACAAATGGGTAAACTGAGACCCAAGGGCCACATAGAAGTAAGTTGTAGTCAAATCCAGGTGTTTTGCCACTATATTGCTTCTTCCCAAATAAGTCTGAAATCAGTCAAAGCAAGACTTAAGATAGCTTCCAATTAGTAATGTCACAATTGTTGAATATGGAGTGACAGAAGAACCAGAAAACTGTCTTTCACTAAAGCATATCCCCTAGTCTGTGCTATTATTGGAATCTGACCAGTTGCTTGAATGAGAAGTGGCAAGGGTAAAACTGAATTCTTGAACTAAACTAAGTATCTGCAAAACTACCGCCCGAATCCAGGTTGTCTGGAAATCTGTGTTCCAAATAATTGGCTCAATATTTGCAGCAGAGGTTTATGATGGAATGACTTCTTTCAAAAGAAGCCAGTC
This sequence comes from Tadarida brasiliensis, assembly GCA_030848825.1. NCBI lineage: Eukaryota > Metazoa > Chordata > Mammalia > Chiroptera > Molossidae > Tadarida > Tadarida brasiliensis. Next base: position 80,189,780 of record CM061264.1, read on the forward strand.
ACAATCAACAAGATCATCCTGTGAACTTACAAAGTGATTATGAATTCCTAACCAAGGCTTCTTAGTTATTTCCATGATAGAGGGAAACATATTTTGGATCATGCCCAACAATGTGGCATGCAAATTTCTACTTTTTATAAGTACTATGCTCAATTTTAGATCAAAATATATTCTGTATCCAAAACCTCGGAGTGAACAATTTCTAAGTACATTGCTTGTAGTGTGACCCAGATCATGCGATGACAGCCCTTTGGAAGAATGTCAAGACTGTTCTGTACATGTGCCCTTTATGAGCAGGCATCTCAGTGCGGCATCTTGAATTACACATACAGTTTTCCCTGTGTTAATATATACCCAAACATTTCCCAACCCACTTTGAAACATGGATACGTTTAAGATCCTTTGTCTTTAATTATCCAACTTGATGAACTGGGAAAAGTCTTACTTCAAAACTCAAAATGAAGGAGGTACCCAGCAATAGGACTTCTGAGGTAAAGAACTTGAGCCGTCATGTGCAGTAAATTTGAGGATAGCAGTCAAGTGACAGTTACAAATTTCAGCCACACAATTCAACCTTCCCTGTGTGCAACACAGAATGGATGTCAGCTTGTGACTATCAAACGTTTTAAAGGCGTAGCCCTAAAGGGAGCTGTGAAAATTCTTTACCCTGGTAATTACAACTATGAGTACACAGGTTGTTTCTGAAAATTGACATGTTGAAGATAACTTGAATGGATTTTAATGACGGCATTGAATGTCTATACCCAAATTTCGTTATCTGGTCTCTTATTGTTAGAACCTGTAGCATGCTTTCATACCTTTCGTTTTTCCCTGTTAAAAACAATCTTGTCTAGAATTTATAAATGTCTTTGTCTACCTACACAATGATTTCCTCAGCGGAAATTTCTAAAATTAAAATAGTTGGGTAGAAGTTTTAGGCATTTGAAATGAATGGTCATAGAGAGTATCTGTTTTTCTTGTATCTGGTGTCTAGGATAGTCATTATCTGCCACAGTGGTTAAATTTACCTTAAAATGAAAATAATCCAGGTCCACCGCAATATTTAAAGAGTATGGCATAGTCAGAAACTAATATAATAGGAAACCAGCATTCTAGAACTGACACTAGAAATGAAAATAATATCTCTACGATGACATTTCTTGATTTTAGTGAGACCAAGATGAAGCATCATACAGTACTTCCCGATGGAAACAAACCCGGGTCATGATTGGAACAAAGCTCAGATGATGTTAAGGCAACAATAAATATTTAATTTTAATGTTCATCTCTGTGCCAAATATTGCACCTGGAGATACTATCTGATTGGATCTGGACCAAAAGGGTAAATGAATGAACACTGGCTATGAACACTAATTTAGAAATGTTTTACTTCATTTAAACTCTACTTTTGGATTCCTCTTCCAAGTCTATGTTGTAGTTCCCGAATTTGAATTTTCAATCGCTTTCTGTTTTTACCTCTACCCTTAGACTATCTCATGGTTTTCTATTCTACCTACTCATGATAAATGTTCGTTGTCTTGCTTCCTCCTGCCTCTTTCCTTTCTTTTGCAGGCTATAACTAATGCTTTGCTTTGCTTGGATGCTAGTGGATACTTGAACCATGTTGATAACATACAAGTGTTGCTTTCTATTTTGTCTCTGTCTAAATATAAAAAATGATCGCGACCTAAAATGAAATTCAGTTACTAAAACTACTAAAAATAAGATCAAATAAGTGTTTCATATTTGACATATTATCAAATGCTGCCTGCTTTCTGCTTCTCCTCTGTCTCCTCTGAAGGGAAGAGGGAGAGGATTAAAGAAACTGAACTTAAAGATTGTTCAAAGAAGGCATGTTTTTAAGTCACTTTATATATGATCTTAACTTGAATCAATTATCATATTACAATTAAACAATTCCTCTCCTCTCAATGGATGAATCACAGCTAAAAAAAGAGTTTATTACTTTTAAACTGAAACATGATCATTATTTTTAAAACTCTATTATAAAAGTATAATAATTGGTATAAAAATAATCACATGGAATTCCGCCACCAAAGGATAACCACTGTTAAAACATTGGTGAAAACTCTTTCAGATATTTCTTTATGACTGCATATACACACACACACACATACACACACATTTTATGTAATTGGGATCACATTATATATATATATTGTTCTCTATATATACTTACATATTCTATATATATAATATGTAAATTTATAGTTATACCAATTTTGAGCATTTATTAATGACCAGAAAGATTCTATATTATTTTTAATGGCTGAAGAGTATTGCTTTATTTATTCCATGATTACCATTTAAGAGAAAAAGAACATTTATTCTTTCTCTTTCTTTTTTCTTTTTCTTTCCTCCCTCCATCCTTCCCTCACTCAGTTCTTTTTTTTTCCCCTTTTTTCCTGCCTAGGTGCCTGTTGAAATGATCTCTAGAAAGGGCAGATCAATTGAAATTTTCATCAACAAATCATAAGTACTTGATATTTTTATTCCCATTTTAATATAGATTTTGAAATTTTTCACCTTTTTCAATCTACTACTATAATATATAGTTGTTTTACTTTGCATCTCTCTGATGAAAGGAAAGAACATCATTTAATGATTGCTCACCATTTAAAAATTTTTGAGTAATTGGTTGTCCTTGCCATATTACATTTTTATCCTAAAGAAAACTTTGAGCTCTTTGCATAAGGATAAAATCTTATGTCTTATGCTTTATAAATGTTATTTCCCAGTTTGTATTTTTATTTAAAAAATGTTAATATGCTCTGGCTGTTGTGACTCAGTGGTTAGAGTGTCAGCCTGCGCACCAAAGGGTCTCAGGTTCGATTTCTGGTCAAGGGCACGTACCTGGGTTGAGGTTCAATTCCTGGCCCCAGTCACGGAGCGTGTGGGAGGCAACCAGTGGATATGTCTCTCTCACATCAATGTTTCTCTCTCTCTCTTACCCCGTCCTCTCTCCTTTCTACTCTCTCTAAAAATCAATGGAAAAATAATGTCCTCTGGTGAGGATAAACAACAACCAAAAATGTTAATATGCTTTTTTCTCTTATAATGAAGTATTTAGTTTTATGTTGTCAATTTATCAGTGTTTTTGTTTTATGCTTCTGAGTTTTTATGATATGCTAAAAGATTGTCTCCACTTTATGATTATTTAAAAATGCCAGTTCTAAATTTCAGTTAGCAATTTTATGGGTTAATTTTACTCTTTAAATAAATGAAGTGCTGTCTCAGCATTATTGTTATCATCTCCAAATGAATAGTTTATTGTCCCAAACAATTGGCAATATTTTACTACCAAATAATCAGCTTGTTGCCTCAATGACTTTCTTGAACAATAATTGGAAGTATTTTTGAACTCTATTTTGCCATGTTTTCAAAGTTATTTAGTTGGAATTCTGAATGGGCATTTGAACACATTTCTATAATGTTTTAATTAAATTCAACATATGAAAATTTAGAGAAAATTATGTTTTTAAAATGCAATTCTATTTAAGAGAACGTTTATTCATTTACTTATTAACATTTTTCTTCTGCTATGTCTTTTAGTAGGATGTTGCAGGCTTGTTAAACATTTTGCCAATTTATTAATATGATATCTACTTCCAATTTTATTTCTTTGATAATAACTAAGAAAGAGCATCTTTTTTTATTATTGATCACTTTCTGTGTTCTTTGGGGACTTGCTAGTTTATGTCCTTTTGAGTTAAAAAATAATTTGTAAGGATTATTTGTGTATTAAGGCTAGAAACTTATTGTCATATGTTTTGTAAATATTATTTTCCAGGTTGATTTTGTTTTCCAAATATGTTTGTAATGCTTTTATTTTTCTGTTATAAGGAAGTGTTTCATTTTAGGTAGTCAGTTTATCAGTTCTTTTGTGTAATGTTTCTTGTTTTTGTTTTGTTTTTTTCATGAAAAAAAAAAAAACACACCAAAAACATGTTAATTTATTGTGGTGGGTTTAGATCTTAAATTTCAGTCATTCTAATGGGTGTGTAGGAATATCTCATGTGGCTTTAATTTGATGTCTCTAATGAATAATGATGCTAAGCATCTTTTTATCTATTTATTTGGCATCTTTATATCTTCTTTGGTGAAGTGTTTGTTTAAATATTTTGCTCACTTTTTATTGGGTTGTTTGTCTTCTTATGATTGAGTTGCACAACATCAGAATATATTCTAGGTCAATGATTTTCAACTAGTGTGCCTCAGCAGGTACACAGGTGTGCTGTGAGAATTTTTAAAACACGCAATACCTGACTGTTTAGTCGGGGGCACTGACCTTTTCCCCCTTAGCTTGTCAAATAAAAAAATGACAACAGCCAACACAGTAATAGCTAGCCTTCCATTGTGAATGAATCAAAATTATACCTGTTTTTTGATCAGATCGGCAAATATATATATTTTTGGTGTGCCGCAGAATTTTAGTAATTAGTTTATGTTTGCCATGAAATGAAAAAGGTTGAAAATCACAATTCTAGGTACAAGTTCTTTGTTGTATATATTTTGCAAATGTTTTCTCCCAGTTTGTGCCTTGCCTTTTCATTTTCATTACATTGCTTTTGAAGAGCAAAATACTTTAATTTTTAGTCCAATTTATTATTTTTTATGGATTATAATTTTTAGTGTCCTACTTAAAAAAGTCTTTGTGAAACACAGGGTCTCTAACATTATCTACGTTTTATTCTATAAGTTTTATAGTTTTAGCTCTTACATTTAATTCTATGTGCTTATGTGAATTAATTTTAGATATGTTGTAAGTTAAGAATACATTTTATTTCTTTTTTGCACATAGCTATCTAATTAATTGTTTTAGCAGCAATTGTTGAAAATACATTCTTTTCTGATTAAATGGCCTTGGAACTTAGTTAAAAATGAATTTAACAAGTATGTGTGGGTCTGTTTCTGGACTTCATTCTCTTCCATTGATCTTTGTGTCTGTCTGTATGGAAACCACACTGTCTTGATTGCTGTAGCTTTATAATAAGTCTAGAAATCAAGTAGCATAAGTCCTCTTTGTTCTTTTAAAAATTATCCCAGCACCTTTGCATTTCTGAGAAGTAAATTTTAGAATTAGCATGTCAGTTTCTATAAAAAAGCCTGTTAGAATTAGTCCAATTCATATAATTTACAAGAATCTTATGACCATATATTTCTATTACCTTCTCCTGGTTATTGAGGTGACTTTGCCATACATTTTACTTCTACATATTTAATGAACTCACAGTACATTTTACTATTTTTTCCTTAAACAATTGTCTTTCAAGTTGATTTAGAAAAATATCTTTTATATCCACATATATATGGACTATTTCTAGTGTTCTCCATTCCTTTGCTTAGATCCAGATTTCCTTTTGGTATTATTTTCCTTTTGCTTGGAGGACTTCTTTTGTCATTTTGTATAGTGTTAATCTGCTAGCCATGCATTATTTTATATTTTGTATGTATGAAATAGTTATTTTGCCTTTGATTTTGAAGGATATTTTATCTGGATAGAGGATTCCAGGTTGATAGTTGTTTAATTTCAGTACCTTAAAGTTGTTGCTCCATTGTGTTCTGGCTTGCATGGTTTCTAAGTCTGTAGTCATTCTTACTTTTTCACTCTGTAATTAATATATCTTTCTCCCCTCTGGATGCTTTTAATATTTTTCTCTTTTTTACTGGTTTGAAGCAGTTTATTTATAACATGCATAGGTATAATTTTCATCATCTTCCCTGTGTTTGGGATTTGTTGAGATTCTGTAACCAAACCAAGTGAGAGTTCCTGCTGCCCTGTGTGCAGTGAATCAATGAGAACTGACTTTGTAGTGAAGAAACATAAGCTATTTTATTTGGAATGGAGCCACCCAGGAAAATGGCAAGCTAGTTCTCAAAGTCCTAACTCCCCAATGGCCTACAGGCAAGAGTTTTTATAGGATGAACTCATGAGTAACAGGTTTAGGTTCATGGGCTTTGTTGATTGGTCAGTGATTAGGTAAGCAATGAATGTTCATTTTCTAGTCAGCTATGTCAATCCTGGCATTGCCTTATCTGGCTTCAGCCAGATAGCGGTGGGTTGGTCTTCTGCTCTACAACTTGTGAGCTGTAAAACATCTTAACAATGTGTCAATATTATTATCTGGGTGTGCCAAAGCAGAAGCTATTCATCTTGTGACCATTACTCTTTGAATGCTATTATTGTTTTGTGCTTAACTAGCCACATTTTTCTATTATTTCAAGTAAAATGTACATTTAAACATTTTTCCTGGAACTTGCTTTGCAGGCAGGCCTCTAGGACATGACTAACATACTCTCTTAATCTTTGAATATAAGGTACGTGACAACCCAGGCAATTGAAGCATTTAGTTAAAGCCTATATTTATATCTCTAGAGTCTGTGATCTAATATCGAAACATCTTTACTGTTGACTATCATTTTCAATTCTTGAAACTGTGAGTTTGTAATTTCCATCAACTTTGGGAAATAATTTACCATTATTTTTTGAAAAATTTTTGTCCCCTTCCTCTTTCTTATATTTCTGGGACTCCACTTAAATGTATATTGGAACAATTGAGGCTGTCTCATAGTTCCCTGATGTTCTCATAATTTTTTCATCTTTTTCTCTCTTTGTTTTGTTTTAAGCAGTTCCTATTACTTACTATGTTTTCAAATTCACTATTTTTTTGTGTGTGCAGTTCCTAATTTGCTGTTGATCCCACCCAATATATATTTTTTCATCCCAGACATTATATTTTTTATCTCTATAAGTTCATTTTGTTTCATTTTTATATTTTTCATATTTTTCCTTAAGCACCATTGATTTTCGCTACCTTATTGAATATGCGGAGTATATTTATAATTGAAGTTTTATCTCTCCTACTCATTCTCTATCTGTGCCATTTCTGAGTCTGTGTCTATTGATTTTGGTTTTCTTGCTATTATGTGTGATATTTTTCTGTTTCTTTGCATGCTATAAGTAGGTCTCACAGGCTATGTGCACTTTTGATCCACTTGGCTCTAAATTTGGGGATTCCCACAACCCACCTGTTATTCCATATAATGTAGTTTTTATTCTAGATCTATGAAATATGCCATTGGTATTATAATAGAGATTGCATTGAATCTGTAGATTGCTTTGGGTACTACGGATATTTTAGTGATGTTGATTCTTCCAATCTATGAACACGATATATGCTTCTACTTTTTTATGTCTTCCTCTTTTTCTTTTTTCAATGTCCTATAGTTTTCTGAGAACAGGTTTTTTTACCTCCTTCATTAAGTTTTTTCCTAGGTATCTTAATTTTTTTGTTGCAGTGGTAAGTGGGTTTTTTTTTGTTTTGTTTGTTTCTCTGAGTGTTCATTATTGGTGTATAAAAATGCCATTGATTTCTGGATGTTAATTTTGTATCCTGCTACTTTGTCAAATTCATTTATTAAATCTAGTCGTTTTTTTTTTTTTGGTGGAGTCTTTAGGATTTTCCATATACAATATCATGTCATCTGTAAATAATGACTGTTTCACTTCTTCCTTTCTAATTTGGATGCCTTTTATTGTTTCTTATCTGATCGCTATGGTTAAGACTTCCAGTACTATGTTGAATAAGAGTGGTGAAAGTGGACATCCCTGTCTTGTTCTAGTTTGTAAGGGAAATGTTTTTAGTTTTTGCCCATTGAGTATGATGTTGGCTCTAGGTTTGTCATATATGGCCTTTATTATGTTGAGGTGTAATCCCTCTATTCCCACTTTGCTGAGAGTTTTTATCAGAATTTGGTGCTGAATTTTGTCAAATGATTTTTCAGTATCTATTGATATGATCATATGATTTTTATCTTTCATTTTGTTTATGTGGCATATTATATTTTTTGATTTACAAATATTGTTCCATCCTTGCATCCCTGGGATAAATCCCACTTGGTCTTGTTGAATATTATTTTTGATATATTGCTGGATTCGATTTGCTAATATTTTGTTGAGGATTTTGGCATCTATGTTCATCAGGGATATTGACCTGTAATTTTCTTTCTTGTAATGTCTATATCTGGTTTTGGAATTGGGATTATACTGGCCTCAGAAAAAGATCTTTTAAGTATTCCTTCCTCTTGAATTTTTTGGAATAGTTTGAGGAGAATGGGTGTCGGTTCTTCTTTGAATGTTTGGTAAAACTCCTCTGTGACGCTTTCTGGACCAGGGCTTTTGTTTGCTGGGAGTTTATTGATTACTGCTTCAATTTCCTTAGTTGTTATTGGTCTGTTCAGGTTTTCTGACTTTTCTGGTTGAGATTTGGAAGATTGTATGATTCTATGAATTTGTCCATTTCACCCAGGTTGTCCAGTTCATTGGCATATAATTGTTTATAGCATATTCTTACAATCTTTTGTGTTTCTGTGGTGTCAGTTGTTACTTTATCACTTTCTTTTCTGATTTTATTTATTTGGGTCCTCTCTCTTTGTTCTTGGTGAGTCTGGCTAATGGTTCATCAATCTTGTTTCTCTTTTCAAAGAAACAGTTCTTGGTTTCATTGACCTTTTGTATTGTTATTTATTTATTTATTTTTTAATTTCTATATCACTTCTTTCTGCTCTGATCTTTATTATGTCTTTCCTTCTACTTACTCTGGGTTTTTCTTTTTGTTCCCTTTCTAATTCTTTAAGTTGTAGGGTTAGATAGTTTATTAGAAAGTATTCTTTTTTTCTTGATGTTGGCCTATAATGCTATGAACTTCCCTCTCAGGACTGCTTTAGTTGTATCCCATAGATTTTGTGTTGTGTGTTCATTTTCATTAGTTTCCAGGAAGTTTTTTATTTCTTCCTTGATCTCATTGGTAACCCATTCATTGTTTAAAAACATGCTATTTAGCCTCCATAAGTTTGAATGTTTTTATTTTATTTATTTCTAATTTCATGCCATTGTGATTCAACAAGATGCTTAAAATTATTTCAATCTTCTTGAACTTGTAGAGACTTAGTTTTTATCCTAACGTGGTCTATTTGTGAATGCCCCATATGCACTTGAGAAGAATGTATATTCTGCAGTTTTGGGGTGAAATGCTCTGTAAATACCATTTAAATCCATCTGATGTAGTGCGTCATTTGGGGTCTCTGTTTCCTTCTTAATTTTTTTTTTATCTAGAAGATCTATCCAGTGATGCCAGTGAAGTATTAATATTAAAGTCCTACATGATTGTATTGCTGTTGATCTCTCCCTTAAAGTCTTCTAGAAGATTTTAAATATATTTTGGTGCTCCAATATTGGATGTAAATATGTTTATGAGGGTTATATCCTCTTGTTGAATTGATCCTTTTAATATTATATAGTTGCCTTCTTTGTCTCTTTTTATGGCATTCATTTTGAAGTCTATTTTATCAGATATGAGTATTGCTATCCCAGCTTTTTTTTGGTTTCCATTTGCATGGAAACATTTTTTCCATCCCTTCACTTTCATCCTTTGTAAGTCTTTTGTTCTGAGGTGAGTCTCTTGTAGACAGCATATATATGGGTCATGTTTTCTTATCCATTCAGGTGCCCTGTGTCATTTGATTGAAGCATTTAATCCATTTACATTTAAGGTTATTATTGATAGGTACTTATTAATTGCCAGTTTTATTCATTATGCCTATGTTTCTCTCTATTTCTTCTTATTAATACAGTAGTCCCTTTAACATTTTTTCCAAAGCTGGTTTGGTGGTAATAAATTCCTATAGCCCCCCCCCCCTTTTTTTTTGGTCTGGGAAGCTCTTTATTTCACCTTCTATTTTAAATGATAGCCTTGCTGGATAGAGTAGTATTCGTTTCAGATTCTTTTTTCAATACCTGGAATACTGCATACCATTCCCTCTGGCCTGTAGTGTTTCTGTTGAGAAATCAGCTGACAGCTTTATGGGAGCTCCTTTGTAGGTAACCTGTTGTTTTTTTCTTGCTGCCTTTAAGATTCTCTCTTTGTCTTTAATTTTTGGCATTTTACTTTTATTTATTTATTTTTAAATATGTTTTTATTGTTTTTTTAGAGAGAGAGGAAGGGAGAGAGAGAGAAACATTAATGTGAGAGAGAAAAATTGATCACCTGCTTCCTGCATGCCCCCTACCAGGGATCGAGCCTGCAACCCAGGCATGTGCCCTGATGGGGAATTGTACTAGGACCTCTTAGTCCATGGGACAATGCTCAACCCACTGAGCCACACTGACTGGCTAATTTTTGGCATTTTAATAATGCTGTGTCTTAGTGTGGGCCTCTTTGGCTTCTTCTTGCTTAGGACTCTCTGTGCTTCCTGAACTCGTGTGCCTTTTCCCTTCACCAAGTTAGGGAAGTTTTCTGCCACTATTTCTTCAAATAGGTTCTCTAACCCTAGCTCACTTTCTTCTTCTTCTAGTAATTCTAAGATGTAGATGTTTCATATTGTTCCCAAGCACTCTTAAACATCCCTCCTGTTTTTTAATTGTTTTTTCTTTTTGGTTCTCTGATTGAGTGAATTTTTTTTTTTTCCTGATCCGATCCTCAGCTTCCTCTGGTCTGCTGTTTATTCCTTCCAGTGTGCTCTTCATTTCTGGTAAGTCACTCTTGATTTCCAATTGGTTGTTTTTCATTGTTTCTGTATCTTTTCTCATGCTGTTGAGCATCCTTATAATCATTACTCTGAATGATATATCTGATATCTTGCTTTTATCTCCATTTCATTTAGCCCCTCTTCTGGAGAATTCTCTTGTTCTTTCATTTGGAGCTTGTTTCTTTGTTTCACCATTTTGGCTGCATGCTTGGATATGTTTCTATGTATTCAGGAGATCTGCCATGACTCCCAGTCTGAGTACGGTGGTCTTATGTCATAGGTGACCTGTGGGACCCTGTGGCATAGTCTCCCTGATCATCAGACCTGGATACTCTAATAGTGTCCCTCATGTGCTTTGTGAGGGCCCTCCTGTTGTGATGGAGTCTTGATTACTATTGGCCCTTTCATTTGTGGCTTGGCCCTCTGGCTGGCTAACAGTGATGCTGAACCTCCAACACAATAAGCAGGCTACTGTGCAGTTGCTTATCATGTGAGGTGCAATTCACTTCATTGGGTTTGGAGCCTGTCAAAATCTCCCTGTGGATATCAACAATCTGCAGTTTGTGGCTCCCTCTGCTGAGGCTAGATGTGTATGGACCACACCAAGCTGAACACCAAGGTCTGGTTTTACTCTTCCAGGGCATAGTTGCAGGCCAGACAAACATTCAAAGCACCCAGAGATCCGTCTCTGCCTGCAGGCTGGCTGTTAGTCTCAGTCACTTAATAAGCCTCAGGTTGTATTCCTCCAGTAGATGTAAACTGCATCCAGTGCACAGGGTAAGAGAAATTCCAGTGTGTGGGGCAGTTGCTTTCCTCTGTGCTAAAGCTACTTTAATGGGAGAACTCTGCCTGAGAGAGATGGGTTCTGCAATGTGGAATAATGACTCAGCATAGGGACCCAGACCGTGGCCTTCATAACTCTGTCCCCAGAGCACGGATTCCCATAGACTGCAGGCGAGGCAAAGATTCAAAGCACTCAGAGATCTGTCTCTGCCTGCAGGCAGGATGTTAGACTCAGTCACTTAATGAACCTCAGGTTGTAGTCCTCTGTTAGATGTAAACTCCACCCAGCAGGCAGGGTGAGAGAAATTCCAATGGGTGGGGCAGTTGTTCCCCCCACCCCTGGACTAAAGCTGCTTTGATGGGAAAACTGCCTGCAATAGATGGCTTCTGAAGCTTGGGGCAATTACTCAGCACAGGGCTCCTGGTGTCTGCCTTCCCAGTTCACTCCCCAGAGCCCCAAATCCCAGACTATCCTCATGCAGCTCTAGTCCACTCAGGCCTCCCTCTGCCAGAGTCCAAGGTGAGTGGCTGTAAGCAACTTTAGTCTGCTCGTCCATCAAGAAGGTGCTGGTGTTGTGTTCCCAACCATTTCTCCCTGCTGGACGGAACCACTGTTGTTTTTCATAGCCAGGTGTTATGGGGGCACCATTCCTAGTTTTGCCACTCTGGGCTGGGGCACCCAGCTTGAGGTTTATACTCCAGACTTCTCAGGGGGAACCCTCTGTAGCTGAGATATCCCTCCAGAACTGCAGCTGTTGCCTGTGGGATCCCACCCAGCCCTCTCACACCTCCACACTTCCTACAGTCTTGATGTGGGTTCCTCTTTACATGCTTGGTATAAGGATTCTCTCTAGCTGGTCTTCAGTTGGTAATTCCAGCTGATTTTTCTATGTTTTAATTGTGATTCCATTTTGGTCCTGGGAGAAGATCAGTGTAGCTTCCATTCAATTTGCCGCCATTTTTTCTCTCCTGAGGGACATATTTTTATATTTATTTTCTTAGCTATGCAGGGGCATTAGGTTACTTACTTATGAGCACATGGCTTGGTTATGGTGAAACTAGAATTCTAATGCAGATATGTTGAAGTCCAAAGGCTATAAGCTATCTTCTGTACATAAAAGGATTTGGTTTCAGAATGAAATACATTTGATGTTCTGTGTACTTATGACATAGTCATTTTATTTCTGCAGGGCTAACAACTATTAGCAAGCTGAATATGTAAGAATCCCTGGGGTAGTTTGATAAAAATGCATATTGCATGGCTTTACCACCAGAAACTCTTGATTCAGTTAGTCACTTGTGGTGCCTTGGCATCTGCATGTCTAAGAAGTTCCTCAGGTGATTCTGATGCCCAGCCAGATTTGGAAATGAGAAATGTGTACCACTGTCTCCTAGTGCTAGAAATTATGCTGTGAATCCAAACTCATTAGTGCCTCAGAGCACTATGTCCTGGGACATAGATATATTTATATCTATCAATGATTACTACAGTCAAGTTAACATTTTTTCTTCATATAGTTACCTTTTTCATTTTTTTTTTTGATGGAAGCATCTGAAATCTACTATCTTAGCATATTTTCAGTATTTAATACAATATTATTAACTATAGTCATCGTGCTGTACATTATATGTATAAACTGATTTGTCCTATATAACTGCAACTTTGTATTCTTTGACCAGCATCTCCCTATTTCTTCCACTTTCCTGTCCATTCTGCTTTCTGCTTCTGTGTGTTTGACTTTTTTTTTTTAGATTTCACATATAAATGAGATCATACAGTTTTTTGTCTCTCTATGTCTGGTTTATTTCACTTAGCACAATATCCTTCAGGTTCATTCAGATTGTTTTAAATGGCAGGATCTCCTTATTTTTAAAGGCTGAATAATATTCCATTGGGTTTATATGCCATATTTTCTTTATCCATTCATCTATCAATGGATTCTTAAGTTGTTTTCATACCTTGGCTATTGTGAATAATGTTGCAGTGAACATGAAAGTGCAGCTATCTGAGTATTTTATTTGTTTGCATTATTGACATTTTAAATATTAAAAGGAATCAAGGATAATAAAACAGTAGAGTAATATGTCTGACCTGAGCTTGTATTCTTCCCATTAACTTAGCTCATATGAAACTAACATGAAAATACCTCCATATTTTTATACATTCTCAGATGTGTCTTAGGTTCTTAGGTAATTTAGAGGTAACTGTGAATGGCTCTATAGGGTACATGAAGTTTATAACTGCTAATTTAGGTTTAAATTGATCAACTCAGTTTTTTCCCGCTTATGTATTCTACAAATAATTCACGCCACTATGAGTCAGACACTCTACTAGGTAGAGTGCAACTGAAAACAAGACAGTTTTTGATTTTGTTGCTTTCTAATGGCGCAGAGACAGACACATGAGATAAACATTACCACAAGATAACTAGAGGATGCTGTGAGAACATTTAGAAGAAGAACCTAATAAAAAGGCATTTCAGAAATCTCTAAAAGACTATTTATTATCTTGCATCCCCATAACAAAAGCAAGATAAAGAAGATATGGGATAAAGTGAGTATTTGTGACAAAAGATTAATGCATACAGATATATAATCACAATTGTGTGTGTGTGTGTGTGTGTGTGTGTGTGTGTGTGTGTGTGTATAAGTTTTTGAATGATGTTCTGTGATTTAGTTTCTCTCTGGTGTGGTAGGAATCTTTGAAATGACTTTTATGTACTATTTTTTTATTTACTTGTAATCTAGTTTCATTATTGTTATTCTTTTATAGTGATAAGGCAAATAGATAAAATTTGCACTACCCATCCCCACCCCTTGCTATCCCATAATCGTTCTTAGGGGTTGGCAGGTTAGGACTAGAATTCTTATTCCCTGAGTTTCAGATTTGGGGCAATGATCATCCTGGTACATTGACTCTTGGAATGAAGTGTTTGGGGTCCCTTTGTTGTGTGAATACACGTTATTGTTTATTTTATGATACATTTTCTCTTATTTTACACCTGATGACTATCTAAACATCTAAAAGAAGTTGGATGGCTTATATTTTCAATGGTATTTGAAGATAGCTCTGCTTAAAGTGATATTTTCTAAGCATTGCAAATACTCTTCCTTTCTTTTCCAAGTATTGCAAATGCCCTTTTGTAATACAAAACTCTCATTAATAACCATTGAAATGTCATTTTTTTTTACTAACTATTTTTGTTGAAGGTTTGAGTTCTGCTATTGACTTATTTTTTTTAATGCCCTAAGGCTTTCCCTTCATAATGGGGGGAAAAAAAAACCAGTTAACAAGAATGGGATTGTTTCTATGAATAGATGGAACAAAAGAATAAAGTCAATGTGAAGATTATCATTCTTGCCAATATCCTTTCAGGTATATTCTGTAGACTAAATTGAGGGTGAAGGACAAGGAAAGGCTAAAAGGAATAAGCACAGAAATTCTGTGGCTCAGGATACTTCAAACCCAACTAGGGCAGAGTTTTCACCAAAAAAGGTTTTCTGATAATAATCTCTTTAGATAAAGATAACCTACCAAATGATATCAAAAGCTTTTGTAGTAGATGAGAGTGGAGTTGTAACTGAAGAAAAAGGAAAGCAAGTCTTTTCTCTGAAATGATCTTGGTATTTCCACTCTTTGGAAGCCTATTTGAATGCCCAGATAAATTTGTATTTGTCTTCTTTCTCTTTTTTATTGATAGCAGTATCACTAACAAATTAAAGAGAACTTCTGTGAAGGATATTACTGTTGCATTATGAAAGGTAAAAATTCCCTTCTGACAGTTTCTAGGTAGATGCTTCTAAAATAAAGCAATTGAATACATACAAAATGTTTAATTAGTTTTGTATTAGTGTTGACTTTCAGGATAAAAGGATATATTTCTCAGTCCTTGTTCAAAGAGAAAACAACTCTTTGAAATTTTTACCCCTCCATCCATTGAAAATTAATTTAAAAAATTATTCAACCTCCAATCATGCTTGTTTGTGAAAATTGATCAAATCATCTTCCCTGCTGGTTTAACTTTTCACATAGCTTTTTCTTCCATAGTATGGCTTTAAAAAATACTGAGGCATTTTTCTGTGATGCTGTAACGATGAAATATTCTACGGGAAGGGTTTATCGATCATGGCGAGTTGTACAGGCAACACTAGGTTATGACTCTTTTCCAGTCTTCCTGGAGACTTCCTTTATCCATCCTCACCGAATGGCATGATACTTTCTCAGCATGGACACTGCAGGGAGAGGCGGCTACCTTTTCAACCTCTCCTCCTCATTCATACTCTAAAGGGGAAAAGAAATGCTGTGTAAATAAGTTGAATCTTAGAGTTTGTTTTGGGAGAGCAGAAGTTTACAATTGTCAGAGCAAAATGAAGAAGCGTGGTGGAAGGCGAATACTGGGTGCTTGGAGTTAAATGCCACCGCCCCCAGTCTAATGGGTAATAGAGTCATTAATTCTGCTGATTAACTTGGCCTTGGGGTTCATGGAAATGACATCCACCGCATTTCGTTCTTTCTTTCTTTTTTTTTAAGCTCAAACTGTGGAACGAGGGAACATAAAAAAAACACCAAAAAAAAAAAAAAAACAAGCTAATTAGAGAGAAATCAGGAGAAAAGAAGCATAGAGAAAAGAAAGACAGTTTGAGCATTAATGAGACTTGTTTGGGGAGAGAATGTGACAGGCTCTTCAAAAGCATTATTGTCAAATGTGTCACCATTTCATAGATGGCGAGAGCTACCTTTGAGCTTCATGCTGATAGTTAATGATTTGAAACTATAATAAGATTGAAAAGGTAAAAGGGAAAATGTCAGACTCAACTGGATTTTAATGAGCTTATTATTTTTTTTTTTCTTAAGGAAAACAGCCTGGAAAGTAGAGAAAGTTCACATTCTTTTCATCCCTCGTTCTCTGAATTTCCATTTCTTTCTCAGTGATACAGTTGGCAAAGGAACAGTAGGAGAGGGATGTCAAAAGTAAAGATCTGGGACTTTTCACTTTCCTGAGAAGATGGGTGGTAGTGAGGGCAGCACAGGGGTTTGAATGGCAACAATAAGGAGAGATTGATGGAGGAGACCGCACTAGCGCTTGTTTGTTTGGGGGGGACGTGCTGAGCAGAAGCCATCTTCACACTGTGAGATGTAACAAAGAAATCCAAAGTGATTACGCAAGTTCATTTGTCAGTATCACTGCTCCAGCTATTGCTGTGTGCAACAATGAGATGACAAGGCATTTATTGCTGATGGTTGGTTATTAGTCGCATTATAGGAAACATTAGAGCAGAGGAGGATACATAACCAGGAGCCAATAGCTTTCTGGGCTCCAAACGCAGCAGGGTAGCCTTGTCATTAAATTTGGTAGTGCCAATTTAATTTTTTTTTTTTAAAGCAGAAAGAAACTTTGAAAATGAATTCTGTAACCCCATTTTTACCTTATTATAGTAACTGTCAGAATTTCATGCTCTGGGCTCTCAGTTATGTGTTAGTAGCTGAACATGTAGAGAAAACTCACATATTTTCAAAAGAATTGAATGCTAGTGGGAAAGTTGGAACCCAATTTTAATTATTTTCTAGATTATTTTCTTGCAGTTCGAGAGATATTAAAATCTGATTGTAGTATAGTACCTAAGAACAAATTATTAATCAGATACCAGGGTCAAGCCAACTGCCTTACTAATGAATTTCTGATGCATTCCTTTCTGAAGTAAGGCACTTCGACTGCTGATTTGAAAGTGGTAGCCCAGCTCATTGCAATGCAAAGAGGCTGCATATGGAAGAGGCATGTGAAGTCTTTTGTGTTCCATCAGAGTTCATCATCCAGTATTCACTGATGCAAATATCTCTGAACTCACTGTGTACCTGTATTTGGGCTTGATAGATCCAAATGTGTATTTTTTGGTCCACTTCACTGGATTGTAAAAGGATTGTAAATGGAACAGAGATGAAAATAACCATCTGAAGGAGATCTTAAGGGTATGGGGGGATTATTAAAAAAGGGATTCTTCTACTTAAAGATATACTTTCTATTTTAGGGTTTCAGAACATATTAAAGCACTAATTAATTCTCAGACCAACCCAATATGGTAGAAATTACTAAGATAATTTTGCTCTTGGGTAAATGGAGGCATGGAAGTTTAAACTTGGCCAACATATTAGTCATTACCTGACTCAAGAGTAGAAGCTTGGGAATATATTTTAGAACATCTCTGATTTCTATTCAAGGCTTTAGGTATACTCTTTCATTAGTGTCAAATAGCTTTCCTTCATGCTATTGTGGATACATTTTCTGCATTGGCAAGCAAGGTAGGGGCCCTTTAGGCCTTTCCTTTGTGTTGGGCATGAAGGAAGTTCTACATGAAGCATGAAGATATTTTTACAAAGTTTACTGGGGAAAATAAGAGTTGGTTACAATTGAAAAGGCTATTGTTTCTTGGGGATTGCAATTCTCCTGAGGGCTCAGTTTAGGAATTTCCCTTTTTAAGAAGGCTTTCCTAATCTGTAAGAGCTGTGGTAAGTATCTCTCCTTTGCACTTTTCTGTCATTGCACTTAGCACATTTTATTAAGATTATTTATTTACATGGCTGTTCTTTTCTATTTGAGGATATAATACTAAGAAAAGAAGTAAGTACACATATTTGAAATGGTTGATCCTGTCAGTAGAACTTTAAACAATGACTTAAAGTAATCCAAATTAATCTCAGTTTCTTAATCCTATTTTTTCCTGTTCTTTCCCTTTTTAAGCTCCCTCCCCTCTCCCCAATTTCTGTCTGGTCTTATTCACATAAAGTCTTAGAGACCCTGTAAATGCTCCTTGCACCCTCTCTCCTGTCAGTCATTGACTTATAAGTAACATCTAAGTTATCAAACAAAATGCGTGTTGGACAGAATTTAGTCCTTCACTAGTATCTTGTCTTTCACAGCCACGCTAGAGAATATTTTGAGAATGTTTGTTGGGAAGAGAAAATACTTGATTTTGGAAGTGGCCAGGATAGCTTCCTATAAGGAAGGGAAAGTGGAAGTCCACACATTGCCTTTTTTTAGTTGCTTTCATGGAGTTTTAGATCAATCCCTGTTTTAGTTGGGTGACTTGTGCGGCCTACCTGAGATGCTGGGTAGTTTACAACTCCTGTCATGTGTATTTCATTAGATTTTTTCACAGCAATCCTATCAACCAGGCAGGACAGGGTCTTTAATTCCTATTGTGCAGATGAGCAAACTGAGGTACAGAGAGTGTGTTGTCCAAAGGCAGGCAGGCAGATAGACAGCTGCTTGTGATGGGTGGTGGGGCTGATACGCAACACCTCGTCTTCCTGCTCCAGGACTCCTGTTACTCCAACTTAGACACCAGGATGAGTTCTTCAATTTGCCACACACTTTCTAAATGTTATGGTATTATTATTATGGTCACACTTTACACCAGGAGCTCCTAAAAAAAGAGTACTACATAAAGGAACCTCAAACCTTTTACTTTTTAACGGCTATTCCTGAAGGTAGACAAGGTGCACAGATGTTGAATTGAAGAAACAAGGCACATGTGTAATATAGACAACACTGATTTAAGAGGAGCTCAGTGTGGCTGGATATAAACCTGTGTAAAATTTCAGTTCAGAGAGTAAAAGAAAAAATAGTAGTCGAAAAAAGTAGTTGTAAAAGAATACCATCTTGACCATCCTAAGCAAAGTAATGTCTTAATGAGACACAGGCTAAACAAATTGCCCATGTATCTGCGAGAGTATGAGTATGTGTGTGTGTGTGTGTTTGTGGGTTTATAAGATTCGCCAAATTTTTGCCAGTGGTGCTAAATAGGAGAGTTATTGAGCAATCACAGTGAGGGCTCCAAGGTTCTACAGATGGAATCCGCAGGTGCAGTTTCCTGGTTGCTGGCCAGCATTATTTTGTAATACTGCTGGCAGTAACCACTTTTAAATAGAAACATGATTGCACTTTATTTTAATATTTCTCCCTTCTATTCTTCCTCCCACTGTAAATCAACCCTGCTCTGAGCATCAAGTCCTTGCCAAGGTTTTGTGTAACAGATTAAGCCCACTGGGCTGAGCCTGTTTTCAGTGCTTGGAAACACACTGAGTCAGTTTACTGCAGTTGGTATAGCACACATGACTGAGGGAAAAATATTAACTATACAAAGCAGCATTTTCTTAGGCTTTTGTGACTTTCGGAGATGAACTGTTTTACTACTCTCAAGACCATGGAGGGTAGCGGGCATATGTCAATTATGTGACCAAATCAAGAACAGCCCCTTCTTCTGGTTTGCTTTCCTACCCTGTGGGTTCTAGGGGGATTCTATAAAAAATGAATCATTGGGAATCAAACAGATGTCTCTTCAGAGCAGTAATGAAAGTAGTTTAGACTTGGGTAACACTTACTCTGTGCCAGGCACTATTCTAAACACCTTGCACATGTTGATTCATTTATTCCTCATACTGACTCTATGAGGAAGGTACTATTCTTATGTGATGATACAAATGGTGAAACTGAGACACTGAGAAGTTAAGTAATGTGCCCAAGGGCACATAGATAATAAGTGGAGGAGCCAGGATTTAAAAACAGAGAATGTAACATCAGAGTCAAGTCTGTGTTCTTAACCACTTGGGGGTATAGCACTCCATATGGAAAATTTGAGGCTCTCTCATTTCATGCCAAGCCAAGGCCAGCTTCCCCAATCTCTTCATGTACTGTGTGTGTGCATATCTGTTTCCCCAACTGGACATTGAGCTTCTTAAGGATAAGGGATCCATTTTTAATCTTTATATCTGTCCTTGCTATCTAGAACTTGACTTTTCTGTAATAAGTACTTCCCAAGATACACAAAACCGACATTTTAAAGATTTAAAAAGATAATGTACCAAAATGTTTGATAATGGTGCAGAAGATCAAGATCATTAAGAGATTTGTTTTAAAGGCTTAAAATGCAGTAAATTCACCATAAAGAGAATTATCCACTGTGTCAATTGGTAACATATTTCCCACAGGACCAGGGCTCATGTGAAGTTTTTTTTGCCTGGTTTTAAACAGACCTAATTGAATTCTCTATTCTGTGTAACACAAATGCAAGCACACTGTTTCTAGGCCCAAGGAAGCATCCTTAGCACTTTTCCTTGATGTCTGACAACACAATCCTTGTTTTTGAAATAACCCCTGTCTTCAGCTAGTTCCTTTAGAGCTTGGCTTTGCCCAATAAATACATCTTCACTTAGTTCTTTGGGGCACTCATTATAAGCCAAGTGACCCATACTGATAATATAGCTTACCAAACAGCTAGTTCTTGCTCCTGACATGATTTTCCTACCGATTGTAGCTGGGTGGTCCTCTAAAGAGGTCATCAGGCCTGCCCTTTGCTTGTAAGCTATTTGAGATGCCAAACTTCTATTAGAACCTGTTGCTTTCATTTTTGTGTAAAGTTTTATGATTGTAAAATACTCATCCAAAAGTAAAGGTTAAAAATGGAAAGTTTTAGTTCATACTGCGAGAGTCAAAGCAATGAATTGGGAGGTAAGAGTGATTTTAGCCCCACATTTTCCAGTGATTAGCTATGTGATTAGCTGGGTAACCCTGAAAAAATCAAAATGGGCTGAATTTCCTTATTAGTAAAGCCAAAAAGTGAAACTAGACAATTCTCTTTTTAAAATCTAGTCTTTGAAATTATGAGAACCTCTCTTCCCTGCACCTTCATCACCACCATTCCACCAAAGATCTTGAAAGGAGTAAAACTACAGCAGGAAATAAAACATTTATTTTGAATTTTTTAAAGTGAAGAATGAAAGCCTTGCAGTTGAACAGTTTGTTGAAATGTTCACGAAGAAGGCAATCCACATGTGAAAATTTACATTTTGGATTTTACATGTTAGCACACCATAAGCTGACCTGAGAATTAGAAGTTATTAGAAGGTTCCTTCCTCTACTGGAGACTTTTTGAATGATTTCAAGAATGCTTGCATGTTTTTAGTCACTAAAGATCCCTCTAACTTGGTGTTTCTTTGAAGTGGTGTTAATATCACTCTTAGTCCACCAACAAGCTGCCACTATTTACCTTTGTTACCAGAGGAGGACTGGGACCAAGGTGGGTCTGCCCAGGCACCCTATCCAATCCCTTTCCTAGCTCTTCTGGGGTTTTGTGCCTTTATCCTGTCTGATCCTTTTCCCAGGCCAGTCCCCTCCCCCTTTATGGTCGTCATTTGGCTTTTTCTACTCAGTGGAGGGAATTTCCCTTTGTGTTTTCCCCCTCCCCCTGTTAATCGAGTGGAACAGTGCCTGTTGCTCCCTGGGGGTGACTGAAAAATGTCTTTCCTGCCTATATGGATGCCTGGAATGACTGAAATTCTCCTTTCCTAGTTAATCTGGCTGAATCAGATGTCTGGCTCCCTTCTCTTTTGCTAATATTTAACTGCCTTCTGTAACACCTTCAGGTGTTTGTTCTACAGATCCTTGCTACTCAAAGTGTAACAGTAGACCGACAGCATCAACATCACCTGGGACCTTGTTAGAAACGCAGACCTACTGAATCAGAAACTGAAGCTTCACAAGATCCCGGAGTGAGTTGCACACACATGAATGGTTGAGATGTACCACTCTAAATGGCTGAGATTGTTCAAAGTCCCTCTCTCTTAAAATCTCAGTGTTCTGTTTCATGGGGTGCTACCTGGCTCAAAATTTATTGGTATACTGGAAATTCAGGTCATTGCACTTAATTTCTCCACTAAAACAGAGTGTATGTGTGGAAGGAGAGAGAGAGGGGATGTAGCATTATTTTCAACACACATTTGGATGCTAGTTTTTCAAGCTGGCACAGGCCCACATCAAAACTCAGACTTTGATTCTTTAGGAGCTAATCCACTCAAGTTGCACATAGAGAGGCATATCAAGAAGGTGGAATTGTGGACATGAGCTGTGGGTTGAGGGACAATCTCATGACCCAGTGCTTTGCAGCTAAGATTATAGCTGAAGAACCATTCACAATTTATGTGGCAATTAAAAGCCTTTATCATCCTCCACCCATGTTGTGAAACATTTGATTATCAATGAACCTTGTAGGACATTATTTCATTCCCTCTCTTGTGATCCATGGAGTGTGTTCTGACTTTTCGTTGTTCAACATCAGTTTGTCAGATACTCAGTGTCTCTTGGTGCTCCTGAGCCCTGACTTGTCTGGTGTTTGTTTTTTCTTTCCCACTTCTCATCTTCCTCCACTCCTTTCCAATTACGTCATGTGAAATGATTCATAAGGGCTGAGAGTTTCTTTTCTCTGGAATATCTGAATTTTAGCAACAACAACACAATTCTGTCATTATCCAAGTAATTGTCTCCACTGAGGTCCTTCAGACATCAATCCAGGTGAGTGGAAGAGGATATGAGAAGAGGAGGGCAGCAGCAGCCTGTTCTGAATGCCTCTGGAACCCTTTGCCTGATGTTACCCTTTGTATGTGGTCTGTGGCTCAGATTCAGCCACATGGAGGATGGAAAGCTTGACTCAAGAAAGTTACACTGGAAAGTCTTAAAAGTACAGTATAAGGAATGTTATGTTTAGATTGAAGATGGTCACTGTAGGACAATGGACTTTCATCCTTGGACCGCACTTAACATGAGAACACAAAGGCAGAGCAGGAGGTGAATCTTGGTGGGGAAGTTGGCCTACCAGGAAGCTGTTGAATCAAGCTGAGGAGCAGTTCAGAGGCCCGTGGGAAAGGACTCTGCTGAGCTTGATGGAGGGTGGGGAATTAGATGAGTATTCATTATTTTTATTAGTGACCTAGAGATGGTTGGTGTATGCTTGCTTATGTTTTCTTCCTTTGTCCACGACAGGAAAAGGGCTCCTGGATTTGGTGAAACCCTTTCTTGTGTGGGTAGTGCTCTGACATGGGAGGCTCCCTGATAGGAACTCTGGGGTCCATGGAGACAGGCTGCATCTGCCTCTGCTCCTGTGGCCGTGTTGCCTGTAATCAGTTTGTAACCTTGGGTAGGTTAATTGGGATCTCGATCTAATCTTATAGTGGAGCTGTGTTTGTGGCTTCTGCCTGCCATCCCATGGCCCATCTGAAGTGCTGAAGTCTTCAGTCTTGGAAGAGAACTCTTTGGCTGTGTATGTGATAAATTTCCAGTATGTCCACATAGTTAAAAGATAGCTGATGTTTATGGAACATGTATGTTATGTTGAGTAAATGATTTGATACCGACGCCATATGAGGCAAGTGCTTCCCTGTTTTACAACTAAAGAAACCAAAAGAGATTCCAAATCTTGCCTGGAATCATGGGGCACGGTAAGGTTGTTTTACTCAGCCCAGTTGTTTCTTCCCAAAGTTCATGCCCTAAACCTCTGTGCATGACTTAATATATGCTTTCTCTGTTGGTGTAGAACATTTGCTTTCAGTTATGCTAATTACAGTAACACATTACAACAAAAATTCTTAGTCTGCATTATTTCAGCTCTCTCCAGGGTCAGTGCTCATTCACTTCCTCACCTGCTCATCTCTGTGTACTTCTGCAGGTCTGAAAAGCTATCAAGAAGATGGCCATGGCCATCAGGAGCCCCCTCCTTGCTCTTTCTTATTTTCATTTTTGTAAGCAGTTACACCCTCATCCAGGGCTAATAAAGTTAATGTAGTTCATTTTAAATGGTTCATTTAGCTTGGGGACTAATGGAATGTTTTTATTGAATACATTTCTTAATATACAAATTGGAAACAAAAAATATCTACATTTCCATTCAACAAATATTTGAGTTTCTACTATTATTTTTATTTATTTTTTGTATGACCCTGCGTGTTGGGAGCTATGTGGTGTGTGACATTTGGTCCAAAGTTCTGTGATGAGGTGTGATGGTTAATTTTATGTGTCAGCTTGACTGGGCCACAGTGTGTATGTGTCTGTGTGAGTTTTCTGCGTGAGGCTGACATTTGAATTGGTAGACTGAGTAAAGACAATCACTCTCTCTAATGTGGATTTCCTCACCCAGTCAGTCGAAGACCTACTACCTGACTGCTTTGAGCTGGGACATCAGTCTTTTCCTGACTTCAGATTCAAACTGAAACTTCAGCTCTTTTTGCGTCTCAGGCCTGCTGATGTTTGCCCTGGTACTACATCATCGGCTTTCTTGAGTCACCACCTTGCCAACTACATATCTTGCGACTTCTCAGCCTCCATAATCACATGAGCCAATACCTTATGATAAATTTCATATATGTGTGTGTGTGTGTATATATATATATATATATATATATATATATATATATATATATATCCTGTTGATTCTGTTTCTCTTAGAACACTTGCCAGTACATCAAGTGATATCAAACACACCTTTCAAACACATCCCTTTCTCTTTTGTTTCAGTTTTATTGAGAAGCAGCTGACAAATATCCCTGTATAAGTTTAAGGTGAAGAGCATGATGGTTTGATTTACATATACTATGAAATGATTACCACAATAGGTTCAGCTAACATCCCTCATCTCATATAGATACAATAAAAAGAAAAAATATTATTTTCTCCTTGTGATAGGAACTGTTAGGATCTACTTTGTTTTAAAAATATATTTTTTCCTTTTATTGATTTTAGAGAGAGAGGAAGTGAGAGGGAGAGAGAGGAAGTGAGAGAGAGAGAGATAGAAACATCCATGAAAGAGAACATCGATTGGCCACCTCCTGCATCCCCACCAATGGGGATCTGGCCCACAACTTGGGCATGTGTCCTGACTGGGAATCGAACCAGTGACCTCTTGGTGCATGGGTTGACACTTAATCACTGAGCCACACCAGCCGGACAGGATCTACCTTCTTAACACTCCTATATATCATGCAACAACATTAACTATAGTCATCATGTTGTACATATATTCCTGGTACTTCTCTATCTTATAACTGGAAATGCATTTTGACCACCTTCCTCCAATTTCCCCTCCCCACTCCCTGCCTGAGGTAACCACAAATCTGAGCTATTTTTCTATGAGGTTGGAGGTTTTTTTTGTGTGTGTGTGTTTTTTTTAAATACATCTGTTTCTTTGGGAAGTGTCGGTGCTTGGAAGCTGTTATTTAAGATAGACTAGATGAATTTTAAAGGTTTTGTTCAATGAATCCTATAGATATAAGTCATTTAATGTCAATTTGAAGAATAGTACAATATCAGTAATAATTGGACACACTTCAATCAGTACATTGGACAAAAACCTCTTCATAGGGATCTTTTTGTTAGAGTTGTGACAAGTCTAAAAATGGAAGACAGTATTTCCATTGTTTTCTAAGCTTCAAAAGGAAGGAAGATATTAAATGCCAACTGCCAGGCCCCAGAGGAACAGTCACTGGACTAACTGATTGCAGGGCCAAATTGTCTCTGGGTCATGAAAGATGATTTCATATGCCTCTGAGTGTGACTAGGACAGAGTTTCTCTATAAGAAATACAGAAAAGGAAATGTGTTTTTTTATGGGCTGGGAGGTTGATTTTTTCTAATGAATACAGGCCCTCCTCTCTCAGAATCTTCAATCCCATTATAATATGCAGTTTTTAATTGAGTGGAATTCACATAACATAATATTAACCATTTTAAAGTAAACAAGCCAGTGGCACTTGGTGCATTTACAATGGTGTACAACCATCAACTCTATCTAGTTCCAAACATCTTCATCACCCCGAAAGAAAACCGTGTACTCCTAAAGTAATTGCTCCTGGGTCCTTCCTCCCTCCCAATTTCTAGAAACTCTATGGATTTACCTGTTCTAATATAGTTTTTAAATAATACTATTTTTTTTTACAAGGGAAAGCATACACAACAATGCAAATAACATAACTGAGGGAATAAATTCAGCTTATGTATAGTTTGACATTTGTCGCACATACTTGTAGAATTCTCCGATAAAGGACTGTTATGTGAATCCAGTGTTCTTCACACTATAGCAAGATGTGAGCTAGTGAGAATTTCCTAACAACCCCTGGCGAGATAGGCAGGCTTCAGCTGGAGCAATTCAGACACATCCTCCCAAGATGAAAACACAGGGAGCAGTGCCCTGTGGCACCCTCCTTGGCCACACTTTGGCTCAGACAAGTTGGCACATGGCACATTGCACGGAGTTCAGCATGGAATCCCACTGCTTCCCAGCAGCTTGGCTTTGCGTTGGTTCAGAACCGAGCAAGTTGGTAGTGGGTTCTGTGAGAGCACCGCCTTCTACTTCTGACAGACTCTCCCCATGGCCTTTTTTCTCCTTAGCCGTCAGGTACCATAGGCAAGGTTTAGGTCAACTATCTGTGTGTTTCTTTCCTCTCAGTTTTAGATTCTATTCAAACCATCAGCAAGTCGACTACAGGAAGCCACAGGCCTTTGAATCTATGTGGATGCTTGAGTGTGACAAAGTTATCCCTTTGTTTTCCAAGCTGAAGTAGCTGGGAATAGCGAAGGGATGTTCTTTGATTTGCCCTGTTTCACCCCCTCGTCTTAGGGACGATGTGTGGGTAGGGGCAGTTTTCACAGAACAAGAGGAAGAGGTTGTCAGGAAGTGGCCAGTGGCTGCTCTGGAAAATTGTTTCTTGAAAATTAGGGAGGGAGCAAATGTTCTTCACAGGTCTCTGGGATGGCTGGTTAAGGGGTGGACTCCGTAACCATTGACCCCTGTGCGTGTATATGTACATGAAAAATCACCCTTCTCACAGTAGGGGAAGGGATGCCTGCCTGATAAGGCTGTGCGTTTTGTGCTCTGCATCTTTTCTTTATTTTATTAATTTTTTAGAGAGAGACAGGAAGGGAGAGAGAGACAGAAACATCCATGTGAGAGAGAAGCAACCATCAGCTGCCTCCTGCACACCCCCTACTGGGGATCGAGCCCGCAACCTGGGCATGTGCCCCAACCAAGAATTGAACTGGGACCTCTCAGTCCATGTGACGATGCTCAACCCACTGAGCCACACCAGCCGGGCCACTCTTCATCTCAAGAGTGTGCTTTTCACATAGAAAATGGATGTCAGTTGCTTCCTTCCCAAATTACCAACTGCTCTCTTCCTTTCCCATACCTAAAACTCTAAGATATTGGATTTGAAAACAACTACAGGTATTTGTAGTCAATTACTGAACCAATTGAATCTCCCTCGTTACAATTTCTATCTGGCTGTGTTCTGTTCTCTGCATAAGACACATGGTCTTTCCTCATCACCAGTCTTCCAGATGTAGAAAGATGGAAATCATGTCTTCTAAAGTCTTCTATCAGTATAGTCTAACCAGTGAGGATGCAAAAGGATCACTTCCCTCACTGCTATTCTATTAAGACCCCTCAGGTTGGCATACTTTTTATACTCATAACATCAGAGGTTGACTCACTCCTACTGGAAAGTCAGCTGTAACTTTAAAAATCTTTTTTCATGTACATGTATTGGTAGTTATAGACCTGGCTTTTCCATGGTGTTTTACAGTTTACAATGTATTTTCATACATTTCATTTGATAGCAAGGGTACTTTTGGGGCAAGAGTTTGGGTGTTATTGTACCTATCTTAATGACAAGGAAACTGAGAATCAGAGAACTTTGACGACGGGGTCAATATCACCAGCACATCCAGGACTAAAAGAACACAGAACTTCTGAGCCTCTAACTTATCTTAAATCATGACTCCGTCTTGGGAAGGTATTGTCCAATTTAGGTCCCCCTAACTTGTGCTTGTGAGTTTGACTTTCTGAAACCAAATTTTATTATAATGAGAGTGATTTTGTAAGAGGCTAACATCAAGGAAAGAGGTCAATATTTTCCAGACTCCACCTTAACATTTACTTGAAGGAGAATAATATTTGTCCATCTCCAGCCTTATTTCTTGTACTCTATTTCAAGACTGCAAGATCACAACAAAGATGGTGTACTTTCCTTTTCTTTTTAAATCTGGGCACCTAAACTTATTTAAATAACTATTATTCTCATTTTCATTTTCTTACTTGTGTGTTTTCATTTCTTTCCATCCAGGTTTTACCTTTCGTACCTGCATGTATCTTCTTCCCATACAGTGTGTAATTCTAACACTGAACCACATTAAAATGTGACAGTGTATGAGGTACGGTATGATACAAACCATATGTACATAGATAAAAGACATAGCTTTAAGGATTTCAGGGTAATTATAATAGGATTTCACATCTCTGTTATTAAATGAAACACTAGAGAAGTTTGAGTGTTTTAAGTCTCATTTAAAAAAATAATCCACTTGATGTAACTTGGAAAGATAACTGAACACAAAACGTTTTGGAGAAGATAGCTAACATGTTTAAAAGGTCTTTGTAGGAAGAATATCTATTTGTTATATTTGGAGATTGAAAATAGATCTTGGAGAACAAAGGGATATGGTTTTAGGCGTTTGGATTTGAACTCTAGATTTTAAATTTGGGCAAAAGTGAAGCCTTTGAAGTTTGTTTGCTTTGGCTCCAGAAATGTTCAGTTTTGCAGTCTATGGTTTTATTGTTATCTACCTTTAACTTTACAGAGAGAGAGGAAATTTGTTATACTCTTACTCTGGCTGTCAAATAATTTAGGGAAAAAAGTAAATTCCTTGGAAAACAATGCTTTTGAATTAAGGGAGGATGTTTTGCAAATGTCCCTACCAAAAACTTGAGGACACTAAACTTTACATAGATAAGTGTCTGCACACCAACGGTCAGGACCTGTGGTCACATAAAACACCTTGGCTAAGTTCCTGTGTAGAATCTTACATTCCTTGTAGAGTAGCCTGGGTAATTTATTGATTAACATTTTGTTTAATGTGGCTGATAAAATCCAAGTATATACCATGTGAAAATAGTTTTTTATTATAAATACTTTATTATATATATGCTTTACAAAGTAGGTGTGGTTTGATTGACCAACTTAAATGCTTCACGTATTCCCTAGATTAATCAGAGCAAATGTGGAGACGGGGCTTTAATCTGTCCCTTTTCATAGTCAAGGCGACTGCATTCCAACACTGCGATGGATTTCACTCTCTGAAGCATTTGTGTGGTGCATTCCTACTCAGACTTGACATTTCTATTAACAGAGGAAGTAAAAATGCAGTAAACTGAAAATAAATGATCATGATAGAGAATGAAAATAGTGAAGAAAAAGAGACCATACTTTGAGTCCTTATAAAAAAATTGGTCTTACAAATGTGGAGTTTTCGCATCATACAGTCCTGCAAGGTTTGGGGGCTGTCTTTGCCACCTTTGGCCAGGTGAAGACCCCAGCCTCTTAGGAGACAAGCGGAAGTGGAGGAAGGTGTTGCAGACGACCCTGTAGCCAGCAAACAGCCTTTATAATAGAGGGCAGAGCGTGCATCCTGAATTGTGCTTGAAGAACATATATAATATGTATTTTTACATTTATAATATGATTTTCCCCCCCAAATCAAAATGCCACTGTGATATGAAGACAAAAGAAAACAGAGTCTAAATAAAATCATTGTCCATTCATCTTAGTTTTAGACATCTGACTAACACACAAGTCTCTGCTTCTTCATAATTCTATTAATGACTCAAGTTTTCTCCAGCTCTCCTCTCTCCATCACCTCCTGCTTCTGATTGCTATTGATTCCTTTCTCCACAATGCATCGGCACGGTGTCCAGTAGAACTTTCTAATTCGGGGTGGAATCTGAGCAGGCATGCTTCAGCTACTTCTCTGTATGTGTCCCTTACTCTATCCCACCATTGCCCCAGATTTGAATTTACAGGGGCTCACAGGCCGTTCTAGAAGCTGTCTCTGCTCCCTTTTGCCTTTATTGCAGTAACTGCTACCACACTGTTTCTTTCAGACGACACTTGCAAGCTAGTTCGCTGGAGTGTGCAGTAAGTTGAATTGCCACTGCCTCCTGCTGTTCGTGTGATAGATAGGACCATAAAATGGATGTGATGTGGTTATTAGGCCGTGATTCGGTTCATATGGAGCCGTATTGATTGGTGTTGGTTCAGTGCTTGCTACACATTTTATCAATTGACCTTCCAGATTGTATCCTGCCTTTGCTTTTTTACCTCTAATTCTACTTTATATCCAGTTTTGTGGCTCCTAATTTTCCTGTGGTTGATTTCTCCTAGTATTTCTTTAGTTTTCTATTACCCAGAAAGGCCTTTCTAATGAAACCACATTTTCCCCATTACCACACTTATTTACTTGTTTATTTATTTTGCTGGGTTGGCCTTCATGATTCTGGAATATTACTTTTGTCCTTTGAGTTTCCAAGTTCTAAAATATTTCTGATTGCACAAAAAAGAACTTTCCCAGAAGTTATCAGTCCCTCAAACTGGCTGTCAGAGCTCAGCAGAGGGTAAGTTGGTTGCATCAATCAGTAGCTGACAATAATAGGGCACCCAGTGAAAGAAAGGAGGGAGAGGGAGGGAGGGAGAGCTGCGTGGTCTTTGACTTGCAATTATTCTCCCGAACAGGCAGTCAGCGTTCTTTAAGTAATGCCACCTTTCTACTTTTCAAGTTCTTTCTTTCCTTTTATTTTTACGGCCTAGTGAATGTTCTGGAAAGTTCCTTTTCTTCAAATATTTATATAAGAATATTAGACAATTAAACAAAATGGATGTGGAAAGTAGGAGCTTTGGCTGCAGAGGAAGGGGGAGGAGGACATGAAGAGAAAGGGGGCAGAGGATGGAAAGTGGAAATGGAGGAAACGTGTGGACAATGTCAAGAGAAGAGGAAAAGACAAAGCTGTTGGGAAGGTGGAGAACAGAGACAGAAGTGCTTTCTGTGTAGGAGGCTGGGTGGATCTGTTTTAGGAATGGGTATTTATAGAAAGAAGGTACGGGGGTGGGGGAGAGTGAAGGTGAAGTGGGGAGGGGCTGGCAAAGTAAATGTTGGAAAAGTTAGATTAACATGTTTTTATTGATCGTAAACCCATCAGGGAGAGCCAGTGTTTAATATACTGCTGAGTACCTTGTCAAGTACCCTATAATTAATATTAATTACAGACATTACTTTTAAAAGTCACAGGAAAATCTGTGTACTTGAGCAACAGTGTTGTGACACTGAGTTACCTTTGATCAGCAAGTTTCCAAGAGTTTATTGCTTTTATTTCCCACAGAAGCAGGAGTTAAATGAAATTTATGAACATTTATTTCCTCAGACATGAAGTAGACAATGTTTGACCATTTTGTTTGAAAGGACCTAAGATTTCTATGGCTTTTTTTTTTTTTTTTTTAATCTTCACCGGAGGACATTTTCCCATTTCTCTTCAGATAGAGTGGGAGGGAGGGGGAGAGAGAGAGAAACATTGATGTGAGAGAGATACCTTGACTGGTTGCCTCCCACACGACCCCGACCAGGGCACGTGCCCTTGACCGGAATTGAACCTGAAACTTTTTGATCTGCGGGCCGAAGCTCTAACCACTGAGCAAAACCGGCTAGGGCTTATGGCTATTTCTTTTTTTACCAAGAACCAGGTTGATTGTGCAAGGTAATTGCCATCTGAATACTTTTTACTGGTCCAAATGGAATAAATGCATTTTTGAAGTCCCACATCTGCTTGTATGAAATTCATTTTTGAGTCGAAATTGCTGAGTACCAATCTCAATGAGTGGGTTAGGGGTGAATGTCATTCAGCTGAGTGTCTTTTCTTTCTACAGAAGCATTTCTTTTTAAGACTGAGAGTAGTCCAGGAACAAGGAAATGTGTCCTGTGTCCCTATATCACACCACCACATGGGCACAAGGCGTTTTTTTTATTTTAATGACCAGTCCAACTCCATGTGTGAAAACACATGTAACTTTATATTCCTTCATAATGTCCCTGCGAAGTGGTTAAGAGGGTCCCTATTTTGTTAATTGAGAGAACTTTAACCTCTTGTCTCATTGAGCGGTCCATATCAAGAGACCCAAATGGGGAGCTGGGACACCACTGGGTGACAACGGTATTTTCTAGTGTTTTTTTTTTATTGGGGGTGGGGTGGGATTGGGGGGATCCTTGGGCTCTGTCAGCCTGGGACACCGTCTTAGTGCACTCATGCTTGGGGCAGTAGTGGTTTAAAGGCCACCATACAGAATGTTGTTGACCTGGGCCCTTGACCAGCCGCCCATTAGCACTCTCCTGTCATGCCATGGGTGCTGAAGTGGATTCATTCTCTCTATCTCCTTCTTCCAATGAACACCGCATGAACACAAGGGGTGGCACCAACTTTCTTCCTGTTTCTCCCGAGTTTGCTTACAACTGCGCTCAGTTATCCTATACTTTGTCAACTCGAAGAAACTTTTCTTACCTCTTGTATCATTCCCCTTCAGTATTGGCCACGATGATCATAATGACTCTTTACCCTCGAAACTGCAGGCAAGAAGTCTTCATTAATGCGTGGAAACATGGATGTCATCATGGCTTTTTCTCCAGTGTATTGAGACGTAATTGACATATAACATTATTTAGTTCAAGTTGTACAACTTAATGATAGGATATATGTGTGTATTGCACCTGTCACATTGTTGAACTTGACAGTTTGTTATCAGATTTGGTTTGTGGGGAGCTGAGTTTTAACAACAATAACAAAAAATGTGCAGGGGTGGGGAATGTCTGGCCCCCAGGCTATATAAGGCCCATGAAATCAATACCAGCTAGTATCACACACCTCACTAAATTAGTCTGACCAAATATAGTAGGCTGATTTTTAAGTTGATAATTTTGTATGGCCTGTGAATGATGTTATAAATATCCAACTGGCCCTTGGCAGAAAAAAGATTCCCCACCCTGGTAGGGCATCGAGGCTGTGCCTCCTCGTGCAAAAGCCTCCTAGGAGGACCTGATCATAGAATAGCTGCACCTTGGGAAGGTATCCACGGATTATAAAACATTCAACAAGGAATTTCAGACTTACTAGAGTGACTTGTTTTCACTAATCTGGGGTGGGAGTGGGGATAATGAGGTGTAGGCTACATAGCAGGGGTTGGTAAATATTCATTAGTAAGATCCACAAGGTTTTTCCTTCCTTAAAGAGCTACCCCATGTTCAACAACTAGAACTAGCCCTGTTAAATGACACTTGGGGTGGCAGTTCAAGACTTATCTCCACTGTCTTTATTCAGGTTTATCTGAGGACGTGCAGGCAAACTAAAAGGCCTTCTGAAGGTCTTGCTTCACTCTTTTTAGTCACAAGAAAGTTAATGTTGCTGGCAATTCTGGGACTAGACTGGGTTCTTTCTTGCCACATAACCAAAGTCCTCAGGGTCATGTGTGAGCAAAGGACTAAGAAATGTGCAGATCAGTGTGTTCTATGTTCTCAAATTGTTATTTTTTATTTCACGTACATTTTCTCTTTGGGCACTGCCATGATTAAAATGGAGTTTGTTCTGAATTATTTTGTGATTATGAGGGAATACTAGTGAAGGCCTGATTGTCGTTTGCATTATAGCTGGTTCCCGAAACTGATAGAATCCTCAGGTAAAAATAGCCAAATACAAGTAAAAGAGATTTACATTTTTTTCTTTATAGTATTAACATAATATTGCTATTACTCTTTTACGTCTAAAAACTTTATTTTTAAATAAGTGGTAACATGATTACTAGTAAATACATTGTTATTGCTGAAATAAATAATTCCTTATAATGTGATGGGAAGTACTGCTATGAATTACGCTTACTTCAAATATGATATCACAACACTGAAATTATGGGCTGGAATCCCCACTAAGGAAGTCAGTACAATTCTATGAAGAAAGGATACAGATAATGGATCTCTGAATCCTTTCCAGATTTGCATCCTGAGACTGAGGCCAGAACCATCTTTAGTACACACAAAGGGGATTCCATAGTAGGATTCAGTATCCTTCCTTAAAGTCACTGTATTTTGATATTGTATTGGATATCCTGCTGGTAAACTAAAAATGCTCTTTAGGAGCTCATTTCACTCCGGACCGTGGCTTAAACACGCTGATAAAGAGCAAGCATCTCAGCTATTGAAAAACTACAATGTTTCCCAGGAATTGTGGTGGAGTTTCTTGGGGTTTTCTGTAAGAAGAATGTAACAATGCATCTCATATTGTTTTTGAATTTTAAACTTTAAAGTGATTATCATTGTAACAGAAAGTATTATAATGGCTAAGTTTATGTGTAGTTTGGCCAGATATTTGGTAAAACATTATTCTGCGAAGGTGTTTGTGGATGAGATTAACGTTTAAATTGGTGGACCTTGAGTGAAGCAGTTTACTCTTCATAATGTGGGTGGGCCTCATGCAATCAACTGATGGTCTTAATAGTAAGTAGAACTGACCTTCCCCAAGCAAGAAGGAATCCTGCCAGCCGATTGCCTTAGATTCAGACTGCAACTTCTCCCTGGGTCTCCAGACTGCCAACCTATCCTGCAGTTGTGTGAGCCAATTTCGTCAAATCAATCTCTCTGACACACACACACACACACACACACACACACACACACACACATTTTAGTGGTTCTGTTTCTCTAGAGAATCCTGACTAATACAACTATTGTTAGAACTGAAAAGGAACTTGAAGTCATCTAGTCCATTGCTTTTTAATGAAGGGGAAAAGTGACATTCCGAGAAACAAATAGACTTAACTAAATTATTAAGCTAGGTAATTGCACTTCCCACACATCATGCTTATTGCATATATAAAGCAATGCCAAAGAAGTAGGTTGTAACAGAGTATATGCCTATGCCTATAGGTGACTGTCCACATTTTTTTAAATATAAAGATTGCAGTTTTCAGTGGGTAGATTTGATGAGCAGTTAAATAGAGCTTACCATCCAGTACTATTTGCTTGTGCACCATTTAATTTAGTAACCAGTGGCTGTTCTTGAAGAAGTGTAAAGTGTTAGAATAAGTGAACTGA
The DNA here is from genome assembly GCA_030848825.1 of Tadarida brasiliensis. Taxonomy (NCBI): domain Eukaryota; kingdom Metazoa; phylum Chordata; class Mammalia; order Chiroptera; family Molossidae; genus Tadarida; species Tadarida brasiliensis. The sequence continues at coordinate 80,224,887 of CM061264.1, forward strand.
CACAAAACTCTGACCTAGTTTAGAATTGCCTCGATAAAGTTTAAAAAACAATGACTCCAAGTATGTATCTGAGGGACATATACAATTTATTTGGGGTCCTTAAAACACCTAAAAAATGTATACTTTAAAATCCCATTTCAATTATCTTTAATAAGATCAACTTGTCTGATACAGATGCAATATGAGAGGCAGGGCAAAAAATACTTCCCTTTCCAAATAATTCTTTCCAAAACAATTATAGTGCATTTTCTTGAAACTACTTCGGAGTGGTGAGTCTTATTTGTCATTTTAACTTCCTTTTATCTTAGGAAGAATGCAGACACAATACCTCTTGATTCCTAAATTATTTCTATAATGAATATCTGATGGCGGTACCTTGCTAATAATACTGACAAAAAGGCGGTATTTTTGTCCCAATCTCAAGGATACATTCCTGAGAGTACCTTAAAAACCTTTTGGCACATGGTTAATTTTTTTTCTTACCTTTTATTTAGACATAAATTTAGATGTACAAAAATGTTGCAAAAATAGCACAAAGAATTCCTTTAAATTCTTTACTAGATCCTCTCAGGTCTTACCATATCTGTTTTATTTCTCTCTCTCTCTCTCTCTCTCTCTCTCTGTCCATCTCTATTTCTGTCTGTCTATGTATCTGTCTATCTATCTATCCAACCATCCATCATCTATGTATGTTTTTTTCTGAATTGTTTGAGCATAAGTTGCAGACATAAATCTCTTTGCCCCTAAATATTTCCTAAAGTTCTGTTCCCCACTCCAACCCTACTTCCTTCAAATAAATCAGAATCAACATGGGTGTATTTTTCTGTATTGTCTATACTCATTCACTTATACACATATAAAGTGTATTTATTTCTTTTTGATTTTCTGAAAATGAGGAAAATTACAACATACTAAATTAAGATGCATCATGGCTTTTTCATTTCATTGTAGATTAGGAACATCCTTTGAGAGAAACAGATTTGTGTAACTGTTTTATTTGTTAAAGCTCTTTTTAATTAAAGTAATATATGTATATAGTTAAAGACAAATAAAAGGCTCATAATAAAGAACACTAATACTTTCCCCCACCCATCTTTCTTCTCCTAGAAAACCATTTTCAGTTATTTTACCTATCTCATGGATTACTCCATTCCACATTATAAATAATATTCTTTCACTGCCATTTCTTGGTTTATCATTTTTGGAGATATTTTATCAAATTCTTTTTATGGTATGTAAGGATTTGTCTCTCTTACCCTTCTGTTACTGTATTTTCTCTCCATTTCTTCTAATACAATTAAATTCCAAATATTTTATTTAGAACATTTTCAGAGTATGCATTTTATGGTTATTAAATAACATATTTTATGAAATACTGTTCACTGCTGAGTCACATAGTATTCTATGATTCAGGATTCTTCTAGAACATTTTTTCCTGCAGTTCAATATTGTCTCAAATTTTTTGTTTGCTTAGTTTATGTAAACTAACTCTAATTTTTCTCATATGTCCAAGAGCTTTTTTCTCTCTCATATCTCCAATAGTTTCTCAATACAATTATCAGGTAATTTGTTAGACCTTGTTTTTCCTCTTTGGAGCCTTAATTCACTTGCTGTAGTCTGGATAGTGGCCTTTCTAGACTTGCTATACAGCTATTGTCCTGGTACTTTTTTTCTGTTCTTATTCCCGAGATTATCTTACCCTTTTTTCTGTATTGAATCGTCTCTTACCTGGACCTGCTTCTTCTCTATTGATGTATTCCCTCATTTCATTGGTGCACAACTTTCAACATCTTCCTGTATAAAGGCACCTTGTGTATATCTTTGTTAGACCTTACACAAGGTCTCACAGTCAATCGATCGGCTAGGTGTAGAATTCAGATGGAATGTTAGTTTCCCATGAAATTTTGAAGTCATGATTCCCTGGTCTTTTGGTTTCCAGTATTGCTTTGGAAAATTCCCATGCTGTTCTTATTCTAGATGGTTTGCAAATGATTTATACCTATCATCCTAGTAAACTTAGATTTTTTTATCTCTGTTATTCTGAAATTTCATGATTATATATCTTACTGTGGTTTATTTATTTATTTTTGAACTTTCTGTGGGCCTTTTTCTGCCTGGAAAAGCATGTGTTCTAGTCTGGGAAAGTTTAATTTATTGTTCTTTTTTACTAATCCCCTCTTTTTGTATCTCTTCCTGGAACTCCTATTAGTCAAATACTAAGCTTCCTGGATTGATTTTTTTTTTTTTTTACCTTCTATCTCATATTACCCATTTCTCTCCCTTTTGTTTTATTGTTTGAAATTTTCTTCAATAATATTTTCAATCCTATTAAATTTTGTCTTTCGGCAGTCATTTTTATTTTCTAAGAATCATTTCTATTTGTCTTTCTTCCTTTCCTCCTCTCTCTCTCCTTCTCCTTTTTCTTTCTCTTCCCCTTCCTCTAGACTTCTCTTCTTGTTTCCTAGATGTAGTATCTTTATCTTTCTGAGGATAGTAATATTAATTTGTTTGTAGTTTAACTTTTCACCTGTTTTCTGAACTCTTTCTATTTCCATAAAGCTTCTTCTTTTCTTTGTATATTTGTTTTAGCCTGCCTTCCATGTTGGATATTTTGTTATAGGTGGAATGCATCCCCACCTGCTGCCAGTGCAAGTGCAGTTCTTAGGGTGCCATGGGGAAAATAATTTCCTGAGGCCCCCATGGGAGGATGAAGTATTATGGAAAGCTTTATGGATGATATAAAATTAAGGGGTTTCCCTTCCAAGGTCCCATCTCCCTTCGTCTTGCCATGGAAAAAGTCCAGCCTGGTCTCCGGCAAGGCTAAGATCAAAGCCACTGCCCAGAGTTTCTGCTCCATATTAAAGCACAGTCCAGTCCAATGTCTGGCTAGACTAGCGTGTTATCCCACCTGCAGTCCTTGCATGTAGGGTTTGCAGGGTCATGTGGCCTTACCATGTGGTTGGTAAGGTCACATAGTGGGCCAGCACACAGATGAGTTCGGGTCACAGAGCAAGTGGGAAACAGGAACGCGAGAGCAGGAGAGAGAGAATTCTTTGCCTGGGAATTTTGTGTTCCCCAATTTTTGTGAGCTTGCATTGGCTCTACCCTTCTGGCCAGTTATCTTTTTCCCAGGTTAGACTGACAGGCAAGCACCTTTCCTTCATCACCCTGACTTCGCTATCCATGCACCCATCTTCCCCTTTATTTGATTCCTTCCCCCAGTGATCTGCAGGGAATAGACGTGGTTTTCTGAGGAATGTGAAGTTGCAGCTTCCTGGTGAAGCTGCCCAGATGACCATGCTTAAAATGTCTGGTCTCCCCTTTGCTTTCTTCTTATTATTAATATTAGCTAGCTAATTACAGTGATAACACTTTCAGCCTACTTCTGGTGATCGTTGGCTGCGTGTTCCTGTTAAGGAGCTGTTTGGCAGATATATATCAGTTTGCACAGTTTATTGGTTCTTGGACTTTATTGTAGATGATTAAGTTTTTTGTTGTTGTTGAGAGTCCATCAAATGTCCATGTCTGTGGGTCTTTACTCTTGGTCATTCAATTCTTTGATAGAGGGGTGGACCCAAATGCCTGTGTTAGTTATCTGTTGGTACGTAAAAATTACCCCGAAATGTAGTGGCTCGAAACAACAACCTTTGTTACTCTACAGTTTCTATGTGTCAGGAATGTGGGTATGGCTTAGCTGTCTCCTCTGTTTCAGGGTCTCTCACAGGTTGCAGTCAAGGTATTGGCTAGGGATCTGGTTATCTCAAGACTTGACTGGGAAAGGATCTTTTTCCATGCTTAATTACAAGGTGGTTGACAAGATTCAGTTCCTAATGGCTGTTGAACTGAGCACCTCAGTTTCTTGCTGTCTGTTGGCTGCCCCTAGTTCTTGCTGCTTGAGTCTCTCCAACATGATTAAATTGCTTCATTAAAGTAAGCAGGCCAAGAAAACAAGAGAGAGAAAGAGTGCCAGCAAGATGAGACTCACAGTCTTTTATAACCTAATCTTCTCATCACTTTTGCATTTTTCATTTGATAGAAGTGAGTCCCTGGTCCAACCCACATACAAGGTAAGGCTATTACGTAAGGGTGTAAATTGTAGGAGAGTGGGATTATTTGGAAGTATTTTGGTAGGCTGCCAATCACAATGCCCAAGAGGTATTATCTAGTCTGTGGGCATTCTGGTAACTGGTTGGAGGGAGAGATTGTAAGGCTCATGTCACCTTTTCAGTAAATAGAGATTTAATCTCTATCTTTTTTCCATATAGCACCTCATTCTTGCTTTCATTGAGCTTGATATCTTCAAGGTGCAGCATTTCTAGTTCAATTTCATTAAGAGTAGGACACTTATTCTCCTGTAAGAATAGGAAATGGATGCCCTGGTTGTGTGGCTCAGTTGGTTGGAGCGTCCTCCTGTGCACTGGGTCGCAGGTTCAATTCCCATACATGGACTTCAGATTTGATCCCTGGTTGGGGCATGTGCAAGGGGCAATCGATAGATGATAGATGTGTCTCTCTCGCATTGATTTTTCTCTCTCTTCCTTCTTTCCTCTAAAAAAAAAAAAAAAAAGAATAGGAAATGGGTAGTTATCTTAAAGTTTAAGACAGAAGAGGGACTCTGAGGGTTTAATTGCTTATTATGCATATTTTAAAAGTCAGTTTCCTTTTCCTTCAAACTTAGCCTTCATGTTGTGTAATACCTTATTTTCTAATTCCTGAGCCTTTTAAAGTTTCTTTAGGGATGAACCAATTTGCTTCTTAATGATATTACCCTCCTGGGGCCCATAGGTTTGTGCTTCCTTTGCTCTGATTTAAGTCAACTTTCACTCCTGTATCCTCTTTCCACCCTCCGAAAATTAGTTGATGTTTCCAGTTTGCTGTCATCCCCTTCCCATTCCCTTTGTTCGTGATGATTTTTAACGTTTTTATCCTACTTCTGTCATTTTAGTGGGGTTTGGCCGAAGGTGGTGTTAAATGCATTTGTGCATTCAAACAACTAACCACAAAGCTCTTCACAACTCAGGGTTAATTAAGTGAGGGTTTCATTTTTAGTTTATTTTTTTCAATGTTATACAATGTTACATATACTTCAAGGGAAGTCTTAGGCAGTATCAACAACCAAACGTGCTTTTACTGTGCCAGTGTTGGTTGGTATATAAACGTGGGGAACACTGACACAAAGGAAAAAATGATTTACTTTGTGATTCCCTCCTATCTTATTCCACCATCATGACTCAGTTCCTCCTTATTCCTAGAGTTTGTGGGCTTTTCACTACATCTCCTAATATTCCCTTCATTTAACTTGCTCTCTCCCAAAGTTCCCAATCTTCAACTCCCCCTCTTCTTCTCTGTCTCAAATCAAATGACTGAATTATTTAAGTAATTATTAGAAAGAGAAAATCTGTTGGCTCATTGGAGCAATTCACTTTAAAATGTCAGTGTGAGCAGTTAAGAACTTCAAATTCTAGATTTGTCATCTACTAGTACTAATACCATTTGAAAATCCTTTAACCTCTTTATAATCTTTACTTTTTTCATCTTTTAAATAGGAAAAAAATAATATCTTTGTGGAAAATGTAGGTACACTTCTTGGCACATTACTTGGAAGATAGGAAGCATGCAAACACTAGTAGCAGTTATTTTAGTTGCTGTTTTTATCATTATTAATGATGGGTAAGACACCTTCCCAGGGACATTTTATGCTAAGAAGTATGTTAATACCAGTAAAAATCTGCTGGAGAGAAAGACTCCTACATTGAGTATTTTGTGCTCTGTAACAGAGTCAGGTGTCAGAAAACTGTTTTTAGAGCCTCTGTTCAGCAGTATTTTGAAGTCATGTTGTTAGATGCACTTATACCTTGCATTGTTATGTCCTCCTGCTTTTGACTGCTTTTGGCAATATTTCTCGTCGTGAGGTCTCCTTTGCTTGATAATAATATAGCCATACTTTACGATGATTGATTGTGTGGTATAGCTTTTTCCATTCCCTTCTATCAACTGATGTGTCTCATATCTGTGATACATGTTTAATAAAGTGTTTTTTGTTTTTGTTTTATTTTTTAGTAAAAAGAATACAGTTGGGTCATTTTTTGGAATCCAGTCTGATCATCTTTGTATTTACATGTACTGTTTAGTACATTTACATAAAAAATGCAAATATTGTTAAGTTTAAGTCTGTCATTTTGTTATCTGTCCCATCTATTCTTGATATTTGTTGTATCTATTCTTTGGTACTTTTTTCTTTTTTCTGCCTTCTTTCTAGTTTTTACAGCAGAAGCAATTGTCCATGATGACTTTCCACATATCGTAACAAGATTTTTGGCACTGTTTGTTTTTATTCTTTAAAAAAACCAACATTTTCTCAGTGATAATATATTTGCCTTTTAAGATCATTCAATAAAGCCCTTGTTTCAAGCAGCATTGTTTCTTAAGAAGAAGAAAGTTATTGTTGGTTTCACATTGACTAAATTTTTCATGGTTGTTGATTAGCCTGAAATTCTCCTGTTCTTAGTGTCCATTTAAGGCCAAATGCTTTATTCCGAGATTCCCAACTACAAATTATTCACTAGAGTTTACACTGAAGCTACATTTTCTTTCTTTCCTTTCTTCTTCCCTGCTTCCCTCCTTTCCTCCCTCCCTTCCCCCACTTCCTTCCTCCCACTCCTACCTACCCTTTCCCTCCCTCTACCCCAAGGAAGTAGTATAGAGAGGCCTTATCTTTAGTTAATGATCATCCATTAGAGTCTACCAAATAAATAAAGAAACACTATATAAGCAAAGTATTTTATAGTATTCTTGTGGACCAGATGGATCTAAAAGCCCTTTGAAAATGAAAGTAACACCAATTCAATCATTATATCCTATTAGTAATATCATGTACAAAGATCTTGTTCTTGTAATGTATTTTAAACATAATACAAAACAATCTTACAATTTTTTTGATGATTGTAGGCTCACACCAAATATATCTAGGGCAAGGAATAAGAGTATATAAATGAAAGTTCTAATACCAGATGTCCAATATTAGTAAAATATTAGGAATTAGTTTATTAGTAAAAAATTAGAATCAGTGTCAAAAATAATTATCAAAAGGGAAGATACTTAATAAAAACAGTAACTACATCATGAACAAAAATGAACAATTCTTGCTTATAGAAGTCATCATTGGCTGAGGAGTAATTGTATGCTAAATTTCTTATCTAGCCTAGTAGGATGTTAATGGATAGTTTCCTTCTTGGTCACTCAAGAATAGAGTTTTAGATATAGTTTTAACATCCTAAATTAACCATTAGGAAAATTAAGATAAGCTGGATGTCCAGGAGAAAAAAACAAATGAAGAGATAATGTAGCAAGATAGTTAACATCAAAAGAAAACTAACAAATAAACCATGATGTTACCAATAATACTGAATATCTCAGGAATGGCAATAAATGTATATTTGTTATAAAATGATGCTCAGATTAGATTTTTAACCAAGCTCTATTTAAGAGATATTTAAAACCAAATAATGAGAAGTGATTTAAAGAGAAAAATGGAAAAAGATATATCAGGAAAACACAAGCAAATTGGAATTAGGCATAACTTTCCTTATATCCATGAAAATTATTAGTTAAGTTGTATTTAAAGGATACAAGAATGACTTAGTATTTTAAAACTATTAACATATCAGATTAATTGATCAAAAGGGGAAACAAAAAGATTAATGAGCATCCCAATAGGTTCTAAAAGTTACATATATATTTATTTATATATAACATTTTAAATAAAACAATCCATCTTTTTTCTTGTATTTTCTTCTTTGCCCATTCACTGTAAAATTATTTAAAATGCCAAAATTTATAAAAAGGATGTCATCTGATAATAGCAGTATTACTATGTAAATCATGGGATATTCCTATGATGAATTACTAGGCAGTCATGACAAAATCATGATTTTTGTTCTGTGTTTTCTTAGGTTCTATATTTGTCTATTTGGCACCCATCTCTCACAGGGCCAATTATATTAAGTATATATTTTTATGTTCTGCATTCTTCATGCTCTGGCATGTGTGGCTTTGCTGACAGTGGAGGAACTGCCCGACCAGGGCAATCTATGAGCCAAAAAAAAAAAAAAATCCTCACCCAAGAATATGTTCTTATTGATTTTTGAGAGAGGGAGAGAGAGAGAGAGAGAGAGAGAGTGAAACATTGATGTGAGAGAATGAGAGAAACATTGATCAGTTGCCTCCTGTATGGGCCCTGACTGGGGATCAAAACCACAACCTAGATATGTGCCCTGACCTGAAACTTGACCTACAACTTTTTGGTTTACAGGATGATGCTCCAACTTGCTGAGCACCCCCACCTCCCAGGCCAGGACTCGAGCCAGTTCTTAAAGGTAACAAAGGGCTCTGTCTGGAACACATTTTTCGTATGCAAACCAACTAATCCCAAGCTCAGTGTTCCCCAACCACTTCCTTATCAAACTCTGAAATACCAAACCAATATTTCTTGTACCCTAAATCAACCTAGGACCAGGTACCAGGAAACAGAAGACCACCTCTATGCCCCAAAGCCCACCAGAATTATTCAAACTAGCCATTCTAATCTGTTTACCCTGCCCTGCCTTCTCTTTCCTGTAGAAACCTCAATAAGGGCTCTGGCCTTGGCTTTCCCCGCACACCTGTCTTCTGCCGCCTGACCAAACCTGGTGCTTCCCCTGTGGCCCTGCGTGGCACTGGGGACCTCCTCTCTGCAACCTGTGACTATAACACTGCTTTCTAAACCTCATTCTTATTTCCTCATGTGGCTACACTAACTTTCCCATGCCATATCCAACATGTACATTTTTAGAACATCTTTCAACAATATTTATCTCACAGGATATTGATAAAAAGCAATACTCCAGTTTCTAATACATATGTATGTGTTGCATATTCAGAAAAAATATTGGATGAAATTATACCAAAATGTTAATAGGATTATTATGGGTGGTATGATACTAGATGATTTCATTATTTTTCAAAGTTTCAACAAGTTTTATAATAAATTTAAATATGACTATGTATATCTCTATCTCTATCTATTATTTTATATTCACAAAATGGAATTAAAACTTGCTCTCTAAGTTCCAAAATCTAATTCATATAATAAATTTTCAAAGCTAAGATTTTTAGAATGGCTTATATGTCATGCATTCTCTTATCCACTTTATATCTGACTTCTGATTTTTTTGTATGATGATTCTGACTTCCCAAATTAATAAAAGAGCAAAGAATGACACATATATCCTGGCTGCCATGATATAGAACAGATACCATTGTGAATCAAATTTATGTCTTATAGAGTCAGCAAGTTTCCAAAAGAAAAACTGACTAACAGGAAAAAACATGAAAAGCTCTAATCTAAGAGATTATGACTCAGTCTTTGCTCTCTCTGAAAAATGAACCTTTTGTAAACTATGACCTATGAATGCTCATGTTTCCAGAAAACATTTTCATATGCCTCCTGATTTAATTTTGAATCAAGTTGCTGATTTTCAGTTTGTATCGAGGAAAAGTTCAATGGTAAGTAGATGTCTGCTGTGGAAAGGGCTTTATCATTTTAATTTGAACCAACTGAAATAGACACTTTGACTCCCAAACTGGTTGATCTGCACCAAAACTGAACACAAACAAGGATTTGATGCTATATCCATAACTGAACTACACTTTTTAAAAAGTGATGAGCTAAAAAATTGTGCAAGACTAAAGAATCTGGGGCCAGATGTACAGAGGATGTCCTTGTGGTCTTCTTGGTTCTAGAAATGGACTGCTGTGGAGCCAGAGGCCAGGGCATTTCTTGTGCTACTGAAAACGTTAATCTAATGCTAAAAAATGAGAAATGAATGTATGCAAGAAATATTACTACATGTCAATATCAGTCAGTTTGGATATGAAATTATGTTTTAGTGAATTCTCAAAAAACATCCATGCTTCTTAACAAATTTTCTTTTCTATACAGAAATCTAGGTGTATGTGTGTGTGTGTGTATTTCAATATTCAGTAGAACTAATGAACAGAAGTGGGGGAAAAGTTTGGTTATGAATCAGACTTTTACAAACATTTCCTTCATTTTATTTATTTATTTTAAAGAAACAACAACTATGGAAATGATGTTTATCCACCTGAGGTATTCTGCAAACTCTGGTCATAGTGGAATGGTTTCTTCTAAACATAGAGTTGCATACTTTCCTAAAAGTAAGATTTGTGATTACAAATGTTAAGCATTTGTGAAAAAATTGGAAATAATGCAGAATTGCAACATTTATAGCAGATTGTAAAGAGTTAATCTGTTTAAAATTATACAAATATAGATAATATGATCTGTATTAATAGTACTAAAAGAAAGTAAAAATGAAGATACATTGAAAATGTTCATGTAAAATGCATGATTTTTCTCAATAAAGAAAACATGCCATCTAAATCACTCAAGTTTATATATCAATCTAGATAGTTTTAAGTGCATCCTGCTAGAATGGTTGTCACCTAAGGGGGAAATATATATATATATTTAATTTTTGTTGTTGTTAATCCTTACCCGAGGATGTTTTTTCCATTGCTTTTTTAAGAGAGAGTGGAAGGGAGGGAGGGAGGGCCATACGGAGGGAGAGAGAGAGAAACATTGATGTGTGAGAGACACTGATTGGATGCCACCTGCACGCTCCCTGACGGGGCTGGGAATTGAACCTGCAACCCAGGTATTGTGCCCTTGACCAGGAATTGAACCCTGCAACCCAGGTACATGACCCTTTGGTGTGTGGGCTGATGCTCTAACCACTGGACCACACTGGCCAGGGCTGTACATTTAATTTTTTATAAATAAGTAGAGTCAGCTTTTTTCTTGTGAGTATAGATTCTTTTTTCAGTGTTCACTCCTTATATTCTCTTATTTATTTATTTATTTTTATCCTTACCTGAGGACAGTCTTTTTATTCCATTTTTTGTTTTGTTTTGTTCAGATAAAGTGGGAAGGAGAGAGAGGAAGAGAGAGAGAGAGAGAAACATTGACATGAAAGGGACACATCAAGTGGCTGCCTCCTGTACCACCCAACCAAGGCCGGGGATGAATTGCAACCAAGGTATGTGCCCTTGACTGGAATCAAACCCATAGCTCATTGGTCCAGAGGTCGTCACTGTAACTGCTGAGCCAAACTGGCCAGGACTGTTCTCTCTTTTAAAGCATTGAATATTGCCCTGGCTTATTTTGCTCAGTGGTTAGGGTCATGGGTTCAATTCCTAGTCAAGGGCATGTACCTGGGTTGCAAGTTCCATCCCTGGCCTTTGTTGGGGTCAGGCAGGAGGCAACCAATTGATGTGTCTCTCACATCAATATTTCTCTTTCTCTCTTCCTCTCTCCCTTCCACTTTATCGAAAAATCAATGGAAAAGTATCCTTGGGTGAGGATTAACAAAAATCAAGCAAACAAAACCATTAAATATTGACAAGAACCATGAAAGGTCTAAGATTTTACTCTACTCACAAGCTAATATGTTAGCTTGCCACAATTTCATGGGTGTTGATGGAAGACATGAGATGCCTAGGTCAGAAATAAAGGTGAGTTTACTAGTCACAGCAATAACAGTAGCCAGACTGGTCAATTTCCCTTTGCCCCATGTTCCACGGGCCTTTAGCAAATGGATCCACAGGAATGTCTCCTATACAGTGAGCTGTGTTCCAGGAGAGGGATTTTTACTTAGGAATCTGAATGTTTTTTAAATTAATTAATTAATTAATTTTAATTAACTGAGGCATAGAGAGATGAGCTGCAGAGCCAGGGCTTCATCAGACCTAGATTTGTCTGATTTCTATGTCTCTGTTCTTTCTGGTACTCTAAGCTGCCACTCAAACAGGAGTCATGAAAGGAATCTGAATGTTTTATAATGGGCAGTAAGCATGCCTACCATTTGCTTTGGAAGGAAATTTTATCTTTATTATACACGCCAGTAAGGAAACATGCTCTTTCCTCTAGAGAGAGATACAATCTCTATCCTCCAATATTGTTTTCTCTACAAATACCTTTTAAAAATAATTTAGAACAAAGGGTAGTGTGTGCCTTTCTTCTTGCAAGATGTGCAGAAATGCACGACACGTAGATAATTGTCTTACAACAAATATATGAGGATTTCCCTTAGGAATGGATTTCCAAATGAAAAAACAAATTATTTTTCCTAAGTAAGCTGTGTTAGTTGGCACTAAGGACTGTTTGTGCCATGTTTGTCATTGAGGCTAGTTGGCACTAAGGACTGTGTTTTATATTCCACAGATGCCTCCTATACTCCACCTCCCTGAATCACCTGTTGAGATGCTGCTATGCTCAACATGTAAGAACTGTGAAGAGATGTGGTAGGCAGAATTATAAGGTGATTGTCAATGACCCTCACCTTTATACAATCCTCTCCTGTTGAGTGTGGGTGGGACCTCTGAATATCAGCTATCACTCCCATGATCATGTTGTGTTATATTGCAAAAGGGAGATTAGCTGGGGTGGGCATGAGCTAATCAGGTGATCCCTTTAAAAGCATATGGATTTTGCTGGCTGATCACAAAGAAAAGTCAGAGAGTGGTGTTCCCACTGTCCTGGAAGAAAGCAAACATTCATGTTGTGAACTGCCTTTGGGGGCCATGTGGCAAGGAACTGTGAACAGCTTCTAGGAGTTGAGAGCAGCTCTCAACTGACAGCCATCAAGAAACAGTGGCTTCCATCTCATAGCTGGAAGGAAGTGAATTCTGCAGTAACCGTGTAAGACTGAAGGAAAACCTGAGCTCCATATGCACACGCAGCCAGGGCAGCACCTTGATTTCAGCCTGGTGAGAAACTGATCGGAGAACCCAGCTGAACCCTGCCTGGACTTCTGGCTTACAGAACTGCGAGCCAATGCATGGGAATTGTTTTAAGCCACTTAGTCTGTGGTAATTTGTTATGCGGCAATAAAAAAACTATTATAGGAAAGTAGGTAGAGAATCCTTTGTTTATGGCATATTGATTCTAATTTCCTTCTGCTTCACTGAATATTTCATTATATAACCTAAGGTAATCACTCTAATGAACTGTTTTATTACAATCTTTTTTTTTTTTTTTTGGTAAAATCTGCTCTTGACTTGTTCTAAATTGACTTGTTCTTGACCAATTCAAAATAAAACCACCTTTTATTGGGCTTCTACTATCTCATAAGCACTTATGCGTTTTATACATGATTTCATTTCAACCTCACAATAATCTTGAAAGGGTAATGTCCCTATATTTAAGAAAAACAAAATGCAATTTTGAGGGTTAAGTATATTAATTAGAATAAAGCAATGAGTTGTGGAGTTAGAATTCTAATCGGGTTATGAATGACTTCAAATCATATATTTATGTGCTGCATGCTATTACCTTTCAATACTGAAAAATTTCATGACAGTATGCATTACTCATAATTACCAATATCCAGTACTGCTCAACTTCAAAGCACAGTGGGAGTGTACTTCCTGTCCTCTTAAAATTAGGCCACATTATGTAACTGTTGTTAGACAATGAAATATGAGTGAAAGTGACATACATCACTTCTGGGCCAAAGCACTTAATCACTGGGGCTTGACTCTACAATCCTCTTTCCTGCCAGAACAATTCTGGAAGCCAAGAGTTAAAGTGGAGCCTGCATTAGCCTTGGTCCCTGGGTAGCTCTCATAAGCAGAGCTTCTCATATTGGACATGTCATATGAGCAAGAAATAAGAGCTGTGTTGTTACTTCAGCACAGCCTAGTCTTTCCTGACTAATACAGTCACCTGCACCAACAGAGTCTGCAATTTTTATTGATAAATTTAGATTGATTTTAGATGCTCATTACCCATCTCATACACTACGCTTTAACTATAATGATATGTTTGCAGGTCTCTGAATGCTTGTTGTTTTCCTGGACCTCAGGACCTTTGAACTAGTTCTTCCCTCTGCTTGAAATAGTAAAGAGTTCATCATAGTGGGTGGTTAAGAATGGGCTATAAATTCAGGCTAGTCTAGATTTATATCTGGAAATTTTCATTTCCTCTCTGTACTGCCTTGGACAAGTAACTCAACTCCTTTTGCCCCCACCTCCTTATCTATAAAATGGGGTAATATTAGGACATCTATCATGGGGCTGCTGTAAAAGTTAAATGAAAAATATGTGGAACATTTAGATAGTGTTGTTGTTATTAAAAACTCTATGTAGATATCACCTCCTCCAGGAAGCTTTCCTGATATTTTGAGGTTTGATTAGGTGGCCCTTTATTGTGTTACTGTAAAAGATGGTCAATACATTTATAAAACTATATTCAATACTATCTCTCTTTTCTCTAATATCAGCTCCTGAAAAATATTGATTAGAAAGAAAACAATGTTGTATTCTTAGTCCATAACAGTCAATAAATGTCTTCTGAATGAGAAAGGAACATTAGAGTCAATAGCTTTGGGTGTAAGCTAGTGATTACTAAGGAAATAATTATGAGTATCAAGTAAAATTAATCTTATAAATGATAATCACATGAATTAATCTAGTTTTAGAAATGCTCTTTTAACTAACTTGATTGATAGAAGCTTCATTTTTCTAGAGTTATGTTAAATGGAGTGTAATTTTCAAAAATTGAGATCATTCTTGATTTTCTGAAATTGCTGAAAACACAAAGTTTGTATTATAAATAGTTAAAAATTGAACTGATCATTCTGGCATTAGCAACCTGGATTATGTTTGGAGACATATTCTACTCATCACATTCAATAATAAATGTCATTGTGAAGACCCCAAACTACTGCAAAGCAAAATCATACTTAAATGCATTATCTTTATACTTTAAAATATTTTTGCTAATGTCCAATTTGCAATCATGAATTGATTTAGACATTTGGTTAAAACTGACCCCTGTAGCTTAGAAAGAAAAAACCTCCACTTTTTTGGTTTTGATAAGTTTGTAATTTCTCTAAAGAAAACATCTGAAACGTTTTTTGCTGGAGTCTGGTTCTCAAGTTGGTGACTGACCTCCCAGTGTAAACACATTAGTAGTCGACAGTACCTCCCCCACAAAGCTGACTTTTCTCACAGTAATCTTCCAAGTTAAAACTTTTTTAATATAGAAAATGGATTTCACCCTGGATATTAAACCTTTATCGTGCTTAAGTTTGGAGACCTTTTTCATTAACGATATTTAGAATTTCTGCTTCACCATGTGGAACCATCTTTCCTATTGCCGGACCCCTGACTGTAATACACCCTGCTCTCCAACAGGGAGAGATGCCTCTTTTGATCAGCTGCTAGCAGAGCGGGAAACTCATCTGCTCATGCTTGAGCAAAACGAAGGTTCTTAGGGAAGATAATTAGGTTTTACTTTTCAATATGGAAACACGTGACAGTAGTGAATAAATTGAGAGAGAGTAGGAGAGGAGGAAGAAAAAGAGATTCATATCATTATGTAACTTGTACAGACCAAGAGGTGACAGAATGGTTTCCTAGAATTTGAACACTTAAGAAATAAAATGCATTTTAATTACCAGCACATTTAGGTTTGCGACTAGTCACTGTGCTGAGTGTTTCAAAGTAATAATGGCCAAGCATTAAAGCCAAAGGTCAGTCACTTGCTCTGTGTAACTGTCTGTCTGCTTGAACCTGACTGCCCTTTGAATTCCCCTTCAGTTCTGTGAACAGGAGCTCAGCCAAGAACGAGCCCAGGTGATGCCACTGTGTCCAGGTGCACCTGTGAGGAGTCGTGTGTGGTCGCATTGTTGCCTGACCTGTAAGCCGGGAGGGAGGCTCATGTGGTCTCTTCGCTGCCCTTTCTGGGACAGAAGGAAGCGATCTGTCCATAAAAGAACTCCAGCGTTTGTTTTCTTCTTTCTCTGTTGTGTCTGTGCCTGTGATTTCTGCCACAACTGGATGTTCCTGTTTCCTTTCTCCACTGTTTGCCTTTAGTTTGGTTGCACGCCTGCCCCAAGATATCTTGAAGGCTTTCAATGAACCCAATTGATTTTGCCCCTTTTCACAGTATGCCCTTGGCTAACTATGTAAGTGGGCTTAGTTTTGTAGCAGGTAGTGATTGTGAATTCAACAAGGTGGAGGCCGCGGTGTTCGTTTCCGTGGTGCAGAGTGGGTGGTAATCAGTGCTCAGAAGACACCAAGCTTTACACTGGTACAGGCTGGTGAGAAGAGGTCAGGGCTGGGCTTCGGAGCCACTCGCCTGGGCCCTCGAAACCCTTGCAGGTGGGTGGGCAGTGCACGTGTATGTGTAATCCCAGACAGTGATGGGATGGCTCTGTGGGTGATATTTTTGGGAAATGCAGGATTGCAGTCATGAAGATGGTGTTTTGAGCTTCCTTTGAATTTCTCTTTCTTCTTATGTGCCATTAATGATACATGTTCCAGAATTTGGCAGTGGAATGCAGGAGGGAACACTGACAATTGTCACTGAGACTTCAGCTTCAACTGTAGGCTGTATGTAATAAACCAGATGTGTAAAAGCCTGTTTATCCTAAATTGTACACTATTTTAACCTGTGTTATTTTCCCATGCAAGGCATCTAAGCAGCTAGAACATCTGTGAGCAAATTCAATGTGTCAGAAAAAACAAAACAGCCCTGGCCAGTGTGGCTCAGTTGGTTGGAGCATCGTCCTGTACACCAAAAGGTTGTGAGTTCAATCCCCAGTCAGCGCATGCCGGAGGCAACCAATCAATGTTTCTCTCACACTGATATTTCTCTCTCTCTCTCAAATTAATAAAAAAAAGTTAAAAAAAAACCCCAAAACAGAAAATAATACCCCCCTCATCTATGGTAAATATGTAGAGGCCCAGCACTGTATGTCTGTGACTTATATATTCTAATCGTATTTATGTGCAACTTAAAACAGTGCAAGAAAAAGCAACTTTCCATTTCTAAACTTTTTTTTCAGTTAAGTTTCACAAAATGTTTTCTAATTCTTGTGTCTAACAGCAGCTATAAAAACATAGTTTAAATACAGAAAGTAGATATATTGAAAAAGAAAAAAAAAACCTTAACGTGCCTTATATATTCAGCATTTATAATTTTTTTTATTTCTCCATAAATAATTCTGGGATTGATCAAATAGTAAGGTGAGACATAATTTTTTGTTCTTTGCTTTTCTCATAATCCTCACTGTTCTTCCCTTTGCTTAACCTAAATATCATTGTGGACTTCCCTGGTTCTCTTTCTCCAGTATTTTCTAGTTCACTTCCTTCTTTAGACTTTATTCTTTTCTATCTTCTTTCTTTTTCTTCTTCTTTTCTTTCATATTCTAATTTCCCTTTTCTTTCTTGGTATCTTCCTGCTTTGTTGTAGCTTAAAACAATAAAGAAATAAATGATGTACACCAGAGGGCAGTCTGATCCTACACACACACACACACACACACACACACACACACACTCCCCCTTTCTTCTTTTTTTTCCTTCTTCGTTTATAACTACCTTCCTGGAAGAATGTGATGCTTCAGAGAGTAGGTGGTTAAAAAACTTTCATTTATAAACTTTTATTATTGCTTATGTATGGACATGTAGTCTCCATATGATTTGTGAAGACTTGACTGTCTTCCCTGGGTTTTAATGGGGGTATATAGACCCTCACTCTCATAGCCTGAAGAAAACAATAAAATTACTTGGGCTTGTCTCAGAAGCCACCAAGCTACATGGTAAAAATGAAACCTTGGGCCATGAAATTTTGGATGTATAAGACATGAAAAGTCAGTAGACTCATTTCTGGGAGACCTATAAATATGTGTAATTCCAGCATTTAAGAATTTTACACTCTCATTTTTTAAATTTATAATCCAGACTTAGTATAGTCAGACTTTGACTAGCAGTCTTTCTTATGTAATTAGCACAAACTTCAGAACTGATTGGAAGCTCTCAACAAATTTGATGTTATAAAGGGGAACTTAGAGTTCACTAGTTTCAGAATACCAGGCTATTTAATAGGTAGCATTGGGCATTTTAATTTAGGTCGAAATGAAGTAGATGGAGAAAGTATCTGTGCATTTCAAGTGAGTGTTCAGTTGAACTTGGATGTAATGATCTAGTGCTCCTTCCAAGGATTTCAATGGACAGTTTCTGCCATAGGAGTAATTTCTCTGAAGACTCCATCTTTCTGAGGCACAGACTGACCCTTCTCATGCATTACTTATTCTAGGAGTAGCTGCATTGGTAGATATTTTGGAATGTGAAACGCGCTTCTGAACTTTCTGCCTGTAGGGACACCGAGGAGATGCGAGTGAAGAGGTCTTTTCAACTCGGTCCTGATCCAGACTTCAAACAAACAAGCCAGCAAACAAACAAAACTTGCTAACGATACTGAGCTCAGAATTTTAAAAAGCTTCAAATCTGAATGTCTTACCAGGCACGGAACATGTCGACTCAAGTAGAAAATAGGGATCCATGTCATGAAATCTTAAAGCTAGAGGGGACCAAGGTTTTTAAGTGGGTTTACACATTTTGCAGGTGAGTAACTGAGGTCTCTATATATTTAAAAAAATTGTTCCCTAGTCATAATGACAATGTATAATATTGAGTTCGGAATACTTTTAGATAAATCAAGGACTTAAATACCCAAGTAGTCTATGACACAACCACACACATGCATTTAACTGCTTCAAATACTTACCAGGTCACTGTTCCTATGGCTCGGCTAGTTATCCTTTATCCTACCGAAGTAAAGATACATTTTCTTAGGGTAAGAGGATGGCATTAAGGAGGCATGTCCTAAGCAAGAGATGCCCTTTCCATGTTACAAAATGAACTGCTTATAAACATTTTTGCGCTAATGAATTTCACTAAAACAAAACAAATATTGCAGTTAATGAGAGTAAATAAAATGGTGATGTTAATGCATATAAAGTTTCATGCTAGCTTTTTAATAACTTTCTAAGGTGATCATGTATAAACTTGAAGGAGAAGAGGTGTGAGCCCAGCAACCTGTATTTTCACAGCCTTCCAGGTGATCCTGATGTCCACTCAAGTTCGAAAAACACTAAGACCCATGCTGTTGGTTTTGCTATGAAAACTAAAGTCTAATGACTTTAATGTTTTAAACGCTTTTCTGCTAAGTATATCTGGATAGAATGGTTTTTTTGCAAAGGTTTAAACAATTTCTCTTTATAATAAGAAGTATGAAAAATATGAAGACTTTTCCCTTTTCAGATTTTTAGATTCCTTCCTTTTATTGCTTTATTTGTGGATTCAAAGATTGCTTGTTTACAGCCTTTTTTTTTTTTTTTTGTAAGAGTACAGACGGACTCCTTACATGGACATGCCAGTCTGTATAGCCACGCTCTCATGTTTATTTTGACTCCTGGCTGCATCCCCACAGCTTCTCTATGGGAAACAGTCCATCTCTCCTTGTGTTTCCCTGACTGGTCCGGCTACACACGGCTCTGAGCATCTCATGACTGTATTGTTCTAAGAAGCCCTGCAAAGCCTTTACCCAGACTCCAGTGTCATCAAACTCCATGTTCAACGTTTCTTCCAATTAATGATGTGAAATGTAAAAATGTAAAGGCCTTATTTGAATTTCTTGAAGGTGGCAATAACGAAGCAGTGAAGAAACCGTCAAGGGACTGGGGCTAATTAAAATGCAGCAGGGTACAGCGTAAAGGTACCTGCGCCTCCCCATGCCGAGTCTCCGGTAATCAGCAGTCTCCAGTCTCCCCACACTAATTGACAGGAGGCGCAGCGCCCCCAGTGCGCGCACAGTGCTCAGTAATGGAGTCGCACACGCTGCTCTTCCTGCCTGACTTGTCTCATTACCGACCTTGAACCGGCAAAGGTCAGACGACCGTGCTGCTTTCATCAACATGACAGGTGTCTGAGGAGCTTCTCTCTGTAGTCTAATAATTTGGCAGTTGTCTTATCCTGTACATGAATTAGTGATCTGATGCTTGAGGTATGACGGATAAAAAGAATGTCAGCTCTGGGTAGGGATGTCGTTCTGGGCATCTGTATTAGCCCCATCACTAACCCAGCCTGGGAGGTGCGTGTTGTAGGGGTGCTTTTTTCTCCCAGAGAAAGAATGCGTCTGTATGCAGTCATTCCATCAAAAGAGCATTTTCCTAAAAAATTGTTATCTATGGGAAAATATTTTACCAAGGTATTAACATTCACTAGTCAATTTCTTTCTACCAAGTAGACATTGACATCTGACACTTTTCCAGTGTGGGCATAATGATAATAAATGTTCTTTGGAAAAACAATCAATTAATAATATCTCTTGAGCATCCCTCATGTGCTGAAAACAATTACAGGCACTATATAGGGATGTAAAAGAGACAGAAGATGGTACACTGCAGCACAGATATGCTGTACACCAAGATATGCCAGTAAAAACATATTACACAATTAAAGAACATCTTCAAAGACACACATGTGTAAGCATCTGTTTATGTAAAGGGAACAGTGAAACTGGCATCGTCAGTTGGCAAAGATCTGAGAACATTTATAAGCAACACACAAAAGGCATACCTTCTTATGGGTGAGCTGCAGATCAGAGGAAGGAATAGGAAGGATGGACAAATGAGAAAAGACATCTTAATTAGAGAAAGAATTGTACAATGCTGAGTTTGGGTCCCATTTTTCAAAGAGAGGAAGTGTACAGATAGGGAGAAGGAAAAAAAAGGATCATTTTTACCAGAGACAAAAATCCTAGTACTGAGAGACAAAAAATATTTTGGATGTTTCCAATTGTCACTGAGTCTTCTTTCTTCCCTGTCCACGTGTAAAATTCCTACCTAATTTCAAATTGCACTGCAGAATTCACCACTCTGTTCAAGTGTTTCTGAGCCACCCCAAGGAGCAAAGTTGATCACTCCTTCTCTGTCGCTTCTCTGTGTTGTGAGTACTTGTAGTATCAATTGTGTTACAGTGGGTTGTAATTATGTATTCCCATGTCTCTCTAGTGTGGGATACAGCTTGATTTAATTTAATACATCATGGCAAGGTTGGAGACAGAGCATGCATTTTGGATCAGATGAACTGGAGTAGAAATTAGATCTTTATGCTTCACTAATAGTTAATATGTATGGTTGAGGGAATTTTATGGATGTTTCAGACATGTGTTTAGTTAAAATTATCCTGAAAATATATCTCTTCAAAAATAAGATACATTGAATTTGTAGTAACATATCCAAGACCCGAATAAAATATTATTCCTTCCAAGATTCCTTTTCTTATATTTAAAAATAGCTATTATGATTGCCATAAATAGAAAGTCATTTATATGAGATAGTATAGAAATATGAGTATTATTCTTTCAATATAGGCTTTGAACAGGGACTATACACTCGCTCCATTAATATTTGCATGCTTGGGACTTTTCTAAAACATATCTTGATATAATAGAGCTTGTATAATATTCTTAAATTTTTTTATTGTGGTAAAATATACATGTTAGAGACTGAATGTGTATATCCCCCCAAATTCGTATGTTAAAACCCAACCCCCATTGTGATGGTATTGGGAGGGGTGGCCTTTGGGAGGTGATTCGATCCTGAAGCTGGAGCCCTCATGAATGGGTTTAGTGTCTTTATGAAAGAGACTACAGAGAGCTCCCTTGCCCCTTTCACCATGAGAAGACACAACAAGGAGGTGGTCATCAGTGAACCAGAAAATGGGAACTGACCAGACACTGAATGTGTTGCTGCCTTGACTTTGGACTTCCCGGCCTCCAGAGCTGTGAAAATGTATGTTGTTTGTAAGCCACCCAGTTCACAGTATTCTCTTATAACAGCCAGAGATAAGACTATGTATAACATAAAATTTACCATAATTAAACATTAACCATTTTAAAATATATAGTTCACTGGCACTACGTGTATTCACATTGTTTGCAGCCATCACACCAGGCACCTTCAGAACTCTACATCTTGTAACACTGAAACTCTGTGTTCACTAAACAATAACTCCTCTCCCCTCAGTGAGTGATAACCTTCAATTTACTTTGTGTCTCTGAATCTGACTACCCTAGGTGTTTCATAGAAGTGGAATCATACAGTTTGTCCTTTTGTGACTGGCTTATTTCACTTAAGTATACTGTTTTGAAGACTCATCCGTTTATATATCAGAATTCTCTTCCATTTTAAAGGTGAACAATATTTTGTTGTATGTACACCACATTTTTTTTTAATCCATGACGGATAGTTGGGTGTGTCTACCTTTCTTCTATTTTGAATAATGCTTCTATGAACATGGCTTTACAAATATTTCTTTGAGTCTCTGCTTTCACTTTCTTGGGGTACATATCTAGAAGGGGAACTGTTGGATCATATGGTAATTCTAGTTTTAATTTTTTGAGGAACGTCCTTACTGTTTTCCATAGTGGTTAGCCATTTTCCATTCCTACCAGTACTGCACAAGGATTCCAGTTCCTTCACATCCTTGCCAACACTTGCTATTCTGTTTTTGTTTTTTTTTGTTGTTGTTGTTTTTTTAAATAGTGGCCATTATAATGGGTGTGACAGAACTTGTATAATATTCTTTTGATTATCTTCAGTAATTTTTATCTTCTAAGGGTAGATATAATGATCACAATATCATCAGTGATCATTGGCAGACAATATTCTGAATAATATCACGGCAAAAAGAAGGACTGAGACCCTTAAAAAATACAACTCATATACTTTTAAAAAAAATCCTCACTTGGATATGTTTTTATTGATTTTTTGAGAGAAAGAGAGAGAGAAACATTGATGTGAGAGAGAAACATAGATTGGTTGCCTCCAGTATATACCCTGACTGGGGATCGAACCTGCGACATGGGTATGTTCCTGACTGGGAATTGGACCTGCAATCTTTTATTGCATGGGACGATGCTCCAACCAATTGAGACACCCAGCCAGGGCACAACTCATATACCTTTTGGAAAGAATCAAAAACTATTTCAAATCATGCTTCCTTTCTGCCAACCTCTCACCACATTTCTGCTTTTCTTCCTGATTATTTTTTGATAAAAGCTATTAGATGGGGCTGAGCTAGGAAGCCATCCATGTCTGGTGGTGTTGGGGAATGGCACCTGGCACAGGTGTCAGAGCCTGAGTGTGGTGAGGAGTGCACCATGCATGGGGTGTGACGAAGGTGGAGGCCCAGTGCAGGACAGTGTCATCTGAACAGGGTAGGGAAGGCATCTGCATGGCGGCATCCTGGAGTGGAGTGTCAGAGTCCAAGCAGGAGAGAAGGGTGATGAGTTGGCAGTGATAGCAGTGATGGGAGATTGGCCACATTTAAAGGAGATTTATCCAATAAGTTGAAGATAATAGGAGTCAGTTGCTCACTCTCAGAGAAAGGAGTTACAAATTTGAAAATGTAGAAAACAAAAATGAACCCTGTAAGGTTAGATTGTAATTGGTGCTATCAGTGTGAAGTCACAGTTTTCAATATATATAACTGTGATAGAAATAAACACAGGTGTGAATGTGTATGTGAGGCTCTGTGCATTGGGAGAACCCTGTACAGAGACACCCAAATAATTATGAGCATACCAGCACCCAGATCATGACCTAAATTCCTTTCTCTACTGTAAGAAACCAGAATTCTCTGAAGAAATGACTGATTTCAGGGTGTGGGCAGGGAAAGTATAAGATGGTCTTGGAATATTTTGTTGTACAGAAAGGAAAGACGTATTTAAAGAATGATAGAAATATATCAAAATGTAGTGGAAGTCACCTTGAAAGAGCTCCAATGGTCAAGTCTGGGACAATTTAAGCAACAACAACAAAAAGACAGCAATAGATTATAACCAACTGAATAAAATAAGTATCTACGAGTACAGACTGCTATAAATAAATAAGAGAATAATAAATGGGGAGGAAAAGAACTTTACTTGCATAGAATACCAATTAATAATTTTAGAAAAGGAATGGTGTTAAAAAATTACCATTTGGCAACTATGGTAGTGATAATTAATTCAACCAAGAAATGTCAATAGATGCTGAAAACAAATGGGTAAAATTTGATGAGGAACTGGATATTCACTTTTACTTATGGGGAAAAACAGACACATTGCAAAGGAGAAAGCTGGCAAACAAAACCTGTATCAAGCAATCAAAGTTAACATCACCCGTCAAAGAACATAACCAGATCACGTGCCACATGTTGAGATGCAATCAGAAGAACCCACCATCACTCTGTGCTGTTTTCGCTCTGAATATAATCATGAGGAAACTAGTGATAAACTTAAACTAAGGATATTTCGTAAATTAACTGGCCAATAATTTTCAAGTACTACTAATTTAGAAGTCAAGGGAAGACTGAGGGACTATTCCAAATTGAAGGTAACTTAAGACACATGTCAACCAAATGCACTTTGTTTATCTGGGTGGATTTTTTTTTTCTACAAAAGGCATTAGGATAATAGGCAACTTGACTGGACTTTGTGGATTAGATGGTAACAGTGTTAACGTCCATTGATGGTTATATTGTGCAAGTAGAAGAAATCCTTATTTGTGTTCAGGGGTAATGGAGCATTATGCCATCAACTTACTCTGAAATACTTTGGGAAAACAGCTATTATGTAGTACTATTCTTGCAAAAATTATTTTAAAAATTAAATAGAAAATATATACAATTGGAAAATAAAATGGTGGAAGCGTCACTGGAAAATGAAGTCTTACAGTGACCAGTTTTTTTTAAATTAATTAATTTATTAATTAATTTTTTAAATTTATTTTTGTTACAGATGTTTCTCCTTTTTTCCCCACTGACACCCTCCTCCCCATCCCCCCACCCTGTCCCCAGCTTTGTTGTCCATGTCCATCAGTTATGCATTTACAGTGACCAGTTTGAAGGAAATAGCATTTAGAATGTAACTGCTCAGATGTCCTTAAAAATCATTGTTTGTATTCAAATGTCACTCTTCTCTCATTATAATTATTGAGTTATCAGTAATCATGGAGAAAAACCACGGATAAAATAAGCCAAGAATACACTAAATGAAAATACAATCAAGACCATCTGTAATAAGTCATGTTGATATCAGATACTCTCTGATATGATGTAATGAGAATGACATTTCTCCTCTGTGGTATTCTTCCCCCAAACTCATAACCCAAGTCTAATCATCAGACAACACAAATTGAGGGACATGCTCTTTAGATGTGTCAAGGTCATGAAAGACAAAGAAGACTCAGGATGTGGGTACTAATTGTGATGTGGTGTTTTGCATTTCATACTGGAACAGAAAAAGGACATTAGTGGAAGAACTGGTGAAATCTAAATAAAATTTGCAGTTAGTAGTATTGTACTGATGTCAAATAAATCTACCATGGTTATGTGACGTGTGGACATCAGAGGAGCTGGGAATGTGTATATGGGAATTCTCTGTACTCCCCTTGCAACTCATCTGTAAGTTTAAAATTATTTCAAAATAAAAGGTAAAAAATATATATACATGAGCCAGAAAAAGTTACAGAAAATATTTAATCTTTGTTCTCTTAAGAATGCAAATGAAATACCAATGGAATATATACATTAGCCAAATATACATGTGGCTCTACTATTTTGACCCACAATGACAAGAAAGGTGTACAGACCCAGTCTATAACCAGAAATAACAAACTGGCCTGTCTTATTTCTTAAAACCTAGAAGATATTATAATAAATATTTCTATTACGCTGACCTCGGCGGGCCTCTTTTTTTTAGGGTTGAATCCACCTACTTTGTACAGAGTTCTATCTCCCCTTCCACTGTTTTCTCTCCTTTCTTTGTTTATTTTATTTTATCCTCACCCGAGGGTATGTTTATTGATTTTAGAAAGAGAGGAAAGGAGAGAGAGAGAGAGAGAAGCATTGATGGGTTGCCTCCTGTACATGCCCCAACTGGCAACCTAGGTATGTGCCCTGCAACCTTTTGGTGTACAGGACGAGGCTTCCACCAACCACACCACAGGCCAGGCCTCTCCTTCTTCCTTTGGATCCCGCTTCATCCTACTGCTGCCTTTTGCATTCAAGCAGACAGGCCTATTACCCTGGCTTTTCACATTGTTTAAACTCATAAAACAAATAAACTACCCCAATATATCTCTTGCTAATTTTTTTTGTCTTTCATAGCATAACTTTGTGGCATATTCCCATTCTAGAAGATCTTCTTCCCAGGAGTGAGAGCAAAGAGAAAGAAAGGGGGTTGGTGCAGTGTGAGGAGCAATTCTGTGAATTAGAGTGAGAGGAAATCGAATTGGGATTTTATTTTCTAATATGAAAGCAGCAACAACAAAAACAATGTATATCGGAAATCAAGGAGAGCAAGGAGAACCAAAGAAACCAAATTTACAGAAGCAAACAAAATACAACCCCCAACCTCCAACTTTGGAAAGCGAATGCCCAAGAAGTCTGGAAGGAAGTCAGGAAGGATGTGGAGTTGCAAGGCCAGGCTAGAGGGTTGTCTCTGAAACTGGCTCGCACGCATTGTTGGGGGCAGGGTCAAATCACTCAGGGTTTTCGGAAAGCAACTTGAAAATATGTACCAAAATCCCTTACTGTGTTTGAACCTTTTACTTCAATCATTCCACATCTGTGAGAGTAGCCTAATTAAATACTAGTTCAAAATATAGGAACATAAATTGATTGCTGCATGATTTATAATTGTGAGAATAATGGAACTAACTTACAGGTTCAATGAAAAGAGTATGACTAAGTAAATCCAGTGGTATATTATGAAGGCATGAAAAGTGATAACTGTGAAGATTAAAACTTTTAGAAACATGGTAAAGTGCCCTTTGAAACTGCAACAGCCTTGCTGGGTACAGTGGCCACTCACCTTACGTGGCCTTTGAGCTCTGGAAATGGGGTTCATCCAAATGGAGATGTGTTGCAAGAATAAAACAGATGCTGATTGTGAAGATTGGTATGAAGAAAAGTAGCACACTCCATTAACAATTATAAAATTTACTAATAATATAAATGTAATGTATTAATAATTTTATATTGATTACATGTTGAAATGATAATATTTTAGATTGGATTAAATAAAACCTATCAATAAAATTGAAAATTTGAACTTACATATGTGGTCTCGAATTGTATTGTTATTGGAAACCTGTCTGAGCCCCTTGGAGATAGGATTTAATTCTTGGTTATGTAAGTCATCTGTCCAGAAGAGCACATGGCACATTGTACTCGTTAAATTTTTGTAAGTCAACTTAATAAATGAGCAATTATAATATTTACTTTAAAATGTATGCAATTAGCCCTGGCTAGTTTGGCTCAGCGGTTAGAGCATCGACCCGCGGACTAGAGAGACCCGGGTTCGGTTACCACTAAGGGCAGCTACCTTGGTTGCAGTTTGTTCCCAGCCCTGGTTGGAGTCCTGTGGGTGGCAGCCAGTCGATGTGTCTCTCTCACATGGATGTTTCTCTCTCTCTCTCTTCCTCTCTCTCTCCCTCCCACTCTATCTGAAGATAAATGCAAAAATGTCCTCGGGCGAGGATATAAATAAATAAATAAATAAATAAATAAATAAATAAATAAATAAATAAAATGTATGCAATTGCATGTACAATAAGCTTACAACAGTAAAATATTCATATGTAGAAGGACAGAAAGTTATTACCCAAAACTGGAGAAGTTGGTTGTCTTGGAATGGTGTGATTATGAGCAACTTGTTCCATTTTTGAAAGTTTCTGTAGAATAATGTTCTTCCTATAATTTAAAGAATTTTTATACTAAAAAACTGAAGGCAGGAATCATGTTTTTGTTTGTTTATTCGTTTGTTGTGGGGAGAGAGAGACACACACATGAACAAAACTTTCAGAGACACCTGGCTTGCAGATTCCACTGGCCTTTCTAATGCAAGGGAGGGTGTGCCTCTTGAGGGGCTGCGGATGAGGTGTGATTCTTGAGACTTGCAGTGCTCCTTGGCTAACAGCAGCCTGTTCTCGGTGCTGGGTAGAAATCTCTTTGGCCCAGAGCAAGTAAGAATGATTTTATTATCTCCAGCTTCTGCAAGAAGCTGCAGTTATTTCTCAAGGTCAGGTCAGGGAGCGTCCCAAGGATGAGTAATAACAGTCCTCTGAGGGCATTTCATCCTGGCAGCGGTTTATAACCATGTAAAGATGATAATAAAATAATTCCAAAATAAATAAACAGTGGGTACATAAGTGCCCTTAGAGATCAGTAAATCTGAGCACGTGACCTGCCAGTGTGAGGAGCAGATAAAACTTTTTCTTCTAATGTTCTGATGCATTAAGGAGGATGGCAGCATTATTTCAGAGCTTTAGAAAAAAAGAAAAGAGAAGTGGCCCTCACTCAAAGGCTGAGTGAAGTTTCCAACCATTACAAAAAAACTCCAGACTGTGACAGATTTTGTTGATGCAGAGATAGTTGTTGAGTCCTTACTATGTGCTAGGTTTATTTTTGGAGACTAAAGATACAGCAGTAGACAATGTTTGCAAAATTCCATGCCTTTATGGTATTTACACTCTTATGGGATAAATTAAGGCAATGAATATGTATAATTTATATATAGCATGTTAGATGACTGGAAGTACTAAGGAGAAAAGTAAAGTGTGGAATGAGGGCAAGAGACAATTGTGGGAAAAATGTTGTCATTTTAGGTTAGGGGGCCAGGGAAGGCCTCCAAGGAGGTTTGAGTAAAGAAAGACTTGAAGGAGGTGAAGGAATAAAACATGTAGAATTTTGGTAGAAAAACATTTCAAGAAAGAGAATGCAATTGCAAGGGCCTGGAAGTAGGAACTTGCCTGGCATATTCGAGGAACAACAAAAAACCCAGTGAGGGCAGTGCAGAGAGAAGCCAAGGGAAAACAGAAGAAGGTGAAATCAGGCCTATGTTGTGGGGTCAGATTGTGAGTCTTCTAGGTCATTGGGAGGACTTTGGCTTTTACTCTGAGTGAAATGGGAAGGCATTGTAGGATTTTGAGCATAGAAATGAGATTTTAACTTACACTTCACCAGAATCTGACTTCAGAGAAGCCAGCTTGGAAGCTCCTGCAGTAAGACAGAAATGATGGTGAGTATGAGGTGGTCATCCTGGCAAATATAAGTGGTTATATTCTGCTTGTATCTTGAAGGCATACCTGATAGATTTTGTTGACAAAAGAAGAAAAGGGTATGAAAGAAGTAGAGGAATTGAGATTATGCAAGACTTTTTGGCCCAAGCAACTAAGGATGGATATTGCCATTTATTGAGACGGGAAAGATTATAGGAAGAGCAGTGTTATGAGAAATCAGGTGCTCGGTTGTGGATATATCTTTTGCAATGGCTTTGAGATAAACCAAATACTAGAGATATCAAGTAGGAAGTTACACGTGCAGATCTGGAGCTCAAAGGAAAGTTCTTTAAAGCTATAAATTTGGAGATATAAGTCTGGAGTTATCTATTTATAAAGCCTTGGTGGATGATATCAAAGGAATGATTATAGATAGAAGGAAAAGTCCAAGGAGAGATTCCTCTGATACTACAACCTTTAGAGACTGAAAGGTAAGGAATCTTCTCAGCAAAGAAAACTGAAAAGGGTAGCAACTGAGGGGGAAGATGAACCCAGGATTGTGATGCCTTGGAGGCAAATAAGAAACTGTCATGAGGGGACAGAAAAAGTCAGCTGTGTGAAGAACTATTGACTGACATGTCAAATAAGATGAGGACTAAAAATTAACTCGGATTTGCAACATGTAGGTCATGGATAATCTTATGGTTTATAAGTTTGTTAGGAGCAAAAACATAAAAATGGGATTAGATAATTGTATACAGTGAGTATGGACAACTCCTTTGTGGGCTTTGCTGTAGAAAGGAGTGAAATTCAATAGCTAAAAGGGAGGTGGGAAGTTCTGTTTTCCACTTAGGATGTAGAAAGTTAAAAAGAGGCCATTCTTAATCTTATCACAAGAAGAAAAAGCAATATAACCTACAAATTCACATATTTTTTCTTGAAATTATAAAGAGTTGACATCTCAGAGCAAAAAATTATGTAAATTATATAGAAAGACTAGTGCCTCCAAAGAGAGATGGAACACAAGCACTTGTTTATGTGGGGCAGATGTTGGACTTCATAGAATCTTGTGAAAAGACTTCAGCTAAAATGTTTAACAAATTCTAAAGGCTGAGTTTGGGCTGGCATGAGATAGGTCAATAAAAATTACCCAAACTGAAATGCAAAAAAGAAAAAAGAGAAGAGTAAAACAAACAAACAAAAGAGAGAGGCTCCAAGAGCTTTTCGCCAATATCAAAAGGATAGTTAGTTAGAATCTAAGAAGGAAAAGAGAAAATGCACAGGACAGAAGAAACATTTAAAGATATAGTGGACAAGAGTTTTCAAAAATCAATGAAAGACACAAAATT
Source organism: Tadarida brasiliensis (assembly GCA_030848825.1). NCBI lineage: Eukaryota > Metazoa > Chordata > Mammalia > Chiroptera > Molossidae > Tadarida > Tadarida brasiliensis. The sequence goes on from CM061264.1 coordinate 80,255,194, forward strand.
ACAAATCCAAGAGGCTCAGAAAATTCTAAGCTAAATAAATACTCTTTCTTCAATACATACCTAAAATGTTGTCATTCAAACTTCTGAAAATCAAATATAATGAGAAAGTACTCAGAGAAAAAAAGACACATTATATACAAAAGAATAAAAATACCTTTAAAAACCTATCAATCTAGAAAACAACAGAGTGACAGAAACAGTTGACCATGCTCAAGGAAAAACAAAGAAACAAATTTGCCAACTGAGAATTTTAAACTCAGGGTAAATTAAGGAAAGATAAGGATTTTTTTTCTACATGAGCAGAAAATGAGAAAATGTATTGCAGCAGTCTATAAGAAATCTCAAAGGATGTGCTTGGCAAAGGATTATAATATCATAGAGAAACTTGATTTATACAAAGAAATAAAGAGCATGGGAAAAGTCACATGTGAAAGTAAATGTAAATGTATTTATTTTTCTTAATTTTAATTGCTCCCTTAATGAAAATAGGAGTATAAATGTATTGTGTGTTTATATCACATGAAAAGTAAAATGAATGACAATAATAGCACAAAGGATGGGAAGAAGGATTTGGGAATGCAGTGTTGTGAGATCTTTACACGTGAAACTGTGATATTATTAAATATGTATATTGTAAAACCCTAGGGCAACCAACAAAAAATTTTAAATAATAAGCCAAAGATAGAGATAAAATAGAATCATAAAAATGCCTGATCTAAAAGAAGGCAGAAAAAAAAATATTCTGTCATCCATTCATGCCTTTTGGTGATCTATTCCAAACAGCAAATAGAGTAAATTTGAAAAAGCAACAAAATATATGGGATGCAGCAAAAGCAGTTTTGAGAGGGAAGTTCATAGCACTACAGGCCTACCTCAAGAAACAAGAAAAATTTCTAATAGACTATCTAACCTCACAACTTAAAGAACTAGAGAGCAAACAAAAAGAAAACCCCAGAGCAAGTAGAAGGAAGGAAATAGTAAAGATCAGAGCAGAAATAAATGACATAGAGACCAAAAAAACCCCCCAACAATTCAAAAGATCAATGAAACAGAGAGCTGGTTTTTTGAAAAGATAAACAAGATTGATGGACCCTTAGCTAGACTCACCAAGAAACAAAGAGAGAGAACCCAAATACACAAAATCAGAAATGAAAGAGGAGAAGTAACAACTGACACCACAGAAATACAAAGGACCGTTAACAAATACTATGAACATTTATATGGCAACAAATTCGACAATCTAAGCGAAATGGACAAATTTCTAGAAACACATAGTCTCCCAAAACTGGACCGGGAAGAGATAGAAAACTTGAACAGACCAATAACAACTAAGGAAATTGAAGATGTAATCAAGACTCTCCCAGCAAACAAAAGCCCAGGCCCAGATGGCTTAACGGGGGAGTTTTACCGAACATTCAAAGAACAAACACCCATTCTCCTCAAACTATTTCAAAAAATTCAAGAAGAAGGAAGACTTCCAAACTCATTTTATGAGGCCAGCATAATTCTAATTCCAAAATCAGAAAAAGACACTACAAAGAAAGAAAACTACAGGCCAATATCCCTGATGAATATAGATGCCAAAATCCTTAACAAAGTACTAGCAAATCGGATCCAGCAATACATCAAAAAAATTATTCACCATGACCAAGTGGGATTCATCCCAGGGATGCAAGGATGGTTCAATATTCACAAATCAATAAATGTCATACACCACATAAACAAAATGAAAGATAAAAACCACATGATCATAGCAATAGACGCTGAAAAAGCATTCAACAAAATCCAGCACCCATTTCTGATAGAAACGCTCAGCAATGTGGGAATAGAGGGATCATATCTTGGTATAATAAAGGCCATATATGAAAGACGTACAGCCAACATCATACTCAATGGGCAAAAACTAAAAACATTTCCCTTAAGGACAGGAACAAGACAGGGATGCCTACTTTCACCACTCTTATTTAACATAGTACTGGAAGTCTTAGCCACAGCAATCAGACGTGAAGAAAAAAATAAAAGGAATCCAAATTGGAAAGGAGGAAGTGAAACTGTCATTATTCGCAGACGACATGATATTATATATAGAAAACCCTAAAGACCCCATCAAAAATCTACTAGACTTAATAAATGAATTTGGCAAAGTAGCAGGATACAAAATTAACGTCAAGAAATCGATGGCATTCTTATACAGCAATGATGAACTCACAGAAAGAGAAACTAAAAAAACAATCCCATTTACCATCGCAGCAAAAAAATTAAGATACCTAGGAATAAACTTAACCAAAGAAGTAAAGGACCTATTTTCAGAAAACTACAGGACATTGAAAAAAGAAATAGAGGAAGATATAAGAAAGTGGAAGCACATACCTTCTTCATGGATTGGAAGAATTAACATCATCAAAATGTCCATATTACCCAAAGCAATCTATAGATTCAATGCAATCCCCATCAAAATACCAACGACATATTTCATAGAACTAGAACAAATACTTCAAAAGTTCATATGGAACCAAAAAAGACCCCGAATAGCCACAGCAATCTTGAAAAAGAAGGACAAAGTAGGTGGGATCACAATACCGGATATCAGGTTATACTACAAAGCTACTGTAATCAAAACAGCCCGGTACTGGCACAAGAACAGCCATATAGATCAATGGAACAGAACAGAAAACCCAGAAATTGACCCAAGACATTATGCTCAATTAATATTTGACAAAGGTGGCAAGAGCATACACTGGAGTAAAGACAGCCTCTTTAATAAATGGTGTTGGGAAAATTGAACAGCTACATGCAAAAAAATGAAACTAGATCACCAACTTACACCTACACAAGAATAAACTCAAAATGGATAAAAGACTTAAATGTGACTTGTGAATCCATAAAAATCCTAGAAGAAAATGTAGGCAACAAAATTTCGGACATCATACGCAGCAGAACCTTCACTGATATATCACCTAAGGCAACAGAAACAAAGGAAAAAATGAACACATGGGACTACATCAAACTCAAAAGCTTCTGCACAGCAAAAGAAACAACCATCAAAACGGAAAGGGAACCCACTGTATGGGAGAGCATAATTGCCAATGATACATCAGATAAGGGGTTAATCTCCAAAATATATAGAGTGCTCATACAACTCAACAAAAGGAAGACAAAGAACCCAATTAAAAAATGGGCAGAGGAACTAAATAGACACCTCTCCAAACAGGACATACAAATGGCTAAGAGACATATGAAGAGATGCTCAACATCACTAATCATCAGAGAGATGCAAATTAAAACAACTATAAGGTATCACCTCACACCCTTCAGAATTGCCGCCATCAACAAATCATCAACAACAAGTGTTGGTGAGGGTGTGGAGAAAAGGGGACTCTAGTACACTGCTGCTGGGAATGCAGACTGGTGCAGCCACTGTGGAAAACACTATGGTGTTACCTCAAAAAATTAAAAATTGAATTGCCATTTGACCCAGTGATCCCACTTCTAGGAATATACCCTAAGAAGCCTGAAACACTAATCAGAAAGAATACATGTACCCCAATGTTCATAGCAGCACTATTTACAGTAGCTAAGATCTGGAAACAGCCCAAGTGTCCATCAGTGGATGAATGGATAAAAAAGCTGTGGTACATGTACACAATGGAGTACTATGCAGCTGTAAGAAAGAAAGATCTCTTATCCTTTGAGACGACATGGAGGGACCTTGAGAGTATTATCCCAAGCGAAACAAGCCAAGCAGAGAAAGACAAATATCACATGATCTCACTTATTTGTGGAATATAATGAACATAACAGTCTGAGGAACGGGGTAGACCCAGAGATGTGGAAGTAGGGTACAGACTGACAACCCTCAGAAGAGGGGGTGGGAGGGAGGGAAGAGATAAACCACAGAACTTTTATGCATGTATACATAACTGATGGACATGGACAACAAAGCTGGGGATGGGGTGGGGGGGATGAGGAGGAGGGTGTCAATGGGGAAAAAGGAGAAACATCTGTAGCAAAAATAAATTAATAAAAAAGAAAAGAAAAATAAAAGCATGTAAGTTTTTACATGTTTCATTCTCTACTTTTAAACTCTACTCACTGCATTCCAGTTTCTCCCTTTGGGTCCAGCCACAGCTCAAGCTATTGTGTTGTCACTGACTGCTCTATGGCTGGTGACCTTTGTTTCCTTTTAATGTCGTGCTCCTTCCTGGATCACAGTTGATGTTCCCTCTACCAGGAATGCTCCCTCCCAACCTCTTTATGTGCCAAATTCTCCTCACCCTTCCAGTTTGAATTTGCATGTTAATTTCCTCCGGGAAGTTTTCCTTGACCCTAGAGACTTAAATTAAATCAAACTGTTAAATAGTTTATTAGGACTCTGTAATTGTCCTTCAAAACATTTATTACAATTGTGGTTATTTATTTATTATTTTAGGGTCTCTTGACAATGGATGCATCTGCCTTTATAGTTCTGATCATTCTAATTATTCTTTTTTGTTCTATAATCTTTTTTTTTTTTAATTCTCACCCAAGAATAATTTTCCATGGATTTTCAGATAGAGTGGGAGGCAGGGAGGGAGGGGGAGAGAGAGAGAGAGAGAGAGAGAGAGAGAGAGAGAGAGAGAGAGAGAGAGAGAGAAACATCAATGTAAGAGAGACACATTGAATGGTTGCCTCCCGCACCACCCCAATCAAGGCCAGGGATCGGACAGCAATTGAGGTAAGTGCCCTTACCAGAATTGAACCTGAGACTCTTTGGTCTGCAGGTTGACACTCTAACCACTGAGAAAACTGGCCAGGGCTGTTCTATAATCTTAATAAAAGTATGGACCTTGTCTCTCTTGTGTATCACACATCCCAGTGCCTTGCACAGTGCCTGACATAGAGTAGGAAATCAATTAATTGAATAAATGAATTGTTTAAAGAGAAGAAACGTTCTATTTAAAATATGAGGGAAACAGTGTACCAGCTGAAAATCATTACTATGGTTATGAAATAAGGCAGCATATAGCAGGCCCCAAGTGTTCTCTGGAAAGGAATTTAGAAATCAGCCCATCATTTTCAGAAAAGGAAACTGAGCCAAGGTTGCTTGTGACTCAATCCTGCTGTCACACAGCAGATAACAGAACCAGACAACCCCAGAGCCCATGATTGCAAGCTCAGTGCCCTTTACAATATGATTCAACTTTTGTAGTTCCCAAGTATACTACATGATAATGAAATAAGTGGATTTTGTTTTAAGTCCTTCATTTCTACAGAAATATGGGTCATTCTAAAATAGACTCCTTGTTAATTTAACCAGGTGTTCTAGAAGGTCTTATAGTTTGATATCAATTTCAAAGGTGAGTTCCATGTGCATCCTCTTCCACTAATGACTTTCTTACCCATAAGTTTGTCCATAAACTTTTCATTATATTTGCTGCCAGGTTTCTCTTTGCATAAATGGATTTTTAAACACATATTATCTACTTAGAGAATGTGTGTTTCCTTTAATTGTTTCTAATTTGCACTGCTTAGGAACAAAGGTTTAGAGAAGCAATCTAGGAGTGTGAAATAAACACAGAACTTGGATCTTGGGTTTGAATTTTGACCCTACCCTCCAACCTCTGCACTCTTATCTCTGAAATGCAGGGCTATTAACACCTACCTCCTAATATAATTGCTGAAAGGTGAAATAAATTAATGTATGTAAAAGGCCTGACACATAAGTAATTAATTGATATTAACTTCATCCTAGTCTTTTTAGATCTGAGGGAACTAACTATTTTACTCATGTGTCCGTTATTGCTCTAGATTTTGATCATAAATCTTTCAACTCAATATTCTCAAATGGCAGAGTCCCAATTTCTTTAGTTTCTGTCCCCACAGTAGCATCTGTCTTTATATTTATGACCATTCTATTTGTTCTTCTCTACTTTTGAGGTACTCTTGTAATATCTTACTCAATATTCCAGGTGGGAGACATCAAAGTTTAATATATGTTAAAGTTTCTCGGTGTCTCTATTGATGATTGATTATTATAAATACTGAGAAGAAAAACTTCATATAATTGATAAACTAGAGATTCATACATTTATTTCTTAGGTATTTTTTGATAATCTATTTTGTACATAAATTAGGGTTGCCTAATTTAGCAAATAAAAATCTGAGATGCTCAATTAACTGTCTTATATTTTATTTGGCAACTTTAACATAAATAAGGGTTGATCTCTGTATAAGAAAAACATATTAAGATATGGTTGCTGTCCTAAGGGTTTTTTTTTTTTTTTTTTTTTACAAGTTAAGAATATAGGCATACACTTAGAGGTAGGTAACCAGACAAGCATGGAAAGAAAGGGTTCTACATGGATAATGTATAAAGCCACCAGAGCTGCCATTACAAGGGACCACAAATTGAACGGCTTAACCTAACAGAATTTTTTTCTGTCACAGTGCAGAAGGCTAGAAGTCTAAAATCAGAGGGTCAGCAGCATTCATAGTTTCCTGGGGGCCTGAGGGAGAATCCATTCCATGCCTCTCTGTTCTGATGGTCAACAATCCTTGGCATTCCTTGGCTTGCAGATGCATCACTCCAATTTCTGCCTCAGTCTTCACATGACACACTCCCTGTGTGTGTCTTCTCCTTCCTTTGTCAGGACTCCAATCACATTGGATTAGAGCCCACCCCAATGACCTCCTTTTAAATTGGTAACATCTGCAAAGACCCTATTTCAGAAAAAGGTCACATTCAGAGGTACTGAGGGTTAGGATTGCAGCGTATCTTTTTGGAGGACACAGTTTGACCCATAACAGATGGTATAGGTATCGAATGCCATAGGGGCAATGTGTTGTGAGATACAATGATAAAAAAAGACCCATAACAGTGTCAGGAATTAATTGAACATGACTATAAATGGTGGGCATACTTTGTTAGAGAGGAGAAAAAGGGCTGGCTGTGGATGATGACTAAGGGAATAGTGAAGGAACTCAGCTTTCACGAATGGGAGATACTTGTTGTAATTTCCTAAGGATGATCCCCATCACGCTGCAAACTCTGAGAAAAGCAGCGATAATTTAACTTCCTCAGCTCAGAAAAGCAACAGTGTCATTATGAGGCAGATTTTATTGGTGTCCAAGTTTCCTTTATCTCTAAAATTCAAATTTCTCAGTGTTAATTTGGCTTTGGCACCAGTCCCAGAGGTACTAGAGGGACAAGCTTGTGAGACTGCCAGGGGCAGTGTCTGCACACCCGAAGAAGGTGCGAAGCCAGTTATGCTGGAACCCAGCTTGGTGGTTATATTTAAAATCAAACATGTATGTAAAGTAAGGTATAAATTGTAAGCCAGTGGTACAGTTAGAGTGTTACTCAACAGAGATGATTAAACTTTACAACTTTTTAGGAAGTATCCATACAGCAAAGTTGGTCTGAATGAAACAGGGACGAGAAAAAAGTAATAAGCTTTGTGTATTGTGTGGGAAACCAGTGTAGAAGGCATGCTGCGCTGGGTCTATAATTTTGTGAGTGTGTACCATACTATGGTACACCATAGAATGTGCCATATTTCTATATAAACGAAAGGTGTTAGACTTGACTTTCAAAATTCTTCAAGAAACCAAATGAAATTCGATTTAAATGGCCATTCATAGAAAAACTAGAAGATTAAAGGACAAGCCACAGGAAATGTAGGCAGTGGGCCATTCAGTCTCCTCTGTTACGCTGATGGGGCCTCCTCTAGCTATGCATATATTTTCTCACATAATCCCCGCTGTCATTGGTCAAGTAACTCAAGTTGATGTGAAGTTTATGCCAATTTATCTTAGCATTTAGTAAATTACTGAACAAGACTAGGGTTTTCGTTTGGTTGATGTTTCAAAAAACCATTTGAAAAGAAAGGGGAAATCGATTGATAGGATGAGCTCTTGTGTATTTTTTTTTTAAAATATGTTTTTATTGATTGTTTTTAGAGAAAGAGGGAGGGAGAGAGAGATAGAAACATCAATTGGCTGCCTCCTGCACACGCCCTACTGGGGATCGAGCCCACAACTCAGGCATGTGCCCTGACCGGGAATCAAACCCAGACCTTTCAGTCCACGGGATGACACTCAGCCTACTGAGCGACACCAGCTGGGCTTGCCTATTTGTTATCCAGTTCCCCCTCCCCCGTTATTGCCCCTGTAGCCACCAAAGAAGGAGGTGCAAATACAGGGAAGGGTAGCAGAGGGTACCTTTCATCTCATGTTACTTATAGTTCTATGACATTTGCTGCCAGCAGAGATTTGCATTTGTAAGGCTAATATCCAAAAATCTATTAATTTCCTTCTAGTTACCTTGTGAGTTGTTCAGACAAACTACCACAAGGCCGGGGTCCTGGAGCTTGTAAAGGTCAGATGCACTCAATGAGAAAATTATGACTTGCCTGCTTTCCATTCAATATATTGTTACTTGGAAAAGTAATCTTTGATAAAGCAGTGAACACAAATATATATATATTTTTATCCTCACCCATGGATATATTTCTGTTTATCTTCAGATGGAGTGGGAGGGAGGGATAGAGAGGGAGAGAGAGAGAAACATCGATGTGAGAGGGACACATTGACTGGTTGTCTGCCGCATGACCCCTACCAGGTCCAGGGACAAACCACAACCAAGGTACGTGCCCTTGACCAGAATCGAACCTGTGATGCATTGGTCCATGGGCCGATGCTCTAACCGCTGAGCCAAACTGACCAGGGTGAAAATAAGTATTTTAATCAATTATTATCAAATCTATGATAATTTAGTGCCAGAGTTAATCAGTCAATTAATCATGATTGACAAGAAACCTAGGTCCAGTTGCATACTTCATCTATAATCTGTAACTAATATTTGAAAAGCTTCTGCTGCCTTGGTTCTTTCCAGGCATTGGTAAATCTGACTCAGTTGAACTCTTGGGGACTCTGGGATTCCCACTGCAATTTGACCAATGACAAAGTCCCTGGAGTCTTCCTTCTGCTAGACACCTTGACTTAATCCATCTTCATTCTGGAAAGAATGTTTTCCCTGCTTACCACTTATCAAGTGAAAGGTGGCATTTGTCTCTCTAACTTTTCAGGACCTCCCTAGTTTGCTTTCTTAATTCCAACTTGACTAGCTATGTTAAGACTGTACATCCTCGGACTATTTGTGATAGATAAGTACACAGCTGGGCTCCTTTTCTGCACACCAACAAATAGCAGCTCAGGATTTTTAAAAAATGGTTCTCCCCTCGGGAACTAAAACACCATTTTTATTCTAGAACACCATAAAAACATATAAAGGAAAAGAAGAAAAATAATCTAGAGTATCACCAATTAAAGGCAACCATTATCATTATTTTAATTTATATCCTGCCAGTCTTGCTGTTTCCTGCATATTTTATTTTGTAAACTAGCTGCATATGTATTCTCTCTAAAATGGTGTGTGTGTGTGTGTGTGTGTGTGTGTGTTAGTGTTATTTGTTTGCTTTTACTTAATGCTATTCATCAGAAATGGCATAGCAAGATGGACATGAAGGCAGGGATATGGGTTCTGGAAGCAGAGTGTGTAGTTCAAATCTTGATTTCCCTACATCTGCAAACATGGGGAAGTGATTCAGCTGCTTGAATTCTTAGTTTCCTTATCCATAAAATGAATACAATAGTCGTATGTACTTAAGGAAACTATTGGAATAATCAAATGACATAATGTAGGTTAAGCATACAGCAAGTGCTCAACAAATGTTAACTATTATATTTTTCCTTTCATTATAAAATATTTAGGAACATAATTTTACATGACTACATGAAATTTTATCCTTATTATATACTATAGTTTCATTGTCTGTTCTATGTTTAGACATTTAGGTTGCTTATAGTTTTCTTATCTTTATAAATCTTGGGGTAAACATCTTTGTGTGAAAAAGATTTTTCTGTAATTCAGGTTATTTTAAAATGATCTGAAATCTAAAAAGTAGAATGACTGAGTAAAAGCATAGCCATTTTTCCCCAAAGGGGTTGTGGTGATTTATATTTCCATCAGGCTGATATGAATAGGACTGTTTCACCATTCTCTCGCCAGCAGATTGTGTGTGTGTGTGTGTGTGTGTGTGTGTGTGTGTATGTGTGTGTGTGTGTTCACATAAATTCCAGATGAGTTTGTTTCTTAAAAACTATCTATACCACCACAGCTGTTTAAATTCCTTAGCAGTAAAAATCTTAACAAAACTCTTTAAAGAAATAAACAGTCTGCACTGGGGTAACAGTAAAAAAAAAAAAAGAAAGAGATACAAAATTGATTTGCTCCAACATCAATGGGGCTGGAATAATCTGTAGGCTCATACCAGGTGGAACGTGTTCAGATACAATACAAATTTTTATAACTACCCTGGAAACTTCAGGGATGTCTTCTCTACCTTCTTCTCTGCTTCCTCATATTCCCTAGCTTGTTTATCCTGCTTTGTCTTATATTAAGTGAGTGAGGTAACATATTTGATGAGTGTAGACCACCCATTTATCCAAATGTGATCTCCCAAGAAATCGTATCTTCCAGTATTTATACCTTTTTATAGCCTCTCCCTGTGAATGTGACAGAGTGGTGCTGCATCGCACACCCCTGAGGCCAGGCCATAAGAAGACTGGCAGCTTATACCCTGGACTCTTGGAAGGTATATGTACTTTGGTGAGAGGCCAGCTCTCACCCTGAAACTGCCATGCTATGAGGAACCCCAGCTAGCCATGTAGGGAGGTCATATGGAGAGAATCATCCAGCTCCTACTTTCCCCAATTCTTACAGCCGAGGTCCCAGAAATGTGAATGTAGAAGCCACACTGGACAGTAAAGTCCAGTCAGATCTTCAGTTCACTCTGGTCCCAGCTACTGTATAACCATGACCACAGGGAACAGCAGAAGTGATAATGACCCAGGTGAATGTAGTCAACTGACAGAACCATAAGAGATCATAATAAACATTATTTTAAGTAAACTACTAGGCTTTAGGGGTGGTTTGTTGTGTAGTAACAGACAACCTCTGTTATAATACAGAGGAAATATAAGCTCTTTGGTTTAAAACATTCCTTCTTTGAAAATTTGTAGCAAGTAAACATTGGATCTGTCACTGATAGCTTTTGTCAAAATGAAGTCATAGATGATAACATTCCAAATTAATTGATGATGAGAGTGCGAAAGCGAGAGGCAATTAATACATGAGCAGGGCATAGGGTTCCACACAGGGTTGGTGGTAGAGAGAACTGAAAGAGGCCTGGTTCGGTAGTCATCAAGAATCGGTTAGTACAGTACGCAAATCAAGGGTTGAGGTGACTTAGGGATTTGGGAGTCTAAGAGATGAGATGTTTTGAAACAAAAAATGAAGGGTTAAACAATTTTTTGTTTCAACTATCTGTCCTGCTCTAGATACATTGATAGATTTTTGTTTCTATCTCATATAGTGTCAGAAGGGCCAATATCCAGGGGCAGTGTCTATATATTTCACATATATTGATTTTATATTAGGTAATTTATTAACACGATGTCTATATATTTCAGTTTCCGACAGTTTTTTTTTTTTTTAAGTATTATCTTGTGAGTTTTAGGGTGGATATTAACTACAAATTTTATTTTATTATTTAATTTGCTTAATTTCTACTTTACAAATGCCTGTATGTAACTGGCAGTTAAGATTATATGTTCGTGCTACACAGGATGGGTCAGAATTTAATTGACTTAAAAATGTACAAATGACAATATAAAGAATTTTACTTTATTTAGTACTGTCTTAGTCACCCTTTGTCAATATTGGTGGCCCCAAACTATACTGAGTTTGTGAATGTCTCTGAGGACAGTAGATTGCCAACTTTATGGAGAGAAAATTCTCATGAAGTGCTGTTAATGAAACCATCAGCCAATGTTCTGGATGATTGAGAGGACAGATCCAGCTCCCTTGAGCTTTCCTTTGAGGGGTGAGATCCCAATATAAAAATTAGTACTGAGAGACCTTTACTCCTGACATTGAATATCTTACCACTCTCTTGCCACTTCCAATTAAAGTCATCTGTTACCCCAGTGCAGACTGTTTATTTCTTTAAAGAGTTTTGTTAAGATTTTTACTACATGGACTTAATTATGTAATTATATAACAGACCTGGTAAATGCTTCAGAGGAACCATTCTAATCTGTGAAGTACCTAAGATAGTCTTTAAAGAACATCTAATTACATAATTACAATGCCTAATAGACCAGAATAACAGGTATCAGGAATATCTTTGGAGCCATAAGAGAAAACATATGGCCTTTAGGGCAAATAATATCAGTTATGAAAATAATCTCACCTTTATATCATTATGTAACAGCACATAATGGAAAAAGAGATATTAATGCTAGATATAAGAAATGTTATATGCATTTTGCTTTTTTATTGTTGTTGCCATAAATGACATTCTTTAATTTTCAAAAAAAATGTAGAAGCAATTGGAAATATGTTTATTGCATGAGACAGAAAAACTTACAATATTTTAGATACAGAATGGCTGTGAAATTTGAAAGGAAAAAAAGAGATTGCAAACATATCAAGTTAACTATAAAATTATGCATATTAATTTAAAACTACAAAAGTGCATTTAAAATTTCAGAAGCAGACTATTTAAATTATTATATTTATATATTTGAATCTGGCATACTATACTTCCTGAGTAGTAATACTAAAGAAATTAGGAGTAAAACTGAAAACTACCAAAGCCTTGAATACTGTGATTGCCTTAGCTATATGCTGGGAATGAAGGTTCTGTAGAAATCTGGGCAGAAGGAAGAGTGAATTTCAATTAAAGCCCATTTTATTCAAACATTGGTGTTGATAAATATCATCCTTCAATATCTATTGAAGAATGTATAAGAAAACTCTAAATATTTGACTGTATTTTATAGAACTCAAAAATCTGTCTTTGTTGTTTAATGGGCAAGATACTTTTTTGTAGTATGTTTAAAAAAATGCATTTTACACAAAAGCCGAGAATTTGTAAAAGTATTACATGGTTAAACAGTTATTACCTATTAAGAGTTTTTATTCCACAGTTCATATCTAGTGACAAAACAAACAAAAACAGGTTAAGATTGTCAATGGGTCCTGATACATATTAAATATACTTTCCCTTGGCTTCTGATTACTTTTCTTTGGTTTGCATGAAAACTTACATATGTTGGCAAAATTCTAAATGTATCTGCCATAGGCACAAGCTTATATTCTCTGAGACCATGGATATGTAGAGAAATATTGGCATCTGTCAATAAACATTTCAAATGTTCCACAGAGCCAACAATTTTGGAAAGTTGATTTAAGATAATATCATTATAAAGTTATGCAAGTTTGAGTCATGACAAATATATTTATTTATTTATTTATTTTATTAATTTATTTTTGTTACAGATGTTTCTCCTTTTTTCCCCATTGACACCCTCCTCCCCATCCCTCCACCCTGTCCCCAGCTTTGTTGTCCATGTCCATCAGTTATGCATACATGCGCATAAGTTCTGTGGTTTATCTCTTCCCGACCCGCCACTCCCCTGAGGGGTGTCAGTCTATACCCTACTTCCACATCTCTGGGTCTACCCTGTTCCTCAGACTCTTATGTTCATTACATTCCACAAATAAGTGAGATCATGTGATATTTGTCTTTCTCTGCTTGGCTTGTTTCGCTTAGGATAATACTCTCCAGGTCCCTCCATGTCGTCTCAAAGGATAAGAGATCTTTCTTTCTTACAGCTGCATAGTACTCCATTGTGTATATGTACCACGGCTTTTTTATCCATTCATCCACTGATGGACACTTGGGCTGTTTCCAGATCTTAGCTATTGTAAATAGTGCTGCTATGGACATGGGGGTACATGTATTCTTTCTGGTTGGTGTTTCAGGCTTCTTAGGATATATTCCTAGAAGTGGGATCACTGGATCAAATGGCATTCAATTTTTAATTTTTTGAGGTAACACCATAGTGTTTTCCACAGTGGCTGCACCAGTCTGCATTCCCACCAGCAGTGTACTAGAGTCCCCTTTTCTCCACACCCTCGCCAACACTTGTTTGATGATTTGTTGATGGCGGCCATTCTGACAGGTGTGAGGTGATACCTCATTGTTGTTTTAATTTGCATCTCTCTGATGATTAGTGATGTTGAGCATTTCTTCATATGTCTCTTAGCCATTTGTATGTCCTTTTTGAAGAGGTATCTATTTAGTTCCTCTGCCCATTTTTTAATTGGGTTCTTTGTCTTCCTTTTGTTGAGTTGTATGAGCATTCTATATATTTTGGAGATTAACCCCTTATCTGATGTATCATTGGCAATTATGCTCTCCCATACAGTGGGTTCCCTATCTGTTTTGATGGTTGTTTCTTTTGCTGTGCAGAAGCTTTTGAGTTTGATGTAGTCCCATGTGTTCATTTTTCCCTTTGTTTCTGTTGCCTTAGGTGATGTATTAGTGAAGATTCTGCTGCCTATGATGTCCGAAATTTTGTTGCCTACATTTTCTTCTAGGATTTTTATGGATTCACGAGTCAGATTTAAGTCTTTTATCCATTTTGAGTTTATTCTTGTGTATGGTGTAAGTTGATGGTGTAGTTTCATTTTTTTGCATGTAGCTGTCCAATTTTCCCAACACCATTTATTAAAGAGGCTGTCTTTACTCCATTGTATGCTCTTGCCACCTTTGTCAAATATTAATTGAGCATAATGTCTTGGGTCAATTTCCGGATTCTCTGTTCTGTTCCACTGGTCTATATGCCTGTTCTTGTGCCATTACCAGGCTGTTTTGATTACAGTAGCTTTGTAGTATAACCTGATATCCGGTATTGTGATCCCACCTACTTTGTCCTTCTTTTTCAAGATTGCTGTGGCTATTCGGGGTCTTTTTTGGTTCCATATGAACTTTTGAAATATTTGTTCTAGTTCTGTGAAATATGTCACTGGTATTTTGATGGGGATTGCATTGAATCTATAGATTGCTTTGGGTAATATGGACATTTTAATGATGTTAATTCTTCCAATCCATGAACAAGGTATGTGCTTCCACTTTTTTATATCTTCCTCTATTTCTTTTTTCAATGACCTGTAGTTTTCTGCAAATAGGTCCTTTACTTCTTTGGTTAAGTTTATTCCTAGGTATCTTAATTTTTTTGCCGCGATGGTAAATGGAATTGTTTTTCTAGTTTCTCTTTCTGTGAGTTCATCATTGGTGTATAAGAATGCCGTTGATTTCTTGATGTTAATTTTGTATCCTGCTACTTTGCCAAATTCATTTATTAAGTCTAGTGGATTTTTGATGGAGTCTTTAGGGTTTTCTATATATAATATCATGTCATCTGCGAATAATGACAGTTTCACTTCCTCCTTTCCAATTTGGATTACTTTTATTTTTTCTTCACGTCTGATTGCTGTAGCTAAGACTTCGAGTACTATGTTAAATAAGAGTGGTGAAAGTGGGCATCCCTGTCTTGTTCCTGTTCTTAAGGGAAATGTTTTTAGTTTTTGCCCATTGAGTATGATGTTGGCTGTAGGTCTTTCATATATGGCCTTTATTATGTCGAGATATGATCCCTCTACTCCCACATTGCTGAGCGTTTTTATCAGAAATGGGTGCTGGATTTTGTTGAATGCTTTTTCAGCATCTATTGATATGATCATGTGGTTTTTATCTTTCATTTTGTTTATGTGGTGTATCACATTTATTGATTTGCGAATATTGAACCAGCCTTGCATCCCTGGGATGAATCCCACTTGGTCACGGTGAATAATTTTTTTGATGTATTGCTGGATCTGATTTGCTAGTACTTTGTTCAGGATTTTGGCATCTACGTTCATCAGGGATATTGGCCTGTAGTTTTCTTTCTTTGTAGTGTCTTTTTCTGGTTTGGGAATTAGGATTATGCTGGACTCATAAAACGAGTTTGGAAGTCTTCCTTCTTGAATTTTTAGAAATAGTTTGAGGAGAATGGGTGTTAGTTCTTCTTTGAATGTTTGGTAAAACTCCCCTGTGAAGCCATCCGGGCCTGGGCTTTTGTTTGCTGCGAGAGTCTTGATTACATCTTCAATTTCCTTAGTTGTTATTGGTCTGTTCAAGTTTTCTATCTCTTCCCGGTCCAGTTTTGGGAGACTATGTGTTTCTAGAAATTTGTCCATTTCACTTAGATTGTCAAATTTGTTGCCATATAAATGTTCATAGTATTTGCTAACGATCCTTGTATTTCTGTGGTGTCAGTTGTTACTACTCCTCTTTCATTTCTGATTTTGTGTATTTGGGTTCTCTCTCTTTGTTTCTTGGTGAGTCTAGCTAAGGGTCCATCAATCTTGTTTATCTTTTCAAAAAACCAGCTCTTTGTTTCATTGATCCTTTGAATTGTTTTTCTGGTCTCTATGTCATTTATTTCTGTTCTGATCTTTACTATTTCCTTCCTTCTACTTGCTCTGGGGTTTTCTTTTTGTTTGCTTTCTAGTTCTTTAAGTTGTGAGGTTAGATAGTCTATTAGAAATTTTTCTTATTTCTTGAGGTAGGCCTGGAGTGCTATGAACTTCCCTCTCAGAACTGCTTTCGCTGCATCCCATAGATTTTGTGTTGTTGTGTGTTCATTTTCTTTGGTCCAGGAAGTTTTTAATTTCTTCCTTGATCTCCTCAGTAACCCATTCATTGTTTAATAACATGCTATTTAGCCTCCATGTGTTCATATGTCTTTGCATGTTCTTGTTGCAATTGATTTCTAGTTTCATGCCATTGTGATCTGAGAAGATGCTTGATATGATTTCAATCTTCTTGAACTTGTAGAGACTTCGTTTGTGTCCTAACATGTGGTCTATCTTTGAGAATATCCCATGTGCACTTGAGAAGAATGTGAATTCTATAGTTTTGGGGTGTAATTCTCTGTAAATATCGATGAAATCCATTTGGTCTAGTGCTTCGTTTAGAGTCTCTGTTTCCTTGTTAATTTTTTGTCTAGAGGATCTATCCAGTGATGTCAGCGGGGTGTTGAAGTCCCCTGCTATGATTGTATTGCTGTCGATTTCTCCTTTGAAGTCCTCCAGAAGATTTTTAATATATTTTGGTGCTCCTATATTGGGTGCATATATGTTTACCAAAGTTATATCTTCCTGTTGGATAGATCCTTTCAATATTATGTAGTGACCTTCTTTGTCTCTAGTTATGGCTTTCATTTTGAAATCTATTTTATCAGATATGAGTATTGCTACCCCAGCTTTTTTTCCCTTTACATTTGCTTGGAAGATTTTTTTCCATCCCTTCACTTTCAGCCTATGTGAGTCTTTTGTTGTGAGGTGGGTCTCTTGTAAACAACATATATATGGGTCATGCTTTCATATCCAATCCGCTACTCTGTGTCTTTTGATGGGAGCATTCAATCCATTTACATTTAAGGTGATTATTGATATGTACTTATTTACTGCCATTTTTGTTTAGTGTGGTTCTATTTTCCTTCCTATTTCTTCTACTAATTACAGCAGTCCTTTTAACATTTCTTGCAGTGCTGGTTTGGTGCTAATGTATTCCCTTAGCCTTCTTTTGTCTGAGAAGCTCTTTATTTGACCTTCTATTTTGAATGACAGCCTTGCTGGGTAGAGTAGTCTTGGATTCAGATCCTTGTTTTTCATGACCTTGATTACTTCATGCCATTCCCTTCTGGCCTGTAGTGTTTCTGTTGAGAAGTCAGCTGATAGCCTGATGGGGGTTCCTTTGTAGGTCACCTGTTGCTTATCTCTTGCTGCCTTTAGGATTCTCTCTTTGTCTTTAATTTTTGGCATTTTAATTACTATGTGTCTTTGTGTGGGCCTGTTTGGGTTCTTCTTACTTGGGACTCTCTGTGCTTCTTGAACTTGAATGCCTTCTTTCTTCACCAAATTAGGGAAGTTTTCTGTCACTGTTTCTTCAAATATATTCTCTAACCCTTGCTCATTTTCTTCTTCTTCAGGGACTCCAATGATGCGAATATTATTACGTTTCCAGTTGTCCCACAGTTCTCTTAAGCTGTCTTCCTGTTTTTTCACTGTTTTTTCCTTTTGGTTTTCTGATTGGTTGATTTTTTCTACCCTGTCTTCTAATTCACTGATCCGGTCCTCAGCTTCCTCTACTCTGCTGTTTAGTCCTTCCAATGTGTTCTTCATTTCTGCTATGTCATTCTTCATTTCTTCTTGCTGCTTCTTAATATCCACTTGGGTGGTTTTCAGTATTTCTATGTCTTTTCTCATGGTGTTGATGTCCTTACTCATGCTGTTGAGCTTCCTCAAGATCATGGCTCTGAATTCTAGCTCTGTTAACTTGCTTAACTCCGTTTCATTTATCTCATCTTCGGTAGAGGTCTCTTGTTCTTTCATTTGGGCTCTGTTTCTTTGTTTCACCATTTTGGCTATCTCAGTGGTTTTTGGAGCCTGCCAAATTTTCCTGTGGATGTTGGAGTTCTGTTGTTTGTGGCTCCCTCTACTGGGTTTGGATGAGTGTGTTAGGACCCACGTTAAACACCACCCAGGGGTCTTACTTTCCAGGGTATATTTGCAAGCCCAGCAAAGGTTAAGTTATCCTCTAGCTTTTTGCCTAGAGGCTATTAGTTGTGGTTGCTTGAAGAGCCTTGGGTTTTCAGTTGAATGAAAACCTCCCTCAGGTGTTCAGCATGAGAGGATTTCCAGAGGGTAGGGCAGATGCTAGTAGTTAATGAGCTCAGTTTGCATTTCAATGGCCCACTAGGGTGTGGCTGGATCTCCGAGGGAGGGGCTGCCGCCTCTCCCCAGAGCCCTGGGATGGAGTAAGTTGGCCAGGCCACAGTCCTGCGTGGCTGCAACTCAGCAAAAGCTCTGAGCACCCTCCAAATCCCAAGTGTCCCCACACAGTTCCAGTCCAGTCCGCCCTCCTTCTGCCGGAGCCCAGGTGAGTGGCTGTGGCTATTTTAGCGCTCTGTCCCGGCTCTGCGCTGTGGAGCTGGCTTGGGCTTTCACCCCGAGGGCTGTGCGCTGCTCACGGCTAAGGCCGCTGCTGTCTGTGGGCTCCCAGTTCCCCTCTCGCGCCTCCGCATTCCTACCAGGATTGATTCAGTGTCCCTGGTTGTATGGTCCTTGCAAGCTGCTTTTCTGTTGCTTTTTCCTGATGATTTGTCTTTATTTTAGTTGTAATTCCAGTTTGGTCCTGGGAGATGGTCTGTGTAGCCTCCGTTCACTCTGCCGCCATTTTGGAATCCCATGACAAATATTTAAACAATGCATTTTTTTTTCACCTAGGGACAGTTATGAAAGTATGATCAAAGTGTTATTATTATTGTATTGTATTATATCTTATTTTAAAAACTAAGTTTTGCTTGATATGTATAAACTCTATCCTTACATAACTTGTCTTCCCCCTGCACCCCCAATTTGAGTGGCATTCAAAGCCCACAATGTTGGACTGAGTTCTGGGAATATTGATATTAACACCTAAAAAAATATGGAGTCTTCCTATTTTTTAAGGCCTGATAATATTTTCTCAGTTAATAATATCATTCCATTATTCAAGATGGACAGTATATGTGCATTATATTTTATATATACTAGCCCCACACTGTGAGGTAATACTTAACTCTCCTCTCCCTCATCAGTGTTCTCAAATAAAACACAACAACAGCCTGGCCGGTGTGGCTCAGTGGTTGAGTGTTGTCCCATGCACCAAGAGGTTGCCGGTTCAATTCCCAGTCAGGACACATGCCCAGGTTGTGGGCCAAATCCCCAGTGGGGGGCATGCAGGAGGCAGTCAATTGATATTCTTTCTCATCCATGATTCTATCTCTCTCTCCCTCTTCCTTTCTCTCTCTCTCTAAAAAAAAAAAAAAAAATCAATAAAGGAAAAAAACCAACAACACAACAACAAAGAGTGTAATAACATATCCTGTATAGTGTTCAAAATCATTCTTTTACTCAAATAAAGGAACGATAATTCTGGATATGACCTTGGTGGAATAATGGGGACCAGACTTACTCTCTTACTATAACCAAAGAGGAAAACACAAAAAGTATAAAGCAATTGTTTTTAGACATTACATGACAGATGACAGCACAGGATTATTATCCCTGATTATAAGGTAAACTGTATAATTGCCTCAGTTTACCCCTTAGAAACTGTATCCTATGCAGGGACAAAGGAAACTAATTAAAGCCAAGGAATCTCACTTAGTTTTAGTGACACTGACTGGAGTTCATGGAGGCCAATACATTGGAGGAAAAGCTGCTCCACAAAGACAGAGCTTGAAAGATCTGCAGAGGTATCCCGTGGAGTCTTTGGCAGAGTACTAATATACTCATGCATGAGAATTAAATCATCCAAAGCTGGAGAAAGGACCACTGGAAATAAGTAGGCTGAACAATTCCTGAAGCTAACCATGGGCTAAGAATAGTTTTTGTTTATGTCAGTCAGAGTGGAGAGATTTCTTAATAAATGAGGCATTGGGCAAAATACTCAGAAGGAAATTATCTTAGTAGTGGCTTAAATTTTTCCTAGAATAAAGGCTTCTCTGGACCTTACTGAACAAAGCTTACAAGCAATTCTATACAGAAACAAAGTGATTCCAAGTAATATAACTGCATCCTCCATCCAACAACACAAAATTCACAATGTACTGCATCTAAAAGAAAACTGGGAGGCATACAAAGAATTAGGAAAATATCACTTGTAATACAGAGGGAAAAAAATCATCTAATAGACCCAGAAATAACAGAAATGATCAAATTAGCAGACAAAGATGTTATAAATAACTATTATAAATATGCTCCATATGCATCAAGTTTGAGGAAAGCATGAACATGATGAGAGATATAGAAGATATAAGAGAATTCAAATGAAACTTCTAAAAATGAAAAATAAAATACTTGGAATAAAAATATACTATCTTAGATTAACAACACATTAGACCTTGCAGGAAAAAAATCAGTGACCTTGCAAAGAGCAATAAAAAATTCCCAATAAGAAGTAAAAAGTTTGATGGGGGAAAATTGATTAAAAAATGAAAAGAATAGCAGTAACCTTTGGGAAACTCTCGGGCAGCCTAACATATGTGTAATTGGTATCTTAGATGTTACAAAAGAGAAAGAGTTCACAGAAAAATATTTGAAGAAATAATGGCAAACAGTTCCTCCAAATGTGATAAAAATGTGAAACCTATAGATCGAAGAATATTTTTTTGCAATTAAAGTAGAGGAAACAGCCTGGCCAGTGTGACTCAGTGGTTGAGCTTTGACCCATGTATCAAGTGGTTGCCAGTTCAATTCCTGGTCAGGGCACATGCCCAGGTTGTGGGCCAAATCCCCAGTGGGGGGCATGCAGGAAGCGACCAATCAATGGTCTCTCTCATCGATGTTTCTATCTCTCTCTCCCTTTTCCTTCCTCTCTATCTAAAATCAATAAAGAAAAATAATAAAAGTAGAGGAAACAAAGAAAAAACATACCAGCGCCTAAAACTACTGATGAAAAGAAAATCTTAAAAGTAGCCAGAGATGAAGACAAAAATGAACAAAGTAAGAAGAATAGCTGACATCATCAGGGGTTATAAAAACCAGTGGACATATTCCAACAGGGTAGCAGAATAGGTAGATGTTACACTCACCTTCTCCAGGGACCAAACTGGAATTACAATTAAAATATAGAGGAATCAACCTGAAAATCAATGGAAAAACTAGTTGAAGAGAAGTTTTATAACTAAGGATTTATAGAAGAAGCCACATTGAGACAGGTAGGAAGGGCAGAGATGCAAAAATGACTTGTACCACTCACACTGGTAGTGGCTGAGGTTACAGAAGGATATTTCAGCTTCAAAGGTCTCCCTGAGAAGTGTGGGGTTTTAACCCCAAGTTGGGATCCCCAGCCCAGAGCACCAGAACAAAGAAGAGTTGTCCACATAATGTCTGGCTGTAAAAATCAGCAAGGATTGTCTTCCAGGGAGAGACATGAGTCTGCAAGAGACACAGGGGCCCTCTTAAAGGGCCAATGCACAAAATCTTGTTTGCAGCCACTCACCCTGTGCTCTGGTGGAGAGGGATGGAGTGGACTAGATTTGTGCGAGGAGAGACTGAAGTTTGTGACCTTTCTTCCTTCCTTCCTTCTTTCCTTCCTTCCTTCCTTCCTTCCTTCCTTCCTTCCTTCCTTCCTTTCTTTCTTTCTTTCTTTCTTTCTTTCTTTCTTTCTTTCTTTCTTTCTTTCTTTCTCCTCCTAAAAAACCCCAGAACCAGCGCACCCATTGGCCAGCTTCAGACAACATCAGAGCAGGATCCAATTAGCTTCACAAGTGGCATATCTGAAGGGAGATCTTGGCAGGCACCAGACCTTGCTGAGGAGAATTCCACTTTATGTGGTCAGCACCTGTACAGCAGCTGATACATGGAAGTTGGGGTTGATCCTCAGAGTCAGTCAGCCTGAGGGTTGACACCATGCATGAAAGGGCCAATGGCAATCAAGACTCAATTACAACAGGAGGGCCCACATAACCCACACAAGGGATATTCCTGGAGCACCCAGCTCAGATGATCAAAGGGAATGTGCCTCAGCGTCCCATAGGACACCTACTACATAAGTCCACCCTACCAAGACTAGGAGTCAAAGCAGATCTGTCTAATACATAGAAACAAACAGAAAGAGGCAGCCAAAATAGGGAGACAAAGAAACATGCCTCAAATGAAATAATAGGAGAAATCTGCAGAAATGGAGTTAAATAAAATGGAGGCAAGCAATTTACCTGATACAGAATTTAAAAAATGGTTATAAGGATGCGCAAGGAATTAGTGAGAACTACAACAGCATGAAAAAGGACATAGAAACCATAAAAAAGAAACAATCAGAAATTAAGAATATAATATCTGAAATGAAGACTACATTAGAAGGAATAAACAATCAGTAGGATGAAGCAGAGGACTGAATCACCAATTTGGAAGACAAGGTAGTAGAAAACACCTAATCAGAACAGGGAAAAGAAAAAGAATTTAAAAAATTAAGAGTTTAAGGAACCTTTGGGACAACATGAAGTGCTATAACATTGGCCTCATATGAGTACCAGAAAGAGAAGAGAAAGAGCATGGGATTGAGAACCTATTTGAAGAAATAATGACTGAAAACTTCCCTAGCCTGGTGAAAGAAAAAGAGAGAGTCCCAAACAGTTGACCCCAAAGAGGCACTAAACAAGACACATCATAATTAAATGGTAAAGGTTAAAGACACAGAGAGAAACTTAAATGTAGCAAGAGAAAAACAGTTACTTACAATTGAGCTTTCATAAAACTGTCAGTTAATTTCTCAACATAAACATTTTAGGCCAGTAAGGACTGGCATGAAATATTCAAAGTGCTGAAAAGCAAGGGCCTACAACGAAGACTACTTTACCTTGGAAGACCATCATTTAAAATTGAAGGAGAAATAAAAAGCTTCCCAGACAAGGAAAAGCCAAAGGAGTCCATTACCACCAAACCAGTATTACAAGAAATGTTAACGGGTCTTTTTTAAGAAGAAGAAGCAAAACGAAAACAAAAACAAAAACAGAAAAGCAAATAAACAAAAACACACACAGCGGAATATAGTTAAAATAATAAAGTGGCAATAAATACGTACCTATCAAAAATCTCTTTAAATGTAAATGGCTTAAATGCTCCTTTCAAAAGACATAAGATAGGAGAATGGATAAGAAAACATAACACATATATATGCTTCTACAAAAGACCCACCACAGATTGAAAGATACATGCAGACTAAAAGTTAAGCAATGGAAAAAGATATTTCATGCAAATGGAAAGGAAAGAAAAGGTGGGGTAGCAGTACTTACATCAGACAAAACAGACTTTAAAATAAAGGCTATAGAAAGAGACATAGAAGGACACTATATTACGATAAAGGGAGCAATCCAACAAGAGAATATAACCCTTGTAAACATTTATGCACCCGACATAGGAGCACCTAAATATATAAAGCAAATCTTGATGAAAATAAAGGGAAAGATTAACAGTAACACAGTCATAGTAGGGAGTTCTAACACCTCTTTGACATCAATGGATACATCTTTCAGACAGAAAATTAACAAGGAAATAGGGGCCTTAATTGACACATTAGACAAAATGAATTTAATTGCTATTTCAGAGAATTTCACACCAAAGCAGCAGAGCACACATTTTTTCAAGTTCACATGGAACATTTTCTAGGATAGACCACATGTTAGGACACAAAACAAGTCTCAATAAATTTAAGAAAATTGAAATCATATGAAGCTTCTTCTCTGACAATAATGGCATAAAACTAGAAATCAATCACAAGAAAAAATGGAAAAACACACAAAAATATGGAGGTTAAATAACAATGAATGGGCTAACAATGAGATGAAGGAAGAAATCAAAAGATGCTTAAAACAAATGAAAATGAGAACATAACAACCCCAAATCTATGGGACACAATGTATGCACTCCTAAGATGGAAATTAATATCATACAAGTTTATCTCAAGAAACAAGAAAAATCCAAAATAGACAATCTATCTTTACACTTAAAGGAAATAGAAAAAGAACAAACAAAGCCCAAAGTCAGTAGACAAAAGGAAATAATAAAGATCAGAGCAGAAATAAACAATATAGAATTAAAAACAAAAACAAAAGATCAATAAAACCAAGGGCTAGTCTGTTGAAAAGATAAACAAGACTGACAAACCATTAACCAGACTCGTCAAGAAAGAGAGAGCCAAATAAATATAATCAGAAATGAAATAGGAGCAGTAGCAACTGATACCATAGAAATACAAAGTATTGTAAGAAAATATTATGAACAACTCTATGCCAACAAATTGGACAATCTGAATGAAATGTATAAATTCCTAGAAACATACAATCTTCCAAGACTAAATCAGGAAGAATCAGAAAATCTGTATAGACAGATCACAACTAATAAATCAAAGCAGTAGAAACTCCCAAGAAAAAAAAGTCCTGGACAGGATGGCTTCACAAGTGAAGTTTACCAAATATTCAGAGAAGAACTAACACCAATCCTTCTCAAACTATTCAAAAAAATTCAAGAGGAGGTAAGATTCCCAAGCTCATTTTATAAGGCCAGCATTATCAATATTCCAAAACCAGATAAAGACACTACAAAAAAAAAAAAAAAGAAAGAAAGAAAGTTATAGGCCAATATCACTGATGAACATTGATATAAAAATCTTCAACAAAATGTTAGCAAACCAGATCCAGTAATATATTAAAAAGATCATGCACCGCCTGGCCGGTGTGGCTCAGTGGGCTGAGCGTCGTCCATGGACTGAGAGGTCCTGGTTCGAGTCCCTGTCATGGCACATGCCTGGGTTGCAGGCTTGATCCCCAGTCGGGGGTGTGCAGGAGGCAGCCGATGGATGTTTCTCTCTCACATCGATGTTTCTATCTCTGTCTCCCTTCCTCTCTCTCTCTAAAAAATCAATAAAAACATATTAAAAGAAAAAAAGATCATGCACCATGATCAGGTGAGATTTATTCCAGGGATGCTAGGATGATACAACATATGCAAATCGATCAATGTAATACATCACATTAACAAAGGCCAATCCATTTATTATTAAAACAATAAATGGGTATAGATGGAAAATACTTTGACATAATAAAGGCCATATACGACAAATCCTCAGCTAATATCACACTCAATGGAAAATAAGTAAAAGTGTTTCCTTTAAGAACACGAACAAGGCAGGGATATCCACTTTCACCACTCCTATTCAACATAGTACTGAAAGTCCTAGCCACAGCAATCAGACAAGAAGAAGAAATAAAAGGCATCCAAATTGTAAAGGAAGAAGTGAAATGGTCATTATTTGCAGATGACATGATACTGTATATAGAGAACCCTAAAGATTCCACTAAAAAACTACTAGAACTGATAAATGAATTCAGTAAAGTAGGATACAAAATAAATACCCAGAAATCAGTTGCATATTTGTACATCAATAATGAAATATCAGAAAGGGAAACTAAGAAAACATTCCCATTTATAAAAATTGCAAATAAACAAAATACTTATGAATAAATTTAACCAAGGATGTAGAAGATCTATACTCAAAAAATTATGACACTGAAGAAAGAAATTGAAGAAGATACAAAAAAGTGGAATCTTATATGGTGTTCATGAATAGGAAAAATTAAATGTCCATACTACCCAAAGCAATCAATAAATTCAACACAACTCTTATCGAGATACTATTATTGGTATATTTCACACAACTAGAACAAATAATAATAATAAAAAATATATGGAACCACAAAAGATCCTGAATAGCGACAGTAATGTTGAGAAAGAACAAAATTGGAGGAATCACACTACCTGATATCAAACTATACTACAAGGCCATAGCAATCAGAACAGCATGGTACTGGCAGAAAAATAGACATATACATCAATGGAACAGAATAGGGAGCCCAGAAATAAATGCATGCCTTTATGGTCAATTAGCATTTGACAAAGGAGGCAAAAACATACAATGGGGTAAAGGTAGTACATTCAATACAGGGTGTTGAAAAAATTGAACAGATATATGCCAAAAAAAGAAACTAGACCACATTATACCATACACAAGAATAAACTCAAAATGGATTAATGACTTAAATGTTAGACTTGAAACCATAGAAATCCTAGAAGAAAACACAGGCAGTAAGATCTCAGGTATTTCTTGCAGCAATATTTTTTTTTCTGATATATTCCCCCAGGCAAGGGAAACAAAAGAAAAATAAACAAATGGGACTATATTAAACTAACAATTTTCTGCACAGCAAAGGCAACCATCAACAAAATGAAAAGAGAACCCACTTAATGTCAGAACATATTCGCCAATGATACATCTGATAAGGGGTTAATATCCAAGATTTATAAAGAACTTATGCAACTCAACATAAAAAAAAAAAAAAAACAGTCCAATTTAAAAATGGGCAAAGGACCTGAATAGACATTTCTTCAAAGAGGACATACAGATGGCCAATAGACATGTGAAAAGATGTTCAACATCACAAATCATCAGAAAAATGCAAATTAAAACCACAAGATATCACCTCATCTCTCTCCAAATGGCTACCATCAATAAATCAACAAACAAGTGTTGGTGAGGATGTGTAGAAAAGGGAACCTTTGAGCATTGTTGGTGGGAATGCAGATTGGTACAGCCACTGTGGAAAGTATTATGGAGGTACCTCAAAAAAATTAAAAATGCTGCCCAGCTGGTTTAGCTCAGTGGTTGAGTGTTGACCCTTGCACCAAGAGGTTGCTGGTTCAATTCCCAGTCAGGGCACATGCCCAGGTTGTGGGCCCGATCCCCAGTGGGGGGCATGCAGGAGGTGGCCAATCGATGTTCTCTTTCATTGATATTTCTATCTCTCTCTCCCTCTCCCTTCCTCTCTCTCTAAAATTAATAAAGAAAAAAAAATTTTTAAATTAAAAATGGACTGCCTTTTGACCTAGGTATTCCAATTCTGGGAATATATCCAAAGAGACCCTAAAAAATTAATTTGAAAGAATATATGCAACCCTATGTTTATGGCACCGTTATTTATAATGGCCAAGATCTGGAAATAGCCCAAGTGCCCATCATTAGATGAGTGGATGAAAAAGCTGTGGTACATTTACACAATAGAGTACTACTTGGTCATAAAAAAGAAAATCTTTTTTTATGCATGGACCTGGAGAGTATTGTGCTAAGTGAAATAAGCTACTCACAGAGAGACAAGTACCATATGATTTCATTTTTATGTGGAATCTAATAAACAACATAAAGTAACAAAATAGAAATTGACTCATAGATAGAGAACAGACTGACAGCTGTCAGAGGGGTGGGGATTTGGAGGGCTGGATGAAAAAGGGGATGGATTAAACAAAGGAAAAACAAACAACCTCATAGACACAGACAACAGCATTGTGATTACCAGAAGGAATGGTGGGTCAGGAGAAGTAGAAGAGGGTAAAGGGGGACAAACGGTGACGGAAGGAGACTTGACTTGAGGTGGTGAACACACAATACAATATACAAATGATGCATTATAGAATTGTACACCTGAAACCTATATAATTTTATTAACCAATGTCACCCAAAAAATTCAATGGAAATTTAAAAAATATGGATATATGTCATTTAATCAACTTTACACACATACCCACACACCCACACACAAAATTCTGGTAAAATATGCACCAATAAAATAACAGTGGCTATATATGAATCAAAATGTTAAATATCACTTTAGTTCTTTTTCTAAATATAGCTCTTTGAGATATGTTATTTACTAAAATTATATAAAATATGCTTGTAAGGTATAAGATATATTTATAAAACAGATGTCTAATTTAATTAGGTGAAGAAATAGGATATTTACAACATCCTGGGAAGCCTGGAATTATGCCTTCCCTTATCCCATTTTTCTCATTCCTGCCTGGAAGTGGCCAATATTCTTACTTTAATAATTTTTTTTCTTTGTTTAAAAAAAAAAAAAAAAGGCAGTGGACAATGGAACACTATCTTTAAAGTACTAAAAGGAAAAAAAAAAAAAAGATCTGCCATGCTAATCTAACAGTGCTGAACTCAGTATTTGGTGATTGGGGGGGTAGACAGTGTTAGATTTGATGACTAATAATCCTTCCTTCCAGGGCTTTATGCAACTGTACCATGTTAAATTAGTGGTGGTTATGTGAATGAAAGAAAGAAATGTGGTCAAAGTGACATGTGTCCCTTTAGAACAGAAAGTGTAAGAGGAACATGTTTCTTTTATTATTTTTTTCCCTTGAGATAGGCAATGCTCTAGAAGGGGATCCATCAGCCTGGGGTCTGGAATAATAATGACATGAAGCAGAGACATAGCTGACCCACAAATGACGTGCGACAGGAGCAAGAGATATAACTGTTGCCATAAACCATTGTGATTTTGGAATTGTTAACACAGTCTAATCTCGACTATCCCAACTGATACAAGCAGCCAGATGAAATTCAGACTTCACCTTCTGGGGATGTCAGAGAAAACAGGCAGATTGATAGCATGAGACTCTAATAGAGAATATTCACATGCCTTGCAAAGCCCTTAACAATGCCAACTATGCAAGTATTTCTATTATAGAAGGAAGGTGATTGGTACCTACAGAAACTGGGGCAGATAGTAGAGAGCTGTCTTGCTAGTCCAAATTTTAAAAGCTAGAAATAAATAATTAGAAGAAAAATAAACTCAGGACAAGTTTAAGAGGATACAACCACACTGTTTCAGGGAAGCTAAAACACTATAGGAAACTTGAAAAATAGCTGGGTCCAACACAAGATTTGGTTAGCAAGAAGAATAATAGGTTTTGTGTTTGGAGTTGGTATAATATTAAGGGATGCATAGGAGAAAGTTCTTTTAAGGGCTTACTGCAGAGGCTGTCAAAGGCTTATGTGGAGGAGGAAGGACGCCTGGGATAGGTGAAGAGGGTATAAGAGTAAACTGCAAAAATGAGTGCGGGTCCCTGTCTTAGAAACTCTCCATCCCAGGGCTATCAGAGGTCATATTACTGTGACTGTTAAATGGCTGCTGCTGATCTTTGATTACATGTTCTGTTTTTTGCTGAAGTATAGAAATGTGATCTATTTGTATATTGATTCCATGACATTGCTGAGCTCTTATTTATTCAGATTTGTTAAAAATGCTTTTGATTCCTGGTCAATTTTGCTCAGTGGTTAGAGCATTGGCCCACAGACCAAAGGGTCATGGGTTCAATACTTGGTCAAGGGCAGGTACCTTGGTTGCAGGTTTGATCCCACGCTCCTATTGGGGTCGTGCAGGAGGCAACCAATCAATGTGTCTCTCTCATATCAATGTTTCTCTCCCACTCTCTCTTTCTCTCTCCCCCTCCCTTCCACTCTATCTAAAAATCAATGGAAAAATATCCTCAGGTGAGGATTAACAACAACAAAAAAAATGCTTTTGAGTTTTTGACCTAAGCAACATGTTATCAGCAAAAGTGACATTTTGCTACTTCTTTGCAATTCTTCTAATACATTTTAAAAAGATTTTGAACTGGGTAGAACATTCATCTCTTATTTTCATTTCTAAATTTTAACCTTTAAACATATTGTTTCTGTATTTTTTTTGACAGATATACTTCATGAGATTATAAATGTTTCTCCCTTTTTCAGTTTCTAAGACTTTCTTTTTAATCAGAAATAGGCCTCAGAATATTAGACTTGCTTTTCTTATATCTATTGAGATGTTAGTTTTTTTCCTCATTTCAACCGGTAAAAATTGGTTGATATTCAAATTTTAATGAATTCTTGCGTTCTTGGTATAAATCCAGTTGGGCCATGATGTTGTGGTAGCTGTTTTTAGTACAGTGTTATGTTCACTATATTTAGGATTTTTTTAAAAAAATCTATTTTTAGAAGTGAAATTAACCTGTACTTTTTTTTTTTTTTTTTTTTACTCATGTGAATGTTCTTTTGGTATCAGGGTATAGTTAACTTCATTAAAATGAATAAAGGTGGATTTACTTTTCAATTTTCTTATTCCTTGGAATAGTTTATATAAAATTGGAATTTTATCTTTTCTTGATTGATTAAAGCAATATTATAATTATCAAAATTTCAATTTTAATTTTTATATTTTTGGTATAGGTGGGTTTTTACCTTTTAAATAAATGCATTTAATGTTTATGACTTTATTTCTTTTTTTTTAAAAAAAAACTTTATTAACGAGAGCAGTTTTAGGTTCACAGCAAAATTGAGCAGGTGGCACAGAAATTTCCCGTAAGCCACAGCCCCCACATATGCATAGCCTCTCTCACTACCAAAACCCCCCACCAGAGTGGTACATTTGTTACAATCAATGCACATTATTGCCCAAAGTCCATAGTTTACATTCGGGTTCACTCTTGGGTGTTGTACATTCTATGGGTTTTGACAAATGTACAATGACATGTATCTGCCATTATTGTATTATGTAAAGTAATTACACTGCCTTAAGGTTTTTGAGATCATAGTGTATAGTTTAGATCCAAATCTTGCATGGTTCAAATTATTAGAGGAGGCCATTTTATTGTACTTAGATTCCCTGATGAGACCAAAGAGTTGTTTTTGTTTTTTAAATTTCTTTTTGGTAACGAGAATTTTTCTCAAGCCAAACTTTTGAGTAAGGGTATGGCCTTCTAAAGCTAAATTCAAGTTGGGAACAGGGTAGTTTCAAGTCATCAATTTGTGTGAGCCCAAGTTTTCCCCTCTGTGCCATTAAAATCCAAGTCTCTCGTCTACTGAGATTAACAAATACTCCCAAAGAAGTCAAAGTTTTACAGCCTGTTTAGCACTGGTTTTCAGCATCCTGGTTCCTGAAAGTTCAGCTGTGCATGTATAAGGATGTTTATTATGTTTATTCCCTCAGAAATTCTAATTTCCTTGACTGTTTGTCATGGGGAAATATCTATTCTACCATAATTGTGGAATGAAAAAAGCTTCTGGGGCCTTAAAACTTGAAAGATCAAAATAAATATTTAATAAAGGAGATGCTTCATTTATAAAAATAATAAACAGAAAAGCATCATGTCTACAATATTAAGCAACAAAGAGTGTTTAATAAATTTAAATGAGTGAATGAGGGAATGGGTGCTGGGACTGATAGGATGCATCTCAATTTAAAGGAGACTTTTGAAAAGAAGTCTCATGCAATCTTACGGGATGAGCTGCAGTGTAGCAGATGTTGGTGCTCCGTCCATATCCCCTCAGTACTTAGCATTCTGATAGCTCATTACTTCAAACACCTGCCACTTTCTGCCTGAGGACTTCTCCGTCCCCAGCAGTGTGCTCGGCCCATATACAGGTCAGGGAGTTAACACCCCCATGAATAGCATTCAGTTAGAGAGACAGAACTCCATGACTCCACACCCCAGTCTCCTCATCCCTCCACAGGGCATCTTATATGAGCTTCCTTCCTTCCTTGTCTCGCTTACCACTCTCCTCCATCAGCACTGTCTAAGGGAAACCTCCCCAGTACACCACCTTTCCTCAAATCCTAGTCTTAGGGTCTGTTTCTTGGAAGAACCCAACCTAAGACATGGAGAATTATGGGCTAGATTCTAAGATAAGTGAATCATTACATAAACCAATGACTGCTAATTGGTTTATGTCAGTCAGATTTAACAACCAGTTTCTAATGATACCCTTTGAAGGAATTTTTGCCTTATCTTTCTCAATGGTGATCAATGCCTGAATAAAAGTATAGAAAGTTTCTCAACAAATTTGAAGATAACAGAACATTAGTGTAGAGGGAGATATAATCAATTATTAATTGACACTCAGAATCAGGATCCACACTTTTTTGTTGTTGTTGTTAAGCTAATGGCTCTATTAGAGAAAGCCAAGATTACAAAGAACTTAAGAGTTGGCACTGGGGACTTTCTTCTTGTTAAACCTGGGCACAACATTGACAAAATGCTGATTGTACTGCATCTTCTGTTTCGCCTGACCAGTCTTCTTCTTTTTCTCCTGTTTGGCAACCTTGGGAGTCTTACCTCTTACTTTCTCAACATAGGCCAGGAAACCATGGACCTTACCTCCACGCTTGTGTCCGGCTACAGCGAGAGTGGTCAGAGCCTCCACGCCACGCTGGCCCAGGGCAGCATCATCCTCTAGGGGCATGCCTGCCAGGAGCACAACTTGATCCAGTGATGCCCCCCAGCAAGGCATGAGCCTTGATCTGGGCGACTGTGTCCTTGCCCATCACCTTGAGGGTGTGTAGCTCCTGGGTGTTCACTAAGAGCTGCATGTCTGCAACTGAACAGTGACCTTTGCCACTACCATGAAGACAGAGTGGAGAAAGAGGAAGGAGCAAGGGCACACATGTCCTAGCTGCCTGCTGCATCCCAGGTCACTGCACACAATTTTTAATAGGCTGGGAAATGGATAAAATCTAACAAAATTTTACATTTATAGATTAAAAAGCCTGCAATTGAGTCTCCTCAAATGTGTAATATCATTATGTGATAAAAGTTTGGATGTATTGGTTAATAATAAACATAAAGTTAATGTGTGTGGCTGCTGAAAAAGCAGATGTGATTATAGGTTAGATTAATGCAGTAGTACCTAGACCAAAGGAGGTGCAAATTATGTTTCATTTTACAAAACACAGACAATACTGTTCTGAACATCCTGACTTTGATAGACTAGAAACAACTTCCTGAATGCCAGAGAAAGGAGTCTAAAGGCACTTGGGGATATTTTATGAAAAACAATGGAGTGAATATGATTCTCCATATTTAAAAAAAAAGAATCAGAACATGGTAACTCTCTTACGTGTTTGGAAAATGGTGGGTGACGAATGAGACAGGCCTGAGTGGCCGTTAGGGTCATTGATGTCTGCATACCCAGTATCTAATCCAATGCCTTGCAGAGAGTAGGAGCCAATAAACGTTTGGTGGATGAATGAAAAATTAATGACACTGCATTTTTATCTCATTTAACTGTGCCACTGAGAGAGGACACACTCTTTCATTGTCCTGGGTCAGTCGTATTTTTTGTACCTCGCATGTGAAGCCATTCTTTGGATAGTGAAGTCAGGAGGCAGGGCCAATGTTCTGTCCTGTGCACTGTCTCCCATGGAGCTGTGATTCTTGAGATGCAAACTATAATGGTTACAGGGTTGATGTCTCGTGGTAAATATAGCTTCCATTTTTCCTGATCTCTTTTATATAAACTCTCTTTGAGTTTGTTATCTACAGTACTAACAAATGTCTGTGGTAATGTTTGCTTCAGCCTTTTGTCCTGGCTGTTATATTTTTCCCTCTACATTCCATTTGGGTTATACCATGCTTCAGTACATTTTAATCTTCTTAATATATCAATCAAATTTATGGTATACGGGAAGACGTCCACTGACTTCTGTTATTACTCTCCCCAAGATTTCCCCTATTTCCCAATCATTTTTTTAAACAGCATATCTCAGGATGTGAGTCAGATTAAATGGGACCATAAAAACTATATAATGCATTTCTTTGTTATGCATTTAGGAGCACTTCTCTTATCTAGTCCGGGGAGACAAATGGTTGTTTTAATTTACTTCTTACAGAGATGACTGCCTTAAATACATAGGCTTTTACTTGTTGTGGCATCTTGAGGAGGCTGGCATCCTGCTGTGTGCCTTTCAGGTCCTGCTGTGATGGTCTTTCTTCTCAAATGCTCCTCTCCACTCTCCAAATTCAACTTAGCAGTTCCTGGTGGTCCCCTCAGCACTCTCTCCTCCTGCGCAGGGTTTGCATCCCACTGTTTTGTCAAGTCTGTGTACTTGTCTGCAATCCCATCAGACAGCAGAAGCTTCATCCTCAGTGCTTCATACTATGCCTAGGACATGATAAGCCCTCATTGGTTATGTGATGAGTATTTGTTCAGAGCAATGCTTTCTCATTCTTCAGAAATCAGTTGCATTTATTTTTTATTAAATTTATTGGTGTCACATTGTCTAATGAAGTTTTATAGGTTTCAAGTGTACAATTCTATAACACATCATCTGTGTATTGCATTGTGTGTTCACCACCCAAAGTCATACCTCCTTCCAGAGCAATGCTTTTTCAAAAGCTGCTTTGGGCTTTAGGAAGGAGCCATTATTGTGTTTCTTATATTCTTTCCCATTTTGTTTCCTATCTCAGCATAGTTGAGATAACCCGAAAGTTATAGCCAGTAGTATGCCTCAATTATCATGCAAATTTTACAGATGATTTTGTACTTCTTTGTGTTCTTCAGGGGTTGATGCACTCACAATATTACAAAGGCAGGCTTCTGGAAAATCTAGACCTGGAAGATATTCTTTTCCTTTGTGTTTTGTTTTGTCAGAAGTGTAATCTTGCAAAAGTCAGCTAGCTTCTGTGGACCTCAGTTTCCTCACATGTAAACGAGGGGCAGACTGAATAATACCTAAGGTGTGTTCAAGAGAAAACGTTCTTCCATTCTGTGATCGAGGAAAGTTTTCTATAACAGTTTTGTATTTCCTTGCCCTCCCCTCTTCACCCCTGCAAAGGCACCCTGATCATTTTTCCCTTTTCTTTGGGCCTGATTGTCTCTTCTTGTTTATAGCTGCCACTAATTTGCTCGTTTGCTTGCTGGAAAATAGCTAATTAAAACCCACTTCAACTAACAAGCTGACTGGGACCATGCAAATGTCACTCTCTGCTGTCTGCTATTTCCGTTTATACTTTACATTATTAGTGTTGTTTTTCCTCCCTCTGTTATAATGAATGCAAGGATGGATTTAGCGCCCTCTTCACAGGTGTGCACTGGTACCGCCACCACCCAGGAAAGCGCTGCTCTGTTACTGCACTTCAGCATTTGAGTGTTATTACCCCTGACAGTTAATGGTTTCAGACTACATTGCTTGTTAGCACTAGATTTTTGAACAGCTTCATCTATCTTTTTGTTTTTACAGTGACTGGCCACATTAAGTATATGTGTCTGAGCTATTAGTCCCGTCTGTTCATTGCATGCATTTCATTTGGTGTAGGGTTCTTTTTTTCCTCTCTAAAATTAGTATGTATTGTCATCCACATACTTCAACACATCGACTTTTGTTATAATTATGCTGTCATCATTGTGCTTCCACACATTTGCTAATTTATTGTAGCTAAATTAGCCCTAATATTAGCAATTTTGCAGCTGTTCCTTTAGAATATACATGGCCATATATTTGTATGTTATTTAGTAATTATATTCCACAGCAACAAAAAAATGGACCATGTTTTCAAGAGAGAGAGAGAGAGAGAGAGAGAGGAAAGATGGGAAAAAGAGGATTAAATAAAAACAAAGTCACCTGAGAGTGGAAAAGGAGTAACAAAATGAAAAAAGCCACACATCATAAAAACGATGCAAGGGGTAGTACACAAACGACACTGCGTGCTTGTGGAGGACCGTGCGGTTCAGAGGGCGTGCGCGTTAGGTCTGAGCCGTGCAGCAAGCGAGCCTTCTCTGAGAAAGGGCTTTCTCTGCTATATTCCTCTGTTACCATGCGCATACTACCTACCGAAATAGCTGACAAAGAATACCACGAGGAAGTGCTAGTAGGGTTTTTGGGTGAATTGCAAAGAAAAGGAGATGAGAATAGGCCGAGGGGGTGCTTCCATGAAAACACAGTATCCGGTATACTTAGGTCCAAAGCTTAAGTGATTTGGTGTAAAAACATGCCTGAATGGGAGACTGTGAGGATGGGGAAATGAACATGGTTTGGATTTTTACATTGCTTAGAATAATAAGTAGTTTTAAATGCAGGTTTCTGCTTTGATTATATCTGGAGATGATATGTGAAGGAATATGAAAAAAGTGCCTGCAATGTGTACTCTGTGTGTGTTTTGCATTTTAATTAGGTTATGAGAGTTTAACATGATACAGGCATCTAAAATTATACAATGCCGGTTTGGGTGTAATGTATGACACAAGATAAATGGTCAACAAGATAGATTCTCCTAGGACACAAACTGACTGCTATGAATAGTTGAGTATTTTGTAAAACCACCTGGGTACCGTTTAATATACTGAGTTAGTAATCCACTTAACAGAACCCTCATAATCTAAAAGAATTCATGAGATGTCCCAGGGTACATGGTCCTACTCCTAGGAGGTAACCTAATAGGAGAAACTAGCTCATTAAATACTGGTTATTATGGATACTATTCAATGTTTTAATGGATCCAAAACATTATGTACAATGATAAAACAAAATAAGAATGAACTTGTAATGGCATTGACGTCTTGACCTTGAGAATATATTCTAGGCAGGTCTATTCCCCTGGGGGTAATATGCTGCCTAGTATATTAGAGATTTGGGCATAGCATCCTCTTAGATATTCATATTTTTATTCCAGTCGGGTCATAAGAGATGGATTTCCATTGCTGACTGTGCCCCGCTCTGCCTGCCTTCTGCTTCTTCCTCAGTAGAGTTGAATAGCTCATTTCTCTTCTCCAACTGGTCAATGCCGGCTCTTTAGCTCTTAGAATGCAAAGCAAATAGAAATGGCTAAAACATTACTCCTCCCTGGGGTTTTATAAGGAACTCTATTAAACTTAAAAACATGATGTTCTAGTAGTGGGGTCTGGGGGAGAGCCAATAGGTGGGGGAAGCAAAAAATTGAGGGTTTTGGAGCTCATGAAACCAAAGCATATAGAGAGTTATGGATGCATAAAACTGGCTTTATCCCTTTGAAAGGATAATGGTCTTACTGGCATTTGCAAGGCCAACAGTAAACCTAACCCCAGCCTCATGGACAGTAGGGACATTCTCAACTGGGATTTAAGG
This sequence comes from Tadarida brasiliensis, assembly GCA_030848825.1. NCBI lineage: Eukaryota > Metazoa > Chordata > Mammalia > Chiroptera > Molossidae > Tadarida > Tadarida brasiliensis. Next base: position 80,292,433 of record CM061264.1, read on the forward strand.
TCATATTGATTTAATAAATAAATGTTGAAAGTTAAAGAGACAGCAAACATCCAAAAAATACCAATAGCAAATTAAACAAACGAATATACATACAAACAAACAATCCATCAGGCCCTCTTCGTGCCTTGGTATTGTCCTCTCAGCTTGTATTGGTGAGAAAAACCATTGTGAGATGTCCTTTGCATGAATTTTTGGAATACAGAGCTCAAGTAGAATTGAAATGACAGAAGGAGCTAGCCTGTCATTCTCCTGGTAATCCTTAAGAACAACGGTTTTCAACCTTTTTCATCTTATGGCACACAAAAACTAATCACTAAAATTCTGTGCACACCAAGAAATATATATTTTGCTGATGTGACTAAAAAATAGGTATTATTTTGATTCGTTCACACTGGACACCTATTGTTATATTAGCTGTTGTGATTTTATTTATTATTATTATTTTTTAAAAATATGTTTTTATTGATTTTTCAGAGAGAGAGGAAGGGAGAGAGAGAGAGAAAAACATCGACGTGAGAGAGAAACATCAATTGGCTGCCCTCTGCATGCCCCCTATTGGGGATCTAGCCTGAAACCCAGGCATGTGCCCTGACCAGGAATCAAACCGGGACCTCTCAGTCCATGGGATGATGCTCAATCCACTGAGCCACACTGGCTGGGCAACCAGCGATTTTAAAATATATATATTTTTATTGATTTTTAGAGAGAGAGGAAAGGAGAGGGAGAGAGCGAGAAACAACTATGTAAGGGTAGAACACTGATCAGCTGCCTCCTGCATGCCCCCTACTGGGGATCGAGCCTGCAAACCAGGTTTGTGCCCTGTTCATGAATCGAACCAGCAATCGTTGGCTCACAGGATGATGCCCAACTAACTGAGCCACACTGGCCAGGGCTGTTGCGATTTTTTAAATTTGTCAATCTAAGGGAAAAGAACTCAGGGTCCCTGAGTAAATAGTCAGGCATTGCATATTTTAAAAATTCTTGCAGCACATGGGTTGAAAATTGCTGCTTTACAGACTCCAGGCCCTATTCCATGGGAATCTACTGCCTTAGCCCAGCTTTGCCCACTGGGACGCTGACGTTGAACACTGACCCTACCACCTGTATCCAGAACCTAAAATGGATTAAATTAAAGCCCCCGCACCCTTCTCCCACAGCACAATTTACCTCCTCAAAATCACAGAAATAGGAGAATGTTCCCACTTGACTTTCTTTGTCCTAATCTCTATGGATCCAGGGCAAGCTGCTCACCTAGATACCAGGGCGAGAGAAATGGTTGATAAAAGCAGACAGTACACTTTGAGATTTGCCAAATCTTTTGAACAGTTTGGAGGCTACTTCCTGGGACAGAGCCTATACTCTTAATCAATCAGGCTCAGAGACAATGGGAAAACAAGAAGTCATCCATCTGAATTTAATTTAAACCCATTTCTGTTTATCTCCTTGATCATTTTTCTTCCTTGTCCCAGATTGTGTGGCATGTTGTATTGTGGTGGCCAAAGACACTTTTGTTTTCTTTATTGATTTTTAGAGAGAGAAGGGAGAGGGAGAGAGATGGAAACATCAATGAGAGAGAACATCGATTGGCCGCCTCCTGCATGCCCCCCACTGGGGATCGACCCCACAACCTGGGCATGTGCCCTGACCGGGAATCAAACCGGTGACCTCTTGGTGCACGGGTGGACGCTCAACCACTGAACCACACCGGCTGGGCCAAAGACACTTTTGATCATCTCTTTTGGAATGTATGCCTTTAATTTTGGTTCGTTTCTTATGACACTAGGTTTGCCAATTTTATTCACAGAGCATTGTCATTTTTGCTTTCGTGGTTATTGGTAGTGGTTAATTATTATGTTTAAATTCTGTATAACTCTGGTTAGAATTAGTCCACCTAATATTTATTGAGCAGTTGCTAAGTGCCTGGCATTTTTTTTTTATAAGAAGTTATAAGATATCGAAAGTCTCTTTTGACAGAAAATCAGTCTGTCTGAAATATTCAGTGTTTTATAAGCTTCATTCACACCCTTTAATTTTCTGCCTTCACATCATTTATATAGACCACATACTCATCAGTAACCTTAATCATTACATGTTCTGTTTCTCAATAGGGGATGTAAGTGGAGGATAGGTTAAGATATCTCCCCATGATTATTCAAGTTCTTGTGGCCCCAGGAGTTGTGAAATAGCTTTAAAAAATCTGTTACCACATTTACTTCCAGTTTTTTTTTTGTTTTTTTACCATCATGCCAGAGCTTTTGATTTCCGTCTCTATGGTGTATAGCAGGTGTGCATTTTTCTTTCATTTTGAGAATTATGGCACTCTAGCATGGAAACAAATTAATATATACATCAGTAGGAATGGGAATGTTTGATATTTTAAAAACAAGCAAAAAAACCAAATGAAACAAACAAACAAACAAACAAAAAAACAGGCAAAATAAGACGGTGCATTGTTGCTAGCATGGGGAAAGTAGCATCCTGCTTGACTAGGTCACCCAATAAATACATTTTAAACTGGGGTGAAGAGTAAGAAAGTCTGTTGGAGTCCTGGTGAGCTGCTGCAGTAGGGACTCTATGAAGCCAGACAGAGCATGGCTGCTTAGAGGCTGTAGAGAAGCTTCGAAGCTGCAGGAAAACATTTTTTGAAAGCTTGTAGGGCCCAGTTGTACAGGTCTCATGTTTATTCTGTAAGTCACCACTGTGTCCATTTCTATGATATGTGATCTGTATATTGCATTTGTGAGGACCTAGCTTTCGAATTTCCACATTTACTCTGTTGGGCCTGTTGTCTCAAGAATTCTTGTATAGAAGTGTGTGTTTGTGTGTGTGTGTGTGTGTGTGTGTGTGCGCGCGCGTGTGTGTGTGTGTTACATGTCCAAAATTATGCACAGGTACAAGTAGAGTAGCTGAAATTAACTAAGAATTTCCTTGCAGAGATCAATGTGCAGAAATTAAAATGCAAGCTTACATAACACGCCCAAATTTCAGACCAGTCAAAGGCTGGAAGATAAAATACTCAGGAAACACTTTGGTCTTCAGATTTCTGTATGTCTTCCAAATGTCTCAGGTCACATGGTAACATTGCAATCCTCTCATTCACCTTAAGATGTTATCGTAAACAGTGTTTTTCAGACTTTTCTATTGGAGTAATCTTAAAGCATTCCGAATGGCAGAGAATGGGGGAGGGTAGTGGTGTTTGCAGTCAGCAGCCAGCTGCTGCCGAAGAGAAACAATGTTTTTGGAGTCTAATATTTTATCTTAATAGTTAATGTGAATTTTTCATTCTATTTAACCATGCATTCATGGTTGTTCTAATCTTAAGTGTTTTTACCAAAATAATTTGAATATAGGAAGAAGCCTCATATTTTGATGTTTTAATGATAAATAAATGAGCTATCTGAAAAAAACACAAACCAGCTGTGTAGGCATATTTGTATCCCATTTTGGGAAGAAGCACCTTTAGTTATCACTGGTTTCTGAAAGAAAGTCATGGGAAAAATTAAGAAAGAAGAAAGGTTAATGGGGAATTTTATTAAAGATCATTGTTGTGATTATCTTGGGAACAGAAAATATGAGAGCTATTAACTTAGGCTTCAGAATATACTCCAACAGAGATAGTATTGTATTGGTCTGCAAGATTTGATTAGAAGAGCATTTTTTTCAATACTTAAAGACTTTCTATTGCCTAGAAAAATAAATCAGTTATATGCCCTCTTCTTTTTTGAAAATTAAAATTTTGTGGGTGACATTGGTTAATAAATCACATAGGTTTCTTGCGTGCATTTCTATGATATATGATTTGTATATTGCATTGTGTGCCCACCACCCAAAGTCAAATAATCTGTCACCATATATTTGGCCCCCTTTACCCTTTACTACCTCCCCACCCCCTCCCTCTGGTATCCACCATACTGTTGTTTGTGTCTATAATTTCATTCAGTTTTATATCCCACATATGAGTGAAATCATATGGTTCGTAGTGTTTTCTGACTGACTTATTTCTCTTAGCATAATATACTCAAGGTCTATCCATGTTGTCACAAATGGTATTTCATCTTTTCTAATGGCTAAGTAATATTCCATAGTATATGTGTACCACTTCTTCTTTATCCAATCATCTATTGAAGTATACTTCGGATGTTTCCATGTCTTGGCCACTGTGAATAATGCTGCAACAAACATAGGCGTGCATATATCTTTGCGAATAAATATTGAGGGATTGCTGGGTCATATGGTAACTCTATTCTTAATTTTTTGAGGAACTACCATAATTTTTTCTGTAGTAACTGTACCAGTTTACATTCCCATCTGCAGTAAATAAGAGTTATTTTCCTCCACAACCTCTCTAACACTTGCGATTACCTGTCTTGTTGATAGTAATCATTCTAACAGGTGTGAGGTGATATCTCATTGTAGTTTTTTTTAAAAATTTTTTTCTTTATTGATTTTTAGAGAGAGAGGAAGGGAAAGGGAGAGAGAGATAGAAACATTGATGACACAGAACATCGATTGGCTGCCTCCTGCTGTGTCCCTCACTGGGGATTGGGCCCACTACCTGTGCCCTGACTGGGAATCAAACCAGCGATCTCTTGGTGCGTGGGTCGATGCTCAATCACTGAGCCATACCAGCTGGGCTCTCATTGTAGTTCTGATTTCCATTTTCCTAATAGCTGGTGAAGTTGAACACCTTTTCATATATCTGTTGGCCATTCGTATGTCTTTTTGGGAGAACTGTCTGTTCAGGTCCTTCACCCATATTTTAATTGGATCATTTGTTTGGTGTTGAGGGGTATGAGTTCTTTGCATATTTTGGTTAGTAACTCCTGTTGGAACTGTTGTTTGCAAATATCATCTCCCTTTTGGTTGGTTGCCCTTTTGTTTAGTTGGCAGTTTCTTTGGCTGTGCAGAAGCTTTTTAGTTTGATATAGTCCCATTAATTTATTTTTGTCTTCACTTCCTTTGCCTCTGGGGTCAAATTCATAAAATATCCTCTATAACCAAGGTCTGTAAGTTTAGTACCTATGTTTTCTTTTATGTAATTTATTGTTTCAGGTCTTATAGCTAGGTCTTTGATCCATTTTGAATTAATTTTTGAACATGGAGACCAACTGTAATCTAGTTTCATTCTTTTGCATGCGGCTTTCCAATTTTCCCAGCACCATTTATTGAAGAGGCTTTCTTTTCTTTATTGTGTGTTTTTGTCTCCTTTGCCAAAATTTATTTGCCCATATATATTGTTTTATTTCTAGGCTCTCAATTCTATTCTATTGGTCAGTGTGTCTGTTTTTCTACCAATACCATGCTGTCTTGATTATCATAGCTCTGTAGTATAATTTGAAGTCAGGTAGTGTGATACCCCCAGCTTCATTCATTTTTCTCAAGATTGTTTTGGCTATTCGGGGTCTTTATGATTCCATACAAATCTGATAGTTTTTGTTCCATTTTTCTAAAAAAAAAAACATTGGGATTTTGATGGGGATTGCATCAAATCTGTATATTGCTTTGGGTAATATAGCCATTTTAACTACATTGATTCTTCCAATCCATAAACATAAAATAACTTTCCATTTCATTGTGTCTTTTTCAATCTCTTTTAATAAGGCTTTGTAGTTTTCAGAATATAGGTCCTTCGCGTCCTTTGTTAAGTTTATTCCTAGGTATTTTATTTTTATTTGTTGCAATTGTAAAAGGAATTGTTTTTAAAATGTATTTTTCTAAAATTTCATTGTTAGTATATAGGAATGCAGTGGAATTGTGTACATTGATCTTTGTATCCTGCAACTTTACTGTATTTGTTTATTATTTCTAACAAGTTTTTTTTTTGGGGGGGGATGGAGTCTTTAGGGTTTTTTATATATAGAATCATGTCTTCTGCTGCAAAAAGTGACACTTTTACTTCTTCCTTCCCAGTTTGGATACCTTTTATTTCTTTCTCTTTCCTGATTGCTCTGGGTAGGACTTCCAGAACGATGTTGAATAAGAGTGGTGAGAGTGGGCATCCTTGTCTTATTCCTGATTTTAGAGTAAAGCTTTCCGTTTTTTACCATTGAGTATGATATTAGCTGAGGGTTTGTCATATACGGCCTTTATTATGTTGAGGTGCTTTCCTTCTATACCTATTTTATTGAGTGTTTTAATCATAAATGGCTGTTGTATCTTATCAAATGCTTTTTATGCATCTATTGATAAGATCATATGATTTTTATCTGTTGTTTTGTTAATGTGGTGTATTACATTAATTGATTTGCATATGTTGAACCATCCTTGTGTCCTTGGAATGAGCCCCGCTTGATTGTGATGTATCATTTTTTAAAATGTATTGTTGTATTCGATTTGTTAGTATTTCGTTTTGGATTTTTGCATCTGTATTCATCGGAGATATTCGTCTGTAGTTTTCTTTCTTTATGTTATCCTTGCCAGGTTTTGGTATCAAGGTTATGTTGCCCTCATAAAATGTGTTAAAAAGTATTGCCTCATCTTCAATTTTTTTGGAAGAGTTTAAGAAGTATAGATATCAAATCTTTGAATATTTGGTAGAATTCACTAGTTATACCATCTAGTCCTAGACTTTTATTTTGAGAGTTTTTTTGATGATTGTTTCAATTTCCTCACTGTTGATCAGTCTATTTAGATTTTCCAGTTCTTCATGATTCAGTCTAGGAAGGTTATATATTTCTAGGAACTTATCCATTTCTTCTAGACTTTTGAATTTAGTGGCATATAGTCTTTCATAATACTCTAGTATGATCCTTTGTATATCTGTGATGTATGCGGTAACTTCTCTTATGTTTCTGATTTTTTAAAATATGAGTCTTTTCTCTTTTTTCTTTAGTGAGTCTAGCCAGGGTTTTGTCAATTTTATTAATCTGTTCAAAGAACCACCTCTTTGTTGTATTAATTTTTTTGTACAGTCCTTTTATTCTCTATTTCATTCAATTCTGCTCTAATTTTTATTATTTCCTGCTGATTTTGGGTTGCTTTTCCCCCCCGACTTTTTCTAGTTCTTTAAGATATAATGTTAGATTGTTTAGTTGGGATTTCTCTTGTTTCTTGAAATAGGCCTGTAATGATATAAACTTCCCTGTTTTTCTGCTTTTGCAGCATCCCAGAAGTTTTAATATGTCATATTGTCATTCTTATTTGTCTCTATATATTTTTGATCTCATCTTTTATTTCTTCTTTGACCCAGTCACTTTTTTAATAGTATGCTATTTAATGTCCACATATTTGTGGGTTCATTTACTTCCTTTTTGCAGTTGATTTCTAATTTCAAAGCATTGTGATCAGAGAATATGCTTGGTATGATTTCAATCTTCTTAAATTTGTTGAGTCTAGTTTTGTGATCCAACATATGGTCTGTCCTTAAGCATGTTTCATGTGAACTGGAGAGGAATGTATAATCTGATGTGGGGTGAACATCAGATTATATTCCCTCTTCTTTTAATCAAAGTAAAGAAATTATGGAGAAGTTAAGTCCACTTTTTTGACATAGCAACCTTGGGAAGATGGACCAGTGAAGGGTAGACTAGGGTTTTTTTTTTGTTTTGTTTTTTTAAGTGTATTTATTTAATTTTAGAAAGAGAGAGAGAAGAAGGGAGAGAGAGAAAAACTTTGATTTCCTGTTCCACTTATTTATGTACTCATTGGTTACGTCTTATATGTGCTCTGACCGGGGATCAAACCTGCAACCCTGGTGTATCAGCTGAGCTAACCAACTGAGCTACCTGGCCAGGGCTAGACCTAGTTTTTGATACAGAAAAGCAAGAAGAAGGAACATGAAATTTGAGTCACAGCTATGAGGTTTGCCTGATGGACTAGGATCTCCTTCTTGCTCAGAGGATGCCCCTACAATTAATTCAAGCCCTTCACTTCTGCATGGACAGGAAGTTGGTAGGGACTCATCTGCAGAGGCCACCCAACTGTTTAATCCTGCTGTCTTGTGACTTTGAATGGGAGAATTGGGATTGCAAGGGCAAAGATGGTTAATGTTACATTCTTCTTTGTCCATACACTCAACAATTTGGCCTCTTTTCCCTTTGTAGAAATACCTGCTGCTAAGAAGGCTAAATTTCATTGGCTCAGGTGCAAGGGTTAGGAGAGTTCCCTGTTTTGAATTCCTCTAAATAGTGTGAGACTAACTGATACAGACAAACAAACAAAATCTAACATTTATTTGGTCTTCCGTGTGTAATGCTTTGTGTTGTCCACTTTAAGAGCCCCACTCAAAATAATACTCTCTCTCTCTCTCTCTCTCTCTCTCTCTCTCTCTATATATATATATATATATATATATATATATATATATACCCTCATCCCAGGATAATTTTTTCCAAATTATTTTTTAGAGAGAGTAGAAGGGGGGAAGAGAGAGAGACATTGATGTGAGAGAAACACACATATCGATTGGTTGCCTCCCACATGTGCCCCGACTAGGGCCAGGGATAGAACCTGCAGCCCAGGTACATGCTCTTGACAGGGAATCAAACCCATGACTCTTCGGTGCACGGGCCATGCTCTAACCATTGAACAACACTGGCCAGGGCCCAAGTGGATATTTTTGAGGTATGATCTCTAGAGCATTAAATGAAGTCGATTTACTAATCAGGCTAACCGTGCTCATTCACCCAGGGACCTCAGAAACTGGTTAAATTTTGATGAATCCACTCTTTAGGAGCTAAACTCAATGTCACAATTGAGTCAAAGCTGGCTAGCTACTTTTAACATCATTTTGAAAGTCGAAAATCATTTTTAATATGTTTCCTTAACATGTGTGGAGATAATGCAAATTTCCTCAGAGCACTAGTTATGAAGACTAATTCCACAGGATAAGTACTATGGAAGCAAAGGTGACACTGCAGTCAAAATGTCTCTTTAAAAAGGAAAAGAGTGAAAACAATCACATGTCTCCTTGTTTGGACACAGTGTGTTTTCTTCTAACTCCTGGGTAATTGTGTCATCTTTGTTTTATGCTTCAAGTCTACTGTGGTAGGTGGACACAATGAAAGTTCAGTCTGTTGAGTAAATACAAGGGTTGCTGATTTCAGAGTTATTATAAAGAATCACAGAAATTCTTCAGACTCAGAGCCTGATAAGTAATTTAGTTGTTCATCCAATTGTTCAAGGTATCTAAGCATTGATAATCTGTCAGCTACAGAGGTACCTGCACTAAATACCCAGCAGAAATGAACTCCGTAACTTTCGTATTGATTCTGTGATTGTTGACAAATAAGCTGTTAAAACTATAGCTAAGAATAATTATGTTTAAAAAAATTATTTATACCAGGTTCTAAGAGGAGTCAAATATCTAATATATGTGAAGAAAGGGTCTGGGTCTTTCAGGATTTGTTGGAATCAGAACTGGAAAAGAGAAGAAATGGTGGGCAGTTAGGAATAAGAATGGGTAGTGGTTGTTGTTCAGGTGAGACAGATACCAGTGATTTTATATGCTCATAGGAATTAGCTAGTGAAGAACAAAAGTAGTGTATTATGAAGATGGGAAAATTGCTGGGGTTTTGGCATCCTTGAGTAGGTGAGAGGGCCCCGATGGCCGGACTGGTGTTAGGAGCACCGTAACAGGAAGGTGGACAATGGGCTGCACATTTGGTAGGTCAGTAGCTGTGGTGGTGGGAGAGAGTAGAAGTTCCTGCAATTGTTTTTATTTTCTGAGGAAAGTGTGGTCATCTGCTAAGAGTAAGGATAAGAGATGTTGGAGGCTTGAACAAGAGAAGAATCAGTTAGGAAAATAGGAGACAGTGGTTGGGAAATGTGCAGATTCTGGCTGGAGAAAGGTCTTACTGGAGATTTATGAGACCTGACGTCATGGCTGTGTGGTCTGCTTTAACCACGTCAGACACATAATGAGAGAACAGTTGGATTTAATCAAAATGTGGTTTATTAAGCTATTACTTCAAAATGAGAAAGAGGTTAAGGAGTTGAGAGTGTTTGCAAAAAGTTACTTTGTAGTGGTTGACCATGGAATTTAATCTGGGTGAGGAGGAAGAGAGGACACTGGTCAATTCATTCGACTGAGTGTCACAGTACTGTTTTAAAAATATTGGTATTAGGTATGTTTAGGAGAATAAACTGAAAAAGTTAGGAGCTTGTAGTAAAATAGGGATATGTTAGAATAAAGATTTTAAAAGCACTTGCAATTACTGCTAAAGACAAGGTGAGGGTGCAACGATGTGTAATTGAGAATAATGTGGAGGATAGGGTCATCTGTGCAGAGGAAAATGAGGACTGGAGAGGCCAGACTACTGAGAGGTCATGACCAGGAGTGGAGTTACAGAGTCAGAGAGAGCTGAGAGCTATGGGAATGACGGGGAATGACCTAGGAGTCAACAAGGAGGGGGAATGGATAGTACAGTCCTGATGATGATTCGAGGCTGGAGTTTAGGAAACAGAACAGGTTGGGCAGTGGTCATGAGTAAAGATGAGGTCAAATAGTTCAGTAAATGTAGAAAACAATATGATACCCTTGAGAGGCCCGTAAAAGATGAAATGTCTCCAAGAAGATTCTTTGTGACTTGATATGAATAGGAATATAATACAGAGCCTCTATTTCCTTCTGTGCAAGGAGCTATGTATATCGTCTACTAAATCAAGCATGTTTATTTTTCTGTTCATACCAAGAATATGAATTCTGAAGTCTGTCTTGCTCCTCAGCTCTGCCACTTACTGTAGTAGCAGTTTATTTAAACTCAGTTGTCAGTATTCTTCAGAAGTGTTAAGGTCATAAGAAACAAAACAAAAGCAAACAAAATCTTCAAAAGGCTGAAGAACTGTCATAGATTAGAGGGGAAATAGACATGAAAGTTAAATATAACACAGTATTCTGGATTGGATTTTGGACTGGAAAAAGGATTTTATTGGGGAAAGTGGAAAATTCTAATAAGGTCTGTAGATTACTTAATAATATTGTCAATATTAATTTCCTGGTTTTAATAATTATACTATAGTTATAGAAGATGTTAACATTAGGGGGTACTGAAATTCTCTGTACTACTTTTGTTACTTAAAAAAAGTCAAATATTATTTCAATATTAAAAGTTAGAAGAGTTAAAAACATTACCTCTGTCGCTTGGACAGTGTGGCCCAGTGGTTTAGTGCCGACTCATTCACCAAGAGGTCACTGGCTTGATTCCCAGTCAGGGCACATGCCCAGGTTGTGGGCCAAATCCCCAGTGGGAGGCATGCAGGAGGCAGCCAATCAATGTTCTCTCTCATTGATATTTCTCTCTCCCTCTCCCTCTCCCTCTCCCTACCTGTCTCTCTCTCTCTAAAATCAATAAAGAAAAAATATGAAAAAAAACAACAACACAACATTACCTCTGCCATTGAAAGGTGTAGAAACAATGAACAACATAGCCCCAATGAGCCCATCTAATGTCAATACTGCGGCCTTTCAATACTACTGTTTGCTATTACAAGTCACCAATATTCCTTGGTGAAATCCCTGATTTCATGTCTTTGTCAGAAAATGTGTAGGATGAGCCTGGGACATCATATCATAAACAGAAGGCAAAACTATTAAAGGCTAGCTGGATTGGGTCAGAAAGACTTTGGCATGAACTTGAAAACTCTTCACTGGACAAAGATGGAGCAATTTGAACTTTAGCAAGGATAATAGCTGCAAAGAGTTAATACATAAATTATGTTTAAAGCCATGATTTACTAGTAGTGCTGGGGTAAAAAAAAAAGACCTTTGGAGGATGCTAGGAAATATACTCCTAATTTTGAAAATTTATATTTATTTATTTATTTTTGTTAATCATCACCTGAGGATATTTTTCTGTCTATTTTTTTTTTTAAAAGATAGAATGGAAGGGAAAGAGGGAGAGAAACATTGATGTAAGAGAGACACATAGATTGGTTGTTTCCCACACGGCCCCAGTTGGGGCTGGGGATCAAACCTGCAACCCAGGTACATGCCCTTGACCGGAAATCGAACCCACGACCCTTCAGTTCGTGGGCTGATGCTCTGACCACGGAGCCAAACTGGCCAGGGCAGACAATTTATAAATAAAAGGGAAAAACCAAGCATATTGCTGCCTTTCCTATACAACTGAATCGCAGAGTAATCAATAGTTGATAAGGGATAATTTCTTTTTATAGAAGTATTACAACTAATTAATGAAAAGAAGTGATGGAATTACAATACTGTGATATTGTGATTTATAATAAGAACTATATATTTGATTTCCATCCCATTTCTGGCACAGAGCTCCTACAACCCTTGGAATTTTCTAGGTGATGGGAGCAAAGAAAGATGCCTTTTGTCCCGTTTAATGAGGTGACTTTTGGAAAGTGCCTAAGGATTGGGGTTGGTTGCCAGAGGAACCAACCATAAAATCATAGTGTTGAAACTTTGAGTCCCACCCCGGACCTCCCAGTCATGCCTATGTAATAAAGCCTCCGTGAAAACCCAAAAATGATGGTTCAGAAAGCTTTCAGGTTAGTGAACACATGGAGATGCTGGGAGAGGGGTGAGCCTGGAGAGGACTTGGAGGCTCCACACCCCTTCCACATACCTTGCTCTAAAAATCTCTCCCATCTGGATATTGAACTGAACTCTTTATCATATCCTTTTATGATAAATTGATAAATATAAGTAAACTGTTTTCCTGAGTTTCGTGAGCAAATTAATCCAAGGAGGGGGTCGTGGGAACCTCTTATCTATATAGCCATTCAGTCAGAAGTACAGGTGACAACCTGGACCTGAGATTGGCATCCTGAGTTGGAGGGGGTCATTGGAACCTTCAGTTTGCAGCTGGCCAGTCAGAAGCACAGGTAATAATCTGGGCTTTTGAGTGGTGTCTAAAGTTGAGGGGGACAGTCTTGTGGGAGTGAGATCTTAACTTGTAGAATCTGATGCGGTCTCCAGGTAGACAGTGTCAGGAGTGAATTAAGTTGTAGCACAGCTGGCACCCAGAGGATTGTTTATTGTGGTGGGGATCCCCCCTAGTATTGGTGATCAGAAGATATATTTAAATATCGTTATGGATTTTAATGGATCTAGACAGTGATTACCAAGGGCTGCTAACATCACAAAGAGGGAGGCAACCAATCATTGTTTCTCTAGATAAAAGTACACAGCACCATCTATGAACTAATCTTGTTAAAACTTTTGATAGATATAGCTGTCATTTTAAAGGAAAGAAACATGTTTAAATGATTCCACTGGAATGCAAAATCAAAATTGTGAGATAAGCTACCACTAGAAACAACTGAGTTTCAACAAAAAATTGCAAGGGAAAAAGGTTTAGGGGAAACTTCTACATGAAAAAATGCTTAAGAGGTAAATCAACTTACTGTAACATATGAACTTTATTTGTACTCCAATTCAAACATATATAAAAAACTACAGCATTAGGGTTAGTAAATACTAACTGGATATTTGATGATATTAAGAAATTATTGCCCTGGCCAGTGTGCACAGTGGGTAGAGCATCAGCCCGAGCACTGGAGGGTCATGTTTTGGATTCCTGGTCAAGGGCACATACCTGGGTTGCAGGTTTGATCCCTGGGCCCAGTCAGGGCTTATGTGGGAGGCAACCAATTGATGTGTCTCTCTCACATCAATGTTTCTCTCTCACTCACTCTCTCTCCTCTTCTCCCCTTCCCTTCTGCTCTCTCTAAAAAAAAAAATCAGTGGAAAAAATATCCTTGGGTAAGGATTAACAACAAAAACAGAAATTATTAATTTTTATATGTTGTAATGTGATATGGTTAAGTTAAAAAAAAGTAAGCTTTTAGCAATGCACACTGCAATATTTAAAGATGAAATACTATATTGTCTAAGGGTTTACTTTAAAAGAATAGGAAAATAGGGTGTGTGGGTGGGAATACACTAGATGAAAAAAAGAGCCGGATGATGTGTACATAGAATTCATCATACTATTCTCTTTAGTCTTGTATTTGTTTGGAACTTTTAAAACTAAAATTAAAAAAAAAAACAAAACATAATCAGCTATTTCTTGAGAGAGATATGATGAACTTATGGCATGAAAACAGCCTTATATCCCATATGCCAACAATTCCCATGTTCTTATTCTCCAAATCCTGGCATATAGCAAACAAACCAGAAGCTGGAGGTGGAGAGTCTATTTGCTCTGCATATTCAACAAAGTCACAAATTTGTTTTCAAATATTTTGCAATAAGGAAAAGCAAGATGTGTTTTTCTAACACTTTACCCCCACAAACCACATTTATTTTTTATGACTTTTGGTTTGTTTCCACTGGATTCATCAAAACGTTTATGGGACTCATCGAAACGTTTGTGGGTAAAATCTATTTGCTAAATAACATTTCTTAGTTTTTTTCTTAGAAATTTGTCAAAACCTTTTCCAACTCTCCCTTATGAATAAGAAGTGAAATGAAAAACCTGATATGAAGACTCTGACTTTGGATTTCTTAAGACTAGGGAAATAAGAGAGTTATGAGTCCAGCCAACTTTATTCTCTTAGTTTCAAGATGAAACAACAATTTTTCAAACATCAGAAAATGTTATGTGTTCTTTTCTATATACTTAAAATAAAAGTCCAACTGAAACATCAGATCTGACTGCTGACTTGTGGGGCTCTGAATTTTAAAATATATTGTTTTAAATCAAAGTAATGCCTTAAGAGGACTGAAATTCAAGAAGTACAAATGAGCTTTTTCTGAAAAGCAACTTTCTCTTGTCTTACCCATTCTCCCCGTTATTTCTGCTTCTTAGGGGAAAACATTGGTTTTAGTTGTCCTCTCAGACATATGGAAGGATAACTCCTAGGCATAATCTTGTATTATTTATCCCCAAACATGCTGATACATTTTTATTTTTATTAACTTGATATTATCTACTGACTACTTAACCTCCTTATACCACCCTTTCATGTTTCCCCTTTCCTGTCAAACTTTTCAGTCTTTCTATATCGGTTACCACTGCAATTTCAAAAGACACACTTAAGTTTCTGTTTATTCTTCCATTAAGCATAAGCAGGGCCTCTTGACTTCTTGTTTTGTATTCTGTGGTCTATTATTATATCCGACTTTCCCCCTTATATCCTTCCTACTACTTTAAATATTTATCCAGCTCTAACTTTGTATATAATTAAGCTTTTTAACATCAGTAGTTTGTACTGAAACTATTTTCTGTGAGTTGACTATAGAACATCAACTCCCTCTAGTATTGTGATTTCCATTACTTTATTGAGAACTAGAGAGTTTTTTATTTATTTATTTTTTATTAATTTACTTTTGTTACAGATGTTTCTCCTTTTTTCCCCCATTGACACCCTCCTCCCCCTCCCTCCCTGCCCCGTCCCCAGTTTTGTTGTCCATGTCCATTGGTTATGTGTACATGCATACAAGTTCTGTGTTCATCGCTCCCCTCCCCCACCCCATCTTCTGGCAAATGTCAGTCTGTACCCTACTTCCAAGTCTCTGGGACTACCCTGTTTCTCAGACTGTTATGTTTATTATATTCCAGAAATAAGTGAGATCATATGATATTTGTCTTTCTCTGCTTGGCTTGTTTCACTTAGGATAATAGTTTCCAGGTCCTCCCATGTTGTCGCAAAGGATAAGAGATCTTTCTTTCTTACAGCTGCATAGTACTCCATTGTGTATATGTACCACAGCTTTTTTATCCATTCGTCTACTGATGGACCCTTGGGCTGTTTCCAGATCTTAGCTATTGTAAATAGCACTGCTATGAACATGGGGGTACATGTATTCTTTCTGATTGGTGTTTCAGGCTTCTTAGGGTATATTCCTAGGAGTGGGATCACTGGGTCAAATGGTAATTCAATTTTTAATTTTTTGAGGTAACACCATAGTATTTTCCATAGTGGCTGCACCAGTCTGCACACCCACCAGCAGTGTACTAGAGTCCCCTTTTCTCCACACCCTCGCCAACACTTGTTGTTTGATGCTTTGTTGATGGCGGCTATTCTGACAGGTGTGAGGTGATACCTCATTGTTGTTTTAATTTGCATCTCTCTGATGATTAGTGAAATTGAGCATTTCTTCATATGTCTCTTGGCCCTTTGTATGTCCTGTTTGGAGAGGTGTCTATTTAGTTCCTCTGCTCATTTTTTAATTGGGTTCTTTGTCTTCCTTTTGTTGAGATGTATGAGCACTCTATATATTTTGGAAATTAGTCCCTTATCTGATATATCATAGGCAATTATGCTCTCCCATACAATGGGTTGCCTTTCCACTTTGATGGTTGTTTCTTTTGCTGTGCAGAAGCTTTTGAGTTTGATGTAGTCCCATGTGTTCATTTTTTCCTTTGTTTCTGTTGCCTTAGGTGATATATCAGTGAAAATTTTGCTGCGTATGATGTCTGAAATTTTGTTGCCTACATTTTCTTCTAGGATTTTTATGGATTCATGAGTCACATTTAAGTCTTTTATCCATTTTGAGTTTATTCTTGTGTATGGTGTAAGCTGATGATCTAGTTTCATTTTTTTGCATGTAGCTGTGAGAACTAGAGAGTTTTGATTCTATTATCTTTTCACCTTCGTTTACACTTCATGGCCACAATTCCTTACTTAGCTAGGTTAGATTCAGTTCCTTACTTAGCTAGGTTAGATTCAATCATGATAACAACTCCCCTTCATAATTTTCTGCTCGCTTCTCTATCTTACTCATAAGGCAAAACCTCTGGTTATATCTACATCTTCACCTTGTCAGTATCTGGATATGTGAACATGTCTGAAGGAAAACGTACAACTGAGGTGAATGGTCTCACTTTACTTTCATGATCACTAAAATAAAATATATCCTTACCGTTGCCCAGTAGTCAAATTATATTTCTACAGTTTATGGATACTTTTACCTTTATCAGCACTATTTTATATCGTGCCCTCCATCCTCCATCTCCTTCATAGCCCCTCTCAGAAGATGACCTTGTTTTCAGTTTCACTGGGAAACTATAAGCTATGGCAAGAGAATTTTGAAAGGCTCTGACCACCACATCTACCGTCTTGCTGTATCTGTCCTGTGACTATGAATGAACTCTCTGTGCTCTTATCTAAAGCCAGCCTCTCCACTTGTGTCCTAGTTACCATTGACTTTTTCCTACTCCAGGACATCACTCCAACAATCAATTGTCCCCTCTATCTCCTGCGCCATAAATCTTTCCTTCTGAACCATTTCATCAGCATACACACAATCTGTAATTTCTTACCTCTTCTTAGATGTAAGTTTCAAAACTTCCTTTCTTGACATATCTTTCAAGGTAATTCTCCATTTATCTAAGGATAAAACTTCTAGAAATAGTTGTATATGAGAATATAATAAAAAACATTGAATTGTGAACTTTAAAGGGGTGAATTGTATGGTGTTTGAATTATATCTCAGTATTCAATAAAGCTGTTACAAAGAAGGTTGTATATTCTCTGTGTGTGTGTGCATTTTTTTTCTTTTCTACTTTCTTTCCTCCCATCTTCTGTTGAACCACTCCAGTCTTTCATTTTTACCATGCCACAAAAGAGCACTTGTGAAGATCATCATTAATCTTTATTTGCTAAATACAGTGGTCTCATGTTAGTCTTCCTCTTCACGCATATTCAGTTTTTGACACAGTTGGTTATTCCTTCTTTGAAGCATTTTGTTTTTCACTTTTCACTTTCAGGATACTTATCCTCCTCTTCCCTTGCTGGCTGATTCAACTTATCCAGCTGATCTCTCTATCGTGGAATGTTTCAGGGCTCAGTCCTGTTGTTTTATTGTTTTCCAGCCGTACAAATTTACCACATGATCTCATTCAGTTTGGTTATTTTAAATATTTTTTTTTTACTTTATTTAAAAATTAAGTTGAATTTTCAGCAGTTTATGGTTTTAAGTTGTCTCTATATGCTATTGAAATCCCAATTTATATATTCAATCTGATTTCTCCTCTGAACTTAAGATTCATATATTCAATCATAATATCCATTTAGTAATTCTTTTAAAAACAAGCCAGATCATTTTGTTTCTCTATTTCACATACTGTGGTAGGATTATATTTTCTTTGCTATGGGTTTAGTGCTGTTTAAATGAGAATTTTTCTAGTATAAAATTAGAACAATTCTTTTGTTATACAGCCCACCCAACTAGTTTATCTCCAATTCTTCTACACTGTTAATTATTTTACCCTTTTCTTCCATTTCTTTTAAATCTAGACATTTCTCTTTCTGCTTCTGTCTGGATTAGATACTCTTTAGGATCTGAATGGGTATCACCTGAAACTTCATTGACTACTCTTCTTGGTTCTACACACTGTTTACGGGATTCCATCATTCTTTGCCTTGTTTTCTTTGCAGAATATACAGGAATATGTTCAAAGGAACTTCCCAAGAAAGAATGAAATGTCTTTATTCTGATTTATGTCTTGGGTGTTTGGCTGGATATATAATTCTAGATTAAAAATAATTTGTCCTTTTTGTATGACTCACTGTACTGTCTTCTAGCATCCATTTTTTGCAGATGAAACATGTGATGACCTATGATCCTGAAGTTTTATGCACCCTGAAATCTTTTAGACTCTCTTCTTTGCTGTTCTGAGATTTCATAATGACATATCCCATTTCTAGAGTTCTTCATTTGTTTGTGAGACCAAAGGTTCTGATCTGCATCATATTTCTTCTTCCTGAGAAATTTCCTTTAATGTTTCTTGTGTAGTATTACAAGAAGTTAATTGCCTCAGTTTTTGTGTGTCTGAGAGAGGTTTTAGTCTTCTTTTATTTTTGAAGTATGTTTTTCCTGGGTATAGAACTTTTTTCTTTTAGCATTTTAAAGATGTTGCACCATTCTTTCTTGCATGCATAATTTATGATGAGATACATGCTGTATTTCTTATCCATGTTCTTCTAGATATGTCTTTTTTTCTGAATCCTTCAAGGTTTTCTCTTTTTATTTGAGTTTTTAGCATTTTTAATATATGTCTAAGTGTGTTTTGTTTTTGGTATTTATTCAGCTTGTTTTTTTCTGAGCTTGATCTGTAGTTTGGTGTCTTTCATTAAATTTGGCATTTCTCTCTCATTATTTCTTAATATATTTGTTCTGCTGTTCTCTACTCATCTTCTTATGCGATTCCAATAATGCATATGTTAGACCATTTGATATTGCCCCACAGCTCTTGGATGCTCTGCTCTGTTTTTAAAAAATTTTGGTCTTTGTTTTGCCTCTTGGTGTTTCTCTTTACATTTCTTCAAGTTCATAGGTTTTTTTCCTAGTTGTGTTGCCTCTACTAATGAGGCTTTCTTCATCATTGTTACTGTGTCTTTGATTTCTAGAATTTCCATTTGATTTTTTTCTTGTAGATTCTGTCTCTAGTGAAATGACAATCTGAGCTTGCATGTTGTCTACTTTTTTCATTAGATCCTTTACATATTAATTTAAATGTTATTTTACTTTTTCTATAAGATATTTTCAACATCTGTGTCATACCTGTGTCTGATTCTAATGATTGTTTTTCTTGCTTTTATTGTGCACTTTGTGATTCTTTTTGTTGAAGGCTGGACATGTTGTATTGAGTTAAATGATTTTTATTCTTAGTGATGACTATAAGTACAGGCATGACTTTACTTATAGTAGGCTTTTAATTTGGGAGTTTGTGTTGATCTTGTATAGAGATGAGCTGGGATTGAAGTTTGTTGTTGTTATGATTACCTTCCATGAACAACAGCCTTCAAATTACTCAGAGATACCTTGTGTTTAGCATGTAGGCTAGTTTGCTGGACAATTTACTTAATGTCTGTTCTTTACTTGGGCTTGTGTTTTGTCTTTACTTTATTCCCCTGAATTTGTCTTATGCAGCTCTACCAGCTGTTTTCCACAGTTACTTTTATTCAAAGCTTGTTAATGTGTTGATGGAGAGTAGTGCAGGGTGAGTTCTCTAATGTTCCAATGAAATCTCAGTCTTAGGCAGGCACTATGACTCTGAATGTCCAGGATGGCCTTCACAAGTATTGCTGCCTCTCTTCTAGATGTAATACTGGCCCTAGCACCACATATTCTTGCCTCTTCCCTAGGGGTAGAGTACATTTTCCCTTCCCATAGCTTCAGTGTGTGTCATTATTATCCTAAGGTTAGGATTTTGATGCTTTCCCTTTACAGATTAAGGCTCTTATTCAATATGGGAGCGAGGAAGGGTGGATCTAGTGGAGTTCAGCTGAGAGTGCTATCCTCCTTCCCCACCCAGCACTATGAAGCAAGATTTTTCAAGATTCGCCTCAATCTTTCTGTGAACACCTGGTAATATTTGTGGAGGGAAAATCTTCAGGAGGGTTAAAGCCCCCTATGTTTGTAGCAACCAAGAGCTCACACTAGTACACTCCTGGATTTTAAAAGTTCTTTAGAAAATTTAGTCTCATGCTAGCTTATATGGTATCCAGTAGTAGCTCTCCTTGTTGGCAAATAAGAGGGTACTAGTTCTCCCTGGCTTTCTCTCTTCTCAGATTTCAGGTTTTGTTATTTACCCTGAACTTGTGGGTTTAGGGTGAAACTCATAGGTTCAATAACAATTGTTAATTTTCACTTTGTTCAGCTAGTTTGTTGTCATAACTTTGGGAGCAAATCTCTTTTCAGTTCTCTGCATCTCCAAGTTCATAATGAAAAGTTTAAATACATTTTTTTATTCTTTTAAAAATATGGTAAAATATGGTACAGTTCTATGAGAATTGGCAAACGTACACAGTAATGTAACTAGCATTGCAATCAAGATGTAGATGAGCTGAAATCTCCCCTTCGCTCACTTTTGGCATCTTCTCTCCTACTCCTAGCTCCGGGCAACCACTGGTCTTTTTCAGTCTCTCTAGTTTTTCCTTTCAAGAATGCTGTAAAAATGGAATCATATAGTTGAATACTTTTAAATCTTGTTTCTTTTACTTAGCATAATACATTTAAATTTAATCCATGTTGTTGTATGTATCAGTAAGTTGTTACTTTTCATTGATGAGCAGTATTCCATGGTATAGCTATACCAACGTTTAGATTTACTTTAATTTAGAATGCATTTCCAAGTTAAAAGACATATGAGTCTTTTCCAATTTTAATGATTAGTCACATAAGTTTTCTGCAAACAAAAAGTGCATTTTCATTCTCTTGGGTAAATGTTAATTTTAAAATAAACATTACTGTTATTAATTCCTAAAATATATTTTCTTGTTCTCTGAGCATTCCTCCCGCCCTTCCAGTTTTATAGACGAAATATCTTTTCAAATGCTTCTGAGGATACCAATGAGAGATTTAATACTATAAAACACTTTCTATTTTTTAACATTTTGTTTCTTTGGGGGTATTTTTTTCTGTTTATTTCTCTAAGTGTTTTATTTTATAGGTTTCTTCAACAAGTTAATTCTTTCATTACCCATATCTATTTAAGAGTAAAACAATAAAATATTATGTGCTCCTTACAGGTTCATAAAACTTGTTTATTGTGGTGGAAGAGATAGGTCAGAGGGTACATTGAGAATTTTTGTCATACACATTTCTAATTAATCTTCCTGTTTTCAGTTCCTTACTTCTTCCTCAACCTCACTCCTTGGATTCTCTCCTTGAGGTTATATTTACATGCCTTTCCCCTTATAGGCTTTTTCTCCACATAGAGGAACCAATGGAAAAATAGACAGGTATCATATTGAAGAAGGAATATCAGATTTATTCTTGGAAAAGCTGAATGAGATGAGGTAAATTAGAGTTGTGGCAACATTGCCTTTCTATTACTTTTCCAAAACCCACCCAAATCTATAAACAAGACAGATATTGACAAAGCTAATTTGAGATCCCGCAGCCATTGACATTAATAATGATAGGCCTCCAGATTTGGACGGAGTATGCCTTCCACATGGGTCAGAAGGAGATTTCTCTTTCCAGCAGACTAGTTTACCCCCAGAAGACCATTCAGAGGCACTGATCTTCACGTGCTTAGAAGTGCTCCTAAAAATGATAGAACTTATTCTTCACTAAGGAGGGTGGAATGCCTTAGAATATACTTTAGTTGTGGCTTGTTTTGATATGCATCTTTAATATTACTCCATTCAATTTCTAATAGAAATGTATTCAAATCACTTTCTACTTTTGATCTCTTTCCTATTTTCTTCATCGTTCTCCATTTATATCTTTGTCTTTTATTGTCATTTATGGAGTCAAAAGTGGGAGAAGTAAAGATGCTTGTGTTTCTTCCTCTATCTTGAGCTGGAAAATACTACTTGTAATTTTTAATGTCATTTGTAACATTTATTCAATTATATGATGAAAATTTGTTTAGGCTCAAATATGTGCTGTTCTAGCACTCAGGAATTTAAAAAGGAATTAACATTCTTTTTCCTCAAGGGAATTTCAAGTAAATATGAGTGATAACATGTAAATACATGATTATTCAACTTTATAGCTCAGGCTATTATCTAGGTATATCAAAGTTACATAAAGTTTACTTTCTGATACATTCATCATATATAATGAGATTAATCTTCAAAAATTATCACTTTAAGATGATAGTTCTGAAATATAGCTCTGTATGTAAGTCACCTGGGGAGCTTCTGAATCAGAATCATCTGCAGCGCATCTCAGGCATTTTTGTTTTAACTCCATGAAGGCCCAATGCTCTGTTAGGCTTGGGTACATTTGAGCATGCTGTGAGCTGGGCAACTCTTGCTCACAAGACTATGGTTCCTCTCTATTGCTTACAGAATACATTCTAAAATTTTTGACTTGGCATTCCTGCTAACAATGACATTTTCAAGCCTTCTCTGCCCGCCTTCACCAAGCAATTTCAATCTAATTGGACATCTCACTATTCCCTGTCTAGTATATTTACATAATCTATTTCCTTTCATGAAATGGTAGTTCCCTATGATTTCTTCGTATGTTATCATATCTACTATTCAAATCTTATTACTCCATAAATACTTTCCTGATCATTCAAATAGACTGCAGTTTTTCACCCTTTTGAATTTTCAACATAGTTTCATATTTGAGCATCTACCATGTAACAGACAAGGGAAATCTCTGAATGCAGGTGAATAAATGAGGCATTTATAGAGGATTTTCAGGCTAGTGGAAAGAGACAGAGGATTTTCAGGCTAGTGGATGCAGCATTAATTTGACAGTATGGTAATTCTCATCTGAGCTCATTCTTGAAGGATGAGTATAATATATACGCAAAACAGTGGATCTTAATTTAAATAATTTCCTTTTGGCCCTTATTCATGAGACACACCAGCATACTGCCCTGAGTATACACTTTTTTTTTAAAAAAAATTTGTTTGTGTTTATCTTCTAGAGAGAGAGGAAGGGAGAGAGAGACAGAAACATCCATGTGAGAGAGAAACATCAATCAGTTGCCTCCTGCACACCCTCTACTGGGGATGGAGCCCACAACCTGGGCATATGCCCTGGCCGGGAATCCAACTGGGACCTCTCAGTCCATGGGACAAAGCTCAATCCACTGAGCCACTGGCCAGGCCTGTGTGTACTCTTAATAGCCTTAAAGATATGGACCTGAGGAGTTTTTCTGAGATTTTAGATAGGTTCTTATCACGGCTTAAATTCCTACAATTATTCCTGTATTTAGATAGTGGTGAATAGATATCTTGATGTGATGACTTCTAGTCGCTGTTTCAGGGAAAACTGACTCAGAGAAAGCCCTCATAACTTTTAGACTACAACGAATTCTGAAAAATATCAGAAAAATATTCCAGGCCTTTTTTGTTGTTGTTGTTGTTAATCCTTACCTGAGGATATTTTCCCATTGATTTTAGAGAATGTGGAAGGAAGGAAGGGAGACAGAGCGAAATATCAATATGAGAGAGACACACATCCATCGAATGCCTCCAACGAGGGCTGGGGATTGAACCTGCAACCCAGGTACATGCCTTTGACTGGGAATCAAACCCCAAACCCTTCAGTCTGAGGGCCAGTGCTCTAACCGCTGAGCCAAACCAGCCAGGGCTTCATGGCCATTTTTATAAAAATAGAAATAAATAGCAGCAGTATTTACAATAGCTAAGATCTGGAAACAGCCCAAGTGTCCATCAGTGGATGAATGGATAAAAAAGCTGTGGTTCATATACACAATGGAGTACTATGCAGCTGTAAGAAAGAACAATCTCTTATCCTTTGAGACGACATGGAGGGACCTGGAGAGTATTATCCTAAGCGAAACAAGCCAAGCAGAGAAAGACAAATATCACATGATCTCACTTATTTGTGAAATATAATGAACATAACAGTCTGAGGAACAGAGTAGACCCAGAGATGTGGAAGTAGGGTATAAACTGACACCCCTCAGAAGAGGGGGTGGGGGAGGAGGGAAGAGATAAACCACAGAACTTATGCGCATGTATGCATAAGTGATGGACATGGACAACAAAGCTGGGGACAGGGTGGGGGGATGGGGAGGAGGGTGTCAATGGGGAAAAAAGGAGAAACATCTGTAACAAAAATAAATTAATAAAAAAAATAAAAAATAATAAAACACTTTCTAATAAAAAAAAAGAAATAAATAGTATAAATAAATCCTTGGAAAATATAGTATCAACCTATTAATACTTTTTCTAAACTAACAGTAGGCATAAGGTTCTTGTTGTTTTGCAAAATTAGGCCATATTAGGATGTATCTTGGTGGTTGTTTTGCAATATTTTTCAGATCTTCTATATCCTTACTGGTTTTTTTTTAATCTTCTTTTTATACTAATTAATGAGTGGAGTGTTGAACTTTCAACTTAATTGTAGATTTAAAAATTTTTCTGTTTCTATCAGTTTTTGCTTTATGTATTTAGAAGTCCTATTATTAGGTACATACACATTTAAGATTGTTGGGTGAAGGGATTAAGCAGTACAAAGTAATAGTTACAGATTAGCTACAAAGATGTGGATTACAGCATAAGATATATAGTCAATACTATCGGGATGTGTATGTGTGGGGCCAGTGGGTATTTGAAGCAGCTGGGGGACCATTCTGTAAAGTACATGATTTTCTAACAACTTTTCTGTACATCTGAAACTAATACAGAATCATATTGAGTGAAACTGTAATTAATAAAAAAAGATTGTTGAGTCTTTTTGAATTATTCTCTTCATCGTATGTCTCTGGTACTGATACAACTTCTTGTTTTGACGTATATTTGATCTGGTATTAATATAGTCACTTTAGATTTTCTTTGAATATTTGCAGAGTATATTATTTTCCACCCTTTAAAAAAATATCTCTGTTGTTATATTTTAAATGGATTTCTTATAGGTAGTATATAATTGAATCCTTAATTTTAAATCCCATTTGAATATCTGCTTTTTAATTGAAATGCAATTATTTAATGTAATTAATATGATTAGATTTAAGTAAGTGACTTATTTGCCTTCTCTTTATGTATGTTATCTGCTTTTATTTCCCTTTTCTCTATTTTCCTTTCTTCTTTTGGATTGAGTATTATAAAATTCCATTTGTCTTTACTATCAGCTTATTAGTTATATCCATTTTTGAGGAATGATAACTCTATCATTTATGACATACATCTTTACCTTAACATGGCCTTCCTTGAAATATTATTATACTGCTTCAGAGTATAAGACTGTTACATTGCATACTTTCAATTCCTTCCTTCCATTGATTGTGGTGTTTTTCTCATTTTATTCCTATACATATTAACTCCACAGTACACTGTTACTATTTTTACTTTTGATGAGCAATATCTATTAAAAACATTAACAATAAAAAAAGTCTCATATTTACCCTCGCTTTTGTCACTTATGGCTCTTTTCAGTCATTTGTGTAGGTCCAAATTTCCATCTGGTATCAAATTCCTTCTGCCTAAACAACTTCCCTTTCATTTTACCCATTAGCTAGAAATGAATTCCATCAGATTTTTAGTTGTCTCAAGGAGTTTCTACTTTATCTTCATTTTAAAGAATTGAAGGATATTTTCAATAACTGTAGATCTATATCTATATCCATATCAATATATATATGTGTGTGTAAGCATGTGTGCATATGTACACATATGCATACTTCAGGTTCCCAGAGATTTTTGGAATCTTTAAAAGTATTTTGTTTGCTCAGCTGGTGTGGCTCAGTGGACTGAGTGTGGTCCATGGACTGAGACATCCCAGTTCAATTCCTGGTCAGGGCACTTGCTTGGGTTGCAGTCTGGATCCCCAGTGGGGGGCGTGCAGGAGGCAGCCAATTGAAGTTTCTCTCTCATCGATGTTTCTATCTTTCCCTTCTTCTCTCTCAAAAAAATCAATAAAACATATTTAAGCGTGGCCAGTGTGGCTCAGTGGTTGAGCATTGACCCATGCACCAAAAGGTCACCGGTTCGATTCCTGGTCAGGACACATGCCCAGGTTGTGGGCCCAATCCCCAGGGGGGGCCATGCAGGAGGTGGCCAATCGATGTTCTCTCTCATGGATGTTTCTATCTCTCTCTCCCTCTCCCTTCCTCTTTCTCTAAAATCAATAAAGAAAAAAAATCTTAAAAAAAGCAAACATATTTAAAAAATTTTCTTCAGTTAATTTTGGAAAATTTTTGGCCATCATATCAAATATTTCTTTTGCCTGCTCTCTGTGTTTGCTTTCTGAAATGTACATATATATTCACTCTTGGATACCCTGTTTCAGTTTTTTTCACACTTTTGTGTTTCAGTTTGGATAATTTCTTTTGATCTTTCTCCAACTTCAACTCTTTTTTCCTCAATTATATCCAGCCTGTTGATTAGCCAATCAAAAGGGTTCTTCATCTTCCTTATAATTATTTTTTGTCTAGTATTTCCAATTTACTCTTCAATTTCTCATCTGTTTATGAACTTTGCTCAATTCCCCCCAATCCTTTAGTGTATTAATCATAATTATTTTTAAATCCCTCTCAAATAGTTAAAACATTGTGATGATAAATAATCTATTGCCTGAAACATAATATCAAAGAAAAACATTCCATTGTTGGCTTGGTTTATACATGAGTTTCTACTTCAGGACAACCAGTGAACTGAGCTGAAGCATATGGCCTATGCTAGACAAGGCCTGAGGGCCTCTCTCGCCCTGTATCTAAAGCTGAATAATAGCACCAGTTACCATATGCATCCAAACACAAAGAGAGGAGAGGAGTGCACCTTACCGTTCTGGAAACACAGATGGAAGGTGAAGTTGAGTAGAAAACCACAGTACATGTAGTGCATGACTTTGTAACTGTAGTGACCACTCTTTATAGAAAATGTGGGCAAATCAATATCTTGGTATCCCTGGAGGAGGGAAGGTACCTGTGATAGAAGGAAGAACCTGGAGAGGATGCCTCCTTAGATACCTACACTTAAAAGTAAATCATTTTTGTACGTAATCCACACTGTGTTAGCTTCTCAAATATCTGCATAGATCTTACTCCATTTAGAGTGAGATCAATGGCTTTTAACTTTTATTTAATAAGGGAGTTCTAGAGCGAAAAAAAAGAATAAGTGGAAAACCACTTTTTTTAGAAAGCATTTGGATAAAATAGCAATATAAATATAAATAAAAATAATAAAAAATACGGAAGTGGAAAGGTATCTGCATAGGTAAACTGCAATATTTTAAAAATTTCATGCAGACCATTCCTTTCAAATAAAGAAATACATTCAGAATATTTTCCACATGATGTGAACGAGAACATCCATCAAGGTTAATTTTGGCCAGAATCCTGGCTCGTTCCTACTTAGAGAATTTAATCTTTATATGCTTATAAGTATGATATCGGGAAGTACTTCCTGACAAAAATCCATGCTTTGCAGAGTTTACTAAAAATCATAGACCATTATGGATGGACTGCATCCCTAGGAAAGAAAAACGAGTGCTGAGACAGAGAAGGGTAGCCAGGAGCTTACGTGAAATCTTAAGAACAAATCACTGTAAAAGCAAAGTACTCATATAAAAGGGAGATTGGCCATTTTTTGACCCAACTTTGAGTATTGCCTGTTTTATGCCACATATCACGTATGTACACTGTGATTTAATTTTATCTTAAAGTAATAACATACACATAAAACTAGCCATTAAGTATGAAACAGTAAAGTAATTTGCAAATTTTCCTGCGGCATAATAAATTAAGCATGGAGAACACTAGGAATGCAATTTGCAGTCATTTATAATGCAGTGTTTTATGTTAATAATTCAAAATCACATGCTATTTGGAGACCCTTCTAATTAATGTATTTATGAAACTGTCTACTGTGACTGTTTTGGTTCCATTTAGCTAAACATTTCAACAGAATTTGCTTGTTGTTATTTAGTGTTTGCTTGATGGCACCAGCAATCAAGTGTGGGAATAATGGAAGATGGGTGTGTAGGTTGTTTTCTCCATTGTTAAAACCCGTTTCTGATCACATCTCCAAGCAACAACTCAAGTCAATCACTGCCTCCTCCTCTAGTAGCAAACCCACGTGCTTAAGACACTTTGTTTAAAAGTTTAAAATGAAAGGGAGACAAGTGCCTGGATCAATAATTAATTGAAGAGGAAAGTTCATACCTTGTTAAAGAGTCTTTTAAATATTAAATACATTTCATATCTCAAGTCCATAGTCACTGACATTTCTTGAGAGTTGATAATCATGCCTGTTAGGGGCCATTTCTTTATATTATCATCTTTATTTGGATGTTTTTGAACATCAGGAGAAAACTAAATATTCATAAGTTGTCTTGTTGAAGTTTTATGATAATTGGAATTCATCCAAGCAAAGTTCAGTCCTCCTGAGGGTATTTCAGTAAAACTAAAGAACAAAACAATCTCAAGACCAAGAGTAGTTAAATTAGGAATTCAGAATTGACTACAGTGTTACCCTGTATATTAGTAAGAAGGAAAACACCGCCAGCTTTATTTCTTGTTCTATATTCAGCTGAGTCAAATATTAATTTCCCAGTCTTAGAGATTCTGTGAGATTTTGTATGATCCAAGTAAAAGTCGACATATATATTTTTTCTCATTAAGAAAGCATTTCCTATTCCTCTTGGGTAACTGATGTGGTTGAATCAGGCAGAATAATTCATACCCTCTGTGAGTCACATTCTGATTGTACATTATTGTCACGTACTTGACAACAGTGGAGGCAGTGATTGGTCAGCCCCAAACTTAATCCCTCAAATCCAAAATTGTCACATGCGGAAAGGAGATAGAGAAGAGACTGCAAAATGGTCTGGTAGGTTTGGAAACATTGTCAGTTGGTCCTTGTGGTATGTTTGTTTTTGAAATTATATCATAGTTATTATTTTCATACCCAAGACCTACTTACTGATCATATAATGGAACAGGAACACTTAATAATATGACATTGGAAGAAAACAACAACTATGATATACTGATGGTTGTGGAAATATTCAAAATATCTGATAACTTTTGAAAGTATGTTGTGGTTTTTGAAAGGAAAATAAGTTATGTTATAAACACACATGGCCAGGATTTTTAACCACAGAATGTTCTTTTAAAATTATGAATTTAAGAAGTCCATTCTGTTGTCAAAGGAAGAAAATGATAGGAAAAAAAAAACATAAAAAAGTAAGAGCAACAATGAAATAATTATATTTCTGCCAAAATAATGATAAAGCCCTTATGTGGATAAATATGAATAAGTACATTTTGTGCTTTAAAATCAGGTATTACCAGAGTCACTGTGCAATGTTTTGACTGGGAAAACACACAAATCTGAAAATATCTGTATTGCACATTTTTATTTCTTTTTCTCATGTATAGAATAAAATAACTTTGAAGAACTTAAAAGTGTGTTTGTGCCCCCCTCAGATTTTTAAATGATGTTACATGGTGCCTGAAACTAGAATGAACTGTTAGAAACTTCAGAGCTGTGTGGATCCTGTGCTCCAGGACCTTCTGTGTAACAGTGGGCAGAGCTCATCCCAGAGTTTGAGTCCCCTCAGTTTTCAGTTTTGTACAGTTAATTCTGTCTGCCTGTATATATTAAACTACTATTTCTCAAAACCCTTAAACTGAATGCAAAAATCCAGGCACCCAATAGAATATGCAGTGTAGTTCAATTTATTTGAAGTTCAATATCAGGCAGAATTAACTTATGGTAACAGAAGTTAGAATAATCGTTACATTGAAAGAGGGGTGAGTAGTGACAGGGAAGTTTATCCTGATTGGCTTATTAAAGGTCACAAATAACGTGTTATATATTCTTTTAAAAATTTGTGGATTCAAACATCATTACAAGCAATGGTTAGGACTGGGGAAGTAGAATGACGATGTACTAATTTTTATGAATTTTAAAGAAAGTTCTGGGACAGCAAAGACTGATGACTTCATAAGCTCAGGAAAAAATTACCTAATTATGAAAAGTTGAGAATCAAGTGTTCTGGGTAAAAAGCAGAACCAAAACAAGGGGATCAGTTATATGTTGGGAACTTCTTTTCCTATGTTTCAATGAAAACTTAACTGATCCCGAAAGGCTTAGATTTGATGCTGGCTGGCTCTCTCAGAGAGTTTAATCTGTATATGCTTATAAGTATGATATCAAGAAGTACTTCCTGACAAAAATCCATGCTTTGCACAGTTTAGTAAAAATCATGTATCCTTATATTCTTTCTTTAAAAGCTAAATTGAGATTTCTTTTACATTCAGTAAAATATGCAAATCTTGAGTGCGCAGCTTCACAAACTTTTACATAGGTATGCACCCAAGTAACCATCTCTCAGATCAAGGAATTGGATATTTCTATCCTCCAAGACAGTTTCCTTATGAACTTTCCCTATCAATGATTCCATTCTCCTTGACTATTTAAAAGGAATTTTTAAAATTGGTTTGAAAGAGTGAGTGGGAGAGAGAGAGAGAGAAACATTGATTTGTTTTTTCACTTATTTATGCATTCATTGGTTGCTTCTTATATGTACCCTGACTGGGGATCGAGCCCTCAACCTTTGGGTATAGTGAGGATGCTCTAACCGACTGAACTACCCAACCAGGGATCTCCTTGACTCTTCTGATTATCCTGCTAGATTAGTATCACCTGTTCCTGAAGTTCATATAAATGGAATTTACTCTTCTGTCTGTCTGACTTTGTTTCCACACTCTTGCCTCAACCACAAACTTTCCTATGCTGATGTTGCAGGGTCTGAGGTTCTCTGGCTCAAGATCTCCAGAGATTATACATCTTCTCTTGCAATGTGGGGTGGAGTTTTTGCCTTCCGTATTAAGTGGGGATGAGAACCTAAAGGTCCAATTACTCTTTGTAGACTTTCATACAATTCCTTGTTTTAAGCTCTCACTTTGCCATGATGACAGATATCTCCAGTTTTTTAGTCTTTCTGGAGTTCTTCTGGTTAATTTGGTCTGCTTTTTATTACTAATGAATAACCTATTTCTGTTCAATCATTATCTCCATGACAGTTTGTCCACAACTTCATTTCATGTTAAATATAATAGAGAAGAAAGATTTCTGGACCAAGAATTAGACAGTCGGGATATTAGTTCTGGTTCTGTTGCTGACTAATCAAGTGACCTAGGAAATTAAGTAGTGACTTGTTTGTAATTTGCAGCTTGTAAAATAAAGAATTGATGTGTGTACAAGATATGGGAAAACTATGAAAACAGTTTACATTACAGGATAGTGCTAACAGTAAAACTAAGTAATATATTCCAGATAACATTGCTACTAACTGGCAAAGAACCCAAGATTGGTTGTACAAAGGATGGAAGTGGAATTAAGGACATTTTTTATTTTTTTATCTTCTTATTAGCAATTAGAATTTATTTGTTTGTTTATTGTGGACCATTCTCATTCTTGCGCATGTAGATATATAGTTTTCCCAACACCATTTTTGAAAAGGCTATGTTTTATCCATTGTGTATTCCTGGTGCTTTTGTTGATAACTAGTTGACCACATATGTGTGGATTTATTTCTGAGCTCTCTATTCTGTTCCATTCATCAATGTGTTTTTATTTTTTTTTATTTTTATGACAATACCACACTGTTTTGGCTACTATACCTTTCAAATATAGTTGAAATCAGAAAGTGTGATGTCTCCAGCTATTTCCATTTTGCTCAAGATTGCTTTTGTGATTTGGGATCTTTTGTAGTTCTATATGTTTTAGGATTTTTCCCTAGTTCTGTGAAAAATGCCATTGGAATTTTCATACAGATTACATTGAATCTGTAGATTGCTTGGCTAGTATGGACATTTTAACAATGTTAACTTTTCTGATCCACAAATATGAGATATCTTTTTATTTATTTGTGTTTTCTTTAGTTTCTGTCATCAATTTTTTTGTAGTTTTCAGTGTACACATCTTTCACCTCCTTGGTTAAATTTATTCCTAAGTATTGTATTGTTTTTGATGCTTTTGTAAATGGGATTAGTTTCTTAATTTATTTAGAAGATATTTTGTTGCTAGTGAATAGAAATGCAACTGAATTTTGTAGACTGATTTTGTATTCTGCATCTAAAATCATTTGATCTGCAGGCAATGGCAATTTTACTCTTTTCCAACTTGGATCCTTTGTGTTTTTTTTTCTTACCTAATTTGTCTGGCTAGTATTTCTAGTACTGTGTGAGATTGGGTATCCTAGTCTTTTTCTTAATCTTAGAGGAAAACTTTTATAGATTTTCACTATTAAATATTATTTTAGCTGTGGATTTGCCATGTTATGTATTTGCCATATTACATATTTGCCTTTATTATGTTGATGTACAGTTTTTTTTTTGCATCTCATTTGTTGAGAGTTTTTTTTATCATGAAAGGATGTTGTATTTTTAAATGCTTTTTCTGCTTATATTGACATAATCATTTTTATCCTTTATTCTGTTAACATGGTGTATCACATTTATTGATTTACATACATTAAACCATCTTTACTTCCCAGGGATAAATCCCACTTAATCATGGTGCATAATTATTCAATGTGCTGTTGAATATAATTTGCTATTATTTTATTCAGAATTTTTACATCTGATTTCATGAGGGATATTAGTCTATATATTTTTTTCTAGTGTACTTGTCTGACTTCAGTATTCAGGCAACACTGGCCTCATAAAATAAGTTTGGAAGTGTTTCCTCCTGTTCAATATTTTGGAAGTTTATGTAGTGTTTTCATTATTATTTGTCTCAAGATATTTTTTATTCCTCTCTTGATTTCTTTGATCCCTTGGTTGTTCATACATGTTTAACTTTCACCTTTTTGTGAATTTCCTAGTTTTCTTCCTGTTATTGATATCTAGTTTTATACCACTGTGGTAAAAAAAAGGTGCTTGATATGGTTTTAGTCTTTTTAGATTTTAAGATTTGTTTTGTGGCCTAACATATGATCTAACCTGGATAATGTTGCTTGTGTGCTTGAGAAGAACGTGCATTTAGCTCCTGAGGGAAGGAATGTTCTGTAAATATGTTTTAGGTTCATTTGGACTGATGTATAGTTCATGTCCAATGTTTTCTTATTGATTTTCTGTCTGGATAACCTCACCATTGTTGAAAATGTGGTATTAAAGTTCCCTACTATTATTGTATTGCAGTCTATTTCTCCCTTTAGGATAGTTAATATTTGCTTTACATAGTTAGGTGCATAAATATTTATAATTGTTATATCTTGTTGATGAATTGACCCCTTTATCATTATATAATTACCTTTATCTTTTGTTACAGTCTTTGGCTTAAATCTACTTCTTCTAAGTATAGCTAACCCTACATTTTTTGGGTTTTCATTTACATGGAATATCTTATTTCATCTTTCAGTTTAGGTGTGTTCTTAAGGCTGATGTGAGTCTCTTGTAGGCAGCATATAGTTGGGTCTTGTTTTCTTATACATTCAGCCACTCTATGTTTTTTCACTGAAGAATTTATTTCATTTACATTAAAAATGGTTATTGATAGGCTTACTATTGCCATTTGGTTAATAATTTTTTGTTTCTTTTTTAGGTCTTTTGTTTCTTTCTCTTTTGCTGTCTTCCTTTGTGATTCAATGATTTTCTGTTTTGATTATTTTCTCGTTCTCTTTTGAATATCTACTATAGGCTTTTGCTCTGTAGTTACCATGAGGTTTACATCTTATGTCTTACAGTCATCACAGTCTATTTTAAGCATAACAACTTCATTTCAATCACATACAAAACTCTGGACTTGCCCGGCCGGTGTGGCTCAGTGGTTGAGCGTCCACCCATGCACCAAGAGGTCGCCATTTCAATTCCCGGTCAGGGCACATGACCAGGTTGTGGGCCAAATCCCCAGTGGGGAGCATGCAGGAGGCGGCCAATTGATGTTCTCTCTCATTAATATTTCTCTCTCTCTCTCCCTTTCTCTTCTTCTCTCTCTAAAATCAATAAAGAAAAAAAAAATTAAAAAAACAAAAACAACACACACACAAAGCTCTGGACTTGTCCCCACATACATTTTATGGTTTTGATGTCACAATTTACACCATTTTATCTTGTGCATTTATTAAAAAATTCTTGTAACTAGAGCTATTTTAGTACTTTCATTTTTAACCTTTATACTGAAATTAATAGTGACTTATAAACCACCATTACAATATTAGAATATTCTGAATTTGACTATATTTTGACTTTACCAGTGAGTTTTATACTTTCATATGTTTTCATGTCACCAGTTAGCATCCTTTTGTTTCAGCTTAAAGACTCCCTTTATCATTTCTTATAAGGCTGGTTAATGCTGATGAATTCTGTCAGCTTTTGTTTGTCTGTGTTCCTTATCTCCCCTTCAATACTAAAGGATAAGTTTGCCATGTAAAGTGTTATTGGTTGGTAGTTTTTTCTTTTTCTTTTTCTTTTAGTACTTCGAATATATTACCCTACTTACTTCTGCAGGGTCTCTTCTAAAAAATCAGTTCAAAATCTAATGGTGGTTTCCTTGTGTGTAACAGGTCATTTTTTTCCTTGCTGCTTTAAAAATTCTTTGTCTTTAACTTTTGGCAATTTGGTCATAATAATGTGTCTCAATGTGGCTATCTTTGGATTTATCTTTTTGTTGTTATTTAAGGTTCTTAGATCTGGATGTCTACTTCTTTCCACAGGTTTAGGAATTGGTCAGCCACTATTTCTTTGAATTAGCTTTATGCCCTTTCTTTCTCTCTTCTCCTTCATAATACATATATTGGTCCTCTTTATAGTGTCTTAGAAGTCTTTAGCTATCTTTTTGTTCATCACTTTTCTTTTTGCTTCTCTGATTGGAAGAATTCCACTGCCCTGTGTTCTAGTTACACTAATCCTTTTTCACTTGTTCTAGTGTGCTGTTGAATCTGTCTATTGAAGTTTTCAGTACAGTTATTATATTCTTCAACTATATGATTTCTACTTTAAAACTTTCTATCTCTGTTAAAATTCTTAATTTGTTCATGCATTGCTCTGTTGACCTCAGTAAACATCTTTATAGTTTCTATTTTGAATTCTCTGTTGGGTAATTCACTTACCTACATTTCACAAACATTGATTTCTGGAGATTTATCTTGTTCTCTTGTTTAGAATATATTGCCTCATTTATTTATTTTCCTTGACTTTCTGTGTTTGTTTCTGAGTATAAGATAAAACAATGACCTCTCCCTGTCTTTATAGGCTGGCCTTATGTAGAAGATGAAGCTTTGCCAGTCAGCTCCGAATGAGAATCTTGGTGCCTCTTAAATTTTTGTGCTTGTCAAAACCACCATCTATCTTCCTTTCTTCCTTCCTTCCTTCCTTCCTCCCTCCCTCCCTCCTTCCCTCCCTCCCTCCCTGCTTCCCTCCCTGCCTCCCTTCCTTCCTTCCCTCCTTCCTTCCTTCCCTCCTTCCTTTTTTCAATACTCACCTGAGGACATTCTCCAGATTTCTAGAGAGAGTGGAAGGGAGGGAGAGGGAGAGAGAGAAAGAAAGAAACCTTGATGTGAGAGAGACACATTGATTGCTTGCCTCTTGCATGACCCAACCAGGGTGGGGATCGTGAACCTGCAACCCAGGTATGTGCCCTTGACTGGGAATGAAATCTGAGGCCCTTTGGTCTGTGGGCCAACATTCTAACTGCTGAGCCAAACTGGCCAAAGCCCATTTTCTTTTTAGTGGTGCTCAGGAAATTAGGGTATGCCAAGGTCCATCTGTGTCCCCACAAGTAAATGCTCACATGTCTATCCAGGCTCATGGAAATCCACTGATTGCCGGACCATCAACACCCAGATGCAGGCTAATTAGAAACTCCACCTTTAGGCAGCAACTGGGAAAGTATGGATGTTAGATATGCAGCCTAGCCCCTATTAGGGAGAAACTGGTGCTGGATGTTTTTGTTTATTTACTGTGTACTGAACCAGAGAGAATAGCCTCCAGGAGTGTTTGTGTTCCCATATAAAACCTCCTCTTTGTTCTTTGTGGGTCTTGTATATGAAGAGCCCCATCAACTCCCAGACATAAGAGCTAGTCCCTCTTGTGGCAGTAGCTGAGATGCTACATGTGTAGATAAAATACTTTCAGGGAAAATTTGGGGAGTTGGTTATATTGCTGGGGGGAGCAGTGGGGAGAAAGCACAGGAAGTTCCCCTACACCTATGCATGTAGGCTTTGGAAGATTAATAATTATGTATCACATCAGTTCCCAAGTGTAGGCTCATTAGAAGCCCAACCATTGGGGAGCAGCTGGGAAAGTATGCAGTCATACCTAGCAGTGGTGACTGCAGGGCTGTGCAAGACCCAGTGTTCAACAGTGCCACCTTGTGGTGGTCACCAGCTCACTGGTTAACAGCAGATTAGACTGCAGTTTTTTTCTTTCCGTGGTGCTTAAAAGCAGATCTGAACCTTTGGGATAGATTGAGTAAGCACAGGTTTTTAGAATGCTTTCTTGGGAGGAAGAGTGGACTTCAAGAAAAAGCTAAGAAAGAGTGGACTTCAAGAAAAAGACACTAAACTTCCTGCTTAAAAAAAAAATGAGAGAGAGAGAGAGATGTGAGTTTCTTCTCTCTCTATGTTGGTAAAGTGGGACAATCGTATAGCAAATTCATGTAATATTTTTTACATTTCCAACGCACTTTTACCTAAAACACTATTATTCCCATTGTTCTTGTCAAGACATATTCAGGTTTGTCAGCACATGCCAAGATTGTGTGATGTTCGGTCTACAACATGGAGTTATCCCTCCTCTTGTTCTGATCATGTACTTCTCCTTCTCCCCCTACCCTGCTGCAGATGAAGGCCTAGGCTTTTATAATTTTCTGTTTTATGTATGGTTTTAAATGTTTCTTTTTTTCTTTTTTCTTTTGGTCTTTACAGTTTTTCCAAGTCTCTGTTTTTTCCTTAAATAAATAATTTGAAATTATTAGTAAGTACAGTAGTTCTGTGACTTGGAAGAAATTCTTTAACTTTTAGATTTGTTTCCTTTTCCTGCATGTGAGTGTATGTGCTCTCTGACAGAAATACAGCGTGGGCTACCAATGTGAGTGGCATGTGTCATTTAAAAATTTCTAGTAGTTACACTAAAAAAATAAAAAGATAAAAAAATTAACTTAATTTTATAATACAGTCATGTGCCAGTTAAGAGGAAGATAGTTTCTGAGAAATGTGTTGTTAGGTGATTTTGTCCTTGTGCGAACATAATGAGCACGCTTACACAAACCTAGATGTTATAGCCTACTACACACCTAAGCTATATGGTATAACCTATTGTTCCTAGGCTGTTCGGCGTGTTCCTGTAGGAAACAACATGAGATTAAATCAAACACAAGAGAAAATGTTGCAATTAAGAGGCATGAGATATTCTTTTGTGCTGAGTGTATTTTGCACCTTTAATGTATCTCAATTTGAACTAGCCACATTTCAAGTGTTTAATAGCCACAAGTAGCTGATAGTGTCTTGGCCAGTGCAGATCTAAATAACTGAGCTCTGAGGGAAATTAAGGTTATTGTTTAACATTTTTAATCCATTAAAAACCAATAAAGTTCATGCAGTGCTTTATGAACTATTCTTAATGTCTTTCCCTTTATACTTTTAATACCTGCACTTAATAGTTCCTTAATCTTTCTTGGGTTCTTAAGAGTTCTTTCCTCTTTTCCTTCTGGTCTTACAACCATGCAGTCAAAACTGTATCAAAACCTCCCTTTGTGCCCTGGCTGGTTTGACTCAGCAGTTAGAGTGTCAGCCTGCAGACCAAAGAGTCGCGGGTTCGATTCCATCAAGGGCACGTACTCAGTTGTGGTTCTGTTCCCGGCCCTGGTCGGGGTCCTACAGGAAACAGCCAATCGATGTGTCTCTGTCACATCCATGTTTCTCTCTCTCTCTCTGTCTCTCTCTCCCTCCCACTCTGTCTGAAAATAAATGGAAAAATATCCTGGGGTGAGGATTAAAAACAAAAAACCCCTCCCTTTGCACATAATCCATGTTCTACTTCAAGGTCTCCTATCCATGGTATTTTTTCCCCTCTATCTTGAAATCAGCCATCCTAAAATCTAAGTTGCATGTCTGTCAGTTTTATATTTATACTTCCATTCTTCCTGTCCATCTGCACCTTGTCCACAAGGCCCCCTCTGCTCCCTTTGTCTTCTGAAAGCTGAACTTGTCAGCCAGACAGCGTTTATCAGAAACTCTACATGTAGGAGCTTGAGCCTCTACTAGACACTCTGCTAGTCAAAGTACCCCCATTGATTCTTTTTTTTAAATTCAGTTTATTGGGGTGATATTGGTTCACAAAATCATCCAGGTTTCAAGTGTACAACTCTACAAAACATTATCTGCACACTGCATTGCGTGTCCATCACCACAAGCAGCATTCCCATTTTCCCCGCTTTGCCCACCTCCACCTACTCCCCTTTCCCTCTGGCTATCACCACACTCTTGTCTGTGTCTATGTATATGTTATTGTATTTTATTTTTGCTTAACCTCTTCACCTTCTTTCATCCAACTTCCTAACCCTCCTCCCCTCTGACAGCTGTCTGTTCCATGTATCCATGTCTCTGTTTCTATTTTGATTGTCAGTTTATTTTGTTCATTAGATTCTACATATAAGGGAGATCATGTGGCATTTGTCTTTATCTGACTGGCTTATTTCACTTAGCATAATCATTTTCAGGTCCATCCATGCTATTGCAAAAGGTAAGAGTTCCTTTTTTGTTAAACACTGAGTAGTATTGCATTGTGTAAATGTACCACAGCTTTTTAATCCATTCATATACACTCAGATGGGCATTTGAACTGTTTCCAGATCTTGGCTATTATAAATAACACTGCAATGAACATATATATTCAATGCATATATTCCTTTGAATTAGTGTTTCGGATTTCTTCAGATATATTCCCAGAAGTGGGATCTCTGGGTCAAAAGGCAGTTCCATTTTTAATTTTATCTTGCTTCTGTGCCAGTTTTGTAATTTATGTTACAAAACTGTTACCTATAGCCTCTATTTGTCTGGGTTGGATGTGGGAATCTCTCACAACAATATGACATTAGTTCCTTCCTTCTGTGTGCTCAAGGAATTGCTCAGTTGTTGAATTTAAACACAAGCATATACATATATTTCAGATAGACAGTGTTTCCTTCCTTCTCGTCCTTTCAGATTGTGACAGTTGAATTTGACATATCACTTTAATTTCAGACATAAGCTCCAGGCCATCAAATATTAGCAGCAAATCCCCAATTTCAGTGCTATGAGAGGTCATAAGCATCATATTAATTAAATCCTTCATTTTGTAAGATTGGGCACTAAGGTCTGGAAAGACAACTTCTTCATGTTCATATACATGACACCACTGAGACTTTTCTGATAGCTCTTCATTACAATTTAAGTTCATTCTGTTATCTTATCATTTCATCAGTTGATAGACACCTGAGACTAAACTTTTGTCTTTCGTTTGTATATATAAGACTTTTATCTGAAAATGTTTGGACATCACTTTCATTTTGCTAATTCTCACTTTTCACATGGCAAGCATTTGAATACAGGAGAAAATGAATGTCACATTTTTTACTTCCATAATATTGTTACACACGATTTTTAAAAATCTGAATTACAGTTCTCATTAACGTCTTCTTGATTATATCATCATGAACGTGACTTTCCAGTGGCCCACAAAGTGCAAGGTCATCCCCATTCTCGGGTCTTTTCCATTGCCACCACCCTCCTCGCTCAGTCCACCCCGGCTTCCTTGCTGTTCTTCAAACACACCAAGCTCATTTTTGCTTCAGGACGTTTGTACTTTGGTGTAGCCTTTGCCTGAGAGATTCTTCCCAGAGATATCTAAACAGCTGCTTGGTTTTCTTCACATCCTTGCTGTAGGCCTGTCGTC
Source organism: Tadarida brasiliensis (assembly GCA_030848825.1). NCBI lineage: Eukaryota > Metazoa > Chordata > Mammalia > Chiroptera > Molossidae > Tadarida > Tadarida brasiliensis. The sequence goes on from CM061264.1 coordinate 80,332,611, forward strand.
CATGCTATATAAACTGGAAAACATCTACAAGCTCCCCCACCTCTCATGCAGATATTCCTTTCCTCCCTAACCCTGCTTATGTCAAGAACTACATCAAATTCCTCAAGAACTGTTTTGTCAGCTTCTGGCCCCTGCCACTCTAACTACTAGAAATTAGATCTCAACTAAGAAGCTTCCAGGTCAATGCCTCCCTGATCTTATCTCCCCACCACTTAATTCACCTTTCCAAAGAGCTACATTATTCTTCCGGCATGTAATTCTTTCTCCCCAAGAGAGTACCTTTTAATTTTCTCACCTCATCATCAAAGTAGAATGTTGGGCCTGGCTGGTGTGGCTCAGTGGATTGAGCGGCGTTCCATGCACTGAGAGGTCACTGGTTTGATTGCTGATCAGGGCGCATGCCCGGGTTGCAGGCTCCATCGAGGTGGGGGACTTGCAGGAGGCAGCTGATCGATGTTTCTCTCTGTCATTGATGTTTCTATCTCTCTTTCCCTTCCTCTCTCTCTAAAATCAATAAAAACATATTTTAAAAAAGTAGACGTTTGGCTATTTGGTGGTCACAAATTTCTTCAAAGACATTCATTAGCACAGGGTCTTTGCTTTCTATTTTTCAAGCAAAAGGCCCACGGAGGAGGCTTTCTCAGAATGACTAGGGGTATGCTCAAATTAGTTATTTAAATGTAAAGGAGATAGCATATTAAAATATATGCAGGTGTAGCATTTAATTTACTTAATTTTTAAAAGAAGATCCTTTATTTTTATGTTTTAGGGGGCCTCCTGCTTCCTTAAGCTGGACAGATAATGGGCAGGGATGGGTAACTGGAGAAAGCCAAGGGCCTCAGTTGATGGCTCTGAGAAAAGGTGAAGGAGAGATAATAGGAGGGAGAAAACCAGTGACAGCCAGGTGGCTGAGGAGTAGGAGTTCGGGGGGTTAGATATATGACAGCTGCGGGGGAGTGGACCTTAGGAAAAGGGAGAGATGTCCAGAAAGGACGTTAGGGATTACGTTAAAGTGTGTGTAATATAATGTCTTACTTTGCCTCCTCTGAAGAAGCCTTTAGTAAATATCTATGGACAAGCTGGACTGGTAACTGGTTAATTAATCAAAAAAAATATATGGTTGTTGTGTGGATTAAAAATAGGTGAGTTCTATTTTAAATGAAGAGAAAGCACACACTTTGAGGTAGGGCCAAGAGCTATTAAGTTAGTTTGAGTCAACTGATAAAATATCCAAATTATCTTATTTATATAAACTCTAATCATTAAAATTTTTAACTTCTTTAAAGTAGCAAGAGCCCTTAGAAATACCTGCGAAATAACTCAAGTAACAAATAGTTCCTAATAACTCCTAATCTTTAACAGTTGTCTCGCCTACATGTAACTCAACAGCAATATTTTATTTATTTATTTTTTCTACTTATTTTCAGACAGAATGGGAGGGAGGAAGAGAGGGGGAGGGGAGGAAGAGAGAGAGAGAGAGAGAGAGAGAGAGAGAGAGAGAGAGAGATGAAAGAGACATTGACTGGCTGCCTCCCGCAGGACCCAACCAGGGCCAGGGACCAAACTGCACCCGAGGCATGTGTCCTTGACCGGAATTGAACCCGCAGGCCGACGCTCTAACTGCTGAGCCAAACCGGCCAGGGCTCAACAGCAATATTTTAAATATTATTCATGTATTACAAAGCATTCAACCTTGTTTGCTATCTCAGTATAACCAACAGCTCTGTTACTTTTCACACTTCTCATTTCATGGGTTTATGTAATCATTCATTAAATTATACAATCACTGTATCAAGTACAACTGGTATAAGCAGTTTTGGGGTGACATTAATGACTCCAGGTAAGCAGGGAACTCAACTGGCAGCAGAGGTATATCGGTGTCCCCGGTGCTCTCTGCAAGGGTTCGATATGCCATGGTCATCAGGCAGTCTGATACAGACAATGAAAATCAAAGCCAGTTCAGTGCTTCTCGGAATCTGACTTGTATTTCTTTTGGAAAGAAATGGCTTCAGGTTCATCCACTATAATTAGAATTACACAAATCTCCACCTCCGACAACATAGATGATTGAATAAGGCTTTGGAAGTCTATCACTTCTAGCTTTTATACTTGCCATCCAGGCTTCCCATATCTTACAACCAAGTTTTACAAAACACAAATTAACATTACATTTCATTTTGCCACCAGTATTCTACATAAGAAGAGAGATGGTGGTGATAAAAGAACGATTTTCCCTTATGCTTCTAACTTCAGGCATAATTGTCTTTTCTATGTTTCACTTTGATCTCTGTATAAATTACAAATCTTTCTCAGTGTCTCCTGTAGACGATTTTTGAAAGGGCTTGTCTTCTCCTCACCCTAATTCTGGGAGAGGTAGTATGGCATAAAGGATCGAGTGGACTTACTCAGTTAGACAGACCTAAATTTACTCAGTCAGGCAGACCTAAATTTGCATTTATGGAATAATTGCCCTGTGATTTTGGGCAGTTTGAACTTTGCTATCCTCACTTTCCAAATAGGTATTAATATAACCTAGGTTGTAGAGTTGTGAGAATTAAGTGACGTGATATATGTAAAAGGCCTGGCACCATGACTGGCACACAATGGGCATTCGATTCGTACCAACTATTATTAGTAACCCTCTTCCTCAGTCTTTAGGACATCCAATGATGATATTATCAGTTCTCTACGTTTCTGCTCAGAAGTTCACCATTTGAAAATTACCTTGGCAATGTACCTGGCTAGGAAAATAAAAGACAGGATTGAGGACATGAACCCAACTCCTACATCCAACTTACTCAGTGGTTTGCAAACACATTTTGATAACTTGTTTTAAAAGTATTAGTGAAGTGATGCCTACATTCATATCCTTACATGATTTGTATTTTCGTTTTGATTTTTTACTTTTTATGGGTTAAGTGACTCTTCCTCCCAATTGATTCCATTCGAGAAGATGGTTTATTTTAAAGGAAAGTGCCTGGGTTATTTCAAGGGTCTGCAGTACATCAAACATATCTCCAAGGCCAGTACAGAGAGTTCTTCATACACATTAAATAAAGCTTCCAACAGGCTGCATTACTGAGCTCACTCAGCTTGCTCTCCACAGCCAGTTTCAATTTCACTAAAAGGAAAGAATTGATAATTAATTATCTAGGCCATGTAATGAGTTTCCATTACTTGGAATTCAATAAAGCTCTTTCATTGTGACCAGGCTGATCAATAGCACAGAGGGGCTAATAGAAACCATAGATACAGCTGGGATAATAGAATGGCTATAGGAAATTAGGCTGGGTCCCTGGAGCACTCTTTCTTCTCTCTAGGGAATGGAAGCTGCTCAGTAGCTCGTTTTTTTAGAACACTCTGTGAGGCGTTTTGAAATGAGTAGGCTATTGTGTTACTGCACAAGCTAATGGAAATTACCTTTACAAAATCCATATACACTTGGAGCTGGAATGACTGGAGATTATTTAGTTGTATTACTCATGGATCCCCATGCTTTTTAGATGGCCTTTTTTTTTTTTTTGTGCCAAGTGATATCATCTTTATTTTCAACTCCAGCCACCCTATCCCTTAACTGCCATGGCTGATTAGACAAAAAGTGCAACTGACAAAAATGGAGCCAGTCCTTGGAGTAGTGAGAGGCCTAGGCAATTGCCTACAGTAAAAAGATGTGAGGGACTAAAGGGGTCGGGGAGGGGGCAATAGGTTTTCTATGGTATTTTACTCTGGAACTGGGAGTGGAGGTAATTGTTTAAATGGGGGTGGGGCATTAAAGCTGATAGACCCTACAGAGTGTGGACCTGTGAGGAAGGATTAGGGCAATGATGACAACAGATTTATGGGATACCACCCTCCCAAGAGGAAAATCACACATTCCAACATTCCAGAGAGTCCAGGGGGCATAGTTGGTGACTGAGAGTTTGCCTGTCTTAGTGGCAATCTGTTGTGTTTTCCATGTGAATTCTATTTATCTTAACATAACTTAACTCCCTGGTGTTTGCAATCAAAGAATCCTAAGTAGAACTCTGGTCCAATTCCTGAATTTTCTAAGCAAAGAGTAGGTAGTGAGTAGTAGGAGTGACGTGGGAGCATTATAAAAGGTTGATCACAGTTGTGCTGGGGTGAGAACCTGAGTGTGGTAGATTGTATTTTCCAAAGACAACGGCAAAAACATCTCCTATCCTCCCTGCTTTTCTGCAGTGTGAGCTTGCCAGTCCTGTGTCAAGAAGTGGAGTGTATTTCCTCTCTGCTTTGAAGCTGGGCAGCTGTCTGAATGCTGTGACCAGCCGAGTACAGCACAGGTAACACTGCCGGTCCCGGGCACAGTCTTACCTGGCCTGACGGCTTCTGCTTCCTCCCTCTTGGAAGCCCGACTCACGTAAGAATTGTGTCTTTCTTGAGGCAACAGTGCATTGAGAATCCAAAGCCACATGGAGAAATCCTGGATGATGAGACGCTGCCTGGAGAGAGAGAGCAAGAGAGCGAGAGCAGAGAGAGAGAGGCACTGAGGTGTCAGTCACATTAGTAATAAGCCATCTTTTCTTTTTTATTGAATTTATTGCAGTGACATTGGTTAATAAAATTATATAGGTTTCAGGTGTACAATTCTATAATACATCATCTGTATATTGTATTGTGTTCACCACCCCAACTCAAGACTCCTTCCATTTATGTTTATCTCCCTTTTACCCTCTTCTACTTCCCCCTTCCCCCTTTTCTTCTGGTAATCACCATACTGTTGTCTGTGTCTATGAGTTGTTGTTTTTTTTCACCCAGCCTAGAAACCCCCCTACCCTCTGACAGCTATCAGTCTGTTCTCTACCTGTAAATCTATTACAGGTTTTGTTTGTTGGTTATTTTGTTCATTAGATTCTGCATATGAATCTATTTTACTTAGCACAATACTCTTATTTTACTTAGCATGATACTCTCCAGGTCCATCCATGCTGTCACAAGTGGTAAGATTTCTTTCTTTTTTACAGTTGAGTAGTATTTCATTGTGTAAATGTACCACAACTTTTTAAAAAATAGATTTTTATTTATTTTTTTTTTAGAGAAAGAGAGAGAGAGAGAGAGAGAGAGAAACATCAATGAGAGAGAGACATCAATTGGCTGTCTCCTACGTATCCCCTACTGGGGATGGAGCCTCTAACCCAGGCATGTGCCCTGGCTGGGAATCCAACCAGTGACCTCTCTGTGCATGGGATGATGCTCAACCAACTGAGCCACACCAGCCAGGGCTATACCACAGCCTTTTAATTAACTCATCTACTGATGGACACTTAGGCCTCTTCCGAAACTTGGCTATTGTAAATAATGCTGCAATGAACATAGGGGTGCATATATTCTTTCAAATTAGTGTTTCGGTTTCTTTGGATATAATCTCAGAAATGAAATCAGTGGGTTGTAAGGCAGTTCCATTTTTAATTTTTTGAGGAACCTCCATACTGCCTTCCACAGTGGCTGTACCAACCTGCATTCCCAACAGTGCACATGGATTCCATGATTCCATTTTCTTCATGTCCTTGCCAGCACTTGTTTGTTGATTTATTGATGATAGCCATTCTGACAGGTGTGAAGTGACATCTTAATGTGGTTTAACTTTAACTTGCATTTCTCTGCTGATTAGTGACACTGAGCATCTTTTCATATGTCAATTGGCATCTGTATGTCTTCTTTGGAGAAGTGTCTATTCAGGTCCTTTGCCCATTTTTTAATTGTTTTTTTTTTTTTTTTTTTTTTTTTTTTTTTGGTGTTGAGTTGTATAAAAGTTTTCAATAAATTTTGGATATTAACCCCTTATCAGATGCATCATTGACAAATATGTTTTCTCATTAAGTGGATTATCTTTTTATTTTGTTGATGGTTTCCTTTGCTGTGCAAAATCTTTTTAGTTTGATGCAGTCCCATTTGTTTATTTTTTCTTTTGTTTCCCTTGCCCAAGGAGATATATCAGGAAAAAATATTGCTATGAGAAATGTCTGAGATTTTTCTGTGTATATTTTCTTCTAAGATATTCATAGTTTTGAGTCTAACATTTAAGTCTCTCATCTATTTTGAGTTTAGAAGGTGGTCTTAATGACACCCCCTGAGTCTGCCCAGACCTCTACACCTTGGCTAAGGCAGCTGACTCAGCAGGGCATAAGCTTTGCGAGGCGGTGTAACAGGGAGACCAGATGGTGGCGCTATTGCTTTTCCCCCAGTGGATACTGCCGGGAAGGGAAGGGAGTGCTCCACCCAAGAAAGATGGCATCTGCAGTATGGGAAAATGACTCAGCACAGGGATCCTGGTAGCTGTCCCTTCAGCGCTCTCTCTGTTCACGTGACTCTAGTCTGCTTCACCCTCCCTCTGCTGGAGCCCAGGGTGAGTGGCTGTGAGAAAAATTTTGTGCATTGGCCCTTTAAGAGGGTGCCTGTGTCTCTGGTGGACTCCTGTCTCTCCCTGATGGACAAAATCCCACTGATTTTCACAGCCAGATGTTATGTGGGCACCTCTTCCCAGCTCTGGTGCTCTGGGCTGTGGAGTCCAACATGGGGTTGAGACACCTCTCAGGGAGAATCTTTGTAGCTGAGATATCCCTCTGGAAGCCCAGCTGGCGCCCCTGGGAGTGGGGTCATCCCTTTTTGTGTCTCTGCCCTTCCTAGTAGTCTCAATGTGGCTTCTTTTGTAAATCCTTGGTTGTAAAACTTGTCTTCAGCTAGTCTTCAGTCGGTTTTTCAGGATGACTGTTCTGTTGTTTAGTTGTCATTCCAATTTGGTCCTGGGAGGAGTTGAGTGTAGCTGCCACCTACTCCGTCACCATCTTGGATTCAAATCTAGTAATAAGCCATGTGAAATGAATCCTATAACCTATCACTTCAGAAGATGACACAGAATAGAGACAAAACTCAGCCAAGCCCTATCCAGATCCCTGACCCACAAAATTGTGAACAGAATGGAATTGTGATTTTAAACTGCTAAGCTTTGGGCTAGCTTGTTATGCAGCAATGGATAATCGAAACACGGGGTCACTTGGCTTTCACGAGCTTTCTGTCCATGGTGCCTCAATTTTATTGAATTAAACTATATTTTTATAAGTACATCCAAACACCTTAGTGAGCTAACATTTTATTTAGTAAATAGAAAAGTATGTGAATGTCACCTTCCAATCATAGGAAACCTTTCAGACAAAGATCCCTTGTGTGACACATGCCATTTCATTGATCTTCATAGAAATGCCACAACAAGAAGGTATCATTACTTCATTGTGATAACTTCGGATGAGCAATTTAATAGGTGGAAATGCTTATGAGAGTGCTCTTAGATGCCCATTCTATAAAACTGACAATTTGTCAGATTCCATTTGTGTTGTAAACTTGTGGTCAGTATCCTACTGGTCAGAGGGAACCAGCTTCCAGTGTTTTCATATCCACACCAACACCTGTTATAGTCTGTCTCTTTGGTTATAGCCATCTCAGTGGATGTGAAGTCATTATCTCATTGTGGTTCTGATTTTCCATTCCCTAATGACTAATGATGTTGATAATGTTGATATGTATTTATTGGTTATTTGTACATCTTCTTTGGAGAAATGTCTATTCAAGTCTTTGCCTATTTAAAATTGGGTTGTTTTTATATTGTTGACTTGCAAAGAGTGTATTTATAGTGTGCCTATTAGACCCTTATCAGATATATTATTTGCAAGCATTTTATTTTTTAAGACATTGATTCTTAACCTTTTTTTTGGGGGGGGGGTGTTATATGCAGCGTTCAAGAATATGAAGCCATTGACTCTTATCCAGCAAAGTGCACCCTTCCATGACATTTTATACATATTTTCAGGGATTTCACAAAGCATCCTGAAGCTACTCCGTGGAAACTCCAAGAGTCTGTGTCTCCCCCCCCCCTTCCCAGGGTTTGCTCTCCTTTAGGATCATGCAGCTACAGTCTGACCATCAGAAATGCATTGCAATCAAATAAAAATATTTCCCTTCGGGCAGGTGGTATGAAGATTCCATCTGTTGACAGAAGAGTCTTGTTGGGAATTTGCCTTGAGTAGGCAATTCTCTATAGGGCTGAGTACACCGAGTCTTCAGAGAAGAGAGAAAAACTGCATGAGATAAGGAGAGATTATTTTTCTGTTTCTGGATGGAGAAGGAAGAGGCAGAACTTCAGGCAACTGAGAAACTGAGTGGGTTGGAGAAAAAGAATTCCCAGGACATATCCTGATGAATCAGAAGTAAATGAATGTTTTCCTAGGGCTAATCAACAGCCCTTGCTTAACTACCTTTGTCATGTCTGCTTCTCAACTTGAGAGAAAAAGATGAAGTGGAACAGTGAGAGCTATTTAAATTGACAACTGAAAGCCAGAGGCTGGAGAACATTTAGACCTTTCTATTTTTCTAAAGCATGTTGCTGGGGAAAAAAAAAAATCATGAATCTGAATACTAATTTTTTGGACATGCAAAGATACCATTTAAGTCAAATTCAATACCTCATGACAAATTTCCTCCCTTCTGTCTAATGGCGTTATCTTTGCTTTTCAAGAATAATCAGAAAAATTGTGTTCATCATTTCAGAATCTATCAGAAATTTCAAGTCATCGCAGAAACTTAGTATTTAAAGGAGTCTAGAATTTAAGTCTTATACTTAATTCCCTTTTCATTATGCCTGGTAAAGGTCATTTAGGTTTTGCTTGAAGGCTCTCGATGATGTGGAAGTCACCACCTCCTAATAAGCAACCCAACTGAACTGATCTTTGGGCAGTTCTAACTCTTAGAAAATTCCTTCTTCACTGAGCTGAAATGAGCTTCCATCTATTAATACTTCTGTTAGCACCACTAGTTATGCCATTTGGAAACAGAAGTATGAAAACTGTAGATACTCTTTATGTAGCACATCTCTAAGCCAAACACTTATGTAGTAGGTACTTTATATTATTATTCACTTGCAATTAATCATTGCAACTTAGGGAAGTAGGTGTATCTTTCCCATTTAAGAGGTAAGAATTGAGAATTGAATTAATGGCTGAGTGAATATAACTGAGAGACTGGAATTTTAACCTTGGTCTATTTGATCCCCAAGTCTAAGTGGTTTCCACCCTGTAACAATGTCTCTCTAAAAATGATTAATTGTTTGTTTGTTTTTTTTACCTGAAAGGTTTAAATAATAGAAGATAATGCTATTCTCACTCAGCAAGCAAATAGCCTAAGATTCTTCTAACAAAAAGCATATATTGCATATTTCTTTCTTGTTGCAAAGTTCTGTGCCAGATACTCTAAACAACATTATTTTGAGTGGGAATTAATGAATGGACTCTTAAAGGATGAACTCACAACCCAGTAGCCACACAGACAGTAACACTGTAAAGGGCTACACTAATGGAAATAAGTGGATTATGAGGATAAATAACCAGGTGTATTGTGTGTTTTGTCTTTGCATTTATTTTGTTAGTTCATACTTACTTTTTCTTTTCTCTATTTACAAATCAAGGTCAGTCTTTTCTTTCTTTATGTATTTTACTGCTCAAAAATTATTAGATATCTAGTTGTTAGCCTGACAAATGGTAACATCTTTGTTTTTATTTGTTCTGGTGGTCAACTAGATTTAAGTACAAACAAGCACCCTGGAAAATTTCTATTTGTCAATTGGGTTTGACTTGCATCAAGGCAGATGCTTCTAGAGATATAGAAATGGATTTGAAGAAGTCTCCATTCCTAATGAATAGAGTCTGTGGAGGCAATAGAGCCAATGAGGTCTCACTTTTTATCCACGGATTTTTAAGTCTTAAAAATTAGTTTACTCATATTGATAGTTACAAAGCAGGCTCTTGAATGATTCGTGCTGTGTAACTGTAATTGGGGCCTTGAAGATTTCTACAATGACCAGGCATAGGATTTTAAATAGACTTTCTCTGGATTCCACATCTTGTGATGTATATTGGGGTCTTCATACTAGATAAGGGACATTGTATGAGTCCACACTAGAATCTTATAGAAACAAGAGGGTACATTGATAATATATCTATATCTGTATCTATAATTCATGCCTTTGTGTCTTTTATGAGCACATTTTTAAACTTTTGAGTAGAAATTAGTTCTTCACTATTTAAACAATGTTTTCTAAAACCTTTAAGGACCTTTTAATACCTTGTTATTTCACAGACACAGTGAGGGTGTAAAACCTGTGTTTTTACTAAGAAGGCCCAATATTGGTGAACAGGAAATTGAGGACTAGGTGCCCTCTAAGTACATGGCACAGACAATGGATGCAGGCTGCCTCTGCGTTTGCTCTGGATCCCTCAGCTCTGGGCAGGCACTTTAGCAGGGCCCCACAGACTGGGCTGGGAAGGCAGTGGGGAAGGTGAATCCTTTACTGCACAGGTAGGAATGAAAGGGGGAAAAAGAGCAAGGCACATGGTAAAATCAGTTAAATCTCTGTTTAAATATATATTTAAGATTGTTGGTGCCCTGGCCTGTTTGCTCAGTGGTTAGAGCATCAGCCCAGGGAGCAAAGGGTTGCGGGTTTGATTCCTGGTAATGGCATGTGTCTGGGTTGCAGGTTCAATTCCTGGCCTCGGTTGGGGTCATGCAGGAGGCAACCAATTGTTGTGTCTCTCTTACATCCATGTCTCTCTCCCCCCCCCCCCCCCCCCCCGCCGCCGCCCTTTCACTCTATCTGAAAAGCAATGGAAAAATATCCTTGGGTGAAGATTAACAACAACAACAAAAAATTGTTTAAAAATACTTTGTTTTGGCCCTGGCTGACTGGTGTGGCTCACTTGGTTGGCGTGCTGTCCAGTGTACCGGAAGGTCCCATGTACCAGAAGGTTGTGGGATTCATTCCTTGTCAGGGTACTTACCTAGGTTTCAGGTTCAATACCCAGTCGTGGTGTGTACAGGAGGCATTCGATTGATGTATCTCTCTAACATCGATGTTTCTCTCTCTCTCTCTCCCTTCCTCCCTCTCTAAAATCAATTTAAAAAATATTTTGTTTTGGCCTGTTATAAGAGAACATTGTAATGATTCCTGGGGCTGCTCAAGCTGCCTTTGAGATATTGTTGGTAAATGATTACTTTTCATTAGTTATTATTAATTTATTTATTCTGTCAATATTACTGAGTGCCAGATGCTGTCCTAAGTCTGGAGTTCTAGTGATGAACAAAATTAGCATTGTCCCTATCTTTATGGAAATTTTATAAATAACCAAATAGTATAGGCTTTTATTTTAGAAAGTAAGAAGTAACCAAATTTCAGATAAAAAGATAGTTTTTGTTTAAATAAACCTTGCCTTTGAAAAGCTACCTCCATGCAGTGCCATAATATCATAGTATTTTAGGATTAAAAAGGTCATTTATATGTGCAATAAATATTTATGATCTGCTATTATTACTAAGCAGTGCTAGAGTCTCAGCTAATATTACAGGGGTCAAGATATACTGGTCTGGTGCTTGCCCTCTTTCCTGGAGGATGGGGCTATGTACCTGTGCCCTGCTTCAGTTTGTGTTGACCTTGTACTTGCATCTCTGAGGGCTGCACGCCTCCCTGTGATGTCTGAATTCTGGAGAAAGCTTTACTGTAAGCTCCAGGTATTCACAACAGGTTGTTGCATCTGGATTGTGGTGGCAGAGTGGAGGAGTAGCTAATAGGAGGGGAAGAAGAGAAGGAAGTCTTCAAGTTTACGTATCTTTTCTCTCCCTTTATAAACAAATTACCAAAGCTCCAGAGAGCAGAAGGCACAGACAGTGACAGAGGCAGGCCTTTCAGTTCCCACCTGAGTCACCTTTCTATCTTACCTTCCTTGTGTGTGGGCCATTACAGAATTTCTTTGGAATGGAAAGTGTCTACCTTGATACAAGGAAGGTCTTTGTCTCTCATTCACCACTGCATCCCCAGTGCCAGGATAGTGCCTGCTATTTAGTAGATTCTCAATATATGTTTGTGGAGGAATTAATAAATGAATGAAATAAAGGCTATTTATCACAATTAAGTATAGCTTACAGGATATCGTGAAAAAGTCAGTTGATCCAGACTTGCCAAGAACATACAAAATCAAAAGGCACATGGAATTTAGTGTCTTGTTAGTCACCAGGACCCTTTCTGCTGCTTGTATCTCTAGGTTAGAACAGCAAGGGTCACAGTGGAACTCCATACAATCAGAAGTCATTCAGTCCCAGCCAGTTTGGTTCAGTGGTTAGAGCGTTGGCCCATGGACTGAAGGGTCACAGGTTTGATTCCCAGTCAAGGGCATGTCTGGGAGGTGGTTACAGGTTCAACCCCTGGCCTTGGTTTGGGTCGTGCAGGAGGCAACCAATAGATGTGTCTCTCTCACATCAATGTTTCTCTCTCTCTCTCTCTCTCTCTCTCTCTCTCTCTCTCTCTCTCTCTCTCCCTCCCTTCTACTCTATCTTAAAATCAATGGAAAAATATCCTCAGGTGAGGATTTTTTTAAAAAGTCATTCATTTTGCCAACTCCAACAGGCAGTTGGCCATGTGCCCAAGGGGTTCCAGGGGAATTTCCTACAAATAGATTCTTATTAAAAAACACTCACATGCGTTACAGAGGTGAGTCCAAAGGGTGGTTTAATTTATGTCTGTACCCTGGCCCGCAGCCTCTTTTCACAGCTGGACCAACACAACAGTACATAAGTGAAATCCCAGAATGGAGTAGGTTGCCTATGAAAAGACGACGTTGTCTAGCTAGAGAGCACCACTGACAAATAGGGCAGAGAGTTGAGAAAGCAGAGGTGACTCAGTTTCCTCAGGACGCCTACGCTTGCACTTGAAGAATCCGTGTTTTAATTTTGTTCCTCTTATCCCATGATCCCAAATGAAGTATTTCTTGGCATGTGTGCTGAAGAGAAAGGTTCCAGCATGTCCCATTTACCACAGAATATTCCAGGTTTATTTCAGCACCATTTACAGAAGCCAAAGAATGTTTGGGGTTATGAATGGAGGCAGTTAAAGAATGGCCTATTATTTCTGCATGTAAGTTAGCTGAACATAGACACTGTGAAATGTCTTTCAGAAAGGAAATATATTTCCCCTATCAAAGTTATATAATGAGCTACAATTATACCCAAAGGCAACTGGACTTGATTTTCATAAATAATAACTTAGCATGCACCCAAGCATCCTTCAAGAGACTGAAGCAATTTGGACTTGAGGCAAGACAGCTGTCTAGATAAATGAGTGATAGAAGTTCTGATTCCAGGCAAATAATTAACTGGTTTGAACACCTTAATGTTGCTTTGATAGAAGAAGCCTGGTTTAAGTGTTAGAAAATGGAATCTCCTGGGTCTGTTGTGCTAGAAACAGCCTGTATGACTTTAGGTGCCGATGTCTTAGTTTCTTTAGCTACACGATGGAAATAATAACCACACCAAGGCTGCCTATTATGGGTTGAATTATAATCCTCAAAAAGATATATTGAAGGTTTTGTCTCTAAAACTGTGAATATAACCTTTTTTTTAAATAGGGTTTTTGAAGATGTAATCAAGGTCACTAGGGTGGGCCCTAGTTGAACTGAACTGCTTTCCTTATACGAAGAGGACAACAGGGCCACAGACACACAAGGAAAAGGCCAGATGACTACAAAGTCAGAGGTCGTGCAGCTGTAGGCCAAGGGCGGTAAAGATTGAAGGCCGCCACCAGAAGCTGGGAAGGCGCGAGGAAGGATTCTGCCCAGTCTCAGAGGGAGCACGGCCCTGAGGTCACCTCCATTTCGGACTTCTGGCCTCTAGAACTGTGAGAGTATAAATTCTGTTGTTTTAAGCCACCCAATCTGTGGTCATTTGTAATAGCAGTCTTAGGAAACAAAGACGCCACCTAACTCACATGATATTATGTAGTTAAACAAATGATAATATATGTGAAAAATGTTCTGGCATCTATTACATCAGGATACACTGCTACGGAAATACAAAGACGACTTTAACTTTTAAAATCTCAAGATATATTTACAATGTACCTCTCTAAAGCAGTAGTGTTAAGGAGAAGCTAAATTTAAAACTCAGTTAGAAAAGCTTTTTATTGTTAAAAATAGTTCAAAACAAGATTTTAATTTAAAATAATTATCTCCAGTAGAACCTTAAAAATCCAGCAGTTCATAAACATTCTTGAACAGTGCATTTTCTGCCTTCTTTCATTTTTATGTGTTTAAATAATTTCTTTGCCTGGGTACATGAGTTTTTTCTCAAGGAAGCTTGAGTATCTTATTCGTTATGCTCAGAGTGTTGGCTTTCCCACAGCCTACCCAGTAACATAGCAAAACTTAAAAAAAATTTTAATGAGATATAGCCACAAAAATCTCGTAGTAGGTCTGGGGCTCCATTCATCATCCCAAAACAACCACAGAAGCGAAATGTAATCACATTGTAATCATTTTGAAATATAATCATATTGTAATCATTTTGCAATGATCTCTGTTCATCTAAAAGAGTGGTTGCCCTGGCCGGTTTGGCTCAGCGGTTAGAATGTCGGCCCACAGACCAAAGAGTCATGGGTTCGATTCTGGTCAAAGTCACATACCTCACTTGCAGTTCGATCCCCATCTCCGGTCGGGGTTGTGCAGGAGGCAACCAATTGTTGTGTCTCTCTCACATTGATGTTTCTCTCTCTCTCTCTCTCTCTCTCCCTCCCTCCCACTCTATCTGATAAAATGGAAAAATATCCTCAGGTGAGGATTTAAAAAAAAAGAATGGTTAGTCCAAAATGACACATTCATCATGTCAAAAATTATGTTGGGCTTTAGAAAGTATTGTGGTATATTGCCCCTTCTATCTATGTGTATGAGAGGAATGGTTATTGTTTTATAATATAAATTATTATGGTTAGTAGTTTCTATTTACTTTTCAGGATTTCCTTGAACTTGAACTGATATGAGCAGGAGACCAGAGAGAGTTAAATGTATCAGACTGAAAACTCAGAAACTTTAGAGGTCACCTGGTTCAAATCCTCTCATTTTACAGATAAGGGAAGCAGAGCAGAGCTGTTCAGTGACCTGTTGAAGGTTGCATAGGGATTTGGTGACAGATCAGAATGCCATTTGCCTGACTTTGAGTCTGGTGCTCTTTCTTCTCTAAAACCACAGTGTCATTCAGACTTGGTATTATTACAGTTACTGGATCGCTCACTAGCTATGTGACCTTGGATAAGTCTATCAAATTCTCTTAATATGTCTTTTCTAGTTTGTAAAATGGGAATAAAAAACAGGCTGGTGAAACCTGGAGCGTAGCCAAGAGAGAAATGCCGGGGCCACTGAGTAGCACCCAAGCTGGAAAAAAGCTCAGCTTCCCACTGCCCATTCCCACGCCCCATCCATTGTTGTCTTCTCTGTCTCAGACATGGCTTTCTGGGCATTTCTTTTTTGACCTCAGAGACTTGCGTAGGACCCTTCTTTCTGTGCTCTGGTCCTTAGGGTTGTTCCTGTGCATCCTTAACTCTGCTCCAGTTGCCCGATGATGGGACTGTGGATCTGTGACTGCAGGCACTGTATCCCATTCACTATTATACCTTAGCACTTGACACGGGACTCTGAGACTCAGTAAGCGATCAATGCGTGAGTTGTTTTGTGCACAACTTTTTGGGGTACATGTTTTAGAGGTACATATTTTCATGGAAGGAATTCCATCCTTTCCGCAGCTGCTACCAGTGTAAAGATTAGATGAGCTCTCACACCTTGTGTGAGCAATGTTTTCCCCAGTGATTTTTTTCCTTCTCTTTCATGATTAAGTTTTGCTTATGATACTGATAAATTGGATTTGCTTGTATTACCTGAGCACATACTGACTCAGGGTGGAGGGAGAGTAGGGAGCGAGGAAAACGATAATTTCACCAGAGAACGTTCAGTTTAGAATCACATCTTTACTGAGCATAAATCCCAGTGTTCTCAATTGATGTAAATGAACTAAGGATCTCTGAAGTGTGAGAAGCAGTTGTAGAAGAGTTGAAAGGACTCCGAGGTTGTTGTCCAACTGTCTGGGTCTGAGTCCGTGCTTCAGTTTCTTATTCAGAAGGCAGAGATAACAATATCCACGTCACAGAATTTTTGTGAAGAACGAATAAGAAAATGTTCATGAACACACTGGGTAAACGGTGGAATACGACATGGATGTAAGATGTATAACTGTGAGATCCATACTAAACCAGAGGACGACTACTAATTCCTCTGCTTGCTTTAGTATCCAGGACCAGAAAATAGAGGAGCTGGCATTTAATCTCATTAGGAACCAGGAAGCTGATGACAGTGTACTAGGGCTTGCTCAGCCACTGATGCTCAGTGACTGCTGGGGTGCTGCAATGGCAGCTCAGGGTGCAGAAGGGTCTGAAAGGGACCAGAAGAACAGGGCAAGGACACGCATTGACTGCTGGAACATCTGAGGCTAACAGTGGAGCTGTGAATGAATAGTGGTGCTTTTTCTCTAATCCTAGAGCTCTGTTCTAACGTGATTTTCAGAGGATCAAAGTCTGAAATTCTCGAATTATTTATTTTCAATGAATCTTTCATCTGGGTCTTCCCTGAGCTGTGAGTCTGGGTCCATCCCAGGATACACGTAGTTGAAGGAGATACTACCCATCTCACTTGCCCGAGAGATTCACTCTGACTTAGTGTTGTATACAGAGCTCTCCTTAGGGCACCACACATGGAGCCAAGGCCCCTGTGATTTTCAGAGGCAAAAAAACATTTTTAGCTATTGATAGAACATATTTGGCGAACGATACCATGTAATCAACTTCAAAACCTTACAACCTCACACGAAAACAGAATCTCTTCCATGTTTCACACCCAAGGATACCTGAGTCCTTTTGACCTGATTTCCCTTCTGGTGTTCTTAAGTTTAACCCACTGCTGTCATCAACACGAGCACACATACTTGGCATAAAATGCTAAGGATACTTGGCTTATTTAGGCCACGATATAGAACTTCCTGTCAGTGAGGAGGCTGCACAGTACAGGACCGAATGCAGGCCATCCTTTGACAAAGGGTATTCCTTTGTCTTCAGGTTCCTTAGTTGCAGACACATACTGAGCAGGTGAAATCCCATCAGGATTGAGAAAGGAAATACATTCTTGCTAGACTATTGCCCTTTTCTATTCAGGCTTCTATCTTCAATATCTCCTGTGTTGAAGAACTTACATTAATCATCTGTCTTCCATTTAAAGGGATATTTACAAACAGTACGTTTTCTGATTCCTGAACCAAATGCACCATCAGCAAACCCACATCCAGAGTTAGAGTTACAGTGTCCCTGAAATAACTTGGAAACCTTCAGCTGCTCAGGGTCCTGGAAAGCTTATGCCCTTGGTACCTCTTGAGAAATAGTCACTGGGTGGAAGCTGCAAGAGAGTGAGGTGGGAAGCAGAGAGAATAATTTGCCCATAGGTTGAATTATAACCTACGGTAGTTGTTCTGCTCTCTGTAGAATGACACCTTGGAGGAAGTTCAAAAATTCTGTCCCTCAGCAGTGACTGTGGTTCCCAGCCATGGGCACAGAGAATAGACGCTGCTGTGAGCTGCGAGGAAATCATTCTACTGAGACGTTTGCCACTGCCACTTGCTCTTGGTTTATAAGGTCACAGGGAGGATTTTCTTTGTTATCTCACTAATCTCTCTTTCAATCTTTAGAGAACATGAACGTTCAGGGAAGGTTTCCAATATATTAAAACTAATGTTTTATTTTTTATTCTTTTTACAGACAGCTCACTAAATATTTTAGAACCAACAGAGAACCTAAAGATTGTTTTATTCCCCAACCCCCTCTTTTGTTTTGTTTAGAAAACCAGGTAGGTTTCAGTATAAAGACTGTTACATTTCTCTTTCCATATATTTGACTAATCATTATATAAAGACATTTTCCCTCTAACGTGACGGGTGAAACATTATAGATTTCAGAAAACAATATTTTTGGAATATTGCATATGATTTAATGATTTCAGTTATGACTTAATATTTGAGTAATGTCATTACTCTCCAAATCTCCCATGATTACAATTTAATTTGTCAGAATTTACTCACTAGCCATGTGCCTCAGCATAAGGGAAACACTTGGTCTGTTTAGCAAACCTTCTGTCAGAGCACAAACGCAAGGAGCTCGTGGCTGCTGCTCAGTGTTTCGGTGTGGGAAGGATGTGCCATATGATGCAAGGTGGCTCCTGACAGCTAAGTCAGCAAAGAATTTTGTTTTGCAGAATTGTGTTTAATAAGAAAGAGTTTTGATAAATAGTGTTGTCTCAGATGGATTAAACTATTGATTTACCAATACAGTTCCTATCTCGACCCAAGGGGACACTGTTGATGCCACTTAGAATATTACATACTCTCTGCCATATGCATGTTGTCTAGCCCATGCTTCAACCCTATCACCTTTCAGCAGATTGCTTTAGACAAGAGATCTCATGGGCAAGGAATCTGCAATGCATATAAGCTTACTTGCTGATTTAATACAAGAGAGTCCTAGACATTGACCTTGTCTTGAGTTATTCTAACTTGGCAGGGCTGTAACACTGCAAAGACCTGCAAATCCCTTTTTAACAAGGCTACCTGAACCAAATGGCCCCAGTCCAAATACATGGAAATTTAAAGATGTCCAAGAGATCAGTGGCTTACAGTATTAAAGAGTAGACACTGCACTTAACTCAGGTCTGCTGATTTATCCAGTCAAGGATTGTGTCTCCAAGCATAATAGCTGCTCTGTTACCACTTTATAAATTGCTGTGCATATTATTTTAGTAATGAACTGGGAGAATGCATTCTGTTTGAAAATGTTAAAGATACCAAATGCCCCACTAAAATCCCAGATGTTCAATTATTTGAAAGAAATTATTTCTCCTCTAAGCAGGTTATATTTTTAATTTTTCCAAAAACAGCAGGCAGGATGGATGTTATGATGTCCACAGAGCCCGTGGCCCTTGAAGCACCCACAGGTATTGCAGGCCAACCAAGGCGGTTCTCAAGGCAAGAGGCAGGCCAAGAACGGGATGCAGGTGCTCACAGTTCTGCTTACAGTCCTTTCTTTCATCAGAAAAAAAAATCCTATAATTTTCCAGGGTGAGAGGGAAATTGGCAATACCTATCAACTTGGCACTAAGTAAATCTAATTTGGCAAGATTTATAAGGTACCCAGTGCAGAACTGATCATATGTGCACATGATGTACCGTGTCTAAAATGGCAGCCTGATGCACTTTCTGCTACTCTTAATGATGGTGTATTGAGCACAGTGCCTTGTGAATTTTGCATGGGGAATTTCCCCTTGGTAAACACATCATCTACATTGTGATGTGTTGAAAGTATCAGTTGACTAAACCATGGGAAAGGAGATATATATATATATATATTTGCTTCTGCATCAGGCCATATGAATATAAACACTCTATAGTTGTATTGCATGTAGTTTTCTTCCAGTATGTGATAGGCTAAACAGTCCTGTTAAGAAGAAGAAGAAAAAAAAAAAGTAATGGGTGCAAATAAAGAACTAAAGAAAGGCAGAAGCAAGGTTATCAGGATAGGCAACTCGAGACGAGTCCTGGGGGTGAGCTGCTACTGTGTGTATTCTGGTGCCTTTCTTGAGCTGAGCGCCAGCTTCCTCATTGTAACATGATCACGTTTCAGTGGCTGATTTCTCAGCGTATGTGTAGCCTAACTTCTGTTAGCATAGTTAAACCAGAATGAACATACAGACAACCTTGAACTTTACAATTCTGTGTACTTACATTTTGTCCATCTATTTAATCTATTAGAATTTTCAGATTTAAGCGTGCCCATATTTCATAAAGACAGATAATTGTGGGTTTCTAAAGGAGGTGTGTGTGTGTGTGTGTGTGTGTGTGTGTGTGTGAGAAAAGGTGTTTGGGGAGATATTAATCGTTGAGTTCAAATGAAGAGAATGTGCTTTTATTTTGTGCTGGCAGGCATTCCACCAAAATGAAATAAAGGTGTAACTGGTTCACTGAATAATCTGGACTCTGTAGGGTACAAACATAAAACAATGTAATTTTCCCTTCAAATTGTGTTTTCAGTTCCTTCAAGCACCTTCTATGGATTAGTTCTTTCTTTGCCCCTGGACGAACCCTTAGGCAAGTCTTACCTTTCAGATGATGAACAAATGATCCCTTGTTTGAAGATTAGAATTTCAGCCTGATCTAATAATCACACAACTCCAGTCCAGTCCAGAATATTAATCAAGACTTCAACTGTATATCCAAGTAAATCTTCTTCCTTCCCCCACCTTGGGCCTGACCCAGGCATGAGATCCTGGAGTGCAGGGAAAGGTCAGGGTCATTTCTTCAATATTTCCAAGCTGTGGTTTTTGACCCCTCTGGCTTTGGAGGAGATGATGAGGGAATTAATAGGGAAGGGCAGAGTCTTCTCTACTTGATACCTCTGTGATCTGCCATTGGTGCCACCTAGACGTGACAGATGTCCAAAAGAGAGTCTATCTTTTGGGCAATTTTGTGGATTTCTAGGGAATTCAATTCCTTTATTTCAAGTAGTCACAATTATCCCTTCAGCTCCTGTGCTTCTTGCAACCCAGCCCTCTGCAGGGATAGAAACTAGACTTACTGGTTCAAGAAAGAGCTGGAGGAAGGTTTAGAACTAGCGTTAGGGTTAGGCAAGAGCAAAGAAACTAAATGTGCCCCTGACTTCATCACCCATTTCTCAACCTAAGGAGGCCTGAGCTAAGGGAGCTTTTTTTTTTTTTTTCATTGTGGTAAGAACATTTAACATGAGATCAACCCTCGTAATACATTTTTAAATGCACAATACACTATTGTTCACTATAGGTTGTACGGAAGACCCCTAGAACACATCCTTCTTGTATAATTTAAACTTTCACACTGGATAAGTCTTCATAGTTTCGATTATTTCTCTGAGTGACACTAACATACTTAGCCTGGACAATTTTTTTAGTGCCCAAACTAAGAGACAAGTTGTATATTATCTAGAAGTACTTGGTAGGTACTGTGTCCTAATTCATATTTCCTTTGAGTCAAAAGGAAGAGTTGCATTTTATATCCTATTTTAACTGTGAAACCATTAGACCACGTAGATTAAGGCTCTTAAGGTACACCTTAAAGTTTGAACACCCTCTTTCCCACATCCTTAATTAAACGTCACCACCAATGATGCCATCACTATTTCTGCAAAGTAAGCCATTTCTGTGCTTTCTATTGGGCTAAGACCATGTCTCTGTGAATTCCCAATGGTCACTGAGGAAGGAAATAAGGATTCCCAGGAGATATGAATTTGTCAGAAATATTTTGAAAAGAGATCAGGGGCCTGGTTCTACAGCTCCTTTCTCCTCCTGTCATCTTCTAGGGTGACTTGGAAATGAGTAGCTGCAGTGAGACAGCACATTGTTTGAATGCCTTGGAAAAGGGACATTTCTAATAATAACACAGGGACTAATGACTTTCACATTAATTAATGAAAGTGACAGTAGTTGAATATTATTCAAATAACATGACTACAAATAAAAACACACCCGGGCTTGCTTGTCACACTGCTGCGCTGAATGGCTCCGTCTGTTAAGTAGCTGGGTGTCAGCCAACAGAATACCTGCAGCGCTTCATCAGTAATAATACCTCATAGTTCACCAGTCAGTTTCTGAATAAATGTGAACTATTCTATTATGGCTTTAGGCACAGGAAGTAAAGTACAGACTAGATGTCTATATTTGTGAAAGAAAAGCTTCTCCTGTATTTTCCACATAACTATAAAGCTTTCATTGTTGAGTGTTTTTTCTAACATTTTACTAATGCGGGGTCTGGAGGTATTTAAGATATTTAAGAAGATATTTAATGAGTTGCTTCCAGACTGATCTCATAGAGCAAGGTAGGTCCCTAAATAAACAACTGTTGTAAAACTCTGAGAATATGACTTCTGCGGACACCTGGGCTTTGCTTAGACATCGTGTGCTGGTATATCAATAGGTGCAAATGGCTTGTGGTTGCAACTTGACGTATGCCAACTTTTGCAAGATTCTTTCAACAACTGGGTGAGATTCAATAGGTAGAATCATAGCATTTAATTATACTTTGCTTCTTTTCAGTATATATTTCCTCAACCTGGCACATTTTGACTCTGCATTGCCAGACAATTTTATGGATTCCTCCAACCTAAGGTTTCTTTAGAGCCGAGTTTCTCAACCTCAATACTACTGACATTTTGGGCAGGATAATTCTTGCTGTGAGTGTGTGTGGGGGTGGGGTGTGTGTGTGTGGGGTACTGTCCTATGGCTTGTAGCGTGTTTTGCAGTGTCCCTGGACTCTATCCACTAGATGTCAGTCAGTAGCAACTCTTGCCCAGTTGTGACAGCCAAAAATGTCTCCACACTTAGCCAATGTCCCCTCGGGGCCAAAACCACTTCTTATCCCCCCTGATTTAGGACCACTGCCTTAGAGAGAGGGTCCTCTCTCACATTCAAGGCCCCTGCAAAGAATATTAATAGAACACCTGTGACTCACATATGGTAGCAAACCAGGAAACACCCTAATGGGCCCTTGCTAGAATCAAATTTTAAACTGTTAAATGTGAATGATGCCAATTTTCAGAAAGACGTACTTTAACAGACTCATTGAGATGGGAGATATGGTTTCAACTTTTAAATAGGCAATGACATCTTTGAAAGAGCAGGTGCATTTTAATAACGCTTCCATTTTCGAATGATAACTACTAATCACGACATTAGTACTAATATTTTAATGATTCAGATATTACTGTTAGTAAAATTACTCAGTGAGATGCATGAGTGTAAATCAATCTTTTCATTATAAGAAATGTGAATGACCACATAGAATAAAATGGTACTATTTGGGATTTTGTTCAAGGGCGAAAAACAAATGTAACAGTTACAGGAACAGAGTTAGGGGATAGGAGGAGAATAAAAGGGCAAAGTGACACAATAAATGGTTCAAGAGAAAATGGTCTAAAATGACCTTTTTCTCAGAGCTCCAAGTAAGAATGACGGCTCCCAGTTTAGTCCTGAGAGCTGACGGTTGAGCATGTAGTTTCAAACCTCCCTCTGGTTGAGGAAAGGGCGTTTTAGGGGTGTCTGTGAGCACATTGCCTGTGCTATCTAATTTATTAATCCTTCCCACAAACTTGGAACATTCAGAGCTGCTTTCTTTCTTCAGAATAATGGTAGGTGAAGAAACTGGCAAGCCTACGTCCGGAAATCTGTGGCTAACATCAAAATGAATAACACTGAAAATACATCAAAATGGTAAATCTTCTGATCACTCCCCTGTCCCACCCTCAAGAGCAGTGCAAATCTGCCAGGCTTTGCAGTGACCATTTAACCACTATGAGATTTTTATTCATGACTGTTTGTAGGAAATACTGCTGATATTTTTAGAAACAAGGGATATGTTTAATTAAAAAAAAAACAAAACAGTTTCCCCTTCTTTGTCAAAAGAAGCTGCTTCTCTGTAATAAAGGAAATTAAATTATGCCAAAAGAATGTTTACAGGGTGATTCATTTATTTTCCTCTGAAGCATTTCTGATAATATTTTTTTCAAATAATAGGTGATTAACTTGAATGCGTTCTTATCAGGGCTTTGTGTTGGTCCCTGAATAAATTCTTAGAGGTCTCTCTGCTAAGTATCCCCAGAATTTATCAGACTCTTACAAAGTTATTAGGGCTGAGAGAATGGCTTATGCAATGTGAATAAAAATACTTTATGGGCTGAGATTATAAATCAGTGTTCCCCAACTCACTGTTTAAAAATGATTCAAGAGGCTGGTATTTTATTTTCACATGAAAATTTCATTCAGATACATTCCACTGTTATAGGACCAGGACCTGAAAATCTTGAAACTCAATTTCAAGCCAGGAGTGTGGTTTAATGGGAAACGGCATTACATTTATCATGGGTCAGGGGACGTGAATGCCAGTGCCATCTCCCCCGTGCACTTGCTGAGTGTGGTAGAAAGGGCACTGCCATGTCGCACAGCTGAAGGCTTCTGCTCTCACTTTGGCTTTTATGAAAGACCTGCCCTGTGAGGTACTTGAGTTAACAGTGCTCATTCTCTGAGACTTTGTATCCGGCCAGTTCCTCCTGCCTCTCTGGGGATCCTTGACATAGAATATAGTCTTAGCACCAACTGTATTATTTTACTTTTTTAACTTTTTATTTTGAAATAATTTTAAACTTATAGAACAGTTGGACACATAGTGCAAAACACTCTCATATATCCCTCATCATGGCTATCCCAACTACGGACATTTACTTTGTCATCTTCTTTCTCCCCCTATTCTCATGTGTATATACACCTATAAATGCAAACCTATATCCTATTTCTTCTGAGCCATTTGACAGTAAGTTGCAGACATGGTACTCTTTACCACCAAACACCTTAGTGTGTATATACTAGCTAAGAAGCAAACATGTTCCCTGACATAACTGTATTACAATTATAAAACAAATTAATATTGTAAAATGCTAATATCTAATTTATAGACTTTATTCAAATTTCAGTCATTGTCCCATCTAAGCCTCTTACAGAAAAAGATTGTGGCCGGGATCGTGGGTTGCATATGGTTACTCATCGACTTGACTCTGGAGCAGTGCCTTGATTTGTATCTTGTCTTTCATAACCTTGGCGTATTTTAAGAGTACAGACCAGTAATTTTGTATACTGTCTCTCAATTTGTGTTTGTCTAATGTTTCTTCTTTATTCGATTTACATTAATGTGTCTTTTGCAAGATCCTCATGTAAGCGATACTGTGTTCTCATCACACTGTAATGAGGCCCAGCATGTCATTTCACACTGTTACTGGTGATGATAATTTTGGTCACTTGGTTAAGATTGTGTCTAACAGGTTTCTCCACTCTAAAGTTACTATTTTTTTCTCTAATTAATAAATACTTTGTGGGGAGATATTTTGAAATTATATAGATATTCTGTTCCTTATCAAACTTTTACCCACTGGTTTAGCATCCATTAATGATTGTCGTCTGAAGCAATTATTACCACAATCGTTGCCAAATGATGATTTTCTAACTCCAGAATTTCATCTTCACTTATTAATGCTGAATACTGTTTTCCAGTGAAAGGAACTTAGATCCTTGAAGAATGACCGATTGCAGGGCTGGAGATGGGAAAATGCATGATAAGCTTGGACTATCTTATGAAACAAGAAAGCATGGAGGTTCTCTAAAAAGAATGGAAACCTATATAATTTTATTAACCAATGTCACCCCATTAAATTCAATAAAAAATGGGAACATATCAAAATGATACTCTACTTGACAAATCTTGAACAATTAGAGCACCAAAGAGAACACTTGGTAGAATGCAGTGGGTTATAGCCCATTGAATAAAATAGAAATAATGAGAAAAGGATTCATGCATCCATACTGAATGAATGAAATGGTTGTAAATAGAAAGGTCTTTCTTAGAGTAGAATGACAATTTTCCTTTTAAAGAACCATGGTTTGAAGGGAGGTGTTATCAAGACTTAAACAAAATACGCAAGTCAGAGAAAGACAAATATCACATGATCTCACTTATATGTGGAATTTAATGAACAAAATAAACGGATGAACCAAATAGATCCAGAGGCATGGATGCATGGAACAGAATAACAGATCTCAGTGGGGAGAGAAGGGTAAGAGAGTAACCAAAGAATATATATACATATGTGCACAATCCATGGACACAGACAGTAGTGTGGGAAAGGCCTGGGGTGGGGCAGGGGCTGGGTGGAGAGGGGAAAAATGGGGGACATCTGTAATACTGTTAACAATAAAAACCAACCAACCAACCAACCAACCAACCAACCAACCAACCAACCAAACAAAAAACTCTAGTCAGTAAGCCAGAACTTCATTACCTTCTCAAAAGAGATAAAGAGATCTCCACCTCAGGCTTACTGGGAGATACAGGCACCACTGCTGGAGAGAGCCATGAGGTCTGCAGCGAAATACTTCAGGAGCCTTTTGATGACCAGACTAAAACTCGAGTTTTGTTCTTCCAATGAGAACCACTGCTAAATATATTTTATAAAACTTCACGCTGTAATTTAGAAAGACCTCATGGATGCCTCCTTCCCTGGGGAGAGGTGAAAAGGTCACCACTAGTCAGAATTCTAGCCGTGACTTTGTGTTTGCTACTAACAGGTCTATCTCAAACATTTTGGAGCCTGTGGTAGAAGGCCCACTGATATATGTCTAAATATTTTAAAAAGTGTTATATATCTATATCTATATCTATATCTATATCTATATCTATATCTATATCTATATCTATATCTATATCTATATCTATCTATACATATATCTATATATATAGATATATATAGATATATGTATATAGATATATATATATATTATATATGCACACATATATATATAGCTAAAAAACTTGCTAAATGAATTATGGTCTATCCTATCAGCCTGGAAAATGCACTGTCAGAATTATAAATAAAGGTGTCAATGTATGGCTTTAATATGACTAAAAATGAGCAAAAAAGCAAAGATGTCTGAATTTTATTATTATTGCACATACCGAGTGTTCTCTTGATTGTACAGTGATGTTTCCCCACAGGCTCCAAGGAAAGGACTTTGGTGCAGGGAACGTATTTATCCCAGGAGGTACAGGGAAATTGAGACAGGGAAGGGAGGACAGCCAAAATGTGGGTGTTAGTGAACACCTTACCACTGTGGACAACTGGGCCTCGGTCCCCCTTGCAGGAGTATCTTTAAGTCAAAACAAAACAAAACAAAACAAAAAACCAAAACCTTTGTCTATATTCATGATAAAGTTATTTCTCTGTCATATGTAGTTCAATTATAGGAAATTCATTTTCTAGGCCAAAAGCATGTTTGCGGGTTGATTAGTTTATTTTTCTCTGAAGCATTTCTGAAACTATTTCTCCTTTCTAATAATAGCTGGTTAACCTGAATGCATTTCATTAGTGCCCCTCATTAGTGCAGTTCACATCTAAGAACTATTGTGCGGTGAGACACGGAAGGTGGGGGAATTTATTCATTGACTTTGATGATTGTCTCTGAGAGTATTGAATTTCTGATCCTTTGGGGGCTGTGCTGTGTACTGTCTGAGCAAGATCCCACGGCATAGAAGAAAGATCTCTGGCAGAGAAGCTGGAGGTTCTAAGCCCTTGAGTTTGCAATTGTTTTTCCAAAAAATTGTTTTGCTTGCCTTTTATAATCAAGGTTTTATATATTGTCTTATATCCAGAATAATATGCTAAATGCATTTTGAAGTCCCCCAAATTTGTATTTTCATCAAAGATAAAATTTGAAGTAAATATAAAATTAAAAGTATTATTTCTTCGTGTTTTTAAATTAACAATTTACATGACAAGGCAAATCACAGATTATACTAAATTAACCTCAGTGCAGTAAATTTTTTGTTTGTATTTTAGACTCATTACATCTTTTGATATTTTAAAATAAATATTGTTGGACTAACAGAAAAGTTGCAAAGATAATCAGAGAATTCCTGAACCCTTCACCCATTTTCTCCTAACATTTTACATTACCGTGATATATCTGTCACAATTAAGAAGCCAACATTGGTACATTACAGTGAACTGAACTTCATGATTTATTCAGATTTCACCAGTCTTTCCACTACTGTCCTTTTCTATTTGAGGATCCAATCCAGGATACCACACTGCATTTAGTCTTTATGTGTCCTGTTCTGTGACAGTTTCACAGTCTTTCTCTGGTGTTCATGACCTTGCAAATTTTGAAGAGTACTGGTCATGTATTTTATAGTCTGTCCTTTAGTTGAGGCTTGTCTGCTGTTTTTCTCATGATTAGACAGTGGTTATAGGTTTTAGGGAAGTATACAAGAAATAGAGGCACCTTTTTCATTACATCATGGCAGGGGACACATGCTATCCACATGACAAGCTGGTGTTTGCTATTTTCTCCAGTCTAACTTGACATACCCTATCCTTTGGAAATGAACCACGAAGTTCAGCCCACATTCACAAAGAGGGGGACATGAAGCTTCACTTCATATATTATTTGGAATTCTTTTGTAAGAAAGATTTAGCTCCTTAATTAGTCATTTATTCTATCATTTATTTATATAGGTATGGATTCATGTGTATTTATTTTATCCTTTGGGTTATAATACCTTGCTACATAATTTATTTATTTTTGCCCAATTCTTCCAGCTTTAGCCACTGGGGCTATGTTCAGTTTGTTTTCTGTGTTCCTTGAGTTAACTGCATCCTTTTTTTGGAGCACTTGCTTACTTTCTGGCCCTAAAAAGTAGGGCCGACTTGAAATATTTCTGCTATAGTCCTGGGATCAACCACTCATCCAAGAAGCTCTGGTTCCTGTCTTTGGACAATGATACTGAGAAATCAAGGTTTGGGTATTGGATGTGCTCAATGCTACTGTGGTGTCACTTCTTTTTGGCCCTTTTAGCAAAGTTATGAAATATATGTATGTCTGCCAGCCCATGTATATACATGTATCTCTATCTCTGCATCTGCCATCTGTATATATAGTAAACTGAACATGAGTTAATGTTTCTTACTCTAATCCAGTACAACATGGTTTATTCTAGCTCCCTCCCACCCCTCGGTTGTCTGTAACGTCTCTCTTTGACAGTGAGAACCCTGGTTCTCACCATCCACCATTCATTTATTTATCTGTTAGACTCCAGTACAGCAAAACCTCAATATAATGGACTAACTTGGGCAAAGGGGTGTCCCTTAAAGCTGAAAGTTTGTTATATAATAAAGTAGGTTTTTCAAATGCGTATGTTAAAAAATTGACAAATTAGTTTGTTTACCTGTTTTTACTTATGTAGACACGTTTGTGTAATTAAAATTAAGTATGTATGAAAAGTCTAATTTCACAGAAAAGGTTTCCATATGTATTACTGTAATTTTAAATTTGTACTGAGTAAGTCTAGTAAATGCATGTATTCACCAGTCACCTGGAGTGAACAAACGCACATGGCTGGGGCGTGGCTTAGCTCACGTGGGAAATCGGCCACATGTGTTAAAAGCGCTACAGAAAGTCAGGCCACGAGACAACAGAACCAAATTATCGCAAGGTGCAGTGTGACCACGTGCTAATCATTCCCCCAACATTGTTTAAGAGCGGTGACTCTTGGATTTAAATATGTAAACTATAGTTGCAGACATGTAACATTTATTTATATCGGCAAAATTATTACAGTGTTTTTCCAACATATGGCCTATTCCTAAAATTTGTCAAAAATAACAGCAAATTAATAACAAAAAATAACCAGTTCATTTAATTATAAGCAAAATCTTGGTTAAAAGCATTTAAAAATTAACAGGGTGTTAATTTTCACATATTACATACGAACCGGAAACTTTGTCCATTAAATCCGAAGTCTGTTAAATTGAGGTCCACAAAATTGAGGGTTTACTGTTTATATTTAAGGCAATTTAAGAATTGTTAACTCATTGCATCCTCAGAAACACATTTACCAGTTAGAGTACAGTATTCATGTACGGTTGCTTGTGTTCATAATTAGCCTTACAGTTTCTAGTCAAAACACTGTTTCCAAAGATATTTATAAAGGTCAGCCTTTTATTCTCCATCATCCTCCAAGGTTATTTGTACATCTGTAATACAGTTAGATTTATTTGTCCACTCTGCATTTCATCCTGGGGTCCCTCCAACATCCCATTTGATTTTGCTTGTAACGTTCATGTATTAATGTTCACTCTTTGTGATGTATGTTTCTGTTGGTTTTGGAAAATGCATGGAGCCCACCCCTCTAGGAGCATGGAGTACCGTTCCATTACCATAAAAATTTCCATGTATCTCCCTTTTTAGTCATCCTTTCCCATCTCCCTAACACCTGATAACCATTCATCTCTTTTTATCCCTAAAGGTTTTATCTTTTTCTGATGGATAATTTTATATCTTATATAATATAAAGCTTTTTTTTTGCGTCTGACTTTCTTACTTGACAAAATTCATTTAAGATCTATCTGTTTCATGGGAATTAATAGCTTGATATTTTTGTCCTTAAATAGTATTCTCTTGTATCAATTTAATAGTTTGTTTAATCATCAGTTGGAGGATACGTTGATTGCTTCCAATTTGGGGTAGTTATGAATAAAGCTGCTATGAACATCACATACAGGTTTTTGTGTGAACACAAGTTTTCATTTCACTTGACTAAAATACCTAGGAGCACAATTGCTGATTGAAGGCTAAGTCTATGCTCAACTTTATCTTAACCTGCGAAACTGTCTTCCAAAGTACTTCTATCATTTTGTCTGCTTATTAGCAATGATGACAATCTTTGTTGCTCTGTATCCTCTCCAGCATTTGATATTGTTAGATTTTTTTTCTTCTATTCTGATATATATAAATTGGTATCTAATTGTGATTTTAACTTTCAATTTCCTAATAAAAAATGACTGAGAATCTCTCAAGTGCTTATTTGGCAATATATTTACCAACTTTTGGTGAAGTGTTTGTTCAGATCTTTTGCCTATTCTTGTTTTCTTATTGTTGAGTTTAAGAATTATTTACATATTCTGGATGCAGAACAATGCTGCTATGAATAGTGTGCAAACATCTACTCAGGTCCCTGCTTTCAGTATATTCATAGGTGAAATTGCTGAATCATATGGTAATTCTAGTTTTTAATGTTTTGAGGAACAACCATACTGTTTTCCATAGTGGCTACACCATTTCATTTTTCTATAAATAGTGTACAAGTGTTCCTACTTTTCTACCTACCCATCAACACTTGTTATTTTTTGTTGGAAGTTTTAAATAGAGTGATAAAGGAAAGCTTTATTGAGTAGGTATATTGAGTGGCAGTCTTAAGAAAGTGAGGGAATGTGCCATATGGATATCTGGTGAAGGATAGGACAGAGAAGATAGAAAAGAAGGAGGAACAAAAATGAAGAGTCCCACAGACCAAGAAAAGAGAAGAAAAATATAATGATCAACAGAGATAAAATTAATATTAATAAATGTTTGTTGATTTATCAATGTGGAGCCATCAGTGAGACCTTGACAATATCTATTTGTTGGAGCAGCATAAGCACGAACTCCATTAGAGTGGATTGATCCATGAGTAGGTGTGCCCACGTAGGGTGTTGACATTTTTAAATGAAGTTTGGGCTGGTTTTTATCTTTCATTTTGTTTAAGTGGTATATCACATTTATTGATTTGCGAATATTGTACCAGCCTTTCAACCCTGGGATGAATCCCACTTGGTCATGGTGAATAATTTTTTTGATATATTGCTGGATTAATAAATGGTGTTGGGAAAATTGGACAGCTACATGCAAAAAAAAAAAAAATGAAACTAGACCATAACTTAAACCATACACAAGAATAAACTCAAAATGGATAAAAGATTTAAATGTGACTCGTGAATCCATAAAAATCCTAGAAGAAAATGTAGGCAACAAAATTTCAGACATCGTACGCAGCAGAATTTTCACTGATACATCACCTAAGGCAACAGAAACAAAGGAAAAAATGAGCACATGGGACTATATCAAGCTTCTGCACAGCAAAAAAACAAACAAAAAAACAAACAAAAAAAACACATCAAAATGGAAAGGGAACCCACTGTATGGGAGAGCATAATTGCCAATGATACATCAGATAAGGGGTTAATTTCCAAAATATATAGAGTGCTCATACAACTCAACAAAAGGAAGACCAAGAACCCAATTAAAAAATGGGCAGAGGAGCTAAATAGACACCTCTCCAAATACAAATGGCCAAGAAACATATGAAGAAATGCTCAACATCACTAATCATCAGAGATGCAAATTAAAACAACGATGAGGTATCACCTCACACCTGCTAAAATGGCTGCCATCAACAAATCATCAAACAACAAGTGCTGGTGAGGGTGTGGAGAAAAGGGGACTCTAGTACACTGCTGGTGGGAATGCAGACTAGTGCAACCACTATGGAAAACAGTATGGTGTTTCCCCCCAAAATTAAAAATTGAATTGCCATTTGACCCAGTGATCCCACTTCTAGAAATATATCCTAAAAAGTCTGAAACACCAATCAGAAAGAATATATGTACCTCTATGTTCATAGAAGCACTATTTACAATAGCTAAGATCTGGAAACAGTCCAAGTGTCCAGAAGTAGATGAATGGATAAAAAAAAAGCTGTGGTACATATATCCAATGGAATGCTATGCAGCTGTAAGAAAGAAAGATCTCTTATCCTTTGAGACAACATGGAGGGACCTCGAGAGTATTCTGCTAAGCAAAATTAGCCAATCAGAGAAAGACAAATACCACATGATTTCACTTATCTGTGGACTATAATGAATGAGGTGGGCTGATGAACAAAATAGACCCAGAGACATAGAAAGGAGTATGGTTCAGACTGACAAACCTCAGAGTAGGGGGGTAGGGGGGATGGATGAGATGAACCAAAGGACTTATATGCATGTATGCATAAACAATGGACATAGACAACAATGCTCGGGGGGCAGGATGGGGGGGAAAAAGAGAAACATCTGTAACAAAAATAAATTGATAAAAATTGGAAAAAAATAAATGAAGTTTGGTTGTAAAAGGAAGGCAGTGATAGTGAGATTGCTGGGGTGACTGCCAGCTGAATACATTTTTAAAGATAGCAGTCTTGAGCATGTATACATGTTGAGGGAAGCCAGTTGAGAGGGAGAAGTAGTGACAGAGATGTAGAAATGAGAAGATAATCAATGGAGTGAAGAGGTCTCTAGGAGAGTGGGAGAGATTGTGATCCAGGTAATGAACTGTCTTTGATGGCAGGTGCAAGGAGGAGACGTTGGGTGTGCTTGAAGGGAATCTCCATAGCAGGCATTTAATGGTCTTTTGATGATGATGTCTATTTCATTGCTCAGATTAATAGCAGTGATGATGGGATTGGGTATTTAAGATATGGAGACAAAACATTTGTGAGCTTCTGTGGAGGCCTGACTAGAAAACAACAAAAAAAAAGAAAGGATTTGTGAGCAGCATTGAGAGTACATTTGAGGATCAGAGACCATAAATAAATGTTTGTGCCAGCTATTTAATACAGAATTATGTTTTAATAGAAAAAATATACTTTAATGAATAATTTACACACATTTATTCGCACCCAAAGAAAGCCTAGGTCGGTTCATGCATCCTTAACTCGAGTTGAAGACCTTTCTTTATCCGATGACAGCTACCTGAATTGGAAAAAGAATGCTTGAAGAGAAAGAATCTGATTCAGTAGGCTTGATCTTTTAAGCCATTTCAGGAAAGCGAAGGCAATAGCACAAATGTGAACTTAAAAGCAGAGGAGTACTTTGATTCACAATAAACCTTTAAAATTTAAATGAATATTTACCTGTTTAGAAACCGCACTTTGGAAATACTTCAGTTATCTTTGCTGCCATAGGAATTTCTTGGTGAAAGACTGAATCAGCAATTACAAACTTTACAGATGAGGAATGCACATGTCCCCTGCCTGGTATCTGTTGCAATTGCCCTTTATTCAATCACCCACAGCTGGAGTAATTGGATCTTTAGGTACAGGTTAATGGGATAATTAGGCAAACACGATCAAACTTGTGTACTATGAGGAAATGGATGACTGCTGTCTCCCAGCCTCCTGTTGTACATTGTGCTTGTGCAACCTGTTCTTCATTTCTATGGGCAATAAAATAGGAGATGGATTAGCTGCAAGTGATTTTGTCTGTCTGGAAGGGGAAGTGTGGGTTGATTTAAATGATTTTTTAAGAGGCAGCTACTGTAATAACTAGCTAGAGATGAAATGGATGAGGTATGACTGCTTCACAAAGCCAATGTAATTTGGCCCCTGTGTTTCAGATAGTCCTTTGAACGCCGTTTTCTCCCTAGTATGTTAACATGATGCTCATCATCCATGAGGTTGTTTTTGTCATAGGCCTTCTAGAGGATATAGAAAATGACATAATGCTATGGAAGATCATAATAGGAAGTGTATACCCAGCAGTGATCTCCCCAAAAGAGTAAATCCCATGAAATAGGAAGGTCTGTGACACTGTCTTTGAAGACCGACGTACTGTGACCTATCTTCTTCATGGTTATTTCTATGAGTTCTGACTGTCTGATCCTACTGTATTATGGGAAATCTGGTGACTGTCTTCTTTCCATCGCCTTTCCAGAAAGGTAGAACTACTTGAGGTGCACAGCTATACTATATAAGGGAACAGAGACCAGCACCACCTATCTTCGTATGCATCTGCTCCTGAGCCCCACCCTTCTGCCTTGTTTTAACTCCCCCACTAAGAGCGCCCTTAAGGGGTGGGACTGTCTTGCCTCCAAATGACCACAGTTGATGTGTTGCTATGTTAACTGGCAATTACCCTTTTACCTTTTTCTATTACCATAGATTTGCTTGTTAGATTGACTAGCCGAGTGTTTGAGACAGTTATATGGAATGGAGAGGGAAGTCTGATAACTGGTAACAAGAAGCTCTGTTAGGGAAGGGTGCTGAGATATGGATAGCAAGCTTAGACTAGTGTTCTGGAGCAAGCATCTGGGTGGTCAGTTTGGTACTATACACAACTTTCATGTATTTGGCTCAGCCTCACCTTTGCAAGCATATAGTAAATTCAAATTAGAACATTCATTATTTAAATATATATATATATATTTAATTTTGGAACAGTTGTAGTTTAACAGAATTATTGTAAAGAGAGTACACTGAGTTCCCACACACCCCATATTTCGTTTTCTCTATTAACATCTTACATGAGTATATTTGTTATAAGTAATGAATCAATATCAATCCATTAATATTAACTAAAGTTTAAATTTTATTCAGATTTCCTTTTTTTTTTCCTAATGTTCTTTTTCTGGTCCAGGATGTCACTCAGGGTCCTACCCTGCATTTAGTTGTCCTGTTTCCTTAGGCTGCTCTTGGTAGTGAGTTTCTCAGACTCTTCTTGCTTTTAACTAACACATAATTCCGAAGAGAATTGGTGAGGTACTTTCTAGGATACCCTGAATTAGGAGTTGTCTGATGTTTTTCTCATGGCTAGAGTGGGCATGGGTTTGAGGGAGGAACTCCACAGAGGTGAGTGCCATTCTTATCACATCATATCAAGGACACGCATTATCAATATAACTTGTTACTATTGATGTTGACATTGATCACCTGGCTTGAGGTAGTATTTTTCAAATTTTCCAGGATAAAGTTACCATTTTTCCCCTCCTCTTCCCTTTCCATACTATGCTCTTGGGAAGAAAGTCACTGTGTATAACTCACACGTAAAGAGTGGGGAGTTACACTGTATCTCATTGTGAAAGAGCCACAGAAATTATTTGGAATATTTCTATACAGGAATATTTGTCTATTCTCCCCATTTATTTATTTATTTAATCGTTTATTTATATCAATATGGACTCATGAATATTTATTTTATACTTTGGGCTATAGTCCAATACTACTTTATTTATTTTTGTTGCTCAAATTCTTTTAATTTTGATCATTGCAAGCTCTTTCAGTGGTTCCTGTGTTCCTTTAACACACTCCCATTATTTTAAAGGTTTTGTTTGTTTGTTTGTCTTTAACATTTTCTAACTTTCTGACACTATAAGATGGTCCAGTACTATCATGTGTATATCCTTCCCTAGTCTTAGAATCAGTTATTTCTCCAAGGAACCTTTCAGCAGAGAATGATACTAGAAACCCAGATTTGGGTAGGAGGTGTGCTTCTTGCCACTGAGATGTCATTACTTCTAGGTCATCTCAGCTGACAGAGCAGGAAATATATGTATGTATAGTTAAATATATTGACATACATACATATACATATATACCTAAATTTACATGTAGATATACATTTCTATAAATATTTCTGTAAGTACTTGTCTGTCTGAGATCATACCGATGTCTCCAGCTCTAACCCATTACCACATGGATCACTCTCGCCTCCTCCTTTTGCTTATCCACAGCCTTCCAGTCCCAAGTCAGAAACCTGGCTCTCATCATCCACTAAGCATTTACTTGGTTGTTCAATTTCATTATACGTGTACAACGGTGTCAGCATTTTTAACTTGTACTCTCATGAGGAAAACCTCATCAATTAGAGTAGTGCATGTGTACAGTTCCTTTGCCTCAATTCTTACAGACTCAATTCATTTCTAAAGTTACTTGGATTAGCACCTTATTTCCCATTCTTTTATATTTCTATTTAACATTGTGTAATAGATACTGTGTCAAGGAGATTGTTCTAATCTGAATACGTAAAGCTTTCAGAAGTTGCCTTCCTTGGGTTAGACCCTTACATTCCATTGTGATCACTCTGTGATCTTAGATGTCCTTCATCTTTGTTTTATAGCTACTCCATAGCCAATAAGACTTGGAAGTAGCCAGTTAGGGGATTTATTGTTTCTGTGTCACCTTAGGTTTCCCCCATGAGCACATCCTAAAATGGCAAGTCTCAAGTCAGAGGGAAAGAAAAGATTCCAAAAGCTGTATGAACTACTGTTACCTTGTCTAGAGTCTTCGCTGGATTTTCAGCTTTGTTTTCTTTATTTCTAGACCTAATGTTGTAAATTCACTAATGGCCAGTGTTTGACAACCTAGGATTGCTAAAAGCATAAACATTTCAGAGAAATATGAATTGAATAAAAATGTGTAGTTCCAAAATTCTTACTACCTTCTCAGAAGTCTCATATCCTCAGTGACAGAAAGAACAAACTATGGGAACACCTAGGATAAGACTTTTAGATCAGTCACTGAGACATGTAAGAAGAAATGTAATAAAGATGGTTTAACGAGGATAATACTGAACAACACAATTTCTATTTTAGCCAAACCAAAGCAATAACATGCTCACTCATGATCCAGCAGCCATAAAAATATAGAAATCTAGCTACTATTAACTGTTTCTAGAGGGCATACTGGAATATTGAGATGCATAAATTGGACTCAAAATTAATGGTTGCTTGAAAGTTTTTGCTAGAGAACTTATTTTTTT
Source organism: Tadarida brasiliensis (assembly GCA_030848825.1). Classification (NCBI taxonomy): domain Eukaryota; kingdom Metazoa; phylum Chordata; class Mammalia; order Chiroptera; family Molossidae; genus Tadarida; species Tadarida brasiliensis. The sequence goes on from CM061264.1 coordinate 80,369,536, forward strand.
AAGCAGTCAGTTTCTCGTTTTGAGTGTCTTTCCAACTGCAGGTGGAAGCAGTGTTCTATTACAGAAGTTGCTATTTTATTTTGCAGTTTTGAAGATATGGGTAAAGCCAGAAGCTGCTTAGAATGCTGACTTTACAATAGCTAATTAAGAAAAGAAAGATCTTGTACATCTCAGGCCGTTTAGACAGAAAGTTGAAATGAGTAGCATCTTGACATAGAATATGCTGCTCCATCTCCATGTCCATCATTGCTGCTGTTACCCTGACAAAAAGTAAAGTCAGTGCTCGATTAGCCAAAAAGGGTGTCAAGGCTATTTTGACTGAACAGGAGAAAAGAGGGAGTTTTAGTTCAGAATGATCTGTCTAGATTTAAATTTGTAACCAACTGCCCATTTACGATTCTGTCCATTTTGTCAGCTTTCTTAATGGTGAGTGCACAGAGAGAAGTATGATGGACACCTGTGCAAGGCCGGTGGCTCAATCCTAAAGAGGATGGGGTCATGTGAAGCAAGAAAGGGCACAGGAAAAGGTCAACAGAGCCAGATGTCCTATCCTCACTGCGTCCCCAAATCCCAATGTTCAATGGGAGAAAGGAGTAACAATAGGAAAGTCATGGAAGGAGTTGCAGGAGCGCAGCCTCCTGGAAAAGGGAAGGCACAGTCAGACCCCATTTTCTCTTCTCTTTCTCCTTTACACAGAGCCCATGCAATCATGCAAAGGAGGATGGGACCGGGGCAAAAATGTGAGTGAGCAGGGTATAATCCCAGCGGAGAGGAAAGTTTTGGTTTATGTGTCTTATGTAAGTTTTCTCAACTTTTGTGGCACTATTGACATTTTGGGCCAGATATCTCTGTGTTGTGGGTGACTGGCTTGAGTGTGGTAGGATGCTTAGCAGCATTCCTAGCCTCTCCTCACTAGATGCCAGCAATATCCCACCAATTGTGACAACCAAAACTGTCTCCGGATGTTGCCAAATGTACCCTGGGGGACAAAATTGTCCCAAAGGGATGACCACTGGTCTTAAGATTTCTGAGCAAACTTTATTTTGGACTGTGAGCTTGTAACTATGTAATTGGTTATATCATGGACACTCATTATCAATATAACTTGTCACTATTGATGTTGACGTTGATCACTTGGCTTGAGGTCGTGTTTTTCAAATTTTCCACTGTAAAGTTACCCTTTTTGCCCCTCCTTTTCCCTTTCTACACTATGCTCTTGGGAAGAAAGTCACTGTGTATAACTCACACTTAAAGAGTGGGGAGTCATGCTGTATCTCATTAATTATGAAAGAGCTACAGAAATTATTTGGAACACTTCTGCACAGGAATATTTGTCTATTCTCCCCATTTATTTATTTATTGAATCATTTATTACACATACATATATATATATTACACACACACATACATATGTGTGTGTTTATAAATATATACATCAAATTTCCTGTTTAAAGTGTTTAACAAATAGCAAGCACTGAATTAATTTTAGCCAATATGATTTGATATGGGGATTAAATGTTCCAATGTATGTAAGAGATCTGGCATACATAGACCTTCAATAAATTGTATTGATTTCTTAAAACTCTACTTTTATATAACAAATTACTACTTAAAAGCTTAATATAAGTTCAGCATGGTATAATTATTTTACCTGAAACAGTAACTCAAGTACTAAGAGAAAAGTAAATACATGGTGTTTATGGATATATAAAGACAAATATTTATTATTACATCTAAATGTTTATTACTTTTACTGATGCACACAATATATAAATTTCAACTGCAGCCCTGGCTAGTGTGGCTCAGTTCTATGCATGGAGAGGTCACTGGTTTGATTCCTGGTCAGGGCACATGCCCAGGTTTCGGGCTTGATCACCAGTAGGGAGCGTGCAGGAGGCAACCCACTGATGGTTCCCCCTCATCAACGTTTCTCTCTCTCCCTTTTCCTTCCTCTTTCTCTCTCTAAAATCAATAAAAACATATTAAATTTTTTTAAAAATTGCATAGTCTTTGTATGGTCACAAAAGTATTTTGGAAATATCTAGAAGAGGTGGGAGAGATGTATGTTTAACTTTTTTAAAATATTTAAATGTTTTTTAAAAATTGATTTCAGAAAAAGAGGGAGATGGAGAGAGAGAGAGAAAGAAACATCGACTGACTGCCTCCTGTATGCCCCCTACTGGGGATGTGCCTATAGCCCAGGCACGTGCCCTGACCAGGAATTGAACCTGCAATTTATCAATGTACTGGATGATGCTCAATCAACTGAACCACAGTGGCCAGGGCTATATGTTTAAACTTTTAAAGAAAGACAGTTTTCTAAGTTTGTATTACTGTACCTCCCCACAAGCAGATTCACATCCTCTCCAGTACTTGGTGTGGTAAGTAGTTTTAATTTTAGCCATTATAATGGGATGTAGTGATAGTCTGTGTGGTTTAAACTTGCATTTTCCTAATGACTATTAATGTTCCTGATATTCTGGGCCATGTGTATGTCTTCAAGTGTCTGTTCAAATATTTTCCCCACTTTTAATTTGGTTATTTGTCTTTCTATTATGAATTGAAAGATATTATTTTAATTGTGATAAAATACACATAACATAAAAGTTACCATCTTAACTATTTTAAATGTACAGTTCAGTAATATTAAATACATTCACACTGTTGTGCAATCTGTCCAGATTCTTTCCATCTTGCAAAACCCACTAAATAGCAACTCCTCATTTTTCCCTCCCCTCAAGCCCCAGCAACTGCCCTGCTACTTCCTCTCTGTATAAAGGTGACTACTGTAGGTACTTTATATAAGTGAAATAATACAATATTTATGGTTTTATGACTGACTTATTTCACTTAGTATAATCTTCAAATTCATCCATATTATAGTATGTATCAGAATTTCCTTTCTTTTAAGGCTAAATAATATTCCATTGTGTGGATATACCTCATTTTGCTTATCCATTCATCCATCTATGTACACTTGGGTTGCCTCCACTTTTTAGCTATTGTGGATAATGCTGCTATGAACATGTGTGTATGAATATACGAGTTCTTTTCATTCTTTTGGTATATGCTCAGAAGTAGAATGACTGGATCCTGTGATAATTCTGTTTTTAACTTTTTGAAGTTTTTCTTGTAAGTAGCAATTACTTCTATTTGAATCTGTTATTTTGATATATATATATATTTTTTTTTTCTCCTCTGTTTTTCTTTTCATCTTTTCTTATTTTTCTTCCCTCTTTTGGATTTTTGAATATTTTTGAATATTTTAATTCACATCTTAACTGTTTTGGTTCTCCCTTTTTATTATTATCTATTGGTTGCTCTAGGAAATAAAATATACGTATCTAATCTTTCATCGTCAACTTAGAACTAAAATTGTACCATGTCCCATACATGTAGAAAACTAGCAAAATGTCCCCACATCCACTCTCCTTTATGCTACCATTTTCACATTTATTAACTCTGTATATTTGACAAATTCACCAGATGATGGTATAATATTGCTTTAAATACTTTTATATAATTTTAAAAACTAAAGAGTTAAATGTAGTCTTTTTTATTTACCAGGTATTTCCTATTTTTGATCCTTAACTTCTGGGATCATTTTCCTTTGCTAAATTCTTTTTATCATTCATTATAAAGCAGGTCAGCTGGTAACAAATTCTTTTAGTTTCACTTTGTCTAAAAATGTCTTTCATTTGATTTCATTCTTGAAGGATAGTTTGTATGGGTTTAGAACTATATTTTTGCTTTTTCACTTAAAGCCCTTTAAAGGTGTGCTTCTTTGTCTTTTGATGAGAAATCTGCAATTATTTGAATTACTGTTTCCCTGTATGGAGTGTGTTGTTTTGTTTTAGCTGTTGTTTGTACTTTATCTTTGATATTTAATAGTTTGATTATTATGTATCTAGTCTTGATTTTACTTGAAATTGTCCTGTTAAGATTTGATGAGCTTCTTGAATCATAAACTTATATGTTTCACCAAATAGGAGAAGTTTTCAACCCTTATTTCTACAAATATTATTTTTTCCCAATCTAGTCCTACTCGAATTCAAATTATATGTATTTATTGCTTTTGATATTGTCTCACAGGTCCCTTTGGTTCCATTCATTTTTCAAAAAATAATATGTTATATTGATTTTTAGAGAGGAAGGGAGAGGGAGAGAGAGATAGAAACATCAATGAGAGAGAAACTTCAATTGGCTGCCTCCTGCACACCCCCTACTGGGGATCGAGACTAAAACCAGAGCATGTGCCCTGACTGGGAATCGAACTGGTGATCTCTTGGTGCATGGGTCAGAACTCAACTATTGAGCCACACTGGCTAGGCTCAGTTAATTTTTTAAAATCTTCACCCAAGGATATTTTTCTATTTAGCTTCAGATAAAGTGGGAGGGATGGAGCGATGGAGAGAGAGAGAAACATCAACGTGAGAGGGACACATCTACTGGCTGCCTTCTGAAGGACTCCGATCAGGTCCTGGGATGAACTGCAACCGAGGTACGTGCCCTTGACCGGAACTGAACCCACGACTCATTGGTCCGCAGGCCGATGTTCTAACCGCTGAGCCAAACTGTCCAGGGCAAGGCTCAGTTAATTTTTAACCAATTATTTTCTCTCTGTTTTTCAGATTGGATGACTTTTGTATTTTATCGTCTAAGTCATTCTGCATTTTAATCTCAAATATCTTGAATTCTGTGTTTGATAACTCCTGTATCTCTACTTCTTTGATCTATTTCTGCATATGTTCTTTTGTGTTTTTATTTGAATTTTGGTTACCTGTTTTTGTGCTGGTAATTTTTTCTTGAATACCAGCAATGTATTAGGGGGACTGGAAAGTAATGTCTTTAAAGTAATGACATGTTAAGGGCGGAAGTGGAAGCAAATCCATGTCAGACAATCGAGGAACTGTCAAACACTCTTAACCAACCTTGGTCGACCATCCAAGAACATATGCAGCAGATTGGTACAGTAAGCAGAACAGGTGTTTGGGTCCCGCATAATCTGTCCGAAGAAAACAAAGCTAACCGGTCCATCACATGCAACTTATTGCTTCAGCGGCACAATACAGAAGCGTTTTTTGATCGCTTGATCACTGGAGATGAAAAATGGGTCCTCTATGATAATCCAAAATGCAAAAGGCAGTGGCTCTCTCCGAAGGAATTGCCACGAAGTACAGCTAAGCCAGGTTTACACCCCAAAAAAGGCACTTTTGTGTGTTTGGTGGAGTATTTGCGGGGTCATTCATTTTGAAGTGCTGAAACCTGGACAAACTGAATGCAGACCTTTACTGTGAACAATTGGATCGAGTAAATCAATCTTTAATTGAAAAGTGCCTAGCAATTGTCACCAGAAAAGGCGTTATTCTGCAACACAATAATGCAAGACCGCACTGCGCAAGACGAACCCTGGAAAAAATTAATGAATTGGAGTGGGAGGTATTGCCTCACCCACCATACTCGCCCGATATTGTGCCACTGGATTTCCATTTATTCCGATCGCTACAACATTTTCTAAGTGGCAAAAAATTTGACAATTTGGATGATGTCCAAAATGTCATCTCCAGATATTTTGCTCAAAAACCAATTGATTTTTATCGATCCGGCATTGAAAATTTGCACACTAGATAGCAAAAGGTTGTTGATAACGAGGGTGATTACATCATTGATTAAAAATAAAAACTTGTTAAAAATTTATGTTTGAATTTAATGCAAAAAACGACATTACTTTCTGGTCCCCCTAATGCTGTAAAAAAAAAAAAAACATTGTCAAAGGCTATGACTGATGTTATTTTCTTTCAGACATGCTTTAATCTTTTCTTAAGGGCAGTGGTTATGATATAGAAAAATCAAGTTCTACTGGATATTTCAGAAGTTACTAGTGTATAGATCATTTTTCTCCTACTGCTCTCTCTCCCAAGCTTAGGTCCTCGCCACCTTCACATAGCCTCTTGCGTAGCCTTCCACAGAGTTCACCTGCCGACCAGAACTGACTTTGTACATTGTTTTAGAGTTGTTTGAAACCCTAATCTAGTCAAGTTTTTCTCTGTTTAACAAATTAATTGGTGCATCATTCCTGACTTTCTTTTACTTTAGATTAATATTTATGATGTGTTATACTTGAAGTTATTTCCACAACAAGTATTTATTCCACCTTCTAACCATTCCCTCCCTTGGTCCAGTCCTTGACTCTCATTGCAGTGGATTATCTTGAGTTCCCTGAGCACATTATGGACCATCACATTCCCATACCTTTGTTTCTTCTTCATGCATTTTAGGAGATTGATGGTGGATTTGTTGTCCTTTGTCAAATGAAGGTTAAATAGGGTAATTATGATTATTTCAATAAAAAATATTGGGCGGCATGCTATTGTTAAGGAATGTAATGGCCTATTATGTCACCTTGTTCCCATGTAAAATAAAACTCAACTTGTGCCTATTGACCTCCTGTTCTATTCTAGAACAACATTTTCTTGAGATTGACAACTGTCTATTTCACCAAAATCAGTCAAAAGTAGTAAATTATTCCTGCTTAACAGATTGTGCTCCTCAACAAAGCACATAAATGTGTTTAGCTTAATCAGCTATTATTGAAAATGAGAATCATTTTCAAATCGCTCCAAAGGAAAACAAACCAACAAACTTGTAAACATGCACTTGGCACAGAAATTCGCTTAATTGAACTAAATTTTTAAAGAGAGAGAGAGTGAAAGGGAGCTGGAGTGAGAAGCATGTTTGATGAAGGCTGGAAAATCTACATGTCAGCAATAATAAACTTGTTATTTAATAAGGTTAATAATAGATAAAGTCCCCTAAAGATGAATTGTTATCACAGTTGACGACCGTTTTATTAAAATGTTAATGGCCTGAGGCAAAAGCAAACTGTTCTCTTAATCTGCCAGAAGAACTGCTTTTTCAGGAATTATCATACCCCACAGCACATGGGATTTGAGCAAGCCATAATAAGCATATTTGAAATTTGGACTAGACACAGCTCCTGAGATCTTGACTAAACTACAGATGCATTTCACATACTCAGTCATGATCAAACTTCTATATAGTAGCCAAATATATGACTCTGAATTTTGCATATGGAAATCCATTGAAGACATTTCTATAGATTAATTTTGTTTTTCTTTTCAAGGTTGAAGGAAATAACTAGTGAGTTTTTTTGTTTGTTTGTTTTTGTTTTTTTTCCTTCCCTCACCTTCATCTACATAATAAGCAAGCCAAGGGCATTTGCTAGTAAGTCTGACTGCCTGTACTATACAATGCACCTTTTCCATAGTGGCTGGAATAAAAATAAAAGTATTCAGCAGCACCTTCAAGGACAATCAAGTGAGTCAACCCAATACCAAATGTGTATAAATGTGATGGGTTACATTGTGATTTGTTTGAGCCCATAATCAGCACCCCAAAAGACCTCTGTCAGATAATGTTGTATTTCTACCAAAGCAATATTAGCTCAGATCACAAAGGAAACAGAGTTCAAATTCAATTCTTTCTTATCAACATTTTTCACAGACTTTTTTCTTATATAGCTACACATATATGTGGTGTCTATCAGTGAAAAAAATTGCAAATCATGAATACATCGCAACATTAACTATTATATTATGTTTCTGAAAGCAAAGCAATAAGAAACATTCAGTATATTTTAAATATATAAGTGATTTTAAGGGGGTGATTGGTGGCCAGGAGGTAGCATTGACAGCTATAAAAAACTGTCATATTTAAATGTGGCAGGGATTCAGCACAGGAAAGGACCTGAAATCTACCTAATCTGGTGAGGTCTAGAGAATGCCAAAGGTCTGTACATGCTAGAGTTTAAACACAGAAATCCAGTTAAAAAAAAAAAAAAGAAACAAAAACTGTCATAAGTCCAAATATGAATAAAAAATTAAAAATCCAAAAAATTGTCCGAGTCAGGGAGGAGCAAGTAGTCTGTAATCAGGATGTGCATCCGATCCTGCTTTATGCTCCGCATGACTGGAGTGAAGGGTGGCGTAGGAAACTTTGAACCCGAAGGTGTTAATTTGTATTTTTAAAGACAATATCTTCGTTGTTAATTTTCTGACTATAAAGCTAATACATTGTTTAAAAAGTATTAGTAGTTTAGTTACATGCTTTTCTCACAAAAATAGTATTTCATGGATATATATTCATGTCAATAAACACATCATTGCTTACTGGATTAAAAAGAAAAATACAACTGTGGTACTTTTCAGCTTCTCCCATCAAAAGACAAAACTAACTTTCTCCCCGCCCCCCCCATCTCTCTCTCCTTCCTATTGGAATTATAAAGTTTTTATTTAATCACCTATATTTTTGTTTATTTTGTATTTGTCTTGCTGTTTGGAAGATGTATGTGTGTGTGTGTGTGTGTGTGTGTGTGTGTATGTGTGTGTGTAATAATTTTTTTTATTAGGCTTACCAAAAATGATAAGCAGTTTTAAGTATAAAGTTGTTTAAAAAGAAACACCAGAAATCCTCATACACCCATTAAACAATGTAAGTCATAATTTTTATTCTTTATATTCCTGGAAGTCTTAGAGCAATAAAGCAAGAGAAAAATGATACAAGGACATAAGTAAAATTGTGGTTTTGGCAGACAACACAATTGTGAATTTAGATAACCTCAAATGATTTACAATTAAAATATTTGAGCAAGTAAGAGGCCTGGGAAATGTCCCGCCCACAGGCCGTATAAAGCCACAAAATCAATACCAGCTAACATCACAGCCTCACCAAATTAGCCTGACCAAATATAGCAGGCTAATTTATTATTTTTTGTTGTTGTTGAGTACTCATATTTATCGTTTTATGGAAAAAAAAAAGTGTCCAGTAAAGAATTGATTTAAAAACCAAGTAGTTTTGTTTTTGTTTTTTTGTACACAAGAGCAATGATGATGACAACACACGTGATTTCTGTTAGCTATGGGTAAAGTCGAAATAGGGGTGGTTGGGAATATAGTATCTCGGAGGATAAGTACTTTACATTCCTGTTGCTCTTGAAGAAAACTGAAACTGAAAATTGTAGACAATGTACTGCAGAAATAGTGGAGATGATCATAAGCAAAGAGTAGTGCTAAATAAAACCTTGTATTAAATGACTGTCAAATTTTCCTCTCATATTTAGATGAAAACAAAACATTACTGCATATTGATATGATATTTGTAATTTCCCACCTTAAAAAGGGTTTTGATCAACCAAGCAAAAATAACTGCTACTTATTTTGCATAAGGTTTCTGTTATAATGGAAAACACGCAGGAAAACTGCATCTGGTTATTATATAAAAGTCAGTAGTATTTCCTTTTCTACAGAACAGCATAGTATAATTTGAGAATCAGTGAGTGGCCATACATTTCAAACATTAGATTGTAAGAGAAATAAGTTTTATCTACCTCATTCTTTTTTTTTTTTTTTCCTTTATTGATTTTAGAGAGACAGGAAGGGAGAGGGAGAGAGAGAGAAACATCGATGAGAGAGAACATCGACTGGTCGCCTCCTAGCAGGCTAATTTTTAAGTTGATGATTTTGTATGGCCCACGAATGATGTTGTAAATATCCAAATGGCCCTTGGCAGAAAAAAGGTTCCCCACCCTGGAAGGTCAATATAAATATCAAGCAAAGTTCTACATTCTACCAAGTACCAAATAATGCCACCTACAATAGCATCAAAATGTATATAAACAAAAAACTGGAAGCAAACTAGATATTCATCAAATTCAATATATATTGGCATTCCCATACTTGAGTTACTATGAAGAAAATCGTTGAAAAGAATGAGGTAAATCAATAATACTGAATTGGAAATATCTATAAGAAATATTTTAAAAGAATAAAAATAAGTAAGTTGAAGAAAAATACATATAGCATGATAAAGTTCATTTAAGATAAAATAAAATTGTAAAAGTAAACTTGCTCTGTACTGAATTACATGCATTCATACATTTATAGAAAGCATAGGAAAATGTCTGCAAGAGACAGTAGTAGTTACCTATGCAGACTTCGATTTCTTGATGATTAAATTATTCATTAAACTCTTCTTCACTGAGAATTCTAGTTTTTCTCTCCTCCCTGGCATGCATGAGCGTCATATTTCTCCTTCCATAGAAATTAGCCATGGCCATGTGACTTGCTTTGTCCAATGAGATATGAGTGAAATTGACATGTATTACTTCTGTATTATTTTCTTTTTTGTGATACCTTTTCCCTTGCTTTGGCGATTGTGCATCGTGTGCTGATATAAAGTAGTCTAAAAATCAAAGCAACCAGGATACCGAGGAGAGGAGAACTACCTTGGATTGTTGCTCAGACCCAGAATGACAATTTTCTGTTGGGTTAAACCACTGAAATTTTGAAATTGTTTGTCAGTGCTGTAGCATAATGTACCCTATAATGAATGACACACAGAAAGGGGGGCTTGATCTCATCCATATTGTTTGATAAAGGGTATATTTTATACACTACCTCTTTTATTTAAAAATGTTTGTAAATAATTAATTTTTAAAAGATGGATATATTGCCTTAGATATAGGTTTTAGCTCCTTATAGCTTGCAAAAGAAAAAGTAGAGAGACTAAAATTATCCCTGCTTTTAGGATGAATTTTGGCATTTTTAGGGAGCATAGGTGCCGGGGTCCAGCCTCGGCAGGTCCAGGGGTTCCCAAAGGTGTGGACGGAGTCAGCGAGAGAGAGAGAGAGAGAGAGAGAGAGAGAGAGAGCGAGCGCACGCAACGTGGGAGACAGAAAATCCTTGATCTTACTTCTGCTTAGTCTTAATGCTTCTCCTTCTCCTTCTGCCCCAGACTAGCAGAGAGTTTTTATTATGTATATCGATCCACAGGTTACATTGTTTCCCCCAAACCTTTTAGGCAAAAAAGTACAGACATTCTTTTGGTTGTTTACCCAACTCTTATGTATATTACATGTTAATTACTAACTATTTTCACCCTTCATCCAGACATCCTCTTAAAACTCCTGACCTTTCCTCCTATCTAAGATCCTTTTAAGCTTCCACATTTCTATCCTAAATCTTCATTACTTTCTTGCTTTTCTTCTTGCAAACTTTTCCACCATTTACATCATTAGTCATCTATATGTTACTTCTATAATAATTTCTAACAGACAGCTAACAGATAGAGAAAGCAAAGATTAGTCTCCTTCAGTTGCCATCCTGCATTTTTATTTTCCCATTTACTTTATATCTTCAGTCACTGTTCTTCGTGATTCCTGCCACGCAGAGAATCCACTTCTCCAGGGACAATGTCAAACCATGGAGCTCACCCGGGACTGTGTCAAACCGTGGTGGTCCTCATATCTCCAGGGACTGTGTCAAACCATGGAGCTCACCCGGGACTGTGTCAAACCGTGGTGGTCCTGTTCCAGTGACACTGCTCCCAACACATAGGTATACCTTAGAGACCAGCCTTTGTTTTTACCCAATTCCCTAAGTTACTAAAATGCAAATTAAATCAAATTAGATGTAATAACAAAAAGTTTACATAGGTTGCTTTAAATCTTAGGTATATTATGTCTACATGAGTGTTTCTTTCCCCCCATATTTATGAACATTCTTACTCTAATCATCATTCAAGAATAGCTCATATCCCATCTCAATGACCCCTTTTTTTCAGACTTACACAGGGACCTCCATTTCCTGATCTTTAAGAACATTTTAAGTTTGATCTATGGAATTTGTCAACTAAGATTATTTATTATTTAAATGTTTTCTATTTTTGATGTGACAATCTGAAGACTTAGATCGTATCTGACTGGGCCTCTGGGGTGAGGCAGGGCCTCATGGTGATTCTGAGGGTGGGGGTGCGGGGCACGGATGAGAACTGGGTTTGCATGGTAGGTTGTGTGAGCCAGATTCCTATGGACAAGTCTGGGCTGTGGGGCCCCTGGTACCTGGGACACCCAAGTGTTTCTCATTCCAGGACTCCCCTGCAAACCCCTAGAACTCCAGGGATCCTGAGACACCGAGCTTCCTCTGGGAAGAGTGGTCCCAGCTGCAGTGCCTTGGGCCTGATTCCACTATTCCTGGGCCACTTTGACTGCAGTGTATCCTAGCCCATCCTCTCCCTGCCCTTCCCTCAGGAACTGCACTTATTCCCCCCACACACTGGTTGACACAAACTGCACCTTTCAAGCTCCAACTGTGCCCTGTTTAGATAAGAAAAATAAAGTGCATGCTTTTAAAATCTACTTTGCTTTAAGTATCCAGTATAGTGCAGACAATAGAGCGTCCTGTAAATAAATGTATTATAAATGAATAAGTGAATGATCAATGAGCAACTAATACTGACTGACAACCTATAGAACATATGTAAAAAATTGGTTAGCACACCCTTTTTCTTTATTTCTTATTAAAGTTTTTCCCCTATTGTCTAAAAGGTTGGGCTTTTTGTATGAATCTAGTTCTCTTTTATCAAGATTAAATTGGTCTACTACAGGAAACTAAAGTATCCATTAAGATGTCACAACAGTAATAGTAATTCTGAGTAAAAAAGTAAGGGGAAGAGATTGGTAGATTACATGTGCAGGTCAAGGGACTTAACTCTTAGTCTATTTTGGCAGAAAGGTCATGAAGAACATAAATTGAAAATTTCAGGACTTTAGATCCTGTGTTAATTTATCTTCTTCTATATGATAACTATATTTAACCTCTTAATAACCCTGCAACATATATTAATATACACTTTCTATGAAAGAAGAATGCGATGTTTAAATAAATTCGGAAATATGTCTAAAGTCAAAAGTTCTGAAGCTTGAATCTAAGAGCTTGTCGGTGGGGTGGAAAAAGTCCAGGCTCATTTCTTTATCCCCAAACTTGTTACATTTTCATGTATATCTGAACCCATCTAGAGAGCTTGTTAAAAATGCAGATTCTGAATTAGTAGGGGTGGAAGGCAAAACATTGCATTTCAAAACTCTCAGGGGATACCAGTATTGCAAGTCCAAGGACCACATTAGAAGCAGCAAAGCAGTTCACAATGTATTTATTATAGAAAATTTGAATTAATAAAATATTTGTAATGCTAAATAGAATTTCTAATGGAACCCTAAAGAATAATTATATAAAATATATATTAAGTATGTTAAATATATACAATTGTTATATTTTAAAATTGGTGTTTTCACAGAATTCTTGAATTGTCTTTATGAATTTAGGTCTTTACTGCTTTAAAAATCGGTGTCTGCTTAGTGACTGCAAGTCATGGATATATTTTTTCTTATTCTGGTGCATCAATAGAGGATTAGTCTTTAATTTTCCATCAACGACTTAATTAGGAATGATCATTTGCTAAAATAAAAGTAAAAAGGAATACCGCCCCCCCCCCCCCCCAGGACCGACATTAGTAATTCAGGAATTATTATAATATGAACTATAGGAAGAGAAAGGAAGTATTTATTTAAGATAAATATTTTACCTTGAACTTCTTACAACTTGCTGTTCCATATTGCTTAGAGATCACTTTTGAGTTGAGAAAGTAGGATTTTTATATATAGTAACCCAAGAATCACCCTGACCCCTATTCCTTACAGCCAAATAAACTGCAAAGCATGCAGTCTTTGATGTTCTGCCGGCAGGAGCATTGAGATAAGAATTTCCTCTATGAACACTGTGTTATCCTTTTGCCATTATCTACTGATTAAACCTCAAAGGCCCTTTCAAACTGTCAGGGAAAGCACACACAAGGTGTTCTATGTGGATATGTATGGCAGGGAAGGACAGGGAGTTCTTGAATTCTACATTCTGTGAATACCTGACTTTCATCCTTAAAGCACGTTGTGTCTCTGCTTTTGGATGTAGCACAGGATTGTGTTGCTAGGAAAGCTCTGGCAATAAAGGAAACACCAGGTGCATGCTGTAACTAGAACTCAGGGGAAATTATTAGACTCTAGCATATGAGGCAGTTGAGGGTCAGGTCCAGGGCTAAATAGATGAGAGCTTGGTGTCGATTAGCAAACAAACAACTTAAACCTATTGGGTCACAGGTGGCAGGAAGCTCATATTATCAGCAAAGGGAAACTATGTATCACATGGGGAGCACTCAGAAGTGGAACATGTAATACTGTTTCATCAGTTTGATATGGGTGGGGTAGGGAGAAGGTTAGAGACAGTTGAAAATAATATATGTATTATTTAGATGCACAGATGATGAACATATTAACTCTAAATCTTGATTAGACGCACAAAAGTGCCTATGAATTTTAACATGAGTAATACCATTTAGAAACCTGTCATGAACTAGACTGTGTGATGGTGGGGACTTGAACAAGTTATTCTCTCTTTATTTTTTATTGAATTTATTGGGGTGACATTGGTTAATAAAAGCATATAAGTTTCAGGCGTACAATTCCATAATACATCAACTATATATTCTGTTGTGTGTTTACCACCCCAAGTCAAGTCTCCTTCCATCACCATTTACCTTCGTTTTACCCTCTTATACCTACCCCCATCCCCCGTTCCCTCTGGTGATAATCACCATACTGTTACCTGTGTCTATGAGTTTTTGTTTGTTATTTTGCTTACTCCCTTCATTTTTTGACCCAGCCCCCCAATCTCCCTCCCCTCTAACAGTGGCCAGTCTGTTCTCTGTATCTGTGAGTCTGTTTCTCTTTTGTTTGTTAGCTGACTTTGTTTATTCTTGATTTCTGGAGGGAATAAGAGTTTGCTGGGTGTCTTCCTGATGGAACAACACTTTCCTGAGTGCTCATTTAAAGATGGTTCTTGATTTTTGAGGTATCTTTGCTTGAAGAACCAAACTAACCAGGTATGATTTCTAGAAGGGGCTACTGGGAAGGAAGGAGAAAGGCTGTGTTATATTGGGGAGCAGTCTGATATTCTCTCACTAACAAGGCCCCGGTGGCCTTGGCAGTGGTTACTCCACCTGCCCTAATGCAGATACATAGCTGTTGGGTCCTTCCTTACCCAGGGACTTCAAAGTGAATACGTGATTATGTTTACTGTAGGGCTTTCTTCTTCTAGATTTCATGAAGAAACAACTCTGCTGGTATTGCTTGTAATGTTTCATTCCACCTGATGGAGAAATGTCAGCCCAGGAGATTTCTACTTTTTTCCTCACCGAGAGGTCAAGTTACATATTTTCAGATAGGAGGAAAAAATCACTGGTTATGGAAACTGTTACATGAAAGTGACTATATTCAACACAAGCCGTTCTGATAACATGGTCTTGCTAACACTCTCTGAGGTGTTATGTTCTGGCTTAGGGTCTTCACTTAATTGCTACCGTCTCTTTGGTCTCTACTGACAGAATCTTAGACGTAAGAGTGGAAAGACTTTACATGTGACCTATTTTAGTAATGGTAAATAGGGTTCAGATTGCATGCTAACTCTGCTCACCTGGTTGTAGCTTTCTAGATCCCCGGACTGAGAAGTCTTTGCAGTTATGCCCCTAAGTCAATTGAAAAAGTAAGTCATGATCGCTTAGTGATGTTTTCCATGGAGAGAATAGGACACATGGTAATACACACCCTTGATCTTGACCAATCTTATTGTTTCGTAATTGAGTAAACCGCAGATCAAATAAATGACTTACCAGAAAGTAAAGAGATAAAATTTGAACTTCGGGAGGCTTTCTCCAATTTCTGTGTTATTTTCATTACACCATCCAACCAGTACCTTTTATCCCGGATGACTATGTAAAAAATTAGGTAATACAAAAGTAACCATAATTTATTTATTAATTATTATACACTACTGGGAAGAGAACACGGGGTCACCTCAAAAGTGCTTATCTTCCTTTCATTCATCCACGCACTTTCTTCATGCAGATATACTATATTACTTGGGAATTATTGTAAGTACCAAATGTGATCTGGAGATAACAATATAATATTGTAATGAGATTATTTTTTTTAGCCTTTTGGAAGGCGGGAGTAAACTCTAGCTTTTGGGACCCACTGATTAATGGTTCATTTCATGAATACATATAGGTATAAATGAGAAAGCAGATTAGTGTAGTGAAAAAACATTAAACAAAACAGATGCTAGTCGAAACCTTTCTGTCATTTAGTTGACTACAAAGCTTTAGGAAAGTCACTCAATTTCTCTGGGCCTTCGATTCCTCATCTGGAAAAACTTGGAGTAAAAAACAATGCATGCCTTTATAATTACTGTAAATGTTGGAACACTCTATTGGAAGCTCTGACAGTGTGACTACTAAAAACTGGCTACTCAATAAACATTAACTTTTACTATACATTTTTTACATAAAATTAAATTAAAAATAAAATTGGAAAAGCTACATTTCAAAAGATCTTCCTAATGATGCGTCATAGGAACCACTCCTAAATGCAAAACAATGTTTTCAGTTAGTCATGGGCACCTCCTGCGTTTATACCTGGGAATCTTGTTAAAAATGAAGATTTCTAGGACTTGTCCACCCTAGACCTACTAAATCAAAATGCCTGGGAGTAACTGAATTACCTGTATTGTTTAACAAACTCTGTTCTTGTTGGGAGCCTCGAGGACCTTCTTTATCTCCTAAATTCTAAAACAACTGAGAAAAGAGAAAAAGGATTCAACATATGACTTTGATTACTTTTAAGATTTAGGTTGGACAATGGACATGGACAACAAAGCTGGGGATGGGGCGGGGAGGAGGGTGTCAATGGGGGAAAAAAGGAGAAACATCCGTAACAAAAATAAATAAATAAATAAGATTTAGGTTGGAAAAATAGTTGATGTACTTGAGTAAGTCTGCTTTCCAATGCTGAGCCCCAGAATTAGAAAAGCCTCCTCTCGGTCAGAGGTAATGCGGGACGAGGAAGGCCTCACCACAGGGCTCAGACGGATGGACGGAGGAGGAGGACATGTCAGCCCTCTAAAGCCGTCTGGAGCCCACCAGGAAGTGGCATAATCACTCGGGCCAATGTGCCATGTTTCTCCTTTCAAAATCACCGGGAAGATACTTCATTGTCTGCTGATAAGCAAAGGGTAGGGACGCAGGCCAGGAATACCACTCTACTTTATACCCTCCACACAAAAAGAAACTTCATCGTGAGAAAAAAAGCATCCACCATCACCCCGCACACACATTCTGAGCGATTCTTATGCACATGATTTTTAAGACGGTTTTGATCTACATTTTTAGATGGTTTTGATCTACATCTCTGTTCAGCAACCTCCTGTCAAGAATCCTCAGCTTAGTCCTAACATAGACTAAATGACACTGTATCCTGAAATGTTTGCAGGGGTCGAGTGTGCAAGTAAAGGTGGAGCCAAAGCAATACCGCTGCTGAGGTCCTAAACTGAGATTGTGTGGAATCATCTCCCCTGTTGTGGGGACACCAGTGACCCCTCTGACCTCCTCCCAGAATTGTGGTGAATGAGGCCTTAACATGCCCTTTTCTTTTCTTTCTTTTTTTCTTTTCTAGCGGAAACCGAACCCAGGACTCTCCGCGCAGGCCGACGCTCCAACCGCTGAGCCAAACAGGCCAGGGCACATGCCCTTTTCAGTGACCATCTTTGAGAACACAAAGATCTTAAAGAATAAGAGAATAGGAATAGAAAAAAAAAATCAACATGTACATAAAATAGTAGGTATGAGAAGAAATAATTATTAAGAACACTAATGACATGGAACGATCCAGATAATCTTTGATCCTTTATCACCGAAAAGTCATAATATGCCAAGGATGTACTCATTATAGTTTCTCATTTATGGAATTTGTTATGCAGAGTGTTTGTAATAAAGGTCATGTTATGACTACTATTACCACTACCAATAATAGCATGAGTCACAAAACAGTAAAAAAAGGTTATTTTCTGCTTGAAAAATAAAACAGAGAAATGGCAGAATAGAGTGTTTTAATGGTCTGAAAAAGGCAAGAAAACAAGGGACCTACATGTCTGTTACTTTTTTTTTTTTAGTTTATTTTATGTGTTTTCTTCTTTCTAATTAAAAAAATTAATGCTGACATTATTGCAGGTGCCCCCCCTTTTCTATGTCTATTATTTTTAATACCATCTCCTCCACTAACTAGAATTTCTTCAATAGTAGACAAGTATGAATTTCTTAAAATAGAGTTTGGGTGAGTACTTGGTTGAAAGAAGATATTAATAACATCTCTGATAAGGGATTAATCTAAAATATATAAGAATCAATTATAAAATATACAACAGAGACAAATATATATATGGAAAGAGGGAGAGATTGAGAAAGATTGAGAGATTATAGGACTTGGCTTCCACAGTAGTTATGGAAGCCAAGAAGTGCCGTGTCTGCAGGCTGAAGAACAGGAAAGCCGATGGTGTAATTCAGTCCCAGTATGAAGGCCTCAGAATTGCAGGGCTGAGGGCCTACGTCCCAATCTGAGTTCAAGGGCTCAGGAACCAGGAGCAATGTTCAAGGTCAGAGAAGATGAATGTCTTAGGCTCAATCAGAGAGAAAGACAAATTTGCCCTTTCTCTGCCTTTTTGTCCTATTAGTGTCCTCAATAGAAGGGATAATGCCCTCCACCTTGGTGAGGGCAATCTTCGTTACTCAATTTTCAGATTCAAACGCTAATCTCTTCCTGAGATCCCCTCCTAGATGCACCTAGAAATAATGTTTTACAAGCTATTTTGGCATTTCTTAGCTCAGTCAAGTTGACACATAAAATTAACCATTGTACACAGTAAATATCAGGGTCCTAACAGCTTACCTTTTACACCCAAGTAATGATCCATTGTCAGGGTTTAAATTCACTTATTGTTCCTTCAGCAGTTAGGTGTAACTGATCACTCTGTGATCACTCTGTCGGCTATGAAAAAGCTGTCCCATCATCTATTCCCCTTACACCTGGGCCATTGCTATTTGCTTCAAGCTCTGATACTGGATCTTTTACTGATTAAACTTTTAGACGTTTCTTCGGGGCTATAGACTCTTGTCAACGCTAACCTGTTACGGTGCCCTTCTCAATACTTTTTCTTTCCAGTGTTGCAGTGAACTGGGAGATCTTAGTTAGCATTTATTAAATAGTAAATAGCTAATTACTCAAAGTAGCTATTTACATATTGAATTTATTTTTCTTGGCATCTTTAATGTCTGATTAACATTTTCTTCCTACAGCTGGAAGACACTTACCAGAATAAAACATTCCCTTATTTAATCTCAAGTGGAATATAAGGTAAGTGTGATCATTTTAATTTGTGTCATTTATTAGCAGGAAAGAGATATCGTACAGGTGGGACGCTCTATCACATGCCAATTAGCAGGTGGCTTAGAGGGCAAGAGGGAGAACTCCTTTACCAAGGGGATTATAGCTGTTGTAGAAGGAGAAGTTTAGCTGTGGGAAAAATAGAGGAAATGACATTGGGATGCCTGATTTTGGAGACTGGGGGACGGAGCTTAAAGCAGTGATGATAACATTGTATGGATACCCTAAGAGAACACTCAAAACAGAAGGTCTGACATGCTCTATGTAAAAATCACAGTTTCTATGTATAATGATACAAAAACCACAGGAAGTTAGAGCTAAAGGAAACTTGACTGATCTAATTAAAGAGCTGAGAGAACGGAGGCGCAGAGATTTGCCTCAACGCAGTTTTAGTTCCGTGGACAGATGTAAAATCCAAGCTGGCTATTTCCTAGTCCATGGCATTAAAAGCATTTTTTTTTAATTGATTTTAGAGAGAGGGGAAGGGAGAGGGAGAAAGAGATAGAAACATCGATGAGAGAGAACATCTATTGGCCGCCTCCTGCATGCCCCCTACTGGGGATTTGGCCCACAACCTGGGCACGTTCCCTGAGTGGGAATTGAACCAGCGACCTCCTGGTGCATGGGTCGACACTCAGCCACTGAGCTACACTGGGCAAGCAGTCCATTGAGTTTTTAAGAAGCCCATATGGTAGCATTTCTTGCTTCCAACATGATGTTCTCAGTTGGTCTGCTGATCGACTACATTAGGATGTTCTACTGCCCCGCACTTATGTGGGGGAGAGGGACAAAGTAAGTTTTTAAAAGAGTTTATGACAGGCAGACACACAGAGAGAGAGAACACAGAATAAGGTCCCAAAGCTGTTCATGGTTGCAGACTTTGGAAGTATCTTTGTGGGAAAGTGAAGTTAAACCACAGAAAGAAGATTGGTTTTGCTAGGGAGGAGCACTATAGTTCACTGCTAAACTTGTTGAGCTGTTGAGTTTCTTGCTTCTTTTATGCTCTGGCTCTTGGCAGTCAATAGTATTATATTGAAAGGATTTGAATTAGGATTAACTCAGAGTTTAGTTTTATGGCCTACTCAAACCAGAACTGTTTATTGTCAGCCCTAGCCCAAGTCGAAAACTAAAATATTGCAAAGCATATGCTGATCTTGGCATATAATAAGGACACAGTCACTGTTTCTTGAGTGAATAAAATGAATGCAGAGTTTCCTTTTATAGTTATGCAGGTTGTATTCTACACAAGAGGCCCAGCCAAGGGGCACAGATGGGAGTTGAAACCCAACTTGCCCTCTGGTTATTAAGCCAGGCGCCCTGGCATGTGGCTGCTTCTACTGTGGAAGAGGTGCGGTTTCCTAGTTGGTCTACCCATTTTTCTTAATTTGCACAAATGCACTATACATGCTAGCTGCAGGCTCCAAGGAGCACATGACACCTACGATGAAAGCCAGACTGATTGTGAAGTTCAAAATGCTGTAATTGCAGTGATGATACCCAATAACTGATAAGGGATTAAGACAAGTATCTGGGGGTTGTGCATTGTTGATGTTTTCTTCCTGTGCATGTATTATTTCTTTTCTATGAACTCATGATGTTCTTAGAGTTTCTACCACGTTATTTAATAATCAATAACATTTTTATATTACTCTTTAAAGTTTTCAAATGAATCTTTTACTTTGAAGGCATAGATGCAATATATCTCTGTCTTAACATATATTAGAAATTCAACAAATATTTGTTTAATCACATGAACGAACTGGATTGAAAGATCCTTGGATGTGGGAACTATGTCAATATCTTCAGTTTCCAGCATTGAGTGCAGAATAAATTTTATTAACTGTTTGAGGAAGTACATTGAACGAACGGAATCCAACATTGCTCCTGGAGGCTTTTGGAGATGCCAACCTTCTTCCAGGGGGTTATGTATTGGACTGCTTTTCCTTGTTGTGCTGCAGGTTTTCCAATGGGACTCAGCTACTTACAGGTCGGTAGCATCAACTTCATTCTCTGCTTTCACTCTCTACCCTTCTCTACCCTGCTCTGTGCAACGGGGGGCTGACTCATATGAAAGGCACAAGCCCCCATGCTCTCTAGCTTCTGGTTGGGTTCAGTCAGTGGGAGATCAGAGGGAGGAGAGGGCGGTCTGGTTATGTATTTCTCTAGTTTTCCCCCTGAGGAGTTGCTTCAAGGTTGTCTGTGTTTCTCAACCTAAGGTCTCAGGGTCTCAAGGTGACTTTCTAATGACCTCATTTCACTCCACTGGGCCCAGGAATGACAGTGGCTCTGTTATTATTTCTAACAGGTTTTGAGCTACTTCTTATAGTTTTCCTACATCCTGCCCACATCTCGTAAATAGTTCCTCTATTATCCCTCCTCAAATTACCTTAGTTTGAGTGTGCCAGCTGTTCCATCTTGGACCCAATTCCCAACTAATTAGCACCATGCTAAAACATAAGTAAAGAGTACGAAGCAGCTGGAATCCCTGCCCTGCACGTCTGGCCTAGTTTGTTACTCTCTTTAACAATCCTCTAGCTTGGTTTCCTGACTCCTCTCACTTTTGACCTCCTCTTCAGCTTTTACATCTTAGTTATCAGATCTCTTCACGTTACCCTCAACTCCAAGGTCTGGTGCAAAGTTATCTTCTTCACCTGGGTTCAGCCATGTTTGGAATGCTTTCACTTTCCTCTCATGTATTCCTGGAGGACATTCCCAGAGCTCCCTTCGTGGGACCAGCCCCTGAAGATAGCTTTCTGACAAGTGACAAATGCATTAAGAGCGAGCCACTCATGTGTCCCTTTTCTTATTTACAATAAGAAAATTGTTGCAAGTAAGCCCTTCCACCCTCTTCCATTTATGAGAAAACCATTCCCTCTGATATTGCATCAGCGGAAACTTCAATCTGCACCCTGCCATTCAGGGTTGCTGTCTTGGCATACATATTTTATGAGGTTACTGGCCTTAAGTCTAACAGAGTAATAACTTTAACAGGTGAATTCCTTAAGTTTGGACCTTGGGTTATATAAAATTAAATGAGTTCCCTGATGTTATCAGTCCTATAAATCCAAAGTTTTGTTGAATTTACATAAAATGAAGGTTCATTAAATTTTATCCTCTTTGTACTTTATCCCCAAAATAGTATTATAAATTTTCTTCTCCTGGAGATCTTAATGATCCAAAATATAGTCTTTAAAAAGATCTACTGACAGAGTTCTGAAATATAGACATGCTGCCCCTACTATCGATTTTTTTTTTTTCCACCAAAGGTCTGACTGCTGCTGTTTGCAGATTTGTCTTGAAATCTGTGCATGGAAAATAAACTCTAAATTCTGAGACATGTTGGGATAAAAATGCTTATGTCTCTCTGTCTGCATGTGACGGGAGAAGACTTGCTCAAGAAATATTCATGAGAAAGTAAAAGGCTGTTGATGAAACAGGGCTCACATGTTTCTTAAATGTCAAGTCAGAATCAATAATAGTATTGAAACTTTATCCTGTGGGAATAGAGTATGGGAATTGGCCACTCTGTGGTACAGCCATGTGAAGGGAATGAATGGAGGAGTAATTGATGAAGACTTATCAATAAAGCATACAGGTGATTTTGAGTTCAATACGAGTAATTGCTAGGCATTTGAGAGTGGATTTCTGACAGACATGAAGCTAGAGTATTTTCTAGAGATCTCACTAAAGAGTATATAAGTCACAACTGATATATGGTTATATAGAGGTTATATGGTTCAGAAAGTGTGCCTAAATACCTTGTTAGATTTCCTTTTCCCCACTGGGTGCTAAGAGACCACAACAGTCTTCTGCACCACTTGATAACCAATGATCAATATTCTTTTATTCATTATAATTAAAACATTTTTTTCTTTATTGCTTTTAGAGAGAGAGGAAGGGGGGGAGAGAGAGATAGAAACATCGATGAGAAAGAACATCGATTGGCCGCCTCCTGCATGCCCCACACTGGGGATCTGGCCCACAACCTGGGCATGTGCCCTGACCGGGAATCAAACTGGGGACTTCATGGTGCACGGGTCGTCACTCAACCACTGAGCCACACCAGCTAGACTATTTATTATAATTTTAATTTTTAAATGTTTTGTTAATCCTCACCTGAGGATATTCTTCCATTGTGTTTTTTTTTTAGATAGAGTGGAAGGGAGGGAGGGAGTGAGGGGAGAGAGAGACATCAGTCGGTTGCCTCCTGCATGACCCCAACCAGGGCTGGGGACCACTGAACTCGAAACCCAGGTACGTGCCCTTGACTGAGAATCGAACCTGTGACCCTTTGGTCCACGGGCCGACGCTCTAACTAGTGAGCCAAACTGGCCAGGGCTATCAATATTCTTTTAACTGGTAATAAATATATGAAAGGACTGATAGATCAATCTCTCCTACTTAGATCTGCTCTGATTAAATTTTGGATTCCTGAGATAGTACAGAATCCAGCTGTAATATAAAATGAGGACACATCTGGTTTTCTTTGTAGGCTTTCAGAAGGACAGATATCAAAAGAGAGAGAGAGGGAGGGATAGAAAAAGAGGAGTGGGTGTCAGAAACTTAAGAAAAGGTTTACCTTCCTTAATGGGAGATATATTTTCTATAAATGTTCTTGGTAATGAATTGTTACTAAATTAAATGAAGCTACTTAAAATCAACGGTCATTTGACAGATTTATACAGTATGGTGATTCCAACCTAAGCACAGGTGTGATCTTATTTGTCTGTGTTCTCAATGTGTGAAAAGCACTCAGAACTCTCACAGCTTGTCAAAGGACAAGGAATCACCTGGTTTGGGAAAATGTTCAAATCTATAAATTGCAGAGCCCTGCTTCTTTAATGAAACAAAAATCTGTTTTCTTTGATTTGCAAATTTGGAAATTTGCAAAATGGATTTTCATGAGGGGCTTATTCACGACTTAGAAAAAGCTTGTTGAATGAGTTGATTGAGGTGAAAAGGTTGAAGATAAAATAGATATGAGGACCAAGCTGGAACACATTAACCTCTGTGGGTCTCCTGAACTCATCACAGAGAGCAGAAGCTCAGCTAGGCCAGCCAATAATTCTCCCCCAATTTTTATTTGGCTCTGGAACACAGGGTTCTTGAAAACAGTCTGCTGTGACATCTTAAGTATCCCCAGTGTGTCCGGGCCTTGCCTTTGTGGAAAGGGGAGTGGGTCCTAAAGTAAAAGGGAATTGGAGCTTGAGTCCTTGGCGGGGCATGCCTGCAGTTCAGAGGACTGCTCTGTAAACCATGCAGAGCAACCTTGCTGGCAGCAGACAGCCACCGCCTGCAACAGATGCCGCTCTGCATATGGCTGCCTTCTCAGCTTTCAAGAAAACAGCCTACTGAAACCCACCTACCTGTCCTTCATCAGCTGGTGTGTACAGTACACATAAGCTGTTGAGAGGAAAACAGAATATCCTGAAGGGGAAATGAATGGATGCTTTGTTCTTTGGGATGTTACATAACTCTCACCCTCAGGATGTTAGAAACATCATGTTTCCCAAACACTGCTCACTTTGAAACATACGCCCTGCCCATGCTGAGCCACTCGAGGCCCTGGCTTTCCTTTTTGACGCATCATCCTCTTTTGCCATTCCATAAGGTGTGAATTTTGGAGGTTGGCTGTCTGAGACACGGGGGTAATGAGAACTTTCTAGTCGTCAGATGGGCTGGAAGCCAGTTCCTTTGTCCTCCACTGAGGTGCTGAACTTAACTGCATGCTCCCATCTCCTGGGGTTAAAGAGGGAGCTGTCCTCATCAAGGACCATGACGTTGGGAATTCTTTGCTTTACCATCTGGCAGCTTTTACCCTCTCTGGCCACCCTTTATACTTTTTCTCCCACGAGTAACTCAAGTTCAAAAAGTGTGAGGGAAATTCAGGATTCCATCTATACATAACTGAGATGAATTGAACATAGTATTTCCTAGTATTACCCAATATTTTGGTTGGGGTTTAAAGTTTTAAATTTGTTCCATTTTCTGTTCCTTTACTTTATAGACCCTTTTCTCATTCCAGTTCCTTAAGGGAAGATCTGGTCAACTTAGTGTATTTTCTCTCTCTGTCCCTATTCTAAGTCTGAGCAACCTTTAATCCCATTTTAGTTTCTGGAGATGTAACGTAATTTCTTATTTGGGTTCTACAAACTTTGGAAGTCCTCAAGATCACCCTCAGTTTTGAAATCAGTTGCAAGTTAAGGGATCAAGACCACCCTCAGGTTCAAAAGTTTACTAGATGGATTCATAGAACTCACTGAAAACTGTTATACTCATGGTTATGGTTTAATACAGCAAAGGATTCAGACTAAAATCAACAGAGGGAAGTGAGGCATAGGGCAGGACCCAAGAGAGTTGTAAGCAAGAAGTGTGCAGTTATTCTCTCTGGAGTTGTGTGAACAGTGCTCACTTGTCCCAGCTACAAGTACTGACAACCAGGGAAGCTCACCCCAGCCTTGGTGTCCAGTCATGTGAACATGGCTGACCACCAGGATGTCTGACCTTACCTTAGACTCTAGCCCCTTCAAAGGTTGAAATGATATTATAAATCACATTTTTAGCATAGACTATCTGGCATACCCCAAGTCTGTAAACAGGCTCCTAGCAGGCAGGACATTCCCAAGGCTTAGAGATTACCTTCTAGGAGCCAAAGGCAAAAACCAACCCTGTCTTTGGGCAAGATTAACCCTTTCCTGCATAGGTACTTCATGCCTCCAGTTGTCTGGTTGTCTAGTTGCTTCCCTAACTCAGCTGTTGCCGCCACTTATTTTGTTTCCTCTTTTTTGCACACCTTTATTCTAGCCTCTGTTATGAAATTGTTTTGGTTTTTCCCAGATGTTAGATTTTTTTTTTTTTTTTTGTAACCAGAAGAAGCTTTTCAGTTTCAGATAAATGAGAATTTTGGGTCTCCCTCTTGACAACCTTGCTACTGGGTGGGATGTTATGAAGGCATCTCAGACTGAATTCTGCCACATGTACAAACTTTTATTCGTGCACAGGCCAGAAATAAGCATAGCAAAAAAGAGAGCAAAAACATATTTTAAATTCAAGAAAATCTTGGCTCTGTGGCCTTTTAAGGAATTCTGCCAACCTTGGACAACAGGATTATTCCAGGCAGATGTGCAAGTGTTCTCTTTACAACTCAGATAAGTAGTTAGGTGGTAATTATGTGTGGTAAAACAACATTCAGTGTGCAAGAGAGCAATGGATTTTAATGTAATAGATAGTTTTAAGATTTCACATTGTAACTAAACTTTAAAAAACTTCCACTTAGCCCTGGTCAGTCTGGCTCAGCAGTGAGAGCACTGGCATGCAGACTGAAGGGTTGCAGGTTTGATTCCCAGCCCTGGTTGAGGTCATGCGGGAGGCAACCAATCAATGTGTCTCTCTCACATCGATGTTTCCCTCTCTCCCCCTCCGTCCCTTCCACTCTGAGAATTAATGGAAAAATATCCTCAGGTGAAGATAACAAGAAGTAAGTAAATAAATAAATAAAATTAAATAAAATAAAACCTCTACTTACTGACTTTGGGTTTAGTTTCAAAAATAATATCCACAATTACCTGAAAAGGGCTATTAAAATGTTTCTCCTTTCCTCAAGCATATATCTCTATGAGATTAGATATTTTTAATATACTTCAGCAAGAGCCACTTCTCAATGTATTGAATACAGACCCATCTGTGAGAATCTTGCTGTTTCTATTAAGCCAGACAATGAAGAAATTTAAAAAAATATAAAACACTGACACTCTTCTGACAAAATATTTTTCTTTGGGATGTATAATTATTTTTTAAATAAGATATATCACTTTCTATAAAAATAATGGATTTATCATCCTTCATTTTGAATAAATAAATGGATATGTTTGAACTTTTTAGTTTTAATGTCTAATATAGTAAATAGTAACAACTATAACTCATATAAACAAAACTCTTTGGGGCCTGGATAATTTTTAGACATGTATAGGCATCCTGGGACCAAAAATATTTTTTTAATAATAATTTTTAAATAAAATATAGTTGATATACAATGTTATAATAGTTTCAGGTATACAACATAGTGATTTATATACCTTGTGATGTTCTCACCACATGGTCTAGTAACCATCTTTCACCGTGCAAAGTTATCAAACTCTTATTAACTATATTCCCCTTTATCTTCATCACCCATCCCTCCACCCCTCTCCCCTCTGGCAGTCATGAGTTTGTTCTTTTTGTCTATGAGTCTGTTTTTGTTTGTTTCTTTTGGTTTTTAAAAATTCCACATATAAGTGAAATCATGTGTTATTTGTCTTTCTCTGTCTGACTATTTTTTGCTTAGCATAATACCCTCTGGGCCCATCCATGTTGTTGCAAATGACAGGATTTCATTCTTTTTTATTGCTGAGTAATATTCCATTGTATATGTGTACCACATCTTTATCCTTTTGCCTATCAATGGACACCTAGGTTGCTTCTATGTCTTGGCTATTATAAATAATGCTTCAGTGAACATAGGTGTGCCTGTATCTTTTCAAATTAGAGTTTTTGTTTTCTTTGAATAAATACCCAGAAGTGGAATAGGTAGGTCACACGGTAGATGTATCTGTAGTTTTCTGAAGAACTTTCACACTGTTTTCCATAGCGCTGCATCAATTTACATTCCCACCAACAGTGCACAAGGGTTCCCTTTTCTCCACATCCTCACCAACACTTGTTATTGGTTGACTTTTTGATAATAGCCATTCTGACTGGTGTGAGGTGATATCTCATTGTGCTTTTGATATGCATTTCCCTGATGATGATTAGCAATGTTGATCATCTTTTCATATGTCTCTTGGCCATCTGTATATCTCCTTAGGAGAAATGTCTCTTCATATCTTCTGCCCATTTTTTTTTACCAGGTTGAGTTTTTTTTCTGTTGTTATTGAGTTGTATAGGTCCCTTATATATTTTGGATATCAACCCCTTATCAGATATATCATTTGCAAATATATTCTCCCATTCAGTAGATTATCTTTTTGTTTTCTTGATTGTTTCCTTCACTATGCAGAAGCTTTTTAGTTTGATGAAGTCCCATTTACTTATTTTCACTTTTGTTTACTTTGCTCATAAGTTGTAATATCTTTTTGGATTGTTTCCTCAAGCTGGGACCAAAATTTTGAAAATATAGTTTTAGAAAAAGGGAAGTAGTAGAGGTACTTTGCCACATAATGCTTAACAGTAGAGAGTGGTCAGGTTACTTACAAATTGTGATTTGAGCAGACATCCATCCCCAGGCAACAGAAGCACAGATCAGCAGCTGAGACCCATCCCCCCAAAACTATGGCAAAGGCTGAACAGGAGCTGAGCCCCACGGGACAGCAACACTCCCCAGCCACCAGCAGCGGGACCTGGGGCTCCATTGGGGCCTGTGCAACACAGCTGCCCACAAGATAGGAGTGGAGTCTGGTCTCCAAAGGGACTGTGATATCCAGCCACCCACGGGACCTGCGGGGTACTGGGGCACCAGAAAGGCCTGTGAGACCCAGCTGCCCACAGGATCAGTGGGAAGTGGGGGCTCCAACGGGGCCTCTACAACCCAGCTGCCCTCAAGATCAGCGGGGAACCAGGGCTCCAGTGAGGCCTGTACAACACAGCTGCCCACAGTACAGGCAGGGAGTGTGGCTCCAACAGTGCCTGAGCTATACAGCTACAGGTGGCACCAGTGACCAGCTGGGAACACAGCTCCAGAGGGGCCCACATGATCCAGCAGCAGCACCTACCAGGACACACCAATACCAGCCCCCAGTAGTCAATCCTCCAGGATCCACAGCAGGCAAGAGGCAACAGGCAACAAAACAGTCTGGGAGGCACAATAGCCTTATTTGATATACAGTGAGCTGCCTACACATCCAAACATCCCTTACCAAGTCTAGAGCTACCAGACAGCTAAAATGGGGAGACAAAGAAACAACACCCAAAGGAAAGAAAAAGAGGAATCACCAGAAAACTACAGGAAATAGAAGACAGCAACTTCTCAGATAAAGAATTCAAAGCTCAAACAATTTGGTGAGAACTACAAGCAACTTAATAAGAATTATGAAGAGCTCAATAGGAACTACTTCAGCCTAAAAAAAAAAGGTAGAAGCTATACATAAAAATCAAGAGGAAATAAAGAATGACATAGCTGTTATGAAAAATACCTTAGAAGGGTTCAATAGTAGATTAGAAGAAGCTGACCACCGAATCAGTGACTTATAAGACAAGGTAGAGAAAAACACCCAAATAGAGCAGCAAATGGAAAAAAAAAATTAAAAAGCAGGAGGAAAGTTTAAGGGAGCTGTGGGACAATACGAAATGTAACAACATTCACATTATAGCGATACCGGAAGGAGAAGAATCAGAGAAAGGAATAGAGAACCTGTTTGAAGAAATAATGACAGAAAACTTTCCTAAACTGGTGAAGGAAAAAGTCACACAAGTCCAGGAAACACAGAGAGTCCCAAGAAAGATGAACCCCAAAAGACCCACAGCTAGATACATCATAATAAAAATGGCAAACATTAAAGACAAAGAAAGAATCTTAAAGGAAGCAAGAGAGAGACAGAAAGTTACCTACAAGGGAGCTCCCATTAGACTGTCAGCTGATTTCTCAATAGAAACGATGCAGGCCAGAAGGGAGTGGCATGAAGTGTACAAGTAATGCAAGGCAAGGGTCTGAATCCAAGACTACTCTATCCAGCAAGGCTATCATTCAAAACTGAAGGAGAAATAAAAAGCTTCACAGATAAAAAAAAAAGCTCAAGGAATTTACCACCACCAAACCAGCACTGCAAGAAATACTGAAGGGACTGTTGTAAGAAGAAGAAGCAACAGAAAGAGAGAGAGGAACACAGGCATAAAATTAAAATGGCAACTAATAGCTATCTGTCAATAATTACCTTAAATGTAAATGGCTTAAATGCTCCAATCAAAAGACATAGGGTAGCTGATTGGATAAGAAAACATGACCCATATATATGCTGTCTACAAGAGACCCACCTCACAACGAAAGACTCACACAGGATGAAAGTGAAGGGATGGAAAAAATTTTTCCAAGCAAATGGAAATGAAAAAAAGCTGGTGTATCAATACTCATATCTGACAAGATAGACTTCAAAACAAGGGCCATAATAAGAGACATAGAAAGTCACTACATAATATTAAAAGGATCAATCCAACAAGAGGATATAACCCTGGTAAACATATAGGCACCAAATACGGGAGCACCAAAATATATTTAAAAATTTCTGGAGGACTTCAAGGGAGAGATCAATAGCAACATGGTCATAGTGGGTGACTTTAACACGCCACTGACACCACTAGATAGATCTTCTAGACAAAAAATTAACAAGGACATAGAGTCCTTACAAGACAAACTAGATCAATTGTACTTCATTGATATTTACAGAACATTTGACCCCAAAACTGCAGAATATACATTCTTCTCAAGTGCACATAGGACATTCTCAAAGATAGACCACATGTTAGAACATAAAGCAAGTCTCTACAAATTCAAGAAAATTGAAATCATATCAAGCATCTTCTCAGATCACAATGGCATGAAAATGGAACTCAATTGCAGTAAAAACACACAAAAATATTCAAATACTTGGAGGCTAAATAGCATGCTATTAAACAATGAATGGGTTACTAATGAGATCAAGGAAGAAGTTAAAAATTTCCTGGAAGCCAAAGAAAACGAACACACAACAACACAAAATCTATGGGACACAGCGAAAGCAGTTCTGAGAGGGAAGTTCATAGCACTACAGGCCTATTTCAAGAAACAAGAAAAATTCCTAGTTGACTTTCTAACCCTACAACTTAAAGAACTAGAAAGTAAACAAAAAGAAAAACCCAGAGCTAGTAGGAGGAAGGAAATAGTAAAGGTCAGAGCAGAAATAAATGACATAGAGACTAAAAAAAAAAAAAAACAGTTCAAAAGATCAATGAAACAAAAAGCTGTTTCTTTGAAAGATAAACAAGATCGATGGACCTTTAGCCAGACTCACCAAGAAACAAAAAGAGAGGAACCAAATAAACAAAATCAGAAATGAAAGAGGAGAATTAACAACTGACACCACAGAAATTCAAAGGA
Source organism: Tadarida brasiliensis (assembly GCA_030848825.1). Lineage (NCBI taxonomy): Eukaryota > Metazoa > Chordata > Mammalia > Chiroptera > Molossidae > Tadarida > Tadarida brasiliensis. Next base: position 80,400,819 of record CM061264.1, read on the forward strand.
TCATTGAAACATACTATGAACAATTATACGCCAACAAATTGGACAACCTAGGAGAAATGGACAAATTTCTAGAAACACACAGCCTCCCAAAACTGAACCAGGAAGAGATAGAAAACTTGAACAGACCAATAACAACAAAGGAAATTGAAGATGTAATGAAGAAACTCCCAGCAAACAAAAGCCCAGGCCCAGATGGCTTCATGGGGGAGTTTTACCGAACATTCAAAGATCTAATACCCATTCTCCTCAAACTATTCCAAAAAATCCAAGAAGATGGAACGCTTCCAAACTCATTTTATGAGGCCAGCATAATCCTAATTCCAAAACCGGATAAAGATATTACAAAGAAAGAAAACTACAAGCCAATATCCCTGATGAACACAGATGCCAAAATCCTTAACAAAATATTAGCAAAACGAAACCAGCAATACATCAAAAAAATTATACATCATGACCAAGTGGGTTTCATCCCAGGGATGAAAGGATGGTACAATATTCACAAATCAATAAATATGATACACCACATAAACAAAATGAAAGATAAAAACCATATGATCATATCAATAGATGCTGAAAAAGCATTCGACAAAATCCAGCACCCATTTCTGGTAAAAATGCTCAGCAATGTGGGACTAGAGGGACCATATCTCAACATAATAAAGGCCATATATGAAAAACCTACAACCAACGTCATACTCAATGGGCAAAAACTAAAAGCATTCCTCTTAAGGACGGGAACTAGACAGGGATGCCCACTTTCGCCACTCTTATTTAACATAGTACTGGAAGTCTTAGCCACAGCAATTAGACATGAAGAAAAAATAAAAGGGATCCAAATTGGAAAGGAGGAAGTGAAACTGTCATTATTTGCAGATGACATGATATTGTACACAGAAAACTCTAAAGATTCCATCAAAAATCCACTAGACTTAATAAATGAATTTGGCAATGTAGCAGGATACAAAATTAACATCAAGAAATCAATGGCATTCTTATACACCAATGAAGAAATCACAGAAAGAGAAACTAAAACAACAATCCCATTTACCGTCGTGGCAAAAAAATTAAGATACCTAGGAATAAACTTAACCAAAGAAGTAAAGGACCTCTTCACAGAAAACTACAGGTCATTGAAAAAAGAAATAGAGGAAGATATAAAAAAGTGGAAGCATATACCTTGTTCATGGATTGGACGAATTAACATCATTAAAATGTCCTTACTACCCAAAGCAATCTATAGATTCAATGCAATCCCCATCAAAATACCAACGACATATTTCACAGAACTAGAACAAACACTCCAAAAGTTTATATGGAACCAAAAAAGACCCTGAATAGCTACAGCAATCTTGAAAAAGAACAACAAAGTAGGAGGGATCACATTACCAGATTTCAGGTTATACCAGAAAGCCACTGTAATCAAAACAGCCTGGTACTGGCACAAGAACAGGCAGATAGATCAATGAAACAGAATAGAGAACCCGGAAATTGACCCAAGACAATATGCTCAATGAATATTTGACAAAGGTGGCAAGAGCATACAATGGAGTAAAGACAGCCTCTTTAATAAATGGTGCTGGGAAAATTGGACAGCTACTTGCAAAAAATGAAGCTAGACCACCAACTTACACCATACACAAGAATAAACTCAAAATAGATAAGAGACTTAAATGTAACTCGTGAATCCATAAAAATTCTAGAAGAAAATGCAGGCAACAAAATTTCAGACATCATACGCAGCAAAATTTTCGCTGATACAATACCTAAGACAAGAGAAACAAAGGAAAAAATCGACACATGGGACTACATCAAACTAAAAAGTTTCTGCACAGCAAAAGAAACAGCCATCAAAACGGAAAGGGATCCCACTATATGGGAGACCATAATTGCCAATGATGCACCAGATAAGGGGTTAATCTCCAAAATATATAGAGTGCTCATACAACTCAACAAAAGGAAGACAGAGAACCCAATTAAAAAATGGGCAGAGGACCTAAATGGACACTTCTCCACACAAGACATACAAATGTCCAAGAGACATATGACAAAATGCTCAATATCACTAATCATCAGAGAGATGCAAATTAAAACAACTATGAGGTATCATCTCACACTTGTCAGAATGGCTGCCATCAACAAATCATCAAACAAGTGCTGGTGAGGGTGTGGAGAAAAGCGGACTCTAGTACACTGCTGGTGGGAATGCAGACTGGTGCAGCCGCTATGGAAAACACTATGGTGTTACCTCAAAAAGTTAAAAATTGAACTGCCATTTGACCCAGTGATCCTACTTCTAGGAATATACCCTAAGAAACCTGAAACACCAACCAGAAAGAATATATGTACTCCTATGTTCATAGCAGCTCTATTTACAATAGCTAAGATCTGGAAACAACCCAAATGTCCATCAGTAGATGAGTGGATAAAAAAGCTGTGGTACATGTACACAATGGAATACTATGCAGCTATAAGAAAGAAAGATCTCTTATCCTTTGAGATAGCATGGAAGGACCTGGAGAGTATTATGCTAAGCGAAACAAGCCAAGCAGAGAAAGACAAATATCACATGATCTCACTTATGTGTGGAATATAATGAACTAAACAATCTGATGAACAGAATGGACCCAGAGACATAGAGATGGGGTACAGACTGACAAGCCTCAGAGGAGGGGGGTTGGGGGGGAAGAGATAAACCACAGAACTTATATGCATGTATGCATGACCAATGGACATAGACAACAATGCTGGGGATGGGGAGGAGGGTGTCAATGGGGCAAAAAGGAGGAACATTTGTAACAAAAACAAATTAAAAGAAATAAATAATAAAAAAAAAAACAAATTGATTATGATTTCATGGATTGAATCTTACTATGTTCTGAAGAGGAACAGCAGACAAGAAAGATTGAATAGCATAGAAGATATTTTGAAGGTATTTAAAAATGTACTGTGTTTACTCTTATATATAGTAATTTTTGGGAAAGAATTTCAGTGTTTACTTATTAAATTGTTTTTTCCAAAGTAATACAAATTTTATACCATTTAGAGTCATATAATCATTTTAACTAGTATGAGTCTTTCTTTCTTTCTTTATTTTTTTTTACTCCTGAACATAAGCCCCAACATGTTTTACCTCTCTGTTCACTATTTCTCCCAATATATTTGTTTTATTTTTTATTTTTAATGCAGGATATTATTTTTTTCAATCAAACATTAATTAAAGTTACTGAAATATTTAATACATTTCTGTGCTCACCATCCTTCATTATCTGTTAGGGTTCAATTTTTTTCCTTTTTTTATTGAGGTATACTCGACATATAATATTATATTAGTGTCAGGTGTACAGCATAATGATTGGGTATTTGTATATATTGTAATGTGATTACCATAATAGGTCTGGTTAACATCCTTCACCATTCATAGTTAAACTTTTTTTCTTGCAGTGAGAACTGTTAAGATCTACTCTGTTAACAACTTTCAAATATTCAATACAGTATTATTAACTATAGTCACCATGCTTTACATTACAGCCCCACAACTTACTTATTTTATAACTGAAACTTTGTACCTTTTGACCCTCTTCTCCAGTCAAATTTCTTCTTGATGAGATATATCCTTTAATAATTATTTCGAATAGGTTTAAACATAGATGATAAACTCTTTTAGTCTTTGTATGCTTTGCAAGCAAATGATAATTTAGTATATATTTTATTTTTATAGTTTCACTTATTTTGTTACTTCTGTCTGTTTTTGCTGATAATAAATCTAATAAATACTTCTGTGTAGACAATCTGTTTTTTTTTTTTTTTCCAGATCTAAAGGTAGGCAATCCAGGCCCAGTAGCAGGATAAAAAGGAAGATTAATTTGGGACAGGTGATGGTTCCAAATCCACTCTATAGATAAATGTCAATTTTACTTCTGAAGTAGGCTTATGTCCCTATCACTGTCTCCAACCCATAAGAGATATTCAGTATAAAATTTTGTTGTTGTTGTTTTGTTTTATTGTATGTTTAGCAATGAGTGAAAGAATTATTCTTGTCAACTCTGTTGGCAATTATTATAAAATTCAAACCTTTTGATAGGGAAGATGTTTCTGAAGGATGTTAATTTGAGTCTAGACTCTAAAGCTTTGAGGTTCACAGAGATGAACTGAGGGTCAATCTGATGGTCAGTACTGGTAGAAATCCCACGTCCCAGTCTCTTTTGCAAGAGGTCAGAGATTATTGCTAATTTTGCTGACTGGGCTGGAGTGGGTTTCTGACCCAGGGCAGTAGAAATGGTGTGATTGTAGGGGCCACTGCACATCATGGCCAGGAGCCAAGTTCTCAGGAATATTTCAGGACTTACAGTCAAGGCTTGAGTGAAAGGCAAGAAGTCAGGAACAGAAGAGCTCAGAACCTCATCAGAACCTCTCAAGTTGATGTGAGAGATAAAGGTCTAAGGCTTTTAGAGAGAAAAAAATCTTAACCAAAACAAGGGTGCCTGGTGTGAGGACAGGCCACATTGCTTCAACTGCAATGCCAGATTAGATATCCTGGTGAATGTGCTGTGATACCATGATCATTTACTCTGCAAACTGCATTTATATTTAGAAAAAAATATTCTTAATGTCATTTTTTCTAAATATCAATTTATGTGTAGGTGGTCAACACCAGATGTTAGTAAAAACCTATTGTCTGACTCTGCTTTCTAGAATCACATCTTAATTCTGGTCTCCTGCTCTGGGTACTTTGTCAGGAAGATATATATATATATATATATATATATATATATATATATATATATATATTTTATTAGCAATCATGTTTAAAATATCTTTTAGCCACTGGGATATGTAGGCTATTCTATTCACTGTTTGTCACACACACACACACACACACACACACACACACGCTTAAGCAGACCCACACACATACATAAATACACAAACACACACATACATACTTCAGGAGAAATCTAGGAAGATGTATCATCACGTGCAGAAACTCAAAGCAAATTCTTTGAGGTCAATGAACTAAAATTTTGTCTGGTCACAAAGAAAAATAAAGGGTTTATTACATGTAGAACCATTTAAAAGCATGCCCTCTCTTCCTCGTTTGCTCTCAGTCCAGGTCATTGCTTTAGTGCTGCGTTGTCTTTAGTGCTGGCTTCGTGGTTGCTGTGTATGATTGAATATGAACTCCTCTACTCCTTGCCTGGGTTGTTCACTTCTGAGCTTCTCCCTGCTGTTAAGCTCTTTCTCTTCACCCGTTGATGCAAACAGGGGGTGCCATTTGTTGTGGCATTTGTGTTTGTGATTGTCGTTGACCCTACTGTCCTCTGAGTACTAGGACCAAAATAGTTTCCTGGTTTTGCCCTACTCTGGAGGTGGCAAGGTGCATTTGCCTTTAAATTCCTCACTGGGAAAGCTTTGGTTTCTATTTATTTATTTTTAATTTATCTTTATTGTTGAAAATATTACAAATGTCCTCCCCCTTTCCCTTCATTGACCCCTCCACCCCACTCCCCCTCCCCAGGCCTTCCCCACACTATTATCTGTGTCCATGGGTAATACATATGTGCATATAAGTTCTTTGGCTTCTCTTAGAAGCTGACCGACCCTGTTCCCATCTCACACCTACTTCCAGCTGCCACGTTTCATGAGCCTGCTGTGCTAAAACACATCAAAATGGCAGATGCTGACAATTTTACATAGTCCCAAAGCCAGGAAAGCTGCCTCATGGGAAGGTATGCCCTGTGAAAGTCAAGCTGAAGAAAAGGTGAAAGAATTCAGCTCTTTATTAGTAGTCTTGAATTCTTCATCTTTGAGTTCTCCATCTCCATCCGTGAGTCTAAAGCAGAGTATTAGGCAGTATATTATAAATGGTTGCAGTGGGATTAAACTTTATAGGTAAAACTCAAACGTGCAAAAAGGTAGCTGTATTTCTCCAAAATTGGACCCACTTGCTTAGTCAATTTAAAGTCCCAGTCAGGGCATCTTCCTCTCTCAAATATTCTCTCCTTCTCTCCTTCCTCAGGACAGTTTGTGGACAGGGAGTGAGAAATTCCATGGCAACAAGGAAAGAGTATCTGCTCTGCAGACTGTCCCTGCTCCTGTGTCCTTATTGGCCTCTGCTGACAGACTGCCCCTCTCGGGAACTGTGGTCAACCGCTCATACTCATACTCACTGAGCTATGACTGCTTCAGGCTGCTAAAATACCCTCTGGCCAGGTAAAGTGGCCCACCTCAGTTCTCATGCACTCTTTGAAACTCTTTGACATTATCTACCTGGCTCCTGGGTTTGGACTGAGCATACTACATCTTCTGCCACGAGATCCTCTGACCCCTTATTGTGGCAGATGTCTGGCAGGAAATAGTACTCTAAATTCTTAGCTAATTCTGTACCCATCTTGGGTAGGTGGATGAAATGGGCAATAGGAACTTTTAAAAATTTTCATGCCTTGCCCTTAAGAGGGACTTAGAATAGATATTTAGATGGATTTTTTCCCAGCCTCTTTTGTTGGCACCTGCCTTTTAATCAACGTCTGGGCTGCTTGCTCAAGATAGCAATGACCATGATGAGTGCCGTAGTCTGCTGGAGGCAAAGACCAGCTCTGCCCTACTTGCTGAAGAGATCTTCTCAGCATGCTTTGTTTGGCTCCTTAGGAATTGGGAAACAAGTATTCCAAATGAACATAAGATCTTTAATGACCCCAATCAGAGGAGCAAGAGTTTCTGAAACTTTCTCAAATACAAAGTTCAATATCCATGCAAGTATTGTAGCTACCATAATTTCTGTACTCTCTAGACCCACTGACACCTTAAATTTAAGAATTCTAAGTTCCTAAGAGCCTTGGTGGTTCATTGTAACCTTAAATATTTGATTTTCCATTGTAATGTGTTTTAATTGTCTATGATTTGGTAACTTGTTTTTTAAAATACTGGAAATAACATTTAAAGTCTGGGTACATCAGTCTGGAAGAAAAATTAATTTCTGATAAAAATGCTCACTTGTATTAAGTCAGTTCCCACATGATCAATTATAAAAAATAATTCATCTTGGTGGTGATATAACAAAAGATGTGGTTCAAACCACTATAGCAGAGATTGGTAAGGAGAGTTTGAATTTTTAGAAGTTAAACATCTGCTTGGTGTCTTCAAAACCAGCCAAGTATAGGGTTTTGTAACTGTACTCTGGGCATCTCCTCTTGTCAGATGCCTCAGTTAAGCTGAAGAAACAAGTCTCTCTTTAGATTTAATAATGTTGGTCTCCCATCTTAATGGTATTAAGGAAAGATATAAGGTGAATTGGGAGAAATTAAAGCATATAGTGAGAGAACATTTTCAATAATCATAAATTAGTCTGTATGTGTGCATGCATATGTTAGCTTTTATTAGAAAGAAGGTACTATTATTTCCTTCCTTGCCAGATGACAGAAAAATAGGACATGTATTTGAACCCATGAAGATTTACAGTTGTGCATCTAGGGTTACATTTCTACTTCTCAGTTAAGAAGGAACTTGTTCATTGCAATTAGAAAGCTAACTACAAGGCAAGAGTCAATTCAGAATAGCGCTGTGATTTTAAGTAGCATTTGTATCACAACATACAGCTTACAAAACATTACTTCATTTGATTTTCATGATAACCTTTTGGGGAAGAGTTGTTTTTTTATAATTTATTAGTGAACCCAGCTGTTAAGTTGCTTTCACAAAGAAGCTCAGTTGGGAAATAAAACTGATATTTGCATTTTATGATAATCATTTAGCAAATCAATAATAGATATAATATTAGTACAGATAATAGTATTAAATAATAGTAATAACAGATCTTCAGGTGCATTTATGTACATTCTTTTATCGAATGTTTTAAAAATGCTGAAATAATGTCACCTTTGTAATACAACTTAATTGTCAATTTAGATTCATTTGCTTTGACTTTATTAGAAGACTTTCAAGTCTATAGGAAAGTAAGGAGAATAGCATAATGAACACCAATGCATTCATCAGCGAAATTGTGTGCACTTCACCATATTTGCTTTATACATTTTTTACTGAAATATCTAAAATACAGACTTTACAATATTTCATCTCTAAACACATTAGAAGGCATTCTCCAAAAACAAAGACATTTTTCTGTTTAACCATCTACTTAACCATTATATTATCACCCCTATGTCCTTGATGTTAACTATTATCACATTCATATTCAAATTCTCCCCATTAGCCTTTAAGTGCCTTTTAATGTTGGTATGTTCAAAGTAAGGTCCAATTAAGGTCCACATGTTACATTTGGTTGTAGTCTCTCAACAGCTTTTCAACAGAACTGATGCACCCTACCTCCTCCCCTTTCCCCTCTTCCCCCTCTTTCCCGCTCTTTCCCCTGTGCCATGTGCCCATTGAGTAGACCCACCTGGCAATCCTGTGCAATGCTCTACCATCTAGACTTCTCAGATTGCTTCCTTGTTTAACTTGTTCCTCTCATGGCTGCTGTTTCTGTAAACTGCTTGAGATATATAATTTCAATTAGGTTAATGTCATTTTTAGAAAGACAGTTTCAGGTGAGCCATAGGGAGCCAGGTATGGTTGACCTGCCCTTAATGACACTGATATTGGTTACATTGTGAAGTTGATCCTCATTTACTTCTAAAATACTGTATTTTTTTGCAGTTGTTTTCATACTTCGTAATTCACTTTAATTAATTCTGGACTCTAACTAGTACATATATACTCATCAAATTTTAGAAGTTATTTCTTTAGGGCATTGCGTAGAGTGCATAGAATATTGAGTGTAGGTATTTAACCAATATGAAAAGATATATGATGCTTTGGAGTATGCATTCAGTATATCTTTGAAATTAAACTGGTTACTAGTATTTTTAATGAGACATTGTTGATTAAAGAAGAAATAGCCACATCTAGTTTACTACCTTTCAATTCATGTTTTCCCCTCAGTGACCTTCTATTCTTCTGATTAATATTCCCTGAGCAGCTGTGTACGTGTAGCTTACTTTGCCAACATTTTAGAGATCACAAGAGTAAATTCAAAGAGTATGTCCCTCTTCCTCACTAATGTGTGTGTGTCTGTGTGTGTGTGACTCTGTGTGTATTTCCAAGAGCTAATTTGAATCTAAAGTAACCCTTGCAATTAATTACATAAATCAAGGGAATATGTGCATAAACCTGTATTAGGTGGTTTTAGATGGATAAAAAAACATCTCTTTATACTATATTCTGTATACTCACATTCTCTTCTATATAGGGGTTTTGATGTGTTAATAATTTTTAAAGTAGTTTTGTTTTCACTGAGATTAGCACTTTCAAAACTCTTTGGTGGAGGGACAGGTGGCCTGGCTTCACTGATCTGCAAACGCCACCCCCTCTGAGTACTATTATCACCCAGACGGTTTTCTTTCTGAGCAGTTATGAAGGTTTATGACCAAGTTATAAACAGGCGAAGGGAGCTTATGTTAATGAGGTCAACACTGTTTCTGTTATGTCTTTGACTTATTAAACAGTCCCCCAAAGGGAAAACCTTTTCCAAATGGGCTAAACAGAGAGAGAAACTTTTACCAGCTGAAGACTTAAATGGCAACTGGATTTAACAATATGGGGTTGTATCTGAATCTACATGGAACCATACAATGATAATTATGTCACTGCAACTATCGTATTAATATTTATTTATGTATTTGTATATATATGATCATTTCTATAACTATTTCTTTGTCTCAGTCAACTTGGGCTGCCATAAGAAAATACCATACTGGGTGGCTTAAACAACAGAAATTTATTTTCTCACAGTTCTGGAAGCTGGGAAGGATAAGGTCAAGGTGCCAGCCAATCTGACTTCTGGTGAGAGTTCTCTTCTGTGTGTTCACATGGCTGCCTTGTCATTGGGTCCTCACATAGTAGGGAGAGAGAGCAAGCAAGCTTTCTAGTTTGTCTTCTTATAAGGGCACCAATCTCATCACGAGATCCCCACCCTCATGACCTCATCTAACCCTAACTACTCCCAAAAGACCCTACCTCTAAATACCCTCACCTTGGAGATTGTGACTTCAACATATGAATTTGGGAGGGAGGGACACAAGCATTCAGTCAATAATAATCTTCATATAGGGAGTGAGTGAATGGGAGGAGACAATTATATCTACATTGTTAGATGGATGTATTTACAAATCAGCCTCTGGAGATTTAGAGTGTATGTGTCTTTTTCCCCAGCTGCTGGGTTCTGTATCAGACAAGTTGCTTCTGCAATGGTCCAGTGATACTTCATCGAATAAGAATGTGCATATCACCATTGAGTTAGAGCAAAGTCAGACATTACAGAAAAGTTCAAATATTGAGTGTATGTTTGATAGTTGGTATAGATGAGCTCATTCTAGCACAGTGAATAAGGGTATGTTGGTTGCAGTTTTGTGGTCAATGTTTCAATGCTTTATCAATTTGCAATTATAGTCATAGTCCAGAATTTGCACAGCCTTTGATAAGGAAGTCACCAGCTTGCAGTTAGGTGGGGTGGGAAACCAGACAGCTGCTCATGCATACCAATGAGGGTTTTGTCAATGCAAATTTGGAGAGCCCTTTTGAAAATTTAGCCCTAAGTGTCTACTTTGAGTTTCGGTGTGATATGTGACATGAGACTACTTAACCAGCAAGTTTACCTCTAATTTTAGCTTCACCTGAATTAAAGCTGGCGTGATATTGCATACTGCTACAGACATTAGCAACTTTAAAGTGAGAAAGAAAAACCCTGAAATTAGATGCAGTACAAGGGAAGAATCACAAGAAAGTCACTGGTGGTTTTGTGTTGTTTTCAACATTTCAGGAAATCTCTGATGAATATTAGGGTAAAAGAGATAATTTGCTTCTTCACAGGAACAAATTTTTAATGCCATTTATTTCCTAGTTTGGCAGCTTAAGACAATCTGCCTACATACAAAGGAAGCAAAACAAAACAAAACAAGCTGTTTGGAGAATTGACTCTCCAACAAATCCCTCTTGAAGGAGCCAGGGTCCCCAGTAAAAAAGGATGTTTTACCGCTCCTGCTCACTCCTTAGATGTCTGAGCATTGGCTGCTGAAATGTTCTATCAACGAAGACAGCTGAACACCATTGTACCATTTTGTTCTGGACATGTGGCCAGCCGAGGGGGTTTTATTTGTGTGTGAGGGGAGAGAAAACATAAACTTCCTATATTCTCTCCTAGATTACTGAAGTGACCGCTCCATACATTAGTTTAACATTACTGCTTCCTGTGTGTGAAACTGGCATCCCTGAATTCACCTGCAGTCCCAACAGTGTTGACACCCAAGGGCCAACAAAGTGAATTGAGACTTCTTGTTTCCATTGGCTGTTGCCAATACAGGATGATGGCACATAGAGAACAGAACAGCTACAATTCATGAGAGAGTCACAAACCAACAAAATGGAAAATAGTCTGTAATTAGTGAGGGCTAGCTATGCTTGTATTTATTATTTTCATTAATTAAACAAAAATTTATTTTGAGCTGGAAATATTATAAGATTTAAAGATCCCAAAATATCAAGGTGTTGTCTTTACCTTCAAGATATTGGCAGAGTCGGATTGATACGCAGACACATGGAAGTATTATACATACTATGATGCAAGTGTGTACTATTTATAGGAACGAGTCTTAGGAGTGAGTCAGGTCCCTTCCTGGGAAGGTTAGGAAAGGTTTCAAAGAAGAGAAAAGTGTTGGGGAGAAAAATCACACACAGAATTACAAGGCAGTATTTGGTAAATAAAAATAATGAGGAAATCAAACATCAACATAATAAGACCTTAGAGAAGAGAAAATTAATTTCTGTTTGAAATAGAAAGGAAGGATAACATAAAGGAGGGAAAAACGGAAGTGGGCCTTGAGTAACATTTGTAGTGTAGTTAAAGGTAAAGAGCTGTTAAATCTGAACTGTGCTAACACTGCTTTGGTTCCTTCATCTAGGACACTTGGGGCAACAGAAAGTGGTAACCTTCTTGATGTGTCTGGAAATGGGAAAGATAGAGCTAACTCAGCTCACACTGGGCTTGTGATTACCATTGGGTTTCCATTTTACACAATGCTTTGTTATTGTCTTTTTTTTTTAATAAACAGTAACATACTTAGAAATATGTATAAAACTAGCTTATTCTACACTACAGTGTAGCTCCCTATGGAACGTATACAGCAGGCAACAACATTATGGTAGTAGAGAAGAAGGAGACATTGAAAGTGTATTTCCTTTCAACATACATTAAGGGAGGAAATGGTAGTTTATATTTTGTATTTGACTCCACAGCTCTTAGACTATTCATAAGAAATCTTAAATATTTCTTGGATTCTTGAATGAATTACTTCCCCTCTGAGTGATGAGACATCCTTTTTTAAAGTTACATTTATTGGGGGTGACATTGGTTAATAAGATCATTTAGGTTTCAAGCATACATTTCTATGATGCCTGATCTGTACATTGCATTGTGTACCCAACACCCAAAGTCAAAACATTTTCCATCACCATATATTTGCCCCCTTTAACTTCTATTCCCCCCATCCCTTCCCTCTGGTAACCACCATACTGTTGTCTGTGTCTAAGAGTTTCAGTTTTATGTCCCACATGTGAGTGAAATCATATAGTTCTTAGCTTTTTCAGACTGACTTATTTCACTTAGCATAGTATTCTCTGGCAGTATTTCATCCTTTCTTATGGCTGAGTAGTATTCCACAGTATATATGTACCACATCTTCTTTATCCAATCCTCTATTGAAGGACACTTTGGTTGTCCCCATGCCTTGGACACCGTGAATACTACTGCAATGAACACAGGGGTGCATATATGTTTGCAAATAAATGTTTTCGAGTTTTTTGGGTAGATACTTAGGAGAGGGATTGCTGGGTCATATTCCATTCTTAATTTTTGAGGAGCCACCAGACTGTTTTCAATAGTTACTATACCAGTGTACATTTCCACCAGCAGTGAATGAGGGTTCTCTATTCTCCACAACCTCTCCAATAGGTGTGAGGTGTTATCTCATTGTAATTTTGATTGGCATTTCCCTAATAACTAGTGAAGTTGAACATCTTTTCATATATCTGTTGGCCGTCAGTATGTCTTCTTGGTAGAGGTGTCTGTTCAGGTCCTCTGCCCATTTTTATTGGATTATTTGTTTATTTGTTTGGTGTTGAGTTGTATGAGTTCTTTATATATTTTGGATATAAACCCCTTGTCAGAGCTGCTGTTTGCAAATATCATCTCCCATCCTGTTGGTTGTCTTTTTGTTTTGTTATTGGTTCCTTTAGCTGTGCAGAAGCTTTTGAGTTTGATATAGTCCTATTAATTTATTTTTGCCTTTACTTCCCTTGCCAGTGGGGTCAAGTTAATAAAATATTCTCTACAACCAAGGTCCATAAGTTTAGTACCTGTTTTTTCTTCTATGTAATTTATTGTTTCAGCTCTTATATTTAGGTCTTTTATCAATTTTGAATACATTTTTTCTACATGGGAACAAGCTGTAATCTAGTTTCATTTTTTTTTTTTTTTTTTTGCATGTGGCTTTCCAATTTTCCCAGCACCACTTATTGAAGAGGATTTCTTTTCTGTATTATTAGCTCCTTTGTCAAAAATTATTTGCCCATATACATATTGTTTTATTTCTGGGCTCTCACTTCTGTTCCATTGGTCTGTGTGCCTGTTTTTATGACAGTACCATGTTATTTTGATTATCATACCTCTGTAGTATAATTTGAAGTCAAGTAGTGTGATACCTCTGGCTTTGTTCTTTTTTCTTAGGATTGCTTTGGCTACTTGGGGTCTTTGTGGTTTCATACAAATCTGATTATTTTTGTTATATTTTTAAGAAAAATAACATTGGGGATTTAATGGGAATTAAATTACATCTGTGTATTGCTTTGGGTAATATGGTCATTTTAACTATTTTGATTCTTCTGATCTATAAACGTAAAATATCTTTCCATTTCATTCTGTCTTTTTCAATCTCTTTTAATAATGCTTTGTAATTTTCAGTACGTAGGTCCTTCATATTATTTGTTAAATTTATTTCTAGGTATTTTATTCTTTTTGTTGTAATTGCAAAAGGATTTTTTTTTCATTTCTTCTTTTGTAGTTTCATCGTTAGTATATAAGAAAGCAGTGGATTTTTGTACATTGATTTTACATCCTGCAACTTTACTGTATTTGTTTATTGTTTCTAACAGCTGTGTGTGTGTGTTTGTGTGGAGTTCCTTAGGGTTTTTTTATACACAGAATTATGTCATCTGCAAAAAGTGACACTTTTACTTCTTCCTTCCAAGTTTGGATGCATTTTATTTCTTCCTCTTGCCTGATTGCTCTGGGTAGGACTTCCAGAACGATGTTGAATAAGAGTGGTGAGAGTGGGCATCTTTGTCTTGTTCTTAATTTTATTTTATTTATTTATTTATTTATTTTTTATGTTATCAGATTTTATTTTTATTTTTTATTATTTTTGTTACAGATGTTTCTCCTTTTTTCCCCATTGACACCCTTCTCCCCATCCCCCCACCCTGTCCCCAGCTTTGTTGTCCATGTCCATCACTTATGCATACATGTGCATAAGTTCTGTGGTTTATCTCTTCCCTCCCCCCCACCCCCTCTTTTGAGGGGTGTCAGTTTATACCCTACTTCCACATCTCTGGGTGTACCCTGTTCCTCAGACTGTTATGTTCATTATATTCCACAAATAAGTGAGATCATGTGATATTTGTCTTTCTCTTCTTGGCTTGTTTCGCTTAGGATAATATTCTCGAGGTCCCTCCATGTCGTCTCAAAGGATAAGAGATCTTTCTTTCTTACAGCTGCATAGTACTCCGTTGTGTTTATGTACCACAGCTTTTGTATCCATTCATCCACTGATGGACACTTGGGCTGTTTCCAGATCTTAGCTATTGTAAATAGTGCTGCTATGAACATGGGGGTACATGTATTTTTTCTGATTGGTGTTTCAGGCTTCTTAGGGTATATTCCTAGAAGTGGGATCACTGGGTCAAATGGCAATTCAATTTTTAATTTTTTGAGGTAACACCATAGTGTTTTCCACAGTGGCTGCACCAGTCTGCATTCCCACCAGCAGTGTACTAGAGTCCCCTTTTCTCCACACCCTCGCCAACACTTGTTGTTTGATGATTTGTTGATGGTGGCCATTCTGACAGGTGTGAGGTGATACCTCATTGTTGTTTTAATTTGCATCTCTCTGATGATTAGTGATGTTGAGCATTTCTTCATATGTCTCTTAGCCATTTGTATGTCCTTTTTGGAGAGGTGTCTATTTAGTTCCTCTGCCCATTTTTAAATTGGGTTCTGTGTCTTCCTTTTGTTGAGTTGTATGAGCACTCTGTATATTTTGAAAATTAACCCCTTATCTGATGTATCATTGGCAATTATGCTCTCCCATAGAGTTTGGGTTCCCTATCTATTTTGATGGTTGTTTCTTTTGCTGTGCAGAAGCTTTTGAGTTTGATGTAGTCCCATGTGTTCATTTTTCCCTTTGTTTCTGTTGCCTTAGGTGATGTATCAGTGAAGATCCTACTGCGTATGATGTCCGAAATTTTGTTGCCTACATTTTCTTCCAGGATTTTTATGGATTCACGAGTCACATTTAAGTCTTTTATCCATTTTGAGTTTATTCTTGTCTATGGTGTAAGTTGATGGTCTAGTTTCATTTTTTTGCATGTAGCTGTCCAATTTTCCCAACACCATTTATTAAAGAGGCTGTCTTTACTCCATTGTATGCTCTTGCCACCTTTGTCAAATATTAATTGAGCATAATGTCTTGCGTCAATTTCCGGATTCTCTGTTCTGTTCCACTGGTCTATATGCCTGTTCTTGTGCCAGTACCAGGCTGTTTTGATTACAGTAGCTTTGTAGTATAAGCTAATATCCAGTATTGTGATCCCACCTACTTTGTCCTTCTTTTTCAAGATTGCTGTGGCTATTCGGGGTCTTTTTTGGTTCCATATGTACTTTTGAAGTATTTGTTCTAGTTCTGTGAAATATGTCACTGGTATTTTGATGGGGATTGCATTGAATCTATAGATTGCTTTGGGTAATATGGACATTTTAATGACGTTAAGTCTTCCAATCCATGAACAAGGTATGTGCTTCCACTTTTTTATATCTTCCTCTATTTCTTTTTTCAATGTCCTGTAGTTTTCTGCAAATAGGTCCTTTACTTCTTTGGTTAAGTTTATTCCTAGGTATCTTAATTTTTTGTGCCGCAATGGTAAATGGAATTGTTTTTTTAGTTTCTCTTTCCGTGAGTTCATCATTGGTGTATAAGAATGCCATTGATTTCTTGACGTTAATTTTGTATCCTGCTACTTTGCCAAATTCATTTATTAAGTCTAGTAGATTTTTGATGAAGTCTTTAGGGTTTTCTATATATAATATCATATCATCTGCGAATAATGACAGTTTCACTTCCTCCTTTCCAGTTTGGATTCCTTTTATTTTTTCTTCACGTCTGATTGCTGTGGCTAAGACTTCCAGTACTATGTTAAATAAGAGTGGTGAAAGTGGGCATCCCTGTCTTGTTCCTGTTCTTAAGGGAAATGTTTTTAGTTTTTGCCAATTGAGTATGATGTTGGCTGTAGGTCTTTCATATATGGTCTTTATAATGTTGACATATGATCCCTCTATTCCCAAACTGTTGAGCGTTTTTATCAGAAATGGGTGCTGGATTTTGTCGAATGCTTTTTCAGCGTCTATTGATATGATCATGCGGTTTTTATCTTTCATTTTGTTTATGTGGTGTATCACATTTATTGATTTGCGAATGTTGAACCAGCCTTGCATCCCTGGGATGAATCCCACTTGGTCATGGTGAATAATTTTTTTGAAGTATTGCTGGATCCGATTTGCTAGTATTTTGTTTAGGATTTTGGCATCTACGTTCATCAGGGATATTGGCCTGTAGTTTTCTTTCTTTGTAGTGTCTTTTTCTGGTTTTGGAATTAGGATTATGCTGGCCTCATAAAACGAGTTTGGAAGTCTTCCTTCTTCTTGAATTTTTTGAAATAGTTTGAGGAGAATGGGTGTTAGTTCTTCTTTGAATGTTCAGTAAAACTCCCCCGTGAAGCCATCTGGGCCTGGGCTTTTGTTTGCTGGGAGAGTCTTGATTACATCTTCAATTTCCTTAGCTGTTATTGGTCTGTTCAAGCTTTCTATCTCTCCCGGTCCAGTTTTGGGAGACTATGTGTTTCTAGAAATTTGTCCATTTCACTTAGATTGTCGAATTTGTTGCCATATAAATGTTCATAGTATTTGCTAATGATCCTTTGTATTTCTGTGGTGTCAGTTGTTACTTCTCCTCTTTCATTTCTGATTTTGTGTATTTGGGTTCTCTCTCTTTGTTTCTTGGTGAGTCTAGCTAAGGGTCCATCAATCTTGTTTATCTTTTCAAAAAACCAGCTCTTTGTTTCATTGATCCTTTGAATTGTTTCTCTGGTCTCTATGTCATTTATTTCTGCTCTGATCTTTACTATTTCCTTCCTTCTACTAGCTCTGGGTTTTTCTTTTTGTTTGCTTTCTAGTTCTTTAAGTTGTGAGGTTAGATAGTCTATTAGAAATTTTTGTTGTTTCTTGAGGTAGGCCTGTAGTGCTATGAACTTCCCTCTCAGAACTGCTTTTGCTGCATCCCATAGATTTTGTGTTGTTGTGTGTTCATTTTCATTGGTTTCCAGGAAGTTTTTAATTTCTTCCTTGATCTCCTCGGTAACCCATTCATTGTTTAATAACATGCTATTTAGCCTCCATGTATTCAAATGTCTTTGCATGTTCTTGTTGCAATTGATTTCTAGTTTCATGCCATTGTGATCTGAGAAGATGCTTGATATGATTTCAATCTTCTTGAACTTGTAGAGACTTCGTTTGTGTCCTAACATGTGGTCTATCTTTGAGAATGTCCCATGTGCACTTGAGAAGAATGTGAATTCTATAGTTTTGGGGTGTAATTCTCTGTAAATATCTATTAAATCCATTTGGTCTAGTGCTTCGTCTAGAGTCTCTGTGTCCTTGTTAATTTTTTGTCTAGAGGATCTATCCAGTGATGTCAGCGGGGTGTTGAAGTCCCCTGCTATGATTGTATTGCTGTCAATTTCTCCTTTGAAGTCCTCCAGAAGATTTTAAATATATTTTGGTGCTCCTATATTCGGTGCATATATGTTTACCAAGGTTATATATTCCTGTTGGATAGATCCTTTCAATATTATGTAGTGACCTTCTTTGTCTCTAGTTATGGCTTTCGTTTTGAAATCTATTTTATCAGATATGAGTATTGCTACCCCAGCTTTTTTTTCCTTTCCATTTGCTTGGAAGATTTTTTTCCATCCCTTCACTTTCAGCCTATGTGAGTCTTTTGTTGTGAGGTGGGTCTCCTGTAAACAACATATATATGGGTTATGCTTTCTTATCCAATCCGCTACTCTGTGTCTTTTTATCGGAGCATTCAATCCATTTACATTTAAGGTGATTATTGATATGTACTTATTTATTGCCATTTTTGTTCACTGTGGTTCTACTTTCCTTCCTATTTCTTCTACTAATTACAGCAGTCCTTTTAACATTTCTTGCAGTGCTGGTTTGGTGCTAATGTATTCCCTTAGCCTTTTTTTTTGTCTGAGAAGCTCTTTATTTGACCTTCTATTTTGAATGACAGCCTTGCTGGGTAGAGTAGTCTTGGATTCAGATCCTTGTTTTTCATGACCTTGATTACTTCATGCCATTCCCTTCTGGCCTGTAGTGTTTCTGTTGAGAAGTAAGCTGATAGCCTTATGGGGGTTCCTTTGTAGGTCACCTGTTGCTTATCTCTTGCTGCCTTGAGGATTCTCTCTTTGTCTTTAATTTTTGGCATTTTAATTACTATGTGTCTTGGTGTGGGCCTGTTTGGGTTCTTCTTACTTGGGACTCTCTGTGCTTCTTGAACTTGAATACCTTCTTTCTTCACCAAATTAGGGAAGTTTTCTGTCATTATTTCTTCAAATATATTCTCTAACCCTTGCTCATTTTCTTCTTCTTCGGGGACTCCTATGATGCGAATATTATTACGTTTCCAGTTGTCCCACAGTTCTCTTAAGCTGTCTTCCTGTTTTTTCATTGTTTTTTCCTTTTGGTTTTCTGATTGGTTGATTTTTTCTACCCTGTCTTCTAATTCACTGATCCGGTCCTCAGCTTCCTCTACTCTGCTGTTTAGTCTTTCCAATGTGTTCTTCATTTCTGCTATGTCATTCTTCATTTCTTCTTGCTGCTTCTTCATTTCTTCTTGCTGCTTCTTCATTTCTTCTTGCTGCTTCTTCATTTCCACTTGGTTGGTTTTCAGTGTTTCTATGTCTTTGCTCATGGTGTGGATGTCTTTACTCAAGGTGTTGATGTCCTTTCTCATGCTGTTGAGCTTTCTCAAGATCATGGCTCTGAATTCTAGCTCTGTTAACTTGCTTAACTCCATTTCATTTATCTCATCTTCGCTAGAGGTCTCTTGTTCTTTCATTTGTGATCTGTTTCTTTTTTTCACCATTTTGGCTATCTCAGTGGTTTTTGGAGCCTGCCAAATTTTCCTGTGGATGTTGGTGTTCAGTTGTTTGTGGGTCCCTCTACTGGGTTTGGATGAGTGTGGGAGGACCCACTTTAAACACCACCCTGGAGTCTTACTTTCCAGGGTATATTTGCAAGCCCAGCAAAGGTTAAGTTATCCTCTAGCTTTTTGCCTAGAGGCTATTAGTCGTGGTTGCTTGAAGAGCCTTGGGTTTTCAGTTGAATGAAAACCTCCCTCAGGTGTTCAAGGTGAGAGGATTTCCCGAGGGTAGGGCAGATGCTAGTAGTTAATGAGCCGCAGTTTGCATTTCAATGGCCCACTAGGGTGTGGCTGGATCTCCGAGGGAGGGGCTGCCGCCTCTCCCCAGAGCCCTGGGATGGAGTAAAATGGCCAGGCCACAGTCCTGCGTGGCCGCAACTCAGCAAAAGCTCTGAGCACCCTCCAAATCCCGAGTGTCCCCACACAGTTCTAGTCCAGTCTGCCCTCCCTCTGCCGGAGCCCAGGTGAGTGGCTGCGTCTATTTTAGCGCTCTGTCCCGGCTCTGCGCTGTGGAGCCGACTCGGGCTTTAACCCTGAGGGCAGGCATTGCTCAAGGCTAAGGCCGCTGCTGTCCGTGGGCTCCCAGCCCCCCTCTCAGGCCTCTGAAATCCTACCAGGATCGAGTCAGTGTCCCTGGTTGTATGGTCCTCACAAGCTGCTTTTCTGTTGCTTTTTCCCGACGATTTGTCTTTATTTTAGTTGTAATTCCAGTTTGGTCCTGGGAGATGGTCTGTGTAGCTTCCGTTCACTCTGCTGCCATTTTGGAATCCAGTTGTTCCTGGTTTTAGAGGCAAAGCTTTCAGTTTTTCACCATTGAGAATGATATTAGCTGATGGTTTGTCATATATGTTGAGGTACTTTCCTTCTATACCTATTTTATTGAGTGTTTTAATCATAAATGGATGTTGTCTATTATCTAATGTTTTTTATGCATCTATTGATAAGATCGTATTATTTTTATCCTTTGTTTTGTTAATGTGGTATATTATATTAATTGATTTGCGTATGTGGAACCATCCAATGCCCCTAGAATGAACCCCACTTGGTTATGATATATTATATTTTAATGTATTGTTGTATTCAATTTGCTAGTATTTTGTTTAGGATTTTTGCATTTGTACTGAACAGAGATATTAGTCTGTAGTTTTCTTTTATTGTGTAATCCTTGCCAAGTTTTGGTATCAGGATTGTGTTGACCTCATAAAATGTATTAAGAAGTACTGCCTCTTCTTAAATTTTATGAAAGGGTTTGAGAAGGGTAGGTATCAAATCTTTTTTGAATATTTGGTAGAATTCACTAATGAAGTCAACTGGTCCTAAAATGTTATTTTTGGGGAGATTATAATGGTTATTGCCCTTTCCTCACTGTTGATCAGTCTAATTAGATTTTCTATGATTCAGTCTAGGAAGGTTATATATTTCTAGGAACTTATCCAATTATTCTGGGTTATTGAATTTGTCTTTCATAGTACTCTAGTATGATCCTTTGTATATCTGTGATGTCTATGGTAACTTCTCCTTCATTTCTGTTTTTGTTTATATGAGTCTTTTCTGTTATTTTCTTAGTGAGTCTAGCCAGGGGTTGTCAATTTTATTAATCTTTTCAAGAACCAGCTCTTTGTCGTATTAAACTTTACATAATTGTTTTGTTCTCTATTTCATTCAGTTGTACTCTCATTTTTTATTTCCTTTCTTCTGCTGACTTTGGGTTGCTTTGGTTCTTCTTTTTCTAGTTCTTTAAGATTAATGTTAGATTGTTTACATGGGATTTCTGTTGTTTCTTGAGATAGGCCTGTAATGATATAAACCTTTCTCTTATTACTGCTTTCACTGAAACCCAGAAGTTTTAATATGTCATATTGTCATTCTCATTTTTCTCTATATGTCTTTTGATCTCACCTTTTATTTCTTTTTTGACCCAGTCATTTTTTACTAGTATGTTGGTTAATCTCGACACATTAGTGGGTTTTTTTACTTCCTTTTCACAGTTGATTTCTAATTTCAAAGCATTGTGGTTAGAGAATATACTTGATATAATTTCAGTCTTCTTCAATCTGAGGCTAGTTTTGTGACCCAACATATGGTCTTTCCTTGAGAATGTTCCATGTGCAGTGGAGAAGAATATATAATCTGATGTTCTGGAAAGTCTTTGTAAATGTCAATTATGTCCATTTGGTCTAATGTATCATTTAAGGCTGATATTTCCTTATTGATTTCTGTTTGGATGATCTGTCTGGAGCTGTCAATGGAGTATTAAGGTCCCCAACTATGATTGTGTTTTTTTCAGTTTCTTTCTTTAGTTATGTTAGTAGTTTTATATATTTTGGTACTCCCTGATGGGTGCATATATATTAGGAAATGTTATGTCTTCTTGATGTAGTGTCCCCTTTATCATTATCTAATGTCCATCTTTTTCTCTTGTTACCTTTGTTATCTTAAAATCTATTTATTCAGATATAAGTATGGCCATACCCTTCTTTTCTGTGGATGTTATTTGCTTGGAGAATCATTTACAAGTCTAACTTTGGCTTGGCAGCTTAGATGTGTCTCTTGAAGGCAGCATATGGTTGGGTTTTGTTTTTTGATCCAGTTTACTACTCTCTGCCTCTTTATTGGTGAATTCAGTTCATTTACATTTAGGGTAGCTCTGTGCCTCCATTGGTTCTTTTTCTTTGTGTTTCTGTGTGTTGTTTTTGTTTCATGGTATTCTGTACTTCTTTCCTCTTTTTTAAGCTATATGTCTTAGTTTTGTATTTTTTGTGTGTGGTTACCATTAGGTTTATGAAAAAGAAAGTTTCATATATACAGCGGTCCTTTTTCTTTTAAATGCATGTGATCTCCATTCTCTTTGCAAATTCAGATCTTTCCCCCTCCCATTTTATGTTTTTGTCACAAATTATCCCTGTTCATGCTGTAAGTTTGTTGCTGATCTTACTCATAGTTTTGTGACCTTTTGTTCTTTGTTTCAGGTAGAATAACCCCTCTTGAGTATTTCCTGCAATGGAGGTCTTCTGGTAATATGCTCCCTCACCTTTTCTAAGTCTGGGAAAGTCTTAATTTCTCTTCATATCTAAAGGATAACTTTTCTGGATATATTATTCTTGGCTCTGGTATTTCTCTCTTTTAGTTCTTTGAATATTTGGTTCCACTCTCTGCTGGCTTGTAGAGGTTTTTGCTGAGAAGTCTGATGATAACCTAATGGGCTTTCCTTTAGAGGTTACTTTCTTCTTTTCCTGGGCTGCCTTGAGAATTCCTTCTTTGTCATTAATTTTTGACAATTTTAATACAGTGTGCCATGGAGAAGGTCTCGTTGGATTGAAGTAACTTGGTGTTCTGTTTGCTTCTTGGATTAGAAGATCTAGCTCTTTCCATACGTTTGGGAAGTTCTTATCAACTGTTTGTTGATAGTTCTCATCAACTATCTCCATTCCCTTCTCTCTCTCTTTTTCTTCTTTTGTTATACTTATTATTCTTATATTGCTTTTTCTGATGAAGTCAGATAATTCTCATAGAGTTCTTTCTTCTTTTTATATTTTTTTATGCTCAAGTCTCTCTCTTCTGTCTGCATTTCTAGATTTCTATCTTCGATATCACTAATTCTTTCTTCCATCTGGTCCTCTCTATTTCTGTGCTCACTAGTTCATTTTTTATTTTTATTGAGTACTTCATCTCCAGAATTTATGTGTAGTTCTCTTTTAAAGTTTCCATCTCTTTTGTAAAATACCTGTTTTGTGCATTAATTTATTTTCTGAGTGCTTTAAATTGCCTGTCTGTATTTTCTTGCATCTTGTTGAGTATTTTCAGTACTGCAATCTTGATTTCTCTGTCATTTACATCATATATTTCCATGTGTTTAAGTTTTCTTTCTGGAGATTTTTCATTTTCTTTCTGAGCTGCCTTGTTACCTTGCTTATTCATGGTATTTAATGTGTTCCTTCTCTGTCTAGGCATCTATGTATGACTGACATTTCTTTAGTTGATTTCTACAAAGAGGTCTTTCTATTATTTTCAGTAGGTGGTACTGAATCATAAGTTTTTTAGCTCTGTGAAATCCCAGCGCTGACCCCTGCAGCATCTTCAAATTTGGATATAAATATCCAAATGGCCCTTGGCAGAGAAAAGTTCCCCACCCTTGGTAGAGGTCCAAACTGGTAGATGGCATTTGTTGCATTTTTATCAACTCTTCCTTTTCAATCTCAGAACAATTCTTTCATGCACAATAGTGCAAACTTTGTAGGAAGGTTATATAGCGGGAAAGACTCTAGTGTTCGAAAAGTGTTTGGATGGAGCCCTGGTTCCTTACCTGTGCCATGAATTACCAAAGACCTCCGATGAATCACTTAATTTTGGGAGTCTTTGTTTCCTTCCTTTTTTTTTTTTGATAGAATGAGTGAAACTAGTGATCTACATATTCCATATCTTATTATTCTAGGTATTCTATGAATAAACCAGAGTGATCATAGTTTCAGAAATGAAAATTTGAGAAATCTATTATTAGTAACATTTAATCATTTGATTCCTACAGAGCCGAATTCAAGTTGATTACCAGGACACAACTCTCCATCATACCATTGTGAGACTGATAGAGTTTGGCAGTATTGCCTGGATTTTGAGGTGGAGTCATATACAACACTGAAGGGAGGAGATGGTTTATGTAAGGTCATGGGTGACAAACCTGTTCCAAGGTAAAGCCATCTTTTCTGCAGTTCTTGGCTGCCTCAGAGGAATTTTGTGTCCACTAGTATTTCTATTATCTGAATTTATCATATAATGGCAGAAAAATTAATAGGTGATTATGACCCTTTGGTAATTTTAGGTAGTGTTGTTGTATAATTCTAGAGAGGAATGGTTGTAAGGCTGAATCAGGACCTTTAATGTGGAGTCTTGTGGGAGACCCATTTGTAGCATTCTTCCCATTCATACTTGGCTTGAATTTATATATATATATATATTTGATCAGCTATGTCAACAACTGTTTTCACTCTGAAGCATTGATTACTTACTACTATATGCAAGACATTGTCTAGGCTCTGTGGGAAATACAAAGATGGTCCTTTTTGTCAAAAAGAAAGAAAGAAAGAAGGAAAATCTAGTGAGGAAAATTCAGCTAATGGTAAGAATTTATTAATTATTATTTAATAACAACTGTTATTTTGTTTTTACAAAATAAATGCTAAAATTATTATACCATTTATATGGCAAAAAAAAAATCATAGAGACCTAGAACTACTAAACCATGTCAATATTTGGGTCTTTGTTCATAAATGATATTAAATTATGTGACAGATAATAACTAGTTATGCTCAGAAACCTAATCTAGTTCACGCCTGGTAGATAGAATCCTAAGTGACCCATGAAAAATACTTGCTTGTTAGAACTACTCTTTCATTTGATAGGAAACAGTTAATTTAATTTTTCTAAGTTGAAATATATAGGACAAATTATAATAGACCATTTTACTTCTTAAGAAATTTTAATTATTTGGCTTGCATGATGCCCAATTATGTAAAATGTTTTCACCTTATAGCATTTTAGTTGTTCTAGTCCAATTTTAAGTCAGATTATGAGGGTATTGGTACTTTTGATATTGATATTTCAATTAAGGCCGAGGATATGGACAATGATGAGAAACCAGAGGTATAATTTCTTTACTTGTAAATATACATTAATATGTGAACCTTATCCATAGTTCAAGGACTGCTGCAGGAGAGTAAAAGTCCTGTCCTATAAGTATGAAGGACATTATGTTTCCCAGGATAAAATACCAACTGTGCTTACAGGGCTTCTGACCCTTTGATTTTCTTATTTTTTAAAATTTAGTTAAACACAATGAAAGTAATTTCTAGTGTCCCATTCTTAGTGTAAGAGATAGAAGAAACACATCTGAAAATATGTAAATGGGATGGACCTGATCACCTAAAATGTTTGAGGTGATAGAACAATCTCTAGTTGGAATGATTTATACATTGAGGTTACAGTATTTAAAAATCTGCTCATGTTCACCAGGTTCAAAGAAGTAACTGTTTATAGTTAATGAGGTTCAGGACCCATGCAATCTTCTGTGGCCTCACAGCTGTGTTTCTGCAGATACATTTTTCTACAGAATAAGAGAAATGAGATTTACATGCAATCCTCTCATTGCTACTTTTTGGTTTTGTTTTGTTTTTACAAAACACCACTCTATTAAACCAATAGAAATGCTCTTAAATCTTCCCTTTGTGTTCCAAGATGCACTTTCCCTCATCTTAGGAGCCAGAGATCTTCTACTGGCTCCCAGGGAGTTTGCTCCCCTCAGGTTATAAGCATTAGTGGCTGTTGAAAAGCCCTATATGGAGCCCGGACCTGCAAAGGGACAGCTGCACCACTTGGTCCCAGGAGCCTTGAAGCAATGGGAGAAAGAATTCCACAAACTTTCCATAAAACAACATTTCCATTGAACACACTCTGTTCTGAGGAAGATTAAATAAAAATTAAAAAAAGAATCTATAAACAATATCTGCAAAATACTGGATTAAATAAAGTTGAAAAGCGAATGTATGTTAGGTCTTCTCATAGTCAACAAAATGCTGATTCTCATTATGAACATCCTAGTGGGGAATACTGTGGGCAAGGTCTTCTGAGTGGTTGAATCAGGAGCCCCCTTTCTGTTAAACATCTATTAAATATTGTAAAAGAGTAGAATATTGAGAAGAGTTTAGACAGTACTGCCTTAGCAACCACCGAATTTCCTGCCTTAGGTGAGGAGGCAGGCATGGGAAGAAGGATCTAGAAAGCTCCAAGCGTTTGTCAGTGGACAAGCCTCTCATCTGTGGAGCCTACAGCTGCCTTGTCAACACCCTCTGCTGCCTCCCTTGAGTCTCTGTTGACACAGAAAGTAGAAGCTTCCTTTTTCCTCTCTATGATTTAAGTTTTTTCAACATACTAGCTTTCTGTCCTGAACTCACCTGGATATTCTGAAACGGAGGCAGCATGCATTCTGGCCTCTCCAGTTCTGCTTGCCTGCTGTGGTTTCTCTGCATTTCCTTTCTCATTTTCAGTGGTCCCCAGAAATCATCTCATCAGAGACATTTATAATGACTTAAAGAAAAAAAAAAAGGAAAATAAAAAGGCATTTAAAACCCTTATCTGAATTCGGGAAAAAAATAAAAACCAGTTGCTATACGATTGGTAAGATTTTTTTATTTTGCAATAAGCATATTTTTGAAAATTTTCTTTTCTTTTTAATGCCAGTTAATGAAATACAAATATGAGCTCATTCATACCATGTTACACGTGGTCATGAATGTGCAACAAACTGAGAATAAGAATGACTTCCTCCCCTCCCCAAATATATGGGTTCAAAAAGGCAGGGTCTGGTTTGATTCAGGATTCTGCCCCTGACTAGGCCTGTAGCCCACTGGAAAGTAATCTCTCTGAGCTTAGCTTTGTCATTTGAAAAGTACTCCTAAGGTAACTGAGAAAAAAACCTGGAAAGTGTAGCCAAGAAGGCCTAGGACACAGCAGGTGGGGTCTTTGCCTGTCCTTATTGTGTTACCTATTTTATTGTGGACCCTTGCAAATGAATGAGTCCAGCGAAGCCTCAGATGCTTAGCTTGGAAGGATTCCATAGGTTTCAAGTTGGGAGATCAGTGCAGTTGGACCCTAGGAATAAAGCCAATTTGATTTCTAACTGCATGCTCCAAGGTTTCTTTGTGGGCAAGGGCATCTGCAGATGTGTAACATCCCTAGACAGAGCACAGTTCTGAGACAGAGTTGTGGCTTGCATCTGCCATACACCTGTGAGGGTGAACTGCAGCCCTCAGACTGTACTTGGAGTTGCTGGTGCAATGACTATGGCCCCATAATTCAGGCATCTGTCCATTCATTCCACCACCTGCTGGCAGACCTCTGCAGATTAAAATGTTCTTGCACTGCAAAAACTGAAAGCAGGTTTATATCAGACAATTCCGAGACCAGCCAGAGGGCCCGGACTTCTTTCTCTCAATGTGCATGAAGGAAGATTATTTATCACTTTCTTAAGTAGAGTATCTCAACATTTCTAAGGTTCAATGGAAGGTGATACCCAGTATCCTTCAAAATAATGCAGACAAAATATATGTGTCTTCCTTTCTCTGTTCCTCTCTGTCTTTCTGTCTGTTTGTTGGGCTGGTTTCTGTCTTTAAAAAATTCTTTTTTATCTCTCTCTAACTCTTCCCTTTCCCATTCTTTCTTGCACATAAAGATGTCACTTAAAAGGGAACTTGTCTCAGACAACATAAAAGGAATATTTTTTACCTGTAGTTGTTACTGACTAAGCATCACAAGACAAAGTATACTTTTTCTTGTGCCCAGGACAAAACAGCTGATCTTTTGGAAACAGACAACTTTTTGAAAATAACAATTTTCATTTTTGTGGTACTCCTGTACGATTTACAAAGAACTCTTACATACCTAATCTTATTTAATCCTCACAGATATTCTTATCATCACATTATAGATGCAAAAATCTTAGGGATCTGGAGAAGGCTAAATAAAGTAATTTATGTGATGTACCTTAGTAAGAGCCTGGCGTGTGGTGGGTGGCCTTGAATTTTCTTTGTCTTTCCTTAGGCAACATGTCCAGCCTCAGTTAACAATCTTCTTGCCCGAGAGAACAAACTCTTTCCACATTAAGCCATAATGTCTAGTATAGAGCAGTTGGTTGAGCTGTACATTGTGGAATAGATGGGAGAGGGGTTTGCCTACCTGAGTGTTTCTCTATTTCCCTGTGTCTGCTGTCTGAGATCATTTCTCTGTAGAAATAGAGGGCAAAAGCCCTAGGAAGTGACCATTCTGTAGGACAGAGAAAATGCACTCTTCTGCTTCTCGTTTGTAAACTTGAAATTCCAGGACACATCTGTACAAAGGGATAGCTTTTTGTTCTATTATCTTTTCCCCCCTCTATTCATTTATCTTAGGTGAACTGCCATGCAGAACACACAATAAACTACTCTGCCCTGCAGGGCCCTGAATTGGAGGCACACCTGGGGATATGAGAGCCACACACAAATGCGTGACAAGCGGTGGCGCAGAAGAGTGAGCGCCAAGTGGTCATTTTTGTTGGAATGCTTCACAGAACAGATGGGCTTTTATGAGTTTCTGAAGTTTGTTGTTATAAATCTCAGCTGTTGTTCTGCGGATTCTTTTCTTCTATATACATTTTAATATCTCCATGGTATTTGGTGCTTATGAAATGCAAGGACAGTTCCCCTTGGAGCTAGGCATCTCAGGGCAGCGTAAACTTCCCTTGTTGAGCTCTCCAGAAGTCCTTCCTCTATCTATTCAAGCTGTTAGGCCGGGGGAACAGATTTGGCAGTAATCTGTGACCACACCTGAGGTATTGTTCAGGGGAGTTCATGCTGCAAAAACAAATTAGCTGCCAGATCTCATAATACACCCCAGGTTTATTTCTTGCTCACACATTCTAACACAGGTGGTAGGGGTACAGGATGAGCGGAGGACAGTGACAGTCCCCTCCACGTGGTCACTCAGGATCCAGGCTGACACAGGCGCCAACATTGCCACATGAGGTTTGCTGGAGCAAGGGAAGAAAACACCTGGAGAATTACAAAGAGAATTTCCATTACCATAGCTCAGAAATGACATCCATCATTCCTACCCAAATTTCATTGGCCAGAACTGATCACATAGCCTTGCCTACCTACACAGGGATTGGGAAGTGTAGTTTTCCATAAACCAGGAAGGCAGAATAGAAAATGAAATTTGATGAACACAGAGCTTTTCCCCAGCTTCACCAGATGTTTGCAGAGATAACAAGTTCACCATTAAAGGGGATTTTTATGATCATGGGCATATGGTGTGCAGCCTCCTCCTTCATTCAAGGAGAACAGAAATGCATGTAATAAGAACAATCATATAATAAAAGTCTTTAACTTATATGCATGCATGCATAACCAATGGACATAGACAACAATGTTAGGGGACTGGGGTGGGGGGCAGGATGGGGAGGAGGGGGTTTAGGGGGGAAAAAGGAGAAACATCTGTAACAAAAATAAATTAATAAAAATTGGAGAAAAAATAATAAAAGTCTTTACTTTTAATTAAAATACTAATTATTTTGTATATCTAAATTTTCTACATGACAATCACCTTTTAATGGTCACTTTCTCAAATAAAACAACCTTGCGTTCTCTAAGCACACATTAATATTGAACCAGGAAAGACCCTAAAATTTCCTGGGTGGTCAGCACAGGCCAAGGTGGCATGAATTAGACATGTCTCTGATAGTAAGGCTCTAAACATTTAAACATTTAATGTGATGAGATTTTAGACAGAAATTTTGGGGACTTATTTTGCTGCTTCAGGCTGAGAAGAGCACTTCTTAATAGTATATTAATGTATATTTTTATCTACCTTAAATATAGAAAAAATCCAAACATTGGAAGGTGAAAGGAAATTACTTGTCTAATACAATCCTTTGGGAAAATAATCCAACAAAATGTATCAAAAACTTTGCGAGTGTAGTATTGCTATCAATATGTCGAGAGTCATAAGAAGGCTTATAACCGCACTAATCCCACCTCTGGGAACCTAAGTCAAAATACACAGCAATCCCTTATCAACCATCTCAGGTAACATTCATGAGAGGCAGTATGGTTGGCCACCTCCCCCAAAACCTACTTTGATAAGGTCATGGTTTAGTTAAAATTAATGGAGTAGAAATAAAGAAAATATGGCATTATATAGATTGTTCTTAAATTTAAGTGAACAAGTATTCTATAAAGCATCTGCTTACCTAAAACTAGGTGATTTGACATAAAATCCTGGTTCTTTCATTTTTCTGCAAGATCACTGTTGACTTAATGAGCACCTCGGGCAGATTCCTGGGCAGTGCTCTCTTCTACAGGCTGTATTTCTCCCCAGTTTCCAAATAAACACTTACTACCTGAAAGTCTAATATCTTTGTTCACTTGCATTCTTGTGTGTTTTATATCTTAAGAGTTGGCAAAGTGACCACATAGCCAAGTGTCCTTAAAAATATCCACGCTCTAGCCCGGCCATTGTGGCTTAGTGGTTGAGTGCACCAAGAGGTCGCCGGTTCGATTCCCGGTCAGGGTACATGCCCAGGTTGTGGGCCCGATCCCCAGTGGGGGGTATGCAGGAGGCGGCCAGTCAATGTTTTCTCTCATCGATGTTTCTATCTCTCTCTCTAAAATCAATAAAAGAAAAAACATATCCATACTCCACATTGACACATATTTCTAGATCTGGTCTCCCATCCACATATTGAAAGTATAGATGATGAATGGACTTTTTGTCTTCATGTTATATCCATAATCTATTACTTAAAGAGCAGAAACGATCTGTTATTTTTGTCTGTTTTTTCTTAGGGGACTAGTATGAATGCTGTATTTGTAGGAAAATAAATGTCAGCTTTACATTTTTGTTAATCCTTAAACACGAGTTTGTAAAAGTTACTATTTCATAATTTGGGTACAAAAGGTTATTTGCCTAAAGATCATCATAGATTTAGTTCAGCACTATTTATTTCTAAGAAAATTGCCCAGCTGGTGTGGCTCAGTGATTGAGTATTGACCCATGCACCAAGAGGTTGGTCGCCAGTTGGATTCCCGGTCAGGACACATGCCCAGGTTGTGAGCACAATCCCCAGTGGGAGGCATGCAGGAGGCAGCCAGTTGATGTTCTCTCTCATTGATGTTTCTCTGTCTCTCCCTCTCCCTTCCTCTCTCTTTAAAAATCAATTTAAAAAATTAAAAAAAAAGAAAATTAAAGTACCACCCATACATAAAAGACCATTGAGGACAAAATAATAAATGATCCACTCTATGAGATATTATGCAACTTAAGATAATTGTTAGGAAGACTATGAACCATTCCATTATAATGTAATTTTTAAAGAATAAAAACAATAGCCACTTTCTATTGCCACCTACTCTGTCCCAACAATGCTCTCTCCTCCCCCACTTCAACCCTACTGTTAAACATTTATCCTCATAGAAATTCACTATTGTGCTGACAGAGGGGTTGAAGGTGAATGTAACTAGATTTGTGGCAGTATCTCTCCATCCCTCTTGAGCTCTCCTGAGCCACTTGCTATGGAGGTCTTTCTGGATTTCAAAACGCTCTGGTAACCTGTGAATGTGGTGTAGGATAGCGCAACTTCTGCTCTTACCCTTTTCATGGTCCCCAACCACAACTCTAACCCTGAGGCCACATCACTAAGAGACCTGGCTGCACAGATGAACAGCGGTTGGCTCAACTGATTTCTATAGGAAGTATAGGATTCAGTTTGTACGTTTCTATTTGAGGGAAGAACTATGATTAGACAGGACGTGCATTAGTGCAAGATGGTTGCAGTAGGAGAGTTAGGAGGCTAACCCAAACGTTTTGTTTCATTTTATTTTATGGTTTATATTAAAGTATTAATTTTTTTCCAGCTTTACTGAGGTACAATTGACAAATAAAAAGCATGTATATTTAGGTTGCGTAACATGGTTTTTAAGATATACAGCATGAAGAATATATGTAAAATTAACACAGTCAAGATAATTAACACATTCATCACCTCCCATAATTATCATTTGTATGTGTATGTGTTGAGAACATTTAAATCTACTCTCTTAGGAAGTTTCAAATATACAGTATATTATTATTAACTATAATCATCATGTTGTACATTAGATCCCCAGAACATATTCATCTTATAACTGAAAGTCTGTACACTTTGACCAAGATCTCCCCATTTCCCATACTCCTTAGTTCCTGGCAACCATTGTTCACTCTCTGGTGTTTTGAGTTTGACTTTGTTAGATTCTATATATATGTGAGATCATACAGTATTTGTCTTTCTGTGTCATAAACCAAACTTTTTTAACACACATACCAAAATTCAATTTTTCAACACAAAATATGGACTGCAAGCTAGCTAATTGCAAACATATATAAACAAAAGGTATGAATAGCTTTCCTTCTGTAAATGTTCATTTAGTTTCTCAGGCTGTGGTAGCTTAAAAGATTCCATAAAGATTCCTGTGCAAAAGTTGGCATATATGTGCTTCTTTCAGCAGACTCTCCAATTCATCTGTGATGAAACCTTTTCTCCAATGTTTAAGAACCATGCTTTATAATATTGTAACCCTTAAGTAAGGTTCACTACTTTTAATGAAAAGCAATGTAAATACCAATTTCTAGCTGATCCCATTTTTAATGAAGGTTTAAACCACCTGAATCCCATACCTCACCTCAAGACAGCTAAGCATTTCTAATTTGAGCTAAAATGAGGTTCGGACTTGATGTTTCATTTAAGCCCAGTCATTCTGAGGGTTTCTTTTAACAATAAGGAGGACACTGAGCCTTAACACATGTCGTAGATTTATATAGTTCTTTCTAAATTCATATGCATAAAGAATTTAATTAAGACATGTTTATCATGATATATAAAAATATTGATAACATTTTTGATAGCTTCCCCAGAAAGAAAATATCTTTGTCCCCCTCACATTCTCTTCTGTTCCCCCTTCCCCCAACAAATCACATCAGGAATATCTCCTTTAAATTATTCATTTGGAATTTTGTTCCTTTCTATGAAGCAAGCTCCTTGTTATCTCATCTCCTCATAATTTACATATCCTTGAAACCTCTGGTCTGCAAAGAGGCAGGAAGCTACAGAGCCTTAGTGCTCCCAGTAAACTGAAGAGAGAAAATCTGTTCAATTACAGTTCTATTAGAAAACAGAGAGGAACAAACATTGCTTTAGCTGAGAAGTCACAAAACCACTAATATAATTTGAAAGTGGGAAAAAAGAGCGGAGGGTATGTATGAATCACAAGATGAAGATTCTCAAGGAAGGTATCATATCTTATTTATTTTTGAAATTCAATGCCTAGAAGATAAGTGCCAGACACCTAGAAAAGCACTCAATACCTGTTGCTTGAACAAATGAATGAATGCCCCTAAGATTTACATGCATGACACTGATGACCAGGGGATCGATGACCATGGCATTGATTGCCAGACACAGCAAGCTAGTTATAATCAGTGCGGATATGTTCACATTATTTTAGATTCTTGTATGTGTATTGTTCTTTCTAAAAAATAAAATATTGCTATTATATTATTTATGTGATTTTAAATGCCATAGAAATCGATGACTTGCAGATACATCTAAAAAAATAATGAAGAGTAACTCTTAATGGATCAAAACGCACATACGTAATAGAGTGAAAAGTCCTCATTTCTTTTCAAGGAGCCAAATGAAAAAGGAAGACACAAAAATGAATCATGTGTATATATTTTAGGTGTGTTTGCGCAGGTAGGCACTGTCTTTCTGTTGAGTGTTCTACAGACATGAACTCATTTAATCCTCTCCACAACACGGTGAGGCAGTTCCCATCCTAATTTTTATTTTACAGTTTTTATCAGAAAACGGAGATTTAGATTGTTTAAGTAACTTACACAAAATCATACAACTAGTTAGTGGCAGAGCTGAGTTTAAAATCAAACAGTCTGACCTATGCTTTTAGCCACTGTGCTCTACTATATATACCCTACTCTTTTCGCCTCTCCTCTGCTCTTTGTATTAGGAAAATAACACTTCCATGGGCTCTTGGTTAGATTACAATTTTCACACTGTATGAGATGGTCTAGAATAAAAAAAGAAAAAAAGAAGAAGAAGAAAAACAAATAAATTTCACTGTGGTTCATTGAACCCAGAAATAGTTTCCTACCAACATAACTGCTTCGAGAAATAAATAATAATCTTTCTATTTTTTTTCACTTTAAAATTCTTGAAGACTCTATTTCAGTGTGTTCTCGGAATGTTCTAGTATCTGCGCTTTAATTAGCAGCTGTTTCCAGGTGTGATAGGTGATTCATGCTAGTCTTAATATTGTATATAATTGGATCTCTAAGGCAGATTTATCTGTCAGAGTAAAATTGATCTACAGGTAGTTCCCTCTAGCTAATACCTAAATTAGTTTCACCTGGACTTTGCCCTCTGATTCCTTCTGAATTATACCCAAGGAAGGCAAGCTAACAGCTGGTGTAGGAAGCAGAAATGGTGTCTGAAAGACTCTAAGGTGAGTCCAAGCTGATTATGAAAGGAACAAGAAAACTAAACATATTCATAGGCCAGCTTTGGGAAAAATCAAGCTTCAACCCATCATATTTTAGAATAGCTAGAAACCACTATTCAGAATGGATACTTCAAAGCAATACTGGTCAAGACTCTTAAATTAGTGAGCAATAGAAAACTATGATGAGTCGGGGCTTTTGGATTCCACTGTCTATATTTTTTATTGTTAAACATAGACTTTCTATCTGTTTTCCTCAATTTTCCCTCTTTATTTAAAACAACCCCAAGGGAATATCTAAATCTATTTACTCTCCATGGGCTGAGTGTGCACTGGTTTTTCATTAGTACATGGATTATTAGTGAGCCTTACTCAGAAGTAGAGCAAAAAAAGGTTGCTTTGGTATACTTTGAAGGGTCTTCCCATTCTCAAGTTATGTTCTCAGGAGTCTTCCACTTCCATAGGAAAGCTCCTTCCAATGCTGTGCAAAATTTGTTACCTATGCTGTTTCCCATCCCCTTCCATCCCCTTCAAGACATCATCATAATAAGTATCTTTCTTTCTGTATGATAACATATCACATTGTACTTACTACTTATATCTTGCCCCATTAGGCCTTGAGTTCTGTTAAATTCTCCTTTTTTATATCTAATCTCAAGAACAAATGACCTCCCAAAGAGAAGTCTACCATCATCTTTTAATGGAAAAGAATGCTAGGCCAGTGATTGGAAGACCCAGCTCTAATGCCAATAAGATATGGACATTTCATTGGGTCTCTCAGATCACCGTTTTTTTTTTTTTTTTTCCTTCATCTGTTAAATGTAGGTAATTGGCCTCACCAGGTTTGTGCAAAGTGTGTGTTGAAGAACACTAGTTCTGTTGGATTCTCTGCAAATGATTCTTCTCTAAAAAAAGGGGGTGGGGTGAAGATATCTCTCTGAGACAATAATGGTATATGAGAAAGGCTTTCAGAAATCCTGAAGTCAAAAACAATAAAAACAATGATTAACTTTTTGGTACATTATTTCCCCACAATTTTAGACCATGGGACCCTCTTTTAAGAAAATGTTATAGTATCTTATAACACTAGGTACCAAGAGAGAAAGTTAGGAACAATCTGCAAAATCCCTTCCAATCCAAAACCTTCCAGGATTAATATTACTGTATAATATCCATCAATATATCACTGTCAAAATAGAAATATACCTGCTGAGGTAACATTAACCTGATGCCAACTATCAGCCTTGCATTTATTTGTCCCATATAAAGGCAGCTATTCAGTGTATATTATACTAGAACCTATAGATAGCAAGTTGGAGTTAGTTGTATTTTACCCAAAGGATATATGATACAGAAGGAGGAGACAAAAGTATAAAAATAAGAACAATAAAGCATATGAAGTACAATAGAGATCTAGGGATGTTTGAGCAAGTCTGGGAAGGGTGTGGGGGCATGAGCTGGGGCTAGCATTGTTGTAAGAAGATGCCCTTTCTTTTGAGTGTTGAGAGAGAACCAGGATTTATTAAGGAAGAGCATTTTAGGTAGCAAAAGCAGAATGATCAAAGGCTCAGAATTCTGAGATATTCAGAAATCCTGGCTTATCCAGAGGTCACTGGCAACTTTTGCCAGAATAGTTTCAGTGGAGTTGAGGGAATGGAGGCTTGATGAGATTGGAATGGCACATGAGAGAGGAGATGAGAGAAGTGTGCATGAAGAGAGTGTAAGGGATTGACTGGCAACTGGAAAGGGGACCTTCCTGCAAATGGGTTGATCAGAATGCAATCCTCCCCAGCAATGAAATGGAGCAAAAGCAGTGGTAATGCGTCAGAAAACTGCTGTTGGGAGGGGGACACATTTCAGAACACTGCCAGAAAGGGTTATGTGAGGGCGAGGTGCTCATGTCCCTTTAAATTAGGCAGCTTAAAAGAGAGTTAATAAAGTGCTGAAGACACAGACACATTTACCACTAAAACTTGGGTGTAATAAAAAAACAAAACCTATGGAACAAATTCTGATTTCTCACTTTAAATATCCAGAAGGCTCACTTTATATGATTTAGTAAAAGGGTGACATTTCATCGAGCTAGTTCATAAAAATAGAAAATTACTTCTTCTTTTTGTCTATGCTTATATATACCTTGAAGTTATCCAAAGTGTTTCATGGCAGGTTGTATAAATATTGCTCTGCACTATATACATTGAAAGATGGAGCAAAATGTAACAAGCACAGAGGTCTGGCCTGATTTTAAGAACTGTTTTCTAGGGAAAGAAAAGGTAAATCATAATATGCATTTCTGGAGAGGTAGCATTCTTCACAAAGAGACTTACTTGTATTATTGTAAATATCAAGCGATCCCAGTCCTGTGCATTCTTTTTACAATTTATCTGCCTCAAGTTGATAATAATAATAATGTGTTCACTTCTACAGTATCTCAAACCCAAGAATTTCCAAGTGCTTTGTAAATGTGAATAAAATCCTAAGACGTCCCTGTGAGGCAGGTGAATATTGTTACGAGAGTTTTATAAAGTATTAGATGAGGGATTTATCGAGTTCACAGAGTCATTTGTTTGTTGATGCCTGAAATTCCGGGATGAAAACATGCAAGTGTGCAAACACACACACACACAGTGGGTCATGATTTCTCTGAGCCCGCCAAATAGAAAGAGACATGTGTACAAATAATTCACTGTGATCAAATAGAAGATATGTACAGGACGCAGCCCTGGTGTAAGGGAGGCAATGATCTCTCCCACTAGGAAAAGCTTCCAAGTACACAAGACACTTGGTCACAACTGTGAAGGATAATGAGGTATCTACAAGGCACAGAAGTGAATGAGGCAGAAGGTGCATTATGTATAAAACATTGAAGACAGGAAACTGCATGATGTACAAAGAACAGAAAGGAGTCCTGTATGGCTAGAGCAGGGGCCACCAGCTCAAATGCCCACCAGGCCAGGCACATCATATGCATGGAGCAAGTGGTGCAGGGAGATCCTAGTGACCTCTAAATCCTGTATGTGCCACAGAGGGTAGGAGCTGGTTCATATTGAGCTAGGTGGTTGCCAGGCCATGTGACATGCCATATATCCACTTTTTCCAAGATATCAGGATTTTGAAATGGGCTCTGTTTTTGAATGTTAGTGACTAATTAAAAATTTTAAAAATTGTATAGACCAAAATATCTCCACAACATCTATAAATAAATCCAACCTATCTGCAGTGTCTACAAATGTCCCAAGAAAAGGATCCCAGTTTTCACCCTCCTCTTTTGGTTATAAGCAACAGAAACAAAATCTAAGGTCATTTTAGGAACTCTATCTGGAAGTGTAGACAATTTATGGAAAGCCTGGAGAGTAAGACCAAGGGAGTAAACAGAATGGAAGACAGCTGAGCTCACACCACAGAAAGAATCATTTTGCTGAAATTTCGTTGGAGCTGCAGTTGTCTCCTAAGTGTTAATGCCAGAATCTTGACCTCCCTTAGAACGGAGAACCCAGTAGGCACCCTCTGGTAAAATGCTCATGTACAAGCTACCAAGGGAACAAGGAAGATAATATAGCCCAACTAATTTCAGAGTGGGACATAAAGGGATCAATTAATCAGAAAGACATACTATTCCTAAATGATGATGCACCTTATAAATGACACAGATATTATGTTGGGGAAAGCAGGAGGGGGTGGGAACGGGAAGGAGGAGGTCAATGGGGAATAAAGGGGGACATCTATAATACTTTCAACAATTAAAAAAAATTTAAATAATAAAATGAAACCTTCCCACAAAGAAAGTTCCAGGACCATCTGGCTTTGTTACCATAGTAGTTAGATATTAGGAAGAAAGCAAAGGAAATTGGACACTGAGCCTGTTTGCTTCACCAGGAAGCTACAGTTTTACACATACCCCATGCCCCTTGGGATCATAGCATTGTCCCTCCAGGCAACGAACACCCCTCTATTACCTCTCCCATACCAGATTGTGGGGAGAGGGAAGGGGGAGCTAAGCACATATACAATAAAAGTCAAAATGGTGCAGTGGGAGGTGCTTGACCATAACAACCTGTCAGTCTAACCTGGGAAAGTGATCTTTGGTCAGGGGTTGAACCCATGAGAAGCCTTCAAAGGCTTGGGAAATTGATTACTTATTTTGAAAAAGCTTCTGGTTATAATCTCAGGTGACTCTACCTAATACATAGAAACAAACACAGGGAGGCAGCCAAAATGAGGAGACAAAGAAACAGGTCCCAAATGAAAGAACAGAAGAAAACTCCAGGAAAAAAACTAAGCGAAATGGAGATAAGCAACCTAACAGATGCAGAGTTCAAAACACTGTTTATAAGGATGCTCAATGAACTTAGTGAGAACTTCAATAAACTTAGTGAGGGCCTCAAGAGCATAAAAAAGGACCAATCAGAAATGAAGGAGGCACAGTCAGAAATGAAGGAGGCACTAACTGAAATAAAGAATAATTTACACAGATTCAATAGTAGAGTAGGTAAAACCAAGAAGCAAACCATCAGTTCGGAATATAAGGAAGCAAAAAACACTCAATCAGAACATCAAAAAGAAAAAAGAATCCAAAAAAATGAGGATAATGTAAGAAACCTCTGGGACAACTTCAAGCGTGCCAACATTCACATCTTTGGGGTGCCAGAAGGAGAAGAGAGAGAACAAGAAATTAAAAACCTGTTTGAAACAATAATGACAGAAAACTTCCATAACTTGGTGAATGAAACAGACATACAAGTCCAGGAAGCACAGAGAGTCCCAAACAAGATGAATCCCAAGAGGCTCACACCAAGACAAATCATCATCAAAATGCAAAAGGTTCAAGACAAAGAGAGAACCTTAAAAGCAGCAAGAGAAAAGCAGTTAGTTACCTACAAGGGAGTTCCCATAAGACTGTCAGCTGATTTCTCAAAAGAAACTTTGCAGGCCAGAAGGGAGTGACAAGAAATATTTAGAGTG
The DNA here is from genome assembly GCA_030848825.1 of Tadarida brasiliensis. Classification (NCBI taxonomy): domain Eukaryota; kingdom Metazoa; phylum Chordata; class Mammalia; order Chiroptera; family Molossidae; genus Tadarida; species Tadarida brasiliensis. The sequence goes on from CM061264.1 coordinate 80,440,435, forward strand.
ATGAAAAGTAAGAATCTACAACCAAGATTACTCTATCCTGCAAAGCTGTCATTTAGAATAGATGGGCATATAAAGAGTTTCCCAGACAAGAAAAAGCTAAAGGAGTTCATCACCATCAAACCATTATTATATGAAATGTTGAAGGGTCTTCTTGAAGAAAAAAATAAAAAATATGAACAAACAAAATGGCAATAAATACATATCTATCAACAATTGAATCTACAAACAAAATGAACAAGCAGAACAGAAACATTTTCATAGATACAGGGATCATTTTGTTGGTTGCCAGATGGGAAGGGGTTTGGGGGAATGGGTGAAAAAGGTGAAGGGATTAAGACGTACAAATTGGTTGTTAGACTGACAAGCCTCAAAGGGAAAGGGGCTGGGGGGTGGGAGGAAATGGACCAGAGAACTTATGTGCATATATGCATAACCAGTGGACATGGACAACAGTGTGGGGAAAGGCAAGAAGGGGGTGGGAGTGGGGAGGAGGGGGTCAATAGGGAAAAATGAGGAACATCTGTAATACATTCAACAATAAAGATAAGTTAAAAAATAATAATCTTTTTCACTGTAGAAATGTTGTACTTGATATAAAAATCAGATATATCATGACTTCATCTCAGGAATGCAGTGTAGATTTAACATTTAAAATCAGTCATATAATTTACCATATTAACAGATAACGGCTAAAACCCATAAATACCTCAGTACATGCAGAAATATTTCACATTATTTGACAGAGATGATCATTCATTCACAATACTCTTAGAAAACTGGGAATGGAAAAGAACTCTCTCAGCTTGACAATGGACATCTTTGAAAAACATGCAGTGGACAGTATATCTAATGGTAAAAAACTGAGTGTGTTCTCCCTATTGGCCAAAACTAGGTAAGGGTATTGCTCTCACCACTTTTACTAACTTTCAATGAAAAGTCCTAACTAGAAAATCAATACAAATAAAATAAATAAAAGGCGTATAGACTGGAAGAGAAGGACCAACATTTTCTTTATTCACAGATTACATAATCATGTACTTAGAAAATCCTAACATAGTTATAAAAACTGCTAGAACTGACAAGTGAATTTAGCAAGGCTGCAGGACACACAGTCAATATGCAAATATAAATTGTAACAGTTTCATTTCTGGTATGACAATAAGGTACAACTATACTGACCCTCCCACAGATGAAAATTATATACATGGGACAACATACAAAAAATCATCTACCTGAAGTTGCTAGAACATGAACAAGAGTGGGTAGGCTGTGGAGAAAGATCAAAACTTAAAACAGGAAAACACAGAGTGAGTTTCCCATTTTTATGACTTTTAGTCTGAGGACAAACTGAAATCATCACCATGCAAACTGGCTAAACTGCATAAAGGAAACCAATCATCTTTCTGGTCTGAAGAACAGTGGTCAGGGCAAACACAACTATTCTGAAGTGAAGGTGGTGAGATATTCTGTAAAGGAGACAGAGTCAGAGAAGGGAAGACCAATATCTGTGTGTGAAGATTGTCCAAATATCTGACTAACCCTTGAAACATGCATGCATAGGGCAGACTCAAAAGAGCTAAGGATAAAGGAACTAAATGGAGTGTTAAGCTTTTGTTTAACAACAAAGTTAATTGTCTGCAAAAACAAAACAAAATGTGAAAAATAATGAAATACAAACCCTAAAAGTAAAAATATAATATCTATAATAAAACATTCATTTGATGGGCTTAATAGCAGAATGTAGATGCCAGAAGAAAGAGTCCATTAAAATGAAGATAAATAGAAAACTTCCCTGTGACGAACACAGAAAAAAAAAAAAAGATGGAAAATAAACATGAACAGAGCCTCAACAACTTGTAAGAAAACGTTAAATCATTTAGCATACAATTGTAGTTTCAGAAAAAAAAGAGAGAGAAAATAGGACAGAAAAGATATTTGAAGAACAAATAATCTCAAATTTCCAAAATATGATAAGTGCAAAAATTTAACAGTTTTAAAAAGCTCAGGGAATTAAAAAATATATACATATAAATAAATATAAATATATGGCTACATCCATCATAGTCAAACTCATGAATACTAAAGATAGAAAATCTGGAAAGTAGCCAGAGGTAAATGACACATTTCACACCAAGAGAAACAATATTAAAATTACTGACTTCTTATCAGAACATATGTAGGATACTCGACAATGGAACAGAATCTTTAAAGTACTGAAAAACACTGAAACCCAGAATTATTTTTCTTTAGGTCTTATTGAATTATTTGGGGTGACAGTGGTTAATAGAATTGTATAGGTTTCAGGTGAACAATTATATAATACATCATCTGTATATTGTATTGTTTGTTCACCACCCTTTACTCTCTTCTATCTCCCCTCACCCACCTTCCCCTTGGTAATTAACATACTATTATCTGTGTGTATGAGTTTATCCAGCTCCCCTTTTTTTTTTTTTTTGCTTAATCCTTTCACTTTTTTCTCCCAGCCCCCCAACCTGCCTCCCCTCTGACAGTTGTCAGTCTGTTCTCTGTATCTATGACTCTGTTTCTATTTTATTTATTTATTTTGTTCATTAGATTCCACATATAAGTGAAATCATTTGGTATTTGTCTTTCTCAGACTGGCTTATTTCACTTAGCATAATACTCTCCAGGTCCATCCATGCTGTTGCAAAAGGTAAGACTTCCTTCTTTGTTACCACTGTGTAGTATTACACTGTGTAAATGTACGACAGCTTTTTTTATACACTCATCTACTAATGGGCACTTGGCTGCTCCCAAATTGTGGTTATTGTACATAGTACTGCAATGCACATAGAGGAGCATATAGTCTTTCAAATTAGTGTTTCAGGTTTCTTTGGATTTATTCCTAGAAGTGGAATCTCTGGGTCATTTTTAAATTTTTTGAGGAAACTCCATACTGTTTTCCAGAGTGGCTGCACCAGTCTGCATTCCCACCACAATGCACAATGGTTCCCTTTACTCCACATCCTCACCAACACTTGTTGTTTGTTGATTTCTTGATGATAGCCATTTTGACAGAAGTGAGGTGATATCTCATTGTGGATTTTTTGTTTTGTTTTGTTTTTGTTAATCCTCACCTGAGGATTTTTCCATTGATTTTTAGAGAGGGTGAAAGGGAGGGAAGGAGGGAAGGAGAGAAAGAGAGAGAGAGAGAGAGAGAGAGAGAGAGAGAGAGAGAGAAACATTGCTATGAGAAAGACACATCAACTAGTCACCTCCCACAGGACCCCAGTGGGGGCCAGGGATCGAACCTGCAACTCAGGTACACGCCCTTGACCGGGAATTGAACTTGTGACCCTTCAGTCTGAGTGCCAACGCTATAATTGCTGAGCCAAACTGGCCAGGCAGGGTTTTTTTTTTTTGTTTGTTTGTTTTTAAATGCAATTATAAATGGGATTATTTTCTTAATTTCTCTTTCTGATAGTTCATTATTGGAGTATAAAAATGCAAGTGATTTCTGGATATTTATTTTGTATCCTGCTACTTTACTGAATTTGCTTCTCAGTCTGTTAATTTTCTGGTGAAATTTTTAGAGTTCTCTATATACAGTATCATGCCATCTGAAAATAATGAGTTTTACTTCTTTCTTTCCAATTGGAAGCATTTTATTTATTCTTCTTGCCTGATTGCTGTACCTAGTACTTCCAGTACTATGTTAAATAACAGTGGTGAAAGTGGACATCCTTGTCTCATTCCTGATCTTAAGGGAAATGCTTTCAGTTTTTGCCTGTTGAGTATGATGTTGGCTACGGGTCTGTCATATTTAGCTTTTATTATATTGAGGTATTTTACCTCTATTCCCTCTTTGCTGAGAGTTTTTATCATAAATGGGTGCCAGATTTCATCAAATGCTTTTTCTACATCTATTTGTATGATCATGTGATTTCAATCCTTCATTTTGTTTATGTGGAGAATCACGTTTATTGATTTGCAGATATTGTACCAACATTGCATCTGCAGAATAAATCCCACTTGATCATGGTTTATGATTTTCTTATTCTATTATTGCTAGATCCATTTTGCTAATATTTTATTGAGGATTTTAGCATCTATGTTCATCAGGGATATTGGCCTATAAGTTTCTTTCTTTGTAGTATCTTTATCCGGTTTTGGAAATAGGAAAATGCTGGCCTTATAAAATGAGGTTGGATGTCTACTCTTCTCTTGAATTTTTTGGAATAGTTTGAGAATGATAAGTGTTAGTTTTTCTTTGAATGTTTGGTAAAATTCACCTGTGAAGACATCCAGTCCAGGACTTTTATTTGTTTGGAGTAGTTTGATTACTGCTTCGATTTCATTAGTTGTAATCTGTATATTCAGATTTTTTTATTCTTCCTGATTCAGTTTTGGAAGATTGTATGTGTCTAGGAATTTATCCATTTCATCCAGATTGTCCAACTTGTTGGCATATAGTTATTCATAATATTTTATTACAATTCTTTGTATTTCTGTGGTGTCAGTGTTACTTCTCTTTCATTTCTGATTTTACTTATTTGGTTCCGCTCTCATTTTTTCTTGATGAGTCTTGTTAAAGGTCTGTTGTTTATCTTTTCATGGAACCAGATCTTAATTTCATTGATTTTTTTTTTTTTAGGCTCTATTTCATTTATTTACACCCTTATCTTTATTATTTCCTTTCTTCTACTCATGTTGGGTTTTGTTTGTTGTTCTTTCTCTACCTGTAAATATAAAGTTAGATTGTTTATTTGAGATTTTTCTTGTTTCTTGAGTTAGACCTGTAATGCCATGAATTTTCCCCTTGGGACTGCTTTCGCCTGTCCCATAAATCTTGGGTTGTTGTGTTGTCACTTTCATTTGTTTTAAGGAATCTTTTTTTTTTTTTTAATCCTCACCAGAGGACACTTTTGCATTTATCCTCAGACAGAGTGGGAGGGAGAGAGGGAGGAAGAGAGAGAGAGACACATCGATGTGAGAAAGACATCGAGTGGTTGCCACCCACACGACCCCAACCAGGGCCAGGGACAAACTGCAACCGAGGTATGTGCCCTTAGCGGGAACTGAACCCGGGTCTCTCTGGACCACGGGCCAACGCTCTAACCGCTGAGCCAAACCGGCCAGGGCATGTTTCAAAGAATCTTTTGATTTATTCTCTGATCTTGTTGTTAACCCATTAATTGTTAAGGAACATGTTATTTAGCCTCCATGTCTTTGTGTTTTTCAGGTTTTTTTTTTTACGATTGATTTTTAGTTTCATATCATTATAGTCAGTGAATATACTTGATATGATTTCAATCTTTTTAAATTTTTGAGAGTTGTTTTGTGTTTTAACATGTGGTCTATCCTAGAAAATGTTCCATGTACACTGCTGCTTTGGGGTGAAATGCTCTGAAGATATAATTTAAATTGATCTCATCTAGTGTGTCATTTAAGACCACTGTGAACCCCAGAATTACTTTATCCAGTAAAAATGTCGTTTAAGAATGAAGGCAAAATAAAAGCATTTTCAGATAAAAGAAAACCAAGAACATTTATCACAATCAGACATGTGTTACAAGAAATTCCAAAGGAAGTTGTCTAAGGTTGAAAGGAAGTGATATCAGTTAGACATTCAGATCTTTAAAAAGGAACAGAGCATTAGATATTGTAAATATATGGGTAAATTTAAGAGATATATATTTTGCTTTTTGTTTCTCTCTCTCTCTCTTTCTCTTTCTCTCTCTCTCTCTCTCTCTCTATATATATATATATATATATATGTATGTATATGACTAAAGAGAAATTTGTAACACTGTTGTATGAGAATTCTATTGTACATATTTGTAATGCTTATGACAACTTATAGAATATAGGATATAGAATAAATGGACCTACATGGTTGTAAATTTCCTACATTTTATATGGAGTGGTACAATATTAACTCCAAGTAGATTGTGAAGAATCTATGTTAATCCCCAGAACAACCACTAAAACAAATTTCTAATGGAATTGCTAAAATTATTAAGGCAATATGAAGGAATACAAAAAACAAAAAACAAAAAAAAAAGAGGAAAATTAGAGGGACAATAAAAGAGATGAATAGAAAACAAATAAATTGATAGACCTAGGTCCAACCATATTAGTAATTACATAAAGTGTTAGTAGATCACACATGCAATTAAAAGGCAGAGATTTTTCAGAATGGATAAAAAGTAAGACTCAAATGTAAACAAGAGAGTCAACTTAATAAGAAATCATAGATTGAAAATAAAAGCATCTTAAAAGATATATTATGCAAAGCCTAAGCAAGACTTGACTTGGGTTGGTGGACACAGAATAAAGTGTATAGATAATCTGTTGTAAAATTTTGCACCTGAAACATGTATAATTTTGTTAACCAGTGTCACCTCAATAAATTCAATAAAAAAGAGGGAAAATAAGAATTCTGGGGTTTCTATATTAATATCAATTAAAATAAATTTCAAAACAATGAGATTACCAAAAGATAAAAAGAAACATTTCAATAATTAAGAAGGGTTAATTATTCAGAAGACATAATGGTCATAAAAGTGAATGCACTTAGTAAAAGAGCTTCCAAATACCTACAGCATAAATTGACAGAAATGCAGAGAGAAACAGAGAGTTCTACACAACCACAGTTGGAGATTTTAACTCCTAATCTCTGCACTTGGTAGAATAATCAAATGAAAAAAACATGATAAAGATACATATAATCTGAACAACACTATCAACTAACTTGACAATCAACTACAAAATATAAATTCTTTTCAAGTGCATGTGATACACTGTCCAAGATAGACCACTTATGGGGCCATGGTATAATATTTAATAAATTTTAAAGAATTGAAATTATATAGACCATGCTTTCTTGTAGTAATTTAAGTTTAAAAACCAATAAAAATAAGTTATCTAGGAAACCCTGAAATATTTTGAAATTAAACAAAATACTTTTAAGTGATCAATGAATCAAAGAGGATATCATAGGCATATTATGAAATATTCTGCAAAAAATTAAAATTAAAGCAACATATTGAAATTTGTGAGATAGTTAATGCAGTGATTGAACAAAAAGTTATGGCTTTAAACGGTTATACTCTAAGAGAAGAGTAGTATAAAATTAATGACCCGTCAAGCTAAGAAAAGAGTAAACTCAAATGAAGAAAATAATTTTATAGAGCAAAAATTAATAAAAGAGAAAATTGTGAAACAATAGGTTAACAGGACATGATGAAAATATTGATTAAAAAAATACCCTTGTAAGATTGACCAAGAATATCAAAGACAAAGAACAGAAGTTGCCAATATCAAGAATATAAGAAGATCTATCCTTACAGATATCACAGAAGTAAATACAATGACACAATATTCTGAACTACAAACCAATATTCTTCATATACATAAATACAACTGTCCTTTGCAATATATTAGCAAATCAAATCTGGCAATATAGAAAAAATACTACATTATAGTCAAGTAGAATTTATCCAAAAATGCAAGATTGGTTTAACACTTGAATCAATGAAAGAAATTCATCATAGTAACAGAATAAAGAAGAAAAGTCATATAACTATTTCAATAGTTCCAGAAACAGCATTTGATAAAATTTTATGCTCATTAATCACAAATTCTCTCATAAAACTGGGAGGGAAAAATAACTTCCCCAGTATGATAAAGGATCTTTATGATAAGCATAAGATTCACACCACCTGAATTCAAGACTTAATATAATAAGCAGAGTGTGGTGTTGGCATTGGATTGACAAATCAATGGAAAAGAATGGAGTCTGTGGATAAACTAACACTTAAATAAGCATTTGATTGTGTGTATGTGTGTGTGTGTGTGTATGTGTGTGTGTGTGTGTGTGATGAGTGCCAATGTAGTTCAATTGGGAAAGGAAAGTCTTTTCAAAACATAGTGCTGGAATAACATGGAAAAAATAAACCTCTCCTTTCCCCTCACATCTTGCACAAAATTTAACTTAGGATGGCTCATAGGTTTAAATATAAAGACCCAAACCATAAAGCTTTAAGAAGAAAATATAAGAACATTTTTTTCCTCACTTGGAGGTAGGCAATGGTAAGTTAGATAGGACACTGAATCCAATAACATAAAGTAAAATATGATATATTGACTTCATAAAATTTTAAAAGTTCTCATAAAAAGCAGCACTAAAAATGATTAGGCAAACTATATACTGGGAGAAAATATTTACAATGTATATATTTGTCAAAGAACCGATATCTGGGATACATAAAGAACTAAAATTCAGTAATAATAACGACAATTCATTAAAAATGGGCAAAATATTTGCTCATATACTTCACAAAAGAAGACATATGAATGGTCAATAAGCAAATAAAAATGCTCGATATATTAATCATCAGGTAAATAAAAATTAAAAATATAATAAAGTACCATTATACACCTGTTAAAATAAAAAAATATTGACAACACCAAATGCTATCGAGGATGTAGAAACACTGGAAATGGTAGAACCATTTATTTTTCATAAAAATAAATTAACCTACCTCCAAAAAAGAACAAATTATTATTACATACAACATACATGATCTCAAAACCACTATGCTAAGTAGAAGAAGTCTTACACAAATGAGTAAAACTATTTGATTGCATTTATATGAAATTTTGTAACAGCCCAAACTAATTTATAGTGTGAAACAAAAAAAGTGGTTGCTTCTCAGGAGCAGGGGAGGAATATACTGCAAAAGGACATGAAGAGCTTTTTTAGATTAAAGATAACCTTCTATACCTTGATAGATATGTTGGATACATGGGTAATTGCATTTGTCAAAACTTAATAATGTACTCCTCTACCCATCCAATCTATCTACTTTTATTTTTATTTTTTTCTGAAGTAATTTTTTTAAAAAAAATTATCTTTATTGTTGAGAATATTACAGATGCCCCCTCCCATTGACCCCCTCCACCCTGCTCCTGCCCCCTACCCAGGCCTTCACTGCACTATTGTCTGTGTCCATTGGTTATACATATGTGCATATAAATTATTTGGTTTATCTCTTCTCATCCCCTTTCCCCCAATCCCTCTGAGATTCGTCAATCTGTTCCCTGCTTCCATGTCTCTGGATCTATTTTCTTAGTCAGTTTATTTACTTTTAAATCCATTTAAAGATAAAGATTTTATTTCACTTCATCCTTAATACCTCACTATGCATAACAAATTTCAATATTTCATGTTTTAAATTTTGAGATAAAATGTACATTCAAAGAAATGCACAAATCTTAAGAGTACATTTTCATATCAGATTCCCATAATTGTTCGTTGTGTATTTAAAGTCGGGGCAGAACCATGCTTCTTGATTTTGTAACAAGATCTATTCTTGAGAAAATAGAATTTAAAGATTGTACTTGGGAATAGTTTTCTGTGTGTATGTGTGTGTGTGTGTATATATATATATATATATATATATATATATATATATATATATTCTTGTTCTTTTATAAACATTAATAGTCAGCAGCAAAAGCAACATGTTGCATGTATCTTTTTTTTTTTAGTAGTGAGTGTGCTTATTTATAGACCAACTGACTGAGTTCCAGTTAAATTCATTAGTCCTCCAAAGAGAATGATGAAAGTATTTGAAGACAACTAAAAAGGTGAAGCAGGAGTGGATGTGGATAGACGTGATAAATCAAGCATACGGATATGCTGGTGGAAGAATTGGTGATGATATATAGCAGTTCACTGTAGACTGGATGTTGGAATAGTTCCTTCCTTCCTTTCTTTTTTTTTTTTTTTGTTGTTAATCCTCACCTGAGGATATTTTTCCATTGATTTTTAGATAAAGTGGAAGGGAGGGAGGGAGGGAGGGAGGGAGAGAGAGAGAGAGAGAGAGAGAGAAAATCAATGTGAGAGAGACACATCCATTGGTTGCCTCTTGCATGACCCCAACCGAGGCCAAGGATTGAACCTACAACCCAGGTACATACCCTTGACTGGAATTGAATCTGTGACCCTTGGTGGGCCCACACTCTAACCACTGAGCCAAACTGGCCAGGGCTGGAATATTTTCTTAATGAAGTGTCAAAGTAATTTTCATATCAGGTGTGAACTCCTGTGATTTTCTGTTACTTTGGGTCTATCATCTCTTCTGCCTAACATTTAACTCCTTCCAAACAGGTATCCGTTCTACTTACTCCTTGGAAACATGTGTAGGCCACAAACGGCCTCTGTATTTTGAGTCCAGTAAGCACTACTTAGGCTCCATGCTCTTGGACAGTGCAGTTTCATTGCACATGGCTGCCCACTGGTTCTTTTGAAACATTCTCTTGACTTCCATGGCACCACATTCTCTTATTCCCTCTCTCTCATCACTGTAGCTTTTCTTTTTGTCTTCTTTGGTGGCTTTTCTTGCCCTGCCCAACTTTTAAATGTAAGAGTGTCCATTATTATTGTCTTATTTCTCCATTTTAGCTAGTTCTTCTTCTTAGGAGAGGAAATAATTTAGTCCCATGCTTCTAGATATAACAAATATGCTGGTAAGTAGCATGTTTATATCTTTATTCCAAAAGAACCTCGACTATTTATTTTGTAGATCCACATGGGTGCTTAATGCTGATGTTTTGGATGCTATTGGGCTGGTCAATGTGGAAGGGGGTCAGCAGGGCCATTGCTGGTGACAGAGGAGACAGAGGAAGGACATGAGTCTAAGAAAGTTGAAAGTGAAAGCGGAGCTTGCCAAATTAATATAGATAATCCAGAGTCCCAGAAAGACAGACGTAAACTGAAGAAGAAATTATGAAATGAAGCAAAATATTGTCCAGTTGCAATTTGAACTGGGGATCACTTTTCATAATACCTTAGTAACCTTTAAAATGCTTTGAATAATTTCATGTGAACTTGAGAATACTTGTTGATAACAGAGAGAAATAACAGTATAGTCAGAATTTAAAAGTACAAGTGTGAGCAACATGGGCATTCCATAATCATCTTAAATCAATTAAGACAAAAATTAAGTTCAAAGGTTATATCAAAGGAACTAAAATGGATTTTAAGACACTCTCTCATACCATTAGTGGATGTGGGATTTAGGACAGAAGGGTAATATGTCCTGGAGGATTGTTAACTGCCAAAATTAAAGCTACATACTGAGTGCTAGGTGTCCCTTCTATGGAAGCACCTGCCACTGCACTGAGGTGGGCCTGGCGAGGTCTGAGTGGAGGCTGCCTGGGCATGGGCAGTCAAGGAGAGGATCAGGAAAAGCATCATCCTGAGAAGTCGCCAGTGAGTACAAGATTCAGTCTCTGGGACATAGGACTGCCCTGAGCCTCTAGCTCTAACTAGAGAAAATACAGTATAGCATATTATTAAGGATGCCACAAGAATATAGTCTGCCAAATGTAGAATGTTGGAAACTCTACAGGATAAAAATCTCAGTTTCTTTTACAAATAAATTGCAAGAGGTAAAATAGGATGAGGGATAACCTATAAATTAGAGACTAAGACACATATTGGTACTAACCAGCAATTATAGACCATGGTAATGCTTTTATGGTTATGAGAAGAAAAAATGTTAATACTTTGCCATCAAAAACAAGAGTAAATCCTTATCTATCTGGGAAACTTGATAACTCAGAATGACTCAACCCAAGAGTTCTGTGTAACTCCCTTCTATTTTTTTTTTAATAACAAAAAGATAAAATATTACAAAAATGAAATGAAGTAAGCAAAACCTGAGTTCTAAAGTAAACCTACCAACTCCAGATTCCTTCTGTTTTGAGGGGCCAAGAGCGCTTATCTTTTTAAGAGTTAAATAACAGAGCAGGGAATCCATTATTGTTTAAGTGTTTGTTTTTTTCTGTTGATCACTCAAAGACACTTTTTTTTGTATTGATGTTTAGAGAGAGTGGAAGGGAGGAGAAAAGGAGAGAGAGAGAAACATGGATGTGAGAGAGACATACATCAATCGGTTGCCTCCTGCACACAGCCCGACCTAGAAATCGAGCCTGCAACCCAGGTAACTGCCCTTGACTGGGAATCAAACCCGATACCCTTCAGTCTGCTGGCCAACGCTCTAACCACTGAGCCATGCTGGCCAGGGCTAAGTGCATCTTTTTAGACCAATATATCTAGAAAACCACCCTGATTTTGGCAGTATTTCTCAGCTTTTGTGATTTTTGCCTTATTAAAAGTAGACAGACCCATTATTTTATGAATCCAGTTCAACTCTCTGTCTTGCAGGGTTGATGTAGGTCATTAGAAAAGGCGGAGACATTCCTTGGGCTTTTTCCAGGATTTCCACATCATGCCATATATATATAAATAACAGGCTGAGATGGAGAGTGATGAGTCTCTCAAGGAAATAAATATGGCAACTCATTAAAAGGCTCATTAAGAATAAAGTGCAGGAAGGGGGCTCTGAGAACAGGTTCTGATTCTGATATTTATTAGGACAAAGCACTCTTTTTAATGGGGCACCTGAAAAGCTCTCTGCTGCAATTGTTATTAGGCATTTGTGCTTTTACTAACTTCTTGAGATCAGCTTTGCCCTTCTCTGCCTTGGTAAACAGTTGACAACTACACCCTTGTGTGTCAGGCTCCTGTAGAGAATTTGTTCTCACTTTTTCTGCCTTTGCTTGGGAGTCTTGTGCTTCCGTCTGAGATGGCATTTCAAAAGCAGATCTCCTTTTAGAGCACTGTGAATTTAAGGACGTAACTACACGTTATTGCCTGTCTTGTCTCCTGAATCCCTCTTCCCTTCCATCATTTCATGTACAATTCTCTTGTTCTCTTTCTCTCTCTCCTAAAGCAGGGGTTGGCAAACATTCTTTAAAGGGTCAGATAGTACAGATAATTCATATTTGAGGCTTTGCAGTCCATAGGGTCTCTCTTGCAACTCTGCTGTTTTAGTGCAAAAGTACCCATCTACTATAAATAAATGAATGGGTGTGGCTGTGTTCCAATAAAACTTTATTTATAAAAACAGGTGTTGGGACAGATTTGATCCATAGGCTGGAGTTTACTGACATCTGTTCTAGAGAGCTCAAAGGAAAGTTCCCATTGTACTGATAAAATAAAAATAAGCACATAGTATTTCCTAACACTTTTAACTTTATTCATTCAATGACTCATCAAATTTCAATACCTGCTAAGTTGTTAATACCTACTATGTGCCAGGGTTCTATGGAAGCATGAAAACCCAAGTTACTCACAGTCTTGTGAGTAGTTGGATAGACAGGCAAACAACTACAACATGATATATTTAGTGCTATAATGGATGTATGGGCACATGAGACCATAGAGTAAGTGAATGTCAGACTGCCTGAGACTTAAGGTATTAAGAAAATTTTATCAAGCATAGACCATTTGGAGAGCAGACAGCCCAAGAAAATGTATGAGAGGCCCCAGGAAATGTACTGTTCCTGAGTATTTGAGTGTATGCGTAGGTCTTCCAGTGAGGAGGCAGCAGGGAGGGGAGGAAAGAATGGTTAGAAGAAAAAGGAGTCTGGGCAGGTATGAAAGTCTTGTGCGTCTTGCCAGTATTAATATTTTATTTTGTAGGACATGGCGGCCACTGAACAGTTTACAGCACAGGAATGCCATGGTCAGAATTACCTGCTCACTCACGGGGAGCAATACAGGAGATGCAATTCCATCAGTCCTTGAAGCTTTGACTTTTTTTCTTGAAAAGCTGTCAAAAATAAGCAAAGGTTCACAGAACTGGGATCTATAAAACCAGGAGGGCATGTAAAATAGCCTGAACATTCTCTGTGTTCACTTTCCACTTGAGCCCCCTGGGCCAGCTGTGTGGGCAGTGGCTGCACCGTGTTCTGCAGCAGACAGAAATAGAGCTCTTATTTCAGGAGGAGAGCAGGAGAATCACTGGGGCTAATAATTCCAGGAGTTGTAGTGAGCGGCTTCTTCTCAGTATGATTTGAGGGCTTCTAGGAATCCCCTTGCCCTGAAATGCCACACTCACCCACCTTCTGTAGCATCTAAAATTATACAGCTGGAGATTTTGTTTCTTAGGTGGAACATTGTCCTCTCTAGCTAAGGCATTTTAAAATGCAAATGCTCCCGGGAAGAGGGATGCACTCTGTCAATCATAACCTAGTATGAATGAAGATATGCATCTGATAAGAACTCTGGAGAACAGAAGCCCCTGAGAAGGAGACGGGATGAGGCTCTTAAAATACGACAAGGAGCCCTGGCTGAGTGACTCAGTTGGTTAGAGCGTTGTCCCATACACCAAAATGTTGTGGATTGAATTCTTGGTCTGGGCACATACCTAGGTTGTGGGTTCTTTCCCTGGTCAAGGTGCTCACAGGAGGCAACTGATTTGTATTTCTCTCTCACATCTCTCTCTCTCTCTTTCTTTTTTTCTTTCTCTCTCTCTTTCTCTCTTTCCCTTCCTGTGTCTTTCAAATCAATAAAATAACCATATCCTTGGGTGAAAATAAAAAAAGTAAATAAATAAGGCAAAGACTACAGACCCCATCATGGAGAGGGAAAAGGACAGAGGCTGACTTTGCCTACTTCTCAATGTCACCTTGGGCAGCGTGGAGCTTAATAAGGTGGACTAGAAAGAGCCATAAAACAGCAACTGATTAATAAACATGGGCAGGAGAAGTGTGTCTCTTTTTTTTTTTTTTTTTTCAGAATCAATGGAATTTGCACTGCCTAACAATTCCAGAGCCAATTTGTGAAGCTGTCTGGGAGTGTTCAGTGTGTGAGAGACAGACACAGTGAGAGGAGGAGACAATTGGGAGGCTAAGGATGCTTCAGACAAGGGATGGGCTGAAAGTGACAATGGAATGACTGCTCCCCCTTACTTCTGGCAGTTCTTATTCTTCTCCTGACAAGCTCCTGCTTGCTGCTTTGTCTTCTGAATGCAAAACTAAAGTGCTTGGGTGAATAAACAACAGTTCTCTTTATCAAGGAGAGCCAGCGCCCAGTCTCTTTGGGCTTGGTGTGTGTTCCCATGCGATGTCCATTGATTTGAAGCTGATGAGAGATGCGAGGGCACCGTGCCCAGTTGATGACAAAGCAGGAACCCTGGAACCACAGACTGAAACTCCTCAGGAGTTATCCTCCTACCTCTGCCATTGTCATGGGAACTGAAGAACGACACCTCTGAAACTAATTCCTGCCTGGATAATGCCTAAAACAACTTTCAGCCTCTCTTGATTACTCATTCATACATGAAATATTTAACCACCTGTATTGCAGACCTATTCTGTGTGAAGGTCCTGCTTAGGGGCCGAGGAGATTCAAAGGCACCTGCAGGAATGATTGCAATACCACGTAGGCACACGGCTGTGACAGAGGAGTTATTATGAGAACATAAATGAAAGAAATAAATGGCCTACATTCCTCAACTGTGGAAGCAACCCAAGAGACTGTGCAAGAGTTTGGAAGAGTTTATACAACAACCCAATGTGCCCATTATGGTGATTTGGGGGATCATCTGAACAAGCCCTGATTGGAATGTGAGGCAATAAAGGAATTTGAAACCAAGGCCAGCTACATAATTTGCTTGGCCCAGTGTGAAATGAAAATGCAGGACTTCTTGTTCAAAAAGAACGAAAAAAATTCCCTCCAAGGTACTAAAATGTGAAACATGCTTCTTTGTTCCATGGCGTGTCTCTTGACCTGTCCTATTTTGTTTTTCTGTTCTCTGTAATGTCATGTTGCTTTGGCACAGGAATACCTGCAGGGTGAGTGCAGATGGACACCCAGGACCTTACCCTATGACTCAGCTCAGGAGAGCACATGGCCCACAGGCTGCCAGGGTTCTTGGTCCCACCAGCCATCTGACCACCTAATGCACATGATGGCTACCATGTCCTGCTCTGAAGCTGCCACTATGCAGAGGGCCCTGCTGTTGCTGGGCAAGGGCCAGGAAGAAAAGGCCAAGCAGGGCTTTGGGTACGAGAAGATGGAGGGAAGCAGTAAGGGGGAGGCCAGGTGGGACCCTGGGCACCAGGAGGCAGGAGAATGGACAGGTAGCAGGAAATCTGTTCTCTGGAGGCAGCGTGAGGAAGGTCTGCTAGTGAGCTGAGGCTCCAAGCCCATGTCCCATAGAACTTCACGTGCAAGTCACCAATTCAAAGATAACATTACTAAGCATCTCAAGATGATGACCGCAGAGTATTAAATGTGTGTGTGGATCCTTCCGAGTTTGGGGCTCTGCCTGGCTGCCTGGTAGCCCCCTCATGAAACTGAGCCTGGTTGAAACCTACTCACTTGTACTGGTTCCAGCCTCGGGAGCACCTTGGTCTCCTGACAGACATGGCTGCATGTGGGTGCCATACACATAATATAGCCCAAATGCTCTGTAAGTGCAGAAATAGGAGACTCGGCTGCAGCTGGTTCTTTTAAGATAAGCAAAATCATCTGAAACATGTAAAAGTGCTATATAGCCAGATCCCAATGAGCAAAGGTAAATTTAGTTAGACAAATATTTATTCAATACCTACTATGGCTCATGCTCTGTTCTAGAAGTTTGGGATAAATCAGCGAGCAAAACAAAGATCTTTGATCCCATAGAGGTTACACACTAGTGGGAAAAGACAGAACAGAGACTACAACATGATGCACAATGAACAAGCACAGTACTTAAGGGTGATACATACTATGTAGCCAAAGGAAAAGTAAAGCAGGGTAAAGTAGAGTAGGTGCACTGCCCAGATTCTCTGTCTTGGGCCAGTACATTCATCCTCCAGCTGCTTTGAGTGTGGGCTGCAGCATTCTCAGGAGCATTGTTGGCAGCCAGGGGAGCTGCCTTGCCCAGGTACACTCAGGAGGTTTTGCATCCCTTTACCTCAGAGTGGAGCGGCTGGCCTGCAGCAATTATGGTCCATATGGGTGTATCATTGTGCCCAAGATGGGACAACTCTCTGGTGTCATTCACACTCTAGACTAGACCTCCCAGAACATCATTGGGAAACTGAGAAAAAAGGGAATAGCCCGACTTAATCTGATTAGTGGCAACGAGAATGGATGAGGCCATATAATGTGCTTGCCTGGTTGCATGGATGTTTACTTGAAGTTCATGATCATAAGTTTACATTGGGACCAGTCCATGTGGTCAGGCAAAATGTAGGTGTGGACTAGGCAGATACTGTAATTTTTCCAAGTGAGTATAATAAAATAACAAAGGACAAAGGAGTCATGGGCAAATACAGGGAAGTGATACTATTTGGCTAGGAAATTTAAGTGGAATAAGGGAGAAAATGAAGATACAAGAGGAGTGGATAAAGGGGATGGGAAAATCACGTGATAAAAAGGCAGGACTGGCAAAACTATGAAGATATTGAGAAGATCAGTGGTTTTAGGAGTTTGGGGTCAGAAAAGGGGTGAACAGGAGGAGCACAAGGGATTTTTAGGACAGTGAAACTTTTCTGTATAATACAGTGATGGGTTTTAGTTAATAATAATTCATCAGAATTATTTCATCAATTATAACAAATGAACCACAATCACGCATAATCTTAACTGGGAAAACTGGTGGAGGTGTGGGGTAGACTGTGTGTGAAGGGGTAATTTGTGCTTAATTTTTTTCTGTAAACCTAGAACTTCTAAGAAAGGCTATTATTTTTTTAAATGTAGGACTTAACATAATTCTCCATATGACTAGATTTAAAACAAAACAAAACATTTTCTTCATCTACTGCACAAATAAGACAGGACTAGTCTTCTATCAGATGATCAATATTAGTTAAATGCAGTGTATTAAATCCAAAGTTGCTTCCTCTAGACCACAAAATGAAGAGTGCCATGGTGTAGAAAAGGGATACGTAAATAAAACATTTTTAAAAATTAATTTTTAGGTTAAGGTAGCCACACACTTCTTGGTACCCAAACTGGAAAAACTATCATTTTAATATTCTGAAGCAGGAACAGCAAGGGAGGCAATACGCCTGGAAGAAGAAAAAATACCCAGAGCTTAGTGTCCCTAGTCACGGGGAGAAGCACTGACTCCTTCCCCACAGCCTCTCTCTTGTGCTCTGTAAGATAAAGGCATGGATCGTCACAGTTTCCCAGAGGTCTGAGGGAAAAAAAGCCTGTGGATCATGTGATTATCAAATGCTAAAATGCTAAAGTCCCTTAGAGAAAGGCATGCCCTGCAATCTTGTCAAATACTCTATGTGCCTCTTCCTTTTGTGAGAATGGAAAAGTGATGGTTTTACTTGCATGGTGAGGCTGGTTTAAACGTCTTTCATATCAAGGACTCCAAGTGCTAAATTCTGGGACATTCTCACATGACATAAAATGAAAAAAAGGAAAGGTATGGTTGTAATGGCAAATGGACTGATACTGTATATAAACAGACCATTGTACATTCAGTCCTTCAGCGAACAAAGTATATTACACAGCTTATAGTACATTGAATAAAGTTTAACTGGTTCAATAGTTTTAGGTACAATTAACGTGTTCTTTCATAAAATTGTTAGAAAATATTTTCTCAAGTGTTTGGCCATTGACTCAGCAATCGCTGTAGTTTGAAAATTAAATGGAGGAGATGATAAATAAATTAATAGTGACAGTAGATGCATATTAAGTTATCTCTGCTGTCCACACATGAGGGCACATTAGCACAGACTCATCATTCAATTAATTGCCTTTTGCTGCAGTGAACCTCTAATCTCAGAGTCACAACGATCATATACACAGAAAACCAGATAAGCTATTTGGGCCCCATTTTAGAAATAAGAAATCAGGTTTTCGCTGCCGATGCACATGGGATGTCTCTTTGCATGACCAGCAGATAGTTTTTGTATTAGATTATTTTGATTGTTACCATATATTCTAAAGGAATATAGCAGTGAGACACCAAAAAGGAGATTATCTACCTACTGGGGAGAATTTTATTCCTTGTTTGTTTTTATTAGATTAAAACCCCATTGAGATGAAGGAGGAGACTAGAAATCACCAATGCAGTCTTGCTAAGATTTGATGTGATTTTAAAAGAGTTTTAGAAAGGGAACTTGCCCAATTTCCTTTATGTCAGGATATTTCAGGAGATACCTAGAAGTCTGATAACCCGTATTTATGTCTCATCTGATTTCCTCATGCTGCTGTTTGTCTCTATTCTTTTCTGATTATTGAAGGTTGAGAATAGGTTTGTACCAATCTGTAAGTGAGAATCATGATACACACGAAGATTTGTTATTGCTCCCTTATTCGTATTGCTTTTTCTGGTCCAATAACCTTTATTCATTTTTTACTTTGAAAAATGTAATCATCTTCATGACTTGCCTTGTGTTGGCTCTCAAAGTTTCCTCTGTGTGTTTTTTTTTTTTTTCTTATATTGTGATTTTCAAAATTAGTGTTTAGTGGAATGGTAAAAACCTAGTTACAATGTACTGTATATATTTTTAAACAATTAGAGCAACCATGTTTAGAACAGATAAAATTCTAATGACTTCCAAAGCCCCATTCTGCAGTAGTGATATTTTTAATCATTGATCCGTCCCATCTTTTATTTTTTTTGTCTTCTGCTTCTATGTATATTTATTCCTTGAATTACTGAAAGAAATTCAGCACCATTGCTTCTGGGCAATCACGTATAATGCAAACAACTCCCATCTATAATGTAAAATTGACTATCTTCTTATTTCAATATTGAATCTTTGCAGAAATTATGAAAATGAGTCCTGGAACTTTATTTTTTGTGGCATCTTTACATTCCATTTGGAAGCAATCATAGAAATGCAGGTGCACCTCTTGACCTTTTTGTGTTAGTCATTCAGTCAACAAAAACTTATTGAGTGTCTCCTATGTATCAGACAGAGATCAAGACTGACATTGTCTTTGCCATTTTCAGGTAGCTTCCTAAGAAGTGTACTGAGATGTAATATTTTTTATAATTTGCATCAGATGCCAGATATAAAAGGTCACAAGGTAAGAGCTTGGTGACGCTCTCTCATAAAGAGACAACTTCCTTTTTAAAGTGACATGTATGAACTAGTTTTGTAAATCAGTCTTATGTTTCCAGCTGTCTTCCAGGCACAAAGTTGGTCTTAGTCACACACACTGTAACTTGTAGGACAATGGATGCTAATGTTTTGTGTGTGAGAATCTAGTGAATGCTGTGAGTTCTCACTGCAGAAAAAACAATGCACTGAAAATTCCAGAAGCTCTTATACTCCCTGATACCCATTTATGGACTCTAGGTTGAGACTTGCTAAAAGTTCAAGGTCTTTACACTTAACTCATGTTTACAACTTGTCAGTGGAAGGTGGAGACTCTCTGACATGGGTCACGTTCCAAAATGAGGCCTCAAAGACCAATATAGGATTTCTGTAATAGAGGAGAGGCATACTCTTGCAGAAATAAAGAAAATCCACTTTATCTTCCTTCACCCATCAAATGGTAAGATGGAAGAAGCAATGGACCAGAATGGGGACTGGGGCATGTGTTGCACGGCGGAGTGTTCAGACTTATTTCTAATCTAAGTTTGGAGCTGGAGGGGGAAAAAAGGCCTTTGAGGCTCATACATTATTCCAACTGACCTACTGCTCAGATTATAGAGGAGAATTTGGAGCCAAATCCCAAATCTTTCATTCATGAACATAATATTCATCACTTAGCTGCAATGTGCCATGCACTTGGGAAGACCAGTAACTGGTTTCCTAGGGCTCATCCATCCACCCTGACTCTCTGGGGCAGGGGTGGAAGAAGGTTACTTGGAGAAACCAGAGTGCCTAACCTTGGACAGCTCTGGCATGACCGGCATGAGGGCTCAATAAATATTGGTTGGTTGATTAGTTTCTTTCTTTCCCTGGTGAGCTAGTTTGTTGCAAATCAGAGAACAGCTGGGGTTAATAAAAGAAAAGTTTAGTTTTGAGAGGGACACAAGGCTACGTATATTAATTATAATAAAATATTAAACATCTACTTAGGACAACATAGTTACGAACATGAAGTGCATACTAATTGAGGTTCATTTTGATGTAAAGCACTTTCAAAATCAGCTATCTATCCTCAGAGTGGCCAAAACAGCAGTCCAGAGACAGACAAGGAGCATTTCAAATTCAGCAGTATGTGCTCTTATTGGCCCGGGGATGGCAATAACGCAAGCAGCAGCTGGTGAGAATCTGGGTCTGTTCTGACTAGATCATGCTGCCTGAGAGTCTAATTTTGCTTCAAAAATGGTCTAATTTTGCTCACAGTGGAGAAAGTTGTATATTCCTTTAGTGTCAACAACCAGATTGCATCTCCAGTTTGTTTGATGGGAGAACTTGGTTCTGTTCCCAGATATGGCTCACTCTCCTTCATGGATCATTGAATTACGATAAGTGTTTTGAACAAAGTCAGTTTCAAAACATACTGCTTTCCTCTCAAAACTTGGAATTCCTCTTCCTACTGAAGTTCCCAGAGTTGTTTGTAAGGAGGAAAATATCCTGCAAATACAAGTCACTTCAGTTCTAGGCGTCAGCCTCTTCATCTCTGAGTAGGTAAACCCTGAGGGCCTCTCTGGATTTAACAGTCTAGAATTTTTATGGTGTATTTTAGATGTTCTAACATTCTGAAATGTATACAAAGATATGTGTGTGATAGATCTAAAAACTTGTGGATAAAAAGACATTAGGCCTTTGCTTCCAAAAATATCCCAGATTTGGATTTTATGCTTTGGCTTTCAGTGGTGGGACCTCTGATGATTCCTCGTATTCCCTCACATTTATTCGGGAAGTAGCAATACACAGAAGAGCCTGTTACTTCACAGTATTTTTTTTTCCTTGAGCGTGTTTCTCACTGAAGTTCCATTACCTATTTCTAATTCACGTGTTCCAAATTTTCCAGTCCAGAATAATGAGACATGAAACAAACCAAGTTAGAGAATGACCCCAGAAGGACTTGCAGCCTCACGGGCCAGGCCCCTCTCTGAAGGGGGAGCCCTTTCCTCCCAGCATGTGTCCTCTGTGCAGCTAGCTGCCTGTGGCTGTGACACACCCAGGGCCTTGCTCCAGGCAGACCATGTTCCACTGAAAACCCGACTTTCTTAAAAATGAACCTGGAAAACTCAGATGATGTACTCTTCCCTCTAATACGGACAAGCCCCAGGAACACGAGGCTGCAGGAGGGGGAGGGGAGGACTGATGAGAGCTCTGTTCCTGTCCATGGATGGGCTAATCTCTCACACACACCTGGAGGTGATCTGAGCTCCTACACACACAAAGGGATCGTGGTGTCGGCTCCAGTGCTGAGGAGTCCAGACTGCGCTTAGACTTCAGTCTGGCTGGAACGTGCAGGTGTACTACCTGGATTCTCAGGGAGAAGCAGCTGGGGGTCTCCCCTAGCTGGCAATCGATCTGCAACGAGGGTGGGGGGAGAAGAGTAGGAATGGGATGGGATGATAATTCTGAAAGGAAGCCCACAGGCAGAAATTTCAGGAGAAGAGTATTTTTCTTTCCCTTTCTGCAATTTTTCTTACATCCCATCTGGTCCCCAGGTTTCCGGTCCTTTTGCTTTTCTCTCTAATGTGGTGCTTAGCTTTATTGCGTAATAAATGAAGTTTAAAAAATGAGCTGCTTGGTTCATTTGGTGTCATCTAAAATGGGTGGTTCCTTTTAGGTAGTACCTGGAGGTAGGATTTTGCTCAATCCTGTTTTGGAAATCCATTGACATTTTTAGCTCCTCTTTGGAATTTCTGCTTGGACGGGGCACACACGGGGGAACGCCTTCATGCTGGTGGAAAGGCTTTGGTTTGTGATAAAAAAAACACACATTCTACCTCATCGTGCACATTTTGCTGTGCTGGCTGTTCCCTGATGACTTCTTTGGATTGAATAAAGCCAGCCACAGAAGTGGGTGAATCTATCCCTCACGCTGACATTTAATTTACCTAGGAGTACAATAATCTGAGAAAGAATCGAATACTTGAAAATTTTGCTTCAGTGAGCAAAAGCTAAGTGTTTGTACCATATTGAAAAGTGATACTTTTCTTTGGAATTTGAAGTAAAACAGGGTGACAGGTTTGCTGACTAAAAGCCAAAGGAAAGAACAAAACTCTTTGACATATTCACAATTAAGAAATTGGAAAAAAACTCTGGAAATTTGCACTTTGTGATAATATTTTATCAGCTATGGTTTGATAGAACAAGATCAGTGCAGCCTAGAAAAAGGATGTGATGGTAAAGCCTCGAAAGGGAAGGACATTTTTAAGTGTGTTACAGAGAAAGAAGCAGCTGGATTTAATAACCTACAGTATGTGGGAGGTGAAAGTATGTTGAATTTTGTACAGAAGTTTGATGATCAGAGAAGGGGCGGGTAGTGTTGCTGTCCAAATCAAAATAACCCTCTGTAATTAGCTCCACCTGTGCTAAAACATTATGCTCAAATGCTGTTCCCAATTGGTGGAAATTTATAACCATGCAATATGTTATGTGAGTAATGGTCACTATTGAACCAAAATCAATATGCAGTTCTCCGCTGACAAAACTTGGGTTTATATTTTATTCATGTTTCTGCTCTCAGTTACTAACATAATGCTTGACATCTAGTTGATATTCCAAATGCTGAATAAATGGAGGAAATGGCAAACCTGTGGCCGGCTTACGTTCTCTGATTTTCCTTTAAAACACATCTGGCTGGGTTTAATTATTTGTTTGCTTTAATGAGTTGAGTGATTATTTTTGGTTTATTGAAATCTGGCACTGTACGTCATATTTTTTGCAATGTATTAATAATCAGGCATTTAGAAATTAAGATCAAGCCTACAAGTAGTCATCATAATGAAAAACGGAATGTTTGGCTGAAATGACCAGATATCCAGTATGCCAAAGCAGAGACCACAGCCCTAGCTTTCCTAGCTTGGTATTTTATGACCACGTGATAATTTAGGATCATGTTCCAGGTGATCTGAGCAGGTACTCCAGCCACCACTCCATCACATGCCCACCCCTCTTTTATTGAAAGACTTTCCATAGCTCCTGAATCTCTGGAGATGGTTGGGGATGGCATAGGACTGTCTCATAATAACATGTGCTACCTCCCCCAACTTTCCCAAAGGTAAGTTACTAGACTTTTTACAACAGCCTGGGATATTTCTGATATAGCCAACATCTATGTAAGGTACAGATAGACTAGTTGTATAACTGTCCTCCAGATGAAGAATGTTAGCTCCATTAAGTGTGAGATACATACTTTAGTAGCCCTGCCTTCTTGTCTCTTAGCTAACTCAATTTCTGGCTAAAAAAATAATTGACCTAAAATGTGAAACACCTAATGCAAAAAAGACCTGAAACTGGACTGGACAGAAAATTTCAAAGGGCTCTTAGTCCCAATCTATTGAAGCAATGTAACAAAGAGGTTAAAAGCAAAGACTTTGAAGTCAGAAAAAGTGGGGTTGGTCCTCAGCTCTGTTACTGCATAGCTGTGTGATCTTGGACAAGTTACTTAACCTCTCTATATTTCAATTTCTTCATGTATAAAGTGATAATAATAATAATACTAACTTAATAGCATTGTTGTAAGGATCAAACAAGGTAATGCTTATTAAAGCAATTAGTAGATCATCTGGCAAATAGCCATCAATGAAAATTATACATTATCATCATCATCATCATCACACCATCATTATTTCACAGTGACATAAACCAGTGTGAATTCCCAACAGTACCCTGGTAGCTTGAGTCTGAGTTTACAGAGTGAAAGGGTTTCCTGTAGATAGAAAAATACAAGGGCTGCCTCAGATGGTAGGGTCATGTTGGGTTTCCTACAGCTACCATCACACACACACCAAAAGAAGACACTTGCTGGGCAGAACTTTCGGTGTAAAGAAGGCCCTAATAAGAGCACTGAATTAATGACCACGCTGCTACTGTTATTTTCCTGGACTGTGGTGTCTACAGTTCACAGAACATCACAGATGAATTCTTCCAATAGCAAAAAAGCCTCATTTGGGCATTATCTATGAACTGAACCAAAGAAGTGACCATATGATCAGTTTGTAAAATGGCCAACTCATTTCAACAGTGAAAATAAAATGAATTTATAAGCATAACTTAAGCCATCCACTATTTACTGTGTCTAGATTAATTTTTAGCTACAGAAATCTGTTAACAATGATTATAATTTCTTGAAGACAAGAGAGGGAAAAAAAGAAAAAAAAAACTCAAGAAAACCTTATTAAAAAAACAAACAAACAAAAAAACACTTAAAAATGAGACTGTTCTGAAAGTGCTTTACTCGATGTCTTTATGCAAACTGCACTAATTAATCTCATACAAACATGGATATTTTTGAAAAGCATAAGCCCAAGTGCCATTTTATGACCATGTAATTTAGAAGACTTCAAATTACATTAAAATCACCACACACAGTGTTTACAGTTTAATTACATGGTTATTTACCAGCCTCAATCAAGTGTTATTCATTCAGTACCTCTTTGCCTGATCTTACCTAAAAAAGAAAACACTTTTATGCTGGATTTGAGTGGTAAACATTCAAACATGCCAATACTTGAAGGCAACAGAGATGTGATTTGAAGTAAACAAACTCCATTGACGGGGAGATTTAAGAGAACTTCCAGGAGGAAAGAGAATGGAAAGAGATCAACATTTGACTAAAATAGTATTTTTGTTGTTTTTGTTTCAGTTCTGTGGAAATAAAGAAACTATCACTATTCACTGCCCATTTTTTAATGTGAAGCCAACTAAGTCTGTTGTCCTTAATTTGTATTATAATGATACAGTTCTTAAGTCAAGAGATTTTTTTTTTTATCCTCACCCAAGGACATTTTTGCATTTATTTTTTAAATTTTCAGATAGACTGGGAGGGAGAGAGGGAGGAAGAGAGAGAGAGAAACATCAATATGAGAGAGACACAATGACTGGTTGCCACCCGCACGACCCCAACTGGAACCGGGGCCGGGGACACACTGCAACCAAGGTACGTGCCCTTAGTGGGAACCGAACCCGGGACTCTCTGGTCCGCGAGCCGATGCTCCAACCGTTGAGCCAAACTGGCTAGGGCCAGTCAAGAGATGTTTAATGAGCACTGTGTGTGTTCCAGGTCCTGTGATAATAAGTGTAAAAAATAAGTAAGACATGGCCCGGTGATGAACTCACAGACATTTCAACATGTAGACTATATTTACTTCTGCTCTTCTCTTGATTTGCCATTAAGCAGTACTGTCCTGAAATTAGAAAATCCCCATACCACTATTGTCTTCAGGCAATTGCATAACCTTTCTGAGCCTTGGTCTTTCCATCTGCAAAATATGGAGGTGGAGAATATAAGAATAATGCCAGTTTTCCCTCCATGATAGCATAATAAAAATCAAGTAAGACTAAAAACACTTTACAGATTACTTCTTCAGGATGGGCCTTTTCAGTAATTTCCCAAACCCAGTGAAACTGAGTCCTTATTTGCATCCCTGTGTTGCCTAGCAACCCATGATGCCACACATGCCTGTTATAATACAAGACAGTTATCAGGAAACAATTATTTCATTAATTAGCTAGGGTGACCCTTAATCCCTAAGACACAATTTTGAATTATGTCCTTTGGGAACTCAAGTTTAAATAAATCTGGTCCTCATTGTGAAGTCCTTGGGCCACCTGCCTCAGAGTTAACCAGAGAGCCCACTCCAAACTTAATGAATCAGAATCTTTAGCAGTGGAACCCAAGTACCTGTCTTTTAATAAGTTTCTCTGATAATTTTAAGCACCTTAAAATCCAAGACCCGCTGTGTTATATTTAATAGATATTTGTTTGCAAATATCTCAGCTCTCTTGTTTTGTACACATGGTAGAATTAAACTTCTCTGTCCACTTGGGCTAAGTGTGCATATATCACTTGGCTTTGGCCAATGAAATATGAAAAGGAGTGACATACAAATCAGGTGACTTTGAATTGAAGTAACTTACTTGGGATTACTTTATATTTCTCATGATTTAAAAATTTTATTTCTCTTCTCCCATGATTAAAAAACAAGTAATGACTGACTTTCCTCAACATAATTTAATGGTGGTGGCAAAAAGCATTAACAAATTTCAGATTGTAAATTAAGCCACACCAATCATTGTGACATTATTTTTGATGAAGAAAACATTTTAATAGCAGGGTTATTAACAAGCCTCCTTTTCTCTCTCTCTCTTCAGGTATGAAATATTGAAGACACAATAACATTACCATAGGAAGATTTCATGTGATTCTATTCTATTTGTATATGCTAATTCATCTAAGTTAGTCTGAGTCTACACCAGCAAATAGAAAATGGAAATAATTGTATGGGATGAAAAAACTCATTTAATATATTGAGCACATACCATATACAACTACTCTGCTAAATACATTTACATTTAATCACATTTAGCAATAGTCTTAGAGACATTATCTTTTATATTTTAAATGTGAACAAATAGTTAAACTGGTTAAATAATTTTCCAGAGTTCACCAAATTAGAAATTGAGATTCAAACTGACATCTGCCTGTTTGCCCAGGCAATAATCTTTCTATTACCTCCTGTCACCTTTGGAAAAGTCAGTCTTTCAACATGTTGATGATCAGTCTAATTTCCCAATTAATTGCTCAATTTGCATGAGGCCTCAGCATCTTCATGAATGTTAATAAAATATAGCTCTTTCAACACTGAATCAAAAAATCTACAGACCATGCACAGCCACATGCATTTTCAGTTAGAAGAAATGAAATGGCACATGTGAAAGGGTACTTAAGCTCTTCTTCACCAATTTTGCAAACCAGCGCCTCCTTCTGTCTGCAATGGATACAAGGGAAATGTAGCCAACTAAACTAGGATGATTGATCACTTTTGGAAATTGTTGGCCATAACATATAGATATTTAAGTGACTTTTGATCTGGAAAATACGTTAAACATATGATGTGTAATTAAAATCCAACAGTTATCAAAATGGAATGTAAAATATAAAATTATTTCATATATTAAGGCTTTGGAGAAGCTTTGGAAAGATACACATAGAGGAATGCAAGCACATTTTGTGAAGTGACTTTTGATAAGTGAGGCAACAATATAGTTACAAATTCTACTCTATCTCTGCTGTGTTATGTTTGGTTCTAAATTAGAGAAACAAAGCATAAAGTGACAATAGGATTTAGAGTCTGGCATAAAACAGGAAAAATAGGCACAGTGCTTATGGTTTTTGTGGAATAAGTGAATTTTTTCTTTGGGCTTTGGCTGTGAAATATCACACATCCATTGAGTTATTTTAATGTAGTCCTTTAAATGATACATATACTATAAAGTATATATGTATCAAACACATATATGGCAGCTTAAGTACAAAATAATAACTAGTAATATCAACCAACCAAAAATTAGTAATAATGAAAAATTCTTAATGGTGTAATTTGAGTAATTTTTCTAAATATGTGTTATGCAATTGAATTTGTGGATACGGTGATTTGAACACCTTATCATTAGGAGTAATTAGTATTTAATTCCAGTAAAGAAAATTTTGAATTATAGTTTTTGAAGCCAGAACACTGTAGAGATGATCTTTTTCAACTCTTTGATTTCACAAGTGAGGAAACATATTCAGAAAATTAAGTTATTTGTCTAGTATCACTTTGCGAACAGATAAAAGAGACGTGACTTAAATAATCTTTCTTGAAGAGCAGTCTTACAAGTCCACGTTTGCCACTTAAAATTAAATAAAAGTAACAAATATGTTTTTGTTAAAGTAAAAAATCACAGTTACTTAGCTACAGGTATTTTTCAAAGTCTATTAAGTGCATACTGTATGCTGCATAAATATGTATATCCCAAAAGAACTAATTGGATGTTAAATGGTCATATTTACACCTGTCGTATTAATTACTCCCATGTTTATGTTGAGTATTACACAAGGGCTATTGTACCATTACAGATGAGAAAACAGAAATTAATACAAGTTATGTCTTTATACTTAGGTTCTTCTGATCTAGAACACACATTTTTTCTACCTGGCTCTCCTACCTTTTACCAAGATGGTTTCAGAGGACAAAAACCATATAACACAGATCAGGTTAACAAAGAATACAATAAATACATTTAAAACAATGACAGTCATTACATATCTGTCATTTAAGCCAGTCCCCTCACACCCAAACAACAACAACAACAACACAAAAAAAAACTAAAGAAAAAGAGAAAGTGAGACAATTGTTGGAGAAAATATTAAGAAAGTGAAAAGGTTGGGGTGAAGCACAGAGGAGAGCAATTCAAATAAAATACAATAGGTTTTGTCTTTAATATCAAGACTTTCACAACATTAAGTATAATTAATTTCAAGAATCTCAGTACTGTGAAAAATATAGAATATTACAATCAACTTACAAATTATGATAGTAAAACCCTTAGGAAGAATTACAATCAACTTGAGTCAATTTGTTTTCTCAAGGATTCCTAACTTTAGCTCCAGCTAATAGAAATCTCAATGAGACAATATTAGCTAATATTAGCCTGATTGATTTAAAACACACATATAATTATATAGATGTGTGTATATAGAAGTATGTGTACCTGTATGTGCATTCTACACCTATCTATACCATTCAAAATTGAGTCTCAAAATATGTTGAAAGCAAGAAAATAAAATACGAGAATTCTCATTCCATAGATGAGAAAAACATAACTTTGAAAATTACTTATTCTGGGGATCAGAAACAAGGTAAACATTAGAATACAGGCTTAGGTATGGGTTAGCTTATTGAAATTTTGATACAATTAAATAAAAGAGAAAATTTGATGAATATTTGTTGAGTACCAACCATGTGTTGGTCAATTTCAGTAAATTAGCCTCTTACTCCTCACAATCTTGGAGGGAACTATTATTACCTTCATTTTACAGATTAGGAGACTGAAGTTCAACAAGTTTAACTAAAGACAAAAGAGAATGGTCAGGGCTGCCATGTCTGGTTGTATCATTGGTGTACTACACAACAGCATCTGGTAGCAGGAAGGGGCAACTTGGGGCTGATATAAATTTTGTGTTCTACTTGCTCAATGATGCACCCTAACAAGGAGTTATGTCATCCCAGAGAAAGGTGCCTTTCTCTAATTTTCCCAAAGGCCACCAGCCTCAGTGAATTATGGGATTCAAATTTGTATGTGTGTATGTCTGGGATAAAGACAAGGCTCTTCCCACCTAGAAAGATGCAATCAGAATAAGTTACAAATAGCTGGTGCCTAGCTCACCATAAGAGGGGTAGATGATCTGAGTCTCAAAAGTTAGGATAATAAAGTAAATAAAATATTGGAAGTCTCTTCATGACTTCTCTCTTTTAGACAAAACATTATCTGGACTTGAGATCTGAGTAGATAGAGGGGGAAGGAAAAAAATATGTTTGCTTGGCTTGTTTTATTTGTATGATGTTCTAAAATATTATAGTCCCTATATAGTAAATCACCCTTTGTGGTTTAATAAGTAGATCTATAACAAGAGAATCAGCACCATGCCTGGCACATAGTAGACACTTAATTTATATAGTAATTATCAAATTGTACCAAATGAGTTCTGAGGTTTTCATTAGCAAGAAAAGTGAGGATGATAATGCGAATGGACATATGTTACCATTGATGTTAGCAACTTCAGTGACTAAAATCAAATGCAATAGGGAAGGTACTGTCGCTGCACAAGGAAACGGAGCCTATGAGAAGGGCTGGTGGTTTCACTTTCCCAGCACTGGCACCTTGGCTTTTCCTGTCTCCTACAGTGCTCAGTAAATTCCTTGGGGGGGGGGGGAGCCCATGGACAATCTATCTTCAGCATTTCGCATATAATAAGTGCTCTGTTTCTAGTACGTGATTAGTGAATGCTGTTGAAGAAATAACTATTTATTTTTCTTCCCTCTCGTAATACTCATGATCATAAATTTGCCATCTAGACACTAGGGCCTTTTATTCCATGTTATAAAAAAAAAAAGTAGAAAGGAACTACAAAGAAAGCCTATTCAGGGAACAAAATATTAAAGAGGAATAGAAAACAAATTGTGGTTATATTCTCTAATGCATGATCCAGAAATAGCAAGGACTCAGAGAAGAGAGGCCTTACCAGGAGTTAAGGTTGCTAGAAGAGGTCAAATTAAAATTTCAAATTAGAGATGATGGGAACAAATTGTGTAGGAGTTGAGATCATGGGTATAGAGAGGGAGGTTAAGAAGAATGAATGTTCAAGGAAGGACAGTGAGAAGCTATTAACCTGGAATAGAAAATTCTCAATAGAGGTGTTGAAGATGAAAGTTAGAACCTGGAAGTTAAGCCATGGGAGCCTTAAAATTGACCTTTAGCTATAATGTGAGGAGTGGAATAGGATTAGGGGTGGACCATAGGAAGAGCTGAAGATAGTTAAAAAAAAATTTTTTTTTAAAGGACTTTTAAATATTTTGTTTCTTTATTGATTTTAGAGAGAGAGGAAGAGAGAGATAGAAACATCGTTGAGAGAGAACATTGACTGGCTGCCTCCTGCATGCCCCCGACTGGGGATCGGGCTCACAACATGGGAATGTGCCCTGACCGGGAATTGAACCTGTGACCTCTTGGTGCATGGGTCAACGCTCAACCACTGAGCCACACCGGCTGGGTGTTTTGAAAATTTTTTAAATTTAAGTATAGTTGGTATACAATCTTATATTGGTTACATTAGTTTCAGGTGTACAATATAGCTATTTGACATTCTTATGCCTTATAATGTGATCACCTCACTAACTGTAGTAGTAATCATCTGTCACTGTGTAAACTTATTACAATATTATTGACTACATTCCCCTTCACTTTTTTACCCATTCCCTCACCCCCTCCATTCTGGTACCATCGCTTTGGTCTCTGTTTCTATGAGTCTGTTTTTATTTGTTTGTTTGTTTTGTTTTTAGATTCCATATATAAGTGAAACCATACAATGTTTGTCTTTCTCTGCCTGACTTATTTTACTTAGCATAATACCCTCTAGATACATCCATGTTGTCACAAATGGCAAGATTTCATTCCTTTTATTGCTGTGTAATATTAATATTACATTGTGTGTGTGTGTGTGTGTGTGTGTGTGTGTGTGTATCTCCTCTTAATCCATTCATCTATCCATGGACACCTAGGTGGCTTCCATATCTTGGCTAATGTAAATAATGCTGCAATGAACATAGGGGTGCATATTTCTTTTTGAATTAGGTCCTAAAATTTATATGGAATCACAAAAGAACCCTAGTAGCCACAACTTTCTTAAGAAAGAAGAACAAAGTTGGAGGTATAATACTCCCTGATCTCAAACAAAGCTATAATAATCAAAACAGTATGGTACTGGCACAAAAACAGACACATAGATCAAGGTAACAAAATAGAGAGCCCAGAAATAAATCCTTACTTATATGGTCAACTAATCTATGACAAAGAAGGTAAAAATATACACTGGAGTAATGACATCTCTTCAACAAGTGGAGTTGGAAGAACTGGACAGATAAATGCAAAAATTAAAAAATAAAATAAAACTGGACCACTCTTTTACACCATATACAAAAATAAACTCAAAAGGGGTTAAAGACCTATAAAAAACTATAAAACTCCTCGTACATAGGAAGTAAACTATCTGACATCATTCTGAGTAATATCCTTTTGGGACATATGCCCTCAGGCAAAGAATACAAAAGAAAAATAAATCAATGGGAATACAACAAACAAAAAAGCTTTTGCACAACAAGGAAACCTTCAACAAAGGTTGAAGAGGAGAAGATATTTGCCAATGATGTATTCGATAAGGGTTAATATCCAAAACATATAAGAAACTCTTACAACTCAATGACAAAAAGTAAAAAATCTGATTGAAAAATGGGCAGAGGACATGAAAAGATATTTCTCCAAAGGAGACATACAGATGGCCCCCAGATATGAAAAGATGCTCATGCCCTGGCCGGTTTGCCTCAGTGATTAGAGCATTGGCCTGTGGTCCAGAGAGACCCAGGTTCGGTTCCCGCTAAGGGCACGTACCTTGGTTGCAGTTTGTCCCTGGCCCCGGTAGGGTTGTGTGGGTGGCAGCCACTCGATGTGTCCCTTTCATGTCGATGTTTCTCTCTCTCTCTCTTCCTCTCTCTCCCTCCCACTCTATCTGAACAAAAAATGGAAAAAAAAAAAAGTCCTCTGGTAAGGATAAAAAAAAAAAAAGATGCTCAACATCACTAATCATGAGGGAAATGCAAATCAAAACCACAGTGAGATATCACCTCACACCTGTCAGAATGGCTCTTCAACAAATAACAAGTGTTGGTGAGGATGTGGAGAAAAAGGAACCCTTGTGTGCTGTTGGTGGGACTGCAGACTGGTGTAGCCACTGTGGAAAACAGTATGGAGTCACCTCATAAAACTAAAAATAGATATTCCATTTCTGGGTATTTATCCAAAGAAAACCAGACAGTGTTATTTTTAATATTTGAAACAAGGTTCTAGAAAGACAATAACATGATTTACTTAATTTTGTTTCACTCCACCTAGATTAAATATCTGTTTTTAACAATGGCTTTTTAGGAGATAGTGCCTCATCCCAAAGCTAAATTGATAACCTTGGGAAGGGGAGATGTTCTTGAGCGTTTGGGCTTTGGGGTGCCTTTGAAAATCATACCTTGGAAGGGAAAATCTACCGGCAAGGACGCACAACCTACTGTAAATTTTCTTAAATGGGATCATAAAGTGCTGGCCCCCTCTGTCAGAGGCAGGACGTGCACAGATGTGGAGTGGCATGTTGGTGTTACTACCATGGGCAGTGGCGGCAGCTAAAAAGTCACAGCTGTCCGTTCAAAGCTTTCACTCCAGGCATCCTAGTCTTTGCCTTCCTGCTCCCCAGTAACCCAAGATTAAATCGATTCTCACTTTCATGAATTGTTTTAAACAGAATATGAATATGAACAAGCATGGTCCTTGATCAGCAGTCATTATCAAATAAAGCGGCTCTGTTGGCCGACTAGAAGACTATGCTGATTTAAAGCCAGATGTAGTAAAATGAATACTCGCTTGGAAGGGTGGTGGCCTCGTCGGTTTTCATCCTGCCTCTGGCACAGACCCCTCATGTGGTCTCTTGGAGCGCTGGCAATGGGGGTTCGAGCTGCCTGCACAGCCATGTCCTGTGGTGGAATGCACTTGCGCGAGAATGTTGGTAACAGACTTGAAATCCCAGTCTGTTAGAAGAAATGTGGATACATAGCATTGCCATCTAGCATCAGTTCTCCATAACCCTTTCCTGGGGTCCCAGAAAGCAGTACGCACACGTCCTACCAATGTCGTGATGGCTGACTTGACATAAGCTACCTCTTGATTTTGTGTTTCGGTGGATGACCTTCCTTTCAGAAAGGGAGGGAAGCACAAGCTGTACATTTTATTAGGCAAAATGATAACATACTTCTGTGCTGGTTGTTTATCTCTCAGTGGATGTATAGGAAATAGTAACCTCTGGAATTATTTAAGACAATTTTAGGCACTGAAATTCTTCCAGAGAAGAGGCCTGTTTGTTGTGTGGTCAGTGTTTTGTGGGTGGAAAAGACTAGGTTCTTTTAGGATCACAACTAAAAGGAAACTCTGAATAAGCTTTGGGCTTAAAGGCAAACACTAGATTCTTGTCCAGGCTCTGCATTGTCTCTCATGCCCTGGCCAGTCTACTTTGCTTCATTTTTTAAAAAATATTTTTTCTTTATTGATTTTAGAGAGAAAGGAAAGGAAATCAATGAGAGAGAACATCGACTGGCCGCCTCTGCTTGCTCCCCACTAGGGTGTGGGCCCACAACCTGGGCATGTGCCCTGACCAGGAATCAAACTGGCAACCTCTTGGTGCATGGGTCGACGCTCAACCAGTGAGCCACACCAGCAGCACTACTTTGTTTCATTTTAAAATTGGCGCGGGATGGGGGAGAAAGGGTGTTGGAAACACTGGGTTAGATGATCTAGTTTTGTGTTTTTTTTTAATCCTCACCCCAGGATATTTTTCCATTCATCTTCAGATAGAGTGTGAGGGAGGGAGAGAGAGAGAGAGAGAGAGAGAGAGAGAGAGAGAGAGAGAGAGAGAGAGAGAGACATCCATGTGAGACAGACACATCAATTGATTGCCTCCCGCACGGCCCCAACCAGGGCCGGGGACTGAACTGCAACTGAGGTATGTGCTCTTGAACAGAAGTGAACCCAAGAATCTTTGGTCCTCGGGCCGACACTGACCGCTGAGCCAAACCGGCCAGGGTCTAGAAGATCTAATTTTAACACTTTCTGCTTTTGAGCCAGTTCCGTTCTTGGATGGGCAAAGAAACAGATCCTGATTTTTTAAAAAAACACACTTTTAAAAATGTTTTTTATTAAATTTATTGGGGTGACATGGTTAATAAATGCATACAGGTTCAGGTGTACAATTCTATAATACATCATCTGTAAATTGTATTGTATATTCACCACCCCAAGTCAAGTCTCCTATCTCACCTTTCATACCCCCACACTCTCTTCTACCTCCTCCCTTCACCCCCCTTCCCTCTGGTAATCACCATATTGGTATCTGTGTCTATGAGATTGTTTTTTTTTTTGGCTTAATCCCTTCACCTATTTCACCCAGCCCCACAAGGGTCCTCCCCTCTGACAGCTGTCAGTCTGTTCTCTATGAGTGTGTTTCCATTTTGTTTGTTAGTTTATTTTGTTCATTAGCTTCCACACGTGATTGATGGATTTGGAGAGAATTGGGCTAAGTGAAATAAGCCAGCCAGGAAAATAACTTTAACAGATTTAGAGTTGCTCTTAAAATGTGGTCCATTATATCCTGGCTGGTGTGGCTAAGTTGGTTGAAGTGTTGTCCCCATACACCGAAGGGTTGCGGGTTCGATTCCCAGTCAGGGCTCATACCCAGGTTGCAGGTTCCTGATCAGGGTGTGTATGAGAGGCAATGGATCAATGTTTCTCTTTTACATTGATGTTTCTCTCTCTCTCTCTCTCTCCTCCTCTCCCTTCCTCTCTCTCTAGAATCAATAAAAACATTTTCTTGGGTGAGGACTAAAAAAATTATAAACATACACGCCACTTGCTGACTCTATCCTCACAACATTTCTCAGTATGAATACCACGACTGTTCTTGTTTATAATACAAAATAGTTTCCTATAGTATATATATTAGTGAACTTCCTTGAATGTCATAGACCAAATGCTCTGAACAGGTCAGAGGTAGTCAGTGTTATAAAGTCATTATCCTGCTTGGCCTCTGCCATCCAACCCACCTTCAGAGGTTTTCAAAGGGGACTGTGGTATGTGCCCCACTTTCCTTAATGCAGGTCTTATAGAAAACCCAAGTACTTTTCAGCCATTCACCTGTGCTATTTTTATGTGTCAGTCGTTTAACCCGTAAAGGAGTCACTGTTACAGAGTGGTTTGTCCGAGTTGCACTGTTTCTTAAGGCTTGATTGTCTCATTACAGCACATTCCAGTGTGTCTGGCTCTAGTGGCAACAGAGTCCATAGCCAGTTGGGTTATGTTCTCCCCGGAGGAGAGACAGATGACTGCGTTCTTTGTCTGGGACTCTAGGTGGTTTGGTTATTATTGTTCTTTTTTACCTACCATTTTATCAACTGATTTACTGCAATTAGCTTATCTCCAGGTTGTACTTTCCAACAGAAGTGATTTAATGCCCTTCCTGTCCTTTGTGAGAACATCACCTACCTCTAGAGAAGTACTTAACCTTATTAATGATGACTTGGATTCCATGATTGCTTCAGGTAAAAGGAAAATGGAGCTAGTATTCATTGGAAACAACCCCAGACCAATGAGCTTTTAAGGTTGTATTTTTTTTTTTATTCTTCATCTCTGCTTTCACGAGTATATGTGAAACTTAACCAGACAAGGATGATTTCCAAAGTGTGTCTGCACAGAGAGGCCAGTGTGAAGGGAGCCTGCGAGCGATTGAACAGATGTAGCAGGTGTAAACATATTTCCTTATCTTGGTTCCTGGATTTTACATCCTCCTAGAAGACTCTCCATACGGCAGAAAAGGGTTATCGGTACAGATGGTAAACTGCAAAAATGCCCAGAAGGTTCAAGCTCATCTGTGCTCTTAAAGAAGGGGAGGAGTAAATGGTATCTGACTCACAGGTGTTTGGAAAGCTCCAAATTACCTTCAGGTTTTTCAGTTTTACTTTGCTTGCACAGATGTCTTGGGTTATGTGTTGGAAGGATCCACTCCTTATGGTGTCCAAGTGTTTAAAATTGGAAAGAGGGTCCCAAGAGCAATGGGGTGGAGTTGCGCTCTTGGCACATGAGCCCCTTGCATATTGAGGCTCTGGGCCTCTCTCGTCTCTGGGCTGCTGCCACTGATTATTTTCTCTGGTCACTGGCTCCTCACTTTCCTGCTTTGCAGAGTTCTTATTGCACAATGTTTTGGCACAGACACTTCATTTTTTTTTTCCTGACCCTTAATGTCCCTTGTTCCTGTCTCTGTCTCTCCCAGCCTGTAGGCAGCAACAGGTGCAAACAGGCGCTGACCACAGGCTTCAGGTGTTCTGCTAGAGTAGTTTCTGTGAAGTGAGCACCGGCCCAAGACCAGCCCATAAGACAGGGTGTTAGCTTCCTTTCCCAGAGCAGTAAACGTTAATCCTCTATGAAAAAAGCAAAGCAAGACAAAATTAGACTAAGGTTAATGCCCATGACGTCATTTAACAAGCTATGTTTGCCCTCCTGCTGTTGATCTCTTCCTCCTCAAATAAAAAGTAACATTTCCCCAGAAGAGCATTTCCTCAAATGTATTCCATGGAATTTTAACCTGTCATGTTTTGGAAATCCTGTGTTGACAGGAAGTTTGAGAAATCCTGTGTGATATAAAAGTAAACTTGGTTTTCAACGCTGAGATTTCTTTGGGGCATTTTAACATGCTAATTTGCAAGTGAAGATCTTTATAAATACATTATGTGGGATATCCTATTATTTGATGAACATATTTGTTTTGTGTGTGGAATATGTCATGAGACAAGTGCTCCTTGGAATACACTTTTGGAGATGTTTGCTTTGACAAAACAACAAAGCCCAAGAGACCCACATCTAGCGTAGTCCTGCCCTGGGGAAGCTTAACACACAATTAATGGTGTTTTGTTTTGCTGTTTGAGTTTTGAAATCATGGGCAAAGGGAACTGACTTTAGAGGATTTTGCAGATTGTAATGGCTATATTGGTTATCTCCCCAAAATCTCTTTCTCCCCACCACTATTATAGTCATGCTCTTTGAGAAGGATTGTCCCCCATCTTAGCATCTGTTATGGACTGAATTGTGTCCTTCCTGCCCAAATCCATATGTTGAAGTCCTGGCCCCCAGTATGAGTGTATTTGGAGTCAGGGCCTTTCGTAAGGTAATTAAGGTTAGATGAGATCACATGGGTGGGCCGTAATACAACTGACTAGTGTTCTTAGAAGAAGAAGAAATTTGGACACTCAGAAATACACCCGTGCACAGAGGAGAAGCCGTGTGAGGACGCAGCAAGCAGGCAGCCATCTGCAAGCCAGGGAGAGAGGCCTTAGGAGAAAACCTTTTGACCCCTTGATCTTCAACTTCCATCCTCTAGAACTGTGTGCAAAGAAGTTTCCGTTGTTTAAGCCAGCCTGTCTCTGATATGTTGTGATGGCAGTCCAGGCAAACTAATATAGCACCCATTGGGCCCTGACCTACAGAATCAGGGTAATCTCATTGCTCACCACAATAATTTTTCAGATACCCCTGACCTAAGTTAGTCAGTTTCGTGATATTTCCCTGGACACAGGGGTTAGTTTAAGAGATTCCCATTATCATAATGCTTGGAACTTTGTTTAATGGTATTGAAAAAATGCCCTTTTGTTCCTGATGTGACTGAGGAAACATGTACCTTCAGTTGCTGTGGGCAGCCACCCTGTGAAGGAAGTCAGAGGATAACAGATAGAAGAGGCAGATAAGAAAACAGAGAAGGACTGCATGAGGAGCTCTGCTCAGTCTATGCCTTAAGGCTGAGTTTTTCAATTATGTGAGCTAAGAAGTCAGCTAGATTGCTTAAGTCACATTGTATTGTTTGCTTTTATTAGCAATGAAAATCATCCCAACTGTACATAGGTTACACAAGGGCCATGGTGAACCAAGCTTCACTCCCAACCAAAAGCCTTCAGGACAGCTTTCTGTCCAGATTTTGTGTGTCTGACTTGTCATCTCTGAGTTCCTGAGCAGTAAATTCAGTTTACATTTCACTGTTCTGCCCCATTGCCTCCAATATCAAGGCATGTGCCCCAATTTGTGGTTCTTTTAGGTCCTTTAATTAGCTAAATGTCTTGGTCCTCTATAAGTGATTACATGATGAGCTTCAACATATGCTTTCCACAGGTAAGGAGACTCTTGGAAAGGATGTGCCTATAGGATCTTAGGGAATTTCTAATGCTAAAATATAAGGCTACCAGATAGTCTAATAGTGGATATATTTTGGTGTAGGACTTAGGTCTGTTAAGAGTCAGCCATGAGAGAAATCTAACTCTGGAAACATATAAGATGAGGAAGTGTGAACCATTTAGACTACCAGAATTGAGGTCTTTACAAGACATTTGACCAAATGAATTCCCAAGACCTTAACACTGCTGCTAAAAATATGCATCTCCACAGCTTAATTCCTGGTTCCCCATGGATAAAGCTGACAGACTAGTCCATCTACATTCGCCCGTCTTTCTTTTATGCTCTGAACTACACGTAAGCTTCCCTGAGCTTACAGACAGAAACAAGGCCACAGCTTGTATTAGATTGAGTGGACTTCTCATAGGAGAGGGTCACACTACCTGGACGTCTTTGTACTGGCAGACTCTCAAGTCTCCAACGATGATTCAGTGACTTGCTCAGTTTCTTGGAATTGACCACTTACTCACTTCCTGAACCTCGGTTTTGTCAACCGTAACTTAATGATCCTGACTCAGGCTTTGTGGCCAGGTAGCAATAAAAAAGTCAACCCACAATTATTCATTGAATACAGTTGTGAGTACGTGAAACACGGAGTTCATTCTTGTGTTACTGTTTATTAATCATTGTATTATTTTCCATATGAACAACTGTAAACCTACTTTTGCCTCACCCTGTATTTATCATGTCAAGCATTGCTCCAGACACGGAGGTGTATGAAACAGATAAAAATCTCTATGCTTATAGAGTTTAGGATCATTTGTATGTGTGTGCACATGCAGATCAGACAGAAATATGTAATTAAAGTATATAGTATGTGAGAGGAGGTTAAAGTCTGTGGTGGTTTCGTACTGTGACCATTGGCTACACTGGCACCATGTTTCCCAGAATCCCTTTCCCTATATGGTACCTGGTTAAAGTTGGCCCCAAGTGGAATTTACACAAGCTTGGGAAGCTGGAAGTGAAGCAGCAGTCATACTATCTGAAGATCACCGTGGTTAGATGCCATGAGAGACAGGCACCGAGGACTCTGCTCTTCTCTTGTCTTATTCCGTGTCCAGCCCTTCTTGCTGACATCTGTGCTCCTGACCTACAGCAACCTTATGTTGACCAACAAAGCAAAGGCAAGAGCCTCCCGCCTACTTCTCTACCAGCTCTCCTACGCCACCCCGCTCGCTGAACATGACTCTCGTCCATATTCTCTTGGAAGCTCCTACTTGTCCATCTGAAGCAATAGTGCTTCTGAAGGGGTGGGCTAGGACTGCTTCTCATCACCCAGCTCTCTTTGCAGACCCTTACTTGCTGAACTTCTCGCACAACTGTGTAAGGTCTTATTTCCATAATACATCACATGTATTACTCTTGGTGGTTCTGTTTCCTTGACTGAACCCTGCCTGATAGAAGCATTATGGAAAAATAAAGCAGCGTAAGGGCAGAGGGAGTTCTGGTGGGGGGTGAGCTGCAATTTTAAATAATATAATCAGGGAAGTCCTCACCAAGAAGGAGACACCAGAGTACAGACCTGAGGCAAGAAATAAAATAATTGTAAAATCCTTTCTAAAGCACATGAAGACTATTCAAAGAATAATCAGAATAATAAAAGATCTGGCCCAGGAACACCTACAACTATATATCTTATAATGCTGTGTAAATATAGTAATCAAAGAAGTACTCTATGATTTTCTTTAGCCTTCTTTTGAAGCTGTATTTTCTTAAGCCTTATGGCATCTTGCTGAGGCAAAATCAAGGCCAGAATTGTTCTTTGGGCTTAAAAGGGAAAGAGCCCTGTAGGTATGAAGCCATAAGAAGAAAATACCCTCGTTAAGTCACATTGCTCAGCTGACTGCTGGAGCTCAGCCATCTATTTTTCCCACACACTCCTCCCGCTTTGTCTTGTGTTCGCAAGGGCAACAATGAAAAATAAATATAAAGAGCGTAAGGAAATCAGGGAGCCAGCCCCTGAGAAGGAGAAAGTGATATAGGAACGTTTCTCCATTGGGACTCATGGAGATGAACTCCTTGGCTTCGGAGCTTTAAATAAAGCAGGATCTACACTCAGCTGATGCGCGCGAGAGAGATATGAAACTGCTTAACCAAACAGCGTACAGAAAGGAGACTCTGCTCCGAGGTTTCCTGGCTGCAGCACCAGGGGTTGGTCTCCTGGCAACCTGCCATCTGCTCTCCCTCTGCTGAGGCTCGGCTGCCCCTAGGGGGAGCCCATTGTCTGTCAGCCTCCAGGGAACGCTGGCGTTTGAACCGCCTCTTCTGGGGATGGCAGGCTGGTCTCTCACAGAGCACAACTAAAGCATCTGCCAGGAGAAGATTGTTTTGAGGCAGGTATACATTTAATAAAGAGGTGCTGTGAGCCTCCTGTGCCAGGGCCTAGCTGACTGCTGATGGGCAACTGCAGACCTTCTTTCGACTCTAATGTCCAAAGCTCAATAGAAGATTCTCTTTATATCATGGTGAATAGAGCTCTTACCTATCTGATAATCATGAAGTTCTTCAAAAGTTATATTTTGCAACAAAAATGCTTGTTTCATTCTCAGTTTGGGTTTTTTCTTCACTAGGTATTTGTTAATTGAAATGAATGTATAATAATTTTAGGTATTTTAACACTATAAGACAGACGACATTTTGCCAACATTTCTCCCTGTTTCTAAAGTTCCCTTGTGAAAACAACAGGCACAAACTGAAATGTGGACAGACAGGAACCAAGGGTTTCTATTTTGAGAGGTAAAAGCTGACCATGACCTTCTGTGCCTATGGAAGGCAACTTGGTAAAGCAAAATGTGTCTCCCCCTCCAGTAGTATGTCTTAGTCCTCCATTTCCCTGGTTCTAATAAAACCGTTTTTGGCCCATTAACATCAGCTCAGAAGCAGGCCCATCTCACAGGCCTGTGGATGCAGCTTCAACTAAGTCAGGAGGGCAAGCCTGTGGTTGGGACAGGAAAACACCTAACCTGCCCACACGTGAACTCCTCCAGCGACTTGCCAGTTATTCACAATGGTGCCCATTGACTGTAACGTTTGGAAAGGAAGGAACAAACCAACAAATGTACCTGGTACGACGCCAAGTTCATAGCAAAGTTCGGTGATGAGAAGAATGTTATTATTTTGGTCTCCTCCTCCCTTTTTGTTTTAATTTTCACAAATTCATTTATTCTTCTTAAGTTCCAGAGAAGCTTCTGGTATAGGCCAAGACAATGCCAATGGTTTCATAGATATCACTCACTGAATTAAATGAAGGCAAACAAATATGAAAACAAAAGCCAAGAGTCTAATTATCTTTTTAAACGTTCAGTTTCACAAAAGCCAGCAGGAAGGACTAGGTGTAGTGCGAACATCACATAAATGTTTCTTATCTGACAACACTGCTCAGATATGTTTACTTTCCCAATATCTAGTGCCAGTTTGTTCTAGGAAAACAGCCGACATTCTTCTTTGGTTTCATCCGTCTCACTGTGCATATCGATGTCCTAGTTTACATCTTAATAGAGGGGAAAGCGAACCTTCCTGCCTATGATAAATACACATAACCTGATCTTTAATTAGATACATTTCAAATAACAGTGAGCAAGGTATTCTCTCTTTTAAAAAATTTCTATTAAGTGCTGGCTTCTTCCACGCCTTCAGTAATTACCTGCGTATGGAAATGAAGCCGTTCATTGGCTTCCACTGTGTTACCCTTAAGATCCCATAGGATTACCTCTTTACCAAACAACCAAGGACT
The DNA here is from genome assembly GCA_030848825.1 of Tadarida brasiliensis. NCBI lineage: Eukaryota > Metazoa > Chordata > Mammalia > Chiroptera > Molossidae > Tadarida > Tadarida brasiliensis. The sequence goes on from CM061264.1 coordinate 80,483,489, forward strand.
AGATGAGTCAAGTGAGCGCAGATATTGTAGAACAGCAGGAGAGAAGGACGAGAAGAGGACATTTTCCCATTCTCTATTTAAAGAAATAGAATACAACAAAGATCTCATCTGAAGTGTTAACACTGACTTAAATTTGAAGTTTGCAAGTCTTGTCTTATATCTGAATAGCTTGAACTCCATTTGAAATGCTGGGAAGTCTTTCCTTTCTTGTGCATCTCGTTGAGAACTAGCTTTAAGGAAGGAAAAACAAAACAAACAAAAAAACAATCAAGCTTCCTGATATTTAATTAGGAAAGTACTGTTGTAGCTGGTCATGTTTTATTTTTGAGATAGTTTATGTCAAAAGTATACATAGAGTAAAAATGCCTTGCCAGCATATACTTTTAAAAATAAAACTGTTCTTTAGATTAAAATGTGACAGCATGAAAACTATAAATTCTAAAGGGAAAGCCAATTAGCTTTATATTTTCCCTACCTTTCTCTAGCTCTTATTTTAACATCTGCAGTATTTACAAGGCTTGAATACTAGAGGTTCCCCCCCCCCATAATTATTCATGAATTTCAATTAACATGTCATCAGATGAACAATTATGTTATCCTGGTCTTTTGGCCTCAAACAGCTAGACAGACTCCCTGTGAGTTATCTCAGTCAAAGTTTTACCTACATTTCTTCTGAATTATGTGTTGTTGTTTTTTTATTGAAAAAAATTATGAAGATACCTAAGCATCATTTTAAACAAACTATTTATAAAATCAGCAAAACCATTTATAGTAATACTTAAAGAATATAGATATGCAGGTACACTTAGCTCCATAACCTAACCCTTATTTCCCACAACGGTTTTGCAGAAATCATCGTTAATCTTTCTATCCCTGAGGAAAACTTCCTGGGCTTATATATAGCTCCAAGAACACTCTTGGGCCTTTTGAAGTTACTATCAAAAACCCTTATACACTCTGGCTCTTCAGTTTTTTAGCCCTTGAGCAGGAAAGACATGCCTATCTTCTGCTCACCTTTAAAAAATAAAATAACCTGTTTGCTCTCCCATATTACTCGGATCTTCCCCCGCTGTCCGAAGCAAAAAAAAAAAAAAATGTTCGAAGAAATAAGACAATGGAAAACAATGAAAGGGAAGGGAAGGAGAACACTTCCAATAAAAAAGGGGGGAAAAAAGAAATTATGCAGTAGTATAATGCTGCGGTGTGCATGAAAACCCCCTATGATGGCGTTTTCCCAATCACCAGGGAGTCGTTTTCCCTTCTCAAGTGAGAGACCTTCTTTGCCCTTTGAAACCAGAGTTGATGTTTACTAATTAATTTATATGGAATGGTCCCTTAGCAACCATTTCAAACAGGATCTGTTACCTCTGCTCGGTGGGTTTAAAGGTACATATCCTTTTCCAAGTCCACAGTGTTTGCTGAGGACAGGTATCGAGTGATGTTTCCACAACACCTGGGGAGTGAAAGGATGTCTTGGAAATTGTGACGTTGCTATTTGACGTTGAAATAAGCTTTTTCATATCATTTAACTCGTAGTTATTGTTATATCAGATGGGAGAACCTTTAAATCACCTTGTCAATAAGGCCACGCTACCATCCGCCAACACGTCAAAATGTACTTCTTTACTGCTGCCTCTCAAGTGCCTTAATTACGGAGTATGTAAGTGCTGTAAGGAAATCCTACTCTGTCTGTTCTGTTCATTGCATCCTCAGAATTTGATCCCTGGCATAGAGTAAGCACTCAATAAACATTTGTAGACTGAATAAATGAATAGATGAATAAGGATTTTTTTTTTTTTCAAATTTTGATAAAGGGGACAAAAGGACAAAGATGAATATTTATCAATTTTTCAAGTTACTGTTTATGGGGTCTTTAATGAATGGCTATAAGTGCTTTCTAGGGCTTTGTAAATAATAGTGGAAATTTGGATCTTATTTTCACTGCAGTGTGTTGGAAGCTGGTCAGTTCCCTTTCTCCACCAGCCAATTAAGTCCACACTCCCAATCACCTCTCTTATCAGGTTCTCAGGGTCAGGTGCCACACACTGAGCCCAGAGCCCACTAAAATCATTCCAACCAGCCAACCCTAAACTCAGTTACCCTGCCTCGTCCATTCCTCCCCTTGGAAACCACAATAACGGCGTGTGTCCATAATTCTACTTCCTCCCTCTGCCTCGTGACCCACCGGGGTGCTTCCCCTGAGCGGCCCTGCATGGCTTGCGTGTTCTTTCCAGGAAAGTGTGAGCATAACAAGATTGTCAAGACTCTTTCTGGTTTTCCTCTCTAGATCTGCCTGGCCTCACCATCTCTCACCCCGGATAATAGAGCTAAAATATTCCCGTAGTGGACAGAGTAACCGTACTTGCATTTCTTTGAGTGGGGTCCTTCTCCTGCTGCTGGCGCCAACTTTGCCATTCAGATGGGAGCTGGAACTGACGGGGGAACTAACACGCCCTGGGAGCAGCCCTCAGCCCACGGCTCACTGAAGCAGATGAATCAACACCCAGCTGCCTTCTGCCCAGATCTACAAGCTCTGAGGCGCATGCTGCAAGCTGGAGCTCAGGCTTTCCCCAGCACTGTTAGTTCCAGGTGCTCACCCTGATAGCTAGATGACCACTGTTTATTTTTAGCTGACTTCTCCCTGTCCCACTTTCCTATTCCCCTACCAATATTTTCTTTTGCCTCCCAAGTAAACAACTTGGATCTTGCTTAAGTTTTCTGCAGCTGCTATAACAAATTAATTACCACAACAGACATGTACTCTCTCACAGTTCTGAAGGCCAGAAATCTGAAATAAAGTTGTCAATAGGCCACACTGCCTCTGAAGGTTTAGGGAGCCTTCAGTCAGGGCGGCCTTGCATTCCTCTTCCGATTCTGAGGCCTCCAGGAGATACTTGACTGTGGCAGAAGAATCCCAGTCTCTGTCTCTGCTATCCCATCGCCTCCTCTTCTGTAGTCAAATGTTCTACCTCCTGCTTCCAAGAACACTTGTTGGATTTCGGGCCCACCTGATCCCTAAATGATCCCATTTTAAGATCCTTAACTTCATTACATTTGCAAAGGCCCCTTCCCCCAAATAAGGACACATTTAGAGGTTCTGGATAGACAGATTTTTTGAGGGGCCATCACTCAACCCACTATAGACCTGAATCTTTGTCTTAGGGTTTGATTCTGGGGAAACCCGAATTTAGACTTCTCTGTCATGAAAAGGAACTGAGACTGTTTCAGAGTAGCTAGGATTTCAAAATGTCGATGCTGGTGTCCAGACCTATCTTTTCTTTTGCTGATGCTCTCAGAAGGCTGCTGTCTGTACATGGAAATATTTTCTACTTCTCAGTTCAAACTTGGCTTCTACCCAAATGAGTAATGAAACAAAATTTTATTCTTATCTGTGAATTTTTACAGCTCTTGGAACATTTCTACAGTGATGGGAGAAGTGAATCTCATAATTCCCCAAAGAACTTGTTTTCTTTATTCCTCTTTTTTTCTCCTCTTTTTTCCTATGCTGCTGTTTCTTCTGCTGTGGGAGACTACCATTATCTTCATCAAAAACAGTTCATGCCTCTACAGTGAGCTAATCTATTGAATTTTCACCAAAACATTCATTAAAGTTCACTCATATATGTTGATTATTTTCAGGTAGGGGTATGGTTCAGAGATTATTAGGGCTTTGAGCTACAGATATCCTTAGATAACTGTCAGTTTCTTCATTTCTTAGATTAAAAGAAATAAGGCCTACAGAACACACACACACACACACACACACACACACACACACGAACAAGGAGCTATCAATTGACAATCTGCATAGTGCTCTGGATGGCTTAGGCAATTTCAAGGTTTGATTTGCTGTGTAAATGAATATAAACTTAGAAAATACATGTCCCTTTTCTCCACCAAAAACTGAAATCTTTGATCTCAAGGGCTGACTTTCTCTAACCTACATGATAGTCTGGTCTGAATATCTTTATGCATGGAGTCTTATAAGTTGCTTTCTGGATAGTGGGTACTTTTCTCTTTGCTGATAACCCAAATTCGTCCTGCATGATAATATACCGGAAGCAGCCAATGACTTTCTGTTTCTTTTTCTCCAGAAGCTGTAAAGAGTGAAGGGCTGGCTAATTAGACATCCCCTGGACCTGCGACAGGAAAGCTCTTACCAATAAAAGCCTTTAGGGACAGAATTTCCTTCATAGATGCTTTGTTCACCCATACATTTTCTTGCTTTTAGTTTTCTTTCTGATGTTCCACTACCCACAGGCAGTTCCTTGTCAGATCTCTAATCTGATAATCTTAACACTCTCCTAAGAACCCCTGTCTCACGTGTTCCACAAGAAGTCTAACCCCCTGGTTTCTTGCAGCTCTTGAAGAGTCTAGCAACCCTTAGGCTTGAGCTGAATGTATATCAATGTTTCCCTCTAGTTGTTTATCTCAGGCCTTCAAAGGACTAATGAGTGCAGGTCAAGGTGAGCCCATCAATTTCAGTCTAGTCCCACTTGTGAGTGGGAGTCTTTTATTTTCTGACTTACTTATAAAATAAAAACAACCCATACAGATCATTTTTCTCAGGGACATAACAATCTAATCAAATGGTCTGTGTTCCCTCTCCTTGAACCTGAGTAGCTTCTGTGACTTGACAAAATGATGATGGCAGAAGTAATGTTGTGCCTAAGTTCAGGGTCAGGCTTTCCAAGACCAGCCTGCCCACTTCCTTGGTCTTAGAACACTGACTCCAGGAACCCTGAACTGGCACGCTGGTCTATTCTGAAACCACCATGATGTAGAGCTCACTTGCAGGTGTTTCCGGTTACAGTCACAGTTGAGCCCAGTCTTCCAGTCAACCTAAATATGTGGGGGATGTCACCTTCAATCCTCTCTCCAGTCCCCTGCCAGCTGAATTGCCACATGGAGCAGAAGAGTTGCTCAGCTGAGCCCTGCCTGCATTTCTGACCTCCCCAAACGATGAGATCTAATAAAATGGGGATGGTTTAAAACTACTAAATTTTGAGGGTAATTTGTTCCATAACAATTTACATAACAATAGCCAGAACAATGGATTTACAGATGTGAAATGTGTTTCTCTCCTTGGTAGTATTGTTAGCATGGATTCAGAGAATACATTGTGAATTCCAGTAAACTGTAATGGATGAATAGGCTGCAGAATAAAACTATAATATTCTAGCAACTCGAATAATTTCATAAATACTTGTTGATAATCTTATACAACCTGGGAATATTTTATGTTCCACCTTGACTTACATTGTGTTCCTTCTCAAAAGTATTCATTTTCCAGGAGATTATCAGGAATATCTGATTTAGACCTCTGAAATTCTCTTGTGAGGATATAGACATACGTTCACATCAATTTTTATTTAAGTTATAAGATATTTCTGAAATAACTGTCATTATAACAGATTCAATCTAATACTGTTTTCTGGGAATACTATGGTGCAGACATGAGTGAAAAATCAAGTGTTGTGGAACACCAGGTGCTATTTGTGGTGCTTCTAATAATAATTCTTATACTTAGAAAGTAGATATTACAGGATAGCAAGAGAGTATGAGAATTTATGTTTACTATGTGTTTAGATATGTTACGGACACTTAAAAACAGTTAAGATATGCCCAGCCGGTGTGGCTCAGTGGTTGAGCATTGACCCATGCACCAAGAGGTCGCCCAGGTCGTGGGCCAAATCCCCAGTGGGGGGCATGCAGGAGGCGACCAATTGATGTTCTCTCTCATCGATGTTTCTATCTCTCTCCCTCTCACTTCCTCTCTCTCTAAAATCAATACAGAAAAAAAAAAAAAGCAGTTAAGATAAATGGCAAATGGATTCCTTGCTTGAAACTTCTCCCTCAACTTATGCTTCCAGCTGCTGTCAAGTGTCCTTTCCTCTCTTCACACTACACATTTCCTCAGTGTGGGGGACAGAATTACATCTATCCTCAGGGCTTTATTCATAAAATATAAATTTGAAACATAAAGCTTACATTTGAAGAGATCCAAATTTACATTTCTAGTCTTGACATTTTTACTAAGTTTCAGACCCGTATTTTCTATTGCATGTATATGTCCGTCTAGATAACTCTCCAATACCTCCCAAAACTACTTCATTATGTTCAATTGCATAACCATTCAAGTCTATCCAGCTAGAAACTTTAGAATGTCTTTTATCTTCTTTTTCCTCTTCCTATAGATAATTGAACTCAAGTCCTGTGATTTCTATCTGTAACACTGCTTTTATTGTCTCATGTGTCTATCTCCATATAATTTAGACTCTCATTGTCTATTTCCTGCATTTGCACAATTAATCTCTTTCTCTCTCAAGGCAAATCACTTCTATATTAGTTGTTGAAAATATCGTTCAAGAAAAAAGAAAGTCCAGCAAGAAAACAGTTTTCTTTTAACATAATGCAAGAAAAAAACTATGTCCCATCTGAGAAAAAAGCATACTTCCTTTATTCTGATTAAATTCCCAGAAAAATGTTTACAGTAAATTTTGTAATTAATTATAGCATTTATACCAAAGTGTGCACAATTCCTAAGTGCGCAGTTCAGTATATTTTCAAAGAGTGAACACATTTGAATAACCACCACACATTAAAAAAAAAAAACATTCTAGAATTCCCAAAGACTCTTATCCTTCCCTCACAAAGGTAATCACTTACAAGACTTCTAATTTTTTCTTAATTGAATTTATTTGGGGTGACACTGGTTAACAAAATTACATAGGTTTCAGTTGCAATAGTCTACAACTCGTCATCTGTACATGTATTATGTGTTCATGACTGCAAGTCAAGGCTCTGTCCATCACCATTTATCATCCCTATACCCTCCTCCACCTCCCCTGACCGCCCCTTGCCCTGGCATTCACCACACTATTGTCTGTGTTCATGTGTTTTTTCTCTGCTATTAATTCACATTTGAATTTTTCATTTTTGGGCTATTCTAAAGATTGCTGTTATGAACATTTTTATGTATCTGTGTTAAAATGCGGATGCAATTGTGTTAAGTATATGCCTTAAGAGTATAATTGTTTGTTTGTAGTAACATTTGTCTTTATAAATATTACCAAGTACTTTTCCCAAATAGTTCTAACAATTTATATTTCTAGCAGCTGTATATGAGAGGGTCCCTTAGTCCAAGTTGGTAGCACTTAGTATTGTTAGTATCTTCAATCTTAGCCATTTGGTGAGCATATAATTGTATTATTATGGTTTTAATTTTCTCTCTATCACGACTTATGAGATTGGCCACATTTTTATAAGCTTATTCACAACCTGAATGCCTCTTTTTTGTGAAGTGCTTGTTGAAACATTTTGAACAATTTATAAAACTTTTTTGCTTGTTTTGGCTTAGTTTTGTAGGAGTTTTTAAATTTTATTTTATCTATTTGATATATGATTCCTTTGTTAGACATATGTGGCAAGTATTTTCTACTCTGTGACCTCCATTATCACTCTTATAATAAGGTATTTTGATAAATATAGACTTTTTATATTATGTGGCCCAATTTATTAAGGTTTTTTATTTTGATTATTTTTTATTAAAAAATTCTGCATAGAAAATTTTACATTCGAGAATATTTATAATTTTACATTGAATTTTTCATCTTTGGACAACCTGGAATTAATTTTTATACAAGGAATAAGTTATAGATAAAATTTTTCTGTTTTTCCATATAGATATTCAATGGGCCGGTACCGTTTATTAAAAGAACCACCTTTTACTCATTGCAGTTCAGTGGTATTGTCTCTGTGGGTCGGTGTCTAGAATTTCTATTCAATTCCATTGGTCTATTCAGCTCTCTTTCGTTAGAATTCCCATGCTGCTGGAATTATTATAGCTTTACAATGAGTTTTGAGAGTAAGACCACTAACTTTGTTCTGTTTCTTAAAAATTATCCTGACTATCTACTTTTGGACTGTAGCATTTGTATACAAATTTTAGAACAGGCTTACCAAGTTTCATAAAACTTCATGGATTTTTATTTTGATTGCTTTGAATTTATAGTTCAATTTGGGAAGAACAGTTATTTTTAAAATATTGTGTCTTCCAATCTACGAATATGGTGCATCATTCATTTAGGCATTCTTAATTTTCTCTAAATAATGTTTTATGCTTACCTTATCAGAGTCAAAGTTATTATTTTATCATATAATACTCTTTATAATATTGTCTCATGGATCTTTTCTGCCCACTTTATTTCCTGCTGCTTCCCACTATCCATGTATTTTTCCAAATCTTTTGAACTTTCTAATATGTCTAGAATAAAAAGACAATTTATTAACTCCTTCCTTTTACATATGACTTTTTTCTCTCCTTCTCACACATTTTCTTCTCTTCCATGCCTTGCCATTTTCTAGCAATAGTTTAAGACAAAGCTCCCTTCTCATCATCTCTGTTAAATCTACCCTTGCAAAGTAAATTGCTTTGCCCTAAATGCATTGATAACACTTTTTTCCTAACACTACATTGAATTAATGCGCATCATTGTTTCTTCTATTAACTTTCCACTGTTATTTGCTGACTGAGTGGATGTGTGCTTGTTAGCTAATCTTAGACAATTCATATACCTAGACACGCTGAAACAGAGAGAATTCCATACGCCTTTTGGGTTTCAGAGAGTCTCGAGGTTACCTGGTACCCCAAATAAGTTCAGAGAATATATAGCAAATATACCTTAAAACTCACCTTTCAAGAAAACTCTGAACTCCTATTCCTGTATTTCTAAGTCTCTATACTTGAAGTGGGTAACACTCTGTGTGTTTCATGGACCAACTACATCAGAATCATGTGCAATGACACATCAGGCTCCCTCACCTGGGCCTGACCCAGACCTTCTGAATCGGAAAAAGGGGGCTGTGAGTCTGCATTTATGGATAGTATCTGATATGATACTTATGAGCAATAATTTCTGAAATTCACTGACCTAGAAATGGCCTTTAAGTCATTCTTTCAAATGGCAGACTTGGTTGGATCTTCAAGCAGAGTTATCTTTTGGGGATTGTGGCCTTAGGATCTCCTCTTAGAGTCATTCCCTCTGAGAGGATGTCAAGTATTCTAAAACTAGGCTTCCGGTATTAGAGCCGTCTGAAGGATTTAGTAGCAGGCAGTATCAGTTGAAAAAGAGCATATGTAACAATCTATCAGAGATCAAGATACAGGGAGGCCTGAAGGAAAATACGTTTCTACTATTATTGTGGAAATCTTCCACCCTGGATGCCAACCCAGGACAACCTACTCTCTGGTTGTTGTTCATGCTACTTTAATTACTATGTTTACACTTGGAATGGCACAGAAATGGTCCAGAAATTGGCATCGACACTTGTGTTTCCATTGCAAGAAAGTTAAAGAGCAATCTCTGAGCGTGAGGGCGGTCCATCTGTGGCCCATAGAAGAGGCAGAGAAACCAGTGAGTGAATTTCTCCCCCATCCAGGTCAGAGTGGCCCTCTGTATTGTATGACATATTGAGGTATAGAAACTTTTGTCCTGTAATTTTTTTCAGATGTAGAGTGAGAAGATCCATTTCTTGCCTTCTTTCCACCTTGACAACGTGAGCCATTCTATTGTGCCCCAAAGCACATGGTTGTTTGGCACATTCAATGGGTTAATAGCAGAGATTTATTCTGTGACACTAAAATGTTGAACTGCAGAGAAGTGGTGAGAACTCAGTTGATTTACATGTAAACAAAGTCAGAACAATAACCCTGAGTAGAATAATAAAACCCAGAAGAATATTCCAGTCTTCCTTAATTTTGATGAGGATGCTGTTTCATGTATTCACTATAAATATCTCTCATATATACTCATAGATGGATGTCTAACAGCAAGGGTGGAGAAAACTGCTGAATTTGGAAGCACAGTGTTGTTTAAGTTACTTGGAGAGTGTAGTCCCTGGGACATATGCTGCGATAGTAAGGGCTGATCCATTTCCAGATGGAGTTCTCGCACCAAAACTACAGAAGGACTGTGAATTTCATTTCATAACTAACAATGCCTCATTTCAAATCCAGCTGCCAGGACCCTGTTCCAAAACAGATTAACAAGGGGGCCAACAAAGACATGCAATAAAATGTTTCTAGGCAAAGACCATGTCAGGAAATGCATGAAAACATCCTCATACTGAAGACTACTCAATTATTATCCAGTCAAATTACTCAGTAACACTAGAGTAATGCTTTGATTGCTAATTGAAGAAATATACTGAGAAAAACAGTGATGTTTCTCCATTAGAGACAGATAATATCAAGGTGTCAAGAAAAGATATAGCTTCCCTAAAAGTTTTCTGATATTCTGGGCATAATTGAGCCTTAGAAAAATGGTGATAACATAAGTAATGTGGACCCCATATTCCTTAACAATATTAAAAGGATTCCCTTGGGATTGACAGACACTAAAAGTGATGAGCATGAAGGGAATATGTTTACCTAAAGCCAACTGCATGGTTCAAAAAAATCCCTAAAATGTAATATATCAGTAAGGGTAAGAGACCAAGATGCTCATGAAATCGTGAATTGCCCAAGGCCAATTCCAGGACTAAACTTGCTCACATGAGATGGTATTAATATTTGCTAACTGTAGACTTAGTTCTCAAAATACTGTGAAAGCAACTACGTCAGGGAAGCTGGAGGCAATTCTCTGATCACTGACACAGTATTCATCTTAGTAAAGGTGTGAGAACTTGAAATTCATTTTGTTAATTCCATATATGAAACAAAGATGAGAAGCCTAATATGAGTCCCAGCTGCAATGCGTTGGACTATAAAGCTGCATAATGGATCATTTGATGCCTAATGTTCGTCATAATCATTACATCACTGGCATGATGTAGGCAGTGGTTCTCAACTCTGGTAGCACGTGCTGGGGAGCCTTAAAAAATACCAACCCCTCCCCCACCCCACAGTTTTATTTAATGGGTCTGGCGTTTGCCTTGGACATCAGTATTTTTTTAAAGCTCCTTCAGGTGATTCAAATGTGCTACTGAGTTTGTGAACCAGTAACACATTGGTGTAGGTCATTATTCCTCAACTTTTGCTATTCATTAAAATGACCCGAGAAAATTTTTTAAAAATCCCAATTTACCCTGGGCCCCATCCCAGACCAGTTAAATCAGAAGGGGGAAACTTCTGGATATAGATAATGTTAAAGGTTACCTAGAGTCATTCTATTTTGCAACCAGGATTGAGAATCACTTGTAGAGAGTTAGCTTTCTCACAAAGCAGGTTAAGTGTAGTTTAGTAGTTTTCTAATTTAAAAGCCATATATTAAATATTACCTAAAAAACAGACTTTCTTGCTTTTTAGGAATATAATATATAATATATGAATATATTTTTACTATGGATTGGAAATGGGGGGTATGAAAGAAAAGTGCAGTCATGCCTTCAAGAAGTGAGGAAACTGTTCCATTGAACTTGAATGTTTCCATCAGAATTCTAATATCAGAAAAATTGGCAGAAAAGGCAGTGGAGATTTTTTTCTAATTTGCAAAACTTGTAGAGATCATTCTCATCTCAGGTTCTGTGATTTAAAAAATCTCTCCTTGGGACCTGAAGAGCATTGTGCTAAGCGAAATAAGCCTATCAGAGAAATACAAATACCACAGGATCTCACTTATTTGTGGAATATAATGAACAAAAAATGCTGATGAACAAAATAGACCCAGAGACATAGAAAGGAGTATGGTTCAGACTGACAAACCTCAGAGGAGAGGAGCAGGGGGGATACATGAGATAAACCAAAGAACTTATATGCATGTATGCGTAACCAATGGACATAGACAACAGTGCTGGGGGGTGGGGGAGGATGGGGAGGAGGGTGTCTGGGGGGAAAAAGGAGAAACATCTGTAACAAAAATAAATTAATAATAATAAAAAAATCTCTCCTTTAGGAGATATCGTCATTCAGCTATTCAAATCCTAATGTGCTTGGAAAAAAAAAATTGCTGATGTGCTAGATATTTTCCCGTTCCAAAGGAGTTGGTTACGAAATATCTAAAAATGAAGTATTAAACAAAAGACAGAGTTAACTTATGATTTTTCTGTTGAAGTATTTCATTCAAATCTTGGCAGACTGGTGATTCTATTTGAAAATCTCAAAATTTGAAAGTCAGCAATTCTTAGGTGTTTGAATCATTATGTGCAAGAATTGTGTCGCTGTATTTGCAAATGCCAAGTAGATCTTGAATAAATAAAATAATGAATAAAAGACCTTGTATTTTTATTGCATGTGCCAAACACATATTTAGGTACATTTATAATCTTTTCCCCATAAGATATAACACTGATAGCATTTCTGTAATTCAGAAATGTATTTGCATATTTGAGAAACCAGAAAACAGAAGCTCATGGAAATTAAAGGATTTTCTCAAAATCACACAATTACAAGGTATCACAATTACAAGATTGGTTTGATCTCAGGTCATTTGTTCCTTGAAGGGCCAGTTTTCATTGGTACCTATAAAAAAGTTTTCCTTCAATCAGAAATAAAGTCCATATTGCCTTTTCTCTTTACAAAAGCAACAATTGGGAATGACCTTCTATACCTTTGTTCGATTGGTTAACACTCAATATGTTGATTATTATCTAGAACTCAACTTCTGTTTCTCTTATTCTGTTTTTATTTTGCTCTCAGATCTATACATATGCACACAATGCAACACTGTGGAGGGGTAGAAAAAGTTCTTGTTGAAGACTGTTACTTTGGAGAGAAAACGTCATTGTTCTCAGGAGGCTTATATTTAATGGCTTTGAAAGGAATCCTTCTAAGTTTAAGTAAAGGATAAAGGTGATCATTTGAGAATAGCTTCTATTTCTGGAAATGTCTCTTCTGGTATACCTTCCCATCCCCATAATATTAGTTTCCTGTTGTTGCTATAACAAATTACTGTAAACAGTGGTATAAACAATACATAGCTATTACCCTACAGTATGTAGATCAGAAATCCAACATGAGTCTCACTGGGCTAAAATCAAGGTGTTTTTAGGGCTGTATTCTGATCTCTGGAGGCTTCAGGGCAATATCCATATTCTTGCATTTTCCAGACTCTAGACTCTAGAGTCTAGAGAGTATCTGAATTCTTTGGCTAGTGGCCTCTTCCTTCATCTTCACATTAACCAAAGTCACATCTCCTTGACCTGTTATTCATGCTCACATATCCCTCTGACCACAGCCAAGAGATGAAGAGATTGGGTTGGGCTCACCTGGATAATTCAGACATTATTCTGCTGACCTTTCCTACTCCCTATCCAGTGTTCTTTTGAAATCTTTTAAGATTTTCTGTGACACTATTTTCTGTGAAACATTGGCTGCAGCCAAAAATGGCATCATTAGTAAAATGAATACTTAGACTCCTAAGTATCTTTTAGTGATCTAGATAGAGTTTGGGAGCTGTGGGATGTTTGAAGAGTGAAAGTCCCAAAGATAAAGTAATTGTAACTATCAAGTGGAGAGGAGAAAAAATTGCAAGTAAAAGAAGGAGATGACCAAAGTGCTTGTGAAGGGAAGCTCCTGGAAGGGAAGACACAGGAGTAAACCCTTCTCTAATCCTCTAAAGGACTCTACCCCTAATTCTGAGGCTGTATAAGGAGAGCGGTCCACTCTCCTTTGCAATGATGGGATATTATCCCAGGGCAGTCCTCAACTCTTCACATGCTTGACAAGACTTCTATCCAAAAACTAGAGTGAAATGAAAAGATATTTGGAGTAAACAGAAACAAAATCTCTCTTTTTCTCCATCAATTAATCTTCTGTTTAAAACCATATCTATAAAATCCCAAAGACCTACTTGTGCTCTGCAGTATTTGCCAATAAAACACCTGCACTCTGAGAAAGAGGAGGAATAGAATTAAATGAACATGCACTTAGTTCCTACTATGTGTCAGACTCTTCATATATTTTAATTTTTTAAATTTCTCATTTTGTTATGAGTTAAATATTGGTAAACCTCTATTCTGTAGGGAACGAAACCCAGGCTGAGTAACATATTTGAGAAGCAGCAGTGAGAAATTTGCATCTAATTTCATTGTCTCCACAGCCCTGCTCTGTCCTTTGCCTGAATAAGCAGCAAGGCAGATTTTAGCTAAAAATTAGTAGTATAGATTGCTGTTAAGAGGTAGGCAACAATGAATAGTTACTAATTTTTCTTAACCTACTGTTTCTGTTAAAATTTTAGGACACTATTTTGACTGATAACATACTCTATAAATGGTAGCTATTATTATTTATAGTATTGATTAAATTTACAATTAAAACCATTCTTTCTACTCATTAGAAAAGCAGCTACAGTATATACATACATTGATCTATTTTTTATTCAGCTTATCAATGGTGCAACTCTTATGTAAAGTGCTATGAATTAGTCTTAAAGGAGACACAAAGTAAAAAGGACACAATTTTTTACCTCAAGGACTATATGATATAGCAGATGTTCACATATGTAAACAAAGAGCCAAAATGGAAGGATAATATGGCAAATGCCGTAAGGGTGGTGGTTCAAAGTGCTATACAAATATTTTAGCAAGGCACTCAGATTTCATTTAAAAATATTTGTTAAATCATAGATTATGACGTATTTGCAAGATTTGGCCAAAGAACAATAAAGGAGACAAAGATAGACATAGGCCAAGGCCAGAGGAGACAGACATAGATGACTGATTAATGAGATTTGCTAGTGTTCTCATTGCCCATATGCTAGAGTTAGTCATCATGATTAGTGAAGCTCAGGAGAGAAAAATTCAAATCACTGTAGTTTTTCTGAGCCTAGTTTCCTAAATTAAGATAATTTTGCATAGTAAAGGTTATATGGTAGATGGATTATAAAAATGTTTCCAAAGTTCCACTGTTTCCTATACCAAAACCCTTTGCAATATGACTTGCATTTCTTTCCACCAATAGGTGGGGTCTATTTCTCCAACCCTTGATTATGGACTGACCCTATCACTTGTGTTGGCTGCAGGTATGTGCCAATCTAAGAAAACTTAAAGGACTTTTTTAACTGCCACCACCTTGAGACCAAATATAAAACACATGAAGTAGAGCTGAATCTGTCCAGTTGTCCCAACTGAGTTCCACAATATGTGAGAGAATCAGCTAAGAACAGACCTGTAGATGAACGTGGACCAGTGAGTGAGCCCCAGTAAGCCCACTCAGATCAGCAGAAATTATTCACCAACCCATAGATTCATGAGAAAAAAGATAAATGACAATTGTTTTAAGCCACTAAAATTTTAGGATGACTTGTTACATAGTAATAACTAACTGATGTATTTAACTCCCCCTCCCCCCGCCCCGAACAGATGGTATGAATGGTAGAGGATAACCCTGCTTCTCTAAACATAAAAATAATGGTGTTAGCCTTTAAAACCATACAGTCCAGTGAACATTTTTTCATTTGACAAGGTGGAATAAATTTTGGGGCAAGAAGTCTTTTCTGCTGTGTAAAGGTAATCTTTTACCCCTTAAAAACAAAGACATTTTAGAGTGATTACTACCCACTATATCTCTTTGAAAATAGATGTCAGACTTCAGACTCTAGCCATGATTAATTAACAAATTTATCCACACACCATAGAAATTTATAAAAAAGGAAAGAAAACTAGAAAAATGGACAACATATGTGAGGCAAATATTTCAGACTTTAGACATAAGATAAGCAGAATGGTAATTCTGAGAGAAGGAAATATGCAAGGTGAGTACTATGATCACCCCAGATGTCTGCTTGAAGTCACCTTCTAGACCATAATACAGGCAGGGCAATCTAACCTAGACCTAGAGTAAAGGTTACTTTAAACCAGCCACAACAACATTTAACAATAAGTTTTGAAAGAATTAAGCCAAACTGCAAGTTATTTATGTTCCTTGCCATGTCAAAGTCCAAATCTCACAAAGGGAAAACACTAACATCTAGCATTCAACAATGTGAAATTCACTTTGTCCAGCATTTAATAAAAACTGTTACACATATGAGGAATCAAAAGGGGGAAAAAAAAAGACTGCAATGAAGAGAAAAACCAATGCATAGAAATAGACACACATATCACAGAGATTATGGAATTAGTAGGCAGACAATTTAAGTCTTTATGAATATGTGCAAGTATTTAATGAAAAACATGAACAAAATAGAAGTGAAAGAAAAGAACCAAACTCTAGAGATGAAAAATATAACATATATTTTTATTGAACTTATTGAGGTGACATTGGTTAATAAAACCATTCAAGTTTCAAGTGTACAACTGTATAACACATAATCTGCATACTGCATCATTCACTCACTACCCAAAGTCAAGTCTCTTTCTGCCACCATTTATCCTCCCCTTTGCCCTCTTTCACCTCCCCCCATTCCCCTTTCCTCTGGCAATCACCCGGCTATTGTCTGTGACTGTCTTGTTTGTTTGTTTTTGCTTAATCCCTTCACCTTTTTCATCCAGTCCACAACCCTCCTCCCCAACAGCAGTCAGTCTGTTCTCCATATCAATAAGTCTGTTTCTATTTTGTTTGTTAGTTTTATTTTGTTCATTAGATTCCACATATAAGTGAAATCATATGGCATTTGTCTTCTCTGACTAATATCATTCAATTGTATTAAAGTAGATTAGACACTGCAAGAGAAAAATAGTGAACTTGAAAATCTTACATCAGAAACTATCTAGAGTGACATGAAGAAAGGAAAACATAATAATAATAATAATAATAATAATAATAACAACAATAAAGATAAAAGAGCTTCCAGTGATCCATAATTGGGCATAATTGGAAACAAGGAAGGACGTGGAGGGTAATATAAGTATACTGCTTTAAGGTTCATGCATTATTCCTAAAGTACTTTATTACTTGAAGCTAGGCTGTCATAAGTTAAAGATGCAAATGACTAAAAAAATAAAATGTTGAAAAATAAAGTTCTCTTAGTGTTGATAAAGTAGGATAGTAAAAATGTTAGATTAATTCAAAATAAGACAGGAAAGGAAGTAAAAAAGAAAAAAAATGAAGCAAATGAACAACTTTAAATGTTTATGTACCTAATAACAGAGCTTCAAAAATACCTGAGAAAAAAATCTTACCAAACACTTAGTTATAGCTGGATATTTCACACTCTGTTCTCAGTAGTTAATAAAACAAGTAGTCCTAAAACAGTAGAATATGGAAAACTTGTACAACGCAATTATCAACTTGACCCATTTAACATTACTGATAAGAATATAAAATGTTTCAACCACTTTGGAAAACAATTTGGAAATTTTCTATCAAGTTTAACATATCCTTAATATATGACCTTACAATTCCATTCTTAGATATTTTCCCAAGGGAAATGGAGAGAAGTATATCCACCCAAAGACAAGTATATGAATGCTCTTAGAAGCTTTATTCATTATTGCCCCAAACTAGAAGCAAGTCTATCACTAGACAAATGGATAAACAATTTGTGGTAAACTCATACGATAGAAAATAGAAAACTACTCAGAATATAAAAACAAGGTGTATGCAACCAGGTAGTTTAGTCTCAAAAACTTTATGCTGCACAAAAGAAATCAGATTCAAAAAAGTACATATGGTATGTTTTCATTCATATAAAATTCCAGAAAAATGCAAATGACAAAATGCATGTAAATGTCCCTTGGGATTAAGGAGGGATGAGAGGCCTGGATGCAAAAGGTGTAAGGAGAGTTTTTGGTTTTATGGAAATGGTGTCTACCTTGACTGTGGAGGTTACACAGATGTATACAATTGAACCACATACTTAAAATAGGTGTGATTTACTGCATGAAGGTCATATATTAATAAAATTTATTTTAAAAATGTATGTCGCCCTGGCCGGTTTGGCTCAGCGTTTAGAGCGTCGGCCTGCGGTACAGAGAGACCCGGGTTCGGTTCCCGCTAGGGGCAAGTACCTCGGTTGCAGTTTGTGCCCGGCCCTGGTTGGTCGTGCGGGTGACAGCCACTCGATGTGTCCCTTTCATGTTGATGTTTCTCTCTCTCTCTCTCTCTTCCTCTCTCTCCCTCCCACTCTATCTGAACAAAAAATGAAAAAATGTCCTCAGGTGAGGATAAAAATAAATAAATAAATAAATAAATAAATAAATAAATAAATAAATAAATAAAAATGTATGTCAGCCCTGGCTGATTTGGCTCAGTGGTTAGAGTGTCGGCCTGCGGACCAGAGAGTCCCAGGTTTGGTTCCCACTAAGGGCACATTCTTCGGTTGCAGTTTGTGGGAGGCAACCAGTCGATGTGTCTCTCTCACATTGATGTTTCTCTCTCTCTCTCTTCCCCCCTCTCTCCCTCTCCCTCCCGCTCTGTCTGAAGATAAATGCAAAAATCCTCAGGTGAGGATTTAAAAACTAAAAATAAAGAAGGATGTCAGTTTCTCACCCCATTTCTAATATCAACCTCATTTAGATGAATATAACATATACCCAGAGTGTTAATTAGGGGAGAGCATTCTGTGGAATTATTGTCTGGCTAGGTGAATTGACGTTCTTAAAATTTTAATCAAAATTGGCCTTCCTTTTTCTGAAATGGAAATGTGAACACAAATGAATTTCATCTAGAAGGGAAATCCATAGCCATTACAAATTCCTTCTCTTGATTATGAAGATAATACAAAGGTTACAAATGCAAATTAACTACCTATACTTCTGTAGTTCCTGTATGTCTGATGGATGAAGCATTATGGTTAGCTAGCTATCTTAGCTAAAGAGAGATCTAAACACTAACCCAGTCCTTCACAACTCCTTTAGTCCATATTGAACTAAAGGAGTTCAATATTGTATATAAAAAAGAAAATTGAAGGTAATTAATCTGCATGATGCTTTTAACTGGGTTGGGAAATAGCAGAGGAGAATATTTTAGCAAAGGGGAGATAATAAATTTAGTTTCAGATGTATTGAGTTTAAAATCTCCAGTTGGAGATATCCAGTAGGCAGATGTTAGTACAAACTTGGAGCTGTAATGAAAGTCATAGGTGCTGCTAGGGATACAGGTGTGGAATGAGAGATTGGGAGAAGTGGAGAGAAGGAGAGGAGAAGGGAGGAGAGAGGAAAGATATT
This sequence comes from Tadarida brasiliensis, assembly GCA_030848825.1. Classification (NCBI taxonomy): domain Eukaryota; kingdom Metazoa; phylum Chordata; class Mammalia; order Chiroptera; family Molossidae; genus Tadarida; species Tadarida brasiliensis. Next base: position 80,502,536 of record CM061264.1, read on the forward strand.
TTTAAAAGGAAAGGAAAGAAATGGCTAATATTTATTGTGGACATACCTTACAAGAAGTTGCATGGTTAAAGAGAAGGGAAAGGAAGGAAGAAAGGAAGGAAGGAAGGAAGGAAGGAAGGAAGGAAGGAAGGAAGGAAGGAAGGAAGGAAGGAAAAAAAGAAGGGAGACTTGAGAGATTACTAGGGATGAAGTATATCTCTGATTCTCTACATTAACTGAGTGTCCAGAAATTCAATCCTATTCTTTTTTTAAAAAAATATTTCCTCTTTTATTTATTTATTTATTTTTAAAATATGTTTTTATTGATTTTTTTAGAGAAAGAGGAAGGGAGAGAGAAATAGAAACATCAATGTGAGAGAGAAACATTGATTGGTTACCTCCTGTATGACCCCTACTGAGCATACAACCCAGGCATGTGCCCTGACAGGGAATTGAACTGGGACCTCTTAGTTCATGGGATGATGCTTACTTAATCCACTGAGCCACACCAGCCGGGCTATTTCCTCTTTTTAAAAAAATATGTTTTTATTGATTTTAGAGAAGAGGAAGGAAGAGCGAGCAAAAGAGAGAAACATCAATGTGGGAGAGAAACATTGATCGGTTGCCTCCCATGGAATCAAACCAGTGACCGTTAGGTCAACCAACTGAGCTACACTAGCCAGGGAAATCCTGTTCTGACACTACCTGGGGTTAACATCAGACTCCATAAGTTTGAAGGCTGTCTTACCAGACTGCCCCCTCCTACCTGCACTTCTGTCCAACTTGGCTACAAATTCAAGACTTTTCATGACCCCTCCCTTGTTCAGATTTGATAGTTTATTAGACTGCCTCACAGAAGTCAGGAAAACACTTTATTTATCTTTAGTGATTATTACAAAGTATTCAACTCAGGAACAGCCAAATAGAAGAGATGCATAGGGCGAGGTGTGGTGGTGGGGGGGGGGCATAATTTCCATGTCCTCTCTGGACAGGCCTCCCTCCCATTGCTTTCACCTGTTCACCAATCCAGAAGCTCTTTGAATCTCATTTTTCAAGTTTTTATAACCCAATCTGTAGCTCATCTCTCTCCCTTCACTGGAAGGTGGGCTGATGTGGGTTGAGGCTGAGAATTTTCACACTCTAAGCTTGTGTTTGGTCTTTCTGGTGACCTGTCCCAATCCTGAGGTTCTGTAGGGGCCTCACCCTGAGTCACCTCACTAGCAAAGACTCAAATGTGATCAGAGGGGCTCATTATGAATGCCAAAAGACACTTCTATCACTCAGGAAATTCCAAAGCTTTTAGGAGCTCTGTGCCCGGAACATGGGACAAAGATCAAATAATATATATTTTATTATACCACAGTTTCTATCAGCTGAGGTGTAGAAACCAGCAAAGAGAGTGAAGTATATGATAGAGCAAGAAAATCAGATATGTGTGGTCTCCATGGAGATAGAAATGTGATAAACAGCATCATCTAAGTGGCAATGTTGTTTTTTGAAAACAAGGAAGAGAGATGTAGAGATGGGGAACACAGGAGAGAAACAGATCTGACTGAATTCAGATTGTCTATCACCCACACACTTGGAGTTTGATGACAAGGAGATTGGAGGGGCTTGAGAGAAGAGGAAAATGACTCAAGTCAAGTCAGAGGCTTGCTGTGTAGCTTTTGGTGTCCTACAAAGCTGAAATCCATGAATGGGTAGGGCCCCCCACTCTATAATGTTACACTAATCCCCCAACTCCATTGATGACCCAGAACTAAGAGCAGAGTAGTTGACTACTGAGTCACTGCAAATTTCAGTGGAAGAGGAAATTTTCATGATGTTTTGTGTTTGAAACTTGTCAAGTATTTATTGATTAGACTTTTGAAAATTGCAAAGCAAGGCTATCAATTCAGAAGACTTGGTAACGACTTCTAAATTTAAAAAAAGTTGGAGTATTGGCTAATGGGAGCCTGTTGGGAGCTAGCGACTGCCATAGGTGATTGCATATTGGAGACCAGTTTTCAAGGCAGATGCAGGGGCCAGAGAATGGGAAATTGGGGGGCTTTAAATATGTTTAAGGACTGGTGGGCTTTAAGGAGCAGACTCAGAACCGAGTTTATGTGAAAGGAAGAAATGTGTGGCTGATGATGGACTGTCAGAAGCTTATCAAGTTTTCTTCCTTATTCCTTTTGTCTCCTAACCCTATTCCACATCTTCAGGGCTACCAACTTTTCCCCCTCTCATTCAGCACACTGAGGCAGTGGAAGAGTCAGAGATAGGGTGTGAGAAGGGGAACAATGATTGTCATACTTTATGATATTAGACCTCAAAATAAACAACTGGGACAGAAGGAGGAGAGGAAATGGGCTGGGCATGGAGTGGAAAGGATTGAGCAAAGTGAGGAGTTGAAAGTGAGGTCTCAGTCTTGAAAGTAATTCAATCTCCGTGGTGAAGAAAATAATGTGTGGGTCAGGCATGCCTAAGTGAGAAATTGCCTTACTTTGGGTTTGCATGTATGTACCTCAAACCTACTATTAACTCTTTTTACTTGCTACCATTGTAAATATTTTACGTAGAATATTGCAATCTTAGTGTCACTGTTTTCAAGAATTAGTGAAGTGGTACTGGGGTTCTGGTCACCACTGAAGCAGAAAATTTTTTCACTGGTTGCTTTAAACTTTATATATTTTCTACCTGTCTTTTAATATTCACTTAAAAAGGAAAAAAATGTATGTGCATGTGTGTATATGTGCATTGTGCTCATGCAGGTGCATGCGCACACACATGCACACACACACGCACACACACAGCTAAATGAAGCCAATCGTGCAAGGCTGCAATATGAAGTCAGTTTGGTTGCCATTAAATTGTTTTGTGTATGAGAACAGGGCCCTTAGGGTCATATTTTCTTAAAACATACACTCTCATTATGTGCTTCTGTGTCTGAAAAGAATGTACAAGTTACTTGTATGGAAGTGAAGAACAGTTATAGTGAAATGAATCTCATTCCTGAAGGACTTCTCAGAGTTTTGAACTACTTATTTTGTAAAGCTCAAGTTGATTTTTTTACCTCTATAAAATAGTAATATAGTTTTATGTCTTTCTATAACCATAATATCATGATGGCCTGAAATAGAACAAAATATTCCCATAAAATGTGAAATGATTCAAAGCCACTTTATGAATTGAGATTCTTATTACAACTTTATAAATGTCAATGTGAATGTGTAAATAAGCAGGAGGCAGATCCCTTTCAAGTGTCCTCACTTACCCTGCTGCTATCAGGATTTTAATTCCTAGCAGATGATTAATATGGAGGAAGACATATGTAAATTGAAAACGTTGTGTTTTAACGTACGATACTAATGTCTCTTTACCTAGTAATTTGGTGAAATAATTTAGCGAAATGCATCCACAGTAAATAGGTTTCTCTTCAAGCCTAATGCTCTTTTCCATCTTAACTGAGCATAAAATTATATCTTACAGATCTGCGAGTATAAAAGTCTTGATGCCTGTTGAATAGTTCAGTGTGACATATGGTTTTAAACATGACGATTTTATCTGCAGCACACAGTATCTGCAAATTTGAGCTAATGTTCCTGTGAAAACAAGAAAGGATTTGTCCAAAAGCTAAAAAAGAAGAAGAAAAAATCATTTTAGTACCATATGTAGAACACTGAAAACTGTATATAAATAGAAAACAATATTGACATTTATGCATCCCTAATTATTTAGAAACATGTTTTTATATCTTGCTATTCTATTCAAACATGAGTGGTAACAGGGATCTTAAATAAAAATGTCTCCAGGGGTCAGGCAGGTAATATGTACAAGTCCAGCAGGCACAGGGAGTAACCAGTGACTCCAGAGGGCTTCCCTGTGTAAAGCAGGAAAGGGTTTCACAAAATTCAGTAGGCTGTTGCCACGGTCAGCTGCTGGCCTTGCGTTGCCCGATGGGCCAGACTTTCAAGAGAGGCCATAATTGGATTTTTGTAAAATCTTACAATCATGTTGGCAACAGGATTTTTCTTTTTCAACATGATTTGTTTTAAAATAGTTCTCCAGGTCAGACCTGGTATGTGGGCTGCTGATTTGTTACACGATATCAGATGCATATTGTTGAACCAATGAAAGAATAGGCGGTGAGAGGGAGGAAAGTAAAGGAGGAGGGGAAGGAAGAAGAAAGAGGAGCAGAGTGTGGGAAACAGAGTGAGGAAAACAAATTTTCCAAAATATACATAAAGATTGAATTTTAATCTCACTAAAGAAGATCATCTAAAGTACTCATCTCGATCTTTTTTTAAAACGTATCTTTATTGTTGAAAGTATTACAGATGTCCCTCCTTTCCCCCCCACCCATTGACACCCTCCTCTCTTCTCCTCTCCCCCTCCTCCCCCTGCTGCCTTAATACAAAGGAAAATAAAGTTTATTAAGACAAATACAACTGATTAGGCTTTAGAACTTTATTTCTTTCCAATGAAGTGTACACCCGGTAAAGACTGAAAGCCTCAGGTAGACTGTGGAATTGATTTGGTATATGGTGTAAGATAGGAATTAAAAATATTTTTCTATATGAATATAATATTGGCCTAGCACCATTTGTTGGAAAGACCACCCTTTCCACAATACTTAACAGTGTCAGCTTGATTGTAAATCAAGATTGATCTATCTATCTATCTATCTATCTATCTATCTATCTATCATCTATTGTCTTTCTATCTCTCTCAGGGCTCCATATTATATTCCATTGTTTGTTTGACTGTTGTGACAGCACCATGCTATCTTAATAACTGTAGTTTTATAATAGGTCAAACTTGATACTGTAAGCCTTTCCACTTTGGTGGCTTATATTTCCCCCCTAGAATGTCTTGGCTATATGTGGCCCTGTGTATTAACATATACATTTTAAATAATCTGGTTAATTTCTAACCCTTTTGGAAAACATTTTGGCATGCAGCTGGACATATGTACCCAGGGACTTCACTTTAAGTACATTTCCCACAGAAATGCAAACAGTGCACCTAAAGATGTATACGAAAATGTTCATAATAACACTCTTTGTAATAGGCTAAATCTGGAAACAATCCAATGTTCAACTGCAGTAGAATGACTAAATTAATTGTTTTATATTTATGCAAGTGAATGCTATATACAGCAATGAAAATGAACGACTGTTGTAAGTAATGGCATGGATCAATCTGATGATATGGAATAAAAGAAACCAGAAACAGTAGAGTACAAATTGTGATTCAATTTATATAGTCTTCGGAAACCAGTAAAATAAGTTGATGGTATTAGAAGTCAGTACATTGGTTGTCTTTGGGGTTGAAGGAATAACTGGGAGTGGCATAAAGGAGGCTGTTTGGGTGCTGATGATCTTCTATTCCTAGGCCTGGATGCTGGTTACATGGGAAAATTTACTTTCCAAAAATTTCTCAAGCTGTACAGTTATGATTTCTGTGTGTTATACCTCAGTAAAACATTATTTGAAAATATAGATGTAGTGTCTGAGGCATAAAAGCTTTTTCTGTTTGTTTTTGGTCCTGTTTTATTGGCTTGATTTTATTCCTACAGAGAAAAATTTAGGAGCAAGGAGGGGTTTGTGGGTCCAGCAACATGGCATTACAGTGCATGGTATAAAGAACAAGACTTTATTTATTTATGTTAACATGTTTTTTAATCCTCACCCAAGGATATTTTTTCCATTCTTTTTTTAGATAGAGTGGAAGGGAGGAAGAGGGAGAGAGAGAGGGAGAGAAACATCGATGTGAGAGAGACACATTGATTGGTTGTCTTGCGTATAAACCTGACCGGAGCCTGGGATTGAACCTGTAACCCAGGTATGTGCCCTTGACAGGGAATTGACCCACAACCCTTCGGTCGGTGGGACAACGCTCTAACCGCTAAGCCAAATCTACCAGGGCAAGACTTCTATTTTTATATTTTACTTTTTTATGTCAGAATGTTAGAATCTCAGAAGATGTCTAGTATTATAGTGAGCCAAGTGCACAGATAGCAGCTGACTACCAGGTAACCGAAACCAGAAAGTATGAAGGAAAACAGAGTAAGAGTGAATTAAACGGGTACTTGTATCATAAAGAACTGATAGGAGTCATCTAATCATACTTCTTTTTTCACTGAGAAATTCTTTTCCTTTTTTTCTCCTTTCCTTTCACCAGTAATTATGAACTAAAGACTCACATTGGTGCAGCATCAACTCATGAAGACACATTTTGCAATAACATCCCCACATTTCTAACTATCGTCTCTAGGTTTTTTGTGAATTGTATTCAACTGCTCGTTGATATGAGCAAGCTCATGCCGTCGAACAAGAGCCTAAGGACAACTGTAAGGATAAAGAAACTTGGTCTGGGCCACAGGGCTCCTGGTTATCAAATGTGTGTTATATTACCAGCTAACAATAATCACGTGCTGTTCTCCCAACCCCTCTGTCATGTAGACAAGAACACTTATGTTGGGGGATTAGTAATGTTTGGTTGTACTAGTAGTGATATCCAGGCCCTTGGCTCCAAGAGTTAAGTTTTTTCTATTTAGAATGGTTATTTTTAAACACTTTTAGCTCCAGAACTTTATTTTTAAGAGAAATAAAACAAGGAAAGTGTTTGGGTGGTGAGCATGCAATGCAATATACAGATCATCTTTATAAAAAAAGGCACACATGAAATCTTTATGTTCATATTAACCAACATCACCTCAATAAACGTAATTAAAAAACAAACAAAGAAAGTGTAATATGGAAACAGCTCCAAGTGGGTCCACTCTGAATGAAGTAGCATTGGGAGACCACAGCCAGGGCTCCACTGCTTCCCACCCCCTTCATCCTCTCCTCCTCCCAACCCCTCAGGCTGTCCTTCATGGCACCCTTCTGCAGCTTGGGTTTCCCTCCATAAAAACAGTCTGCAACAAGGGCTCCCATGAGGTATTTTACTTTTGGATAAAATCCCAAGAAATAGAATTGAGGTCTGGGAAGAAGGGGAGAGAAGCAAGAAAAAGCCATCCTGTGGGTGACTGGGCTTTGTTCCTACTGGGAGCCTCTCAGAAATCATACGGAATGAGCTTCAGTCCGTTGTAACCTCCCTCACACTTGCAGTTTTGTGCTTGAGTGAGTGGAGGGTGGGTTCCTGCAGGAGTCCTATGCTGTCGCATCAGAGGAGACCCAGGATAGAACTCCAAAGATGTGGGGTGTCACCACCGAGGAGAGGGGTGTCTCAGGCTTTATTTGAGCAACGCTGGTTTCTACAGCAATGCTGGAGTAGAAGGTGGTCTGAGAGGATGTGAGACAGGGCCCAGCAAGCATTCGACGCAAACCCTAGCTTCTGGTTTCTAAAGGCTGTTTCACTGTGACCCAGGGCATGTGTCAGAGTCACCTGCAGTGCTCCAGTGTGGGCTCCTGGGCCATGAGGTGGAGCTGCTGAATCAGAATTGCCTCGGCGGGGTCCAGGAAGCTTCCCTTTAATTAAAAACAGTCACTGTCTGGCTGGTGTGGCTCAGTGGTTGAACATCGACCCACGCACCAAGAGTTCGCTGGTTCGATTCCTGGTCAGGACACATGCCCAGGTTGTGGGCCCGATCCCCAGTGGGGGGCATGCAGGAGGCGGAGAATCGATGTTCTCTCTCTGATGTTTCTATCTGTCTCCCTCTCCCTCCTCTCTCTCTAAAATCAATAAAGGGAAAAAAATTAAAAACAAAACAAAACAAAAACAGTCAGGTAAACATGCACAATGAAGTTTAAGAACCAGTACTGCACATCAGGTGAAACAGGTACTAACACCAAGTATGCTGGGAAACAGGTAGGTGGTGGAACAATTATTTTGTAAACGAATGTACATGTCTCACACTCTTGTATGCTCTTCAGGAATCCTCGATCTCCACCCCCTCCCCACCCCGACACATACATGCTTCACCTTCAAATCTTTTGGGTTTTGTTGAAATACTCTTGACATTGGTGCTTGGACACTTGGGAAGTTTCTTCTCTACACTATTAAGTACTTTACGGATTGATTTTGGCCTTGGCGCTTCCTCCAAATCTATTTTTTCCTTAACATGATCACTCCTCAGGGTATTGCACGTCTAAATGTTGACTAAATGATTTTCTACACTATAATTTATAAAATATTTCCTCTTGGGTCAAAAAAGTAAGAGGTTTTATTGCAGCTCAGCTCCAAAAGTAGTAGACAGAGGCTGGGTGTTTAAATAGGGCCTGAAGCAAGGTTTTGCCAACCTTTCCGAGGCTGCTTAACAAATATTCTTTATTTACTTCTTCAGGTGTTGGAGTTAGCTGCAGCCTCCTGAAGGTCATCCCTGAGCCTCACTCCTGGCTATCAATACCAACCTTTATGAGTCCCCTACGAAAATAAAAACCACCCCAGGAGGGATCGTACTAAGCTATAATCAGTTAATACCGTACTTTTCAATTAACACTCTAGCAGAGATTATTTGAAAGTCAGCTGAAAATAGGAACAGGGTGGCAGATTGGTACTTGGAAAGCCTAGGTAGAATAAAGTGAAAGAAAAATAAAGTAAAAAAGAAAAGAAATCTTTATAACTCTGCTTAAAACTTGTAGGTGGTCATGGTACTTCAAATCATTTGGGCTACCTTAATTTGCCAACCTAGGCTTTAGAGGCACATCGCAGGCATACCTCGTCTTACTGCGCTGTGCTTGTTGTGCTTCACAGGTATTGTGTGTCTTACAAATTGGGGGTTTGGGGCAGCCCTGCACTGGGCAAGTCCATCTCTGCTGTTTTCCAGCCCCACTTACTCACTGTCTGTGTGTTACATTTTGGTAATTCTCTCCATATTTCAAACTTTTTCATTATTATTATATTTTTTATAGTGATCTGTGATCAGTGGTCAGCAATAAAAATGAATGAAATCTATGCATTTCAGACAACATGGATTGATCTAGAGCAGCAGTTCTCAACCTGTGGGTCGCAACCCCTTTGGGGGTCGAACGACCCTTTCACAAGGGTTGCCTAAGACCATCGGAAAACATATATTTCTGATGGTCTTAGTAACCGAGACACCACTCCTCTATCCGTCTCCAGGTGGGTCTGCCCACATGCAGATACGGCCACATACAGATACACCCACATACGAGTACCCGGCATGATGACATCATCGCGCCAACCACATCACATACACCCCATACAAATACAGGTGTATGTGACAGGGTTGGCACCATAATGTACTTATGCGGACTAGTCACACATGTGTAGAGAGCAGCTACTGTGTAGAAAGCAGCTACTCTGTTAAAAACAGCTACTGTGTTGAAAGCAGCAGTATTGGAGGTAAAACGACATTTCATGAATTATAATTACTGGGTAAATATAAAATCATGTACTGTAAAATCATCAACTACTGCAAAAAAAATATCTGTACCACGGGAACTTAATCTGGATGCTGATCAGTCTTTTTATATTCAGCTGTGGTTGATGTGAATATTGCCCCCTTGTGATAGTAACAGGTATGTAAAAAAAACAACACAGAGAATGGTAAATCATAGGAAACTTTAATGAACTGTATTGACTAAACTATGCCATGTATCATCTTTTGTATTATTAAAGCTATTGTTATATATTATTTTTGTTAGCAAACCATCCCATGACAATGGATCCTGTAGAGAAGAACTTAAGAAAAGAAAATACAGTGAGGATTTTTTACAGTATGGTTTTACCTCAGTAATTACAGCAGGAATTGAGAAACTGCAATGTGTTATTTGTTGTGAAGTTCTATCAGCCAAATCTATGAAGCCGAACAAACTAAAATGCCATTTTGATAGCAAGCATCCGAGCTTTGCCGGCAAGGATACCAACTATTTTAGAAGCAAAGCTGATGGACTCAAGAAAGTCAGTCTTGACACTGGTGGCAAGTACCACAAACAAAACGTAGTAGCCATTGAAACTTCATATTTGGTGGCACTCAGAATCGCCAGAGCTGTGAAACCTCACACCATTGCTGAGGATTTACTGTTGCCAGCGGCCAAAGACATTGTTCGAGTTATGATCGGAGACGAATTTGTTGAGAAATTGAGTGCAATTTCCTTATCTAATGACACTGTCCACAGAAGAATAGATGACATGTCTGCTGATATTCTTGATCAGGTGATCCAGGAAATTAAATCTGCTCCACTTCCAATATTTAGCATCCAGCTTGATGAATCTACAGACGTTGCAAACTGTTCACAGTTACTGGTTTACGTGAGGTATATTAATGATGGCGACTTTAAAGATGAGTTTCTTACCCTGGCCAGTTTGGCTCAGTGGTTAGAGCGTCGGCCTGCGGTCCAGAGAGATCCGGGTTTGGTTCCCGCTAGGGGCTCATACCTCGGTTGCAATTTGTCCCTGGCCCTGGTTGGTCTTGCAGGAGGCAGCCACTTGATGTGTCCCTTTCATGTCGATGTTTCTCTCTCTCTCTCTCCCTCTCTCTCTCTCCCACTCTATCTGAACAAAAAATGGAAAAATGTCCTCGGGTAAGGATAAAAAAAAAAAAAGATGAGTTTCTTTTTTGCAAACCTCTTGAAACAACAACTACTACACGTGATGTATTTAACACAGTTGGTTCATTTCTGAAAGACCATAAGATCTCTTGGGAAAAGGTTTGTAGTGTTTGCACAGATGGTGCTCCAGCTATGCTAGGATGTCGATCTGGATTTCAACGTTTGGTACTGAATGAGTCACCAAAAGTCATCGGAACTCACTGTATGATTCATCGGCAAATATTAGCAATGAAGACACTGCCAGAAGAGTTACAAGAAGTAATGAAAAGCGCCATAAGTTCTGTCAATTTTGTAAAGGCGAGCACTTTAAACAGTTGACTGTTTTTGCAACTGTGCAACGAGTTGGATGCGCCAAACAATGCTCTGCCATTTCACACTGAAGTGAGATGGTTGTCGACAGGAAAAGTTTTAAAACTTGTTTTTGAGCTTCATGATGAACTCAGAGAGCAAGACCGCAGTTTGAAGCACTTTTCAGCGATAATAGTGAACTGCAGAAAATAGCTTACTTGGTTGACATCTTTGCCATCTTGAATGAGTTAAATTTATCACTGCAAGGACCAAATGCAACATGCCTCAATTTGTCTGAAAAGATCTGATCATTCCAAATGAAACTTCAGCTTTGGCAAAAAAAATTGGATGAAAATAAAATTTACATGTTGCCTACCTTATCTGCTTTCTTTGAGGAACATGACGTTGAACCAGACAAAAGGATTACGATAATAATTTCTGTGAAAGAACACTTGCACATGCTTGCAGACGAAATTGCATCGTACTTTCCAAATCTACCTGACACTCCATCTGCACTTGCCAGAAGCCCATTCATAATCAAAGTTGAAGATGTTCCTGAGACAGCACAAGAAGAGTTCATTGAACTTATTAACAGCGATGCAGCGAGAACTAATTTCTCTACAATGCCAGTTACAAAATTCTGGATCAAGTGTTTGCAGTCATATCCTGTTCTGTCTGAGACTGTGTTGCGCCTTCTTCTTCCATTTCCAACAACATCTTTGTGAAACAGGGTTTTCCAGCTTGTTGATTATCAAGTCTAAACACAGAAGTAGACTTGTGGAAGATGATCTTCATTGTGCTGTTGCAAAGACTGCCCTGAGAATTTCTGATCTGGTGAGAAAGAAGCAATCTCAACCTTCGCACTGATGTTGGCTTTTTACGAATACTGTCTCAAAATGTAGCAATGTAGTTTACTGTTGTTATATTAAGACTGTTACCCATGCTACACCATGCTTCAAGACAAAATTTCATTTATTTGTAATTAGAAATAAATATTTCCCAAAATATAATTACATATTGTTTTTGTGATTAATCACTATGCTTTAATTCTGTTCAATTTGTAACAGTGAAAATACATCCTGCATATCAGATATTTACATTACAATTCGTAACAGTAGCAAAATTACAATTATGAAGTAGCAACGAAAATAATTTTATGTTTGGGGGTCACTACAACATGAAGAACTGTATTTAAGGGTCGTGGCATTGGGAAGGTTGAGAACCACTGATCTAGAGGGTATTATGCTAAAGGAAATAAGTCAGACAGAGAAAGAGAAATACCGTATGATTTCACTTACATGTGGAATCTAAAAAACAAAACAAAATATAAACAAACAAAACAGAAACACATTTAAAGATGCAGAGAAAAGCTGATGGTTGCCAAAGGGGAGGGGTATGGAGGGTAAGTGAAAAAGGTGAAGGGGAGTAAGAGGTATAGACTTTCAGTTATAAAATAAATAAGCCACAGGATGTGGTGTACAGTACAGGGAATAGAGTCAATAACATTGTAATAACTGCGCCATGACAGATGGTTAGTAGACTTATTGTGGTGATCACATAGTGAGGTATATAAATGTTTAATCACTATGTTGTACACTTGAAACTAATATAATATTGTATGCCAACTGTACTTAAATAAAAATTTTTTAAGTGTGTGTGTTCTGACTGTGTCTCTACCTCTCCTCCAGCCTCCCTATTCCCTGAGACACCACAGTATTGAAATTAGGTGAATCAATAACCCTACAATAGCCTCTAAGAGTTCAAGTGAAAGGAAGAGCCGTACATAATGCTATTACACACTTAATAGACTACAGTGGAGTGCAAACATAACTTTTATATGCACTGGGAAACCAAAAAATTTGTAGGACTTGCTTTATTGCACTATTTCACTTTATTATGGTGGCCTAGAACCAAACCCGCAAAATATCTGAGGTATGCCTGCATTTAGAAATTTTGAATTTTAAAAGGAATTGGGGTTTTCCCTAAGGGGCAAAGAAGCCCACAGATTATTCACTTTCTCATGTCACTATATGATGATATTGTGCCTCTACAGTGTATGACCACAGCATATAGACAGAGAATAAAAAGGTCTTTACTATTTCCATGTTATCTTTGCCCTGTGTTTATTGCCGACAGAGCTTAAAGGTGAAGGGTGCTTAGGTCAACACTATTTGTGTGGGGGCTGCCATTCTAGAAGGCTTCCAGGAAAGAACACAATGGACAAATTACACTCCATTTTGAGGCTGACCCAAACGCAAAATTAGCATCTCCTCTGTAAAAAAAAAAATGCAAGTAAATTGGTTTCCCTAATTCCATTAAGTTATTTGTGTGATCATATTGTATAATTTATCCAACAACTTTGGCCTTGACTGATTTTTTTCAATTTGTTCACATTTTAATATATTTGGTATACTGTAAAAAAAAATAATATATATATATATATATATATATATATATATATATATATATATATAGTGATATAATGAACAACTGTGAACCCATTATCCAATCCAAGTGTTAAAACATAGTCATATAACTTCCCTCTGTTTATCTTTTCCACCCCCATAATCTCTCCCTTGTCTAGCACAAAGGTAACCAGTACCTTGAATTTTTTTTTAATCATTGCCCAGCCTATTTTTGTTGTTTAATCATATGTTTATAGGTATGCCTAAATAACAGATTTTTCAGTTTTTCTTGTTTTGGGACATTATATTCAATATATCACATTAAATATCTTCTTATGAGGGTTACTCTTTTCCCCTTTGCATCGCTTTGCTGAAGTTCATTCATGTTGTTGTCTGTAGCTGTAGTTCAATCATGTATAGTTCACTGAATAACTATGTCACAATAGATTTACCTATTCTCTTGTCAAAGGGAAAGTATTCCATTCCTTGTCATATGAATACATTCTCTTATACCTCCTGGTGCACATATGTGCAAGAGTGTCTCTTGTTTATATACCTAGGACAGGGTTTCTTGAACTCAGTGTTATCGACATTTGGGGCCAAATAACTTTATTGTGTGGGGCTGTCCTGTGTATTGTAGGATAGCAGCATCACTGGCCTCTACCCACTAGATGACAGTAGTGTCCCCAAGTTGTAACAACCAAAAATGCCTCTAGACATTGCCAAATATTTGGTAGGGGTCAAAATCACTGACCTAGAAATACAACTGTTGAGTAGAGATCAGGGATATGAATATTGATATTTATAATAGAATGTCAAATTGTTGCCAAAGTAATCATAATATTTTAGTGTCCTTAGTTTTCCTATCAATTCATTTCCTCTCCAAGCTCAGTGCTGTCAGATCTTTTAATTTGAGACAACTAAGTTGGTGTAAAACTGGATCTCATGATGGTTGTAATTTGTATTTCCCGAATTATTAACTAGATTGAGAACCTTTTTACATGTGCATTGGCCAACTTGTTTCTTCCTCTGTTAAATGCCTGTGTTTTGGTTTTTGCCTAGTTTTCTATTGGGTTGTCTGTCTTATTGATTTAGAGAAATTATTTATGTGTTCTAGATACTAATCCATTGATTACTGAGTTGTAAATATCTCTCCTAGGTTTCCATTTTTTAAATTCTCTTTATAATGCCTTTTGATGAACAGAGTTTCTTAATTTTATTATAATTGAAAAATTTTTTTCATGTGTGAGAGCTAAATAACAATACTCTTTCTCCCACCTTCTAAGTTCTTCTAGCTGGGCTAATTAATAAGAGACATATTTATAGGAGAAAATCAAATTTTTAATTACATGCACATGGGGAATTCACACAAACGTGAAAAATTCTGAAGATAGTGAGGCACCATTAGGTATATATGATATTCTGGACATAGAAAAGAAGGGAAATGAAGTCTTAGATTTCAAAAGTGAAAAAGGGCGATGTACAGGTAGTTGAAGAAGAGCTGAACACAGGCAGATTCTTGCAGAAACAATGGGACACAGGGGACATTTAACTAGCAGGCCCCTGCCTGAAGCCTTCCCACCCCTTCATCATGCTTAATTCAATTTTGGCTAAGGTGAACATCCTAAGATTCCCTTCCTGGGGCAGGCCTTTCCATCTGAATCTCTTAGGCGAGGGGTGGGGGTGGTCAAAGATTCTTTCTGAATCTTTTGTTTCTTAATATACAACTTAAAATCAATATCCTCAAAGGCAGCTACAGGGTGGCAAAACTTTGGTCCCCTTCACTTGGTTAGCCTTTTTTGCCCCAAGATTTCAAATGGTTGCCTACATTTTTATCTGAGTTTAGCAAGTAGATAAAATAAGTTCTGCCTGGCTTGCTATCTCTTGGGTTGTTTACTCTGGGGGAAATCACCTGCCATGACTTGAGAACGCTTAGCTGGACTGAGAGAAGGCCCACATGGAGAGGAACTGAGGCCTCAACTAACAACCAACACCAATAGCCAGCCAGGTAAGGGAGGGCCTTTGGAAGTAGATCTTTCAGTCCCAGTCAAGTCTTCAGATAACTGCAACTTGATGAAAGACCCTGAGCCAGAACTTAAACTCCAGGTACTCAAATTTATGACCTTCAGAAACTGGGAGGAATAATAAATGTTTATTGTATTTTTTTTTTTATCCTCACCCGAGCATATTTTTCCATTGCATTTTTTTTAGATAGAGTGGAAAGGAGAGAAGGAGAGAGAGAGAAACATTGATGTGAGAGAAACACATCAATTGGTTGCCTCCCAAACGACCCCGACCAGGGCCAGGGATCAAATCTGCACCTCAGATATGTGCCCTTGGCTGGGAATTGAACCCAAGACCCTTGGTCCACAGGCAGATGCTCCAGCTGCTGGGCCAAACCGGCCAGGGCTGTGTATTGTCATTTTAAGCTACTAAATTTTAGGGTAATTTGTTACACAGCTACAGCTAGCTAATACAGTTTGCCTTTTGGTTTGCAAAACGATCTTTAATTATGAGCATATTATTGATCTATTTGGTGAGAATCCTGCAGGACAAAAACAGAGAAGGCTTTCTTTCAGATTGGGTATGCTTTCTACCTGTGGCTTTGGGTACCACAGGTGGAAACTTCTGGTTATCTGAGAGACTCAGGTCAGATCAAGAATCCTAGGCTCAACTTTACTACTTTGATATTTGCTTGACTCAGCACCTCACAGTAGTGCTACTATCCTGATCTATCCTTAGGTATTCCTGTTCCTCCTGATCCCTGATTACTACCCCAAGTTCTCTTACGTAATTCACATGGCAGGGGTGAGGAGAGGAGATCTGAAAATCTCCACACACTCAAATGCAAACAACAGTGTTTTGAAGTCTATCTATGTAAGCAATAGTAGCAGGAGGCCTTCAGAGCGCCCAGTCAGCCATAATACTAAAAGCAAATAACCACAAAGATTTTACCAAAGCCTTCTCATTGAGAAGGTTGGAGCAGACAGCTTCTTTCCACTACGTGGGTGTTCAATACTTTTGGAGCTTTGTGGCTCCAAAAGATTAAGTTGAAAAACATTTTTAGGACTTCTGGTCAAGATGGTGGCATAGGTAAGCGAGGTATTGCGTCCTCCCACAACCACATCAAAGTTACAACTGAACTACTGAACAACCATCATTCAAAACCACCTGAAATCAAGCTGAATGGAAGTCCTACAGCTACAAAATTGAAGAGGAGGCCGCATGAGACTGGTAGGAGGGGCGGAGGCACGACGGGCTGATCCCACACCCATGTGTGCTGGATAAAAATTGGGAGGCTACCTCGGCTGGGAAGGTCCTCCCTGAGGAGTGAGGAGTTCCCGTCCCACACCAGGCCCCCAGCTCAGGGTTGTAGTGCCAGGAAGAGAAGTCCCCATCACTTCTGGCTGGAGAAACCAGCGGGAACTGAGGCTGAGGCAGCTGGAGTGCCCGACAGCTCCTCTTGAAGGGCCCGCGCACGGGCTTACTCGGACTGCACCCTCCAGGCTCCAGCGTGTGGGAGGCAGCTTGAGGGGCACCAGAGTCATATGAGGAAGAACTGAGTTGTTTGGCATTGGAGCGAGGGCTGGAGAGGCGGCTTTCTCCTGGACAGATGTGCTATCAGAGGCCTTTGTTCCTTTGGTGAGCCCTTCCCTGGGCCAGCATCTGGAAAACGCCGCCAGGTCTGGGACTCCAGCAACCTGGCTCACGCTGTTTGCCCCGCCCTGGTGATTCCCTGAGGCCCTGCCCCACCCAACTTGCAGGCCCACCCAAGCTATTGCCAGTTGCTTTACCATAGGATTGGCCTCTCTTGGATCCTGCTTCAGCTTTTCCTGAATTCTTTCAAACAAGCAGCATCTGGTCTCAGCTAGCCCCATACCTCTTGCTAAGTAATACATAGAAACAAACACAGGGAGGCAGCCAAAATGAGGAGACAAA
Source organism: Tadarida brasiliensis (assembly GCA_030848825.1). NCBI lineage: Eukaryota > Metazoa > Chordata > Mammalia > Chiroptera > Molossidae > Tadarida > Tadarida brasiliensis. Next base: position 80,519,649 of record CM061264.1, read on the forward strand.
GAAACAGGTACCAAATGAAAGAACAGAAGAAAACTCCAGGAAAAGAACTAAGTGAAATGGAGTTAAGCAACCTAACAGATGCCGAATTCAAAACCCTGCTTACAAGGATGCTCAATGGACTTAGTGAGAACCTCAGTGAACTTAGTGAGGGCCTCAAGAGCATTAAAAATGACCAGTCAGAAATGAAGGACGCACAGTTAGAAATGAAGGAGGCACTAACTGAAATAATAGTTTACACAGATTTAATAGTAGAGTAGGTAAAGCCAAGAAGCAAACCATCGATTTGGAATATAAGGAAGCAAAAAACACCCAATCAGAACAGCAAAAAGAAAAAAGAATCCAAAAAAATGAGGATAGTGTGAGGAGCCTCTGGGACAACTTCAAGCATGCCAACATTCGCATCTTGGGGGTGCCAGAAGGAGAAGAGAGAGAACAAGAAATTGAAAACCTATTTGAAACAATAATGGCAGAAAACTTCCCTAACTTGGTGAAGGAAACAGACATACAAGTCCAGGAAGCACAGAGAATCCCAAACAAAATGAACCCCAAGAGGCTCACACCAAGACACATCATCATCAAAATGCAAAAGGTTCAAGACAAAGAGAGAATCTTAAAAGCAGCAAGAGAAAAGCAGTTAGTTACCTACAAGGGAGTTCCCATAAGACTGTCAGCTGATTTTTCAAAAGAAAGTTTGCAGGCCAGAAGGGAGTGGCAAGAAATATTCAGAGTGATGAAAAGTAAGAACCTACAACCAAGATTACTCTATCCTGCAAAGCTGTCATTTAGAATCGATGGCCATATAAAGAGTTTCCCAGACAAGGAAAAGCTAAAGGAGTTCATCACCACCAAACCATTATTATATGAAATGTTGAAGGGTCTTCTTGAAGAAAAAAAAAAAAAAGAACAAACAAAATGGCAATTAATACATATCTATCAACAATTGAATCTACAAACAAAATGAACAAGCAGAACAGAAACATTCTCATAGATACAGAGAACTTTTGTTGGATACCAGATGGGTGGGGGCTGGGGGGATGGGTAAAAAAGGTGAAGGGATTAAGACATACAAATTGGTTGTTAGACTGACAAACCTCAAAGGGAAAGGGAGTTGGGAGGTGGGAAGAAATAAACCAAAAAACTTATATGTATATATGCCTAACCAATGGACACAGAAAACAGTGTGGGGAAAGGCAGGAAGGGGCAGGAATGGGGAGGAGGGGGGCAATGGGGGAAAAATGAGGAACATCTGTAATACATTCAACAATAAAGATAAGTCAAAAAATAAAAAATAAAAAATGAAAAACATTTTTAAAGCAATAAATGGCCCATTGATAGAGAGAAATAAACTGATTGAGTTCAGATATGCCATCAGATATGGGATTTTATAAGCTAGGTGTATTCTTTCAGCCTTCTCAAATGATATGTGCTACCTTATTTAACTTGCTAAGTGCCAAAAATTCAGGGCCTCTAAGCAGTGTTTGTTTTCCTAGGGCAGGATTTCTGGAAACTATTACCCTGAAGATCTGATTTCTATTACCTCTGGCAATAACTCTCTTGCTTCTCTGGGCCTCAGTTTCCAAACCTATAAAATGTGGAGATGATTTGACATAACAGTTAAGATCTTTTCCAGCTCCCATATTTAAAAATATATATATATTATATATATATATAATTTTATATATAATAATATAATATATATATAAAATACCTTTGGCAGCTGAGAAAGCCAAGAGATTGTTACCAAGCTCAATATTTGAGTCCATCTGCCTTCGTGCACTGGCCCAGAGAAATGCACCAGCAGCAGTTTGCTGTATAGAAAGGTTAATTAGAGGATTGGTCAATCTGGAGATGGAGAGCTCATGCTCCAAAGACTTGGCTTCCTGATGGCTTGTAGGTTACATATTATATAGGACAAAATCACAAGACTCCGTGGCTTAGGGGTTCGGGATCATGCTTGGAGCTCATTGGTCAGAAGTGAGATAAGAGTAACTACATCATTTTTTCAGGTCTTGAAGATTTCTCTGAAGTCTGCTCTGGTATTCCTCTGTCTGGTTTCATAGAAAAGTAGCCAAAGGATCATTCCACCTTAGGGCTCAGGAGCTGAAAGAGAACTTAGGTCACGATGTTATCTTTAGCCTGGCAGAGGTCCAGACCTTGTGACCATTAGTCAGATCTGGGCTATTGTCTTCTGCTGCCTCAGAGGTTGCTGATTACCCAGTGTAGAAGCTAGAATTATGAGATTTGAAGAGGGAGGGAGGGAGGGAGAGAGAGAGAGAGAGAGAGAGAGAGAGAGAGAGAGAGAGAGAGAGAAAGAGAAAGAGAGAGAGAGAGAGAGAGAGAGAGAGAGAGAGAGAGAGAGAGAGAGAGAGAGAGATGATTTCTACAGCTAGGATTTAAAGCTAAATTTAATCAAAGTTTCAAAATGACAAGATTATTCTCAAATTCCCAGTTGCCAAAGTTCACATTTCACATTTGAAGACCCTTCCACTACCATTAAAAATGCCTCAGACACAGCAGTTCTTTAAAAATACTTAGTTATTAGTTAACACATTGATAGGGAGGAGTTTAAACCTGTCAGAGACATGAATGAAATACTTTAAGATAAGACAGGGAGAAGAAAAGAGGCCTTAATGGAAGTGAAAGAACAGCAAATCAAACTTCTTCATGAAGCAGTCAACTCTGGCTTCACAGTGAGCTTTTACCAATTAAAAATGTGGCTTTGTATGCATGAGTATGTACACATGTGTGTGTATATGTTCATGTGTACATATTCATGCATACAAAGCCACATTTTTAATGTTCATGTGTGTAGGTATGTAAATATTTATAAACAACAAGAACTAATTGAGAATCTTGAGGTTGTTTTGTCAGAGAGACCTTCTTCAATAGAATCAGGATTCTGTAAGGGTTAGGGCAACTTTCTTCTTACCCATTTAGTTCTTCTTTAAAAAAGAAGTTGAATACTTTAAAAAAACCATACAATAGATTAACAGGAGAAAATCACATTTTAATACGTTTGCATGGGGAATTCACATAAGCATGAAAATTCTGAAGACAATGAGGAAAAACTGGGTATATATGTCATTTTGGACCAAGGAGAAAGGGTGGAACAGGAGCACGGTCTTAGATTTCAAAAGCGAGCATGCCCAGTTAGCAGGTAGTTGAGGAAGAGCAGAACACACATGGCAGGTACATGTTTGCTAGGCAACCCAGAAACAGTGAGACACAGCGGGTACCTAGTAAACATGCTTGGAGTCGTCCTGTCTAATGATAGGGTGAAAATGCTTAAGGTGATTATGCTAGGGTTCCCCTCCTGAAGCAGGTTTTTCTATTTTAATCTCTTTAAGGAGAAAAGGGAGAAGTAAAAAACTCTTTTTGAGTTTGTTGGGCTTTAACTGATCTCAGTTCAAAATAATCTGCAAGCCAGGGTGGCACATTCCAGAGACACTTTCTCTGGACCCTCACAATTTACTCTCATTCTTTCTAAGTAAAGGGTGTTTTCTGCAAAGTGAGTACAATGAAGCAACTGGGAATTGGGTCTGCCAAGAGAGGCTTTGTCTTTACTTGCTTGGGTGAGTCATTCTTTAGTTGGCAACCCCTGACCATCCTCCCAACTGATGCCTGCACTGTGAGCTTGCTGAGAGCACACTCCTCCAGGCATCTTGCAGGTCTGCTGTAAGAGTGGGTGGCAAGCTGAAAGAGAATCACACACCCCTCATGCTTGTGGTTCCTTTTGACGTGTCAGTCAGATACTGAATGCATTCACGATTTGTTCAGTTAAATGTGCCTTCATGTATCTGATGGCATTTTCTAATGCAACCCACAAATTCCCTTAATTTTGTTACTTCCCACATCAAAAACAGAAAGCTGAAAAAGAAAGATTGTAAGGAAGGTTTCATGTTAAGGATTCTGGTGACAACAACCTGGTGATTTTTCAGTCAATCAGGATTCTTTTTTCCCTTTGGAGGAAATAGAAAGTAGGTGGATAATTATTTAGTTGAGCTTAAAATGTTTCTTCTGCATGAGTTCCAGAGAAAATGAAGATGCTTTTGTTGTTAGCTGGGTAATGAAAGAAAGGCCCGAAGTTCCAGGTAGGTAGAGGAATTTGAGAGGGTGTGGAGTTGAGGGGGAGTTTTTCAATTGTGTTGTCAAAGGAAGGGAAAAATGAAGGAGAGAGAAAGGGAATGCATGGTTTTTTAAAACAAAACTCATAGCACAATGTGGCAAGGAGGCTAAAATTTATTTACTGAAGGAAACCAAGTTAAAATTGCTATTACAAATAGTGAGTTAAAATTTTACTATAATAATGGCAAATTTGATTTGTTCTTCATGTGAAATATTGCATATCCTAATGCCATGAAAATGATCTTTGGTTAAAGGAAAGCTTTTCAACTAACAGAAGAAAAAAATCTGATATACCATTAGATATACATGCATCTCATTAGGTCTTTCCTTGACTGCCAAAAACTGGATTCAGATCTCTCTTTCTAGGACAATCCTGGGTTCACTGGGGGTAGATGACAGGATTCAGGTGTTTGAAAATAAAAAAAAATTAAAGTAACTTATATGTTGAGAAAACTTAGCTATTTCTAATGTAAAAAGGAAACATTTGTCATTTGATGATGACGTATTTCTCTTGGGTCTCTTTTTAAATGTTAATATTAGTACATAGAATTATGAAATGGTGACCCTAAAACAAACCAGCCCATTTGGTCTCTGGGGTTGATTGACTTGCTCAATTTCTGTGTACCTGTGGGTAAACTGTTTGGGTTCTCAATCACTTGTAAACTGATGAAGATTACAGTGGATGGAGTCTTAGATCCTTTCTTAATCTATAGTTTTGTGGGGGCTAAAAAGTATTAATTCGTTTCCTCTTACCCTCTAAGTTCTTCGGGGATGGGATAAGAATCAAATGAATAGAGACAAATTAAGAGAAGAAAGTTGCCTGGCCCTTGTAGCTCAGTGGTTGAGCGTTGAGCCATGCACCAAGAGGTCGCCAGTTCACTGCACATGCCCAAGTTGTGGGCCAAATCTCCAGTGGGGGGCATACAGGAAGCAGCCAATCGATGTTATCTCTCATCAGTGTTTCTATCTCTCCCTCTCCCTTCCTCTCTCTCTAAAATCAATAAAGAAAAATAAATAAATAAAAAAAGAGGAGAAAGTCAAAGTTTTTTTTAATCCTCACCGGAGGATATTTTTCCATTTATCTTCGATAGAGTGGGAGGTGGGGGGAGAGAGAGAGAGAGAGAGAGAGAGAGAGAGAAAGAGAGAGAGAGAGATCAATTGGTTGCCTCCCACACCACCCCAACCAGAGCCAGGGAATAACTGCATCCGAGGCCCACGTGCCCTTGACCAGAATCGAACCTGTGACTTTTTGGTCTGTGGGCTGACTCTCTAATCACTGAGCCAAACAGGCCAGGGCGAAAGTCAAAGTTTTAATACATGCACATGGGGAATTCACATAAGCATGAAAACTCCAAAGACAGTGAGGCCACATTGGGTATATAAGACATTTTTGGACAAAGGAGAAAGGCAGGAGGACAGAGTACAGGGTTTCAGAAATGAGAATGAGTTATTTACAGGTAGTTGAGGAAGAGCAGAACGTACCGGCAGAAAAGTTCTTGGTAGGCAACCCAGAAACAATGGGACACGCAGAATACTTAGCTAACATGTGTGGAGGCTTCTTGACTAATGCTAGAGTGAAGATTCTTAAAGTGATTAATCCAAGGCTCCCTTCCCAAAGCAGGTTTCGATGTCTGGATCTCTTGGGCAGAAAAGGGGGAAGGGTCAAAAGTTCTTTCTGAGTCTCTTGTTTCTTAATAATCAGCTTGAAATCAATATCCCAAAAAGATAGCTTCGGGATGGCAAAGCTTTGGCCCCTTCATTTCTAAGTCTTACCTAACATATTCAATTGAGTTTAAGACCTACACCTTTTGCACATTTCAATATATGAAATTGAAGTGTATATTACAATAGATATGTATATATATTTTTTACATTTACAGTGTTTACTGCAAAAAATCCCACATACAAATGGACCCACACAGTTCATACCTGTGTTTTTCAAGTGTCAACTGTGTTTCCAACATACAAATACAAGAGACATACACTATCTCAAGAGCACTGAGAATTTTTTTAAATGTAGTAAAACTGTTAGGAAGTAATGAGTTTTCAGTATTTATTACCTTTGTTTTTAATATATTTAATTATAAATTGCAAAATTTTAATAATGCCATCTTTAGTAACTAGCTCACAAAATTCCTGAAAGTGTAACAATTGGCTCTTATGAGCTGGTACAAGCTGGTTGTAGCGTACCATGGGTCTAACGTGAAGTGGAGAGGTCTGGGCTGGGACATCAGGTGTATAGGTAGCATTCAGTCTGGATATGAATGAAATTCCCCCAGGGAGAATATATTTAATAAAACAGTAAGAGAAGGTAGTGAGGATGAAACCTGGGAGGAAACCAACAGTTAAGCGGCAGGCAGTAAGGAGTGAGCATGGGGAGAAGATAAGAAACAGCAGTGAAGGAGTAGAAAGGGAGGCTGCAGAGGGCAGGAGGGGCACCAAGGGAGAAGAGCAATGTAAGAAAGAGGCAGTGTCAACAGTAAGAAATGATACCAAGAGGTGGTCACAAGGAATGAGACTTATCCATTCATTTAAGGGATCATTTGTTCATTCATTCAACATTTATTCTATTATTTTATGATCCTGTCTTCTTTATTTCATAGCTAGATTTTCTTTTTCTTTTTTTTTTAATTGAATGTATGGAGGTGATATTGGTTAATAAAATTATATACGTTTCAGGTGTACAATTCTATAATACATCATCTGTATATTGTATTGTGTGTCACCACCCCAAGTTAAGTCTCCTTCCATCACTATTTATTCCCCCTATACCCTCTTCTACCTCCCCTCACCCCCTTTTCCTCTGGTAATCACCATACTGTTGTCTGTGTCACAACAAATATTTTTAAATCATGTGTCATAGCATAATTAAGTTTTTACTTTTCTTACATAAAATAATAGTGCATATTACAATTAATGCCATCTTAGATTTGATGAAACATGATGTGCAATTGAGGTATGAACCACAAACAGACCAAACTTAGCTAATGCCATTATTCATTAGCCAATCATTCCAAAATCAACTTAGTTCATATTATTGGGCATCTTTGAGAGGCACATGGAAGTTATTCCGGAAAATAATTTAGTTGATAGGTATTCCACAAAGAAACTCTTCCTCTCGTCCTTTATTTTTCTTTGGACATCTATTTTGGAATAATCCATTCTTCTTTATATGAAACTGTCTTGTTCCTTAGTTTTGTCCAAGAGTCATTCCACTCAATTCCTGGATATGCTGGTGTAGGAACATAGAATAGGCAATGAGATATACAGTTCACACCTAGGGCTAAATATATTTATTTAATCGTTAATTAATTAAAAAAAGAACTTGTAGAATTTCCATGTATTACATAATCTACTAGTGATAAAATAGTAAACAGAAAGCAGCATCTACTCTCATGAAACAGGTCATTAAACATTGTAATGCAGCAAACAAAGGCTGCACTGGGATAAATAGAAGGAATTACACAGGAAACCCTGAGTCATTAGAAAGAAGTTTCTATAGATGGTGGATCTGAGCTGAGACCTGAAAGGCAAGAAGGCTTAGCCAAGTGAATAACAGGAAAGGAGAGAAGAGCATTCCAAGGAAAGGACACAGTATATTCAAAGACCCATGATACAAACAAACAAACAAACAAACAAAAAGCTCTGCCCAAAACAAAAAACAAAAATGCAGTATATTAAGGAAACTAAATTTTGTTTAGAATGGCTGAAAAAGCATACTAATGTCACGTTTTCTAAATCAAGCCTTTAATCTACAAGCATTGCATGTAATCTGAGTTAAACTCTGTGCTAGGTTTGATAGAATTGCAAATAGATACATTTCAAAATGGAGTTATATACCCAATAGTTAAATAATAATATAATTTTAAAGTAGCTACCAAAGTCTTCTTGGTTCTCTCACAGATTTTTAAACTCCTCACTTTCCAAAAGAAAGTTATTCTCTTTACATACCACATCTGTTGTTTCTTGTCTTTTCCCATTCTTGGTGAACCAAGCTCCAAATCTTGAAATCATACCAATATGTTTGATAACATTCCCCAAATCGAAGTCATCATCAAGTTCTGCAGTTTTGACATCCTCACAACATTCTTTAGGTACACTAACATCAGACAAAATGGACTTTAAAACAAAATTATTCTTAAGAGGCAAAGAATATCATTTCACAGTAAGAAACAAAGGACTTTAAAAAAATAATAAAAGGGAGGCCCAAAATACATAAAGAAAAATGGACTGAACTATAGAAAAAATAGAGATGTGTTGGAAAAGTCGTAAATGAGGATGTTCTAATGGACATCTTTTATCTTTGTTGGTGTTAATATCCCTCTCTTCTTAATATTGTCCCTTTTTTGGTTCATGTGAGAATAATGCATCCTTTCCAGCCACAAGGATGGGAATAATTAGGGTCCCATAGACTCTAGAGTTAACCTATAATCCAAGATAGGCCAGTTAGAGAACTTTGTGGAAATTTATCGCTGTGCTGCCCCACATTCTTTGTGTGTGTGTGTGTGTGTGTGTGTGTGTGCGCGCGCGAGATTTATTGAGCTAGACTGGTGTGATCCATTATGCCTAAAACTGAAAAAGAACATGCATGCTGGATTAAGCCAAGCAGAGACAAGTGGATTTAAAATAAATTGAAAGCTGGTGCTTTGATAATATTATTTTAAAGTCCTAGATTATTGAATCTAAACTACTAGTACACTTTAAAACATTTTTTTTCTTTATTGATTTTAGAGAGAGAGGAAGGGAGAAGGAGAGAGAGATAGAAACACCAATGAGAGAGAACATTGATTGGCTGCCTCCTGCATGCCCCCCACTGGGGATCATGTGCCCTGACCAGGAATCGAACCGGCGACCTCTTGGTGCATGGATTGATGCTCAACCACTGAGCCACACCTGCTGAGTACTAGTACACTTTTTCATTACATGAGCCATTCTATTTCTCTTTTACTGAAGCCTTTTTGAGTCAGGATTCTGTCATTTGCAACTCTAAGTGACAAAACACAAAAACAAAGTTTACAATTACAATTTGGGTCACCAATTCCATTGCAGGGTGAGGCGTTCCCCACACCAAGCAATTCATGTACACCAGCTAGATGTCCCACAATTTAACCCAATTCTGACTGTCTCCCTGGAGATAGAGTCAGATCTCACAGGTGAAGGACTCAGTCCTAGAGACTGCCCCCTCCCCACACACCACTTCAGATGCCAATTAAAAGTCCAGGTTGTCACTTGTGTTTCTGGCTGAGCAGCTATAGACCAAAAGTTCCAACAACCCCTCCTTGGGTTTGATTAATTTGCTAGAGTGGCTCACAGAACCCAGAACTCACATTTTATTTACTGGATCACTAATTTATGATAAAAGGATACAACTCAGAAATAGCCAGATGGAAGAGATGCACGGAGCAAGTTATGTGGGAAGGGCTTGGGGCTTCCATGCTCTGAGAGCACCACTCTCCCTGCATCTCCATGTGTTCACCAAGGGGGAAGCCCTCTGACCTTGTCCTTTTGTGTTTTAATGAAGGTTCCATTAGGTAGACATCATTGATTAAATCATTTGCTCTTAGCAATTTTTTCAATTTCCAGCACCTCTCCCCTTCCCAGAGGTCAGGCGGGTGGAACTGGAAGTTCAAATCCTCTAATCACATGGTTGGTTCTTCTGGCAATTAGCCCCTATCTTAGGTAGGATCCAAGTTACCTCATTAACATAACAAAAGACCCCTTTATTGTTCCCCTTACTTAGAACATTGCAAGGGTTCTAGGAGCTCTTTGCCAGGAATAGTGGAAGAAGACCAAATATGTATTTCTTTTTGTTATTGTTGTTTCATATACTATATAAAATAATTAAATAAATTTTACAAGTAAATTGAGGCTTAGAAGTTATGTATGTGATTCTCTTCATTTATTTTTTTAAACTTAAGTAGCATTCTGCTTATTACAACCAGAGACTATAGCTGCCAATTTATAAGTAAGAATATTACTGTGTTCCAGAAAAGAGTGAGTTAAGGAAGAAAAGGAAAAAAATGAAGTCTACGTAACCATCAAATTGACAATCTAACTCTCTCTTCATATATTTGAAGATAAATATTTTAAGTACCTAGAGATATATTATTGTGACCAGATTTATTCATGGAAGTCATTGATGAAATAAAGCAAAATTTTATTATTATAAATTGCAATATCTCAATAATAAAAGTGCATCAGTAATCTAAATGATTGAAAACCATTTATGTATGACTAGTTATTGAGCAAGGGTACACAGAGATAATATCTTTATTTTACTCTAATCTCTGTCTTCTAATATGATTAAACATAACTCCATTTTCTTATGATTTTTTGACATGATTTGATAGTTTCCTAGTTATTTTAGATTATAAGAATATTTAAGTAATATACTCACTTTAGAAAAGTAAAAAAAAAATTCTAGGCAAGTTTAAATCAAAATTCTAGTCTCACATCTAATTTGATTTGAGTATCTTCCTTCCTTCCTTCCCTTCTTTCCTTCCCTTCCTTCCTTCCTTCCTTCCTTCCTTCCTTCCTTCCTTCCTTCCTTCCTTCCTTCCTTCCTTCCTTCCTTCCTTCCTTTCTTTCTTTCTTTCTTTTCTTTCTTTTTCTTTCTTGCCTGAGTAGAGAATGGGCCATAATCTAAACTTTCAGATTTTTTTACTGTTTCAAGCCTTTATTTTGCTTCTATTTTTTTGTAATTCTCTCTTGGCTAATAGTAAATGGCCAATGTGTTCTCCATTATAGAAAGCTTTTAAATGCTGCTCTCTCATGTATAACTTTTTCTTTTCTTTCAGTTCTTCAGCCAGTATCTCCAAACATTGTTCACTGAGATTGTTCCAGATTATTGCTTCATGACATGGGTGATGTGCTTTCCAGCTGACCTAAAATGACATCTTTTCAGCCTTTGTCCCCAGGGATCCATTCTGTTAGGATCCCCTCAACCTCAACAGGCATTTTTTAAAGTATGGTCAGATCAAGACAGCTCAAGCTCACTTGGTCTAAAGGAAACTCATGCCTGTTTTCCTGCCAGCGTGTGGATAGTCTGCTCCCCAAGCCATTCTCTCTCCCTTGGCTTTTCATGGAAGGCATTTGTAACGAGCCATTTATCTTCTGATTTTTGCAGTTTGACAGCAGGCTCCAGTATCTATTTTTATGTACACTGTCAAATTTCAGGGGACACACATAAATTCCTTCTAAATGTCAAGTGCTCCTGGGGCTTCTACCATCAAATTTGATGCACTGGCTAAGGCTAAAACTTTCTGCATCTTGAAAGTGTCCGATTGAAGAGGATGGTCTGGTTTCTCTTCTTTTGCAGATATTCAAAGCCTCTTCAAAAGGCCCTCTTGGAGCCTCTCTTACTTGATTAAGTGGCAAGAGCACTCCTTTCCTTTCTTCATGTATATTCCTCCCAGTAACAGCACTTATTAATAGGCAGATAATTATCTCTTTCCACAACTTTTCTTTCTCTTCAAGATCTCCTATCCTTTGCTTATATAGAATGGATGGGAAAAGTGAGTGGGAGAAAAAAGTCTCATTCTAATCACTTCTTATCAAACCCTTGAGGGATCTCTTCGGCTGCTCTTAGTAACACAGAGGCACTTACTGATAGCGGTAATATGCCATAAGTTTAGTTGCCATCATGGCAGACCCCTGGAATGGATTCAGACCATAATGTTGAAACACTATTCCGGAAAGGCATTGATGATCCATGTAATCCTTTATTTGCTGGATCATCAGAAAGTCAAGGGGTCTCCGGAGAAGAGGTTAGGGTAGTCGAGTGGTAGAGCTCAGGGAGGTGGCTATTTACCAACTGTCCTGAACTTCTATATCTTAGCAACCCAGTGATTCTTGGGGTTATCAAGCTTGAGCTTACATTCCCAGATAATAAGAAAAGTCCTATTCCGTGTCTTGTTACATTTGAGCTAAGATGGAGTCAATGTCCAAAAAGATGTGTGATGAAATTAACACAACAGAGTTAAAGACGGAGTCTTGGGAAGAGAAACCAGTAAAGAAGCAGAGACATAAAAGGAGAGGAAAATAAAAGTGTGATAACCAGAAAAAGTGAGTCATCTTAAAAGTAGACCATTCATGTCAGAGAAGGCAAGGAGACTGAAAGCAAAGGGAAGATCCTTGTGTTTACTGATGATCTTCATAAGAAAACTCCTAGGAGGGTGGTGAAGCTGAAAAGCAGAGAGAGAGCGGTAAGAAAGCCAAGGAATAGAGATGAAGAAATGAAGGTAGCAGATGTAGATACTCACGTGTGAAGCTATCAGGATGGGAAGGAGTTGGGTGGTAGTAAGGACACATGGAACAGCTTGTTTGGAAATGTTTGGTGGTGGTTTTTAAAATAACTTAAACATGTTTGAAGGAAGAAGAATAGGAGTTGGTAGAGAGTCAATGGCTGTGACTACGAAGAGAATGTGGGGCACAGTCCCTCTGCATCTGGGAGGACTCTGTCAAGAGCTCACACAGATGGAGGGATTAGCCTGGGAGAAAGGAAGTTTACCTCCCCCACAAGACTGGACTATTGCATTGGAGTATTTACCAGGATGTGAAAAAAAAAAGTGAGTGAGTAGAAAAGTAGTAGCTTAAGCCCATAAACTCCCATCTACTGTGTCAAGTAGAAGGCAAAAAGATGGCCCATAGCGGCAGGGTGGAAAGAATAAGAGGGAAAGTTTGGAACAGTCAGAAAAAGTTAGGGAAGAATCTGCAGAACTGAATTACCGGGCTGCGAGGTACGGTCTCATCGGACTCCAGGTCGATGATGGGGCTGGTGGATCTGAGCAGAGCTACGTGTCCTGCGGCTGAGGAAAAAGAACGCAGAGAGGATAGGAACCTCTGGTCCAGGGAAAGGCGCTCGGGGATGAGGCTGCAGTGAGGAGGGGAGAGAAGACCAGAGCTGAGTGTCTGAGGGCCCAGGCACGGGAGAGAAGCGGGAGAATGGACAGGATGGAGCGTGAGGCGCTGAGTAAATGGGGGGCTCTGTTTAAGTAGGAAGCAGACCGTCTAGCTGTAAAACGAGAGGAGGGGTTGACATACTGGCTATTCTTCTGAAAAGGAAACAGGTTTCATGGATGTTGAGGCCTGGAAGGCCTGCTGAATGGTAACTGGTATGGGAAAGCGGGAGGGCATAGAACTCTTCATTGGTTTGACTTTTGATCTGAAATCAGTTTCAATAGTGCGAGATGCCGAGGAAATAAAGAGCGGCTCTGGACCGGACAAGAGCCAAGCCGCATGGATATATGCAAGTATGTGTGTGCGCACTTGCTTTTGAAAGCAAACATTTTGTTTTCAGCAAATAGCTTGCATTTTGTGCTTCCTTAATTTTTTTTTTTTTTTTTTAAGAAAAGTACATACACAAAACAGCTTGTCACTGCTGGCTTCACAGAGAAGGAAGACAGGCCCTTGAGATTTTTCCAGTACCCACCTCCCTAAGCTGGTTCTCACACGAGAAAGAAACTCAGTAACAAAAGGTGCCTGTGAAAGGTTCTTTTAGACTAAAATTTGGTGGAGATTAAAAGAGGGCAAAAGTTCAAATGAGCAGGAGCCGCTGCCAAGTAAGCAGGAATCTTAGCCAAGGGGAAGGAAAAGGAGACATTGGTTTAAAATGCAAGTAACCATGGCGAGCCCACAGTTCAATGCTAGAATCTGGTTCAGAAGTAATATCACACAGAGCCGGGATTGTTTATTCAAAGCAGCCATGAGAGAACAGTTGTCTCCAATGGGCACTCACACAGCTTGGATTCAAAATTATAAGTGCATTTTTAAAAGTGTCCAGCACTTCTCCCTGACCTGTTTGGTATTAAGCAAAAAGAAAAGAAAGCACAAAGTTTATTCTCAGTGTCTCTTGTGGGTTTAAGACAGCTTTACATAAGGAAAAGCACTTTGGTGTCAGCTGTTGAACTGGTTTCCTGCTTTTCTGCTGTCAGTTGCCATTGGAAACTCTGCCAGGCTATGTGGTAACATCACCCATTTCCCAAGGTTCAGACGCCAACGTCCCTCTACAGGGAAGCAGAGATTTTCTTCCTTTTCAAGTACGTGTTGTGCTTTGCCCCTGTTCCTGAGTGAGAAGGGCTTGCAAACAGCTAAAGGATTGTGAGAATAAAGCTGTGGTATTGAAACACGCGGCAAAGATAAACCTGATAAAATGTAACAAGGAGTTCTGCAATGACCAGAAACCCACCCTTACCTTCCTGCCAATCCCTCCCATCTAGAGTGTCCATTTGCTGTCCTTACCACTCTACAGAGGGGAGCTGGAGGCATGTCCTTCCTGTGCTAATGACATACATGGCTGTCAAACGCAGGAGCTTTTAGAATGAAGAGGGTCCCCAAGTCTCTGAAATTTATGCCGAAGCTACTGTGTCATTTTGCAGGTACATTTTTCTGGGGGAATGTGTCCATAACTATCCTCAGGTTATAAGAATGGTCCATGACCCAAAATGCATCAAGAACCAATGAACTAAAGTGTCACCAAATAAAGTACATTGGCCATCCTGAGACATATGGAAAGAATGTAACCTAATGGTTTTGATTATGACAATGTAGTAATATGGACAGTGCACTGGGAAAGCTTTCTCGCTGCTTAATGGATACAACATGGCCAAGGAGAGGAAATTTTCAAGAGGCAATTGGCTCTCTGCTGGAAGCTGAGGGTGCTGGTGTTCCAGTCCTGTCAAGGCATGAGGATTATCTTCCAGCTCTAAAAGAATGTGCCATGTCTGTATGCTTCTCTTTTTCAAATCCTGAGCCATCAGTGCATCTGAGAAAGGCAAGACCATCTATTTTGTCTGGAAGGGAAGAGGTATGTTTCAGAGCTCAGTGTGATGGTTCCACAGAAAAATTGAGTAGAAAAGAGAAGGGCAGCCTAATCATGGGTCTCCTCAGGGGAAAGAGCTTAGCATCATGTTCCAGCACTTAAAATATATCTGGAGTCAGACTGCTTGGGTTTGAAACCTAGTCCAGTAGATATTACAACCATGTGCTAGTTACACGTCGATGGAGTTATAACAATGCAGTCGATCCTCATCTGTCAGACATTTAGTCTGCATGTTCATGCAGTGAGGTAGGCGTTGTGGGCATACCAAGGTGAATAAAACTTGTGTATAACCAAGTAAATAAATAAAGATGTGGTATGAGCAGTGGCTTAATGGGAATTAATAAAGGAAGTATTAAGGAAATGTAGAGATAGGATCAATTCCCTGTTAGTTCTTTCAGCATTTTCCTGAGAACGTCCTGGTCTTAAACCCTAGTTGATACTTGTGATACATTAGGAGGAAAGGACTACGGGGTAAGTCCCAAGGCGTAAGGACCAAATTGTCCACTGTGCTCAGTTAGGACGCCACTCTGCATAGTTTGGTGGTTAACAGCCCAGTTTCTGGAGCCAGACTGCCTAGATACAAGGCCCAGTTTCCCACTACCAGCTCTGTGACTTTGGGAATGTTACCTAATCTCTCTGTTCTGGTTTCCTTCATATAGAAAATGAGGATAATAATAGTGCTTTCTAGCATTGCTAAGAGGATTAAATAAGCAAATATTTCACAAACATCAGAACAGTGTCGGGAATATAATATGCTCTATGTCTATATTTAATAAATGACTGAATCATCATCTCTAAATGTCCCACACCAGACACATACTAATGGATAAGCGTGATGATTAACAATCAGTGGTTGAATGAATGAGTGAAAAGTAAATGATCTTTGAAAATATGAAGAAATTATTTGAAAACAGCTAATTTGATAGAATTATTTCAATTGCTGCTTTCCTGTGTAATAACTTAATGTTCCAACTCCATTAATATAAAGTCCAAATCTTAGGGTATGGTATATTAATAAGAAAAGGATAGGATTTACGGCAGTAATATGTAAACCCCAAATCTCAGTGGCTTAGAAACAAGAATGTATTTCTTTCCTAGCAAAGTCTGATGAAAGAGTTCTCATCCATTTGGTCACTGAGAAATTTACGCAGCTGATCTTGTGATGGTAACATCTCATGTCACCATGATGGGAGAAGAGAAGAACAGAGAAGAGACTCTTAATTGTCATGGCTTGGGTGTGACAAATGTCATTTCTGCTCATAGGCTATCCCTCAACACTAGTCATAGTTCCCCAATGCAGCTGATGGGGGGAGGCTGGCAGGTGTACGGGCTCACACGGAAATGCACACAGTGAGCAGCTGTCTTCTCCACATGCGGCATTCAAGACCCTCAGAATCTGATTGCAACTGTTCCCACCTTGTCTTTCAAATTAAATGAGGACTTGAGGTCTCATAAGACTGTGGCAATCTCTTGATGTATACGACAGACTCTCATCCCAAGGAAGTCTGGTAGTAGCCCCAAAGAGAGTTTCTCTAGATTCCTATTAGGTTCTGTGTGGAAGACAAAGAAATACAGGATGAGGTTCCGGCTCTCGAGGAGCTTACAACATACTTAAGGCAATGTGAGAAGACAGTTAAGATGCTAGGGCAGTGTTGAATCAACTGCGTCTGAGTGCTTGAGATTTGAATCAGACAGACCTGGGCCCCAAAGTCCACTACTTGTATTATCTTAAGGAAGCCACTTAACCTGTAACAGTATCTATGCAGATACATACTGTTAGTGTACACACACACACACCTTAATAACTCAGTAAGTAGTAACTGTTATTGCGGTTTTTATTTTTGTGTAACAAAATATCCTTGATGTGAAATAGAGTTTTTTTAAGGCATGCAATGAAATAAGATATTATCCCAGTTATTCTTTTTAAACACCTGTTGAAATCAGACCCAAAGCAAAGGGAAATGTGTTACCCACCTAGTCTGAAAGAATTCTTCTAGATCTGGTCAGGTTCTAAGCTTAAACTTAGATCTTTCCTGCTGCATTTCAGGGGGAAACATGACCACAAAACCAACAAGATTGCAGTAGCAATTGGTAGCAGTACCTGCAAAGGTGAATGGCCCTAGAGGGTATGCCTCACCCAGCTGCCCACTGGTATCCCACAGTACCTGCAGGACCCCCTCAGAGCCACACAGTTGGGATTAAAGGTGTGGTTGGGAAAGGAAAATAGGAAAGTCTCCAGTGCATTTTCTCTTTCAGCAAATGCCTCTCCACTTTCCAGTCTCCTCATCCTGGATTATGGGGGACTTCCTTTTCCCAAGTCGATTGCTGACACTTTCCAAATCACAGTTTACTGAACTACTTAAAAACTTATAAAATGGGGATTATTACTTTCTTGGCCCTTTAGGTGATTCTGATTCCCAAAGTCAATTTAGAATAGCAGAAGTATCATCTGCTTTCCCAAGCCCTGCCCATTGCAGATCAGCGGCCCTGGGAACTTATGGAGGGTGTTGACAGATGTCCCATAGATATCCTCATCTGTGATAAAGGGGTGTGGGTGAGTGGAGCTCCCACTATGCTGATCTCCACAAACATCAGTGGATCCCTTTTTATTCTGCAAACATTCTCCACTGTTATGAATAAGAATATCCTCTCACCATCCCTCTTAGAGCACAGGAGCAAATAAAAAGGAAGGATCCCATAATTTTAACTGCATAAAGCTGTCCTGGGCTCTGTTCATCAGAGTATCCAATTCTGCTGAATAATTCTCCATAGGCACGGATGATAAAAGGGGGTTATTGCCCATCTGTTTGTCCTCTTGGCTTTTGTCCAGCCCTTATTGTCTTTTTCAAGCTGGATCCATCTGATTGCTTTAATGACGCAGGAAAGCATCACCAAACACGAGCACATTCCCAGGCTCTGGGAGCCTCTCACCACACTGAGGCAGAGTGACACAGCGACTTTGCCATAGAGTATTTCAGCAAACTGGGGCTGGAGGACGATACTTAAGGTCAAGGCCGTGACATCTGTGGGTGGGAAAGGGCCAACAAAGATCATTTCATCTTCTGCTGCACACATGCAATCTATTCACCATCAGGCCTCAGGATCTCGACGGCGCAGCCAAGAAAGCAGAGAGAAGAGCTTTCATCTCTGCTGTCAGGGTTGCTGTTTATATTATTTTGCCTTGTTTTTTTTTCCCCCCTACAAATTAATATAAAGCTTTTTCAGTCTTAGGCAAAACTTTGACAGGGCCTTTGTTTCAAGAAGACATTTGAATGGGAGTTGGGCAAGGAGGAAGAGGGACTGAAGCATTATTGTTCCTGGCCTCCAGGTTGTAGAATTCATAGCCAATTTTTTTTTAGGGAAATGGACTTTGTTTCCAAGTTTTAGAGACTTAATCAGAAAATAGAATATTTTTATATCACACCACTTCCACGTAAACCCCATGTGAAAAAGCCCATCCATAACTCCCTCTAAACTTTTATTCTTTTCTATTTTATAGCAGAATTGCATAGTTTATGAACTCCAGAGTTTACATTAGAATCAAAACATTTTCATTGGTGAAAATTGCCTTTTGTTTATTTTGTGACTTTTTATGAACCCTATTATAAAATGGCAGTTGTAGCTGTACTTAAATACTTTCAACTCACACTCTCAGATCTGATAGGAAGTATGATGGTCAGAGAGCCACCACCGTGTCAGAGGGCCTGGGTTCAATTCTAGACTTTGAAACTAACCGAGAAATCTCCGTTACATCTCAGGGCTTCGTTTTCCTCCCCTGTAAAATGATACAGTTGGACAAGATTGTTTCTGAAGTCTTTTCTCGCTCTGAAAGTCTCTTTTCCTTGAGGGTATTTGATTCAAGTGGCATTTGCACTATGTATTAACAGTTTCTGTGTATTGATTTTGTGGCTACTCTATTAAATGGAAACATGCTTATCTTTGTCTTCAGAAGCATAATGGAGGCTAACATGGAGAAGGTGACATGACCTTCACCCTTCAAAGGCACATTATCCTGAGCAACTTTTGGACTGTGCTCCTAATCTATTTGTGATTATGTCTCTTCTTTGACGAAGGACATGGTAATAAGAAATTTAGAAAGAAGATGCCTGTTATATTTTCATACTCCCCCACTTTCATTTAAAAATGCAGGGCTATCATGCACTTGTTTCGTAATTTACCGTTAATCTCTGTGACACTGCCGTGATTGGGATTTCAGAACATTTTTGAAAGGTGCATTGTCTCGTACCGCTTTTGTACCGTGAATTGCATTTTGCTGCTATCCACTTTCAAGGTTGCTGAAGCACACTCATAATGGGTTATCATGATCCCAGATAAAAGCAACCCCGCAACACCAGGTTACACATCTGAGCTTTCCTTACAGAGGTCTGATTTTATTTTTCAGACTCAAAGAACTGGCTTTGTCCTGTACTCGTTCAGGGTCTAAGAGAAAAATAGAATGAACTATTAAGATCTAGCCTCAGAATTCAGCTTCTCTGAAGTCCTGGGTAGTGATGCGATGTTAGCATTAACATTTCCAAGGACACAGGGGAGGGGGACGGTAATTGACATCTATTAAGTCCCTTCTGTCATATATTCCAGATGCCATATTAGGTACAGTAGGTATGTTATCAACTTTTTCCCAACTAATCCTTCAGCATTTCCTCAGCAATCTTTGAGGTAGGCAGTATTATGGCCAAGCTACAGATTTCGGACATTCCAGAATACAGCACAACCACAAAATAGAGAAGCTCGACTTGAACCCAGGTCTATTTGTTTACCAAACCCACATGGTGAGTTTGTGACTGCTTTTTCCTTTTTTTTACTTTTAATCTGTTTGCTCTGTGTACATGATCAATTTCTTACATTAATTCTTGCAATACGTAATACCTTTTTTTTTTTTTCATTTTCTGCCATGCAATCTTCAGCAACTATATTTATTGGATTTTGGTGTTCCCCCGCTTGCCCTATCATCAGGAGGACCAAAGTTCTGCAAACATTTTTAGATGTGGCATGGGGTCTTTGCTAAGCCAACCACAAAGGAGCCTATGGTTCATGAATCTGGAAGTCCTTCCCTGGTGTAGAATCATCTATTTGCCTTGCCCTTCTCGTCAAATAAGGGGATGTACTTCTTAGGGATAAAGAGTTGCTGGTGGAGAATGACTACTGGAGTCTTGTGAACACTTGAATCAGTTTAAGAACATAATTTTTATTATCTTCATAAAGGAGCTGAGATTTCAGAAATGTTTATTTCATCATGCATACAATTGTATATATGTATAAAAATTGAAAATAGAGATTGTGAAAAATCCCAAGTGACCTAGACTCCATGAAAGTTACTTGCAAATGCTAGGTAGAGGAAAGTCAACACGAAAGGCTCTAAGCTGCATGCAGGTTGAAAACACTGAAGGTCACACACAAGTCATTTTACCAGATTTGAACATCAGCACGAACCTCCATCCTCAGCAATCCTTATGGCAGGATGCCCATGGGGAGAGATAGTTAGACTTGCCTAAGGAAACATCCTTGGTTTATGTCATCAATACTGAGATTTAATCTTCCTTTTATTCAATTAACAGACGCTTTCGTTGTAAGACAGGGAGTCCTGAGAAACACCTCCTTGCCAGAAATGAACAATTTTTAATTCTTAGCAAGATCTCATGTTTCCAGAGCAAGGAATTCTTTGCAGGTTTTTTATTTTTTAATTTTATTTTTTATCACGTTGTGTTCAAGTACTAGAGCACTTTTCAGGATCCTGTCGTTGCTTGTCACACCTCAGATAGACAGCGACCTTCTGTCATCTGAAGTCATTTTAACGGTTCACTAGTTGGAAGTTATTCTTATGAATTTAATACATTTTATTTTTCTTCCTAGCAGTCTCTAGTGATGTGGGTTGTGTAGAATGGAATTGTTGGCATTCACATTCAAGTAATTACCCACATGAAATGCTCACTTCTTGCTGTTTCTCTTGGAGTAGATAATAATAAATTGACCATAAAAATAAAAAAAAAGATATAAAGGAAAACTGCCAGATCTGCTTAAATCCAAATTCCTATTGGTACTCTGATACTGGAATATTCTGTTCATTGTGCTAAGAACAAGAAATCCTGACCTTGAAAATATTTTGAAGGTAGTTTTATTGACAAAGTATCTCACAGCAAAGGTCCTAGCTCACATACAAGAATCAGAAGCCTGCTCAAGGATTAAATAAATTACGCCGCATCCTTTGTTTCGCCACATGCAATTCAGAGAGAAAGACAGACAATCTGCCTCAGTAGCTGGGAACCCTGTCTGCACATTCCAGCCCCCTTGAGGTCGGTTTGAAACCTACCATTGCCCAGGCGCTCCCTGCACCTAAGGTTTTGGTTTCATTTATCTGGGGGGGAGGCCCATGCTTTTTATTTCTAAAAGCTTCCCAGGTGAGTCGAATGTGAAGCAAGGCTCCAGCACCCCTGTAACTCCTGGCAACTCTTGTCAACAGAGTTGGGTCAGACATGGGAGCCGGAGGAAGGAGGGGAAGAGAGGCGAGGACAGGAAATGGTAGTTGGGTTTGAGCTCACCAACAATCGCTGGAAATTATTATTATTTTGTCTTTCTCCTCCATGGCAGTGACGTAGCACAGCAGAAAGATCCCGACTTTGGCTTTGACCAAGCGACCAGATTTCTGATGGCAGGGATTTCGGATTCAAAGCCTCAGAGGCAAGTTCATTAGAGTTGCGGCTTGCCTGTTATTTTATTTTTTATGTTAGTAAGTGGGATGCGAGTGAGGCCATTTTCAAGCTCTCTAGAGTTGAGATTCAGAAGTCAAAAATAAAAAGTATATACAACTTTTATCCCCATCCTCTCTTTCCTCCATTCCGCATTCCCCACCATGGCCCACAATGAGTGGGTGTCTCCACTTTTGCTCCATTTTTAAAAACGTCTATCGTCACTCCTTCTTCCTCCCTGCTCCTTCAATATTCTCATCCTGGGTGAGAAAATGGCTGTTAGAAAATTTTTAAACAAACAAGCAAACCGAAAGACACCCAGCTGGTGTGGCTCAGTGGTTGAGTATTGACCCATGCACCAAGAAGTCGCCGGTTTGATTCCCGGTCAGGGCACATGCCCAGGTTGTGGGCCCGATCCCCAGTGGGGGGCATGCAGGAGGCGGCCAATCAATGTTCTCTCTCATTGATGTTTCCATCTCCCTCCCTCTCCCTTCCTCTCTCTCTAAAATCAATAAAAGAAATTATAAAAAAAAAAAGAAGAATAGAAAATGGTGTGTCTTGTCCCGCAGTGGATCCGTGATGCTCTTCTGCCAGAAGATCCTTCTTCAATCCCAGTTCAGTCTGCGCACCTGCCCTTCCTACTGCAAGTTCACGGGACTATTTCTCCAGTGTTCTCTTCTGTTCAAGGCCTCTGGCCCAGCTGATACATTTTCTTGCCTAATTCTGAGCAAATTACCTGGGGGAAACTGGTGTTCCTGTCTACACGTTTGGGTCCCTGGAGAATTAGGGACTCTAAAACAACACATGATCCGAAGAGCAAATTCCAAACCTGCCTCATGCAAAATATGAATAAAGTAGGGATAATGATGTCTGCTTACAGGTTGTTCTGGATATCACAACAAAGTAGCTGGCATACATTGTCACATTCCAACTCTGTTGTTGTTGTTGTTAATTCTCACCCGAGGATATTTTTCCATTGATTTTTAGATAGAGTGGAAGGGAGGGAGGGAAAGAGAGAGAGAGAGACATCGATTGGTTGCCACCCGCATGACCCTGACTGGGCCTGAGGATCGAATCTGCAGCCCAGGTATGTGCCTTTGACCGGGAATCGAATCCATGACCCTTTGGTCCGTGGGCCGACGGCTCTAACTGCTGAGCCAAACCAGCCAGGGCCCATTCCACCTTTTGACATCTGTCTCCCCCCATTCCCTAAGGGCAAGGATCTCACCCAGACTGTTAGTAGTATTTAAGATCTCAGGTTTGGAACATATGGGATATATTCTTATAATTAAAAAAAAAAAAGTAATTTAGTTTCTTTAAATTACTCAGGAATCTTTTATAATTTTTAAACTATATTCATATAATTTATTATTGACAAAATATTGAGGTTCCTGAATTTGGAAATAGAAACTTTCACGGTAGACTGTAGGGCTACATTTATGTTGATGAAATCTGGATTGCATTAGGAACATCAACATTTGTTTCATGAAAGCTCTGCACCTCCCCACAGACTTTTTTTTTTTTTTTTTTTTGAGAAATTGTAGGTTCACAGCAGAATTGAGAACAGAGAGTTCCCATGTAACCCCTGTCCCACACATGCATAGGCTCCCTCACTATCTGTATGTTGCATCACAGATGTATACTTGTTATAATAGGTGATCTTACACCGACACATTATTATCATCCAAAGTCCATATTTTACATAATCAGGGACCCACCCATCATGTTATACATCCTATGGGTTTTGACAAATGTAAAATGACATGTATCCACCATTATCATATCGTACAAAGTAGTTTTACTCCGCCCCCCCAATCCTATGTGCTCCCCATATTCATGCTTCCCTTCCAATAACCCCTGGCAACGACGGAAAGTTTTACTGTCTCTGTAGTTTTGCCTCTTCCAGAATGTCATATATTTGGAATCATACAGGATGTAGCCTTTTCAGATTGGCCTATTTCACTTAGTAAGAAGCATTTGAGATGCCTTCGTGTGTTTTCATGGTTTGACAGCCCATTTCTTTTTAGCTCTGAATAATATTCCATTTCTGGATATACTGTGGTTTATATATCCAGTCAAGTACTGAACTACATTATAGTTGCTTCCATGTTTTGGCAGTTATGGAAAAGCTGCTATAAATTTCTGTGTGCAGGTTTTTGTTTGGACATAAGTTTTCAATTCATTTGGGTAAATACCAACGAGCACAATGGCTGGATCATAAAAACTCTATTTTTTGTTGTGTCAAAATTAACTGTTACTGCCATTTACAGCATGATAGATTAAATCTACTTTAGAAGCAAAACAGAACTTTCAATCAGAGAGACTTAACACTAAATTAGGATGCTGCACCAAACAGTTGGTTATTTTGAACAATATGGATGTCATAATTCTAAACACTTTTGGTGTATTGAATAGTACGCCTCATGCTTCCAGTGAAGAAATTTATTGTTCCGTATCTGCTATCATGATTTTCAAGTGTCCCACCTCAAACTATGCCCTACTAATGCTATGCCTGCTTGAACCCCACTTTGAAGATGAGTAGCCTGAGCCGTGGCCAGTGTGGCTCAGCTTGTTCCAGGCTATGTTATCTGGAATTCTATTCAATGGATCAATATACAGTTCTGACCAATGAGCAGAACTCATTTCCTTCATTTAAAGATAAGCATGCCTGTACCTGCTAAGTGCACCCTCACCCCAGGCAAAGAGAGTTCCCTTCCTCTCGTGAAAATATTATCACAGGACACCATCCTCATTGCTTAACACAACAGTGTATTCTCAACTTGAGTCTTTGTAGAAGATGAGTTTGTGCTTGTAAATGTTTAACAACCAGGTCTAAGGTAGAGGACCCTGATTTCTAGCATTTGTCAATATACGTAGTGTAAATATACCCACTATGACCTATCTCATGTTGCCAGTATGAGGCTACTGAACCCAGAGGTGGAAGAGATGTACACAATCAACTCTCAGGAGCCAGTACAAGCCAGCTCCAAACACCAATACACATGATAGTCAACAACTATCCAAGTTCAAGGTCCTTCTTGAAACCCACTTTCAAATGTCAAGATTTCTCTTAAGACTGTAGACCTAAGAAGTACATCTCCCTGTTGATTTTCCTCTCTATAGAATCCCCACAGGAAGCTAATATATATTTGCTAAACTTTCCAACAACCTGCTCTCTGCTCCTGCTATTGAAAATGACCATCCTAGGCATACAGCCCCATCCACTGTCATCCCTTCTAATTCTCTCTGTCTTTAGCTCTGGCCACCTCTCCCCACTCCATTGCTGCCCCCGCTTCTCGTAGTCCACAAATATTTCCCAAGAATTTTTGTTTTATTGTGAACTGTCCTTCATTTTTTGGTCACTAATTTCTCCAGAATTATCTAAATCTGAAAGTAATCTGTCTCTCCCGATCCCAGTATGTAGCTTTGTCCAAGGAAATGAATGACATTTGTGCTATTCACCTTATACGGTAAAGAGAAGGAATCGAGAACTCCTTTCTCCCTGCTGCCTTTTCTTGGCTGCTGTTACATTAATATTTCTAAAAACAAACTTATTTCCTGTAGTACCTCTTTCTAAAAAGATGATTTCTCTCTGTCCTTGTTGCTTTCATCCGCTGATTTCCAGGAAAGGCACCAAACTTTCCTGATGACTTAAGTATCTGGTCCACAAATTATTTCTCTCCCTTTCCCTTGTCACTATGAATTTCAACAGCCACTTAATTTTGTAAGCACATTTCTGGCTGGCTTATCACCCTCATGTATTATTTATTCTAGTGAAAATGAAGTATCTGTTTTTCTCATGTACACATTTTATTGGCTTTTATCTCTGTAGATATGGTGGTTATCCTCCATTTGGCTACTACCCCAATCCATTTTCTACCTCAAGCTGTGCTCCAGGGAGCTGTCCCTACTCACTGGGTCACCTAGCTCCCTAGTCCCTTTGCTTCTCATTGTGATCAGCTGATGGCAATCACAGCAGGAGATGGAAGAGTGGGAGGAGAGAGATTGGGGGCATGTCCCCCTGCTCCCTCCCTACTTCCACATCATGGACCCTGCAGTGGGCGCAACACTCCAGGACCACAGCTCTGTCAGGCTGTCCTTTCTCCAGGGCTCCAATCTCCAGTGACTCCTGGAATACTCTTTTCCGGGTGTGACCTATCACTGTTATGTGTCCATGGGCTCCTATAAATAGTCAATAGTCTTTCCAGAGCTCCACCACACTGTGCCTTATGCTTCCTTCAAGAATCTCCACTACTGTAGGACCACGACTAACATCATTTATCCCATCTGGAATTGCCCCTTCAGCACTCTTTCCATTAGAAAATCCTACCCATCCTTAAGGTCCAGACCAAATGTTGCTTACTATATAAAATAATATTCCCTTGTATCTCCCAATAGAAAGTAGTATCTTGTCTCTCAGAATTCTCAAGGCATGTATCTACAACTCTTTTAATAAATGTACATAATGAACCAAAATAAAAAAAGTCATATCTCTGTCAGATTTGAGAGTAGAATTTGTTTGCTTTCTAAAGTACTTAATTGTTTTTCAAAAAGAACCCCTCAAATATCTGTTGAATGGACAAGTTATTCATGTTACCATGTTTCATTTCTCTACCCCTTATGTTTTGCCTAGCTCATCTCAACTACTAATAAGCATTCCTTTAAGAATTGCCTTTATTCTGCATTTTCTACTTCTTTCCTCTATCTCACCAACTACATTCCACTTCTGTAAACAATCACTTTCATCAAATTGAGTCCTAAGTTTCTTACATTTTTCTTTTGAATTGTTACACTTGCATTTTTGACTGCCAATTTATTATTACCATATGTCGGCATCACTACCTTAACCTCCAAATATCCCAAGTTGATAAAATGATATTGTCCTTAAATACAGCTTCTTAGCCTTATTTCCACACTCCTGACATCTGTATCCTCTCCTATAACACAAAATCAGAAACTCAGAATCATCTTAAAATGCAATTTCTCCTACTTCCTGATCCCACCTCTACAATTTTTTTTTGCATTACAAAAATATTTTCAGTAAGTACTTCAATCACCATAATTTATTCCCCCATTTATTTTTGCCCAAAGTATTACCACATACTAAAAAGAATCTTCATATTTCACATGCTTTCCTCATTACAATATATAGAGCTAGGCTTTTTGAGAGCTAGAATAAGTCTCAGAAGCCAAGTTCAACACTTTTATTTTACAGAAAGAACAATGAGATCAAGAGGGGTCAAAAGACTCAATCTCATGCATCTGGGTAGTGTGGAAAAGCTGGAATGAGAGCTATCTCATGACACCCACTATGACATTTTTTTCTACTATTACAGGATTCAGCCTCTATCTTCCCACCAGACTAGTGTTCATCCTCGCTGACCTATTCATATCATGCTCTTGCTTCTTAACTACTCAAGACTTTCTGTTGTCCAATAGGTAAGTCATTCTGGCATCCAGTTACCTACACTGCAGCCACACACTGTACTTTTAACCCTTTCCCCCCACTGTCCCCTAATTCATCTCTGTGTGTAAAATTATATGCTTATTATATAGCTTGTTCATTTCCAACTACATCTTATGCTTTTCCGCCTCTGTTTATGCCTTTATTCCCTTCCCTGGTCAACACTAAATTACATGATCAATGACATGTTCTCCATTACATTTCTCAATATTCTCTTAGCTGGGTATATTGTCTCCCTTCTTTCTAAGCCTTAATATTTTGAATATGATTTGTTATTGAAACTAATATTCCTTTGTACAATGATCACAAGCATACTTGTCTCTCTGTTTTCCTGTCTCACCTGTATGTGTCTCATAGCACCAGGTCTAGTATTTTGTACAAAGGGAACACTCAGTTAATATTTATAAATTTTAAATTTTATGATAGTCCAAACTTAAGTGCTTCACATACCTGATTATTTATTTTAGCACATAAGTATTTTTGCTTTAAAATCTTAAGATGCCTATCTCACAAATACAGTAGAATATAATGTTGTTGAGTCTAAGGGATGTGGTACCATGAAGTTGTGGTACACAATCTCCCTTCTCCAATGTACAAAAAGAAAAACAAAACAACCCTACCCCAAATTTTCCAGCAGCAGAAAGAAATAAGAAATAATTACAAACTTCAAATAGTGATAACCAGTGAAAGAACAGAAGATTGTGGTGTAATGACCAGTTTGACAACCCTGCTCCTATATCAGAAAGCAGCACTGAGGATATAGAAAACTACAAAAGTCCTGAGAATACTTCTGAATACTCTCTGATTTGACAAGGAGTGGGCTAAAGGGATGAGTAGATATGCCTGGGAAAATCAAGATCAAACATTGCATAAATGATCTACAAACCACATCTGGACCTTGGCAAAAGCAGGAAAGGCCCTTGATTCTATTGCTCCAGCACAGAGAGCTAAGTTGGGGGAATAAGTCAAAGGTCAAAAGAGTGGAATGCATGCCAAGCTGGGTGGAACAGAGTCTAACAAAGGCCATCTGGTGGGATCTCAGCAATAAGAGAGAACTTGGAACCACGGCAAAGACTGCAGTCAGCCTCAGCTGTGCTGCTGTACTTTCCCATTGCCGGCTTCCTGCTCTCTGTGCCCTCTAGTGCAGAAGGAAAGATAAATGACTCCACATAAGGTGGAAATGATGTCAAAGCGAAGTCACACAAACCATATCAGAGAAAAAAATAAGATCTGAACAAGGTTGAGGAAGAAAATAAATGCTTTGAGAACTATGAATATATATTACAGCTCTCCCCCAACCCCAAAGCAAACTATACAAGCCAAGAAAGGCATTGATTTTAATAGTCCAATTTGAAAGAATATATAATCTAAAAAAACAAAGGCAGAAGAAAAAATAAAACTAATAATATAATAAGATAAAAATAAAACAGTACAAATAAAATTAACTAGAAGCAACAAGAAACAGAAAATAATCATGAAGATGAGGATCTATTTAGTTATAGTGAATGAAAGTAGAGACAAGTTTAAAATAATTAGAAAGTCAATACATATGGAAATTATAGTCTATCTACCCTAAAGGTGATTGATATTGGTCAGGTAGAGACTCCAGCAAATAAATAGAATAGAAAATAATCAGAGATATAATACAGGAAAATTACCTATAGTAAATGAATGAATGACTTTTCCAGTCAATATGGCACATCATGTGGCAAAAAAAAAAGTTGATACAGGGCTAGTAATGTACAAATACATTTAGTTATTGAGTAGATCATATTTTAAGTTTCCAGGAAGAAAAAGGAAGTTACATACATGTGGGGAAATCTGACTGACCTCAGAAAAAAATAGTTTTAGAAACACCGTAACAAAATTTCCATTATATCAGGTTAATTTGTTCTTCATATATAAAAATAACAGAAAAGCATTTCCATACATGAAATAACAGGTTCAATGAAACTTGGCAACATGAAACTTTTGAAAAACCTACTTACAGATTAAATGCAACCTATGGAGAGGTGAATCGAAATAAGGAATGCTGAAATTAAGAAAACATGATATTTGAGTGGGAAGTTGAACACTTAACTTATTTAGTTATGACTTTAAGATAATACAAATGGGTAATTATTATTACACAAGATATATTAGAAACCATTCAAAATTAAATATAAAAATAACAAAATCAGAGGTGTAGAGGTTACTAATTACCTCACTTTTCATAGAAATAAGTTAATGATGGTGATTAAAAATTAAAATATGTAAATTAAATATATTCATGCTACCTTCAATTTATTGATGACTTTAATATTTTTATTAAACTTAGAAAATTTTTTTAATATCTATAATCTCATATGATGAAAAGAGTCTGAAGTTCTACAATTCTTATATTTACCTCAGTTGCTTTTTATGTCACAAAATTCCTGTAACGTTAAAATTACTAGTCAATATTTTATTTTATTTTATTTTATTTTATTTTTCTTTATTGATTTTAGAGAGAGGAAGGGAGAGGGAGAGAGAGATAGAAACATCGATGAGAAAGAACATCCATTGGCTGCCCTCCGCATGCCCCCCACTGGGGATCAGGTCCACAGCCTGGGCATGTGCCCTGACCTGGAATCGAAACAGCAACCTCCTGGTGCATGGGTCGACGCTCAACCACTAAGCCACACCAGCCAGGCACTAGCCAATATTTTAAAATAGTAGTACTTAGTGAAGGATTTTGTTTTGAAATATTTGTTGTTGTTTTCTCTCTCATCTGCATATTTCATCGATGCGAGAGAGTCACATCAACTAGTTGCCTCCCACATGACCCCAACTAGGGCAGGACGGAACTGCAAACACAGTAGGCGCCCTTGACCAGATTCAAACCCTCAACTCTTTGGTCTGCGGGCCGACACTCTAACCGCTGAGCCAAACCGGCCAGGGCTCCATAGATCTATATTTTAATTTCAATATGTGTAGAGATTGTTTAAATAATACATATGAAATATAATTCTTCTTCCTAACCTTTACTAATGTGATTATGATCATTATTAATGCTCTACCAGTAGCGGATAACATGCATTGAGGGTGTATGCACTAAATACTTAGCTATAAACACTTTTATGTATTTTATCTCATTGAATAATCAAAATAATCCTATGCAGTAGGTACTATAATCACATTTATTGTACAGATGAGAAATCTGGGGTTCAGTGAATATAAAGAACTTGTTAGTGCTCACAAAGCTAGTTGGTGTTAAAGATGTGATTCCATCATGACCTGCTGAACTCCCAAGTTTAAGTTCTTTACCAAGTTTTGTAATTTTCCACTAGCTACACAATATTGAGTATTTGAATATTACTAAGAATCCTGGATTTTCATGTTATCCTCTCATGGCAATCTGCTTTTTTTAGGTACTCAAAATATATGTCCGGAAGACAAAGCCAGTTAGAGCTTTAGTCTCCAACTCCAATAAAATATCTGGGGAACTATCTTGCTTCTGCAGATGACTCATCTTGCAGAGGCTACTGTGGGTCAAAGTGGCCTCCCTTTCCCTTCTTCCTGAGTCCATCCACTTAATGAGCCAATGCCGAAGATGTGGGAGTCTAGAGGAAATGACCACGCAAGCACAAGGACATCAGAAATTCATGATTTCTCTTCTGCTTTTCCTCATTTCCCCCTTTTTGTTCTGCTTGTTTGGTGACTTTATTTAATATGTTTCATTGTTAAAGATATTTTCTAACACATGAAATAAAGAGCAGGAAGAATTTGACCTTAAGCTGGAGGTTTTCAATGTTTGATTTTGGCAGAATAACCAGGAAGTGTGTTAAGAACAAAAATGCCAACATTGAATGATTGATGAGTTTCTGCAAACTGTTTCAGGGATCATGACAATCCATTTGATTAGGTGATAAGGAAGGAAAACTTCCAGGACTAAAAGAAATGCAAGGAATTTTATCCAAAGGGTGAGGAGTCCAGTTACCTGTTAGTTCATGCATCTCCAGGGTTCTGGGAGGGTGGAATAGACTTTTTAAATTTGTCTGGCACTGATGACATCATGAAAATACTGTATATGCAATTAATAATACTTTAAAATAGGGGAAAAAATAGGTTTCTGTTAACATATAGTTTGAGACAGAAACCCAGAAAGGCATGACATTCATCTGTGTAGAACATTCACGTGAGAGATAAAAGCAGACTTTTACCTTTATGATTAACGAGGAAAATATTTTCCAAATACTACCTTTCCCCCTCAAAAAGGTGACATAAGAAAGAAGAGAGGAAGAAAAACAAGGCAAAAGAGAAAAGTTAGGCTACTCTAGAGAATCAAACATTTTTGAACTGAAAGTCAGAAACCATGTCAAGTAAAGAAAAAAAGAAATGAATTCACATAAATCAGAAAGGATATATCACTGTTAATGAATAAACAAACCCTCTGTCGAGCAAACCAATGAATCCTCCACTATCCCGTATTTCAAGTGAATCGCAAGAGAGTGACGGAAAAAATGATAGCAACCCTTGCAGTTGAAATCTTGTCTTCTCTTTCTTCACGTTACATTCTCTCTCTCTCTCTCTCTCTCTCTCTCTCTCTCTCTCTCTCTCTCTCTCTCCTTAATCCTCACCCAAGGATATTTTTCCATTTATCTTCAGATAGAGTGGGAGGTGGGAAGAGAGAGAGAGAGAGAAACATTGATCGGTTGTCTCCCACAGGATCCTAACCAGGGCCAGGGATGCACCGCAACCCAGGTACGTGTCCTTGACAGGAATTGAACCTGCGACTCTTTGTTCCGTGGGCTGATGCTCTAACCGCTGAGCCAAACCAGCCAGGGCTCTTCATGCTACATTTTCTTATGCTACTCCTCTTGGAATTCCACAGCTCTTTGGAAAGAAGATACTTGCAAACACTGACCCAGCCTTTCCCTGAGTTTCATTGTCTCTCTTTACAGTTTTCCGACATTATTGAACAAACCCATAGATTCCATTCTTATCACCTTTTTATCCACAAGTGAAGTACACCCACCTCCAGCTTCCAGAATCTCACAATCATCAGCATCCATCAGCACCCATCTTCAAAAGCATATCTCAGTTAGTGGGTGGCTGACTTATGGTAGGATGTGGTGATGTATTCATCTCATATACCACTTCTCTGACGATTTTCAAAGACATGTTTACATACGATTAGTAGTCTGATTAGCATCAGTAGAAGCAGCAGCAGCTACATCTTATATACTCTCCCACCCCCACCTCATTTCTGTGACATGTTTCTACTATTTGAGTTATGACCCTATTCGTAAGTTAGCCTCAAATAGGAGATTATGGGTTTCTTCTTTTTTATTTTTTCCAGTGGGCTAACGCCAGCAGGGAATCCTCATTAAAATTCCCCATAAAGCCCATTTGTTTGCTATTTCCCTTCCCCCAGCTCCCATATCCCTCCTACCCTGCTGTGAACTCTCACAGAGCAGAGGAATGACCCGTGGAAATCTCAGTGCCACATCGAGGTGCACAACCCAGGGAAACATTTCAAGCTGCTCCTGTCTGTCAAATAAAGATGACAAATATTTACCGTTCTTTGGACACCCCTCCAGGTACTTTTATATTCACGATTTTATTTTATTCTGTATTTTAGGAAACAAGATTTCTTTCCTCATGAACAGGTGCAAATACTGCTGACATTTATAACACTCCTCAAAGACGAGGACTAAGAGAAGCTAGGCTCGCATGATGTTAGTTCTTACCAGAGACTAATATCAGAGGATATTTTTTGAGGTGGTTGTTATTTGTTGTTCGTTATCACATTCTTCCTCTCCATCCCAATGAGACATAACTATGCCAGAGTCATACTTCATATTCATCTATAGGAACATCTGGCCCATGTCTAACATTTAATTTCCACACCATTAGAGTCAAACAATACATGTACATCAGTAGATAATGTAATGCATTATCACGCAAGGCAGAGAGTAGCAATTTATTAGCCTAATTTAAAATAGCCTTCAGCAAAAAAAAATAATGCATCTTAATTCAGAGTTCTGAATGGAATGACATGTTTTCCAGTGAAATTCAGAAGTATATACTCAGAGATGCTTTGGAAAAAGTTTCCTGCATACATTATCTCTGCATTATTCAAGGATGAAATAGCAATTCTGATTTTTATGTTCTAAACCAATTTCATCTATAATAACAGGAAAAGAGATAGCCTTAGGAGAAGAGGAAAAAAGGAATTCCTTGGAATACAAGTAGACCCCACATCTTTATTTCTTAGAAATCACAACTTTAATGTGTAGGTTACTCAGAATTTCTTTGCATATACTTTAAAATCACAGAAAATTGCCTGCATTGAATGTAGCATGAATTTTGCTTCTTCTCTTTAAGGCATTTTAGTGTATTTTAGATTTATATACAAAGGATAGTCTTAGTTTGCCTTTGTGGGAGAATATTATAATTTTTGAAGGGTTTAAATGATATAATTTTAGAAAGTAGCTTAAACTATGCAGCCGGCACAAATTATTGGTATAGTAAAACAGACATATTCAAATATCTTCTCAGTTCTTCCTAAAGAAAATCAAAACAGTGTGTAGTTTCTTGACACAAATACTTGATAGAGAAAGATGTGTAATACTTGTTAACTTTGATAGAAAACATTTCCAATCCCCTGCATGTTATGAATAGAAATAATAGTATATACATATAGCATGTATATAACAAAATAAATTCTAAATTTTATGATACTAAGCAAACCATAGTCATAAGGTACATTGCATCTGACAACACAATCACAAAAGAGATGGGCAAAATTTGTCATCTTGGGGTCCTTGGGTGGTGCTTTATCTGCTTCTGAACATTCTTTCACCAATGATGGAAAAGGTCCACGGCCAGTCCCTGTGATGAGTGCATATACCCTAATTTTCATGAGTTTACAGATGAATGAGGGAAATGAGAAATGCACACATATAATAAGAGTAAATAATATGAAGTGCTAAATGCCAAAAGAAAATTACAAAAAGCATTTTGGGAGAGAGGAATTATTTCCGGTTCTGAGCCAAAAAAAAAAAAAAAACTTAAAAAAGAATTTGCTTTGTGCTAGAATTCAGAGGACAGGTTGGCATATCCTGGAAATGTTCTGTGACACAGCGCAGAAGGCAAGATGCTGATCCTTTAAGAGAGTTAGTGAAACAGTAAATCAGTCCTGGTGTGCCAGAATTAATATGGACCACCCTGCCCCCCCAAGTCTCCACATAAGATTCACCGGTTAGGTTAAAAACATTTGCTCCTGTTCAGCTGTTGAGGTCTTCTAGTTGAGATGTATAATATGACTAGTATTTTGTTCCCTCTATTCCACTCTTACATTGCCATACGTGATCAGCTTGGTTCAGTGCTCCTACCACCTGCCCTGTGACCGGCGTGGTGCTAACGCGGGAAACATCCAGGACGGTGATGTTTCGCTCTAACCCCCGATGGAACTACCTCCAGGGAACCCGGACATCTCATTGTGGGAATTTCCAAAATCTGTTATGCTTGATAGTCTTCGAATCAGTTTTTGCTCCCATTACTTCACTGTACCCCAGAAGGCTTGAATTGATCACAAATCTAGGAAATTTGCCAACAGCTTGGAACACCTATTCGAATATGTCTTATCCCACACCCAAACCTTGACACAGGCTAATATGCAAAGGAGGTTCCCCAGTCTTCCAATGTTCTCTAAAGCTGGGTGTGTATAGTAACATTGAGTTTCATCTTTCAGTCATATATTATAATAAATGTAATACAGTAAAATAAATTAAAAACAAGGGTAAAATTTGGAAAGTTAAAACCCACCTCCCCAATCTGCATTCCCCAGCCCTGGCCTTGTTTTCCATAGGTAATTACATTTTAAATGTCTCCAACTTTAGTTCTTATAATGATTAACACTATAAATACTAAGCTTTCGATCTCTTATATAGACGCCATTCTAGAAAGAAGAGAAATTTAGTTCACTTACTAGTCTTCTCCTTGCTTCATTTCAATTTATATTATTATTTTTCAGTTCTTCAAGAGATTAAATTAACAATTTTAAATGATATTGATTCTTTAATTTCAAAATTATCTTCACTATATAAGGTTCTTTATTTTGTTCGATAAATGTTTATTGACTACCCACTTTGACCAAATGCTCTGATAGATCCTGGCGATAAAATGATATGTAAAAACAGACATAAACACTGTCATCTTGAAAATCACTGTATAATGGAAAAGGGAAAATCAGTTAATAATAACAAATAAATCGCCATGACAATGCTGCCCAGAAGTTCATAGAGTTATGAAAGTTTATGTTACAGAGGTCAAAGATGGCTTCTCAGAAGAGGTTACCTTGATAGAAGATCTGAAAAAATGAGTAGGATTTAACTATGCGGAAAGTGGTAATGAGAGCATTCCAGGAAGAGGAATAGCTCACGCAAAGGCCTTGTGGCAGAAAAGTCATGGTGAGTGTAAAATGAAAGAAGCCAGTGGGACTCAGATGGAGGGATCTGGGAAGAGCAAAGAGGTAAGACAGAAAAGATAGGCTGGCCATGCAGGGATTCTCAGGCTTTACTAAGGGATTTCGCCTTTATCCTGAGAGCAAGGGGAAGACACTTACTGGTTTTTAAGCAGAGTTCAATCGTGAGCAGAACAGTTTTGAAAACTTTACCCTGACTATAGTTTAGTGAAGATGAATTAATGAACTGGAATATTATTATTTTTTTCCTACTGATCTTTTACTTCTGTCTTAAACTTGCTTTTAAAGTTTCCAAGATTTTATTATTTTCTTTTACTTTATTACTATGCAGGAGCCATCAGTGTTTTCCCTATAGGTTTAATGTGAATGTTTAAACCTTGAAAATATCTACCACCCTATGACCCAGCAATCCCACTCTTGGGTATTTGCCCGTACACAAATGCGTGCACACAGATACCAAAACACTGTGAAGAAGGTTCACAGCAACTTAATTCATAATAGCCAAGGAACAAAAAGAACTCACATGTCCAAAAGGAGAATGGCTAAATCATGGTATAGAAATGAAGTGATATATTAAATATTACCCAGCAATGAAAAGAGAATGAACTACTGGCAAATAGAATGATAAAAATGACTCTTACAGCAAAAGAATCCAGGCACAAAATAATACACACCATAGAATTACATTTAGAAGTTCAAGAACTGACAAAATAATGAATGGAGATGGAAATGGGAATGGTGCTTACCATTTGGAGGTGGGGGAGGGGTATGACTGGGAAGAGGCAACTTCTGGGAGACTGGAAATGTTTTTTAATCTGGATAGTCCTTACTTGGGTGTATGCATCTTTAAAAATTCATCAAACCTTATAAAGATTAGTGAATTTGGTGCTCATTAGTCTATAGATATTCTTCAATAAAAATGTAAAAAAAAAAAAACCCAGCAGCATTTATGATACTATAATATTACAAATACTCCAGATTCAAGGGACACATCTGGCACATATTCACATGTACCCTTCTAAAGAGACTATTCCCAGAGTGAAGGTCAAACTGATTCTTTTTATCTTATATTCTGCAGTTTTCTCAAAATCATGCCTGCCATATGGACAGTGTGCTTTCAAAGTCCTTACAGGTCAGAAAATGTCTGCATTTCACTTCCATTTGTTTGGCTCTAAGTCGTTTTCCTTCAGAACACTGAAGGAATTGTCCCATTGTTTTCAATGGATATCATGTTGTTAATGAAAAGTCTCAGGTCAATCTGATTTTTATAACTTTTAAAATTTCCTTTGAAAGTTTTCAGGAGCTTTCCTTTACACTTGGAGTTCCGAAATTTTACCATAATGGTGTGGCTATTGTATCCGATTTCTATTGCTGCTGAACACATTATCATATACTTAGCACTTTAAAACCAGCTCATTATATACACGTCTAGGAAAGACTTAGCTAAGTCCTCTGCTCTGGGGCTCACAAGGCTAAAGTCTGGGTATTTGCTGGACTGCATTCTCCTGTGGAGACCGGACTAAGCAAGGATTTGCTTCCATGATCCCTCAGTTATTGGCAAGATTCATTTTCTTGAAGCTGCAGAATTCACGGCAGCTTGCTTCTTCAAAAGCAGCTACAAGAAGAGAGAGTTTCTCCTTCAAGTCTCTGAGCTCAGGGAAATTCTAAGCCCTCTTTTAAAGGGCTCACTTGATTAGGTCAAGCAACCTTAGGACAGTCTCCCTATTGATTAACTCAAAGTGAGACTGATTATGGACCTTAACTGTATCAGCCAAATGCCTTCATCTTTACCTTATCAAGTGATCTGGCATGAGAATAACATCTACCATAGTCTGAGGTCCTGTCCCACCCTCAAGGGGAGAGTATGTGAAGCATGTACAGAAAGGACTCGGATCGTGGGAGCCATCCTAAACTTCTACAGATTTTTAAAAATTACTATTTTTTATTCTTTCTGACACTCATATCCATATCCTCAAAATTCTGCATAAACTGAGCTCAAAATATTTGTTGAACAAACAATACCATGACTTTGTGGCCCCCTTTAAATCTGACGATATAAATCTTTCTTCTGCTAAGAGCAATTTTCCTCTTATATCTTTAACAATGTTTTCTTTCTTTCCGAACACTTTATTTAATGTATTTTTAATAAATATTATCCATGTCTCAATGTTTTCTCTCATGTTTTTTATCTCGTTGTCATTTTGCTTTATATCCTTAGACCTAAGTGCATGGTGGGATAAATGCCTACGAATTCTTCAGACCACCAACTTTAAAAACTTGTGTCCAAGTTATTCAGTTATCCTACTCAGTATTTTATTTTGACAACCATATGCATCATTTCCAAGAAGTGTTTGTAGTTCTTTTATCCTGTTCAATTTTGGATAAGATAGCTTCTCAAATCTAAGAATACTGCAATCATAAATTTTAAGTTCTCTTTCCCTGAATTACCTACCTGCTTCTTTCCAGATCAATTACTCTTTAAAAAAAAAGAAGTTTCTTTTGTTGATTTTATAAACCCCCTTGTTGCAGATTTTACTCAAATGTCTAGTGACCTTTGGTTATCCATTCATATTTGTTAGTGAACCGCTGAGTAGTTCTGATGTAGTGAAGAGTCCATACCTTTGATTCTACCTCTAATGTGCCGTGTTCTCTTCCATCTTCCTGCCTTGGCTCACACTGTTCCTGGACCTGTTTCTGTAAGGCCTTCTTGGTCCCAACATTCACAAACACCTCCCATCTCTTAAGGCAAGAGCACACAGTTTAGAACTTAATATTAGTTGAACATATGTTAGCAGGTTACTGGAATGGTTTTCCTCAGCATCTATGTGGTCTGGTTTCCCATTAGCCTCCCTTGAAAGGGTGGGTTGATTTCAGGCTTTGTGTGCGTGGGTAAGCGGTACATTGTGGCTTGACTGACTTTAGTTGTACATCAAAAGAGGACAGATAATTAGTTCAGGAGTCAGCCAATACAAGTTACTCTGAGGACACGTTATTACTACCCTTCTTGGTCAGACCTGCCTTTCTTTTAAAATGTCTTATCTGTTGGAAGGTTCACATTAGTCTTTGCTCTACTTCTTCTTCATGTACCAGCACATACACCACAGTCCCTAATTTGTTTCTGGCAGACTGTTTCATTTTCTTAAATGGCAGCTTCCTGGGCGTATTCATAGGATGGACATGACTGTAAGTTATGCTGTATGTGTGGAAGTGGGGCTACGGGTATCAAGACATTACTGGCCCAGTTGTTTAAGAGAGAGTATGTTAAATTAATTCCCTGATAACTACCACACAGCTTACTTCTGCTCACACTACTTGACAATTTTGAGCATGGAGCCTTTCCCTTCTTTGCCAGAAGGAAGGGTTCCCACTTCCATTGCAGCCTTCTGTGCATTATCTAGCTCCGTTATGATGGTATATCCATTATTATTATTCCTTCTCCTTCCCATCTTTAGGGCGGATGCTAGATCATAAAATGCTTTATTGATGGGGATGAAACTTGAAGCAAAGCAAGATCTGTTGTCCCTTTAATCAATATTTGAATATCTAGTTTGCAAACCTTAGTAGGCCTTGAGGAAGAGCAAAAGAAGAAAAATAGTCTCTTCATCCCAGGACCTTAGCATCTAGTAGTATTTAAATAATAGTGGAGGGGTAAGGACATTAAAAGGCAGGCAGAAATAAATGAGCATGTCATGAATGATACAGAACTAAAGCTATGAACTGACTATGTCAGAACACACTGGCATGTGAGTGATGGGCCATGCCAATGAGGGGCTTCCAGAACCTCATTTCCAAGCTGTAGGTGGGAGCAAAGTTGCTAAACCTAAGGGACTACTAGCTCAAGAAAGTAATGTCCCACAGTGATGGAGCTAATGCTGAAATAGATGAGATGGAGCTTCTGGTTATTCCCAGGTGCTGCCTTGTGCCTCTCTGTAAGCTGCCATATATCACCCAGGATGTATTAGTTTTCTATTGCTGTGCAATAAATTGCTAAAAACCCAGTATCTTAAGACAACACAAATGTATTACATCGCAGTCTCCAAGGTCAGTAGTCTGGGCACAGAATGGCTAGTTTCTCAGTTCGGGTCTGGTAAGTCTGAAATGAAGGTGTCAAACAGATTTGGTGGCTTTGGGGAAAAATTCACTTCCAAGTTTATTCTTGTTGTTGGCACAGTTCAGTTTCTTGCAGTGGTAGGACCGAGGTCCCTCTTACTTTGCTGGCTGTTAGCTGGGGGCCACCCTCAGCTCCTAGAGGTCACCACATTCCTTGCCACGTGGCCTCCTCCCTATGGAAGCTACCAGAGGCAAATCAAATTCTCTCATGCTTCATATCCTTACCCTATTTGTCTTCATCTTCTGGTCCCAAATTTAAAGAACTCATGTGGTTAAGTCAGACCCACTAAAATAATTTCCCTTTCGGATAACTCACAGTCAAATCAGTAGCAATCAAAATTATATTTGCAACATCACTTTACCATATAACTTTATGGGAGAGATGCCTTCTCCTATTCTAGGGCTACTCTCACAGTTAAGAGGAAGAAATTAAACATGAATGTGGACTCTTGGGATCATCTTAGAATTCTGCCTACTATACCAGGTCTCAGAAACTACATTGTCCATGACACCACTAGTAACA
Organism: Tadarida brasiliensis; assembly: GCA_030848825.1. NCBI lineage: Eukaryota > Metazoa > Chordata > Mammalia > Chiroptera > Molossidae > Tadarida > Tadarida brasiliensis. Next base: position 80,559,843 of record CM061264.1, read on the forward strand.
AGGAAAAAAAATACATCAAATGCTGACTTTTTCTTTCTCTTCCCTTTCTGCATTCATATCTACCCTTATTAATTTCACCCATGCATAACCAAACTCCTCTGAAAAGAGATGAACAGGAAACTATTATGGGTAGAGAACTTTGACTTTAGACTTTGTATTGAGGTCTATTTTTCTAGGCTCACTGAATGTAATATAGAGACTTCTAGAAATAAATCCTTTATCTTTTCTGTCATTAACCCAAGGATCAATTAGAAACCTCTGATTCTCCCACTCAGAAAAGGGAAATGAGTCAAATTTACATTTATAAAATGTCTACTATAAGCTAGGTACTATGCTTTATATATTTATATATAAGTTCACATATCATTCTTCCAGAATCTTTGAGTATTATTATCTTCACTTTATGAATAAAAAACCGAGGAGGGAAAATCCCTTGCTCAGGGCCACACAACTGAAGTGTAGAAGCTAGGATTTTAATCTAGACTGAGGACTTTTACAGATATTAGTGCAAGCCCTGGGATGCAAGCAAATAAAAAAAGACGCCTCTCTCTATTAGCAGATGTGAGACAGTCATGAGGATGCTCAGGTTGCTTTACCTAGTGTCATAGCAAAGCTGTGTTGACTTGCAAGGCAAGTGTCTAAACATCTAAATTTGGCTCTGGGGCTTGACCTACTAAACCACTCATTGTACTGGGCAAATTCTCTTTCTCATCACCCAAAAACCATAGGTCAATGTCAGAGTTGGAGGATCGAACCTAAGGATCTGCAATGAAGACTAAAGTGGTGTTGGGTCAACTTCATTGCTCCTTTTCTAGTCAAGGAGGCTGGAGTAACAATATGAGATAATACCTGAAATCCTAAACCCTGATAGATGGGACATAGTTGTCATGGCAACTGCCTTCGTCCATTTAGGCTGCTATAACAAAATACCACAGACTGAGTGGCTTATAAACAACAGAAATGTCTTTCTCACAGTTCTGGAGGCTGAAGTCCAAAATCAGAGAGCCATCACGATCAGGTAAGGACTCTCCTCTGGGTCACAGACTTCTCATTATATGCTCACCTGGTGGAAGGGGCTAGAGAGCTCTGAGGGATCTCGTTTATAAGACCACTAATTTCATTCAAGAGGGCTCCACCCTCCTAATTTAAGCACCTCCTAAAGGTCCTACCCCCTACCATCTCATTGAGCATTAAGATTTTGCATATGAATTTTGAGGAGACACACAAACATTCAGACCATAGCAGCAACATACTGGGTATATTTGTATTTATTGATCTTCTTCCATGAAAAGAAAAAGATGTACAGTGGTTTATATAGATACAAATATATGGTAAGATAACATAAATAATAAAGTAACTAGCACTTATTAAATTCTTTTTTAAAAATTTTATTTATTTTTATTAATTTATTTTTGTTACAGATGTTTCTCCTTTTTCCCCCATTGAGACCCTCCTCCCAATCCTTCTCCCCACTTCTTATTACTCATTAGGAACCATGTAATTTCCTCAAAATTGTCCTATTAGTTAGGTACCAATATTAACCTAATTTTATAAATGAGAACAAGAAATGTTAAGGAGGCGAAAGAACTCACCTGAAGTTAACCAATTAATAAGTCATGGATGCAGGACTGAAACCCGGGTCTGTATGTCCCCAACAGCCACAATAAATAAGAAAATAAGAGTATGGGCATTATTTGGTGTCGGGAGTAAAATCAACACTATGCATTACTATGTACTCGGTCCGGGCAGAACAAAAATTGAACTTTAAACTTTCTATCAGATGGTGAAAAGAAAGAAATGTGATCTATCACTATTCTCAATACCTATTCCTAGGACAAAGTCAATGACTCAACTATTCTTTAAAGTACGATCAGTGAGAACATTTTACTTAGAGTTTTTGCAGAGAGGACCCTGCATAATTATATGTATATAAAAGGGAATATTACTGAAAATTTTAATCTAGGTCATGTATTTTACATGCATTTTATTCTTAATACTTATAATAAGCTATGGTTTAGCTGCTGTTATTATCCTTGCTTAACACATAGCCAAGCTGAGACTTAAGATACTAACCAGCATGCCCAAGGTCACAGAGCTAGTAAGTGGTAATGTTGAGATGTAAACTGAGGTAGTCAGATGCAACTTATAATCATTGTGCTATGCTGCCTCCAATGACCAACTAATTAGCAGCTTTACAGTAGTTTCCTAGTGCTATATTTTATAGCATCATCAAATATAAGCATTGCTCCAAAGTACAAAGCAGTAAAAAAAAAAAAAAAAAGACAATTGAGAGAGAGACCATATGAGCATAGACAGACGAGTATACAACCAAGTCCAGAGATAGATTGCAGAGCATGAGTTCTCAACATGGGCAATATTATCCACAAGGAGGTAAAGATTGGGTCTTGGTAGGCAAAAACCTTTCAGATATTACAATGGACATAGTCCTCTAAACAGCCACAGCACACAAACATATCTATCATATATTTCTGGTATTCAACTTTCCCAAGGAGGCAATGGGGGATGGGAGATGCCTTAAAAAGGCTCTGTAAGGGGAAATTTTTTTTTAAGTTGAAGAATAATGGTTTAGAGAAGTAGATGAATTGCATGTTTTTCAGATTACCATCATAGATATCATTTCTTCCACTCGTGGATTTGATAGCTTTGAAGCATCAGTACATTCCAGATTGTCTACTCTGACCAAGAGTACAGTTAGCCTGTTACTAATTGCATACAAATACCTTTGCCCAAACAGATATCTTTGGAGGGATATCGTTGACATTTCATGTGAAAACTGAGTTGCCTAACAAAGCTAGTAAGGGCCCAAATGCCATTTCTGCTAGAAGGTGGCAGAGTCTGTAAATCATGCTAAGATTCTGCTTATGATGGATTAAAATTATTTTATGTCACATAAACACATAGGTAGTCAAAGCTCTACAATTCTATTTCAAATATACTATGGCAAAATATTGTTAGTCTAAAAATTTTCTGCCTCAGGGAGAAAAAAAGCATCCTCATCTTGTTAAAGAACTACTACAAGTCCTGTCCTTTCTCCCTTTTCATGTGCTTTGAAAACATTTTACTTGCTTTCAGAACATCTATCAAGGTAATGGTTTCAGATGCAGAATAATTAAATTATAGCCCTATTTTCTGGCAAGAATCAAATTATAGTTTTGGTGGTCTAGTAAAGCTACCCCCAAAAGGATACAGGGGTGAATTAATTCAACTTCCTGCTATCTGGTTTGGGATTTTACCCCACTTACAAACTAATAAATAAGTCTGCTACTGCTTCATGAATGCTGCTGAAAGATACAAGATTCCCAAGTCTTTATTACTTACTGCAAAGCAAGCAGCATAAGCACCAGCATGTTTATATCACGTTCCCCTAGGCCCCCATGTCCCACAGCGGTGATGCTGTCTAGCCCAGATTGATGCTACACCTGTAATGGCTTTGCCTTACAGCCAAGGAGCACTGAGACTGGGAACCTACTGTTTTATAGCAAACAATAAGCAAGCCTGCTCTTTGTCTCAGCAGGGGATATTATCTCATCCCTCAAGGATGCTCACTGTAAACACAACACTGAAAAACGGCCAGGTAAAGAGTAATTAGGGCCGTGAATTCATTGCATACTCAGCAAGACAGTAGAAGCAACAGAGACCCAAGGAAGAGTGTTTCCCTATATCTCTCACCTGGAGTCCTCCACTGCCTTCATTCAATGGAATATGCACCTTCTAAAGATACTGGAGGTACATTTCATTCTTATACCTAATTCCTTATTCCAATTCTTTGTTTCCTCTGGGATTTCTCTGAGTTAGGTAGAGGAATACCCTGCAAATAGTATGCTGGTTATAACTATCCACTTTGCTATGATATTTATTCATTGCCTAAATACAAACTAAATCATTCAGTTTGTAAAAAGATGCCAGCAAAGTTGAGAAAAAAATAATCAACTATTGTTGAGTTGCATCAAAATTTAGGAGCACTGAGAGATTAGATAAAATCATATTTTCAGACTAACTTTAGGTAGTATTGTAAAGAATATCTCTAATCGCATGGGAAGTTGGACACTCTCAACTTTGTGTTTCTTTGGTATTGTGAAAGGTCAGCACCAAGTATAAACTTACAGAGTTACCTCCAAGTGTCCTTATCCATCCAGTCTTAGAAAATAATAATGTTACTCAGTAGTCAGTATTTGTTAACAGTAGGTTAATATTATTGGAATGATCTTTTTGTAGAACATGTTGTAAGAGCCCTATTTTCCCACATAGCACTGGCAATTCTTATATATTCAATTTTAGTTTTAAGGAGATTTACTAAAATATTAAACATAAGTAAGTAGCAAAATAACCAGAAAGAATTATTGTCTCTAGGAAGCAGAGGGATAGGGAGGGAGTTACAATAGATTTTATGTGGACTCATACAACACCTCTGCACTGAGGCATAGATATTTTACGAGGTGTGTGTGTTTGAGTTAGCAAGGAAAATAGGACTCTTGGATCCCAGAATTTCTGTTTAAACTAAAATATGTGAGCTTGTTGCCTAAGATGTATTTTAACACAACACTCTGTGGCTCTGGTGTTTCTAGAATGATTTCTTCACACTGTACCAGGCGTAGACAGGTTATGGCAAAATCATATGATCAAATACTGGGGTCTCATTCAATTTTGCATTTTATAGACATAGACTTATATAGAAGTTTGCTTTTGTTCTTCTTGCCATTGAAATTTTGTAGTCTTTTCTTGATTTTATAACTATGTTTAGCTCTTGTTTAGAAATTATCTGTGGTCAACAACCCAAGGATTTAAGTTCCAAGGCACATTAGATTGTAAAACAGGTATAGTCAGACACCTGAATCCCTTAGAATGAAAAAACAAAGATAAAGAGAAGGTGCTTAAGTTAAAGCTGCCTTGAGGCTCCAGAAAGTTATGGGTTGGTGGGTTTTATAAGACTACTTACTATGCTATTCTAGAGAGAGAGAAACAGAGAGAGAGAGAGAGAGAAAGAGAGAGTGAGCAGTTACCATAGCAACATCACATCTAATGGTGCTTATGCTACTTCTGAGATATAAAGCACCTTCTTCCAGGGACACATTGACCACTACAGCCTGTTATGAGAAGTTTTATGCCCAACATTAGGCTTGCAGGGAGAAAAATATATTTCTATATATGAAGAACACACACACACACACACACACACACAGTCTTAATTTGCAATATTAATTTATTATAAAGCAGTTTTAACTCATTTTCTTTCTTCTCTGAATTTTTTTAAGATCACATTATTTTGCTGATATTTAAGGCAAATGAAATCCATTTAAAAATAATAAATAATAAGTGGGGGTATTTTTAATTCTTACCTAAGAGTCACTACATTTATATAATTTTTTATTAGAACAACACTTGACTTTGTGACCACTGATACAGAAATTCAGATGTTATCTGTGTTTGAGTAAATTATATTTTAATTCCTGGCCAGAAAAAAATATTAAATTCCTGTGGTTTTGTGTTGTTGTTTTTTTAACTCCTATTTATATAAAAAAACACTTAAGAAAGTAAAAATATTTGGACTAAATAGTAGAGAATAAAGCCCACTATTACTCTCATAAAATAGTTAATAAATATTAAAGAAAATATAAATACAAAACAAAAACAACAAAAATTATTTTAGTGTAGAAGAAAATACCTGTTCTATGTCTTCTTTCAGATGAATTTAAGAAACTGGATGAGACTCAACCCTAAAGTTTTGTTAAATAACTGGCCAAAATGTACCAATAAATATCTTCTTTTTAAATGGTATTTTTAGACAGTGGATAGTAGAGATTTATTCAAAGGCTCTTTTTCTTATTGTACAAACACTCAAGCCCAATGTCAAAATCAGAATGTACCTAACACAAAGCTGAAGTTACATGCTATATACCTTTCTTGTTCTATATAAATGACTATATTTACCTATTTTCCATTTACATCTTGCCTACTTATGAAAGCAAAACTTAATATAGTTGCTGAATGGATCTTAGGATGTTCCTAATATAACTTGGTTTTGACCCAGTAATTTAATAATTGTTCAGAACTCAATATAGACTTGTCATCAATGCAAAAATTACATTTGAACTCAAAGTGTTTTGGAAAGCAAATTTTTTGTTACTTGGATCACAGTCTACATTTTCATACAGAAACAATGTAATAAATTCAGTTTAGGCTCCCTGGAAGGCTCATAAAGCCTATTTGATCTAGGATATAACACAACTGCTTTAGACTTGCAATAAAATGTAATTGGCTATACTACACATGAAATAAAAACAGAAAGCTAAAGAATAGATCATTTTTTATTAAAAATGCTAATACTTGAGAAATTAGATTTTATTTCAGAAAAATAATAGATTAATAAGAACTTTTGGGGGCTTTGGAGGAATTTTTAGAGCCCTTTCAAAAATATATTTATTCAATAATTATTTAAGGAGCACCTAGTCTAAGCCAGATATTCTTCTAGGGACTATAGAAGTAAACGAGATTGATAAGGTTCCTAAAATCTCATTACAATGACAGAAATAAATAATACACAAGTAAAAACCATGAAAACAAAAAACAATTTTGCATTGTCATATATATTGCAAAATTCATGAACTATATGGTGTAATAGAGAATAACTGGTCACTTAAGACAAGGGTGACTTAGCATACATACAGCAGATATTGTTGAGCAAATGATTGTTTAACTGATGCTTGAAAGATAAAATAGAAGAGATAAGCAATAAGAATTATAAAGACAAGAAGTAATAATATAAATGACCAGAAGTGAAAGGAAGCCTGTGTGTCTGGTGCTGGATGAGGGGAGAATGTTTTAGAATAATAAGCATATCAACAGGGCTCTATAGACCATGGTGAGTATTTTATTCTGAGAGCAAAACAGAAATGACTAAAACTAGATACAAATGCTGTTAAGCAGGGCAGTAATGCCATCAGACTACAAGACCACTTCATTGCAGACCATTAATGGTCAGGCCCCTTACTCATGAAAAAAAAAAAAAAAAGTAGTGCTTGGATTATTTATTTATTGTTTTCATGCTATGTCCCTTATTCTCAGCTCCCATTCACAATCTTTACATTTAAAAAATGTTAATGTTGGAGTCACGTAGGGAATGGACTGAAGCTCTTACTATAAATTAGGAATAATATTATGGTATACCGGGATACAAGGGTGGCAATAGGAATGGAGAAAGGTGAAAGGGTTCAATATATATATATATATATATATATATATATATATATATATATATATATATATATGTTATATATATATCTTAGGTTATCAGGAAGTGTAGAAACTAAAGGTGACTCCCAGATTTATTATTTTAGCAACTGTATGCATGTTAGTGTCATTTATAATAATTGAGGATTCAGGAAGAGGACTAGTTTAAGGAAATGGGGTGGAGAGGACAAAAGTTCTCTTTGGGGAATGTTAATTATGAGATGGTTATTAGACTTTCTAGTGTAGGTGTCAGATAGGCACTTTGATAAATTAGTCTGCAGCCTAGTAGAGAATTGGCAAGTTTTGTTTCAGCCAGAATTGAGATCTTGCTAAATGTGTATGACTAATGGATAGCAATATAATATAGTCCAAACTGGAATAATTATGGGAGTGAAGAGTGTTACTAATAATTACTCAGGGATGACTGGTAAAAATTAGAACTGTATGGTCAAACACTGATAGAGAGAGAGCAAAATTGTTAGACATATTTGAAAGGAAGTACTTCTAGTGAGAAATACAAAATCTAAAGAATAAAGTGAAGCAAAGGATCATGACAGAAAGTTTAGAAGTAGTGGAACTTTGTATTTGATATCCAGATTAGTCCACATAGTGTTGTTTGGGGAAGAGCATATATAGAAAAGAACAGATAACTGTAGAGCAGAACTAATGGCTTTCTTTTTAAACTTATTCAACATTTATGGCTGTTTCTTTGGCATATATATCATTAGTACTAACCCTATGCATATCTCCATAATTAGATCATTTTTTATTTATTAACAGAATGACGAACATAAGAAAAATAAGGGGAAATGATGGAAAGACATAGGAAAGAAAAAATAAAGATAAAGTACAAAGACTTTTAAAAAAGAATTTCTAGTTATAAAGGAGAAGTCTGTGTCAGGGGATACAAAACTTCTAGAGGACAAGAGACAAAAATGGGATAAGATAATATGTATTATAACAAGACAGCTATTTGAAGACAGTGGAGATCAACTAAGGGCAACAGATTTCATGGGCTAAGATCTCAGAAAAAAAAAGGGAAAAAAAATTAATGAGTTGAGTCCTATACTCAACAAAGTATTTCCCACTTGGTTCATTTGTAAATTTGTGTAAAGACGTCTAGAAGCTAAATAGAAAGCCTAGTACTTATTGCAGACACACTAGCCTAGAGGGATAAAAATAGGCACCTTTTATTTAAGAAACCAAAGTTCGCAGAGAAAGAACCACAGAGGAATTACTCCTATGTACTATATTAAATCTTTTTCTCAAAAAATTTTCCGGTTCCTAACTTTCCTATGCCTAGGGAAAGAGGTCAAGAAATTGATCAAAAAGCAACTGATGAAGCTAAACAACAGATTGAAGGTTTTACTTGACTCATAGTTCTGAAGAGCTAAAATTTGGAATTAAAGTTCCTTCATAAAGTAGAGACCATGTTAATACCTCAGGCTTTCTGTTGAAACCACGGGAGGGCTACACTGTAGGAGTCAGGGACAGTTAGAAATAGCAGACCATCATAAAGCTGAAACATAGCCTTGCATAGTCCCAGTGTTTGATTATATTGAAATGATTTTCTCATATCTATTCGCTGTCAGAAGGTGATTAAATTCTCTGTAGAGAAAGATAACTTCTACTAGAGCATCTATAATTTTTTTCATACACAGTATCTGGGAGACAATCTGCATTATCAGTCTTTCCAGTAAATGAGACCCAGTGATAGAAAGCCATGAGAAAATTTACACAACAAAACAGATTTATAAATGATACAGATGTTATAGTCATGCAAACCAGACTTTCTAACACCTATGATGAATATGACAGAAATTTTTGAAATATGGTAAATATCATAACAAACTGGAATATATAATAAATAATCAAATAGGAATTCCAAAACTAAAAAATTACAATAACCTATCGCTTCTCGGCCTTTTGGCTAAGATCAAGTAAGTGTACAATAACCTAACACTGTGAATGTGGATTTAACAACAGAGAGACGATGAAAGAGAGTATTAGTGAATTGGAAGATTGAGCAGTAGGAAATACCCTGATTGCTGTATTGGAAAAAATAAATTGAAAACACAGAAAATTACATGAGACATGGAAGCTAGTAAACAGGACTAACATAATATGTATTTGTAATCCTATATGGAGATGAGAAACATGGAAAAGTATTATTAGAAAATATATTTCTAAACCTATGAAATGCATCAAGTCACAAGAACAGAGGACTCAAAGAGGAAATATCCAAAGAAAACCACATATAGGCACATTAGAGTCAAACTGCTAAAAACCCAAAATAAATTTAAAAAAAAAAACAGAAAAAATGATACAATACCTTCAAAGTACTAACAGACTTGTCAACAGAAATGAGAGAAGTCAGAAAACAGTTATATTAGTTTGCTAGGGTAACAAAAGACCATAATTGGCTTACTTAAACAGAAACTTATTGTTTCACCCAGCTCTGAACGCTAGAAGTCTGAAAGAAAGAGGTACAAGAGGCAGTGTTCCATCTGAAACTTGTAGATGAATCCCTCTTAATTCTTCTTAGCTTCTGATGGCTCACTGGCAATCTTTGGCATTCTGAGGAATACATATGTACCATTCCAATTTTATGACTTCATATAACATTCTCCTTGTGTCTCTTTATGTCTTCCCTGTATGATCATCTATCTCTGTGCCCAAATTTTCCCATTTTATAAGAATGCCAGTTATATTACACTAAGACTCACCTTAGAGACTTCATTTAAACTTGATTAGCTCTATAAAATCCCTACTTCCCGAAAAAAGTCACATTCTAAAGTACTGGCAGTTAGGTCTTCGACATATCTTTTTGGGTACACAATTCTATCTATAAAAACAATAAAATGCAATCTTTGAAGAGCTGAGAACAAAAGACTCACCTGAAAATTATAACCAGTGATAATTCATAGAAAAATGAAGCCAAAAGAAGAACATTCAGGAAAATAAAAGCTGAGAGAATTCATTGACAGGACACTTGAAGTAAAAGAAATCCTAACAGGAATTCTTTAGGCAGTGGCATAAGACCCCATAGAAAAAGTATATTTTATGTAGGGACAGAAGAGCAACAAAGGGGTGAGTATGTGGATACATGTAAATTAATAATCTTTGTATAAAACAATAATAAAAATAATATTTTCTGGGTTTTAAAATCCACATGGAATTAAAAGACTTAAACACAGTAGCAGAGAAGTTGAAAGACACGTAAGAGAAAATGAACTGATAAAATTCTTACCTTGTGTAGAAGCAGTTAAAGGGAAAATAAAGCTTTCTTCAGTGAGTCATATATAGGCCTTATAAGTTACAGAACAATCACAAAAAATAAAAACACCCAAGAGGTTAATATATAATGAAAAAGGAAAAAAGTAAATAAATAATTTGAAAGAAAGCAAAAAAGAAAAGAAAGAAAGGGATTAAGGAAAAGGTGGGGCTGAGAAAAAACAAATAGTAAAATGATAGATGTAACCTCAAATACACATATCAATAGTTACATTAAAAGCCAATAAAAATCTATTCAAATTAAAACACAAAGAAGGAATTGCTACATAAATATAATGGCTTTGTGTTGTTTGTAAAATAAATAAATTATAGTGAGACGTAGAGATTAAAGTAAAAAGAAGAAAAAATAGACCACACAAACACTAAATTTTTGTATAGCTATGCTAATATCAGACCAACTAGATATTAAAGCAAGAAATACTACTAGAAACAAAGAAAAACATATAATCATTTGAATAAATTTGAAAGAAATAAGATTTTAAATTTTTACATATAAAAACATAGCCTCAAAACATATAATGAAAAACACTTCAAGAAATGAAAGGAGGAATAGATGAATGGAGGAAGATTTTAGTGGAGACTTTGTATTTTAAGTCTCAATAACTGATCAAATAAGCAGGCAAAAATTATTGGAGATATAAGACAGTTAACACAATTAATATGCCTGACTTAATGGAAACATATTGAACACTGCATAGTATAACTGTGGAATTTTTCCAATTGGATATGGATCATCAATAAAAATTGACCATATACTGGACCATAAAATAATTCTTAATAAATTCATAGTATTGGAGCCATACATAGTATATTCTCTATACAAAGTGAAATCAAAGTAGAAAAAAATGAGAAAAGAAAGTGTAATGTATTTTATAATTGTTACTCCTTTTTTTTTCCTTGAATCTGATTTAAAAGACAATTTCATAAATCAATAATTATAAGTCTGAGTTGATGGGCATACACTGCATAAAGATGTAATTTGTGAAAATAGCAGCATAAAAGAGAGAGACAAATGGAGCTTTATAGAAGCAAAGATTTTGTATACTATTGAAATTAAATTGGTATTAATCCAAATTATATTATTATAAACTAAGATGTTACTGGTAGTCCTTAGAGCCCAGTAAGAAAATAAACATTGAATACTTAAAAAATGGAAAGGGGGGTGGGGTGGGAAATGGCAGTGGAGTGAATGGAAGCTACACAGCCTATCTCCCAGGACCAAACTGGAATTACAACTAAAATGAAGACAAATCATCAGGAAAAACCAAGTGAAAAGCAGCTGGAGAGAACCCATATAACCAGAGACAAAAAGAGGATGCCAAATTGAGCCTGGTAGGAACCGTGGAGGCATGTGAGTGTGGGCTGGGAGCCCATGGACAGCAGTAGAAGGATGTATTAGCTGTGAGTGCTTCCCACTGAGAAAGCAGGGGTTTAAAAAGCACCAAATCAGGTACAGGCACTCAACTTGGGCTCTGGCAGAGGGAGGGCAGACTGAACTGGAACTGTGTGGAGATAGTCTGGGGCTCCTGGCTCAGGAGAGAGCTGGAGGGGAGGACACCAGGAGTTTTGTGCTGAATCACTCCCTCACAGGACAGTAGCCATATTACTCAAAGAGCACCTTCCCAGAGCCCCAGGGAGGAGCAATGGCACCTCCCTCAAGCATTCAACACCACCAGGCCAGGCCAGAAAAATGCAAATTGAGGCTCATTAACATCTAGAGTCTGATAGCAAGCAAGTGACCCAGCCACTGGAAATCCTCTTACACTTGAGGGATTTTTCATTCAGCTGAGGGCAATAGATCAAGGCTCACCAAGTAACTGAGACTAATAGTCTCCAGGCAAAAAAGTTAGAGGATAACTGAACCTTTCCTTGGCTTGCAAATCTACCCAGGAAAGTAAGACATGACAGTGGTGTTTAATGTGCATCCTCCCACACTCATCCAAACCCAGTAGAGAGAGCCACAACCAGCAGAACAACAACACCCAGAGGGAAAATTTTGTGGGCTCCAAAACCCACTGAGATAACCAAAATGGTGATACAAAGAAAAAAATCCCAAATGAAAGAACAAGATAATTCTACAGGAGAAAAATAAATGACATGGAATTAAGCAAGATAACAGAGGTTGAGTTCAGAGTAATAATCATGAGAAAGCTCAAAAGCATGAGTAAGCAGCTCAACAGCATGAGTACAGATATAGAAACATTTAAAACCAACCAATTGGAAATAAAGAATGACATAGCAGAAATAAAGAACACATTGGAAGGAATAACCAGCAGAGTAGAGGAAGCCGAGGACTAGATCAGTGAATTAGAAAACAAGGTAAAAAAAAAGATCAATCAATCAGAAAACCGAAAAGAAAAAACAATTAAAAAACAGGAAGACAGCCCAAGAGAACTGTGGGACAATATGAAACATAACAACATCTGCATTATAGGAGTGCCAGAGGAAGAAAAAAAATGAGCAAGGGTTAGAGAATATATTTGAAGAAATAGTGACAGAAAACTTTCCTAACTTGGTGAAGGAAGAAGGCATACAAGTTCAAGAAGCACAGAGAGCCCCAAGTAAGAAGAACCCAAAGAGGCCCATGCCAAGATACATAATAATTAATATGCCAAAAATTAAGGACAAAAAGAGAATCCTAAAAGTAGCACGAGATAAGCAACAGGTTACCTATAAAGGAACTCCCAAAAGGCTATCAGCTGACTTCTCAACAGAAACACTACAGGCCAGAAGGGGATGGCATGAAGTAATCAAGGTAATGAAAAATAAGGATCTGAATCCAAGACTACTCTATCCAGCAAGGCTATCATTCAAAATAGAAGGTGAAATAAAGAGCTTCCCAGACACACACACACACACACACACAAAGGCTAAGGGGCTGTATTAGCACCAAACCAGTACTCCAAGAAATGTTAAAAGGACTGTTGTAATAAACAGAAGAAATAGGAAGAGAAACATAACCATAATGAAAAAAAAATGTCAATAAATAAGTACATATCAATAATAACCTTAAATGTAAATGGATTAAACACTCTGACCAAAAGACACAGAGTAGCTGAATGTATATATAAGGAAGCATGACTCATATATATGCTGTTTACCAGAGGCCAATCTCACAACAAGACTCACATAGGTTAAAAGTGAAAAGATGGAAAAAATTTTCCAAGCAAATGAAAAAGCTACGGTAGCAAGACTCATACCTGATAAAATAGACTTCAAAATGAAGGCCATAACTAGAGACAAAGAAGGCCACTACATAATATTGAAAGGATCTATCCAACAGGAGGATGTAACCTTGGTAACTATATATGCAACCAACATAGGAGCAACAAAATACATTAAAAAACTTCTGGAGCACTTCAAAGGAGAAATCAACACAAATACAATCAAAGCAGGGGACTTCAACACACTGCTGACATCACTGGATAGATCCTCTAGACAAAAAATTAACAAGGAAACAGAGACTTTAAATGATACACTAGATCAAATGAATTTAATAGATATCTACAGAGAATTACACCCCAAAACTGCAGAATTCACATTCTTCTCAAGTGCACATGGGACATTCTCAAAGATAGACCACACGTTAGGACACAAACTAAATCTCTACAAGTTCAAGAAGATTGAAATCATATTAAGCATCTTCTCAGATCACAATGGCATGAAACTAGAAATCAATTGCAACAAGAACATGCAAAGACATTCAAACACATGGAGGCTAAATAGCATGTTATTAAACAATGAATGGGTTACCGAGGAGATCAAGGAAGAAATTAGAAACTTCCAGGAAACCAATGAAAATGAACACACAACAACACAAAATCTGTGGGATGCAGTGAAAGCAGTCCTGAGAGGGAAGTTCATAGCACTACAGGACTACCTCAAGAAACAAGAAAAATTTCCAATTGACTTTCTAACCCTACAACTTAAAGAATTAGAAAATAAACAAAAAGAAAAACCTAGAGCAAGTAGAAGGAAAAGAATAGTAAAGGTCAAAGCAGAAATAAACAGCATAGAAACTAAAAACACAATTTAAAGGATCAATGAAACAAAAAGCTGGTTCTTTGAAAAGATAAACAAGATTGATGAACTCTTAGCCAAACTCACCACTGGGGATTGAGCCCACAACCTGGGCATGTGTCCTGACCAGGAATTGAATCAGCGAACTCTTGGTGCATTGGCTGACACTCAACTACTGAGCGACACCGGCTGGACAAGATAGCCTCTTTAACAAATGGTGTTGGGAAAATTAGACAACTATGTGCAAAAGAATGAAACTAGACCACCAACTTATGCCATACACAGGAATGAACTCAAAATGGATAAAAGACTTAAATGTGACTTGTGAATCCATGAAAATCCTAGAAGAAAATGTAGGCAACAAAATTTCAGACATCACACATAGCAGAATTTTCACTGATACAACACCTAAGGCAAGAGAAACAAAGGAAAAAATGAACACATGAGACTACTTCAAACCAAAAAACTTCTGCACAGCAAAGGAAACAACCATCAGAATGGAAAGAAGACCGACTATATGGAAGAGCATAATTGCCAATGATACATCAGATAAGGGGTTAATCTCCAAAATATATAGAGTACTCATACAACTCAACAAAAGGAAGACAAATAATCCAATTAAATGGGCAGCGGGTCTAAATAGACACCTCTCCAAACAGGACATACAAATGGTCAAGAGACATATGAAAAAATGCTCTACGTCACTAATCATCAGAGAGATGAAAATTAAAACAACTATGAGGTATCATCTCACACCTGTCAGAATGGCTGCCATCAACAAATCATCAAACAACAAGTGCTGGCGAGGGTGTGGAGAAAAGGGGACTCTAGTACACTGTTGGTGGGAATGCAGACTGGTGCAGCCACTATGGAAAACACTATGGTGTTACCTCAAAAAATTAAAAATTGAATTGCCATTTGACCCAGTGATCCCACTTCTAGGAATATACCCTAAGAAGCCTGAAACACCAATCAGAAAGAATATATGTACCCCATGTTCATAGCAGCACTATTTACAGTAGCTAAGATCTGGAAACAGCCCAAGTGTCCATCAATAGATGAGTGGATAAAAAAGCTGTGGTACATATATACAATGGAACATTATGCAGCTGTAAGAAAGAAAGCTCTCTTATCCTTTGAGACGACATGGAGGGACCTGGAGAGTATTATGCTAAGTGAAATAAGCCAATCAGAGAAAGATACATGATCTCACTTATTTGTGGAATATAATGACCAAAAAAAGCTGATGAAAAAAACAGACCCAGAGAATAGAAGTAGGGTACAGACTGACAAATCTCAGAAGAGGAGGACTGGGGGTAGGGAAGAGATAAACCAAAGAACTTATATGCATGTATGTGTAACCAATGGACATAGACAACAATGCTGGGAGTGTGGGGTGGGATCAGGAGGAGGGTGTCAATGGGAGGAGGAGAAACATCTGGAACAAAAATATATTAATAAAATAAAAATAAATAAATAAAATGGAAAGGGAATGAAACAATTTAAAACTTTTATGCTTCAAAGGGCACTATCAACAAAAGGCGCTATGAAAAAAAGCAAAAAGAAAAAACTGGAATAAAATATTTGCGAATCACACATTTGATAAGGGTCTAGTATCCTGAATATGCAAAGAACTCTTACAACTCAAAAATAAAAAGACAAATATCGCAATTTTTAATATGGGCAAAGGTATGAACAGACATTTCTACAAATAATATATACAGATGGCCTAAAACACATGAAAAGATGCTCAATGTTATTAGTCACTAGAGAAATGCAATCAAAACAAAATACAACACCAATTTACATGCACTGGGATGGTTATCATAAAAAAACAAATAACCAAAAAACAAATGTTGATGAGGATGTGAAAATATTAGAGTCCTCATGCATTTCTTGTGAGCATGTAAAATGATGCAGCCACTGTGGAAAGTGGTTTGTCATTTCCTCAAAGAGTTAATCAAAGGGTGATCATATAACCCCAAAATTCTAGTCCTAGGTATGTACCCATAAGAAATGAAAACAGCTATTCCTATGAAAACTTGTATACCATGTTCATAGCAGAATTACTGATAATATCCCAAAGTGGAAACAACGCAGATGTGCATCAGCTGACGGAGAACCAAAATGTATAGACATGTGATAAAACGTTATTCAGCCCTACAAGGGAAGGAGTACCAGCACGTTACAACATGACGAAGCTTAAAAACATTATGCTAAGTGAAGGAAACCAGACGCACAAGACCACATATTGTATGATTCCATTTATTTAAAATGTCCAGTTTATGCCTGTTGATGCATACCCTTTCATGCTTAAAGTTGTTCTCATTTTTTTTTTTTTTTTAAATTTTTTTTTTTTTTATTAATTTACTTATGTTACAGATGGTTCTCCTTTTTTCCCCCATTGACACCCCCCTCCCCTTCCCTCCCTGTCCCGTCCCCGTTTTGTTGTCCATGTCCATTGGTTATGAGTACATACGTACAAGTTCTGTGTTCATCTCTCCCCTCCCCCGCCCCCTCTTCTGGCAGATGTCAGCCTGTACCCCACTTCCACGTCCCCCGGACTACCCTGCTCCTCCCACTGTTATGTTCATTATATTCCAAAGTTGTTCTCATTTTAACAACACATCACAAGATCATCCTATCTTTGTGTAGGATGTGGAGTAGAGTATAAAATTTGTTTGATTCACCTGAGGGAGCAGAGTAGTGCTACAGAATCATTTTAGATGAGATATTTTCCAGGATGCATTTGATGGTAAGTCATTTAAAGCAGACTTGATGGGACCGAGGACTGGGCCAAAGCAACCGAAAAGAACAACACATAAGGTCTAACAACAAACGATTGGATGAACTCTCTGCAACTGTAAAGGGTAATTATACATGTGATGATCATGACTCAGAAAGTACCAGGAGGTGATATTTTCCAAATAATGTTTATCTCCTTTTGAAAAATTAGAAAGTGCATTTTACAGGATTAAAAATAGTCTAGTCCCAAGTGTTTTTGTATATATTGATTATACTTTTTAAGATTCATTCTGTTTTGTCTTCTTCATTAATTGTAATTAGACATTTTTAAATAAGTGTTTTTCTCTATATTAATATACATTATTTACAAGATGTTTAGCGAGGACTTTGTAAATATCCCTTTGTCGTTTTTTTCAGGTATTCTAGAAAATAAAGCACACCATTTCTTACCTTTCCTATTTCAATACCATTTCATATCCAGAAATGCACTATTTATTTTTTATTCTATATTACCAAAACAAAACAATTTGTATGTTCCTTCATAATTGAAACTAAGCATGTGTTTGAAGTGTCCAACTTTATCTGAGAAAATTAACAAAAATAATAATTTCTTGTGTTGCATATTTAAAAATTTGATGTCAATCTAACCTTATCATTTGCATTAATGTATTCTAAAATATGAATTATTAAATTGATCACATCAATGTAACAAAAGCAGTCTGAAGTACCTTCTTTAGCCTCAAGCATTCTGAATCTTTTTTTTTATAGCCTACTTTGAACACTACCAAATATGTGAAGAAATTTTTTTAATTGGAACAATATATACTTACACTTACTTCTTTTGAAAAACTACATTTTCCCTATGTAACCAATTTTAAAAATAATAATTTAGAAAATCTAGAATATTCAAATATTTGTGGAATCTTTTCTTTGTAGTATCTGGTTATTTTTGAGCCTATATTGAAAAAAACTTTTTTCATCCATATTTAAAATTATTTGTCCTATTCCTGGTGGCCATAGGAAAGCGTCTGGCCCAGGAAAGAACTGACTCACATTGTTCTGAGATGGCTTGTTTGCTGGGCATCCTCCAGGAATACAGGGTCTGGAATTATTCTGAAACTATCTATGAGGGTCCTCCTCCATCCCCTAACCAGATAGAAAGACCAACTTCTTCCTCTCAGGAGGTAGGGAATTAACAGAGTAATGCCTCTGATATGAAATTTCCTCAAGGTGAGAAAAAAAGAAAAATCAGATGCCACTTTGTCAATTCTTCCCAAGGTGAACACTACAGGAAAAATGAAGAGCTGGGAGAGAGAATAAGCGAATAGAATTAAATGCCTTTGTATTGCATTCATAAGGAATTGGTCTAAAGGAGCCTATACTGAAGGAGAACAAAGTTGGAGAACTGACACTACCTGACTTCAAGGCTTACTATAAAGCTACAGTACTCAAGACAGTGTGGTATTAGAGAAAGACTAGACAAATAGATCCATGGAACAGAATAGAGATCCCAGAAATACTCCCACATAAATATAGTCAACTGATCTTTGACTAAGGAGCAAAGGCAATTCAATGGAGGAATGACAATCTTAACAAATGCTGCCATCCACACACAAAATAATGAATCTAGGCACAGACTCTACACCCCTCACAAATATTAACTTGAAATGAATCATAGATATAAATGTAAAGTGCAAAACTATGACACTCTAAAGGTTAACATAGGAGAAAATCTAGATGTTTTTGAGTTTGACAATGTCTTTTTAGATACAACCCCAAAAGCATAATCCATGAAAGAAATCGTCAGTAAATTGTACTTAATTAAAACAAAAAATGCTCAGTAAAAGACACTATCAAGAGAATGAGGAGATAAACTATAGATTGGAAGAAAATATTTGCAAAAGACATATCAGATAAAGAACGCTTATCCATAATATATGTAAAACTTTTGGAGCTCTACCTAAGAAAACAACTAAATTTTAAAATGAGCAAAATAGCTGAACAGAAACTGTACCAAAAAAAGATAAGCAAATGGAAAATAAGCCCATGAAAAATGCTCCACATCATATGTCATTAGTAAATTAGAAATTAAAACAGGGATTACCACATCTATTACCACGATGAAAATCCAAAACATTGACAACACCAAGTACAGGAGTGGATGTGGAGCAACAGAAACGCTCATTCATTGCTGATGGAAATGCAAAATGGTACAGCCATTTAGGAAGACAGTTTGGCAGTTTCTTATAAACCTAAACATATTTTTACCATACAATCCAGCAATTGTGCTACTTGATATTTACCCAAATCATTAAAAAAATTATGTCTACACAAAATCCTGAACATGGATGTTTGTAGCGGGTTTGTTTATAATTGACAAAATCTGAAAGCAACCAAGATGTCCTTCCATGGGTGACTGGATTTCTAAACTATGGTACATCCAGACAGTGGAGTATTATTCAACACTAAAAAGAAATGAGATAACAAGCCATGAAAATGCATGGAAGAAACTTAAAGGTATATTTTTAAGTGAAAGAGCCAATCTAATAAGGCTACATACTGTATGATTCCAACTATGTAATTTTCTGGAAAAAGCAAAATTAAGGAGACATTAAAAAGATCAGTGCTTGCCAGGTACTGGGAGTGGCGGGGGAGAGGGATGAATAGAGAAAGCATAGAGGACTTTTAAGGAGAAAAAGTACTCTGTCTGGTACTATAATGGTGGCCACATATCATTATGCATTTATCTAAACCCATAGAATGTACAACAGGACAAGTACTCCCTGGTGTAAACTGTGGACTTGGAGTGATAGTGATGTGTCAACGTTGGTTCATCAACTTTAGGAACTGTACCACTGTGGGGCAGGATATGGGAATGAGGCGATTCTGGGATGGTAGGGCTGGGAGCATGTGGAAACTCTTCTGTGTACTCTGTACACAGTTTTACTGTGAACCTCAAACTTCTAAAAAATAAAGTTTATTTTTTAAATCCTCTAGTTTTGTCTGAAGCCCAGCTACTGAGGAAAGGAAGCAACAGGCTATGGTTGCCTCTCACCAGCTTTCAGAGAGTCAATCCAAATCAGCTTGGTCCTTTACTCCAAGTCAGCAGCACTGCTGACTGTACTGGGCTTGATAAAAGTGTAACTGAAATCGTGCTCCTTTCACAGCCCTGCCTGCCAACTCTCTATTTGCATGTGTGGGTTTCATTGCACTTTTTCCTAAGTCTTTTTCTAGACAACGTCTGGTTTATTCTGATCTACAGCTTTTATTCCTTTAAGAAAGTGGATCTAAGTTAGAAATCAATAGGAAGAAACCAACCAACAAACAAAAACATGGTGAGAGCTCCTTAGAATTATTTTTTCATACATACAATTTAAACAACATGGCATTGTGTCATATTATAGAGGGTAAAGTTGTTTTCCATGGGGGTGTGGGTTAGCAAGCCTATATTATACGTGTATACTGGAATTGAACAATAAAGAAGCAGGTGGCAGATGGTAAAAGCTGGGTTTTTGCTATTGGAGTGAGAGATTATAGATGAGCAAGGGAAGGAGTCTAGAATGATCCATGTGGTAATGGATTAAAGTGGGAGACATAATTATGAACTCATGTTTAGCTTAATATAGACATGTATGGTTACATACAGAAATATTTCTAGGTATGTGTATATGCAAGGGTTAGTGTACACACATATAGTTCCTTGCTCGGTCAGCTGAGGGGTCCTAAAAGCAACCGGTAGCAATAAGCACAGCTAGCAACCAGATCTGGGTTTTAATACTGTCCTCCAATGAAAGGAATCAGGGCATCTTGGAGAAATGGTTATTTCTAGGGCTGGGGATAGAAAGATACAAGATGAAAAGATGTGCCTAGAGCACCATGTAGTACCAGGAAGTAAAGAAGTGCTAGAAGTAAAACAAACAAACAAAATCCTCCCAATGAAGGTGTGTCAAAGGGACATAGGAGCCAACTCTAAGAGCTCACGGTGTGGTCACAGCTGGAACACTTGAGCAACAAAATAAATAAATAGCATTGGATTATAAAGGAAATTATAAAATAAGTATCCATGAGTTCATACTGATATAAATAAATGATTCAATAAATAAATAAATGGAAGAGAAGAGACAAATTTCTCATGCAGAAGAATTCCAAATAAATTAGTTAAATCACCCTAAATGAGAGGGAGCATAACTCCAATCCTTAAGTGTGGGCTCTGCATAGTGACTTTCTTCCAAAAACACGGAATGGAAAAGGGGAGAAGAGTCACTTTACAGTGGAGAAACCTGACAAATACTATGTGAGCCAGGCGATCAAAGTCAAGATCAACAACAGCAAGTCATGCTGATGGTGTGTGCACTTGTTATGATGTGTTGGGAATGGCTCTTTACCTCTGTGATCTTCCTCCCTCAAAATGCTGGCTAAGGAAGAGAAAAAACATCAGGCAAGTCTCCATTGAGGGAGCTCCTATAACATACCTGACCAGTTCTCTCCAAAATGGTCCAGGTCATCAAAAACAAGGTGAGTCTGAGAACCTGAGAAGCCTAAGGAGACAAGACAACTAAATGTAATGTGGTGTCCTGGATGGGATCCTGGGACAGAAAAAGGACATTAGGCAAAAACTAAGAAAATCTGAATAAAGTATGGACTTTAGTTAATAATAATGTATCAAGTTTATTTTAATAATGTAAATACCATATTAGTGTTAGATGTTAATAAGAGACAAAACTGGGTGCTGGGTATATGGTAACTCTATGTATATGTACTATCCATCACAAGTTTCTGTACGTATAAAACTGTCTAAAATTTTTGAAGTTCGTTTTAAAAAACATGGAATTTTGTTGTGCTAAGTAAAATGGTATATAAAGGAGGCGTGTTTTAATGTATCATTGCAATACTCTTGCATAAAATAAGCATACATTGGGACTTGGAAGTGACTCTTACAACAGAGTGGTCTTAAATAAAATCACAGAGTGTGACCACAAGAAAATGGTTGAGAATGACTCCGTGGCAAATACAGAAGCATTTGTGTTTCAGATTACTTGTGATTCTCAGGAGACCTGGACACAAACAAATGACTAGCAGTCCAAGTGGAAACCTTAGGGCTTCCCATGGTGAAGAAATCTTGGGAAAAACACTAGTCTTAAAGTCCATCTGTGCAGGATGAATGAAAATCCATTTGCCCACATTATTGGTTAGACTTTTGCCAAACACTAATGGTGAGAGTGATATCTCAGAGGATAGGGCAGGTCAGAGAAGAATTCCGATGCCTGAGAAATGTAGGGTGATATAGGTGGCAAAACCAACCCAGAACTAGGTGATCAGGCAGATCAGGAAGAGCTTTGCAGAAAGATGAATGACTGAAATATGTATGAATAGAAGATCTGAGACAGGGAAGACTGGTGTCTGGGTGTCCATCAGAGGAAGGGAGTTTGGAGTTCCAGAAGTAATCTGGATTTAAGAACCCAGAGTCATGGGTTATACTCCTCAGCCCATTATGTTTCTTTTTTTTTTTTAATCCTCACCGAGGATATTTTTCCATTCATCTTCAGATAATGTGGGAGGGAGAGAGAGAGAATCATCAATGTGAGAGAGACACATCGATTGTTTGCCTCTTACACAACCTTGAGACCAGGGCCGGGGACTGAACTTCAACCAAGGTACATGCCCTTGATCAAAATCGAACCCATGACTCTTTGGTCTGCAGGCTGATGCTTTAACTGCTGAGCCAAACCAGCCAGGGCCAATTATCAGTTTCTATCTTTCACCAGCTATGTGATCCTAAGCCTTAATTTCACCATCTGAAAAATGGGACTAATACGAATCCTTACCTTGTAAGTTGTTGTGAGTATTAAATACTGCACGATTGTAAATGTTTAGAATAGCGCTTGACTCATATTTAATAAAGGACATCTGCGATTACTATAATTATGTTATTACTCATATCATTTTAAAGAGTGCCTGCAGGGCCAACAGTATGTGAGGGAAGCATCTAAAACAGTGTCAGGCACAAACTAGGAGCAAGGTAAGTATTTGCTTTTAGACGCCTCTTCCTAAAATGATGTTGGATGGGCCATGTGGTATGCCAGATTGGGCTTTCAGTCAGTTAATTGTCATTGATGTCTGCTCCTGATTATCTACGTGGTATTTGCATGTCCACAGAGAGTTCTTCATTTTCTTGCAGCTCATTTTTCCTTTTTTTCCTCTGTATTAATATGTAAGTTCAGCACTAATCATCATAGTTAACCATTGATTGCATTTTTAGTTTTTAAACCCACAACTGTCACAGTCCAAGTCTGCACTTCATGCTCTAATCTGTTCTTTACCCATAGAGTCAGCCCTGGCAAAAGCATTTGAAGAGCAATACACCGATGGCATCCGTTGTGCTTACAAGTTTTCTGGACAATAGTTATTTTTTTTTTCATAAGGGAAAGAAGTCATATTAACTGGTAAAAATTGTTTATCTTTTTAATTCTACTTCTAGGTGTGATGTGTCTTGAAGAAATAATAAAATGAAAACATTTGCAATGTTCTTATTCTCTGGGGCAGAGGATCAAAGATACATTAAAAATTTTTTTTTCTTTATTATTTTTAGAGAGAAAGGAAGGGAAAGGGAGAGAGAGATGGAAACATTGATGAGAGAGAACATCAATTAGCCACCTCCTGCATGCCCCCCACTGGGGATCTGACCCACAACCTGGACATGTACCCCGACCAGGGAATCGAACCAGCGACCTCTTGGTGCATGGGTTGACACTCAACTGCTGAGCCACACTGGCTGGGCTCAAAGATACATTTTAAATCTGTAGAGCTGAAGTCCAAAGATTTGGGTCTGGTCGTAACTTAATAGCTGTGAGTCTTAGTCTGAGTTCTCTGAAAATAGAACTGAGATTGCATCTTACATGAAGTCGTGGAGATAGTCTGTTGGAGAATGTGATGTAAGGAATAAGTGCACAGGGTCGAGGGAATAAAATAGAAAAGGAGAAAAAGCCAATATTAGGAAACATTATCAAGTTAACTACCAGAGAGGGTGGTTAGAATTTTATCCCACTACCATTTATCCCCCCTATACCTTCTTCTACCTCCCCCAATCCCATTTTCCCTCTAGTCATTACCATACTGTTGTCTGTTTCTATGAGTTTTTTTGTTTTTCTTTCTTTCCTCTTCCTTTTATTTTTGCTTAATCCCTTCACATTTTTTACCCAGGAGACTTGACTTGGTTTGGTGAACACACAATACAATTTATAAATGATGTATTATAGAATTGTACACCTGAAACCTTCACAGAAACATTATGAAATGGGTCTCAAACTATCCATCCAAGTACAGAAGAGTGAAGCCTTTAACCACTAACAACTGATACTTGTGTGTATAAACTCTGCTGTACTTCTGGCTTGCACACATTTCAGTGCTAAATACATGAGGTATTTCCTAGTTGGCATCAGAGAAGTCCCAGGAACTGGAAGTGTGAGAGATGCAGTCCAGGCCTAAGGTAAGGCTTTGCCTGTTGTACCTGTACAAACCTGGACAAAGCAGCATTGAAGTGGTCACTGAAGCAATAGCTAAACTGAAGGGGTGGATAAGAGATGTCAAGAACACTGTATAAAGTCACTATGTCATGTGACTTACTGTGGAATGGATAGAAACACTATGGAATATTAATACAAGTGAGTTCTATATATCAATGAGAATGAATAAATAATAACTACACACAACAATGTGAATGAATCTCACAAATAAAAGGTTAGATAGACATAATGGAGCATTCCATCTATATAAGTCCTAAAAACATGAAAAAGTAATCTATAATATCAGAAATCAAGATTGCTGGTTACACTTGGGGAGGTAGTGACTAAGAAGGAACACGAGGGGACTTCTATTACTGGAAATGTCCTGTGTCTTCATTTGAGTGCTGGTTACATGTATATACTAGATTTATAAAATTCATCAAATAGTACATGTGATTTTTTTGAATTTTCGCTTGTAGTTTATAACCTAATACAATTTACACACACACACACACACAGAAATCAATTCCCCAAGTAGAAGATCTTTACTGAAGAGTAAGTGCAAGTCTTAAAATTATTGAGGGAGGGAACATCATTATTTCTCAAATAAAAAATCTGTCTGGACAAAAATTTACAAAAAAGTTCTGAGAAATATAGATTGGATGTTTGAGATAAGAGAGTGTCATTATTTGTTGATATAGCTAATTCATTCAGTCATTGCACGCAATATATACTAATTATTAAGCTTTTCCTTTCTGTAAGGACTATGCTAGGTACCTAGTTAAAAATAAAACAAGCAAAGATTCTGTCTTCTCAGAGCTTACAGAGCCAATGGGGAGCTAAAAGATGCATACTGCACAGTAGAGTTCAGATGCTCTTGTCTCTCTCTCTCTCTCACACACACACACACACACACACACACACACACACGGTAACTATGTGAGATGATACACTAATTAGCTTGACTGTAGTAATCATTTCACTATGTATATGTATATCAAAGCACATGTATACCTTAAATATATAATTTTTACTTAAAATACAAAATATTATATATTACATAAAATATAAAATTACATCCAGTATCATAAAGGAGTAATGAAGAAAACATAGCAAGCGTTCAGAAGTGGAAGAGGTCACTCATAATTAAGAGGCTCAAGAAAGGTTTCATGGTGGAGGGGCCTCTGGAGTCATGCTTCTGTCACAGTAGGCTGAATTTAGTTACATGAAGACTGGTGGTGAAGACCAGCTACGGACCACATCAAGATAGGAGCGGGGAACAATGAGCCACTTTGTCTAGAACCACTGGGCTTCAGAGTGAGTAGATCTATTTATTTGTTTAATGTGAGTAGATTCACTGATTTGTCAGTTCATTAGACAAACATTTATTAAATTCCTTTCATGGGCCAGGACTTGGAATATAACTGTGAATCTCTCTATGCCTGTGGATATTGTAAAGCCTAAGGGAAGATAAGCAGGCAAATGAACCTTCAAAGTGAAGTGTGATGCAGGGCATGAGGGGGTGCAGAGCTGTAACAGCTCAGAGCAGGGCTACACAACAGACTGTGGGCTCAGAGGAAAACTCTCGGAAGTGTCACGCCAAGTAAGATCCAAGTAGGGTCATGTCAATGTTGGCTCTTGGACGCCAGGCTAATAACTTCAAAGAGTCGAATAAGTTCTGCTGCTTGCATCCAAACTTGAACAAAGAAGTGATAGGATCCAACTGTTCTCCAGAAAGTTTAATCTTGTTGCTACACAGGATGAATGTAAGAGAGAAATGGAGGGTAGAAGAGACCAGTTAGCACATTTCAGGTGAGAGATAGTAAGTGTCTAAACAAGTTAGTCTAGGAAAATTTTGAGAAATGGACAGATCTGAGATGTATTGAGGCAATAGACCTGGAAGAATGTGTCAGCTGATTCTGTTTTGGTTGAGAAAAGAAGAAGGATGCAAAGACTGTGGGCCTAGCGAACCTGTGTCATTTGCAGAGAGGACACTTAAGGGAGGAGGCTTACTTGGGATAGAGGAAGCACAGGAGTCTGTGTGCTTTGGAGAGAGCTGGTGAGGCCACCTTTGGATGCCTTGACTCAGAGGCCAGAAGGACATGTTGATATGGAGTTTTATGTAGAGTTTCAGAGAAATGCCAGAACTGCAAATATAGTTGTGCAAGTCTTCTAACACATGGAAATACTTATTGCATTCATGAAACTGGATGAGATTGTCAAATGACACAATGTATAGAGACAAATGAGGGAAAGGCAGCCAATAGTGACCCAGGAGGCAGGGACAACATTGAGAGGGGGTGGGAGAGAAGATAGAAAAGGAGGAGCAGGTAAAAAGAGGGAGGAAGAAAGCACCCGAAAGTCATTAGAACAGTGTCAGTGAGAAAGGGGAGTGGTCCACAGTGTCAGAGGCGAGGGGAGGTTCATGCCACCAGAGCCCTGCCTGCTGTGTGTATATTACCTCGGGACAGGCAATGTGCGAAAAGAGAACAGTGGAATTGATACTGCTTTATTTGATATTTCCCCAAAAGTCCTGTGTCCTGGGATAACTAACATTTTAAGCCAAGCGCTATGAGCACATTTTCTTTAGAGCCAAGGCTTTAAAAACCAAACCAAACCATTCAAAAATGGTCCTTTGGGTGCAAAAATATTGCAATTCTGCCTTAGTGTCTTTACATAAAACAACTCATTTAATGAGAACCTAAGCTAGAAAGGAAATAAATACTTTAAAAACAGAATGTTTTTGATTTTTTAAAAATTCATGACATTGCAAAATGAAACTAAGAGAAAGGTGTTAAAAACTAGGCAAAGGCAAACAGATGGTGTCTTTTAAGCAGGTATTTATCTCAAACAGATAAGAGGAAGCTCCTGTTTAGGAGTGGTTGTCTGTCTTTTGAAAAATGTCCTACTAGCCCGGCCAGTGTGGCTCAGTGGTTGAGCATCGACCCGTGCACCAAGAGGTCACTAGTTTGATTCCCGGTCAGGGCACATGCCCAGGTTGTGGGCCAAATCCCCAGTGGGGGGGCATGTAGGAGGCGGCCAATTGATGTTGTCTCTCATCGATGTTTCTATCTCTCTCTCCTTCTCCCTTCCTCCCTCTCTAAAATCAATAAAGAAAAAAAATTTTAAAAGAAAAGAAAAATTTCCTACTAAAATCTGGGATGAGTTGACATCCATTAACATCCAAGTGGATCCAGATTTATCATTTCATCTCTCAGGCCGGTGCCCATCCCATGCCAGCCCCCTTCTTAAGTAGGTCATGTCCTGATGTAATTATCAATAGCACCTCCTTTCGTTTTCAAACAGGTCCCAGAGCAGATGTTAAGTTACATGATTACTCTACTTCCAGGTCTCTCATATGCTCAGCAGAAAATAACAGTGGCATTTGAGGGCTCTGACATTCCGATAAACTGGAATTTGAATCTAGATTCCACCATTTGGGACTTAGTTTGGGCAAGATTTGCTCTTGGGCAAATTTTAGCTTCTTGGGCCTCAGTTTGCCCAAATGACAAAGGAGAATAACTAAAAAACTTACTGAATAAGGTTACTGTAATGAGGTGATGTCCAGAGAGGGTTGAGTACTTTCCTGGAACATACAGAAACATTTGATAAATGCTACCAGTAATTATGATCATTATTAATGTTGTCATCTCCCATCTAGAGACTGGGATTTATTTGAAGCTATGGTTTCTTGTTTTGTTCTGTTTTTACGGTTAATGACCTCTTCAAGTTCCAAGGGGTATGCCCCTTTCCTGGTGTTAAGATTCCACTGCAGATGACATTTCTGTTGGTGTTACGTGCAGTAAAAAGTGTCCTTAATAACCTGTACCCATGTGGGTTTATCCCAACATCAGTCTCATTATAGACTCCAGGGTAGTCCACATGGCTCCTAGACCCAGTCTGAAGTGAGGACAGAAATCAAGGTAACAATTACAAACAGAGTCATCAAAATACATAACGAGTATTCTGAGGTCATGCCCTATACATTTAAAAGGCATTTCCTCATCTTCACATGTATTGTTACACGGATAAGGATATGAGTCTTGAGAGGATAAATAATTTTTCTTACAGTTCTGAAATGAGGTTTTATGACTTGAAATCCAAGTCTTCTAATAGTTTGAAAAAGGAATCAAATTACTCTGTGGATGTGTGCACTGCCTCAGAAGTCAGCAGACATGCAAAATATTATTTTGCCTTTTATGGAGTCCACTATCAGTTTAGGCCGCGAGTCTGTGTCTCAAAAACTGTCATACATAATGTAATAATACTATCACTACTCTTGCCTTTTTAAGTCTTCTTCCTAAAGGTCTTATTGCCAGTTTCTCTTTGATTGATGAAAGAATTAGATCATTAGAGTCACACTTAATGAAAGCATCACCAGTTGCCAGCATCTCATCGGATATTAAGAACTGCAGGATTGTGTGATGTCCTTACACATGAATGAGTTCAAGGTATTTTTATGCCTTCTACTTTTATGCTTTTAATTTTTCTTATATCTTGTCTACATGATGACATTGATGTTGATAGACATTCATAATTACCTATGGGAAAGGGAGGAAATAAGCCTAGGGATGTTTCCTTTCTTTGAGTATTAACCCTGTTCCTGTTTGGTTTCAGCCAGGGGTGGGGGAGGGGACAATGCATGAGTCCTCTGGATTCTGGTCACACCCATGGAGGCCTGCAAGTCCCAGAGCCCATGCAGATTCCCCTTGTCTTTCCAAGCCTCAGCTGTTGCACTCTGCTCTCCCGTCCCCAGGCCTAAAGGATCTTCTGGAGAAGAAGCAGATCACAACACTAAGCAAAAACCCCTCTTAGCTTTCAGAGTATAGATGTATTTGCCAAACAATATATTATCTCCTGTTTAAGAGACTATAGCAACTTACTTCTCTGATGCTACATCTCATATTCTGATTGCCTGAGTGAGACTTGCCCACTTCAACTAAAAAGTGCATCATTTGCCCAAAACATTCATACGCAGTGCGGAGAAGTGATTGCACACCCATTGCAATGAAGACTCTATGAGACGAGGCAAGCTTGTCGTCCAGTGTCTGGCACAGGAGTGTTCAATAAACACTGGCCATTGCAATATATCAGCCTGTCATTGAAGCAAAGTGTTTTAATTCTCATAACAATAGGCCATAGCCTAGAGAGAGATTTCGTGTCAGGGTGTCCTGTTCTTCCACATCACATCAGGCCAGACTTGGTCAGGAATACAGTACAGCCCTTCTTCAGGCCGCTGTCTTCAGAAATGTCACTGCTCTGAAGATGGGGAGTGGAGAAGAGCTGATGACAAGTTACTGAGCTGGAAAGAAAGGGATAAAAAGAATGCATCTATGAACACACGCGTTTTCAAAAACCTCTCAGCACATCTATGGGGCTTTATTTGGAACCAGTGCCATCTGTTTGCCGGATGTCTCTGACAGAAATGTGTCCATGAATTTGGACCCTTCTCTTTTTCCCCCTCAGCTGTGCAATGTAGCCAGATGTTCTTGTGTTTCAGAAGCGACCACATCCATCAAGCTCTTTGCGGGACTGGATCATTCATGCTTGTGTAACTTCACTTCACCAGCAGGGAGACTAGTGGGCTTGTTTATCCACTTCCTTTTTTTTTTTTTTTTTTCCTTGAATTTTCTCTCACGTTGCTTCAAATTAAATTAAAAGCCAGCACTGTCACTAATTAACCAAGGGTGGCATATTTGTAAACCTGGATTTGCCGGGTTGCCAGTTGGGTTGCCAGTTGAGAAAAATCCCTCTGCACTCTTTGCCAAACCGTGTTTACCAGGCACCATTGGTGTCTTGGCAAAGAGGTTTGGGTTTTGTCAGAACATAATGTAGCTGTGTAAAAGATGTCCTTCGGAGATGTTAGCTGCCTTGCGTTGTTCCCAGCTTAAATATGCTGTGAACTAATTAACACCAGCATGAGAGTAAACACTCAAATATCGTTACCTTGCAAATAACAGCACACAAATTTCTGTGCATGGGTTTCTGTCTCCTAAAAAGAGAATGATGATGGTTGTTATCACAGGAAGAGAAAATATTGGGAACGTAGAGCATTGGCTTCTGCTAACAGGCCGTCTCCCATCCCAGCTTCTAACAGGCTTGCAAACTCCAAGGGCCGTGTTATCAGATATGGGTGTTAAAAACATTGCAGACTTTGTCCATCGAAGAGGTAACTGTGCATCTGGGGGCAAGTTTGCCATCAAGAAGTTTCAGTTGAGGGGGTAACTTGAATTCGTGTTGGAAAGAAGTGTTTACTTGCTTTTTCTCTCCTCCCATCTGCATAAGCGTTGTACCCGCAGCAGGGCCACCTGAATCCAGACCTAAGGTGACTTTACGGCTTATGAACACCCTGAGGTTGACACCCTCTGGGCTGTGGAGTAAAAGGAGGTGCCTGCTTCCTCTGATCCTTGATCTGAAGTGACCCTGACAATTGGAACCTGAGATTCTAAGTGGCCTAAAGAAATGAAGTTAAAGAGAACAGGGACCAGCCTTATGGAAATAATGCTGATTTTCATACATTCCAATGGAACTAAGATTCTTTTTTTATTTTTTCCTTAAAAACTTGCTTTTAGTATAGGAACACTGACCCAAAAGCCACTTTTACATATATGCTCTATAAGAGTGCTGTCCAGTAGAACTTTCTGTGACAATGGAAATGTTTTCTGTGCTGCTCAGTGTGGTAGTCTCTCACCACACTGTGGCCCTGGACACTTAAAGTAAACCTAGTGGACTGGGGAACAGACATGTCATTCATTTTCATGTAAGTGCATTTAAATGCCAACATTCCCATGAGACCGTGGCCTCTGCATTGGGTCGCAGAGCAGCTCTACGGTAAATGAAGTTTGGCATTATTTTACATTTTTGCAAACGTTTGTTTTGTTTTCTTTTCTTTATTGATGTTAGAGAGAGAGGAAAGAAGAGGGAGAGAGAGATAGAAACATCAATGAGAGAGGATATCAATTGGCCACCTCCTGCATGCCCCACTGGGGATCCGGCCCACACCCTGGGCATGTGTCCTGACCAGGAATTGAACCAGCGGCCTCTTGGTACATGGGTCGATGCTCAACCACTGAGCCACACTGGCCGGGCCATTTCTGCAAACATTTTAATGTCTGGTATAATAGAGATGACTGATTCTCATATCTGCTTCTACATTTTGTCTATTGTAATAGTTTTTATTGAGTTTATGAAGAAAATCTAGCCATTCCTAGACCTATATACTCAGAAAAGGAGATAAATACTCAAGAATCAAGATTTAATAAATTAACAATATTTAATGACTCATCAAGGACATTCTTAAATGACATCAGCTTTAAAAAAAAAAAATGCTCACTGCCACTGCCAGGATTTGTGCTAAGCACCAGCAATTGTACCTACCACTGCTTCTGTACAGACAGCATAAATGTCAATGCAAAAATGAATAACATCTAAATAGTACTTTGTAAATTGCTCAGACTTTTCAGACCTCCTGCAATGGTATCCAGACTCCCTAGAATTCTACAGACCAGTTTTAGAGAGTTCCAGAATCACTCAATCTTTCCCATCCTGCACCCCCCTCCCCTCCACCCTTCTTATCTAACAGAACAACTTTGCTCTGTTCTCTGAGACTCTGGAGCCAAACAAAAATAAGCCTCTCACCTTTTCCCCCAAGCTTTTGTTGCATTTTCCAACAAACACAATTGCCACCTTAGAAGGGATTCTCCGCCATTTGTAATAATGGCTACGTTCCTTGTTTACCCCCTTTTGTACAAATAGACCTACAAGTTCTTACTTTACCTCCAAAGTCAGCTTTTTCAACCTGTCTGCTGGAAAGAGCCACCAGGATACTCACCTGTAAATAATCAGTTGTTTAGTTGTCTCCTTGGCTGTCTACTTCTGCTATTACTCTTTGAAAGAGCATGGTATTTATTTAATAAATATTAGCTGGATGAATGGATGTGTGAATAGTGTGTCACCGTGGCCCAGCCACGCCTCTTCCACACTGACCTGCTTCTCTTCTTCTTTCCTTTACCTTAATGGTCCTCCCTTCCATAGTCACTAGCCATAGTCATTTGAGCCATGCATTGTGTTTGAGAATTTCCTCTTTTTTTGTCTCATTTACATGAAAATCATGAGATATAGACAGTCCTCAGAATGAATAAATGTATAGCTACATGCCTTTTGGGATGCATATATTTTTTAAAATTCTCACTGGAAAATATTTTTCCATTTATCTTCAGATAGATGGGGGTGGGGGGAGAAAGAGAGAAACATCGATGTGAGAGAGACACATTGACTGGTTGCCTCCCGCACCACCACGACCAGGGACAGGGACTGGACTGCAACTGAGGTGCGTGCCCTTGACCAGAGTTGAACCTGCGACTCTTTGGTCCATGGGCTGATGCTCTAACTGCTGAGCCATTTTTTAATTTTAATTTTTTTCTTTATTGGTTTTAAAGAGAGAGAAGGGGAGAGGAAGAGAGGGATAGACACACCAATGAGTGAGAACATTGATTGGCCGCCTCCTGCATGCCCCGCACTGGGGATTTGGCCCACAACCTGGGCATGTGCCCTGACCGGGAATTGAACCGGCAACCTCTTGGTGCATGGGTCGACGCTCAACCACTGAGCCACACTGGCCGGGCTGGGGTGCATATTTCTAAGTGAAAAGAAGGCTTGTGGCCTCTTTTAGCTTTCTGGTTCTCAATGTAAGATGTAGCTGAAAGGAGCTCCACCCGTATCATACAGCAATGTGAATACAGTCGTCCCTCGTCACTTCGTGCTTCGACTTTCGTGGCTTCACTCTATTGCGGTTTTTTCAAATATGTTCATTTAAAAGTTGATGGAGACAGTGAAAATGATACAGCGTGTGCTCAGTTGTCTGAGTCAATTATACACCCTTGTATTACAATTAAAATTAAAATTACTGTACGTATGGACTCTAAGCCTATGTATTCGAGCACCCCTGGAATCCTTCCACGTCAGGTGCAACTGCTAGAGTCTGGGACGGATTAACCGCGATAAACGAGGGATGACTGTAATATATTTTAAGAAATTGTCAGAAACTTTCAAAGGATTCTTTATAACTCAGATATATTTAAAATTCAAGACCGTTTCAGAAGTCCGCCCTGGCCTGGATTTCAGCATGCTAAAACATATAGACCCCACACACGCTTGACAGAGGACCTGTATCCTCACCTTTATGTGGGGATTCAATGTACCATGTTTTAATTACCAAGTTGATTTCCGACTCATTACTGACTGCCTCAGTTCTTGAAGGCCTCACAGCAAACTGGTTTCCAGGGGACTGTAACACACTCTGAATCTGAGCGGCCGAGGAGTCTGTAGACGGTTGCCTTCAGAGCCTAGAACAGCTGCAGTGAGATAGTCTTACTTTCTCACATAAATGTGTTTTCCTAAAAATCACTAAGAAAAGAAATTCCTCAACCTAGGATCAAGGTGTGTTAAACTATCGACATGAAAATCTAATCTACTATTCTCAAGGAAGAATGGTGTAGAGTGCAAGAACCGGATTGGACATTAAGGGACCTTTCTTTCCGTCTTGGCTTTGCCCCGAAATAGTTGTGTGATCTTGGACAAGTAACTGAACTTCTTTGGGTTTCAGTCTCTTCCCCTATGACATAAACCATAACTTTCTTTTCCATCTTTGAATTCTCTGGTTTTCTAAATTCATATCATCCATTGCTTTCCTCTCTGATGAACCAGCTCACATACTTGTAGCTTTGCCCTTTGCAAACACAGAGTATGAGAACTTTAACTGAATTTTATTTTGTTTGGAAACGATTTACTAACGTACAGATTATGAGATGCAAATGTGACTATTAAAGTGTATATGCTTTGGCCCAGCCAGTGTGGCTCAGAGGTTGAGCATTGACCCATGCACCAGGAGGTCGCCGGTTCGATTCCGGGTCAGGGCACATGCCCAGGTTGTAGGCCAAATCCCCAGTAGGGGGCATGCAGGAGGCAGCCAATCGATTTCTCGCTCATCGATGTTTCTATCTCTCTCTCTCTAAAATCAATAAAGATAAAAATAAATACATAAAGTGTATACATTTTGACTTCTGTGCATACTAAGCCAAGGGCAGCATGAGAAATCTGGGGCCAGCAGCTCTTCATTTTCCACTCAATGAAATCATTTATTTTGTCTAACACATCAGTAAAATCTAGAGTCAGCAACAACCGATTTATAAAAAAACATAAAGATAAAAGTCACTTTTAAATGTTCTGGTTTGTCAATAATACTGATTATTTGCAACTATAGACTCGTAAATGTAAAGTCATACACTTGATTAAAATATTACATAGCAGATACAAAATGCAAAAGAGTACATTGTCTTCTAATTATTTCATTGCATGGGACACGATGATGCCCATTCGTGACAGTGAATACTCAGGCAGAGGTACTCATGCACAGAGGTCTCAAAGTGCTATCCCTGAAAAATCTGCCCTCTGATAACTTGACAGTATTGCCCGATCGGCTACAAGGAGGCATTATTCATAACTGCAGCATATTAGCTTTTCTCTATTTCATTGAGAAAGATGCACCACATATTTCTGCCTATGGTTTGAGCCTTGGTATAACCATTCCACTTGCAGTGAGGATCTTTTTTATATCAGTAGCTTCATACACGTGTGCCTTTCCTCATACCATCATTATCATTGTGCCGTGTGATCAAACACTGTCAGGGTGAGGGTCAGGGGAGAGGCATTTGTATTAATCTTAAACCATACAGTGACTTATATTGGAGCACGTTAGCGTGCTGAGTTTGTTTGATAAGACTGTGGATAGGAAAAAGTGCTATGACTCCAGCTATGCGACTCATTCAGAGAAAGTGGACTTCTGTCTAGGAAGCAAGCGGATAAAAATCAGCTGCTGTCTCCACGGAGGTGGTGGAAACGGCTTTGTCCGTGAGCAAGGTTAAGCTGTTGGTGCGAGTTTTCTACTGAGGCTGTTCGTTGCATTGAAATATGCAGTTTAGCCACAAAAATTCTTAAAAATGTAATTTACATTTATGAACAGATCTTCTGGGAAAATGTCTTTTAAGCTAAATAGATATATCATTTTTGTCCTTTTCAGAAAACTGCAATTTATTACTTGCTAAATTAGAGGAATATAATTCCAATTCACCTAGAATTTGACTGTGACAGTGAGCAATTTGATTAATCACAGTAAGTTTAACATGACCTCATTCATCTCAACCCCCGTCTCCAGGAAACTGAAGTTTTCTAAAGGCACCTGTTAAACCGTAGTTGAGCAAACATCCTAACTTTAAATGACCAGTGACATCTCATTCATTCACCCCTCACCACCTTTTCAAAGAGTCCTAGTTCCAAGGTGTCATCATTTTATTCCCTTAGGATGAGCTTAAGTATGGTCGTTCTCCCTCTCACCTCTCACTCCCATCCGTTTATATTTCCTTACCTAGAAATTTCAAGCTAACATTTAAAAATACCTCAAATGATTGTATTTCCATTTTTAGGATATTGCTTCAAGGTGTCTCTGTCTTCCTATTTCGATGACTAAGTATGAAGTGTGAGCGACAAGACAACCAGATAGGAATGCAGCAGCCATCAGGTTACTCTTGTAGGGGGTGCGCCTGAATACATCGAGCTTTGCACATAGTTTTGAAATTGATGGAGGAAAGTTATCATTTGGAAATTAAGGACCAGAACTTTTAAATTGCTAATGACTAAAAGTTAAAACTTTTATGTAATAACATACACTTTGTTTACCTGCGGGATGATACCTGTGTCTTCTCTTCCTCATTAATCCTCCCACGAGATCATTTTGTTTCATTTATGTGACTGGCTTGCAAGTCTGAGCTAACTGAGAAAGGGCTGTGTACAAGGTTAGTAAATCAAAATAACATCAGTCACTTCAAACAGTGTTTTGAAATTCAAGTTCAGAACCAGTATTTCATACTACAAATACTTTTGTCTTCACACCTGCTTTCCTTCTCAGCTATGTCTTCAGTGACATTGTGCAAAATAACTGAAAGGGCTTTCCATAGGTTACAATGACCTTGCAGAAGAGAAGAATAAAAAAAGAGAAACAAGGAAAAGAAAAGAAATTTAAAAAAAAACACACACAAAAAACACAAGCCTTCTTGGTTTGTACCTAGAAACTAAATAAGCACAAGATAGAAATCAGAGTGGAAGTGAATGTCATTAAAATAAAGTGACTCGTTTTTATCACAAGGCTATTTTCGGTTAAGTCCACTCTAAATCTTATCTTTATTCATCCTACAGGTTATAGATAATGCATGACCATATTAAAATTCTCTGCTTGGTCTGAATCTCCTATCTCTGGTAGACAAGCCGGGTCCTTGACAGCTTGATATTCTGTGTGTTGATTTTCAAAAGACAACAACATGAAACCTTTGAAGTTGAAATTTCTTGATTTCCAGCAATGTTCTATGTACTGCACAGATCCTGCATGGCGATTTTAGAGAACTACAGTGATGGAAGTAAATGATGTACAGTAAATCGTATAAGCAAAAGAAATAGATCTGGTTTGTTTTCAGGAAGACTTTTACTGAAGTATAATATACATACAGAAAATACAAAAGTCTTCACTGCTCAGCTTGATGAATTTGCACAAAATGAACACGCTCCCCTAATTATCAACCAGATCAAGAAATAGAACATTAACCAGCACCCAAGCAGCCCTCCTAGGCTTTGCCCCTATATATAATCTCCCCAAAAGGAATAACTCCCATGACTTCTGTCACCACAGATTTTGTTTAGCCAGTTTTTGAGCTTGATAGAGATGAAATTATAAAGTGTGGGTTCTTTGTGCCTGGCTTCTTCCACTCTATAGTATGTTGCAGAGAGTTGATCATGTTGTTGCAGTAGCTTGTTCATGTTCATTGCTGTATAGTATCCTTTTGTTTGTATCTACAAGATATCAAATGTCTCTTAATATTTCATGGAGTACTGTGATCAACATTGTTTTGGCACATATACACAGGCATTTCTGTTGAGTGTATACTTTGGGGTTATAAAGTATGCATATTGTACACGAATAGATACTGCCAAACTACTTCTCAAAGCAGCTACACCAGTTTACAGGTCCATTAGAAATGTACAAGGCTTTCAGTTGCCCTATATCCTCACAATCTCTTGGTTTGTCAGTCTTTGTTATTTTAGCCAATTTGATGGGGTATAGAGGCATTTCACATTTTAGCTTTAGTCAGAATTTATTTGACAACTAATGAAGGTAATGTGTCATAGGCCATTTGGATATATTATTTAGGAAGTGCTTGTCAAAAGCTTGGACTTATTTTTCTATTGACATGTCTTTTCATTGTTGATGTATAGAAGTTCTTTATGTATTTCTGGTAAAGTCTTTTGTTGTATATATAGATATGTACGCATTGCCAATGTTTTCCCCCTCTGTAGCTTGCCTTGTCATTCTCCTAACGGTGTCTTTAATAAACATGTATTTTAATTTCGTCCAATTTACCAAAATTTCCTTATGATTAGTGTTTTTTGGGTCCTGTTTAAGAAATCATTTCTTATGCAAATTTTATAAAAATATTCTTTGCAACCTTCTAGAGGCCCTAGGGATTTGTCCTATAAGCCACTTTAATTTATGAATTAGATTGATTTTATCTGTATAAATATACATTTGCCCAACATCATTTATTGAAATATAATCCTTTTCTCACTGCACTGCAGTGACACCTTTGTTATACTTCAGGGTACTATATATTTGTGAGTCTATTTCTGGATTCTCTATTTTGTTCTGTTGGTCTCTTTATCTAACATTAAGCCAGTACCACACTGTCCTAATTGTAAAGCATTAGAATAAATCTTGGAATCTGGTAGTGTAAGCCCTCCAACTTTGTTTTCCCTCAAGATAGCCTTTCATTTACATATGTTTTAAAATAAGTTTGACAACTTCCCCCTCCCCCTCACTGTAACCATACAACAGCAATAACAACTTATGAGATTTTCATAGAAATTGTGGCAACTATATAGATCAGTTTGGGGAAAAAAATGAAACTTTTAAAATATTGAGTCTTCAACATTTGAACATGAAATACGCTTTATGTGTTTAGATGTTCCTTAA
Source organism: Tadarida brasiliensis (assembly GCA_030848825.1). NCBI lineage: Eukaryota > Metazoa > Chordata > Mammalia > Chiroptera > Molossidae > Tadarida > Tadarida brasiliensis. Next base: position 80,598,726 of record CM061264.1, read on the forward strand.
TTTCTTTCAATAATGTTTCTAATTTTCAGTGCAGAGGTCTTACATATCTTTCCTATGTATATGATCAGTTTTGAGCTGTTAATAAATGGTATATGCAATTTGTAAATTTAAATTTTATAATTATTAGTTTTATTTGATCGCTTTTCCATGTCTTATCGCTGAAAGATTTGGTCTACTATAAACTATCTTAACTGAAAGTTGAAATTGAGATTGCAATTAACTATTAGATTATACTTAGAATATAAGTAACTATTATATTAACAGGATTAAATTTGTACATATAAAAAAAAATTTGCACCCAGCAGGTGTGGCTCAGTGGTTGAGCGTCGACCCATGCACCAAGAGGTTGCTGGTTCGATTCCCAGTCATGACACATGCCCAAGTTGTGGGCCAAATCCCCAGCGAGGGGTATGCAGGAGGCAGCCAATCGATGTTTTCTCTCATCGATGTTTCTATCTCTCTCTCCCTCTCCCTTCCTCTCTCTCTAAAATCAATAAAGAAGAAAAAAATTTAAAAGAAAAAAAATTGCTCTGTAGAAACACTAATTATATTTGCCCTGTAGTGATCCTAAAGGTGATTATGGGCACGTGAGGGATTTTTGCTCAGTTCTGAGAATTTCCCTTACCTTGAGACTACATGTGGGCATTCTCAGCAAAACTCAAAGTACAGGGTTAGGTGGACTGATTCAAATTCTTCCTGGCTACAGTGAAGGTACAATGAATGGGCATGTGACTAACCCACCATGCAAAACTCCTTCAGTGCAAATGAGCCAAACAGCTACTTATTTGTCTGCTGCTCTATCATTATCTTGTGTGCATGTACTTCTAATGGAGACTATGAGGTTCATGTAAGGTTTGTGTGTTGTGAGGCGCCGTATCCTTCCTGAGTAGTTCCTGTCGTTGTGAAACTGTCTGGTTAGGACACAAGAACAAGGAAAAAAGTGGCACCCTTTTAGACGGTGATCAGAATGGGGTGGTGGAATGGAGGAAGTGGAAAGACATAGATGGAAGACAGCATTGAGCCATCAGGAAAAAGTTGTGCATTGTATGGTTGATTCCATCTGTTTTTAGCTTGATTGGTAAGCTCTATATTTAAATTGTAAAAATCTTATTATTATTTTCTTCTTGGCTAATTAATGCACATGGAAAAATCTGTATAATACAACCAGTAGAATAAACTTCAGCTCAGAGAACAATCCTTCTTTAAGTCCACAGAAAGTAAATTCAACATGTAAACAAATTTCAACACACTTTTATATATACTTATAGCAATAAAGCAAATATATGTGTTGAGAAGAGCAGGTGTAATTCTCATCTGACAGAGAAACTGTGACTCAAGAAAGTTAATGACCAAGGTCTTGATAAAGAACTGGATTTTGGGTAAAATAAAATAAATTTTATTTTATTCCTTCTAGAAACGTCTGTTGGCATTCCGAAGCATAAAAGTAGTAACCTTAGAATATTTCTGAAGTGCATCCAATGTCTACTCTTCTTTTTACATTGCAAACATTTGTCTACTTTTGAGTATTTCATCAACATGTTCAGAGGAACTCTTTTTGGGTAGCATCTTCATCAGGCCTAGGCCTAGCATTGTGACTTTTACTTTGTCTCAAACTGAGTGCAGAACAATGAGATAGCCACCCAACAGCATGGAGGACAGAATATGGCCCATTTTTCACAGTGGAGCTTAATTAGTGATATAAGCAAAGTGGCTAATTAGATCCAAGTCAACTTCCAAAATGTCAAAAGGAAATGATGAAGACAATCAAAGTGAAAACAAACACAATTATACTTGATAAGCATGTACTAGACTCCTGAAGCACTGAAAATGTAACTGAAAAGCTGAGGATTTGTCCAGGCAATTCCTAAATTTTAATTTTCCTCCTTATTGTTTTAGTTTCTTCAGCTTTACTCTGAAATCAAACTAACAATATTTATTGGCTCAGAAGCGATGGGAAGGCTAGGATGAGAGGCCATATAGCTAATAAGGAATAAACTACTAGGCTGTGAGTCTAGAAATGTGGTTTCTCAGTCTCTACGCTAAACTTTAGTCCTCATCTTTAAAATGAGTGTTTGGCAGGACGTCACCTGGTGCCCTGGCTAGCCCAAGGGTTTCTATGGTCTCCTGACTGAGTGGGAAGGAGAGAGATAGAGGCATAAATGGTATTTGATGATGTCTCTAAAAGAGCTTCTGATGATTTGCCTCATTTGGACTTGTTTTTCCTGTTCCCAAAGTCTGGCAATGAGGTTTAAAGACCACATGCTGAAAGGATTTGGGGGAAAATATTTTGAATATTTATATAAACTGTGAGATAGCATGTAGAATATAAAAATGTCTATGACATAGTCCATGTCACAGAGGAGCTGTTACTCTCCATGGGGAAGACTCTGTCCAAATATGCAATAATATAAAAACTCAAATAAACCTGAATGATGTGCTAAAATTAAAAAAGTATAAACATTGGCTTTTATAGAAATTCAGAGATACACCAGCTATAATTGGAGGAGCACTGAAGATGGTCTTGAAAGAGGCTTAGAGAGCGGACATCTGAATAGAGAGATGGGTAGAAGGTAGCACACACTTCTGATGGGAATGAGATAATCAAGGTAGTGAATACCTAGAAATGAAGGTGGTATCTTCCACGAATAATGAGAAGAAAGTCATCTTGAATCACAAGGAATATTTACAGCAATAGTGGGAGGTAGGACTGGAGGAGTCAGGGAGCATCCATACTTTATAGGCAGATGTTCGGGCTGAAGAAGATGGACTTATCCTGATAATTAAGGGGAGTTAGCCACCGGAAGGGATCACAGGAGACTATTTTAATCTTTTAGAAAGATCGAAGTTGAAAAAATCGATTACATGAGAGAAGAGACTACTAGCAAGAGACAACTTAGACATCTGTTGAAATTGTCAGATATAGGTGAACACCTAAAGCATTAAAAATAAAAATTTTAAAAAACCTCAATATTGAAGGAGCTTTCTTACTAACTCTTTTTTCCTCCTTTCTCCTCCTGTTCTGAATAGACCTCTGATTACTTTTATCTATAAGTAATATAGATAAATTTTTCTTTCACTCATCAAGCCTTACAACTTATTCCCGTCCCTGGTGGTGGCCTTTGGTTGGGTGACATAGAATTCATTCTGTAACTTGCTTCATGGAGGCCTCTGGGAAAATCATTCTTTGGGGTGACTTTATGTTTTCACATGATTGTGGAGATATGACCCAATCTCCACCCTTAGTTCAAAAAGAAAACAAATCCCCCTTATTACTTTGTTGGCTCGCCTTCCTTCTTGATCCCGGCCAACTTTTTTCCAGGGTCTCCTATCTGCTCTCCTCCCACGATAATATTCTTGGATGTTTTGTTCCCTTGGAGCCAAAGACATACTCTTTATGTAGTGAAAAAGGGTAGATCTCACCAAAGTCACTCTGGACTCGCTGTCCATACCCCAGTGATAATAGTTTCACTATCTAAAAGAAAAATGATGTGACCACAGGCACTCCCACGATGACTCAGCCCTGCCTCCTGCCAGAGGGGAGGCTGTGCCATTTCCCCGTCTCCTCAGCATGTAGGCTTCTGTGAAGAAGCATCTGCTGCCTGGTTCTTTTCTATATTAGGAGAAAAAGCTTTTTGGCTTGCTGATTTCAGGCCCTTAGGAAAAGAGGGGGGAAAGAGTTTCTTATAAAGTCTTCGTTGCACGACCAATCAGTCCACATCCTGGGAACCCCAGGCATGCATTTGGGGACTCAGCCACAGAGCAATAGCTCAGAGATGATGGAGTTGGAAGCTGGACATGACATGCTCACTCTGGGGGTACAGATGGTATCTATTTAGCTAGACTTCTTCCACTGTGGTTGCTTTAATGCCGAGATCATTTTCACTGGCGTCTTATCACATTTGGGAGGGCCGACATACTTTTCCGAAAGATTAACCAGACACGGCTTTTGATTTTCACAGTTCAAATGTGGGATTGGAGAGCCAGCTGAAAAAGAATGGGGCATAGGAATAAAAATACTCATTTAAAGATGGTATGTCCTTGAGAATATGCCTGAAAAATCACCTGAAGGAAAAAGTTTGGGGGCAGTATGTTTCTGTCAGTTCCTTCTGTGGCCCCCCAGGGCTGCTTTTGCTGAAAACAAGGGCACAATGTTCATGTTAAGATTCCTGACCCAGATCAGGGCTGGAGACCAAGGGAGGTGGGGAGGCTGAAGGGGGCATCCACCTGCTGGATGCTGTTGCCTTTCTCACGAGAAGGCCAGATAGGAGAGCCTGGGGAAAACAGATCGCAGTTTGCCTTCTCCCTCTAACCTTCAGTGTTCCGTGTGCCAGCAATCTGGTTCACACTGCAGGTGCTGACAGGCTGCATCGCATTGCTGGCCACCATTCAGGAGTGGATGGGAGGCCCACGTTGTCTCCCGGAAAACAATCACCTCTGCAGGGCTGTGGGCTCTGTTTTTCTTTCTCTAATATCATAATGATAAAAACAATCGTTGTTGTTGTTGCTATGATTTTGTCAAACTGCCCATTTGATTTATTTCCTATCACCCTTTGAATGCCCTCGTGGACAGGGGACATGCCTTAAACTTAGCAAATCTTGTGTCACGGTGCTTGCAATTATTTAAGGACCAGAGGGACTACAGCCTTCTCTTTTTGTTCAAGAAGATGGATTTCAAAGCCAAAGTGAGGCATAGCACAATCAAAAGGATGAATTTTTTAAAAAGTCAAGGTGATGGAGGAGGGAGAGTGTTTATTAGATGATAAATATGTGCTTCTTCTCAAAGCCCAGATATTATGCCTCTAGTCATAATATACCAGTTCTCAGAGTTTTAACAATGCAGCTCTCAAAAGACTTCCTATTTGGTTGTGGGCAATGGACAGATTTCTGCTTCTTGCTCCCTGGTTAAGGTTGATGGGCCAGGGAACAATTTTTATTAGGTTTCAATGCATCTGTGGTGCTTAAATAAGAGACTGAAACAGGCAACTTGTTCCGTGCTGTAGGGTGATAAGTTGCATTAATTTTTATTTTAGGCTGTCTGCAAACATAGCTTTTATAGACTAATAAAAAAAAAGCAATTTTTATAAGTTCACAAAAAACAGTGAACACAGTCGAGCATAAATATCTTACAACCAGGGCCAGAGGAAAATTATGAACTAAAAAATCTGCTGAAAGTGACACAAAAATACCTAGATGTTGCATTCTCAAGGAAAATTAAACTCACCAAAATGGAAGATTCTGTGAATGTAAATTTCCACTTGTGATTCCTCTCTGTTCTCATCCATTGCAGTCAATCCTCTGTGTTCCTACCCGTCACTGATTTATGCTCATCATAAGCTATAAGATCAACCTCAAAACTCACCTCTTTGAGGGTAATATCATTATACCAATTCTCATATTCCCATTTGCTTGTTCAGAATATACTAGGAAACACTAAAACCTTAATAGAAAATCTTTCAGCAATGTCACTCCATTGTCCTATCTTCAGAGAGATATTTTATAAATGTATGGGCAGAATCTCTCGAATAATTAAAAACGTTAAGTATTTTTTTTAATAACCCTCCTATCAAAGCTATTTCTGAAGGTTTTTTTTTTATAGTGGTAGCTACATTGTTATACAATCATAATGTGCATGTGAGATATATTATCTCAACTAATGTTTCTTGTGTACCAAAAGAAATTTCTCAAAAGTTAAAAAAAAATTAACTTATCCAAAACTGTTATTTACTTACTGCCAAACATCTGAATATTTGGAAACTTCCAGATGACTGATGGTAATTTTAACTTTTGAATCTGCCAGTCTGGGATCATGGGTTCACCCTTTATGTTTGGAGCATAATTTTGTTAACCAGTGTCTCCCCAATAAATTCAATAAAAGGGAGGGGGAGTTTGGAGCACAAATCATTGCTTTTGCTATTTCTGTGAATTTCATGTTACAACCACATGATTACCTGACATGAAGATTTTTCACTGCTTTAATGCTCCATGCAAAAAAGAAAAGAAGCAAGCAAGCAAATAAACTATCCAGGAATTTTAATTTTAATATGTAACCTGTTGCCTTAGACAAAGCATCTTGACTTTCTTAGCCTGAAGTTGGTTGAACTGCCCTAAGTAGTGCTCATTGTTGAAGTGTTTTGTTTGTTTTATAGAAAAATAAAGGCCATACCTAGAGTTGAGTTGGCGGTCTTACTCACAAGGTAACCTCATCTATATGGTGGCTTTGTATTCGATATTTTCTTCCCTGTGTGCCCCTTACTGGAAGCATGTGGAAGGTGGGGGAATTGGAGACTATTCCACAATTTCTGTATAGGAGAGATTTGGGAGTTAAGGATTCTCATCTGAAAGTTGTCTTTATCTAGCAAGTACATCATTTTACTTAAGTTGCATATTTATTTTGAGAAACTTTGGAGGAATTTCTGGAGACTATAAAGAGAATTGTCTATGTTATTTAAGGTGACACTAACAATTCGCAAAATCTCAGTTGTTTAACACAATAAAAGTTTACTTCTTATTCATATAACAATCTAATGCATATTCCTGGTCAAGTAGCTTTTCTCCAAGTACTAATTCTTGGCCCAGGCTCCTTCTGTCCTGGGGCTTCGTCTTCTTCAACAAATGGCTTCTAGGGACACTGAGGTTTCAGCATCAAGCTGAAAGGTGAAGAAAAAAGAGGGATTTCCTTTTTAATAGATCAGATCTAAAAGTAGCATATACTCTTAGCTGGAATTCATTCTCATGGCCACATTTAACTGCAAGAAAGGCTGGGAAATGTAATCTAGCTCTGTGTCCAAAAAAATAAAAAATGAGTTTGCCAATCATCTCACAATCTCAGGTATAACCTGCAACTTCCCTTGATAATTATGCTGGAAAGAATGTGAGGCCCAAACGTTGGTGTCAAGATTCCATCTTCCAAGTACCCAGTTTAGAGGTAGCACTGATGGCTATGAGACTCCCTCAAAGCCCAGCAGCCATAAAGAGCCCCTCCCCCTGAGAATTTCCTGTCTACCATGCTCTGCTTCCTGATTCATAAGCCCATGTCCCTGTAGGGATCACCCGCTACCAAGGATGACATGTAAAAGATGGGACTTGTTGTGTACAGGAGTTATATTTCAAAACTCAGAATTGAGTCTTCTCATTTCTTTTTTCTCCTGACTTGACATTGATTTTCTTCATGCTTGAATGAGTTTTTTAATTCTGCCAAGGTGTAAGTTCATATTTGCAACTTTTCCTTTTTCAATTAAAAAAAAAAACAACCAAAACAACCCACAAGCTAAAAAAGTCTGATTAATTTTCAAGAGCTAAAAATGGTTAGTTTTCCCCTACCCCCGTATAACTCAAAAATGGATGTGCTCATTTAGTTGAAATGTTATGAAATATGTACTATTGGGTTGAAACCAAGTATAGAAATTCCATGAACATTTCCCACTGTGATATCTCATCAGATATCACCTGTTTACATCCTAACAAATAGATTTCTATTCCAATAATTAAAATGTACATACATCCAACATCAGTAAAAGTAGCTCACTTACCAATTTGGGGACGCCGTAATTCTCTGAGCAAGTTTCATTCTTTACAACAACATTACAGATGACTCTAGTAATGAAGCAATAGAATATACATTTACACTTGAAAATTAGCAATAACTGTCAGAATTCTATCAGTATCATCAATTAAAATGTTCAATCTACAGTTACAATTTCACTATAGTTTAAATGTTCACCCATAAACACTTGTCAACAAACAACTAGCCTTATAAACACTTGACTCTTAATGAAATGATTAATGGAAGGATAGTTGCATGTCAGATGTTGTACAACCCCTTGGAAGCCAGTTTCCCACAGCATTTCAAGTTCTTGGAATTCCACTGATGATGTTCTCACACTCTGCGTGCTCCAAATTCACTGGCAACACACATCTGTGTTTACCCTTTTAATCATGACAATGTCCACTATAGTTTTCATATTCCTAAAGGATTGAGTAATACCTTCAGAATCTTAAAAGGCAAACATGACTTATGTTGGACCTGCAATCATTCTAGCATCCATCATAGGAAGAGTCTAAAGTTGAAAATCACTTACATACTGGAAACAGAAGATTGTCAGAACAGCCTATTTCTGGCTCAAGGGCAAATTAATATAATGGAAGGATCTGCATGGTAATGAAAGAAAAGACATAGCCCTGGATATATGGGCCTTTGGGATTGCTTTTCCCACTCTTCATCTGCATTCCAAATTAGTTCTGTTTGAATTAGGATTTTTAAAAAATATATAAAATATACCATTGGGCATTTTGCTACTTTTTGACAACAATAAATGCACATAGACTCTATCACAGGATGAAGGAGGATCATCAATCAGTCTTTCCCTGTTGGTATAGAAAGGAAAAAATGCTTTACTTTTGATTTTCCTCCCTAAATGGGTCTTAGGAGAGGAATATAGGGGCTAGAGTTCATTTCCAACAGCTCTGGGGTATAATCAGAATCAACGCACCAGAAAGCACTTGAAATCAGACGTGCCTGATACAATTGCCACCACTCTTCCTCCCACTCTCTTAACCAACGTCATTATTGATCACATTAACCTTTCCCACTGGGCCCAGATATGAGTGAAGAATTGTTCTCAACATTAAGCTTTAGGTATCTACTACCAATCAACAACTGATCTAAACTGTAACTCAATATAAAAATCTGTTTGTCATTCCTGACCTAGAAGATCCCTGGATGAGAATCAGAGGGAAAGAAAAGTTCCAGACACCCATTAGCTTGGAAATCTCTCTCTAGGTTCAAGTGGTCAGATCTGCAAAAGAAGTTGCCATTTACATTATTTATGAGGTGATTTTCTTTTGATTTAACTTTGCATCAAGATCTTTGATGTTTTCCTGGCAGGCACATCTGTGGTGACCACATGAAGGGTAAAGAGCATAATAGAGACAGACATGTATCTTTCATTATCTATAGGATACCCTTTTTCCTCTGTTGAAATCTCACCAGGTATCAAATACACAGGCTGTCAAATACAGTAACCTCAACAAAACAGACTGGCCCACCAATCATTATGGTGGAGCCCAAGAGTGGGTTTCCAGGGGCTGATTTCTCCCTTCTGGGTCTTTGAAAAATAACATCTCTGCTGGCTCACAGCTTTTGAGTCAACTGGTTACCCACCGGAAATTAATTCTGAATCACAGACAAAAACAGCACATTTACAAAACCACATGGCCAGCAGCTATTGTATAACCTCAAATCTATCTTATCTTTCTTACTCTTTTTTAACATTTTATTTATGTATTTATTTTTTAATTTAATTTTATTTAATTTTTCCATCACCTGTTATCCCCTCTATGCCCTCTACCACCTCCACCCATCCCACTTCACCCCCGCAATCACCATACTATTGTCCATGTCCATGAGTTCTCTCTTTTTATTGCCCAATCCTTCCATTGCCCTAATTCCCTGAGCTGTCTGCCTGCTCTCTATCTATGAGTCTGTCTCTACTTTGCTTGGGAGTTCAGAGATAGCCTCACTATGTTTTAATTTTTTTTTATTATATTATGTTTTTAGGCATCTTAAATCCTTTGTGGAACAAGGCAAAACATAAGTACATAAATATGAATTAATATATAAAGATATAAAAATGTCCACCACTAGTCTTTTTACATTTCACAGTCGACAAATCTACTGTAGAAGGTTTATATCTTCTGAAAATTGTTTAATTGTTTTGGTATGGTGTGTATTAGCTAAGGGGGTCTGTTTTCCAAAGGCACGCTAATATACCTGAGAATAACACCACTGATATTATCATTAATCCACTGGTACATCTGCACCTTTAATGTACTGTTGGGCCTCTTTTTCCATCTGGAGAAGCTAAAGCTATTAAAGGTATTCCATGATTTAACCAAGTCTCAGAAAACACCAGAGGTGCCAGATACTGTAAGAAGTTGGCTCAGTCCTGGCCGGTTTGGCTCAGCAGTTAGAGAGTCGGCCCGCAGACCAAAGGGTTTCAAGTTCAATTCCTGGAAAAGGGCACGTGCCTGGGTTGTGGGTTCGATCCTCCACCTTGGTCAGGGTCATGCAGGAGGCAACCAATCGACGTGTCTCTTTCACATCGATCTCTCTCTCTCTCTCCCTCCTTCCCTTCCATTCTTTCTAAAAATCAATGGAAACATATCCTCGGGTGAGGATTAATAAACATACAAACAAAAAAAGATGAAGTTGGCTCATGTCTCTAGGGGTTAATATTCCCTTGAGAGAAGACATTATTCCTTCTCTTTATTTATATCTGTGAAATCTTGCTTTTGACTTGACCAGGCTGAAGGAAATGATGTCTCTCAGGTAACTGATAGACTGTGAAATTAAGTTCAGGAAATCAGATCACTTGAAGGAGCAGTCCTTATCCTTGAAACCAGCCTGCCATCACAGACTCAAAGAAATCTGGCTTTGAACTCATCCATCAGCTTTGTTTCCTCTATTTGTTTTTGCAGTTGGTAGAAGAAACTGGTGGTTTTGAGATTGGCAGGAGAAAGTTCAGGTGAAAACAAAGCTTTCTTGCAGGCATTTTTGCTGGCAATATTGTCCTTTTCTCCGTTGAGCCCTCTTAGTTTTGCAAATATTTTTCTTTTGAAGACTTCTCACCAAAGCTGTCAGCAGGATTTATGACAAATGTAACTTGTAGCAGACAAGTGCTGTTCTTTATATTACACCTGCCAAATACATTGCTCTTTACTTGGGCATTTGTAACTATGGGTGGTTCTGACTGTAGTGTTAAACTAGGTTCCACCTTAAGGAAGCAGTCTATTCCTTGTTGTCAAGAGGTGGCTACTTATCATCCTACACAATAAAATTAAACCTTTTATTTCTTGTGCACACTATTTATGTGTTGGTGTAGATTATTTCTGAGTCAAAAATGGAATTATTATTATTATTATTATTATTATTATTATATAGCTTCAAAACCAGTGTCAGAATAATTAAACAGGTGACTGAAAACCATACAGAAAATTAGAATTCAAGCTCACAAATATTTGAATTTAAAACTTGTAGTCTATAACATTCTCCTTTCACCATAAATAGTCTCTGAGTACATTTCACTCAGGCTTCAACTTTTCAGAATAGAAAGATTATACTAATCCCATTTTTTGTAGATCTCTTGATGAGAGTCACCCTGTAGTGTTTATATTCCTTCCTCTTTCATGGAGAATTGAAAATGAGAAAATTCATGGAGCGGTACAGCTGTACACAGTGTTATATTTGGTTCTATCCATTTTGCAGTGAGCTGAATTTGGGATCTCTAGTTGTCTGAAGTATTCAAATTCAGTGCTATAATTCAGGAACAGGTGGAAATAAACCATCAGGTCTTATAACAGGACTTACATCCATTGTTCTTCAAATACTTTCCTTGTATGGAGTTAATTGCCAGTATTCAGGACATACTTGGGTATCCATTTTGCCAATGTCTAAAATCAAACTTTTAGGAGAAAACTTTTGGTGTTGTATCCTTCTCTTCCCATACTTGGGTTCGTTTTCAGCTCTTGCCTAAAATAAGAAAAAGATGGGAACGATAAGCCAGAACACATGTCTGCAGTATTAGCAAGGACATATTTCAAGAGAATAGGAATCGTTTACTATTTCTTACCATAGGCATTGTGCTAAATTCTTCTTTTAGTTTGACACTTAGCATAACTCTGTGAGATTAATTTCCTGTTTTTACAATGAAGGAAACTGAGTCTCAGGGAGAGTAAGTTACTCATTCTGTATGAAGTCAAGCCAGAATTTGAAACCAGGTATCTCTAACTCAAAAGCTCACGTTTAATGCCCGGCTGATGTGGCTCAATGGACTGAGTGTCCTCCCGTGGACTGAGAGGTCCTGGTTCGATTCCTGGTCAGGGTGCATGCCTGAGTTGCAGGCTCAATCCCCAGTAGGGGGCGTGGAGTCATAACTTTTAGAGGATAACATGAATATGTCATAAGGTGGTTAAGACCTCCATTTCTGGAATCACTTGGTGCCTTTTAATTCTAGTATAGCTGGGTGATCGTGGCCAAGTAATTTAAGTTCTCTAACCCACTGTTCTCTCATTTGTTAAATGGAGGTATTGATTCTGCTACTTAGGGTTTCTGGAAGATATATATATATCTTAGCATCTGATAATCAATAAATGGTGTTTTTTTTAATGGTAATTTAAGCCATAGTGAAGCCTTTATATTTTATGATAAAGGAGGAAAATTAGTGGCTATATTTTAGTTTAAGGATTTTAACAAACAATATCAAATAGTTCATAAAATAAGTCATGTTTCAGTGTAGATTTTTTTATATTTGCTTCTTGCTTACTAAAACCAGAGTCAGTAAATTTACCATTTCTCCAGATTTGAGGCAAGAGAAAAAATCAACTGTTAAGCTGATCATGATACGTAAAATTACTAAACTACACCAACTGGAATTGACACACAGCTCAGGCTTTATACTTTATGGCATCTCTGAACTGAAAGGAAAAGAAGGCTTTCCATGAAATCAGATTCAAGAGGAATTTAGGCATTCGTACCTTTCTGATTCTCAACGTCTGCTATTAGTTCTGTAAGTCACACGGTCTGAAGCAATAAAAAAGACGAATATTAGAAGATAATGGGCAAGCTACAAGTCAGTACTACTTTTAAATCTGGTATGAATTTATAAAAGGTTCGTCATTTTGGCACTGAAGAATGCTTTTATAACAATAAACGTATTTTTTTTCAATATTTTAATGATAACATGAGATAATAAGAATAATAATCATTTTTGTTTAAAAATTGTTTTTAATTTTCTTAGGATGTCTTTTTATTTCCTTTTTATATTCTATTAGCGGCAGGATTATGAATAAAGGAAGCTATCATGATTTCCATTATTAATTGTTATTACTGTTAATAATAATAATTATAAAACCTGCAGTTTTTCGTGTAGACTGGGATGTACAGAAGAGATCCTTGTACTCACAAGCCAACTCATATCATTGCTAGATAAGGAGAAAGGGTAGTGGATGTGAGGAGTACAAAATGTAGAAGACAGAAATAGTGAAAGAAGGAAAAAAAAGGTTAGGGTTAAGTGGTAAGAGAAAAGGACAATTACCTATTCTCAGGTGTGAGTCAGGGATAAAATAGCCTCCTAATCTTCCATCTCTGACCAAAATGAGGACTGCCCAATCCACAGTAATATGGGCTCCCTGCACTGTTAAATTCAATATGCTTTGCAGACAGTGACTTTTTTTTTTTTATCTTGCAAAATGCAATTCTGAATATGTAATTATACTTAACCCTCACCCTCAGGGCCTAGTATTTAAGAGACTTCTTGAACTCACTTCTTATTTACCTAGAAATGAAATAGGGTTGAACCAAGAAGCTTAGCAAAATTTGCATCCAGTAGTACTATATAAAGGAGCTGCAGTTTCTGTGGGATGACCACTACCTGCCTCCCCCACAATCCCTCTTGCCTGGTGATTCCTCATATTGTCCTTAAAGCAGTAATCTGTAAAATGGGATTTTACACCATATAATCAGATTCAACTGGCTTGCTTATTAAATATGTAGATTACTGGATTCTGACACATTGGGCATGGCCCTTACGTGCCTACACTTTTGATAAGCACTTCAGTTCATACATGAAAGAAAACTTTCTCTAAGTCTCCCTTTTTCCACCCAACTACTCCTCCCAAATGTGCTAATAGGAGGTCAATAGATGTTTGCAGAGGTGTTAGAAAATAACCACCATGTTCAGAGATACTATTTAAAGGAGTAATGCCCCCAAAGGATTACATTTTTAAGTGGATTCCAAGAAGGCAAACATCTTTCTTGATGAGAAGGAAATTGTGATATTACAAGAAGCCAGCTTGTCAAGGTGTGATATGCTCAGATAATAAGAAAAATAATTATAACCAAGAATTATGGAAAAGTATTTCCTATGTGTCAAGTCCATTGTAAGCTTTGTTGCTGATTCTATTACAGACCATAGGAGAGTAATATCACCTTTTTAATGAAGGAAAAACTGAGGGTTGAAGTGGTGAAATGCCTTGTTCCAAGACCAGACATTTAGCAGATGCCTAAATCAGAATCTTGTGTTTATGTTGTTTTGGCCATACAGTCCAATCTCTTTCCATTAGACCATATTTCTTTCTGAAAAACAAAACAAGAAAAAAATAGCCTTTCACGGACAAAGTACACATTGGACACCATTCTTAGAGAATTCCTATGACATCCATTTGGCTAAAGGTGCTGAGAAGCCTAATTATTTTTATGAACTATTAGAGCATTTTACATGTTCCTAGACATTTCTTTAATAAGGTTTAGCATTGCTGGGTTGAAGATGTGTCCTTTTCATTACCACCCCGAGACTCCCCCTGGACCCAATTCTTTTATTTCTGCTACTTTGGTTTCATTTCTATCAGTTTTCAAAGAGCTGCCTGTCTGAAATTTATCCTTTTAGGTTATTTGCATTATTATGAGTAACGCCAAAGAAAAGTTATAAATTTTTAGTGATGTGTAGAAAGTGTGGGATGTTTTATGTAATCTTACTTATTGGCTGAAGACTAATTCCCCACGTTTTACCAACTTGTTCTGTCAGTCCGACATTCAGTTCAAAGTATTTGTCACTCTGATTCCCAAGGAACACAATCTCCCTCCTGTATTAATCTCAGACAGTTTTGGAGAAGAACTTCTACATAGTGAATCTAAATGCATTTGTCCAGCTAGTTTAGTTTCCTTTTGTTTTTTTCTCCAGCAAGGACACACATCTAAAAAAATTCAACTTCCAAGACATGTTTTGGAAACTTAGGTAGCAAATTGTTTAAACTGAACATTACTTTTACTCAAAAACATGTCCCAAAGGATTAGGAATCCTTTTGAAACAGCAAGTTTCTTTAAGAAGCTATAAGGCGAGAGGCCATCACTTTGCATTGATTAAGGTAAAACCAATGGAGACTATAAATCATAAACTGTGCTCTCCCTTGGTCCATTTATTACATATGCTGGTCGCGGGGCCTGCCTGCCCTCAGGTGCAGTCCTCATCACTGCCCTGTCTTCTGTAGGATCAGCAGAAAAGTGTGTGTTGAACATTTTCCAAACTGCCTGTTAGCCACCCTTTGGCAGTGTTTGGTCAATGGGAGACAGATGCAGAACCTTGTGGGAGGTGAGGAGATAATAGAAGCCAACTGTTTCTTACCTTTCTTCTTGGCCTCAGACAGGTTTCTGGGGATTGGCTTTAAATGCTCCATATCACCAGCTCCTGCTGGACGTTTCTGCTCTTGTTCCAGATTCCACCAAGTGACTCGGGTCACTGGGCTCAGAAAACACCATCTCCTCCCTTTGTTTCTCTAGCCTGGGAGTGGGAGTTCTTCCTGCTCTTGGAATCTCTTGGTTTACTTTATTGTCTATTTTCTGGTTTTTTAGTTTCTCTATTACCTGTATAATCAATTTCATGAGCGTAGATATCTGAACTGTTTTTTTGTTTGTTTGTTTTTTTCTGGTTAAACCCTGACCTACACACCTCTACGAACAGAATATTCTTCAGAATTGTTAATAACATGTTTAAGGTTATTTTAGTGCTTTTTAATGACAACCTACAAGGAGTATAAGAAAATTACAACAAACCTAACTACTGCCATGATGTTGAACTATAATTAATTATTGGGTATTTGCTCTTATGCATTTTTGACTGAGTAGAAGAAAATATATTTTGCTGAAAGGAATTTTTAATTGCCATACTAATTACACAGTAATTCTATTTCAACTTAAAGGAAATATTTTGGTAGAAAATACACCAGTTTGTTTGTTTTGGGGGGAGGTTAGTTAGTTTTTAAAAAAATAACTTTGAAGCCTATTAAATCATTTAGTAAAAAAAAAAAAAATGTATTCCTTATACTTTCCAAAGTATAATTTCCTAGGAAAATATCTTAAATTTCTTAGCCAGCACAAATGTAGACACCTATTAAATGTTTTCATAGCATTAATACCATCAACTTTGTAAGACTTGAACTAGTATATAAACATCTCTTGATCTACATTTGAAAATAAATTAATAGTATACTTTGTGTACTTACACATGTGCTTTGTGTACTTACACAAAGAATAAAAGAGGTTCAAAATTACTTTTTCAATATGATAGCTAATCAGAGACTTCCATAGGTTGGATGGACATTCCCATCTCATTCAGCCAGGGATACTGCTGGTGGGGAAACCATTCCAAGCTTTAGTTCAAAATTTTTACACAGATAATGCTGGCTTTCTCCAAACTCTTTTTTCCTGTTTGTACAACTAAACTATATTTATAGCTTACATTGCAGATAGATGAGGTCATGTGTCTGAATTCTGGCCAATGGAATGTGGGAGAAAGTGATGTATGATCTTTTCAGTCCTGATTCCCAGAAACTTCCTGATATATTCTCCACTTGCACTTGATTTTCTTTCACTTTGCCAAAAGCAAATAATAAATAATATAACTGAAGAACCTGAGATTCTTGAAGATGGCAAGCTACAAGCTGGAGCTGGGCTCCTGAATGACTGTATGGAACAGAGCATGCCACATTTCCCACGGGCTGGCATGTATTGGACCGTGACGTATGAGGAAATTTTGCTTCTACTGTGTTAAGTCACTGAAATTTCAAGGGTAGAGTAGCAAGTGTTTACCCTGATTAGTACACAGCTAAATTAAGCACTGACAGAACACAATTTGAGGTATACTATTAATGGGAGATCTAAATTTTTCCTTTTTGGTTCTTTTTACTACTTCATCCACCTTTTCCTCTCCTTTTCCTTCTTCTAATTTTTCTATATTCATATTAATATGTAAAAATAGGCTCTGTTGAAATATTAATTAATCAGGGCATGCTGCCAAAAGCTTGTCTTATGGTGTGCCTTGGGAATTTTTCTTGTATTTGATGTTTCATAACTATAGCAAGAAACCTTTTTGTAAGTCTCTCCAAGCTGGACAAAAGATGTGCTCCAAGTTTATGGTGATTGGGCATTTACAAATGGGTTATCAATCTCTTCTAGAAGGAATAACCTGCTCTTTTGCAGGAGGAAAGACATGAAAGAACTCTTGTTATGAAGACCTTAGAAAAATTCAAGGGTTTGTAGTACCTGAGGACAGAATAGGAAAAATATATAGGTTTAGGATGTTTAATGATATTTTAAGACCAGAGGCATGCTGAGCCAATGGATCAAGTGAAGTATGCAGGAGGGACTCCATGTTCATGCTTAGGACCAATGCATAGACTAGAGGATCCACCTCCTATTTATTCCATACTTCCCTAATAGTTGACCAACCACCATGTGAAGACTCTCTCTGATGTACCAACACCACTACATACCTAATGAAGCAGTGGAGGAGCAAAAGACCCAATATTTTGTGAGATGGAGTAATCTATGCTAGTAATTTTTGAAGCTAGATTAGAAAACAGTAGATATTCCATTGCTTGACAATTTTGTGAGCCTGTATTCTAGGCATAGATGAGTTACATCTTTATTGATTTCTGTTCTTCAATATTCTTACCCTGTATGCTTTTTCATAGCTTATTCCAAATAAATTAAGGACCTAGGAGCTTTAATAATGCAGTTCCTACTTGTAGTAAATATTCTGTACAATAAGTATTAGTTAACCTTCTCTTGTGGGTGGCTTCGTCTATTAGGTCAGGCTGACTTCAGAATGGCAGCCTGGTACAGTAAGAAGAACATCATTTTGATGTAAAAAATATCTGTTTGGTCATTGGAAAATCTACTTATACAGTTTTGACTTTTTCCCTCTCCCTACCTCATGGAATTATTATGGCTGTGTACATGAATGGAGTTATCACCATGGATGGCTACCTACATCATGAAATTATGATCATGAGGAAATTAGATAACATATATGAATGCACTTAGCATGTTGCCTGGCACATAACGGACACTTAGAAAATCTATAGATACTATGCAATGATATCTTCTAAAATAAATGGACCTTGGTGTTTCTGTATCCAGGGAGAACATCTGTTGTTTCTAATACAGGCAGGTATAGCCATACTATTTTTCTCATACCTGCTCAAGCATTTAACTTTTTCCTCTTCACAGCTCCTGTGGGCCTGAAAGCTCCATTAGTAAGGGTGGAATATATAATACAGAAACAAAGGCTGTCATGCTTCCTGGTGTGATGAGGGCCCCAGGCTTCACACCTTGTCTTGAAACTAGCCCCAGAATGACAAGGATTTAATTTTCCAAACTCTGATCCAGGGGACAACCATTATTTTCTTGAATTTCTACAGCAACCCCAAAGAACAGGTATTATGATCTTCATTTGATAGATAAAACTCTGAGAATCAAAGGGTAAGTGAATTGACCAACATCATATAACAAGTCAGGGCTTTATCTGGAGTTTACAGTCAGGAATTCCTTTATCATATGACACATATTTGATGTTTGTTATTTCCTTGTTTTCCAAAATACTTTTCCTGTGCAACAGCAAAGGCAAGCAGAAACAGATATGTTTTTCCTTCCTTCCTTCCTTCCTTCCTTCCTTCCTTCCTTCCTTCCTTCCTTGCTTCCTTCCTTCCTTCCTTCCTTCCTTCCTCCCTCCCTCCCTCCGTCCCTTTCTTCCTTTCCTTCTTCCCTCCCTCCTTCCATCTCTCTCTCTCTCTCTCTCTTTCTTTTTTCTTCTTTGGTCTTTATATTATTGACAAAAGCCACAGAACATTATCTTTGTGTCTCTGGACTATTTGTAACTCTCTGACACACCTGAAAACTGGGCCCATTTTCCTTATCCTGGTCCAATAAGTCATCCTTAGGGCTGTGCATTACCATAGAGCATCATCGCACAATTACCTTCTTCCGAAAACATTCGTGTAATTTCCACTTACTACCATGAATTATGATGAAGAAATTTAAAAAATAATGTTTCAATCATCTGGATAACAGTTTAGCTGAAGCTGAAGAGAAGTCATTCACCTATTTTTCAAAACTTTAGAGTTAGTCAAAGGCCGGTACAGTGTTTGAACACAAGTCTGTGACATATAAGTAATTGGGTGAAGAGATACAAAGAAGTATGAAACAAATTTTTTGTTCATGAGGACATGTATATAATAATACAAGATAGTGTATAAGGAATTGACAGAGGAGAGGAATAAACAGTAAGGAGGAGATCAAGGTGTTGGGGTTATGGAACGTCTTCCTGGAAGAAGAGGACTTTGAAAAGTGATTAGAATTTGAAAGCAGAAGGAAGCACAAGGAAGAATGATCTAGCCCTGAAAGATGAGCATATATAAAAACACAGAGGGAAAATATGTGCAAGAAATGGTATGGACATTAAGAAAATAAACCTCACCAGAGTAAGGATAAAGTTGGGAGGGAAGAAGAAGTAAACTAAGTTAGGCCAGATGCTTGTACAATGTGGAGTGTTAAAGAACAAGGCAGGACACCTAGACTCTGTCCAGATGGCAGTGGGAAAACTCTCAGGGTTTGAAGTCAGAGACTGTGATGAAAGGAATGTTTAAGAAAGACTACAAGATCAAGGTGGAGTGAGTATTACAGGCAGGAACTTTTGTTAGGGATTATTTCAATTTTCCAGGAGGAGGTGTTGAGTATCTAAAAAACCAAAAGGAATGAAGAAGGTTAAAACAACAACAAAACCCAGCACATTTGGGTCTAAGTGAGTAAGAGAAGCATCACTTAGGGTTGATGGCTGAGCAGGACGGTCATGGTT
The DNA here is from genome assembly GCA_030848825.1 of Tadarida brasiliensis. Lineage (NCBI taxonomy): Eukaryota > Metazoa > Chordata > Mammalia > Chiroptera > Molossidae > Tadarida > Tadarida brasiliensis. Next base: position 80,618,411 of record CM061264.1, read on the forward strand.
CTCAAACTCCAGCAGATATCAGAATTGTCTGTGGGACTTGTTAGAACACAAATGTCTGAGTCCCCACCCAAAGTCCTTTCTCCTTATGATAGAGAATCACAGAGGCTAAGAAGCCCTCAAGATTCCATACAAGGCAGAATTATTTATCTAACACTTAATGGCAGGCACCATATTGTATAGATTTCATTTCCCAAGATTAGAGTAGATTTGTAGTAAAGTCAGAGGATATTGTATTCATACTTATTAAATTTCACATGTCACTTGAACATAGAATACCAGAAACACATTTTTTTTCCCAAATACCAATCACTGTACCCACACTCCCTGTCTAAGGTCAGAACAACGATTTAACAATCCATTGCCCAGCAGTGATATACCATGTATTTTCCAAAATGAACCCAAATGAGAACTCCTGGGGTACATAACTCAGCTCTCCCCTTCCAACATGTGCACAGTCTCCTTCATCTCCTATTATGCTCTTTGGACTTGTAGTCATGCAAATGACACAAATGAACAGCTGCATTCAGTGAACCAGATGGTCACATGTGGGAACAGAGATGAGATGGAGACAATAGAAGTAATAGCCTATAAAGTAGGTTAGCGCTACCGATATTCTACTTTTTTTCTATTAATACCAAGTGAAAGGTTAATTATTTCCATCCGTCCTCACTTAACAGAGAGAATTAATCTCAAAGGCACAGTAAGAAATTTTCAGCAAAATTCCACGACCGCTTATTCCAAAATAGGAAAGGAAAGTGATTGAATGTGTGCTGGAGAGCTTGGTGGAAACAATGAAGAGGCTTATGTGAAACTCTGTTTGTTTGAGATATATAGCTAAGTTTGTAGATGTTTGGGAAGGCAGTAAGAAGGAATCCGTCCCATCTTCTTTCTCAGTATTAAACCCAGATGAAACAAAAGATAGTCTTTTGGCTACCAGATGCTGTTTTTCTCTGAAATCCAAGCTATTTGAAATCAAGATAACTCTTTTTCTCAGTGCACACATGAATCATGTTTAACATGGATTTACATTTAAAAATGTCATGTACAGTCTTATATTTTGTAGACATAGAAAGATTTACAATCCTTCTAAATTTTCCATTATTGTGTTTTTCTTTTCTCTCTTAAGAAGTCCTTCCTCAGAGCACATTATATGTATATATCATCTGCATTTAAAATAGAACATGTAATCATATTTCAATATATATGGAGAAAGAGAAATTGTGGTGGGCACTACTGCTTTGCAACATAGAGACAGACTTGCTGAAGAATCTCAAAGTTCATAAATAGCAGTTCAAATTCAGGATAATGATATTTCATCTACATTTTCATTAATATCAAAATAAAGTGGATCAATTGCCTGGCTCTATAGTTTTTACAGAAGCATCTAGGACCTAGGTCTTTTGTAACTAGTTACATAAAATAAAAGATATATCATACTCCATTGCATATGAGTGCTTTAAAAAACAATGAGGCATAGGAAATAAAGCAAGCTATTAATATTGCTATAGCAAAATAAACATCTGGCTCCAATATTAGAAATAAAAACTTATTTCTAGTAAAATTCACTGAATAATAATAAAAAATCATGGAGAACAAAATGTTTGGATTTTTAGATTCTATTACACAAGAACATTTTAGATTATATATTTTTTCTTATAAGAGTAAGGCATGTTTATTTTTAGACAAATTGGAAAAGAGCCAAGAATATAAAGAATAAAATAAAAATTGCCCATTATTCTAGAGATAATCAGTATTAACATTTTGTTATATTTACTCTTAATCAATATTTTACACATTAAACACATATATAACTATGTACATATACTAAAGATGTCCTACATTTGAAATAGTTCATGCTTCTTTTTTAAAATGTAACATTATATATTATTCTTTTCCCTATAATATTTAAAGTTACTTCCAATCATTATCACTAGTCAAGGAATGATATTGCATAGTCATACCATGATTATATGTTTAATCATTTGTCTATTGAAAGTAATACATATTTAAACCAATTTTGTGCTACTAATAATGGTGTGATAAACGTATTTCTTATTATTAGATTCCTACTAAGTTCTTGCAATCTAATGAGGAGACAGAAATTTATCAAGTAACTAATCAGAGCCAGAGCTAAATAGAACTTTTTAATAGATTTTATAGAGGATGGAGGAGTCAAGAATTCATTCATTCCAATAAGTTTTGTAAATAACTACTCCTGTTTTAGGCATGTTTCCACTGAGGACACATCAGTAGATAACACCTCAGAAGCCCCTGGCTTCATAGAACTTGAGTCCTAGCATTCTCATTTAATAAGATACAGAAAATAAGAATAGAAACACTGTTTTGTAGGGTTTGGTTGTGAGAAGAAAGGGAGTTGCATTAAATTCTGCTTTGAACATGCTGGGATTGAGGTTCTAGTGAGGTATCCAAGTACAGATTTACTGAAGTTGCTCAGGAAATAAGTCTGGACTAGAGACATTGAATTGGGACAGTATACAGATAGGAGCAAACACCATGGGAGGGGCTATAACTACCCAGGGGGATATGTTGACTGGGAAATACTGAGAGTGTAGAACTTATACCTAAGGAACACCAACATTTTTCTTTATTTAAATCCTCACCGAGGATATTTTTACATTTATTTTCAGCTAGAGTGGGAGGGAGGGAGAGAGGGAGAGAGAAACATCAATATGAGAGAGACACATGGACTGGTTGCCCCTCACATGACCCCGACCAGGGCTGGAGACCGAACCACAACCGAGGTACATGCCCTTGACCAGAATCGAACCTGCCACTCTTTGGTCTGTGGGCTGATGCTCTAACCACTGAACAACCGGCCAGGGCTACACCAAAGTTTTTTTAAAAATGTCTTTCCAAAGGATTGGAAAGAGAAAAGAAGAAGGGGAACCCACTAAGATTGTGGGGCCATGGAGCCAAAGGAAGTGTATTACCAGAAAAAGAAAATAGACAATGACAATTATTCTGAGATTTCAATTGAAACAAGGACTGAAATGTACACATTGCATTTAGAAACATGAAGCTTATTACAGATTAAAAATATAACCCTACTCCAAATTACACACATCTTTGATCGCTTATCTCCATTGTCCCCACTTAATTTTAGCTACTGCCTTCTGTGGCCACACTGTAATTTGTTGTGAACTGTTACTGTGCCATTCTTGAAATCATCAAGTCACACATTACACTCTGTGACATTAACATCATTTCTCCCACCTCACACACTCAAATGGTTTCAATTTAAAAAGCCACTTGATATTGGACCCCTCAATACATTGACTCCCTTCTTCCCCTAGCCATTAGTTCTTTCCGTTCCACAGTCTAACACTACACTCTCCCAAGGACCTTGAGTAACTCTGACCCACTTTAGGGGCATTGGTCATGTGAAAATGCATCCCTCTCTGTAAACCAACAGAAATGCTAGGCTTAGGATAAAACATGTGCATTCTCTTCTTAATAAGATTTTTTTTTCAACAAGTGGGAGATGAATTCAAGCCATCTCTTGAATTGCCAAACACACCAGGGGCACATGTATGGTTCCACAGAAGTTGTAATGGAATTCCCATTAAAAAATCTCAACCTGTCCTGGCCGGTTTGGCTCAGCGGTTAGAGCATCGGCCTGCGGACCAGAGAGTCCCGGGTTCGGTTCCCGCTAAGGGCACATAACACGGTTGCAGTTTGTCCCCGGCCCCTGGTTGGGGCCCTGTGGGTGGCAACCAGTCAATGTGTCTCTCTCACATCAATGTTTCTCTCTCTCTCTTCCCCCCTCTCTCCCTCCTGTCTGAAGATAAATGCAAAAAAATAAAAATAAAAATCTCAACTCTCTTGTGATGGCCATTTTAAAAAGCCTACCTAGTCCGGCTGGTGTGGCTCAGTGGTTGAGCATCGACCCATGTACTAAGAGGTTGCCAGTTTGATTCCCGGTCAGGGCACATGCCCAGGTTGTGGGCCTGATCCCCAGTGGGGGGCACACAGGAAGCGGCCAGTCAATGTTCTCTCTCATCGTTGTTTCTATCTCTCTCTCCCTCTCACTTCCTCTCTCTCTAAAATCAATAAAGGAAAAAAAATAAAAATAAAAAAAAAAGCCTACCTGCTTGCCTAGAATTGCCATTTATCCAATGAGTCCATGAAATTTAGAAATCCCCTGGAGAGAGATAAGATCTTAACCCATGGCAGCCAGAGTGGTTGGGCTCTATGGCTGTTGTCATAGTTTGAATTCTCCCAACGTCTTCAGATAAGGAAACAAGTTCAGGTGGTTTTTTTGAGTGTGATACCAAGAAATAACAATAGGAAAAAAGGGGTGAGACAGAGAAAGAAAGGCAGCCAATAAAGGATGGGCTTGTATACCAGTTACTCTCTTGAGTAACTGAAGCTTAATCCTACCTTGGAATTCAAAGATTCAGTGTAGAACATGAGACTCAGAGTTATCCCCACTTCCCTTTTGCCCCCAGGAAAGAGTTAAGAGTATTTATATCTACTAATAATAATCCTCAGCTAGCAGTGCCCCTGGTGGTAGCAGAGGGGAGAAACAAGGAGCGGGGAGACAGAAAGCCCTGAAGAATATCACACAGTGCAATGGGAAGACAGCCTCTTCTGATGCTTTCCTACCCAAAGATGCCCAGATAGCCCTAACAATGTATCTCCGGGGTATAGGATTCTGTAAAATGCAGGAGTTTCTATTTGGAGATAAAAGTTTTGTTTAAAAAATGTCATTTGGATTTGAAGAGCTCTAGAATTAGAGAAACTTATTCTTTTTTTAATTAAAAAAATGTTATTGATATTAGAGAAAGAGAAGAAGGGGGAGAGACAGAGAAAAAGAGAGAAAGAGAAATGTTGATCTGTTTTTCCACTTATTTATGCATTCATTGGTTGATTTTTGTATGTTCCCTAAATGGGGATCAAACCTGCAACCTTGGTGTATCCAGACAATATTCTAACCAACTGAGCTACCCAGCCAGGGACAGATTTGAAGAGCTCTAGATTAATGATATTCAAATTGTTCCTATTTATGTTATTCAGAAGATACCTTTCTACTGAATTTCACTTAAATAAACCAGTATGGGGACTGTTGGTTTTGTCTAATGGTATAACCCAGTAAAAAAAAAAAAAAAAAAAAAAGGCTGTACACAGCAGATGGTTGAATAAGACTAAACATAAAAGCATTTGTTCTTGTTCTCCTTACCTGCTACTTTAATCAACCTAAACTAGCTTTATTCCAGCATAAAAATTAACACCAATACCCAATGATTTAACACACTGAAGGGTTATATTTTAATCATACCATGTTCCTTATATCAGCACAAGAATCTCTGCTCCAAATAGTCATTCAAGAACCTGGGGTGACAAGGAGTCCATAAAGTTATAGCTACACCCTGTGCACTAGGCAACCTCTTTGATCACAGAAGCAAGGAAAGAGTATAAAGAATCATACATAAGTTTTGTTTGTTTCACCTCATAGGGGACAACATCATTTCTGTCCACACTGGCCAGAACCACTCATACTGCAATGTTAAATACAAGAGGCTGAGAAATGTAAGGGGACAAAGAGACTATGTGATGATCATTATTGTTTTTGCCATACCTACCAAATAGGAGACACCTTAAAGGTCCTCCAGGCCAGGGGTTGTCCAGCTGTGTGCCGCAGGAACTCTAGTGCTCCCAGCATCCAGTAGGAACTCCTGAAAGTGAAACCATTATTCTGTTTCCCTCTCATGTTAACCAGGAAAGCTTTTCTTCAGTGTTTTCTCAATCTTGATGTCCTCATTATATTTTGTTTGAAGAAAGAGTTCTGTAGCTTTAAAGAAAAAAGTTAGAATGTGGCAAATGTGGTTCAGCTTTTTCATTTTAAAGATAAGAAAGACCAAGTCCAGTGATACCAAGTTTTTAAGGTCATGCAACTTATTAGTAACAGACCTTGTACCAGAATCTTGCTAGGACACCATCCCCTTAGACATTATGCCCCTTGTTGTTGGGAAAATCTTTTCTCTAAGATATTTCTTAGAAGTATGTGCAAAAAAAACGAAGCAGGACGTGATTTGAGAAAAAAAAAAATGAAAGAAGAGAAAAAAATCAGAAGAGAGAGGCAGATAGAAAAAAAAGGTTTGGCACAGTGTGAAGAGGTAAAGTGAGAGGTACGGGAGGTGTGAAGAGGCTGGAGCCCAAACAGAGAGCCACTTAGTCTAGACTCCAGATGTGAGTACATGGCTTCAGCGGGTGCGATGCCGGACTCTGCAAATATTTTTGCCAGATGTCATGGCTGAGCTACAAATCCTTGGATGGGTGACAGAATTGGCTGTTGTTCTGTTTAGTGTCTCGCTTCTTAGGGTGTCACGCTGCTGGCTGGTCTAAGGTTACAACACCAGATAATGGGAAGGCCTTTTGTTCCCGCAGTCAGCATTTTGGCTGACCTTGAAGAACTGAAGCACGATGCTGAAGCCCTCTGGAGTGTCCAGAGGCAGGTTGGTAAAACTTGAACTAGTAGGTGTGGCTATCTTCCCAAACAGAGATCAACCTGACCCCAAGAAAGACAAAAATAAGAAGAGACACAGAGTAAATAGAAGAGAACTAAGCTACTCCTGGTTAGCAGCGGGATCTTGGGGAAATTGCTTTATCTTTCTGGGACTCCGTTTTCTCTGAGTGATTTAATTAAATGGTCTCTAAGTCCCATTTGAACATTGACACTATAACCCTGTGAAACCATGAAGGAAGAATAAACAAGAAAGCCATGTCCCTTCTAAACTTATATGACAAAACATCAAAAAGCAAAACATTTTGTTTTGTTAAATAAACAAGGTAAATACTTGTATTGCTCTCTGCAGGTAAGCAACTTGTAGAATCTGTCAATGAGTCTAACACATGAAATCTAAGATGGAACAGTTCTGAGGACAAGGAAGAGTTCTAGAAAAAGGAAAATATTAAAGGGACAACCCTAGACAATAATTTAGAAATCGACAGAATGTGTTTCTCATTTTCCCATCATTCTTCCATTCTTTAAACCAATACTTAGTATCTGCTACATGCTATGCCTAGAAATTTGATGGTAAGGGAAATAGCTCAGTCTCTACTTCCATAAGGCTGACAGTATAATGATGGACATAGGCAATTGAACAAAGCTATAATGCAGTCAATAAGGACCATCACTGGGGAAGGGATATGACAGATGGAAATGGGAGAGGCATTCAGTCCAGGTTTGGAAGACCAGAGATCATGGAGGAAAAGCCTCTTAAGCTGAGTCCTGTCAGTAAGGTGAGAAAGGGTTAGTCAGTAAGGTAGAGAAGGAAAGTTCTAGGCAACCACTTCAGGCATGAACAGGAAACTAAAAGTAATGCATTAGGCTGCCACTTACTGCCTGTCTGATCATGAGCGTGTTACGTCACCTCTCCCAGCCTCAGTTTCCTTGTCTGAAAAATGGAACAGCAGCAGGTTGCACAGAGGGCATATATACACCTTAATATTAAATGAGATGGCATATATACCTACCACAGAGCCTACCACACAGGAGGTGCTCAATAGATGATAGCAAATCAGAGTACGACAGTGTGGACTCGAGAAGGACAATGCAGCAGTGAAAACGTTGTCCGAGTTTCTAGCTTGGAGGATTGGATAAATGGTGATCCCATTCCTCACTTGAGGAATATAGGAAGAAAAGGCAGATAGGGCTGGGAGGGGTCGTAAGATAGTAAGTTCAATTCTGGACATACTGAGTTGGAGGCATATGTGCAAACCAATGTACGAAGTGTCTAGTATGTGGTTTTATACATATGCATATATGTATGTATGTATATATCTGGAGGAAGGAGAGAGCTGGGCTGAAGATATATTTTCAACTTCCTGAACATATGATACAAAAATGATGCCCCTACTTCTCTTTTCACTGCCTCACATTTTTCTTCTGAAAAACTCCTTTGGTTTGATCCGTGTTTCTTTCACCCACAGCTGTCGACTCCTAAATTATTAGCTGGTAACGAATTGTGTTTTACTAGTAGGGGAATTGTAAATGTAAAGGAAACTGAAATTCTTACAAGGCCCTGAGACACAGAGCACCAGTGGACGGTGTTGTGACATCTCACAATCAACTGAGGTTGAATCATTGGGCTAAGTTGGCCAGTCCACACCTAGGCTCCTAAGCAGAACGTTTCCTATACTTGTGTTGTTTTCTGAAAGGAAAACAGTAGTGGGTTCATAACAGGCATCAGATATATTTGCTAAAGTGAAAACTTAAGATTTTTCCTGACGTTTCTTCCTACCCAATACATCAAATTAGCTACAAAACACTGTCAGTGTAGCAAATCTGCCTGCCTCCCCCCACTTTTATTTGTTTTTCATTTCGAGTTAATATCAGAAGAGACAATTAATGCCTTTCAGAGCATTTTTTCAGATCACAAACATAATCACGTGACAAAATTGGCCTTTAAAGGAGAAAAAAACAACTTTAACATAAAACTTATTGAAAATTTCAGAGGCTGCCAACTGGGCAGGAAATTAAGGTGAGGTCTCTGAAAAGTCTCTGCTCGTCAGGAGGAGGGAACAGCAGGAGACTTGGCTGCAGGTCCCTGGATGCTTTTCATACAAAGTCTTGGTTCAGATAGGCTGTCCGCTGTCTCAGATAGTACCTTCTCCCCCTCCAATGAGTAGAAAACTCTACCAAGTCTCTGCTCCGGAATTAAATTCTCGTCCTACTAGGCCTTCCTTTCTACTTTGATCTATGAACTCAGACTTTCTAGAACCCCAATTTCTAGTCCACAATTCACCTTCATTTAGCCCGATTTCTCTGTCCTCGGTGCTCGGGGCACAGTGGCAGAAGAAAGCTGGCTTAGAGCTAAGGTATTCTCACACATAGGCGAGGGGGAGGTGCGCAAGGCCCTCCGAAGAGTATTCAGTTAATAAACGTTTATGTATAAATCTGACATGCAACCAGTACTCCAATTCACCTCTCCCTCTGCTCACAATTTCATTCTCATATGGAAGCTGTAGCTGCTATTGCTGCTTTGAAAGCACTAGATGTTGTGTTGGAGAAGTGGAACGTGTGATTTGGCTCCACCTTTCATAGCGACTGGAAATTGGGCAAATTGTAATCAGTACTTTAAAATTCAGTTCCCCTCCTCCAAGAAATATGGAGGGCCAGCTTTTCTTTCTGTGCTCCAGAGGTAAACCGGCTATGTCCCCCACCAGTTTACTGCTCCCCTCCAAGGAGTGGATGCTGCCTAACTCTCTCCCCCCGGGCTGCAGTAAGGGCTGCCTCCACCTTCTTCTTGGGCCTGGAGGTTAACTCCTCAGCTGCTGCTAGCCCTGGGCTACCTCTCTGTCGCTTGGGGTTTCCATGTACCCACATCTTCATAAACAGTCCTGTTGTAAATCAGCCCTGCTCAGATTACACTGTTTTGAGAGTGTCATCTGTTTGCTGTTGGGACCATGACTGAATCAGTGATACAGATTTAATTTAAAAGACCTGTGCACTCTTGGAGAAAGGGAGGGAGTAGAGTAAGGGCAAAATGGTGTGCTTTTCCGGTGCGACTGTAATCTGGACGTGGGTGCTGCCTGGACCCGGAAGATGCACAGTCGCTGCCCTTCCTTTCCCAGGCTCGTTTATGGATTTTGCAGACACTCCCCATCTCTTACCTCTACTTGCCTTGGCGTGGTCACCGATCTCCCCTTCTGGCCGCCGCCTCAGAACCTGTGTTGCTGACAGGTGGACAACTCCTCTGTTCTCAGGTGAATAGTGAGAAGGGAAAGAGGAAATGCAACAGGACAAGTGAAGAAGGATTGTCTCAACTGAGTCTATAAGATTTCATTTCTTTATTTTAAAAAATGATCTTTATTCGTGTCACAAAATATAAGCATTAATATTAATGTGTTGGATTTGAATGATGGATACAGGAGTGCCATATTATGTTCTTTATGTTTAAAATAGTTAATACTTAGGGAAACAACTTTTGAAAAGCATAAAGTGACAAGGTGTATAGGAGTCTCTCACACAGGATATGACACAGGGATTTAGCACATTTCTCTGACATCTTATTCACACCCCCTCCCACACCTCCACTCCTACCAACTGCTAATTTCAGATTGCAGAGAGGAGGCAGATTATTTACGTTAAACAGAATTAGCAACAACAACAACAAAAGGAAAGAAAAAAAATGAGAGTTTTCAAAGGTCTGAGGGGAAATAACTGTGAACTTAAAATTTCAACATCAGCCAAATGAATCCAAAATGTAAACGTTAGATAATAATTTTAGGAAAAAAAAAAAGATTCTGGGAGAATTTACCATCCACAAGTCCTTGCTGCAAAATCTACTGAAGAATAAATATCAGTAAGAATTCTACCCAAAGGAAGAAAGAAATTTTTAAGAAACAAAAGTGTAAGGTATAGGGTTAACATTCTGCCCACTGCATCCCGAAGATCCCAAACCAATTTGCCAAATGAGATCTTTTCAAGTCCTTTGGGATGGGATCAGGCTGAGAGGAGAGGAGAGGAAGATGAGAAAGGCTATAGAATTTCTCAGAGTTTGAGGCACAGATTTCGGCACTCTCCAGTCCCAGAATCAGGCCTCTGGCTGTGGCTGCATGCTTTCTTTGATTTATTTTCCCTGAATCAGATCATCTTCATCACAGCGGCCATTGCTTCTCCCTGCAGAACTTCAGCTCCCCTTTATTTCTTTATCTCTACAAACCATGCACTCCTTCTCTGTAATTTAGGAAATCTAGGAGCAACGGGAAGTATAAGGTTTGCCTTGAGTTCCCTGTAATGGAACATAGGAAATGTATTGGGGATGTTTGAAGGTCGAATACAATGCCACGACCACAATTTAAACAAGAGATCCTTGTTACACCTTATATGTAAGTAGCTCAAAGATTCATCTGCATTAAAGAGACTGTCATGAACTTGAATCACACCTTTAAACTTGACACCCATTCCTGGCCTGTACCATCAGCAGACTCAAGGACTTTTTCTTAATTATCAGCTAAGACTTATTTGAATATCTTTATATAATATTATACGGTATGCAGAGTAACATCGTGTTCAAGCCCAGTCTTTTAATTTAGAGATAAAGAAACTGAAATCTGACTATTTGTTAGTGGCAGGCCAGAGCTGAAGTCTTAGATTTCCTTCTGATTGCAGGTCCAGCGCTTTTTTTTCCAATTGTTGGATAAAATATGTGGACACCTGTTAGAGCATATAAAGATTTTCTCAGTTAATAAGTATAAAATCCTTTTAAGTTAAATCTGGGAGATATGAAACCAATGACCCAAGTCATATAAATATTTTTATTTATTAGCTTATTAATTTACCAAAAATTGTTGAGAACCTATTGTATACCAGGCTTTGGTGTCTATTACAAGTCATACAACTCTTAAAAGGAACTGTGGTAGATTTGCACAAGATAGATGGGCTGAAATACAGAAGTGATTGTTTTAGAAACTGCCTGTAGCTTTAATTTAATACATTTCTTTTTATGAACACATCATAATATTCTGCCATCCTCTTGGAGGACAATGTTGGTTCACCATCTTGGTCCTCTGATGCTATCCAGGACACTTCCCAGTTGATATTCTGTTAGTAAATTTTTGAAGAGTTGACATTGTCTTCCAAAGTCTTTCTTCTAAAGTGGTGAAATACTTTTATACATCCAGATTTGGGATTCTTTGAAACCAGTCCTGTGTGTCACCCTTTTTAGTCACCTGCTAGTTACCAAGAGCATCAGAAGAAAGTTGGTGCCCAGCTGCAATGTGCTGGCCATTACACAGAGAAGTAATGTTTTTAGTACATCACCATTTCTTCCTACTGACGTACTGAAGCAAGGAGTTAAAAGCCGATGTTCATTTCTAGCAGAGGCTACTGGACAAATCTGAGACTCATGGTGGACAAATTTATGTGTAAAATGAAGAGCAGACAGGAGAATCAGAAACTAAATAAGGAGAAAGATGATGAATAAGAAATAGGAGCCTTTCTTTTGCCTCTGGGAAGTATACTTATCTACCACTTGCCCTCAAAACTATTCTATATCAAGTGGCTTCTGTTTGCATAACACTTACTTTTCAAGGCACTTGCCAGCATATTATTGCCATCTGGTCCTCTAGTGTTGTCCAAAAACTGAGGCTTGCCAAAGGTAGGCAGGTCTCAGTGACAGAGCCCAGAGCTTGCAGAACACGGCAGGCAGAAGGTTAGGAAGTTTGCAAGGGAAGACCAGACTCGCCCTACTCTTGTATAATGCTCTTTGTGTGGAGACGTAGTATCCCAGACTATTGCAAGAAGCAGAGCTGGGGGAACAGGTGCCGTCGATTCTGGAAAGCAATTCTGAAGATTTATTGAAAACCACTGGGATGCTAATGGTTACTTAAGGTGTTCATGATAAATAATGAAATTTAGTCCTGATAATGCCTCAGAAAATGTTCATGTGCATTTCCTCCATGGATCAACCAGTTGGGAGCTGCTTTCTAGAGAAGTAGCTCTAATGAGATATACTTTTCAGACTGACCAAGGCATAAAGTTTTACATTTTTTTCTTTGATAAGCATTCAATCTCTGTATTCTAAATAAATTATCCTACCCCGTCTTGCACAGAGCCCACCTTGCTCGGATTTCTGGCCATCAGACACTCAGACTTCGATTATTTGGCCAGGAAGTCTGTAGGACTTTTCCTGAGTGTGAACCCTCATGTCAAGCCACATTCTAGGACAGGTTGATTACTTTCTGTTACTCTTTTCATATCTGCCATATCTCCCCTGGCCCTCACATCTTTATCCCAGATGTAGTGGGTAACACCCCGTGAGTCACGGTAAGTGACGCAGTCAACCATTTCCGGCCTGGGCTGTGGATTCTAAACTACCTCTCCTCCTTGGAAACTTTCGGTGAAGACTCCTGGAGAAAAGAGGAAGGGGATTAAAATGCATCACTGTTAAATCAGGCTCAGGATTAGGTACTTCTCACATTTAATCCTATCAATGATTCTTTGGGTTGCTTTGAGTTCTGTTTGGCATCTGAAGAAACTAAGGCTCAGATTGGCTAGTAACTTGTCCTCTGTCACCCAACTAATTAGGCTAGCTGGCCTCACAAAAGTCAATCCACTGTAGTTCACTAATATAAATATAATTTAGTCAGAAAACAGCTATTTTATACCCCTAAGTAACTAGTGCTCTAAGTTTTGGCAGAAGTATAACATCTTCAAGTTAAAATGAACACATAGTGACACTTATGGGAGCAAAGTGGTCCCGGGTGCCTCACTAACAACTCGTCCCTTTCATTTCAACTTCAACCTTCTTTTCCATAGTTCCTGGATTCAGTGACCTTTGACCCACCTTGCCTTGTATTTTGATTAGTATGATCAGGACACTGAGGTTTTTTACTTTAGTTACAATAAATTTCTTTCTGCATTGATACGTTTTTCTATTTCCCCTGAATACAATTTTACAAAAGGATTTTGAGATAACTTAATGTAAACCTCATGATTTTGGATCCTCCAAAGGCATTTAAATATATTTTTTAATGTATGTGATTGGCGCACACCCTTATCCCATGTAGAATGAGAAACCCAGCATCCCAGCCACCGTTGTTCAGGATTCTTTGGGGAACGGTTATTTCTCCTATTACCTGGCTTTTTATCCTGCTTCTGTTCTCAGTCTTCACACTTGACTTCTTAAATATGTTCTTCCTTTCAACATTCTATCTTATCACTGGAAAAAAATCCATGATGTCTTCAGTTCCCAGAGCACCAATGACGTAAAGGTAACTGTACAGCAGGTATCACTGAAGGCTCGGGCCACGTAATGCTATTACATTGTAGAATAATCAAGAAAGCTACCTGTCCTTTATAATTTTTTGCCAATCCCATATTCTGGCCTCTAGGAAATTTTCCCATTGTCCTCATCTTCTCGGAGTCAGTGACCCACCATGATGATGGGCTCCCCTTTCTCCTGTGAGTTCTTGCTCTCTTCTTTCTATCTTTCTCATGGTGATTTTTCCACAACCAAATTGTTCCTGCTTACATTAACTTAGAGAGCCCTTGTGCTCTGTCCTTACAGAAAACAGAAACACTTTTTAAGTATTATGATATTATTTGTCAGATAACATAAATAAGACATGACTATTTAAATAAGTAGATATCACATTAGTGTAAAATAAACTCTATTACCAGAAAGAGTTAAGAAATCATATGTTAGGAATAATCAAATATCTGATAAAGAGAATTTCCAAATATGATCTATATGGATTAATATTTTAAAATATTAGAATATAATTGAGAAACTGTTTCCAGTAAAATTACACTGAATAGAATCTGTTTATTCTTGAAAACCTAGCGAGTATTTCAGTATTGTATATTACTTCCATTTTATATATGTTAGGCTTTGCATTAGAAGAGCACAAAAAAGTGTCAATGAATAAATATCTATAGTGTTAAAGCTCTGATAACAGGAAGTATAAAAAGCAAGTGGTAAATGTATGGGTTACAATATACATGCAAATGTCCACCAGAGACAATCACCATACAATCGAATGGTGGCATGTTTAGATCACTGGATAGACAGACAAAAATACACAGGACACCCATGTTACCTTCACATTGATAGCTAAGTCCGTGAAACATTTGCCCTCGGCTTTAGTACAGAAACCAACCTTAGAATTGCCAGGGAAGGTGGGATCACAATACCGGATATCAGGTTATACTACAAAGCTACTGTAATCAGAACAGCCTGGTACTGGCACAAGAACAGGCATGTAGACCAGTGGAACAGAACAGAGAATCCGGAAATTGACCCAAGACATTATGCTCATTTAATATTTGACAAAGGTGGCAATAGCATACAATGGAGTTAAAGCAGCCTCTTTAATAAATGGTGTTGGGAAAATTGGACAGCTACATGCAAAAAAATGAAACTAGACCATCAACTTACACCATACACAAGAATAAACTCAAAATGGATAAAAGACTTAAATGTGACTCGTGAATCCATAAAAATCCTAGTAGAAAATGTAGGCAACAAAATTTCAGACATCATACGCAGCAGAATCTTCACTGATACATCACCTAAGGCAACAGAAACAAAGGGAAAAATGAACACATGGGACTACATCAAACTCAAAAGCTTCTGCACAGCAAAAGAAACAACCATCAAAATGGAAAGGGAACCCACTGTATGGGAGAGCATAATTGCCAATGATACATCAGATAAGGGGTTAATCTCCAAAATATATAGAGTGCTCATACAACTCAACAAAAGGAAGACAAAGAACCCAATTAAAAAATGGGCAGAGGAACTAAATAGACACCTCTCCAAACAGGACATACAAATGGCTAAGAGACATATGAAGAAATGCTCAACATCACTAATCATCAGAGACATGCAAATTAAAACAATGAGGTATCACCTCACACCTGTCAGAATGGCCACCATCAACAAATCATCAAACAACAAGTGTTGATGAGGGTGTGGAGAAAAGGGGACTCTAGTACACTGCTGGTGGGAATGCAGACTGGTGCAGCCACTAAGGAAAACACTATGGTGTTACCTCAAAACATTAAAAATTGAATTGCCATTTGACCCAGTGATCCCACTTCTAGGAATATACCCTAAGAAGCCTGAAACACCAATCAGAAAGAATACATGTACCCCCATGTTCATAGCAGCACTATTTACAGTAGCTAAGATCTGGAAACAGCCCAAGTGTCCATCAGTAGATGAATGGATAAAAAAGCTGTGGTACATATACACAATGGAGTACTATGCAGCTGTAAGAAAGAAAGATCTCTTATCTTTTGAGACGACATGGAGGGACCTGGAGAGTATTATCCTAAGCGAAACAAGCCAAGCAGAGAAAGACAAATATCACATGATCTCATTTATTTTTGGAATATAATGAACATAACAGTCTGAGGAACAGGGTAGACCCAGAGACATGGAAGTAGGGTACAGACTGACAACCCTCAGAAGAGGGGGTGGGGGGGAGGGAAGAGATAAACCACAGAACTTATATGCATGTACGTATAACTGATGGACATGGACAACAATGCTGGGGATGGGGCGGGGGGATGGGGAGGAGGGTGTCAATGGGGGAAAAAGGAGAAACATCTGTAACAAAAACAAATTAATAAAACAAACTTTAAAATAATTAATTAATTAATTAATTAATTTTAAAAAAAAAGAATTGCCAAGGAATATGGGCACTGCCTGGAGAGGAGTGTTTGACTCTGCACAAGGAATTCTCAGTTAAGAAGCATGTGGTAGAGAATTTCACCACACTGTAAAACAAGGCCACCCATGGGCTTTAGCAGACTTGAGTCTATTTGAAGGATAAAGCCCTTACACCACATTTGAAATTTAATTTGACCAAGCCTTGCATGGATTTTTTTTCTCATTCCAAATGAAGCCTCTGACCAGTTGTTACTATTTCTCCTTCCATAGTTATTTTTATAATACTGTATTTCTTCAAATCAATTCAAAATGCTGTTAATGCAATATATTTTAGAAAAATAGTTCTGAATTCATAAGCAATCCTTATAGCATGCCCTTGGCATCGGCTATAAAATTCCAAAGTACCTAATTTGTTTGACTGATTGATTGAATTTTCAATGATTTAATGCTTGCCCAATAGCATTATACCAAACAAAACATGAATGAAGAGAAGATAATTGCAGTTTTTGTACTGAGACTGTTGTCTTTGTGAAGTTTTTTTTCTTTTCTTTCATACAGTTCTGAAGTGAATGAGAAGGCATCCTTTTCTCTTTATAGCAATAACAGCTCACCCTGCTACTCCTCAACAAGGTCCGTATGCAGGCCCAGCCCATAACCCTGCTGTCGTGTTATCTAAACCAGGATGCCCATGGTACCTGGGAACATAGCAAGACTACAAGACTGGAACTTACAAGGACCTTTCCTGTTTGGTGAGAAGAGGCTTTCTCTAAAACTTCTTCTGATTGAAAGCTGCATCTCCATTCTCTTAAAGTGTACAGACCTAATCACAATGCAAAGAGATTAGAAACAGGTGGGTACAGCAAGGAGCCTATACATTCAATAAAGGCCTGTATCGCATGGCCTTGAAGAAGCAACTCTTTTATGTCTTCTCCTTCCATTTTCATCAGTCTTCATCTTGGTTATCAGTATGGAGCTGACCAAAAGAATTGCATTCTCTTCTTTTGCTGGCCACAGCAACCAATCATCATCCCACTGGAAGAGTTCCAGGTGGTGATGAGGGGCCAGAAGGCTGGAGAACAGGAGAGAATGTTGCTACAAGGCCCCTCCTCCGCCCGCTGTGTACCATATGCAAAGCCATCTTTTCCACAGCTCTGGAAATCCATTACCTAAGAAGAAAGTTGTACAAAGTGAGATCGGATTTTAGGAACACTTTCTAAGGGATGATAACAAACTGCTTCCATCTTTGAAACCTAGAAAGAACTCAACAAATGATTGAAATGTTTTATTGTATTAGTCTGTTTAGGAGGGGAAGAGTGATGGTAGGGGCAAAATAATTCTCTCTGTAAATTCCTTTCAGGTTTCTTTTATTTAATGTTTCAATTTTTAGTTTTTTCCTTTTTATTGAGTTTATTGGGGTGACACTGGTTAACAAAATTACACAGATTTCAGGTGCGTAATTCTACAACACATCATCTGTACACTGTATTGCATGTTCAACACCTCAAGTCAAGTCTGTCCATCACCATTTACCCCCACTATTTCCTCCTCCCCCTCCCCCACTCCACTTCCCTTCCCCACTCCCCCCCAGCAATCACCACACTGCAAATGTGATTATAAGTGCTCTTTTAAATTTGGCTTGTCACATATTGAAATCAACCCAAATTGTGAATTTTTAATTCCAGGAACAATAAGTTGGGTTATTTTCATTTATCTAAACCTAACAAAAAGAACACTAAGGTGAGGTTAAGGGAAATGACTCTGTTATTTGTTTTTGCCCATAGACCTTTGTAAGTTTCCAGAAGCAAAATCAATCAATTATGAAGTATAGGCCAAATACCTACACTGTGCAATATTGAACCAGCAGTTCCCAATGTAATCTTCAGGGCTCTCAAATTTTCTACAAGAACAATCTCCAGGGCACAGGATCTCCCACAGACCTTCATTCAGGTTAACCAGTGATCTCTAGGTTTATAACAAAATTCTCCTTATGTGGCTTTCTCAAAGTGTATTGCATCACAGCAATGGAAAATACAGCTGTAAGAAAGGGTTTGGCTGTGTTACGTTTGACCCAACACTGGAAGCCAAGATAATTCTGTCAGTGGTCATGTTGAAACCAAAGTGTAGAATGTATCAGAGAAAGCATTGGGTAATGTGCTGATGCTGTGCACTGGGCAGTAGGTGAGGACAACCTCCCGGAGTGAAGAGCTGCTCACAGTGTGTGCATTATCTCTAAATGCTTTAAAGTATCAGCACAATGAAGTATATTTCTCAGAGTGTCATTCTAAATTTCAACAGAAATTGTTTTTTAATTACCCCCCAACACACACACACACACACACTCTCTCTTTATGTACTAGAGTGAATGAATAGATTTGTTAGGGGAATTTCTAGTGTTGGATTCAAAGACTTATTGAATAAAAGATACGTTCTAATTGGAGTTTGTGGTTTGCAACTGAAATAACTGTACAACTCATATTTTGTCTTTGTGTTTCAAAGTCAGGCACCTCTAGACTAGAGAATAAGATTCAGTCCTGGAAGTGGCAATGCAGGAATCCCTTACACTGACCCATTATGAAAAAAATGAGCTAATGTCACAAATGTCAAAGAGTAAAAATCAAGGAAAAAAGATTAAGAAACTTTTCAGAAAGGCACAATACAAAGAAACTTGGCCCCAAAAATCACTATTCTCACCCACAGACACTTTACTGATGAGTGAACCCAAACCTCAGCATTCTCATCAACACCCCCAATGTGAGAGACCTATTCTGAGTAGGTATCTTTACCTGTGACTTCCTTCCTCCTATGAAATAGTGACAACACCTGCTGGAGCGAAACAAATGAAATGGGAATGGCCCAATGGAACTAGCATTTCCAGAAGGATGTCAAGGCTCCAGGACCTTATATCAGTCCAAGGGAGATATCTAGACCCTGAGGATATGCCTCTCTGGGAATGGGGTACACCTTCCAGTTAGGTGGGGTGAACCCTGGTAGTAGACATTAATGTAACCTCATAAGTGTCAAATTACCTCAGAGAATTTGTTTACATTATATCATTCCATATATTTTTTGAGCTGTAGAAAATGTTTCCTGAGAACACAAATGGATTATATTCAGAATGAAAAAGAAGAGAAATTATAGGTCTAAGGAAACAAATTAAAGATGACAATTACATCATTAGAAAACTAACAAATAAGTTAGAAACAGCAAGAAACAACTTACATAATTGATTGTTCAAAAGAGCAAAGGTTTGAGGTAAGTACAGTGAAGGCTCATGAAAAATATAAAGATTAAAGGAAAGCCAATAGACATAGAAGACACATAAGAATGATCTTATATATACAGATATTGGGCATCCATAAATTTTAGAACTCAGTAAGTTGAAAAGAAAAAGCATTCAAAGGTTTTAAGGAAAAAAAATTCCCTTGCACTAAAAAAACAACAAAAAACACATTAAGCCCTGGCCGGTTTGGCTCAGCGGTTAGAGCGTTGGCCTGTGGTCCAGAGAGACCCAGGTTCAGTTCCAGCTAAGGGCACGTACCTCGGTTGCAGTTTGTCCCCGGCCCTGGTTGGGTCGTGCGGGAGGCAGCCACGCGATGTGTCCCTTTCACGTCAATGTTTCTCTCTCTATCTCGCTCTTCTTCTCTCTCCCTCCCACTCTATCTGAACAAAAAATGGAAAAATGTCCTTGAGTGAGGATTAAAAAAAACCAAAACATTAAATTTGCAAATTAAAAGAGCACGCTACCAATCAAAACACATCTTGGTGTCTTAGATTTCAATAAAAAATAATTACTCAAAAATCCTGACAGGAACAAGTGAGTAGGCTCTAAAAGAGAAGAACAGAGTAAGCCTCCCCTCAGCCATGTTCAATGACAGGAGTCAAAGTCTGTCAGCAAAGTTCTGGAGAAAGAAATTGTGACCAAAAAAATAAAGTTCTACAATGATGTGGAACTAAAGGCATATCTAAAAGCAACAGGTATTCAAAAATATGCAAGAGTCTCATGATTATAACTGCACAATCCATTCTTCATGTGCTCATATTAAATTTAAAGAGAGAAAACCTAGATGATGACAAAAATGAAGCAAATTGTGAAATTACTTGAATCAGAGAAGATAGATATGATTTAGAGCACTGTGCATGAAATCGTCTTAAACAGAATTAACATTGAAGAATTTGAGGTTTGTTGTTATAGAAAGTAAACAGAAGAAACTTTGACAACACAAAACAAATAATGAACAAAGTCAGGAGGAGAAAGAAAGAGTGGTGGAGTGTTCATTTTCTCATCTTTATTAATATTTTTTTCTTTATTGATTTTAGAGAGAGGAAGGAAGAGGGAAAGAGAGATAGAAACATCGATGGGAGAAACACCGATTGGCCACCTATGTCCCCCACTGGGAATTGGGCCCACAACCTGAGCATGTGTCCTGACCAGGAATCGAACCGGCAACCTCTTGGTGCATGGGTCGATGCTCAACCACTGATCCACACTGGCTGGGCTCATCTTTATAACAGGGAGTCAATCAGTTCTTTGTCTAGTGAAAACATGATTGAAAACTATACTGTTTCTACTTTCTTACAATTTTTCATAGATTATTATCTTAACCTTAAAAATGATCATTTAAAAAATAATAAATATATCTGTCATATAGAATAATAAAGCAGAATTTCAGCTTTCCTTTAGTTTTTCTTAAATTTATTTTTCTTCTATAATTGAATTCAAGTAAAATTAAATATAATACTTACTATGTAATATTTTAATTAGCACAACAGTATGTTGATATCTTGTCTTTGTTTTTGCCAGGTACAATTTACACAACACACAATAAAATTCACCTTTTTAAGGTAAACACACTGTAGATTTTGACAAATGTCATGTAACTACCAGCATAATCAAGAAATATATAAAATATTTCTAGCATTACAAAAATTTCCATTGGGCTTCTTTGTAGTTAATCCTCACTCTCATCCTCTCCCTGTCCCTCAGCAAATGCTACTCACCAACCACTTATATGTTACCCACTCCAATAATTTTACCTTTTTCTGGATGTCATATACATGGAATCATAGTACATTTGAGTCTGGCTTCTTTTATTCAGCACAATGCTTTTGAGATTTGTCCAAGTTGTTGTTGAGTGTACCTTTTTATTGTTAAATATTCTATTGTGTGTATATACCTCCATTTGAGAAACATTTGAATTATTTTCATCTTTTATGACTATTAACATATAAGTTATGTGTAAAATTTGTTTCCATTCCTCTTGGATAAATATCTAAAAAAATTTTCTGTATCATAGTGTAAGTGTACATTATTTAACTTTATGAAAAACTGTATGCTGGACTGTTTCCCAAAGTGGCTGCACTCTTTTGTATTACAACCAGTAATATATAAAAATTGTAGATGCCCTGCATCCTTTTCAGCACTTACGATTGTCTGTTTTTGAAGTCATTTCAATAGATGTTCAGTTATTATCATTTTTTGTCTGTTTACATAGAACAATGCTTAAATTGCTGTTTTGCTTTAGTTAATGATGATTATTTGATGGTGGTTGGGTCCAGGGAAGTTTGGAAATTTATAGCATTGTCTCTTTTTTTTGAATTGCTTAAATTCTTCATGAGTACATATTATTTATTAAAAACAAAGTGAATTTGAAAAAACTTGAAAATTATTTTACTAACTATATATTATACATTATGGATATATTAAAAACACTTAATTATCTCCCTATTTGGGGATATTTAGTTTCCAGATTTTTACTAAGTAAAACAGTCTTCACTTCTGTATAAATCTTTGTTTTAAAATTATATTTTCATAGTATAATCTCAGCTACATAATTACTGTGCTAGAAACAATGAGTAAATTTATACCTTTGATAGATATTCCTAAATTGCTTAGCTAAATATTATACCAATTTATATTTCAAATGTTTATATTTAAAATAGCTGTCTCCTCACACAGTTTTTGTATTGAATATTCTCACTTTAAAACTCTCTATTAATTTTCTAAGTTGTACATATCAACAGTATGCATTTTATTCAGATAACGTTTTGTGTAAATATTTTTCTCAGATTAAAGTCTACTTCAATCTACTTGTTTCATTTGAAAAAATTGTAATTTATATGAAGTCAAGTCTACAACCTTTTCTGTGCAATGCATTTCAACTTAAAAATGTATTTTTTGATATACACTATATTCTTACATTATTTAGTCATTTGATAGTTTAGCATTTAACTCATTAACTTTGAGGGAATTGATATAATCTGAGGCAAAACTCTATTCTAAAAATTTCTTTAGCTTTCCCAAGATAACTAACCAGTAATTCTGCTCTTATCTGGTGTACTGTTATATCATAATCAACATTTGCTAAATCCTTTAAGGGCAGTCAGACTTGTTTGGAGGCAATTATGATATATGTAAGTATATTCAATGTCTATTAAATATTGACTCTCAGCTACTTTAATAAACTCTTTACATGCATTATTTAATTTAATGTTTACAATAGTGCCAAGAAGCAAACATTAATGTTATCCTTGTTTTAAAGATAGAAAATTGAAGTGTAGTGAAATTTAAATAACTTGCACAAGTAATATATTAAGTAGTGGAGCCAAGATTCAAACCTGGGGTCTAAAAAATTTTTTTTATTATAATATTTTAGTTTTAGATCGATTTTACATTTACAGACAAATTATAAAATTAGTACAGAGAGTTTCAATATACTCTGAACCTAGTTTCCCCTATTATTAGGAGCTTATATTAGTAACATTTGTTATAATTAATGAACTAAAGTTGATACATTATTATTAACTAAGTCCCATACTTTATTCATATTTTCTTACCTCTTACCTAATTCCCCTTTCCTGTTCCAGGATCCCATCCAAGATTCCACATTACATTTAGGTGTCATTTTACCTACGTGTCAACTGTGATGGTTTTTCATACTTTCCTTACTTTTAATGACCTTGACATTTTAATATTGTAGAAGACATTTCAATTGACATTTTTCTGATGTTTTCTCATGATTAGCCTGAAGTTATGAAATTTGGGGAGGAAAATCAGAGATAAGATACTATTTCATCACATCATGTCAAGTGATACATACTACCAATATGATTTATGACTGTTGATGTTGACCTTAATCACCTGGTTGAAGAAATGTTTATCAGATTTCTCCGCCATAAAGTTGCTCACTGCACTCCCTCACCACACACACACGTCTATACTGTACACTTTGGAAAGAAGTCACTATTCACAGTCCATACTTAAGGACTGACGCATTATGCAACCCTTCATTTAGGATGGAGAGCCTACAAAATTTATTTGAAATTCTTCTGCATGGGAGATTTGTCTCTTCTTTCCTATTTATTTATTCATGCAGTCATTTATTTATATCCATATAGACTGATGGATGCTTATTTTATATGACTAGTTTATAAGCCATTCCTATTTATTTATTTATTGCTCAAATTGTTCCAGCTTTAGCTATCAGCAGCTCTTCCAGTTGGGTCCTGTGTCCCTTGGACCTACCCCATTGATATGTGTGTGTTGATTATTACTTATTTATTTTTGATAGTTCCTTACTCTCTGGCACTACAAAATGCTTCAGGTTCAACTTGCATATTTCCTTCCTAAGTCCTAGACTCAGTGATTTCATGATATCCTGAGTGTTTTTATTGTAGAATGGCGTTAGAAACCAAAATATGGGTACTACATGTAACTTGCTGCTGATGAGGTGTCATTTCTTTAGGCCTTCTCAAATGAACGAGCAAAAATATACTGTGTTTATGTTTATACCTACCTGTATATATTGTCATATCTATAAATATGTCTGTATGTAATTATTTATGTGTGTATTAAATGAAATATGTTATTTTCTTTACTGATGTCTTGAATTCTAATCCATTACCATGTGGATTCTTGCAGCTTCTTTCTCTTTAACTTTCTACTCCAACAGAAAGAAGTCAGGCTTCCACCATTTGTTATGCATTTATATAATGATTCAGTTTTATTATACATTAGAGCAGTATCAGAACTGTTAATCTGGACCCCTGTGGAAAACAACTTTATCAGTTAGAGTATGGTATTCATATGTGCAGTTCTGATCATGTCTTCTCTTGTCTGGATGTACGAGCTAGCATTTCCAGTACAATGCTGAATAGAGGTGATAAGAGGAAACATACTTGCCTTCTTCTTTATATTAGGGGACAGCATCAAATTTCCCATTATTAAGTGTAATATTAGCTGTAGGATTAAATATTCTTTATCAAGTTGAATAAGTTTCACTATTTCTAATTTGTCAAAAATTTTTATTATGAATGGGTGTTGGATTTTTGTCAAATGTTTTTTTCTGAATCAATTGATATGATCATACATTTTTAATTCTTTAGCTTATTCAAGTGCAGGATTACATTATTATTTTTTTAATGTTGAATCAGCCTTGCATATCTGCAATAATTCTTACTTAGTCATGGTGTATAATTCTTTTTACAGATTGGTCTATTTTATTTGCTATATTTTGTTGATTTTTACCTTTATGTTCATGAGAGACATTGGTCTATATATGTCCTTATGTGGATTTGGTGTAAAGATAACACTATCTTAATAGAATAAGTTAGGAAGGGTTCACGCTGTTTCAATATTCTGTAGGAAATTGTACATACTTGGTATAATTTCTTCCTGAAATGTTTGGTAGAGTAACCATTGAACCCACCTGGGTCTAGTACTTTTTTGAAGAAGAAGAAGAAGAAGAAGAAGAAGAAGAAGAAGAAGAAGAAGAAGAAGAAGAAGAAGAAGAAGAAGAAGAAGAAGAAGAAGAAGAAGAAGAAGAAGGAGAAGAGGAGGAAGATTATTATTGTTATTATTAATTATTGATTTCATTTATTTCATAACTATAGGCCTATTCAGATGATGTATGTTTGTTGTGTGAGTTTTGGTCATTTGTAACTTTTAAGTAATTGGTCTATTTCATCTAATATATCAATTTTGTGAGCATTGAATTGTCCATAATATTTACCTATTATCCTTTTACTATCCACTATCCATTGGATTAGTAGTGATGACTCCTCTTTCATTTCTAATTTTAGTAATTTCTGTCTTTTCTTTTTATACTCATTCTTCTATAGGTAAGATGTTTTATCCCTAAGTCTCCTTGCAAGCTTTTCTTGTTGTCTTTGGTTTTCTCCAGTTTGAATATAATATACCTAGGGGTTTATTTTTTAGTATTTTTCAGGCTTGATATTTTCTGAGCTTCCTGGATTTTTAGTGTTATGTTTGTTGGAAAATTCTCAGCCATTATTGAATCAAATATTTCCTCTGTTACATTCTCTCTTCTACTCCTTCTGTTATCCCAATTACATGTATAATACACTATTTGTAATCATATTAGTCTTGCATATTCTTGTCACTTTTTCATCTTTTTTTAAATTTGCATTTCAGTTTGGGAAGTTTCTACTGACAATCAAATTCACTGATTCTTTTGTTAGCCATATTCAGTCTTTTCACGAGACAATCAAAACAATTTTTAATTTCTTTTACAGTGTTTTTGATTTGTAGTATTTCCTTTTGATTACTTCCTAGAATCATATCTCTCTGTTTACATTATCTACTTGTACATGCATATTCTCTACTTTTTTCCATTAGAGTTCTGAACATATTACCAATAATTATTTTATTTTATTTATTTTTATTTATTTATTTTATTATTAATTTACTTTTGTTACAGATGTTTCTCCTTTTTTCCCCCATTGACACCCTCTTCCCCCTCCCTCCCTGCCCCATCCCCATTTTTGTTGTCCATGTCCATTGGTTATGAGTACATGCGTACAAGTTCTGTGTTCATTGCTCCCCTCCCTCACCCCCTCTTCTGGCAAATGTCAGTCTGTACCCCACTTCCACGTCCCTGGGACTACCCTGCTCCTCACACTGTTATGTTCATTATATTCCAGAGATAAGTGAGATCATATGATATTTGTCTTTCTCTGCTTGACTTGTTTCACTTAGGATAATAGTTTCCAGGTCCTCCCATGTCGACGCAAAGGATAAGAGATCGTTCTTTCTTACAGCTGCATAGTACTCCATTGTGTATATGTACCACAGCTTTTTTATCCATTCATCTACTGATGGACACTTGGGCTGCTATTATTTTAAATTCTCTAACTGATAATTCCATATATTGTATCATATTTGAGTCTGGATTTGAGGGCTGTTTTGTTTCTTTAGACTGGTTTTTCTTGCCTCTTAGCATACTTTGTAATGTAGAAATCATGACATAATGTATTGAATAACAAGAATAGTAACTGTAAAGAATAGGTTGTCCTTTAGTGTGAGGTTTTATGTTAATCTGTCTGAGAGCTGGCTGTTTACTGTTTACTGCAGCTGTAGTTGCCAGAGGCTTCACCTTCAGGGTGGCAATTTACCCCTGTGACCTCAATTTTGTGGTGGGTCTAAGAAAAGTCAATGATTTTCTGTTTGGCCAGCTCTTTTCTAAGAGTGAGGATGGAAGTTTCTTACATGATGGAGCTGAAAGCAGATATTGCTAAACCTAAGTTTTTTAGAAACCAACACCTGTGCTCTTAACTCTCATGCCATGCTCCTCTCTATCCCCTCCTGTGGACTGTCTGATCTATTGATTAAATTGTTAAAGTTTTAAATGTATATCAATATCTAATACCCCCTACTTATGTCTTCTCTATTCATATTTTTAAAAATATATTCAAAACTTTATTCTTCAGGAAGGCTTTAAATCATTTTGCCATTCTTACAAGAACACATGAAATGCCCGGCTGGTGTGGCTCAGTGGTTGAGCATTGACCCACGCACCAAGAGGTTGCCGGTTCAATTCCTGGTCAGGGCACATGCCCAGGTTGTGGGCAAAATCCCCAGTGGGGGACAGGCAGGAGGTGGTCAATCAATGTTCTCTCTCATCAATGTTTCTATCTTTCTCTTCCTCTCCTTTCCTCTCTCTCTAAAAATCAATTTAAAATAATGTAAAAGAACACGAGTCATCATTGATTAACCCTTTCTATTATCTTTCACAAATTTTATATTTTTCTCTATATTGTTCTTTGATGCTGTCATGTTGAATTTATTACTTTGTTACTTATCCAAATGCTCTATCTCTTTTTAAATTTTCAAGTACTTACTGTTGATAAAGCTTGAGAGTAGTGTAAGTTCCCACATTAAAGTCTTAAAATACTCCAATTTGGAATTTAAATTTGTTACTGTATTTTAAACTTCCTTGTAGGTTTTTCATAAAACCACCTAGCTGTCTCTTTTATTTAACCTATGATTCACCTTCATGTTTTTTTAATGACTTTCTGTTCCCATTTCATACAGAGTTATTATCCCCTCATACTGAGAACATGAACTGATATGATACAGAACAATTTTCCACTCATTATATGAGGTACACTTTTTCATGAATTTTCAAAATAATACTCCCTTTCTCTTAGGATAAATTTTCTCCTTGGTCTTTTAACATATTTTTTGATTCACATATTTGTTCATTTAACAAACATGTGCTGAGATTACATTATGTTCAGTCTCTGAAATATATGCTCAAGTTATAAAGTCTAATGAGACTTTGACCCAGCAGTCATGAAGCAAAGAATATCATAGTAAAGACAAATAAGTAAATAAAAAATTACAATGTGTTGCCCAGCCATGTGGCTCAGTGGTTGAGCAGCGACCCATGCACCAGGAGGTCGCCGGTTCGATTCCCAGTCAGGGCACATGCCCAGGTTGTGGGCCAAATCCCCAGTGGGGGGCATGTAGGAGGCAGCCAGTTGATGTTCTCTCTCATTGATGTTTCTATCTCTTTCTCCCTCTCCCTTCCTCTCTCTCTAAAAGCAATATAGGAAAAAAAAATTACAATGTGAAAAATACTTTGATTGAGGTATACCAAAAATTGGCTGCAAAATCTTGATTATTTGATCTTTCTAAATGTCCACTCCTTGTGTGTGCTCATGGGGACAAGAACAACACTTATCTTCTGGGATTATTGTTCAAAGAAAATAAGGTGCCTGGTCCAGAGCAATTACTTAAACATTGTTAGCTATTATTTTGGTCATGAACAGTCACCACAAGCCCCGTATCTAAAATCCTACCATCAGTCATTTTCTGCCCCAGTCCCCTTTATTATTTCTTTAAAGCTCTTATTAGTATATGAAATTCTCTTATTTATTTGATTAATAATTTATTTATATTTCTTTCCATAAGAATGTAAATTGAAGCAAGCAAGAACTCTGTTTTTATTGTCACCACTTGCTTTTTGCCCAGGGTCTGGAAAAATGATGCATAATAAATTATGAATAAATAATTAAAAATATTAATTTCTCTAATAACTTTGTTTTGTCAATTCATGCTACCTATTGAAAATGTGGAAACTATAGAACTGTATAAAAATTAACTCTCACCATAGTTGGTATGGCTCAGTCGGTTGAGGGGCATCCTGTGCACTGAAAGATTACTGGTTCGATTCCCTGGTCAGGGCACATATGTAGGTTTTGGGTTCATCCCTGGTGAGGTTGGGCCGCTGGTGGGAGGCAACTGATCAATGTTTCTCTCTCACATCGATGTCTCTCTTTCTCTCTCCCCTTCCCTTTCCTCTCTCTCTAAAATCAATAATAACATATTTAGAAAAAGAAAAAGGTGATTTTTTAAAAAATTAACTCTCATCTTTGAGCATTTGAGAAAAAATGACCTTGAGCATTTTCATGAATTTTCTTCCTGGGTTTTCATATTCATACATCAATTAGGTCATATTGTACTATTGTACTTACAATGCTGTATTCTGCTTTTTTTTTTTTTTTTACTTAACTTTATAATCTATGTATTTTCCTTATATTTCAAAACTCTTTTTCCCCCCATTGGTTAACATGACATGTTCATTTACCTAAACCTAATTATAGTATATTAAGTGTTATACAATTTTCTAGTAAGTATAAGAACAGCATAATTATTGTCATTTATTTAATTAATACTAATTAAACCCTAGTATATTCTGGGACCACATGGAAGAACAAGAAAACACTGTCCTTGCCCTCAATGAGCTTACATTCTAGTTGACACACTTTTTATAACCAATCTCTTAATTTTTTTTTTGTCATGATTATGACGTTTTACAAAGGAGATGCATAAGGTTTTAAGAGTCTCTGTCAAATCAGGGTAGGGAATATATCAGAGAAAATGTGAGGATGTGACATTTACATTGAGACCAGAATGTTGATGAGAAATTGGCCAGGTGAAGAGAGGGAAGGCAGAGGAGGTAGTGAAAGGAGGAGAATTCGCAACTGAAGAAAAGATGAGTGAAGGCCATGATGTGACAATGAATGCTGGATAAGAAAACACAAACAAAGAAGCAGAACATGGAGAATAAAGGAGAGTGAGGATGTTATCTGTGTATCTGTATCAGTTTGATGTATTCTACATACCTATACAATGCCCAGAACAGTACCAGGTAGAAGTCCTGAGAAATGAGCAATGAAGTATAGAGAATGGATTCACTGACTGTGGGGCTGACATTCTGAACTGTTTTCGAGTAGTGATGACGAGCACGGACTCGTCACCCGGCTCTTGACCAGTGCTAGAGCACGTATGTACTAGCCTGCGCCTCATGGTAAGCAGAGCCACTCGTGGTCATAGAGCCAACCCATTTGTATGAATCCATCGGCTTAGCCTTAGAGACCCCAAGCTCTCATCACCTGAATACACCTATCTCAACATCTATATCTATCTACTTAACTATTTATATTTCTTTTTCGTGGATTTCAAAGAAAGGTTGTACATAGCTTCAAAATTTTTCTTAAAGTTCTAAGAAGGATGGAGTGTGAATTGTGTCCTCCAAAAAACGGCATCGCTGCTGGTAAATAAACATGGAATATTATAATGCGACATCCTAATGAACATTTACCACTTAGAAATTAAGATCAGTAGGAAAACACTGGGAGGAAAGAATCATTTAACATTGGTATTTGATGCTTAACCATGGACAAATTCCTCCAGAAAAAAACTGACCTAAAAAGAAACATTGATTAAATTCATCTTTCCATCTATTCCTTGTGGGAATTATACACATCAAAGCCATACGAAAAAATAGCAAATTCCAATTATTTCGTGAATCTCATACCTCATCAAACCATGTAAATCTGGAAGTAAGTTATAACATCAAGTAGAATACAGGGTGGGACAAAAGTAGGTGTACAGTTGTGAGCACACGAAATAGAGTTTATTCTTATATTATTTATTAATTATTGTATTATTTTTATATGAACAACTGTACACCTACTTTTGCTCAACTCTGCATTTCTTTAATTATATAAGCTATCTAGAAGGATTTTCTAAAGAAAGCATTAATACATTCTTTGAGCATTTATTAGAAATTTTGTATATGAAACTCATTGCATAGGCAGTGATAGAAATACAAAGATAAGTTACAGCCTTTGTTTTCAAGGAATATACAACATCTGCCATAAAAGGGAAGATTGTAGAATAATCGTGGCAGCATTTGGTTTAGTAGAATCCAAGCTGAGCATAAGGCAAAATACTAATGCACTTTGAATATTTATATGTGCTACCAGAACTAGGTCTACTCAATGTTATTATGTCATTAGATTTCAATAAGGGGCAAATCATTATACCCCAGTAAAAGTAGCTTTTTGTGTCACCATGATGATATGAAATCCCGCTAACAGAGTCCCTGATAAGTGAAACAATAAGCACTGGGGGTGGAGTCAAGAAACTCAAGTTATACTTATTTACATAAAGAGCATTCAGTTGAAAAGATGACATTTAAGCTGCCTTTCACGCCAGGGTTCCTGATGTCACTACTGTTAACATTGTTAAATTTATGTAATTAGTTCTGCAAGCCTACCTGGACCTTTTTTTTGCCTTAAGGCATGAAGTAGAACTTTAAAAAGGGCTATGATGAATGCCTGCAAAAGGGTGTACCCAGTCTCTGAAAACATGTAAAAAAATGTTTTCACCTTCTAACAGAGACACCTAAAATAAAGCTTTTAACTGATTTTTTGATGCCATCTTTATATCTGAACTTATAAAGATGTTATGCAATATTTATTCTGAGATGTTATTAACCCTCTTATAGAACTGGTGAAATCAAAACCCAGATAGAAATATATATGTATTTCTAATGATGTGTGCATATGTATATTTCTAATGATGCATATCTATATACTATGCATCTCTATCATTGGGATACAGATTTTTTTTACCATGTTATGAAATTTGTTCTAAATTTTCAGACTATATATTTTAGATCAAAACAGTTCATATCGTGACAGATGGTCTATCCACTATGATACATTTAATAATCCGAGGCTTGCTTGTACAGTAGATTATTTAATTTTATGTTCATTAGAGATAACATTTCATCACTGTGGTCTCCCCAGGGACTTAGAACAGATTGAGAATGAAAGAAAGTAGCACCTTATACCCAAGAAGTCCATAATGAAATAGTCAGAACTCTGGAGATGGGGTGAGGGTAACAGAATTCCACTTACTGGCACTCAAAGGAGTTAACATCTTGGACTCTACATTTATTCCTAGGTACTGAACTCAAACAGCAGGGAGGCAGCTTAAGGTTATCTGCCTTTTGGCTAATTGTATAAAGGCTTTTACCAAAAGGTTTGTAGATAGGAGGGCAGCAGCAAGCACAAACTTAATCTGAATTATTATTGTAGTAAAATAAAATTTACCAAATGAACATTTAATGATATTGGGATAAGGCAAAAAAAAGCAAAGCTTTTGTCAGTAAAATCTGGGACAGCTGCCACCCCTCTCAGGAAGATCTCCTGTGAATTGTCAGGCTTTTGTAACATGTGACCTTGTGCTATTTATAAAAAAAGAGAGTATTTCCCAAAGAGCCAAGATCTACGGCATAAAACACAATTGATGTTTCATAGGGTTTGGAGAGAGTATAATGAACCTCTGAAGTTAGAAAATGATACCAATTCTGACCTTTAAGCCCTGGAATGGGATCTGGCAATGAATGAGGTCGAAGTTTTCCAAAAGAATTAACCTCAGCCTTCCTTTCAATATAAATATTATGCATTAATTCTGGGAATTTGTCTTTGGATTGCTATTTTTTCTCCCCTTTACTGTGTGTTAGATGTCTCTGAGGTGGGTCATAATGATATATTAAAAGAAAAAAAAATAGCACCTACTTAATCAGCACCCACTATTTATTTGCCTGGGACTGTGTAAGCAGCATCTCATTATTTTCTCAGCACCCCTAGGAGCCTGGCATTAAGCTGACTGGGGTGAGGAGCTGAGACATCGAGATGTGAGTAGTCTGTGAAGCAGGGACGTGATCTCTAGTTACCTGATTCTAAGGGTCACGTTTAATCACTGCACTCATTCAAACTTGGGAACAGTCTGTCACCTCAAGACTATGTTGTTTTCCTTTTAAAAAGAATTAATGACTGAAACTTTAATGTGGTGGCTACTCTCCAAGTTAACATAAAAAGCAGTAAGTCACGTGCAGTACTTCTCTAGAGGAAATATGCAAGGGCTGCCGGTGTTTATAGACTAATAGGACAAGGCATTATTGATGATTACCAGAGTTGCATCAGAAACAGAAAGTGGAATAAAACATTTGTTATAACTAACACTTACGAGGCATTTTCTAAGTGGAATGCAATTTCCTAAACACTCTATGTGTACTGACTCTTATGAGCACTCAGAGGTAGGTAATATGATCTCTCCTTACCTGATGAGGTGATCTTCATTTTATAGCAATGTAAGAATGTTTCTAAAGGTAGAATGTGGACTCAGGCCCAGCAGGCTCCCCCAGGGTCTGGAATCTCCACACTTTACTGCCTTAAAATAATGATCTGACTTGACTTTCTTTTTTTTTTTTAATTTTTTTTCTTTATTGATTTCAGAGAGAGAGGAAGGGAGAGAGAGAGAGAGAGCTAGAAACATCCATGAGGGAGAACATCAATTGGCCGCCTCCTGCATGCCCCCTACTGGGGACCTGGCCCACAACCTGGGCATGTGCCCCGATTGGGAATCGAACCGGCGACCTCCCGGTGCATGGGTCAACGCTCAATCACTGAGCCACACCGGCCAGGCTGACTTGACTTTCTATCCAAAGGGATTGGTTCTAGCTCTCTTTCAAAATATCCTATGTGGCTGCTCTGACCCTGGTTGAGGGGAAGGCAAATATTCCGCTAGGGGCCCACTCCCTATTTCCTTAAAACATCAAAGCAGGGTGTGCCATTACCAGAGGCATGAGAAAAATTGTTTAGGAGGATGTCTGCCACCCCCTGACCAGGACATGCCCTGAGGGATTCAATATATACTCTTTTGCATCAGAAATGTGACATTACAGGTTTTTTCACCAAGTCTATCATTCATCCCAGTTCCTTGTTTTGGAAATAGGTACTGCTGGATCGCTTTCACATTAATAGTTTTGATACGGTAATACATTTGCATTGTTCAAAGTCAAAAACAATGAAAAACTCCAGAAATATATGCAGTGAAATATGCTGCTTCTACCTCTGGCCCCCACTTGTCAGTCTCAAACTGCATTGCCTGAAAAGTCCCCGTCCCCAGGAAAGCAGCGTCTACTCTGAATCCTTCCAGAGTTTTTTAATGAATATGAATATATAGCATTTCTATTTTCAGACAAAAGTTATACTATATCCATTGTTCTGCACCCTCCTTTTTCTGATTAATAATTTACTTGGCGACCTTTCCATACCAGCATGTGGTCTCTCTCTTCCTCTCTCTTATTTTTCAAAATTGAGTTAATATTGGTTTACATTATATGTTTGAGGTGTGCAACAATATAATTTGACACCTGTATATACTACATTGTGCTCATCATTCACCACTATATAGTTGACACCCTTGACTCATTTCGCACCCCACCCCCATCAGGCCCCTGTATTTTATTTGTGCCGCTGCCTGGTTTCCCAGCATTTGCATGATCATAATTTATCTAATCCCCACTAAATCACTGGGCATTTGGATTGTTCACGCTGGATAACCCTGAATATTTCATTGAGCTCATCTGCCCATATATCTGCAGGATTAATTCCCATATTGAAAATGGGTCCAAAATTTTATATATTTATAATTTTGATAGGTATCATCAAATTGCCCTTCGTGGCAATTGTACCAGATCCAGGCTTCCCAAGCTTTTCCACACCATGAGGACATAATACTTGGGATAAAGTGGAAAGGACTGGGAGCCCTGTAAAAAAAAAGATGACTTGTGGCCAAAGGGAACAAACCTACACATTCTAACTGACCAGAATCCACACAGCTGCCAGGGGTCTGAGGTGCTCAGTGTCTCCCATCACAGTGGCTGGGGAGCTCTGTGAGAAGGCCTATTTCGCCTCACCTTCACCGATGATGCGTTATAAACTTCAGAATTTCAGGTAACTTCATAGATTTAAAAAATTGTATAACATGTAGTTTTACTTTATTATAAGTGAGATTGATCATTTTTCATATGTTTAGAAGTTTTTTGAAGCTTTTTGTCTGTAAACCATCTTTTCAATCTATTTCTTATTTTTCTGTTCAACTATTTGTCTTTATTTATTGACTTGAAGAAACTATTTATATATTATGAAAAAAATCTTGCCTGGCCAATGTGGTTCAATGGTTGAGCATCGACCCATGCACCAAGAGGTCGCTGATTCGATTCCTGGTCAGGGCACATGCCCAGGTTGTGGGCCCGATCCCCAGTGGGGGGCATGCAGGAGACAGCCAATTGATGTTCTCTCTCATCGATGTTTCTATCTCTCTCTCCCTCTCCCTTCCTCTCCCTCTCCCTCTCCAATATCAATAAAGAAAAACAAAATTTTAAGAAAAAAAAAATCTCTGTACCTATGATATAAACGGCAATTTAACACCCCACCTTCCCCTGCAAGTTGTATTTGTTTCTTGACCTTATTCATGGTGTTTTGTTTTGTTTTTTGCATTTGCTTACAGAAGTTTCTTTTCTGTTTTCTTAAGTGGTCTTTTATAATTTGGGTTTTGAGTTGTTAGTTTAAAAGGACTTCCCCACAAATGAGCTCTCCCATTTTATCCTATTATTTTGAAGACTTTATTTCTTAATGTTAATTTTTTTTTCATTTGGAATTGTTGCTGATATTAAGAGTGAAATATGGATTGAACTCCCCCCACCCTAGTTGGGTTTTACTAACACCACTATCTAACAATGTATATAATGTTATAAACCAATATTACCTCAATAAATAGTCCCTTTGTCTTCACATTTGAGAAGTATTTTAATTCTTCTTCATAAAGGTTTATACACCTTTATTAAGTTTATGTCTAGAGATATTGTTTTGTTTATTTTTACTGTTTAAAATGTTTTTCCCATTTTGTCTTCTGTTTGCTTTTTGTACATAATGACTTTATTGCTTTTTAACTGTAATATGTATATCCTATGACTTCCCTGAATTCACTCTCTTTGTGATGTTTTAGTTGATTCTCTTGTGTTTTCAAATGCACCATCATATCATCTCCACACTGTTATAGTATATAATATTTATACTTCAAATTTTAACTTATCTTGTTAGATTATATTCATTACTAATACTAGTACTCTGTGGGATATAAAAGTGATAGTTTTTGTTTGTTTGTTTGTTTTGTTCTGATGTTGATTTTAGTAGGAATGCCTCTAGTATATCTCCATTGAACATGATGCTGACGTCTGGGTCGAGATAAATAAATATTTACTGTGCTTAAAGGTGTTCATCCATTCTTATTTAACTAAGTATGTTTTTGAAGAATGGCTATTACATTTTCTTAAATGACTTTTCAGCATGTATGAAAGTGACAATTTTCTCTGATATTATAAGTTTTATTTATTTATTAATGCATTGTCTAATAATAAACCATCCTGTACTTCTAGAATAAATTCCTCTGTCAGAATAATTATTCTTTTTATATGTTCTTGGATTGCATTTGCTAACATTTTCTTTTGAGAGGTTCCATTATTATTTATTACTGAGATTAATCTATAGTTTTATTTCTATATGTAACATCTTTATCAGGTCTCATTATCAATTTTATATCTCCTTGTCAAAAACATTTGAAGGTTTTCTTTTGACTACTATTCTTTAAAACGGTTTAAATAGCCTTGATGTTACTGGCTTTTAAATTTCCCTAAAATGCCTAAACCTCTACTTTGCTGGGTATACCTGTTTTTATAATTATATCTATTGCTTCTATTTAAATAGTTCTGTTTAAATTTTCTATATTTCTTGATGTCATTTTGTGTAAATATTTTCCTTAAAAAATTATTTTGTTAATTTTTTTTTTCAAATTAGACTTTTTATGTATCTCTGACTTTCTTTGTTCCTATATAGGTTCCCTTTCCTGTTTACTTGTATTTCATTTTTTTTAATTGCAGTTTCTCTAAACAATCAGATTTTGTCTTTATTCATTAAATCTATCATTTGTCTAATTCACTAGAATTATAAAATACAGGCCATTGGGTCTCTACAGCAATTAATCAACTCTTCCATTACAACACAAAAGCAGCCGTAGACAAAATGCAGATGAATGAGTGTGTCTGTATTCGAATAAAACTTTTATATGGATACTGGATTCTGAATTTCATAAATTTTCATGTCATGAACTATTGTCTTTCTTTTCTTATTTTCAGACATTAAATACAATCTAAATACTGTTTTTATTTTGTAGGCCATACAAAAAAAATATTAAATCAATTTGGTTCCATAAGTGATGGTTTGCTGGTCCCTACTTCATCTGGTATATCTTTAAATATATACTACTTCTTTACACAGTATCTATTAGTTTCCTAATATGAACAATAATAACAATTTTTCTGTACTTCTTCCTGTTCTCTTCTTTACTCCACCTTATTTACTTTATCAATATTTTCTTTCTCATTGTTTTATTCTGTACTATTAAATAAGCCAATATTGCCTGGCCAGAGTGGCTCAGTTGGTTGGGCATCGTCCCATGCACCAGGAGGTTACTGGTTCGACTCCCAGTCAGGGCACATGCCTGGGTTGCAGGCTTGATCCCCAGTAGGGGGTATGCCTGAGGCAGCCCATCCATGTTTCTCTCTCACCAATGTTCTCTATCTCTCCCTTCCTCTCCTTGAAATCAATTTTAAAAAAATAAATAAGCCAATATTTCCATTATGTGAGTTATGGACATTCATTGATAAGCTTTGACTCTGAACTATCACAACTCAGAAATGTACCCACCTTCCTTTACCTCTCCTGTTTTTTTTTCAATATACAGTCGCTACATTGTCAGAGGATCCAGTAATAATTATTTTTCCACATTCTATGTTTTATCCTCAATTCTATAGGTAAATAAATTAAATGCTAACCACCAGTTTTATTGTTATATATTTCCCACTTGTCTCTTAGTTGGCTGAAGGTCATCCTCTGGTAGTTCTCTTAAAAGATTAGACTTAACATATTTAAAACTTGAAGATATGGCCCGGCTGGTGTGGCTCAGTGGATTGAGCATCATCCCATGGACTGAGAGGTCCCAGTTTGATTCCCAGTCAGGGCACATGCCTGGGTTGTGGGCTCAATCCCCAGCGGCGGGCGTGCAGGGGGCAACTGATTGATGTATCTCTCTCACATCAATGTTTCTATCTCTCTCTCCCTTCCTCTCTCTCTAAACAATCAATAAAAACATAGAACAACAACAAAAACGAAACAAAAAAATTGAAGATATGTTTATCTGGATATGAAATATGGGTCTCTTTTTTTTTAATTGGATACCTTTTATATGTTGCTCTACTGAGTCCTGATTTTGTATATTGCTCCAAAGAAATATGTAGAAGCCTGATTGTTTTATCTTATTCTCACATACCTTAATCTTTTTTCTTGACCACTCACATAATAATTTTGTTTAAATCTTGAAATTTCAATAACATGCTTAACATAGTGATGGCTTCCTCTTTCTGTTTCAGTGTTCCCCAGTACATTGTCCTCCCAATGTAAAAATTCAAGACAGTAATTTTGGAGATGTTTTCTTGAATTTTTCTTTAAAGATAGGATTTTTTTTCTTTTTGTTGTTTTGTTTGTTTGTTTTTTCTTTAGGGATTTCAATTATATGTATGTTGAATTTTTATTGTTTGTTTTCTATATCTATCACTTTATCGCTAACCTTTTGAAACTGTTCTATTTTGTTATTTCTAATTCATTGTGTTTACTGTTCTCATTTATATCATCTATTTTCTTTACTATATTTTCCACAGTGTGTATCCTGACTATAGCTCCTTGCATTTTTATCTTCATTAACATGCTAATTTTGGTTTTCCTTCTACTTTTCCCCCAAATTCTACCAGTTAAACTTTCCTATTCTCTTATGATAATTACAACTCCTTTCTGAGGTCTAGTGTTGCTGAATTCAGAGAGTGATCTAAATTTATAAAATATGCTGTTTAATTTTTATACTTACTGATAAAGTTTGAGGTCAAAGATTGTCTTGATGGCACCATTTTTCTTGTGAGTGTTATTTTGGGTTGAGTGTTGATGCTGTTTATTACATTTGTTTTCTTGTAGGAATCTTGTATAGTTGCTGGGCTGGTGCTTTTTATATTACTCATCATTGAATGAGTTGGATTTTCTTGGATCGGTATTTTTAGAGAGTTGGTGGGTGAGAGGGGAAGCTACAGCCAGAGCAATCTTTAAGTTTCATTATGCAAAGAATCCTTAGATAGATCTATACAAGTATGACTCATCTGTGTGAAAGCTTTGTAGCCCTAAATCCCTTGATTCTCTGGGTCAAACACAGTGAAGAGTGGGATTCACCAGCTTGTTGACTTAAGTTCCAGCACAATTTATTTTGCAAATAAGATTATAAATTTAAATTCACTTGCACCTCACCTCCAAGAACTATAATTTTACTATTACCCTCTGAACTTTGCTGCTGATGGGCTCCTTCTCACTTGGTGTTTCATATTTTCATTGTCTATTGAGAATATTCTGCCAATTTTTTATAATTCCAAAGACCCTTGCTTTTTAAAAAAAATTATATTTGTCTTCCAGGTTTGATAAAATTAGAGTTTCTAAACATTTTTGTTTTTCTTCTTCTGTTGCTATTGCATGATATTCAAGAGGGAAAGAGGAACTGATAACTTTCTCAGCCATATTTATGTTCTGTGCTTTGAAAGAGTTGAGCAAGAAATGAGCACTTATGACCAGCTTTCAACAATGGAGTGTAAACTCTTAAGAAGCAAATCCAGTACTATGATAGACCATGGAAATTTGAAATCTCCAAGAATAATCCTGAAGTAAAAATATATCTATCTAAAATATTAGCATAATGGAGACTGCAAGAACCATAGAAATACAGATAGAGAGAAAATTAAGTGTTGACAGGAACAATGATTTAAGGGATTGTATAAGGACAGAGATTAAAAGGTTTCATTGGAGGCTTGAGCAAAGTTAACTTGTGTTCTTTCTTATAATTTTTGGTCTAAGAACTTTGGGAAATTCTCGCTTACTATTCTATGTTACTGGTTGCTTCCCATCTACTCATGATATCTCAAACTGTGAAGAAAATGGAACGAGATAGAACCAGTTGAGGGAAAGGAAAAAGGCTTTGAAATAAAAGAATACTTTTTCTCTGTGGTGTCCAGAGTTTATTCCAGTTCCCCAGAACCAAGCCAGGCTCCCAGTGGCATTCTGGACCAAGGGTTCTTGGCACAGACAAGATTTCCAAAAGACAGAGGTGCCTTTGAGACGTATCCTGGAGCCTGAAACGAAGCCAAAATAGCTTGGAGAGGCAGTCGGGTGAAGCAGTTTCAGAACATTTTGTGTGACATATTTGTTGCTGTCCTCTTTGCTCTATAATTTTAAAATTTTATTTTTTCCTTCTGAACATTTTAGTTTGTTTTTATTAGTCATTTCAAGGAGGATCATATAAAGACTTGGGGAAGGCGGAACCCTCGTTGCTCTCTATGGTCTCAGTGCTGCATTCTGCCTTTGCTCTCTCCACTGTTTACTTATAAGCTTGGTTTTGGCAGCCAGTAAGTTTATTTTACATTTTACTGAAGTGTGAGGGGAAATACTGATAGGAAAACTAAACAAAATCCCTCACAAAATGGTATCACCAAATGAGCAAAGTACCTGAAAGGGTCAAACATCCGGATGCCCAGAACTCAAAGGCTGATTTTTCTTCCGTATAAGGTACCCTCAGAATCTCTTCCTGCTCTGGCTGGTGATAAGATCATTTGAAAATTAATCACTAGTGGAGAGAGGGCTGTACTCATTGCAACTTACACTGCAATTCTGAGTCTCTGCT
Organism: Tadarida brasiliensis; assembly: GCA_030848825.1. Taxonomy (NCBI): domain Eukaryota; kingdom Metazoa; phylum Chordata; class Mammalia; order Chiroptera; family Molossidae; genus Tadarida; species Tadarida brasiliensis. The sequence goes on from CM061264.1 coordinate 80,658,824, forward strand.
TCCCCAGGCTTCTCATCTGTATTGCCATAAGCTTTTCAGAATAGGGTGCTCAAATTTTCTTTTGCTTTAAAGAATGAGAGTGCTAGATCTTCTGTCTACTTAAATTGTAATTTTTTCTTACTACTAACTCAGCTATTGGTGATTATTGAAAAGTAACCTAAAATAATTTCTTTCTTATATGTAATTATGAATGTCAACATAAAAGATATATTTCAAAAAAAAAGTTACATTGACCAATATAATACTAAAGATATATAAATATAAAAAGATGTTGGAAAACACAAGATTACATGATTCTTCACAGCAATCTAATGAGTATAAAGATTAAGCAGATAGATGTGTGTGCGTGTGTGTGTGTATACTGTATATGTATATATACATATATATACACATATACATATACATGTATTTGCTGCTATAAAGATAAATATGTATATATAAAAACACACAAACACATATATGTATATATCAATATATGTGTGTATATATATGTGTGTAGACATATACATACCTCCAAACAAACTTATGTCTTCCATTAAATATGTCAATGGTTGAATGATATAACAATATAATCTTTTTGGAGTATTGTGGCAATTTAACCTAGAGGAATAATATAAGTTATCAGAGCAAATACAATAGCCTTAAAAAGTTATCCAAAAGCATGTAAGAAATGGATATATTATTTCTTAAATGGAAAACGAAGAGCAAAACCTTGGAAGTATTTGTGGAAACAAAAATACGGACAAACTGAGGGACCCTACATGTAGGGAAACCTAATAACCCTTGACAAGGTATTTGTCCAAAGTAGATGCAAGCTCTATTCCCAACTTTCTATATCCCTGAATGAAGCTTGAAATCTTTATGCAAATTTTAATGTCTCTTTCCCACAATAAAAATATCATGGGTTGTTGATAACATATGTTATGTGGCCTGGGTCTTCCACATTCCAGGGTGGCCCAGATGTTGACTGAGATGTAGATAACACTGCTAAAATATATTTCCCTGAAAAACCCAATCGTTTTAGAATAGTGAGGTAATAGTGAGGTAACAAGCATTCCTAAAATATTAGTGGTTTATAACAACAAAAGTCTATTTCTTCCTTACACTACATGTTGATTATTGAATTGACCAGGGCCTTCATTTCACATCTCTTCACTCTAGGTGCCAGTCTGGGAGCCTGGTCACTACCTGGAATATAACTGGTGGCAAGGAGAAGAGAACATGCAGAATTTCAAACTGTCCCCAGCATGTCTACTCAACTTCCATTGGACAAAGTAAGTTAACTAACATGCCCAACTTCATGTGAGGTGGGAGGTAGGGAAATACAATCCCACTGCATGACTGGAATAAAGGAAACTATGTTATCATTGAACAGCCCTAATGACTAGCAGAAATGAAAACACTTGATAAGATTTTATTGTATTTCTGTTCTATGATACTGATAGAAATAAGGAAATGGAAAGGACTTCTCATTTCATTTTTACTACTTAATTTGACCTCCCAGTGGAAAAAGGAAAGATCTCATAGGATATGTTCTATATAAAAGGTGGTAACACCAGTGCTTTCCTCAAAGAAGATAGAAAAATTATTCTGAAAGAGTTTGGAGTAATGAGAGAACTTTGTCGAGACCCTTCTCCTTCATCTTCCTTATGGAACAAAACCTTAATCTTTAGGGGAGAAGAGCAACAAACACTGTTTCTATTACAAACAGGAAGGAAGTGGAATGATAACCTCTACCCCTGTAGGAGGAAGAAGGATACATTCTGGGCTCAGGACTACGTAATGGGAGGGTAAGAAGTATGTATAAAGTCACAAACACAAGACTTAGGTACTTGATGATGGCCTAAGACTGAAGATTAGTGAGAACAATAGAGATATCCCAGGCCACCGTGTCGGGCTAACCATCTCCTCGTAAGAATTAACAAGAAAGAGACAAACCCTCTCTGAGCCACTGCACAAAGGAAAGACCAAAAGCTGAGGGTTGAGAAGACACTGGGGAAAAGACAAAAACCTTCTGACAAAACAGTCCTCACTCACTAGAAAATTATGTAGTGTGCTAAGGGTAACCATAGCAACAATAAATCTCAAACCCAGCTCAATTCCTAATTAGATTAATTACCCCCACCCCAGAAAAGTTTCAGCAGGAAGAAAGGTGTACCTACTTCTTGGCATAGACACTACATACTTCAGACTTTTTATAGTACACAAGATGTCATGTCTGTACAAAAATTACAAAGCATTAGAAAAAAAAGAAAAAAAAATTCCCAAGAAACAAAGCAATCTTTAAAAGCAAACTCAGATATGACACAGATGTTAAAACTATCTGGCAAGGAATTTCAAATAATTATGATTAATATGTAAAGGCTCTAATTGAAAAGACAGATAACATGCAATATCAATTGGATAATTTCAGCAGAGAGAAGCAAACTATAAGTAGCATATGGAAGTATTAGAAATGAAAAACACTAATGGAGATAAAGCACTTTGATAGTTTTATTAGTAGACTTGACAGGGCCAAGGTGTATTAGTTAGCTAGGGCTGCCAAAAGTATCGCAGACTAAGTGGCTTAAACAGCAGAATTTTTCTCTCTCAAAATTTGACAGTCTAGAGGACCGAGACCAAGGAGTCAGCAGGATTGATTTCTTCTGAGGCTCTCTCCTTAGTTTATAGATACTCATCTTCTCCCTGTGTCTTCACGTGGTCTTCCTCTGTGGGTCTATGTCCTAATTTCCTCTTCTTATAAGGATACTAGTCATGTTAGATTATAATCCAGTCTAATGACTTCATTTTAACTTAATTACTTCCTTAAAGAGGCCACCAAAAGAGACCTTATCTTCAAATACAGTCATTTTCTGCAGTACTGGGGTCTAAGACTTCAACATATGAATTTGGGGGTGGGTACAACTCAGCCCATATCTCGAGAAGATGCAATGAACTTAAAGATAGGTCTACAGATTATACTAACAGAACTGAAAGAGAAAAATGAGGGGAGGAAAAACCCAACAGAAGATATTTTCCAAGGGCTGTGAGGCAATATAAAATGGTCTGACATACATGTAATTAGAATCTCAGAAGGAGGAGAGATAGAGGAAATGATCCAAAGAAATAAAGCAAAGAATCCTTTAAAGTTATTGACAGACATAAACTGTAGGTACAAGAAGCTCAGGGAACAACAAGCAACAAAAAAAAAACATGGGCAAAGGCACATTCACAGGCACACCACACCACACCATTCATCATATTCAAACTGATGAAAACAAAAGGTAAAGAAAGGCTGAAGAAAATCAGAAGAACATATATTACTTACAAAATAATGAAAATAATAATTAAAACGGACTTTCATCAGAAGTCATGCAAACTAGAAAACAACTCTGTGACATTTTGAAACTTCTAAAAGGAAAAAATATCTTGTTAACACAGAATTTTGTACTCAGCACAATGTTTTGTTTTTGTTTTTGTTTTTTAAATATGAAATTTTTAAAAATTAAAATGAAGTCAACTGTAGGAATTTGACAGAAGACCTAGTCAACAAGGAAGATTGGATGAAGTTGTTTGAGCAGAAGCAATATGACAACAGAAAGAAACTTAGATGTACACAAAAAAAAGGAAAGTGCTAAAAATGAAAGTAACATAAAAATATTTTCTTATTTTTCATTATTCTTAAAAAAAAAAACCAACTGATTATTTAAAACAAAGATAAAAGTATATACGATGTTTAGAGCATATAAAGAAGCGCAACATATGACCAGCAAAAGCACAATGGATGAAAAGGGGTAATTGAAAATATGCCATTATAAGTTTGATACACTACACATGAAGAGCTATATTCTCATGTAAATGTGTGTATTGATTAACTAAAGATGTATGTTGTAAAACATGTATAGTATAGATCCTAGGGCCACAACTAAACATTCATTTTTGAAATACATTTTTTAATTGATTTTAGAGAGAGAGGAAGGGAGAAGATGAGAGAGAGAAACATCGATGAGAGAGAACTTCAATCAGCCACATTCTTTATCAATAGAGGAGATAGAGTAAAATTATAAAAAATTTACAAGACAAAGCAGAAAAAGAGGAAAATAAAAAAGTAATGGAAAAATATAGAAAATTGCTAAAAAGTTAGTATATTTTAACCCAGAAATATTAATCATCACCACCTGAAATGAGAATGGTACAAGCATACCACTAAAGAAACAGAAATTGTCGTATTGGATGAAAGAATAAGACCTACCCCTGTGCTGCCTGCAAAATATCCATATTAATTGTAGTTATATATATGTTAAAAGTATAAGGATGGAAAAAGATATGCCATGGAAATACTAATCAAAAAAAGACTAAACAGTTTATTAATATCAGGCAAAATAGGCCTCAGATTATTATCTGAAACAAAGGAGTGTATCAGGACCAAAATATATTACATAATAATAAAAGGATTAATTTTAAAGAAGACATGAGTATGTTAATGTTATCCATCCAACTACTCAAAAGATAAAAATTACTAAAACTTGCTCAAAAACTAGATGACTTGAATAGTTCTATATTTATTAAATAAATTGATTTCTTACTTAAAGTATTTCAACAAGAAAACTCTAAGACCAGATGCTTTCACTGGAGTATTTTATCAAATTTTTAAGAAAGAAATAATATAAATTCCATGTAATCTCTTCCAGATAAAACAATAGGAGAAAACTTCTGGAATGACAGCTTGAGGAGTCCCATGGATTCTCTATTATGATCAATCATAATTAGTGAAAATTATAAAAAGCAACTATGTAAGTCTCTGGAAATTGTCCAAGGCCATATAGCAAATGGAAAAGCATTTACTCGAGAAAATTTAACAAATCTAAATTTTTATAAGAAAAGGGAAAGTGACATTTGGTCCACAACCTGCTCCCTGCTCAAGTCCAGCCAATGAGATGGAAAGATGGAAGCTCTACTCTGGTTAATGTAGTTAAAGGAAAGAAAGAGGGGGGGGTGGAGAGGAAGAGAGAAAGGAAGAAAGAAAAAGAAATGGTATTCTTACAACCCAAGCTTCTTGTTTAAGGCCATAGTTTCCCCTCAGGGAAACAGGCCACCAGAATTTCTTATTCACCCCCTGGTTCTATGTTGCAGGAGTTGTATTCCAGGCAAATGCAGATAAGATGTCTGGAGCTCTGTTCTTTAACCCAGCCTCTCCTCCGCCTTGTAGGGAAGAAGCTTCATTCAAGATACAGAAGGCTAAAATTTCATGCCCCAGTCACCTTTATCATTGAGAGGGTGAAGATTCCATGCCAGGAGAGGCAAGCCAAGAAGGCCAGTGGCTACCACTCTCACCCAATACCTAATTAGTAGAGCAGTAATGTCACTTGAGAAAGCAGTCTTGTCTTCAATCTGAAGCAGTGGCACAAGTGTGCAAGGCCGTGGCACACTGTGGAAGGCCTGGAACAGTGGCACAGTGTGGAAGGCAGGCCAAAAGAACAGAGTTCCATAGCTCTCTCCATGGAACTAACTTTATTTGGAATACAGTGTGGAGAACTTCAAGCCTATGGGCAACTGTGGAAAAAGACATTTCGTTTGATTGCCGCGACCTGTATGACTAGTCGAACCAGATCTGAGGAGGGGTGACAGGAGACTGAGAAAAACACAGAGACTAAGAAAGACACAGAGACATTCTAGAGAGAAAAGCTGGGGCCAGGTGGGACACTGCTCTCTGATGGAGAAGCAGTGACCCTGAGCTAGCTCAGCCAGTTTATTATATAGCCAATTGAAGTGGAGGGAAGTTCAAAAGCTTCATTGTTCTCAAACACCAAATGTTTCCCTTGGCCTCTGAGCTCAAGGTCCAGACTGTCCATACATTCTTGCCCATGGCTCAGGACATTCCTGCGTGGGCCTTGCCGGCACACAGGAAGAACAAGAGATTTTGGGCAGAATGTTCCTGTGTGGGCCTGGCCAGCACACAGGATCAACAAGTAGCCTTGGGACTAAAGGCTCCTGGGTGAGACTGTGCAAACACCACAGGAACAAGAGACCTTGGCTCAGCCGCCCTCCACAGTTGAGCAATTAAGAGGAAACTTGTAGCTCCATGACAGCAATAAGAAAAATGGTAGACCAGTTAGAAGTCTAACAGAAAGAAGAGGAAAAGCTAGAAATTACCCTCTTGGATCAGAACAAGCCTCGGTGATTGATTTCAAAGAGTAGTCCTACAAAGGTTCTGATAACTGGAGCACACTGTGGAGCAATTTGTATACCAGGGCATTGTTGAAAATGGTGGAGCAATTAGTGGACGCCAACAGCTATATGTGGTAGCAATCCAGGCAGACCAGCTAGAAGCTTAACAGTGAGAACAGAGAAAGAGACAGTCAAAGGGAGATCAGCTAAAACCACTGTCCACCTTGGAAGTTGGGGTGGGGTGGTCAGGGTGATTGTGTAGATGCTCAAAGCTGTGTCCATTGAGGTGCAACCACAGAGGGTGCACACTATAGGGGAAATATGCTTCACTTAAATATCTATCCAAGTTACTAAATAATTAAGCAAACAAACAATAACAAATACTACAAACTCCAGGAAGGGGTAAATGGAATCATTATCCAGAGTTGCAATAATGTATTATTTACATATCAAAATTCAACATAATTTACAAGACATGCAAACACATAGGGAATGATTGAAAATAAAGTAAGATATGACAATGTCTCAAAATAGAGACTATCAAAAAAACAGATATTAAATAGATATTTATTTACAAAAATAAAATAGAAATTCTAGAATTGAATAGTACAAAACTGAAATGAAAAATTCACTAAACCTTTCTCACTACTCCTTTTCAACATTGTACTAGACTTTCTAGCTAATGCAATAAGACAAGAAAAGGAAATAAAAGGTACATAGATAGGGAAGAAAAGACAAACTAAAACTTGTTTTCAGATGACATGATTGTCTATATAGAAACCCAAAAGAATCATCAAGAAAACTGGAAAAAATAAGCCATTATAGAAAGACTGTATAATAAAAGGTTAATATATAAAAGCCAATTGTTCCTATATAACAATAATAGACAAATGAAATTTGAAAGTAAAAACACTATACCATTTACATCAGAACCTCCCCACTCCCCCAAATAAACTACTTAGGTACAAATCTATCAAAATATGTACAAGATCTAGATGAGAAAAAACTATAAAAATATGATAAATAAGCCCTGACAGGTTTAGCTCAGTGTTTGGAGCATCAGCCCACAGACCAAAGAGTCTTGGATTCGAGTCCAGTCAAGGGCATGTACCTCAGTTGTGGTTCGGTCCCCAGCCCTGGTTGGGGTCATGTGGGAGGCAACCAATCAATATGTTTCTCTCATGTCGATGTTTCTCTCTCTCTCTCTCTTTCTCTCTCTCTCCCCCTCCCACTCTATCTGAACATAAATGGAAAAGTATCCTTGGCTGAGGATTAAAAAAAAAAAAAGATAAATAAAATCAAAGAAGAAATAAATAGATAAAGAGATATTCCATGTCTATGGATAGGAAGACTCAATATTGTCAATATATCAGTTCTTCTCAACTTTAACTAGAAAGTCATTACAATACCAATCAAAATCCCTGTAAGTTATTTTGTGAATAATGATAAGCTGATTCTAAAGTTTATATGGAAAGAAAGAAGACCCAGAAGAGCCAACACAATATTGACGGAGAAGAACAAATTTGGAGAACTGACACTACCAGCCTTTAAGACTTACTATAAAGTTACACTCATCAAGACAGTGTGGTATTGGTGAAAGAATAGACAAACAGATTGATGGAAAAGACTAGAGAGCCCAGAAATAGGCTCAAATAAATATAGTCAACTGATCTTTGACAAAGAATAAAAGCTAACACAATAAAGAAAATAGTCTTTTCAAATATTGCTGGAACAAATGGACATCTATACACAAAAGAATGAATCTGTACCCAGACCTTATACCCTTCATTAAAAATAACTCAAAATACACCACAGACCTAAATATAAAACTCAAAACTATAAAACTCCTAGAAAATAACATAGTAGAAAAATTTTAGGTGACCTTGAGTTTGGTGATGGCTTTTTAAATACAGTACAATGATCTATAAAAAATAATAAATTGGACTTTATTAAAATTTAAATCTGCTTTATAAAAGGCACTGTTAAGGTAATGAAAAGACTGGATACAATCTTTGCAAAACACATATCTGATTAAAGACTGTTATCCAAAATATATGAAGAACTCTTGAATTCAACAATAAGAAAACAACAACAAAAAACCCAATTAAAAAAAATAGGCAATAGATCAGAACTGACATGTTAACAAAGAAGATATACAGATGGCCAATAAGCACACAAACAGTTGTTGCACATCATATGTTATCAGGGAAATGCAAAGTAAAATAATAATAAAACACTACTACACACCTATTAGATTGGTCAAAATCTGGAACACTGACAACACCAAATGCTGACAAGGCTGTGGAGCAACAGGAACTCTCACTCATTGCTGAAGGAAATGCAAAATGATACAGCCACTTTGGAAGACAGTTTGGCAGTTTTGTACAAAACCAAACATATCCTTATTATACAATCCAGTAGTCACACTCATATATTTATCCAAAGGAGTTAAAAACTTACATCCACACAAAACTCTGCACATAGATTTATAGCAGCTTTATTCATAATTGCCAAAACTTGGAATAACCAAGATATTCTTCAGTAAATGAATAGATAAATACACAATGGAATATTATTTGGTGCTAAAAAGAAACAAGCTATCAAGCCATAAAAAGACATGAAGGAATATTAAATGCATGTTACTAAGTTAAAAAGCCAATCTGAAAAAAACTACATACTGATTCCAACTATACGACATCATAGAAAAGACAAAATTATGAACACAGTGAAAAGATCAGTGATTTCCAGGGGTTGGAGGAGGGGGAGGGATAAATAGGCAGAATGCAGAAGATTTTTAGGTCAGTGAAAATACTCTGCACCATATCATAATAATGGGTGCATGTCATTCTATATTTGTCCAAACCCAGAGACTGTAGATTAGATTACACAGGAATATGGAGTATGCTGTAAATAAAAATACAAACTAGTGCTGGGTCTTAGTAGTTTCAAGAAATAAAGCAAATGCCAAAAATTAACCATTAATGTAAGCTATGGACTTTAGATGATTATAATGTGTTGATGTAGGTTTATAGATTAGAACAAATGCACCAGTTAGGGAGAGATATTGATAATGGCTTTTTAGCAAAAATTGACAAACTGATCCTAACATTAATATTGAAATGCAAAGGACCAAAATATATGTATATTTAAGAAAAGGAAAAGAAGACGAGAATTAAGAGTACTCACTCATCCCAATTTAAAATCTTACTAAAAGTCTGTACTAATCAAGACAGTGTGGTAATTTCATAAGGATAAACATATAGACCAATTGAACAGAATTGAGAGTCCAGAAATAAATCCTTAAATTTACAGTTAGTTGATTTTGTTGCCAAGACCATTAAACAAGGTAGGGTTCGGAGAAGAATAGTCCCTTTAACGAAAAGAGTTGGGACAACTGGATATCCACATGCCAAAGAATGAAGTGGGATGCTTTGCTTTTATGATACACAAAAACTAACTCAAAGTGAATTGTAGATCTAAATGCAAGAACAAAACATGTGAAACTCAGGATAAAACATAGAAGTAACATTTGTAGCCTTGGGTTAGATAAAGCCTTCTTAGATACAACATTTCACATTCTCACACCAAAACACGATAAAACCAGAATAGAGGGACTTTCATGCATCAATTTTGCCCATTTCCTCAGAAGCTCCACAACAGAAATCTCCTTGTTTTTATTTTATCATATGCTTTTTTTTGAGGTCTTCTTGCCAAACAGAACAGAATATTACCAAGATTGGCTCAGACTTGTCACCACCCTCTGGGACTGGAGAGGAACCCAGCTTCCAAGGGGCATGCACACTTGGTGCCTGAATCTATTGAGACTCTATTAGCAGAAGGAAGTAATTCTTGAGTAGGAGTTTACCAGCTGCCAGAGAAGGCATGATTCTATTATTCTTCAATGTAATGTATTCTTTACAGGGAATCTAGTGTTCCTCTGAGGAATGATGCAGCAGTTGGTTGAAATATCCATTGTAATATTTTCAAAGTACCATTTTATTTATTGTATACTGAGAATTTTAATTGGGAATGGCATAAAATGACTAGTCTTTGTTTTTGTTTTTGTTTTGTTTTTCCAGGTGGGAAATGTCTGCCATTGATCTGGAATATATCTTTTAGCTTACTGATATGCTTTGTTTTATTTTATTAAATATTAAATTATCTTGTAATCTCAGAGTATATCTTACTTGGGCATACAAAGAAGTACTTGTGTTTTATTTGAAACCTTTTTTTCCAAATTTTGAAATACACATTTACAAAATAGATATTTGTATAATGGTTATTACAATAATCATAAAATAATTTTAAAGCTTTCCATTTGTTTTATGTTCCATCTACTTTATGAACTATCTGCTCCTTAACTTTTTTAAAGATCTTTTCTATAATATCATTGAGTCCTGGAACCTTTAACAGATCTTAATTTATGGTTTATTTTGTTTGTTCATAGTTTAGGAAAAGGGATGAATTTTTAAAATTTATTTATTTTTTAAGAAAGCCATGGATTTAATCTAATTTGTAATAAAGTAGTTTATAGGTATAAAAAGTATTACCTTGCATTTTTCTCTCTGTAGTTATATCATCTTTTCATTCCTAACTTTGACTATTTACATTTTCTCTAGACTTCCCAAAGTTTTTTATTTTATCAAAATTTTCAAAAACAAGTGCTTGGATGTACTTCCTAAATCATCTATTATCAACCTTCATTTTAAATATTTTTCTTATTCATGTCCTTATAGTTGCTTTGTTGTGCATATTCAGTTTCTATCATTGAATATTTTGTTTACATATTTCATTCTTTTTAGTATAATGTTCAAGTTTCTGAATTGGTATGTGATAAGATCTTTGGCCACATATAATAATATTTTTAAATCACATTATGATTATTTCATAAATATTTTTAAATTGAAATTATTATTATTTTTGTTTTATTAATTACAACATGTCAAGCAGTATATAACTATAAGTAAATAAATTTTACTTTTACCTTACTTTAAGCCAACTTTTCAAGATACCAATAGTCTCTTTATTCTTCCAAATATCATTTTACTTATATAACCATACTTTATGTAAAAAAGGGTGTAAACATCCATTCTTGTTCTTATTTCATTGCCGGCATGTACAAATATTTCTCTGTGATAGATTCCAGGGAGTGGGGCTCCTAGGTCGAGGGGTATGTACATGTTTAATTTTGATAAGCCCTCTTAAACACTGCACTCCACAAAAGGCTGTATCAGATTATACAACAATAGTATATATTCATGCCCCTTTTCCTGCACTCTGGTCAACCTTGATATATAACCAACATTTTCATTTACAATTTGATCTCAGTAGTATTCAGAAGCTGAACTTCAATTTTTAAGAAGCTAGATTTTTTTTCTATTGTTGTTGGTGGTTGTTTAACTTTATATTGTAGTTGTTCCAAAATTTTCTTGCAGCAATTTAATATGAGAATGTGATTGGTTAAAATGTTACCTTTCAAAATTTATTGATGTTTCCTCCGAAGATTTGGGGTAAAATATAACATATGTGCCTAAAAAGATGAAGCAGTCTCTATCTGTAGAATACAACTTTAATATATATTCTACAGTCATATACTATTATCACATTTTATATAGATATATTACATATCTATATTTTTTACCTATTCTTTCAAAACTAAGAGTTGTTTTAAAGTTTTACAATTGTGTTAATTACTAATAGTGTGTATCATATCTTTATTTGGTTAAAATATCTGAAATTATAGGTTTCTAGTCTGGATAAGAAATAAGTCAACATAGTTATAGTTTCCAAATAAATAATATAGTATATATTTATAATCAAATAACAAATTGGGGCTTCTGGCTTCCTCCTTTCAACCCAAATTTAGAGATGCCTCAGCAACTAACAAAAAGTTTGAATAAATACCTGGGGACAGAAAAAGTGAATGAGTCCCAATATGTGGGAACAGCTTCCAATGGGCAAGATTCCGGGTTCACATTTGTTTCCTGGCCTCGGGACACTTTTCTGGGAGCGCCCTTTTCTCTTATTGCATGCACCCTTGCTCCACTGGGAAGCCAAGAGTAATAAATGTCAACATGGTCCAGGCCATTTTCTCTCACTCTCAGAACCAGGCAATAGTCTCAGAGGGTAGCTACTCTTGGATTAAAATATGCCTTGGCTCAGAGGCAAGAGACTCCTGGCGTGGTAAAGAGGCACGGAGTATATTAGGCAGGCTCTCTGTCTCCAAGAGCTCCTCTCTGCAACCTCACCCGGGTTTTCATCAGTTTCACCAAGCGGGAGACTAGGTTTTCATCCATTTCCTTAAAGTAGACATCACTAGTTAATGCAGTTGATAATGGAGAGAGGATAAATTTTGGGTTTCTGGTGAAATCAAAACTTTTCAGAACTTAAGGAAATAGAAAAGATGATAAATTTAGGAAGCTATACAAAAGAAGGTACACCGAATGAAAGAAAAAGAACAAGAATTTAAATTACTCATAGACAGAAGAGAGTATAGGAAACATGAAATAGAAAAAAGCAGCTATGAAGAAAAATTAATTGCAGATGTTTGGTATAAGAGACATAGTTATTGAAATAATCTCAATGGATAGTCTAAGGAACTACTTAGTGAGCAGGAGTCTAGGTCAAAGAACATTCCCAGAGGACATCAGGAAAGAATAAATGATAAGGGAAAGTGTCGTAAACATGGAAGAAAACAGAAAACATTCAACATGTACCTAATAGGAGTCCTAGAAAAAATAAACAAACAAACAAATAAACAGAAAGAAAGAAACATTTGAGAATGTAATGGGAATTTTACTAATAGTAAATAATGCAATGTTTCAGGTTAATAGAGTTCAGAAGTGCCCAATAGGGTAGATAACAACTCTAGATGCATTTCAGTGAAATTCAAGATCATAGACAAAGGGAAATATTAGCTTTCTCTCAAAGGAATAAAATTGGATTGACATTAATAAAACTATTGATTAATCTTATTAATTAATAAGATTGACATCTTAGCAACAACACTGGCTTGCAAAGATAATAGACTATTATGCTGAGAATGGTGAAAAATTAATTTTTAGCAAATATTTTCATATACAACTGAATTTGCATTTAACACAAAAAGGGATTAAAGATATTCTCAGACATACAGGGTCTCAAGTAGTACTACAATAAGGCTCTCGTTGAAATAATTCTTAGAAGTTATACTTCAGGAAGAAGACAAATTCAGGAGGAAGCAATAATATATGGAGGAAAGGCAGAGGGGTGAATTTAATAAAGTTTATGTTTTCCCACATTAGCACAAATGTGTAAAAATTAGATCCATAGAATCTTGTATTAAAACTAGAATATGCTAACTTGCTTGAGGACTGGACACAGTGTTCTGGACACCAATAGAAAGTGAGAGCAAAGAAAAAAAGAGTCTTACTTTGTCCGGGGTAATATATAGGTAGAGCTAAACTTTAGTATTGTTAATGAATAAATAAGTATGCTTTTGATTCTCAACAAATGAGAGTAATCACCAGGAGGATCAAAGTAGAAATGCCTGATTTTAAGACAAATAGAGACAAATTCCATCTATCCAATAGAAAATAGAGAGTGGAAAAAGAAGCCTAAGAAATAAAAACCAGAATGAAATGGCAAGAATAAGCCCCAGTGAGACAATAATATCAGTAACAAAATAGTTTATACTTACTTCATTTATACTTCACTGTAGTCTTGAAATGAATTCTGTCAACTTTTAAAGAAATATTGTATACACTAAGATAAACTGAATCTAAATAGAGGCTAGCTTAAGGCTATGATTGTAAGATCCAGTCACAGGAGAGGCATACGTACACAGCGCTGTCCTTGAATAAAACAACACAAAAGGATTGATAATGCACACCTATTAGAGCAAGTTTATGTACTCACATACACGGTATTAGTATTTTGTTCTGAGGTGTCACCTCTCATAACCCTGTCTAATTGGTATGTGACTCCAACCTCACTTGGCACTACCCTGACACCCACCGAGGGCTGTACAGCATTAACTACACATGCGAACACCAAAATACTACTCAGTCAGGGTGGTTGCCTACTTAAAAACATTCTGCCTCTGTTCCCTTTAAACAAATTAAAATCTATCTCTCTGAAACATCAATGTGGTTCTATAGCCCACGTCATAATGACATTGCCTTCAAAGATAGTTATGTATTACCATTGAGTGCCAAAGAAGAGAATTTCATTTTATATTTTTCTTAATTATATATGCATTAGACAGTATCACAGCAAAAACTCTTCGACACATCTATTCTAACAAGTTAGATTGCAACAGGAATTTAAAATCTGTAGTCACACTCTAATTGTATGATTGAACAAGTCACTTCGCGTTTCCGAGCTTTAGTGGCTTCCTCATTACACAAAAGAGGTTAGAGGAGGTGATTTAAGCTCCCTTCTAGTTTTCATATTTTATATTGACTTTCCATGTCAAATTTGTCCCAATTTATTCATTTTCATAACTTACTTTAAAACTAGTAGTATAACTTCTTATTTCCATAGTTACATTTATTATAGAAGAAAGGAACAAAGACCTAAATCAAAAAATCATCTATAAATCTTAACATTGTTTCATATTTCATTCTCTCTTTGCTTATTGATTTCTTTAACTGAAATAAAATTAAAATAAATTTTATGTCATGATTCTATTGTTTAATATTATAAAATTAGAATTTTTGCTTTACTATGTTACTTAAATCTTTACACACTTCATTTTATATTACATTACATAGATATAGCATCATTTGCTTATTCTTTCTCTTCTTATATTTGTTCATTATATTGTTAACGTACCTTCTTTCACAGTATACACATCATTCTTGGGCTGGGAGGAACCATTTGCAGGATAATTTGCCAGTTGTAGAGGCGTAAGGTTTTAAGATTTCACCATTTAAGATCTTACCATTTAAGATCTTTATGCTGTTATAAAGGTTGCAATGTATATATCTCTGCGTACATATATGTTTTTAAGAAGTTTTTGTTAATAGAATTTTAATGTCAAATGATATAAGTAATGTTTTATATTTAAGTAACATTTATTGAGGACTTACTATGCACCAGACTTTGTTTTAAGTGCTTCATATCTATTAGCTAATTTAATTCTCACATCAATCTGCTAAAGTAGGTACTATTATTATACCTATCTATAGAAGCAGAATCTGAGGCACATAGGAGAGATTAATTAATTTCCTCGAGGCTAGATAGTAAGTGGCAGAACTCGAGTTCAAACTGAGGTTCCAGAGCTGGAGAATTACTGGAGCACCTGTGACCGGATATAGCAGCAGTGAGCATCCGTGCCAGTCTGTTCAGAATAATGCACAAGGATGCTAATGCATCCATTCTCCATGAAAATGGTAGCATGGCACCTTCATGGCATAGAAGGAATTGGACTATTGAAGTGTCTACTTTAGATAAAAGAGCATACATTCAGCATTTCTGGTCAGAAGCAGTTTAGCCCATCTATGAGATATATAAGCTATTTGGGAAGTCAAAAATCCACATGCCTACATTCCCCGTGTGATGAAGGATAGAGAACATTTATAAGGATCATAAAGAGCACCCTAGGTCTCAATGAAGATATTATTTCTGGGAGAATATAAAATGGTTTTTAAAATTTATTAGTTTATCTTTTTCACTTTCTCTGTTAATTTGGTATTTTTAATAACCTCACACTACAAGCTATTTCAATATAAACTACTCTCTGAAGGAATTTAATATTAACCGTCATAGAATATTTTCCCTGCTTCCTCTTTAATTTCCCCTGTTCTGAATGACATGGTCAGTGGCTAAGCATGGGAAGCACTTAAATTCACCACGGACCTTGGAGTATGAAATGAGGTCTTAGCTTGGCTTAAGCAAAACTCCATAGTATTATTTTTATACTTAGGCTTGTATTTAATTAGTCAAGTTTTCATCCACATTGCCTATCTATCTTTCTTCTGAACCCTGCCAAAAACACTCTTTGGCAGATGGTAAAATAATGAAATTGCTGGCTCTAAAACCCAAACGCTTCAAGATAATTAGAAGACTTGATACAGGTAACATTTATTAGTCATGAAGAGCTTGACAGCATGGAGAAATTTTCAACCCACACAATTTTGAAGAGTAGAAAAAAAAGCTTTTTTTGAACACTGATCAAATTGTGGCTGTGACAAAAAGGGAGAAATACACTTCATAAAGCTTATCTGGACAGCTTCTTCATCTAAGCATAGCCTAAACAGAGAAAAGGAAAGAAAACCTTTGTAAAGGTGATTCCATTACCGAGCCACAAGGGCAAATATGAACAGCCTTTTGAAAATGTTCTCTGTTCTAGTAAAACAAATTACAAGTTCACCAAGTAGAAATGAGCACCGGAAATAATCTTGGTAACCATTAAGGTAGCTAGAAATGAAGTAAAATGTCTTCTAATTATCAATGTACCTTCTTTCACAGTACACACATCATTCTTGGGCTGGGAGGAACAATTTGCAGGATAATTTGCCAGTTGTAGAGGCATAAGGTTTTAAGATTTTACCATTTAGCTATTTCACACCCACCATTTCACATATAAGCTACAGTAGCAACCCCTCCCATACTCCTACAAAGGCAAGTACAACTTACAGGCACAGCAAATTTCAACAATCTTGTTATTAACACTACAGAATAGGGATAAATAACATTGACACTTTCCTACCCTGAGGGTCAGAACTCAGTGCAGGTCAAGCTGATATAACTTAATCATGGACATATGCTGTCTTCCTAGAGTCAAAGTATTTCCAAACTAAAAGGAAATTTAAAGATCTCCACTTGCATTCTCTCATCTCTTAGAGGAAAAACAAAATTGATACTTTGTGAAGTTACATGACTTGCCCAAGTTATACCATGGACAGTCTCAGACTTGATCATAGGTGCCCCGACTTTCTGCATAATATTCTTTCCACTGCGTCATAGCTGCAAGTATGTATGATGAAATACTTGCCAAAGTTCGCCAGATCTAATGACCACAATCACATTCTGTGAATATACATAGAAATACCACAAGGCCACATGAAATTGCAATGTATGAATTTTTAAAAGTTAAAGTCAAGAGTGGATAATAAGTTGAAAACCTTAGAAAGGAAGGAGGGAGGGAGGGAGGAAGGGAGGGAGGGAGGGAGAAAAGAAGGAATTTCTTTTTTTTTTTTAGTTAAAATATAATGACCTTTAAAAGATAATTTCAGAAGAGAGTGGCTGACTATATATTATCAAATATTGGGATTAAATATTACGGCTTATGAAAGTAAAATGATAAACTGGCAAGGAGCGAAATATAGTTATGTAGACCAGGAAAGATATTTTTCATAGATTTGTCAGTCAGGTGCCTCTAGAGAGGACAGTGAAACTCTAAAACTAGGTATCCTGTCATGTAACAGATACAACTGAAAATTACAATGACAAATAGCTTTAAAGTAAACAGTTTAGAAGGTGATTAAATAATTCCTTAGAAATCGAAATCACAATAGAATATGACAGTAATAGTAACTGACATTTATTGGGTACGTCGTATGTGCAGACACTTCTAAGTGCTTTACACACATGAACTCATTGATTTCCTACAACACATCAGTGACATACCTATGGTTATTTCCCTCATTTTGTGGATGTGAGACCATGGCATTGATAGATTAAATAGCTTGTCTAATGTTACAACACTACTAACAATATAACTGGAAACTGAACCCAGGCATTCTGACTTCAGAATCCATGGTCTTAACTTTTATACTATATGACCTTAGCCTAGTACATAAATAATAAAGTTTTAAAAAAAAATACCTTTAGGAAGTCGATACAATCTTTCATATTGCATTGAGATGATTACAAAAGTGTATGTCTATACTATAATAACAAAAGGGTTTGTTCAAAGAAAATTGATCTCAGAGTGGGATATAACAGATTTACGTATAAAGACATTATGTCATGAGGCAACCAAAAGAAGAAAGGAAGGACGGAAGTAAAGAAAGGAAGAAGGGAATAAGATATGTGTGTAGTAAAGTGATAGCATAAATACAGAAACATGCTAAGAGGACTTTTGATGACAAGAAAGAAATGATAGAAAAGTGTGAGAATCTATTACAGACTTTCAGTTGTTACCTCATTTGATAACCACTGTTAACATTTTAGCACTTTGTGTGTATTTAAGTATATGTGTGTTATGAATTGAATGTTTGTATGCCCCCAAAATTCATGGGTTGAAGCCCTAACCACCAAGGTGATGGTATTTAGAGATGGGTCCTTTAGGCATTAATTAGGGTTAGATGAGGTCATGAGAGTGGGGCCCTCATGATGCAATTCATACCCATCCCCTCAACCCCCTCCACCCCTGCCTTGCAAGAAGGCAGCTTTCTGTAGGCCAGGCAGAGAGTCCCCATTTCTCATTATTTTTCATCCAGCCATACAACAATTCCATATTTATGTTCAATATATTGTGCTTTATCCTCTAGGGCACATTTTCCCTTCCATTTCATCTGGCTTAATTCCTGTGATCCTACACGTCTCAGCTTAGATGTTCCTTTCTCAAGTCTATGTTGCCTTTGTTATTAGCATACTTGATATTATTATTAGCCTTCCCAAAGACTGAGAGAGGTTACCCCAGTCTGTTAACCATTTGCTAGCCGTTTCTGGAAAATCATAAGATGTTTTACTCAGTTCATATTTTCAGGATAAAGGTTGATAGAGCCCCTTTGTAGGTGGTTAAACTCCAGCTTTTGTTTATCTCTTAGTGAGCCCCTACTTAGCACATCTAAGGCATAGGATTAGTTACTCCTTTACCTGGTTAGTGACCATCGCTCCTTCTTCCTTTGTTCTGGTTTCTTTTATGGAGACAACTATTATTTATAGATTGAATTTTCACTGTTTCCCAATGCTAATGAATAGTGGTTTAGGTTCTTCAGTGATCAAGCTGTGCAGCCTGGTCACTGCCTGCCTGTGAAAATGCAATCCATTGGATTTTATCAGACATTAGTTACCAAGTAGCAAAAAAACCACTGCTCTGAGCTCTATGACTTCAAGGAGTCTTTGTGTAGAATATAATTTGCAGTCCCTATAAAATGTAGCATTGTTGCAGAGTTCCTAGTACCATCACTCAGATCTTCCTGCTAATCAAAGTGAAATCATAGGATTTACCTGGTTGGTTGTTGCAAAGTTATTGACAGCATCACAGGTGGGTCTCTCGTGAGTTGACATGCTTAAGAGCCAAGTCGCTTAGCAGGTAGTTTGACTAGGAGCAGGCTAGCTTGAATTCTGTTCTGTTTTAGTATTGAGCACTAAGGAGGCTGAATTAGTTCATGCATCACGTTTGATAAGCTCTGTGTAACAAAAGCAATACCAACTTAGACAACATTGAGATACATTAAATGTATTTAAATATCTTACAATAGTGGTTATTTCTGAAGTTTGAGTGATTTCCGATTCCATGTTCAGGAGGAATGAGTGATCCATTAGGTGTGTTTGCTATAGGCAATAGTTATCATTGTGCCCCTGGACTCTACTCCAAGAGGTGTTTATCACACAGCTGATTGGTTCGGGGGGAGGCAACCAACTTAGGTTTTGCCACACAATCCGTTTCCTAAAAATTTGGGGGGAAAAGTAAAAGCCAGTGAAAAAAGCCCTGGCCAGTTTGGCTCAGCGGTTAGAGCGTCAGCCCGTGGACCAAAGAGTCACGGGTTTTATTCCGTCCAAGAACACGTACCTGGGTTGCAGTTCATCCCCGGCCCTGGTTGGGGTCTTGCAGGAGGCAACCAGTTGATGTGCCTCTCATGTCGATGTTTCTCTCTCTCTCTCTCTTTACCTCCCTCCCACTCTATCTGAAGATAAAGAGAAAATTATCCTCGGGTGAGGATGAAAAAAAATTAAAAATAAATAAATAAATAAAATTTAAAAAGCTAGTGAAAAAAGATAAATCTTTCTTCAAAACTTTGTACATGTAACACTAAAATCAGGAGATTTAGATGGCCATCTTTTTCCAATGGGGCCGAGGAAAAAAAAGAATATTAGCAGAAATAGAGAAGGATTGATTGTGGAGAGGGGAGCAAAGGTAGAAGCAGGTGTATTTCTAAAGGTATCTGACACTCCAAATCTGATCTGGGGCCCACTGCACTCCTGCCCTTGGTTTCTGTGAGACTCTCCACTGTCATTTCAGTATGTGGGCTACTTAGAGCTGATTGCTATCACCTGTTAACAGGAGAGTATGCTTTTATTTTAAACTTTATTTAAACATAACCTAGGAATTTTTGTTTTTTGCTTTTATGTTTACAGGTTTTTTTTAATTTACATTTGGAATATATTGTAACTTTTAAATTTTACTTTATAAGAAAAAATAAATTTAATATAATTTTACCTTCGTCTATCTCTGCTCTCCCCTTTCTGATCATGGTGAATAGAATCTGTCGGTAACAACAAAAGTCCTGAACCTACTGAATTAATTTGGTTTTTAATATTTCAATAACCTTGTTTAAAAAATGAATTTTTTAAATTTAAGTTTGTCACTACATTTACTGGTATTTAGGCACATTTCTTTGTGTTTACTGATACTTCTTCTTTCTTGCATTTTAACTTACAGTTCACAGCATTCATAACTAGAATGTATTTTGAGTAATTGTTTTGGGAATTGTACCTGGTGGTGTGTAAATGCCCTGAAATGATATGAACGACACCACAGTGAGTGTAGTTTGCTGGTGGTGCCTGTCCACATCCCTCAGACCATGTATTTCCAGTATGCAACCTTCCAACTGCCAGAGTCTGCATCTCTGCCCAAGGGCTCTCTCCACAGAAAGCATTCTTCCTCTGCCTGTCCCAGGGAATCAACAATGCCAGAGAGAAGGTCTCGATCATTGATGAATGATTGACGTGAGACAGGATGGGACTGTCTCAGCTTCTTCACCCTTTACATGGAATAATTCTGCAGCATGTATTCCTAATTTTTATTGAGGCAAAATTTACATAACATAGAATTAACTATTTAAAGTTGTGATTCAGTGGTATTTAGTACACTCACAATATTGTGCAACCAATACCTCTTTGTCAAAAACATTTCCATCACTCCCAAAGGAAACCCTGCACCCATTAAGCAGTCATGTCCCATTCCCTGCTCCCCACAGCGCCTGACAACTAGTAATCTGCTTTCGGTCTCTATGGATTTACCTGTTCTGAATACTTTGTGTTACGGGAATCATATAATACATGACCTTTTGTGTCTGGCTTCTTTCACTTAGCATAGTGTTTTTGACATTCAGCCACATAGTAGCACATATCAGTACTTCATTCCTATGAATGAAAAGTATTCCATGGTATAGATAGATATGCAACACTTTGTCCGTTTATCAGGTGACGGAAATTTGGTTTATTTCCACCTTTGGGCTATTGTGAATAATGCTTCTATGAACATTCATGGACAAGTTTTTGTTTGCATACATGTGTTCAAGTATTTTCAGTATATGCCTATTTATGGAATTGCTGAGTCATGTGGCAGTTCTATTTTAATTTTTTGAGGAACTACCAAACTGTTCCATTTTATATTCCCACCAACAATGTAAAGAAGTTTCACATCTTTTGCCAACACTTGTTACTTTATGCCTTTTTTAAAAAAAATTGTAGCCCTACTAATAAGTGTAAAGTGGTATCTTGTGGTTTTAATTTGCACCTCCCTAATGATTAGCTATGTTGAGCATTTTTTTCCAAACGTACTATCTATTTGTATATCTTTTTTGAAGAAATGTCTAGTCAAGTCCTCTGCCCAATTTTTAACGTTTGTCTTTTTGTTGTTCAGTTGCAAGAGTTCTTTATATATTCTGGACACTAGACCCTTACCAGATATATGTTTTAAAACTGTTTTCTCCTCTTCTATAGGTTGTATTTTCACTTTCTTCATATTGCCTTTTGATGCACAAAAATTTTCAATTTTGATTAAGTCCAATTTATTAATTTTTTTCTTTGTTGTTTGTGCTTTTGTCGTGCATACCTAAGAATTCATTGCCAAATCCAAGGTCAAAGATTTAGAACCAAATATTCCTGTATTGCTTCCCAACGTTTACAAATTCAGTTAACTTCAGTGGTAGCTGCCTTAATTCACATCTTCCTGGCTACCTTCCTCGCCTTACTGTATCACTTCCCACTGCCCTATATTTTCTAAATGAACTGCTGGCTCTCAGGGTGTTGGCTCAGGACCTGATTCCAGGAGAGACCAAACTAAAACACTCAGGTTGAGGGTTACAATCTTTTTTTTCCTCAAAGCCCTGCTGAAATTTTGCCATTGTCTTCTGTCCTTCAGCACCGTAAGAAAAAATGATCCAATATTGATGTTAAAAATATTTTAAACAATTACATTTTTCTCTGTGTGTGTATGTAAGACCTTAACAGCTTTATACGATAAAAACAATAAATTGTGCAGCATATATTAACTGGATTTTCTTATCAATAATTATTTTCTCAACATTAATTTTTTTTCTATGACCTTTTTTTGTCTCTACATTTGTATATGTTTTGGTTTAAAAAAAGTGTTGCTGGTTATTATTTCTCTATTTTTGAACATCTGAGACAAATACAAATAACAGGAAGCCTCATTCTTTGCCCATTACGATTCTTATCTTCTTTTTCTGCCATAGTGATTCTACTCTGAATTGCTTGCATTTTAAGACCTACATTATTTTGGTTTGACTACATTTATCTATTTTCTCTACAAGGCATTTTTATCTCATTGCTTTTGCCATATATAATCCTAATGTATCATATTTTATTTATAACATAAAAGAATGTATTTATTTATTTATTTATTTATTTTTATTGATTTTAGAACAAGGAAGAGGGAGAGAGAAATATGATCCGTTGCCTCCCACATGTGTTCCGACTGGGGCTCAAACCTGCCACCTTTTGGTACATGGCAAGATGCTTCAACCACTGAGCAACACTGGCCAGGGCAAAAAAGATGCACTTTAAATTAGTTTTCTGTTTCCTGTAGTAAAACCTTTGGAGGTGCAGTCTTTGTGTAATTATGAAAATTATAGATTTCTTTTTGATATGCAGGCCCTGTACTGTCATTTTTAAGTTCAGTCCTCTTTTAGTAAAACGAGCTTCATTCAGATGAACAGATTGCCAAGCTGGATATTGCTATCCTTTAAACTTACAAATTTCCCTCCCAACTCTGAAGCTCAGGGGCAGGCTGATCTTCATAACTCCAAGTAAAATGTACACTCTTGAGCTTTAATTTACACTTACTGAGTATTGCTCTCTGAGACCCAAGGAAGAACTTCTTTTGCTCCCTTTGCCTGTTTCCTAACAGTGAGATGTCTATTTTCTAAGTAACACCACAGCCTTCAGATTTGCCTGTCTCTTCCCCTCCCCCCTGCATGTTGCTGATATCCCTAGAGGTCTTTATTATTCATCTCTTTCTGCCCTGTTCCACCTTTTTTTGTTCCACTTTTGCAGTTTTAATCGATGACATGTCTGCAGAAAGAAACGTTCTGATGTTTGAATTTGGGGAAGAATCAAGGAGGGGATTGGAAGGGTTGGTGGAGTTTGAGCAGTGAAGACAGTCTGAGTTTCCTGCTCAGAAGTCTGCCCAGGAACTGATTTTTGTTCCTTCTTTATTGAGGTATAATTGACATACAACATTATATTAGTTTCAGGTGTACAACATATTGATTGATATTTGTATATATTGGGAAATGATCACCACAAGAAGTCTAGTTAACATCTGTCACCTTACATAGTTATAGAATTTCTTTTCTTGTGATGACAACTTGTCATGTGTACTCTCTTAACAACTTTCAAATGTTCAATACAGTATTATTAACTATAGTTGCCATCCTGTACATTACACATCCATAATTTATTTTATACCTAGAAGTTTGTACCTTTTGACTTCCTTCATTTATTTTGCCGACCCCCCTACCCCTTGCCTCTGGCAACTACCAAGCTCAGTTTTGTTTTGTTTTAGATTCCACATATAAGTAAGATCATACAGTATTTATCATTATCTAACTTATTTCATTTTGCATAATATCCTCAAAGTCCATCCATGTTATAAATGGCATTTCATTTCTTATATCTGAATATATATATATATATATATATATATATATATATATATATATCACAATTTCTTTATGCACCCATTCACCAATGGACACAGGTTGTTTCCTTATCCTGGCTATTATAAATAACGCTGCAGTGGACATAGGGGCACATTTATCTTTCCAAGTTAATGTTTTTCTTTTCTTCTGGTAAATACCCAGAAGGGGAATTGCTGGGTCATATAGTAGTTCTGGTTTTAATTTTTCTGAGGATCCTCCATGCTGTTTTTCATAATAGCTGTACCAATTTACATTCCCAACAATAGTGCACAAGAGTTCCCTTTTCTCCACATCCTTGCCAATATTGGTTATTTTTTGTCTTTTTGATAATAGCCACACTAACAGGTGTGAGGTGATATTGTGGTTTCCATTTGCATTTCCCTGATGACTAGTGTGATGTTGAGCATTCTGTTATGTACCTGTTGACCATCTGTCTGTCCTCTTTGGGAAAATGTCTATTCAGATTTTTTACCCATATTTTAATCAAATTGTTTGTTTATTTCCTATGGAGTTATATGAGTTTTTTATATATTTTGGATATTAGTCTAAGACATATAGCTGAAAATATTTTCTCTATTTATTGTTTCATTTTTATTTTTTGATGGTTTTGTTTTCTGTGCAGAAACTTTTTAATTTGATGTAGTCCCACTCATTTTGCTTTTGGTGTCAAATCTAAAAAAACATATTGCTAAGACTGATGTCAAGGAATTTAGTACCTATGTTTTCTTCCATTAGTTTTATGGTTTTAGCTCTTACATTCAAATCTTTAATCTATTTTGAGTTCATTTGTGTACATGGTGTAAGATAGCAGTTCAGTGTCATTTTATTTTGCATGTGGCTACCCAGTTTCCCAGCACTATTTATTGACGAGACTATCCTTCCCACATTCTTGGCTACGTTGTCATAAATTAACTGACCATATATGTCTGGCTTTCTATTCTGTTCCATTGATCTATGTGTCTGTTTTTATGTCAATATTGTATTATTTTGATTATTATAGCTTTGGAATACAGTTTGAAATGAGGGATCATTATACCTCCAGCTTTGTTCTTTCTCAAGGCTGCTTTGGCTATTCAGGGTTCCCTTTCCAGAAGTCTGCACAGAAACTTAGTTTTTATTCTGACCCATCTGCACTGTGATGGAGAATTATTTTTCTTTCCAGGAAAACCTCTGAAGAGGATTGGTTACTCTTACTGTCAGCTCTTTGGACCCCTTTCCACGTGTTTTTATGGTTACATCAATGGTAAGACAGAAAGAATCCCATCCTAAAATTGAAAAGCAAAACTAAAAGGCTGCATGTTAAACTATGAGTTTGTACGTCTGTTTTGGGGAGACAGTGGGCGGTGGATACTTTGTGAGGACTCAGCAGAGTGCACTCCAGTCGCTGCTGCCTTTTCACAAGACTTGAAGGTCTTGGGTGGAAGGTGATGCCCCAGCCCCAGAGAAGAAGACAATAAAATAATGAAGGAGGAGCTTAAGAGCAGCTAAACATGCCTAAAGAAGGAATTTCACTAGCTTGATGCTTCCCACTCCTAACTATTGAAAAGCAGCTGGCTGTTTTTTTTTTTTTTTTTTAATTTAATCCTTTGTCTATTTTGGAGTTGACAAAGCATGTTCTATTTAAAGGAGCTTTTTACATTTTCAAAGGAGAAAAAAAGGGGTGCGGGTTGCATGTTATATGAGGAGACTTTTAAAAATCTTCACAAAATACATATGTTGCAAAAAAAAATTGTGAGAGGGAGAAGCAAATGCATCAAGGTTTTCTTATTTTCTGTGTAGTCTCTTGACCCGAGTTCTAATCCTGAACCACTGCCATGTAACTTGGCAGGTCATTTCATGTGTTTGGATCACAGGTACTCATGATCTTTTAGAATTCTGCCTGAGGCTTTTAAATGTGCACATCTTCTACTCCAAATTCCCTCCTGTGACCCCACCAGATTCCCGAATATCATGGGAGAGGCCTTCACACTGCATTTGGTTCTGCAGGACCACCAGAACGGGAATGGATTCAGAACCAGGGTCTTGCTATTTTATCTTACTCTTAAGGCTACATTTTGTCTGCTTTCTCAGCATAAGTGAGGCAGCGGCTTGGACTGAGATGAACTGGCTTCATCCCATTCTGGACAAAACAAATACCACCTGGCAAAAGCAAATATTTAGATGAACAGACATGGTTTGACTGTAGTTTCTATTGAAAGCACATGTCTTCATTTAGCTGATTAACTCTTCAGCCTTAAAGCTATATTAAATTCTTACTCAATAGCACTGGAAGAGATATTAAGAACTCATCTCTTGTGTCCCCTTCACTCTTATAGCAAAACCCCACTGTCCCAGATAAATTGGTACCCAGTCAACCTTTGATTAGCCAAATAAATGTAAGCATTCTGTGGCATAAATTACCCACATCAGCACATAATCCATGAATTAAATGTATTGGTTCTTGGGTTACTTTGTCCCTATCAATTTACACTTCTGCTTAGAAGAGAAAAAATTCCATATTTTATTGATCCTAAAATGCTTATTTTTATATCTTAATGTCTCTTAAATTAGGATGCATTTTATAACTGATACTATGTCACAATCTTTATTGGCAGTGTCCTTTGGGGAGATTTCATTAAAATAGAAAAAAAATTATTACATCTTAAAATTAATTAGATTAATTTTTAGATTAGATAAAATATAGAAGTTAGAATTTCTTGAAAAGTTTTGTCTTGGTAGTTGTAGGAATGGAGAGGAAATAGAAAGTAAACTTAGAATGTAGACAAGAGTGTTGTAGATGAGAGTTTTATAAATTAACTTTAATGATAGGTGTTTGGTTCTCTTGCCTCTTGTCAGTTTGTTGAGTGTAGGGATTAACTCTATGCTTTACTTATTCAGTACAAACTAATCTATTATGAATATTTGTTAACTACATTGTCATAACACAAATAACAAGTACTCATTTATTACGAGTGGACAAGACCACTGAAAAGGGAAAGAGAAACCCAGCATTAAAATTCCCAATTACCATTTTTACTAACCAACTTCATATAATATAATAGCATTATTTTTGCATGATCTTGTACAAGAATTTTCCCATCTGAAACCTAAATATTGAATTAGGGAAATGCCATTAAGTGCTTCTGGAATCGAGAATTTCTTACACCAGTGGTTCTCAAACATGGTTGCACATTAAAATCACCTAAGAAGCTTTTAGAAAATATTGGCACCCAAACAAAACTCAAGTGAAATCAGAAATAAAAACAAGGACATTATTACCTATTTTACAGAAATAAAAAAAGGATTTAAGGGAGCACTATGAACAATTGCATGTAAACATACTGGGGAACCTAGATGAAATGGCCAAATTCCAAACACATAAACCTTGGCGGCCTCTGGTCACTGGGGCCACTTTTGTCGATAAAGTACATCTAGGGAGGTGGTGTCACATGTGGCTTAAGAGACAGGCCTTCAGAGTCAGACTGCCTCAGTTTGCATCCTAATGCTGCCCTAATGCCTGTATAACTTTGAGAACAAGATTGTTGACCTCTCTGGAGTGCAGTTTCCTTGATGCAATGGGGTAATGGCTGTACCCAACTCACAGAAATGTTGTGAAGATTAAGTGATGAAAACATGTACAGCTCTCCGAATAGTGCCTAAAACATTAAACACTCAATACATGTAGCTGTTATGATTGTTATCGTTTTCTAAATATTGGCCTTGTTTTACGATTACCTATTTTTATAGTGCTTTTTATCCATTTCTAGATTGTGTTTTTCCATCATCATGTTGTAAAGTGATACCAAAATGCTAGTAGTTGGCAAGACATAAGTTGATCTCTTTTTCCCATTTATGTTTCTGTGAGCAGCTATGTCCTAATTCTCCTGGAGGCTATAGTTGTGAATGAACAACTCAGGTTATCCACACCAACAAAATCCATCCTGTAATTTCATGCAAAGTGATTTCATATAAAAAAATGTTTTCCTAAAATATGTGCACAGGCTATTGTACTATTTGTGGTTGCAAAATGAAAGCGATTCCTCCCTTTGGCTACGCCCTTCAATATTTGCTCAGGTGCAATTTGATTTCCACATGAACTGATTTGGAGAACTTACCAGAGAGACACAGAGCAGTTGTCCTTCTGGCCTCTAGTAACTTCTCAAATAAAATCATACTCCCGAAAAATGGTTACATAAAGTACCTCTAATAAATCTCTCTGTGTGTTTGTGCCTTGTTGTAAACCCCACCAGCAATCTGCCTTTAAGCATGAGCACATTTTTAATCAAGCGGTAAAGCATTTAGAGTATAAAGGTCATCAAAGCTGGAGCTGCAGTGAACTGTTTTGGCCCCTGGTGGAGGAGCTGGGCTGGAGAGTCTGCTGGAGTTGCCCCAAAGTTCTGTTCCCTGTGCGCCTGACTGCACCTCCCCAGTGACAGCAAAGAACAAACTTCAAGGAGATAATGCTGATTTACTAACATTAGGGTCCTTAATTCCAGAGGGAGAGGTTTTTTGTTTGTTTGTTTGTTTTTTTCTTAATGAAGGCAATGTTCACAGAGGCTACCCACCAAAGATATCTTTCTCCGAGGACCCTATGAGTATAAAATAGTAAGTAATAAGATAAGGCAAGGTTAATAAGTAGATTTTATATTTACAAAATGCAAAAAGGAAGAAGTAGACAAATTCTGCAATGGAGCTTGGAACTCATGTCATTTCAGCTCTGGGCCGCTGTCATCAGGCCGATGTATGATTATCGATAATTCTTCCGCAATGGCTTCTGATCTTGAAGCGGTCCACTGACATTTTATGCCCAGTTGTTTGATGACTTATTCTTAAATAAATCATAGGTATTCTCTAATAAAACTGCAGCTGGCAACATTTCACTGACTTTTTACATGCCTGCGTGTAATAACGCAAAGAAAAATGAAAAAGAAGCTAAACTTGCCCTTTCACTGGCTTTAAATCGGGATGTGACTAACAGGTGAAGCAAAATAACTTTTTTTAAATAAACACTTTTTAAAATGCATAGTATTTTATTTATATTTTATATAAAAAATCCTTACTTCTATATCTACATCTATGTGTGTGTGTGTGTGTTTACATATATTTATATATTTATCTCTACCCTGTGACTTAAAAATAAATATTTAGGCAGAATTTACAGTTAGCAGGTCGATGAGGCATTTAAAGCAGTCTGCACATTTAAAAGACAGTATAGGATTCTGCAAATTTGGATAGCATTTCAAGGATAATCATGAGTCATCACTGATCTAGAATGGATGGTGATGTTACTTTGAGGGAATGTGTAAATAACGAGTCTAAAGAGACATATTAAGAAAGAAAGAAAAGAAGAGTTAGGGGAGGTTGGCTTCTACATGTTACTTAATCATCACATTTCTATTATGACAAGTATCTTGGTCCAAATGCTTGATATTATGCTGACACTTATAGGAAAAATACAGATAAAACTAGTTGTTGATCTAATATCTTAAATTCAGATCTCAGTCAAAACAAATTAGAGTAGATCCCACTAATAACTGCTATTCCTATTTGTCTTGGCCAATAGAACATGTTTGCCAACACAGCCTGATTTCTACATTCCCATTTTTCCAAATGCCATGCCCAAGGTTATTCAACTGTCATGTACTTATTTCACTTAGCATAATTCCTTCAACACCTATCCATGTTGTCACAAATGGTAGGGTTTTCTTGTTTTTATTTGTGTGTGTGTGTGTGTGTGTGTGTGTGTATCACAACTTCTTTTTCCATTTATCTATAGATGGGTACTTAGGTTGTTTCCATATCTTGAGTAGTGTAAATAATACAGCTATAAACATGGGGGTGCAAATATATTTTCAAATCAGTGTTTTAGTTTCAATTCTGTTCCACTGGTCTATTCATCTATTTTTATGCCAATACCATATACTATGTTGATAAAGATAGCAATTTTTAAATAAAATCACTGAATTGAGTTACTTTTGCATTTACATCTGGAAGGGGTCTTTAGCCTCACTAATTCATTTAATAAAAGAGGCACCTGAAGTCCAGAGAAGCAAAATGTCTTGTCTCTGTGGGCAGCAGCACAGCTGAAGCAAGTCTCTGGACTCCCTGTGCTCCATCAAGCCTCTCTGAACCTGGCTGCCAAGTGGTGAACACCCCTGTGCTGAACCACTAGGGAGGAACATTGAAGGCCTATGATCTTATCCATGTCCAGTCACTGTCACTTCTGGTGGCTACTTTGAAGAAATCACTCAGATATTGGGTCATTCTTTGCATTTGAAAAAATGCATACTCCTTCATTTCTTGTCAATTCATTGAGATAAAGAGAAAGAAGAGAAGGAGAAGGAGAAAGAAGAAGAAGAAGAAGAAGAAGAAGAAGAAGAAGAAGAAGAAGAAGAAGAAGAAGAAGAAGAAGAAGAAGAAGAAAATATACACAAATAAAGAGGTCCTTTCTAAGTAGAACTTTTGAAGACATCATTTAGAAATTGAGTTTTCCTCAACTAACAGTAGCATGATCAAGAGAGGGAAGAAATAGCCTTCAGTCTTTAAAGCATCAAGAAGACTCTATTTCTAATCCTCCAAGAGCATCGTTTAATTACCTACAGTGACACCAACTCAATGGACCACCTATCCCAGTTAAGCAGCAGTGCATGCAAATTATCATTAGACTTAATTGGTTTCCCAATTCAGCAACTTCTCTGATCAAGTCTGCCCCAGTTAAGTAGCATTTATTGAACCACCTGAATCTTGCTTAAAAACAAAAAACAAAAGAAAAGTTCCTATCTCAAGTCCATCAAATATAATCTAGTCTCACCAAGTCACACTAGCCAGTTTCTAATTAATTTTGCAAAGCAGACACTGAAATTGGGTACAATAAGCTTATCTTCTCCAGTTAAACTGAACATTTTACTACAATCAAGTAAGGTTAAGCAGAACATTTCAAATAACAGTTAGTAACTATATGGAAATTAACAAAGATTTGCTAACATGGTTGCCCTGTCCTTCTTGCACACGTTTTTCAATGCAGGTCTTATGATTATTTCATCCTTTCAGATTTTCCACCCTGGAAATGTACTATGTTTGGTAATAACACATTCCTAAAAGTAGGTACACATAAGGAAAGGAGAAATTATGCTTTTGGGCTCAACTTTCCCAGAGAAATGTATGTGCATAATAGTTCCTTTGTTTAAATTACATCAGTAAACTAGATAAATGTAAAATCTGGTATTGGAGGACAGCTCAGAACAAAGAGATGTTGGCTGAATGGGCTTCATAACCTGCATAGGTTTTGGAAGATCAAGGCTGAGTACAGAGTAGAAGGAGGTGCCCTTCCTCCTGGAAAGCTGGGAGTTTGTGGTGTTTTATGATATAAGCACGTGTGTTCAGGTGTTGAAACTGTGACTCTAGAGTAGTTGTGCCAAGTCTGTTCAGTGACAACTCTAATGGGCTTATAGGACTCAAGGAGACAGATGAGCCTTCTTGAGCTCTTCCTTGAAGAAGGTTAGAGTTTTCACTTTAGACTCTAACTGCCAAAGTAAGAGCATCACATCAGAGAAAACTTGGGACTCCTAGATTCCTACTTTTCTCAGTACCCCCCAAGAAAACAACAAGAGGAAAAGTGGGAAGAGCTGTCAGAATCAGGTTGTGTTCTGGTGCCACATTTCTGTCCAGGGCAGTAGAACAGTTCACTGTCTCTCGGGGAAAGAACGTGGTAGTCCCAGTGGCCTGGGTGCAGGTGGTGAAGAGGGCAGAGGCCTCCCTGCAAGCACAGCATGTGTGACTCCAGCAGTGGAATCACACAGCAAAAGGGGGTGGCATGCTTTGCAAGGCCTTGTTTTGGATAAGCATGCTGGGCCATCAAGGACTGAGATCAGCAGTGAAAACGGTAAAAGACCAGTGGCACACTGAGTGGGAGAAACACGTGACAGGATGGCACGTGGACTAGGGTGTGAGGAGAGACCTACTTGGGCTGGAGTCTGCAGCACTCTCCTTGATAAGTGTGGTCACCTCTCAGCCTATAAAAGGGCTACCAAGGAATTTAAGGTTAAGCAACAACAACAACAACAAACCAATCTAGTAAAGTTGGAGAATCTAGTGAAGTTGGAGATTGTCTGGAAGATATAGTCTCAGAAACAAAGAAAGGACCAACATCTATCAGAAATTGCTGTTTTTTTTTTTTTTTTGCATTCTAATAATATTGCATTAGAGGGTATTCTGATGCCACCAACAAAGAATAATAATAATAATAAAGAATAATACACTTACGTTTGATCTCAATTTTCTCTGGACTGGCTTAAAATACTTCAAATTTAAGCTGAAGTTTCCAAAAAGAAAACACTAATAGGCAACATAATGCTTTAATTTTTCTTAAGAAATACATACACATTTGGATGACATAAGAGTTGATGGAGCCTGTTACTATAGTAAAGGCTTCTATTGGAAACATCTAAACACAGAAATTAACAAATTTCTAGGATGCTGTATAACTAATTAAAAATCAGTATTCCTAGTAGTATGTGAAATTACCTCAAACACAATTTCTGTATGTCTGCTCATAAGTGAATTAAAGTGTTCTGGCCTAAGGCAAGATTGTAAAGTAGAATCACAGAAAGCAGAGCCAGAAGGAATCTTAGAGATGACTTATTCCCAGGTGCTGATTTTACATCTAAGGAAATGAACCTTGAATCATTAAAGATTTGGCCAGAGAAGAATGAAGTTTCCCAGTTATTATCTAGTAGTACTTCACTTACCCTTGGGGAAATCTCTTTTAAACTTTCACTATACTTTTTGGTTCCTACCTTCTTACCAAAATTGGAAATTATTTTATACCAATTATTCACTGCTGTGTTTTCAGAAGGCCTTGCCCCCACACCCACAGAGTCAGACAATGTGTCCTGATACTTCCATGTATTCTATCTGCAACTGCAAACCTCTCTGAGGAAATAAGAGGAGAATCATTTCTGGACACAGTCAGGTTGGTGGGGGAGAGTAGAGAGGTACCATGGGCTGCTCCAAGTGTTTGAGAATCATTCCAGGACTCCCCAGTGAATATATGATTGAAGTTTAACTGTTTGTAAGATGAATGAAAAGAAAAAGGCTCTGACCATTGATGCTTGTTCTTTAATTAACAACAGAAGATTAAAAGCTATAAAGGTCTGTCAAAAAGTAGTTCTAATTACAGTTATTTCTGTGGACTACTAAACTGTTGGCCTGAAATGTCATGGAACAACAGATATCATTAAATATGTGTCAGATTAAGTTTGTTGTAAATTGTATTTCATTCATTTTCTGTCATCGGGAATTATCAGACACCTGCTATACACAAGATCACTAATTTTTTCTTTGGTCTTTTCACTGATCTCCAACTTTCCCCTTTTAACGTTCCCCAGTCTGTCTCTCGGTCCCGGGTGATCATGAGAGAGCTATGTAATAACTGACTGTAATGGTTGCTTACTAAAGCGATTCCCTACCTTTGCTAAAGAAACCACATTTTGTTCAGAAACACCCTTTTTTGTTTGTTTGTTTTTCATACAGCAATATCCTTGAGGAAAGGACAGCCCTAACTCTGATAAGTTTAGATTTATTTAAATCAATTGTGGTAATTTCATTTTATTTTTCAATGATCTCTTTACAAAGGGCCATATGACCCAGCTCTGGCTAATGAAATATGAGAGTAAGATTGCTGAGAGAACTTCAAATAAATGTTTCTTATCCTTAAAAAATGTCCAAAGGAAAATATGGGTTTGTTTTTCACCATATTTTGACCTTTGACATTGAAATATACAAATGTGTTGCCTGAAGCTGTAGCAGTCATTGAGACCAGGAGAATGAACATATCCACTGAGGACAGCGGATAAGAGAGATGGAGAGAACCTGTATCCTTGGCGTTATTTCTGAATTACTAAATTATCTGATAGTAGAGCCACCCTATCTAAGATCAATATGAGATAAAAAGTTTTCTTTGTTATTTAAACCACTTTGAGTTACATTTTCTGGCACTTGTGCTAAGTGTATTTAATGATAGAGTTGCCAGTGGGTTAAATGAAAAGATTTTGGAGGGCTTGCTTTCCCACTTACTCTCTATGTGACTCTGTTGTTTTATTCCTAATGTGCAAAATGCATACTATTGTGCCTAATGCATTGTTTGCTCCAAGAAAGTTTGCTAATAATTAAATAGTGGTTTTGGGTGATATCAAAAATTAACAAAGTAAAAAAAGGTAGTTAGAAGGAACATCAAGAGCAATATCGAGAGGTATAAACCGTGTAACTCGGCCCCGGTTTCTTTTTGAAATTCCAAAAGTCATCTTTTCAGAGCATTAAGTCAGAACCGAGAAGCTTCCACAAATTATGCCAGAGTTTTGAATGTATCGAGGTCTGAAGTGCAGAAAAATAGTAACTGAAAGAAATTTCTACTGAGAACCTTTCTAACAGGTTGCTATGTCATTTGGGTTCTGCAAAAATGAAAAATAGACCCAAGCAAAAGTGAAGTTTGAGAAAATAAAACTGATGTAAAGCTTTAATTAAAAGTATTCATAAATCATGTTTATTAAGTGGCAAAAATTTATTTCATAATTCAAAAAGATCTCACTGTCAAATTGCTAGTTCCCTTGCCCTCTAAGGTATTTGTTACTATATAAAAGTGTGTGCGTGTATGTGATGCAGCGTTCATTATCTCTTCCCTTTGTACTAAAGATAAAATAAGTCTACACATGGAATGAAACAAAAACTGGAAGAAGGAAGAAACACTCATTAAAATATCTGCCATAGTTAATTGGAAGTTTGGAGTCTTCGCCCCAGTAGCCTTTAAATTATTATAGTCTCAAAGTATCCTCAGCTTCTCAGAGTATTATATTTAAATAATAAATCTTTTTGAAATGGAATATTCAGATTGAAGAAAATAGTACTTTGAGATGATTTCTTTTGAATAGCATTCTGTGCAAATTTCTAACATACTGATTTACAAGAACTATCTGGTGAAGCTTTCTAGAGTATTGCCCAAGAGAAGCCAGTGTGGAGGAACTGAGTTATGCTGCACTCAACAGAACCATCTCGGGTGCTGTCCATTGTCTGAAAGTTTTCTACCAGTAAGACAGGACTTCACACATTAATGCCTAAGAGAAAGGTTCTTCCGGGTATAGGAATACCCAAAATAGACACTGATAACCTGTCTTCTCATTTTGACTTCTTCAATACTTTTGGGGGAAAAAACAAAAACAAAAACAAAAAAACCAAACCTTCTATAGTAACCTTAAGTCCAAAGATGCAATGTGATTGGAAGTGATTGGAAGCCAAGTACTTAGTTAGCCCAGGAATGGTGGAAGAAGGTGGCAATCTATAAGGCAAATTAGAGTGGGCAAATACCTTAGAGGATCAGTTGATAATTAGACCATGCTTCTTTCCCAGAAATCAAGGGGTGGTAAAGAAATGTGTAGAAAAAGGGATTCATTCAACAAACACTGAATGATCACCATGTGCCAGGATGTATGATGGGTGTGGGGAACACGTATGTTCTCTCAGAACTTTCAGTCGAGTTTACTGTTCAAAACTCATTCCACATATATATTTGGCTGATGTTAATTTCCATGTTAAAGCATTAATAATAATGAAAATAATGATTATATTTCAAAATTTTAAGAACTATTTATATTGGTTCTATCCCAAGAAGAATTTTATATTTTGTCTTATTTTTAATGAAAAAAATGATTGTTCAAGGAGAGTTCCTACTAGCGGTTGCTAAAAAAGAAGGTGGTCCTGGGATATTCCAGAGATCTCTGGCTGAGGGACATTCTCTGCTGATTTACAAAGTGGCAATCGGATTCTCTTTCCCACACCTGGAGGAGCTCAGCAAACAGCAGCTCGCAGGTGTCACCCAAGTCTGGCTAAGGCTGGCTCCAGTGAGTCTAGCCAAGATCAGGCTAGCTGTTTGCTGTCCTGGAGGGGCCTTCCTCCCATAAACTTGAGCTTGAGTGCCTGTGTGTGGGTGGCTAAGCATATATAACACTCCTCCTTGTAACTCTCCATCCATTTCAGCATCTAAATAGTAGTCAAGCACTTAAAATAACATTGAGACACGCTCCAGCTTGCCCTGCCAGTCAAAGAGAAAGGGGGGAAAAAATGAAACCCTGCATTTCAGAACCCCAAGGGCTTGCTGATTTGTTAGGTTTATCAGTTCAGAGGATTAAAAAGGCAGAAATATTAGGGAGAAAAAAGAAAGAGCCAGCATATCCACTGAAGCAAATCTAATGGGCTGCCAGGGCACAGAAGAAAAGGTTCTACTACCTGAGCACATCTTATTTATTATTCTTGCTTCACAATTAAAATTTTTTTTAAAAAACTAATAATTTCCTAGACACTTTTCTTTTTTTGCTATGCTAGTCACATTTCCCAAATCCTTTATCAACGCTGTTCTGCATATGAATGGGCTGTAATTGAACTGTCACATTCATGAAGGTCAGTAACCTTTCATTAGGAAGAATGTGTCTTTCTTGATAAATTATAAAGTCCCTGAGGATTTGAAAGCATATTGAAAAAAAAAATTCTCTCTACTATACCTTGGAAAACAAAATACAAGTTTTTCTCTGTTATATTGTGAGAGAGGGGTAGGAGAGAGCTATTGTGTGTGTTTCTTTCAACATGTTTTTTGTGGAGCATTTGGGATTTTTATTTTGTTTTGCTATGTTTTTTATTTTATTATTTTTTTGTTTGTTTTTGATCAAGGAGTGGAGACTCCTCTCCACACCCCACCAGCCATGGCTTTTCTGGTTGGCAGCACTATGCAAAATTGTCTAAGGCAAGCTTTTCCTGAGTCCTTAAAAGCAAAATGAAAAACATGAACTCTTTCTCTAAAAAAAATTATAGCTAGTTATTCTGTCTGCTGTTTTAAAAAACAGTAATTATGGATGTTTTTCTTTCCCCTTCCAGTATACTTTAGTATTTGCTATGGAAAAGACCAAAGTCATTATGTGCAAATGAAGAACCACCTGAGTTATGCATATTCTGCTAATCCCGCCCAATGATTTAAGTGGTGATTAGCACAGACCAGCACCCAGCGATTACACCTTTGTGCTGAAGATGGCTGACCCCAGAGTATTTCATGTTCTGCCAGGAATGTCTGTTTCTGCTTCCACATAATTTGACTTGAGAATCCTCTAAGGATTTTTAACCAAAGCTTCAGACTTACTCGACCAGCACTAACTCCCAGTTCCCCTTTAGTTCAACTTATCTTTGGTCCAAAACGCCAAGTTATGTAAACCTTTCATGTGCACCAGTATTTTGATTGGGAATCATAAGAGAGGTCTGTCCATTTTGGATATTGTTTCTCTATTCAGTTCCATCAACTGTAAATTTCATTAAAAAGATTCTGTGGCATTATTGATACTGAGAAACACAAACCATTTAACATGAAATTTGAAAGACATTGGCCCAAATGAGGTAACATGAGGGACTCCATGCACTATTGTTTCTGCCCTATTTGCATAGATGCTTATTTGATACACTGAGGGCTTTAATTCCTTAAGAACATGCTCACGCCCAAACATGAACGCACATCAATGCAAAACATGGAATCTGCAGAGAAATTGTAAATTTCTCATAAAAGAAACAAAGAAAACAGATGGACTTTAGTATGAGATGATTCCACTTTCAAAGAATGTTATTATTGTTTATAGTTGTATGTGTTTGCATGGTGGGGATCGCAAAAGAACTTTCTATTAAAAAGCAACAACACATGAATATTTCCCTATAGTGCTGGTTAGGTTTCAACTAAAAAAACAAAACCTATGCCAGATAATTCAACAGTGGGAAAGGAATAGTGAGAAATGTTTTCAATGTTGTCAGAAGGAGCAACCAGGGAAGGAAGGTGAGTAGCAGCTATAGAATGCTACTACTGTTAGTGTTGTAACTAGCTAGTGATTAATATTAACAAGAGAAAGAGAGCAAGGTGTTACCAGAGAGAAATGTGCCTCATCCTTCTCTGTTGCTAGTGGGAATTGGGTTCTTGAAGTACCACTGGAATAAGCATTTCTGGAGGCCCCCATAGGAGGATGAGATATGGTAAAAAGCTTTATTTCCGTGGAATTACATCCCTGGGTTTCCAAAGTTCCATTTCCCTTGGTCCAATCATAGAAGAAGAGTAGCTGGAGTTTCAGTTGAGCTAACGTCAGAGCCAGTTTCCAGAGTTTTCATTCCCTGTTGAAGCAGGGTCCAGTACAACAACAGGCTAGTTTCAGTCCATTGTGTCCATTGCCTGTGGGGCTACACAGGGCTGTAGGCCACATGGGAGAATGCCAAGAAACCAATCATGAGCCATGAGCCAAGCATGCCAAGAAGAACCAAGAGAGTAAACTTTGTTCAGGGGATTATATATCTCAAATTTCTGCACTCTTGCAGTGGCCACGCCCATTCTGGCCAACCATCTCTGTCCCTAGGTGTGATTGGCAGGTAAATAACTTCTCTATGTCATCCCAACTTTACTGGGCATGTGTCTATCTTCCCTTTGCTGGATCCCTCCCCCAGTGTTTTGCAGGGAACATGCCTATAATGTCTGGCCTTCCCTTTATTCCTTTGCTCCTTTACTGTTATTAGGAACTAACTTAATTACAACAGGATAAAAGGGAGGTCAGACACCATGAGCATGATCATCCGGGCAGCTTCACCAGGAAGCTGCAACTTTATACTCCCCAGGGAGCCATGGGTCCATTCCCTGCAGATCACTGGGGGAAGGGACCAGGCAAAGGGGAAGATGGGTGTATGTGCAGTGATGTCTGTGGTGACATAAGGAAGGTGCTTGCCTGACAGTCTCACCTGTGGAACCACGGATTGACTAGGGGGTGGAGCCACTGCAAGTAGGCAAAATCCTGAAGGATTCACTGGTTAAGCTTCTAGTTAAAAATCCCCAAACAAAGAATTCTCACTTTCTTGTTCCTCTTGCTTGCTTGTCCTTGCACTGGCTTGTTCTCTGACCCACACTAGCCTGCTATGTGGCCCTAGAAACTGCATGGCCCATGGCCATGTGAACCCCACATGAAATGGACTATAGGTGGGAACACAAGCTAAACTAGCCAGATTGTGGACTGGACTGGGATTTAATATGGAGCAGAAATTCTGGGCAGTGGCTTTAATCCTAGCCCTGCTGAAGACAAAATGAGACTTTTTCCATGGTGGAACAGAGGGAGATGGGGCCTTGGAGGGGAACTCCCTTTTTTCTGAAAAAAAAATTATTTTATTTTATTTATTTTTAGAGAGGGAGAGAGAGATAGAAACATCGATGAGAGAGAACATTGATTGGCCGCCTCCTGCATGTCCCCCCACTGCGGGTTTGACCCACAACCTGGGCATGTGTCCTGACAAGGAATTGAATGGGTGACCTCTTGGTGCATGGGTCGACGCTCAACCACTGAGCCACACTGGCCAAGCTGGAGAGGAACTCCCTTAATGTTACATCATAAATAAAGCTTTCCATGACACCTCATTCTCCCATGGGGGTCTCAGGAAATTATTATTCCCACAGCACCCCAAGAGCGCCACTTCCACCAGCAATAGGTGGGGACCAGAGGACACCCCACCAATAACTACCACCCATAGGGCTGGAGGGATGATGAAAGGAGATGGTGTCACTGGGGCCTCGATGCCGACGACAGCTGCCAACACATGTGCACTGGTATGTTACAGCTGACATCCACGCATGAGTGCTCTCACAAAACACGATTTCAAAGAAATCAAACCAATTATTCAGTCCAGTATGTCAGATTTTTCATCCAAACAGTTCACCTGGTAGAAGCTGGAATTGTAGCATGTCTGCCTGGTGAGAACTGGGAACTGGAAGGGAGGAAATGACTAGTGGGAGCTGAAACCAATGATGAGACACAGAAGAGACCTTACTAGGAAGTAGGGAGAAAGGGGGAAGGAGTAGGGTAGGCGGAGTGAGCATGGACCAGGGCTCTGTGCCCTCCACTCCTACCTCAGTCACAGTACCGTCACTAATTAGGGTGTGGACATAGTAGGTGACTTCCTAAAGCATTCATTCCAGTGTCTACAAACCTTCTATTCTACACTGTGAGAAACTGATTCCAGGTCTTGCTTAGTCCTCAAGCCAATTCCCTTGTCTCAAAGTCTCTTGTACTGACTGGTTCAGGGCAGAAGCCGATCAGTGGATGCCAGTCCCATATAGGCATGAGAAACTGGATGGCTCATTGAGATTGAAGGGAAGAACATCAATTCCATGTTAGGGGAGAAATTATTTCTCCCACAGGAGTGAAAGAGGAAGAGTTGTTGCCTGGATACACATGTAGCCATCATATGACTATTGGGGGAAATCATCCTTGGGATAAAACAACACTGGCATTGTTAGGGTAGAGAGAGGGAAAGAACTAGGTCCTTTATGAAGTTCTCAAACAACTGACCAAACCCACCCCAAAGCTCACTCTACATTTGGAAGTCTTTTTATGTTAGATAATTTCCCTATCGCTTAAGCTCGTTTGCCGATTTGGATTTCCAGTTACCTACAACAGGAAACATTATAACTGATAGTGCCTCACCTTTTAAAAGATTGAAAACCACTGTCCTAAAGAAACTTCTAAAGTGTCTCCCATGTCAGATAGACATTTTAACCAAAATTTTTCACTTTTCTATTCTAACTTTAAAGTGGATTTTAATATAGTGATTTTTTTTTTTTCAGGTTTAGAAGTCATCTTGTCCAAAGGTCTTTCTCACTTCATACGTGCATTGCTGTACAACTGGGCTCTAAAACAAACCTGTGAAGCCAGAAAAAAAATTTTTAATTGTTTTCCATTTTTATATCTTCTATTTCCCTTTCCTCCCCTATGACACTCCCACCCCTTCTTTTCTGCCCTCACTCTGTCCCCAGGTTGCCCAGAATCTTAGTCAGGTTTGTCCTACCTGTGTCCGTCCTCTTTAGATATATATCTTGCTATCAGGTCTTTCCTGTCCCTCAATCTCCCCTCAAAATTTAGTTACCCTGGATTGCACGTCTCAAGTCGGCTGTCTGTGAATTACTTTATGCAATGACAATGGAAGCTGTAATCTGGGACCAACGTGCCTTGTGTACAACAGAAGATCTATAAATGTTTGCTGGCTCCATAAAAGGGTTAGTGAAATTAATATATGATTCCATCTATAGAGTATTTATGGTTGATGAGAGAACTCAAACTATTACATCATTACCCTTACAAATGAATTTATAATAGAATCTCAGACACGGTGGCCAGCCATTGGGCATTTTTCAGAAGAGTCGCCTCTCTCAGGGCTCTTTGAATCACAGCATTTCTCTAACCATGCACTTCACCTAGCACAAAACCAACCTAGGTGGCAGAGGTATTTATGATTTTTTAAAAAGCCTGACTGTTAGAAACAGGTGTTGGGGGACCCACCCTTCATGTGAGCGTGAATACCATCCAACACTGAAAGAGCTGCTCACGCATCTCTGCTGGGGCCTGGCAGCCGGCCCTTCCAACCTCCTTCCCATTCTGTGCTGCCTCATGTTTACACAGTGAAAATGAAACTGTTGCCAGTGTTAATACAGCATAATTTATAAGCTGAGAAGAGAACTCAGCATGTATTCGCTTTTCAAGTGAAACAGACTGTTATTTTCAGAACCAACTGAAGGGTGGGGACATTTCTTGGAAACCAAGGCAACTGCTGATTTCCCCAGACCCTTTCTGCCTCATAGGACCCACCTCTCATGAGGCAGGCAGGGCCAACTCACAGAAAAGCTCAGTTTGACAAACTACCTCCCTGAATTACAGAAGGCAGACTCGTTTGATAAGGCCATTCCTTCTAGGCTCCAAACAAGTTAGATAGACCTCCAGTCCAGAAGGGGGATCCAGGGACCTGAGATCAGAGACCTTGCTTATTAGAAAAGGCCCTTAGAACAAAATCTATTTCTCATCCTTTAGGTAGGATTTCAGGGATCCCACAAAACCAGACCCTTTCTCAGGAGCTGGACATAGGGCACAAAATCCTCACATCTATGCTTTTGGTTTCTGTAAAGGATGCCTGTGTCCCTGTCATGTCCATCTCCCTTTGCTTCTAACCTGGCACAGAGATTATTTGACTGAAAACACATACACACACACACACTTCCAAATTCCAGGACCAGTCTCAAGGAGAGCAGGAGCTCACCTGGGGCAATTGCTAACATTGTCAAATCTATCTTCCTGGTCCCATTCTAAATTTGGTAGTGAGACCTCGCCAAGACTGGGCTCTGTCTTGTTTCCAGGTGTACAGTAATCACATCCTTTCACCCAGGTGCCCTAATTACTGAGTTTGTTATACTTCTCTCAGGCAGCTGCCCTCCCAGGTCTCCCCTATAAACCTCCTATGGCTCTTCTTTTGCCTAATTACTGGCTTCTCTAGATCCTGGCCTTGCATTGGACTTTGTACAGTGATACCTACCTTTCCTCCATATCTTGGAATTTTAGACTTACTTTTAAACTCACATTCAAATTTGCCGATCCCTGGCAAATTCCCATGTGTTGCGAGGTTTAGACGCTCAGCTTTGCCTAGCCCCATGTTATCTATCTGAAGGACAGCTAAACACCAGTCGTAATAGAGTATTGAGCCCTAGATCCCCCTCGGGGCATGATGCCCAGGATCAGAATGGGTCAATTATGCTGATTATCCTGCTAATCCCCACCATTAGGATAAGGAGCCATGGTATCAATGTATATGAGGAGAGGATGCTCAGGAATAAAGCTGGAAGATCCCTAATGCCTGGGAGGAGTATGATAATGAGCCGCATCACATTCCACTCAGATGGGTTCAACCTTAACAGCTGGACACTCATCACCCTATATGATGTACTTGGCCTTGGATGCTGATATCCAACTTGGTGCTAGAAAAGCATGATAATGGGACACCAATGGTATCTGCTTCTTGCTATGTTGAGTTCCTCAGTGTCTGCCTTATACAAGATTTTTGGGCTACATTTCCATTGTTAAGCCACACTGATGGCTTAAAATAAAACAACTGTATTTCCTATGGTCTTATTAAAATTTAAAAATTCTGGAGAGCCCTGGCTGGTTTGGCTCAGTGGTTAGAGCATCGACCGGCGGACCAATGAGTCACGGGTTCAATTCCAGTCAAGGGCACTTACCTCGGTTGCGGTTCATTCCCGGCCCTGGTTGGGGTCGTGTGGGGTCATCTCTCACATCAATGTTTCTCTCTCTCTCCTTCTCTCCCTCTTTCTCCCTCCCATTCTATCTGAACAAAAATGGAAAAAAATATCCTCGGGTAAGGATTAAAAATAAATAAAATTACATTAAAAAAAAATTCTAGACATACAAGCTGCCAATCCATTGCCAGTCCATCACTACTTTATTGGAAATCTTCCACTCAATAATTACTTACTGCTGTTATTTTCCAGTGTAATTCAGCCATGCACTGCATAAGGATGTTTTGGTCAACTACTGACCACATGTGCAGCGGTAGTCCTGTAAGATTATAATGAAGATAAAAAAAAGTCCTATTGTGTAGTGACGTCATAGCCATGTGAAGTCATGCCGTGGTGCATTGCGTGTAGGTTTGTGTTGATACTGGTGAAACACACCTGCTGTGCCACCAGTCATATAGAAGCATAGCACATTCAATTGTGTACATGACATAATACTTGACATTGATAATAAACGACTGTGTTACTGGTTTATGTATTAACTGTACTACACTTGTTGTCATTGTTTTAGAGTGTATCCTCTCTACTTAGAAAAACAGTTGGAGCAGTAAGCTGTTAGGCCACCCGCAGCCTCATACTTCTGTTCCCAAAGACCCTTGATTGCGCCATTTCCTCTTGTGCTTGATTTAATGTCGTGTTGTTTCGTACAGTAACACGCGGTACGGGCTCGTAGCCTGGGAGCGATGGGCTGGACCACACCGCAGAGGTGTGCAGCTGGCTCTGCCGTCTAGGATTGTGTGAGTGCGCGCCAGGATGTCTGCTCAACGATACCACCTCCCAGTGATGCATTCCTCCGACGTATCCCATCGTTGAACACGCACAGCTGTACCTGAATGAGAAAGAATAAAACCTGGGGCAGAAAAAAATTTGTTACGAAGGAGAAATAA
Organism: Tadarida brasiliensis; assembly: GCA_030848825.1. Classification (NCBI taxonomy): domain Eukaryota; kingdom Metazoa; phylum Chordata; class Mammalia; order Chiroptera; family Molossidae; genus Tadarida; species Tadarida brasiliensis. Next base: position 80,703,124 of record CM061264.1, read on the forward strand.
GTAATTAAGAAATACATTTCTGTTTGAGATTTTTGTTAGTAGAGAGGGTAAAACAGAAGCTTACATAGAATGAAGGGCTCTGAGTACCTTTAGGACTCGCTCATCATAACCAGGAGACAAAATAATCCCAAAACAGTTAAAGGGAAAGAGAGAAGCTAAACTCCCAACACTTTAGGGCACTCAACCTTCTCCATATTCCCTATATTTTCCAAATACCCAGCTCTTTCCTGCCTTCTTTCTACCAGGAAATCTGTTAACCAAACCAACATAAGGATGAAGACACTTGCTACGTGATCTTGAAATTAACCCCAGAAGTCTGTGAAAGGTTGGCATAGAGACAGAAAGACAAAGAGACAGAAAGATTAACAATGCAAGTTTTAAATGTCGATGTAGGAAAAGTCCAAACCTGTTAGAAATTTTGTGAGTTTATTTGAGCCACACTGACGACCATCGACGGGAAGCAAAATCTCAACAGATTGAAAAAATGCTCCAGAAAATGTCAGCTTTACTACGTGTTTTATACATTAGAATCAAAGGGGGAGGCAGAAGGAAGGTTACATGAAATTAATTAGTGATAGGTTAGGGAGGCGAGAGAAAGCAAAGCAGGGGAAATCTCTGAGGTTGGATAAAAGGTAAAACTAATAGAAACACACTTCTTTGACATAGGTGGGTACCGGATAGTTAACAATTATCATTTACAGCACAGAGATGGTATGCAGGAGAACAAAGTAACAATGACGGGTTCTGTGGTCTTGTGCTCTGGTGAGAGACTGTGCCCTGAAAGGTCTGAAAAAAAAAAGGATTACTCTGACATTACAAAGATATGTTATCATAGATGCAAAAAGACAATAGACAGGTTCAGTTAAGGTAAAGATTGACCTTTGTCAAGAACAGGAGACAACCGATAGATGCTTCTCTCTCACATTGATGTTTCGATGTTTCTCTCTTCCTCTCTCCCTCTCCCTTCCTATCTCTCTAAATTCAATGAATAAAACTTGTTTTAAAAAAAGATAAAAAAGGAAGACACTGTCGTAGGACATAACTACCCACCATGACACGCTTTCAGTTAGGAGGTTTTAATTTCAGACGATTCTATGTGGTTACTTGAGGTCTCTGAGTTTCTAAGGCCCACCACACAGGCCTCCCCTGAGCTTGCCGGGTTTAATGTGTGGCCTGCTTTTCATTCACAAAAGCATATATAAAATAAAACCATTGTATGTAATCTGTGGTCTAATTAAGCATAATTTGTAAAAACAAACAAAATTTTTTTTTCTTTATTGACCTTTAGAGAGAGAGGAAGGGAGAGGGAGAGAGAGATAGAAACATCGATGAGAGAGAACATCGACTGGCCGCCTCCTGCATGCCCCCCACTGGGGATCGGGCCCACAACCTGGGCACGTGTCCTGACTGGGAATCAAACCAGTGACCTCTTGGTGCATGGGTCAACGCTCAACCACTGAGCCAGACCAGCCGGGCAAAACAAACAAATTTGAAAGACAAAAACAACAGAAAGACATCCAGGTACATGGTCTAGATAACTCAGTTCATACTCTCCCTTCTCCAGCACTGTTCCCCAAAATTGGCCCTTCTACAATAAGGGCATCCTGAGAGCTCAGGGCAGGATTTCTTCTTGCTTGTCTCCCAGCCACATGGGTATCCCTGACAACATTGTTTTGGTGCTTAAAGGCCACATGGTAGCAAGAGTCCACTGGCCCTTGTCTAAAATGCTAACCACCATAAGCAGGGCTCCCTCTTAAGGCAATGCTTCAGGAACATGGTGGGGGAATTTAAAAATAAAAAGGTTTTAATTTTTTTAAATTTCCAGCTAATAGGGCTCAGCAATACCTTTCTCATCATTAAGTGAAACAAATTTAAACAAAACACTTTTTTTTTTTGGTTTCCAAAAAGTCAGCAACACAAACATGACAGATAGAACTTTAAAATGTTATACTTCATCTTAAAAGTATTATAGATTCTCCTATTATTAAACTGTGGGGACATAACTTATAGTAATATTGCCTGTTACCTTATAACAGGCAAGTTGGTGTGTTGGCTGGTATGTATATTTTTCTTTCCAAAAGGCCAAACATATTTTTTTTATCCTCTTTTCAGAGAGTTTTTTTTTTTTAATATTTATTTGGCCCTATAAAGACATAAATGATCATTTTAATAGATTGATATTTCTTACTCTTAAAAATTATAAATAATATTATACACACAAACAATATATCCTTACATGGTAACAGCATTCTGCTGCACCTAGATACCTTAGCAGCCACCGTAGTCCCAAATAAATAACTAGGAACCATCCTGTATTCTTATTGGTTTGAGTTTAGAAACATTAACAGAATGACAATACTTGTTTGGTGCCCTCAAGAAGGTTATGTGGTCCTGGGAAGTGTTCAGCAAATCAGAGACAATCTTCTCCATCGGGATGTCTTATACCCTAGATGCCCCATGTTCGGTTCCTTTACAATATTAAAGTGGATGTTCAAAAATATTTAGCCCTGGCTGGTTTGGCTCAGCTATGGGAGTGTTGGCCCATGGACTGAAGGGTATCAGGTTCGATTCCCAGTCAAGGGCATGTACCAGGGTTGCAGGTTCAATCTCCAGCCCAGTTGGGATCGTGCGGGAGGCAACCAATCGATGTGTCTCTCTCACACTGATGTTTCTCCCTCTCTCTCCCTCCTTTCCACTCTCTCTAAAAATCAATGGAAAAATATCCTCAGGTGAGGATTAACAAATATATATATGTATTTAGACTCACATTAGAACCTACAACCCAGGTACGTGCCCTTGACCAGGAATCAAACCCATACCATTTCATTCAGTCAGTAGGCTGACACTCTAACTGCTGAGCCAAACCAGCCAGGGCCCCTTAACACTTTTTAAAAGAAATTCCTCTGTAGGTTTGAACTTTTTAAAACAAAAAGTTAGGGGGGAAATGAAAACAACTGAGAATGGAGGCAGGTGTAAAAATATTGTTCATATGTTGATGATTGATTATGCTGGCTGGACAGTTCATGGGAAGTTTATCAAACTAGTCTTTCCATTTTTATGTATTTAAAAAATTTCTATTATAAAAGGTTTTTTTTTTAAATTTTATTTTAATAGAGAAAGAATATTCCCACTTCACCCCATGTTTTAGTTTTCCTCCATGGTCTATTTGGATTAAAGCCCCTCTGCACTCTAAAAGCCAGAAAAACAACCACAATTACAGTCCTATTTCTATGATGGGACAGTGGACTCTAGACTCTAGAGTGAGGTGAGATGTGTTGACTAAATTATTCTTCTGGTGATCCTCTTTTTGGTCTCCTTATTAATGTTTACCAAAAAACAAACAAACAAACAAAATTTACAGATCATGTACCTAACTTGATGCTAGGCACTAGCAGAGAGGACAAATATGTGAGAAACACACAATTTAAAAGAAAATATCTGTGAATGCAACCCAAGTGTCCACCGATGGATGACTGGATAAGCAAAGGTGGTATATCCATTCAATGAAATAGTATTTAGCCTTAAAAAAGAAGAAATCCTGGCACATGCTACAACCTTGGAAACATCATACTGAGTGAAATAAGCCAGTCACAAAAGGACAAGTACTGTACACGAGGTACTTAGAGTAGTCAAATTCAAGATAGAAAGTAGAACGGTGGATGCCAGGGTCTGGAGAAAAGAAGGAATGGGAAGTTATTGTTCAGTGGGTACAGAATTTCAGTTTGGGAAGATGAAGACAGCTGAGATAGATCGTGGTGATGGTCGTAGGACAATGTAAATGTTCTTAATGCCACTGAACTGTACACTTAAAATGGTTCAAAAAATGTTATATATTTACGGGGGGGGGGGTGTTGGGGAGAGGCAGGAGGGAAGGAAGGAGGGAGGAAGGAAAGCTGTTGACATCCATGGTTCCATACTTGCAATATCCAGGGGTAAACATGTTGTTTCCCATGGCTGTGTACATTGCAGCTACTGTTAGGAATTCTCACATTAACACGGACCCAAACCTGGGTGCCATGAGGACACAGAAGACTTTCTGAGAGACTGCCCTCTGGGGAGACCCTGCTGTGTGGCCCCAGGAAATCCTAGTTCACTGGAGGGTGACTTGGGAAAGGGGAGAGGGGAAGATTTCCTGGTAGTGCTTCTTGTAATACCTTGTCAGTGCTTGTAATCCACGTGGGCAGGATGAAAGAATGCGTTTCCGAACAGAAGCATTGTGCTTTAAATGAAATCAGCTACCTGCTGTGAGCCACTCACTCCCTTTCTTCCCCACAGCCGGGGACACAATTCCGAGGTTTCTCTGCCTGGTTACCAGCAGGAGTGACCTTCAGTCTTCCCACTTAAAACTGATTCAAGATGATCACACTGGCTTAAATAAAATTCTCCATCCTACCCCCGTCTCTGCATCTCTCTCTCTCTCTCTCACACACACATAGGTATCTTCACATTTATTTCTCTTATGCATATATGCATAAATGTTGCTAAACCCACCTCTAAAACCATCGCCCTTCCACCTGGCTCAAAACTGACAGTGAGATTTTTCACCTCACTCTCCTTTCTCCTTTGATGAACAGCGAGCCAGATGGCCATTCCCCAGTCTCCCAGCATGAGTTTGACTGACAGGAGCCTTTGATAAACCTCGGAAGAATGAAGTCATCTCCAGGTCACCGCTGCTGCCTGGCCTTTACCACCGGCACAGACCACCATTATCTGCTGAATAGGAGACAAAGGAAATTAGCCCTGCTTCTCTACCATCCCTATTATTTCCAGGCTGATTTAAACAAGGAAGCAATGAGATGCCCTTCACTTTCCTCCAAAAGGTACAAATGTCAGCTGTTAAAAAATGCAAACAAGAGGCTTTCCTATGTTAATGGCTGGGTTTCTTTGTTAAAGCTGAGGAGTGGGAAGTGCATTTAAGCCACTGCCTTTGAAGAAAGACTTAACAAGCTTCTAAACAACTTCCTCAACTACCCACACCTCAGACTGGCTGATGGGTATTCTTAAACCTTCAGGTTTCAGCAGGACAGGAGAGAGGGCAGTGAGGTTTCACTTCCAACTTTTAGCTGCAGAAAACCGAAGAACCTGCAGAGACAAGTGAAAAGAGTTTCCCATCATTTTAAATCGAAAATTGTAAAAGAAGATAAAGAATCCTCCTTTCTTCCAGAACAACCTCCCCTCCCCACCCCGCAGCAAACCACATGTATAAATGTCAGCAGAACTAAAAATGAGGTGTGGGTACCATGTGCCACTCCTGATCTGACATCTGTGGAGATAGTTGCTAATTGTTTCCTGACATGATGCAAAGGACAGACACGTGTGCACGTGTGGCTCATGTAATTTGTTGTATGGGAGAGTACCCCAGCTCTGGCTGGACAATGAAAAATTATGGCAGAAAGGCTCGTTATTGGGAAGGAATTTGTTTCAAGCTGATATTGACAGTAGAGTTTAAATACTTAGGATCAGAGTAAATTTTGTTGAGATGACGACGTACTCTTCCAAGAAGGACATGCTTGCTGTTGTTATCATCCAGGTTGTAATACTCTAAAATTGTGGGTTTTACAAAACAGCCAGAGGATTGCAGTATAAAAGCAGGTATTAGAGAAGTCTTGACAATCCAGATAAATTAATAACTCAATCAACAGACACTTGTCAGTCATCAGGACCAGACATTACATTAGGTCCTTTAAGGCATAACAAACTGGAGACATGGTCCCATGGGGGAGGAAGAGCCCTCAAGGTTCTCTTGGCTGGTCTAATAATCAAACAGACATAAGACCGATTAGCAAGAGAAAAGTGAGTGAAGTTAATGACATATATACAGGGTGGGGCAAAAATAGGTTTATAGTTGTGAGTATGTAAAACAGTTTATTCTTGTATCATTATTTATTAATTATTGTATTCTTTTCCATATGAACAACTGTAAACCTACTTTTGCCCCATCCTGTACGTATGGGAACCTCACATACATGAGAGGTTCAAAGAAAGAAAGAAGAAAGGAGATATATATGACACCTTCTGAGCTAAAGATCACCTTGGGGCTTCCGATGGGAGGAAGGTCATTGCAGGAAGGACCAGGAGGACAAAAAGAGCAGCTGTCAGTAATTAGAAGTTTGCTCTGGCCTATAGATAGGTTAAAAAAAAAAAAAAAAAAAAAAAAAAAAAGGGGGTATCTCTGGTAATCTCTTATTAGAGGCAAGTCCCCTAATTCAAATTCTTCTAGGTAGTTAATGGGGGGAGGGGGGTAGAAGTTTTATTGAGCCTGTCTTTAGCTCAAAACAATTCATGTACCACAGAGGCATATCTTGGGGTGACTTGTTCTGAACCCCTACAACATACTCACAGGAATTTACAATCTAGATAAGGAGACAGGACCTCATTCTTGAAAGACAGGTAGAGAAAATATAAGAGAAGTCCTTTCCAGAAAGCCTAAAGAAGAAAGACCTAAGTGTTGAGGAGGTCGATTAGAATGGGAAGTACTTTTATGAATAATATTGAAAGGACAAATTAAATTGTTGATGTGTTAGATGGTTTGTATTAGTTGGCTAAGGGTGTCATATCAATATGTCACAGACTAGATGGCTTAAAATTTTATTTCTCACAGTTCTAGACACTGGAAGTCCAAGATCAAGGTGTTGGCAGGTTTGGTGTCTACTGAGGCCTCTCTCCTTGGCCTACAGATGACTGCCTTCTCAATATTTCCTCACCTGGCCTTTCCTCTGTGTGCATCCCTGATGTACTCTCGTCATAAGTCATATACATTAGGACCCACCCTTAAGACCTCATTTAGCCTTTTTTACCTTCTCAAAGGGCCTGTCTCCAAATACAATCACATTGAGAGTTAATTCAACATTTGAATATGGGGGTGGGGACATAATTCAGTCCCTAACACTTTCTTAGCCAACAGGAAGGCAAGGGAGTAATGGGAGAAGGCAGCCAGAGGATGAAAAGGTGCTTTAGTACTTCAGATGAAGAGAGAAGCAAACTAAGAGATAAATTAGGAGGCTATTACAATAGGCAACAGGTATAATGAAAAGGGTCGGAATTTGCTGTTGGCAGAGCTGGATGCACAATAAAAGCATTAAAGGAGAACAATATGACTTTATCAATTAAATATGGAAAGCAAGAGTGAAGAAAGATGACTTCAAATTACTTATTTTTAAAGACTGAGGAAATGGCTGAAATATGAAATGGGCATGTAGATGATACTGATACCACAAGATAGAGTGCAGAGCTTATAAGCTGTGCAGTAAGACACACTACCTTAAACATCTAAACTCTGTCACCTTTCAGAGATGTGCTTTAGCAACTGACTTAACCTTCTTGGGTCTCAATTTCATCTTGTACAAAGCTGAGGTGATAGCCCTGGCCAGTGTTGCTCAGTTGGCTGAGTGTCATCCAGTGCACCAAAAGGTCGCTGGTTCGATTCCAGGTCAGGGCACAGCCCAGGTTGTGGGTTCAGCCCCGAGTTGGAGTGAGTACGGGAGGCCACTGATCGACATTTCTCTCTCACATTGATGTTTCTCTCTCTCTCTCCCTTTCCCTTCCTTTCTCTCTAAAATCAATTTTAAAATATTAAAAAAAACACACAATAAAAGAAATAAAGTTGAGATGATAGAACCAATCTCACTGGGTAGTTTATGTTTTATAGTTGAAAAGATATCAACTAATTTGACTATGAGATATATTTCAAAATCACTCTCACAGATTGCAGAAGTAGCTTAAGAATAATCTATCATTTAAATTTCAGTGAGATTCTTTTAGATAAAAGAGTATAGAATAAATAGTACATAAAACAACCGTAGAGATGTAAGAGTCACACCAAACCACAAGATAAACATGAAAGCTGGCGTGTAGCTTTAACTGACAAGAGAACAGGCCTGAGCTTGGACACACTCAACAAGAGTGCAGTGCTTGAGAACCCTGAAGTAGTCCTAGAAGGTAGGACACATTAAAAAAAGTAAAGGAATAAGACAGTTGACTGAGGAGGAGATTGAATAATCTCACACAGACCAATCAGAGGTTATCATTTGGGAAATAACATTCTATCCTCCATCTCCACAGAGAAGAAGGAACAAAGGAAAAATGGACTCAAGCAAAGCTGAAGACGTATACATTTTATCTGAGGAAGAAATTCTAACAACAAGGTTGTTAAGCATATGTTAGAGGCTGAATTGCGTGCCTCCCCCCGCCGAACCCTCCAATTCACATGTAGAAGCCCTAACCCCTCAGTACCTCAGAATGAGACTGTATTTGGAAATAGGGTCTTTAAAGAGGTGATTAGGTTCAATGATCCAGTATGACTGATGTACTTACAAAACAAGAAGATTAAGACATCAGGGATGCACGTACACAGGGAAAATGCCATGTGAGGACACAGCAAAAAACTGACCCTCTACAAGCCAAGGAGAGGGACTTCAGTAGAAACCAGCCCTGCCGACACCTTGATCTCTGACTTCTAGCCTCCAGAATGGTAGGAAAACAAATTTCTGTTGTTTAAACCACTCAGTTTATGTTTTGGCAGCTGATGGTTCTCTGTTCAGGGCATGCTACCACAAAATATGGTACCCTGTCTTATTGAACATTTTAACTAAAGGATTTTGAGAAAACGGCAGAATCAAGAAGGTCATTCTGATCTCCCCCTGCTCTCCACTTCTCCCTTAAAATAGTTCATAAAACCCTCCTGTGAGAGGTACCCTCCCGATACTTGGAGGGAAGGAGCATCCTTATCCCCAAAGACAAAGGGACACTGAAAAGAATCCTAACACACAGGCCTCGCTAAGTTGTCCCCAGCTCACTGCACTTATCTGGTATCCTTTGTCCTATCATATTACTACACAGCAGTTCACTTTTTATCAAACCTAGCAAAATAATGTACCTTTAACTATTGGGGAGGGGGTCTTTATTTCCTTATGAAGAATCTCATGTTATGTAAAACTTATATGAGATCAATTAAATGCTTTTTTCCTATTATTCTGTGTTTGTCAGTTTAGTTTACAGAGTCAGCCACAGACCCCAAGAGAGTCAGGGAAACCTTTTCCTTTCCTACAATTTCTGGCACCTGAACATGGGACAACATAGCTGGAGACACCTTGCTTAGTCTGGAAGCTGCAGTTAAGAGATCCTGGACCTCGGACAACAGCTGTACAATGGCTAAGAATTCTTACATCAGTCTCTCGGATCTCTACCCATGGGGACTAGTTGAGCAGAAGCGATGAGTCCTTTCCTTTCAAAGTTCAGATTAGCACACATTCAAAAAATTGTCTAAAAATTAGTTCTTGGGATTGTGACTGGTTAAAATTTGGTTTGGGGGGGTACCCATTGATTATTGATTCCTTCCCTCCCATGGACAGCTATTGCTTTCCTGTTTGTCTTACATTTTGTGTCTTTGGCTTGTATTTTCTCCTGACAGGGTGTACAAGTGTTTGTTCTTGTGTGTACAGTTGGCCAGTTGTCACATTGGAGACCTCAAGAATGGGATAGACAGAAATGTGGGATATACCCCATTTGCAGTTAATATCTTACTGACCATTGCCAGCTCTCAGGAGTGTTGTCTACATCTTTCTTCTTCTGGCTATCATGGAGGGTTGTTCTGGGTCATGCGAGGTTGGCATCCTTTGTACCCTCTTTGGGGATGCCCTTTCATCTGTGATTAAGTATTAGTTCGGGTTTCAAGTCATTTAATAGGTATAACTCTGGTTTAAATACTTGAAAGGATTTTTAAAGGATTTTTTAAAAGAGCTCTATGGCCAGAAGTTGGTCGAATTGGAGACTGATACTCAGAGCCTGATAGGAACTTCATAAGGCCTTATCTCCTAAGTTAAAATGGAACTATGAACTCAGAAGGGAAGAACATTATGAAGCCTATGTGGAACAATTTATTAAAACATTACAAAGATGCACAGCTCTAAATTTAGAACATAAGAATTCTTTGATTTCCATCTTAGTTGGAAAACTTCTCCCTGATATAAAGAAGCAAACTGCAGTTAATATAGTTGGGTGGGAGGTCAGCTCCTTGATATCATTCAGACGGTGACCCAATTCTCGTAGAAAATTATGTACAACCGTCCTTGTCTTACAAATTGAGTTTTTACAAAACCAGAAAGGATGCTCTAAAAGCAATTCAAAGCCCACCTATCTTTTCAAATCCCCAAATTTCCCTTACTTATCTCAAAATTATTGTAGACATTGTAAAAGATCAGGGCATTGGAAATAGAACTGTCCTGCACTTAAGAAAAAGAAAGAGCCCGGTGTGGTTCAGTGGCTGAGCATTGACCCATGCACCAAGAGGTCGCCAATTCGATTCCTGGTCAGGGCACATGCCCAGGTTGTGGGCCAAATCCCCAGTGGAGGGCATGTAGGAGGTGGCCAATCTATGTTCTCTCTCATCAATGTCTCTATCTCTCTCCCTCTCCCTTCCTCTCTTTCTCTACAATCAATAAAGAAAAAAAAAATTAAAAAGAAAAAGAAAGAAAAATTTAAATAATAATGACACTAGATTTCTAATACTAATGTACCTGAAACAAAAGCTACAAGGTTTCTGTTTACATATATGTGTGTGTATGTGAGTGTGTATGTGTGTGAGTGCTATGTGTGTAGATAGATAGATAGATAGATAGATAGATAGATAGATAGATAGATAGATAATTTACCTCCAAATGGTATTACTAAATTAATTTATAAAATTACTTAAATGAGTTCTATTCAAATTGGCTTAGACATAAATGAGCACTCATATAAATGAAGTATTCCTAGAATTCTCAAAAATATAGAAACTTACCCAAATTTGTTTTTAAGTTCACATAATGTAGAAAAATCTTTAGTAAATAAAACTAGTTTTAAAATTGTTGATAATCCTGACCAATGTGGCTCAGTTGGTTAGGGGTCATTCCACACAATGAAAGGTGGAAGGTTCGATTCCTGGTCAGGGCACATACCCGGGTTGTGGGTTCAATCCTCAGTCAGTCAGAACATGTACAGGAGGTAACCGATCAGTGTTTCTCTCTCATGTTGATCTCTCTCTCTCTCTTTCTCTCTCTCTCTCATGTTGATCTCTCTCTCTCTCTTTCTCTCTCTCTCCTTTCCTCTCTCTAAAATCAATAAAAAGCATATCTTTGGGTGAGGATTTTAAAAAAGAAATTGTTGGTAAAATAAAAATCGGCATGTCTTCAGAGTTGTGAGCATTAAATACAGTGCTGACATACAATTTTTCTCCACCTAGGTTTACTAGTCAAACAAACTTATTGCTACTAGATGTATAAGATTATAACCATAAACTATAAATGCACCTAAGAACAAAATTGTATAACAAAAATGAATTGCTTGATACTTATAAAGCATAACAGTAAAATATTTTCTTTAACTTTTTAGGATCTTTGTTTCTGTGATGTTTTAATACTTGCTTTTCAATGAGAGAAATAGAAATGATGGCTAACTTTGTTTTTTGTCTCATGAAATTTTCATAAGCAATTCAAGCATAGTTGTTAAGAGCAAGTGAATTAAATAGATGTAGGTGAAGTAAAAGTTTATAAATGACCTTTTCAACAATAATTACATTGTATAATATGTTTAGTTAAAAATAGTTTCAATATGTGGCATCTAAAGACCAAAATAAACAAACAAACAAAATAGAAACAGACTCATAAATACGGAGAATTGATTGATGGTTCAGAGTGGAGGGAAAATGGGGGACTGAGATCCTTATTAAAATCTCAGCAAAGCACTTCAAAAATGGCCTATATGCCCAGAGACCATGCCCCCAGGTATACCTCAGTAGCAGTGGGTGCCGTGAATTGCTGCCGCACAGGGTTATAGTAGGAGAATCACCTGCCAGCCTGGGGTGCCTTGCCCACTGCAGCCATAGCAGGAGCCATTCACTGCTACTCAAACTAGAATATTGTGTCCCTACTCCCCAGAGAATACACACAGGAGAAACCATTAGTTCCAACCTCCTGACTCCTGGTGGCCTCGCCCATGGTTGGTGGTGCCTGATCTTGATGTACCCTGAGACTATTGCTGAGAAGCATCAAACCCAGAACTGGTGCCAAGTTTGAATCTGCATCAATCTGGTAAACACCACTCACCCCTACCTGGTGACTTATTGGAGTCTTCCTCAAGCAACTCACATACTGCTAGAGTCTCTTTATGTTATTGGATCTAACCGACAGATAACAAGTGAAGTCAGATACTGGGGAGCCTTGGGCCTTTTGCTGACCTGCCTCTGAGCTTGGGGCTGGTGGAAGCCAGCCTTGGTGGGCAGCTGGGCACCTCCCACACATACCCAGGTACAGCAGAAAAAGCTAAAAACTGCAGATCACTTTGTAGCTCCCAACAGGTAGCCCAGGGCCTGTCACTGGTATTGCCTGACATCGACCTGCAGCGGATCCCCTTACAAGGGGTCCCAGAACCAACCCAATCAGAGAATTAGACCATATCAAAACACAATCCAATTATCTCCACAGGCAGCACACACAAAGGGAAATCTCAATAGACACCAGATCCTGCTGGGGCAAATTCAGGTTTTTGGAGCCAACCCCCACACAACAGTTCATACATTTGGCTCAGAGTTGGTCCTCACAGCCAGCAGAGGGGCAACCTACCCATGGACAGGCCAACAGCAATCAAAACTCAACCACAATAAGAGAGTTCACATAACACACACAGGGGAAATTCCTGGTGCACCCAGCTCAAGTGATTAAGGAGACGTGCCTCTGAGCCCCAGAAGACACCTACTACATAAGGCCATCATACCGAGGCATAACAGAGCCACCTAATACATAGAAAGAAATACAGAGAGGCAACCAAAATGGAAATACAAGGAAACATGAACAAAAAACAAAAAACAGAAGAAATCCCCATAAAAAGAACTAAATGAAATGAAGGCAAGCAAGAAACCAGATATAGCGTTCAAAACAATAGTTATAAGGATACTCAAGGAACTTAGCAAGAATTTCAACAGCATAAAATAGGACACAGAAACCATAAAAAAGAACCAGTCAGAAATGAGGACTACAATATCAGAATTGAAGAATTCACTAGAATAAATCAACAGCAAGCTAGATGAAGCAGAAGCCTGAATCAACAATTTGAAAGACAAGGTAGCAGAAAACACCCAATCAGAGCAACAAAAACAATTTTAAAAAATGAGAATAGTCTAAGGGACCTCTGGGACAACATGAAGCATAACAACATCCACATCATAGTGGTACCAGAAGAAGAAGAGAGAGCCCAAGGAATTGAGAACTTATTTGAAGAAATAGTGGCTGAAAACCTCCCTTACCTGGTGAAAAAAAAACACAAAGTTTAGGAAGTGTACAGAGTTCCCAACAAGATGAACCCAAAGAGGTCTATAACAAGACACATCATAATTAAAATGGCAAAAATTAAAGACACTGAGAGAATCTTAAAATCTGCAAGAGTAAGAGAGTTAGTCACCTATAAGGGAGCTCCCAAAAGACTGTCAGCTGATTTCTCAACTGAAACATTTCAGACCAGAGGGCATGGGCATGAAATATTCAAATAACATGATACTAAACAATGAATGGGTTAACAATGAGATCTGGGAAGAAATCAGAAGTTAACCTTGAGACAAATGAAAATGAATATACAAGAACCCCAAATGTATGGGACACAGCAAAAGAAGTCCTAAGAGGAAAATATATAACAATATAGGCTTACCACAATAAGCAAAAAAAATCTCAAATAAACAGGCTAACCTTACACCTAAAGGAACTAGAAAAAGAACAACAAACAAAGCCCAAAGTGAGTAGAAAGAAATAAATAATAAAGATTAGAGCAGCAATAAACAACATAGAGACTTAAAAAAAAAAAAAAATCAATGAAACCAAGAGCTGGTTCTTTGAAAAGTTTAACAATATTGACAAATCTCTAATCAGACTCATAATGAAGAAAAAGGGAGGACACAAATAAATAAAATCAGAAATAAAAGAGGAAAAGTAACAACTGACATCAAAGAAATACAAAGGATTGTAAGAAAATATTATAAACAACTATATGCCAGCAAATTGGACAATCTGGATGAAATGGATAAATTCCTACAAATATACAATCTTTGAAAATGGAATCAGAAAGAATCAGAAAATCTGAGCAGATCAAATACAATTAATGAAATTGAAGCAGCAATAATAATAATAATAATAATTATTATTATTATAAAATCCCAGCAAACAAAAGTTCTAGATTGGATGGCTTCACAGGTGAATTTTATCAAACATTCAAAGAAGAACCAATACCTATTCTTCTCAAACTATTCCAAAAAATTCAAGAGGAAGGAAGACTCCCAAGCTCATTTCCTAAGGCCAGCATTATCCTAATTCCAAAACCAGATAAAGACACTACAAAGAAAGAAAAGTATAGGCCAATATCTCTGATGAACATAGATGCAAAAGCCCTCAACAAACTATTAGTAAAACTGATTCAGCAATACATTAAGAAGATCATACACCATGATCAAGTGGGTTTTATTCCTGGGATGCAAAATTGGTACAATATTCACAGATCAATTGATCTGATGTAACCAAATAAACAAAATGAAGGATAAAAATCACATGATCATATCAACAAATGCAGAAAAAGCATTAAAATCCAGCATCCATTTATCAACAAAGTCTCAACAAAGTGGAAATAGAGGGAACACACCTTTACACAATGAAGGCCATATATGACAAACCCACAGCCAACATTATATTCAATGGGCAAAAACTAAAATTGTTTTCCTTAAGATCAGGAGCAAAACAGGGATGTCCACTTTCACCATTTTTATTCAACATAGTAATGGAAGTAGTAGTCACAGCTAATCAGACAAGATTAAGAAATAAAAGGGATCCAACTTGGAAAGAAAGAAGTAAAGCTTTCATTATTTTCAGATGACAGGATACTGTATATAGAGAACCCTAAGGGCTCAACCAAAAAACTACTAAAACTGATAAATGAATTCAGTAAAGTAGCAAGATACAAAATTAATATTCAGAAATAAGTTGCATTTTTATATACCAATAATAACATATCAGAAAGGGAAACTAAGAAAATCGCATTTACAATTGCCTCAAAAAACCTAGGAATAAATTTAACCAAGGCAGTAAATATCTGTATGAGGTAAACTATAAGGCACTAAAGAAAGAAATCAAAGAAGATATAAATAAATGGAAACATATATAATGTCCATGGATAGGAAGAATGAATATCATTAAAATGTCTATACTACCGAAAGCAATCTATAGATTCAACACAATCCTTGTCAAAATACCAATGGCATATTTTGTAGAACTAAAAGAAATAAAACAAAAATGTATATGGAAACACACACACAACACACACACACACACACACACACACACACACACACACACACAACACACACACACACAACCTGAATAGCCTCAGCAATATTAAGAAAGAAGAATAAAGTTGGGGCTATCATGCTACCCAATCTAAAACTATACTATAAGGCCCTGGCCGGTTTGGCTCAGCGGTTAGAGCGTTGGCCTGCGGTCCAGAGAGACCCGGGTTCAGTTCCCGCCAGGGGCATGTACTTCGGTTGCAGTTTGTCCCCGGCCCTGGTTGGTCGCGCGGGTGGCGGCCACTCGATGTGTCCCTTTCACGTCGATGTTTCTCTCTCTCTCTCCCTCCCACTCTATCTGAACAAAAAAATGGAAAAATGTCCTCGGGTGAGGATAAAAAAATAAATAAATAAAAATTTCTAATAGACTATCTAACCTCACAACTTGAAGAACTAGAAAGTAAACAAAAAGAAAAACCCAGAGCAAGTAGAAGGAAGGAAATAATAAAGATCAGAGCAGAAATAAATGACATAGAGACCAGAGAAACAATTCAAAGGATCAATGAAACAAAGAGCTGGTTTTTTGAAAAGATAAACAAGATTGATGGACCCTTAGCTAGACTCACCAAGAAACAAAGAGAGAGAACCCAAATACACAAAATCAGAAATGAAAGAGGAGAAGTAACAGCTGACACAATAGAAACACAAAGGATCATTAGCAAATACTATGAACATTTATATGGCAACAAATTCAACAATCTAAGTGAAATGGACAAATTTCTAGAAACACATAGTCTCCCAAAACTGGACCGGGAAGAGATAGAAAACTTGAACAGACCAATAACAGCTAAGGAAATTGAAGATGTAATCAAGACTCTCCCAGCAAACAAAAGCCCAGGCCCGGATGGCTTCACGGGGGAGTTTTACCGAACATTCAAAGAAGAACTAACACCCATTCTCCTCAAACTATTTCAAAATATTCAAGAAGAAGGAAGACTTCCAAACTCGTTTTATGAGGCCAGCATAATCCTAATTCCAAAACCAGAAAAAGACACTACAAAGAAAGAAAACTACAGGCCAATATCCCTGATGAACGTAGATGCCAAAATCCTGAACAAAATACTAGCAAATCGGATCCAGCAATACATCAAAAAAATTATTCACCATGACCAAGTGGGATTCATCCCAGGGATGCAAGGCTGGTTCAACATTCGCAAATCAATAAATGTGATACACCACATAAACAAAATGAAAGATAAAAACCACATGATCATATCAATAGAGGCTGAAAAAGCATTCGACAAAATCCAGCACCCATTTCTGATAAAAACGCTCAGCAATTTGGGAGTAGAGGGATCATATCTTGATATAATAAAGGCCATATATGAAAGACCTACAGCCAACATCATACTCAATGGGCAAAAACTAAAAACATTTCCCTTAAGAACAGGAACAAGACAGGGATGCCCACTTTCGCCACTCTTATTTAACATAGTACTCGAAGTCTTAGCCACAGCAATCAGACGTGAAGAAAAAATAAAAGGAATCCAAATTGGAAAGGAGGAAGTGAAACTGTCATTATTCGCAGATGACATGATATTATATATAGAAAACCCTAAAGACTCCATCAAAAATCTACTAGACTTAATAAATGAATTTGGCAAAGTAGCAGGATACAAAATTAATGTCAAGAAATCAACTGCATTCTTATACATCAATGATGAACTCACGGAAAGAGAAACTAAAAATCAATTCCATTTACCATCACGGCAAAAAAATTAAGATTCCTAGGAATAAACTTAACCAAAGAAGTAAAGGACCTATTTGCAGAAAACTACAGGACATTGAAAAAAGAAATAGAGGAAGATATAAAAAAGTGGAAGCACATACCTTGTTCATGGATTGGAAGAATTAACATCATCAAAATGTCCATATTACCCAAAGCAATCTATAGATTCAATGCAATCCCCATCAAAATACCAGTGACATATTTCACAGAACTAGAACAAATATTTCAAAAGTTCATATGGAACCAAAAAAGACCCCGAATAGCCACAGCAATCTTGAAAAAGAAGGACAAAGTAGGTGGGATCACAATACCAGATATCAGCTTATACTACAAAGCTACTGTAATCAGAACAGCCTGGTACTGGCACAAGAACAGGCATATAGACCAGTGGAACAGAACAGAGAATCCGGAAATTGACCCAAGACATTATGCTCATTTAATATTTGACAAAGGTGGCAAGAGCATACAATGGAGTAAAGGCAGCCTCTTTAATAAACGGTGTTGGGAAAATTGGACAGCTACATGCAAAAAAATGAAACTAGACCATCAACTTACACCATACACAAGAATAAACTCAAGATGGATAAAAGACTTAAATGTGACTCGTGAATCCATAAAAATCCTAGAAGAAAATGTAGGAAACAAAATTTCGGACATCATACGCAGTAGAATCTTCACTGATACATCACCTAAGGCAACAGAAACAAAGGGAAAAATGAACACATGGGACTACATCAAACTCAAAAGCTTCTGCACAGCAAAAGAAACAACCCTCAAAACAGATAGGGAACCCACTCTATGGGAGAGCATAATTGCCAATGATACATCAGATAAGAGGTTAATTTCCAAAATATACAGAGTGCTCATATAACTCAACAAAAGGAAGACAAAGAACCCAATTAAAAAATGGGCAGAGGAACTAAATAGACACCTCTCCAAAAAGGACATACAAATGGCTAAGAGACATATGAAGAAATGCTCAACATCACTAATCATCAGAGAGATGCAAATTAAAACAACAATGAGGTATCACCTCACACCTGTCAGAATGGCCGCCATCAACAAATCATCAAACAACAAGTGTTGGTGAGGGTGTGGAGAAAAGGGGACTCTAGTACACTGCTGGTGGGAATGCAGACTGGTGCAGCCACTATGGAAAACACTATGGTGTTACCTCAAAACATTAAAAATTGAATTACCATTTGACCCAGTGATCCCACTTCTAGGAATATACCCTAAGAAGCCTGAAACACCAATCAGAAAAAATACATGTACCCCCATGTTCATAGCAGCACTATTTACAATAGCTAAGATCTGGAAACAACCCAAGTGTCCATCAGTGGATGAATGGATAAAAAAGCTGTGGTACATATACACAATGGAGTACTATGCAGCTGTAAGAAAGAAAGATCTCTTATCCTTTGAGACGACATGGAGGGACCTCGAGAGTATTATCCTAAGCGAAACAAGCCAAGCAGAGAAAGACAAATATCACATGATCTCACTTATTTGTGGAATATAATGAACATAACAGTCTGAGGAACAGGGTAGACCCAGAGATGTGGAAGTAGGGTATAAACTGACACCCCTCAGAAGAGGGGGTGGGGGGGAGGGAAGAGATAAACCACAGAACTTATGCGCATATATGCATAAGTGATGGACATGGACAACAAAGCTGGGGACAGGGTGGGGGGAGGGAGAGGAGGGTGTCAATGGGGAAAAAAGGAGAAACATCTGTAACAAAAATAAATTAATAAAAAAAAAATAAAATAAAATAAATAAAACTATACTATAAGTCCATAGTCATCAAAACAACATGATACTGGCATAAAAACAAACATTCATATCAATGGAAAAGAATAGAGGGCCCAGAAATAAACCCATGCCTATATGGTCAATTAATATTTGACAAAGGAGGCAAGAACGTATAATGGGGTAAAGACAGTCTATTCAATAAATGGTTTGGGGAAAATTGGACAGCTACAAGCAAAAATTTTGAAACTAGACCACCTTCTTACACTATACACAAGATTAAACTCAAAATAGATTAAAGATTTAAATGTAAGACTTGAAACCATAAAAATTCTAGAAGGAAAAATAGGCAGTAAAATTTCAGACATTTATCATTAGCAATACTTTTTTCTGATAGATCTCCTTGGACAAGGGAAAAAAAATTAATCAAACTAAAAAGGTTTTGAACAGCAAAGGAAACCATCAACAAAATGCAAAGACAACCTCCTAAATGGGAGAACATATTCCCCAATGATACATCTGATAAGGGTTAATATAAAAAATTTATAAAGAACTCATACTACTCAAACCCCACAAAACAAACAATCCATTTAAAAACTGAGCTGGAGATCTAATAGACACTTCTCCAAAGAGGACATACAGATGGCCAATAGACATATGATGAAAAGATGTTCAACATTACTAATTGCCAGAGAAATGCTAATTAAATGTACAATGAAATACCACCTCACACCTGTCAGAATGGCTATCATCAATAAATTCACAAATGACAAGTGTTGGCAAGGATGTGGAAAAAAGAAAATCCTCATGCACTGTTGGTGAAAATGCAGATTGGTGCAGCCACTATGGAAAACAGTATGGAGTTTCTTCAAAAGATAAAAAATGGACATGCAGACATGCCTCATGACCTAGTGATTCAACTTCTGGAGACTTATCTGAAGAAACCAAAACACTAATTTGAAAGAATATATGCATCCCTATGCTCTTTGCAGTGTTATTTGCAAGAGCCAAACTATGGAAGCAATCCAAGTGCCTATCAATAGATGAGTGGATAAGAAAGCTGTGGTACATTTACACAATGGAATACTACTTGGTCATAAAAAGAAAGAAATCTTACCATTTGTTACAGCATGGATGGACCTAGAGGGTAATATGCTCAGTGAAATAAGTCAGTAAGAGAAGGACAAATACCATATGATTTCACTTATGTTTGGAATCTAAGAACAAAATAAATGAACCAACATAATTTAATCAGACTCATAGATACAAAGATAGAACTGGTGGTTGTCAGAGGGAGGGTGGGTTAGGACACTGCGTGAAAGGGTTGATGGGACTAACAAGCACAAATTGGTAGCTACAAAATAGTCACAAGAATGTAAAGTACAGCATAGGAAATATAGTCAATAATTTTGTGATAGCTATGTATGGTGCCAGTTGGAGTACTGGAAATATGAGGGGAACACTATGTAAAGTATTTGATTGTCTAACCACTAAGCAATACATCTGAAACCAATACATAATTTAAAAAGTGACCTATATATTCAATCACTGTTCTTGCTATACTTATGTAAATAATCAGGCCAAATTTAATTACACTAGACTTACTTTGCAAAGAAATGAGTCTTACTTTGATTATCTTTGATAGAACTGGAAATGACTACAAACAAAAAAATTATATTTCAGTTGAAAACTATAGGATATTCTTATAGGTAATATATTATAGTCCTATTCATTGTCTAAGGCTCTTTACCTACCTGTACACTGGACTGGATCCTGAATTATTGTAGTCTCCGCCAATATTTTGGCTATAACTTTCTAAATTAATACAGGGTGGGGCAAAAGTAGTTTTATTGTTTGTATAAAATATAATAAAATAATTAATTAGTAATAATACAAGAATACAATCCATGTTTCACATACTCAAATATATATAAAATCAAACCCAATACTCAAGATGTGGTTGACTGGGACATCAGATTACTTGGTTTCGAGAACATAACCCCACTGAATATATATGTTAGCATATATTACTATATAATACAGCATATATTGCTAGATCATTTCCCTGCTTTGTAGTCTTTAAGAACAGACTGAACCAAGTTTGGAGAGAGATCTTGTCAAACCTTCAATTAACATTTTTATTTCCTGACTACTGCTCTCACCATTGCCACGTTAGAAAGTTTTCCTTGCCTCTGGTACTCAATGTGACTTTTGAATAATTTGAGTTATGCTCAGCACCACAGAAGCAAATAGTCTCCTTTTGCCATGACTGGTTTTGTGGAATCATAGAAATGCAGAACCCAAAGGGGCCCAAGAGGATACTTTTAAAATGTATTAAGTACCTTTATTGAGCCAATTCTGAATGTTTTGCAGTAATCCTCGGGTCCATTGGGATTCAGTGCAATATTTGAGTGGTGAGTATTGTATTTATTATACTTGCAACTCGAATACTTCGTCATTCGTTATGGAAAATACATAAGGAATATTTACAGAAGTAAAGCATCTTGATAATACATGGAAATATAAATTTTCTCTAGTTAAATTCTAAACCCAAAACATGAACATTTCTACCCAATATGTTACACACCTGCTAATTAAGCGCCTCCAATCATCAGAAACTCATCTTTGGGAGAGTTCCCCAGTAGTCACAATGAGCTGGAGTTTGTTTATTTATGCCTTCACTGGCTGACAGCAGTTTACAGTGGTTATTATTTTAGTCTTCCCTGCATGCCCCACCCACCCGTCACCTTGTCCATGACCCAAACACACCGAGGCAAAGTTCTTTCCAAGTATTTTTCTAGCTGAGCAGACAGTAAAGCCTCCTTTCTCTTCTGGTTACTAAGTTTGATGGATGGCAGTTCAGAGTGTCCTGCATCAGTAAGAAAATATGAAGTTTTTTTCCAAGGTAGGGACCAGAGTAATAGAGGGCGGGGAGCAAAGGAAGGGACTGGAAGAGAGAACACCCTAGTTCTAGTTCACTCCATGGCCAATTTTGCTTTCCCACAATTTGAGCCAAAAGCCCTCTTGTTTGCTTAAGATATTTCAAGTTTCACTGTTGTCACATACAAGTGTGACACTTGGTTGAAAACTAAATCTAATTAATCCTTTTCAAAATAGCTCTTTAAATATTTGAAAGCCATGATTAGGGAGATATATTTTTATTGCCCAAATTGGGGTGCTTTGGGGAGCTAAAAATAGAACACAACTTGCAATTTTGCTAAGACAGTCACCATAAACTTGTCCTGTTCCAATAAACTTTTTGTTTGCCGTCCTATCCTGATACTTTCCAGTCCACACATCATTCATGCCTTCATACTTTGTTACAAGTCATAGTTACAAATCACCTTGGCACCCTGATTGGGATTCATGGACACTTGGTAATTGGTCAATGTCTCTCTTAGAATGTGGCAGCTAGAACTGACTCCAGTACTCAAGATATGGTTGACCAGAGCAGCAGATTAATTGAATTCATTAATTTAATCTAGAATTTTCTCTTGAACCAATGTCAGACTCATAGTTTTTGTCCTGTAGAATCTTTCTTTTTCTCCCTCCTTCCCATAGATCCCACTGATGGGAAGTCAACTTTAATCTCCCTCTAGACACGGCTCTCTCTCTTACACAGCACTTTGTATTATGCCTAGAATACAGTTACTGCTTAAGGACTAAAGAATAAAATGGCTCATCTTGAGCTGGAAGTCAACTATCCAATTTGCTTGCAAGGATTCAGATATGGGACCTATTTCTCTAACGTTTATCTTCTTACCTTCAAACGGTTATATTAGCTTATAGTCCATATCATTGTTTCCCTCAACTTCTGTTCAATAAATGTAAAAGTAGATCACCTATGTATTATTATTAGTGATGTTTATATTAGCTTGTACTTAGTGCTTCTTATACGCCAGTCCTTGTTCTAGGCATTTTGGGTATTTTTAATACATTTAATATTTACAAAAAAAATCATGAGATGAACACTACGATTATTCTCATTTTACAGATGGATAAATTGATGAACAAAAAGGCTAAGTAAATGGCCTAAGGTCACAGAGCTAATATGTGGCAGAGACAGGATTCAAAACTAGACAGTCCTGTCCCAGAATCTGTGCTCTTCACCACCTTTCTTTTCTCACCAGACTCTGATTACTAACACTTGAAACAGAACAGAACAAAGGAGAGGGATCATTATTTCGCATGAGCACACAACAAGCTCTCATCATGTATGCGATGTTCCATCAATTACTACTCTAGCTAACTGTATGACAATAAGCATATAAAAGAAAGTGTCATATAACTTACTGAATCCCAGATACACTGTGTTTTAAGTGCTTGCAAATCATTTTATTAACTCAATCTAGATTCTCTCTTAGACCAATGTCAAACTCATAGTTTTTGTCCTGTAGAATCTTTATTTTTTCCCTCCTTCCCTCCCTTCTTCCGTTTCTCCCATCTCTCCTTTTTACCTTTCCTCCTTCCCTCTCTCCCTGGCTCCCTCCTATTCTCTTCTCCTCCCCTCCCCTCCCCTTCCCTCCTCTCCTCCCTTCCGTTCCCTTCCCTTTTCTTCCCTTCCCTCCTTTCTTTCTCATTCTCTCCTCCCCCACACCCTGCCTCTTAAAGGAGAATTCCATTTACTTGACTATGGTTTACTCTCCCTGATCCATGATTTCTTAAAGATCATAGCATTTGCCCTGGAAGTTCTCTCCTAACCCAAGGCTAATTTCCTTGGACAGAGATTTAAAATTATTTACAGATGTTAGATAATTTAAAGATTTCTCACCAGAGAAATTACAGCTACTAGCAAAACTTGCAAGCTTGTATACATTTATAAGTATAAAAATTAAATTTTATAATCTGAAAGTCAACAGAGGTTTGATAGACCAACCAATTTTAAAAATCTTTCTTCTTTTGGTGAACATAAGTTCACTTTGATAAATTTATGTCTCGACCTAACCATTGTAAAAACAAATCAAAATACAATGCAATGGTACTAACAAACATGACTTGCAACAAAATGTACAGTGTTTACAAGGTTAATGGTTTCAAAGATAGCTATACAATTATTTGAATAACTCCAAGTTTGAATGTAAAAAGTGAGAAACAAAGTGTACAAAAGTCTGAGCAATACTCGATGCTTTAGTCATCCTATACCCGAGTCCTTTTGGAGCCAGAGAAAGGCAAAATCATAGATGGAGAAGTAGTCATAGAAATTAGTCTACACAAACACAGGGCCTCAGATTAATATGGACAATGCTGAAAGAATTAAAGAAAGTCAAGATATAAATAATATAAGAATACCCCTGACCAGCGTACCTATTGGATGCCCAACAGCCTGCTGCTGGGAAGGGCAGAGCCAGTGACAAATGTTGCCAGATGAGTTTTTTCACCTCTCTGCAAGGCTGAATAGAATGAATTTAATTTGCCTGCTTGGCTCTTATGCAATGCCAGGTAGCCTTAGAATAAAGAGGGCTTTGAGGGAGAAAGCCAGACTTCCCAAACACATTTCTACAATCATATCCTCCCCCATCAGATGCCTGCAGACACAGCGACCAACATGTCCCAGACTGCTTATTGCTATCACTCAGATTCATAAGGCTCTGTCTCCCACAGAGAAGGATGAGAGATAGAAAGGCTCCAACTGCTCTCCCTGTGAAAACTCCATGGTGAAATTCCATCAGACAGAAGCCAGCTCTCTGCTGAGTGAATTGAGCCTTTTATCAGTCAGATTTGTATACATTATAGAAAGAGCCAAAGAAGGGAGTTACTGTACACCTTGTATATTTTTAGTTCCCCAGAATTAGTTGCTATTGGACTTAATGTGCAGGGAAGAGAAGAAAAAAGTCAACTTCAGTCTTCTGTGGATATTGGTAGCTTTTTGAGGTCTTCAGGGTTTGCTGGACTAGACTGCTGGCTCTGTGGGGAGACTGGTGAATTCTGTAGCTCAAAGAGCAGGCTATCTGCTTCTGACCCCTATTTCATTTATTTTTCAAATATATTATTCATGAGGGCTAGTGTGTGTGTGTGTGTGTGTGTGTGTGTGTGTGTGTGTGTGTTTGAATGCCTGCATGCACACAAAAACTTTCATTGATCTTAACATTAAGACTCATCCTATTCACCAAAAGCAGCACAATACAAAAACAAACAAAACATTTCAGTTGACAGAATCAGCTGGGAAACCTTTGCAATCCTTTTACTTTCTTCATTGACTTTAGTTATTGGTAAAACAATTCCCTGAGGGAAAATAAAAGAAAATATCAGCAAACAAGTAAGACATGTGGATGTAGAGATAGTATTGCTGTCACTAGATTTACAATAAAAGAACTTGACATTTTTTATTTGATCTCTTTGCAGAGTTTTGGAAATAGAAATAATCTTTTTACCATTCTGTTCACTGCCATAATTATCTTAACTGTCACTCATATTCCTCTCCAACCTCCTTTCAGTCATTCAATGTTTAATCATTCAACAAGTATTTATTGAGCACTTATTATGTGGTAGGCATGTGCCAGAGGTATAACAGTGAATAAAAGGGGCATGGTCTTTCCCTTCTCAACCTAGGGTTGTTATGATAAAATACCTCAATCTAAATTGTAGACACAATAACCAGGGAACAATGCCACCTGTCCAGGGACAGGAGAGGCAGTAAGAGGATAAATATCATCCATATAAAACACTCTATTCAGCAAGATATTTGTAGAAGCACTATCTACAATTGACCCTTGAACAACACAAGTTTGAACTTTGCAGTTATATGTGGATTTTCCCCTATAAATACATACAGTACTATAAATGTATTTTCTCTTTCTTATGATTTTCTTAATAACATGTCTTTTCTCTAGATTAATTTATTGTAAGAATATAATATATAATAAATATAACCTACAAAATATGTGTTAATCAACTGTTCCTGTTATTGGTAAGACTCCTGATATACAGTAGGCTATTAGTAGTTCAGATATTAGGGAGTCAAAAGTTATACATTTATTTTCAACTGGCAGGGACTGGTGTCTGTAACCCTTGTGTTATTCAAAGGTCAATGGTATATTTTCTTCTCTTCTTCCGTCGTCTTCCTTTTCTTCCCTAAGAGGAGGCAACATTAACAGATGAATCTGACTACAAACTCCAAGTTGGTTTACATTTACTCCTAAGCAACTTTGTATATTCTCTTCTAGTTTTTTCTTTGATGCTGCTGACTCAGTAATATGCATCAGGGTCTACTTCTTTGAGGCACATTTTGAATGTACTAAAGTGAACTCCATCTCTTTAGATCCAGATGGCTTCACGGGTGTATAACCTGTTCAGTCACACAGCCCCAAGCCCAGAGGGTCCCTGGCTTGGTTTAATTCTCAACTGTTGCTGTTTTGCAATTCTTGATACTTTTTGCTCAAGGGTCGCTGCATTGTCATCTTGCACTAGGCTTTGCAAATCATGTAGCCAGTTCTGTCTCTAGAACTCGTGGACAACTGGTGGAAAGATTTGTGGACGTATGGGGTGGAGAGACTCTGCTGGGGTGATCATTGTAAGCACTTACCTCACACCTGGGTTTAATGGAGACCCAAGTTTTGAAGATTATGACACTGGATAGTCAATCATAGATGTTCGAGAAATAATTGCTAAGGAATTACTTTTCTAATACTTATTCAACAGAAATTTACTGAGCAAAAATCTCAAAAGATGGACCAAATAAAACTTAAAGGTTTAAATCACCAGTCACATTTGAGCTCTTTGGCAACATTAATGTAAAGGAGCAATGGAGAAAGCTTTATACATGATTATTAAGTTATTCCTAACAACTCGTATGTAGAAGGCACTGTTAAACTTGGAATCAGAAAGCCTGCTTTGATATGCAGGGGTTTTGCCTTACTACTTATATGATGTTATCTGAGCATTTTGGGTCTCTTTCACTTTTTTATATCTATAAAACAGAAATAATAAAACAACATACCTGGGCTGTTGAAAGAATTAAATTAAATTGAGCAGATTAAAGTGCATCTCAGAGTCTGTGCCACATAGTAGGCACTCGGTAAACCATTGTGTTGGTGAGTAATTACAGGCCTTCACTTAGAAATAGAATTCCACTGCATGAATTCATTGGGGAAAAAAAGTTATTATTCATATATGAGAGTTCAAAAGATTATAATTTCTCAAATATAAAGATTATAGTTATTCTTATTTTTATCTCTTTCTGTTCAACACAAGCCCACGTCACTACACCTGACACTAGGGTTCTTCTTTTTATTTATTTTGAATTTATTTTTATTTTTTATGTTTCTACTGACATGTTAGAGAGAGAAGAAGGGAGAGAGAGAGATAGAAACATGGATGTGAGAGAGAAACATCGATTGGCTGCCTCATGCACGCCCCCTGCTGGGGATTGAGTCCACAACCTGGGCATGTGCCCTGACCGGGAATTGAACCGGGACCTCTCAGTCCATGGGAAGACGCTCAATCTACTGAGCAACACCGGCCTGGCAGATTCTTTTTAAATAGTACTTAAATTCTATACTCTTCCAAGGACATACCTTTTCACTCAGATTTCAGGAATTTTGTTCCTGTGTTGTGTGTGTATGCACAACCATGCACAGTTAATACGTTTTCAAAGTAGAATCCTGTTAACTCACCACCGCCAGTCCCTCAGAATGATCACTGTCTCTCCTGTCTCTCCTTCTAGAACTCGACCAGTCAAGACTCTGGGGTTTCATCTCAAAAGCTCTTTTCAATCCAGTACAAATCATTCCTCCCTCAGAGAGCAAGTAATCATTGTTTGCTTTAACCAGTGTCCTATCAGGCAACCAAGAAGAAAGATTTTGTACTTTTTAAATTAAAAAAATCTAAATTTAAGTCAATTAAATTAGATTTGGTATAATTCTAGAGGAAATACTATCATTATATTCAATTGCCTAGTTGCTTTCCTTCTGACTGTGAAAGGTGTACATTAGGTTATTACTATTTGGTAACAGAAAATAAAATCTGTCAGATATTAAGACGACTCTGGGTTCATGGAAAGTACTAATTAATGGTAGTCTCAAGGTAAGGGCAGGTTAGGCGTCTGCAAGTAATAGCCATGGTTTTTATCCAATAGCTTCTGTTCAGTGCTACTGGGACTATATTTGATCATAACCACAAACCATGGTGGCTGTTCAAGACATAAATTCCATAAAGTGTACAGGTTCTTTTAATATGTATTATAAAATATTGGACAGGATGTGTTAAAACACTTATCGAGTATTAGCTCTTTGACTAAGTGCTTTTGTTTATAACCCCAAAATAATGAAGTAGCTCTGTTTTGCAGGATTACCTGGACCTGGAAGAAAATGGACTAGCCCTGCTGGTGTGACTCAGTGGATTGAGCGTCTTCCCATGGACTGAGAGGTCCCGGTTCAATTCCCAGTCAGGGCACATGCCTGGGTTGTAGGCTCGATGCCCAGCAGGGGGTGTGCAGGAAGAAGCTGATTGATGTTTCTCTCACACATTGATGTTTCTATTTTTCTCTCTTCCTCTCTCTCTAAAAAAATCAATAAAATCATATTTTATTCAAAAAAAAGAAAAGAAAATGGACTAAAACCCAATTATGTCAGACACCAGTTATGCCAGACACCTACCTGGAGCATTATTACTATGCCTCTATCCCTCTACTTACTCTCCTTACCTAGAACGGAGCTGTAGATGAGGGAGCTCACCTGCTGAGCTTACAGCAGCAGAAGAGTACCTGAACAGAAACCAGTTACTTAAAAACTATCTTCTCAAGCTTGATGTTCAGATTAGGTGTTTTCTAACTGCCCTGACCCTAACACTGTCCTCATGTGGTAGTGTTATCACTAAACATGCATTAATATAGATGAATGCACAAATTCTACCTCTTACTCATGGTCTTCTTAGCGTGAGAATGAATTTACACAATAACTACTTCCAGGATACAGAACTCTTTTAAACATGTAGTATATCTTACTATTGAAACTAATCAGCAATTTTAAAGTACAAGTCAATAATTATCATGGTATTATCTTTTAAAATAAATCAATATGTTTCACCTTCTATGACTCTACAGATAGTTAAACTATTTGTAGTAGAGTTTTGACAAACAGTCTATGTAAGTGTTTCACATGTGAAGGCTTCTTGGTTTGTATGTTGCTATTGGCTACATTAAACCCCCCATTGCTATATAAAAGTTTCAAATCTGCTAATGTGGAATGTGCACCTTGCAGAAGAGAAAGACATTTTAATAAACCTTATTGCATCTGCTGAAAGAAAATGAAGTGAAATTTGCGGGGATATTTAGTTTTTAACAGAGTAGGTGAGAAAGTCATAGAAAGATAGAAATCAGAAAAGAGAGCTCACTTGGATTGTGCCTTTCTTTCTCCCGTCTTGTTTTTCTGACTCCCACCTCCTTTTCTTTGTAATGTTCTGCCCAGGTTGACAGGTATAAAATCCTTTTACCTTTTTATGTGCCTATTCCCACAGCTTCTGCTTCTTCCTAGCAAGTAAAAGGAGGTCAAGCCAGCATCCACGCTGGTTCCTGTGCCACACACACCAGAAACTCTCTAAGAAAACGTTCAGAAGTCTCTCCAAATTGCCACGGAAAGTGTCACACTGTGGGAGACCAGGGAGCCGTGTCTCAGGGATATTTAAACTGGGCATCTTTGAATCAAAATAACTTAACAGTCTTACTGGCTTATTCTCACCCACCCGCTTTCAAAAATGTACAAAATTCATTTTCTGGATTCAACATACAGGTCACTTCATTTAAGCTTCTGCTCAAATGTTACCACCTCAGCACTTTTGCAAAACATATTATCTACAATGTCACCCCACACCCTCTATCCCATTTTCTCTTGCTGTACTTTCTGAATAACAGGGATCACTACCTGGCATTTTACAATATATTTTTCTGATCACGTATTTGTTGTTTTTTCCTCCTGGAATGTATGCACCATGAGAGTAGATTTGTTTGACCACTGTACCTCCAATGCCTAGAACAGTACCTCATGCATGATAGGATCTCAATAAATATTTATTGAATTAATTAAATACCTGTGAAAACAAGCCAAGCCATATGGAGCTGGCAGTAGTGTGCTGACATGCTACTTTCTGATGTCATTTTTTCTCAGATAATTCCGCCCAAAGGAAACCTTTTCGGGGAGGCAATTTCTAATCCAAGTTTCTTCCACTTCTTTTCTCTGTTCTCTGTGTAGTCAGCCCAAAGGATATTTGAGTTCAATCTGCAGAAATGCTATAGATAGAAATGATAATGTCCCTCAACTTAAAAGGGCTGAGCCTGTTTTGAAAGTGTTTTATGAACTGGAAACCTTTCCATGAGGTATTTCACTGCAGCCCCATAAAACCTGACACCCTGCTGGAATTCCATCCTGTGAAATTTGGCCATGTTTCCTTCCTCAGCTAATGAGTTCAATTCATGTTTTCATTTAAGTTCATACCCAGATACAAATCAGTGTCACTGCCACAGGCAACGATTCACAGATCTCCAGAGCTGAGGGCCGGAGGGTTTAGAGCAAATGCCAAATCCTCCTTTGCACATGGGTGCTCCATGGCGCTGTCTTATGCCCGCCTCAGTGCCAGGTCCCAGGGAGGCAACTGGCTCAATGGGCTTCCTGCTTCTAACTCAACACAAGCTCGTCCTCCAAATCCTCTCTGGATTTCCTGTGGTAATCCCCCTTTGTGTCCCCTTGAGAATGAAATAATAATCATAATTTTTTTTCAAGAGGAAAAGTTCAAGAGCATAAGTGGTTTTAATTAGGGATTCAATAAACACTTTGGCAAGAACGAGGAAAGCAATGTAGAAGACCCAGTGGTTCCTCCAGGTGGAGTTTAAGACAGATATTTTCACGTGAGGAACATCGAGCATAGTCAGTATTATAAGGGACTATCTCTGCCTTTTGCTGATATGCTAGATAACTAAAATCTAACATCTACTCAATGGCTATTTTAAAAGTGCCATTATTAATAAATGATCGTTACTGCAACAAAGATGGTAAGGGCACGGGTGTGTGTGTGACGTGTTTTTCTGCCCGTGGGGAATTTGTCCTGATTGGCATTGACCTTGTGGCTTCCCTCAGGCAAACACCTGGAGACTCTTTCCTAGAGGTTCTGCTGAGTGTCAGGACAGCGTCATCACATTATGTCTTCATAAAGAGCATCACAGTCAGCTCTGCCCTTCCCCAAGCCACATTCTCAGACTACTGGGAGATCACACTGGTTTGGAGGATACAAGGTTGGAAAATAAAAGGGTAGTTAAAAGAAAGTTTTAAAAAGTGTATTTGTTGCCCTGGTGGTTTGGCACAGGGGTTAGAGCGTCAGCTTAGGGACCAAGGGCTCATGGGTTCAATTCCAGTCAAGGGCACATACCTGGGTTGCAGGTTTGATCCCTGGCCCGGTCAGGGTCATGTGGGAGGCAACCAATCAATGTGTCTCTCACATAACGATTCTCTGTATCCTCTCTCCCCCTGCCCCCTTCCACTTTCTCTTTAAAAATTGATGGAAAAATATCCTCGGGTGAAGATTTTTTAAAAACATGCTTGTCTTAGTCATGTTCAAGAAAGCAAGCAATTTCACACACACACACACACACACACACACACACGCACACACACTTACAGTTTACTAGCCTTTTTGTCCAGCGGTACATTTATAACTTTGAGCTTCCCTAATCACATATTCAAACCATAGTACTAGGAACCCCAAATCTTCTCATTGATAGTCCCATTACTTTTATCGATGTCAGGAGAGGCGGACAACTAAGTCCAGCCTAAGCTGACTGTGGACTGACCCGCCCTGGGAGATCTGCCCATGGGACTCTTCCAGCGGATAAATGGCTGGACTCTGGTGTGAGCCATATTTTCTGTGTGTGCAACATTTAGTGCCTTGTGATAATTGATAAGACTTGCTCTATTAAGAAACAGAGTTATGTTTCTACTCTCCCTTTAGAAAATTCTGATAAGTTCTAATTTAGCCCAACTACTTAGAGATCTATATGTCACAATTTGATATAAAATAATATGTTTTCCAAATTATCCCATAACAGGCTAAGATATATTATGAATACTTGCATATGATATGATAACTTTATAGCAGTGTGATTCATTCACTAATCGACTAATATGTTAATTCAACAATTATTTTATTGAACACCTACTAATTCCAGGCATTGCTGTAAAAGCTAGACATTGTAAGAAAACATAAATAATACAAGGTCTTTGGTGTGTATTAAAAATATGCAGCTAGTATGGGAAATAATGTCATTAAAATAAACTGGACTCAATGCAGGGGGAAAAATGTATGAAAACACTACTTCAGACCCCAAGGCATTTGGTTTAAGGCATATTCTCTACATTACAGATTCTATTTTGCTCATTTAAATAATTCTTGGAATTGCAAATGGTTGTATTTTATGTTGTCATATCTCAACCCAACATGCTGGAAGTAGCCTTGTTTTTTAAAACTGTGTTTTATCCCGAGCTACGATCTGGTATGACATCAGTGTGCCTGTCACAAGAAACTCTTTTAAGTCCGAGAATGAAAACGATTGTCTCCGTTATTCATGTCACACCTACGGAGGCCTTGGATTTTGCCTTGGGGCATTGAGAGGTGCAAGTTCACAACCTGGGGCTTCAGTTGAACAAACGGAATGATAGGTTCAGAGAGCAGCAGAAATGGAAAAATAATGAATCACCCTATGAAGAGCTGCTATAGGAACTACAGAATTTTCTTGTGCAACCAACAGGACACAGGGCCTGCCAGACTGTTAAGATATGCCCTCAGCGATTTCAAGGAAGAGGATGAGAGAGAAGAGGGAAGGCGAGGCCAGGAGTTAGTAAGAGCTGTGAGGGGAACTGAACAAAGGGGAAAATGGCTGATGCCAAGTTGTCAGTAGAAAAGGAGGTGACGCTCTTACGAAGCTAGAAGAGGTCAATAAATCACCACCCTTATCTTGCAAACAGAGCCTGTGACTTCAAAAATTAGCTCATTTATTCTGCACAATTAAATTTATTGAAGTGTGACAGAAAAGTTTAGCAGGCAGCGAAGCATAAAGCTAGCAACAGCTGAACGGGGCGTCTGAGTGAATGACACAATGAGTTGATTTTCATTTTATTTATCAATATAATTATTGAATTGTATTTATCCCTCTTCACAGATTTCTACAATTATCAACGCTCCAGTCTCTAGGGAAAGAATTAGTTCAAATTTTCAGTCTAAGTTAATGTGATTATGGAGCTGCTAATAAAAGGAAAGTTCTTTAAAGTGCTACACAATCTTGTATTCAATGTCACTCCCATCATTGGGCTTAGAAATCCAGTCCTTTTCATGTGAATGTGCTAAATTGAATTTAAATTTGTGAGTGTGACAAATTCCCTAGGTGGGGACTGAGCTAGGGATGGCCAGTGTCCTCCCTCTTCTATGGGACATTAAAGCAGCTAGAGATTTGTCCTGTGTTTAAAATTGGAAATTTAAACCATATATGTGTGTGTGTGTGTGTGTGTGTGTGTGTGTGTGTGTGTGTGTGTGTTTTGAAAATGATGAAAAACAGACTTTGGAGTACTATTCCATTGTGTAGGACTACAACTTTTTTATCCACTCAGCTATTGATGGACATTTGGGCTGCTTCCAAATCTTGGCTGTTGTACATAATGCAGCAGTGAACATAGGGGTACATATATTCTTTCAAATTAGTGTTTGGGGTTTCTTTGGATAAATTCCCAGAAGTGGAAGCACTGGGTCATAAGGCAATTACACTTTTACATTTTTAATTTTTTAATAAATACGTTTTTATTGATTTTTTTGAAGAGAGAGAGGAAGGGAGAGAGAGATAGAAACATCCATGTGAGAGAGAAACATTGATCTGCTGCCTGTTGCATGCCCCCTACTGGGGGCCGAGTGTGCAACCCAGGTATGTGCCCTGACCGGGAATTGGACCGGGACCTCTCAATCCATGGGACAATGCTCAGTCCACTGAGCCACACCAGCTGGGCCATTTTCACATTTTTGAGGTAACTCCATACTGTTTACATAGTGGCTGCACCAGTCTGCATTCCCACCAACAATGTATGAAGGTTCCCTTTTCTCCACATCTTTGCCAACACTTGTTTGTTAATTTATTGATGGTAGGTTTGTTGATTTATTTATTCTGACAGGTGTGAGGCGTTATTTCATTGTGGTTTTAATTTGCATTTCTCTGATCATTAGTGACTTTGAACATCTTTTCATATGTCTTTTGGTCATCTGTATGTCCTCTTTGGAGAAGTGTCTATTCAGATCTTCTGCCCATTTCTTAACTGGAATTGTTTCTTTTTATCATGTTGAGTTTTATAAGTTCTTTATAAATTTTGGATATTAACCCCTTATCAAATATATCATTGGCAAATATTTTTTCTCATTCCGTGGGTTATCTTTTCATTTTGTTGATGGTTGCCTTTGCTGTGCAAATGCTCTTTAGTATGATGTAATCCCATTTGTTTATTTTTTCTTTTGTTTCCTTTGCATGAGGAGATATATCAGAAAAAAATATTGCTACAAAGAAATGTCTGAGATTTTATGGCCTATGCTGGAGAACATTATGCTAAGTGAAATAAGCCAGTCAAAGAAAGACAAGTACCATATGATTTCACTCATATGTGGAATTTAATGAACAACTGAACTACCCAACAAAATAGAGACAGACTCATAGCTAGAGAGCAGGCTGACTGTTCTGGTCAGAGGTGGGGTGGGGTGGGGTGGAGGGATTGAGTAAAAATGGGGGGAAAAAAAGAGAGAGAACTCATGGACATGGACAACAGTGTGGTGATGTGGGGTGGGGGATGGAAGAGGGCATAGAGGAGGTAAATGGTGATGGAAAGATAAAATAAAATAAAAATACATAAATTAAAGAAAAAGAGAGATTCTGGAAATATTTTCTAGCCTTAATGAAATTTGTAAAAGAAAGAATACTAGAGGTGATAGGAATGTTTGCTTTTTTGTTTTATCTTACCCTTTTCAGTACCTGGCATTCCACTGTATCTCTATGAAAGCCTGTCAAAAAGATAGAACAAATAAAAGTTGGTAAGCCAGTATTCATATTTGAGAGAGATGGAGAGCAGCCTGCCACACAATTTCTGGGATCCTAGTTTATCCCCCTGAAGCGTCAGCATATGAATACACCAGCTGTCTGGGTCTGAGTAGTCTTCTCCCAATGAATTAAAAGACTTATGGGTGCTGAAGTGCATACTTCCTGAGAGGTCTGAAAAATGACCCATTTCCTACAGAGAACTCAATCTTTTTCATCACCCACAGGTCTTTCAGTTAAATGTTTATTTTCTTCGGCATCTGGGAGATGCTCAGTTTCTCTGTTAAGGTGGAGTGAAGGTAACTCAAGTTGACTTTTAATAAACCCAACATAGTACCTAGTTCCAAAAAAATCTTTTGAAGCAGTGATTTTCAAACTTAGAATCTATAAGGATTATGGGAGCTTGTTAAAATGAAGATTCCCAGGTCTTATCTCCAGGAGAGGAATTTGGTGTGCGTTTTTTAATGAACACTCTAAGAGATTCCTTTGGCTATGGGCTTGGAACCAACTTCAAGAAGTATTAAGATTGCTAAAGTAAATCATGTGCTTGAAGAGTGGGAGCTCTTCCCAAGATAAGCAGTCCAGTTGTACATAAAACCTAGAAAACTACTGAGAACACTAAATTCTGACTCTAACATAGGCATCTAACTTGTAATCTAAAGATTATTCATGTGTTACAATTTGTCCAGTTATTATTAATGCTTGATAGTTCTCATAGTATGGAGCTAATATCTATTGTATGTTCCTTATAACCTAGAATAATTCTGTATTCCTCTTTAACTCTCACCGTTAGTCTATCAGCAAGATCTGTCTCTTCTGCATCCAAAATAAGTCTCAAAACCATCTACTTCTTTCCATATCCACGAGTTTAAGTCCTTTATTCCTCACCCTGGAGGCCAGTATGCTGGAGCAAAGTGGGTGGAGGTTCATATCTGTGTGACAGCCAAAGAAAAGGTTATTTCAGGCTTTGTGAGCCTTTGACTTTGGATTTTATTCTAAAAATGATGAGAAGTCACTAGAGTGTTGAGATGTGATGTTCATCAAGATCTGATTCATCCTTTTAGGAGACTCATTATGACAGCTAAATGAAATATAGACTGTATAATGTGTATAAAAATGAGTCCAGTGTGACATTAAATTCTGAAGCCACAGGACAAGATTTTAGAAAGATGCCCCAACCCATTGTTAATTGGAAAAAAAAAACAGATAACCAGAGGGAGTGAGCAGGCAGTTCCTTCTTCTATCACCTTTTCTTTCACAATTCGTGGACTTTTGACATAATTCTACCTAATCTTTATGCTATTATAACACATTTTTTAGATAAAAACTTTGAATTATATTTCTAATGGTCACAAAGGTTTAGCAACCTTTTTCCTCCCTGTATTTTTTTAAGAGATGCTAACAATGAGCTACATAGTGAAGTAAGAGAAAAACACATACTTTGTGGAGGATATTGAGTTACCTCCATAGGGATGTGGTAGACATCTATCATTCATAAACTTCTATCATCCCATTACCAAGGCAGAGTTTTCATTAGTGTCAGGACACTGACATTCCAACCCATCCGTTTTTTAAAATGGGGAGCAGGTAAGGGAGAGAGAAGTATAGAATAGTTGTCAATCATCACTTCTGTGATGATTGGACCTCATCATAAAAGCACAGCGGTTAAAATTATGCACAGGTGGAATAAATATGCTTCCTCTACAAATATTTCACTTCAAGTTAAAAAGGAAGAAGGAGATACGGAGTTTACAAGTCTATTTGGTAGTGACTCTGTTGTACCCATGACCCAGAGCCATATGTCAATTACATGAGTGCACAAATTTCAAACACAGCTTTCAAGCTGTACATGAACAAATTAAATGAACCCTAACAGCTCCATTTTTAATGTAGCGTTTTCCTGAAATTTTTGCTTCTGTGGCAGATACTTTAGACCTTGAAATTGTTCTTGGTTAAGTTCCAATTCAAACTCTCTTAATAATAACACCCAACACCAAATGTATATGTTGAAATTTCCAAGAAATTGCCATGATCTTTTGAGTTGGGTTTCCCGAAAATCTCTCATGGATTTTAGTGCATGGATTGTAAATAAACCAGCTTTTACATTTCATTATGACAATTGAAACATACATCTTTGTAGGCTTCTTAGATCTCTCTCTCTCTCTCTCTCTCTCTCTCTCTCTCTCTCTCTCTCCCTCTCTCTCTCTCCCCCTCACACACACATCTTTTTATCAATGCTCCCTCCTCCATGCCAGATCACATTTCTAGCACTGATTTTAATAAAACAGCACACTGTGAGGTGCAGCATCAGCTTCTAGAGAAGTGGTGGAGGGACCAGATGACACAGCCCAGAAGACATAGAGTTAGTTCCTCAAGGGATGAAACTTGGCCAGCTGGAAATAGGAGACAAGTGAGAGCTGGACAAATAACTTTCTTCAACTTTGTCTACCCTGTGGGTTACTCTGGGGTAAAGTTTCTTCTATAAACCTTGCACAGAATCCCCACGTACAGAATTAACAAACCCAAGTGACTTGCTATGGTTTGTTACAAAGTGGTAATACATTGTGTTCCATCTTACCTTATTTTTCCTTATTTTCTGCTTTTACACTTCACTGCCCTGGGCTTGCACCTCCAAGGAAAGTGTCAGCACCAACTCCTCTCTCAGGCTCTGCCTTCTGGAGGACTCTGGCTGACATGGATGTTTTCTGGAGATAGTAGGCGCAAGGCAGCTTAACCAGCTCACTGCAACCATGAGGATTCTCAGCCCTGGGTGAGCATCAGGCCCTCTCACCACCCCTCTGCCTAAGCCAATCTAAGACCTACTAAGTTACCAATGGTGGGGCACTCCCAGATTTTAAAATCTCCTCCAGTGATTTTGATGCGATCATAAATTGCTTCAGTATAGGGACCCAACACTACTCTGTCCTCTGGCACACTAAGAAACACAGGAATGGGGATCCAGGAGGCCAGGAAGTTGTTACATTCTTTCCCTACTAGAACCAGTTAGCTAGATAGGCTTTAGAAGTTCAGATGGAAATGCAAATATACCTAAGAAAACAACAAAAACCCTTCACAGCGTCATGTGTTATATCATGTTAAAATGTAATAAAATTTTTAAAAATTTAATCTAATATGCCTCTCTGATTAGAGAAACCCTGAGAAGTCATTACCTTCACATCCTGTACATAGTTAATAACAGACATGGAGCTAGAACCTGCCTTTCTGTTTTTCAGGCTAGTTCCCACTCCACTCACCACTATGATGACAAGGATGGGACAAGAGATGGGTCCCCATGAAAGCTTGAGGGAGAGAAGAGGGTAAGGCCAGGATGGAGAGAGCTGGTGCAAGATGCAGAGTGAGACCTCCAGGGCTGTGCTTCACCAGCTTCATCTTCGGTTCTGGAGTTGGCTTGGATCTCTTCCTGGTGAAACCACGGACAGTCACATCCTTTGGCTTAATTAGACCTCTGATCCACAAGCTTTGGACCTCTGCTAGAGAGAGAAAGACTGAATAACAGCAAACCTTTATTTTAGTTCTGTTTTTCCCAGTATCTAGGGAACAAGGAGGAAAGAATTTGGATAACTTTCGTGTGGCTGGGTTTCTTCTTTTGTGAGCTGTAGAGCACATCCTGGAACTTTGATATATAATAGTTTTCACAAAGAACAACATCTGGCATTACACAGCTTTACTTAGAGATTAAAATGAAATATTTTCACAGAGTTCATCATATTAAAAAGACACCAGTAGGATACATAGCCGTCTATTTGAGAGTATGAAAAGAAGTGAGGGTGCCAGGGCAATGTGGCTCAGTGGACTGAGCATCATCCCATGGACTGAGAGGTCACAGTTTGATTCCCAGTCAGGGCATATGCCCGGTTGCAGGCTCAATCCCCAGTAAGGGGTGTGCAGGAGGCAGCCGATGGATATTTCTCTCTCACATTGATGTTTCTCTCTCTCTTTTCCTCTCTCTCTAAAATCAATAAAGAAAATAAAATAAAATAAATAGAAACATATTTAAATAAATAAATAAAAGATATGAGGGCTAATGAAAACCCTAAAGAAATATCTTGAGTATTAGGAAGCAAAATGAAATTGCTATATATAATATGATTGTGTGACTATCATGCCACACATTGTTCGAAGCATTTCATGTGCTTTCAATCATTTAAACATGGACACAATCTTATGAAGAAGGTACTATTATTTTGACAACTTCAGCTGCACATCAAATGGTATCATTAAATCAATTCTTTAATTTAAAAATCTAGAAAAAGACATTCTTTTTTCTATCACATAGGGAATAACTTTGGTCCTCATGTAGAAAAAATGTTTGGGGACACATTCAAACTTTTTGAAGTCATTTTCAATCTCTTTTCTTTGGCCAAGTATAATGTCAAACCATAAATGGTTGTCATCCTTGTCCAGCTAAAATTAGCTTTGTTTTAGTCTTGTCATGAAACACTGTTAGATGTTAATGAGGGTAAGAAAGTAGGATACTGGGCCCTGGCCGGTTTGGCTCAGCAGTTGGAACATTAGCCTGCAGACCAGAGAGTCCCGGGTTCGTTCCGCTAAGGGCACGTGCCTTAGTTGTGGTTCATCCCTGGTTGGGGTCGTGTGGGTGGCAACCAGTCGATGAGTCTCTCTCACATCAATGTTTCTCTCTCTCTCTTCCTCCCTCTCTCCCTCTCACTCTATCTGAAGATAAATGCAAAAATGTCCTCAGGAGAGGATAAAAAAAAAAAAGAAAGTAAGTAGGATACCGGAAACTGAAAAAGAGAATTCTTCCTCCACCAAGAAGCTGTGCCACAGTTATAACATACCCATCACGCCAAAGCTTACGATTCACACAGCTATTGGAGTTTGTTCTGAAGCACATGTTCCACTATCAATCAGTCCTTTTGGGGTGAAGGGCTTTTTCCATTATCAGTTTTACTCTCTTCTCCATAGAATCAATTACATTGAATTATCACTTCCTTAGATATTAAAATGTTCTGGCTTTCTTGTCAGTGGACTATCCTCCAGTATCTTTTACTTCCCCAAAATATATGAAATTGAAGAGTTTTGTGTATTTTATTCAAACTTTACTACTAATAATATAACA
Source organism: Tadarida brasiliensis (assembly GCA_030848825.1). Classification (NCBI taxonomy): domain Eukaryota; kingdom Metazoa; phylum Chordata; class Mammalia; order Chiroptera; family Molossidae; genus Tadarida; species Tadarida brasiliensis. The sequence goes on from CM061264.1 coordinate 80,743,106, forward strand.
ACAAAAGCTTGGGAGGAATCTTGTATATGGTAGAAGTCAGTCCTTCCGCTTCCAAGAAGATGAACAGCTCTGTCACTACAAGTATATCATTTAACTATTAGAACTCTACCTTCACCTTGTAGACACTTTAGGGATTTCTAATATTTACCCAGAGCCCCAGGAGGAAAAAAAAAAAACTCAAAAGAGGAGAACTTGTAAAGGCTTGAGAATGAAAACTAACACATACTAAAAGTACCAATCTAATTTCAGACAGAAGGAAAGGGAAAAGGGTAGATGGAAGGAAGGAAGAAAAGAAAGAAGGAAGAAAGGAGGGAAGGAAGGAAGAAAGGAAGGAGGGAAGGAAGGAAGGGAGGAAGGAAGGAAGAAACAGAGGAAGGGATGGAGGGAGAGGGAAAAGATGAATCAAAAAGAAAAAATTGTTTTGTTAGTTTTTTTTGGTAGCAAGATCTACACAAACAAAACAAAGTAATACATTGAAATTAAGTGAATAAACTAGAAGATAAGACTTTGTAACAGATCCAGAGAATTCTGTGATATCTACTGACCATCACATTATTCTGATTCAGAATATAATTAAAAAATGGGCAGAGGAGCTAAATAGACATCTCTCCAAACAAGACATACAAATGGCCAAGAGACAAGAAATGCTCAACATCACTAACCGTCAGAGAGATACAAGTTAAAACAACAATGAGGTATCACCTCACACCTGTCAGAATGGCCATCATCAACAAAGCATCAAGCAACAAGTGTTGGCGAGGGTGTGGAGAAAAGGGGACTCTAGTACACTGCTGGTGGGAGTGCAGACTGGTGCAGCCACTGTGGAAAACACTATAGTGTTACCTCAAAAAGTTAAAAATTGAACTGCCATTTGACCCAGTGATCCCACTTCTAGGAATATACCCTAAGAAACCTGAAACACCAATCAGAAAGAATATATGTACCCCCATGTTCATAGCAGCACTATTTACAATAGCTAAGATCTGGAAACAACCCAAGTGTCCATCAGTAGATAAGTGGATAAAAAAGCTGTGGTACATGTACACAATGGAATACTATGCAGCTGTAAGAAAGAAAGATCTCTTATCCTTTAAGATGACATGGAAGGACCTGGAGAGTATTATGCTAAGCGAAACAAGCCAAGCAGAGAAAAATAAATATCACATGATCTCACTTATTTGTGGAATATAATGAACTAAACAAACTGATGAACAAAATTGACCCAGAGACATAGAGGTGGGGTACAGACTGACAAGCCTCAGAAGAGAGGTGTTGGTGGGGGGAGATAAACCACAGAACTTATATGCATGTATGCATGACCAATGGACATAGACAACAAAGCTGGGGATGGGGAGGGAGGGATGGGGAAGAGGGTGTCAATGGGGGGAAAAGGAGAAACATCTGTAACAAAAATAAATTAATAAAAATAAAAAAATAAAAATAAATAAATAAAAGGTAGTGGGAGGAGTGGTGAGAGCTGGGGGTGGATATAACTGAGAGGGAGGTAAGGTGCAAATGATTGATGGGGAGGAGAGGTGGAGAAGGAGAAAACAAGGAGAAAAAAATCAGGGGCTGCGTAGGGAGAAAATCCACAAGGAGACTAAAAAGTATTCAAGCTAAGAAAATAATTTCTTGTAAGCTTAGCTATATTTTGAATCTGCTAAGTAACTACAGTGGTTATTTATTATTGTTGTTACAAGACTTCATAAACTCTCTAAAACTGTAATCAGGGTTTCATCTATCTCTTGAAATCTCTCTCCAAAATGTAACAAGCTTATTTATTTAATGATGATCAATATATTATTATGGTCTAAGACTATGGCATAGTATCACAAATTATTAAACAATACAAATTTCTCTATGGCATTAGTAAGGAAATTACCTCATCAATTTTATATTTTTCATAATAATAATTCTAACAGTTATTATGGACATGGTCACCTAAATCATTTTTTAGTTTTTCTGAATGGTAATAGTAGTCACTGACAGGTGTCTGGTATTCTGATCATCCTAGTCTTCAGTTTTATTCCCAGCTAACAAAACTTGATTTTCTAAATAAAATCCTATTAGATATGAACATCAGATATTTTCATAATTCCCCACATAAAACTCCAGAAACTGGAATAAAGGTGTTTTGGAAACTCTAACATCATCACTAGCTCAAAACTTTACACCTTTATTTTCTTAAAGAATCTATAGTTAACATTCTCAAACACAATTTTCCCCACACTTATTTAGAATTGGGTAAGAAAATGTTGTTATTCATCATCTAGCATAACAAATCCATGACTTTACACATGAAACTCAAACTCATCCAAACACATATATTTGATTTAATTGTTCTGTAGTAATATATGCTTTGCTTATAAAGTAATTTCCAGATTAATCTATTTAGCAGATTATTGAAAATCTAGTCATGCTAGCATTCTGTTTTTTAATATTCTGTGTAATCATTACAAGAAACAGAGTAAAGCAGGCACTCCATTTAATACCTAATGAAAGAAAAATAAATTTCGAATATGACAAATAGTTTCTATCTTATCAGTGTATAATACACAACAAAATCAAAATTCTTATCAAAGACTACTCACTGTGCAAATCTAAATTTTTTCTTGTAACTCTGTAAGCAACTGCTTTTAACCAGAATGTACAGGGCCTTAGTTTTGTTTTCATTTTTACTATAAATTTATCCATCACTTTGTAACCATTGATAAACGCTAATGACTTGAATTGTGTGACATATATTTTGAAACAAGAATGATATCCTGTACTATATTCTTTTCTCTTTATAAAACACTTTCACAAACATTTTTCTAGTTCTTATACCTATTAGTTAAATTGCTTTAAGTTAAATTGCTTTGCCCATATTACAGCGAATACGATGAACAGAATAACAAAATGACTTGCCAAAGGTCACACAGGCAGCAAATGGCAGGCCAGGAGGACATACCCCAGCCCAAGTGGCATCCTTTCTTTTACACAACAGCTAGATCCTATCAGGTACTGAAAATGTACATAGAGACTGATTGCTACCTTCAGGGATCTTATGTCCCGACTCAGTCACAGAATTTGTTTCATCCAGACCGAGTCACCTGACCCCGTTGTTTCAGTTCTCTCTTCTGAACCTGCCTTCATTTCAAGGTGAAAAATAATAGCCAGATTCAGGAAATGACTCACAACCTTTCAGGCAAATTGGCCCATTAAAAGAGTTAGTTCACATGCACTACTTTAGAAGCAGAGTAATTGGATTTATGCCTTTATGCTCTTCAGCCAACAATAGATTAAAAGTGGCTGTGTCCTTTCTGAAACTTCCAACCTTAAAACAAGGGATACTCTTTTTCAGAGCCACCTTCAGATCAATTTCTCTAAACAGATAAATAAGTATAAAGTCGAATTGGACTCTTGCGCCATTCTTTGTGCTGTTTTCCTTGAAAGGCCAGTTTTGTCGTTTCTCACAGGTAACACACCGCAACGAAGAAACGTCTCAAAATTTTAAATTGGCACAAGGCTACTAGACTTACAGAAATATTTTTATTTAAAGTTACTTAACAAATTTCTGAGTTAAAACATTATTTCCTGGAGATTATAAAATGTTTCTTTGCCTGAGGAAAACCTGATATACATCTGTACTTTACCTCTTTCCAGACAATATAAAGTCCTAAGAACATTTTAATCCCATTTATGCCTGTTCCGTCATAGATGCTATTGTTATTATGTATTTTAATTCCATGTATTTTAAAATCCCACAAGACATTATTAGTCTTACATTGGCAATACCAATTCAGATTCAGCTGCATTTTTACCCTTTCTGTGTGTAGTCATTCCTTCTTATGTATTTATTTACAGTCAAACCTCGGTTCTCAAATGTGATGTGAGATCACAAACAATGCAGTTCTCTACTAAGTTGTTCATGGGAAAAAAATGTCTTGGTTGACTTTGGTTCTTGACCTAGCAACCCTTTAGTGCTTGCTGATCCATTGGCATGACAAAAAAACGTCTCTCAGGCCACAAAGGAGAGAATGCACCAGTATGAGTCAGTTTATAGCTAAACCTTGCCTTGTTAACATCTCAGGAAATTGTGCTGTGAATATTTATGTGTGTGTGTTTTTTTTAAAAATATTTTTGCTTTTGTTGGTGGTGAAATAGATGATTAGCACAATTTTAAAACATAAAGAGGCCATCAAGAGTGTTCATGTTGCTAAGGGTGTGAAAGAAACAATGATTGCAGGTAATTGAAGAGGTAGAAAAACTGTTGTTGATTTGGATAAACAAAAAGCCTTTAGTCAGTGACAGCATTTCAGGGGCAATGACATGTGAAAAAGTAAAGACGCTTCATTCTGAAAGACACCCCTGGATCAAGTGATGAAAGTGATTTGTTTAAGGCTAGTAGGGGGTGGTTCGATAAATTTAAGAAAAGAAGTGTTTGTTTACAGATTAAACTGTACATTAGACATGTGTTGTATATAAGAAAGGTTAAAACAAGGAATCATTTGGGGGTCTGGAATGAATTGATTCAATTTAATGATTTCTAATGAGAGAAGATGATTTGGTTTTTGAATAAATAATTTCTTAAACAGCCTTCCAGAATGAATTAAGTTTGAGAAACAAGGTTCCACAGTATATATATTGACATATATTTTTATTTTTTAAATTTTATTGTGATAACACACTTACCAGGAGATCTATCCCCTTCACACATTTTAGGTGTACAATAAATACATTACTGTTTACTGTAGATAAATATTGTGCAGCAGACCTCTAGAGCTCACTCACCTCATTAAAAAGAAACTTTATGCCTTCTGATGAATAACTCCTCATTTTCCCCTCCCCTTCCAGCCCTGATAATCGATGTTCCAGTCTTTGATATCATGAATTGGACTACTTTTGATACTTCAAATAAATAGAATAATGCAGTATTTGCCTTTCAGTGTCTGAATTATTTCACTTAGCATAATATCCACAAGACCCAGCCATATAGTTGCATATTGCAGATTTTTTTAGACTAAATAGTATTCCACTGTATGTATACACACATTTGCTGTACCCAATCATCTGCCAATGGACATTTAGGTTGTTGCCACATCTTGGCTATTGTGGATAATGCTGCAATAAACACAAAAGTGTGAATATCTCTTTGAGATCCTAATTTCAGTTCTTTTGGATAAATACCCAGAAGTGGTATTGCTGAATCACAAGATAGTTCTAATTTTAATTTTTTGAGAAACCTCCATAACACCCTTCATTGTGGGATTTACATTTCTTTTGCAGCCCGAAATTTCTTCTAGGATCATTTTAGTTCTTTCTAAAAAGTGCTATTTATAATCCCCATTAAGTATCTTTTAGTGAAAAGTTCCTACCATTTTGAAGAGACTCTGGCATTGTCTTTGTTATTTTTAGTTTTGAAAGATATTCTCATGGATATGGAATTTCAGGGTGATGGTTGTTTTTCTCATTAGTTTGAGGCTATAATCCTTTGTGTTCCAGCTTTTGATATTTTTTTTTAGGGAAGTCAACTGTCAGGATAATTGTTGCTTCAACGAAGGTGATGTTTTCCCTATGTCTGCCTTTGAGATTCCCTACGATTTTGGTTTCACTCGTTTTGTTTGATGCCTTAGGGGTGATGTTTATTGTAATTCTATTACTGGAGTTTATAGATCTTTTAAAACTTTGGGCTTGATATATTTTACTGGCTTTGGAAAATTCTCACCTATTATCTTTTGTAATATTGCTTCTACCACATCTTCCTTCTCCCCCACTCTAGTATAGCAATTACATGTATATTAGGCCTTTTCATTGTTTCCTCTCTTTTTCTTATGCTTCAACTTTATTCTCGTCTTACTTCAATCTGGATTTTTTTCTGTCATATTTTCCAAGACACTATTGCTCTCTTCTGTCAATATATCTACATTAAATTAAACGTGTCATTATTTTTAAAGTACTAGCATTCTATTCAATTTCTATCTCTTTTCAAATATTTTCCAGTATTCTGCTGAAATCCTTACTCTAAACTTTGAACATATTAAGCATAGTTATCTTAAAATTGTTGTCTAAAAGCTCTATTATCTGAATGCTCTCTGGGTCTTTTTCTACTTTCTATTGTTTCTCTTGATATTCAGCCTTAATCATGGTTTCTGGTGCCCTTGTATTCCTGGTTATTTTAAATTGAGTACATGACATTGTATTCTTATAAAAAATAGAGGCAACTTGAAACCTAGAATTATGTCTTCCTTTACAGGGAATTTATATTTGCTTTAGGCAGACAGAGAGGAATATTTATTTATAGTGTTTAGCTTGTGAACAGTTTGTCTTCCCAGATCTGTACTCTGGTCAAACATTCAGTTAAGCTTCCTAGACTCTCCATCATTAATTTTGGAATAGGTAGATACTTTTAGGAGAAAAGGAACTCTAAAGCAAGGCTCATTTCTTTGGCGTTCATTCTTCTCCTTGGTTTTGGATATGTAGTTCTTCACTTTCTTGTTAGTTTTTTATATACCAGTAAGATGTACTTTATCCAGGTTTTCTGCTTGATCTTAGAAGAGTTGATCACAATGTTCTAATCCACCATTACTGGAAGACAAACTTAGTACTGTTTCAAGAGAAAAACAAAACAATACAATGATGTGTCTATGATACATAGAAGCTTTACATTTGCAGCTAACCATGAATTTAGAAATTATCATTTAATTTAACTCTCTTGTTTTACAGATGAGCAAAATAAGATAACTTTTTAGTGAGTCAAAACTGATTTCCAGTCCAGTAATTTTCCCCCTTTATATAAAAAAATAATAAATAACTAGAAACAAAAAAATGGATTGGAACTCTACTCACTCATTTCCCCAACATCAAGGAAATAGATATAATAATATATTATTTTATTGTATGTAACAGAATAAGATATAAGGGAAAAATAGTGACTTAGAGGCATAATAAGGCTCCAGCCATTTACTAAAACAGGTGGAGAGAGCCAGCTATCTGTATTTTTTCTTAAAGATAGCTAGAAAAGGAGATTCACTTATTGGATTTGGATTTATTATTTATGAAGAGTCAGGAAACATTGTATTAAATTCCATATAAACACTATTGCCATAGCCATTTCTAATTTTTCTATTGTTTCTGGAAAAGATGAAAAGTGTCCTTTTCTTCCACTGAATGATAAAGATAGATCAATACTTTAAACACATGAAAACTTTGTCAGGCCAGCTCTATGGCATTTTTGCTTTAGAACAATTGATTCTAAACCCTTTACACACTTTGTCCTCTGTACTGTATTTTTGTGTGAAGACATGATGATGTATGCTCCTCTTCATTTCCATTACTGTTTGCTGAAATGTCCCTTTAGAGCCATGACATATGACCACACATGCTGCCAATTGAACAACTTTAGGGGTTCCCATTCACATAGCTCATGTTCTTATATAGACTTTACAAATATGCGGATTGTGACCTTGAAAATTATCTGTAGTTGTGGCTCTGCGGTCCTTCAAGGGAGTTTATTTTTTATTTCTACAATAAATCTCTTCAATAGTCTTACACTTGAATCCAGGCATCCTTCTCTCAAACCACACTCCATAAGACTGCAAGAATGAGTTTCCTAAAATGTGTATGCACAACCAGAAAGACTGAAGGGGTCCTAGTTCTCTACATAACCCTGCCAGAATGTGAGACTTTACATACATGTGGAGGAAGCTTGGCAGAGTAATATCTGGGGAAGAATAGTAACATTTCTTACCTTTAAATGCGGTACCCAACCTACACACAGACCCTTTGGTAAAGGTGGAAACTTTACTGACTAAAAGTTTTAAGCACAATCTCTAACAAATCATTAACTGACCGTTCTTATTATATAGACCCAAGGGTGATAACAAGAAAGCTAAACTTAAAAATAAAAACAATAATTTTAAAAAATCTGAGCAGAGACATCAGTGGCTGTACTCTATGAGGAGACAGATTCCACAGAATTATTCCAAGTAAGTCATTAAACAAGGAAACAAATAAGCAAGAAAAAAAAAGCAACAACAACAAAAAAAAGACAAGTAGAAATAAGAATTTAGAATTTTATCTGAAATGCCCTGTTCTGGACAAAAGATTACAATACAGGCAAAGAAACTGAAAAGTGTGACTCATATACGAAGGAAAAGACAGTGAGTAGAAATTAACTTTGAGAAGGCAGAAAGTTGGACTTAGCTGAAAAAGAAGCTATTACAAATATATTTACAGAACTAAAGTAAACCATTCTTAAAGAATTAAAGAGAAGTATGATAACAATTACTCATCAAAAAGAAGCTATAAATAAAAAATAAAAATTATTTAAAAGAAACAAAATGAAAATTCTGGAATTAAAAATCAAATAAATGAAATTATTTAAAAAATCACTAGAGAGGTTTAACAATAGATTTGAGCCAGCAAAATGAATAATAAGTGAACTTAAATATAGATCAATAGAAATGATCTAAAGAACAGAAAGAAAGAAAAAGAATAAAGAAAAATAAAAGGAACTTCAGAAACATATGGGAAACCATGAAACATATCAACATGCGTGAAATGGGAGTCCCATAATGAATGAAGAGAGAGATAGGGTCAGAAAAATTATCAAAAGGAATACTTTAGGTTGAAAAGAAATGACACCAGAAAAGAAATGTTCTACATGAAGAAATAACAAGTACCAATAAAGGTAATTGCATACCTAGTAACAATATTTTTTTTCTCGCCTGATGCAAAAGCATATATAGCATACTTTCTGGAGTAGATCACATACTAGGCACTAAACAAGTCTCAATAACTTAAAAATGTTGAGATCATACGGTATATGTTTTCTAACTACAATAGAATTAAATTAGAAAGGAAAAAATGAAATGTTGGAAATGCACAAATAAAAATTGAAGTCACACATTTACTTTAGAAGACATCATTAAAAAATGAAAATGGAGTTGTGTCATCAAAGTAGTGGCATAGGTCATTTCTAACTTCAGTCTTCCTCTCAAGAAGACCAGAGTACCCATAGTATCACAGAACATGGCCTGAGGGCCTGTATGATGGGAAGCCAGGCTGGCGGCCTAGTGGAGTTTAGCCAGTGGCGCCATCAGATAGGGAGCACAGCCTTAGACCCCACCCAACTAGGAATGATTATACAGTACCATCTACAGCCTTAACCAGTAGCAAAGTCCAACCAGAGACTCTGACCTTCCAGAAAACACAGACCATAACCCTGCTTGGCAGAGATGACTGCGGAGCTCAGTTAGTGGCCACACCTGACCATGGAACACAGCACCCTTGGCGAACAAGAGAGCCCACTCAGTGAACCCATTTGAATGCAGCCAAGCAACTAGACCCACTAACCTGCAGAGCCCAGCCTGTAGAATCCCACTACCCCCATACCTGACCTCAGAGCACAAGCAGTGGCCTAATCCGTGATAGCAAGCATGCCTGCCCATGGATGTTACCAGCTGACCCATCCAATACATTAAGCTGAGCTGAATGGTGAATGTCTTTCCCTGCTGAAGTGAACTTGCCCATTCTGGAAAAGGAGATCACTTCCTCAAATGTGCAGATCCCATCAAGGATCCAAGGATCATGAAGAATCAGGTAAACATGACACCACCAAAGGAAACTAATAAAGCTCCTGTAACTGACCCTAAAGAAATGCAGATCTATGAACAGTTCAGAATAATCCTCTTAAAGAAGTTCAGCAAACTACAAGAATACACAGATAAATGACTAAATGAAATTAAGAAAATAAGGCATGAACAAAATGAGATTTTCAACAACAAAAACAGAAATCATCAAGAAAAAAAAAAAACTAAACAGAAACCCTACAGCTAAAATTACAGTGACTGAACTAAAGAGTTCAATAGAGTATTTCTATGTTATATACCTGACAAAGAACCTATATCAAATATATATAATGAACACTTACAATTCAACAATGATACAAACAACTCAATTAAAGACATATAAGATTTGAGTAGACCTTTCACCAAAAAGACATATGAGTTGCTAGTAAGCACATGACAGATGCTCAACATTATTAATCATTGCAAAAAAATGCTAATTAAAACCACACTTAGATATCACTTTATACCTACTAGATAGCCATAATCCAAAATACAGACTGACAAATGTTGGCCAAAATGTGGAGGGATGGTAATGCTCATACATTGCTAATAGGAACATATAATGGTGTAGCTACTTTGGAAACAGTTTGGCAGTTTTTTATGAAGTTAAACATAAAATTACTACAAATTTACCAAAGATTTGTATGTGAATGTTCAGAGCAACACTATTCATAACAGCTAAAAAGTAGGAATGATCATAAATGTCTGACAGCTACTGAATGGATAAACAGAATATTGTGTATACCTACAATGGAATACTATTCAGTAATAACAAGGAATGAATTACTGATGTGTATAACAATATAGTATAATTTCTAAAACATTATGCTAAGTGAAAAAAGCTGGGCATAAACAGACTTTGTTTACATGAATTTATTCACATGAAATGTCCAGAAAAAGCAAATCTTTGGAGACAGAAAGCAGATTTGTGGTTGCCTGGAAATAGAGTGGGAGAAGGGATTGGAGGCAAGCAGGTACACGGGTTGTTCTGGGTGATGAAAATGTTCTAAAATTCATTTGGGGGATGGTTTCACAACTCTGCAAATTTACTAAGTATCAATTAATTATACCCCTAACACGAGTGAATTTTATAGTATGCAAATTATGCCTCAATAAAGCTGTTATTGTGTGCACTCTGCAGACATAAATAAATTCCTTTCCAAAACTGAGTTTAGATTCTGGGACTGATGATGCCACTACGGGTATGAAAAGTTTATGACTCGCTTAAGGAGGCTTTCTGGAGATAGCAGGGCAGGCTTCCCAAGTTGATCTGAAAACTCCTTAGAAAGCAGAAGAAGATTCACTTGGGATTTCTATTGTGGTTAGGTGGTGGGACTAGGGTAAGGGTGCTCTTTCATGGCCAGAGGCTTGCATGCTTTGAAAATCCCACAGGTGCCAGAGGAGAGGGCTGTTAGGGGGACTGGGTGGAAAAGGTGAAGGGATTGAGAAGTACAGATTGGTGGTTATGGTACAGTACAGATTAATAGTCATGGGGGTGTAAAGTACAGCATAGGGAACATAGTCAATAATATTGCCATAACTATGTGTGGTGCCAGGTGGGCACTGGAAATGTTGAGGGAACATTTTGTAAAGTATATGATTGTCCAACCACTATGAAATACAAAATAATATAGAATGTAAAAGTAAAATAAAATGTGATTATCAGAATAAGCAAACTCCCACCCAAATAAAAACCAGTTCTGCTTTTTAGTTTGTTTTTTGTTTTTTTGTTTTTTTAAAGAAAGAAAGAAAATCCCACAGGTACCAAAGAAGAGAGCACATGGGATTTCTTATCAGCGTTTACAGATGTCATGCAGAAGGAAATGAAAGAGGGATGTGGCTTAAAAGCTGTCTGTAGTCAAACATCAAAAAATGGAGTCAGACTTTATTAGGGCTCTTAAAAAATTCTTTTTCCCTAGAAAGGCTTTACTAATTCCTTAAATCATACATTTCCTAAACATATCACAGTCAACACTGGCACCTATCAATCCTTATCGTCCATTTATGATGCCCCTCATTTAGATGGTGAACTGCCTGAGTGATCTTTAAATCCCAGATACCTTCCTAATGTCAGGAATATGGTACACACTATAATTGTTGAACATAGGTGACAGAGAGTGTGAAATGAGCAGAGGGGAAAAGAGAAGGGAAAAAAAAAACAGATTCCTACGAAAAACCTTCCCCCAAAGTATGCTCCCTTATTCATTCCCTCAAGCTCTGTGATTTGCTTTTGCTTTGATGACTTCATTTCTTAATGCAAAGAAAATAGAAAAGTGATACTATAATAAAAACAAAGTGCATATTTTCTTTGTTGCCAAAAAAGCAATTTTATATGAACATTAATTTTTTTGTTTGACTATTATGTATATAATTTTAATACATTATTTTAATAGCCTTATTTCTTGCCCTTTTACTTAAGTTTCTCATGCTTAGAGAAAATTACTCTGATGTTTTTGGGTATATCCTGTACCTTTTCTCCAGTCTCTTGTCTCCTGGTAAGTTCCAAGCTCTGCCATATCATTTTCATCCATTACCTTGTTGACTATAAGTGCTTTCTTGCTACAGGAAGTTCCAGTTTACACTGTTGTTCTAAAGAAAGTATTGATAGCTAACTTTTTTCTAACAAACCAATCAATCAGAGAAGCCGTGGAATGGGCTTTTTATCACCTAAGTAGAAGGCAGGGTGTCTTTCATTCTGAGGCTCTGGGACTATCTGATTACAAGTGTTTGTTGTGTCCTTATTAGATGCTACCCTTGTGCAATAAGCGTAAGATGTAGTTTCTCCCATAGGGAGTTTATCCCCTAAAAAACCATCCATTGAGGAAGAAAGCACATTAACATGATAAGAAAGTTGTCCACATTTCTTTATTCAAAACTCAGTGAAAATCTAGCTTATTTTGTTTTATATGGGCATGGATGAGATTTAGGGAGAAGACGTTATTCTCATAGTCATCTGCCTGCTCCTGGGGACACCAGGTAACTATTTGGAGCTCTACCCCAGACAACATGGCTTCTAGCTTTCTATTGTTATCTGGCTCATAAAATGGATTATGCAAAACAAAAAGAACTGAAGTGAAGATTATTACAGACAAAGTAATTGGACTCCCCTTTTAAATTCTAAGGGAACCAAAACCACTGGGATTAATTTTACCTACATCACTCCTCTAAGTCTGAACACTCCTGGCACTCAGACAACGATAGTGCTAAAAATTCTTAGGCTTTGACAATTTACTAAGCTATTTTATGTTCATCACTTTACATGCGTTATACAATTTAATCCTCACACTAATTATTAACCTCATTTTACAGTTGAGGAAACTGAGACAGAGGTTAAGTGATTTGACCAAGTATCAATACATAATAAGGAATGGTAAGAGTCAAACCTTGGTTTTTTCCTGATTCCATAACTTATACATTTGCTAGTCTATATTGTCTTGATGTCCTTTATATTGCTTAATGTTTGACAAAGATAAATGTTTGACAAGCTCCACTCACCACTTTCTCCCATTTACCTGGACATAGAGAAAATAAAATCACATCACAGTTGCTCAGTGACACCGTTGGTATGTCACTAAGATATAGCAAGATAAAATGTACAAATGAGATCAAGTGCCTTACATTAAAACAAGACATACTGCATGTACATAGAAGATGTCCAAGTCATGTAATTTTAAGGTTATACTTCATATACTCCAGTCATTTTCTTTCATTTTACAGAAGGAAAATAACAAGGTTAATAGGGAACAGGAATATTTTTCAAGAGCAAAATCAGGGAATGAACTCTCCCCCAGACTCTTTCTCTAATGTCTCCCCAACTGCTACCCAATCTGTGACAGTTCTCTGTATTATTTAATTTTAAAGGAAAATGAAATATTCGGTCACTTTAGATTGCAATGTTCAAAGACTATCTCCATTCTATAATGTGAATAAGAAGAGGGCTTGTTTTGTTTGAAATTTGTGCAATACTATGGTATAATCTAGATTATGATGGTTTAAAGGCACACAGGAGTATTTCTGAATGTATAAGCATTTAAAATTCCAAAGGATCTCACAGGCTCCTCTTCATCCACAGCAGAAAATTACCCAGACCAACATAGGCAAGCTTAGGAAGGAGAGTAGATACCTTTCCTTCATAAATGTCTTCCATGTTTTATAGCACTTGCTGTCTAAAAATTCCCTCTTGGGACTGAGATGCTTCTCACCAGAATTTAAACTCATGTCTTTCTATTCTGCTACCTCTAAAGATAGCAGATGGGGATTTTAGAAACAATGTTTTAGCATGTGAGTGAAAGGGGCTGAGGCGTGCGTGCGTGTGTGTGTGTGTGTGTGTGTGTGTGTACTAAAGGAAAGCAATCTGCTGCAGAGGAATGGCCTCTTAACTGATCTGTAAGTCAGAATGCAAAGTTGCAGCCAGTGAATCTACACCTCTCAGTTTCTGTTCGCTTCTAGGAGAAACAACTGAGTCGGACTTGGTCTCAAGTTTGTTTCTGTTCCTGGCTCCAAATTCTATAGTGCTATAAAAACAGGTGCAAGTTGAAAATTGGCCAGTTGTCCCTGCCCATTTTACATCCCTCTAGAGTAGGATTAGAAAATGAATGTCTTCGAATTTGATACTTTCATTATAGAATTATTTATCCCCATTAAAATAGATCAGCAACGGGATTTATGAAGGTCTAGATGATCGTGTGGTTAATAATGCTACAGTAGAGGAAAGATGGCACATCCTATAATATTCTTTTCTTCTTATTTTAAGGGAGTACACTACATGTGCCCTCAATCTCCACCAATAAGAAAGGAACTGCACAGAGGTGTTGCAAGGACTGGACCACACAGCGGGCCAAACATGACACTGTTGTTGCACACACCTCAGCAGATGTAGTGTTGTGTCCCCACCACTAGCACAGCTCACCTGCCCTCCCTGGATGCCACAAACTACCAGACCTCCACTCTGTCGCAGTCGCCTCTGTTTATATTGGAACCAAGGCAGTTTTGTAAAAAATAGGCATGTGTCTTATGCATGCAAATCCACAAAAGCCAAAGGTGGAGCAGGTATCTATTTTTCTATGTAAAAGAACACCAAGCTTCCAGTTCCACTCCATTCTATACCTTGTTTTTCTCTATTTGGAATTAATGAGTACCAGGTACCAGTTTTGGGATTAGTGTCACAGGAGGGACTTTTGGAGTATGCTAAGGCTAAGGACAAAACAAAATGACATTAGCAATTTACATGTATACATTATACATAAATATATTTGGGATATACATACATATATATATTTTTTTTTCCCCAAGAAAAATCCTCTTTGTTATTGTAATTTCAGAACAGCAGTAAGACTACAGAGCCCAGGGTTTCAAGCACTTCCCTGCTGGGTTAGTGACTTAATTTATTTCTTTAATTTGCTATAACCCCACAAAAAATGATATTCTTTGGAGACTTCAGTAGCCTGAGTTCTGCACATATTATTTGCTATAAGAGATTGATGAGGTAGCAGAGGCAATTTCTAATGGAATCCCTTGGTTTTCATCTCCCCTCTTCCCACCCCACTTTCGAACTCTGTGGCCAATTCAGCATTATGAATCCACTAAGTGTTCCTGGAATGTTTGATGAGGAGAGAAAGGTATAAACCATAGGCTAAAAAATTTAAAACCCTTTCCTCCTACCCTTGCCGTGCGGCTACTAAGTGCAATGCAATAACTGACTAGCTCATCTTCCATAACACATGTAAGTTCACATTTAATTAGAAATCGTCAGTGTTCCAAGACTTGCAATTTGTGGTTTAGAACATTTCAAAGAACCCATTCTTGTTCCATCTCACCCACAGAATATCTAAGCCACTCTATATTGAGAAGTCATCATTACTGCATTTTCTTGATAATGTTACCTTCAGTATGTTTTAGTATTTTTGGTATTAAGACATGCTTTTAAATCATGATACCTGAAAGAAAAGTAAAATGTAGTTCAGAGTATGGATATAAGAGTTGTGTGTGTTCCATGTGAGCTTTTGAAGGGACAGGTAAAGATCAATCCACTACTGATAATAAATTATAACACTCCCTATATTCATTCCAGAGAACACTTCTGAGGCTAAGTGCCTGGAAATGGCATGGATTCCCCACCTATCCATAGCTCTGCTAGTTCTGTAAACTAAGTGCAGGTAAGGTGATAAAAGCCAAGAGAATTTTGAGAAAAGCAGTATTTTTCACAATAGCTGCAGGACTGCCACAAAAGAAAATTTAGAAATTCAAAACCTTCTCTCCCATATCATAGCAAATTTAAAAGGCTACTGTGGCATAATAGTAGAAATGTAAATTGGACCCTAGAAATGTTTCTTGGGTGGAAAAATGTTTACTACATGATATTCAGTGAAAAAGAAAAATACAAAACTGGATGGTATAAATGCAAATTTGGAAAAGAACAGAAACAAAGATAAAACTACTGTGTGTGTGTGTGAATGCATGTGTGATGTATGTGTGTGTGTGTGTGTGTGTGTGTGTGTGTGTGTGTGTGTTTGAAAAGAAAATGGAAGTAGTTAGACCAAAATATCAACAATGGGTGGTAAGATGACCCATGGTTATATCTTAATATTAATTTTAATTTTTTTTGGTATTTACTATACAATAGAAAATATATACTATATTAACCAAAAAGCTAGTTGGGCCAAGGTACAGATAGAATTCCTCTTAAGCAAGAAATTTACCTTTGATTGGGAATCCTCTTTAACAGGTATGCTTGGTAAGGAAGGTTAAATCAGTTAGGATATGACAATAGTAATTCAGTGATTTAAGGTACATAGAAGTTTGTTTCTTGCTCACACGACAACCTAAGGTGTATCTGTTCAGAGCATGGCTACCTTCCACTTGATTATTTGTAAACCCAGGCTGAGGTCAGCTCTTCTATCCTCAAGATGTGGCTAGATTAAGGGAAATGGGACTTTGGAAACCAAGGGATGTAATTCCACGCAAATAAAATTCACTCATCCTCCAGTGACAGTCTCAGAAAATTCTTTTTTTCAAGATATCATAAGGACCCCACCCCCAGCACTCACTGGGGGAAAAGATACCCCACTTCCACTGATAACACAACTAATGAAATTGAAGCAGCAATTTAAAAACTCCCCAAAAAACAAAAGTCCTTGCCTGGATGGTTTCACATTGCAAACTGTACCAAACATTCAAAGACGAATTAACACCTACGCTTCTCAAATTATTCCAAAAAATTCCAGAGGAGGGAGGACTCCCAAGTTCATTTTATGAGGCCAGCATTATCCTAATACCAAAACCAGATAAAGATACTACAAAGAAAGAAAATTATAGGCCAATATCCCTAATGAACATAGATTCTAAAATCTTCAACAAAATATTAGCAAATCGAATCCAGCAGTACATTACAAAGATCATACACAATGATCAAATAGGATTTATTCCAGGATGCAAAGTTGATATAATATCTACAAAACAATAACGTGATAACACCACACAAACAAAATGAAGGATTAAAAAAGTCACACGATCCTATCAATAGATGCAGAAAAAGCATTTGATGAAATCAAGCACCCACTTATGATAAGAACTTCTAGTGATCTGGAAATAGAATGAACATACCTCAACATAATAAAAGCCATATGCATCAAACTCACAGCCAACATCATACTCAAAGGAGAAAAACTAAAAGTATTTCCCTTAGGATCAGGAACAAGACAGGGATGTCTGCTTTCACCACTCTATTCAACATAGTACTGGAAGTCCCAGTGTCAGCGCTCAGACAAGAAGAAATAAAAGGCATCCACATTGGAAAGGGAGAAGTGAAACTGTCATAATTTGCTTATTACATGATAGTGTATGTAGAGAACCCTAAAGACTCCACCAAAAACTACTAGAACTGATAAATGAATTCAGTAAAATAGCAGGATACAAAATAAATATCCAGACATCAGTGGCACTTTTATACACCAATAATGAACAATCAGAAAGAAAGGAAAACAAAGAAAACAATCCCATTTACAATTGCACAAGAAAGTATACCTAGGAATAAATTTAACTAAGGGTGTAAAAGACCTGTACTCAGAAGATTATAAGACATCGGACTTCCGGTCAAGATGGCGGCGTAGGTAAACGCGGTATCGCGTCCTCCCACAACCACATCAAAGTTACAACTAAACTACAGAACAACCATCATTCAAAACCGCCTGAAATCAAGCTGAATGGAAGTCCTACAACTACGGAATTAAAGAAGAAGCACCATCGAGACTGGTAGGAGGGCGGAGGCATGACGGGCTGGTCCCACACCCACGTGTGGTGGATAAAAATTAGGGGGACATCTCCGCTGGGAAGGTCCTCTCTGAGGACTGAGGGGTCCCCGTCCCACACCAGGCACCCAGCTCAGGGTTCCAGTGCCAGGAAGAGAAGTCCCCATAACTTCTGGCTGGAAAAACCAGCGGGAACTGAGGCTGAGGCGGCTGGAGCCCCCGGCAGCTCCTCTTAAAGGGCCAGCGCACGGACTTACTCGGACTCCCACCCTCCAGGCTCCAGTGTGCGGGAAGGAGCCTGAAAGGCACCAGAGTCATATGGGGAAGAACTGAGCTGTTTGGCATTGGAGTGAGGGCTGGAGAAGCAGCTTTCTCCTGGACAGACGTGCTATCAGAGGCTTTTGTTCCTTTGGTGAGCCCTTCCCTGGGCCAGACGCCGCCATATCTGGGATTCCAGCAACATGGCTCACACTGTTGGCCCTGCCCTGGTGATGCCCTGAGGCCCCGCCCCACGCAACTTCCAGGCCCACCCAAGCTGTTGCCAGTTGCTTTACCATAGGATTGGCCTGTCTTGGAGCCTGCTTCAGCGTTTCCTAAATTCTTTCAAACAAGCAGCATCTGGTCTCAGCTAGCCCTATACCTCTCTCTAAGTAATACATAGAAACAAACACAGGGAGGCAGCCAAAATGAGGAGACAAAGAAACAGGTCCCAAATGAAAGAACAGAACAAAACTCCAGGAAAAGAACTAAGTGAAATAGAGTTAAGCAGCCTAACAGACGCTGAGTTCAAAATACTGCTTATAAGGATGCTCAATGGACTTAGTGAGAACCTCAGTGAACTTAGAGAGGGCCCCAAGAGCATAAAAAAGGACCAGTAAGAAATGAAGGAGGCACTAACTGAAATAAAGAATAATTTACACAGATTCAATAGTAGAGTAGGTAAATCCAAGAAGCAAACCATCAATTTGGAATATAAGGAAGCAAAAAACACCCAATCAGAACAGCAAAAAGAAAAAAGAATTAAAAAAAATGAGGATAGTATAAGGAGCCTCTGAGACAACTTCAAGCGTGCCAACATTCGCATCTTGGGGGTGCCAGAAGGAGAAGAGAGAGAACAAGAAATCGAAAACCTATTTGAAACAATAATGGCAGAAAACTTCCCTAACTTGGTGAAGGAAACAGACATACAAGTCCAGGAAGCACAGAGAGTCCCAAACAAAATGAACCCCAAGAGGCTCACACCAAGACACATCATCATCAAAATGCAAAAGGTTCAAGACAAAGAGAGAATCTTAAAAGCAGCAAGAGAAAAGAAGTTAGTTACCTACAAGGGAGTTCCCATCAGACTGTCAGCTGATTTCTCAAAAGAAACTTTGCAGGCCAGAAGGGAGTGGCAAGAAATGTTCAGAGTGATGAAAAGCAAGAACCTACAACCAAGATTACTCTATCCTGCAAAGCTGTCATTTAGAATCGATGGCCATATAAAGAGTTTCCCAGACAAGGAAAAGCTAAAGGAGTTCATCACCACCAAACCATTATTGTATGAAATGCTGAAGGGTCTTCTTGAAGAAAAAGATAAAAAAATATGAACAAACAAAATGGCAATAAATTCATATCTATCAACAATTGAATCTACAAACAAAATGAACAAGCAGAACAGAAACATTCTCATAGATACAGACAACTTTTGTTGGGTACCAGATGGGTGGGGGCTGGGGGGAGGAGTGAAAAAGGTGACAGGATTAAGAAGTACAAATTGGTTGTTAGACTGACAAACCTCAAAGGGAAGGGGGGTTGGGGGGTGGGAAGAAATAAACCAAAGAACTTATATGTATATATGCATAACTAATGGACACAGACAACAGTGTGGGGAAAAGCAGGAGGGGGGCAGGAATGGGGAGGAGGGGAGTAATGGGGGAAAAATGAGGAACATCTGTAATACATTCAACAATAAAGATAAGTTAAAAAAATAAAAATAAAAAAATAAATAGACCTCTCTGTAAGTTATTTTCACAGCCAAAGTATTGGAAGACCTCACTGTCATCTAAGCAGATAGCAAAGTCTGAGTGTTCTTGGAGGTGTAATTGACCCCCCTGGAAATATGAGAACACGTCAGTTGAGCCTTGAAGAATGGGAATGTTTGTTCACCAGCTGACCAGATTCATTACATCTCCACCTCCATGGACACTGGAAAGTTGATTCATTTCATTTAACTTCATTTTGTTGTTTCTACTTTGAGCTATGTGGTGAGGTGCTATTTGTACAGCAACCTTTGGCTTGTCTAAAGTCCCAGGCTCTGACGATGTTCTAATAAATGCTAAATAGTCACAAGAAAAAAAAAGAAGATTATAAGACATCAAATAAAGAAATCGAAGTTACAAATAATTAGAAGCATATACTGTGTTTATGGATAGTAAGAATTAATATCATTAAAATGTCCATAGTACCCAAAGCATTCTATAAAGTCAATATAATTCCTATCAAGATACCAATGGTGTATTTCACAGAACAAGAAGAAAGTTTCCAAAAATTTATATGAACCGTAAAAGACCCCAAATTGCCACACCAGTCTTGAGAAAGAAGATCAAAGTTGGAGGTATCAGGCTACTGATATCAAACTACACTACAAGGCTATAGTAATCAAAACAGCATGGTACTGAAATAAAAACAGACATATAGATCCATAGAACAGAATAGATAGCCCAGAAATAAACCCACACCTTAATGGTCATTTAATATTTAACAAAAGAGGCAGGAACATACAATGGGGTAAAGATAATCTATTAAATAAATGTTACTGGGAAAAATGGACAGACACATGCAAAAAAAATAAAAATAAAACTAGACCACCTTCTTACACTATACACAAGAATAAATGCAAAATGGATTAAGTCTAACTTAAATGTTAGATTTGAAACCATAAAAATCCTAGAAGAAAACAGAGGCAGTAAAATCTCAGACATTTCTCATAGCAATATTTTTTTCTGATAGATCTCAGGCAAGAAAAACAAAAGAAAAAACAAAAAACAAATGGGACTATATCAAACTAAAAAGTTTTTACACAGCAAAGGAAACCATCAACAAAATGAAAAGATAACCCACTGAATGGGAGAACATACTTGCCAATGATACATCTGATAAGGGCTTAATATCCAAAATTTATAAAGAACGTATAAAACTCAACACCAAAGCAACAATCTAATTTTAAAATGGGTGAAGGACTTGAATAGACACTCCTCTGAAGAGGATACACAGATGGTCAATAAACATATGAAAAGATGCACAAAGTCACTAATTATCAGGGAAATGCAAGTTAAACCACAATGAGCTATCACCTCACACCTGTC
The DNA here is from genome assembly GCA_030848825.1 of Tadarida brasiliensis. Taxonomy (NCBI): domain Eukaryota; kingdom Metazoa; phylum Chordata; class Mammalia; order Chiroptera; family Molossidae; genus Tadarida; species Tadarida brasiliensis. Next base: position 80,764,310 of record CM061264.1, read on the forward strand.
AGAATGGCTATCATCAATAAATCAACAAATAGCAAATGCTGGTGAGGATGTGGAGAAAGGGGAACCCTCATGCACTGTTGGAGGAATGCAGATTGGTGCAGCCACTGTGGAAAGCAGTATGGAGTTATCTCAAAAAATGAAAAATGGAACTGACTTATAACCCAGCGATTCCACTTTTGGGAATATATCCAAAGGAACACAAAACTCTAATTTGAAAGAATATATGCACCCCTTTGTTCATTGCAGTATTATTTACAATAGTCAAGATTTAGAAGCTGCCCAAGTGTCCATCAGTAGATGAGTAGATAAAAAAAGCAGTGGTACATTTACACAATGGAATACTATTCAGCTATAAAACAGAAGGTAATCTTACATTTTGAGACAGCATGGATGGACCTAGAGCATATAATGCTAAGTGAAATAAGCTAGTTAGTGAAAGACAAGTACCATATAATTACACTTATATGTGGAGTACAATGAACAAAATAAACTAACAAACAAAATAAAAACAGACTCATAGATACAGAGAACATATTGACAGCTGTCAGAGGGGAAGGGGGTTGGGAGGTTAGGTGAAATAAGTGGAAGAATTAACCAAAATAAAAACATCAACTCATAAACACAGACAACAGTATGGTGATTACCAGAAGGAAAGGGGGTGGGGGAGGTAGAAAAAGGTATAGGAGGGATAAATGGTGACATGAGAAGACTTGACTTGAGGTGGTGAACATACAGTACAATATACAGATGATGTATTATATAATTGTACACCTGAAACCTATATAATTTTATTAACCCATGTCACCCTATAAATTTAATAAAAATTATATATATATCTATAAAACTCTAGAGAAGAAAATTTATATTTTACTTTTTATGACATTTATTTGTTTTATGCTTAGTCCCTTCATCCCTCCAGGTTGGAGGGGAATACCACATGTTATTCATATTTATGGTAGATTTGCACTATGTCAAGTTAGCTTAGTTGGAACTAGATCCCTAGATCTCCTGTAAGGTTTCCATTTCGGGTGAGCCTTCAGGGAAGGTAGTGTGAGATTTAGAGCCAGAAGTGTGTAAGCAACCATTAATCTCTGAAGGTCAGTGTAGGACACCAGAGGCTACAGCAGCTCATAGGCGTTGCATGATTTCTGGCTCATGTTGTAGTGGGAGTGCAGCTGAGCCCACAGGTTCTTCCAGGTTCCCTCCATCACTTCTCCAAGTCCAGGGCCAGGCACTTTTGCTGCTCTATGGCAAAGACACCAGGTTCCTCTGCAGGTTATACATGTCATCGATTTTGTGAGTTCCAGATTGTCTTTGCAAGTTCCAGTTTGACCTCATTTTCCCCTGACTCACATCCAACTTTTCTTCCCAATTTCTGGCCCTGATGACCGGCCATGATTTCAGGCCCAGAGGCAACAGTTTTCCATAGACCTCTTCACTAGCACCTACAATTGGGTAAGTGCTGATCAAGCCCTACCTTACACAGTATTATACCCTTGTTTCGATACTTGGCCCTCAGCAGGTGTTCATTCAAAAAATACACTTGCCCTTATAGACAATCAGCACTAGCCTCTCTGGTAGCAAAATAAGGACAGGTATAAATTGGAATTAACAAAGACGTTAAGGTTTGGTTTTATAGCCATCAGAACTAGAGGTCACTTTAGATATTATCATAGACAAGATGACTTTAGGGAAGATAAATATGTATAAAATAGTGTCTGCACATTTTTCTCAGGGGAGGGAGTGGGTGTATAGCATTTAACAGTTTCCAAAAGAACCAGTGTTCTAGGCACACTACGTTACATATGTGGACATTGAAGCTGGAGAACTCTACACATGGACGATAATAGAACTCAGACCAAAACCAAGTCTTTTGATCTTAAGTTTTGTTTTCCCTCTACTCTAGCATAAAAAAGAACATAAAAGAAAAATTTTAATGATATAAATGCTGCAGCACAAGAGAAACAATGAAAGAGACAATACTTCTGAGCCCTCTGCTGCATCAACCTCACTAATCCTTGTGTGTGACCACCGACAACTGTCAGTCATCTGTCTCTCTAGCCTGTGCAGGCAGGTGGGCACAAAGAAGAATGTAAAGAACAGACGAATATCAAGGGGCTCTTCGGAGTACATTCAAAGGCTTCCAAAGTTTCATGTCTGCCTTAGAAATGTCTGTCAAATGGTATGGTTCTCTAAAATATTTCCCCAACTCAAACTTCCCACAATAAATAAATGTTTTGTTATTTCTCCAGTATCTTGACCCTACTCTTTAGCCTTTTCTATAGGCCTCTTCAAAGCCCCCATCCCCATGCATGAAGTATTAGTACCATTGTACATAGGACTGAAGGAAATAAATGCCTTTGACTTTTTCTGTTTAGAAAAGAAAAATTAAGAAACACAAGAAAAGATGTGACTGAAAAGAAAATGGAGAATAAATGGTGAAGACTGGGAATTTCTTAGCTAGATTATCTAGAAAGTAGTCCACAAAAGGTTTATTGGGGGAGTTCTTGCAAAACGAGTACCTATAAGAAAGCGAAGGGAGTGGAACTGGGCAGAGGAAAATGTTGGACCATGATGCTGCTGTGTGCGAGGTTTCAGTTGATGGCACAGGGAGCTCTGGAGCTGGCATGGCCCTTCAGCACTGTCCAGAATTGAGGTAAAAAGTCAGGCTGTTTGTCCCCATGTCAACTAGTCATTGGATGCAGGCATAATCTTGAGGAAGGCAACTCCTGTAAGCCAATGGTATCCAGGCAGGGACTGCTATGATCTATCAGTCACCAACACTCCTGGTAGCTGGAGGAATGAGTACTCAGTCTTGAAGGAGAGTGGGCAGCTTGCCACAGTATCCACGACAATCACTGCGTGTGCCACTTAGACGAACTTGCTTTATAGAATAAGCCTATTCCATCTGGGAGCAGCACCTTCAGAATTCTGGATGGCCTTGTGTGATGAAGAAACTCATAAAAGAAAGGTTAGTGAGATGAACTACAGCCACCACTGCTGCACCTACACTTCCATGTCACCCAGAAAGCTCCTTTTTTACCACCTAGAGTCTATCCCCCGCTACCATAACTGCTAAGGTAGCTCTCTAAGTCCTCGTCTTTAAGTGTGGGTTGTCGCTATCTTCAAGCCTCAAGCCATCCCAGCAGCATTTCATGGGTCTTTGCAGGAGTGCTAAATCTGCTGTCACAGAAGGTGCTTCCCTATTAACAAACTCTCCCACGGTTAATTTTATGTTCTAACTCTGTGATCTGTACCACTCAGGATTCAGTTCTAGACACTCTTCCAGCTCTTGCCAGTGTGTATTGACCGGATTCTATGACTCCTTTCAGAGTGTGGTTCTTTCCTTTCTTACCAAGCCTGGATCTTCCAAGCATCTTATATAGTGTCTGGGCCCTAATTTCTGGTCTAGTGGCCAGGAAAAGAGAGGAGGAGGAGAGTCTAACATGATGGAAAGCTGTCCTGCGAGGTAGAAGTGTCTTCACTGTCCTCAAGGAAGAAGAGAGCATTGGTGGTTAATAGGGAGGAGTGGGCTACTTCTGCAGGCCCTGAGCTTTTGTGAGTATCTGGGATTTTAATATTGTTTAGCTCATGGTTTAGATACTTCAGGGTTAGTACCTTTTCCCAACAAGGGCCCTAAACCTAGGAAAGCAGATTTTCTAGAGTTGAGAATTGAACCTTTTCTGGAGTTTTGTTATCCTTATCATTAAGTCTTGGGACTGCTCTTTGGCCTGTTCTACCCTCTGGCTATAGGAGACAAGAGTCTCTTTCTGTGCTACCAGAAGACCCTCTGACTTTCACACTTCACCTTTAATTGGTGATTAATCACTCTCAGCCTTTCATTGTCTTTCTCCAATGCAAAAACTGCACTCAGCAACAGCCATTTGATTTCTTTGTCTTTATAATACTGCTACTTCAGCCTGTCAAATGCCTGAGATATTGCACCTGCCAGTGCATTCCCTTCCATTAATATCCCATACCAATTTACCACCAGGAAAATTTTAACAGCAGCCACATGCCAGGGGCTGTGAGCACTCCACCTACCACCAGTGATGGGGTCTTCATACCAGCCAGCCCACACACAATCTAGCTCCAAAATTCCATTTAGAATCTGCTCCCTCTGAACACTCCTGATACCAACTGTCTTAGGTCAGCTTCCTTGAAAAGTGACAATGAGATGAAGTTTTTCATTGCAGAAAGATAAGCAAGAAAATTTGGTGGCCATGAAAAATGTGCCACTCAAATCCACCCACAAGACAACTCATTACAATTAAAGAGGTTGACTGAGAGCCTGTCTAGAGGCTATACTTTCAGGTTTTTTGTTTACCCAATGGCTTGCCACAGAAGAGGTACTAGATGCAGGACATGTCTGCCCAACTCAGGACCCCTTCCATGAGCAATCATTGCTCTGGGACTCCTCATCAGCCTGGCTAAGATTTTTTCTGTTACAGTGCAGTTTGAGGCTTTTCTGATTCAATATTACTTCCTTCCCTCTCCCTTTCATTGCTGTCAGAACTGCAGCAGAGTCTGCAGGCTCTCCTGTTCACGCCTGCTTTCTATGCCCTTTATTTTTCACAACCATTTCCCCCAATAAATACTTGCATGTCTAATTCTTGTTTGGCCTCTGCTTCTTGGAAGACCAGAACTGACACTGGAATGCTCTCAGGAACAGCTCCTATCAGGGATTCAAGAAGGAGCAGGTTAGAAGTACTCAGACACAGTTGTAGGAAACAGATTGTCTGATCTCACAGGGAGTTCTGGACCTGAGAAGGCCCTTTGGAGTTGTTTCAAATTGAGGCAAGAGGGACAAACATTTATACTCTGCATCCATCAGTCATTGGATAAAGACTGCCACAGGGTGGGACACAGTCTTAGGTAAGAATCAATTTCCATTGGCTGGGAGAGATTCCCAGGGAAAGACTCAGCTGTGAGTCATTAGCAGCAGACACTTGTGGGAATCAGTGCCTTGATCCCCACGGGGACAATCTGGGGAGCATATAACATCCACTTCAAACAGGAAGACTATTGTTATGATTAAAGGACAATGTTAATAATTTCTGCCTTCTTTATAAAGGGAGGACATCACATTTTATAAAACTTTGTGGATGAGAAGAGAAGATTTCTGAGATGAGAGTAAAGGTGGCTGAAGAGAATCCCATCAGGAGAGTGACCGACCATGAGCAAGAGATATACCGTGTGTTGATGAAGTGTGCTTTGTTTGATTTCTTTCTGATGTTCTGTGTTTCTGCTCCACATTGGGAAGATGTTTCTTCCTCTTCTCCTTATATAGAGAACAGGAATGATAATGTCAATTATTCAGCCATGCTAAAGTCAGCCACAAAGTCAGGCTAAAGAGAGTTGGTACTTTTCTTAGTGCCTACAAAGTGTTTTCTCAAAACAAATAGAAATAACAATAACTATAACTACAACTGAGTGTCCCCTAAGAAATAGGCAGGAACTTATATGGTGTTTGCCACATTAAATTATCCCAGACAACCCTATAAAGTAGGTATTATTATCTCCATTTAGTGGTTGGGCCAACTGCTAGTTGGAACGTTGATAGTTTTCCCCAATGTTACACAGCCAAGAATTCACAAACCTGGGGTCAAACCCTGTTCACCCTGGCACCAAAAGCAATTTTCTTTACATTCTCCTATGCTTTCAAATCCATGTGGAAATCAAACTTCCAATCGTAAATGCTTTTATTCTCCACCATACCCTTCACTTTAAAGGAAAGGGAAAAGTCAAAGACTCAGAGCCCCTGGTCTGTAATGATCAAATCCATTGATAACGGTGATCAGGAGATAATTGCACAGGTGTTTGGTAGCAGCAGAGGCAGATTTCATCTAAAGACTGAAGAGTTATTCTGTGAAATATTTGCTCTCGCCAGTGTGCATTTATTCAACTGCTTTTGTCCCACAGTATCTCTATTCTCCCATCTGATTATTTCCCCCTTGTTTGGCAATCCTCAACATAAGGGCTGCTGCGTGCATGTCCACACACACACACACACACACACACACATACACACACACACAGATTCTCCTGCTTTTCAATTACCAGGATGCAGCAGGCTACCAGAGTCTTTCATTCTCTCTCTATATTCAACCTTTTGATGTGTTGCCTGTACCATTCTTTCCTCATGAGCTAACAAGTCTGTCTGTGAAGAGGGTTTCATGAGAAGCCAATTATAGAAAGGATGTGAAGGTAATCAGAACAGTGTAGCCTGCTGGGAGACTGTCACTTACAGAATTAAAGGCAATGCAATCATTGCCAAAGGGTTTAGTTTGGACAGAAGCTGTAACCTTCCAGCCATACGTCCAGTCATCTGAATTTGATGGGTTGTTTTGTGTGCTTTAGGTTTTTAAATTTTTTCTGTTTTTTAAGGAACCAGTGCTCATATTTTAGAATGCCTAATAGTAATGGTAATCTCTTTGCTATAAAATATGAATGAAGGTAGCCTGTTCATAAAATGCAACACTGTGAAAAGAACCCAACAAGCATGTGAATGTGTATATGTAAATGAATGATGGTTGTAAATAGAATTTCAACATGCAAATGAAGGAAACAGCAGAAGATTGTGCCACTCTGTGTGTAAAATCCAGGGGTGATGGCATACTACTGTGGTAAATTTAAGTGTTCCCAAATTAGAATATGTAACATGTAAGCTTACAATAAACCAGCTAAGTCTTTATGATAGTATGTACTGTCCTCAAAGGTATATAACCAGAGCAGCCATGTTATTCCATAAATTGGCAGAAAATGGCAGAACAAGGTGGAAAAGAGCCTTCTTTACTTTCATGACCCAATTTGTCCACAGTGAGAAATCCTGATTTGTCTTAATTTACTTAAATCTCAAGAGGAACACTGATCTGATTTTTCTTAAGGAACAAAAAAGGGACAGAAAGAGAAATAGAGAGGGCTTGAAAAAGGATGACCCTGTCTACTTGCCACCCACCAACCCCACAAATGATGGCTTCATCCAACCGACAACTCCCAATTCACTCCTGACAGTGTCCCTAAATGACCTGAGCAACTGATGCTGGATTGTGTCTGCAACAATTTCCACCAGTTATTAAGGAGTACAGACAGGCTTTGACACATTTGAGTATGTTTTCTGACCATATTAAACACAAACAGAAGAGTTGTGTGTTTAACCAACATAAGCAGATGTCAAGAAGTGCAAAAATATGCCTCTTTTAAAGTCAATATGTCTGTGTATTTGTGCTGACATATGCCCAGAACATGTGTATTTTGAGTGGTAAGCATGAGGAGTAATAAGTAAAAAAAACAACAATGCTCTTCCCTTTTAAAAAAAATGACTGTTGTAATTTCAGTACGTTTAAAGTATTTTTAAAAAAGGAAATTCCATGGACGGAAACCCATCCTAGTTATTTTCTTTCTTTTTTTTTTTAATATAAAGTATTTTAATATTACAACATTTGATGTCCATTCAGGAGGATGGAAGATTGGCAGGCTAATATGGGTACTGAAGTGAGAAATCTGAGAGAACAAAAAGATGTAGGCAGAGTGTGGATCTAAATCATATGGATTTATTATTTCCCTGAAATGTAATGTCAACTTCCTCTGATATGAAAATGAGCTTATCCAAGAAATATCCTTCATGGGTGGAACAGAAATGTAGAAATAAGTTAAACCTGAAAAACAACTTTAAAACAAGAAGATATTTAGGAATCTTGAAGGGAGCTGATATAAAGTAGATAATTCCAGATATTATGGTAATGACGTCATGAGGATGAGGAGAGGACCTCCTCATTAAAAGGCAGAACTGAACTTATCAATGGACTAGGGAAATATTCTTCAGGCAACCTGAGCAAAGGATGATACCAGGAACCAATATTTAAATGGTTCCTTTGTGCCAGCCACTATGCTAAGCACTCCCCCAATGTATTATTTAAACCACATAACAGCTCCATGAGGTAGGAACGATCGTTCACATTTTACCAATGGAAAATCTAGTGTGATGTAGTTTAAATGTTTTTCTGAGGATAACATCACACAACTGGCATTCAAACCAAGTTCTGTCTGACTTCTAGGAACTGGAACCCAAGAGAGCTTCAGGAGTAGTAAACACACCTGCGCCAGGTTGGTGGCAGATGACCTAGTGGAATCTTTGGGGTTGGTAATAGCATTTCCTAACTAGTAAAAGAGATTAGGAAGCAGATTCTCAACAGGCCTAGCAACTCTTCAGACCTTCTGGTGCTGTGAACCAAAAACTACTGCAGACAGTCTGAGGAACTTGTCCTTAAGGGAAGATTAGAGAGGGTAGAGACCTCAAATGATTCTGAGAGACTTCTGTAGGTCTTTCGCAGCCATACAGATGAACTACTCAGAACTCCTTTGAGGAGAGAACCTTCTATGAGGAGCAGAATGAGATGCTCACCTCCAGTGCCACACCTTCAGGATCTGCTCTCAGAGAGGCCACATTCTTCCAGGAATATTGGAGCCAATATATAAGCAGGTCATGAGTTTTAGGTTCAGACCATTTCTGCCCATTCAGAACTCCTCTAATAGGGAGTCATTACTCTCTGGCTCCTCATCAGTTTGGCCAGGAACTTATCAGAGCTGCACTGCAGTCTGAGCCTCTTTCTACTCAACTTTCCATCATTTTCTTGCTCTTTTAAGAGGTGTGAGCCCTCTGCATCCTGGTCTGAAGCTCTTCTTGCCTTTTTCTGTTTACTCTGCCATTAACCTTCACAGGTGGTCCTCCCTAAAAATCTCTTGCACTTTTAATTCAGACTTGGATACTGCTTCCCAGAAGGTCCAAAATGACTGAGCCAGCACTAGGTGTGGCTCGAAAGAATCAATAATAAAATGGGATTTGGACCAGAAGGACCTCATTTCATGTGGTAGGTATGGCACAGATAATCTCATGAGTCCAAAGTGGTGTCCCAATTCATGAATAATACAGCTGTGGCGACCTGAGAAAATGGTCCAGTGGAGGGACATACCATTGCCAAGGAGGATTCAGGCATTTGAAAGCTGTGGAATGAATAGTTGATATAAGAACAGTGGAGTTGGCTGGCTATTACCAAGCTGCGTTGAGTTGCAGTGCAGAGAGATAATAAGAATAGGAGGGCCAATAACTAACAGTTAAAGACTAAGTATAAGAGCTAGACGACATCATAATGAGCTAGCAAAGAGGTCCTTATCTTCTGGACTAGGGAGCAGAGAGAGCTGAGTTGCATCCACAGTAGTTACTTGTTAGAGACTTTAGCAAGTCTGTTATGCTAAGGTTAGAGTCCTGGCTGGGAAAGCAGTACCCCTGGAACATGAGATAGGGCTAAGTAGATGCCTTGGTGATTGTGGCTCTGTAGACTTACTTGTACTTCCAGGATCTACAAAGGTGTCCCACCCCTCCCTATTAAGTGTTAGCACTTTCAGTATGGAAGAAGACACTGCAAAGGTCTCTCCCCTATGAAGCAACAGGTGCCCCCCAAGACCCGTCCCCTCCTCTTCTGGCTGCCACACTGATCATTAAATTTGTTAAATCCCATTACGGTTTATAACCCTGCTGGGGATGGCTTAGATTGATAAGGGATAAAGAGATTCCATATCACAGAAGCCAAAAGAATCAGCAGAAGCCATTGTTGAATTTTATAACTACCTGATCAAAAGAACCATAATGTAAGACTGGAGAAGCAAGAATTTATTGACTTAAGAGCACATTCTTGGGACACAGAACACAATACTCTGGCAAGGGACCGATGGCTCTTAGAAGCCTGAAAAAAAGTAGTATTTGCCCATGTTGGGCAAAGATGAAATGTCTGAGTTGCCATAGCAGATAGCACAGGAAGGAATAAGGCTGAAGGGGTGGGCATTCTGGAGTGGATATATCATGTAAGATCAAAAGACCCAGCAGAGCCATATGCTTGCCAGGAGAGCCCAGAGGACACACCATCCACCAAGGACATCAGGAGTGTGCTGATGAGGACCATCAGTATTACTAAGAAGTTTAGTGGTGACTCTTCCCTGCAGGTCAGGGCTGAAGTGATCACAGTGCTTGGCATGTTGATAGCAATGGAAAAACTAGTCTCATGAGAGCTATGGAAGAGCTGCTCCCCGAATGTGTGTGTAGGAGGTGGATCTGAGTGGGGCCCAGATGGGCTGTTCCTGAAAACCTGTGGTGAGGAGTAGTCAGTGTGGACTGGTTCCAGTTGCTGCACCTTCAGGACCTACCTTAGCGTTCACATCGAGGCAGAGCTCTCCCCAGCAGCCTCTAGCCTATGACTGAGCACGATGGCATGGGGATGAAGGGAGGACTAGCAGAGGCAGCCATTTCTGCCTAGTGCAGGACTCTTGAACATGCACTCTCGGCTCCAGGGTCCCTACTGGACAGGTTGAGGCATTTTGGAGTTGACTACAATCTGAGGCTCTTTCTATGTAATCTTCCTTCCTCTCCCCTCTCTGTTCCCAGATGCCATTATCTGATCATGGGCTAAGAGCTTGCTCTTATTCCTATTCTCTCTGCCCTTTATAGTCCATAGTCATTTCTCTCAATAAATCTCTTAAATTTCTAATTCTTTCTGTCTTTCCCCCAGAGGACATAAAAGTCTTATGGAAAAGGGAGTCAGGGACTATCATGTGAGATAGGTGAGCGCAGAGCCAGGGGTATTTCAATGCAGAGCAAAGACTAATTCACAGTCTCTGCACTGAGATTTCTGAGACCTTTGTACCTGTCTCAGTGCCCATTGTTTTTGTTTCTTGCTGCTTGATTTGGGTGGTTTTACTTGCAGTAAAAATTGTAAAAAATTGAAAGGAGTTGCCATCCTAGTTTCAAAGACAGAGGGGAAGTTAGAAGCCATGTTGTGTTTTTCAGAGTCTGGGCAGAGAATAATCCAGCAAGACAAAGTTGTTGGTGGCAGAGGGAGTGATAAGCAGGATAATTAGCCACAGGTCAGAGGGAAGGAATGGAAATTTATTAACAGCAAGCTGTGGCAAGGCTGTGCACCTGCCGGTTGAGATGGATTTAAAACATTAAGTTTCCAAACTCTCTTTCATTTTCCCTATGCAAAGTGATCTTGACCACAAGGCCCTTTGTTTGGCATTTTGGAAGTTTATGAATACAACCTTCCCTCCTTCAGTAAGGCCACAGAAAAAGGGAACTCCTAGCCACAAGGAAAACATGAGAACCAGAGCTATGTTCAAAACCAACCCGGCATAGGATAAGGGGATAGGCCATTTTTCTAAGGTGGTAATACAGTTCCAGAAATACTGATTACTATAGTGACAGAAACAGCTAACCAGAAATGAAAACTCACTACCGACAATGACTATGCCTCACTCAGACCAAGACATGGGCACTTTTTAACAATGTATATGCAGCCAGATGTGAAGGGGTTGGGGAAAAGCCCCTCATGGTCACAGACAACAGTATGGTGATTACCAGAGGGAAAGGGGGAAGGGGAGGTGGAGAGGGTAAAGGGGGTCAAATATATGGTGATGGAAGGAGACTTGACTTTGGATTGTGAACACACAATATAGAATACAAACGATCTATTATAGAATTGTACACTCAAAACCTATATGATTTTATTAACAAATGTCACCCCAATAAATTAAATAAAAATTATATTAAAAAAAGGCTAAATGTATAACTTCCTGATATGGTCTACAATCCCAAACACAGGATGTCCACTAATGAACAGAATATACTCAGATAATAGCATACATATGAAATAAAAAGAAAAATGATCTAATTTTTTACTGTTGCTATATTTTTTATTAAGATTTTATTAAGATTTCTGTTAGATTTTTCATACATTGAGGATCTTAATGTGACAAACTATGTCTGCCTGTGTTTTATTATCTTAATTGGATCTGATTTCAACATCCAGGCTTTTAAGAGCTGGTCTTGCTTCATTATGCCCAGGTAAGTTACTTAACTTGTGAGTCTATTTGCTTATCTGTGAATTAATACTTGCCATCTGTGTCTTATAGTGCTATTTGTAAGACAAAGAGAAAATGTATATGAAATTCCTTTTGTACTTCCTTGCATACAGTAGGGGCTAAATAAATAATAACTATATAATTATTTTTTTAACTGTGTTTTTATTGATTTTTAGAGAGACAGGAAGGGAGAGAGAAATAGAAACATCGATGTGAAAAAGAAACATTGATCAGCTGCCTCCTGCAAGCCTCCTACTGGGGATCGAGCCTGCAACCCAGGCATGTACCCTGACTAGGAATCAAACCAGGATGTCTCAGCCATGGGACGACGCTCAATCCACTGAGCCACACCAGCCGGGCGCTCTAGCTATAATTATTAGTAGTAGCAGTGGAGCGGTGTTAATAGCAGTTGTTGTTGTGGTAGCAGTAGAGACCTGGTATCAGGTTTTGAAATATGGCACACTCAGGAACCCTTAGAGGAGACTTAGGAAACACACAAAACTAAGTCACTTTCTTAGGATGACTAATCTTGTTCATCTTATCTGAACCCACCTGAGATAAACTAAGCACAGTCCAGACAAACAGAACCACCAATTATATCTCTTATTAATGATTGTTTTTAAGCCATTAAATTTGGGGGGATTTGTTATGTATCAATTGCTAACAGATACACAGAGCAATGTCATAATAAAATTGATAGACTACAATTTCTGTTGACATTTTCTCATGGATTATTATTTTTTTTTGCAAAATAATTTTATTAATTTTACAAAATATTGTTTATCTTCACCATTCACCTTTTCCCAAGAAATCAAAATAAACAGCTTAATATGTTTCTTTTTCACACCTTTTTTTAAGTTCTTAGAATCACATTTATACTCAACTGATTTATCACATATATGCTTATTTTAATTTTTCCTAAAAGTTTAGTTTAAGGAATCATAGTTTACATATTATCCTTTTCACTAACCTAACAGTACACTGCAACAATAATTCCAAGTCAATAAATGTAGATATAGCTTATTCATTTTAAGGGCCTCACAATATTTTATTACATGAATGTACCCTAGTTATTCAATCATTCCTCTAATCATGACTATTCAGGTTTCTATCAATTTCGTGTCCCTACAAACAATGCTATAATAAACACCCTTCAACTATCTTTGTAAACTTCTTAGCTCTAATCAAAATCTCTATAACGTCTTTTTAAACTTCTAATATCCTTATATACAGGTGCTTTTATTTCTAGGGAGGTGATGAAGATCCAGAGGAGATAGCTAGGTCAATAGTAATAGGTATTTAAAATGATTAAATCTGAATAGTTTGCCTTAAACATGAAGAAATTCACATTACCACCAGTAATATAAGTTATGCCTTTCTCTCCATAAGTCACTGTTGCCACCACCTCCTCCATCTCTAGGTCTTAACCACACTCCTAATTTTACATAACCATGGGGCCCCGATCCTGGCTCCATGAGCATGAAAGACAAACGTTCTCCACTTCCCACACTCTTCTCTCTTGCTGCTGAACTTAAGGCAGGTTCTCTGGCCCCATCAGTTGTTGGTTAAAGCGTGCGTAGCTGCTGTGCTCTGATCTGGCTGTGGCATCCCTTGTGTGTGGTACCACACATTCCAGTTTCTCCATCCTCTGGCATGCTTCAGCAGCTCTCTCTCTAAGGAGGAAAATACCCCTTACCTGCACTTCTCTGGGACTTATAGCGTTTCCAATATCCTAAGGAAGATTTGTGGAGTTATTTGTTTTTCTTTTTATTGCCTCTGTTTTCTTTCTATTTTTCAGAGCCTTCTCTACCTAAAACTCTGGAGCAAATCTGCAGAGCAAAGGGTAAGATTTGAGGACGAGCTGAGAACTATACATAAGTACTATGTACATAAAGTACTTCTTGATTTCACTTGCCACACATTGACTGTATTCTTGAAAATAGGTACCCAGATCATTCTTTTCCTGGAGGCTCCATGGGCTTAACCCACCATTATTAGCCTTCTTGAGATCTGGGATCCCCTTTACAACCACAAAAGGTCATTCCTGTCTTTGGGTGCCAAGGGCAAGTGACTTTTCTTTATTATAAATTTTCAATCTTGACTAAATAATGGTCCTCATGTTAACAATATTTGATCTTGTCCTACAAGTCAGCACACGGCCAATTGCACAGAACCTAAGAGAAATCGAGAGACACCTAAAAGAAAGAAAAAAAGATATACTTAGAATATTTGAATAATCTTTGCTTCTTCATTCAAACATTATTTTTTTCCCCTGGAAGACAGGGTAGAAAGAATGAAGAAGGTGGAATTTCCAAGCAGCACCGGCAGTGATGTGTATATGGGCACAGGCTACGGTCATGTTCTCAGCTCTTTGACATGGGAAGTGACAGAAGATGTGTATAACAGAAGCCAAAATAAGCCTTCTTCTTTTCAATCTGTCTATGACCCTGAATTATTTATTTTTCTCAGAAGAACAATACAGATCAGTGTGACATTACAAGAACCAAAGATTTTACTTTTATGGGAACTTTTCAAAAAGTCATTATGAGTGAGCTGACCCAACTGGGGACACAGGCACACGTTCCCTTCTCTCGGCAGCCTCTTTTCTGTAAGAGAGAGATCACTGTGATATAAAACAAGGTGGTGACTTGCCACGAACCTGGTGGAGTTGACACGCTATCGCCTTGTAGAGATGTGAGTGCCAAAAACCCAGCTGGAATTTTGATGGGTAATAATTATTAAATTTGAATAATTAAGGATATCCATTCTTAGGGATTATTTGACCCAATAATTGTTATCCAGAAAAGTTAAGGATGTATTTTAAATCCACATTTTTATCACCAATGATGAGCCTGTCATTTCCCTCTCATTAGCCAGATTTGCTTACAATCTAATGTTAAACATAACGAAAGTCCTAGAAATCACAGTTCATAACAATACATACTTACAGGGTCTGTGGATTATAAACTGTCAAAATAATTTACTACTTACATATAGAACATCTAGCAACCTGATTTATTTAAAAACAAATATAGCCCAAATGCATAGTATTTCACAGTTCCCACCCTAGCAACTTCACTAGGAGAAAGAAAAAAGATCACTTATTTATTGGCTACATTAAAATGCTGATCACTTTACTTTCTTTATTCCCTTTAATTCTCACAATCACTTTATCATTAGGCTTTAGTGATGAGGAAACTGAAGAATTTAGAAATAAAGTCCCTTGCTCAGTTCACAGAACTGGTCAATGGCAGAGGTGGGGTTTGAACCCAGAACACTCTGAATAAGACAGTAGCCCAAGCTCTCCCCATGCTTCTCCACATGTGGTATCTGTTCCACTAGGAGAACTCACCAGAGTGTCAGGAACAAGGACACCCACAGCATAATTCAATAGATCAAAACAAAACTAAGCCATTTAATAATTTATTTCAAGCTATAAGTAGAGTAGAATTCAGCAGTCACAAGGATTTTTAAAAATAAACTGATGTTTCAATAATATTTCTTACATGGGACAGCTTTTAAAGTTGTGTTTCCCAATTCCCCAGTGATTAAAAAAAATATATACTGCCTTGAGGCAACATTCAAAGGAAAATTGATAAGAAAACCACGCTGGGGCAGAAACAGATAAGTCACTGGGCAGAGGCAGGAGCTGGAGAATTACCAGAAGTGGTATGATGTTGGGGACAGCTGCATCAGCATTCACTTTACTAAACTTATCTATTTCAGCCATCAAACCAGATGGATTAGAGGAAGAATTAAAGTATAAAATTATTTTTTAATTTCACCAAATTCTCTCAAGTAAACGTGACTCAGACTTGTTATATCGTTGTGTTTTTCACAAGGTCAGGGTACACTGAAAGCCTTTGGTGATGGGTCAGAGACCAAGTACTAAGTCTGAGGTGCCAGACTGACAGCATGGAAAACTTTTACGAAAACACCTTAAGTGTGTTCTGTTTGGCACCATGAATTTTGTTAGGAATCAGCCTATGATAAACAACATGTTGATTTAAACTTCGAGACCCTTTAGGGATAATATTTATGTATAAACAGTAAAAATAAACCATAGCCCTGGCCAGTTTGGTTCAGTAGTTAGAGTGTAGGCCCATGGACCTAAGTGTCCTGGGTTTGATTCCTGGTCAAGCACGTATCTGGGTTGCAGGTTTGCCCCCTGGTCCTGGTCAGAGTCATGAGGAAGGCAACTAATCGATGAGTCTCCCTCACATCCATGTTTCTCTCTCTCTCCTTCCCTTCCTCTCTCTCTTCTATTCTATCTAAAAATCAATGGGAAAATATCCTTGGGTGACAATTAACAAAAATAAATAAATGAATACAATAAATAAATAAATGAACCACAGAGGTTTTTTTTAGGATGGCCAAATAGAAATGTTGACAGAAAAAGAAAAGTTCTGTATTTCAAATTCTTTCTTCAGTGTGGATCTATTGGTTGTAAATAGACTGTTTTTCAAATTACCAGTCATGAAGTCAATGTAGGGGCACTAACAGTGTTTTTAAATGAGATAGACTAGAAAATGGTAGAGTACATTGCCCATAGTAAAAGTAAGTATTGTTGTGGTCAAGTTTCACTTCAGTTATATATATGTAAGTTTGCGAGCACTGGGTCACGCTATATTTCTTAGTGTGTGTCACAAAGAAATTTGAAAGTCACTGGTCTATGTGACATCTAAGGTGGCTTCTAGCTCTAAAGCAACATGACTCTGCTTTCATCCAATTTGGTGGCATTCAGATCAACTTTTTGCAGCTGCTGAGTTTCCTAGTGATCGCTCAGGAATAGGGGTTTTTCAGGGATCGAGGTTGCTCAGGGACGGCTCCAAGTGTCTTCCGAGGGGCTGATGTGTCAGAGCTTCAGCACACCAAAACCTGGGCAGCTCCACCTTCTTCTCTGATGGTATATATTTTGCACTGCAAGATGTGCACTGAACAATATAGCTACTGATGGTGTCGGCATGTGCCCAAGAATCTGGAGCCAGGGATCTCCCACTCAGACAGGAAGCAATGGTAAAATGAACTGACGTCCTAGGATGGGCCAAACACATTATGTATTGCATGCATTACCTGTTATACATAGTAGTTCATTTCATTTTCACAATTCTCTTAGTTGATCATTATGTCTCTCCTCCCTCTTTTCAGAGTTGAATAAAATAAGGCTTAGAAAAGTAAATAAATAGCTTGCTCAAGGTCACAGATTTGAACCAAGCTAAATTTGAACTAGGTCTGTCTGGTGTTAAAGCTTACATACTTTTCACTGCATTGCGGTATCACCACAAACTAACACATACCCCTTCTCCTCATTGCTGAGAGAAACAAATGATGCCAAATGCTTTTTGAAAATGTGCTTTGAATTTTTGAGGGGATTACTAAGGTTTAGAAGTTGGAGTGAACCAAATATTACAGTTAAAATTTAAAAAAAGAGAGAGAGAAGTAGAAAAAAAAAAAAAAAGGCAAGAATGTAGTGGTAATTATAGATAGATTAGGTCCCTGATACCAAAGTACTCACTGAAAAACAAAGTGAAAAAAAAGTAGGTGGGGTGGGGGTGCAGAATTCGGCTTTCACAAAGTAATGAACAGCTGGAGTGTTTCTGCATGATTTATCCTAATGTAACAATTTTGGAATTTTCAATTTTGGGGAGGAGAGACAAAATGAAGTTCATGTTAGTTCTGGGTTATCTTTGTAGTAGTTACCCTTCGTCACCTAGGAATCTTCAACTTGCAAATTTAGATAGTTGAGAGTCACGCCCAGAGCTGGGAGCATTAACATTCCCACCCAAAGAACTGTTCACTGGGCTAGCTTTTCAACAAGGATGAGTTCACAGGAGACCCTCTTCAAACACTGGGCTTCTGGTTCATTCAAATTTCAATTTGGGGCTCCTGGAAAACACAGTGGAGACGGGACAGCTGTGCCAGCAAACCACAAACATCTGGAGAGTTTAGCTGAGTGGGTCAGGATACACTCCAAGGTATGATGACCTCCTCTTATTTGCAGTGACAAGAACCTCTAATTCAAGACTGGCAGAGCCCCTCCAACCTGCCAGGCCACATTTCTAGACAGAAGATGAATGGTACTGTTACAGTCACACCACATTTTAAAGACTTTGTTTGGACAGTAAATTGGCTTGAATAAAATATAAAGAACCTGGCTCTGATTCCAAAGCCCCAGTGAGATAGTTTCAGAGCCCACAGGGAAGGGCTAAGAGGGTGTGATTCTCTCCAATCAAGTAACTAAATAGCAGCTGTTCCCATAGGCAAGAAGAACAAATGACTGTGCTTCTGATAGGCTTACAACAAATCCAAACTAATCTTTGTGAAACTGTGCTCTAAATGATTAGTGTTAACAAGCATTTACTAAGACAGTTGCATTATTTTTTTCTGCTCAGTATTTCAGAGCCCAGCAAACCCTCCTGCCCTTCTCCTTATTTTGTCATTCCATTGCAGCTTTTTTTTTTTCACTTCTACAAAGAAATAAAATGCCAAGAATCTGCACAAAGACATGGCTGTTAGGGAAGAAAAAACCAAAAACTGTTCATTTCTATTCAGGACATGCACTGTAGATTCCACCCAATTGTTTAGTACAAGTCAGTAGGTGACTTTGACCCACCGGCGTTATGTGGGCAGACCAAATACCTGAACCTATCATCTCTCGATATTCAGGTGAGAGAATGAACTGAAGTGCGACTCACGGTCTCATTCTCACTGCAGGTATTTTTCTTCTTTCTGCCAGTGGCCTTTTAATGCAAATTGTGCCAGTTTTCCTAAAGGTTTCATGCCATTATCCAATTCAGCATCTAGGATTGCTCCCCCCAGTTTCCATCTTTTACCTGATCCAAATCCTGCTAAACTTGGTTACTTTTGTGAGCTGATAAAGCTTTAGGTACAGGCATGAAAAATGATTTAAAAAAAAAAAAAGACACGCCAGTCCCAAATAACATCAGAGAGGTATTGAGGCTATTTTTAGCTTGCCTCTGTAATGTGTGTGTGTGCGCGCGCATGTGTGTGCCAACTTTATAGTTGGGAAAGAGGGAGAAACAGCGGTTAGAGGAACAGAACACCAAAAGAATGAAGTGTGGGCTATCTAGATGAGGGAGAATAGGCAGTTAAGAGACTAGAATGGGAGACTGGAAAGGATGGACATGTTGTGTGAAAAATGTACCCACTTTTTTCCATTGTACATTCCTTGGAGGTATGCAGCTATCCCTACTCTCAATCTGTTGCTTTTATATTCTTTTCTTCTTCTCCCCACCAACAAACAAACAAGTAAAATGACAATCAATTCAATTTCGGGCCCTAAAGAAATATGGGATACATGTGGGAAAGCATTACCTTATACAAGGAGTGGGAGGTTGAGGTAAGACACCTGAGCTGGCATCCTGGCTGTACCATTCAACAGTGCAGCCGTGTGAACTCCCAAGAAATTAGAGAGAATAGTCTTTGTTCAAAATGTCCTTCCTCCCAGCCAGTTTGGCACTCTACCTATATATAAGGTTGCCCCCATCAAGAGAAAAGGGACAATAAAATGGTTTGAGGTGATCAAACAACAAAAATGTTATGATTTTTTGTCTCTTAGTTTCAAGGTCAATATAAGTACAATGCACACCTGGGCTGCTCCTTTCACTTATTTCTCCTGTTGAATGCATTTCTTTCATCCATTCCCTGGGGTTTGCTTCATCTCTTTTGCTTTAATTTTGTGCCTATGCAGTGCTTCTCTGCTTCTCGCAATTTCTTTAGGCACGTCTTCCTAGCTGTAGTTTTTGAATCGAGAACAATCTGGAGGTTCTATTCACAAATGGTTTGACTTTTCTGAAAGGTTCAAGTAAAAGGCTTCAATCAATTCCATTTTACTTTGATTTTCTCCAAAGATATTATGCCTGTGGGAGATAAAATTCAGAGCAAGAACACAGGCACAAGACTATGTCTATATGACATAAACCCAGTCACTAATAAATTGTAATTTTTTAAAAAAAATTCTGGTCAGTAAAGATGTCTATCAGAAAAGTTATTTGGCCCTGGCCAGGTGGCTGCGTTGGTTCAGGGGCTGTCCTATACACCAAATAAGTAAGTAAATACATAAATAAGTTTGTGAGTTTGATCCCCAGTCAAGACAAATGATCAATGTTTCTCCTTCACATCGATGTCTTTCTCTTTCTCTTTCTCTTTTCCTCTCTCTCTAAAAATCAATAAAAACATATCTTCAGGTGAGGATTAAAATAAAAAGTTGTTTGTCAAATTATATGAAAAAAATCAAATGTGTGAGTTGTTCACTTCTTAATTTGTTGTCTTAGTATAGATGCAGACAGAGAAATATAAAAATTAAAGATATGTGAAAGAAATGAGATAAAATAAATTCATAGATCATTTCTTGGGATCTGGAAAAATGGGTTTTCAGTGAGCATTCTATGAATTTAATCAGTAGAGAATTATGCATTTTATATACATATTTCTTAATAGATTTCAACAAAAGGAACAAAATATATGACCTAAAGAAATTAAGACAACTATTCTTTTAAATTGGAAATTAGATTTCCAAATTTTATTTTTGCCTATAATTTTCCTGTTTCAACCTTTGCTTCTTTCCTCAAAAGGCAAAGGAGCAAAACTCCGGGGTCCATCTGTGCTCTTCAGGACTTAACTTTTTTGCACTTAGCCCCATCTTCTTTCATGACATACCCTCCAAATGTAAGATAAATACCAGCTTATTGTTTTCAAGGTCTGTTCTTAATCCACCTCAATTAAAATGTTCGGGACTGATTAGCCACTGGATAACATTGTGTGGTGTGTGGGATTTATCTATGTCCTCCCCCATTCCCTGCATTCCTATCTTTCCTTCTCATTAGCACTGCACTCTGACCACAAACGAAGAAGGGGACAATAAAAGCTGTTCTGTGTTTTGGTAGAAGGATCAACCGTATTAGAAATCAAAACAAGTGTCTCCAGTGAGATATGGGATTATCCGTGGTTTTTGCATATTCATAAGTGAGCGTGAGTTATACTTCACCACAACCACTAGCCATGTAAAGACATAAGAACTGACCCTCTGAACTGCAATATCTAACTTAATTCTGGGGATACTAAAGAAAAAAGGTCACTGTGTAAAGAGATAAACCAGGGTCTTCTGTATCCCCTTTTTTCCCCACCCACCTCTAATGAAGGGGTGGCTGCTCCATGTAAAATTTTAAAGGAAATTTGAATGATCTGCATCTACTAATAAGCACCCAGACAAAGACAGACATTACTTACACAATACCAGCTCTGCTGAAACTACAAACACATCATTTTCTATTGCAAGCAGAGCAACAAACAGCTATTTTTATGGATCTACAGTGATTTGATTTTATACAAAAGGAGAGAGTGAAAATGACATCAGAATGAAAATCGTATTACACACACGAGGAAGACAACAGTCTATGCACAAGTTAGACATGGAGTGAAGTTCATTTGACCCCTTGACTGTAGCAATATATTCTAGAACTTTTTACTGGAAATGTTTTGTTAAGGAATATTTTGTTGTTGATGTCATGGTGGTGATTTTTTTGTTTTGGTTTTCTGTACTATTTTACAACAATTGTTATTAGGGCTTTGTCAAGAAACATATTTGCACGACTAATAACTGGTCATCATTGTGCTTCCAGATGTTAACCACCTTATAAAAGCAGAAGCAGAATTTTATATATAAGTCTTTTCTTGGGATGGTCCATATTCATTATGGTATTTGAAAAATTTGGAGAACTCCATGGGGCTTTTATCAGGATTAAATGAAATGTTAAATGTAAAAAAAATTAGAAATGATGGGCACATATTAACTACTCAATAAATGTTAGCTGTAAAGGATACTGTATTTCCAAAGCCTAATGTTTCTTGCTATATGGAATTTCCAACTTCTGCTCCTCTGTTATTCCTCATTCAGTGAGGTTAGGTTGAGTAAATTTGTTCAGCCTTTTAATCTCTCTCTCTCTGTCTATACAAAATACAAAGAGCAAAATGGGAAAAAAATGTTTGCTCGTTGGAGAAGAAAAATTTCTTGAGATTCTTGTCTGAGAAAAATAGACTTAGCCCTTTTTGTTTGTTTGACTTAATTAGATTTTTAATAATGTTTGGCAAAAAAAAAAGGGGGGGGGAAGCTATTTGCATGAGTGAACCTATGGGTTAAAATAACCAACAACAGACATATTAAAAGATGCTCAGTGTCACTAGTCATCAGAGAAACTCAAATTAAAACCGCAATGAGATACCGCCTCACACCTGTCAGAATGGCTATCATCAATAAATCAACAAATAAGAGTTGTTGTGGATGTGGAGAAAAGGGAACCCTCATGCACTGTCAGTGGGAACACAAATTGGTGTAGCCACTGTGGTTTCCTCAAAAAAATTTAAAATGAAACTGCCTTATGACCCAGAAATTCCCCTTCTGGAAATATAACCGAAGAAACCCGAAACACTAATTTGAAATAATATATGCTCCTCTATGTTCATTTCAGTGCTATTTACAATAGCCAAGATTTAGAAGCAGCCCAGGTGCCTATCAGTACTTGAGTAGATTACAAAAACAGTGGTACAACCCGAATGGTGGGGCTCAGTGGTTGAGCGTCGACCCATGCATCAAGAGGATGCCGGTTCAATTCCTGGTCAGGGCACATGCCCAGGTTGTGGGCCCGATCCCCTGTGGGGACATGCAGGAGCAGCCAATCGATGTCGTCTCTCATCGATGTTTCTATCTCTCTCTCCCTCTCCCTTCCTTTCTCTCTCGAATCAATAAAGGGAGGAAGCAGTGGTACATTTACACAGTGAAATGCTACTCAGCTGTAAAAAAGAAGGAAATCTTACCTTTTCGATAGCATGGAGGGACCTAGAGGATATTATGCTAAGTGAAATAAGCCAGTCAGAGAAAGACAAGTACCATATGATTTCACTTATACAAGGTGGAGCAAAAGTAGATTTATAGTTGTTCATATGGAAAATAATCCAATAATTAATAGATAATAATTTAAGAATATATTCTTTTTCTCGTACTCTAAACTGTAAACCTACTTTTCCCACACCTTGTATATGGAATTTAATGAACAAAATAAACAAACAAAACAAAATAGAAACAGACTCATAAGTACAGAGAACAGATTGACAGCTGTCAGAGGAGAGGGAGGTTGGGGGACTGGGTGAAATAGGTAAAGGGATTAATCCAAACACACACACACACACACACACAAAATTCATAGACACAGATGACAGTAGAGAGATTACCAGAGGGAAAGGGGGTGGGGGAAGTAGAAGAAGGTAAAGGGATAAATGGTGATGAAAAGAGACTTGACTTGGGGTGGTGAACACACAATGCAATATACTTATGATGTATTATAGAATTGTTCACCTGAAACCTACATAATTTTATTAATCAATATAACCCCAATAAATTCAATAAAATATTTTAAAATAAAATAACCAATAACTTGGTCACTACAATAAAATTAACTTACTTCAGACACTATAATCTCTACTATCTCAGTTTCATCATTCTGTTAACAGCAATAAAATTGTACTAAGTATTGTGAGGCCAAAACAAATTTATATCACTTTTTATTCAGGATGCATGGATATTAATGATAAAAGCAAAATACTTCGTATCTCTCTACTATACCCACATGTCTTTATTAACAAAATTGATCAGGCAAAAAGTATTTCAGGAGATTACCTTTAGGTTTAGATACATATGTCCATATGTATGTATATATATATGTATCTATATACACAGATGCACACACACTTATATAACTACATACATATATCCACATGTACCCAAACAAACATATATGTACAGAGAAAGTTATACCAAAAATGCAGTTTAGCATCCTTCTAAAATTTTCATATTTATCAGAGATCTCACAGTTCATGTTCTTGACTATCATATCCAAGCATGCAAATACCATCCAAGCAAGATATAGAACATTTCCATCACAGACAAAAGTATCCAGGAGTCCCTTTCCAAATTCCCATTCTCCAGAGACAACTACTTTCTAAGTTCTATCACTATAGATTAGTTTTGCCTGTCCTTTGAATTCAAATGAATGGAATAATATAGTATGTTTTCTTTTGTGTCTGGCTTCTTTCACTCAACATAATGTTTTTGAGGTCATTTCACATTGTTGAGTTTATCATAATTTGCTCCTTTTTATTGGTACATAAATAACCCACAAATTATATTTTCACCTTCCTGTTGGTGAATATTGAGTTTATTTTTCTTTTCTGGCTATTAAGAATAAAGCTATTATCAACATCTTAGAAAAGATGTTGTTTGGACATACGTTTTTAGTTTTCTTGGTTAAAAACCTTAGAGTAAAATTACTGAAAAGAGTAAGTACATATTTAGCTTTCTAAGAAACTGCCAAACTGTTTCCCAATGTGATTGCATCACTCCTATCAACAAAGTATTAAAATTCAATGTGTCTACATCCTTGCAAATATTTGGTGTCATCAGTTTTGGGTTTTTTGTTTGTTTGTTTGTTTTGTTTTTTTTGCCAGTGCATTGGGTATTAAATAGCACTTCATCCCTTGTAACTAATACTGTTAAACATATATTAATATGTTTATTAGTCTTTTTGGAAGAGTATATATTTAAGTCTTTTAATTTTTATATTGGATTCTTTGTATTTTATTGTTGTTTTGTAGGAATCCTGTATATATTTTGGATAAAATTCTTTTGTGATATATATGCATTATAGGTATATTTTTCCTCCATACATTTTGTGCACGGAGACTTGCATGTCCATGTTTAATGAAATTTGTATAAGAAGACTATTTTAATTTGGAGGAATGTCAACTCATCAATTTATACTTTTAAAAATCTTATCTAAGAAATATTAGCCTATCTCAAAGTCACAAAAATATTCTTGTATGTTTTCTGCCAAAAAGCTCAATAGTCAAAATTTAGTTATCTATATTGGTAAGCCTATTCCTGAACTCTATTTTTCTACATTGATCCATTTTTCTCTCTCAACACCAATGCCACAGAGCCTTGATTACTGTAGTTTTTCATAAGTTTTGAAATCATGCAATGTTAATCCTCCAACTTTGTTCTTTTTTTAAGGTGTTTTACCCAGTCTAGGGACTTTGCATTTCATATAAATGTTCAAATGAACTTGTCAATGTCAATTTCTAAAAAAAAAAAAAAAAAAAATCTCCTGGGATTTTGATAATGTTGCACTAACACTACTGTTCAATTAAAGAATTGACAGCTTAAAAATATTGAGACTTCTGATGTATATACAAGGTCTATCTTTCCATATATTTAGGTCTTCTTTAATTTTTTGCAGAAACATTTTATAGTTTTTACTATACAAACCTTGCAAATCTCAAGTCAAATCTAACCTTTCATATTTTTATGCTATTATAAGTACTATTGTTTTTCATTTCAATTTCTAATTGCTCATTGATATATAAAAATATAATTGATTTTTGTACATTGATCTTATATCATGCAAGATTGCTAAACTCACTTACTGTTCTAGTAGCTTTATGTAGATTCCGATGGATTTTCTAAAATCATATCACCTCTGAATAAAGAAAGTTTTGCTTCTTCCCTTCCTTTTTATTTCTTTTTCTTGCCTAATTGCACTGGCTAGACTCTCCAATACTATGTTGTGTAGAAATGATGAGAACACAAACATTCATATCTGTTGTCTATTCCTGATTTTATGGGAAATGCATTGTCTTTAACTATTAAGTATCATGCTGTACATTTTTCTTACTCTTTATAATGTTGAGGGGATTCCCTCCTATTCCTAGTTTGCTGAGAAGTAAATGTTAGATTTTATCAAATGCTTTTTCTGTGGCTATTGAAATTATTGCATGTTTTTCCCTTCTAGTTTATTAATATGCTCAAATACATTTAATAATTGATTTTCAAATGTTAAAGCAAACTTGCATTGCTGGGATAAATTCCACCTGGTCATGATGTGCTATTATCCTTTATACCAGAGATTTTTAACCTTTTTCATCCAATGGCACATATAAATTGGTTACTAAAATTCTTTGGCACACCAAAAATATTTTATATTTTTTGCTGGTCTGACAAAAAATAGGTATAATTTTGATTCATTGACATAAAGCAGCTATTGTGCTGGCTGTTGTCATTTTTTTTATTTGACAATCTAAGGGAAAAAAGGTCAGTGCTCTGACTAAATAGTCAGGTATTGCATATTTTAATTTTGTTTTGTGGCACACTAGTTGAAAATTGCTGCTTTATATACATTGTTGAATTCATTTTGGTACAATTTTGTTTAGAAATTTTACATCTATTTACATGAGGGATATTGGTCTGTAGTTTCCTTTTTAAAATGTGTTTTTCTGGCTTTGGTAACAGTACTGCTGAACTCACAGAATGAGTTGGAAATATTTCTTCCTTTTCAATTGTCTGAAAGAGTTTTTGTAAAAATGTTATTATTTATTTTTTCTTTGGGTTTAATTTGTTCTTTTCTTTGTTTTTTAAAGAGAAGGCTGAAGTCATTGGTTCATGAATTTTGTCGTTGCAATAACACATTTAATGTTATAAATTTACCTCTACATCCTGCATTAGCCATCTCACAATTTTAATACAATATTCTAAATAATTCATTTGTAATAATCACAATATTTCATCACACTTACACAGTTTTGATTTAATGACTTCAGTTTTTTGTGCTTTTATTGTGGTTTTTGAATAATGTTCTTTGTAGATTATAATTTCTTTGCTTTAAAATTTTATAGAGATTTGTTGGTATTATTTTTATAGGTTTTAGTGGTTTTCTTTTAAATTTATTTTGAAATCATTCTATTCCTGAATATTAAAAGCAAGCATGAAATCTATTACTTAACATGCTACTTCATGGCACAAGAATTTAACACACTTTTAATTCTTAAGCTTCTATTTTATGGTGCTTGAATGCATTATCTACGATTTAAATGTTATTTTTATGTATAATATGAATACATATTCTTTTAATAACTTTTTTGACATTTGTATTTGTTTTAAAAACATGTATAAAATTATTTAGACTTACCTTCATACTTAACTGGCTTGAAATATCAATTATTTATTATAATGATTTGTTCATTTTGTTTTGTTTTATTTTTTAAATCA
Organism: Tadarida brasiliensis; assembly: GCA_030848825.1. Taxonomy (NCBI): domain Eukaryota; kingdom Metazoa; phylum Chordata; class Mammalia; order Chiroptera; family Molossidae; genus Tadarida; species Tadarida brasiliensis. The sequence goes on from CM061264.1 coordinate 80,791,335, forward strand.
TTTCTCAGGTAACCAGAGTAAACCTTTAAGTAATTTTATTTTTAAAAAGCTCACTAAAGTAACACACTTTAAGGCCTTGTTCATATAGGGGGGAAAAAGATAACTGTATCTTTCTATTGTCTTCACAGAAGATAATATTTGGCTTTTAAATGATTTAACCAAAATCTTTTCCCTTAAAACTTGGTAGATAGTCTAGAGAAGTTCTTCATTGCCTTCTAATTACTCTTATAGTAAATGTTTTAGAAGAGATAGGAAATCAGTCATGTTTAAATTATATTTAGATATCCAATTTATTTTTTATCAGGTTTTGTACTTCAAAATTTTGCCAAGATGAGTTTCAGTTGGGCTCCTTTTGAATAATTTTGCTTGGAATGTAAGGAGCCATTTTGGTCTGAAGACATGGGTCATTTTTTCCCCAAAGTGTCTTCTTTGGTTAAATCATTGATTATTGCATATGTTTTTGTTTCTTCTCTTTATTTAGAATATCAATATTTTATAAGAATGATATAAATTATCTTTTTTTAATATCAGTCATCTTCTTTTTATTATCTGTATTCCTAGAGGGCTTTACCGATTTGTCCTCTAAGTAAAAAATTTCCATCTTCTTGAGTACTCATTTGGTTCTTGTTCTCTTTGACAAAGATTTTTATTTCTGTTATTGTATTTACTGTGACCTTGCAATTCTTTTTCATCTCACCCCACTTCTCTCCCATCACAATCCCTTTGCTCAGGTCCGCAGCATTCCTCTCACATATGTCATTGTGTGTTCTACTGAGGCCATCCCAGGTTCAATGAAACTTTATCCTGGCTTTTCTGGGGAACACATTAAAATATATGCCATTCTTTTGAATCTTTGTGATAAGGTTTCTTTTTTCTTTGTCATGCTTTTTACATTCCAGTGAAAAGAACCAAAGTTTTGCCACCCTGAAGCTGCTCATTTGGGATATTGATTTTAAGCTGTTTATTAATAAACAAGACTCAAGTTCTCCCCATGCTGTCTCAAAGGGTAAGAGATCCTTCTTTTTTACAGCTACATAGTATTCCATTGTGTACATGTACTACAGCTTTTTTATCTACTCATCTACTGATGGGCACTTGGGCTGTTTCCAGATCTTAGCTATGATAAATTGTGCTGCTATGAACATAGGGGTGCATATATTCTTTCTGATTGGTGGAAAGGATTATGCTGAGCGAAATAAGCCAGACAGACAAAGACAAGTATCACATGATCTCACTTATATGTGGAATCTAATGAACAAAATAAACTGACAAACAAAAAAGGTCCAGATACATGGAAGCAAGAAACAGACTGACAAATCTCAGAGGGAAGTGGTGGGGTGGAAGAGAACTTATATTCATATATGCATAACCCGTGGACACGGATAATAGTGTGGTGAACGCCGGGGGCGGGGCAGGAGCGGGATGGAGGGAGTTAATGGGGGAAAAGTGGGGGAACATGTGTAATATTTTTAACAATAAAGATACATTTTTAAAAATTTAAAAATAAGCAGAGGTATTCAAGGACAAAACGAAAGAGAGAGAGAGGAACAAGACTCAGAAAGAACCTTTGACCCTTCCCCTTTGCCTGCCCAAGAGATTCATACAGAAAAACCTGCTTCAGGAAAGATATCCTAGGATGTTTGCCTTAGCCTAATTTGAATTAAGTGTGGTGAATAGGAGGGGCCTGTGAGCCTGATATGCACTGTGTCCCATTGTTCCTAAGTTGCCCAGCAAGAATGTACTTGCCCTGTGTGTTCTGTTCTTCCTCGACTACCTGTAAACTGCCCATTCTCACTTCTGCTGTCCAACACCTACTTCTTCCCCTTTCTCCTTTTCCCAAATGTCGTGTATACCCAAATTGCCTCAGTCTTTGAAATTTTCATGGATATGTAAATTTCCCATGTGCATGTACTAAATTTTTATTTTCTTCTGTTAATCTGTCTCTGTTAATTTGATTATTAGCCCAGCTAGATCTTAGAAGGTAGGAGGAAAATTATTTTTTTTCAGCCCCCACACCAGCCATTCTGTAATAAAGTAATTTCTACCCAGAAATAATATTTTTCACTAGATATGCATGGTCCTAGTAAAAGTTCCAGAGCCCAGTGACAGAATAGGCAGTTATTAATGAAAGAGAAGGGAGCAAAGTAAGCCTGATTAAGTCGGGAAACGGTAGTTTCACACTCACCGGCATCTTTCTGGACAGCATCCTGCCTAGTCCACTGGGCAGGAAAGAAAGTCTTACAGCTAAGGGGTTGGGGGGAGTTAACCCGCAATGTTCTGCTCCGTTAGCGGGGGCAGGGAGAAGACAGCAAGGGGAAATCACTTTCACTGAATGCATATGCAATAGAAGCGAAATGACAAAGCAGAACCATGAGGCATGTGCTGTAGGAGCCAAAATAGCGACCATGAAACAGGGAGGACACCGACTGGGGAAAGTCTGGAAAAGGATTAGATTGGAGAAGAGCACAAGCCCGGGAGAATCCAGGACAGAGATTGGATAGGGGGAGCGCACCAGCACAGGCCCGGGCAAAGCCAGATTGGGTAGTTTGATAGAAAGCCTGAAACTTAAGGAAAAATATAGAGGCTTAGCAAGGATCTCAGAGCAGCCACTACCCTATTGCCTGCCTGCTCTCTCTGCCTCTCCAAGACTGTATTGTCACTTGTTATTTTTTGCTCTAGTAAATCTTCCCACTGTCACTAAATTCCTCCCTTTCGAGTGTCCCCAAAATTCTTTCCCTGCCACACCGCTAAAGAAGCGCGGCCTCCGGCAACACTAGTAAGCATTAGAACTCATCATTCTGCTAAATTCTTTGGAGTTAATTCTATCTCTGCTATTTCTTTCACATGCTGAACCTACTGAATAGATGGCAAAAATTTTTAAAAGGCTGAATTTTGCCCTGGCCGTTTGGCTCAGCGGTTAGAGCATCTGCCGGCAGACCAATGCGTCTCAGGTTCGATTCCGGTCAAGGGCATGTGCCTCTGTTGTGGTTCATCCCTGGCCCTGGTTGGGTCGTGCAGGAGGCAACCAGTCAATGTGTCCCTCTCACATCGATGTTTCTCTCTCTCTCTTTCTCTCTCCCTCCCTCCCACTCTATCTGAAGATAAACAGAAAAATATCCTCGGGTGAGATTTTAAAAATAATAATAAAAAAATAAAAAGTAAAGGCTGAATTTTCAGCCATTAATGCTCTCTTTGTTCATATCTTGATCAACCATGATCTACTTAGAATCCTAGCTCTCAGGACACGGAGTATACTACAACTAACCCTGTTCCCATCCTCCCGGTTGCTATTCCTTTTACCTTGGTCTCGGAGAGTCTGTTGCGAAGTGGATCTCCAAGACGGGTTGGGGAACAAGCACGAGCACTCTGTCACCCCAAGGGCAGCCTTCATGAAGCAAACAACCTGCTTCCAGTTTGTACAAACCCAGAGCTTCTGAATTCGTGTCCTATCTTTTCAGGCTGAAGGTTTTTCTCGGTTTCTGGAGAAAAGATGAGTTCATTGCATTTGATGTTAAGCTCCACAGCCATTTTAGTTAGTGGAATCTGCTCTCATATTTGGCAAAGGTGGACTGACAGATTTTGCTTTTGTTTTTGTTATCAGTTCTTTTGTTTTGTTTTGTTTTTTGTTTTTCCCTATATCTTCACGAGAATTTTAGGGGAAAATAAAACGCATTAGGGACAGCTTGTCAGGCAACATTTTAAAGTGGAAGGCCATTAGAGTCCTTTGTTGCTATTTGAAGCCCTCAATCATGATTTCACATTAATCTGTCAGCAACCACCTACGTAACATTTGACTTTGTGACCCTGCCTTACTCATAGCTTCAACACTAAGTATAATTAATCACTCTTTCTGAATAAGCCAGCCTTAGATACTTTACTATCCAATGGAATATTGCAAAAGTCTTATAAAGAAAATACTCCCATTAAAACTATTTCACTAAAGTCAAGAAAGAGAAAAGACTCATTTTCCCAGCATTTGATTAAGCAAAAACAGTATATTTTCTCTTTACTTTCTTCTCCCTGTTTTAACAGACATGAACAATATTTCAGCAGACCTATTGCCATCGTGATGAGTTATTGAAGGAACTAGCATGAGGAGTTCAAAAGGACGATGAGTTAGGATTCTTGAAATTTAGGTTCTAATCCTGATTCTAACAAGCATTGTAACCTACGTCAAGTCAATTGATCCCATTGGATCCGTTTCTTCACCTGTAAAATCAGTTTCCCTTTCAACTCTATTATTCTACAATGGAAGGAAAATATTACACAAAATTTCATGGAGTGAAATTCATTGATAAGATACATCAGATGATTCAATTATATCACAGTCCGGTTGCCTGGTATCTCACACTTGATTTAATACTCTGCTGCGGGAGTCTTGAAATTCTTCACAATTTTATCTCTGAACTTGTGTTTTGTAAGCGAAGTCCCTTGGGACAATGGAACATGCCTATGCAAAGAGGAGATACAAGAGCATATTGAACATATATGTATAATATGCATGTCCACCATTCCTTGCCTATGGAAAGAGGAGATACAAGAGCACATTGAACATATATGTATAATATGCATGTCCACCATTCCTTGCCTATGGAAAGAGGAGATACAAGAGCATATTGAACATATATGTATAATATGCATGTCCACCATTCCTTGCCTATGGAAAGAGGAGATACAAGAGCATATTGAACATATATGTATAATATGCATGTCCACCATTCCTTGCCTATGGAAAGAGGAGATACAAGAGCATATTGAACATATATGTATAATATGCATGTCCACCATTCCTTGCCTATGGAAAGAGGAGATACAAGAGCATATTGAACATATATGTATAATATGCATGTCCACCATTCCTTGCCTCCCTATTCATACTGATGTCTCCCAATAACATTGATGATGCCCCATAGGTTCAGGATTCTAGTGGATCTATGACGTGTGGAAGTTCAGCAAGACCCAGAGTAAGTACAAGGTAAACATCTATAACTGAGTAAAGTGGACGCGAGGAGCACAGACAGCCCCTAAAGACCATACTTTGTATTCAAACTAGAACTCGCTTCTGACACAGAAAAATGTCAATAGCATTCTAAGAAACACAAATGAATAAGAAATCCTAATGTGTCCTTTCTTACATATGGTACTTTCTCACCTTAGTCAACCATTATGCTGAAACACCATGACATCGATAGAAAGGAAAAGATACAATGTGTGTACATAAAGAAGTCAAAAATAGTGAGTTGAATTATTTTGTGCCATGCTTTCACTCTTCTGGTGAGAAAAAAATACATATTCATGTATGAGCCATGAAATATGTCGTTTTGGCATTCCACATACAATTAAATGCTCTTATATTTTAATTTAAAACTGGAATTGCACAATTTTAAAAATGACATCATTCTTGCCAATAACGTTCAATTTTTATTTTTCTTCGCTAGAATATTAAATAACAAATAAAAAACGTCATGATAAGTTGAGCAAGATCAGGAAGAAAGGATAAAGCTTTATATTTTAGTACTTTAATGTCACCTTTTCCTACTCTTTGAATAAAAGGCTCTGCATTTTCATTTTGCACTGGGCTCACAAATTATGAAGCCTGCCCTGCCCTGCCCACCTTTCCGTGCTATTCCCCACCTTTTATTCTAGTTGACCTAGGAGGAGCCCTGCTTTCATCTTCATAACTTCCTCAGGAATAAGAACTGCAGTCCTTGTGGTCAACTCTCCTTACCTGCTTGTTGATGTTACTTACAACCTGGACCTCTGGCTCTTCTCAGACCATTCCAACACGCCCCTCACCTTCTCAACCATCCTATTTCAGCTTCTGGGATGGTTATGTATCATTTCCCTACATATATAGGGTCTACTTAGTCACAAGCTCCTGGCCTTTGTCATGGTCAGACCTCAATTACTTGGCTCAAATATTTATGGGGTCAGGGACACACAATAGAAAAGACTCATTCATTCTTTGAAACTGTTTTTACTTACTGTATAGAAATGGAGAAAAGACGATGAGTTTCCACAATGCTTTTGGATTAGAACTGCAAACGTAGTTGACCAAATGGATTACGAGAGCATGGAGAAAGAATGAGTCAAGAATTTAATAATTGATTAAATCTTTATTAAGCACCTGCAATGTGCTGTGTACTTGGCTATTCATTGGGTATACAAAGGTTACTAAAACAAAAACTTTACAATTATGCAGCTGAGAGTCTTGTGGAGGAGACGGAATGATTCCAAGTTTCTAATTCAGTTTATGGACTAGATGTAGATACTTTTAATTTTGCTTGGAAACATAGGAAGAGTTAAAAACTTAAGGACAGTGAGATTTTGAGTTTGATTTCAGAACCTGGTGAGAATAAACTGTCTGAAGACCATAAAAGTGGAGATCAATGAGTGGTCTGATCTAGAAAATAAAATAGAATTAATGCTGTATATTTGAGAATCATAAATTTAAATATTAGTCATGAGAGTAAATTAAATTATTAAAGGACTGCAAATAGAAGAGCAGAGAGCAAAAGATGGGGTACTGGAAAATATATCTGAGCAGAGAAAATGAGTCTAATATATGACTTAAAAATGTGATAAACAGAACTAAGATGAGAGCTCTGGAGAAGAAAGGGAAGAAAAGTTAAAAAAAAAAAAGAGTAGTCAGGTGTATGAGGTTTACTTAAAGCTTCTGTTAGTCTTGCTTCTGTGTAAGAATGACCTAATTGGCCATAAATAACACCAAAGCTTAGAGGTATTTCTTCTACCCTAGATTCCATTTTTAAAATCTTCTTTAATTGTAAATCATTCTGTTCCAGGAGGGAGTCATGAGGAACTACCTGGACATGCTAAAGATTTTGATCTGAAGAGATAGTAAGGAATAACTGGGAATCTTGAAGCTAATCCCTTGTTCCAGAATTATCAGTAATTCTCACCGAATGTCCATTTCGACAAATATACTACACACTGAATGTAAGAAGTTCAAGAATCGATGTGTTTCCTCTTGCCAGTAGTTATCAGCTATTATCTTTTGGAAATATCCTGGGTATCTTTCAGTGTCATTATTTGTGTGTTGCTGAACACCCAAAGAAGAAGCTAGATGATAGATATGCACAATGGCTTGTGTTTTATCTAAACTGTGGTGAAACTGCCTCCAAAGACAGTCAGGCATTTTCCCAGTGACCCATATACCATAACTACTTCTCTGAAGCCAAAATAAGAACCAGGTTTAACGAGAACATTGAATCATTTTACGTTGTGAGAGGAAAAGTAGGAACTATCCTTTAGATCAGTGGTTCCCAACCTTCCTAATGCTGCGACCCTTTAATACAGTTCCTCATGTTGTGGTGACCCCCAACCATAAAATTATTTTCGTTGCTACTTCATAATTGTAATTTTGCTACTGTTATGTCTTAGGCGACCCCTGTGAAACGGTCGTTTGACCCCCAAAGGGGTTGTGACCCACAGGATGAGAACCGCTGCTGTAGATGATTAGGACATTTCCCATGTTTATGGAGACAGGAATGAGGCGTTGTAACAGTGAAGAGCAGAGACCGTGATACAGGATGCAATATTTAAAACTGAGATTGTCTCAAGAATACATGTACCCCCATGTTCATAGCAGCGCTATTTACAATAGCGAAGATCTGGAAACAGCCCAAATGTCCATCAGTAGACGAATGGATAAAAAAGCTGTGGTACATATACACAATGGAGTACTATGCAGCGTTAAGAAAGGACGATCTCTTATCCTTTGCGTCGACATGGGAGGACCTGGAAACTATTATCCTAAGTGAAACAAGCCAAGCAGAGAAAGACAAACATCATATGATCTCACTTATTTCTGGAATATAATGAACATAACAGTGGGAGGAGCAGGGTAGTCCGGGGGACGTGGAAGTGGGGTACAGGCTGACATCTGCCAGAAGAGGGGGCGGGGGAGGGGAGCGATGAACACAGAACTTGTACGCATGTACTCATAACCAATGGACATGGACAACAAAACGGGGACGGGACAGGGAGGGAAGGGGAGGGGGGTGTCAATGGGGGAAAAAAGGAGAATCATCTGTAACATAAGTAAATTAATAAAAAAAAAAAAAAAAAAACTGAGATTGTCTTGGAAGAGTTTGGCCAAATGTTGGTTAAGGTACAGTAAATGTTACTGTAATTTCACTTCTATGTGGGGTAGGGGAGGCTCACTCTGGAAATTCTGTCTATTGTTTTGGCAAAATGTGAATTATTCCAGCTTGCAAAGCCACCTTTGCCAGCTGAAGCAAATTTGTATAGTTATGGTGCTAAAAGTGAGCCAGTGAAACCTCTTTTCACTGCTGGATTCTAGCTCTTCAATGATGATAACACCACGTAATCAACCTCAGTTATCTTTAAAGCCTGAGGTCGTATGGGTGGTTTGGATGCAGCATTTAGCATTGTCCAGGCAGAGTTCCTTTTCTGGAAGTACATGAAGCCACAGGTGACATTTTCTTGCTACCTGGTTCATATCATCGTACTTGGAAAAATGGAAGAAGCCTAGGCTCATTCTAGACAGCGAGACCTGTGTTTTAGTATCTGTCACAATGGCCTGGTGGTCATAAGAAGAAACCATGCAATTATGGTAAATCACCCTACCTGAATGTCAACAGGAAGTTGAAAATAAATGCAAATTCCCACTGCTCTTAAATCAAGGAAGGGTTTTCCGGGAGGAAAGCAAGACTCATTTATTTTAGCCAAAAATAGAAAGTGCTTTTAAAAAAAATAACTACTTCTTGGGGTGTTACCCTGTTTTTCTTTCTCCTCACTACTTTCAAAGAAAACCCAATCTTTGGAAGAACTGTTTTTATTGCTGTTACTGTTCAACTCTTGGAGCAGGTGATTATTGAAGGTGGGCCACCTGCTGCTCTTAAAGAAATGAAGTGACATCATGACCAAAAGAAGCAGCTAGTCATTAAATTGCATCCACTCCTGCCCCAGGTGGGTAATGACTGAACCAGAGACACTGCATCTTGGAAGGAGTTTGGGTGTGAGACTGTACAGGTAGAAACCCTCTTCAACAATGCATTTAAATCGGGTAGAGGTGAGCTGAGATCTTTGTCTCTTAGGTGTGGGAGAAAATTCTCAATGGTTTTCAAAATAGAATTAGGATGCTTACCAAAAAAATGATTTTTCTAATTATGATCAGAGATTTAGAGAATCCTATTCTTTCCAGGATTATTCATTTTTTTTTCTAATTATTGCCACACAGACTTATGAAAAGGCTATACTGAGACAAGGCGACCGAAAGGATTTGGCCCCAAACTGTTTTTCTCTTCTCCTCCATGAAGTCACACTGGTATCATTCTCCGCGTGGCACACAGTACTTGGAGACAGCACATAAGAACCAGGTTGAAACTATTCTGTTCAATCAAGAATGAACTAAATGTCAGAGACTCAATGTTCTAGATCAACAATTTCCAGGATTGATACATCTTAATCAAGTAATTAGGTGACTTCTTCAGCGGTGCTTCCCACACCGGAGAGAGGAACAGATTTGCCGCTTTGCTCCGATGGCTGCTAGCAGCAGTGTTGGTTGTTAACAGAGACATTTACACGGAACCACCAGTTGGCAGGGGCTAACACTTTGTTACTTGCTATTCCCACATGCTGAGGATTGTGGGAAGGCTGCCAAGCTTTCTGTCTCATGTAGCTCTTCAGTGTAATAACAGCAACAGCAACAAAAAGCCTCAGAAAAAAAGAAGAAAAAGAAGAAAAGTGAGTAAAGGAAACAATGGAACTAAATCCCAGGCTTTATATTAAACAGAAATGGAATGAGAGACTTTCAGTGACTCTCTCTCTCTCTCTCTCTCTCTCTCTCTCCCTTGCTCCCTCTCTCCCTCCACTTAAGAAGCATTTTTAAATTGAGATTGATGCTTCTCAGACTTTAAAGTTCTTTTACATCTCTTTGGGGTCCTGTTAAACTCACAGATTCTGATTCTGCAGATTGGAGGTGGGTCTGAGGGTCTTCGGTTCTAACAGGCTCCAGGCAATGCTGACATGAACAGTCCTGCACTGTTATTTGGATAGCAAGGGCAGAAGGGATGGTGGAAGGAATAACACATGACCAGACCTGGTAGTGATGGTGGTGGTTGTCTGATAGGCAAGAGCTCCAAAATGACACTGATGCCTTTTGATGTCTTTCTGCTGCACCCCTTCCAGATGCCGGGGATATATTAATACCATAAAAAAATTTAGTGATCAAAGTATTATTACTATTAGAGCCCATGTCTGCAATGGGACAGGACAAAGGGCTGAGAGAAGAGACAGAAACCAGTTAAGAGTTTGTTTTTATATCTGTAGTAACTATTTGGACACTTTATCGCTTTTCTTACCTTGAACCCTAAGCTTCCAACAGGTCCACCTACGCACGGTTCCCTGATGAGATCGGCATGCGGCACACCGGGGTGCTGGCCACGGCTGTTTATCTAAGCGGGAGCAAGTAACAACTGGTACAGTTTCAACCCTACAGTTAAATGAAAAATGATTTGGCAGAGACATCAAACTATTAACATAACTGAGCACTGAGTTAGCAGTAGGTGCAACTTTATTCTATTTTTCTCCCTGGGAATTGTTTATGGTTTCTCTATTTACAATGTATCACCATCTTCTGAATAGGTAGTAAGTAATAGGTAGGTATACACATACAGAATATGTCCTTACATACGTGTAGCTGTATTTCATTTATTCCATCAGCAAAATAAACTCATTAAAAATATGTCCATAATCAACAGAATTAAAATGAAATAGTTTTTAAAAATTAATAAGAGTGTTTCTGTTATGTCATTTAAATATCTCTGAATTGAGCCTGAATATACACACAACAGAGGGTCATAATTGTGTTTTTGCAATTTTAACTCACTTATGTAATCTTTTATATTTCACCCTTCATGGGCTAAACATAGCAAGTGCCCTGCCTTTACATCAATATCAGCAGCTTATGTGCTTTCTTCAGAAGTACCTAATAAAGATCTCTATTATTTGATCTGAAATTGTCTTGAGAAAAGAGCATTGCACTCAGTAGTTACATCCTAAGTTTTTCTATCTGAATGAGTGAATAAAATAAAGAGGGCTAGAGTCTGTTATTGGGGATCTAGGGCCCAATAGTCACCTGGGAGCGTTCTGGCCCACTGCTGAGCCTCACTGCTTGTGCTGTATCGGGTTGGGGTGGGGAGGCACCTCCAAGATACCAGCCGGGCCAACCCTGCCAGCATTTATAGGTATGGATCTCTGCCAAAAATAATCTCTCCCTACCATTGGCTTGATGAGATCAAGTCCTTCAATTTGAGACAGAAATTCTCCTCTCACAATTGGAGAAAGATGTAAAACCCAACTGAGAAGGCAGTGATAATAGCACATTGATTTACTATGACGATCGGTAGAAATTAGTAAACAGAATCAGATCTTTCCATAAAGACTATTTATTTATATATTTATTTAGATGAGTAATATCATCAGAGAAAGCGGGGGTGAGAAGGAATAAACCTACAAAGAATGAGGAAAGGGGAATTTCCAACTTGAAGAGAGACAGTGCGATGAAGGAAGACATAAAAAAATGAAATTAAGCTTCATCTATTTAAACCATTCGCTCACAATTGATAAAAGCGATAAAAATAATAATGATAACAATAATTGAATGTTATTATATGTCAGATTCTGTGCTAATCATTTTCTCACAGGGCTATCTGATTTAATTTCCTAAAAGAATCCTGGGAGGCAGGTAGTATTATATTCATTTCACAAATTAATAAAGATGTTAATTGACTTGCTCAAGGTTATATAGTTTTAGAAGTGGTACAACTGGGATTGTAACTCAGGTCTGTCTGCTTCCAAATCCCATATACTTAAAAAGCACAGTGTTCTGTTTAGGTAGTGCTTTCCATATAGAAAGATATATGTGGTCCCTCCTACTTCAATTCTCAGTTTAAATCATAACATTTAATGGTAGTTGTGACAAGACTTGGCTCAAGTCAAAAATTGAGTTTGGTCTTAAAGATACTAAAGAAAGAAACATTTGCATATCTGAATTTTGATACCTGAGAATATCCCACCAGCTTGTAGGATATTTGACTGAATTCACTGAATTCAATGGATTTGTCAGATTGAAGATTTGGTCTGTGATCTGCTGCAACTTCACTGGCCAGTTAACTTCTGCAAGAGAAATCAGTGATTCTCTCCATGAATCAAATGTGCTTCCGAGGAGCTAGATAAGCACATTCCCTCCGCTAGAGAAATTTTCCAGTTAGATTTCACATATAATATTATCAGCCATATTAAATTACCACTAACGAAGAGCAACTGTATATTCATCTAATCATCATTATTATGCATTATTATTATTAATAAAGAGTAAGCTAGACATCTACTCACTCAGGAAACAGTGATTACGTTCTACTGTTTGCCAGGCACTGTTGCAGTTGCTGGGGTTCAGCAGCAACCATGACAAACAAGGTTATTGCTTTGGCAGAGCACAAGGTATGAGAGGAAAGGGTGACTCATTGTAACACAAGTAACAGAGAAAGTAAGGGATGTGGGCAGGTGAATAATTTCAGGGATGGTCAAAGATAACCTCTCTGGTAAGATGCTTTTTCAGCTGAGGTCTCTTTGAGAGAAATCAGCCATGCCCAGATCAAGGGGAAAGGTTTTATTAACATGGGTTGCTATCTTTTCTTTTTTTGGCCAGGGGAGCGCGCGAACGCAGTCCCCCACTACCACAAATGATGCAGTCGAGTTTCCCACGTTTGGGGAAATCACAGGGGTCAGCACATCTGGAGTGCAACGGATAAGCCTCGCCCTGGGAAAACCACCTTCGTGATCATGGTATCTTCCCTGCCAGTTAAGTATGTGGGTTGCTATCTTTTCAGGTGCTTCTGATATATTTGGTTGATTATCCTGGGCAATAAATTATTTGTTCCCCCATTATCTCCAGCCAAAACTAGTCCCAAATAAAACAATTTCCCCAGGTGATTCAGATATGTATCAAAGTTTAAAGGGCTGAAAAAAAAGGGGTATGTCCCTTTATCGCATGTCAGATGGAGAGATTATTAAACATTCAAAATGATTTTTTTTAAAGAATAAAATCACAAGCCCTGGCCAGTTTGGCTCAGCGGTTAGAGCATTGGCCTGCAAACCAGAGAGCCCCAGGTTCGGATTCCGCTAAGGGCACGTACCTCGTTTGCAGTTTGTCCCCGGCCCCAGTTAGGGTTGTGTGGGTGGCAACCAGTCGATATGTCTCTCTCACATCGATGTTTCTCTCTCTCTTCCTCCCCTCTCCCTCCCGCTCTATCTGAAGATAAATGCAAAAATGTCCTCGGGTGAGGATTAAAAAAAAAAAAGAAAAGAATAAAATCACGTATATTTTAAAATCACGTATATTTTAAGAATAAAATCAAGTATATTCCTAAAATTTAATAATAAGACAATCACTTAATTTGGGTAATAAGCACTCAATCTTGTTTTTTAAATATGTTTTTTAAATTGATTTTTTGAGAGAGAGAAGAAGGGAGAGGGAGAGAGATAGAACCATGGATGAGAGAGAAACATCAATACGCTGCCTCCTGCATGCCTTCTACCCGGGATCGAGCCCACAGCTAGGGCATGTGTCCTGACTGGGAATTGAACCTGTAACCTTTTGGTGCATGGGACGACACTTAATCCATTGAGCCACACCAGCCATGCTAAACATTCAATATTATTTGTCTGTAATAAAATTATAACAGATAGGAGGCTATTTCTTCAAATATCCCATAAAATACAGTGGCCTCCATCAAAGTGATCTAGGAATTTTATAGTTGTTTCTTTTATTCTCCCAAGATCAGTGATTATTAATTGCATGTTCATGAGTTCTGGAGAAAGAAACTCTATTAATTTGGCTTTGTGGGGAACCTTATAAAATTGTAAAAGAGAGAGGGTGATAAAAGGAGAAGATTGATATCCATGTAGTGCCAAGAGGGTGACTAATGCGATTACTTCCTTATGAAGCTGTAATTCTCAAAATGTTGGTTTTTATTTTCAAAAAAACAAAGCAGATTTGAAGCTCATGCATTGACTTTTGCCCAAGAATATGAAAATTCTTTTTACTGGATTAAAAGCTTTATTCCAGTAATGAAAACTTTTCCTATGCAGCGTTTGATAATTATCATACTTGTAAGCAAACTGGCTTTAGCCACTATGAATAATACATATGGTCACAAGAAATTAAAATATTAATACACAATGCTTTTTTATGTGGTATGGAAATACTAAGCAACCAGAAGTATAAAAGCATAAGGAGTTCATTTATTGCTATTTCTTCGTATTAATAATATCCTAGTAACAAGTGTTTCTGGTATGTGTTGTGCTTTTTAAATTTAGATACATTGTGTCTGCATTTTTTTCTTTATGAACACAAATATCTGTCTACAACTATCTAATAATGAGAATGTATTCTTCAATTAATTGTAGCACCCCCCGTGTGGTCCTCATTACAGCTTCCTTTGAAGTATAGCAGGAACCACATGTCCACTCCACTAAAACAGTGTTTCATCTTGAATTGAAGATACACTAACAATGTCTTTCAGCATTTCTTAAAAGAAGTCACCTGTCAACCTTTCACTACAGTTAGAGGATTCCAGGAGCAAAATGCAGAAAACGAAAAGTAAAATTTACTTATAAAACTAAGGTGGTTTCACTCAGTGGTTAGAGCGTCGGCCTCTGGACAGAAGAGTCTCGGGTTCGATTCCGCTCAAGGGCGCATGCTTCGAATGCTGTTCAGTCCCTAACCCTGTTCTCTCATCGATGTTTCTCTCTCTCTCTCTCCTCCCACTCTATCTGAAGATAAATGGAAAAGTGTCCTTGGGTGAGGATTAAAAAAAAAAAAAGACCTGTTGTAATGAAGAAAAAAAAAAAGTATTTAAAAAATCCTTGTTATCTATAGCTGTTTAACAAACCTCCTTAAAATGTAAATGTATTATGATCTCTCATATTTCTGTGAGTTGACTGAGCGCAACTGAATGGTTCTTGTATGGGGTCTCAGAGGCACTTGCAATCAGACTCAGTTGGGCTGGATGGCCAAGATGGCTCACTCCCATGACTTGCATTTGATGCTGGCTGTTGGCTGGGTGCATGGGTAAGGCTTCTCCTTATGACTTGAGCTTCTCATATCATGGCAGCTGGGTTCCAAAAGCAAGTGTTCCAAGAGATCAAAAGCAGAAGTGCATAAAAATTACCACAAAGTTGGTGGTATAAACAACACCTATTTTTTTATCTCAGTTTCTATAGGTCAGAAGTGTGGACACAACTTACTTAGCTGGGTCTTCTGCTCAAGATCTCACACGGCTGCAATCAAGGTGTCAGCCAAGAAAGACTAGGGTCTCCCAAAGTCCTTTTCCACACTCAGTGGTTGTTGATAAAATTCATTTGCTTTCACCTGTAGAATCAATGGAAACTTGTTTCTTCAAGGCCAACAGAGAGTGTATCTTAGTTCAGGGAAGGTCTGACCTTTAAAATATATATATATTATTGAGATATAATTCACACCGCATACAGTTCACTCATTTAAGGTGTTCAGTTTAATGGCTTTTTAGTGTACTCTTAGAATTGTTCAACTATCACAACAATCTAACTTGAGAACATTTTTGTCACCCCAAATGAAGCTCTATGCCCATTGGGAGTTACTCTTCATTCCAACCCCATCTCTAGCCCTAGTCAACCATGAATCAATTTTTGTCTATAGATTTTCCCATTCTGGCCATATGAATGGAATCATCCAATATGTGAGTTTTTGTGACTGGCTTCTTTAACTTAGCATAAAGTTTTCAAGGTTCATCTAGGTTGTATCTTATCAATACTTTATTACTTTGTACAGCTAAATACTATTCTGTTTATGGACAAAACACATTTTATTACCTATTCATCACTTGATGGAGGTTGAGGTTGCTTCTTCTTTGGAAATATTGTGAATAATGCTGCTAGGAACACTCACGTAGAAGTTTTTGTATGGATATATGTTCACATTTCTCTTGATTTTATATCTAGGGGTAAAATTGCTAGGTCATATGGACACTTTATGTTGAACAGTTTGAGAAACTGCTAAAGATTTTCCAGTTGATTTATCATTTTACATTCCCACTAGCAATGTGTAAGAACCTGTGTTTCTCTATATCCTTTTCAACACTTGTTATGGTCTGCCTTTTTAAATTATAACCTTCCTAGTGGGTGTGTAGTATCTCAATATAGTTTTATCTCATTGTAGTTTTTATTTCATTCCCCTAATGACGAATGGTGTTGAGCATTTTTTGCCCATTGTTTTAGTTGGATTATTTATGTTTTTATTATTAAGTTATAAGTGTTTATTATACACTATGTACACAAATCCTTTACTAGATACACGATTTCCCAATATTTTTTTCCTGTGATGTGTTGACTTTTCACTTTCTTGATTATGTACTTTGAATTACAAAAGTTTTTAAGTTTGATGAAGAACGATTTGTCTTTTATCTTTTGCCACTTGTGCTTTTGAAGTTTTATCTAAAGAACTTTTGCATAACCCAAATGCATGAAGATTTACTCTTACGCTTTCTAAGAGTTTTATACTTAATGTTTACATTTAGGCTTATTATCCATTTTGAGTTAATTTTTATGTGTGGTGTGAAAAGGGGTCCAACTTCATTCTTTTGAATGAATATCCAGCTGTCTCAGCAGCACTTGTTGAAAAAACTGAGCCTTCTTTTAAGGGGCTCACCTGATTAAGGCTGACCTAACCAGAGTAACTTCCCTTTGATGAACTCAAAGCAACTTATCAGTAACCTTAATTACATCTGCAAATCCATTCACCTTTACCACGTAAGGTAACATAATTACTAAAGTGACGTTCATCATAGCCACAGGCCCCTCCCATAATCAAGAGAAGGATATAGAGCATGCACTCTAGGGGAAGAGAATTTTGGAGGATATCTTAGAAGTTTGCCTATTACAGGAAGCTGCCTGTGTCTTAAGGCCTGGACTTGGGAACTGACAAAGCATCATTTCTATTATATTTTATTGGTCAAGCAATCACAGAGTCCACCCAAATGTCAAAGAAGAATTATAGACTCCACTTCTTAATGAGAGGAGAGTCTAAGAATGTGTGCCTATCTTCAACTTACCACAAACTGCTATCATAAAAAGCAGCTTTAGATAAGGTTGTTAATTAAAATATTATACTTTTAGTTCTCTTTCATCTATGTTAATATTCTAAAGGACTCTTAAAAGCAAGAAGTTAACATTTTATACAGAAAAATATGGAACAGAATACAATAGCTACTTAATTTCAGATACTAAGGAGGAAATAAAAACCCAGTTTCAGCGAGACTCGGGTCAGATCCTCTATTGGTTTGTACTTAGTATATGCCCAGATGAATCACCTTGGCCATCCCATGTAGTACATTTCTTTCTTTGTGAGCAACAGGTGGCCTGTGACTGATCTTAGAAAGATGACTCAAGTTATATACACAAACAATTTTCCCAAAAACAGTTATAAATCCACTTTTATTTCTGTGGCTCCAGGATCTAAGCTAGTGCTACCAACAATTCTATCCTTACCAATGAGATACCACCTCACATACATTAAGATGGCATACATATGACAAAAAATAGCAAATGTTGGCAAGGATGCGGAGAAACTGGAACCCTTGGGTACTATTGATAGGAATGTAAAATGGTGCAACTACTATGGAAAATAGTATTATGATTCCTCAAAAAAATGTAAAAAATGGGTTATCATTTATCCAGCAATTCCACTGCTGGTTATATACCCAAAATAATTAAAAGCAGGGTGTCAAAGAGATATTGGTACACTCATGTTTACAGTAGCATTATGCACAATAAACAGGAAGTAGAAGCAGCCTAGTGTCCATTGAGGGATGAATGGATAGAGAAGATGTTGTATATACATACAATGGAATATTAGACTTTAAAAAGAAGGAAAATTTGACCCATGCTACAACATGGATGAATTTAGAGGGCATTATACTAAACCTTGAGGACATTATACTAAATACAAAAACAAAAAACAAAAAAACACAGAAACAAATACTGTATGATTCCACTTATGTGAGGTACCTAGAGTAGTCAGATTGATAGACACAGAAAACAATGGTGGTTGCCATGGCGAAGGGAGAGGGGAATGTAAAGTTATTTTGTTGATGTACACAACAATGTACATATACTCAATACTATCGAACTTAAAAAAGGTTAATATGGTAAATTTTTATTTATATTTTACCACATTTAAAAAATATGTACAGAAATGTCTTCAAATTTGCTTTTTTACTCCTAAAATTTCTGAAATGCATCAGATATGTAACAATAAAAATACTGATTTAATACGAATGTCTAATCCAGGTATTATCTGGTATCTCTCCACCTCTTAAGACTTTCAAAAGGTTGCTTGAATTCCTATTCCATATATTGTGAAAAGTTGAAAGTTCTCTCCAAGATTCCTACTAATTCTTAGTAATGGCATTTGCCTCTGGTTCTCAGTTCCTAATTCCATTGAATTATTTTATATTAAGAAAAATGTTATGCACTAGCAAAAAACTATTCTCCTCTACATTATATCTACTTAGATTTCTCAATTTCACAAAAGCAAAGTGAAGCATTAAAACTCCTCATAGACATGTGTTTAGAGAGTTAACTGAAGATTTGGAGAGATGGGAAGTGAGGCTTCTGTACATTTACAACCCAAACAACTTCAGGGTGAATATTAAACATCAACTCTTAAGAGTCATTTCAGTCTTTCCACCATAGTCACTACACACCTGTAAATTTGCAACCTCACACCACATTCAGCCCATACTAGCTCCTCTCTCTCTCTCTTTTTTTTTTTTTTCTGCTTTTTACCTCTCTTCCACACACACTCTCCTGCATGGTCTTGTCTCTCCTTCAAAGTCCCAAATTCTTCTTATATAAGCAATTTAGGCCTTTTCAGCCCCACCCTCAAATCTAGCTCTAAAACCTCCTATGAGACCAGCAGAACTAAAGCACTCTTTCTAAAGCTCTTCCCCTTTTTAAAAGACATCTATGGTCATGATAGGAATTTTCTTCTTCTTTCCAAATGAAAGGGCAGACCCCAGATCTCCTTTCCTACATATCCCCATCTTTCTCCTCACTAAAACCACTATGTGCTGTACTCATTTCCCTGAAGACACTGGGCCCTTCTTCTTTGTGGCTTCTCACAGAGAGGAACAGTTCATCTGACCCCAGTCAGCCCAAGGTCTGGTCATACACTTTTGGAGATCCCCCACTGAGAGAAAAACATGGAGTCCATTTACCAGATCCTGCACAAGGGTGCTGGGATTGACTGTCGGCATAAATCCACTCCAATGGATCTCACTGGCAATCGCAAAATAGGTTCCTTCCTCTTGCATCCTCGGAAGGAATTCCATGGTGTTCTCTCAAGACACGTAATGTTGCATTGTACTATGCGAGACAAGGCAAGAGGAACATAAAGGTAAGTGGTAGAAATCATCAGAAGGGTAAATGAAAGGAATTCTATAATTTATTAGCATAAGAAATCAGAGAAACGACACACAGACCAAAATAACCAAATGAATCATTCTGAATGCACTACTGATATGAAGTTGTTAAGCTATCAAACCAAAAAAGAGACAAGAATTTAAGAATGGAAGGAAAATTATCTAAGTGTATGTAACTTTTGTCTTTCGGCAGCTAGATAAATAGTAACACTTTTTTCTAATATTGTCAGTAGTTAATAGTCTGAAGACTACCTGCATTTAGCTAAGTGGACTCTATGGAAGCTATCAAACAATATGATCAAGTGTGAGAGTGATTGAGCTAGGTGCTAGGAAACCAGGTCCTAAGACTTAGACTAAGGTGACTTACTTACTTACTTATAAGGAGACTTCAAGTCATAATCACTTAGGCACATTCATACATTCTTTCTTGTGTTCATTCAATAAGAATTTCTTTAAATGCTTATTACTGTGTGCTAACAAAAAGCAGTAATTTCTGGACTACAAGAATTGTTTAGAAATGGCCAGTGACCTCAAATAACTCCCAGTCTAGAGAGAAAGACGAATAGCAGAGATGTTTGTTGCATGTCTTTTGGGGGTAGCACCATCTACCAGATCTTGTTGTAGCAAAAGAGGGAATCATATTCTTGCATCACATTCCTCACTTTCAAAGAAAATGACACTGGGCCACTTCATCCCAAGCATCGTAGACATGATGTAAATACGCCATTGAAGATGACGGTTAGGGTAAGCTGGAAAGGCCTATCCTGTCTGCCCGAGTGGAAGGAGCAGAATCTCCAGATTCATTCTAAGGTTGCTGTGTCTGGTTGGTACCACAGCTACAACATGAGAACCATGAACTTTTCAAGAGCCAACAAAAATGTTTACACCCTGAAAAAGCAAAAGAAAGAAAAGAAAGAAAACCGCAAAATCAAAAATCATAGATGTTTAAGTTCTCAAGCTACAAAGTGATTTGAATTTTTTATGGCAGTTCAACAAATCTGGTAATATGTAAATTATATTTTAAGTGGGCTGTTTACTTTAACAAGCATATTTGAAAAAACTGTGGGCTGGGGCCTCTAAAAGTAAGAATACTCAGGGTTCTCAACAGTCTATTCAAAGATGGGCCTATAGAGATGGGCCTGGGTTCAAATCCTGACTCAAGTCACATACTGGTTGGAGACTTGAAAAACTATCTTAAATGTCTTAAGTGTTAGTTTAGTATTCTAAAACATGGGGATAATAATATCCAGCTTAAAGTATTATAATGAGTAACAAATGATTTATTATATGGAAATTGCCTAGCATAATACCTAGTACAAATTGGTTGTACAATAATTATTTTTATTTTCTTCCATATATAGTAGGCACTGCTGTTGACTTATTTCTGAGCATGTATTTGTGGGTAATAATAACTCACCAAATAATAACTTCAGCACACAATTGATCTGGTCATGCTAATATCTACATCACTCTGTACATATCTGATTGCTGCTACCTTCCCAAACATTAGGTCTTGGGGAGATTGTTAGGAAAACAATGATATATCTAGAGAGGTCTTGACTTCCCACAGTGGTGCTACTGAGACACAGAGAAACAGGCCTGCTCTGTCAGGTGGTGTTTACTCAAAAGACATTTTATGGTCTCTTCAGAGAATGACCCACACAACTTCTCCCATGCCTTCCTTTTCTTTCTTTTTTTGAACCTCTGAAAAAAATCAGATTTTGCTTTTGAAAAAGTCATCCATCTTAATTAGTGATATGCTTACTTGTATGATTTCTTTTTTAAGTTTTGAAGCCTTGAGCAGTTTTCAGTTTATTTTCATTTTATATTTGGTAGCTACAGTCCTAAAAAAACTCTCATCTCCTGAGAGATGTGGAAATTTGCATGAGGAACAGATGAGTGAAAGTTGTACAACTCAGCCTGCATTTTTCTTCCTTCCCCAAAGTTCATCATTTTTGTTTTGAGCATTGCTTTCTTGCCTATATGCCCCAGGTGCATTCCTTTCTTTTTTAAAATTTTATTGATTTTTGGAGAGAGAGGAAGGGAGAGAGAGAGATAGAAACATCGATGAGAGAGAACTTTGATTGGCCGCCTCCTGCATGGCCCCCACTGGAGATTGGGCACATCACCTGGGCATGTGTCCTGACCGGGAATCAAACTGGCAACCTCTTGGTGCATGGGTTGACGCTCAACCACTGAGTCACACCGGCTGGGCGGTGCATTGCTTTCTTACTGTCTCCTAAGAGTTGTATGTGTTTTCTAATATAGTATCTTCATTAACTACTCATCTGATTTGGAAATTACATTGACGTTACTGATGTTATTATAGTATATAACCAATAAAAATATTAAAGACAATTAATTCCCTCCCAAACTCATCTACCTTGTCTCTGTCCGTTGAAAATATGATTAATTGCTCACTTTGAGTTTTGCATCATCCATACACCATTGCTTTCACTGAGTCAGCTCAAGAGCAGAAATAAGGTGTCTTCTAACTTCTCCCTGAAACATCTCAGTAAACCATCTATGGAGGGGGAAAAAATGTTGGCTCTCACAAAACAAGCTCTAGTCACAAAATAAATTGTTTATTAATAAATATATTGTAAAAAGTGTGTACATTTTCAATTAAAGTCTATGAAGAATTCAAACTACTAGCCCAGGGCAGTGGGCATCTCTTTTCCCAGGTGCACTCTCCTTGGCTTAAAAGAGCCTCCAGGTCCTAGTTATAAGAGACTCCATTTGTAGAGAAGGAGATTCAAGTTTAGGAGAAATAGTTTAGTGAATTTCCCAAGGTGGCCACTGATTTGATGCCGAAATAGGAATAGAACACAGGTCTTCCAAGTTCCCGATCTAGTGTTCTTTCCTCCACATCAACATCTCCTTGCACCCTGAGCTTCATCGTCTTTTTAAAGTCCCTGTGGCTTAAGGAAAGAAGAAAAAGCTGTTTCCAAGAACCAGTGATGAACTTTGGGGAAAGAAGAAAAGGCATATTTCTCTGGTCCTGACTGTTCCCTCAGGAATCTAAGTGGGCTGTCTTTGCCTTCCTGAAGTTCTGTTTCTCTAATTTTTATACTAAAAGCAACACAGGAGTCAGACATGGTATGGTACTGCTGTACTCCTGAGTGGAAAGTGTAGTTTTTCATATACTTGGAGTAATTCCACAGTGGTTCTTTATAGATAAATTATTATAATTTTAATCTACTACAGTTTGTGAATTATTTAACTGAATAAAAGAATTATTATTCCATTTTATAGCAATATGGAGTCACAGAATGAAAACCCAGACAAAGTAAAGCATAGAGAACAGCATTTGCTCAGTACTTGGCAGGTTATAAAGTCCTTTTCATATGCATTATCTTATTTGATCCAACAACAACCATAGAAGTGGACATCATTGTCCCCATTTTTCCCATTAGAAGCTGAGGCTCAATGAAGTTACGTAACTTGGCCAAGGTTACTCAAGAAGTAATTAGTAAACTGTTTTACTCTTGTACACCATTGATAAAAATATGAATATTCATTTCCACATACATGCATTTATTCATTTATAAATTGTGCATACATGACACTCTGTGAATATATTGTATGTGTTAGAAAACTTACTGCCAAAATGGGAATTTTAAAAGATGAGATAAAGATAAAACAACTAATATTTCTTTGTTACATATTTTTTTATCAATGAAACAAAAGTTTGTGCTCACATAAAAAATAATGTTGATATTTTTAGTAAAAAAGATAAATTAATATGGTTTATTATTTTTGGAAATTTTGGTTTAATACTTGAAATTCTGGTTCTAAGTTTATTTAATTTTGACACTTGGTATTATGGCCTGATAAAAATAGAAAGTTCCTCAACCTTAGTATATATTAATATAGAAATAGAGATAGAAGTGTGTTGTTGATCATACTGACTAAATTGTGGAAATGATTTTCAAGTCCAACCACCAATTATGCAAAGTTTTCCATTAAAACTTTCCCTCTTGTCTGACCTTAGGTAATTATCCTTGCAAACTAGGCAGAAGACATTAAGATACTGCAATTTCATGTTATTAACAAATGAGTTCAGACTTCCACTTTCAGATCTGACATGTTGCCTGGAAATCATTACTGTCATCCTTTCAACAAGATAAAATTGAACAAACTAAAAATCAATGACATTTCTTTCATCTGTGAGAGAATTGAGATCACAGGGCAAACCATGACCCTGGAATCTCACAGCTGAGATCTCTTTGTCTGGAACAGAGGCCACTGGACCCATAAACTAGTAGAAACATTTCAGTGGTAACTTGGACAAATTGCCGTGGGCTAAGCATGGACTACCTCAAGAGAAACTCCTGGTGACTAGTCCTCAGGGGGCTCCTCACTTTTACATCTAGGAATTCCAACAATTCCTCATAATGAAGAGCCAAGAAAGAACCTCCCATGGCTCTGGCAGGGACACCCATTGGGAAGCACACCCAGAGTGTTCTCCAGAACAAAGGCCTACTCTTCAAGGGGAAATAAAATTTTACCAGAGCCTTGTTCTATCTGCAGAAAGGACATTTCTCCTCTATAGCCTCCTCTAGCCTTTCTGTTTCACATAAGTGGTGAACAAAAGCTTAAAAATATTTGTGAGGGTGAAAGTCCAGAGACTGGGGCCAACTACAAGATTGAGATTTAATCATAAGGTTATAGAACACTTTCTCTTCCCCAACTACACCAACAGCACTTGTGTATAATAACAGTTGATTAGAGCTGAAAGAGTAGCCATGCACAGAACCTATCTGAGGAGGAGTTTTTAGAAAAGCCCAAAGGGGTTAAAAAATATCGACACTATAAGAATGTGAGGCCTCTACTACCTACTTCTGCAGTAAGCATTAAACATGGCCAGATTACATTAAAATCCTCACACTAATTATCTCATTTCCTTTTACCTAATATATCATATCTGGTTTTCAAAAAAATACAAAGCATATTAAAAAGCAATGAAAAACAGACAAGACAACACAATACAGTCTGAAGAAACAAAGCAATCATCAGAATCAGATTCAGATATGACATAGAGTTTGGAATTGTCAGACAGAGAATTTTAAAGTGCTATAATTAATGTGTAAAAAGCTCTAATGAAAAAGATAGCCCTGGCCAGTTTGGCACAGTGGTTAGAGTGTTGGCCCGCAGACCAAAGAGTTGTGGGTTTAATTCCCAGTCAAGGGCATGTACCTGGGTTACAGGTTCAATCC
The DNA here is from genome assembly GCA_030848825.1 of Tadarida brasiliensis. NCBI lineage: Eukaryota > Metazoa > Chordata > Mammalia > Chiroptera > Molossidae > Tadarida > Tadarida brasiliensis. The sequence continues at coordinate 80,816,059 of CM061264.1, forward strand.
CCGCCCCTGGTCGGGGTCATGTGGAAGGCAGCCAATTAATGTATCTCTTTCATATTGATGTTTCTCTCTCTCTCCCTCTTTTCTCTCCCTCCTGCCCTCCCTCCTACTCTGTCTGAAAAATCGATGGAAAAATATCCTTGGGTGAGGATTATATATATTTTTTAAAAAGATAGAAAACATTCAAGAACAGAGAGGTAAAGTAAGCAGAAAGATGGAAATTCTACAAAAAAACAAATTTGTTCAAACCCATGTAAACTTGAACCTGTCCTCGTTTAGAAGATATAAAGAATGCAAACAAATAATGGTACCATCCTCAACCTCTGCATGATTTGGAGGTCCCATTCTTTTCCTGGGATTCCCTTTCAAACCATATGTGGCATGAGACACTCTGACATACAGATCTAGTAAAGGAGCTGGTATAAACTTATATATTAAATATATGTATATGTACTCCATTTTGGCAACTACTGTCCTGTAACACAGCTAAGCTCCAATTTACTTTGGACAATTGATCTAGGGAAAAAGAATTAACTCGTGTTTTTATTCCATTTTCCATTGTGACTCTTGGGTGAACTATGACCTTCAGTAGTTGAATTTTTCATATACTTTTCACTCAACCCAACATATCCCCTAAATTGATGTTTAGAATCAACATCTAGTCACAGTAAGCCAGTATTTACAAAGGAGAGAAATTGGCCTAACTAAAGTTAATTCACCTTTCATTGAATTTGGAAATGGAGTTGTTTCAGATTTATTTCCAAATTATTTTAATTGACATTCGTCAGAATTGAGAAGTCTTGGGTTTGACTCTTTCTTTAGTTGATTAAGACTATACTGTTCAACAAATATTAATTTGCCACTCTTCACTTCCCGTTCCTCTCCGAACATGGCAGAGTATGTGACTTGCTTTGGCCAAGGGTTTCAAGCAGAATTGGCATGATTGCATTTAGGCCACAGCATAGAAGGAAAGGTTTGAGTTCTTCATCTGCTTTTTCTTCCATATGGTGGAGCCCTTGTTACCTGTGTCCTCAAGTTTTCCTGAGTAGAATAATTGCATACCACCTCTTTCCACACACAAAACTACATTGAAATACAGCACAAGAAAGAAAAACACTTGCTTGGTAACCAAGATTTCAGAGTTTGTTTGTTATCTTGGTATAAGTTAATCAATGTTTAATGATTCAGTAATCTTGAGGCACTTGTGGCTTTTTGTTTTTGGGTCTCTTCCACAATAAGTAAAAAAACAAAAACAAAAACCCAGAAATGGCAGTCTACCTGCTTCATAAGTTGTCTTGCAGAATTAGTCCTGGGATAAGTGGCTTGTAAATTCCTTATATATAGATTGGAAAATATACCATGGCAGTAAATATGTGAACATTATAGTTTCTATAGATGGCATCATCCAGAAAAATGTTAGATATTTTTCATGTAAGAGTAGAGATGACCTATGATTGTCTCAATGTTGGGCTAGCTCTTACTAATCAGAATAATACATTCTAATACACTCACCTGATTTGCCTCAGGGTGGTATTTCAAATAAAGATCTTCAATTTGGATTTTAGTCATTTACCCTCCCTTGTAGTACCCATATTCATGTGCTGCTGCTCCGTGACCTTCCATGACTACACACATATCACCACTTTAATAGACAGATTATGAAATTGCAAGAATCTTGAATGTATTATTCTCCAGTTTGGGTAGGGTTGGTCTATTACAGGAAAAGAACAATTATATAGCAAGGAAGAGATAAGAGGATGAGAGTAAAGTAGACTCAGGCAGAATCTGCCTACATATATATATTTTTTTACCTTTACCTCTGAAGCTCTGAGTACTGCCATAAAACTGTCATGAATAAGTGAACATTAAAAGCAGAAAATTTCTTGAGTGACATTTTAAATGATCCACAAGTTAGTTCTTTCAGTAAGTTAACAGATAAAAAGACCAACAATTGAAGCAACGGTTTGTGTTGTCACTTATTATAAACCATTAATTTTTAAAATAGCTGAAATTAGAAAAAGAAAGCTAATCAGTTTTCTTTTTTTTTTTACTCACACAGTCCACTTATTTAATAAATAAAAGTGGTCTGTGGTCTACATACTGGGTTAGTAACTCAGCTGTTAAGAGTGATGAAAACTTAGTTCTGCTCATTTACGTAAAAGGTATTTACAACAAGGCATGGAATAATTAGTGTTATTGAAATAACTGTGTTGTATGTTTTATACATGATACATCCAACATGAAAAGTGTTTCAAAACAACATTAAAAGCATTTTTTACTTCAAGTGAAAATGTTATGTCATACTTCTCAATAGTTTAATATTTTAACTTTGTATTGGATTTTAAAGACACATAGTAAAATAATTAAGCACTTCAGAATAAATTCATGGGCTCAGTACAAAAAAATTGAAAGAAAAGAAAATTAAAATTATTATTCAGCTGCCCCTAATTGTAAACATTAAATGTTTACAATAAACATCAGCCTTGACCGCAAAGGAAACATCTTCAGTTGATATTTAACATTTGATTTATTCTTAGAGATGGTTTCAAGTGCCTTCGGTGCGTCAGACAGGGTACGAGACATTAAAAGACATCAGTTTTCATAGCAAAGAGTTCACACGTTAGTGGAAAGACACCAAGAAAACATAACTACAATGAATGTTCTGCAAGAAAGATCCATTTAGAGGGCTGCAGAAGCCGATGGGAAATGAACCTGACGTAGGCTGGAACAGAAATAAGGAAAAGGTGAGTAGGATTTAGCTAAGAGAAAGATAATCAAGACACTGGAGAGAGGGGAGGATATACGCAATGATGTGGAGAAAGAGAGGAGAGTGCGCATGGTCGGGGAGCTCCTAAACAGGTTGAGCATTGCCTACGTGATTGAACTGGAGCCCATGGTGTCCAATGGACCTTTCCGTGTCAATGGGAGTGCTCACATTCCCCTCTTACCGACTGGCTGCCTCTAGCCACATGTGACTATTAATCCCTTGAAATGTGGCAAGTGTGACTGAGGGATGAAATTTTAAATTTAATTCAATTTTAAATCATTTAAAAATACATTTAAGCAACCATCTATGGCTAGTGGCTACTCAACCAAAAAATGCAACTATCGATTGTGAGCTGCTGAGACATGGGGCAGAACACAGGCTCACGTGTCTAAGGGTCTTATAAGCCACGTTAAATAGTTTGAATGTTAGCCTGAAGGTAAAGAGGAGTTAGGAATGAAGAATTTTAAGCAGGGAGTAATGTGATGTGATTTCTTTAGAAATATCACTCTAGCAGCTGTGTTTAGGACAGGTGGAGAGGCTCAAGTCTCGAGAGAAAGACAGCAGGTAAGCCTTAAGAGTGAGACGGGTAAAAGTGATGAGGACTGGAATGAAGACAGTGGAAGGGAGGAGGAGGAGGAGGAGGAGGAGGCACATGTGATTGGATGTGAGATTAGGTGACAACAGGAAGAGTGGCGTCCTGGTGTCTGAACCAAGCATATAGGTAGAAGAAGGTGTCAGTCACCAACACGCACAATAGGAGTTCAGAGGATTGTAAGGGGCCCCTCTGTTTCAACAACGTTGAGTTTGAGTTGCCTGTGGGACACTGAGGTGAAAAATGTATAAGAAGAAGTTACGTAGGAACATTGACAAAGAAACAAATAAAAGTAGCACCTAGCTGTATTTTGTTAGTGTTTCTAGTCATTGGCAGAAATTTCATGACAATTTGTTAATATCTTTCACCCTCAAAAAGTTCAAATTTAAGTAAATACATTCAATACTAAAACTATAAAATGGAATGCAGTGGGAAATTTAAAGTTCTTGAAAGTTTCACTTTATACATCATTGTATTGTGTTTTGAAAAGCAACTTAATTATTCAAAGTTTTGGACTAGTTATACTAAATTATAATGTCTTTCTAAAGATTCATTCTAGTGAATGATGTCTGTATTAAATAGATTTTATTTTAGTATAATATGAATGTCTTTTTACTTGCCAATGAAATAAGTATTTGCTCTCTCACGATCCCATCCTCTCATATAAAAAAATTTTTTTATTGTTTCAGAGTTCCTTCTGGAAACTGTTATAAATACATTCCAGTTTTCGCAGATAATAATTATGGCTCATCTCAAAACATACACACACACAAAAAAAGAAGAAGAAAATGGTTCAGATCTATACAATGACTATTTTAGTGTCCTAAACTCACACCTGAAATCTAAACAGAAACCCTTTATGAGGAAATATAGCCCACTAAAGAAATTTTAATTTTAGTCACAAATAATGAAATGATCGTTGGTTTGAAATGCCTCTTTGGACCCTGATGGTATTTTTCCAATGATTTGTATGCATCTTTGCAATTTTCACACTGAATATCTAGTTCTTTTATGTGGTTCCTTTAAATACATAAGACATATCTCTAAATTATAAATTGGATATACCCTAAAATAGTGGTTTTTAACCGGGATGCTGTGACACACTGGTCGTCCTCAAGAATTTCTAAAACATTCACTACCTGACTGTTTAGTCAGGGCCACTGACCTCTTTCCCTTTAGATTGTCAAATTTAAAAATGACAACAGTCAATACGGCAATAGTCATCCAGTGTAAATGAATCAAAATTATACTTATTTTTGTTGTTGGATCGGCAAAGCACACGGTGTACCTTTTGGTGTGTCGTAGAAGTTTAGTAATTAGTTTGTGTGTGCCATGAGATGAAAAAAGTTGAAAATCGCTGCCCTGAAAGTTTGAGTAGATGGTTTGGCACCCAAAGTACAATTTTGCCCTAGAAACAATGTTGTAAATGTTTGAGATGTTCCCAGGGTCATATACAAACGTCTGTTTGCCCTGTGGATGGAGCTATTAGTACTGCAGAGCTAGAAGGCTGTTGAGACCCCAAGACCTGGATGCAGAATGATGAAAACCCTGACTAAGGTCTGCAAATGAAAGAGAAAGAAGGGAGCTTAAATGATGTGTAGAAAAAGGACAAGGGCTAGAGACAGTGAGAAAGGTGAGCACTTGGAATGGTGAGGAAAAGAGAGAGAGAGAGAGAGAGAGAGAGAGAGAGAGAGAGAGAGAGAGAGAGAGAGACTGACTATATCATTCCTGATGCTGGTTCCAATTTCACTTTCACTTTAACCCTCTAGTGGTTAGGGGAGGAGGAAAGAATGAGCGGGTGAGGAATTGAAAGTGAAGAGCTTTCTTATCCTTTCCCCTCCCCTTCTCCCCTCCCAGAATCTTCTCCTTCCAGCTGCCTGCCCCATTCTCTAAATCTGGCCACATCATGCTAAGATAAAAGGCTGTATACAAATAAAAAAACTTCAAAACCAAAAGCTACCCGGTGAATTGTTTTATGTAGATAATTATAATGTTGGCCACTGTCTCCCAGAACAACTGCCTGCTGTGGCCACACAGCTGTAATGAAGAGATCAAGCTGTGAAGTGAGAAGTCTCCTCGCCCTCTGGGATTACATTTCAGATTTGCCTTCTTCCAGAAGGGTTTCCGAGCACCGGGAGAAGAGAAACACAGCAGAAAGAAGCAGCAGAAGGAATTGTCTTGATCTCCGTTTTGCTAGCCTGGAGAAAAGGTGCCTTTGCAGGAACTTGGTTTGCAAACAATGAACATCTTTTGTGTTCCTTGTTGGCAAAGCAATTGATTCTAGTTAGAGATTGGCTGGGTGCCACCGCGCAGCAGCTTGCCTTTCTGTTCGGAAGCGTACAGTAGGAAGAGCTGCAATCCAGGCTCTTTATTCCTTTCTTATTATAGGCGACTTATTATATCCTTTCTTTCTGCTACCCCCTCTACTGCAATCAACTGCATGCATTTCATAGATCACGTTTTGTAATACTAAAAAAAAAAAAAAAAAAAAATGTATAAAAAACAAAAATAAACCTTCCAAGACATTTTCAAAAATAAGCTGGCAGAAGACAATTTCGTATAACTAATATCTTCTCCCTTTTCCTGCCCCGAATATGATTTATGTTTACTTTTTCTGTCCTACGAAGGAAACCAAACCCAAACATTGTACTAGGAGCAAACGGTAATGGGGATTTATTCAAACTTTATATAATGTTGTTGTGGATATTACAAAGATGGACTTCACTGTGAGAACAGTACCTGAGGAGCACACAGGAAGCCCACAGCAACCATTCATGTTCTACCAAGTTTGCTTTAAAAGACACATTGCCTGGCCGGTGTGGCTCAGTGGTTGAGTGTCAGCCCACGCAGCAAGAGGCCGCTGACTTGATTCCCGGTCAGGGCACATGCCCAGGTTGTGGGCCTGATCCCCAGTGGGGGGCATGCAGGAGGCGGCCAATCAATGTTCTCTCTCATCAATGTTTCTATCTCCCTCTTCCTCTCCCTTCTCTCTCCAAAATCAATAAAGAAAAAAAACAAAACAAAAGATGTAAAAATTACTTAATATGAAGTTTTATTTAAATGTTAATTGTTTTATTAAGAAAAAGATGGACATCTACTATTGATATCTTATTTATTAGCTCCTACCTGTCTTCTGTTTAAGGAAATTGGATGCTTTATTATTATCACGGGAGGTATTATACAAATGACTTGATATTAATCAGTATCTAATAATGGCTTTGGTGTAATTGACACTTTGAAAGTGACAGGAGTTGAGGATCTTGCAGATGACCACGGAGAGGCTGAGGCCCCAGAAGTGTGGCTTCTTCATAACAGGGGGCACCGGGATGTCAGGGAGGTGCTGGGTAAATTCACTTCCCAGACACTACTGCTTTCTCATTCTCGAGCTATAATCTGGGGCCATCTGTGAGCAATGTCTGTTTTGAGTGTCCACTTGGATGTCATTGGCTTGGGGTTGCAAGAGGAATTCCATGCCTAGAAAGGAGGGAGAGCCCTGGCCGGTTTGGCTCAGCAGTTGGAGCGTTGGCCTGCGGTCCAGAGAGACCTGGGTTTGGTTCCCACTAGGGGCATGTACCTTGGCTGCAATTTGTCCCTGGCCCTGGTTGGTCGTGCAGGAGGCAGCCACTTGATGTGTCCCTTTCACGTCGATGTTTCTCTCTCTCTCTCTCTTCCTCTCTCTCCTTCCCACTATCTGAACAAAAAATGGAAAAATGTCCTCGGGTGAGGATAAAAAAATGGAGGGAGAGAAGGTGAGCCATCTCCCCTAGATCCAGGAGGAGGTTGACTATTTGATTTCACATAGTGAAGGAAATACGAGTCGTTCTCCTTTGTGACAATAAAATGGGTTCTGCAAAATAAACATCCAAGCTTATTTTCCAAAAGGCAAAACCCAGCAAGAAATGTTACAAATCCAAGCAAGAGGCCAGGCAGAAAAGGCTGGTCATCGTTGCACTGATTGCTATCAATGTCAAGGGTGAAAGAAGCCCTTCACTTTAGCAATATCCTCATGGCAACAGAGGACTTGTTAAAGGACCATTGTTTACACGTATTTTATTCAAATGTCATAGAATATTTTGAAAATATAGTATTAGTGGAAAAAGTTTTTTAATTGCAGGGTGATCAGATTGACCTTACACCTTAAGGAATGAAAGAGTTGAAAAATAGCCCCGCCGGTGTGGCTCATTGGACTGAGCATCGTCGTATGGACTGAGAGGTCCCAGTTCGATTCCCAGTCAGGGCACGTGCCCAGGTTGTGGGCTCGATCCTCAGTGGAGGGCATTCAGGAGACAGCCAATTGATGTTTCTCTTTCACATTGATGTTTCTATCTTTCTCTCCCTCCCTCTGTCTCTAAAAAATATATATATATATATATATATATATATATATATATATATATATATATTTATATATATTATATTAAATATATATTAAATAAATTATATTTATATATTATATTAAATATATATTAAATAAATATAAATATATATGTTTTAATATATATGCGTGTGTGTGTGTATATATATATACACAATCTAAAAAAAAAAGAATTGAAAAATAAAGTGACCCCACAACATTTCACTGAAAATTTTAATTTAACTATACAGGAATACACAATTGTGAAGCATTCTTATTTTATTTTACTTTATTTTAGAGTGAGAAAGGGAGAGAAGGAAAAGAGAGAAACACTGATCAGTTGCCTCCTGTACAGCCCCCAACTGGAGACCAAACTGCAACCTGGATATGTACCCTGACTGGGAATTGAACCTGCCACCTTTTGGTGTACAAGATGATGTTCCAACCAACTGAGCCACCCTGGCCAGGGCTGTGAAACTTTCTTGACAGAAATAAGAAAAAGATTTAGGACAAAAAGATGAAATTACTTCTTTGAGTCAGATTTTATTTCTCAATAGGAAAATAGGGGGCTAAAGGATTCAATGAAATTATTAAAAGTTTACATAGCACAGAATTGTAGCAATGTAATTAGGACTGTGTATGAGTAACTAATAGCTGAGATTATTGACTTATTCTTACATTTATATCTGTGTATATAAAGCAATTCATTTAACCTCTATTTTATTTATTTATTTTTTAAATATATTTTTATTGATTTTTTTAGAGAGAGAGGGAGGGAGAGAGAGGTAGAGACATTGATGTGAGAGAGATACATCGATCGACTGCCTCCTGTGCATTCCCTACTGGGGATTGAGCCCCAACCCAGGCATGTGCCCTGACCAGGAATTGAAATGGGACCTCTCAGTCTATGAGATGATGCTCAATCCATTGAGCCACCCTGGCCGGGCTAACCTCTATTTTAAAGGTTGATCTGTTTTTATTATAAAAGGATACATGGTCATTGATAAAAAGAAATAAGAAAAAAATATGATTCAGAATTTTGGCACTTGAAGACACTGGAAGCATTTTGGCTTGTTTCTTTTTGTTTTATTTCATGTACATATAGTTGTACCTATTTATGATATAATCATCTATATGCAGACACAATTTTGTTTTCTCCTTTTTGTTTCTTTCATGCCTTTTTTCCTTTAAACATTAAAATGCATTTAATAAGACATTTTTATTTTTCTCCTGATAAGGTAACATGTTTCTTATTTTTTTAAAACTATGAAAGGTATACGAAAACATTAAAATCACCGTTGGTTCTATGACAATGGAGATAACCACATTTTGGTGTACAGCCCTTTCATCTGTAGTCCATGTACATCTTTGCATTCATTTATTTAGATACATTTTTGGAGGTGCTATTATGTTCCAAGTTCTGCTCTTTGCCCTAAGAATACAGCAGTGAATAAAACAAAAATTTATGCCATCATAAAAGTTACATTCTAGGCTAGGGAAACAGAAAATAAATTATTAAAATGTACAGTTTGGCCTGACCAGTGTGGCTCAGTGGTTGAACGTTCACCCATGCACCAAGAGGTCGCCGGTTCGATTCCTTGTCAGGACACATGCCCAGGTTGTGGGCCTGATCCCCAGTGGGGGGCATGCAGAAGGTGGCCAATCGGTGTTCTCTTTCATCGATGTTTCTATCTCCCTCTTGTTCTCCCTTCCTCTCTCTCTAAAATCAATAAAGAAAAAAAATTTTTTTAAATGTACAGTTTTTTAGCTAGTGAGAGGAAAATAAAGTAGAAAAAGGACAGGGGATAAATAGGTTGATTTGTGAATTTAAATAGGGTGATCAGGAAAAGACTCACTGAGACTAGGACATTTGGGCCAAGACAGGAAAGAAGTGGAGAAGGAAGAATATTAAATATCTGGCAGAAGAGCAAGTGCAAAGGTCCTGAGGTAGCAGGTTGGCCAATAAATTCTAGGAATAGCAAGTCTGCAGCAGAGAAAACTGAGAGTATATATGGTGAGATCTAAAAGGTAAGGGGACTGAGATTCCTTTTCTTTTTCTCTGAGTGAGATGGGAAGTCATTGGAGAAGGTTGAGCAAAGAATTGACCTGACCTGGCTTATGTTTTAAACACTGCGTTGTGAAATCTTGGGTTAAGAAAAGTTATAGCGGCGTATAGAGGATCAGTAGGAGGCTATTGCAATAATCTCTTCAAGAAATGATGGTGGTTTAGACTAGAGAGTTAGGGGTGAAGGTTATACAGTCGCCCCTCGCCACTTTGCACTTTGACTTTCGCAGCTTCACTCTATCCCGTTTTTTTCAAATATAGGAAGTGGCGAGGGACGACTGTATATAAATAAAGAATCCTGCTTCGCGGAAATTCGTTTATCGCGGTAGAGTCTGGAACTGATGAACCGCAATAAACGAGGGCCGGCTATATAAAGCATCTGCTTGTCTTTTGAAGGTTCAAACAACAGGATTTGTTGATGAAGAGGATGAGAGAAAGTAGAAAATTAAAGGTGACTCCACCTTTAGTCTGAGCTTCTGGTGGAATGGCATCGCGTTTACTGAGATGAAGAGGACAAAGGGAGGATATGTTGGGGGAGGAGGGACAAGGAATTAGTTTTTAGACACATAAGTTAAAAGGGATACGTGAATCTACAACTGAGGGGAGTGGTCTGGAGAGAAACCTTTTGTAAGTGTCAGAGTATTTATGGTATTTAAAGACGTGGTAGGATGAGATCAGGGGAGCGTGGTTTCCTCTTGGGCAGAGAGAGAAAAAAGAAATGTACAAGACGGATTAACAACAAAAGATCTGATAGAGTGGTCAAATGGGATTTTATTCAATCATAGCCCAAAAGAAGGAAAAATCTTGTGACTTTTGATTTTGAATATTTTGAAGGACTTTTTAGAAAATAACCCTGACCTTACTAGATAATATAACAGTGGTCCCCAAATATAGTATGTAGATCTCTGGACATGCCTTAAACAGTACATTCAGGGAAGGAAAGAAAGTATTAGACATCAATCTTGTGTTAAAATATAACATATTTATTATATTATAGGCTTTATATGAATTGACCGTAATACACTTGTATATGGATGTATGTCTAAAACAATTTTAAAGGTGAATGATCTAAAATGCTTGGGAAACAGTACAGTAGTGATAGAATCAGCAGAACGCTGAAAAGGCCTTTTTGCTCTTGAATTGTGCTATGGGTCATCTGGGGACAAACACCATGCCCGTGTTTGATGTGTGGGTTAAAGGGCCACTAAGTGACCAGCCTCGTGGCCCCGGCCAGGGTAGGCTCCATCGTGTCAGCATAAACATACTTACCCAGCACATTCTCCCCAGAGACCCTGAGTGGTCCTGGCATTCAGAGTCCACTCCTTGTTCACACCCTTATTGATAGCACCCTGCAGTGCCCTGTTGGTCCTCAGCCGCCACAGTGAGAAGAATATCAGTTGCACAGTGAAATCTGAAGGCTTGAAAATATTGCCCTGCTTCCCTTTGTTGTGTTTTTCTGCAATTATTTCATCTGAGAGAGACCCTCTGGGGTTCCTGCATTTGTCCTCCGAGGAGGGGGCCCAGTCGGGCGAAGTCTGGAGGCTGTTGAAAAACCCTGCATGCAGCACTGTGATCATTTCTCGTCATTTATTTCTGCTGAAGCTATGTACCTTTGATTAAACCTGGCACAGCACTTTAGGAGCCACTGATACACATCAAAGAAGTTAGCTCTCCTAGATCAAAATAGACTGAAGGTTTGGACCTGGACCAGCGCTGTTTGAACACTAAGAACAGTCCACAGCAGGAGGCAATTGCTTTTGGACAAGAATCAGGAAAGAACCAAATGCATTTTCCCTATTTCTTCCTTCATTAGCAGCATGGCAAATGCCTTCATCCCTTCAGAAGAGAAATCTTTATTGGATTTTTATTCCAAAACCTCTTTGGGAGATAAGATTTGAGATTAAAAAAAATTTAAACAACCTTCTACATTAATAAAGTTTGCATTAAAGGTAAACGTAATTTAAGTTTGATGAGTAGAATAAATACCTTGATTGTTCCCTTTATTTTATATGCTATTGTGGATAGAGCCCAAATATGTTTGAAGGCTGTGTATTTATCTGTATTTATTTAGTGATCTGGGGACAATTAAAAAGAACACGTAAATGCATCATAAATAGAATCAAGAGGGAAAAAATTATACATGTATGCATGCCTTTGAGAACTTTTTTCCAAAGACATTTTGAGAGAAGGAGGGAGCTTCATTTTTATATAATCTGTTTTCAGAAATGAGTACCTGGTTTATTATAGGCATTCAATAAGTATTTGTATAAATTCTTTCAAATGCCAATTTCTAAATCATACTATTATAAATGAATTTATTAAACAGACTATACATCATTTATTTAAAAATAAATTCAGTCACATTGGCAGAAGGACAAGAACAATGATCAGAATGAAACAACTATTGACCAGTAATTCTGTTTTTACTTTTCTAACAATGAGGTTTCTAAATACTGAGAGATTAACGACCCCGTTTGTTTTTCACAACAGATCTGTGTTGTCGCCACTATTATTGATCCCTGTCTATAGATGAAGCCATGGAGGCTCTGAGAGTAAATTAATGTGCCTATGATCAATCAGCTATTTGAGTCAGGGATGAGCAAACTTTTCTAAAAGGGCCAGGTAGTAAATATTTTAGGCTTTTGTGGGCCATAGGGCTGTTGTTGCAACTACTCAACTGCCCTGTAGCAGGAAAGCAGCCATAGACCACGCTTAAATGAATGAGTGGGGCTATATTTCAGGTCATTTTATTTATGGACCTGAAATTTGCATTTGATATAATTGTCATGTCATGAAATACTGTTCTTTTGATTCCCAACCTCCCTCAACCATTTGAACACATAAACTCCATTCTTAGCTTGCAGTTAAGACCAAAAGGGTGGTGGACTGGATTTGGCCCACAGGTGGCAGTTCACCATGTCCCTCATAGAAGTGATAGGGTCAGCATGCAGAACTGATCTCCTACTCCAGCCCATGTTCCTTCCACTGCACCGTGTGGATTTGTTTTATAATTGAGGAGAGACCATGTTCAGAGACTTGAAATCTGGAGAGTTTTGCTGCTGTTCCCACTTTTGAAATTAAGTACAAGACTCCAACATATTAAGCTCTGCATCCAAGGAGAGAGAGAGTAATCACCAGCAGCAGAGCAATTAGCAAAGAGAGAGCCAGGAGCAAGCCCAGCAAACACTTCATCGTCAGCTAGAGGCTTTGGCTAAAGGTACATTTAATACTCATTAAAAAATGAACATTGCTTTAACGCCGCTTCAGAGGCTGGTAAATTATAGTTAGCTCTAAGCAATTCAGGAAGCAGTCCCATTGCTTCAAGGCTGACATCTACTCACAAACAAATCCTTTACGAGGCAGGGAGGTTGGCGGAAGCCCCATCTCAGAAAGGTTAGGCGTCCCCTGAAAAAGTCCAGACTGAGCAGAGCCCCTTATGAAATGCAATAGGCATGGTCATGAGTGGAAGAGAGAGTAGGCATTGATCCCACACAAATGCTGGTGTGCGAACTTAATGTAGAGCCCCACCGAGGAAAAGTTTTGAGAATTGCACCTGCTTATGAAAATAGTGATTACAAACACACTCCTATCAAATGATTTCATCATTTTCATATTTGTTTTTCTCCTTGCATACCATGATGTACAACTACCCTTCTGAAGCGTGAAGCTGAAATCGTTCTCCCGAAACCTCTTCCCTGCTAAGTGATTTTGTTGGGATAGTGTTGTTCATGGGAGCTGAGCAGTTGTTGGTGTGCTGTGGAATGAAACTGCCAGGGCGGTTTTAAAATACATATCGCAGGATATAAGAAAATGCATTTTTAAAACCTTGTCATTTTGTCTTCTGTGGAAAACAAAGGCAGTGACGTAGAGAGATCACAGTAAAAAGATTTTGTTACCTGTGACACACTTGCAACCTCACAATCTCATCAGAGTGCCAGGAGCACTAGCAGGCATTCAAGTGTCTCGCATCCGAAATAACAGGAATGCAATGCCAAGTGATAGATGACTTCAGAGAAATGTACTTGAATAAGGAAATTAGTGAAGGATGGAAGGAAATGAGTGACTAACTACATGCATATACATACATGTCTTTTTTTTTTATTATAGATTTACGGAGTTTGGGATGTAGGGGATTGATCATTTATACTCCCCATTTTCCTTTTGTTCTGGTTGATTTTATGACATTATGGAATTAACCTAAAAATGTAAAAATTAACCTAAAATGCTGGGCTTGTCTTTAAATTGCTTTTAGTTTTGTATTTGCCTGCAACCTATATTTGAAGAACTTCCCCTGATCTGGGAGATTGTATATGCACACATGGGGGCTTATGGGACATGCTTTCATCAGATTGACATTAATATATCTGGTATCATAATGAATATTCCATTCCGTACTATCCTTTGAAGGGAAAAATGCATATTCATGCATGATTGTGAGCAAATAAGGGAGAAGAGAAAGAAGACAGTACGCAGAAGACAGATAATATTACTCCTGTCATCTAGATAGGTAGATGATAGACAGACTGATTCCAGCACATGATTTAATACAGAAACAAATATTTGGAGTTTTATAAACAAGTTTTTCCCACCTTTTTTTTTTTTTTGCATGAAACACATAAAAAATAATAATAGTTCAAAAATACCCTATGGTAAATAGGAAGGAGTTTAAGAACATCTATTTGGGGTTTGGTTAAAAATATTCTTTTATTTTACTTATAGTATGAAACTGGCCAAAGAAAGAAAATGGAAAGCATTAGGAAAGATCAATTTTTAAAAATAAAACTTTCAATAAAATATCAAAATATTTAAAGAGAAATTTGAAGTGGTTTCTATGAATATTTCCTTTTCATACCAGGTTTGAGCTTGAACGGGCTACACATAATTCCTAGTCAAGGCACTGCAATGATGGTTTCTTCAAATTCGTGGTATTTATGATCTATAAAATACTGTCATATGAGTAAATAATGTATTTTTTAAAACCTTTCAGTCCTTTACAATAGTTGATTTTAGTAGGATCTAGATTACTATTTTTTTAATTATTTACTATACTGAAATTTCTTGAAAACTGTGTTTGGATTTCAAACCCAAATGAACTATTTCTATAGTGATCATTTCAGTAATAATGAAGCTCCAATTTGCAAAACATGCATACATTTGTGAGGGCGGTCACCCTGCAGTCGGCTGGTAGGCCAATGAAAGGCACGTGCAGTAAATGGACATCAGAAAAGATATGCACAAAGATGAGGATCCGGGAGTCTTCAGGAATGTAGTTCCCTTCCCCGGCCCCTCCTTCTCCATTTCCCACCACAGGACTCATTTGGGGGCGACTGCCACATACTTCTAAGACCACGCCCCCGTCAGTAATGGGGAAGCACCGGCCCTGCAGCTGGTACAACGCCCATGGCTGGTGCTGACACTGCTCCGTGGCTACACTCAGCCACTGCAGTGGGTGCCACGTTGCTCACGGTCTTCTTTACTGGGGGCTCTTCGCGTGGGCCTTTGAACCGCTCCAGGGGGTGTCCACGGAGACGGGAAAGGGGTTACCTGTGCAGGCCTTTATCTACGTCCCTCAAATGTCCAACCTCCCAGCCACGAGAACCAGTCGCCAGTCTTGGAATGCCTCCTTTCATCTTCAGAGGAACTGGGACTCGGAGGGTCTGGAGCCACCTGAAAGTTTCTGCAGAAGAGAGATGCTACCCAGCTCTCGGAGCACCAACAGTAACGGTGATGGAGGGCCTTGGGGCCGAGACCTCTCCCGTAGGAGGGAGTCAGCTCCTTACAAGTCCTTACGTCCCAAACGCGTCCCAATCGCCACACTCTCAACCAAGGAGCTACGGCTGCTCATCCCCAAGCTTTCACTTACACCAGCCTCCCCTGAGCATGACACAATGTGAAAACAGAAAAACAGAGCCGGATCGACATCAGGTGCGTAACTGAAAGGACTCAAAATTAGGTTTGCTTTATATGTTGCTAATGGTTGAAAATGCTTTTCTGTATATCAAGATTTGCTTACATAAAAACTGCAATCTTGCCCTGGCCGGTTTGGCTCAGCAGTTAGAGCATGGGCCTGCAGACCAAAGAGTCGCAGGTTCGATTCCGGTCAAGGGCATGTACCTCGGTTGCAGTTCGTCCTGGCTCTGGTCGGGGTCATGCAGGAGGCGGCCAATCAATGTGTCTCTCTCACATCAATGTCTTTCTCTCTCTCTCTCTCTCTCTCTCTCTCTCTCTCTCTCTCTCTCTCTCTCTGAAGATAAATTGGAGGGGGGGATCCGAAGGTGAGAATTAAAAAAAAAAAAAAAAAACACCCTGCAATCTTAATGAATTTATTGAATTATGAAGAACTGAAAATTTTATCTCTTAAATAAATCACATCTCTTGCCTAAATTTTATCTTAACCAAGAGATTGTTTGTAGAAGTTTTATTTTAACCTTGGTCAACATGTTGAAGTTTAGCATTTTAAAATATATGTTTTGCATGATGTAAAAATTAGATCACTTATAATTCAAATTTCAGAAACTTATTTTTTAGGATTTCAAAATAATCATTAATATATGGAAACTACTTGTTAAAAAGAGTCTCCATTCTTCATGTGCTACAAAAATCTAAGTATTCTAATAGTAGGAAATTTAGTATCAGTTTGGAAATGTGAGATTTTAGGAATAATTTCCACGAGACCAGGATAAATCGCATCAAGCGTTCCAAAGCTGACACCTTTGGACAGCTACTTGTCATGTCTTGGTCATCATTACAGGTACCACAAGACTACAGGGCTACATCCTCATTATTTGGTTACGTAGATACAGCCATAGTTCAGCAATTTAAGCAGTAGTGTTTAATAACAGACAAAGCAAATAAAAAATGAGTGGTACTGATAAATGTAATTAACCCACTTTAAATTTCAAAGCTTTAATATTTTAGTAGGTTTTCTCCTTTGTTCTTAATCACATGCATAATTACTTTTCCTCATTCTTTGGATTTAATAACGGAAAAACTGGAATAATCTTTGCAGAAAAATATACACTGGGAAAAACTGACCTGAGAGAGTATAAATGTTATCAAAGTCGTGCAGTTACATTGTATATGACCAAATGCAAAAAGAAACTTTGACAGTGGTACTGATCGTGTTTAGAATAAATAAATACAGTTTTCTCCAAGTATGATTATGATGGAGAAAGAGAACGTTTATCTAGCTAGCCTTGAATAGTTTGTGACAAAATTGAAACAGAAAAAAATAAAACAGAACTGTTCAGCATACAAATCCCAGGTTGCAGGCTGACTCCCACACAACTCTATGTCTCCCCATTTTCTCAGGAGCAGGATATGCTCAAATTCCAGAGAACGGGCAAGATTCAATTACTAAGTAGCCTTTGAAAGCATATTTAAATGGTTTATTGTTGTCAAATTCAAAGTTTCTCAATGAAAGCATATCAGAATCACCAGAAGAGTGGTTTCAAAACATGTATTTTGCTGCAGATAAATTAAGCAAATAAATGAATAAGAAACTCACCCCCCAAGCTACTCTAGTTTGTGACCTCTTAAACTCAGGGACCAATAAAGAAATACTATTTATCCAGTCTTAGATCGTGTGTGTGTGTGTGTGTGTGTGTGCGTGTGTGTGTGCATTTGTGCACATATCTGTATATAGATAAAATCTGCTTCTCACCCTACACCTCGGTGCAAAACTGCCTAATTCACCTTTAGAAGCACTCAGTGTCCGCAGAGATCCCGTCCTTGCCTGCGTGTTGTAAGTAGAGTTAGGAGGATTGGCCGAGCAGCATGCTTCAGACTCCCAGTTGAGGATTATCGCTCTCACCATGCTTTCTGAGGCTATGATTGGCAAAGGCAAAGCCAGCATTTGCCCACAATAATTTAGGGAATTCTGGGGCCTCATTCAGAAACCTTAAAACATTCAAGGCTTCTGGAAGACCAGGGAGGGATTTTCAGGGAGGGGCCCAGAGTTCTCAGAGCTGCTTTTCCCTGAAAACATAGATGTCTCAGTATTAGAATAGGTCATTTGGTCTTCACAATACCTCCTATTGGTGGGCAAATTCTGCAAATTTTCATATGTCAAGATGAATAATACAGTCTGTGAATACTTAATTATTATGAGTTATTCTTTCCTGTTCTTCTTCCTTTTTCTTTTAACCTAGCCCCTTTCTCTAGAAAAAAGCAATGATACTAAACGTTGACCTACATGGTCTTCAAGCACGTTAGAATCATGTCACCTGGAGGCTCTTCAAAATGTCCTTGCCTGGGTCCCACACCCAAAGGTTTTGCTCTAATTGGTCTGGAGTGAGTCTGGGCACCAGGATTTTTTAAAGCTCCCCTCCCCTGCAAGATTCTTATATGCAGCCAAGATTGAGAATCACTGCTTTTTGGAGAAAATATCCCTAGGCAGGAAGTGAGAGGTGTTAAAAAAAAAAAAAGTGAGTAAATTACAACCACCCAATGTTCTATTTCCAAGAGAGAAAGACACCATAGGGGTAAGTGATAACCCAGTCACCCTAATTCAGAATCTGCAGCTTTGTTCACTGTTTCACAGTCTCCGTGTTATTAATTTTCTGTGCCATAACATTGACAAGCATAATTGTTAATTACATACCATGCACTCCACCCTCACTGCTATGATATCTCTCAGAACTCACACCTGATATAAAGCTAGAGTGCAATGCCCCGCTATATTAAATTTCAATTTAATTATCTTTATTACAGCATCACCTCCTTGGAGGGAATGATTAACTCTGAGATGGACTTATAATAGAAGAGAAAGGTGTGGAGGGAGGCTTGCCCCGAAGCCCGGTGCCACTCTATAGGCTGCAGTCACAGGCACACGGGCCGCAATAAAATGATTGAAAAATGAGCTTCCTCCCGTGTCCTCAGATCCCTGTGATGTGATCCCTCTGAGGTCCCTACTGGCACACACGAAATGAACGGCATAAGAAATGGGACTTTAATGCACCACTCGTGTATGTGTGTGTGTGTGTGTGTGTGTGTGTGTGTATACCTGCACTTTAGTTAAAAACAATCATTTTCATGCTCGCTTCAGCAGCACATATACTAAAATTGGAACGATACAGAGAAGATTAATGTGGCCCCTGCACAAGGATGACACGCAAATTCATGAAGCGTTCCATAAAAAAAAAAAAGGACTTCCGGTCAAGATGGCGGCGTAGGTAAACGCGGTATCGCATCCTCCCACAACCACATCAAAGTTACAACTAAACTACAGAACAACCATCATTCAAAACCGCCTGAAATCAAGCTGAATGGAAGTCCTACAGCTACGAAATTAAAGAAGCTGAATGGAGACTGGTAGGAGGGGCGGAGGCGCGACGGGCTGGTCCCACACCCACGTGTGCCGGATAAAAATTAGGAGGACACCTCGGCTGGGAAGGTCCTCCCTGAGGACTGAGGGGTCCCCGACCCACACCAGGCGTCCAGCTCAGGGTTCCAGTGCCAGGAAGAGAAGTCCCCATCACTTCTGGCTGGAAAAACCAGCGGGAACTGAGGCTGAGGCGGCTGGAGCCCCCGGCAGCTCCTCTTAAAGGGCCAGCGCATGGACTTACTTGGACTCCCGCCCTCCAGGCTCCAGCGTGGGGGAGGCAGCTTGAAAGGCACCAGAGTCATATGGGGAAGAACTGTTTGGCATTGGAGCGAAGGCTGGAGAGGCAACTTTCTCCGGGACAGACATGCTATCAGAGGCTTTTGTTCCTTTGGTGAGCCCTTCCCTGGGCCGGCAGACGCCGCCATATCTGGGACTCCAGCAACCTGGCTCACACTGTGTGCCCCGCCCTGATGATTCCCTGAGGCCCCGCCCCACCCAACTTCCAGGCCCACCCAAGCTGTTGGCAGTTGCTTTACCATAAGATTGGCCTGTCTTGGAGCCTGCTTCAGCTTTTCCTAAATTCTTTCAAACAAGCAGCATCTGGTCTCAGCTAGCCCCATACCTCTCGCTAAGTAATACATAGAAACAAACACAGGGAGGCAGCCAAAATGAGGAGACAAAGAAACAGGTCCCAAATGAAAGAACAGAACAAAACTCCAGGAAAAGAACTAAGTGAAATGGAGTTAAGCAACCTAACAGATGCAGAGTTCAAAATACTGCTTATAAGGATGCTCAATGGACTTAGTGAGAACCTCAGTGAACTTAGTGAGGGCCTCAAGAGCATAACAAAGGACCAGTCAGAAATGATGGATGCACAGTTAGAAATGAAGGAGGCACTAACTGAAATAAAGAATAGTTTACACAGATTCAATAGTAGAGTAGGTAAATCCAAGAAGCAAACCATCAATTTGGAATATAAGGAAGCCAAAAACACCCAATCAGAACAGCAAAAATAAAAAAGAATCCAAAAAAATGAGGATAGTGTAAGGAGCCTCTGGGACAACTTCAAGCATGCCAACATTCGCATCTTGGGGTGCCAGAAGGAGTAGAGAACAAGAAATCGAAAACCTATTTGAAACAATAATGGCAGAAAACTTCCCTAACTTGGTGAAGGAAACAGACATACAAGTCCAGGAAGCACAGAGAGTCCCAAACAAGATGAACCCCAGCAGGTCCACACCAAGACACATCATCATCAAAATGCAAAAGGTTCAAGACAAAGAGAGAATCTTAAAAGCAGCAAGAGAAAAGCAGTTAGTTACCTACAAGACAGTTCCCATAAGACTGTCAGCTGATTTCTCAAAAGAAACTTTGCAGGCCAGAAGGGAGTGCAAGAAATATTCAGAGTGATGAAAAGTAAGAACCTACAACCAAGATTACTCTATCCTGCAAAGCTGTCATTTAGAATCGATGGCCGTATAAAGAGTTTCCCAGACAAGGAAAAGCTAAAGGAGTTCATCACCACCAAACCATTATTATATGAAATGTTGAAGGGTCTTCTTGAAGAAAAAGATAAAAAAATATGAACAAACAAAATGGCAATAAATACATATCTATCAACAATTGAATCTACAAACAAAATGAACAAGTAGAACAGAAACATTCTCATAGACACAGAGAACTTTTGTTGGTTACCAGATGGGTGGGGTCTGGGAGGATGGGTGAAAAAGATGACAGGATTAAGAAGTACAAATTGCTTGTTAGGCTGACAGACCTCAAAGGGAAGGGGGGTTGGGGTTGGGAAGAAATAAACCGAAGAACTTATATGTATATATGCATAACCAATGGACACAGACAACAGTGTGGGGAAAGGCAGGAGGGGGGCAGGAATGGGGGAGGAGGGGGGCAATGGGAGAAAAATTAGGAACATCTGTAATACATTCAACAATAAAGATAAGTTAAAAAAAATAATTACCACTATGGTGGTAATTATTTTGTAATATATAAGTGTATCAAATCAATGCATTGTACCATAAACTGATACATGTTATATGTCAATTGTATCTCAATAAAGCTAGAAAATAAGATAAATAAAAAAAAATCATTTTCAAATAATTAGCACAGGAGAAAATAAGAATCAGCCTGTGGACGGTACATGTTAACTACTTAATAATCCTTTCATAGTTACACTTTATTTAGTACTCTGTAATTTTAAAAAAACCTTAGGGTGTTTTACTTTTTTTTTTTTATCCTCACCCGAGGACATTTTTGCATTTATCTTCAGATAGAGGGGGAGGGAGAGAGGGATGAAGAGAGAGAAACATGATGTGAGAGAGACACATGGACTGGTTGCCACCCACACTACCCCAACCGGAGCCAGGGACAAAATGCAACCGAGGTACGTGTCCTTACGGGAACCGAACCCGGAACTCTGGTCTGCGGGCTGATGCTCTAACTGCTGTGCCGAACGGGCCAGGGCAGGGTATTTTACTTTTAAACATCACTTGATGTGACTTTCAGAAAGATTCCCTGTAACCTTGGTTTTCAAATTGAAGAACTAGACACTTATAACTCAGCAGAAGTAACTGTATCCCTAAATGCACACTGAGGGGCTTGACTCCCCTACACCTAGGACATCAAGTGACTGAGAAGAAACAAACTAGAAAATCGGCCCAAAGGGTTTTGAGACTTCATGTTATTGAAGCAAAACAGTGCAAGAAATTTTATTATCATTAATTAAGCGTTTATACAGCAAATATGTACAGAAAGCCCTCTGCGATCAGCTGCTGCCAGGATGGACTGACACCATTCCATATATCTCTCACTCCCAACTGTGCTCTTCTTAAACATGCCAGGAAACAAAGGCACAGAGATGTCAACTTGTCCTCATCTCAAACGGTGGGGTCCAACACAGGCACAGACCATGCCATGGAAACTTGAATTATGCAGTGAATTGGAGACATTAGCATGTAGCTAGAGCTCCAGCTTGAGCCTA
This sequence comes from Tadarida brasiliensis, assembly GCA_030848825.1. Classification (NCBI taxonomy): domain Eukaryota; kingdom Metazoa; phylum Chordata; class Mammalia; order Chiroptera; family Molossidae; genus Tadarida; species Tadarida brasiliensis. The sequence goes on from CM061264.1 coordinate 80,838,154, forward strand.
AGTAGAACTCACTACAGGATACGGATACCTTGGTTATTGGCGATGAAGGAGGGAGAGGTGGAAATTTAAGATGCCTCCTTGGTGAGAATTCATCTTGAGGGAGAAGGTGTTGAGACATTGAAGCGAATAGTTATTCTAAGAGGAGACAGCATGTGAGTGAATGTTATGTGCCTGTTACTCATACAACCCTCACCGTCCACCCCAGGGAACAGTGACAATATAGAGTGACTCTTGAAATAGCTATGTCACTAAAATTTCTTCAGCAGATTGGGGTGATGGATACTTTATCTATTTGGGGCTCTAACAAAGTAGAGATGAATAGATGAGATGTTTTCCAGGATGTGTAGATCTTGGAAGCTAGAGGAGGCTTCATGGCATCACTGCAATCCTTTCCATGAGTGTTAGTGTATTTGATGGACGAAGACAGTGGGAATGGTCAGTATCAGGCAGCACTCAGAGGGCCGCACTGATGGGAGAGAATGTGAGGGGGCTAGAAGTACTTGTTTTTACCCTCAGATTGGTGTGAACTAAGTAAAGATAAATGATTCGGGTCCAAACAAAATCATCCTTGGATTATAAGTTGGCAGCCTACGTAGCCTTAATATTCAATCTTTACAGTCTTTGTTCTTCATTAGAACTTGGTGCAATGTGCTGCCTGTGGAAGTTTAATAATATCTGCTCATTAAATGAGACCTGCATGAGCCACCAAGTCTCACGATTCCTCTGTTAGGTTTTTCCCTTTCTGCGTTCCAAGATGCTGTATGGTTTTACAAAATGCACCCGTCAGGAAAACAAAACAACTGGAAGAATTTTGAACGGAAGCAACTTAGAGGAAACTGATTACTAAATATTGGAAGAGATAAAGGAGTGAAAGGGAAGGGTCGGATTAGAAATTGCAAGATGACCCTTTCACCCTGTTAGCAGGAAGAGTAAATGGAAAAATACTATCCAGGAACCCATGACCTCATTACTAATGATACCTGTCGGGTAATCTGCCGCTGGTGGGGTCACGCCCACGCCGCTACTTTGCGAGACCACAGGAGTAACCTGATTCTTCTGCTGCTGCTGCCAGAAGTGCTACCTGAAGCTAAAGGGAAGAAAACGCATTCGCATTCCCACCCTGCAACCTCCTGCGAGGGCCTCCTGCTAGAAAAATGTGAGGAAGTCACTTGGCAAGGGAGCCTGTTAAATAAAGTTTGCAGACTTCCAACTTGCTTAAAAGAGAGGAACATAGATGCATGGGAGCAGACCTAATTTGATAGAAATTATACAGTAATTGTCTGCCGCGTAGTATAACAAGAAAACCATCCATTTCTTCTTTTTGTTTTGTGATCGATAGATTTAGCTTTAAATACTTGCTTCTATCTACGAAAATTTTGGTTGTAAACATTCGTAAAAACAATCAGTAATATACACAATCATGGTTATCTCCTATACAATCAGTATGCATATTGTACATTTTATGGGACTCTTAGTGGGCACACGGACTACCTGTGAACACTTAGCATAAGGAAGACAATACAATGAAGGAACTCCAATGCCTGACACGGGGCCAAGTACAGCGTCTGAAGATGAGATTTGATGGAAATAGCTTATGAAAATTTACTCCCATTAAAGAATGGCATTTTAATGCCAGCTCAATAACTTTCAGGAAATAAATGAAGACACTTTAAAAATCAAAGTAATTTAATCATGTAAGTGAAGCCTTATAAAAACTGATAACGGCACAGTATACCCGCTCCAAAAAACGACAAGATTAACCCCACCAGGAGAAAGTAATGAATCACAATACGTCTGGAAATAAGCTAAGAAGTAATTAATATCTCTGAATCCATTTTGTGAAGCTATTATTTAATGTGGTATTTTGAATAGAATGAAAAATATTTAGTAGCAAAAGCAAGATATTAACTAGATGATGGTGATCTCTAGGACTTTTCTGATACACATACTAAGTCTTCTCTTTTCATTGAAGACAGAAGTGTTATATTTCAATTTTGGAGAGAGTAATCCTCTATAAAAGGAAAATAACTCTTAATTACATTAGCAGTCAGGTAGAATCCGAATGGCAAATAACAGATCTCCCCAAAAGCTGGACCTACAGACAATTCATGTTCTATAAAGAAAGTATCAAATGCAAATTACTGTAATGTTTTCATTTCACGGTGATGGACTTCAGCATACATTACTGGACATTGCGAAACAAAAGCCACAGAATTGGTTTTGAAGTTCTCATCCTCCTTGATGTCTAATAACTGTCTGTTGTCCTTACACCAAGGATCCAGACTTTCCTTGTGCAGAAGCAATCACTTTCCCCGAACCCCAGAAATGGCTCTGGTTCAAAAGAGACAATGAAGTAAATCCCTGAGCAGGCAGGAGAGGCAGCCTCCAGGTACACTCCTCTGGCAGGTGTTGAAGGGCAGGAGGAGGGGGGACACCCACCAGCTGCACTGCCCTGAAGTCAACCTGTTGAAGGTCAGGACTTTGGACAATCACTCTCATTCAGATGGTACCTTGCAAAAAAGAACCACAAGCTGCAAAGAAGGAAGGAACTGTAAGAACAGGATATTAGAAATCTGGGCCTTGTGTAGGCACAAGTTACCTGTTTGTAATTCCAGGACAACCTCTAGCCAAGGAATATCTTCAAGTTTGGTGTATTCTCATCTTCCATTTCCACACCCAGTGGCCACCTCCCTCCCCAACCCAGCAGCTATCCCGATTTCCTCTTACGAGAAGATCTATGCCTATTTGTCACACTATTTGCTCTGTTGAAACACGAGGGTGCAGAGTCTATATTTCGTGAATGAGAGATGTGTTTGTATGAATGGAGTAGTCTTACACTGATGATCTCTGAAACTGGGATGTCCCACTGTCGAAGTGAGCTCATCATTTAAATTGGTGACGCTTCTTTTCCTGTCCCATAAGTACATAGTGTCGTGTTTTACAATCTTTGTTGTTGGAGATCAGATAAAACGTAATGTGTAACAGTGGATGAGTTTTAGATTCTTACTCTGTGAAATGTGGAAGCTACGGATGTCTTTAGGTTTCTTCCACCGTCAAAACCTATTTATTACACCATGTACTGGAGAGTCAGCAAAGATTATTTGCTGAAGGAACTGAGAGATCACTGATGAATGATCTGGCAAGGAAACTAAGCTATTGGTCAAACGTAATAGGTAGGAGACAGATTAGATGAGGACAAGACCAGGCTTCAAAACGGGAAAAGACCGAGAAACCCAGAGTAAAACTGCATATACAATATTTGACGTGTTTTCATATTTCTTAAAATGCAGACACCGTCTTGCCTGGTCCGCTGGAGCAGAGTAGCAGACACACCCTCTCCGCCTCACATTCCACAGGATCAGGACGTTGTACTCACAGTGTGTAACCCAAGTGAGGAATTTTCTGATTGGAAGAGAAGAGAATGAGTTATCCCATGACCAACAATAACCAAAAAATCCTGATAGTTTCCAATACCAAAGTGGCTCCAGAGAAAGCTACTAAGCCAATTATCTCTTGAAGGTATAATTTTTTTTTATTCTATAAACTGTATCGAAATCTGAATGTATGATGAATCGTGATAAAATGGCCTTTCCCCTTAGCCTTTAGAAGGTGCGTGCACTCAGAAGGCCCGTGAGATGCATTACAGGGACACACCAGGCGTCTGCAAGAGGAGGATGGCCCACTTTGATCTCCCAACAAGCGGTGTGTGACAGTGTCCCACAGAGTGGATGCACGGCACAGGAGGGCCTTTTAACTAAAGCGCACAGAGAGAAAAATGTATGAGGTTCTTATGAAGTGGTTTGTTTTAGCCCTGAATGGAAGAAGAAAGGGCGAGGGGGAAAGGAGGCACCGTTTCTTGGCATAAAGATCCAGCCGGGCCTGGTGTGATTTTAATCATCCTCAAGCATGTTTGAGAAGACTGACCGCAGAGCCTAAGACTGTCTCAATGCAGCATGCAAGAAATGTTAAGGCAAAAAGTAGCTGGTCTGTAAACAACCCACAAAGCCAATTGCTAGTTGATACTTCCTGAACTAAAATTCTTTGAGTTACAATGGGAACAGCTTCTCAGTAAATAAAGAGCGTAAGTCCTCTCTGGTTCCAATGGGGCTTTGTCATGACTTGTAATGAGCTGAACATTGTAATGCGTGTTCTAAAAAAAAAAATTGACTATTACTGTGTGTGCAAGAAATACAATGCACACGCACCAGGACGTTAACAAAACAGCACCTGCACAAACTCAGATTGCAACTCTGTGCTCGGCTTATCTTTGCTTTTCACTCACCGGGATCATTTCTGTTTCAATAGGAAAGGAAAGCCGCACATGCAGGCATAATTCGTACGTTAAGCAGGAGCTACTACTTTTGTATGAATCAGCGCTCTGTAAACAAAATAAAAATCTGAAAAATTTTTAAGTCCAAATATTCTCTGTCAGATAAGTATAACAAGCTTCCATATGACAATGGTACCAGCAGTAGCCTACAGGTAACACAGGCTTGCAAAAGTGAGATTGGAATTTAGGGGAGGGACTCTGTAATTATGGCCTATTTAAAGAACTTTTAATTGGCTGTGCTCTTAAAAAGGATAATTCAAACTTTGCTTAGAGCCATTCTTAAAAATAACTTCATTAGCGGAATTATATAAAGATACAGACAGGTGAAAGGACACAAATAATGATTCTGTTTACTCATCCTTTTAAAAATGCCAATAATGCCTGGCCGGTGTGGCTCAGTGGTTGAGCGTTGACACATGCACCAAGAGGTCACCAGTTCGATCCCCAGTCAGGGCACATGCCCAGGTTGTGGGCCCGATCCCCAGTGGGGGCATGCAGGAGGCGGCCAATCGATGTTCTCTCTCATTGATGTTTCTATTTCTCTCCCTCTCCCTTCCTCTCTCTCTGAAATCAATAAAGAAAAAAAAATGTTTTAAATGAATAAAAAGGCCAATAATTAGAAAAGCTCTCAAAATTAAATCCATCATCCATCTGTGGGAGGCAAATAACAAACTTGCTGACTAACTGAGAAGAGAACCCAGGTGAATAATAAAAATCACCACAATGAACAAATATTGTATATTTATCAGTATATTCACTACAAGTGTGATGTCTTGCACTAAAATATGTTATGTTATGGTTATTTTCTTATTTAGTTCTTTCAACAGGCCTATTAGGCAGGTACTTGTTATGCTTTGCATTTGGCAGAGGAGAAAACTGAGGTTTTGGATTTACGACTCATGTCATGTCAAACCCAGCCGGTGGCCAAGCTGGGCAGTTGGCTCTGGATTTGAGCCTTAGCACCTCACTGCTTCCCCACGTCCAGTCAGTTACAATTGCTATAAAAGAAGAGGAAAAAGCAATAACGTTGAGAATACTGTTACTAGGGCAAATGTACATTTTAAAATTGTGCAAAGTGAGAGCGCTTACTATAATAAGAAAAGTGACTAGTGATCATCCATAATAGGAACCATTGCAGCCTTACGAAGGTTATAAAACTTGCTACAACCACAGAACCTTACAGAGAAGAGACTTTGGAGCGTATCCTATCCTAACCTATCCAACTTAGGAATTCTGTCCAGTGCATTCCTGGCAATAAGCCATCTAGTATCTGTTTAAATACTTCCAGTGACAGGGCATCTTTATACGGAGTCAAAAATCAAGGTTGTTGTCACTTCAAGTAATTACTTTTACAACCAGTCATATGAAATTCTGTATCACTTGATCATTGAAAGGGACTACTGTTTCACTGTAAAACATGGGAGCTGAAGTGTAACTCCAAGGGCAGAGTAACTGGTTTCCTAAGTGGTGTGTCAAGGTTTGGATCTGTTTCTATCAGCTGTGTCAAGGACAGTAAAATCCAATGGCAAGCCTGGATTATAGCGCATAACCCTAAATAAAACTGACCCGTAAATCAAGGGCATTGCCATCACAAAATCAGTGCACTTTGTTGCACAGCTTAATCAGACTTGTGCTGATAAAGATATGCCTAATGCTTGGGGGGACCAAGATTCAGAACTGGGCAAGGCAGCACGGTGCACGAGTGGATCCGTAAAGTGCATAATTACCACTCAAAACCCTCTGAGTGAGGAGCATGGAGGATGTGAGGGATAATTCCGGTGTAGGGTAGGACACAAGGACAACCTGAGGAGTGGCTCTCCACACTGCCAGGTGTGCTCAGAGGGGAGGGCTCCGATGCCCATAGCCAGGCATGGCGCCCGCTTCACGTGCCCACTCTGCACATCCAGCCAAACAGACTTAACTTCAGGGAAAATATTTGTTCTCCAAGCAAACAGAGTAGGAATACACTTTAATCTGCTCTACAGATACACAGTGCTGCCTCTTAGCCAAACGCCTGGCTCCTGAGCAGTTCACTGCACTCTGGAAACCAAATGTCAGACAGGACCGGAGGATGTAACTCCTTTACTTCTAGGGAAAAGTGTAAGACTTTTTCATATCAGTGACCAACGCTAGACTGCATTCTGAGTACAAGCTACAACAAAAGAACTTACAAGGTTGGCTTGTTAGGCCGTCACGGAGGGGTGTGGACCACGGGCTTCCCGCTCCAGGCTCCCGGAGGGGCTCCCGCTGACCTCCAGAAGGGGCAAATTTCTGTGGTTTCACTGAGAATTAAAAAATGTATTGCTGGTTGTACCGACTTCTCAATTGTGCAATCTACATGAACAAGTCGGCTGATTTTTAAGATATCAATTTTACTCAGTTTTTAACTCAAAAGTTGTGGTTATTCTGTTGAAATTACATGTTCATTTTTTTGTTTGTTTGTTTTAATTCATTTTTAAGAAAACTGGTGAGTATATGAATTCCAAAATAACCCACTACCTTCTTCAGGGTATCCCAAAAGTCTTAGTGCAGTTTTAAGCTTTATTTAATAAATTCAAAAACAACAGTGCTACAAACTTACAAAAAACACCATTGTTTACGGTGACCTTTATTTTATAATTACACAGTTTGGCAAATTTTGTGTTTTAATGTATTCTAGTTCCTCTTACCGAAGACAGTACACATTGATAAAAAAATATTAAGAATTTATTCAAGATTCACACAACTGCATCCATATAAAAGGAACATAATTGATATCTCAAAAGATTGTTATAAGATGGTACATGTATACATACTTCTGAGTAACTAAGGCTTTCGAGACACTCTGCAGGATCGCTACTGAGTTACACTTCGTCACGTGGGAACAGAGCAACGGAAATGCCATCTCCGCATGTGTGCTCTTGAAGCGAGCAGGTGGGATCCAGAAAGAGGACCACTGCCTTTGAGGTATAATTCCCACGTCATGCGAGTATACATTAATGGTGGAGGGGTTTAACGGAGAGCGTCTGCTGTTCCAGGCTGAGTCCGGCCTCACCCCCATGGCACATGATCGGAATTTGGAGAGCATTGTTTCACCACCACATCGCCATAGAATCCAACCATAATGAAGATGGGAAGGGTGAGAAGAGATTTTCTTGATTCAATTTTCAAAGTCAAAGCTTGCAAAGAGCCAGCTGCGAGAAACTGGGATTGATGTGATTCCTTCTTTCCACTCCCTAGACTAGAAAAATACGGGAACGTTGACCACCGTGCCCAGCTGTTTCTTTAGGCTTCACTTCTGTGCCCCTCACCTTCCCCATTGCCCCAAGGGCCACTGAATGCCACCACCACAGAAAATCCACAAGGTTAGGCTTTATCGCTCGACCAACATAGAATGATCAAGCAGAAAATCGTCTTCTAGCCTAATCTCATGGACTTATTTCACGAACAAGAGAAACTAAGAGATCGGTTTTATCATGCTGTGTTCTATCAGTTTCGGATAAAAGTCTGAATTGGAACTAAGCTTCGTGTGTCCCCGCGGATGCTTTGTCTAAGCCACCGCCCAGATAGCTTATGTTTAATTTCATTTCTCCAACGTAGACTGTAACCTAGTGGAAAGTGGAAAGCGTATCTTTTCATTGTTCTGTCGCTCGCACAGAGCTGGCTCAGGGAACATAATCGACAGATGCTTGTTTAGCTGAAGGGAGCGATCAAGATAGCACACATTCTTCCACGAAGGCAAGCTATTCAAGTATGCCCATCTTTCCTTTCCTCTCTATTCCGGGTTCCATAAAACATACGGGTGCTTTTATAGTGAAAAGATGATACTGTGTTCACATTCTTGGTAGAACAAATTGGAAGAAAGGGCTGAACTCCCTCTGGTTTTCATTTTTAAAGGGAAAGATGGCAATAAAATCAAATAAAAGACAGAGTGTGTTAAAACAAGAAGGGGTCTAGGAAACGCCCCCTAACAATAAGAGACAGAGGAGGGAAGAGAGGAGGTTGCAATGGGACTAGGACTTGGAAGCGCTTCCTGTAAGTGTCGCTTTAGGTATTCATTTTTGTGCATACGGGATAACAGACCCTCCGCTACCATCTACATAAAAGATTGCAATGTCAAGCAGGGCTACCCCATGCAGATTTCCTTTCCAAGTCAGCTTTCTCACAAATGTCTCTATATCTTCTGACAAATGAACGGAACGTGTTCATTTGAACAAGGACGGCCTATTGTCTCCATCTGCCTTTGGTTTGTTTGCTTCCTTGGGGGCTGGATCAAGGAGCCGCGCGTGGACAGGAGGGAAAGGCGTCCGTGTTGTCAGAAACCACTTGTTAAGAAGCTTCAAACCGTGCTCGGCGGTGTGTTACTGCTGCGGAAGAAAGTGCTCGAAAACAAGACATACATTTTTAATAAACGGAGACCTAAAACGTTATGTTTAGTTGATCTGAGCCTGACATGGTTCTGTGCTTCTAAATTCCTTTGGAAACATGAAAATTTTCAGATCCCATGTGGTCTTTAAAGTGCTCCGACGAATGTGAATATTGTGCAATTATCTTTTGAAAGAATAGAAAGTAAAGGTTGCCCTGGCCGGTTTGGCTCAGCGGTTAGAGCATTGGCCCGCAGACCAGAGAGTTCTGGGTTCGGTTCCCGCTAAGGGCACGTACCTTGGTTGCAGTTTGTCCCCAGCCCTGGTTGGGGTTGTGTGGGTGGTAGCCAGTCGATGTGTCTCTCTCACATCGATGTTTCTCTCTCTCTTCCTCCCTCTCTCCCTCCCACTCTATCTGAAGATAGATGCAAAAATGTCCTCGGGTGAGGATTGAAAAAAAGTAAAGTTAATTTTTTTGGTAAAGAATAACCCCTACTTGGCCTTAAATATACGAGAAATACCTCATTGTCACTTCCTTATCTGACACACTGAAGCAACACTAAGAATCTTCTAGACCTCTGGCAGAGGCTCTGTTCCTCGTGTTCATCCAGAAGTTTCCTAAGTTTTCCTCACATGAAGTTTAAATTTCTCTGAATTAACCAGGTACATGGGATACTTCTTCGTTTGCCTTCCTTCTCAGTCTTCTGCCCATAAATCATGGAACTAAATATACTTAGAGATCCCCATCATTTTATAGATGATGGAACTGAGACTTGGGGTGTCTGGGATTTGTTCAAGAACATCCAGCGGACCCCAAACCATCCAGCAGAGTCAAAACACGCTCCCTCTTCGGACCCTCCCTCTTTCATCTGGGCTGTAACAAAGCAGAGACCGTGAAAGGGGGCTGCTGTTTTGGAGACACTTTACTAGATATTTTAAATGTATTAAATTAATTTTCCTTGTTACTCTCCTACAAGACAGATATTCTTTCCATTTAGATGAGCATCTGAAGCCCAGAAAGGTTACCTTAATCATCCAACACTACAAAACTGGCAAAATTAGGATAAGAACACAGCTTAGACGGACCCCCAAAGCCAGGATGGCTAAGCTAACATATCCCCAAAACTCAAAATGAACCAAAATCTGAATATGGAAATGGAAAAAGGAGGGGGTCTCCCGGAGGACTGTGCCAAGAAAAAAACTGTGATAAGCAGGCTGTTTCTTGACCTAATGGGAGGAAACCTGAGACACGAAAGCGCCAGCCCCCCTCCATCAGTAACTAACCGAAGGAATGTTGGTAAAACCCAGCCCACTGAGCCTCAGGTCCTGCTCACTAAGGCCAGGGCTGACGTTACTGCGGCACCTCCTTCACCGGGCTGCTGAGGGGATCAAGTGAAAAACATAAACAGGAAACTACTTCCGAACATTTTTCAGAGATTTATCATTTTAAATTCTAAGCCCCAGTGGGAAGTGTTTCAAAATTCTGCATTCTTCTTCATTAAGTGGGGAAATAAATAGATAGATGAATCAATACAACAATAAAAAATGAACACAACCCTACCACATCACTCAGGGAGGAAATCACTGAGAAGATGAGCACGTGCTATTTGAGAATCTCCTGCGCATTGCACCGTTCTAAGGAGCACTGAAGGCGAGTGAGGTTGCCGTGGGTGGAATAGAGGCCCTCCCCAACATCATGTCCACCAGGAACTGTGGCCTGTGATCTTACTTGAAAATAGGATCTTTGCAGATGTAATTAGTTAAGGAACTTGAGATGAAGTCGTTGTGGACTTAGAGTACGCCCTAAAACCAGTGACTAGTGTCCTCAGAAGAAGAGGAGAGGACACAGGGTTCCACAGAGGGGAAAGCCATGTGATGGTGGAGACAGGTGGGAGTGAGACTGCCACAGCCAGAGAACGCAGAGCCACCAGAGGCTGGAAGGGGCTAGGAAGAATTCTTCCCTAAAGGCTTCAGAGGGAGCACGGCCCTGCTGACACCTGGATGGTGGACTTCTGCCCTCCAGAACTGCGAGAAAACGAATTTCTTGTGTTTTAAGCCACCTAGTTTGTGGTTACTTGTTATGGCAGCCCCAGGAAGCTGGCACAGAGGACAATGTGCCTTTGCCAATTATGTTCTGAGGTCACCAGGGAGATGGCCTCTCCCCGCTCCCACCATCAGAGGCTCCCCTGCATGGGTGAGTGTCCGCAGGTGGCATTGTTTAGGCTGCACCCGTTGTTTACAGCCAGCCTCAGCGTCCATTGATCAGTGCTCGGCTGCCATAGGGGATAAGTATCTTAAGTATTATCCCTGCGCCCAGGTATTACGGGGAAGCAATATTCAGTTGCAAATAGATGATGTAGGCTCACTGCTTATCTAGTATTATGTTTGATATAATTTTTTATTTAGAGTTTCTCATGAATAGACTGATGCTGGATGGAACTAGCATCCCATCTGGGTCAAGAATAAAAATGTTAGGTGATAAAATTACACATTAAAGATTTGGATAGAGCTTGTGATCTCAGCAGAAAAGGTCCCAGTAGGTGATAATTACTTTTACTTTTCGCCTTTGCTACAAAAAGAATGTGAAAGACAGGAAATGAGAAAGAGCTGTTTCAGTTTATAAAAGGAGAGAAGATGTGAGGGTTTTAAAAAAAAAAAATTTCTGTTTACATATCAAATAGATTGAGATCAGGACCATGGTTCAAAGGGTCTGCAGAGGACTCTATGCATGGGAGGACCTAATTAATATTTGATGGAAGAACAAACAATAAATTATTTTTACATACGCCTGATTAAAATTATTATAGATTATACTGGAGAGTGTGATTATAGAGACTGAAATAGTTGGTAAATTATAAAACATTGATTACATATAGGGGCGTTGGAGATGGAAATTTCTTACGCAGGGTCGGATCCAGGAAACTTCTACCCTTCTTCCTTTTTCTTCCTAATTCCTCCCATGTCACTAATATTAAACAGCATCTAACCAGAGATATAAAAAGGCTAAGGAACTGTGAGTGGCTGTTGAGAAGAACAATAAAGCTTGGCTGTAATAAAACACTAATGTTTAACACTCTTCACCTCGCTGATCTTGCAAATATAACCCAAGGCCCCACCCCGCACATGTCATACCCTGCAATAGCGCAAGCGAGAGCGACGGGAACAGGTGTTCCCCATAAAGACCTGGATCCTTAGGGCACCACCTGTGTCCACATAAATCCAAGGCAAACAGTCTCCAGCCAAGTTGTGAGCAAGGTTATAGGATTCATCACATTGCCCTGCCAAGACAGGAAAACAAGGACATGTAATTGGCCCTTTGAAGCATGAAAGACACACTGGCAAGTACATAAAAGGGGACAAAATTCTCTTCCCTCCTGAAATTCTTCGGGAAAGAAGTGGGGCTTCTGGCCGATACAACATGAAACCTCAGGAGGTGCATTAAAAATATCAAACAGTTCTCAGGATCCAAGTGACTCTACTTCACCACTTAGCTCATCCAAAGAACGCGACAAACTATACACACCAGAAACTGACACACGACCCGCTCCAGAAAGGGCAGAGCAAGTTGCTGGTTGGTAGTTTCTATCTCACAGGACCCTTTAAATATCAGGGTTCGCGGCAATAGCTCCCTTTCCTTGGCAACAGACCTAAGCAGAAGTGGCGGGTCAAGTGTCGCTTGTATTTCTAGCTTCAGTAAGGGGACCCATGCGGAGACGTGGCAAGGCCTCCCCTTTTCTGCTCTCAGCTTTGCGGCCTGCAGCGGGAACGCACATAAATATCTCGGAGAAAGGGGAGCCGCTTAGGAAAGACTTGCAAATGGGGCCACAGGGTGGAGTGTGTCTGATCTGCTCCAACAACCTTCTCAGCACCGACTAGAACTAGTTTCTCTCTCAAAGTAGACGCGCGCTATTAAAATGCGATATTCCTCGCAGTATTCTGGAAAGTCACATTAATGTGCCTAGCTTCCTTGGCGATTTTGCCTTCCTAGAGTGAAAGCAAGACCCACTGTACTGCAGGCAGCCTGCTGCTTGGGTGCTGCAAGTCTAAAAGCCTAAGATGGGGATAATTATTTTAGTATGCAAAGTGTGCAGCCCATGTAGACATGCCAAGAAAGGACCAGAGCCTCCCGGCGAACACGCAGTCTTGGTGTTGCTGGATTCTGGCTACTACGGCGTACAGTTATATCATGTCCCAGGGACAATGCTTCTTATGAAACATATCACTTCGTTGATATTTTTGCATGATACATTTCATTGACATAAAGATTTCATTGACAGCACCTGGGCCTCATCAGCCCCACTGCAGCGAGGATTAGTGAACGCTTTGTGGTCCTTTGGCCATATGAAGGCGCACCTCTGGGCAGGATTTCCCCGCACAGATCACACCCTCGGTGTCAGATCAGCGGGTATGTGGGAGTTCCTGGGGCCTGTCCACCGATGCTGTGTGATGTGATTAGGCCTGCTGTTGTAAAACAAGAAAAGAAATGGCAAACTGTAGATGTGTGTTAAAACTTTTTTACTGCCTCAAATCGGTATTTCTATATAAAATACTGAATGCACTTTGTTCCTTAAATTTGTTTAACTCAGGAATATTTCATTTATTTACATACAGGCAAAGATCTTTTTTTTGGTTTACAAAATCCCCTTAAAGCCCTGGACGGTTTGGCTCAGTGGTTAGAGCGTCGGCCCGTCGACCGGAGAGTCCCGGGTTCGGTTCCCGCTAAGGGCACGTACCTCGGTTGCAGTTTGTCCCCGGCGCCGGTTGGGGTCGTGTGGGTGGCAACCAGTCGATGTTTCTCTCTTGCATCAATGTTTCTCTCTCTCTTCCTCCCTCTCTCCCTCCCTCTTTGTCTGAAGATAAATGCAAAAAATGTCCTCGGGTGAGGATAAAAAAACAACAACAACAAAAACAAAAATCCCCTTAAAATATAAACAGTTGCAGTTTTATTCTCACAGAATTAATTTAGCTGCAGTGTCTATTGTTGCTTGTCTCCGGATTTTTAGGCCTTTCTTTCTCATAATCAGAGGTCATCACATGAAACAAGCAGGTGGATGGTGTTCAAAGGTTTTGTCTTCACACTTGGATGATGATGTCCATAGCACATAGAATTTACTTTGTGAAATGTGATTTTAAAAGCTGAAAGGAAAGCGTGCTTGCTCAAACAATCACTGAATATTGCAGAAATTAAATGCACACGAAATCCAAGGCACTTAGTATAATCAAATAGCAGTGGGGTTTGCTGACCCCACTCCCACAGACTAAGTGGCTAAAGTTCCTGTTTTGCAAATCTGATTTCTTGCCCAGAATGCTGCTAATAATTGGCTCCTGGGCTGGCATGCCTATTGAGATGTATAAAATGGCTGTTGTTGATATTTTGATGTCAAAAAGGCTCTGTCAGGTTTTTCTTCCCTGTAACCACTCACTTTCTCTTTGCCTCTTGTCATTCCGCACCCCACCCCCAACTCCCCGCCCCTGCTCCTGCTCATTTTACCCACATTAAAGCTGTAAGTAAATAAATGACAGGCTGTGGCCTATCATCAGGTGACAGATCATCCTGCATTGGCTCTGAAGAACGGAGCCGTTGTCATCTGTCTGGTCCCCTCACATTCCCTGTCAGCCTCCCCGCATCCGGGTGGCATGTCACAGTCATCAGAGCAAGATTTCTACAGCCGTGTAAACATCAGCTCGGGAGCCCAGTCAATCAAACATGTGGCTCCCCGCACAGGACCCCCGCTGCTGCCGGGAAAGGAAAGCGCTGGGGGAGAAAGAAGTGCCTTTTCCTGGCCTGCTTCTGCTGCACTGGAGTTAGTACTAACTTACATTTAACAGGGTTGTTGTGTTCAAGTTCAGGGCGGGAAGTCATATTTTCCTCCATTGAGAGTGCAAATCTCTCCGTTCTAGAGATAATGCATAGTTATTTTCTTTGCTTAGTCATCCACGGAGGGGCCAATCAGTGTCCTGGTCCTGGAGCGGTCCCCTAGAGCTCACAACCTCACCCACAGCCTGACTTTAGCCCAGTTGCAAGAAGTGATACTAGAGGAGATGGTGAAACATCTCATTGACTGAGTTAAAGTGGCACTTAGAAGAATGTTTTTAGGGCTGTTCCAAAACAAATAATGAACCATGTATTAAAATAAACAGAGTCATGAAAATATCAGAAAGAATGCCAGAATAATAACGACTTCCCAGTGGGGGAGGAAATTCAAAACAGGATAATGAAACTTCTTCCCAAATGAGAACAGCTGGCCCTGGCTGTCCCCATGGGTTTTCCATCTTCCTCCAGTTATGTAGAAAGTGGTGCTGCCACTGTTCGTGGCACATCAGAAAAAAATGTGATCACACTTACACGTGGAATCCAACGAGCAAAATAAACTGATAAACAAAATAGGTCCAGAGGCATGGATGCATGGAACAGACTGACAGATCTCAGAGGGGAGGGCTGTGGGGGGATGGGAAGAGATTAACCACAGGACTTACAGGCATGTAGGCATAGCCCATGGACACAGACAGTAGTGTGGGGAAGGCCTGGGGTGGGGTGGGGACTGGATGGAAGGGCGCAAAGAGGGGGGAAATGGGGGACATCTGTAACACTGCCAACGATAAAAAGTAAATTTTAAAAAAGTAACGGAGGGTTCCTTTGCAGCTTCCATGGCTCTCTAGTGTGTTTGCGCAGTTGGGGTGGATGTGGAAAGACTAACACAATGACAACCGCCTTCTGCTGGGATTTCCCAAGCATAGAGCAACCTGGCCCTCATGTTGAGAGCAGCCATTGACAGAAATTCTATCATTTGAGGCCATTTAGTCGATCACTGGTGATTTCTGAAAACTAGTTTTGTTGTTTATCAAAACCAACAAATAGTTAGGTAACTATTCAGCAGAATACAGCATCAGGACAGCAACCAATATCTCTGGAATTACCCCCAAACTCTTAGTGATTCCGAGGAAAGGAACCTTGCAGAGTCTCTCCATAGCATCAAATTAAAAGCTATTAAACACTGAATGTGAATATCCCTATGTTCTTTGATCTACAATTAAAGATTGTGAAAATTGTGGTCCTATCCTTACTTTTCAGCCATATTTTAAAAACTTTAATTACTTTCCCCACTATGGTCTGAATGTTAGTGTTCCCTTAAAGTCTTATGTTGATAGCCTAACCCCTAATGTGATGGAATTAGGAGGTGGGACCTGGGCTCTGATTAGGTCATGAGATCGGAGCCCTTATGGATGAAATAAGTGCCCTTATTAGAGATCCCACAGGGCTCCCAGCCCCTTCCACCTTGTGAGGACACAGAGAGAAGGTGCCAGCTACGAACCAGAAAGAAGGAACTGAATCTGCCTGAATCTTGATCTGAGACTTCCCAGGCTCCAGGATTGTGAGAAATAAAGTTCTGTTGTTTCTAAGTCACCTAGTTTATGGCATTTAAAAAAAATGGATATGTTTTTATTGACTTTAGAGAGAGAGGAAGATAGAGGGAGAGAGAGAAAAAAACATTGATGTGAGAAAGAAACACTGATCACACCCTGACCAGGGATCGAACTCACAACCTTTTGGTGTCCGGGATGACTCGCCAACCAACTGAGCAACACCGGCCGGGGCTAGGGCATTTTTGTTATAGCAGCCCAAATGGACATCCCTTTCACCCTGTTCTTCAGGTAAACCATATCACACCCTTACCTGCTATTCCCAGTGGCCTGCACTTTCTTCTGTCTAAGCTATTGCTTAGATCATCCTCACCCCTGGAATAAGGATGGACTATAGCTCATCCTTCTGTGTATCCATTAAAAATATACATATGCATTGACCTGGAAATTCCACTTCTAGAATTCATTATTAAGGGAAGGAATTTGTGTTAAGGGTTTTCTTTTCAGCATGTTTATAATAGAAGAAAATAAAGACAACCCGAATTCCCAACATTATTGAATTAGTTCGATAAATCATAATACACCTATATACAATGTATATACACCTATACACAATGTATATAGTATTCAGGCAATAAAAAATTATCCTATAGGTTAATACTGATTTCCATGAATGGTATTTATAGTATGTTGCTTGGTAGAGAAAATTAAGTCACAAAACAAATATATACAAAATGGTTCTGTTTTTGGAAAAGTAAACATCTAATGTGTATATTTATTTATAATTATACCTATATTTGTATTTATATTCATGTTCATATTTATATTGAGAGTCTAGGAAAACACACCCATAGGTGCATGTGGGTTATCTATAAATTAGAGAATTCTTTTCTGTGTATCTGTGTGTGTATGTGTATAATTTATCTGTATTTTATAATCTTTCAAAAGGAAACATAGATTCCCCTGGCATTTAAAATATTTTCAGTGTGAACCATACTTCAAACCGCATTTCAAATGCTCTTTTACCACACAAAGCTTTTCCTGAAATTTCATCGAGTTCCTTTTCTCAACTCTATCTGTACCGATTTTTATGTTGATTAGATTTCAGCGTGGGTTAAAAACATTTGTATATTACTAGAATATAAACTACATGAGAGTAGGAATCCTTTCTAATTTATTTGTGCATGCAAATTTGTAGCAAGCGTTTAACAAACGCCTTGGTACGTATCGGTATTGTTGGCCTTTTCAGTAATTCAACATTTAGCAGCACATCCGAATCACTTGGAACATGCTTTGCAAGATGCAGCTCCTGGGTCCATCCATGCTGTGTCAAGGCAGCCAGCCGGCCTTTTAGGTCAGAAGTGGCACATTTCAGTCCTCAGGCTGCTCCTAGATTATTCCCTTAGTTTAAACTAAGCATCTCTCCTTCAGCAAGGCTTGCTCATTCTACCTGTCCACATTTGGACTTTGGGTTGCCAGTGGCCTGAATTAATTCCTGACCTTGTGAAAAGTGTATAAATAATCATTAACTGATCAGACTTCATAACCAAGGTGCCTAGAACAAGGCAAATGTTGAATAAGTGTTTCCTGGAGAATGGTGGTAGTCTCCTAACCTTCAGAGCCTGACGATTACCTGACTCCTGACCTCTGCAGGGAGTTCTCTATCTAATTGCCTTGCTATGCCCCTTTTCTGTCTCCCAGATACTCATCTCGTTGTCTTCTTGAGCGCTGATTCACCTCTTAGCCGGATCATAATCTTTTTGTACGTACGGGTTTTTCAGCCAGCATGGCCCAGGAAAATCAGACAAATGTGCACAAGAGGGACGCTTCAGGATCAGAACCAGAGGTTCTTGGGTGGGAAATGAGATCCGTGGCTACGAGTATTTGGTAATGGACTCAAACTGTGATCTCAGAGGTGAGTTAGGGGCAGATAGGAGCCAGTAATGAAAATCATTATCTGGCAGAAGGCAGATGGGAGGGGAAGGAAATTCAAACATGGATATTCCAACAGCATTAACTCAGAGAGAAAGCTGCAGAGTAGGCAAGTGGGAATTCCATTTAAGGAGATTAAAGTAGGGAGATAGTTCAAAGAATTCTGCCAGATACCTTCTGTACCCAGTACAAGGCGCAGCTCAGTGTTTGTTACTGCCACCTGTTGTCACTGCAATTATTTAAAAATACATTCTAGTAACTATTAGATAAATGACGTATTTTGATGTTTCCAGAGCCTCTCTCTCCACCGTGATTCCTGAGATATTTTCTTTAGCATGAATATGTATAAATTGATAGAAGGATGTGAGTTTTTCCTTTTAAAAAATCTATATATTTTCCCTTGGCTGGGTAGGTCAGTGGGTTGCAGCGTCGTCCCATACACCAAAAGTGTGCAGGTTCAATTCCAGGTCAGGTCACATACCTAGCTTGCAGGTTCGATCCCCAGTTGGGGCACATACAGGAGCCAACCTATTGATGTTTCTCTCTCTCCCCGCCCCTCTCCCTTCCTCTCCCTCTAAAATTAATTTAAAAAGCATATCCTCGGGTGAGGATTAAAAAAACAATAAAAAAATCCATATATTTACCTTAAATTATCCTTTGATGCTTTCTCACTTCAGACCCCTTCTTCTTTACCAAGCGTCTGACTTGTGTGCTCTCCACCCCCACCCAACTCTCGGTTTTATCTCCAGCTTCCCTGTGGGGAATTATCCGTGATCCAGTGTTCACAGTAAACATACTTTTCATGGAATATAATTTAATAAAAGCCTTCTTAAATTTTCTCAAATTTTCCCACCACCCTCCCTTTCTTCTCACCAAGATAGAAAATACAATGAATCCATGGAAACAGCACCCACAATTATTATAAGCTTATCATTTTCCTCCCTTCTTCTTATGGGAAAGATGAAGAACACACAGGAAAGAGTCCTTTTAGCCTCTACTGCCAGTGTGAGGTGGGCCAAGGGCAGAGGGACTACGTGTATACGACTGAGGCAATGTGGGGGAAGTGTGCGTGTGTGCATGTTTTTTATTTTTCAACTACAGTTGACATAGAATATTATATTCGTTTCAGATGTACACCCCAGTGATTAGACTTACTAAGTGATCATCCCGATACATCTCGTACCATCCTGACACCATACATAGATAGTTATTAGAATATTTTCAAGTATATTCTCTAGGCTGTACTTTACATTCCCCTCAAAATATAAAACAAAATAACATTTCACTTAAAAACAACGTTTATGAAAACAAGTCTAACTTCACAAATCCAGGCACAGCTTTTCAGCATTTTGGAGAACCTTCCATTTCAAGCCATATTTTTTTCTAATTTTATACAAAACTATGAAAAAGTTAACTCCAGTGTAATGATGCATATTCTTACAAAAATTCTCAAATAGCTCTTCCATAGAAGTATTTTAACTCTAATCTGTCCTTGGGTAAAGATACAAAAATTTACACTGAGAATTAAAATACTTAAGAGAAAAATTTAAGGAACTTTTCTAAGGAGTAGCAAATGCACCTCTTCCCATTACCCCCTGAATGAATTTTTCACATTGTCAGAGTTTTTTAGGCTAAAATTAACCAAACTTTCGAGTTGAATCCTGAGAAGTGTGGATGCTGCTCTTCTGGGTTGGCAAGAAAATTGAGCCTGCATCTGTTCCATTCAAAAAAATGCCTCAATGGGCACTTTAAGTCGGCTCCCTTCATAAGTAATTCAGAAGGTGGAACAGCAAAAAGATAAGAGGGTTCATTAAGTGATCAGCGCCACTGGAATTGAGGATTTTTATAGCGAAAGATTTCAAGGAGAAAATAGGACGTATGGGTCATCTGGATGGATAGTTTTTAACATTGTGGGGAAGAAAGAGAGTGCAGTTAAATTAAGGAGGATTCTCAAATATCAGTGTGGGCAGCCAGGACTCCTTTTCACATGATGTCCACCAAAGTCTCCTGGGATTGGTGATGAAGACTTTGGGGCTCAACATGTGATCTGAGATGACCACAATGAACTGGTGTGAAGAGAGACTATGGCTGCCCTGGCCGGTTTGGCTCAGCGGTTAGAGCGTCGGCCTGCGGACCAGAGAAGACCAGGTTCGGTTCCCACTAAGGGCACGTACCTCGGTTGCAGTTTGTCCCTGGCCCTGGTTGGGGTCGTGTGGGTGGCAACCACTCGATGTGTCTCTCTCACGTCGATGTTTCTCTCTCTCTCTCTTCCTCCCTCCTCTCTCCCTCAAGATAACTGCAAAAAATGTCCTCGGGTGAGGATGAAAAAAAAAAAAAAGAGAGAGACTATGGCTTCTCCGGCTTCTGTTTGGGGGGAAACTTGCATCATGAATTATGCATAGCCTGAGATAGTGCTTCTGAACTTGACGAAAGGTATATTCACACAAGTGTATCTTCCCACCATGGCAACCTATCCCTCCTTCCAAACTCTGATAATCACCAGTGGGAGAGAACTCGTCCACCAGGGCAGCCAGGGTAAGGACAGCTGCTGTCAAGAGGCAAGACATGGTCAGTGGCTTTTGCAATAAGAGTAAAAGGACTGGAAATGTACCCGAATACCTTAATCTTCACCATCCCATGAGTAAATTTAGTAAATGTATACTCAAATCTCAGTGCTCTTGAGCTTTCCTTTTCTTAAGGAAGTCTATCACTTTAACAGATGTTTCATAATTTGTTCCTGGGCACCACCCAGGGTCCATGAATTGGTCCCATCTTTTTGTGTAGAGCTCTGGTTGGCCAAGGCAGAGTTCTGCTGCCTCAGGATTCAAGACTTTGCCAAGGAGGCTGGGCTGCACTCGGTATTCTTCCCTCACTGCCTGAGGGGCTGTCATCACTTTTCAGGAGGGGAGGAGAAGCTACATTGTTATCACGGCTCTGGCTGATGAACCTGACTTCAAATGCTTCAAGGTCATGGTGAGTGAGGACATCACTGCAACTTGGTGCTAGGGAGCTTAATGACAGAGATCTGTACCATTGCTTTTGTAAAACAAGGAGGCTTTTCCTCTGTTATAATTAGTAACGGACCCAGAAAAAGCTGTTCAAGCCCGACTGGTGTGGCTCAGTGGTTGAGCATTGACCCATGCATCAAGAGGTCGCTAGTTCGATTCCCAGTCAGGGCCCATGCCCAGGTTGTGGCCCCGATCCCCTGTGAGGGGCATGCAGGAGGTGGCCAATCGATGTTCTCCCTCCCTCTCCCTTCTTCTCTCTCTAAAATCAATAAAGAAAAAAAAATTTTTTTTGAAGCTGCTCAAGCCTCAGGCATTTCAGAAAGTTTAGTTTCATAATAATTTTGTCCTTAGGGTGAAAAGCGTTCTTAGAATGGCTGAGCCAGAAACATTTTATTTTTTCATCACCGTACTTCTGTACCTAGTACAGCACTCTCCTCCAATTGGGGGTAGAGGGGAAAAATAAATAAATAAATAAATAAATAAATAAATAAATAAATAAATATTATACACACACACACACACACACACACACACACACATTCTGTATTATCATCCACTACAATAAAAGAGAATGCTTGCCCTGGCTGGTGTGTCTCAGTGGTTAGAGTGTTGGCCTAAGCACTATAGGGTTGTGGGTTGGACTTCTAGTCAAGGGCATGTACCTGGATCCTTGGCCCTAGTCCTCGTCAGGGCATGTGGGGGAAGCAACCAATAGATGTATCTCTCTCAGCCCTGGCCAGTTTGGCTCAGTGGTTAGAGCATCGGCCTGCGAACCGGATAGTCCCAAGTTCGGTTCCGCTAAGGGCACGTACTTCAGTTGCAGTTTCTCCACACCTCAGTTGGGGTCGTGTGGGTAGCAGCCACTCGATGTGTCTCTCTCATATCAATGTTTCTCTCTCTCTCTCGTCTCCCCTCTGTCCCTCCCCCATTCTCTCCCTCCCGTTCTATCTGAGGATAAATGCAAAAATGTCCTCAGGTGAGGATAAAATAAATAAATAAATAAATAAATAAATAGATGTATCACTCTCACATCAAGGTTTCTCTCTCTCTCTCTCTCTCCCTCCCTCCCTTCCACTCTAAAAAATCAATGAAAAAAATATCCTCAGGTGAGGATTAACAACAACAAAAAGAATGTCTTGAAAAGATTTATCCTAGTAACATTTTAGAATATTTTTAACAGCCTCACTGAAACCCTATAGATTTCAACCTCTGTACAGTGTTTTCCTCATTGGCGGATGGTACACAAAGTATCAAAAACTACAGTGGAGTAATATTTCAAGGTCAAGTTTATTCCCTGGGAACATACTCAGTAGACTTCATTTTTTAAGAACAGCTACCACACAGAAAAATTATCTAGAAAGAGTGCAGGCAGAGAAATGAGACGAGAGAGACCATTTGACTTAGGCTTTGTCCTCAGTCTAGCCCTACAGTTCTCAAACTCTGTGCCGAGGCACCCCTGGTGCTACAACAAATTCACATAGACACTCAGCATATTTTCCATTTTGAGGGAAACACCATGAGCCATTACTGTTAAGCTGCTTGGACCTTACTGAACTTAATAAAGGAGTTAGTTTAGACGTAAACTAAATTAAATGGGACGATTAAATATTTCGTTTAATCTAAGATCACTTTGAAAAACGACCGCAATACTAAGGCGCTGTGAATAGAGTAAGTTTGGCAGCCTCTGGTCCAGCCCGTTGATGATGGCTGGTTCTCACGTGCAAGAGAGACAAAAACAGCAAGTTCTAGCCCGTGGCGTGCTTTGGAAAGGAGGTAATACTTGTGCAAAACTGGATTTTCCTTAATATGGAAAATTTTCATCTACTTACTTGAATACTGACATTGAAAAAATATTTATTTTCCGTTTAATATGGATATGAAATACATTCACCCAGTGCTTCTTCCTTTTTTTTTCTTATTCAATGAGTTAGAACTCATAAAAGTCCAGAATTCAAAGAATGCCTAAGTATTTTCTTTACTCATCTTTCAAAAACTGGTGATTCTGCATTGGGGGGAAGAAATTACATCTGTAATACTTTCAACAATAAAAATAAATTTTAAAAAGACACACAAAAACTGGTGATTTTGTATAATGGTGGTATGAAAGAGACATGTACACCCATGAGAAATGATGCTCCTTTGTCTAGGAGGCCATGGCAGAAAGAGATGTCGTATCACATACAATACAGGATACTCAGAATCACCCGTATGAAAACTTGACCTTGAAATGTTACTCCACTGTCGTTTTTGATACTTCGTGTACCATTTGTCAATGAGGAAAATAAAGTATAAAGGTTGAAATCTATAGGGTTTCAGTGAGGCTGTTGAAAATATTCTAAAATGTAACCATTATTTCTTTCTAAGATAAATCTTTTCAAGATATCCTTTTTTATTGTAGGGGGTGATCATATAGAGCAGAAATATAATTGTCCTATTCTCTGTGTTAAATACCATGGAGGTTTGCAATAGGTCAACTCAGATAAACGCGGGCTTCGTTTTCTAGAATGCCCTTCCTAGGTGGTTCTGCGTAAAGCCAGCAAAGGAGTAACTCATGGGAGAGGCGGAAGCAGAAGTCAGTGGCAGCCACTAGTCTCTGAAGGAAATAATCGTCATTAGAAGTGATGACAGAAGATGAAGATGCAAATTCTAGTGGGTTCTGGTTCACCCTCACTCTCCTCCGTTCTGTGTCTGGTGAGTCTGGCCAAGCTGACCCTGTTGACCAGTGAGAGCCCGAGGCTCACCACCAAATGCTTGGCAGCAAGCCCGCTGAGGTGGCTGCCACACAGAGGCACAGCTGCCCAGCCTTCCACGACCTTCCCCTTCCCCATCTACCTGGGTGTCTGGTTCCCCACACCTCCAACTCCCAGCTGGACCTGCGCCTCCCCCCACACTGTGGAGATCTCATTCCTGTACTAAATCCCTCATCCCATAATTCACCGTGGTTCAACTTTCCCGACTAATACAAGTATATAACTATAGAAATTCCAAGTGACAAAGAAAATAGGAAAAATAATTCTCCAGTAAATACGATTTTTCTTGTAAATGATTTCCTTGGGGGGGGGGGGCACTGAACTAGAATAGCTAATCAGTTCTGTTTCTACAACATCCTAGACTGTTACTCTTGAAATCCTTTTCTTAATACTAAAGAAGGCTTAGGCGTGAAACAAACATGGATGGATGGATTGTCTAAAATGCATTAAAGTTACTCAAGTTTCTCATGGACCATTCCCTCTGAGGCAGAGGAAAATGTTCCCGCAGTCAGAGAAATAGGCCTATTTGGTGTAGCTTTCTTTCAGTCAGCCAGTTTCTCTCCGGATTTAATAAACAGCTTTCAAAAGAGGTATAAAAGTGTCTGCTCGAAAGTCTGCAGTCTGTTATTTGTGAAGTGCCCGTGGATTCACAGACCTGTTTCCAGCGCAGTGAGTGGATTATCATCTTGTGATAACTCATTGCTCAGCACTGAGTAATACAGTTCTGTGGGCAAACAGAAAAGCCACTCTTTTTTGGTGACAAAAGAAGCAGCTAGTTATTAGCAATTCAATACAAAAGAAGTAAAAAGGACTGGAAATGAGGAGTCAAGCCAAGTTTGGCGTCTATTATTCACACAAAACCTTCTAGTAATGACAACTACCCAAATCATAGAAAAATCCTATTCATGGGACCCATTTTCTTGCTTCACTGTCAAAAGTAGAGATGATAGATAACTTCCAATGACTGTCAAAATTAAAATCAAATCAATTTTAATGAAAGGAAATAGACGACTTCTGTTTGTTGGTTCCAGAGAAAATGTGTGATGATGAATTTCTGAAGTCTTTAATTTATCATTTCACCCTGAAAAGAATCTATTTTTGCAAACAATACCTCTCAATACCGTTGACATTCTTTAAAAAAAAAAAAAAAAAGGAAGTATATCTGCTTAAATGTTGAGCACTATTTCTGAACTCCAGACTACTGAGTGTATTCCCAGAGATATTTTTTCCTCCATTATCTCGTACTTGCAGGCTTCATCAAAGGTCATGAGAACCACTGATTTTTGTCACATCCCCATGTTACTTCATCTGATAAATTATAATTTATGATTGGCCTTTTGAAATTTCAAAGGATGGCAAACAATACATATATTTTCTAAAATAAAGAATGACTGCCAATAAAAAACATAAACTGAAAACGCAAACAAGTAAAAGTCAAAAGGAAAATATTCGAGTTCACAATTCAGAAGGCTTGATCTTATTTAATAATGTTTCTGTATTTCTCATATTTCATTTCCAAAGGAACATGAGACCCAGTTCTCAGCTCCATAAATGCTAGCAGAAGGGGTCCGAAAGAGCACATGTGACCATTTCCATCCGAAGTTAATTTTTGAAACCTGAATTTCTCTCATATCCCAAGAATCACACCCTATTCACAAAGCCTGGAAGGCCAACGCCATCCATGCCTAAACTAGATGTCATTTAGTATTCTTTTAAGTGTTTATGTGTAATTATATGACACTACTATGGTCCTTAAGAACTCTAAAGGCCATGAGCATATAATGCATTTTTCTGTTCCTTGAAAACAAAATGTTTTGGTATTGGATGACTTGGTATTGGATGGCTGGGGCATCTCTTTGTTAGATATTCTTTGTCATAGCCTAAAAGCATTTTATTTATTAAGGGTCATTATATCATTTAGGCTGGTACAGCTCCAGGGCCAATAATCTGATGCCATCACACTTCCACAGTATATCAGTGATTAGCATGGTTCTTAACACGTGGTAGGCATCATATTGGCTTACAGAATGGATCAGAGATGAAGCAACCAAAATAAACGAATTTGACTGATGCCCCACATTGCCCTGAACCATCTTAGTGTTTAAAGTTTTTAAAAGGGTTTGTAGCATGTTTTTTGATAACTGCATTCTACTTCTAAATAACCTCTTCCCCCGAAGCCTCAGACAACCTCTGAAGCTGCTATATACTGTGAGCGCATTGCTTACATTAATGATGTAGAAAATGCTTGACTAAAAGTTATTTTAGAAATAATTTATGAGTAAATATATACTATAATGGATGTGTAATAAAAACATTTTTTATTTGTTAGGAGTCTACCAAGGTCATTAATGCTAGTGATTTAAAGACCTTGAGCTTCAGAAAGCTCCTATAAATCTGCAAGAATGACACTAGCATTTCAGTGGGAAACAGGAAAGGTTATTCGTTAATGGATCAGTTTCTCAGGAGTAAAAAATACAATATAGTAACATGTTATTTTTCTGTGTGGAAGTTATACAGAAAATTTAGGTCATTTTTGCCATTAATCAAAATTGCAAATAAAATCATGATATAATTATCGAATAAGAAAATAGCAAAGTTTTTTTATTTTCTTCTTTGTTTCTCCTTCCTTCCTTTATTTTTATTTTTTTATATTTGGTAGATGGAACATTAGTTGGTTCCAATTTTCTGAATAATGGTTTAACAACATATTCCCCAAACTTTTATTTTTTTTTTTTTTTTTTTTAATTTATTTTTTATTAATTTATTTTTGTTACAGATGTTTCTCCTTTTTTCCCCATTGACACCCTCCTCCCCATCCCCCCACCCCATCCCCAGCTTTGTTGTCCAGGTCCATCAGTTATGCATACATGCGTATAAGTTCTGTGGTTTATCTCTTCCCTCCCCCCCACCCCCTCTTCTGAGGGTTGTCAGTCTGTACCCTACTTTCACATCTCTGGGTCTACCCTGTTCCCCATACTGTTATGTTTATTATATTCCACAAATGAGTGAGATCATGTGATATTTTTCTTTCTCTGCTTGGTTTGTTTCGCTTAGGATAATACTCTCGAGGTCCCTCCATGTCGTCTCAAAGGATAAGAGATCTTTCTTTCTTACAGCTGCATAGTACTCCATTGTGTATATGTACCACAGCTTTTTTATCCATTCATCCACTGATGGGCACTTGGGCTGTTTCCAGATCTTAGCTATTGTGAATAGTGCTGCTATGAACATGGGAGTACATATATTCTTTCTGATTGGTGTTTCAGGTTTCTTAGGGTATATTCCTAGAAGTGGGATCACTGGGTCAAATGGCAGTTCAATTTTTAATTTTTTGAGGTAACACCATAGTGTTTTCCACAGTGGCTGCACCAGTCTGCATTCCCACCAGCAGTGGACTAGAGTCCCCTTTTCTCCACACCCTCGCCAACACTTGTTGTTTGACAATTTGTTGATGGCGGCCATTCTGACAGGTGTGAGGTGATACCTCATTGTTGTTTTAATTTGCATCTCTCTGATGATTAGTGATGTTGAGCATTTCTTCATATGTCTCTTAGCCATTTGTATGTCCTGTTTGGAGAGGTGTCTATTTAGTTCCTCTGCCCATTTTTTAATTGGGTTCTTTGTCTTCCTTTTGTTGAGTTGTATGAGCACTCTATATATTTTGGAGATTAACCCCTTATCTGATGTATCATTGGCAATTATGGTCTCCCATACAGTGGGTTCTCTTTCCGTTTTGATGGTTGTTTCTTTTGCTGTGCAGAAGCTTTTGAGTTTGATGTAGTCCCATGTGTTCATTTTTTCCTTTATTTCTGTTGCCTTAGGTGATGTATCAGTGAAGATTCTGCTGCGTATGATGTCCGAAATTTTGTTGCCTACATTTTCTTCTAGGATTTTTATGGATTCACGAGTCACATTTAAGTCTTTTACCCATTTTGAGTTTATTCTTGTGTATGGTGTAAGTTGATCGTCTAGTTTCATTTTTTTGCATGTAGCTGTCCAATTTTCCCAACACCATTTATTAAAGAGGCTGTCTTTGCTCCACTGTATGCTCTTGCCACCTTTGTCAAATATTAGTTGAGCATAATATCTTGGGTCAATTTCTGGATTCTCTGTTCTGTTCCACTGGTCTATATGCCTGTTCTTATGCCAATACCAGGCTGTTTTGATTATAGTAGCTCTGTAGTATAATCTGATATCTGGTATTGTGATCCCACCTACTTTGTCCTTCTTTTTCAAGATTGCTGTGGCTATTCGGGGTCTTTTTTGGTTCCATATGAACTTTTGGAGTATTTGTTCTAGTTCTGTGAAATATGTCGCTGGTATTTTGATTGGGATTGCATTGAATCTATAGATTGCTTTGGGTAATATGGACATTTTAATGATGTTAATTCTTCCAATCCATGAACAAGGTATGTGCTTCCACTTTTTTATATCTTCCTCTATTTCTTTTTTCAATGTCCTGTAGTTTTCTGCAAATAGATCCTTTACTTCTTTGGTTAAATTTATTCCTAGGTATCTTAATTTTTTTGCCACGATGGTAAATGGGATTGTTTTTTTAGTTTCTCTTTCTGTGAGTTCATCATTGGTGTATAAGAATGCTGTCGATTTCTTGACGTTTATTTTGTATCCTGCTACTTTGCCAAATTCATTTATTAGGTCTAGTAGATTTTTGATGGAGTCTTTAGGGTTTTCTATGTATAATATCATGTCATCTGCGAATAATGACAGTTTCACTTCCTCCTTTCCAATTTGGATCCCTTTTATTTTTTCTTCACGTCTGATTGCTGTGGCTAAGACTTCCAGTACTATGTTAAATAAGAGTGGCGAAAGTGGGCATCCCTGTCTTGTTCCTGTTCTTAAGGGAAATGTTTTTAGTTTTTGCCCATTGATTATGATGTTGGCTGTAGGTCTTTCATATATGGCCTTTATAATGTTGAGATATGATCCCTCTATTCCCAAATTGCTGAGTGTTTTTATCAGAAATGGGTGTTGAATTTTGTCGAATGCTTTTTCAGCGTCTATTGATATGATCATGTGGTTTTTATCTTTCATTTTGTTTATGTGGTGTATCACATTTATTGATTTGCGAATATTGAACCAGCCTTGCATCCCTGGGATGAATCCCAGTTGGTCATGGTGAATAATTTTTTTGATGTATTGCTGGATCCGATTTGCTAGTATTTTGTTCAGGATTTTGGCATCTATGTTCATCAGGGATATTGGCCTGTAGTTTTCTTTCTTTGTAGTGTCTTTTTCTGGTTTTGGAATTAGAATTATGCTGGCCTCATAAAATGAGTTTGGAAGTCTTCCTTCTTCTTGAATTTTTAGAAACAGTTTGAGAAGAATGGGTGTTAGTTCTTCTTTGAATGTTCGGTAAAACTCCCCTGTGAAGCCGTCTGGGCCTGGACTTTTGTTTGCTGGGAGAGTCTTGATTACATCTTCAATTTCCTTGGTTGTTATTGGTCTGTTCAAGTTTTCTATCTCTTCCCGGTCCAGTTTTGGGAGACTATATGTTTCTAGAAATTTGTCCATTTCGCTTAGATTGTCGAATTTGTTGCCATATAAATGTTCATAGTATTCATTAACGATCCTTTGTATTTCTGTGGTGTCAGTTGTTACTTCTCCTCTTTCGTTTCTGATTTTGTGTATTTGGGTTCTCTCTCTCTGTTTCTTGGTGAGTCTAGCTAAGGGTCCATCAATCTTGTTTATCTTTTCAAAAAACCAGCTCTTTGTTTCATTGATCCTTTGAATTGTTTTTTTGGTCTCCATGTCGTTTATTTCTGCTCTGATCTTTACTATTTCCTTCCTTCTACTTGCTCTGGGGTTTTCCTTTTGTTTGCTTTCTAGTTCTTTAAGTTGTGAGGTTAGATAGTCTATTAGAAATTTTTCTTGTTTCTTGAGGTAGGCCTGTAGTGCTATGAACTTCCCTCTCAGAACTGCTTTCGCTGCATCCCACAGATTTTGTGTTGTTGTGTGTTCATTTTCATTCGTTTCCAGAAAGTTTTTAATTTCTTCCTTGATCTCCTTGGTAACCCATTCATTGTTTAATAACATGCTATTTAGTCTCCATGTATTCAAATGTCTTTGCATGTTCTTGTTGCAATTGATTTCTAGTTTCATGCCATTGTGATCTGAGAAGATGCTTGATATGATTTCAATCTTCTTGAATTTGTAGAGACTTCGTTTGTGTCCTAACATGTGGTCTATCTTTGAGAATGTCCCATGTGCACTTGAGAAGAAAGTGAATTCTGTAGTTTTGGGGTGTAATTCTCTGTAAATATCTATTAAATCCATTTGGTCTAGTGCTTCATTTAGAGTCTGTGTTTCCTTGTTAATTTTTTGTCTAGAGGATCTATCCAATGATGTCAGCGGGGTGTTGAAGTCCCCTGCTATGATTGTATTGCTGTCGATTTCTCCTTTGAAGTTTTCCAGAAGATTTTTAATGTATTTTGGTCCTCCTGTATTGGGTGCATATATGTTTACCAAGGTTATATCTTCCTGTTGGATAGATCCTTTCAATATTATGTAGTGGCCTTCTTTGTCTCTAGTTATGGCCTTCATTTTAAAATCTATTTTATCAGATATGAGTATTGCTACCCCAGCTTTTTTTTCCTTTCTGTTTGCTTGGAAGATTTTTTTCCATCCCTTCACTTTCAGCCTATGTGAGTCTTTTGTTGTGAGGTGGGTCTCTTGTAAGCAACATATATATGGGTCATGCTTTCTTATCCAATCCGCTACTCTGTGTCTTTTGATCGGGGCGTTCAGTCCATTTACATTTAAGGTGATTACCGATATGTACTTACTTATTGCCATTTTTGTTTAGTGTGTTTCTATTTTCCTTTCTATTTCTTCTACTAATTACAGCAGTCCTTTTAACATTTCTTGCAGTGCTGGTTTGGTGCTAATGTATTCCCTTAGCCTTTTTTTGTCTGGGAAGCTCTTTATTTGACCTTCTATTTTGAATGATAGCCTTGCTGGGTAGAGTAGTCTTGGGTTCAGATCCTTGTTTTTCATGACCTTGATTATTTCATGCCATTCCCTTCTGGCCTGTAGTGTTTCTATGGAGAAGTCAGCTGATAACCTTATGGGGGATCCTTTGTAGGTAACCTGTTGCTTAGCTCTTGCTGCCTTGAGGATTCTCTCTTTGTCTTTAATTTTTGGCATTTTAATTACTATGTGTCTTGGTGTGGGCCTGTTTGGGTTCTTCTTACTTGGGACTCTCTGTGCTTCTTGAACTTGAAAGCCTTCTTCCTTCACCAAATTAGGGAAATTTTCTGTCACTATTTCTTCAAATATATTCTCTAACCCTTTCTCATTTTCTTCTTCTTCGGCGACTCCTATGATGCGAATATTATTACGTTTCCAGTTGTCCCACAGTTCTCTTAAGCTGTCTTCCTGTTTTTTCATTGTTTTTTCCTTTTGGTTTTCTGATTGGTTGATTTTTTCTACCCTGTCTTCTAATTCACTGATCCGGTCCTCAGCTTCTTCTACTCTGCTTTTTAGCCCTTCCATTGTGTTCTTCATTTCTGCTATGTCATTCTTCATTTCCAATTGATTTATTTTCAATATTTCTATGTCTTTGCTCATGGTGTTGATGTCCTTACATATGCTGTTGAGCTTCCTCAAGATCATGGTTCTGAATTCTAGCTCTGTTAACTTGCTTAACTCCATTTCATTTATCTCATCTTCATTGGAGGTCTCTTGTTCTTTCGTTTGGCATCTGTTTCGTTGTTTTACCATTTTGGCTAGCTCAGTGGTTTTTGGAGCCTGCCAAATTTTCCCTGTGGATGTTGGTGTTCTGCCGTTTGTGGCTCCCTGTACTGGGTTTGGATGAGCGTGAGAGGACCCACGTTATACACCACTGTCGAGTCTTACTTTTCTGGGTAGAGTTGCAAGCCCAGAAAAGGTTCAGTTATCCTCTAGCTTTTTGCCTAGAGGCTATTAGTCCTGGTTACTTAAAGAGCCTTGGGTTCTCAGTTGAATGAAAACCTCCCTCAGGTGTTCAGCGTGAGAGGATTTCCCGAGGGTGGGGCAGATGCTGGTAGTTAATGAGCCTTGATTTGCATTTCAATGGCCCAACTGGGTGTGGCTGAATCTCCGAGGGAGGGGCTGCCGCCTCTCCCCAGAGCCCTGGGATGGAGTAAGTGGACCAGGCCACAGTCCCGCGTGGCCGAAACTCAGCAAAAGCTCTGAGCGCCCTCCAAATCCCGAGTGTTCCCACACAGTTCCAGTCCAGTCCGCCCTCCCTCCGCCGGAGTCCGAGGTGAGTGGCTGTGGCTGTTTTAGCGCTCTGTCCCGGCTCTGCGCTGTGGAGCCGGCTTGGGCTTCAACCCCAAGGGCGGAGCGCTGCTCACGGCTAAGGCCGCTGCTGTCTGTGGGCTCCCAGCCCCCCTCTCGCGCCTCCGCAATCCTACCAGGATCAAGTTAGTGTCCCTGGTTGTATGGTCCTCGTGAGCTGCTTTTCCGTTGCTTTTTCCCGACGATTTGACTTTATTTTAGTTGTATTTCCAGTTTGGTCCTGGGAGATGATCTGTGTAGCTTCCATTCACTCCGCCGCCATTTTGGAATCCCCCAAACTTTTAAATGTCCATAATTCTTGTGCAAATGAGCATTCCAATACTTTGTTAGTGGGAGTATAACTTGTAAAAGGACAATTTGGAAATACATTTTAGTATTTAACATGTTTATGGCTATTGAATGAAGATTTCCACTTATGGAAGTTTATCTAAAAGACTTAGTCTCACAAATGCGCATAGATACATATGGGAAAATATAACAACAATCTCAACATTCATCAGTAAAGGAAGTATTAAACTATAGTTCATCCATAAAGTAGAATAGCAATATCTCATTACAAAAATGAGATACAAGTTAGCATACTGATGGCAAAGTTGACCAATATATGATAAGTAGAAAAATTACATAACAGTAAGCTAAATATAGTCTATTTTCTAATATTTAATATTAATAATATATAATAGCATATCTTTTCCATAACATTTAAATTTTTAGCAAATTTATATTTTATGTAAAATCAAGAGAAAATAAATATACATGTATGTGTAGATTTTTCACTCAGAAATTCCATTTCTACAAATTTTTCTTGATAATCAATAATGTGCCACTATTAAAAAGAATGATTTAAATAGGGAATGAGTTGACTATTGTGTGCATATATACAATTAAATTTTATTCAGTAAGCTGAAATGTTTAATGGTATATTTTTTTAATTAAATTTTTTCATATCTTTAAATTTAGATATATTATAAACTTTATGTACAGTGCAACCTCATTTTGGCAAACAACTAAAAATGTGTTTTTATGTTTGTAAGCAAAATACACAAATAAACACAGACAAATGTATACATATATGCAAATAAAAATGTCTGGCAATATGTTAACAATAGTTAATTTTCTATTATTGAATTATACGTGTTTTTTTCTTTTGTTTAATGATAATTCTCCTTTTTCCTCAGAAAGTATATACAGCTTGAAAAGATAAAAAAAAAATATATATATATATATATATTTATTTATAAACTATGTATGGAAACATACATAAAAATTAAAACTGGATCTTCCTTATGACCCAGTGATTCCACTTCTGGAGATTTGTCCACAGAAACCCAAAACACTAATTCAGAAGAATCCATGCACCCCTATGTGCACTGCAGCAGGATGTACAATAGTCAAGATAGGGATGCAGCCCAAGTGCCCATCAATATAGGAGTGAATAAGAAAGCTGTGGGACATTGATACAATAAAATATTACTTGGCCATAAAAAGGAACGAAATGTTAGCATTTGCGACAGCATGGATGGACCCAGAGGGTGTTACGCTCAGTGAAGTAAGTCAGACAGAGAAAGACAAATACCATACGATTTCACTTATATGTAGAATCTAAAGAACAAAATAAACAAACAAACAAAATTGAATCAGACTCATAGACACAGAGAGCAGACTGGTGGTTGCCAGAGGGGAGGGAGTTTGGGGGCCTGAGTGAAAAAGCTAAAGATTAAGAAGCACAAATTAATAGTTACAAAGTAGTCACGGGGGTGTTAGTAAAGCATAGGAAATATAGTCAACAGTATTGTGATGACTATGTATGGTGCCAGCTGGGGTACTGGTAATAGTGAGAGGAACACTATGTAAAGTATACGATTGTCCTACCAGTAAGCTGTACACTTGAAACCAATACAAAATAAAATTGAAAGAAAAAAAACACATGTACAGAAATTGACCATCACAGTGATAGAAAATCATATGTCCAATAAACAAGTAAAAAGCTTTAGACTCATTAGGCTAATCAAAGAAATATACATTTAAAACACTAAGGCATGTACATTTTCACTATTAAACTGGCAAAGACTCACTGGGACCAAGAGATGAGAGATTGCTCCTTTATTGTTTATAAAGAATATGTTGGTGTGACCTTTTGGAAAGCAATTCAGCAATAGTTAAGAACCTTAAAACTGCTCATAATTTGGTCCAGTAACTTTGCTTCTAAGAGTATATCTCAAGAAAGAAATCAGAGTTTGTGGGTAAAGATATATGTCATCTGGCCGTTTAAAATTATGAAAAATTAGAAAAAACAGTAAATATTTAATCATGGGGAAATAATTAAACCATATTAATAAACATGTCTAAAGTATTGTGAGGCCATTTAATATTATAGTTTCAATAAATTAGAAAACAATCGTGCTATAGGGTGAAGTAGAAAGAAAAAAGAAGCAGGAAAAAAATTATATAAATAGCATGATTCCAAAGAAGAGAAAATATTTCAACATGTAATATTTTCTCACTGTTAGAAAATTGCAGGTAATTTGCATGTTCATCTTTATACTCTTCTTAGTTTTTAAAAATTGTATCTTTAAAAATTACTTGAAAATATGTGGAGTGAGGGGCACGGACAAATAAAACATTTGACGCATGAAGAAGCCTCCCAGAAACCGTCAGGTGGGGCTCCTGACACCCACTGGCCCCCTGCTGAGCACCTCACAGATTTTTAAAAGGGTTGTGAAGGGCAGGATCACCCAGTCAAGTAGAAAGAACCCAAAGTTTACCATTAAGTTTACAGCTTGCTCAGTGGTTCTCAAAGTGTGGTCCCTGGACCAGGAGCATCAGCATCACCTAAGGACTTGAAATGCAAAGTCTCAGGCCCCACCCCAGACTTATTGAATCAGATATTCTGAGCATGGGGCCCAGCAATCGGTGTTTTAAAAGCTTCATGAAGATTCTGATGCATATCAAAGTTTAGAACTGATTTTGCTGATGCAAGAAATCTCCTGGCCCCAGAGGTCAATCACTACGAATTATGCACATTGGCACTGGTT
This sequence comes from Tadarida brasiliensis, assembly GCA_030848825.1. NCBI lineage: Eukaryota > Metazoa > Chordata > Mammalia > Chiroptera > Molossidae > Tadarida > Tadarida brasiliensis. The sequence continues at coordinate 80,873,212 of CM061264.1, forward strand.
TGGGCTGCAGGCACTGAAGCCAGAGGACTTGACAGGGAGTCTGGGGTTATCAATGGGCAAACTGCTGGTCTTGCCACACATACTACAGCCTGAAATGGGTTTGAAACCATAGGCAGAAAGATGCTTATTGTGTTTGTAGAGTTTGGGTTCTGAAAATAAATTTGCAAATGGTCTGATCTTCAAATTTTTACAGATGAGAAAAGGACATTAAGCCAGGTGAAGTGATTTGATGGGGCCTCATTATTAGCTTGAATCTGGACTGAAGTCAGTTATCAGCCCACACGTTTTACACCACACTCTACTGTCTACCAAGTAAAAAACCATAAAAAGAGTCTTTCAAATTTATTCTGGAAGAAAAAGTCAATATTCTTTTATAACCCAAACAAATAGGATAATTTATTCCATTTAATAATATCTCCAATGTATCTTCCAGGCCTGCCATCAAACATCTGTCTATTTTGGATAGCCTTGGGAAATTATCTACTAGAAAAATAGCTAAACAGATTTTGTGAGTTGGAAGGAAACTGGGAGGCCAAATAATTCATGGTTTAGGAGGCTAAAATGCATGAAGATTATTAAATGATATTAGTATTTTAAAATTGCAAGTCCTCCAGGATCTTGTTATTTCTAGTGTGGTCAGTGGTACAGGCAGCAAGAACATCAGCTGGGAGTTGGTTGGAAATGTACACTCTCAGGTCCCACCCAGACCTACTGATCAGACTCTGCATTTTTAACAAGATCTCTCTATGATTCTTATGCACACTGAAATTTGAGAAATATTGCTCTAGGAGTTTCCCATTTGTCTTTAATGATAAGAAATTGTTGTTTCTCTGGGGGGAAAATATAATGCTTTCAATAGAATTGGCAAAGTTTTTATAAGGACATTAATATCCTAGAAGAAAAAGTATCAGCATATCTGATAAGCATGTATTATATGCAGATTTGGGAGACAGTACAGAAGAGACAAGAACTTGCTCATTGGGATATATATTAGTTAGGGTCATCTGGTTGGCGAGTAACAGAATAACAAGTCAATCTGTCACACACAATAATAAAACTTGTTGATTACAGAAATAGAAGTAGGGTAGGGTAGTGTAGGATCCAGGCATTACGCAACCAACAATTAAATCGTTATCATCAAGAATTAAGATTTTTATAGTCTCTTCACTTCCCAAATCTCAGAGTCAGGGTCATCCTAAGACAGGTGTTCCTCATAAACAGGGCTATAAGAATTTTTGTTTACATTCAGTGGGAGAGAGAAAGAAAATGTCTCCCCTGAGAATGGTTTATAGTAAGAATGAACATATTTATTTTCCAAACCACAATGCTTTTAAGAATGAAAGGGGACACTATTAATAGTCATACCCCAAAAAAATGCATAAACCTGGACTGTCTCAGACAAAACAAGACATGTGGTCACTGGTCACCCCGTGTATTAGATCTGTACGTTTTTCCCTTTAGTCAAATTAGGTCACATGCCTATCCCTTGGACATAAAAACAGCTACCAGAGAAACACCACAAAATAATTAACTTAGACTAAATTTGAATCCCATTCTACAACTGGAAACAGGATGGATGAATAAATTTTAAACATGGAAGAAGATTCCTATTAGGAAAGAAAAACAGGGGGTAAGTAGGTGTTGGGTGTTCAACTGGCAGTGCTGATTACAGGAGGCATTAGTAGAACCTACCAGCGCTACAAGTTCAGATGGAGTGTTGGTGTTTAGCAACCACAGCACCATCAGCCAGGTGCCCGCAAACACCCTGGCTGCTTTGATGCTTCATTGGTATAATTGTTTGGTATTGAAAGGGCCTTTCTTTCTAGAAGTGATCATGAGAGTAGATGATGGATGCATTTATTTTCTTACTTGCAAATGTAAAAGCTATCCACCAAGTGACAGCTGCTCACGTTTTTATTTATCATTTCACTGACTACTGATGTTTCAGTCAGGGTACAACCTTATAGGGCTTGATGGTAACTTTGATCTCTAAAATAAGGTATTTATTATTAACGTTATTGTCGTGAGCAAGCGAGCATTCCAAAAGGAGTCACTCACACACATTTCTGCATTTTCACAATGCCAGGTTTACTAGGGGAGACCTTCCCAATAAGCCAATAGAGTCACACACAGGTCCACATGCAGAGAGGGGGAGCTTATATCATAGAGTCGAGCAGAGGGAGTATCTGGTGTGAAGCCCTGGTCACTGGCTGCATTGCAGGTAGAGAGGTGGGCATTGGTTTCAAGATGGTTTCAAACCAGGTGGTCACAGGGCGGCATACGTTTGGTGAGTGGAAGTCTGGCAGGGCTCCGAGGTCAGCCTGTGGTACAGTCAGGCTCGAGGATTGTGTGGTCAGAACTCTGAGTTTATATAACCCAGCTGGGGCAGAGGTCCCACTCATATTGGTGTCCAGGTGGAGTCTTTATCCAAGTATCCAGATTTGTGGTTTTGCATGTCCCCGTCCCCTCCTAAGGGCATTCTCATGGCACCTCATTCCTTCAGTCTTGACACAGCGCTTGACATAACTGTTGTGGCTGACAGTGACTCACAGTGGATTGTCAAAGCTGTCCAAAAGGTCTGCTCTGCTCTTGCTGTATACAGTTATTATTATGAACCTTTTTTCAACATGACAAAAGAAGTCTTGATAGCAATATTAAAGAAGTTTTAAAAGTGAAGAATAAATCATGTCAATTTCCTATTTCTACCATAATAAATAATTTCACCTTGGGGATATTCTCTTCTAGTCTTCGCTCACATGCATACATATCTTAACACAGATGTAATCATGGCATAATTGTAATTTTGAGTTTGGTTTTTATCACTTCAGCACCATATTGTAAACATTCTAATTAGGGTGCCATTCCTACAAGAAGTGCTCAGGTGGAAGACGTCACAGAAATGAAACCCCTGAAAGAGCTGACAGCTACATGAAAATCTTCTGTTGAAGCCCATATATTCTAAATCACTATGGGATTGGAGAAATTGTTACTTCAGCTTTAAATCTAGCTTTTATTGATGATCCAAAATCAGTAATCATGGATTAAAGCCCCTAAAAAATATGGCACTGATTTTCAAAAAGAAGATGTGAGTAGCAAGAGGCAAATGGGCCTTTGGGCTAAAGACAAAATTCTCCTCGTTTTTGGCTCTTATTGGGGATTTTGTGATTATACTCACTCTGCTACTTAGCGATGTTTCCTGGATCTGTAGAAATATTTGAGATTTTGTGCTAAACTGAATTATGTCAATACATACAATTTATTTAACTCATCTTTATTGTTGAATGTATTACAGTTGTCCCCCCTTTTTTTCTCCATTGACCCCTCTTGCCTTCCCCACACTATTGTATGTGTCCATTGGTTACGCATATATGCATAAAAGTACTTTGGTTAATCTCATCCGGCCCTCCCTCCCCCCTTCCCTTTGTGGTTCATCAGTCTAACAACAAATTTGTACTTCTTAATTCCTTCATCTTTTTCACCCATTCCTCCAGCCCCCTCCCATCTGGCAAGCAACAAAAAGTTCTCTGTATCTATGAGTCTGTTTCTGTTTTGCTTGCTCATTTTGTTTGTAGATTCAGCTGTTGATAGATATGTATTATTTACCACTTTATTGTTCATATTTTTACTTCTTCTCCTTCAAGAAGACCCTTCCACATTTCATGTAATACTGGTTTGGTGGTGATGAGCTCCTTTAGCTTTTTCTTGTCTGGGAAACTCATGATTCTAAATGATAGCTTTGCAGGATAGAATAATCTTGGTTGTAGGTCACTGCTTTTCATCACCTTGAATATCTCTTACCACTCCTTTCTGGCCTGCATAGTTTCTTTTGAGAAATCAGCTGACAGTCTTATGGGAGCTCCTTTGTAGGTAACGAACTGCTTTTCTCTTGCTGCTTTTAAAATTCTCTCTTTGTCTTTAACCTTTGGCATTTTGATAATGATGTGTCTTGATGTGGACCTCTTTGGGTTTATCTTGTTTGGCATTCTCTGTGCTTCCTGGACTTGTATGTCTGTTTCCTTCACCAAGTTAGGGAAGTTTTCTGTCATTATTTTTTCAAATAGGTTTTCAATTTCTTGCTCTCTCTCTTCTCCTTCTGGCACCCTCATGATGCGAATGTTGGCAAGCTTGAAGTTTCCCAGAGGCTCCTTACACTATCCTCATTTTTGGATTCTTTTTTCTTTTTGCTGTTCTGATTGGGTGTTTTTTGCTTCCTTATATTCCAAATCAATGGTTTGTTTCTTGGATTTACCTACCCTACTATTGAGTCCCTGTAATTATTCTTTATTTCAGTTAGTGCATCCTTCATTTCTGATTGGTCCTTTTTTATATTGTTGATGTTCTCACTAAATTCCTCAGAGGTCTCTTAAAGTTCCTTGAAGGTCTCACTAAGTTCCTTGAATGTCTCACCAAGTTCCTTGAGCAACCTTATAACCAGTGTTTTGAACTCTGCATCTGATTGATTGCTTATCTCCATTTTGTTTAGTTCTTTTCCTGGAGTTTTGTTCTTTTCTTTCATTTGGGACATGTTTCTTTGTTTCCTCATTTTGGCTGCTTCCCTGTGATTGTTTATATGTATTAGGTAGAGTTGCTATGTCTCCTAGGCTTCGTAGGGTGGCCTATTGTTGTAGATGTCCTGTAGGATCCAGTGGCACAGCCTCCCTGATCACCCCAGTTGGGCCCTCAAGGTGCACCCCTAGTGTGAACTGTACACCCTTCTGTTCTAATTGAGTGTTGATTTCTGTTGGCACATCAGTGGGAGGGATTTACTCAGGATGATCAGCTGCAAGGACTGACTCTGCCCACTGACCACTGACCTCTGACTACCTTGGAGGATCAGCTGTGTAGGGGCCCACCACACAGAGCAAGACTACTTCATCAGGGCTCTGGTACCCACTGACTCCACTCCTTGAGTGTGTCAATTGTGGAGGTGGTTGGGTGGTGGTGTTTCGATGTGGTCTGAAGCTGTCCACTGGGTGTGCTGGCTCTGGGGCAAGGTCAGCCACTGCCTGTGTTCTACCCGGGGCCACCTGGCATAAGCTACAGAGTGATCTGCCAATGACTGCTTCTTGTGCTGGGCTTGGAGGTGCCCAGGAAAAGCCAAGTTGTGAACCAAGGCTGGCTGCTTCTAGTGCCAGGCCAGGGGCCACTTAACAAGAGGTATGGGGCTCGCTGAGAACCAGATGTTGCTTGTTTGAGAGATTTTAGGAAACCCTGAAGCGGGATACAAGACAGGCCAATCCTATGGTAAAGCCTTTGGAAACAGCTGGGGTGGGCCAGAAAGCTGGGTGGGGCAGAGCCTCAGGGAATCACCAGGGCGGGGCCAACAGTGTGAGCCTCCTTCAGCCTCAGTTCCCGCTGGTTTTATAGCCGGAAGTGATGGGGACTTGTCTTCTTGGCACTGGAACCCTGAGCTGGGCACCTGGTGTGGGACGGGGACCCCTCACTCCTCAAGAAGGACCTTCCCAGCCAAGGTGTCCCTCCTGATTTTTATCCGCCACACATGGGTGTTGGACCAGCCTGTCTGTGCCTCCACCCCTCCTACCAGTCTCCATGTGGCTTCTTCTTTAATTTCGTAGCTGTAGGACTTCCATTCAGCTTTTCAGGTGGTTCTGAATAATGGTTGTGCTGCGGTTTAGTTGTAATTTTGATGTGGTTGTGGGAGAAGGCGATACTACGTTTACCTATGCCACCATCTTGACCTCAAGTGATACATACAATTTTTAAATGAAAAAAAATGCTAAATTATTGACTATATTAGTCACCTCAATAGATGGTCAGGGGGAAGAGATCAGCAGTAATCAGGGATTTGATATTTCCTTTTCTTTCTGCACTCACGGGAGGACAGAGCACATTTTTGCCAAGATCTATGTGGAGAAAGAGCCTCATGTATGGAGTAGGGATTTTACTCCCAGGTTCCTGAACCTCATCAGCCAATTGCCCTTCACATGTCTATTCCCCTATTAGACTGTGAGCTTCTAAATCAGATGTAAGTTTTTAATTCTTTCCTATATTCCAAGCTCCTAGCAATGTGGTACTCCGTAGATATTGCCTGGATGTCTAAATTAATCATAAAATAAATTCCATGCTATTTTTAAAGATAACATTGTTCATTGAATTTCTTTTAAGCTGTGCTTTCTATCCACTCAACCTCCTCAAGATGCTTTCTTCATAAAAGGGCTTATATCACAAATTTCTCCTCTGATTCAGTGGGGCAATTTGTTAGAGCAGAAGAACACTGAGGCCACTGGAGCATTGTTTCATAAATGGCCCCTCTGCTTCTGCTATGGAAGCTTCAGTGTGTCTACTTACAAGCACCATAAAGAACCAAGTGTGTGACTTCATTGTTTCAAAACTAACTAGTGTGGATTAATTGTGTGATAGGAATGGAAGGAACATTTTCTGGGAAGCAGCCATTCTCCTACACTAATGATGAAAATGTTTATCGGTACAACTTTTCTGGGGAATCTGGCAGTATGCACAAAAAGATTTTGGCACAAAAATTTCACCTCCAGGAATTTAATCTCAAGGAAAATTTGAGGAAGCACATAAGATCTTTTAAATAATATTTATGGCATGCAATTTGCATGTCTTTATTTATGAAAATACTGACCATTTCAATATGTGCACGATACTGAGCTTCCCACAATCACAGAACTTTCATGGTGTGAAGCCTGTGCCTTCTATACCCTAAAGGGTGCCTTTCTGTGGGAAAAGAATCTGATAGGTAACAGAGCCCTCACAATGGACCATGCTGTCTCAGCATTGCATTTGTGGAATATGAGAGAAAACAGGGGTTTAAAATTATCAAAGCAATGCCCAGCTGGATTGGCTTAGTTGGTTAAGCATCATCTCATGCACTAAAAGATCGTGCGTTCTATTCCCAGTCAGGGTACATGCCTGGGTTTCAGGTTTGATTCCCTGACTGATCTATGTTTCTCTCTCTCTCTCCCTCTCAGCACGTCCTCAGGTGAGGATTGAAAATATAAAATAAAATAACCAAAGCAACAACTTTTTTACCTCTGTAAGTACAGTCTGCAAAGTCTAAACTATTTACTACCTAGCCCTTTTCAGAAGAAGTTTGTCAACTCATGCCTATAGCAGTATACATTGTCTTAAAAATAATAGATCATTTTTATAGATAATAAATACCCTAAAGAGTTTGCTTCTCTTGGCCCCACAGAGAAGCCCTAAAAAATAAATGCATAAATAACAGTAGAAAAAAGGAAAATAATTCTGCAGGCATACCAACCTCTCACCATCCCATAGGGTTGACACAGTTGCTGACTCAAGGGGAACAGCTCTCCTGGTCAATAAGCCTGTTTTACTCTACATCTGCCACCTTTGGGAAACTGTCAGGAAATTACAGATGAGTTAAGCCATGCCAATTAAATCAGATAGGGAGGGATTCCAAGATGACTGCAGAGTAGATTGAAGCTACACTCACATGCTCCCGGTGCCAAACCAGATTCACAGCTAAATTATAGAGCAATCAACCCAAATAACCAACTGAAGTTTAGCTGAAATGAAATATTATGACCAAGGATTTACAGAGAAAGCCACATAGAGAATGGTAAGAAGAGCAGAGACATGAAAAAGGGTTAGCCCCTGCACCCAAGCGCACCAGCTGAGAAGCCAGAAAGATATCTCAGCTGTAAAACTCCCTTCCCTCAGGAACGTGAGATCTTAACCCCATGCAGAGATCCCCAACCTAGAGCAACAGAGATGGGAAGAGGAGCCCACACAGCATCTCATGGTGAAAATCAGTGGGGATTCAGTCTGCCTGGGTGAGAAGGGAGTCTGCTAGAGACCTTCCCGGGGCCAAGCACTCCTATTTTTACAGCACCAGCCTGAGGAGTGCACTGCCTGGTCCTCCAACTACTGGAGACACCACTCTGCCATGTTTAGGTCCTGCAAAGGATCTGCTGGCTACATCCAGCAGGGACTTCTGGAGCATTATTTTTCTTTTTCTGGAGAAGCTCTTGGTAGAGACTCAGGCAGTGATTGAACTGTGTAGCTTTAGAAAGGCAATGGTTCTTCACCACTTCAAGTGCAAAGCCCATGTCCCCTCATCTGGTAAGTCACTTAGCCTGCCCTTCCACTCCCAGTGGCCCCACCCTGCTGAGTCAGTCCCACAGAGGGATCAGAGTGCCACACAGAGCTGGGACTTTAGGAGCACATTTACCAGGGAGGCTTTTGTCCCAGAATCAGATGGGCAAATGCTGTGTGGCTACATTACAGGGGGACCACTCCTATCCAAGGTCATAACAAGATACAAAGAAGGAGACTACATAATACTAAAAGGATCAATCCAACAAGAGGATATAACCTTTGGAAACATATATGCACCCAAAATAGGAGCACCTAAATATATAAAGAAAATTTTGGTGGACATTAACAGAGATCAACAGTAATACAGTCATAGTAGGGGATTTTACCACCCCATTGACATCAGTGACAAATCTTCCAGACAAAAAGTCAACAAGGCAACAGAGACCTTAAACAACATACTAGTTTGGATGGATTTAATTGATATTTACAGAACATTTTGTCCCAAAGCAGCAGAATACACATTCTTTTCAAGTGCACACGGAACATTCTCAAAGATAGACCACATGTTAGGACACAAAATAAGTCTTAATAAATTCAAGAAGATTGAAAACATATCAAGGATCTTCTCTGACCACATTGGTATGAAACTAGAAATCAAATGCAAAAAAAGAAAAACTGGAAAACATTCAAACACATGGAGGCTAAATAACATGTTTTTGAACAATGGGTCAACAATGAAATCAAGGAAGAAATCAGAAGTTTCCTGGAGATAAGTGAAAATGAACACACAACAAACCAAAACCTATGGAAGACAGAGAAAGTGGTCCTGAGAGGGAAATTCAAAGAATTATAGGCCTGTCTCAAGAAGCAAAAACCTCTCAAATAAACTATCTAATCCTATACCTAAAGGAACTAGAAAAAGAACAACAAGGGCCAAACTAAGTAGAAAGAAAGAGAGAATAAATATTAGGGCCAAATAAATGACATAGAGACTAATAAAACAATACAAATGATCAACAAAACCAAGAGCTGATTCTTTGAAAAGGTAAACAAGATTGATGAACCTTTAACCAGACTCATTAATTTTTTAAAAAGTGAGGAGACCCAAGTAAATAAAACCTAAAATGAAAGAAGAGAAGTAGCAACTGACAACAAAGAAATAAAAAGGATTGTAAGAAAATACTATGCACAACTATATGCCAACAAATTGGACAACGTGGGTAAAACCGATAAATTCCTAAAAATATACAATCTTCCCAAACTGAATAAAGAAGAATCAGAAAATCTGAATAGACCAATTACAACTAATGAAATCAAAACAGTAATAAAAAAAAAAAAACACAACTCCCAGCTAACAAAAGTCCTGGACCAGCCCAGCCAGTGTGGCTCAGTGGATTGAATGAGGTCCCATAGACTGAGAGGTCCCAGTTCAATTGTCAGTCAGGGCACATGACCAGGTTGCAGGCTCAATCCCCAGTAGGAGAGCATGCAGGAAGTAGCCGATTGATGTTTCTCTCTCACATTGATGTTTCTATCTCTCTTTCTCTTCCTCTCTTTCTAAAAAATCAATAAAAACATATTTTTTTAAGAAATAAAAAATAAAAGTGGTGTTGCTTAGTAAAAATTACTTTAAAAAAAACATCCTGGACCAGATGGTTTCACAGGCAAATTTTACCAAACATCCAAAGAAGAACACCTATCCTTCTCTACTAGTCCAAAAAATTCAGGAGGAGGGTAGACTCCCAAGCTCTTTTTATGAGGCCAGCATTATCCTAATTCCAAAACCAGATAAAGACACTACAAAGAAAATTATTGCTGATATCTCTGACGAACATAGATACTAAAATCCTCCACAAAATATTAGCAAACCAAATCCAGAAATTCATTAAAAAGATCAAACACCGTGATCAAATGGAATTTATTCTGGAGACACAAGGCTGTTAAAATATTCGCAAATCAATAAACATGATACATCACATAAATAAAATGAAGGATTAAAATCACATGATTATATCGACAGAAGTAAAAAAGGCATTTGATAAAATTCAGTACCCACTAATGATAAAAACTCTCAGCAAAGTGGGAATAGAGGAAACATACCTCAACATAATAAAGGCCATTTATGACAAACCCACATCACACTCAATGGGCAAAAACTAAAAGCATTTCCCTTAAGATAGAGAACAAGACAGGGATGTCTGCTCTTACTATTCTCATTCAACATAGTACTGGAAGTACTAGTCACAGTAGTCAGACAGAAGAAGAAATAAAAGACATTCAAATTGGAAAGGAAGGAGTAAACTGTCATTATTTGCAGATGACATGATATCATATACAGAAAACCCTAAAGACTCCACCAAAAACTACTAGATCTAATAAATGAATTCCACAAAATATCAGGCTACGTAATTAATATTCAGAAATCGGTGGCATTTTTTACACCAATAATGAACTATCAGAAAGAGAAATTAAGAAAACAACCCCACTTGCTATTTCAACAACAACAACAACAAACAATTAAGTACATAGGAACAAATTTAACCAAAGAGGTAAAAGACCTATTCTCAGAAAATTATAAGATACTGAAGAAAGAAATTGAAGAAGATACAAATAAGTAGAAGCATATACTGTGTTCATGGCCAGGAAGTATTAACATCATTAAAATGTCCATACTACCCAAAGCAATCTACAGATTCAACACAATTCCTATTAAAATACCAATGGCATATCTCACAGATCTACAACAAATATTCCAAAGATTTATATGGAACCACAGAAAATCCTGAATAGCCTCAGCAATTTTGAGAAAGAAGAATAAAGTTGGAGGTATCACACTACTTGATGTCAAACTATACTATGAGTCCATAGTAATCAAAACAACATGGTATTGGCACAGGAACAAGCATATAGATCAATGGAACAAAATAGAGAGCACAGAAATAAACCTATGGCTTTATGGTCAACTAATATTTGACAAAGGTGGCAAGAACATACAATGAGGTAAAGAAAGTCTCTTCAATAAATGGTGTTGGGAAAATTGAACAGATACATGCAAAATAGTAAGACCACCAACTTACACCATACACAAAAACAAACTCAAAATTGATTAAAGGCTTGAATGTAAGTCACAAAACCATAAAAATCCTAGAAGAAAATATAGGCAGTATAATTTCATACATTTCTTCGAGGAATATTTTTGCCAATATATGGCCTCAGGCAAGGTAAGCAAAGGAAAAAAGAAACACATGGGACTACATCAAACTAAAAAGCTTTTGCACGGCAAAAGAAACCATCAACAAAATGAAAAGGGAACCCACAGAATGGGAGAACATATTTGCCAATGATTCATCTGATGAGGGGTTAACTTCCAAAATATATAAAGAACTTATATAATTCAACACCAAGAAGACAAACAACCCAATTAAAAAACAAGCAAAGGACTGAACAGACACTTCTCCAGAGAGGACATACATATGGCCAATAGACATGAAAAAGTTCTCAACATCACTAATCATCAGAGAGATTCAAATTAAAACTATAATGAGATATCACCTCACACCTGTCAGAATGGCAACCATCTCAATAAATCAACAAACAAGTGCTGGCAAGAATGTGTAGGAAAGAGAACTTTGTGCACTGTTGGCTGGAATGCAGACTGGTGCCGCCACTGTGGAAAACAGTATGAAGATTCCTCAAAAATTAAAAAGGTGAAACTGCCTTTTGACCCAGTGATCCCACTTCTGGGAATATATCCAAAGGAACCCAACACGCTAATTCAAAAAAATATATGCAACCCTATGTTCATTGCAGCATTATTTATAATAGCCAAGATCTGGAAACAGCCCAAGTGCCTATCAGTTAATGAGTAAATTAAAAAAACTGTGGTACATACATACAATGGAATATTACTAGCCCTAAAAAAGAAAGAAATCTTACATTTTGAGACAGTTTTGATGGACCTGGAGATTATTATGCTACATAAAATAAGCCAGTCAGGGGAAGACAAATACCATATGACTTCCCTTATATGTAGAATCTAATGAACAAAGTAAACCTATGAACAAAATAGAAACAAAGGCATGGATACATGGAATAGACTGACAGCTATCAGAGGGGAGGGGATTTGGGGGGCTGCATCAAAGAAGGTGAAGAGAATAAGCAAAAACCATCTATATCTATATCTATATCTATATCTATATCTATCTGTCTATGTCTATGTCTGTATCTGTATCTGTGTCTGTGTCTGTGTCTGTGTCTGTGTCTATATCTATCACATAGACACAGATAACAGTGTGGTGATAGCCAGAGGGAAGAGGGTGGGTACTAGGTGGAACTGGGCAAAGGGAGGATAAATGAGACTGTGTGCAATGGACGTATGATGCAGTGTGCAGATTATGTTTTATTGAGTTGTACACAAGAAACCTATATTTTTTTGTGAGCTAATGTCACCCGATACAGTCAATAAAAAGTTTTTAAATACATATAAAAATAAAAATGAACAGTTAAAATAAATAAATCAGATATGGAATCAGTCAAGAAAATCCTTGATTACTTTACTTTTCAGTTACATGACAAAAGCCCTTCAAAGAAATCAAGCTTGTTAAAATATTCCCATATGAAAAATTACCTTAAGCCCTAAAGGGATTTCACTGACTTCAAAATGGCATATGAAACACATTGTCTACTTTTTAAAGTTTTATTTTATTTTTTATATTTCACTTACAGTTGACAAACAATATATATTAGTTTCAGTTATACAGCATAGTGATTAGACATTTATATAACTTACAAGGTTATCACCCTAATAAGTCTAGTATTCATCTGACACCATACATAGTTATTACAATATTATTGACTATATTCCCTATACTATACTTTACATATCCCTGACTGTTTTTATAACTGACAATTTATACTTCTTAATCCTGTCACCTTTTCCACCCATCCCCCCAACACAACTTCCTTCTGCCAACCATCAATTTTTTCTGTATCTATGAGTTTGTTTCTGTTTGATTTGTTCCTTTATTTTGCTTCTTATACAGAGTATCCCCCAAAGTGTATACAGGGTGTCTGTAGATTCTATTACATTTTGAAAATGAAATGTATTTTAATAAACATTGGCTTTATAATTATTCAAAGTTCTGTATACATTTTTGAGACACCCTATATTCCACATATAAATGAAACCATATGGTATTCTACAATGATACATCCAATAAGGGGTTAATATCCAAAAATATATAAGGAACATATACAACTTAACACCAGAATAAAACAAGCAATCTGATTAAAAAATTAGCAGAGAACCTGAAAAAATGTTTCTCAAAAGAGATATACAGATGGCCAATAGACATATGAAAAGATGCTCAATGTCACTAATCATCAGAAAAATGTAAATTAAAACCAAAATGAGATATCACCTTACACCTGTCAGAGTGGCTGTCATTAATAAATCAACAAACAAGTGTTGGCAAGGATGCATTGTTGGTGGGATTGTAAACTGGTGCAGCCACGATGAAACACAGTATGGATGTTACTCAAAAGAGTAAAAATAGAACTACTGTGTAATAGAGCGATTCCATTGTCTGAAATTTTTTCCTTTATTGATTTTAGAGAGAGAGGAAGGGAGAGATAAAGAATAGAAACATCAATGAGGGAGAACATTGATTGGCTGCCTCCTACATGTCCCCCACTGGGGATCGGGCCCACAACCTGGGCATGTGTCCTGACCTGGAATTGAACTGGTGACCTCTTGGTGCATGGGTCAACGCTCAACCACTGAGCCACACTGGCCGGGCCTATACTTCCCTATTATTATACTCACTTTTCCCGTTTTTCATCCCATTGTCTCCTTTTTTCAATGTGCTATCTTCCCCTTAATTATTCTCACCACTGTCTCTCCCCAACCAAAGTCAATCCCTACATTTTAGTTTTCCCATAGGTTGCATTATTTTATTTTTCCCACTCACCTCCCCATCTGTAGGCACAATTATAAAAATCATTGAATTAGAAAGTGAAATACCCAGGTTCTAGTCTGGGCTTTGCCACTATCTAGTTTGGTATCTCAGGATGTCTTTTTATTCCATGGTTGTTAAATTAACCTGTAACTGAGTAGATTGATTCAGGATCTCTAAGATACCTAAAAAAAAGAAAAAAAGAAAAAAAAAAAAGGTGGGTAAGATAAAATTTAAACTATTTGTTTCTCAGCAAGGAGAGTAACAAGTAACAGGTGTTTTAGATGCTATGAGTGCAACATTTCACAGCAATACACCAGATGTATATGGGCAGATTATCTGTAGAGCTGCCAAGAAGATGCACAAAGACATCTCCATCAAGAACTACAAACCATGTGCTAAGCTCTTCCAGCCATATTGCCAGACATGCCTCTAGGGCCAAGAAAACTGGGTCTGATTTAATGTAGCCCGTTATCCCTATTTTCTAAGAAAATATATTCTCTAGACTTTCATAGTAAATACTTTTATATAATATGTTCTCATCATATGTAACAATTTTATAGAATTCATATATAATTATGATGTGCTATATTAATTATATATTATAAATATATATTATACTTATATAATATAATATATAACATACTAATATTTACGTATTTTACTTCAGTTGCTTTTAATTGGACTGCTGTTTAATTTTAAGCATACAGAAGGCATGAATTGGATAAATCAGTCTTCCACTCCTGACACTCTCTCTAATCTAATGAAATCTGCCTGCCCAGAGCTCCCAGCTCATAGATGCAACTAAGATTTCCTTCATGCAGGTGTGACCACTGATTGTACCAAACTTGATAGCTGAACCGAGAGTGGTCCATCCATGGTTCATCTAGAAATTCATAAGGTAGCCTGATCAAGGGTAATTAATTACCTAGTCAATTACTTGGTATTATCTGGAATTTTGAGAGGAGAATATGGTTGTTCTCAAAGAAGAGAGAAACAAAGAAGAGAAGCAGCGAGGAGCAGAATAGCTCTCAGAGTGACCCCAGAGCCATAAAGGGAGATAAAAGAATTAGAGCATCACTCCTCTCCTTGCAGCCCACCGACGGTTTCCCATTTAAAGCTCGATACACACATTATTCTGCAAAGGCTCCAATACATCTGAAATTTGCCTCGCTCTCACATCTCATCTCTGTCTGCTGACTTTTTCTGATTTCATTGTTGTTACTGTCCTTGTTCTCATCTTGGACTGCTGTACTTCTTGTTGCTTGTACCTAGAATGAACTTCTTTCATTGTTGGCTCCCTTTCCTCATTATTCAGGACTCAGTTGCAATGGTGCTTTTTTCCTAACCATTCAATCTACATTAAAGTCCTTCTAGTCATTCTCTACCCCATTGACCCATTTCATTTCTTCATTGTGGTCCCCTTCTCTGAAATTAAGTTATTTCCTATTTCATAGTCGACTTTGTCCCACCGGAATATCAATTCCAAGAGAGAAGAGGAGGCCTTCACTCTCTTATGTATTGTTTCCCTTTCATTGAACAGTGAAAGGCTTACGTGCTTATAAATTATTAATACAATAAACAGTGAGTAGAATGATAAGATAGTGAGACTCTAAAATTGTCATATATCTGGTAAATTTCTGATTTCAGTTCCAGGCCAGATGTGCAAAAGTATTTTTTTAAGTGACTGGCAAAAACAAGCAAATGAAAATAAAGTGACTTGCATTTCTGTCCCTTGCCCCCAAAGCACGCCATGCACATGGGCCTGTGTGGGACTTCAGCAGCAGGTCATCTGCCACCATGCCCTCCTGCTGGAGCCTTCTCCCACACAAGGCAGCTTGCGTAGCTTGTGTTCATCTGAAGCCCTGCATCGTTTTCAGATTGTCCAATATCTGGCAGCTGAGAGTCAGCCCTGTGCACTTTTACACTAGACTCAGCTTCCTGAAGTCCAGCCAGCACACACCTCCAGGCTCGCCAACTAGTCAAGAGAGGAGTTCAGATAAATTCTGCTTTATCCCATTAAAAACACTTATTAGATTGAATTGTATCAAAATTTATAGAATGCTTGTGTCATATTGTAATTTTGTAGTGAAACAACACTATACTCATTGAGTTTTAACAATCCAATTTATTCAGGCGAATAGAAAAGTTTTGTGTATGTCTCCACAGGTAACTGAAAAAGATAAAGGTGATACAGATCTGGACTAGGATGCTGGCAATGGATATGCAAAGGAAATGATGGAAGTGAAGGTGCTGGGAATGTCACAAGAACCTAGATGTCATCTAAATCTCAGGTTCAAGAGGGACAGATGTTCCAATGATGATGCAATATTTCCAGCATGAATAACTGAATGTTTTATACCACTAGCAAACAGGCAAGCAAAGAGGAGATAAATCATGGAAGGAGTTACTAGAGCCTATTATTTTAAAGTAAAACAAATAGCCAAATATACAGGCATATCTTGTTTTATTGTGCCTTACTTTATTGCTTCACAGATACTGGATTTTCATCAACATTGAGGCAAGACCTTCCACCAGCAAAAAGATTATGACTTGCTGAAAGCTCATTTTTTAGCAATAAAGTATTTTTAATTAAGGTATGTACATTTTTTTAGACATAATGCTATTGTACACTTAAGGACTAGAGTATAGTGATACTTAAGAAAGAAATTACTGTGTAGGCCCATCAAGAGATGTCTATCCCCTTGAAATCCACAAGAATATTTCTCCTGATCCAGTGGTTCTCAACCTGTGGGTCGCGACCCCTTTGGGGGTCGAACGACCCTTTCACAGGGGTCGCCTAAGACATAACAGTAGCAAAATTACAGTTATGAAGTAGCAACAAAAATAATTTTATGGTTGGGGGTCACCACAACATGAGGAACTGTATTAAAGGGTCGCGGCATTAGGAAGGTTGAGAACCACTGTGGGTGGAGTCTCAAGTTACCATATTTGGATATTAAAATGAATAGTGATCTTCAAAATCTTGAGGATCAGCTAACCCTCAGAATACATTAGTTTCATAATTTATTTTTATAATCAATATTGGCAACAGATACCTGTACTGATTAGAGAGCTGAGTAGATGATGGTTTATTTGGTGTCATTTAAGGGACACTATGGAATTTCTCTCTGCTTAAAATTAACTCCCTATACTTCCGGAATGTTACATATTACAGACTGACTTGGGGCTATCAATTAATCCCACGTTAGCGTTAAAATTGCCCTTCTTCTTAGAAGCTCTCTCAAATTATCTGAAAATGTTGATGAGAGAAAGGAGGGGGAAGATGGAGATGTAAACCCCATCCAAGGCAGGGAGAAGGTTTGGGGTCCAAGCAGCACCAGTGTCCTAGGCCCTGGCAGTGGTGGGGTAGAGTGAGAGGAGGCAAAGCATCAGGGCCAAAGATAATTCCACTTATTTAGACTTCTGCTTAGAGCCAGATTTGTCTCAAATTTTTTATTTACTTATCTCCTTTTTTTTTAACCATTTCTACCACTTCACATTCTATTCTTTCAAGGTCATCTTTTCTTTTTTTGCCCTACCCCACCCCTAGATGTGGAAACAAGTAGAAATAAATGGTTACATGTAAGCCACAGGAAAAGGAGGTAAGACTAACAGTGAGTCATCAGCAGCTTGGCGTGGTAATGCCTCAGTCCTAGAATCTGTCTACGTTATTCCTGGATTTAGACCCTAGTCTCTGTCTAGTTCATAGACAGTCTATCTATACAGTCAACTCCTCAGTACTACGTTCAGAGGATGCACTCTGAGACTCATCCAAAGGGAGGGTCACATTGTCTTCGTAGTTTAATATCTCACCGCAGCTGTTTATTTGCTCTGAATAAAGCCTATAGGGTTAAGAAGAAAAGCATTTCTCTTTCCCAAAGTAGCTCTGTCAGCTATAGCAATATGTCTGAGCCCTTGTCTTGAGTTTTAATGATTATTAACGTCTCTATGATTTTTTGTGTTGGCCAGAATCCGCTCCATGGAGATAATTAGGTTTAAAAAAATTAAGCAAAGACAAAGCTACTGCTTAGAACAGGTGTGAGAAAATTATAACACACCATCCAAATTTGCCCTATTGCCTCTTTTCATAAAGTTTTATTGAAACACAGATGTGCTTATTTGTTTATGTGCTGTCTCTCAGTACAACCGCCAAACTGAACAGTCACAGCAGAGATCACATGGTCTTTAAAGCCTAAATTATTTCTTATCTAGCCTTTTATAGAAAAAGTTTGCCAGCTCCTGACTGCACATTACATCTTCCAGTATAGGCCTCCTAATCTGTATAGTTCTTTTTCATCAATCATGCTTAACTGGTTTACTGCTAAAAGGATATGAATAGCATGGGAACTAGCTGAAGCATGGATTAAAAATAAGTATTTGAAGTAACCTCAAAATTGCATGTACCACAGTCAGCTTAATGAGTCTCTAACTCCTTTTGACCATTTTGAACAGAGCACGGGGCTCCCAGAAATCTACAGATCTTCAGTGGAATATGTTCCAAACATTACACAAGCTCTTCAAAGGTTTTCAACTATGACTTAGCCAGCTCGAAGCAATGCACTGTTATAATGAGGAAGGGTTTGGATTTATGAATAGTGCAGCAGAGCAAAAGGTATTATTCACATCTGGACCATAAGAGGTATTTATAACTCCACCACTGTTACCGCCCCACACACAAACTTCTAAACCTTTTAGACCATTTTAGCTTGAAGTGCTTTTCAAATGCATTTTTTCAAGACCAACATTCAAAAGAACTTCAAAACACATACAAATTAGAGAAAAAATCAAACTCTTTAAATTAGTATAAACACAGCATATTAATATCTCTAATTATGCTTGGGAGTGTCAGACTTTTTCATTCATTTGATATTTTCTATAGCAACCCCCTTCGCCACATCTGATATCCTTTCACAAAGTAATAAAGAATAATATTCTTAAAAGTAATACTCTTCTTTTATAGAAAATATTACTGATGTACACTCTCTGTTTTACAAAACAGAGACAAGATTGAATTATTTATTTAGAGTATGAACTAAGTGAATTTAGAAAATATTTTCATATTCCATTTGACAGAATTCTCTAATGTTTTTAGAGAATTCATCTGAAATTTTAGTACCAAGACTTTACTCAAGACAGGTGCGGCTATGCCTGACTTTTCCTTAGGTTCTCATGTGTGTGTTTGTTTGTTTTTTTAACTTGCTTCTAAAGACTATTTCAGACCAGCATTAATGTGTGAGACCGCTACAGTTTGTGGCTCTGCACTCATTCTATGTTGTGACAAAATATTGTCAGGCTTAAACATCCAGATTGCTCAAAATTCTGAGAAAACTGATTTTAAAATAATTTCCAAACGGAGTTTGAAGAACATTCAACCTTTAATTCAATGTGTCTCGCATATCTAAATATAGCAAACTATAAAACAGCAGTTCCCACTGGTTCCAAAGATGATCTCGTCCAGAGTTGGCTCCCTTCCCAGGGTGATATGCCAAGTGCTAATGTTTCCACTCCCTACTTTAGGAGACTTGGCTATTATAGCTTGAGGGGGATTTTCTGTGTTTAAGGACTTCCTTTGGACTGGTGTGAAGCAGTGATAGTCCAATAATTTTGGATGTAGCAGAAGCACCTTAGTGTTGATTTGCAAAATTCTTCTACATCTATTACCTCATTCATTCTTGTTATTACCTATTTTTCACAGGTGTAGAATATGAGCTCAAAGAGGCTAAGTCACAGGTCATACATATAGAAAGATACCCAGTTAGGATTCAAATCCATGTCTTTTAACTGCAAGAGCAGATCTTACAAAAAGAAAAGAAAAAAAAGTGATTAGAGTTTGAACAGATATCAGAAGTCAGAGCTAGCCAAACAAGCAAGCTGTGCTTATCTCAAGTAAATTCTAGTATAATTGCCGCAAAGTCAGGTTACACCATAGATTCAAAGCTAGGAGGAAAGACAAGCATCATAATATAAATACTAAGACATGCAGTAAAACAGAAGACTGGACATATGGTAGGGAATCAGGGAATTCTCAGAAGTTGGGCAGGAAAAACGAAATTGATGACCAAAAGTTCTAGAAAAGAGCCAGCAATCAGAAAGTTACGAGAATTGAGAGAGCAAGGGGAAACAACAGAAAATCTTAGATTCCTCCATTTGCTTGTTAAATCCTCATTGATTATCTTATTTCCGGCACAAAACTAGGTACTGAGAATGTATTAGCAAAATACTATTCTGGTTCTTCACAGTTTTGTGATATTGGAAGAAAAAATATAAGCAAGTAATTGTTATACAATGTTATAAATCATAGAGGGAAAGCCATACACAAATTCTGTGGAAACACAGAGAAGAATTATGTAATGACACAATGATGAGATCATCTGAATTAACTGCTTCATACCAGAAGCTTTCATATCGTTCTGTAAAGGTGGAGGCAATGGCTGGACTGAGGTTTGTGGAGCAAAATGGTTGAGAGCTCTTGGCTGGTGTGTGGATAGAGAAAGCCAGTAGGAATATAGGTGCACCAGTACTTAACAGCAACCAGTAAGAACACGCTGAGACAGAATTAGTGAGAACAGCACAGAGGGTAAAAGACCCAAGGGATGGAAAAGTATGCTCCCAGAAAGGAGGAATGGAGGTGTTCTGATAGGTGATGCAAACAAGCCCCAAAGGCAAACTCCTCCCACTTCACAGTTTTGCTTCAGATCAATTCAGGTGCTAATTGATTATATAATGTATTGAGCAAACCTGGTATAGAGATTAAAATAAAGATCTATTAATAATTATCCAGGGCAACTAGACTAATGGTTATCTGCTATCTGATCGAATTCTATCTGAGGCTTCATTTAAGTGGGAGCAATAATATGTCCTCCGGCGTTGTGAGCTTTTAATAAAAAAGGAAGAACAGAAAATAAGGGAGGGAGGAAAGAAGGAAGGAAGGAAACTATGTGAAAGGTCTGGTTTAGTGTAGGCAACTCAACAAATAGTATTGATAATAACTAATAAAATTAGAGAGGGTCTGTCTCAATTCCAACTTTGGCCTTACGTCATCAACACACATTAGCTGAAAGCAGAGACAACAAGAGTAAGCATGCCTTTTAGAAGCTTGAAAAATTAGTTGAGAAATATGCCAGCGTGAGAACATTCTTCATTGGTTTCTGCCTTCCAAGGGTTGCTAAAACACACCATCAGCTTCTGCAGCCTCCGACATAACGCTGGGGGACACTGCACTGAAAATAGAGGTCACCCTAAGGGAGTTATCTCAGACGCAAAGCCAGACAGAGCAAACACATCTCGGAAATAGCTTTATGTTCAAGTGAAACACCAGCAATTTGTAAGTTCTTAGGTCTCAGCATCACAAGCGATCCCTTTTTCCATATAATCTTTTCCTCCGTTCGTGCTCAGTGTTTATAATGGTCGTCTGGACACAGGAGAGCAACTGTTCCAAACAAGTAGATCATGTGTCTGCTTCTCTCTTGTTTTATCAGAGCTGCCGAGTAAGAGCCGGAAAAGTATAGCAGTAAGCAGGCAGATAGCTCAGCAAAGGTAGGGAAGGATATTATCTTCGCTATTGTAGGTCATGATCAGGTCTTGAAGGCCTTCTAGAGACAGGCGGAAATTGCGTATTACTTCTTTTTCCATTTGATGTAGGGTTTGATACCTCAGTTTACAATACGACCCTAGGGCCAAAGTCACAATGTATGGGAAGAACATAACAGTTAGTAATCTGTGGCAGTCCTAGGAACCCACACTTGCAGCCCAAATGCAATGATGATGATTTTCATGCAGGCTTCTCTAATTGTATACACATTATTATTAACTGTTCTGCTACTGGATATCTTTTTTTTTACCTTGTCCTTCAATCTATGTGACCTCACAGTGTCTCTGCTTTGCTTCTGCCTAATGGCAGCAGTATTTTTCCTACTCTAGAATTGGTGGTATAAAGAGAATATGCGTTTTTGAAAATTGCATGAATAAAAAATAAAGGAGACCAGAAACAGGTTTTAAGTCTTGTTTCTTCCATTAAATAGCTATATGGCCTTGAACAAGTCACCTTATTTCTCTGGGCCTGTATTTCTTAACTGTAAAATGAAGAAATTAGGCCACATGGGTCCAATAATCCCTCTGGTTCTAATGTTCTAGGAAGTCCTAATGTTCTATGATTCCATCGTTCTAAAGCCAAGCCCCCCAGATAATTAGAGTGTGGGGTAGAAGTATGTATTGCTTGCACTCTGCAGAGATTTTTAAAAAGAAAAGAAAAGAAAAAGAACATAGCTCTTTATTCCTGAAATGACTAGTAGGTCTTTGGGGAAGCAGGACTGAGCAAATTTCCTTTCTTATGGAACAAAAAGTTTTCCCCTTTTTTGTAATGCAAAAAAATATCATGTGCCTTTCTTAGGTGAGCACTTAATTTCCAAAATTAGAATTTGATCCCAGTGAAGTGAAAAATTCTTCACAGGTGATAAAACATCAGTGTATTTGTCACAGCTTTAATAATATGCAGGAGTGACATCGTGCCATTCTAAACAACCACAGAAAGTTTCCAAAGCAACTCACAGACACTTCCACTTTATAACTGAGGCAAATTTAATGCAAAAATAATAATAACTATTACAAAAAGGAAGAAAATAAAGATGACCACACATCACTAAGTAAATTTTTTTTTAAAACTCAAGGGGAAAAATGTAAAACTTTTCACGCCCTACACATTTTGAAGAAATATAAAAATGATTTCCATTTTGATATAATAAATATGATTTCATGCTTTGCAAAGGTATGCTACTTTGTTAGCTTCAACTATCCAGAGTAGGAAGAAATTTCCAGAATTCTTTAGCTTGATCTCTTGCTTCTGAGAACCACCCCCAGTTTGCTGAACAGGAAACCCTTCAGTGCTCGGGCTTAGAAACTGGGATTCTTGCCATGGTACCAGCCATGACTTCAGGGGACATTAGACTTGGTTTCTGATCTGGAAAATGACGTATTTGAATGCCGAAAATCCTGCATTGTTTAGGTCACATCAGACAGGTGAATACCTGCTCTTTGCCCGAGCAATGGGTCCCTCAGCCGTGCTGGCAACAAGAGCCACGGGCATCCAGAAAGACACGTTCGGTAAAACCCAGCAACCTAGTGGGCTGACTCCGATACGAAGGACTTTTCCCGACCTCATTCTAATTCCCCACTTCAGTTGCAGTCCATTTCTTTCCTCAGAGAAGGCATACTGGCCAGTCCCCCTTGTCTCATGCCAGAATTTCCCATGTACACAAAGCCAGTTATCAGTTATGTCTTCGCTTCCTTTCATTTGCTTCTACTCTCAAGTAGAATACATTTTTTTTTAAGTCACACTTTCAGCCTGGGTGGTGTGGCTCAGTTGGTTGAGCATCATCCTGTGCATCAAAATGTCGCCAGTTCAATTCCCAGGCAGGGCACATAACCTGGGTTACAGGTTTCATCCCCAGCCAGGGAGTCTACGGAAGGCAACCAATCAATATTTCTCTCTCACACCAATGTTTCTCTCTGTGTGTGTCTCTCCTCCTCTCTCTTAGCATGTCCTCAGGTGAAGATTAAAATAAAAAATAAAAAAGTCACACTTTTTGCCCTGGCGGGGTGGCTCAGTTGGTTGGAGCGCAATCCTGTACACAAAAAGGTAGCAATTCAATTCCTGTCGGGCACACAGGGGAGACAACTGATCGATGTTTCTCTCTATATATAAAAAAATCAATTAAGAAAATATCATCCGGAAAGGATTAAAAAAAAGGTCACACTTTTCTGCACTGGGGATGGAGGGCAGAGGAATTACAGTTTCTACAAATACTTTCTATAGTTTCAACAGAACATTCATAGAAATTCCAAACTGACTCTGAGTAAGAAAGTAAACGCATATCCCAATTTCTTGTTCATGACAAAATTATGCTCGGAGACTGAGATTGTCTTTGCCGATAGCTTCTTTAACATAGGTTCACTGTAGGAATTATAATTTATAATAGTATTTTTTCACAAGCCAGTAGCATACAGGATACTGTCTTTTAATAAGCCAGTGGAAAAATTACATACTCCAAACCAATGATAGATTAATCACATTATTATTGCAGACAAAAGGGAGATGAAAAAAATAAAGTCGAAGCTGAGTTGAGGTGTACCTTTCTAGGCATTGATTCTCAGAAGAGGCGCCTCAGCCAGCCAAGCACTGACATCCAGCTGCCAGTGCTGACTGGAAATCCCTTGTTGCTAGAGCATGATGCTACCAGAAAGAGGGCGCTGGTGTTGGCAGGCAAGATGATCTCCTTCGAGGGACCACGGCATAGTTTTCAACACACCAGGCCATGAATCGCCTAGCCACAAAAGAAGCTAATGTCCCAAGGTCTTTGGAAAGCTCTTTAGATCAGCGAAGGGTAGACTTGCCCAAACCAAACACTCTCTAAGTCCTCACAGACCCTTGATATTTAAAGTTTAAATGTCCATTACGTCATAGTCACTCTTCCATATGCTCATATTGATAAACACTCAATAGCACAACGATTTTAATGACGTCATCTGAGATGGCCTCCCCAGTGTAAACAAATTCCCCCTTCAATCAAAACAACTTCTCTTACGTCGCAAAGAAGTGGATTTGAAAGCATAACAAACCAACACGCAACGCTGACAAAATAGAAACATGCAACCAGATTGGTAAGATCATTTTAAGAAAATGGAAAATTCTGGATTTGGTTCCTCTGTTTCTTTGGATTTTCTGTATAGTTTCTGCTAGGTACTTTGTGTGGTGCTACCACACAGTCTCTGGGGTCATCTGTCTATAGGCCACTTTCCTTTTCTACTATTGGTACTTGGCCAGCAGTCTAAAGGTAAGCACTTTTCCTCTGGTAGGAATGAATAGCAGGAAAAAGAAGAAGCTAATCACTACCCTGATCCTCCTCTCTTATTTCCAAAAGTTCCACTGTTGCTGTGCCCTAAAATGCTGAGTAGATGACATCAGTTCCACAGAAGAGAGAGTGGACTGGTGTAATCACAGGACGGAAAGCAACTCTGACATTCCTGCCTCACCCAGTCGACGCAGTCCATGGCTTCCCACAGTCCATCTGACACAGAGATGACAGAGGACAGATATAAAAAGGAAAGAAATTGTTTTAAACCTTGCTGCCAAGAAGTGAGCTACACCTTTTAGTTGAAAGCAAGCAAGCAGGCAAATAAAACTAGCTGTTTCTACAAAGCTGCAAAGTGAAGATTTCCAGGCAAGGAAATTCTAAAGGTTCTATCAACCAGGAAGCTGGCATTTTCCTAAATACAAAGCTGTTGATAATTTTGGATGCTGGTGACATATGATTACCTGCAAACATGCAGTAATGCAATACAAAGGTCCTAGGCCCACTGGGAGAGAAGACTTTGCAAAGTCTTCAACTGTGGCATCATAGGATACTTTTGAAGACTGTACCTAATTATGTCATCATAAGCCTGCATGATGAGCCAACATCTTTATATTACACACACATCTTTAATATCTCACTAACGCTTGGGAGCAAGAGAATAAGGCCTTTGTGTAACAACAAAAGAATCATACTGCTTTTTTCATACAACACGCACTTTTTGCATAGACCCTCCAATACTGAGGCTTTTAATAAGCTACTTGCCCACAAATTAAAAAGGATTCTGCACTTTCATCACTAGAAAAGACTATGATTTCAGAATCACAAGAGTAAATAAAATAGTAATCCTAGTGTTATAAATTATGCATCTTTCATCTCCAAGGACAATAAATAAAGCATCTTTCACCTCTAAGATTCCCAAAGCAGTTAACAATTTATAAACTAGCACATGGGGATCACTTGATTCATCACTGAAAGACATCCTGCCCTGGGATCGATACTGTGGTGTTTTTTTAATAGCACACAAAACAGTATTGAAAGAGGAGAAGCAAAGAAATACTACACCAGCGGCCTAGATTTGAGACATTTGAGTAGAGGAGATAGGAAGCTGATTGAAATCTTTCCTCCCATTTGAACTCAGAAACCTGTTACTTCCAAGACTTCCCAGATACAGAAGTACAACCCTTCAAAGTTTTGGTCAGCATTCCCATTTGTTTTCACCTGGATTATTACAATATGCTTTTTTGAAGCAAATATTTGTCAAAATATCGTCATAGTGACAAACCTTGTCACTCTCCTTTGCCTAGCATAAAGCTCCAGCTTCTTAGAATAGCACGAAGGATGGTCCATTGAGGTATTGATTATAAAAGATCCTTCAACATCTAGCCTATCCCACCTTGGGCTGAAAGAAAAATGGGCTCCCCAAAGGTAATCTCAATAATTTGATTGATGTGACTAACACTTGATGTGAATGTTAGTACTAGGGAGGAGGTAGACAATATCTGTTCATACAATCCCATTATTTCAATGACCATCTAAACCACAGGAAATTAGATAATTTATCCAAATTCATATAGCTGTACAGAGACAAAGTCAGAATGCAGAATGCTCCTGGAGGAGTTGTCTCAACTGGTGGGAAATTTGGATCCCAGTGAAAGGTAAAGTGACCATATACAGTATCATTCAAACTAGGACACACAGGAGAGTACAAGGTCACTGGTAATACTTACACCAAGACAGCAGGAGTAAACTGGGACTGTCCAGGAAAGGCTAGACCACAGCTCCTCAAGTTAAGAAAAACACACTAGAATTGCCAGGAGTTTGGTGTAGGGAGTCATAAGCAGTTAGATAAAACATATACATGGTGACTTTGTAACATACAGTGTCTATAGCTGGTCAACATATATTTGGCTGGTCCAGCTTCTCTAGAAGATAGAATGAGAGAGTATTGCAGATTTTTATTTTGAAAAGTTGAGTAACACTGTTCTAGAATCTGCATGGCAAAATCCTTTCTGGGAGCCCCCCAAATTCTGTGAGCTGCACTTGAAACTGCATGTTCTCACTTTACTGGGAGACGGGGTGCTCGTGAAGAGAGCTGACACATTTAGAAAGAGAAGCTATTCTCCCAAGCCCTCATCTTTGGCATTGTATGAACCTCTGGCTGGATGCCAAAGGCTTTACAAAGGTTGTATTTTCCTTATTCACACATTTGAAATATAACATCATGGGGATGACTCTTACCAAGGACCACATTTTCACCTGCCAAATACGGCATCTCCTTAATGATCTAGGCATCTCCACCCATATTTTAGACCTTGAAATTGGTTATGACCAAATAGCACAAATGTCGTCTACTAAGCTATTAACATCATGATGCAAATATTTACGTTCTCTTAAAACGACATCCTTTTGCCCTGGCTGGTTTGACTCAGCGGTGAGAGCGTCGGTCCGCGGACCAGAGAGTCCCGGGTTCGATTCCCGCTAAGGGCACGTACCTCGGTTGCAGTTTGTCCCCGGCCCTGGTTGGGGTCATGTGGGTGGCAGCCACTCGATGTCTCTCTCTCACATTGATGTTTCTCTCTCTCTCTTCCTCCCTCTCTCCCTCCCACTCTATCTGAAGATAAATGAAAAAAAAAATGTCCTTGGGTGAGGATAAAAAAAAAATAAGACATCCCTTCAAATACTGATTTGATGCTGAGACCCTATGATATCCGAATCCAGGGCAGTTGCTTAGATTGGCTTATTAGAAGTGCCTCATATCATCTTTTCTCCTGTCTTGTGTGCTATATGTGTATTAGTTTCTTTTTGCTTTAAATAAAAAAACCCATAAACTTAACCTGGGCTGCACAATAATATAAGGCACATGAAAGTACATACCTACAGAGAATAAGCTTCCTCCAAGTTTCCAAGTGTTAGATTTTGCAAATATTGACAATGTCAGCCCTGTAAGAGCCTTTATACATGTAAGCATTCAATCAATACATAGATTGATACCTAGGATGTGGTCTAGAGGCAGTTAAAAGAGCAGTGTTTGAGAATAGTAAGGAAGAATGACTTGTTTGCAGCCCTGATTTCTGAATACACTGCAGAGTTCAGAATAGGGTAGGTGTTCAATAAATATTTGTTGAGTAAGTGTTGAAATAATGCCTATAAATCTTTCTGTTCTCACAATGACTCAAACACATAAAGTAGAATGATAGCCCTTGGGTTAGGAAGGTTGGCCCGCATGATCTCCCCATTTGCCTACCTGATTCCAGGTGGTGACAAACAGCCAGGCTGCCTCTCCTTCGCCCTCAAGCTCTCAGCTCTCCTAGCCTTGCTAGATAACTCATCTTTTCTTTACCCTAAATAGATTCACTAACAGATGGATATCTCAAGGGGAAAGAGTAAGACTATATGCCTGGGAAAGACAGAGGTGTAAAGTCAAGGCATGCATCAGGAGAGGCCAGCTAACTCTCGGTATCCACCCTTCTCTGAACCTAGCTCACCCACCGATGCAGACCCTGAAAGAGGCTGGCTCTTAAACATTGGACCTGTCTTTGTGAACGAATCCCAGGCCAAGACCACCACCTGTTTTGCTGTACCTGATCACTGCATCCACGTAAAGCTTTCTTGTTCAAGTGGAATGAAACACAGACCCCCAAGAGCACACAAATTGAGCAGTAACTACTCTGACCCACTAACAGACAAATCAAAATCAGCTCGGGTCAAAGCATGTCCCTGTACATCTGGCATTATTTGGGAACATGGTGTTCCTGATTTATGAATTTGCCAGATATATGGTTTAGGAAATGGCAGACTCTATATGCAGACCATATGCAAGGGACCACGTGACTCATGATCTGAATTAAATCTATAGGAGGGGGAAGTAGGGGTCACAGAAGGTAAAGAAACTAAATCCTCCAGAATTCCTGAAGAGATTGAGGGGAGTTCTGGGTTTCCCACAATACACAGGGATTTGAACAAATGTCACGTGAATCTCAAATGACGGGGTGACTCTGGGCTAACATGGGAGATAAAGAAAATTGCAAATTTGTAACTAGAACCCAGGTGTTTTCAACCAATCAGCAGCTCTTTCCAAAATCAGTTTGCCCTTCACACATGTGAAAATGTGCTCTATAAATTTGCCCAAGATTGAGAGGCATTTTTAGAATATAGCTTTATAAAGGGCAGGAGTTGTGTTTTAAATATATAAAGAAAAATGGTGTGCTTTATATAACGCACAGCACGGCCTTCATTTCCTCCTTCTTCATGATCACCGCTAATCAGAGCCCTTTCACAGCGCCCACAGCTGAGAAAGACGATGGGCTGTTCACAGCCAAACCAGGCTTGTTTCCACTTGCCACATAGGTGAGGAGCACACCCTGCCAGCTGCCCTGAGAGTGACTCCCTTTGCCCTGCTCCCCACAATTGCCCCAAGCTTTTCCCACACTCTCCAAGCCCAATTGCAGGGCTTCTTAAAAGACCCTGAGGCCCCAGTGTTACCTGGCAACCATGCACCTGTGAGTTAGGTCAGCCAGGAGGTGATAAACCTGGGTGTTGGGGCTTGGGGTTCCCAGTGTATTCTTATGCTTCCTTATTGCAGCTCACTCCCCCAGCCAAGAGGGGGAATGAGCTGATTGTTTTCCTTCTCGGTTTCCTAGATACAACAGATCCACTGATTAGCTGAGTGTCCAAAAAGGCGAAGGCGTACACCATAGCGCTAACCTTGAAAATGTAGCTTTTAAGAAAGTGTCCAGCTTTATTTTGGGAACTATCTCTCTGCCTGTAAACCAGATCCTTAACTTGGGAGAATTAAGAAAAGAATTCTGAATGGTTCATAGTACATTCTAAGAAATATATTTAAAAAGGGAAAAAGATAATGTAAAAATTATGCTTTTTTTCTTTTCTTTTCATCTATGTTTCTCTCCAGCTTCTTACCACCAGAAGGAGTTCAATGGTGTTAAAATTCCGAGAGAGTTGATGAGGGGACCCTGAGACTGGCCTTTCTGACCAGTTCAATGATCAGCGTTGGGGTTTGACCAGTAGTCACCCTCCAATGCACCTACAGTTCCTGTCGCTGGGATGGGAAACCCGACGTCGACCTCACTTCCTGTCTGCTGACCTTGCTCCTCTAGGACATCATTTCTGGAAGCAGATGAACATCTGTAAGGACAGAGAACTGGGCGGCTGCAGCGCCTCCTCCTTCCATTGCCCCACGGGAAGGAAATCTGGGCAGGAGAGGACCAGCCAGATGTGGATGTCCTGCGCTGCTGGGGTAACCTCAATAAATATTTTGTAAATGTTTCTTCAATCCCCCTTTGTACATTAAGAAAAACAAAATTTTGTTCTCATTTTTCTACAAACTATACCCATAGGTTTGTAGTTCTAGGCACGATGACACGTTAGTAAAATCTGACTTCCCTTGCTACTCTAATTTTCTTTTCTTTTCCCTTTTTATCCCAGTTGTTTTTCTCCTCTCGTTCTCCTCACGTGACTTCTCATCTTATCCAAATTCTCTGTTCTATTCTCTTCTCCATTACATCCATCTTTGTCCCATTCTTTAGCCTAAAAATGGCCACAGTAGGTGTTTAAGCCTCCATGCAAGGTGTTTTCTGAATCATCCTGTTTGTTCAAATAAGATGATGAATGAAATAGACCCAGAGACATGGAAGTAGGGATCAGATTGACAAACTTCAGAGGAAGGAGTGGGGAGGGCGGGAAGAGATAGACCAAAGAACTTATATGCATGTATGCATAAGCAATGGACACAGACAACAGCACTGTGAAGTGGGGGGAATGGGACAAGGGAGGAGGGAGTCCATGGGAGAAAAAGAAGAAACATCTGTAACAAAAATTAAATTAATTAATTAATTAATTATTTTTTAAGAAGCTGAAAATAAAGGAATCCAAACTGTAAAATAAGCTCGGAGTCCAGCGGCTTCCAAAGACAACCCTCATTGGGAAGATGCAAATCCTATTTGCTATTGCTCCCATGTGTTCCATTTCTTATATTTGGGGTGTCCCTTTCTGGATCACCTTGCTCCCTAAAATTTTGTCGTTGTTAAACTTTGCCCCCAAGAGTACTTGTTTCTCAGCTGCTTTACCCATACCTTCTCCAGGTCAAATCCTCCGAGGCTTGAGCTGCTATAACACAATATGAGCTCTTTCTCAAAGCTTTTTGACAAGTATCTGAGGGCAGTGATGTGGGGCTCAAGGTGACACGGAGATTCCTTCCTTCCTTCCTTCCTTCCTTCCTTCCTTCCTTCCTTCCTTACTTCCTTCCTTCCTTACTTCCTTCCTTCCTTCCTTCCTTCCTTCTTCTCACAAAGACTCAGTTTCTTCTAGTTGAAAAACAGAACAAAACAAAAAACTGTTGTCTTGTTATTGTTGATTTTTCAAATGGGATCTTTTTTATTAAATTGTAAGTGTAGGACTGGAATACCAAACAAGCTGTTTCTTAAAAAAAATAAATCTCTCCCTTTAGGAGTCTTCTATAATTTACTTTGTTTTCCAATGTGGGGTTTTACAAACCTTTGTCTCTTACAATCTCTCTTGGAAAAAAAAATCTCCAGCTCTTTCTTTTTGCTGTTCGGGTTGATTGTGTTTTGAGTTTTCTTGTTTTAATAAGAAACATTTACATGTTTTATGTGATATATATAGGAAATCATTAGCAGTGCCTAAAGTTAATAGCCTAAGAATGTATAGTATAATATACTGCAGTGTCACTGATTGGGTAAAAAAGATTTAAAATAGGACTGAGGGAGAGAAAGTATAAACAGTATGAAACTATTACTACTCCAACTAGTTCTGAAAGAGCTCAATGTGAAACCAACCAGAAAATGATCATTCCACAACTATAAATATAAAGCACTAAAAAAGACAAAAGCTCTCCGGCATTTTCAAAAATCCATAAATAAAAAGCACCCCCAAAAGCATTTGCTGGCACAAGTATTTAGTGTGGCAATAAAAAAGAGTATTTGTTTTCTTTATATTAAGTGATTTTTTTATCGAATCTGTACAATTAAACACTACATAAGAAAATAAGGATTGGAGTTTGTTTGGGGCACCTAATCGAGTAGAGAATCAGGAAGACGTAGACTCTGAAGAGACTATGTGTGGAAAGCACACGTAATTTGTTGGTTATGTGTAATGTGTTGTAAATGAAAAGTGTTCTATACTAAAAAAAATCATTCTTTGAAGGTACACATACACATACTGTACATCTACACATACAACAATACAATATGCAAACGAGGTTCTCTTTTATGGCTTTATATTTTGCATTCAAATGTTTAAGTGTAAGTAGAGTTTAGTATTTTGAGGTAGAGAGCTCTACTCCACAAAGCCAGTCAGGCCAATAGTCACATCAAATATATTTTAGTTAAGGAATATATTATTATCTAATTTTATTTTGTTGATATTTACTAGGCTCCATAAGAAAGACTGACCTTTTTTAAAAAATTTTTTTTTCTTTATTGATTTTAGAGAGACAGAGAAAGGGAGAGGTAGAGAGAGATAGAAACATCGATGAGAGAGAACATCGACTGGCTGCCTCCAGCATGCTCCCCACTGGGGATTTGGCCCACAACCTGGGCATGTGCCCTGACTGGGAATTGAACCGGCGACCTCTTGGTGCATGGGTCAACACTCAACCACTGAGCCATACTGGCCAGGCAGAAAGATTGACTTTTTAAAAAGATGCAGTTATCTGTTGTCAGCTAAAAGACAACCACAATAGTGTGAAGCACTAAGTACTAAGCACTTAGAACCAGGAAACAGCAAATTAAAGAATTAACATAACAAATCATACATAATGATCATTTTGAGTCATCAAGTCAAAGACTCCCAAGTCTCAGCCAAACATTAAGGACACATGGTATTGATAATCTACCTAATAATAATAACAATAAAAGTAGTATATATATATATATATATATAGTATATATATATATAGTAGTATATATATATAGTAGTATATATATATAGTGTGTATATATATATATATATATATATATATATATATATGTAACTTTGATAAGCTTAAGTTACTAAAGTGTATGAACCAACTGCTTTGCTCCTCACACTCACTGTGGGAGACAGAGGTAACTAGGCTATCCTGATGGTCAGGAATGCTGGTAGTGAAGATATAGCCACAGAGGTTGGCATAACCTTTGCCTTCACTCCGATATCATTAGCAAAAGACTTGTGAATGCAGTGTCAAGGGGAACTGTGTGCTCTTCCAATGTCTGAGCTCTTGGAGCAATCTGAAAGGGAAGCATTACTACTATGACTTTGGACTATAGACAGTTTTCAACAGTTGCCCGAAGGAAAAAACACCCCACAAGAATAGCAATTTTTGTATAGATTTAAACCAATAGTTTATCTACTTAGTGTAGATCTTATTCAGAATAGTTTGCTTTTGCAAAAGAAGGGTTCCCAACGGGTTCAACCCTAATTGTTTTTGCAAGTCTCTTCTCTCTGAGAGTGAGAAGAACTATTGGGGGACTGTATACCTGGTATCTCAAAGATTAAATGAAAGTATGTCCATTTAGAATGTGTAAAATACTTTTGTGCATATTAGCCTCTGTAATTCTCACAACTATCTTTAGAAAAACTTATTGCTATCATCTTCTTACAGTTAGGAAATGGAGGTAGGGAGTTCAATGACTTGACAGAGAGTTCTGCAACTACCAGAGGTCACAGGGGCACTAAGTGGTAAAGCCGGGATTCAAGTTCAAGTCTTCCGTTTCCAAATCTAGTGCTCTTCCCACTCTGTTCCAGGGCCTATCTCAGGAACCAGAAATGCCCTTTAAAGAACTATAAGGTGGAAAGCACTATGGTCTATAATG
This sequence comes from Tadarida brasiliensis, assembly GCA_030848825.1. Lineage (NCBI taxonomy): Eukaryota > Metazoa > Chordata > Mammalia > Chiroptera > Molossidae > Tadarida > Tadarida brasiliensis. Next base: position 80,906,896 of record CM061264.1, read on the forward strand.
ATTCTACAAGGAGGGAGGTGGGTCAGGGAAAAGGCAGAGTTAAGGCTGGTTCCAAGGTTTCCAGTCTACACTCCGGGAAGGATTTCTCCTGTATTAACAAAAATAGGGAATTCGTGGAGAAGTGGGGTTTGGAGGGGAAGATAAGTGTATTTTAAAGCTCAGTGGCTCAGCTTTTGTAAATTACGTGGTTGGAGGTGGCCAACAGTCGGAGAGCTCAGAGAGGAGGCTGGGAATCAGGATGAGAGTATCACGGGAAGCCGGGTGAGATCACCCAGGAAGAAGCCAGCGAATGCAGAGCTGTGAGTAGAATCTCGGGAAAGCATGGAGGGTGGAGGAAGAACACATACGTTCAGAAAGATGGAAAAAGTGTAGGCTCATTTCAAGGGGTAGAAAATGTCTTAAAATGGAGAAAAATAGCACTATTTCCTCAAAGATAAAAATAAAATAGAATGTAGTAAAGGCATAAAGAAATCGTGAAGTGGAAGGAAGAAGAGCTGAACAAATGCATATCAAATAATTACAATGTTCTCATTAAAGATAAAGGAAAGAGATGGGTTATGTTCTTGAAAGTAAAATTTCGGGACAGCGACTGTGGGGAAATTAGAAAAGAGGAACCAGAGACAAATAAAAGCAAAGCTGATCTGCAGGGAGGACGTAAGCGTTGTCAGATAACTTTACATGCTGTGGAAAAATTGTCATAGTTACCATAGGATTTCTCCCAAGAGCAGAGAAATAGAAGAATTTTACCAAGTTTCGGAACTAACAAGAAACATATGCTATAAGGTCAAAAGAATGAGAGAAATTTTAACATGACATGAGAAGTTATCTAAAATGGCTAAACATAAGGTCTAGTCTAGATATGTAAGAGAAAATGGGAATTAAGGAAGAAAGATTGCAATAAATTTGGACAGCAGCTTCCATAAGTGTGAGGCGTGGGAGGAACACATGGAAATACAATCTGTGTGTTGATTTGGTAAACTGGACATATCATCTCAAATTCACCGGTTTTTACCACTTCCATATTTACTTTACCTTCCTGTCCCTTGAGACCATTTGAGTTTGTAACGATTTGTCAAAACTTTCAATCTCCATTCTTTAGTCCCCATTTGCTCCTAAGTGCCCTTTGTATTAGTTTCCTATGGCAACTGTAACAAAGTAACACAAACTGGCTGTCTTAAAAAATAAAAAAAATAAATAAAAACAGAAATTGATTGTCTCACAGTTCTGGAGGAGAGAAGTCAGAAACCAAGGTGTCTAGTAGGGCCATGATCCTTTTGGACGCTCTAGGAGAGAATCTGTTCTTTGCGTCTCTGAGCTTCTGTGGGCTGCCATGTGGACGGATCTTTGGAACCACCATTCAATCCACTACATACTTCAACCTATCTTCTATCCACATCCACTCCAACACACACACACACACACACACACACACACACACACACACACACACCAACTTAATCAACCTTCACTAATAGCGCTGATGGATGACTATGTTTCAGATCTCAAGATCAGTTTTCAGTTTTCATAGGATTTTCTACAGTATCAGTGGGTCTACATTGCTTGGAGGTCACCTTGAGTTATCAGAGACAATCAGGTGCAGGCTCTAAAAAACAAGGAGCTTCTGCTCCCCTTCAAAGTCCGCTCATGAGAATAACTTCAAAGATAAAAATGAAATAGAATGTAGCAAACACATAAAGAAATCGTGAAATGGAAGGAAGAAGAGTTGAGAAAGTGCATGTCAAATAATTGCAATGTTCTCATGGCAAGTCCAGGTAATTCAGGAAGGTTTTGCATCCATAAATTGGATGATAGAAAATCTTGTTTTTGTCTGGTATGGTTAGGTTTGGTTTTTCATGAGTTGGAGTTTTAGGAGCCTTAAAAACTAGAAGTTAACATGTTTAACTGGGTACATGAGCCATTTGGCTGTCACCCTTCATGCTTAAAGTACAAATCATTCCAAGAATCTCTTCTCTGAAATCTGAAATATGGTGATTTGAAGAATTCCAAAAAGTGGTGCTTAATTTTTCAAAACTGTAGTTAAAAGAAAAAAAAAAGAAAAAAAAAAAAGAGCTGATATTTTTGCTAAAGAAGGAAAGGAAAGAAAAAGCAGAATTTTTCTCTGGTTTTGACAGTAGGATGTTCGTGAGAGCGTGCATGTATTAATGGATGAAGGGCAATGTTAGTAAAGGGTTAGGCAGGCATACAGATTGCAAGGAAGGAAACTCCTAGAAGCTTTTTCTGGTCCTGTGCATTCAGCCCAGCCTTCATTGCCTGTGGCTGCTCTTTTTATGAGAACTGGCGCACATTTAACTGCTATAGCAGTTGGCTTCTAGGCTTAGTTTTACCCACAGAGGAGGCATTCATTCACATTTTAGCTATCATTTCCATTAAACCATGCAAGTACTAATGGTACCTCATCTAACTGGATTAAGCACAAGCAAATAAATATATCCCCTAAACACCCTAATTATGAGGCATCTAGAAACATAGTGATGGTACTTATTGAAAATAAGTACATTAACTGGAACCTTAAAGTTTTCCTTCTTAAGTATATGGAAAAAAACAAATAATCTTTGCACAGAAGGCAGGGAGTAGCAATTCCATTAAGATATTACATTTTGAAAAAAAGCTCTAGTCCCATTTTGTCTATTTCAAGCTCCATTTTGCTCATATTGTAACTTAGAGAATCATTCAGAGAACAGAGTGGGAGGAAGAATATGAGCTGCATTTCCTTGGAACTTGAGATACATTTTTCTTTCCTGTTTTATCTGAGCATGCAGGCGACATCTTCTTAATGAGAGACTTCAAACTTCTCTGCCTTTTAGAAGTGTCACTGCTGTGCCCTGGGACAGCAGTCTCTGATTTTAGCTTTTAAATATGCTCATGATATAGAGTAATTTTTTTTCTTAGTGCTATTCATTGTTTTACCTGCCTTAGTGGGAATTATGGGTTTGATTAATGGGCTGAAAGACTTGGTCCTTTTTAGGTTCCTTATCTCTATTCCTGCCTGAGGCATGATGTGTCAGACTGTCTCTGAATACCCAGGAATCCTATCTGCAGGTGGAGTTTAAAATAGGAGTAAAATTAAAGTGGAACGGTTTATTCACAATCCTGGCATTTGTGACGACCATTTACATCAGACGTATTCATAGGTACATGTATATGTTCAGTCATATATTCATTTATTCATTCAACAGACTTCTGCACCAGGCATGATGTTTGATAGCAGGGAGTCTTTAGCGATTTATAGGTTCTACTAAATCAAAATGAGAGGGTGGCCAGCCATTTAGCTCTACTTTAAACAGTGTCCATGGATATGACAATAGAAATGAGAAAGTAACTATATCAGGACTTGTTTACTCTGTTTTCATTTGGGCCACTATGTTAATCAAATAGATAATCAGGAGACACCTGTGTTCAGTGAGTTAATACAAATGTATGACACATGCTTCTGACGAAACAAACTACCAACCTTGGAATCCACAGGTGCTACAAAAATAAAACAAAATGGAAAAAAAAAAATCATGTAAATAACCAGGTAACTCCAGGCAGCTAAACCACCATCACTGGGAATGTAAACTTTCAGTCAAATGTGCATATTTTCCACCCCAAGGAGTTCTTAAAGGTGAAGTAATGCTTATAGGTTTACTAAAAGCCTTAAGGAAGAAGAATTATCTAAGAACACAAGGTATTTGGGTGTGGGAAGTAAAATTAAAACACAAGATTTCAGTGAGAGCGCCTTCTTGATTTATCTAACCAATAGAAGTGTGCTATTTTGGCATGTCCACACTGTCCCGTGCATGTACAAAACCAGACAAGTATGTGAATTTCTCTTACCCTTGGGATGATCAAATTAAATAACAGTCTAGCACTCGAAATGGCACTAATAGCAACTCTTTGAAAAATAGTGTTTTTCCTCCATTTGGGCAAAACATGAGTAAGTTCGCTAAAATAAGCTGGAAAATATTTCTGACTCGTTCAAATGCGATCTGTGAGCTCCAAAAATAAAGATTGCTCCTAAGAAGTGTGGAACATGGTATGATGCAAAGCAGTGGTAACAGATTAAATGCTCTCATGCTCCCAAACATCTGACTCAGCCTGTTCTGCCTGGTAAACATGAAAAAAAGATGTGCCCAAAAATCTTAAAATATAACTGTTTTCACAGGTACTCAAATCTGGAATTTAAAAAATGCATTTGATGAAATCTAAGTAGTGGTGGTGTGTGGGTGTGTGTGGGTGTGTGTATGTGTGTGTTCACTCTAAAATATAACATAAGCATAAATTAATATTTCATACTTATTGATGGGCATGTGAAGCACATAACAGCACTGATATTCTGCTTAATTGTAAAACATATTCTGCTTAATCAGACATACACATAGGTACATACACACAAGCTCATGCTCCCTCCCCTCCCACCAATATCTCATCTGATCCTTAATGTAGGAGAATCAGAGCACAAATGATGGTGGGTATAAAGTTGATTACAAAGCAAAACCTTGAGGTGATGCAGCCAGGGAAGATGTAAATAAATGTCATAGGAAGTATTCATTCACATTTCTGCCCAAAGGAGGAGCCATTTTCAGATCGACTCCAAAAGGACATGTTTTATACATGACTGGATGGAACACATAGCGCTCAGAGTCCAGAGCACTAGAGCAGAGGGGCCTTATCATGTACTGAAACGTGAGCAATATTTGTGATGAGAAGTACTTCCTGAAAAAGAATTGTATCAGATGGCCCTGAAAGAGGAAAATTCCAATCAAAAAATATTATCAACAATGGCCTCTGAGTGGATGCGAAAGCTGAGCCTTGCAATTTTGTGGAAATAGTAATACATGGTCCAATCGAAGGGCATAACCATCCTAGTACATAACTGTGTGGAGCTAGAATAACATGAGCCATGCAACAAGGAATAGACAGATACTGGAATGACAGCTCCAATTCTTCACCCCTCCCTTTATCATCACTCTTTACTATGTCAAATTTATTTCCTTCCCTTCTATTCCCACTCCCTAAAAACAGGCAGAAGATATTTTCTCACTTTGATCATGAGACTTGCCTTCACCAGTGGAATATTAGCAATAGAGATATGACCAAAGGCTTTTAAAAATGTTTGCATGATCAAGCTGTTCTTTGTTACTTCTGCCATTGCTAAGAGAAGTCTTTTCTCAGGCTAAACACAGACTCCAGCTGGAGAATGAGAGATAATGTGAGCCTGTGTCCACTTAGAGCAACCAGTATCAGCCAAAGCCCTACCTACCCTCAGATCTGAGAGAATGGGTGCTGATTTTGTATGCCACTAAGAGTTTTGTGGTTGTTACACAGCTAATAGAAAGACAGTGATTTTCTTTAAGCATTTGATGAAGTTTCCTTTCTTTACTGGAAATGAGAAGGTACTAGGAGAGATTCAGGTTAAAAACAAGAAAGATTAGCATTGTTAGCACCTTATTTTTAAGTGTTTCAAGAATGAGAAAGATAAATAGGAAGCCTCAGTGAACCGTTAGGAGAAACAACCCAAATGATCTTTGTTCCTTCATACGTATTTGATTCCTGACATAAAATCACAGATAACCCAACAGAAAATAGAAATTCCATATGATTAAAAGCAGACTTTCTGGCAGTTTCTTGAAATAGATAAGAAATGTTTTCTTGCCCAGCCGGTGTGGCTCAGTGGTTGAGCGGCGACCCATGCACCAGGAGGTCGCCGGTTCGATTCCTGGTCAGGGCACATGCCTGGGTTGTGGGCCAAATCCCAGGTGGGGGGCGTGCAGGAGGTGGCCAGTTGATGTTTCCTCTCATTGATGTTTCTAGATCTCTCTCCCTCTTCCTTTCACTGTCTCTAAAATCAATAAAGAAAAAAAAAAAAGAAATGTTTTCTTTATGCTAGCCTATTCTACCATGATACAGAGGATCGATCTAGTACTTTTAAGACATATGGTATATCTTGGGCTTTATTTACTTCAATCTAGTTTCTCAGAACAAATATTCTCTTGAGAAATTAAATTGCAGAAACATTTCAAAACTAAAAATATCTTTTAGTTAAACTAAACTTCAGTTAAATTAAAAGTTTTTATTTTAGTAAATTATAAGTTGATGACAACCAAGAAATTCCCAGAGAATCTTTAGCAGATGAATTTGCTTGTATTTGCAAATATTAAGCCATTAAGTTTCTTACTCTAGCTTCAGACAGACAGAGGTTTAGATTCCAGTTCTAACCACTTATTAGCTATGTGATCTTTGATAGGAAGTTAGTTTCTGAGCACTGATTACCTATGAAGTAAGAAAATTATACATATAGTAAGTGGTTAACAATTAACAGCCACTACCATCACCATCATCAATACTATCATCCTTATCAAAATTATCATCAACCTCATAATCATCATCATGAAAAGTTTTGGGAAAGAGGGGCTGTGATCCAAGCTGTGCCTTGGGAGATTAATTTGGTGGGAGTACACCACCAAATTAGGACAGAGCAAGTGAACTAATAGTTTTATTTAAAATATATCTTTTTTGTCCCCTTCCTGTGGGATATTGGATATTTCTCATACACACACACACACACACACACACACACACACACACACACCCCAGAGTTGGAATAGAAAACTGAATACTAAAACACAAATAAAGTAATGCTGGTATTTCTGCCCCAAGTGAGTTACATACAGCCAAAGATGCAGACAGAAATACTCCTTATCACCAGTTTGCTCAGGAGCTCAGGACTAACTAACAAACAGACTCCAGGCTTGTGCCTAGAGATCTCCTCGTCCTCTGCATTCACTTGTGATGCTCCTGTATGTCTCTTTGCTGCCTACGCTGCTGGCCATCTGTTATGGTGGCACAGTGCCATGTACAGGAGAGCTTGCTGGCTTTGCCGCTGCCCAGGGGCCAAGAGAAGGTTTTCCACAAGAAGCCCTTATAAATCTCACCAAGGGTGCCTGGAGAGAGCTCCTGGTTGCCTCTTCTCCTGCCCACACAGCAATGCTGAAGGTGATTTCTGCTTCACATTAATTTCACCTGTTGATTTAACTAGTTGGGTCTCCAATCTAAATCTCAAAATCTGGAGAGGAATAAACACAAACCATGTGTAGATACCTGTGGCTGCCAAACAGACAGGTGGTGTTATTGCCTGCTTCTTGGCAGAGCTAATGGGAAGCAGCAGGGTATCCATCAATACTGCCAGTGCCTCCTCTAATTCCCCAACGTCCTCTTTCCCCCCCATGATACCTCCCTCTTTCCCCAGTCCTTAAACTATCTGTACAATTTAGCAAAGATGTCTTTGTTTTACCTGTCTTCCACCTGTGTCCACACTAATTTAAATGGAAAACATCAAAATATATACATATAAATGATTATCCTAAGACACGAAGAAAGATACTTAAATACATTTGGTGTTTCAAACTAATGCTTCTATGTGACTAGAGTATGTTTTATAATTACATTAAAGATCATATATCCTTTTGAGCTGATAGAACCAGAAAAGTAAATATCAATTTTAGTTAATGAAATAAAAATCTTCAACTTAACCAAGAGCATTTTCAGTTTATATTCAATAGGCATTAGCTTTTAAGTAGGAATGCACTTAAATATCTAGCACAAGTGGTAATAAATACAACAAAAACACTTTAGCTAGTCCTAATAATATTTATATACCTGTTAGGAACAAAGTGCAGAGGTAAGAGTTTAAATGTTACCTGATGATGATAAGAATGATTTTCTAGGCCAATAGTCATTCACTCATTCATTCATTCATTCATTCATTCATTCAACTATGGACCAGGCATTATGCTGAAGGTTAGTGATCAGAAAGCAAATCAATCAAGACACCTCCCATCAAGAATTTCACCATCTTGTGTCATCTGTGTTTATGTGACCAGAAAAACGTAAAAGAAAACAGAAATTCAGCAATGGGAACACACACAGTTATTATGAGAGAACTTACTCCAGCATGGAGGGAATTAGGGAAAACTTCCTGGAAGAGATCAAAGGCAGGTTTCATTAAAAACCTGGATTCATAAAGTACAAGAAGAACTCGATATCACTTACCATCACTTAACAGGTTGGATGATTCTACACATCTAGTCACTATTCAAATCTGGCAGCATTTCTGGGTCAGATTTCTAAAGATCTATGAAATGGAACTACAGGGTGGATTTTAAAATCCACAGAGATAAAGTAAAGGTACACCACTGTATAAATGAAAGTTATTAGCATTTATGTCTAGTATTCCTTTTTCTCTACCTATGGATTTTTTTTTTTTAAAAAGGAAAAATTGCAAGAAATGTAACAAATGGTCTTTGCTTATCCATTTCAGAGATCAGCTGTTCCAGATGATCATGGAATCACCAGCAGTGGCTTTGTGGTGGGTCTGTTTGTCCAGCGCTCCAATTTTAGAGAGAAGACAAAAGCCCCAAATCGGAAGCCACCTTGCCAATTCCCTCCAAATCAGGTAAGACTTCCTCTATGTTCAGGGTTCCTCACTGTTTACATTACGGGTAGGATATAGAATGTTGGGAAAGTTGCAGGTGCTGATTATTACACTAACTTCTCAAGAAACAAGCAAACAAAAAAAGACTAACTTTCTAATTGTTCAATACAGATTATTACAACTGATAAGTTTTCTTTTAAATAACTCAAATTTCTTCCTGACACTGAACTTGACAGTTAAAGAAGGAGCTCTTTTGAAAATGTGCCTAGTCCAAGTCTGAGCCAAGGCAACACAAGGTTGAGAGTGATTGAGAGGATATGGACAAGACAGAAAAAAGGTATAATATTGTAGAGTATACTACCAATGTCCAAAGGGACAGAAGACCTAAACTGTGAGAAGATCCACAGGCATCCAATGGGATCTTCATTTCTTCATCTATTACATAAAGGGAGTCAACCCCACAAATCCCAGGCTTCTTCCAGGTCTCCCCCATTCAAAAATCCTGAATGGAGAAGCTCTATCTGTAAGCTCCATTCATAGCACTAATGGCTTCTTCCACTACTCTCATTGCCCCATAGAGTCTTACTAATGCACATCCGAAGCCCATAATGGACCATAAACCTCTAAAGGTCAAATGACAGCTCTGTAGTTTCTATTATTTATAATCTTTTAGTTAACTCCTTATAGATAAAGGATCTAGTTAAACATGGGCACGAGGTAGAATGATTAACTTTCTTGAAATTACTAGTGTTTTGCTTCCTTCTAATACTGCCTAGTACTCTTTGTACTGATATTTCAGAAACAGCAAAATTAAACATGATTTTTTTTAGAGTGTTCAGGAAGAGTTAAGTTCTTGGATTCTATTTGAATCAACATTTAGAATGAGCTATTTCCCAGAGGGTGGGAGGGTAGTGGGGGAGGTGCTGTTTCAACATCTTCAACATCTAAACATTTTAAGTGAAAAACATGTGTATATATTCACATATGTATCATCCCCAAGCATGTACGTATATTTCCCCCTGATGCATGATCTCAGTAAAACATCAGAGGGAAAAAAAAATGTCAGACATACATAGCATAGCAATCAAGGGCTAATGAAGATCCAGGTATTAAATCAATTAAGAAGTATCAAAAGCTACCTAATCATCAAGGAACAAAATTGGCACCACAATATATAGTGAGTATGGGAAAGCCTAATTTACTAAACATACCCTGCAGTCACATAATTGCATGTAATTTTACCAGCATAATTAACTAATTTAATTACCACTTCTCAAGTGCATCAATTATTGACATTACAGAGTTTTCAGACAGCAGAATTACTGTGTGGTACATCCAGAGAATGCAAAATGCTTTCTACGCCTATTTTCCCAGTCGTAGTCAACTACTGACGAAGAATGTGGAGTTGGACGGGGAAGATTCCTGTCCTGGAAGGCTCAGTTGGTGGGCAGGCTTAAAGAATGTGGAACCCGCAAATGTATCTGGCACGAGGCGGAGAAGGGGAGCAAGCCCCAAAACTATGCTCTTTGAAGCAGTTCTTTGCCAGGGTGCTGACAAAATCTGCAACACCCAGCCAGGGAAAAAAAATAAAAGGCTCTAATTTTATTTGAAAAAGCTATGCAACAGCAATTCAAAACAGGCTTAAGAATACTTGCAGGAAGGACAGAAAACAGAAGAAAGAGAAGTTTGAACAAACATTTTATTAAAGAATCAAAGCTTGCCTCTGAGAATAAGGTTTTTCCAGTTCTTTTTTTTTCTTTTTTTTTTTTAATTTAACTGCTACTAAAACATTTAATAGATGGGGTCTTCCCAGAAAACTGCTTGAGCTTGTCAAGTCAGAGAGATGTGGTAATCTATTCCCAGATGGATCACAGCTTCGTGGTTGTTTAAAAAATAATAGGCAACATCAGTCGATCTTGTTCTCATGTCATGAAATGTGTGACCAAAGGTAGCTGAAACTCCTAGGAGCTCTGGTATGATTCTGTGTGTCTTTGCACACTGACCTCCTGTTTTTGACTTTGCACACCTGCTTCGTCATACCTGGAGGAGGTGGAACTGTGAAATAGTGCTCCCATTAGTAGGGTATTTTAATGAGACCATTTAGTATGGAGTAAAGGATGTGAGACTAGCACATCTTCCTTACCTTTTGAGTCCTTGGATGTCTACATTGTCTTTGGATTAAAATTGGAATTTTACATCCTTTATTGACTCTAGAAATAAGAAAGGAAATCTTCATATCTTTTTTTTTAATCTTTACCCAAGGATATTTTTCTATTTATCTTCGGATACAATGGGAGGGAGGGAGAGAGGGGGATGGGGGGAGAGAGAGAATCATTGACGAGAGAGAGACATGGGCTGGTTGCCTCCCCCACAACCCAACCAGAGCCAGGGATGAACTGCAACTGAGGTACATGCCCTTGACCAGAATCAAACTCGAGACTCATTGGTCCACAGGCCAACGCTCTAACCATTGAGCCAAACCGGCCAGGGTTATTATTTCTATCCTTAGAAGTTTGCCATTGATCACTCTTAAGTGACTTAAAGTCAAGCAATTCAGGAATTAACTCCAAAAAAAAGGAGAACCTTTTCATGCATATGGATGAAAATCAGATTATAGTCTCAAGATCTGAATCTTGTATTGGGGAAAATCTTTCAGAGCCTGAGAATAAGTAGTTGCAAATTAATTGGGATGCATTTAACAAAGAGTTTGTTTCTATGAATTATATTTATTTATTTTATGGAACAAACATATTGGAAGTGAGAGTTGGAGACCTATAATTATTACCTCATTCCTAGTGTGCATCACTAAGCAAGGCAAAGTTGTCCAATGTGTGAAGGACAACTTTCAGCAATCTCCATCCCATCTTCTCTAGATAAAGCTTCTTCTTCCCCCCACTGCCTTCCAAATACTAAAGTCTTCTACCCTCTTTCTTGAAGTGGCTTAAATTTAAGTCAATGTATTACCTCTCATAGGAGTATTTTTTTTTCTTTATTGATTTTAGAGAGAGAGGAAGGAAGAGGGAGAGAGATAGAAACATCAATGAGAGAGAACATCAATTGGCTGCCTCCTGCATGCCCCCCACTGGGGATCAGGCCCTCAACCTGGGCATGTGCCCTGACCGGGAATCAAACTGGGAACCTCTTGGTGCATGGGTTGACGCTCAACCACTGAGCCACACTGGCCGAGCTCATAGGAGTATTTAATATAAGTTTTTCTCTATGATTTGCTATGTAATGTGTTCATCCTTTTAAAACTATTGCAACATTTTAATACTATTCTAGTATCAATAACCAAGTGAGAAATGGTATTTTGGGGGCCAGAGGGTATGAGTGGGGAGAGGGCCTTCCCTGTGTTCCTAAAATCACATCAGACTAGCAACTCTCCTCTTCCTCTAAAAAGGTTGTTTGTAAGTGTTGAGACATACTCCTATAAATCAAGCTGAATCAGGTTTTCAGTTCTCTATGAAAAGTATATTGATATAGCCCACAGAAGAGTCAATTAAATATGTTCTGCCTGGGAATAAGCCTTTCCATTTCAGGAACGCCTGTTATGAGAAGTTTATAAATAAGTATAAGCCTCTGTCTAGAGCAGTGGTTCTCAACCTTCCTAATGCCGCGACCCTTTAATACATTTCCTCATGTTGTGGTGACCCCCAACCATAAAATTATTTTCATTGCTACTTCATAACTGTAATTTTGCTACTGTTATGAATCGTAATGTAAATATCTGATATGCAGGATGTATTTTCATTGTTACAAATTGAACAGAATTGAAGCATAGTGATTAATCACAAAAACAATATGTAATTATATATTGTGAAATATTTATTTCTAATTACAAATAAATGAATGTCTTGAAGCATGGTGTAGCATGGGTAACAGTCTTAATACAACAACAGTAAACTACATTGCTACATTTTGAGACAGTATGCGTAAAAAGCCAACGTCAGTGCGAAGGTTGAGATTGCTTCTTTCTCACCAGATCAGAAATTCTCGGGGCAGTCTTTGCAAGAGCACAACGAAGATCATCTTCTACAACAAGTCTACTTCTGTGTTTAGACTTGATAACCAACAAGCTGGAAAACCCTGTTTCACAAAGATATGTTGTTGGAAATGGAAGAAGACGCAACACAGTCTCAGACAGAACAGGCTATGACTGCAAACACTTGATCCAGAATTTTGTAACCGGCATTGTAGAGAAATCAGTTCTCACTGCATCGCTGTTAATAAGTTCAATGAACTCCTCTTGTGCTGTCTCAGGAACATCTTCAACTTTGACTGTGAATGGGCTTCTGGCAAGTGCAAATGGGGTGTCAGGTAGATTTGGAAAGTACGATGAAATTTCATCTGCAAGCATGTGCAAGTGTTCTTTCACAGAAATTATCATCGTAATCCTTTTGTCTGGTTCAATGTCATGTTCCTCAAAGAAAGCAGATAAGGTAGGCAACATGTAAATTTTATTTTCATCCAATTTTTTTTGCCAAAGCTGAAGTTTCATTTGGAATAATCAGATCTTTTCAGACAAATCGAGGCATGTTGCATTTGGTCCTTGAAGTGATAAATTTAACTCACTCAAGATGGCAAAGATGTCAACCAAGTAAGCTATTTTCTGCAGTTACTTTTATTGCTGAAAAGTGCTTCAAACTGCGGTCTTGCTTTCTGATTAAAAAACATTTTGAGTTCATCACGAAGCTCAAAAACACGTTTTAAAACTTTTCCTGTCGACAACCATCTCACTTCAGTATGAAATATCAGAGCATTGTTCAGCACATCCAATGCATTGCACAGTTGCAAAAACAGTCAACTGTTTAAAGTGCTCGCCTTTACAAAATTGACAGAACTTATGGCGCTTTTCATTACTTCTTGTAACTCTTCTGGCAGCGTCTTGGTTGCTAATATTTGCTGATGAATCATACAGTGAGTTCCGATGACTTTTGTCATTTAGTACCAAACGTTGAAATCCAGATAGACATCCTAGCATAGCTGGAGCACCATCTGTGCAAACCCCACAAACCTTTTCCCAAGAGATCTTATGCTCTTTCAGAAATGAACCAACTGTGTCGAATACATCACGTGCAGTAGTTGTCGTTTCAAGAGGTTTCCAAAAAAGAAACTCATCTTTAAAGTCACCATCATTAATATACCTCACGTAAACCAGTAACTGTGAACAGTTTGCAACGTCTGTAGATTCATCAAGCTGGATGCTAAATATTGGAAGTGGAGCAGATTTAATTTCCTGGATTACCTGATCAAGAATATCAGCAGACATGTCATCTATTCTTCTGTGGACAGTGTCTTTAGATAAGGAAATTGCACTCAATTTCGTAACAAATTCGTCTCCGATCATAACTCAAACAATGTCTTTGGCTGCTGGCAACAGTAAATCCTCAGCAATGGTGTGAGGTTTCATAGCTCTGGCGATTCTGAGTGCCACCAAATATGAAGCATCAACAGCTGCTACGTTTTGTTTGTGGTACTTGCCACCAGTGTCAAGTCTGGCTTTCTTGAGTCCATCAGCTTTGCTTCTAAAATAGTTGGTATCCTTGCTGGCAAAGCTCAGATGCTTGCTATCAAAATGGTGTTTTAGTTTGTTCAGCTTCATAGATTCGGCTGATAGAACTTCACAACAAATAACACATTACAGTTTCTCAATTCCTGCTGTAATTATTGAGGTAAAACCATACTGTAAAAAATCCTCACTATATTTTCTTTTCTTAATGTTCTTCTCTATATGGTCCATTGTCATAGGATGGTTTGCTAATGCAAATAATATATAACAATAGCTTTAACAATACAAAAGATGGTACATGGTATAGTTTAGTCAATACAGTTCATTAAAGTTTCCTATGATTTACCATTCTCTGTGTTGTTTTTTTACATACCTGTTACTATCACAAGGGGGCAGTATTCATATCAACCACAGCTGAATATAAAAAGACCAATCAGCATCCAGATTAAGTTCCCATGGTATAGATTTTTTTTTTTTGCAGTAGTTGATGATTTTACAGTACATGATTTTACATTTACCCAGTAATTAAAATTCATGAAGTGTTGTTGTACCTCCAATACTGCTGCTTTCAACACAGTAGCTGCTTTTAACAGAGTAGCTGCTTTCTACACAGTAGCTGCTCTCTACACATGTGTGACTAGTCCACATAAGTACATTATGGCGCCAACCCTGTCACATACACCTGTATTTGTACGGGGTGTATGTGATGGGGTTGGCGCAATGATGTCATCACGCCAGGTACTCATATGTGGGCGTATCTGTATGTGGGCATATCTGCATGTGGGCAGACCCGCCTGGAGATGGATAGAGGAGCCGTGTCTCAGTGTCTAAGACCATCAGAAATATGTGTTTTCCGATGGTCTTAGGCGACCCCTGTGAAAGGGTCGTTCAACCCCCAAAGGGGTCGCGACCCACAGGTTGAGAACCGCTGGTCTAGAGGAAGTCCCTACTAATTGGGGCTTAAATTAACATTAGTCCTCAATTTACTCAAACTGTTTATATTTACTCTTCACTTCCTGTTATCCTTACCCACATATATTGTACTTTCTATAACATGGATCTACATGGGGAATGGTTCAGGAAGACCAGTAAAAAGGAAGAAATCACTTTAATTAGCTGGTGCTAAAATGAGTCAATTAGTCCGGCCGGTGTGGCTCAGTGGTTGAGCGTCGACCCATGCACCAAGAGGTTGCCAGTTTGATTCCCAGTCAGGACACATGCCCAAGTTGTGGGCCTGATCCCCAATGCAGGGCATGCAGGAGGCGGCCAATTGATGTTCTCTTTCATCTATGTTTCTATCTCTCTCTCCCTTTCCCTTCCTCTCTCTCTAAAACAAATAAAGGAAAAAAAGTTTAAATGAATCAATTAGACCAAAAACACCTCTTACCATCATCAAGAAAAATATATAGAATAAAAACCATATGGAAAGATGCAATAGATCCTTTGCATAGAGCAAATATGTATAAGGCATATTCCTTCCAATGCCATAATCTAGCCAGGCATTCCAAGACTACATAAATAAGAATAATATAAGAACGGGTCAATGTGCGCTAAGAGTTCAGCAGCAGAGAGAACTGTTAGGAGGGCTCTTCAGAGAAGTCTTCATGGGGGGCATGACATTTCAAATAAATATTAAAGGAAGGATAGAATTTAGCAGAGGGGTAAGAGGAGAGAGAGGAACAAGTGTAGGAAATGCCATGATAAAAAGCAGAGATGGAAAGTTTGTGAGAAAATGGGCAGTATTCAAGTGGCCTAAAGCATGGTGGCCACATACAAAATCAAGAAGGCAGTGAGGAGGAAGGGAAGGAAATATGTAGGGGACTGAGTTCCCAAAGCTCAAGGCCCATCCTTCTTACTAACTAGTCCTGAGATACAGAAAAGCTACTTCACCTTTCCAGATGTAAAATGAACAGGTTTAGTTGGACAAGCCTTATGACCCTTCTCAAGTCTACACAACTCCTATGAGTTGAAATGGAAGTTTGCCATTTTTACATGCCTGTAAATATTTCTCTCTTTTTTTTTTCATTGTTGGTACACCATCCTGGTCTTCTCCATACCTACTGCAATATCTAATTGTAATCTATTTCCCATGCTGGATCAATTCACGTTATACCAATCAAACTTACAATATCACTCTCCACCACATATCTGAGGTGGAATTATGGAATTCCCTAAAGAGGATATCCAAATAACAGTCAGTTGAATCAAGGATTCCTGCAGATTGTTTTGGCCATCTAGCTCCTTTTTTTTTCTGCCAATGTTTTTCAAAAAAAGTGGTCTATCTGGTCTCCATATCCTCTAACTATAGTTTCATTTCTTATACCCAGAATTGGCTTCTGTCACCACATATTTTACTAGAACCTATTTTCAGAAATTATTGGTGACCTACTCCACCATTCTATGTGTTTTCTCTGTAGCATTTTATATTGTAGATATATGGCTACAGGAAAAGTGACATTCATGACCAAGAGCCAGATAACTCTTCCATTGGTCAGGACAGAGAGCTGAGAATAGGGAACTCCAGAACTGGTGATTATTGTTGATCAACTCAGCACCTTCCAGAACCATGGAGAGATTTTATTTTCCTGACACAAAATGAATGGTGTCTTTATAAAATAGCCATCAATGGTCTGACTTCTTGACACCAACTGGATGTCTAACAATTCAGTTCAATTTTGTCACTAACTACCTGAAGTTAGCATCACACCTCACAGTTCAAAGGCTCAATTCTACAACACTGTTCCCATTTCAGATGCCAGTGGCAATGAGGTGCCCAGGCTACCCAAACTTCTGCTGGGCTGACTATAAATTCAGAGGTTCCCACCACCTCCTTCTCAGGTTCAATAATTCACTAGAATTGCTGGGGTCCAGCCTCAGCAGTCAAGGGTTTCCCAAAGGTGTGGACGGAGTTGGCGAGAGAGGAGACATGATACAGAAGCGCTTGATCTTTCTATCTAAGGCTAGCAGAATCTTTATTTTTATGTCTGCAGGTTGCATAGTAATTTTCTTCTTTTTGTTTCCCCTATACCTTTAGGCAAGTATATATATATACATTCTTTTCAGCTCTTAGGCATTAGTGCATAATTAACCAATAACTATTTTCATTCTTTAGGCAGACAATGACAAAGATGTAACTCTTAACCTTCAAGATTATTTACATAACATGATTTACTGTTAGCAACCCTCCAGGCATCGTTCCATTTAACTTCCTCCTTCCCCACACCCTCTATTCTGGTTTCTGTAACTTCCTCCTAGCTCTTGACCTTTTCTCCTTCTCTAAAGTTCCTTCTTAAGCTTTTATAATCTTATCTTAAATTATTATTACTTTCTTGCCTTTTCTTTCTGCAGTGTTTTCTAACATCTACATTATTACATGTTACTTCTAAAATGATTCCTAACAGACAGATAACGGATAGATAGAGAAAGCAAAGATTAGTCTCCTTCAGTTGCCATCCTATAATTTTATTTTTCTTATTAGCCTTTGTCTTCAGCCACTGTTCTTCGTGATTCCTGCTGTGCAGTGAAATCACTCCTCCAGGGACTGTGTCAAACCATGGAGGTCTTCATTTCAGCAGCACCGCTCCTGACATAGAATGACTCACAGAACTCAGGCAAGTGCTTTGCACACTATTATTGGTTTATTATAAAGGCTATAACTCAAGAAGAGCCAAAAGATGCACCTGGAAAGGTATAGGGGTCGGGAGTGGCACAGAGCTTTGATGTCCTCTCCAGGTGCACCATCCTCCCAGCAATTCTATATGTAACCAACACAGACGCTCTCCAAAATTCATTATTTAGGAATTTTTATGGAGGTGTCATTATGTAGGCATAATTGATTATATGATTGAATTGAATCTTCAGCCCCTCTCCTCACAGAGATAGGGAGTGAAGGAGTGGAGGTGGGGAGGTACTGAAATTTTACATTCTAATCAGTTTGGTCATTCTGGTGACCAATCTCAGTCCAGAAGCTCTCTAGGGGTTCCTGTAGGAGTCATCTCATTAGCACACAAAATATATTCTTACACTCAGGAGATGTCCAGGGTTTTATAAGATATGTGCCCAGCAACTAGGGTCAAAGACCAAATATATATTTTTTTTTATTATGTCACAACCACCCTATCTAATATTATTAGGGCATGTCAAGATTCTACCTCCTGGCTCTTAAATAAGCATTTATTTCTTTTGGCCTAGAGAGGAAGCCCAGGATGATCCAAGAGAATTGTTATTTCTTATGATGATCCCTCTATCCAAGACCACATTCATTAGCTACTGGAAGCATGCAGAGGCATAACTCAGGTTGTTTGGACAACATTCAGTCCTTAGCCCTCTGCTCATCTGACTCTCCACATTATCTTCAGATCTCATCTAACAGCAAGGTTTCACTGTAGAAATGGTGACGTTTATGAAAAAGCACCTCAAGCCCACATCTCTAACCCTCTTCCCTGAATCCAGGCCTTTGACATCAGTTGACAGCTGTGTTAACTGTTGAACATAATATTATTTCCTTCTCAACACTCCAAAACTAAACATATCATCTTCCCCCAAAATAAGATTCCTCCCAGGTACTCTTACTTTTTTTCGATTCTTAACTTATCAAGTTCAACATTTTGATACTAACTTTAATGTTTCCTTTTTCTTAATCTCATATCCAAGCAGTCATCAATCTTATCAGTTATTTTCAATAAGTATTCTTTTTTTTATCAACTTGCCTTTTTTTCTTTCTTTTTTTTTATTAATTTATTTTTATTACAGATGTTTCTCCTTTTTTCCCCATTGACACCCTCCTCCTCATCCCCCCACCCCATCCCCAGATTTGTTGTCCATGTCCATCAGTTATGCATACATGTGTATAAGTTCTGTGGAAGTATTCTTATATTTGCTCTTTTTTCTCCATTTCTCTGGCAACCTCCAGCCATGAAGGTGAGCGCTACTCAATCAGTGTTGAATACAGTGGGTTGTTACTTTGTGTTGGAGTAGTGGCTGATCAGTTGCCAACGACTTCTCCATCTTGACCTAACTCTGCATACCTCCATAGGAATGATTTTATTAATATAGTGCTCTCTTTATGGAGATTCCTTCATTAAAAGTTTAATGGTTCCCACTGACAAATTTCTTAGTCTACTCTTTAAGAGTTTACGTAGTCTTAGTCTTACCAAATTCTCCAGATGCTTTTCTACTATTCTACATAAAACCTTCACTCCAGTTATATTGCTCTACTGTGGTATACTTGAAATACAGAAGACCTGAAATCAGGCCAGAGTTCAACCAGCCTCAGCCGCCTGATTTCTGTGGGTATTTAAAAACTCATTTCCCTCTCTGAAAGAATTTTCATAAAAAATAGGGGTAATAAATACTGTTATCTTAAGGTTGTGTTGATTATACAATTAAACATCAAATACAAAAAGAGTCCCATAAGCCCTTTTATACTATACAAATTAAAGGATTTATTCGTTATTATTAAATCAGGAAACAGAACCTGTGTCCCACTCTTGCTTTATATCCAGCACCAGGAGAGTGTCTAATACATAGGCCCTCAATAAATATTAGCTGAGTAAATGGATAAATGAATGATATTATCATTGTCTTTGCTATCTCCTGAGACTCTTGAAGAACTTTTTCTAACATCGTAACTGCCTTCCTCTAACTCATGCATTTGTGTTCTGTATCATTTTAGCTACATTTTTATATGAATTTGACTTTTGTTCCAAGCTAGATCATAGTTGAATTGAAGACAGTGATTTCATTATATCTCTTTATATTCCTGAAGAATGCCTATCATCTTAAACAATAACTTTAAATCTCTTAGCAATAATATAGACACATTGCCATTTTTTCCTAAATTAATTTTTTAAATTACTACAGAAGGGTGTGTGTGTGTGTGTTTGTGTGTATGGTTGTATACAACAGATCTAACTAGACCAGATAGCTAATTAATTGGACTCTGAAATCAAACATCTCACCCTTATTAACCAGTATTTCCAGATGCAGTGTCGTCTCTGCTACTAATTTGAGGAAAATACCTTCCACTAACAAATCTTCATTGTACCCATCAAAATGATGTCTAGGATGCCATTCTTGGACAAATAAGCTCTTCATTAGAATGTTCTACTTGATATGTGTTTCATTTCATTTCTTTTTATTCCTAAACATCTGAAATATTTAGTTGTACAGAAACATGAACACTTCTTACATATGGATGATAGACTTTGTTTGTTTAAAATAAATCCATTTAGAAGGGATAAGTGACAACATTCACATCGTAGTTCCTTGGAGCTTCAGGACAATGAAAAGAAGAGAAAAACTCTCTGGGCTTGTGGAATAAGATTAACCACAATCAATCTCCCATCTCACAAATTGAAAATTTCATCCGCACAACTGACTTCTTCACTTTGGCTTTTTACCATCAACATGACAGATCTTCCAGTAGAATCAGAACTATTTACAACATCCTGTCTCATTGTGGCAGCTTTTCATTTTGTTGCAGTTGAGGCTGGGAGAAGCCTAAGAGTTAATTTTAATAGGACGAATCAGCCCATCTTGACAATAGAGGGGAAGGAACAGGGACAGGTAGATAACTGTATGTTTTGACATCAGACCATTAACATGCAAATCATATGCAAAATCATATGCTAACAAGTTTGAGTCTTTGTGATTGGACACTCCCTCCACCCCCCACCCCACCCCCAATCCACCCAACAGACAACAGCTCTGATTCAATTCTATACTGGAAGGTGTCTGATAGGCACAAGAAAAATATAAAATGTTCTCTGAACACTTGTTTTGACCTCTTTGAAAGAGCAGAATTCCTTTAAATTTGACTTCATTGCCTGCTCACTGGAAGGGAGCACCGAAGCATGGCAGGGAACAGAAGCCCACGTAATGCCCACATTCTGCACACACAGTAAATAACAGGAGTGAGAACACAGGGCAGCCAACACAGACAGCGTCCTTCACATCACCGAGAGGCCACTGCAGAGCTCCCAGGGACAAGCAGCATTAATTATAGACTAATGATGCCATTTGCATGCACATTTTTAAAAACAGTAGCGAACGTAGACCTAATAATTGAGGATGAGTGAGATGAGGCTGCATTAAAATGCTCTATTGAGTCTCTTATCTCATTTTTAAAAAAGACCTCTGTCACCTTGGTGCTCATCAGTACACATTAACATTGGGTAACCATGCGACATGGAACATTATGCTGGTTCTTTATATATACAATCATTTTATCAACCTGCGTTTGGAGTGTTTCTCCTCTCTGCAACCTCTTATGATCATCAACTCAAGATTCCAGTACGAGGGGGTGAGGAGGTAAAAATAAAATACAACTTTTGATGTGAAAATGTTTAAAAATTGATGTAGGTGGAAAGGTAAGGATTGCATAAATAATAAATCAGGCATCATTCTATATTTATATTTGGATTATATTCTGAGACAATCAAGTACCAGTTTATGTGATTCAGGCAATTATAGAGACTTAATTCAAGAGGGTAACTCATTGTGGATGAAAAGGGGCCGCATGCTAACCTGACAAGTTCAGGGAAGGTCTGTGTGGTGGCCTTGTAAACTCAGAGATCTGAAGTAACCACAAAGGATGGTCTGAAATTAAAAACTTTTTAACTAAAAGCAGTTTATGGCAGGGAGTCATGTCCTAAGCTAGAAACTTCCCTGCCAAACATCAATCTTTACCTTAACTATTATCTTTTGCATTTATGATAACATACCCTTGGAAGGACAGGGTAACCCCCCTTTTTCCAGACCCCTCAAGGCACAACCAATGTACCAGGGTGGAGACCATAAATCCTTTCATTGTCATTGTTATCATGTTAATTGTTAACTATTAACTATTCTGTACCCACCCATGTAAAAGATGTATGTGTCTTATCATTTTTACTTTTTATCCAATCCCAGAGCTTTCCCCCTTCGCTTTCTCCCACCTCCCTAATCTGTCACTAATAGATTTCATGTAACCCACTCACATCTCCCCATTTGATTGTAATATATAAAATAAGGTGCAAAACTGCCATCCCCTGGAACATTATTGCAATCCGTAGAGATTTTGCTTCCTGACAATTGTCGACAGTTTGGCTCAAAAAAACTCACAAAAATACTCTACAAGTTTGTGTTTCTTACGTTGACATCACCTTTATCCACAAAGCCACGGAGGTATAGTCTATAGGCTCAAGAGTAACCCTGTGCCCTCAGAGGAGAGCAGCAGCCAAACCAGACGCTGAGGCATGCAGCTTACTGGGGAGGCTCGGAAGCCTCAGTGGGACTTGGTTTCCTAGGATTCCTCCATCTATTGCTGGAAGAGCTGATGGTCTCAGCCAGGGAGCCCTTCCTGCAGAGCAACTGTGTTCTGAATTGAGGAAAGTTAGGCAGATGGGCAGTTCAGGGAGCTCTCTGCTTCCTTCTAAAGTTTCTTTTTTGGGGGAGGGGAAGCTTATTTTATAAGACATACTATAGGCACTCATTTTATTTTATATTATTCACACTCAGATTTTGGTACAAAAGCATTTGAAACAAACTTAAGTGTTTATTCAACCCTTATTCTCCTCACAAAAAATGTCAAGGTCAATATTTTAATGTTCTCCCAACATTAATAAAACTGGAAACTGAATTATGGCTGCTTAAATATTTATAAGCTATAATTTCAATAAGACGTTTGAATAAAAGTTATGGCACAAGGAACAAAGACCTAAGATATGCTGGGATTTTTATAGGAGGTACTAACAAATGTTTCAGGATCACTGAGACTGTCCACGCCATGGTTAAAATGGGGCTCAGGAGATCAGAAATCAAGGGCTCTTAGCAGATAGGCTATAAGAAAGTAAATACGTTAATAGAATACATAAAACAGAGAAAAGCCATCCTGATCATCTGTCACTATGCTCATTTTGAAGATGAAGAACCTGGGATCCAGAGACTATTACTTACGAAGAATTACAAAGCTTGTTAAGGACGGAACTAGAACCAGAATAGAAGTCACCTGTATGCCACAGTTTTGGGGTTGAAGATAGGTTGTAATAAATGTTTTCATGGGACAAAGGAGTTGGGAAAGGTTGAGTTTGCTCAGTGCTTCACAGCACATTTGTGTGGCAATTCTTACCCACCTTGTTGGGGATGTTTCTCCACTAGAAGGAAATAGGCACCTGCACCTCAAAGAGGAAGCTCTTTGGAGCTTACTGTTATTAATTATATAATTAATAATATTTTATAGTGCTATAGGTTCATACCTTTTTCAAAGTGCTTTCATGAGCTTCATTCATTTATTCACTCAACTACCATTTCATAAGTACCATGTATTTTGCTAAGCCTTTAATCTACATTATTTTATTTAATTCTAATATCAAGCAGGTGTTACTAGTCCATTTTATAGATGAGAAACAGGCCAACAGAGATAAATTAACCTGTTCCAGTCACTGTTAGTGGTCAACAACAGAACCAGGTATCAAAGCTCGCTCTCCCCTGGCCAGTTTGGTTCAGTGGTTAGAGCAAGTGACCGAGGACCGAAGGGTTGAGGGTTCAATTCCGGTCAAGGGCACATACCTGGGTTGCAGGTTCAATCCCCGGCCCTGGTCGGGGTTCTGCGGGAGGCAACCAGTTGATGTGTCTCTCTCACATGGATGTTTCTCTTTCTTTCTCTTTCTCTCCCTTCCACTCTCTCTAAAGATCAATGGAAAAATATCCTCAGGTGAGGATTAACAAACAAACAAACAAAAAACTCCCGATCTCTCTTACTCCAGAGTCCAAGTTCTTAACACATTGCTAGGTAACTTCTGCCAATGATGTGTGTGCATCCACCTTGATTAGGTTACCTAATCACACAGACATACCAGAAGGTCTATGCTATTGTAACCATCCTACATTTCCTTCGTTCATTCGTTCGTTCATTCATTCATTCATTCATTCATTCATTCAACAAATATATGTGAGTGCCTACTGTGGGACCAAGCACTCTTCTAGTCATGGGGGTACAGAGAAGAACAAGAGGCACCAAGTTCCTGTCCTGATGAAGCTTACTTTCTAGTCAAGAAAACAGGCTAGAAATAAGCAAGTGTGTTAATAAGTAACACAATTTCAGATAAAGCCAAGAAGAAAACTAAGCAGGACAAGACAGAATGGCCCTGGGGAGGTTAGCGTATTTTAAATAGGAAGGTCAGGGAGGGCCATTCACAATAGATGATCTCTAAGCAGAAACCTCTGAAATGAGAAAGAGTGGGCTACATGAATCTCTCATGAAATGAAGCCTTAGAACACTATGATGAAACCAAACCATAGAAAAATAAAATTGCCTTGCCCAAGTCACACAACTAGCATGGGGCAGAGCAAGGCATCAAAGCCAAGTGTCCAGTCCTGCCCTCTTTTCCCTACAGCCCATAGGGGTTTCTGCAGGTCAACCTTAAACCAATCAGGGATGCCATTTTCATCTTCTTTTATTCTCTATAAGTGCTTTTAAAACAATGTTCATACAGAAACAAAGAAAAGAAATGCATGTTTTCCTTTTTGCCAGCTAGTGAGCCAGAAAGAATCTACTAAACGCCTCTTATAGGGCAGTCTCAGAGGATGCCAGATATAAGAATTCTCTGTTTTTGCTAAAAATATAAGAGAAAAAGACATTTTCATATTTGACATTTTTGAATACTATTTCTTTCTACTATTATGGCTATGAATGGTTTTTATGATTTCCCCAAGTGAATGTTTTATTTGCTTTTGAAATTGGACTCAATCTTGTTTGTTCCCTATGTGCCAGATGTGGGAGAAAATCCAATCTAAGGCATATTACAGGGATCTGCCCCCGCTTTCCTGGGATTATCTGAGAGCCTTGGGCTGAGACAGTCCAAGAACCCTGGGGAGGTCCTCTGGCTTTCTGTTCTTGGTTGCCTCCCACAGAGACGCTCGTGGCCGAAGCTCATGGCACACAAACAGTCGGATGGCTCTGGTGGCGTGTTCGTGCTTTGTAAGCCAAAGTCAGCGTCCAGATCTTCACTGCCACTCTCAAGGCCACCCATTTGGTGGTCTTTCTTTAGGCATCCCTGGTGTCTCCTCAGAGGTTCTGCCATCTACTGGGGCAGTATATGGAAATGGGTGCCATCTGTCAACTGCCCTCTTCTCTTGGGGACAATCCAGAACACAAAGACTATCTCCTCCCTCTCCAGTCCTCAAACTTTAGAGTTCATAAAACTCAATGGAGAATGTATTAAAACACAGATTGCTGGTCCCCCTCGCAGAGATGTGCTTCAGTAAGCCTGAGGAAGGGCCCAAGAATATACATTTCCAACAAGCGCCTGCATGGTGTCAATGCTCCTGGCCACCCAACCACCTTTCCTTTGAGTAGCCCTGCTCTGTTACCTTTGCATCAAGGGGAGAGACATTTACTTTCTCATTTTCTGTATGTGAAAGAATGTAGGGTAACAAAAAGTTCTGGACCCCAATTAATGTTTTAATACCTTACACTACTGTTATACTAGTACAGATAGAGAGGGAGAAAATACCAAAGGGAGTTTTATTTCCTGAAACCCAGGTGTGAAATGCTTTTCTGAGGGGGCTTCACTGATGGGACCTCCTAACCGCTGCTGACTGCACACCAGATCTTGGCTTATAAACCCGCTCTCAGGTAGACCAGCTGCCAGAAGAAGAGTTGGGAAATTTCTCTTAGGCAAGTCCAGGCATTTCCTTTTCTTTACCAATAAACTAGCCACAACTAAAATGCTCATCCAGCCCAGAATGCAGTCCCCACAAATACTCATTGGAAGGCAGATAGTGTCTCTAATAGCATCAAGAATTTTATATCAAAAGTGCAAGGGGAAGTGAAGAAAAAGGAGAAGAAAATATATATATATCACAGTTCAAAACCAAAGAGCTTTGTCTCTTGCCATTCTGCATTTTTCACACTTTTTTCCAACATTATACTGTAATCCTGTGTGTATTTGCCCTCTGCCTTCCACTGCAATACCCTGCTGAGGCTATATTCTTTATATTCTCTTTTCCTTGATGTTCTGCTGGCTTTGGGCAAAGAAGTAGTCTGGACTCTTAGGGGAAAACAAACACATTTATGTGTAATATCTCCTTTCATAACCTGCACCCTTACCAAACCTCATTTAAGACATGGTCCAGGGGTTCTGCAAGAATTGCTGCAGCAGCATACCACAGTGCGGGGAATGAAAGAACTTGGGCAGAAAACATGTCACGTTATTTGCAAAGTTCTGTTCCCCCACAGTGTAGTTATGCTTTCATAACAAAGCTAGGCAAACCAGAATGAAGAGCGTGTTGTGGAGAGACTTCAAAGAAGCGACTTTTAAATCAACTCAGTCCCAAGTAGCTCTTTTCTCGAATGTAAAATAATCTCAAGCTGCTCTGGGAGCCTAGGCTGCACTGAGAGGCTATGGAAAGAAACAACCTGGAAAAAGTTACCACGGAGCATGGGTTAGGGCAGACGTCACTATAACCAAGGGATGCCTTCAAGATTGCCATAGAGCCTTTAATGGGGTAGAAAGTCGGAGAAAGATCCACCACAATCAATACTACTCGCCTAGAGCAACTCTACATTATCGTGGCAGAATAAGTCTGCAGTTCAGTCTCATCATGGGCACAACCCAGAAAAGGAAAGAAAGACTGCTTGCATTTTTCCTATCCTGAGACTAGGCTCAGTTTTCTCATGCTGGCAGGCAAATTCTGCACTTTCCCTTCTTCAGCAACCTGTATTATAAGTGCACCAGGTATCACAATGCATCACTCAGAGTGATTATCTATTCGAGAAAAAAGAGAAATTTTTTTTTTAAGGATCAATAAAACAACCTCCACCAATGTTAAAAAGAAACATGGAAAAAGATAGCTTTTAAAAAATGGACAACTGGGAGCATTTTCTCTCACATATCAACGCGATTTTTCCCTCCCAGTGATAGTCATGACTTCATAGCCTGTCTATATGTGAGAAAAGGGAACTGGGCATTTAGCCATCTACTTGTTAATTAATATTCTAAACAAAAATGCTGGGCTATAGATATTAGAAATCAAGTTTCCCACAGGACTGTCACATTGTTTCTAACCCAAAGCAGTGATGCTTCGGCTTCTGGCTCTGACGGTGTCATTACTATCTGCTGCGTCTTCATTCTCCTTTGGAACTTCTCCAATTTCCCCAGGAACACAGGTGGTCTTCTGAATAAACAGAACTAACATATTGAGCTCCATACGCTCTCTGATAATATGCATTTCTCTGGTTCACAGCTGTTGCCGGCACAGCTGGAATACTGTGCAACTACAAGGTGGCTACTTAGTGAACTAGAGGTGCCTATTCAGAGTATAAATTCATAGCAAGGCATCTTCAGGTGAAGAAGGAACAGAAAATAACAAGACATAAGAGGTGTTCCACAGGGATCTGTACATCTTTCATTATCTATGTGAGGGAAATGAAAACGTGTGTTTAGAGATCCATTGAAGAATTGATGGTATTCATCCCACTTCAGAGGAATCGCGTGCTGAGGGGATTTCATCCTATCATAAAATAGTTGGTGTAGAGGACCTTAAAGACATGGGCTCTACTTCTGGCGCTTAATAGAACGCAAACGGTAGCTGTAATAAAATTACTTTACCACTTCTCATTTACCTAAGACT
Source organism: Tadarida brasiliensis (assembly GCA_030848825.1). Classification (NCBI taxonomy): domain Eukaryota; kingdom Metazoa; phylum Chordata; class Mammalia; order Chiroptera; family Molossidae; genus Tadarida; species Tadarida brasiliensis. Next base: position 80,934,453 of record CM061264.1, read on the forward strand.
AGAAGTATTTGAGGAATTTATAGGATAATATAAATTCTGTTTTACAATGACATCAGCATCAATGGTCAGGGGTTTAAATAACGCAAGCAGAATAAAAAACAAGCAAGGACAACGATGTTTATACTGCAAAGTTGGGAAACCTCACTCAGCACACAGTGATCTTGAAGTTTTCTTAACTATAATTCCTCTCTGAGTGTAAAATTAATTCTGAAGACTTTCAATAGCTTTACTCACCGAACTGCACCTTATTATTCACAGAAACCCAAGGGAATGTTTTAGTAATGAAACAATTTCATTGTATGCCAAAAAGGTGGAGGAGACTTCTAATAAAAAAAAAAAAAGTTAAAAAAACTGTTGATAACACACAGGTAAACTTTTTATCAGGGGTTCTAAAATGACATATGAAATCTAAATTGGATTTTCTATTTAAGATGGCAGATTAAGCATAGAATGAAATCTCCTCCTCTCTCACAAAACTGGTAGAAATGATAGAAAAGAGATAAAGAAAATGATTAAATTCATATTTATGCTTGAAAACCAAAATATATATATATATATCTCCATAGATTAGAAACACATACCTCAATATAGAAAACAAACAGGAAGCTGCAGTGGTAACAAGAAGCCAAAGTTTTCAAAAGATGTTGCTGCTATATATACATATATGTTCATATATATGTTCATATATGTATATATGAGTGTGTGTGTGTGTGTGTGTGTATGCACATGTGCTCACGGGAGGTTTTTATAAAATATACCACTAGTTGTTTACACTCTTAGGGTTATTTACAACTTGAACTTAGAAAAACAAATACACAAGCCTGGCCAGTGTGGCTCAGTGGATTGAGCGTCATCCCATGGCCTGAGAGGTCCCGGTTCAATTCGCGGTCAGGGCACATGCTTGGTTGTGGGCTTGATCCCCAGTAGGGGGAGTGCAGGAGGCAGCTGATTGATGTTTCTGGCTCACATCAATTTTTCTATCTCTCTCTCTTCCTCTCTCTCTAAAAAAAAAAAAAAAAAAATCAATAAAAATAAAAAAGAACAACAACACACAAATTACTTGAACTTTTTAAGTTCTCGAGATTCTGGTTAGTTCTGCTACAAGATGGTCTCCTAAGAAGGTCATTATAATCCATAATGGGCCAAGTAGAAGTCATTCTTAGACAATACAAGCACAGAAACAAAACACCAAGCATCTGGAAATCTAATTTGAAGGAGAGAAAATAAGATCTATTTATGGAAGAATTTAACCTTGAAAGAATAGAAATAATGGAGCAATATGAAAATAATTTTTAAATATATATCTTAATATCCAGGGAGATAGTTAAATAAAAATGCAAATAGTTATTTTTTTTAAACAATGTGAAAAATATTACTATTGACCAATGCCTGACACATAATAAGCATTCTATGAACGTTATCCATTATTTTCTTTCACTAAAATATTGGCTTCATGCCTTGGCCGGTTTGGTTCAGCGATTAGAGCGTCAACCCTCGGATCAAAGAGTCTCGGGTTTGATTCCAGTCAAGGGCACATACCTCGGTTGCAGGTTCGATCCCCAGTCCCGGTCAGGGTCATGTGGGTGGCAACCAATCAATGTGTCTCTCTCACAGCGATGTTTCTCTCTCCCTCTCTCTACCCCTCCCTCCCACTCTGTCTGAAAATAAATGGAAAAATATCCTTGGGTGAGGATTTGAAAAAATATATATATATTGGCTTCATGAAAGCAGAGTTCTGTTTGTTTTACTTACTGTTATGTTCTCTCACATCTAGAATTTCTTATACAAGACATGGCAGTGAGTAGGCGAAACACAGTTAATTCTTGTATTATTATTTATTAATTATTGTTTTATTTTTCATAGGAACAACTGTAAACCTACTTTTGCCATACTCTGTACATAATAAAAATTGAGCAACTAATTTTTAGATAAAAGACTAAATTAGTTCATTGCATATGTGAAAAATTAACAGTAGTTCACTAAACAAGAGTAGTGGTTATGAAACAAGCACAGATTGTTATTTAAAAACGAATCAGATATCTTAGATATGAGAGGGATAATGACTGAAATGAAATGAATCAAAAGTTCACAATTAGTGAATCACAGTGGTCATTGCTATGGGTGATTCGCCTTCTCACAGTAACTAGATCCTAGAAACGACTTACTCTTGCAGGTGTTGCTGGTCTTACAAAAGGTGGCAGTGTTCCCAGGGAATACCTCAGAGAAGTACACATGAGTGCAGCCTGGCGTGCAGGGCTAGGGTTTCTGAGGCTGACATCTGAGGTGGGAGAGCTCAGGAGTCCAGTTAGGAATACACAGAAAATTAAGCCAGGGTAGCCAGGAGCTGAGGCCACAGAGTCAAGAAAATATGCTAGAGCATAAGAGACCTACAGCATTGGAAGGCCAGAGAGGAACTGATATAATGAAAATCTATAGTATGTAAGTCTGAGGGAAGACAATCAGAGGTAAAGTGTTCTAAAGTTCATGTATTGTTTAGGATATAGGTAAAGGTACTGTTTGGCTTGAGGTTTTATGTTAAATATGCATAGTAAAGGTTCAGTGCTAACCAATAACAGATTAAAAATAGAATGTACAATTCTAAGTAAGACAAAACGTTGAAGAAAAAGAAAATAAAAGAATTTGAATTCAAATGGTTAAAGAAAAAAATGGGTCAAGTAGAAATTAATAGTAAAAGTTCACTATAACTCAAGATAAACAATTGGATTAAAGTCATCGGTTTAAGAAAAAAAGAGTCCCATTAGATTTAATAAATGTGTAAGTTGTGAAGGACTCACCCCAGTTAAGATCAAGTAATCAACTCACAAACAAAATCACCAAAATCACTGCTATTAGCATCAGTAAGCATAAACAGAAATAATATATTTAGACTCACAAAAACTGCAGATGTTTAATATGTTGGATATATTTCATAGCTGCATGAATAATTTAAAAATAAAATATTTACTATAAAGCTGAATATTCAGTAAAAACTTACTGGTATTAGAAACTGGAAAAAAGTCTTCTAGAAATAAAAAGTATCTTTGTAAAAATAAAAAATTCTGTGGATGAGTTAAACACCAGTTTGGTGAAATAAAGAGAGAACTGGTAAACTGAGAGATATTTCTCCAAAAGTTGTTCAACATACAGAAACAAAAAAAAAGAATAAGGAGATAAGAAAATTAAAAGGTCTGAGCTGGCGGGAGATCACATCCACAACGCAAGGCCAATGTAGAGCAAAATGGCTTTATTGCATACGCCTGGGTGCAGGCGTGCTGAGTCGTTAAAGAGCTCAGCAGTGAAATTTCTTTGTTGTCTGGCTTTTATAGCTACAAACTACAGAAATTTCAAAAAACTACATTCTCTTGGCACCGCTTTTTGGTGCCAGGGCTGATATGAACTGCTACAGAGGCGAGGCAGAAATCTGTTGCAGGGGACGAGGTGAGCTTGTTACAGAGATCAGGGCAGTCATTAATCTCTTTTTTTTTATAGTCTCTCCAAGTTTTCCAAGGCCACCATTAACCCCTTATCTTCATGGTTCCTCAGAGTGTCAGTCCCAGGGTTTTTAAAAAAACTGCTCGGGTGTTTATGTGCAGGAATAACTGGTCAGAATGGAGTTCAATTTTGTTAAAACATTATTAACCTTTTCAAAAATATGAAAGAGAGGACAAGAGGGTCTGAAATACATAATGATAAGGACCAATATAAGTCTACTTGCAGCCCCCATCAATAGTATGAAGGGGATGAAGGAAAGGCAATATTTAATCTTTCAGAAAGAATGAAAAACGTGGATCCACAGATCTAGTGAGCATGACTTTTCCCAAAGAGGATAAATCAAAAGAAATTCCTGCCTGGCCCATGTGGCTCACTGGTTGAGCATCGACTCATGCACCAAGAGGTCACCAGTTTGATTCCCGGTCAGGACACATGCCCAAGTTGTGGGCTAAATCCCCAGTGGGGCGCATGCAGGAGGCGGCCAATTGATGTTCTCTCTCATCAATGTTTCTATCTCTCTCTCCCTCTCCCTTCCTCTCTCTCTAAAATCAATAAAGAAAAAAATTATATTTTTTTAAAAAGAAATTCCCTAAGACCCATCTTAGTAGAACCAGAGAGTATGAAAACAAAGAAAATGTCTTGAACAGCCAGAGAGAAAAGACAAGATCATCTCTTGTATAAGAGAAAAGTAAAGATATTTTTACATTTAGATTTTGTTTTATTAAATATGCATGGTAAAATTTCAATGGTAATCAATAAGAAATTAAAAGTAGAGTGTATAAAGTTGAAGGAGAGAAAAAAATTTAAAGAAAAAAAAAGATCAAAAATACTAAATCCAAAAATGGTAAGAGAAAAGGAAAATGGCACAAATAGAAAGTAATTTTAAAAAGTCCAAATATATCAAGAATCAGGAAAACCAAATGAACTATATTCAGAATTTTTAAAAAAACATCAGTCACACTGGATATAACAAATGTATTAGTTTTTCCATAGCTAAAGAAAATAGCAGCCATGTACTAATCAACCTCCTCAAATTTCCTTCCGAAAATATAATGAAACAATTACACAACCAGGAAAACACTACATAAGGCTGTGCCCTTGCCATTTCTGACAGTCAGCTCGAGCTGCCATAACAAAATACCACGGGCTGGGTTGTTTAAACAGCAGAAATTATTTCTTACAGTTCTGGAGGCTGAAAGTCCCAAATCAAGGTCTGGCAAAGTTTGTTTGGGGGTGAGGGTTGTCTTCCTGGCTTTCAAACAGCTGCTTTGTCTTTCCATGACCTGTGTCCTGAGCATGCAGAGAGAGCTCTCTGGTGTCTCTTTTTCTAAGGACACTCTTCCTACAGCATCAGAACCCCATTGTTATGACCTCATTTAACCTTAATTTACTTCCTTACCCCAAAAAGAACCCCATTTAGGGGTTAGAGCTTCATGTGTGAATTAGGAATTCAGTTCATAATATTCCACCCTGGCCCCCCAAAATTATATCTTTCTGACATGCAAAATACATTCATTCCATCTCACAGCCCCAAAAGTCTTAATGCATTCCAGCATCAAATCTAAAGTCTAAAGTTCAAAGTCTTATCTAAATATCATATAAGTCAGATATGAGTGAAACTCCAGGTATGATTCATCCTGAGACAAAACTCCTCTTCAGCTTCGAATCTGTGAAACCACCCAAGTAACGAACGTGCTTCCAAATACAACTGTGGGACAGGCATAGGATAGAGATTCCCATTTCAAAAGGAGAAATTGGGGAGAAGAAATAAGTCTAGCAAGGCAGATTTCCATTGGACCTTACAGCTCCTGAATACCCTTTTTGGTCTGATGCTCTGCCCTCCAAGGCTCTGTGAGGGCAGCGGCACCCCTGAGGCACTGGGCAATAGCATTCTGGCATCTGGAAAAAAAGAGGCCTAACCCTTTGGAACTGAGGAGGAACTACCCTGATCCCTGGGTGGGAATGGCAGCGCTGTTGGTCTCTGAATCATCTTTGGGTCATTCTTGCCTTTCTTTGAAGGATGACGCATGTTCACAGTGGGATAGCTCTATCGTCTGGTTCTGTAGAATCTAAGAAGTCTGACAACCTTTCATCCTGTTCTATTTTTTCTGTCCCTTTTAGTACCAGCTGGCAGTGTTTCTGTTAGTATAATCTCATCTTTATCCCTGGCTTCTTCTGAGATGGCTCATTAAAGTCACAGTTCACACCCATGGTAATCTCCTTATCAAACGGTTGTTCAGCCACACCCTTAATGGCCTCTTTAAAACAAAATTCCTCATTTTTGGCAATATGGATAAGCTGAAAATTTTCCAAATCTTCAAGTCTTAACAATTCCTTTGATTTATCTTACTCCTCTCACATTCAGCATAAATTGTCAGGAGGACCCAGTCTGCACCTTCAACACTTTGCTTAGAAATCTCAGCTAAATATCCCAGTTTATCACAAGTTCTACTTTCCACAAAACACTAGAACACAATTCTTTGTCGCCTTCCTACCAAGGATTCCTTTTCAGGAAAGGGAAAAGAAAACAACAACAAAATCCTGATGCCCCAGTTCAAAGGCTATCAGGCAGGAAAGAATTCTCTCTAATTCAGGGGAGTCAGCTTTTTTCTTCTCTTTGGCCTTCATCTGATTGGGTAAGGCTCACCCACATTAGAGAGGGCAACCGGCTTTACATAGTCTTTAATCTGCTATTTTTGTTGTTGTTATCCTCACTCAAGGATATTTTCTATTGATTTTTAAGAGAGAGTGGAAGGGAGGAATGGGAGAGAGAGAGAGAGAGAGAGAGAGAGAAACATTGATGTGAGAGAAACACATCAATTGGTTGCTACCACACATGCCCCAACCGGGCTGGGGATCAAACCTGCAACCCAGATATATGATTTTGACTGGCAATTGAACCTGAGACTGGTGCTCTGGCCAATGCTCTAACCACTGAGCAACACTGGTCAGGACTAATCTGCTTTAAATGTTGATCTCATCCAAAATCTCTTACAGGCCCAGCTGGTGTGGCTCAGTGGTTGAGTGTTAACTCATGCACCAAGAGGTCGCCAGTTCGATTCCTGGTCAGGGCACATACCCAGGTTGTGGGTCAAATCCCCAGTGGGGGCATGCAGGAGGTGGCCAGTTGATATTCTCTCTCATTGATATTTCTATTTTGCTCTCTCCCTTCCTCTCTCCCTAAAATCAATAAAAAATAAAAATAAATAAACAAACAAAACAAAAACTCTCACAGACACATCCGGAATAACATTTACCAAATATCCAGGCAATGCAGTGGTGCAGTCAAGTTAACACATAAAATACATAAAATTAACTATCACACTAGTACTTGAAGGCAAAGAATGCTGAAATTGCAAAAAAAAAAAAGTTGAGAGCAAATGAAGAAAATTTACCAAATCCCAGTGTACAATCTCTCTACTTCTTCCCTACTGCCCCCAGCTAAAAGGCTTTGCAGCAAACAAAGGCAGACCAAGGGGGGAAACAGTCTCAAACAGATCACTTCTATGGAAGAAACAGAAAATATTATAAAGAATTATCATCCCAAAAAGCACCAGATCCAGATGGTTTCACAATGATACTCCACCAAATTTTCAAACACCAGATAATCCCAATCAATATTGAAGGAATTATTCAAGAATACTGAAAAGGAAGGAAACTTCCAAAATTCCTTTTCTGAAGTAAATATAATACAAATTATTAAGCCAGACAAAGACTGTTCAAAGAATAATATCACTAGTAAATATATTTAAAATATTAACACAGAATCCAACACCACTTTAAGAAAGTAATAAGCAATGACCAAGTAGGTTATATTCTTGGAATATAAGTTGATTCAATACTATAAACTATATTATCCTCCATCATATTAATAAATATAAAGGGGAAAATATGGTTATCACCATATATGCTGACAAAAATATTTGACCAAATTTAATGCCCATTCATTATTAAAACACTCAAGAAAATAGGAATTGAGAGATACTTTTATAACATAACATCTCTCTCTATGTAGAGATAGAGAAAGAGATAAAGATAGAAATAGAAATACTTAAGTCCTAAAGTCAGAATCTTATTTAATAGGAAAACTCTAGATCAGAAATAAGGCCATGACTCTCACTAGCTCCACTACTATTCAACATACTAGACTATTAACCAACATGATTAGAGAAGAGAAAGCAATTCGTGGCATATGAATGAGTAAAGAAGGACGGTCTCTATTTGCAGATGATATTATACCTGTAAACTCCAGGAGAATCAATGATAAAACTAACTTAAACTGTAAAAGAATTCAGTAACATGTCAGAGTATAAAATTAATAGCCTTCATGTACATACACAATAAATATTTAGAAGACAATTGCAACAAGAAAATTAAATACTTAGGATTAAATTGAACAAAAAATATGCAAAACCTGTATGAAGACAGTTTTAAATCTTTTCTTGAAGACACGGGGTTTGAAAAAAATGGATAGAGAGCCCCTTTCTTGGGTATGATCACTCAACATTGTGGAGTTGTCAGTTCTCCCTAAATTAATTTGTAAATTCAATGCAATCTTGATAAATATACCAAAGAGAGATTTCAAGTATTTAGACAACAAATTGATACTAAAGCTCACGTGGAATAACAAGACTGCAAGAATAGACAGGAAAACAATAAAAAAGAAAAAAAGAGAAAGGACTAATACTGCCAAATATTAAAGTATACTATAAAAACTCTACAGTAATTAAAACAGTGTGGTACTGGCACATAAATAGGCAAATAAATTAGTAGACTAGAATAGAAATCCAGAAATGAACCCAAATATACATAGAAATTCAGTATATGGTAAAGGAGTCATTTCAATTAACTTTAAGTTTTTAAAAATAAAACAACCTGAATGCCATTGACCTGAGAATAGATAAATAAATAGTAGTAAACACATACAATAAAGTATTATACATCAATAAACTGAATGATCTACAGGTCCATCAACAATCTGGATAAATCCCAGAATCTTACCAATGAAGGAAAAGAAAATCCCAGAAGATTATATATATATATGTGTGTTTTAATAAACTACAAAAATAAGTAGACTAAACCATTTATTTTAGGCATATATCTTGTGTATGCTCAAACTTTTAAAAAAGCAAATGAAAAATAAACACAAAACTTAGGACAGCTGGATTAGAGAAACAGACAAGGTAAGAAAGGAACATATAGACATATAAGTTCATGTATACATTTTTTTTTTATTATTGACAGAGGTTTGGAGAGAGAAGGGAGAGGGAGAGAGAAATAGAAACATCGACGAGAGAGAACATCGATTGGCCACCTCCTGCCTGCCCCACACTGGGGATCGGGCCCACAACCTGGGCATGTGCCCTGACCGGGAATCGAACTGGCAACCTCTTGGTGCATGGGTCGACGCTCAACCACTGAGCCACTCTGGCCAAGCCATGTATATGTCTTAGTTCTTGACTTTGGTAGCATATTCACTGGTGTACACTGTATTATAAGAATAAATAAATACTAAATAAATTAAATAAGAAATGATACTAGCTAGAACAATGATCACTTGGAAGATTAGACTGAATAATTATTTTAAATGTAGCACAAATAAGATGAAAAGCTAATAGAAAATGTAAAACATTTGGAGTAGACACCCAATATTTGATATTTCTTTAATGATATTTCCAGAAGCAAACAATAGAAAGAATGAAAGAGAGGCAATATTAGAAAAAACAATGGTCAATTATTTCCTAGAAGTGGGAGGAAAAAAACGTGAGTCTTTAGGTTGACTAAGTGCTCCCTAAGTGCCAAGAAGGGACATTCACATTAAACCTCACTCAAAATACCAGAAGCACAAACATCATAAAAGGAAAATTTTTTAAATCTACCAGAGAGAAAAGAAAGATCAGCTTCAGAAATAAGAATCAGAATGACATCAGATTCCTTATCAGTATCACCAAAATGCAAGAAAGCAGTGAAAAATGTTTCTAAATCCTAAGAGAAAATAACTTTGAAACTGGAATTTAATATGCAATAAGACTTCAAAAGTAAACGTAAATTATCCAAGAGCAAAAATAAAATAAAGGTATTTTAATATGTTTTTAAGTACTCAGAAATTTTACTACCTTAGATTCTCACAGAAGTAAACTTCTAAAGGATTTATATTTCAATTAGTTAATAGAAACAAGAGAGATTAAATAAATTAATGTTTCTACAAGATAAGCTAGCAAAGGAATAACAAAATAAACCCAAATAAAGCAGTGGGAGGAAATAAAGATAAAGCCCCAAAATGATGATAACCACACACACACACAAAAAGAATTGACTAAACAAAACAAACTGGTGCCTCATTTAAAACATAAATAAAACATTTTTTTGTGAGTATATTAAAGAAACAACATGAAATAATAACAAAGTTCAAAATAAAACACAAGTAAATAAACGTAGCTACAAATACATTTTTAGTTTTTTTATTTATAACAGAACAATTAAAAATTACCAATAAACTTGGGAACGTGTATGAAACGGATAAATTTCTAGAAAAGTATAAATTACCAAAGAGAAGCAGAACACCTAAATAGACTAATTAGCACAGAATAAATTGAAAAAAAATTTCCAAGGTTCTACTGTCCCGGTGTTACTGGTATCATACCTAACAAGGTTTTATCTACCTAAATACACTTGCACTGTACTAATATCTAGTGGTAAGAGTGTTGACACTAAAATGAACGAAAAATAGGAATTTAAGCAGCTCCCAAAATTCTTGCTTATAGACAATACCTGCTTGTTCTTGCAAATATGGCAGCCTTTACTAAATTTGTAAAGTTTTGTTTGTTTTTTTAAATGAAAAACTGTAACAGTGGATGTGATTAAAGATAATTCCTTCACTTTCAGGGGCATTCTTTTTTTTTTTAGAGAGAGAGAGGAAGGGAGAGAGAGATAGAAACATCAATGTGAGAAAGAAGCATCGATCCGGGATTCGAACCGGGACCTCACAGTCCATGGGATGACGCTCAAGCCACTGAGCTACACCGGCCGGGCTCCAGGGGCATTCTTAGTTAATCAAATTAAATGTATGATTTCCTTTGCCTTGGCATTGTTTATTATTTCTCAGGGACCTCACTTTTTAGATTTCCATATGTAATAACAAATGCCTATGCTGTACTTGATGAGGAAACTGTAAGAGTAAATTTACAGAAAGCTATAGAAAAGCCTCTTTATTTCAGCATTCCAGGTATCTAATGAAAGAGAGAGTGAGGATGAGACAGAGAGAGGTAAAAGTAACTACATTTAGTGCATAATAAACTATTAATTCTGATAATCACTGTAGTAGGCAGAACAAAGGCCTCCCTGAGGTCCACACCCTCCCTAATCCCTGAAGCACCAAATGTGTTATCTTAGCAAAAAGGACTTGCAGACGTCTTTATGGTTAAGAACCTTAAGACAGAGAGAGGGGCCTGAATTATCTAGGGGTCCCATCTAATCATATGAGTGCTTAAAAGCAGAGAACTTTCCCTGGCTAGAGGCGGAGAGACACTAGAAAGGAAGGTCAGAGATATTCCAGGTGTGAAAAGGATTTGACCCCATTGCTGGCTCTGAGATGCAGGGGCCACATACAAGGGCTGCAGAGAGGTTCCTGGGAGCCAAGGGCTGCCCCTAGCTGACCACCAGCAAGAACCTTCAAGTACCAAGCACGGAAGCAGTCCTACGACCACAAGGAACTGAATTCTGACAGCAACCTGAATGAGCTTGGAATGCAGCCTGCCATCCCCTTTATTTCAGTCTTGTGAGACCCTAAGTAGAGAAATCAGCTGAGCCCCGCTGTCTCCAGACATCTGACACAAAACATGAGGTAACAAGCACACAGACATCAAAAAATGGGTGATGTTTTACGTCACCGACTTTGTGGTAATTTGTACAGCAATAGAAAACAAACACAACCACCAACTAAGATAACAAATGATACAATGACCTTACCCGACACACACAAAAGAGTGACTCAAACCTTCCAAAGGCTGCCTCCTTGACATAGAGTAGGCATTCCCCAGCATTGAACTCATCAGTAGGAAGGACTTTCCATCATGTCAGCCATGTCTTCACTGCTATGTTTCAGCAAGTTATGATGAAATGAAACCTTGTTTTGTTCTACTGGCATTTCACCATATGGTAATGAATCTATGTTTGCTGTTATGTGCCAGATGGCAATGGAACACCAACTGCTTACAGTGTCATCTAAAACATCGAGGCAAGCGAAAATTAAGGAATCCCTGATGTTAAAATTGGAGACAAGAAGTTCTACGACCATATTAAAGCCGGTGATTTTTTTTTTTTTTATTTGAACTGACTGTGAGCCTGCTTTAGGATTTTGTCCAATTGTGAGTCTGTGTCCTAAATTATACCACCCTTACACAGTACTGGAATCATCTTCATTATCTATGATACTTCTACCAGCCAGTAAAAGCAATTTAAAACAGTGAGGCACTCAGCTATTGGTCATTAGAAATGCCCAATTATATTACGTAGCTTCCTTGGGAAGTTTTGATGGCATAAAATCTCCCTAACCCACATCCACAAGTTGATAAAAAGGTACATATTTCACCACATGACATTTTCTATTGGTTTATATCTGATGCCAGGTGTACAGTTGGGAAGGCAGAGAAACTTCCTAAGAAATTCAAGCTTTTCACCTATCAGCAATATGAATTATTGGCCAGAAATATGATTTTTATAAGTTATAAATTATTACAGATTTTTGTCATCACAATGTCCTGGTGACATCATATGCAAGCCATCTAGGAATATTTTTGAACTGGATGCTGTGTCTGGAATTTTAGGGCCAGGCTATGAGGATGATATAAACAAATTCGTTCCTGAGGTGACTTATTAGAAGAGGCCAAGAATCAATATGATGCTCAATAATTAAGAACAGGAGTCAATCCTTCTGAATTGACTTTCAAGCCTTGACAGTTTTAATCAATAAAGAGCTAGAGGTTTATGAGAAAATCCAACACCTACTCAGAGAACTATGCATAATTCCTTTGCTACTGGGAAACTGGATTTCTGCCTCAGTACCAGCGGGTTCTAAGACTCAATTTGGTCCAGAACACAAAAGGTCTAGTCTAAGATTCCTCCTAATTATTTGCTAATTCTGAGTTAACCTCTCAAGGAAATCAACTGCAGAGCCATTCTTCTTGAAGTAAAGAACTATAAGAAAAGTTTCTATTGAATTATCTGGCATTATTATTAGGAGGAGGAGGAGGAGGAGGAGTGGTATATTTTTATCCTCACCTGAGGATATTTTTCCATTGATTTTCAGATACAGTGGAGGGGAGGGAGAGAGAGAGAAACATTGATGTGAGAGACACATCGATTAGCTGCCTCCCACACAACCTTGGCCAGGGCTGGGAATCAAAATGCAACTGAGGCACGTGCCCTTGACCAGAATCAAACCCTCAATTCTTTGGTCTGCAGGCCGATGCTCTAACCTCTGAGCCAAACCAGTCAGGGCATGGCATTATTATTATTATTTTCAGCAATACCTGTTAAAGACTAAGGACCCAATGTAAAGGCAACACATACATTTAGCTCATTTCATTTATTATTGATTGATTGATTAATTGATTGATTGATTTTTAGAAGGAGAGAGAAACATCGATTTGTTGTTCCACTTATTTATACATTCATTGGTTGCTTCTTGTATGTGCCCTACTTGGACATCAAACCTATAACCTTGACATATAGGGACAATGCTCTAACCAACTGAGCTAGCCAGCCAGGGCTTTCGTTCATTTTAAGTTAGAACATGGAGTCACTTGGGATTTCTGTACTCACAAGTACAGCACAGATACAACCTAATAACAAAGCACCAACTAACTGGTTACTACTTGCTGTTACTCCTGGGGAAAGGGTTGCATGTGTCTTAAGAAATGCCGCTGGTCAGAGTTTGTGCTTTTATTTCTTTTGAGTTCCTGCAGTGAGCTGATTGGCCAAGGGCACTTTTGCTGTTAGAAAATGATGAGTTGTTAAAGAACTCTTCTTTTATCACTGTTCCTCAGCAGATTTGGAGAGGTACCTCTTGTGGGTGATTGAACCTGATACTCTATTCATTCTTTTTTTTTTTAATTTTTTTCTTTATTGATTTTTAGAGGGAGAGGAAGGTAGAGGGAGAGCGATAGAAACATCGATGAGAGAGAACATCGGATTGGCCACCTCCTGCATGCCCCCCATTGGGGATTGGGCCCACAACCTGGGCATGTGCCCTGACTGAGAATTGAACCAGTGACCTCTTGGTGCATGGGTCAATGCTCAACCACTGAGCCACAGCGGCCTGGCTCTATTCATTCTTTAGAAATATTTTTGAATGCTCATCATACACAAGATGATGTAAGAAAAAGAAAAAACTACAGAAGAAAGTTTCTGTTTAGAAATAGAAGGATCTTGCAGCTCATAAAGCAATTCTGCATATTCCTTTATAAGAAACAGAATATTTACAGAAATGTCATGTCACTATTTTTTAAATAAGTTTACATAAATGCTTCCTCACATTTTTTTATATTTCATATTTTAAAAAATTATACTACCCATCATCATTTCCACACACTTCCAAAGTATGCAACAATTTCAGGTTTTATAATTATTTTTTCATAACATACATTTCAAGTAGGCTTATAGCAGAGAAGGAAACATATTATTTAATCAGAATAGTCTCAATCATACTATAAGATAAATACGTTCCACGGAAATGTCCTATAGAATTTCCCTGTCCAATGTTGTAGCTACTAGGGATTTGTGGCTATTTAAATTTGAATTCTTTGAAATTAAAAATTCAGTTTCTCAAAGAAATAAATCAAGTTTCTCAGTTGTACTAACCACATTTCTAGTGCTCAAGAGCCACATGCGGCCAGTGGCTACCATACTGGACAGTACAAAGCATCTTCTTCATCATAGAAGGTTCTGTTGGATAGTACACTTAGAGTCGTCATTGTAATTACCTTTATCCACAAAGGACGATATTTTCTTGACCTAGTATCTTAGCCTTTTTGTACAATTGTAGACTGTAAAAGGTGTCTGAGAACATATATGCCAACACCTTATTAACTGAAGGAACTAATGCTCAGAAAGTTTTAGGTGACAGAAAACTTTCATTCTTGGGCACGGTCTTAGCATGATCGACCAGCAGGTGCTGTGGTCCAGGGGGGATCAATGGACATCAGCCCAGTCCCCGGATGGGCTGCTGAGGATACTTACTCCATCACCATGGTTTCCTGTGCAGGAACTGGGAGACCCGTTGGTGTTTTAGCTGGAGGCGTGGCTGGCTGACTCGGTCTTCACCCTAGACCAAGCCAGAATTCCATAAATAAAATGGATGAACCAGGTCCTACTAACGGTGGACATAGTAAACTCTGAGAACTTAGTTGAAATCACCTTCTTCGGACAGCCCCGTGTACAAAATCAGCTGAGTGCTCCCGAGCCTGGCGTCAAGGCACCGGAACATCGTGCCCAAGAGGAAACAATTTGAGTTCTTGAGGCCAGGCTTCAGGTGCCCAGACTCCCCAGCCTCCTTTTGCAGAAGTATTATCAGGGTCATTAAGACAACAGACCTGCTTCTGCTAGTAAAGTTCAAAAGAAGCCATTATCCTTAAATCTCAGCACTCTTTCTTCCTTTGTCTTGATGGATAGCGGTCTGATTATTTTGATGCAAATGTGAGTGCTATTCTAGTAAAGAAATGATTTTCCTTTTTGTCTGATGACGTA
The DNA here is from genome assembly GCA_030848825.1 of Tadarida brasiliensis. Taxonomy (NCBI): domain Eukaryota; kingdom Metazoa; phylum Chordata; class Mammalia; order Chiroptera; family Molossidae; genus Tadarida; species Tadarida brasiliensis. The sequence continues at coordinate 80,949,690 of CM061264.1, forward strand.
AAGATCTCTGCTCACTTAAAATTTAGCAAATTTACAAAAGGAAAAAAAATCACTCTTTAGGTCTTTCTCTAGCTTCTGAAGTCCATCTTGCACTGAAATCTTTAGCCTTCTGGTCCTTGACAGGACTGTGGTGGCTGATAGAAATCTAGGGCTTTCACAGGTGGGGAACAGACAGCCCGTGGGTGTGGGAGCATAAAGCCCTCAAAATCAATACCAGCTAACATCACAGGCCTCGCCAAAGAGAAGCAGTTCCAGCCATCACATTAGGGGTGAGTTCATTAAATGTTTGACCAAATATAGCAGGCTAATTTTTAAGTTGATAATTTCGTATGGCTCGCAAATGATGTTACAAATATCCAAATGGCCCTTGGCAGAAAAAAGGTTCCCCACCCCTGATAGATGATCAGAATTTCTCTACTATGGCATTGCTGGTTGATTTGTAGTAGCTGCTTGATTCAGGCTTGTGAACTAAGAGAAAAAAAGTGGTTTGATGTATTAACGATGACGTGCAGGTCAAGAGTTGATGTACTACTTTTCAAGCATTTTCTTTTTCCCTTTTTCTTTACTTTCTTTCTTTATTTCTTTTTATTTATTTATTTATTTAGGTAACATTGATTAAAAACAGTATATAAGTTTCAGATGTACATCACAGTAATCTAATATCTGTATATAACAGTGATATCCAACCGGTGTGCCACAAGAATGTTTAAAACATGCAATACTTGACTATTAAGTCCGGGGCATTGACCTCTTTCCTCTTAGATTGTCAAATAAAAGAATGACAAGAGCCCTGGCTGGTTTGGCTCAGCAGACCAGAGAGGCCTGGGTTCGGTTCCCACTAAGGGCACGCACCTCGGTTGCAGTTTGTCCCGAGCCCCATTTGGGGTTGTGTGGGTGGCAACTAGTCGATGTGTCTCTCTCACGTCGATGTTTCTCTCTCTCTCTTCCTCCCTCTCTCCCTCCTGCTCTATCTGAAGATAAATGCAAAAAAAAAAAAAGTCCTCAGATGAGGATAAAAAAAAAAAAGAATGACAACAGCCAACACAACAATAGTCATCTGGTGTTAATAAATCAAAATTATTATACCTACTGTTTTTGTCAGATTGGCAAAAATATATTTTTTGGTGTGTCACAGTATTTTAGTAAATAGTTTATGTGTGCCTTGAGATGAAAAAGGTGGAAATAGCTGGTGTACACTATAGTGTACTCACCACCAGAAGTCTAGTTTCTATTTGTCACCATACAATTGTCCCCCTTTAACTCATTCCACCCTCCCTCGCCCCCTACCCCTCTGGTAATCATTACCAAGCTTTTTCTATCACTACCAGCATTAGCTAGCAACAAAGAAGCACACACTCAGGGGTAAGAGGCACACGCAGAAGTAAAACAATTTTGAACGAGGCAGTGGTATATTTTATATCCCTTGGACTACTTAAAAATCGTTCCTCCGCTTTGGCTCAGTAACTTTAGAAGGATATAGATAAAACTCTGATGATAAAAGGAAAAACTTTAAATTACTCTCTTACACATTCCCCAAGCCCTGAATAAGCTAGTCTACCTGCTCTCCATCTTTCATAAGAGATATGAGTCCTGTCTGGACTAAGAAAAACCTCTTTGGAATGGGTCTGAGAGAGAAACTATAAAACAACCTCCTAAGAGAGTCTTTTATGGAGAAAATAAAATGTCACCTCTTGCAGTAGCTTAAAAATATATTTTCCTGGAAATCAGGAGACATATGGAAGGACTTCAGGCCACATGATTCTGCAGTAGCCTCTGGAGAGATTTAAGAAATACAATTTCTCATTCTAGACTCCTCCCTGTCCATTGCATAAATTCCTAGTGCACTCTGTTCCTAGAGAATGAATGCATTATTTTGCTCATAGGAAATGCAGTCTGAGATCTGCTTTACCTCCAATTTCCTATTTGAGTAATTTTTATAAAGCAGACTTTGAAGCTTATCCATCTAAATCTCATTGTTAAAAGCTCTGGTTCAGCCACTGTGAAGTTACAGGGAGCTTGAGTCCAGTTTGAGAGCTGTCTGGGAGTCACGCTTCATTTTCACTTTTCTATATAATTTTGGCCACTTTACTATTGGCCATATTTCCACAGAAAAGAAAAAAATGTAAATCTCTTTATTTGTCTTTGTTAGCAATGCTCATGGAATATATTGGTTAAAACAGAAGCCCCTCTGATGAACTGTGTTTTTACAATTATCTACGTGAAGTTGTTTTCTATTTTCTGGGATAACAAAGAATTTGTAGCATGAAAACAGAAGTCATTTTGGGGGGTGGTTTATTTTTCACATTTTCAAGCTCTTATTTCTAAAATTTAAAATTAACACACAAAAAGTTAAAACTCCCCATGCCCGAAGAACAGATAGCATAGTGTACACCAGCACAAGTCTCATGAACATGTTAGTGCTCGAAACTGCGGTTATTCATAGTGTTTATATACAGAGAAATATATTCTACTAATCGCAATGGAACAAAACTTGATCCAGTGTGGCTTTTATTTGGTAACATGTCCATAGTTAAATGTTCCTATAACCACATTCGATACATATATATTTCACGATCTTTGTATTTAAACAAAAATACTTGAAAATAGCTACTGAAAGTATAAAACATAGGCTTTAAGCATAGTACACATCATTTTCACTTAGGGCTAATAAATGCAATACTGAGGCAGAAGAAAGTGGCAACTATAATTTCAACTGGAAAACCAGCAGAAGTTGTTTTTTTAAAGCAGATATTTTAAAGAAGACATTCTTCCCAAAACTCAATACACAATAGAAAAGTTGCTTCCTTTATTATGATCAAGTGGACCACCTTTATATAGAAGAAAGACTACAAATTTAAATAAATAAATAAAGCCCAGCTGGTGTGGCTCAGTGGTTGAGCATCAAACCATGCACCAAGAGGTCACCGGTTTGATTCCTGGTCAGGGCACATGCCCAGGTTGTGGGCCTGATCCCCAGTGGGGGGCATGCAGGAGGTGGCCAATTGTTGTTTTCTCTCACTGATGTTTCAATATCTCTCTCTCCTTCTCCCTTCCTCTTTCTCTAAAATCAATAAAAGAAAAAAATTTTTAAATAATAATAAATAAATAAGAATCTCTAAGGAAAAGAATTAAATTTGATTTTTATCGAAATGCTTACATTTGTATGATTTTTTTTTTTTTTTGCTCTAATTTGTAACCTGGCTCCACAATTCACATTGGCATCAACCTGGAAATCTTACTTCAATTAATTTCTTAAGACAATTCACCCATTCAGTGACAAGAATATCTTTGATGACTTAAGACAAACTATCAAGTATGAATCCATGGAAAGTGGCTGCTGGATAAGGGACCTCCCTGTGCATCTTAAACATATACGTGCACACGTTCTGAAACAAGAGCGGGAGTGACACAAAGGAATGCTCAGCCCTTGGGGCAGCCGGGCATGTGGGCACGCACAAAATGAGTATCTGATGACTTAAAGGAAAATGGTGACATCTGTAATCATGTAAACAAGAAAAGTAAAGTTAAAAAATAAAGTAAGCTAAATGTTTCAAAATGAGAAAAATAAAATATCATGAGAAAAAATTCAAACTATAAAAGTTGAAGAAAATGTAAAACTTTAAAAAAAAATAATTTTGGAGTAGAAAAATAACCAAAGTATCCACCAAATAACAGTGGTGAAAAATAAGTTGTATATCCATTCTATGCAATTTTGTGCAGCTTCTAAAAAGAATGTCATAGTTATAGTCTTATGTGAGAAAACGTCAAATACATAACAAATACAAAAATGGTCCCATAGAAATATATATTATGTATAAAGTTTATATATAACTGGAGAATTCTCTTTTTTAAAGTATGCAAAATTGCCCTGGCTAGTTTGGCTCAGCGGTTGGAGCGTCAGCCTGCGGACCAGAGAGTCCCGGGTTCGGTTCCCGCTAGGGGCACGTACCAAAAAAAAAAAAAAAAAAGTATGCAAAATTAATGTGTATTCATTTCTTCTCTGGGAAGCAGATTCAATTAGTTTTTTATTTTGTTTTGTGCTTTTAGTTTTATTTTTCAATTACCATTTACATTCAATAATATTTTGTATTCGTTTCAGGTGTACAAGATAGTGGTTAGAAAATCCTATACTTTATACAGTGGTCCCTTGTTATTTCAAATACCCACCTGGCACCATATATAGTTATTACAATATTATTGACTGTATTTCCTCTACTGTACTTTACATCCGGTGACTATGTTGTAACTACCAATTTGTACTTCTTAATCCCTTTACCTTTTTCACTCAGCCCTCTAACCCTACTCCCCTCTGGTAATCATCAGTCTGATCTCTGTATCTATGAGTCTGTTTCTATTTTGTTTGTTCATTTATTTTGCTCTCTAGATTCCTCTATAAGTGAAATCAGATGGTATTTGTCTTTCTCCATATGACTTATTTCACTGAGCATAATACCCTCTAGGTCCATCCATGCTGCCGCAAATGGAAGATTTCATTCTTTTTATGGCTGAGTAATATTCTATTATATATATGTTCCACCTCTATTTATCCACTGGTCTACTGATGGGCATTTGGGTTGCTTCCACAGCTTGGCTACTGGAAATAACACTGCAATAAACATAGGGATGCATATATTCTTTTGAATTATTTTTTGTGGTTTCTTTGAATATATACTCAGATGTGGAATTGTATGGTCATAAGGCAGTTCCATTTTTAATTTTCTGAGGAATTCCAAACTGTTTTCCATAGTGGCTAAACCAGTCTTCATTCCCACCAACAATGAATGAAAGTTCTTTTTTATTGATTGATTCTGAAATGTGTGAGGTGATTATCTCTCATTATGGTTTCAATTTGTATTACTCTGATGATCAGTGACATTGAGCATCTTTTCATATGTCTATTGGCTATCTGTGTGGCCTACTTGGAGAACTGTGTATGCAGGTCTTCTGCTCATTTTTTAAATTGGGGTGTTTGGTCTTTTGGTATTGAGTTATATGAGTTCTTTATAAATTTTGGATATTAACCCCTTATTGGATATATCATTGTCAAATATCTTCTTCCATTCATAAACTGGAGATTTATTATGTAAAGAATTTTTTAACATGACATATGAATGTTCTAATTAATAACCATTTTGCCCCCCAAAAATGTTAAAAGGAAAAGAGAAACTATAAATGAATTAACCTGAAAATGCAAGTAAAATGTCCAGTCCTTAACATTTATCAAGAGTTTATTATGTGACAAATATTATGCTAAACTCTTTATACATATTAATTTATTTAATCCTTATAGATCAGTGAGTAAGGTATAATTAATAACCACATTTCATATATGAGAAAACCAAAATTCATAGTGGTTTGCTAATTTGTCTAGTTACACAGCAAATAATGCCAAAGTGTATGCCAGATCTGTCTATACCCAATTCTCTCTCTTGTAAATAGGTAAAAATTACTTTACATTAACATATCAAGGCACCAACTTATCAGGGTTGGTCTCTGCTCACTCAATGATGGTGTCATACACACACACACACACACACACACATGTGGCTATATATATATATATATATATATATATATATATAGTTATTTCCAAAGTGCTTGACAGTAAACATTTAATTCAAGTAAACCAATGTATATTGAATGTGTACTTTGTAATTGGCACTATGCTAGGTAAGTAAATAAAGATGAATAAGAGGCTGTCCAGGTTGTCAAGTAACTCAGCCCACTAGAGGAGGAAGACAAACAAATATTACAATACACCAGGCTAAATACTATATGGCCAAGATTCAAAGTGCTTTGGCAGATAGATGGCGGCCTATTATTTGGGGAATACATGCCATTTAAAAGCCTGTTTACAAGATTAATTTATTGAATATGCCCTTTACTACCTATTAGTTGGAAGAGAATTTTGACGTAAATTTTCATAAATTCCCAAATAGTGAAGTTTTAAAGTGTTATTGATACTGACATAATTAAGGGTATTTCATAAACAACCTAAGATACAGTCTAGCTGTTCTAGAAGGAAATATGACTAAGTCATGTAATAGATAGTTCTTTTTCGAGAAAGAAAACTAAAGGAGAATGGGGTAAGAATCTTCTTTTGGGGTAAGAACATAGTTATATGTTCCTGAAATTCTTAAGTGGTTGAATAAATATTTAATTTGCTTCTGCCTTGTTAAAATCTGTGTTAATATTTTGCATGTTTAAATATAACTTATAGCATATTAAAATATTTTATTAATGATGTTAGCAATATTTAAGGTTAGAATTCGTTCTCATACCTAATATTTTCAAAATAATAAATATCTACTGATGAAGTAATAGCACTCAAAAGATAATGGCTTCCTAAAGAATTTTTAATTAATTTTTTATTATCATCTTATTCCAAATAAATTGGTAATCGCTCTCAAAAATTGGTTTCACCTTAAGGAATTTTTCATTAAAATTTTTGTTATCTACTTAAGATAGCCTTTATACAGTGCTATATAAACCTTCTGCCATACTACCAAGAGACAAAAGGCAAGATAATAAGTGAATCCTATTTTGTAGTACTCCAGATGGTCTTTTTTTGTAGGCGAACTACAGGACTACCCTTCCCTGAATCTCTGTCCCCATCCATTATGTCTTAATACAGTGCTGCCATAAGCCGAAGTCAAGCAACCTGAAAGGAGAAGGGGGTATTGGCAGTGGAAATTAATATATTACTTAAGAAATCCGCCTGGAGATGAGATAAACCTCTTGATCAATGTACCCTTGTATTGCACCTTGATTAATACATCTTTTAACTCCATAAAATAAGGGGTTTCACAACCATTCTTTTACTGCAATTTGTGTTTTGAATTTGAGCCAGAAATTATCAGATAATTACTAAAACTACAAAAATTAGAAATAAACTTTTCATTTTATCTGTAATATGGGAAAGTTAAATTTGATAGTTTTTTTAATCCTCACCCGAGGATATGTTTATTGATTTTAGAGAGAGAGAGAGAAAGAGAGAAACATAGATGTGAGAGAAACATCTATTGGTTGCCTCCAGTATGCGTTCCGACCAGGGATTTAAGCCACACCTAGGTATGTGTCCTGACCAGGAATTGAACTCACAACTTTTTTGGTGTACGAGACAACACTCCAACTAATTGAACCATCCAGCCAGGGCTGAACTGGATCAGTTTTAAGGACTAGCTCTTAAATTGGTGAGGTCCTGATGTTTCAAGAATTAGGCAAAATATTTGTCTAACATATGTATTGTGAGTGTTTCTCTTCCTTATACAGGAAGTACATAATTCTAGGCATTGTAACTTCTATCTTTGTAAAAGATTTAGATAAATGAGCTGTTAACATAGTAGAAGATTTAGAAGAAGATCATTAGGCTGATTCCTAAGACTTTCGGAGACCCTAATAAAATACTGGAAAATGAATTAAACAAAATAATAAAGGCATGATAAACAACCTAGTGTTTGTGAATCCTCACCCGCAAGCCGCAACCTAAGATTTATTGTTTGAGAAAAACCAAGACAGGCCCTCTTCCCACTCTTTCCTCTATGAATAGAAAGATATATCTGCATAGACATATTCACATACCTCAAATACGTACAGTGCCAAAAAGATGGGAAATAAGTGAAACAAGCTGTCAAGAAAAGTTACCTCTGAACGGTAGAACTGGAGACAATTGCTATTTTCTTCTCTGTTCTTTTTGTGTATGCCTTAAATTTCCTGTTATTTATAATCAGCAAAAGTTATTTTAACACCATTAATTTGTTTCTATTAATAGGCCCCTGTATGTGGTCTGCTTGACATTTTTAAGCAAGAAATAATATTGAGTAATTTTAGCATGCAAGAACATCTATGGCCCAAGTGCCTGTGAGTAAGAAATATGAGACGTTTGACCTAAATATAGAACAGCTGAATTCACGTGCAACAGATGAGGCACCTAGAACAAAAAGAAAAACGTGCATGCTGGTCAAAACTGCTGGTTGGTGGGCACAGTTTACATTTCATAGTTTATAGCAAAAGACTGTGTTTTGTCAACTTTGTAAGACCTATTCATCAAGTGATGTGATGAACAAAGTGATAAAAACGATAAATTATCCATTGAGAATTTATGGGATAATTAGAAGGAATTGAAGCAGAATGTGGTCATTTATTTTATTTTAATATATTCAGACAACATTGCAGTTATTTGTTGAAGAAATTGACTAAATGTCTTTGTCAAACGAAGATATTTTTCAGGTTCGGTGTTCTCAGAAGCCCAATTTCTTGGATCTCTATTGGCTTTAAAAAACTTATTGATGTGTCCTGATGTGCCCAGTGTGGCTCAGTTGATTGAGCATCGTCCCGTGCACTGAGAGGTTGCTGGTTTGATTCCCCATCAGGACACATGCCCCAGTTCGGTTGTGGGCTCCATCCCCAGTAGGGGGCATGCAGGAGGCAGCCGATGAATGTATCTCTCTCTCTCTCTCTCTCTGTCTCTGTCTCTCTCTCTCTCTCTTTCTTTCTCTTTCTCTCTCTCTCCATCTCCCATCCTCTCTAAAATCAATAAAAAAAAATTTTTTTAGAAACTTATTGATGTGTTAAGGCATCTGAACAAAACAAAATTGAAACTATTGAAAACATAAAGACACATGATTGGGTTTCACAAAATGTAAACATGTTCAAACTCAACATGGACACCTGATTGAGCTGGTGTCCACTTCTTCCTCCTTTCATTGCTATATCGAGATAAACAGGATCATGTCTTAGGAAAACTGCAGAGCCGTGTTATGGAAATTAATTTGCAATTTCAGAAGAGGTTTACAGGAGAAAGAGAAAAAAAGTAACTGCTCCTTCAATCTTCTACAACTTCTGAGTGCCTGATTGAGGAAACAGAAACGGAAAGATGGAGAAGGAGACTCCAGGAAGCCAAATGAAGTCCTGTTGTCTGGAGAATGTCATGGATCCCAAACCAACCGATTGCAGGCACATTCTCAGACAATACCTGTCTTCTCTTGGATCATTATGAATGACAAAGAGTCAACTTTCTGTTGTGATGTGTGTCTTTCTGTTCTGTTGTGACAGGTTTTTGAAACTTACTTTCTTATCATTGAAGATCTTATCTGGAAGTATCAGAAGGAGGAAATATCCATGCCACTGGGTTATTTAGAGGGAATTTTGAACATGTATTGACTTCAACTAAGTCTGCATTCAAATATTTCTTGTTTCTTCTTCTCTCTTTTGGGGTAGGTTAATATTTTTCCCCCCAAAGCAACCATTTATGAAAATCTAGTATGTTAGATGCTTTACGAGTGTTTTGATCACATCAATCCTCCTGAGGTAGCAATTGTCCATTTTTCAGATGAAATGTCTGAAATACAAGAGAGGAAAGTAATATGTCTAAAGTCTTACAGATTGCAGGTGGGAGACATGAAATATAAATCTGCATTTTTGGCTGTAAAGCTCTTACTTTTCACATAGACCATACCTCCTTCTCAGAGAAGTTCAAATTTCACCTTTCTGTTCTTTAACACATGACAGCTTCTTATTACACTGGAATAGCATCAGGATCTGCATCTACCTACACATCATGTTAGTGATGGATCCATTGTTTCCAGTTTATGAAGAACTCTTTATGAAGAATGGATACACAATGTTGTTGAATGCTTTTTTTCTTTGTATGGGGAATGCTTATATGATTTTTTTCCTCCTCCAGTTTAAAATATGAAAATTACTTAAAGATGTTTACTAATATTGAAGTATTCTTAAATTGTTGTAAAAAGTCTTTGTCCATGCTTCCTAATACTTCAAATAATTGTGGAATTGTGGATTTCTTATATTGGGTAGAGAATTCACCTAAGGAAAAAAAAAAAGTAGAGGTTCCTACATCTGAAGAGTATGAATCTTACCTTTAGTTTCCACAGTTATCTTTAATGAGCAAATTTCCAGATGGATCTGGATCATGGAGTTCCTGCCTTATCTTCTTAGAATAAACTTTGGAGTTGATTTATCTCAAAGAGAACAAGAGACCAAGAAGGAACACTATCCTTCAAATTTTAGAGACAGGTATATTCATCTCAGAGTTCGAAATTCCAGACTATTTGGCCAAACTGCTAACCACCACCTGCCTCTGTAAAAACACATTGTTTTTCATAAAGTGTTGCAGGTATAGGGCATCTTACTACCAAGAACCCAGGTGCTGTCATCTTTCCACTCTGCCATTCTCCACATGTCAGCAAGATGCTACAGCAGTCCCATGTGTCACAGGCTGACATGGCCATATCAGGAGAAGGGAGGTATTTCTTCCAACATGCCTGACTTATTAGGTAAAATGTTTCTCAGGAGCATCTAGTAGACATCTCCTCCAGCCTCTTTTACAAGGATTGGATTTCATGCCCATGTCATAGATGCAAGAGAGTTGAGAATACAAGTACGAGGCATCTTCAGCATTTATGGTGGGAGTACGCTCACCCAGCTGGCAATAAAGAAAGAGAACGGACTGTGCTGGAGGAAACTCAGCAGTTTTGGTCGCAGAAGAACCGGGGAGGATAGGCACCCACGTGAGACCCTTTGGGGAGGGAAGAAAGAGGAACAAAGAAGGGAATATCTGTGTGCAAAAGACAAAACATTGTTCACTTCCTAATGTTGACTAAGAATTGTATAGGACAGTGTAGTTGCCTTTTAGTATATTACATGTAGTAAATCGTTTTTGAATAAATTTTGAATTTTCCCATGAGGTTGAATGGATTGAAAATGTAAGGTCAATAGCGGTTAGATGTATTCATGATAACCCAAGATAGGAATATTTGGATGAGCATCTTATTTTTCTGATATTGAAATCAAAGCATACAGTAGTTGGCTTTTACAATTACCCTGATGAAAGTCAAGGCCCAGGTCTAGGCCTGGACATCACAGTGGTTCGATCACCATTACACCCATGTGGGTGTTTTACACATAAGACCCCAGCCCGTTATAAGGGACTATAACTTTCCTATATTTCTCGTCATTTTATTAATCCATTAATACTGTCTTTATACTGACTGACATATGGGAACAGAGGTTATTTATTGTGGAAGGAAAAATGCCAATATGGCCATAAAGAGTACCAGTTCCTATCACTCTTTGTATTAAGTGTGTGTTATTTAAGCTTACCTCATCTGTGTTTAATCGGCTTCCTTCACACTGTCTCCATGAAGCCAGAGATGTACATATTAAACACAGGAGTTTTTGACAGCTTTCCCTTCCCTAAGGCAAGATTGCTCAACTAATAATAACTAAGATATCTTTTGACAAGTGCAGCCAAGAGCTGGTAAAGCTTAGTCAATCTACATCAGCCTGGTTGGCACCTTCTTTCCGTTTCAGACCTGCATGGCCTTGAGTGATGGAACCTGGAGAATGGCTGCAGAAGCCATAAAACCTGAGAGAGGGAGTGGATATAATCGAGCAGGAGGCTTAGTGGGTTGAACGCAAAACCAGACTCATATTGATCAGGGGAAGGAAAACACTTTTTCCAACTACAAATGCAGCTGAAACCCATAAATTAGATGATTGAAGTAATAAGACACGTGAAATGGCTTTTAAGTCCACTACCCGCTCTTTGTAATAAATTTTAAATGACATCGAGGCTTTTAGTAGAGGGAATGATTTATTGCCATCTGCAAGAAGGAAGCTTTCAGGGATTATCTCTAAAGTGGCAAAACACTATTCCAAATTTCACAAAATTAGCAAAGCTCAGTGAAGCCTGGTGACTGAACTGACAAACAAGCTCAAAAAAAAAAATTTAATGGAACAAAAATACTGCAAATATGCACTCTCACATACCAATACTTAGACATATGTTATCGCCTCAAGAATAATCCAAATTCAATAGTAAATGAAAACCTTCCTTAATTTGTTAGAAGATTCCTGAAATCATTTGATTTGTTTATTAATTTTAGTATGTGTATATATCCCAAAAAACTACAAAGAAAAGTACAAATATATTCTAACCCACTGGCAGCATGGAATAAACTAAATCCTAAATTGGCTTAATTTTTCTTGCCTCAAGCAACACCCCCCACATAGTTCTTCATCTAGAAAGACCTGAGACAGTTCAACTGTGAACTACCTAAACAAGGGATGGAGGGAAGAGTCATGGAGCTAACTTTACATCTGTCTTTTTTTTTTTTTTTTAATGTGGTTAGGTAACTCAGACAAAACCTGAGGGGTTCTTACAAAAATGCATTAGTTGCCAAGCAGAAGGTAGGAAAGAAAATGGCAGAGGGATGTAAGGATTGAGCAGGAAGCCATGAGGATGATTCGGTGAAGCCTGAGACCCAGAAAGATTTCTTGGATCTGGGATCTGTTATAACTTGTGCTCCCTCCTAGTTGCAAAGAATCAGAAAGATGGGAATCAAGAAATATGCTTTCTCTGCAGACAGCAGGCTTTCACTGTCTGAATTTTCAGATTCCCAAAGTACGATGATCCCAGGAGATTTCTTTTTGTCCTGGTCTAGGCCCAGCAGCACCTGGTTATCAAGAAGGGGCAACAGCAGGCTGGAACACCTCTGGTCCCCTCTCGCTCCACTTCTTCCCTTCAACCACCAGTCTGTCCTCCCACTTTCCTAGGACAGTTATTCCGTTCTGACTGCGATATAATTGGCATCCATTAATTAACCATTTACTGCACCTTCTTGTTTTCCCCCTACGCCACCTATTTTACCACCATACAGACTCAGATTTAATTATCTCATCTGTCAAGACTGCTGTCTGAGAAATGAAATGTTTTGTATATTAACACAGTCTCTTTCTTCCTCCTCTAAATTTAATTGAACTGTATTCCAATTATTAATGATTTCTCAATTACTGTAAGATAGAAAAAATAGCAAAAAAAAAAATTTCCTCCTTTAATTCACATAATTAAAATGAGTATCTTCCTTACACAATTTTCAAGTTGCCAATCTAAGAAGTGTACATAGCTTAATTGTTAATAAGTGGTAAGACTAATGATTCAAGTAGAAGAGACTTTACGGTTTAATGTTGCATTTTTCTCCAGTTCTTCTGCATGTAGACAAATCCTTCCTACAAATGATAATTAATGATTAAAAGCCAGAAAACATATTACATTCGAGGTAGCCAGTGTCTCTGAATATGCCAAGACACACTCTCTCACTAATCACTGACTAAAATGTTACGTCTCGCAGATTTATGATATGAATATCAAATAAATCAGGTCTTTCCTACATTTCCATTTGCACTAAATCTGAAGATGAAGAGACGTAGTCCTTATCAGAAGAAATGAAATATTCCTCAAGCAAGTAGACTCAATTTTATAAATGTGGGAAAGTATTTCGGTCAGGGATTGACTCCCAAATCCCCGTCATCTGAATTCAGAAATTAATCAGTGACCAAATATTTTCTGTTTCTGAGTTAACTAATAGACCTTCCTCCAGGAATACCAGAACCTCACTATAGATGCTATTCAAAAATACTGTAATAGAATTCACTGCAAAGTAGCTCCTTCTTGGAAACGATCTATTTCTGTGTAACAACCCGCTCTAAACTTAGTGATATAAAATAGCAACCTTTTTATTTTGGTCATGGGTTCTGCAGCTCAGGATTTTGAACAGAGCATGGTGGGGATGGTTTGTCTCCTTCAGGGCGACTGGAAGGCTCCAGTGGGTTGAAGGTGACCAGACAAGGCAGAAGCTGAAATCAACTAGAAGCTCCTTCACTAATATGTCTGGTGCCCAAGTTAGGGATGATTTCAAACACGGGGCTCAGCAAGGGCTGTCACACAGCGCACCTGCATGTTGTCGTCTCTCCATGTGGCTTGGCTTATCCTGGGTCCCAGAAAAAGCCCTCTGAGGTGGAGCAGCTAGTAAATGAGTATTCCGGGAGATCAAGGCTGACACGGCTTTGCTTTTTTTCAGTCCAGCTTCAGAAGTCATGCAGCATCACTTGCAACGAATTATGTTGGTTACACGTGCGTCCTGAAGACCAGCCCAGTTTCAAAGGGAATGCAATGAGATTCTTTCTCTCGATGGGAGAGCTTCAAGGTTACATAGCCAAAGGGCAAGTAGGATGGAAAATATTACTCCAACTGTCTTTAGAATATATAATGGTCACACCAGCGAAGGAGGAAGATGGAATATAAAATGCATTGAACATCTTTTACATGCTATTCTCCATGCTGGGCAATATACCCATAATATCATTGTTATCAACTACTGCATGCTTCAGTCCTAGCACTTTACATATTATACTGAAAATACCTGTTTTTATTCTGTCTCCCCCACTAGGTGGTAAATTCCTCCATTCCAAAGTCTTACATACCTGGTATGTAGTAGCTGCTTAAATATTTGTGAAATAAAATTTAAAAACAGATATCTGTGTAATAGAGCTCATCACAAGGTAGTCATTATTCATTTATTCATGTCTTCTGAGCTAAACTCTCTGCCCCTTACTGACTCAGACTTTGTTTCATCTCCAAACTTAACGCTCTGCCTGGCACAGAGTAGGCCTTCAATAAATATATTTTTACGCCCTCAACTAAATGTTTTTATAAAGTTAGCCCTACTATATGGAAACCAAAAACACACCTGGTATGAGGTTAAAGATAATTAATTATGTTTGTGGTCTTACAGTAACAGAGACCAAAATAATTTATTTTCCTTATCTTATTGCTTTATAGCAAATTGCTTTAAAAGCTATTGACTTACAACAACCGATGTTTTTATCATTTGAGGTTCTGTATGTTGACTTGGCAGTGCTGATGCTGGCTGAGCCTGTAGTTACTGGAGGACAGTTGACCCGGAAGCACTAAGATAGTTCCCATGGCTGGCGGTTGGTGATGGCTGTTGGCTGGGAGCTCAGAGGAACATGAGGGAAATTTCTGCACAACATCTCTCTCTGTGGCTTGAGCACCTCACAGCATCGAAGCAGGTTCTAAACTACAGAGTCTCCAAAAACAAGTGCCCTAAGAGAGAAAAAATGTCAGCTCCCAGTCCTCAGAAAAGCTAGACTCAGAACGGCCACACTGTAACTTAGGCCCCAATAGAAGTTAAGCCATCACAGTACCAGTGAGATTCAAGGGTGGAGAAAACAAGTTTCACTCTCAAAGGGGAGTGGTCAAGAATGCATAGTATCTTTAGCCACCACAGAATGGGAAGAGGGAAAAGGAGAAGGAAATGGAGACTACTTTGGTTCAACTTCTGTTTGTGAATCATTAGACTAATCAGACACAACAGAGTAGGCCAAGCAGAGCTCAAGGCAAGTGTTCTGAACTTCCTGCAGAGGGCGGAATCAGAAAACCAGACATTTTCCGATTGTCCTGTAGGGCTGGGTACTCTACAAAAAGGGTATATTTTGTTTGTTTGTTTTTTAATGAAGCATTTAAGATAATCTAGATGAAGAGCACAAATTTAATGGATCTATACCAGCGAATACCCTGAACATATACCCATTTATTTTAACCAATGCAAATTGGGGGGAAAAAAAAAAGTTGCATGAGAAAATTAAAAGAGGGGAGAGAGAGAGAGAGAGAGAGAGAGAGAGAGAGAGAGAGAGAGGAGAGAATCTTGTAGTTATAATGCCATTTCAGTAATGTTTTGCTTCTATGTAAACAAGTCAAGGCATTGGCATTTAGTGCAGTAGTATATGAAAACTAAAATCTATCTTATATTACATGTAGAAGATGCTTGTTATACATTGTTGGGGGATGGTTTTCTGGAGAAAAAATGTCAAGACTGGACCCTTCTTATTCCTGGGAACTTAAATGCTCTGTGCTGGGTCCGAGGGCTTGGGACTTGGCCATCTTAAACATGAAGTTGTTCAAATGAACCTTTAAGTGTTGTGATACACAAAAAGGGGAAAGAAAGAAAAGCTGGGTATTTCTGAGGTTTAAAGGCTAGTGTAGCCTGATTTGAGGAGGGACAAGCAGCAGTAAGAAGATTAGAGGAATCCCTCAGGATCGTAAGAAAAGGACGAGAAGGTTGCAGATACCTTCAGGGAGAGAGCCTAAATGGGCAAGTTAAGGAGTGCTTGGAGAATAAGCTGGAGCTGGCAGGACCTCCAAGTGGGTGCGTGGAAGGGCCTCTGAAAACAGAAAATCAAGCTCTGTGTCTCCAGAAGCCATGCATGTCCTGTGTGGAACAGGACGTGGGGCACTGGGGGGACACAGCCTGTAAGTAAACTGAAGGGCAGGGATTCTTCCTAACTTCCTGGAGTGTAGAAATGCGGCCGTTCTGTTCAGGCCTAACTAAAGGAGAAAATACTGAAAATAACTAAGATTGGACTTCAACTCTGATGAGGAAGAACATAGTCAGAAAATTTTGATTGTACCTAGTATCAAGAAATGTGAGAGTACTGTTTTCTCAAGAGAAATTTAGACCTTTTCTCTCTCAACCTCTTGCTTTCTCACACTCACATTCACACACACACACACAGAACACAAGAAAATAGACTATAACTGTTAACAATCATTATTTACATGGCATTGAATTATGGCTGAAATTGTCTAATTTTTCAGGTTTTGTTTTTGGATTTTTTTTTTTTTTTGCAGTGAATATATATTAATTTCAACATTGGAAAAATGTAGGGAAAAAATTAAAACCTAATTAGGTGACAAGCAAAAATCCCAAAGTATACCCTACGCCCCAGCTGCACCCCTTGCTCTGTAATCAGGCACATGGCTCCAAGCAAACTCCAAGGAGATGAGTTTATACGGTCAAAAGCAGAGCAGAGAGTGGAGCCCAAACAGATCTCAGCAGAAAGGAACGAGCTGGCCGGTGTTTACAAATGCTGGCGTCAACAGCCTAACAGCTCCTATTTTAGCATGCTTACTGTCTGTTTTCACTACTCTCAAAAGACAGAAGATTACTCTGAAGCAGACTCTTCAAATGTGTCTTCACTCTTCTTTCAGTTAAATTAAGCTTTCTACGGAATAAAGAAAACAAATAAAACATTTGGAAACGGTGTCCATTTCACTTGTACACCTCCAGAAGAGGGGAGTTCTACAGTGAGGGGAGGGGTAGGGGAGGCAACAGGAGGGAGTGGGGATAGGTCAAATACATTTTGAAAATAACGAAGAAAGAGAAGGAAGAGGCGATAATAACTCGTTAACAGTTATAATTTGATGTTTTATATGCACTAAATTGGCCAGAATCTCTTTCAGTGATGCTGAAGTGGGCTGAGCCTCTTTCATGAGAGTGGTATTTCCAACCCATATGATATTAAGGACCCAATATAACTTCACTTCTGAGAGTGAAAAAGAGAAACGGTGTAGAAAAACTATTCACTCTCTTTCATCACACAGTTGAAGGCTGAGGGTGGGGATGACAGAGGGATTGGGACCAAGGCAGAAAATATGCCACCATGACTTCTGATTCATCAACTGGGTTTAAAAAGCATTGCCTCCGAGCTTAGCTATGAAAACACAACGGAAAGAGTCAGGCTCTTCCAGAGAAACAGAATCAATAGTGTGTGTGTGTGTGTGTGTGTGTGTGTGTGTGTGTGTGTGTCTAGATTTATTTTAAGGAACTGGTTGACACAATTATGGGGATTGACTAGTTCAAAAGCCACAGAACAGGTCGACAGGTTGGAGAACTCGGGGAAGAGTTGATGCTGCAGCTAGAGGCCGAAGGCAGCCTAGAGATTGAACACCTTCTTCCTCAAAGACCTCTCAGTCTTTTCTCGTAAGGTCTTCAACTGCTTGGAAGAGGGTACTCTGCTTTACTCAAAGTCTACTGAGTTAGATATTAATAATATCTAAAAACCAACTTCACCACAACATCCAGACATGTTTGACCAAACATTTGGATGTCACAGCCTAGTCAAATGGACACAAAAGTAACCATCACAAAAACCAAACACTTGAAAAAATGCAGAGAGAACCCAGGAGCAAGTAAATGATGAGTCAATCAGATGATGAAGTGGTATCATAATGAATGTATTTTTTTCTAAATATACTACTCATTAACAAAAGTTGGAGCATCAGTGTAAACGTAGTTATTACATAGTGGGTGGTAGCTGAGCTTCCTGTTAAAAAGAAAGGTATCAGATTCCATCTGTTTCCTCAATCAGGTAAACATTTTAAAGTATCTTTTCTCCAAGCCAGCTTTCACTGTGACATTCTGTTTTTCTAAAAGGACCATTAATGCCTGTGGCTACCTTGCTGTTCTGCAATTATTCTGAACTATACCTGAGTCTCAACCAAGACCATCATCACTTGGTCACCACACTTAACCTGATTTAACTTAACACCACACTTAACTTCTCATCTTTCAATTCTCCAGCTGCAACTTTATTTGCAATCAACACATCATTTTGTTGCTCTACAGACTATACTATTCACACTTTGTAGCCATATTTATTTCCTTCTCATCTATAATTGTTATCGGAGAAATGCATGGATGGAATTTTTCTGTTGCTAGTGGGAGTGGTGTTCTTGGGGCATGCTGGAATAAGCATTTCTGGAAGCCCCCATGGGAGGCAGAGATGTGGTAGAAAGCTTTATTTGCATGGCATTACATCGCTGGGTTTGCAAAGTCCCATTTCCCTTAAACCAGTCCTGGAAGATGTGCAAGTGGGGAATTCGGCAGAGCTAGAAGCAAAGCCAGTGTCCAAAGTTCCATTCCATGGTGGTGTGGGTCTGGTGTAGCATCAAGCTAGTAGTCATAGTCCACCAGTCCATTGTGTAGGGTCCACATGGCTGTGAGTCGTGTGGTAAAAATGCAGGGAGCATGCCCCCTGCAGTAAGAGAGCCAGGAGCCCAAAGCATAAGAGAGGGAACTCCTTTGTTTAGGAGTTTATACATATCAAATCTTTTCATGCTTGCAGTGAGCACACATACTCCAGCCAGTGACCTGCTCCCAGGTGTGACGGACAGGCAAGTATCTTCCCTATTTCATCCAAATGTTACTGGGCATGTGTCTAAATTGTGGCTTTCTGTCAAAGCTGCACACATGGCATTCCTATAAAATGTGACCTTCCTTTTGTTCCTTTCCTTTTAATTAAGAAACAGGTTATTCACAATGGTATCACAATGACTTTATATTTTTACCCTGCCTATTCACCAAGCATACCAGTCCTTCACAGATCAAGATAACCTGTGCTGAATCTGTTAATCAATTTCATCTATGAATTCTCTGACTACTCTTGCCAATAGTAAGTGCTCAATTAAGTATTTTTTAATTAAATACTTATAATATGATAGGGTAACAATATCAATGCTACTATTGCAATAAATTCAATTCCATTAAATTTTTCTAAATTTTGTTGATACAAGGGTAATAATAAATATATCACCCTAGGAAATGCATTGTTCTTTAATGAGTACATCATGATTATAATTATAGAATCACAAGATTTTATTTTCAATAAACAAAATATCTATTGAGACCATATTGTAGGTACCAAGAACTGGGCTAGGCTCTTGAGATAGCAGAGATGTGATCACAATCTAGTAGAGAAGAAAAAAATGAAACAAAAACCAAACACAATTTCAATATTACATGATACTTGTAGAAAGCTAAAGATACCAAGGCTCAGAGAGAAGAAACAGCTTGTCCATAGTTACATGTACATTTAAGTTGTAGAACCTGGTACCGGACCCTATGCTGTTCATTGGTTGCTTCAGCTAATTACAGTCTTTAGAGAGAAAATTATCTACAGAGAAAAGGTTCACCCAAATGACACAGCAAATCAGCACAGCTCCGGATTTCACCTGGAAAACATCTTATCAAGCTCTCAGGCCAGGACTTTTTTTTTAGAGAACTGGCCCATCCTGGGAGCGGTAGAACATTAATCTCACCATTAAGGCCCTGACATTGCTGAGATCTTTACCACCAGTGAGCAGCAATTATTTTCGTAGCAGAGGACCATGTACAGAGAATTGATTCTGCAGTGCATATGAAGATCCCCTATTAGCCCCACTTGATAAGTGGGAGCTGTGCTTACACCGGCAGTGGATGCTACAATTGCCCAATCGAACAGCCTCTCTTCATGCATAAACATCACTCCTGCTATCGCTAATGGGAAAGGGTTCCACAGTGCTGCAGAAAATAGAGCCCACAGACTTGCGATAAATCTGTCAAACGTGTCATGCTCTATGTGAAGAGCAGCACCATGGCTGATTAAATGAGCAACCCGGTGTACAGTGCAACAGTGCGTCAAGGCACTTCAGTGCAGACAGCCGGCCAGAAGCCCAGGGAGACAGACCAGAGCTTCACATCCTTAGAAGAAACCCAGGTAAAAAATGTCCCTGCTGAAAACATCATAGACTTCTCTCATTCACACGCCCTTCGCCTCCCTTTCCTTCCCCGCCTTCTTTTGGTCTCCCTCCTAGCACCAAACTTGCGGGTCTGGACCAGGTGTTCTGTAGTACATGCTGAGGGGACAAGCTGGAGACAAAAACATAGCTTGTCTGTGGTCTGGGTGGATGAAACACAAGCCTACAACCTATGTTCACTGCCCTTCAACGTCGTGACCACAGGACAGGCCGTGCCCGACAGGGTCTTCACAGATCAAAGCTCTCCCTCCATGCTCCCTGCCTCCCTTTGCACGTCGGTCCCAACCATGTTGTCATATTGTGACATAAGAAATATAGATTTGGTCTTTGTCCCTGGTTCTGGCAGAGAACACACTAAAATCTTGAAATTTCTTGAGTGACAGAGGTAAGAGGAGCATCTTTTATTATTCATAATGAGCCTCTTTCAACCACACCGGGGTTTATGCTAATGAGGTGACTATTGAAGGATGGGGGTGGGGGATGCACAAGAGGAACCAAAGGTGATTAGAGGGCTGGAAACTTCAGCCTCCCTCTTGGCCTCTGAGGAGGGAGAGGGGCTGGAGATTGAGTTCAGTCACCAGTGGCCAATGATTTGATCAACAATGCCTACATAATGAAACCTTCGTATAAACCCCTAATTGATGGGGTGTGAGAGATTCTGGGTTGGTGAACACAATGAGGTACTGGGAGGGGGGTACCCCTAAAGAAGACATGGAAGCCCTGCTCCCCCCCCTTCCCCATACCTTGCCCTATGCACTTCTTCCATTTGGTTGTTCCTGAGTTGTATCCTTTATAAGATACCAGCAGTAGTAAGTAAAGGGCTCTCCTGAGTTCTGCGAGCCATTCTAACAAATTATCAAGCCTAAGAAGGGGGGCATGAGAACCCCCCAATACATAGCTGGTCAGTCAGAAATACAGGAGGTCTAGACTTGTGATTGGCATCTGAAGTGGGGACCAGTGTTGTGGGACTGAGCTTTTAACCTGTGAGGACTGTGCTAACTCCAGGTACAGTCAGAGTTTAATTAAATTGTAAGACACCCAGTTGGTATCCATAGAGAAGTGAACTTCCTGGTGTGAAAAAGCCAGACATGCCTGGCCAGTGTGGCTCAGTGTTTGAGTGTTGAACCACGCACCAAGAGGTCACCGGTTCGATTCCCAGTCAGGGCACATGCTCAGGTTGTGGGCCCAATCCCCAGTAAGGGGCATGCAGGAGGCGGCCAACTGATGTTCTCTCTCATCGACATTTCTATCTCTCTCTCCCTCTCTTTTTCTCTCTCTAGAATCAATAAAGAAAAAAGAAAGAAAGAAAAACCCAGACATTTGGTGTCAGAAGCAGTGTGAGTAGTAGAAAAATAGTTTTTCCCTTACACATGTACCCTAGGCCCTCACACCACTCCACAAGTTCCACCTAAAGTCCACCAGGATCCTCTCTGAGCTCCTGCCTCTCTGGCATCTGCCCCAGGGCCTTGATTTTGGCCTTGCCTAACCTTTAACCTCTTCTGTCTTTGGTCCATCTTTGTCCTCCTGCAAGACAAAAAAGGAAATCACACTGTCCCAGAGAAGATAAATGTATGGTCACAATGGCCACTTGTATAAAAGTATCTTCAGGTAAAAGAATAGAAAATATATTCACGTGGTGTGAAAATGACTAGAAAGACAAGAGGGGGTGAAAGATTGACTAATGTGCAGGAGACACTTCGGTTCTGCTCCAGATATTATCACATTAACTCCACCAACCTGAGGTGGGCAGATCCAGTTAAAGATTTCTTGCAAACAATGCACACAAATAAATTGCAAAGGAAATTTGGAAAAGACAGCTCTTGAAAGTTTTTTGGCTTTTCATGTACTGATTTACTTATTCATTTTTTCATTCACATAACTTATATTGAGAGTTCACTATGTAGATATTGTGCTAGACTCTGGGGATCTAACATCTGCTGGAGATAGCTTTTCTGTCTTCAAGGAATTTACCTTCTACAACAAGATCTCAGCACACTTGTTTGTGTGTGTAAAAGACCACAGAGTAAATTCGATAGGCTTTGCAAGCCATTGGGTTTCGGTGGCAACTCTTCAATTGCCATTGTAGCACCAAAGCAGCCATAAATAATCTGTAAATGAGTAAGCATGACTATATTCCAATTAAAGTTTTTGAGGAAGACAGCTATTTGAATTTCATATACTTTTCATGTTATCACACAATATCATTCTTGTTTTGACTTTTTCCAGCCATTTAAAAATGTAAAAGCTCAGCCCTGGCCGGTTTGGCTCAGTGGTTGGAGCGTCAGCCTGCGGTCCAGAGAGACCCGGGTTCGGTTCCCGCTAAGGGCATGTACCTCAGTTGCAGTTTGTCCCCAGCCTTGGTTGGTCATGCAGGTGGCGGCCACTCGATGTGTCCCTTTCACGTCGATGTTTCTTTCTCTCTCTCCCTCCCACTCTATCTAAACAAAACAAAAAGAAAAAGAAAAAATGTCCTTGGGTGAGGATAAAAATAAATAAATAAATAAAAATGTAAAAGCTCACAGGCCATACAAAACAGGAGGTGAGCTGGGTTTGGCCCATGGGCTCTGTTTGCCAACTCCTGGTGTACATGGAGACAGCAAAACTCTCTTGTCCCATCAGCGCTGACAAGAAGAAAAGACGCCCATGTCAATTACTAGGTTCACTGGTACAAGGCAAGCCCTGGGTTTGACTGTGTTACCTATCAATAGAAAGCTAAGTGTTGCTAGAGATCCCAAAAGTATTTTTCACCAGGAATGGACACCGTTCTTGGTGGCATTATTCTTCATCTGTAAAATGAGATCAAATCTCCTTCCCGCTTATTGTTATTACAAGGATTAGAAATAATATTGGTAAAATACCTAGCATGCTGCCAGAAATAGCATTCACTCTATACTGGCTGTAAAAAAATTAAAAAAATTAAAAAAAAAATGGCTTTGTTGTTAAGGATAGACAGGGCCTTTGAAAGATTATTCTTCCATTTTGATTTGTATAAGAGTACTCCTTGGTGTCTTTAAAAAAACTTTTTTTCCTTTGTTGATTTTAGAGAGAGAGGAAGTAAGAGGGAGAGAGAGATAGAAACATCAATGAGAGAGAACATCGATTGGCTGCCTCCTACACACCCCCCACTGGGGATTCGGCCAACAACCTGGGCATGTGTCCTGACTGGGAATTGAACCGGCGACCTCTTGGTGCATGGGTCAACGCTCAACCACTGAGCCACATTGGCTGGACTCCTTGGTGTCTTTATAACAGAGGTTTGTATGTGGTTTGTTGACTGGTTGGTCAATATTTTTAAGTTAAAATTTCATTATTACTATCATTATTACTTTAACATCTACTACCCTTGTTTAATTTTGACTATATGTTATGCTCATTCATCCTCTTTTATAATTATTATTATTATTATTATTATTATTATTATTATTTCAAATAGAAACAGGAAGACTGTAGATGGCAATTAGTCCTGCCCATAACTTATGCCCCAAAGAAGAGAAACATAAATATAGGTATTCCTTCTCTCCATTCCTTGGAATGCTACTACCCTAAAAAGATCTGTTTTGGATTTCTAGTATGCTTGGCCTAAGAACAATCCTTTTGCTGTGTAGATTGAATGTTTGTGCCCCTCATCCCCACCAAAATTCCTAGGTTAAAACCTAATCCCCAATGTGATAGTATTTGGAGGTGGGTCTTTAGGAAATGATTGGGTTATGAGGATGGAGCCCTCATGAATGGGATTAGCGCCCTTATAAAAGAGACTCCAGGGAGCTCTCTTCTGCCCTGTGAGGATTTTGCCAGAAGACAGCCATCTGTGAACTGGAAAGAGGGCTCTCAACAGATACTGAGTCTGCCAGCGCCGTGATCTTGGGCTGTCCAGCCTTCAGACCTGTGAGAAACAAATTCCTTTATTTGCATGCCACCCAGTCTGTGGTAATTTGTTAGAGTGGCCCAAATGAACTAAGAAACCTTGCCCCTTCACCTTCTCACACACATACTCACCAGCCCCCAACAGAACAATAAATTCAGCTGTAATTACAGCGGAATATTCCTGAACCTCTAAATTTTCCTTATACCGAGTACATGAAACCTGCCCTCTGTGAAGGAAAGTTTCCACAAAAACCGACTGTCCGTTGCCATACTTTTTAAACCCCAGCTAACACCCAAAGAGTTTCTAAATTAAATTGGATAAAACTGCAGACTTATTGCTCGTCTTTTGTATTTTAAAAAACTTGATATGACTCACATGAACTGGCTGAAAGCGATTGATCTTTAGAATTATACAATTAGCAGATCCCTTCTTATGTTCTTACTAAGACCAGCTTAAGATAATGTTAACAACAGCTGGGCTTGGTAGGTAATAATACTTTGGCATTAAACATGTTCAAATAAAACTAGTGTATTTCACAAACATTTTCTAAATGAGCAGGTTTTAATAAATAGAACACTGCATTCAGTTATCTAGGAGAATGTTTTTACACTTAATCATTATAAAAATGAGGTATTGAGTACCTAATTTCATATTTAGCATTATGTTAAGTGTACAGTATACTTAATTCTCACACAACACTCTAGAACTATTCTTTTTACTATATAGATAAGGAAAATTTAGGATTAAAAGAGTGACTAGCTAACAATTCCACATCTAATAAATGATAAATCTGGGATTTGAATTTTGGTCTGTTTGATTTAACCACAAATGGGGCTAATGGCTAAACATCACTGTAACTCATGAACTGATTTGTGCCCATGAGCCCAAAAGAAGGATGCAAAGTTTTTTTAAAGTCAGATGCTCTATAGGGCTCTTAGATGGCTTATGTATCCAATTGGTAGTAACAGTGTTGTGTTTATTTATTTATTTTTAGGTTAAATTTTTCATACTATGTATCCAGAATGCTAAGATCTTCTCTGAGTTCTTGTTCAAGCACATGAAGACATTAATTCTATTTTTATGAAATAATAATAGCCTTATTTATAACCATTCCCACAGCCCACCTCCATAGGTAAGAATACAAGTCATATCCAAACATTTCACAACAATCTTTTTGTCTGGTGTCTAAAACATGTGAATTTCTTTTTAATAAACAATGCAAAAGGCTCTCCCCTTAGTCTGGTCAGATAATTTAATCGTGAATTCACTTTGATACTGGAGTTGATTAGAACTCTAATAATTGAACTAAGGGAGCAAGAGAAAACTTTTTCACTGAATTACGTTTGGTCATTAAAAACACATGCATTAACTCTTTTGACCTGGATTTTAGAAAAATGCTTTCTCTGAATTATACTCTCATATTATAACTTCAGCTTTTAGAGTCAATATAAACTAGCTTCCATTTTTGGAAAGACTTGGCATCTGTTCCAGGATAACTGAATGCATTGTTTATCGTGTTATCTAACATCCCTTACACAGAGATCCAAATGACAGATTCCTTCCAGAATTTGTTTTGTAATTTTCTTTCCAAAATAATGTTAGCCTCCCTAATTACTATTCAATAAATAATATCTAACCCACTGGGTTGTCTATATTGTTTTTTGTGCCAAGCCTATATTGTGCTTTGTCCTTTGTGAAACACAGAGTCAAATGTAGTCTCAGCTACAGTAACCAACGAATCACACGTTTCTGTCTAATTTCTCCTGTTTCTCTAAATGATCTTAGATGTATGTGCTTTGTTTGTTTTTCATGTCTACCTTCATTGTCCAATCACATTTATATTCTAATATCATAAAATACTGTTTACTACAGGATAAAATCAATAGGTAACTAGAAGACAGATGGATGACTAACTGCACATACATCATAAATATATAGTCATGGGTACGGTGGTGAAAATGAGGTTGAAGATGGGAACTTGATTGATTAGTAAGCAATTATCTTCATAGAAGACAAAACAAAACAAAAAAACCTCTTCTTCGCTGTTATATGGTGCCTGCTGAAACACCGGCCAGCCGTTTGCCACAAACAAGACAAGTGTTTGAGTAAGTACATCTAAGCCATCGCTTCATTGGAAAGGCAACTTAAAATGCATATCACATCGATTAGTCCCCAAAGGAAACACATTGAAAGGCAGTAAATGAAGAGCCAGCAACTCCCCTCTCCAACTGAGAACACTAGGGGGTGTCCCATAAATATGGGGAGGTGACATTATCAATATTTCTGTGTCACTCTGTGAGTATAAGATTCCATTGTTTTCACATATACCAAGCCTTGCATTGAGTCGATGCTCAGGCCATTCCTGTCAGTCCTTATTCCTTTATATTATCTTGAAATAAAGGCTGTCTCTTAAAATAAAGAAACAAGTTCTAAATCAATGTAACACATTTGTCACTGTTACAGAATTGAGTTTTAAAAGATGCCCTATCTACAGTTCAGGTCATTTCTACTATTTATTTAAAATAGTAAAATTTCAGTAGGTAGATTTCCTCCAGTTGGAGATAATTATGGGAAGAGTAAAAGGTGAAAGCATATTAGCCGGCTGGTTATACTTACTTACAACAAAAAATAACATCTTAGATAATAGTAAAATAGAGCAATTAGTGAACTCGAAAAATATGGACAAAGACAGACAGACGTTGAGTAGCAAGATGTAAGAACTATAAGACATCTAAGGAGCGCTGTCTACACCCAACTATTTCTTTCCATTTTCTTAATTAAACAAATTTAACAAGTTGCTGCTGTACATAAAGTATTTTTATGGACAGGAAGGACACAAAAATAAATTAAACAGTCTTTAAGGATTTTGTGAGTTATATAGCTTTCTTAACATGCTAGGTACACATGTCCTTTAGCTTTACGGGTAGAAGACTCTGAGTCCGCACCTGGCTCTGTCTCTCCTCTCTTAAGTTCTATGCTGCTGCCTTCTCCTAGTTTGACTTTGGTTTATCCTACAGTTTTAGTTTTACAAGATTCTATTCCTATTCAGAGGAAGGCGCTTTCTGCTTATTTCTCTGTTTCTGTACCTTGTCTCTTCATGGCCAGTTGACACAAACCTCTCAGGAAAGCTGTATGACCAGGCTCTGCTCTTCTGCAGCACCGGTTACTCAGAGTGACTCTTCCATCGAAGACCTTCCTGAAGGCCAGGACAGTCACACTGCCTTACACAGTGCTAACTGTTTCACATACCAACAGCTGAATGCTTCTGATTATTAGGACTCAATTTTTCTTCTTTTTTAGTCATTTTAAGAACTGTGTAAAACAAAACTGTAGGGTAATTATTCTGTATGATACAATGAGCAGCTTTTGACTTCTTTTGTCATTTCAGACAACTAAGCACACACCTGAGACTCCATTCCTGCATCACAGGTGCACAAGTTCCCATCACAAGTAGAAAATACAGGATTTCAGAGTTTGAGTAAGATGAGTTCTACATTTGTTTTTTCTGCCAACCAGATTAAGTCCTATTTAAATCATTGTCAGCCACATGTCACATTATCTCAGAAAGGGTATACATAAGGAAAAAAATAAGGGAAAAAAAGACAAGAATTCTCCAAACCCTGGGTCAGTCAAAACTATAGTTTAAAATGTGATGGTTCATTCTGTTTGTTATGATTCCGAATTACTCATTATTCAGACATAGGAAAAAATGCACATATATTCAGTTTTTATGTTCAGTCTGCCTAATGTCACAGGTTTTGTATAATGTGACAGCATTGCATATGTACATAGGAAAAAAACATGTTCTATTTATTTTATTCTCATAAAACCCTATTTCAAATTTTAAAGTGAAGGCAAATTCAGTGGTTTGTCCCTATGAGCTGTTATGTGAACCTCTGCAAACGTGGGCATGTAATATATAGCTACTTACTAATAAGATTATTTAGTCTGTAGATCGTAAGAGTGCTCTGAAATCTATTTCAAAAGAATTACTGCCGGATTTCCAGTTCCAGCAATACGGCCAACTAAATCTGAGAGCTCTCCCAACCAATCCCTTAGAACTAGTGGATAAAAAATAACCAAAACATCTTTTGAATGCTTAACTGAGCTTTCAAGAATTAGAAGGTAATCTCTAGAAAGCAAAAATAAAAAAGACTCAAAATAGAAATGGTAGTACATGGGAGTACTCTATCTTGATCACCTAGGGACTGGATTTTAGTATTCATGTGACGACTGAATGTAAGGTCATCCCTTTTGCAAAAAAAAAGTGTGTGGGGGGGAGCGTAGCTCATAAAACCGGGCTCCTTGGACTGTATACAGGGGAAAAATATGCCAATAGACATAGGGAAGGAACAAGAAAGAACGTGGAAGATTGGGTAAAGCAAACAAACAAAAATCCCTCTTGAAAATACACACGCAGATATACTTTCTACATGGTCAGATATTAACACATGGTCTGGAAAACTCCACGCTGAGAATTAATACAAAGCTTGGTCACGAGTCACTGGTAGTCCTGGGGCACCTAGACACCTCCAAGACTCAGACCCAAAAGATTCTCATGGAAAGAATAAGCTCCCACCTAAAAGATGTGGTCACAATTAAAAATTACCAAACACAAAAGAAATCAACCCAGCATGTGCACGACTAAGTGGTATTAGAACTGCAAGAACCTCAGATGATAAAATAACAATCAGAAGGCAAACAAAAATAAGTGAAATAATTAGAGACATTAAGATCGAATTGTCAAGTTGCTTAGGCTAGAAATAAGACATTGGAAATAAGCCAATTAGAACGTAAACAAATAAAATATATAATCATTGAAGTTAAAAACTCAACAGATAAATAATAACAGATTAGAAGTAGGTGAGAGAATTTGTGAACTAGAATATAGATCTGAGGAAACTGCACAGAACAAAAGACTGAATATCGCAAGGATAGGAACTATAAAAAAGTAATGAAGAGATATAATAGATAAAATAAGGAATTCCAAGACATGGCTAATGTAAGCTCCAAAAGAAAAGAATAGAGAGAGAAAATATTCAAGGAGATAATGGCTGAACATTTTTCAGAAATGAAGAAAGACATAAGTCCTTGTACTGAGGATATGTGTCCAGTGACTCTAGAGCAGAATAAATGAAAATAAATCCACACCCCAACATAGTATTGTGAATCCAAAGAATATCAAACAAGAGAAACACAGTAAAAGCCAACAGAAGGAAGAATGGATGATCTATAATTACACGAACATTTGATAGACAACAGACAATAAAGGACTCATGACAATGAAACAATATATTGAAAATATTTACAGAAAATAATCGTCACACATGAATTTGCATCCAACTAACCATTTTTTAAGATTGAGAGAAAAATTAACTATTTTGTGTCCCATAAAGGCTAAGAAAAGTTACTGTTTACAAATGTTCACTGAAAGAAGTGCTATAAGACACATTCAATGAAAAAAGGAAATGAACCCACGTGGAAGGAGCGAGATGTGAGAAACAATGGTGAACGTGTAAATTAGTAAGCAAGATTGACTGCATAACAATATTATAATAGCCAAATGTGGTATACAATAAAGACAAAGTGTCAATTAAAATATTACACAACAGTTACCCATACTTTGAGGGGAAAAACGGGGGTTGCAAATAAATAAGTCTAGCTTCTATTATTGTCTTGAAAAAGTTTGAGATAACAAATAACTTTAGGTTAGATATCTGCTATTCAAATTTTAAGGGTAACCATTAAAAATACAAACAAAACTTTTATTTTCAAAACCAGTAGAAGGGGAAAAATAGCATAAACAAAAGTTAATACAAGTAATACATCTTAGAAGAAAAAAAAGGAAGCCAAGACAAATGTAATAAATACACAGCATAAAATAAGTAGTAAGGGGGAGAAATCCAAGTAGATTTAAATGGACAAAAACCAATAGCTGATAAACAGTGATTCTCAGATTGTATTTACAAGATTAAACCCAGACCCAGTTACATTAAACCCAGGCACTGTTGATCCCCGGGCCCACAAACCCTCCTCCCACCTGAGTTCCTCTGGAGCTGGTGCTGGTTGTCTGCACGCTAAGAGCTCCCCATCTACCTGTCCAGAGCGCTTGGTTGTCTTCTCTGCTAGAGGGCTTTTGCAAGCTTTCTGAATGCACAGAGGGTCGTCAGGATGTGTGAGGGAGTTAATATCGGGGGCAACCCTCTAGGACATGTAGTCAGTTTCAATCTCCCTGCCTCGCCCTGGCCAGTTTGGCTCAGCAGTTAGAGTGTTGGCCCGCGGACCAGAGAGTCCCAGGTTCGGTTCCCGCTAAGGGCACGTACCTCGGTTGCAGTTTGTCCCCGGCCCTGGTTGGGGTCATGTGGGTGGCAACCAGTCGATGTGTCTCTCTCACAGTGATGTTTCTCTCTCTCTTCTTCCCTCTCTCCCTCCTGCTCTATCTGAAGATGAATGCAAAAATGTCCTTGGGTGAGGATAAAAAAAAAATAAAAATAAATCTCCTTGCCTCGTCACCTCCCAGGGGAATGTTTCTCAGAGGGCCCTCAGGGCGACAGAGCTTCCGTTCCTGGTTACCTGCTTTTTTGCACAAACTTTTTGGCTTTTCTCCCACCTCACTTCTTCCATTTGGGTGTAGTAATCTAGCTACACCCAAATCTGAGTCACAGGGTCTGCTGTGGAGGAAATGTACCCAAAAAGACAATGCTGTAAACAAAAAACACATGTAAAAAGACATAATTTTTTTTTTTATCCTCACCGGAGGACATTTTTTTTGCATTTACCTTCAGATAGAGAGGGAGGAAGAGAGAGAGAAACATCGACATGAGAGAGACACATCGAGTGCCACCCACACGACCCCAACCGGGGCGGGGACAAATTGCAACCAAGGTAGGTGCCCTTAGCAGGAACCAAACCTGGGACTCTCTGGTCCGCGAGCCGACTCTCTAACCGCTGAGCCAAACCAGCCAGGTCAAGACATAAATTTTAAAAATGAAATGAAAGAGGATATTTCTAACAAATACTAAACAGAAGACTAGATAGACAGATATGCTGTCAGACAGATGGTAGATAGCTAGATGATAGATAGATAGATAGATAGATAGATAGATAGATAGATAGATAGATAGATAGATAGATAGATATTAATAGATACCCCTGTGAAGGACAAGTCTGAACTATGTGCTTTCAAAAATTTAGTCTCAAACATATTAAAGAATTTCTAAAATGACAAAGAAATAGACAAAATAACAAAAAAATTCCAGTAGTACATTGTAAAAGGATGTCTTTTAGTCATTGACAGACCATACTAACTAAAGCTAAGTAAAGATATGAAATAAATTTAGAACTTGACCTTATAAACATAGGTAGAACATACTAGGCCAGAATCAAGACTTAACAAATACCAAAGAGTATACATTATTTCAACTAAATTCTCTGTGATACAGTGAAATTAAAATAATAAAAATATTACTGTCATCTCATATGATTAGAATTTTGAAAAGGCACCCCTAAATTATTCATGAGTCATAGAAGATATGAAAATGGAATTAGAACAAATCTAAAACTGAATGACAATGAGACATATGTAAAGCAGTACTTTGAAGAAAATTATAATCTTCTTAAATTGATTATATTAACATGAAAGTAAAATTAAAAATTAATAAAATAATCATCCATTTGGAAAAAAATAAATAGTAGAATATACTCAAGGAAACTAGAAGGAAAGAGAATAGGAAAATAAGACCAAATAGTATAAAGAAAAATGAAAAATATTAGAACTTAGAGCCACACTGTCTGGTAAGGTAGCCACTAGCTTCATGTGTCCACTGAGCACTTGTAACGTGGCTAGTGCAACGGTGGAACTGAATTTTTAATTTAATTTAATTTAATTTAATTTAAATTAACTACAAAATTTAAAACTAAAGCAATACAAAATATATTTCATTAAATATTATCATTTAAGTAAGATTTCATTGTTTTAGCAGACTATCTTTTACTTTAACCATTGAAAATTAATCATCCAATTTGAAATCTGTGAATATAAAATACATACCAGAATTTGGTGACATAGTATAAAAAGAATAAAATATCTTATTAATAATTTAGATATTGATTACATGTTAAAATGATATTTTATATATAGTATTAAAGAAAATATATTATTGAACTTTATTTCATCTGAGTTTATATTTCCCTGTGTTTGAATGTAGCTTCCAGAATATTTTAAATTACTTATATGCTTCACATTACATACCTATTGAATAGCTGACTTACAGAGTTTAGCAGTATTATTGAGAATAACATTAAAATACAAAATATGATAGTGTTTCTATGCAGCAAGTAACAATTATAAATAAAATCTTATGATACAATTTGAAATTGCCACAAGATTATAAAGAACCAGGAGAAAAAGTACTAAAAGACAGCAAGTATACCTAGATAAAAAGAGAAATGTTCCAAGTTAATTGATTAAAAGTTTAAATATATTAAAGATGATAATTCTCTTCAAATAAATATATAAATCCAGTGCAATTCAATTACACTTTTACACACTGTACATGACCATTTGGCAGTGGAATTAAAAAGCAGGGCCATTTGTACTTTGATATAAATCTAACATAATATGTGCAGGATCTGTATGTTTAAAACTATAAAACATTGATGAAATAAATCAAAGGAAATCTATAAAAATGAAGCGATATATCATATTCATGTATTGGAAGACTCAGTATTATTAGTATAAAATTTTCCTCAGATTGATCTATAAATTCAGTATGATCCCAATCAAAATCCTAGTAGAAAGTTTATAGATATCAATAAGTGGATCTAAAATGTACATAGAAATACAAAATAATTATTATACAATAGTTGAAACAATTTGGACAAAGAAAAAGTTGGAGAGCTCACACTATGTAATTTCACAACAGACTAGCTACAGGTATCAAACAATATAGTATCAAAACAGACGCACACAAATATGGCCAATTCATCTTGACAAAGGTACAAAGGCAATTAATGGGAAAGAGTAGTCTTTTCAACAAGTGTTTCAAAATAATTAAACATTTGTATTAAAAAAAACCTGAACATCTACCTATTCTTATTACATGCTTATTACAAAAATTAAATCAGAATGATTCATAGGCCTAAATGTAGAATTTTAAACTATAAAATTTAAGAACATAACATAGGGGAAAAAAGTATTTTAACCTTGGGTTAGGCAAGGAATTCTTAGACATAGTACCATTAGCACAACCAATAAAAGAAAGGAAAAAATGGTAACTTGAACTTTATCCTAATTAAATATTTTTTTACTGTATGGAAGATTTTTTTAGGAGAATGGAAAGCAAACCGGCTGAGATAAAATATTTTCAAATCACGTATCTGACAAAAGACCTGTATTCAGAATATGTAAAGAACTCTCAAAACTCAATAATAACAAAACACAACAAAAGAATGGACAAAGTTTTGGACATGTCATCAAAAAATATATATACCGATGACAAACACATGAAGCACGATGAAATACCACTATATACCTATGAGAATGGTTAGTATTAAAAATCCATAAAGAGGTAACTGATCAGGTACCACAGGCTGAAACTCTCATACATTGCTGGTGGGAACACAGAGTTATACAGCCACCATAAAGAGCTGGTCAGTAGTCTCTAGGAAAGTTAAACATATGCAGCTGAGTAATTCCACGCCTATGTATTTACTCAATTAGAAACAGGCTACTATATATGAGCTTAGTATATGACAGAGATGGCCTTACGTATCACTGGGAAATGATGGACTATTTAATAAAATGGTGATGGAAGTTAGCGATTCGTGGTAAAAGATACATTAGATCTTTACCCCGCATTGCATACGCCTGTGTGCACACACATGCACACACTCACAAATGACTTAAGACCTACACATGAAGAATTAGCTTTGTAATTTTTAGACTAAAATATAAAAGAGTAGATCTTTATGACATTAGGCAAAAAGAGAATTTTTAAACACAAAACCATAAAGTTAAAAGAAAAGATTCTAAATTTGAGAACATTACAATAAAAAATTCAGTGTGAATAAAAGTCTTTAAACAAAAAAGAAACAAAAATACCACAGATTGGGAGATTTTGTAGTACATATAACTGAAAAATTAATACTATCCAGAACATAGAAATAATTTCTTTTAAAAAAAAAAATCAAGAAACAAAAATTTTAGTCAAAAAGTGAATAAAGGATATAAATATAATGTCATAAAAATCTGAATAGCTGTTAATGTATGAAGTATATTCATATTTATAATTAGTCCTTCAGGATGGAAATTCATTAAAAACTATGATTTATTAATACAATGGAATACTATCTAGCAATGTAAATAGGTGAAGATATTCTACACAAATAAAACTAAAACATAGCTTTCAAAGAAAAAAGGCAACTTGTAAAAGAAAACTTTAAAGGAACAGCAAAAAATGTACATTTTAAAATCACAGCATAAATAAACAGTATACATGCATACATTCATAAGTGTTAAAAGCATCAAAAATGCATGGGGGACACTTAAAACACCAAATGCTGGCGAGGATGCAGAGAAATAGAACACCCTGTGGAAATACAACCTGGTCCAGCCACTCGAGAAGACAGTTTAGCCATTGCTTACCAAATTAAACACACTCTGACCATGTGATCCAGAAATCACTCTCCTTGGTATTTACCCAAAAGAATTAAAAACATATCCACATAAAAACCTGCACACAGATGTTTATAGTGGCTTTATTCCTAACTGCCAAAACTTGGAAGCAACCACCATGCCCTTTAGTAGGTGAATGGATAAACTGTGGTACATCCAAACAATGAAAGATTATTCAGCACTAAAAGAAATGAGCCATCAAGCCATGGCAAGCCATGGAGGAAACTTAAATGTATATTACAATCTGAAAAGGTTACAAACTGCATATTCCAACTGTATGACATTCTGGAAAAGCCAAAACTGCAAAGATAAAAAGATCAGTGATTTCCAGGGTGAAAGGGGAGAAACGTGAACAGGCAGAAGATTTTTAGGGCAGTAAAAATACTTCATATGATATTTTAATGGTGGATATATGTCTTTATACATTTGTCCAAACCTATAACCCTAAGGTAAACTAGAGACTTTGGCTGATTATGATGTATTAATGCAGATTCATCCTTGTTTAAAAAAAAAAAAAAAAAAAAGCACCTTTCTGGCAAGTGATATTGTTAATGGGAAGGTTCTACATGTGTGGGGGCAGGGAGAATGTGGGAAATCTCTGTACCTTCTTCTCAATTTTGCTGTAAACTGAAAACTGCTCTTTAAAAATACATGGAAAATGTTCATACCAGTTTCTCAAGAGTGACTTCCTCTGAGGAGGAATAGAGAATAAATGATGGTGAGAATTTGGGTACCAGTAGAGTTCTACTTGTATAAGGAGTGAAGGGGAGGGAGGGAGAAAGGGAAGATCTGAACTAAATATGGCAAATATTAACAACTATTTAAACTTGGTGTTGTGTATATTTTGTGTTTGAATTTTTTCAAACAATTTCTTTACACAAACATAGCATTTCAAAAATGTTTTAAACAATGTCAAAATTATTAGAACACACATTTATCTTTCCAAATCTCTCCATTAAAGGGCAACACACATTTACTTAATGTGCTTCTGAAAAGTAAACTGTATTGTTACTTCATATATACCCCTTGTTTAAAGACTGGAGTAAAACACTGAGCTTATGCATACAGTTAAGAATTTCCCATGAAGAGAAGAGGTTAAGGATTGAGACTTAAATGATATCAATTAAGATCCCTCTCTTTGATGCTTTTTTTTTTTTGTACGTGCCCTTAGTGGAAACCGAACCCGGGGGCTCTCTGGTCCTCAGGCCAATCCTCCAACCGCTAGGCCAAACCGGCCACGGCTCTTTGAGGTTCTTACATGTATCTATTATTTGGTATTATGAATTTTTTTCAGTAAATATCAGATCAATATTCTAAGAACATTTCTTTATTTTGCCTGAAGAGGCAGAGCCTTAGGTAAAGAAACAGGCTAGAGCTGTGGCCAGTGTGGCTCAGTAGGCTAGGTGTTGTCCCGTACACTCAGAGGTTTCTGGTTCGATTCCCAGTGAGGGCACTATGCCTTGGTTGTGGGCTTGGTCCCAGTTTGGGGGCATGCAAGAGACAGTCGATCAATGTTTTTTTCTCTCACTCTCTCTCTCTAAAAATCAAATTTAAAAAAAATGTTTTTTCAAGAGAAGAGAAGGAAATAGGTTGGAATTGGAAACTTAAAAGAGAAGTCAAGGTTCTAATTGTGTGGCCCCCTGTCGCTGCTCCCACTGATGCCTACAATTTGTCAACGCTGATCCAGGAAATGACATTCAGAAAGGTCCTCATGCTTCCTCCACTCCCAGCAAAGTACCATGAATTATTTAATTTCCTTCAATTCCTTAAGCTTATTTTTACAGAAAAAATAAAAAATTTCCCCTCTACTTTGACAGTTATATTGCTTTTTTTTTCTTCTTCCAGTGCCTTCATGAAGCCCTTGATATGAAAGCTTAGCCTTCCTAGACAACAGTTACTGGAAATGAGAAGCTGCCTGGGTCTTGTCAGCCTCCATCGTACACTATTTAATTTTCACTCTGGAGTTTGCAAAACGGCCATTTCTATAATGCATTCCATGTTTCCGGATCGAGAAGATTGCCAGCACCGGCAATAGCCATCTCAGCCTTCTTTCTCATCAACAAAACATGTCGTTGGTAGTACCCACACATCAACAGAACTTCCTCAAGCCTGCCACTATTGCTTTTTCATAATTATATTTTATAATCCTCCTTTACACACGAGAGCTCAATTCACTTCCTCCTACAATGCATTAGCATCCTCTTCAAATCCATTAGTGCTATCACAAGCTCCACAGCATCGTTCCCTCTTCAAAATATTTTATTATTAAGTTATTGTACTGCGAGCTGGGAGTCTATGAATATTTAAGCGAGGCATTGCATGTTTATGTACACTTTGCCAAGACAAAAAAAAAAGCTTCTTTGCCCTAATATTTTGGCAGTGGTTTAAAAGATGCTATGTTTTTTAAAAGAGATGTTTGCTCCAGTTTAGAATGATTGATATAAGTAGTAAATAATCCATTTTTTAAAAATCCTTGATGATTTAAACCTTACTTGTTCTTCAGTCGGGAAATTAAGTGTCAACACTAGTTAGCAGCAGGGGTAGGATCAGGCAAGCTGACTCCAGTGCTCCGAGAACCCTGGAAATGTCCTTAGCACAGCTAACTCATCCCAGGGATGTTGGCTCCGTATTCCCTTCTCAGCAATCGAAACAGAGTATCCCTACAGCTCAGTGATGGTTACGGTGACATTTCCACTGTTGTTTATCATTTTCCAAGTTACACCACTCTCTTGAGTTAGCTGAGTATATGTACAGATATCAATAATCCATTCATTTCATTCAAAATAAAGTTACTTACATGATTTGTTACATCACATATTTGAAATACAATGACAAAAAAATGTCTGAAATGTCCATCCACAGATGAATGGACAAACAAATATGGTATCTCCATATGATGTCATGTTTTTTCAGCAATAAAAAGAACTAAGTACTGATATACTGTACAACTTCTATGAAGCCTGAAGCAGTTACGCAGAGTGAAAGAAGCCAGTCAGAAAAGGCAACATACCACGCGTTTCCATGTATATGAACAGTCCAGAGTAGGCAAATCATAGAAACAGAGAGTAAATTAGTGGTTGTTTAGGGCTGGTGGGGGACAGAGGTACGGGGGATAGGAGGGTGATTAACTGCAGGGCACAGAGTTTCTCTTTGGGTGATGAAAGAGTTGTAACACTGACTGCGGGAGTGGTCGCACATCTATGTGAGTATACTAAAAACCACTGTACTGTTTAAATTAGTAACTTGAATTCTGCGTGAATTATGTATATATATATGTGTGTGTGTGTATATATATATATATATATATATATATATATATATATATATAATTGATTTTTAGAGAGAGAGAGAGGAAGGGAGAAGGAGAGAGAGAAACATTAATGACAGAGAAGCAGCAATAGATAGGCTGCCTCCTGCACGCCCCCTACTGGGGATCATGCCTACAACCTGGGCACGTGCCCTGACTGGGAATGGGACCAGCGACCTCTTGGTGGACAGGTGGACACTCAACCACTGAGCCACACCGGCTGGGCATTATATCTTAATAAAAATGTTATTAAAATCAGTTGTGGTAACCACATTTCTCTTAACATAAAAAAAAAAAAAAAAAAAAAAAACACAGAAAAACATTAGCTCATTATGTCATGTTGGACACTCACCCTCTGTCCCCCAAGTTGGGTATGCAGATGGAAGTGGGATTAGTGGGACATTGATTGATGTGTGGGAAATGCAAGGAAGGGAGTGACCTATTACAGAGTCATTTTGGAGTTTTTCAAGCAACATATCCCTTTTCTTCTAACAGTGTGTGGTCCCCACCCCTACACCAGGAGCCATAACTCCATGGGGAAGTGTTGAGTGGCAATGGGAGTGAGTCACCCACCTAAAAAGTCATTGAAAACAACCTTTCTAAATGATGGCATCAATAGGGTGTTTATAAGGATAAACAAGCATGGTGGTGACCGCTGGATTTATTTGAGAAAATGCACTACCATGTTTATCATTTAACAAAGATAATCAGTACCCTTTCTCTTTAGCAATGTTATACTTTATTCCATAGAGGTTAATGTACACAGTAAAGAGAGAGAAAATAATTATTTTAGGCAAAATACCTGAATAAGGTTGGAAATATTTGTTTTGTGTCAAGCCGAATCTGCTGTTAAAGTTCCAGAGGAAAAACAATGTGGAGAGTTGAAATCACGTATTAAATACATGATTATGAATTTTCTGAAGAACTGTGTATTATTATGTCTCCTTCCCTGACTGCATTCATTCTAATAGTTTTACCTCCCTTTGACCTTGGAGATCTGGTCTGTGTGTCCAGATTATAGTACAAGACAGAAGCAACTGGGACAAACTCATTATTGTTTTTTCATCTGTTGACCTCCCTCATTTTTCTTTGTGTTTGACACTGTCCTTCTTCAAACCATCCTCCCTTTGTTTCTTTGATACTGTATCTGGGTACTGCTGCTTCTCTTTTAAATGCTACCTAACCCTTGCATAGTACTTACTATGTGTCAGTCACTGTTTTAAGCACCTTCTATATTTATCCCATTTCACATTTAATCTTCCCAACAACCCTATGATATAGCGCTAGTAACTCCACCTTTAAAGACAAGGAAATTCAAAGACAGAAGTTTAAGTAACCTTTCACTTACACTTTTTCTGTCCCATCTGTGGTTTCTGACTCCTTCACGGAACACAGGAAGGAAGAAGGGTAAGTTTTCACTCTGCTGATACTGTTGTGAGTTGGCATCTTGCTCTCTGAGTCAGGCCGGTGGTCAGAGTATGCCTCTAAGTCTAAGGGATCCTTTGCTGGGTTCCTAGGAGAGTCCCATCACTGGGAGAACTTTCAACTGTAGTTTCTCTTGAAGCTGGTGATGTACTGGCTCATTGACTCTCATTGTCTCTGCCTCTGAAATCAAGGAATTAGGTAGATTCTGTTCATTAAAGTCTGTTTGCCTCTTCAGTAATGATCTGCGCTTAGACAGAATTTCAGATGATTCCAGATGATTTTAGATGATTCTCTCTCACTTGGCCCAACTTTAGACCAAAGGAAACACTCAGATACATTTGTCTCAGCAATACCAGATAATGTGGCTGTACATTATAGTCTCTTCTTGCTCCACTTGTCTCTGGGAGCCAGCAGTGTATTTCATGCCTACTACATTTCTTAAGCAGGAATTAGACCATCCGCTAGGTCTCCCTATTGTGGAGAACATGTGTCAACTCCCAGGATGGTCTCAATGAAAACCTTCTTAAGTTGAAGAATTGAATGCAGTTGGTCTCTTTTATTGAGTTGAGGTGGGGAAGACGAACCCACAGAACACACAAAGGTCTGTCCAAAAATTCTTTCTCCCTATTCTCTTCTTCCTGGACCCTTTTATATTCCTTATTTGGCAGAGGAAGTTAAAAGTTTTCTGAATGATTTTTGCCACATTCTTTTAAATCTTGGTTTAGCACAAACTCATTTTGGTATTCAGTATCTGTAATGTGTGTGTGTGTGTGTGTGTGTGTTTATATATAAAGATATCTTCATGTTTATTTCTAATTCTTCTATAGAACTTAGTTTGCAATGGCATTCACCAGGTATGTTATATTTACCATAGTATATACAGTACTTATTCCAGTATGTGGCATTTAATAGGCATTCCTACAATGTTTGTATAGTGAATCAATGCAAAAATATTTATTTTTCACTTATTAATGAACATATATAAAGATAGTTCAGCCCTGGCGGGTTTGGCTCAGCAGTTAGAGCATTGGACTGAAGACCAATGAGTCGAGGGTTCGATTCTGGTCAAGGGCACATGCCTCGGTTGTGGTTCATCCCTGGCCCTGGTCAGGTCATAGGGAAGGCAACCAGTCGATGTGTTTCTCTTGCATCAATGTTTCTCTCTCTCTCTCTCTCCCTCTCCTTCTCTCTTTCTCTCTCTTTCTCTCCCTCCCTCTCCCTCCCTTCCACTCTATCTGATGATAAACAGAAACATATCCTCAGGTGAGGATTAAAAAAAAACAACATAGTTCAGAAAGATCCCTTACCCAGCTATAACCATGAAGTTATATATATCCCAAAAGCAATTACCATTTTTTTCACAAGAAACATTTTTTAATCTTTCCTAAAAATGCATCAGTTAAGTAATAAACATTATTTCCAGAGTTCTACACAGTCCTGCCAAAATGTCAATCATACCATGACACAAACAGGCATTTTAAAAAATAAAGCAATTTATAATACAGTTGTATACTAAGTATCATAAATTCTCAGTTAGCTATACAAAAATGTCAGGCCTCTCTGCTAATGAAATGAAAGAATATAATTGACAGTTATGTGATTTCATTGTAATGCACATAATATAATAAATCTGGTTACTGGAAGGTCTGTGGTACACTGTTTAAAGTATATTAATTGATTACCTTGGAATCAGCTTAGTTTGAAATTCCTGATTGTGAGCTTTGATATGAATGTACTATACATATGAAGTATATTATAATAGCTCTTTTCCAAATGCAATGCATATGATCAGTAAAGTAGGGGCTTTACAAAAACCTCTGTCACCATCTATTGCCAATTTGTAACAGATGTTGTGGTAATAAAAATTCCTGTTTGAAACAAATAAAAAGATTCTCTATATTAGCCTTTCCATGGTGCCTATTCTGGATCAGTAATTCCAGATCAAGTAAAGGAAAAGTCCTAATTCTCAACCAAACAGAACCACATAACAATCAAGAAGAAACAAAAATGAATTTTCCATGTGAAATTAATTTGATAATTGTGTCATGAATGAGAATTTATTTAACTTTTAGAATGTGAGGGTTTTGTTTAATTTTAAGAAGAGGAAAATGAAGGCATTATTTTTCCTACTCTTGGTGTATTATCAGCCACCCCTAACAAGATTTATTAACCGGAAAGTCGAGTGGGGATCCACACACGATTTCACATAGCACCTTTAACATGTGTGACCAAGTGAGGAAAGCATGTTTCTGAACATGTGTCATCAAAGTGCCCAGAATATCTATCTTAAATCACTTTAAGTGAAACTATCCTTCAAAACACAAATTTATGTTAAGTATTGTATAAGAAAATATTCATAGGTTTTAACGAACCTATCTTTTAATTGAGTTGTTTATCTTTTTATTAATGAGGTGTAAGAGTTCTTCAATATGGAAACAAGTTCTTCATCACATACATGATTAGCATAGTTCTCTCATTATGTGGGTTGCCTTTTCACTTTCTTAATAGTGTCCTTTGAAGCATAATATTTTAAAATATTGATGAAGTCCAATTCAGCTATTGTTTTCTTTTGCTGCCTATGCTTTATATCTAAAAAAAAACAAAACAAAACGGCAACAAAACAATCACCTAATCAAAGTTCAAGAAGATTTACAACTATATTGTCTTTTAACATTTTTATAGTTTAACTCGTTGAATTAGAAAGTTGAGTAGTTTTTATGTATAATGTGAGGTAGAAGTCCAGCTTTATTTTTCTGTGTGAGGATATCCATGTGCCCAGCACCGTTTGTTGAAAGACTATTCTTTCCCCATTGAATGGTCTTGGCACTCTTGCAGAAAAATCAACTGACCCTAAATGTACAGATTTATTTCTGGATTATTAATTATATTCTATTGATATCTATATTGATTTTTATGCCAGTACCACACTGTCTTGATTCCTGTAGCTTACTAAAATAAATTTGAAATCAGGAAGTGTGAGTCCCACAACTTTATTCTGTTTTTCAAGATTGTTTTGGCTATTTTGGGACCTTTGCATTTTCATATGAATTTTAGGATCAGTTAATTAATTCTGCCAAAAATGAAGCTGACATTTTTATTTTTTAATGTTTTTATTGATTTTTTTTTTTAGAGGGAGAGAGAGATAGAAACATTGATGTGAAGGAGAAACATTGACCGGCTGCCTCCTGCATGTCCCCTACTGGGGGTTGAGCCGGCAACCCGGGCATGTCCCCTGACCGGGAATCAAACCGGGACATCTCAGTCCATGGGATGATGCTTAATCCACTGAGCCACACTGGCTGGGTGAAGCTGACATTTTTATAGAGATTGTATTGTATCTACAGATCCACTTGGGGAGTACTGCCATCTTAACAACATTAAATTTCCCTATCCATAAGCGCAGGATATCTGTTTATTTAGATCTTTAATGTCTTTCAATAGTATTTTGCAGTTTTCACTGTACAACTGTCTTAGTTTGTTCAGGTTGCTATAATAAAATACCACAGACTGGGTAGCTTATCAATGAAAACACTGATTCCTCACAATTCTGGAGGCTGGAAGTCCAAGATCATGGTGCCCACACGGTTGCATTCTGGTAAAGACCCTGTCCATGGTTCCTACTTGGTGCCTTATAGCTGTGGGCTCACATGGAGCCCATTCATCAAGATTCCACCCTTATTACTTCAGTGCTTCCCAAATGACCAACCTTCTAATATCATCATATTAGGCATTAGAATGTCAATATAAAAATGTTGGGAGGGGACACAAACATTCGGACCATAGCAACATGTATTACAATTCTTTAATTAAATTTATTTCTAAGTATTTTATTACTTTTATGTTATTATAAATAGAATTGTTTTCATAGATTTATTTCCAGATTGTTCATTGTTAGCAGATATAAATACAATTGTTTTTTTTCTACTGATCTTGTATCCTGCAACACTAGTGAGCACATTTATTTGTCTTTCTCCCACCCAGCTTTATTGAGGCATAACTGATTACTGAACTTGTCTATAAGATGATTTAATATATATTGGAAAGAATCACCACAATCAAGCTAATTAACATATTCATCACCTCACATAATTGTCATCTTCATGTTTGTGTGTTGTGTGTGTTGACAACATTTAGAATTAACCTATTTTTAATTTTTCAGTTAGTGTGTAGATATATTTTGAGTTCCAGAAACCAGGCACTGGAAAAAGTCAAGAACAAAGGTTAGAGAGAAAAAAAGAGAAGACCAACAAAATGTTAAACCATGGGTTTAAGCAAAGAAACAGAGTCTACAAGAAGCCTCTACAAACAGGCAGAATGCTTGTATGTTCTTCAAGGCTTCATCTTTAACCCCTTTCCTTCCTCATTTTATACAAATAGAAAGGATCATAAAAGACTTCTATGAACAATTATATGTAAATAAATTAGATAACCTAGAAGTAATTAATAAATTCCTAAAAATATACAACCTACCAAGACTGAATCATGAATAAACAGAAAATCTGAACAGATCAATTACTGTAAGGAGATTGAATCAGTAATCAAAAACTTCTTAACAAACAAAAGGCCAGGACTAGATGGCTTCAATGATGAATTCCACCAAAATTCAAAGAAGAATTAACAACAATCCTTTTCAAACACTTCCAAATAATAGAAGAGAACACTTCCAAACTAATTTTATGAGGGCAGCATTATTCTGATCTCAAAACCAGAGAAGGACACCACAAGAAAATAAAATCATACACCAGTATCTCTGATAAGCATAGAGCCAAAAATCTTTTTAAAAAAAAATAGCATACTGAATTTAATAATCCATTCAACACTATGATTGAGATTTATTTCAGGTATGCAAGGATGGTTCAACATCCCCAAATCAATCAAGGAGATATACCATATTAATAAAATGAAAGATAAAAATCATATGGTCATCTCCGTAAAGGCAGAAAAAGCATTTGACCAAATTCAACACCCATTTCTGATCAAAACTCTCAACAAAGCAGGTATAGAGGGAATATACCTCAATAATAAAGAAAATGTATGACAAGTCTACAGCTAACATAATACCAAATGATAAGGGTTGAAAGCTTTTCTGTTAAGATAAGGAGCAAGACAAGGATGCCCACTTTCACCATGTTTATTCAACATAGTATTAAAGTCTTAGACAGAAAAATTAGACAATAAAAAGAAGTAAAAGCCATCCAATTCTGAAAGGAAGAAGTAAAACTGTCACTAGTTGAGGCTGGCATGATATTATATAGAAAACCCTAAAAATCACATTAAAAAATGTTTAGAACTAATTAAAAAT
The DNA here is from genome assembly GCA_030848825.1 of Tadarida brasiliensis. Classification (NCBI taxonomy): domain Eukaryota; kingdom Metazoa; phylum Chordata; class Mammalia; order Chiroptera; family Molossidae; genus Tadarida; species Tadarida brasiliensis. The sequence goes on from CM061264.1 coordinate 80,994,500, forward strand.
TTTAGTGAGTTGCAGGATAGTAAATCAAAATAGAAAAATCAAGTTGAATTTTATATACTAATGATAGACTATCAGAGAGAGAAATTAAGAAAACAATTTATTTACAATTACATCAACAAAAATAAAATACCTAGGAATATATTGATTCAAGGAGGGAAAAGATCTGAACACTGAAAATTATAAGACATTGATGAAAGAAACTGAAAAAGACACAAATAAATGGAATGATATTCTGTGCTCATGGACTGGAAGAATTAATATAGCTAAAATGTTCATACTACCCACAGTGATCTACAATTCAGTGAAATCTCTATCAAAATTTCAATGGCATTTTTCATATAAAAAAGAAAAATCCTAAATTTGTAGAGTAGAATTTAATTATTCTCACCAAAAAAAAGGTGGAGGGGTAAATTTATGGGTTTTGGATGTTTTCATTGACTCAATTGGGAGAATTCTTTTGATGTATACATGTATCAGACCATCATGTTTTACACTTTAAATATCATTTTATTTGTCGATTATACCTCAGTGAAGCTGAAGAAATAAAGTAAAACACAAATTCCTGGTCCCAGACCAGATTTACTGCATCAGAGGTCTAAAAATTAGAAGAGCGTTGATTCAAAGTACATGCAAAACTTCCGTGAATTTTAAGCATGCATTGCTATTTTGACTCTCATCCAGAAATACAAATATACTACATCTTCAAAATTTGCCAAACCTATCAATCTAATATCTTGAAGCATAAAGTAAGCTGCTTTGATATTACAAATTATTGCTGAACCCAAGCTGGCTCCTGGTAACGGTTCCTCCACAAGCTATCCCTTTAATGACCTACAACAGGAGGTTTCCAGGTTATCCCCTTGCAATTTAAAACATATACTGTGTCTCTGTTACGGTGATTAAGTCAGTATTTTCCATTCAACAGTATTCTGTTTCCACACAAATTCTCAAAAGATTTCCAGCGGTAATTCTGCTGGTTACTTCTGTGTCAGGATGTAGTACAGCTAAACCCCAGATTGAGGAACTCATTTCAAAGAGCTGAGCATTTTCTGCCTCTTCGCCATGTTTGTCATATCCTTTCAAAATTATGGAGAATTTAATAATGTTATTTTTTTAAATATCATCATCTGCTGCCTAGAATCCATACTATTTTTAAATGTCTCTTTATGGAAACTGTTTTATTCTTACTTTATTTTAAACATGTTTCTTCATGTAAATATGAGAAAACTGGCAATTCAGACAAAAGCATGATCAGGAGGGAAGGAGTATATATGTGAAAAGATAAATGCTGTCACCTTAAAACATGTAACTCCTCTTAGATTATATTCGTTTAATTATATTCTGTTTAAAAACAAACAAACAAACAATTTCCTGGGCAAAGTGATATCAGTGTGAGAGCACAGATCTCCCAATTTGTAATCCAGGACCAACCCGCTTTTACTCAATGCCACATCATGCTAACATGACCAGATTTGAGTATTTCATAAGTTACAAAGATTGTGTCAAGAGGACCAGGGTTCAAAGCCAGAGAATATCCTTTGGATGGGTCCCTTATCCTCCCTAAAACCGTTTCCGCATCTTAATATATTCCGTATCTCATATTCTCACTATTTTTAAGAAATCTAATAAATTAATACATATAGCGCTTAGTCCAGTGCCTAGGATTATTATAATTAGTCATATGATTTCCTCTTAACAAGACTAATAGAGTAACAATGGCAAAAATAATTCATGGTATAATGAGAGGGTCTAAAACAATAGAACTTGTTCTATTTTCTGAAATCTTCATTCTAAATGGATTTAAATGTATCTATTTTCAAATCTAATAGAATTTTATGAAATGATGTTAATATTTTGCATTTTGAACTAGTTCAAAGTGGGATGCTTAAGAACTTAACTCAAATTACATTGCCACTTCCATGGGGATGGTATAAAAAGTTATGATGTTACTAAATATCAGCTGGATTCCTGTCGGAGCTCATATCCTTTGACTTCATCATTTATTAGTGCAATTAAAAAATCCTCTTAACGTTGCCTCACAACAACACCTTCTCTCAAATAATTCCTCTTGATCATTCAAGGCATGTCTTTAGCCTGCTGACTTTATCAACTCATCAGATTTAATGGGACAAACAAGGAGAACACCCTTGACTCTTCTCCCAGTTACATACCAGCATTCCATCAGAATGCAGAACTCCTGTGTTCTCCAAAAAGGAATAAGAAAGTTTACTTGGGAGAAAAGAATCCCAAAACCCTAGATATGAGACACCTCAGTGGGTCTCCAGTTACTACAGAGAAGATAAAACTTTATTTCCTTTAGTTTTTTTCTAAATTCATTACTAATTTTTAAAAGCAAATAGAGTATGTGCTATATAAAACGGTTCTAATAGGAAGACAGTCAATGAGGAGAGTAGCTCACAAATAATGATGGTGTCATTGCTTCAAAAAAAATTAAAAATCAAGCCTTGACACAAGACAGTTCTGAATTTTAGTAATTGACTGTGATGAAAATATAAAAATCAGACATCCCTCTGCAGTAAATTGTATATCTTCTTTAAAAATTCCCTATCTTCTCCAATGTGACAGATCAGAAGAGAAGTTTGAGGATACATATGACACATTAAATGTAACAGTTGTCTGACTTCAAGTAAAAAAACTTTGATTCAAAAGTATTCAACAATAACCCCTCAGATGTAATTGATCATTCTATCCATCAAAGTCACAGTTGAAGACTAAAATCTTTATCACTCTGTAGTAAAACCCGTTTTAAGAAACTAAAGTTATGAGGAGGGACAATTAAAGTATTTCAGTTCTCTTTGGGGATATACAAATGTAGGCTAATATATGCCAATGGTCAAAAAGAGGTTAATGCCAGCTTTAGACTCACTCAAGAAGGTTCATGTGAGGTTATAGTGGTTTAGATAGCATGGAAATAATTTCCGGACATCCCCCAACCTCGCCATTTTCTCAAATCTTGAGAAAGCTTTCAGATTCTTCCCATATATGCCACTTTTACAAAGAAGCAGAGCCTTTTAAAGAAAAACATTTTTGGCTCCGTTAATGCTAGTGTATTCTTCCAGCCCGGTATTCAGTGTGCCGGACTGGACAGGCAATTACATGCAAATTTGTTGGGAGCTAGGAGGTTCATTTACTACATTCAACCCCATAGAGGAAGATCAATAGAAGTGCAAAACCTAATCCTAGATGAAAGCACCATGATCAGGTAATGGTTATAGAGCTAAGGCCCTCAGAAAAATGTTGGGAATCAAAGGGCATGCTAGAGAAAAGCATTATGCATAGTGCTTTTTTGAACCATATGGGAAAGACAACAGACAAAGTGAACCAAAGAGTTGGAACACAAGAAGGTAGACATGCAGTTCAACACAAATTGTTAGGGTTTTTGAAAAGATATGAATGAGGATTGGACCAATTAAAAATGGCTGCCTTGAAAATCTTTTGTTGGCTGTTTAAAGAATAGTAGTTTGCAAACCACTGCTCAAACTTAAACCATGCAAGACCAGCTTGCATTTAACTCTTAAGAGGAACTCTTTACTGCTGGTGTTCTTGTCTTTAATTTGGGGGGGGGTCTGATGTGTTCCCCTACCCAAGGCCACATACCCTGTTGACATTTAATAAAAGTTATTAAATATTTCTTACTGAAAATTTAGAAAAATGTGTAAGTTAAGAGTTATTATTGATTTCATGGAAGGAAGATAATGAGAATGAATAGGCTGGTAACTTGTACATGTTGTGGAGGTTGTGGTTGTTTTGATTGCCCGTTGAATCATTTGAATGTCACCTCAAGGCATAAACAGGTATGCAGCCTGCATTACAAGGGGAAAATAAAAGTCCTTAAAGCATAACTGGTGTTTATCAATGATGCCTGTCAGTGTCTTCAGAATGCACTGATGGAATACATGACCTGTGTGTGATGGGCTTTCAGAGGAGCTGTGCATGGTTTCCAAAATTGCCATGCATCTTCTGAACTCGCATGCACGTTTTGTGTGCCTGTGCCCTGTTGCCATGTACTGGAGAAGGAATTCTAAGAATCTTAGAGCGTTTTTGAAACAGCAAAAATATCTAGAACTTTTTAAAAATTATATTTTAGTTTCATTGTTGACATTATTACAGATCTCCCCATTTTTCTCCCCTTTGCCCCCTTAACCCAGACCCTGCCTGACCCTCCCTCTGGCCCTCACCACATTGTTGACTGTGTCCATGGGCTATGCATATATGCTCTTTGGCTATTCTCTTCACCTTCTTGCATGCCTTCTGCCCCACCCACCTTCCCTCTGACATCTGTCAGTTTGTGCCATATATCCATGTCTCTGGTTCAATAAATAAAAAATTGGCCAGCAATTTCTGTGGTAGTCTATGTCCTCTAGGAAGCAGATGCCAAAACAGGAGTAAGCATGCAAGAATTTTATTAGGGGAAACGCCTATGAGAGAAAATGGGGCAAGAGCATAGGAAGATGGGGAGAGCCATCAGACCAGGACACATGTCTGACCCCAAGAGAAGAAGGGAGAAAAGGGAGCTTTCTAGACTGCCCTGTGGGCTAAAGAAATTTGGGCAAGGCTTCTTGGCAGAGGAGTTCTTGAACCAAGTTACACATCAGTGGAGCTCTGGTCTCTCTGCCACACTCAGTCTGGGGGAAGTCAGTGGGAAAGATGGTCTCAGCACAGACATGGCAATGAAATCAGAGCCCAGCATCTGGGGCCGTTAGTCGGTTTTGCCCACTGTAGTTGGAGGTCTGGAAGGCACAAGTTTGTGGCTGTTGTACTCTGAGTCACGCTATAGGTCAGATCTGCTAAAAAAAAATCTTGTTCAGGAAATGAGACTAAATTCTATGCAGTTTTGAGCTAGTCACTTAATCTCAGCATGTTTAGTTGTCTTGATCTGAATAATAATCCCAATGAGAAATTTATTTAGAGCTCTCATCCTTTATGCACCCAGGCATACCGCCGGGTTTATGTTTTCATAGTTTAGATTGCTTTCATTCAAAACTAAAAACAAAAGATTTTTCTCTTTTTCCACCTGATGGTCTTTGAATTAGTCATTCACAAACTAAGAGTTCATTATGGATAAGATACTATACTAGGTGCAGTGTACAGTGTTATTAAATATAAGCTATTAATAGTGCAATCCCAGATTGAGCTGTGTGTTAAATTGAATGAAGAGGGGAGGAAGAGTATGACTGGTAGATAAAATTGTATAAGGAAAGTTCAGCAGCCACCACCTAGAAACATAATGTATGTGTCTCAACATGATTATTTTGTTTGTGTTTTTTTTGTTTTGTTTTTATCCTCACCTGAGGACATTTTTCCATTTTTTGTTCAGATAGAGTGGGAGGGAGAGAGAGGAAGAGAGAGACAGAGAGAAACATTGATGCGAAAGGGACACATCGAGTGGCTGCCTCCTGCACGACCCAACCAGGGCCGGGGACAAACTGCAACCAAGGTACGTGCCCTTAGTGGGAACCGAACCCAGGTCTCTCCGGACCGTGGGCCGACGCTCTAACCACTGAGCAAAACTGGCCAGGGCTCAACATGATTATTTTGTATCACAGTATCATTTCAGAAAACTATTGTCATATTACACTAGCAATAATGTATATGTTACATCAAAAAAAAATGTTTTTCTGGCCAGAAAGCTTTAGATTAGTGTCCTTAACTAATTTTCATTTTAAAGATTATAGTAGTATATTTAATTTATGCTACTCAGTGGAACCTGTCAAAGACAGTTATTTCTATGAGAAAATAATCTAAAGTCCTTGCTTAATTCTACACATTGAAACTTAAAACAGAGAAAAAAGGAACTCCAAAAGCAACATAAATATGATTAAGAAGCAAATAAATAACAAACTGGGAAAATATATACAATATACATTGCAAATCTTTAATTTATAAAAGCTCTCACAAATCATTAAGTAAATGAACATGTCCATTGAAAAATGGGCAAACATTAGGAATAGAAAATGTATAGAAGAAACACACATCATATATTAATATATCAACATCATGTATAATGAATGAAATGCATATTAAACAATAAGCTTCTATTTCTACTTATATAATTAATAATGCATAAAAAGGGACCAGTAAGACTGGGCAAAGTGCGGAGAGAGGGGGCCAGCCCCAGCCCTACAGTCAAAAGATCCTAGTGTGGCTTAATTCTGCCCCCCTCTGAGTACGGGCCTAGGACAAGTTTCTTCATCTCTCCAGGTTTTAGTTAGCTCATTGGTGAAGTAAAGATACTACTTGCCTCAGAAGGCTCAAGAAGATTAGAGACGATGATTGTAAAATTCCTCTCTCTGCTTATATCTGCCATAGGGTAGATGTCCCTAAAGCAGGGATTTTCAACCTTTTCCATCTCATGGCACACACAAACTAATTACTAAAGTTCTGCGGCACACCAAAAAATATATTTTTTGCCAATCTGACAAAAAAAAAAAATAGGTATAATTTCAATGCATTCACACTAGAAGGCTATTGTTGTGTTGGCTGTGTCATTTTTTTATTTGAGAATCTAAGAGAAGAGAGGCTAGTGCCCTTGACTAAAAGTCAGGAACTGCATGTTTTGAAAATTCTTGTGGCACACCAGTGTGCCATGGCACACCAGTTGAAAATCACTGCCCTAGCTCCCACTATGGCTCAGTGGATTAAGCTCATCCCATGGACTGAGAGGTCCCGGTTGATTTCCCAGTCAGGGCACACGCCTGAGTTGTGGGCTCGATCCCCAGCAGGGGGCATGCAGGAGGCAGCCAATGGATGTTTCTCTCTCTCCCTTCCTCTCTCTGTAAAAAAATGAATAAAAAACATTTTAAAAAATTGCTGCCTAAAGCATTGGTGATTTTTGCCATCACCGATGTCTCTCCACATTTGAAAACAGAACTCAGTCCTGCTGAATTCCTAATGAAGTCACAGTACCTTAAGAATGACACAACTGCCTTGGCCAGTTTGGCTCAGCGGTGAGAGCGTCGGCCTGCGGTCCAGAGAGACCCGGGTTTGGTTCCCGCTAGGGGCATGTACCTCGGTTGCAGTTTGTCCCCGGCCCTGGTTGATCGTCTCTCTCTCTCTCTCTCTCTCTTTCTCTCTCTCTCTCTCTCTTCCTCTCTCTCCCTCCCACTCTATCTGAACAAAAAATGGAAAAATGTCCTCGGGTGAGGATAAAAAAAAAAAAAGAAAGAATGACACAACCTTGTCCAGCCACACCTAAATGACAGTTCACAAGACAAACACCTGGATGTTTATTCTGCCCCAGGAAGACTAAGTTTAAGAGAAAAACCATAAAATCCATTTGTGGCCTTATAGGATTGACTTGCTTTTATTTAGTTATTTGGAATTTGATTGGGAGTGCTAAATACTGTGTTACTCTCATCGAGACCAGTTTTTCTTCTCATTGTTTTTGGAATAAAAATGCTCTGATGGTCCACCATTGCCTATATGATAATAATAGTAACTGCTATAATTTTTTAAGCAACTACTATGTGCCAGGCCCTCAGTTAGATCCCTTAAATACAAAATGTTATCTACAAAACCCCTGCAAAGTACACATCACTTCCACTAAAAAGAGAGGAAATGGTGTCTAAGGGATTAAAAATCTTAATGCCAGTGACAATAGTGAAATAGTCTTGAAAAGATCCTGACCGATCAGTCCTTTTGATGTGCAGAGAAAAACATTTTGTGAGGAAACCTGGCTATAAATGACTCCAAGTTGGAAAATAACTCAAAAGTGACCAACTCGAAATTTGAAGATGTTTTTAGGAATAACTTAATCAATACACTTTACTTCTATTTTCCTTTTTATGAATAAATGAGTAATATGTGATTAAAACATCTACATCTGAATAAGTCTAAAAGAGTTTTCAACCAGTATGAAATAAAAATTCTTAAGTAGTATGTATACATTGTGTCAGGTTCTCATTAACAGAAGCTTTTTTCTCTGTATCCATAATGTAATGGATGAAATAAAGTACTAACTAAGGAATACCTTTAAATGCTTTAAAACTCTTTCATCCATATCAAAAGATGGAAAAGCTGTTAATAACAGTGGTCCCTCAGCTGGAAAACAGACTAATACAGAAACTGGATAGCATAATTATCCACTTCCACAGCAGCAGCGGACTGTTCCTTTAACCCCAAAATGAGTAAGCCTATAATGAATTTACTCCAAAGTATCTAAGGTGAGTAAGCAATTCCCTTGTAGCAAACTACTTGCTGCTATGAGGTAAATGAACTCTTCCAAACACCATTTAATAAATCTCTTCTTACACAGCACTAAATTGTTCCCTGATGTTCTGGGAAGTCAAGTTGCCACACAGGAGAAATTTTCTCCTATAGGGTATTTTATTCCTCTTACCTCACATCGATCATGCAGGGCCTAAGGAAGTCATCTGGATCACCGTGACCCTTTAAAGTTTCGTCAGTTAAGGGAATAACATGATGAGGTTCATAACATATATGAATTCAATGCGGTTAGGGAGCTTGGCATAATTTCTTTCAGGCAACAATTTCAGGGTTTGTTTTTTGCTATATTAGGAAAAAAATATTTGGTAGGTTTAGGGTTGGAGGCTTTTCTTTAACTCTAGTTTTCTATAGGTTCTCTGTTTTAATGTTTAGTTACTTCTCCTCTTTCTGTTGCTAAGCAGATGGGACACGTTGCTAAGTGACGTTTTACACAACCACTTTTCTGCAGCTTCAACAGTAATGACCAGAGGTCATGAAAACATAATCACACACATTGAAAACTGGAGCACTTGCCTTTTTGTTCCTGGAAAACCACAGAGAACGTACCAAAAAATCTTTTTTAGAATATAATAATAATATATTCATTAAATAAGTTTTTCTTTATATTTTATCCCATTGGAGAATCACAAAAACCCAGTGAAATATTAAGGGAAAGTCTCAGCACCAACACCATCATCATTATCATATTTCAGGTAAGAAAAATGAGATTATAAAAGGTGGGGTCAGGTGGTAAATACATGGCGATGATGGGAAATGAGGTCTATTCATTTGACTTCCCACCCAGGAAATAACAAAATGCTCTCTGAAGCATATGAAAGCTGGAAGTTTCACACTTGTAATGAAAGCTCATTTAAAAGTATAATTTTATTTCCCATAGCTCTGTATGCTAACTTGCATAATATAGTTATTTTTATGTAGCTCTAATAAATATTATGTAAAAAGTGAAATTTACATATTAAAAATAATAATTAAAATAATAATAATGTAGATAGTGATCAATTATCTGATACTAAGTTCTACTGGGCATCCATATAAATGCTGTCCCTATACCAGCCCACATAATTCTCACAACAGCCTAAGCATTATGAAGAATCGAAGTAAATAACATGCCAAGGTCAATCATTTCGTCCCTAGTGGAGCAGGATTAAAACTCATGTGTCGGACTTCCACACCTCCCACATACTGTCCCAGCCGCTCTTCAGATTTTTCAGAAAATTCCTCTTCCCTTTGCATTACAGGGTACTTTTTCGTAATTCCAGTTTTGTTTGTTTGTTAATCCTCACCCGAGGATATTTTTCCATTGATTTTTAGAGAGAGTGGAAGGGAGGGAGAGAGAGAGAAACATCGATTACATTGATTGGTTACCTCTCGCAAGATCCTGACCGGCCAGGTTGGAACCTGCATCCCAGGTAGGTGTCCTTGATAGGGAATCGAACCTGCGACCCCTCGGTCTGAGCGCCGACGCTCCAACCACTGAGCCAAACCAGCCAGGGCCATAATTTCAGTTTTAATTGATGTTTTTCATTGTCAAGGAACACAGAGAAACTTGGTTTGTAAAGTAATAAAAGGTTTGTATTTGGAAGGCATGGCAAATTAGCTGGGTGATTGAGAACTGACAGGCAACTATCATACAATGACAATAATGTGAGCATATGTATGTGTGATTAATCGCTCTATTGTACGCAAAATAGAGAAAAGCCAGTGACCACGTACATATTGCCCCTGAATGAACACTGCAACAGGGATTAAACTTGGTCTTTAAGTCCATTAATTAAAAATGCCTTTTTAAATATTAACTAGATGCAAAAGAACATTTATAAATGTTTGTGGTACAACATATCAGTAAAATTAAGACCTATATATACACCATTGAGTTAAAGAAATAGAGCATTACCATTATCTTTGGAGTCCTCCTCCTCTCCCTCCAAAGGTAACTACTCTCCTGAGTTTCATGTTTATCATTTTCTTTGTTTCTTTGTACTTTTCCCACACAATTTGCATACTTAATGTATTGCTTAGTTGTGCATATTTTGGAGGATGGATTTTTTTAAAATTCATCTGCAGTCTTATGTGATTGCCTTTTTCACTTAACATTACATTTCCAAGATACTTTTAAGTTGTTGCTTGTAGTTGCAGCTCATTCTTTTCCATTGTCCTATGTACTATAAATGGATACACTGGTCCTTTGTATGATTATAACACAGTGCATTTATCCAGGCCAATTTTAATGGGCATTTGTATTGCTTCAGTGTTTTGCTAGTACAAAAATTACCACTCTAAAGGTTTTACTATCTTTCTTCTGGTGCAAGAATTTCTCTGGAATATATACGTACAAGTAGAGTGGCTGGCTTATAGGATATCCATATCGTCAGCTTTACTAGATAATGCTCCATGATGTTCCAAAGTACTTGTACAAATGTACACTGCTTTTGGGGTGTATAAATGTCATGGTTGCTTCACACACTTACCAATAATTGTTTCTGTTAACCGCCTAATTTTTGCCTGTCTGCTGACTATGAAATGGTATTTTATTTTGTGGCTCTAATCTGCATTTCTTTGAAACTAATGCGATTATCTTTTCATTTGTTTATAGACCGTTTAAGTTTCTTCTGTACCTGTTCAAGACTTTTGTTCATTTCTGTACCAGGTTGTTTGCCTTTATTCATCCTGATTTGTGTGTATTTTTTTTTAAATATTTTTTCTTCATTGATTTCAGAGAGCAAGAAAGGGAGAAAGAAAGAGAGAGAACATCGTCCAGCCAGTATGGCTCAGTGGTTGAGCATCAACCCATGCACCAAGAGGTTGCTGGTTCAATTCCTGGTCAGGACACATGCCCAGGTTGTGGTCCGGATCCCCAGTGGGGGGCATGCAGGAGGCGGCCAGTTGATGTTCTCTCTCATCGATGTTTCTATCTCGCTCTCCCTCTCCCTCTAAAAATCAATAAAGAAAAAAGATTTTTTTTTTATTTAAAAAAAAAGAGAGAGAGAACATCAAATGGCGGCCTCCTGCATGCCCCCTACTGGGGATCAGGCCCACAACCTGGGCATGTGCCCTGATTAGGAATCGAACTGGCAACCTCTTGGTGCATGGGTCGATGCTCAACGGCTGTGCCACATCAGCAGGGCTGATTTGTGTGTGTTTTTATGTATTCTGAATACTAATCTATTTTTAGCACTATGTGCTACATATCTTCACTCAGAGGCTTGTATTTTCATATTCTCTAGGAGGTATTTTTATGAACAAAAGTTCCAAATTTCAGTGAAATAAAAAATTGTTTTAGTTTGTACTTTTGCTTCTTTTTAAAGAAATATGTCTCTACAATGAGATCATAAAGATCATCTCCAATATTACCTTCTAAAAGTTTCACAGTTTTGCCGTGCACACTTAGGTTTTCAATCAACTTGGAATAGACATCTGTGTATAGCCTAAAATATGAGATCTAATTTCATTATATTACTATATGGATATAGTTCTAGAGTTATTTGTGGAACATTTTATGTTTTCCTTGGTGTCCTGCAATGCCAACTGGGTCATAAATCAAATTTCCATATGTGAGGGTCTGTTTAAGGACTCTCTGTTTAATTCCAATATTCTCTTTGTTAGCTCATTTACCAGTATCATATTGTCTTAATTATTCTGTTTATATTAATTCTTGGTATCTGGCAAGAAAGTTTCTTCACCTAAGAGACCAATATCTAGGCTCTTCTTGACTTTTGATTTTTCAATTAAATTTTAGAATCAGCCTATAAAGCATCACAAAGAAAATTATGTTATGATTTTTATTGGAATTGCTTTTAACCTTTATTCTTTAACATTATTCTTTGAATGTTACGGAAATTTTGTTAGAATTTATAAATCTTTTAGTCCATAAATATCATATAGTCCTCCATTTGCTTAGGGCTTTTTCAGTATCTGTTCCCATGAAACTTTAAAATCCTCTCCATAGAAGTCGTGCTTGTAGATCTTTTTTCCCCTAAATGCTTTATATTTTTGAGACTACTTTAAATTGTATTTTCTTTTTAAATATTTTAAAATTATAAATATATGGCTATATTGATTGTTATATGTTGATATATATCTATCCACCTTGCTAAATTATCTTAGTAATTCAAACAAATTATGTGCACTTCATATATGTACAAAACTTATTTATTATTTTAATGTGCTAGGTAGAACTTCTGGCACAATTAAAAAAAATAGTAGTAGTCTGCATATTTGTCATATTCCTAATCTTAACGAAGATAATTCTAATATTTTCCCATTAACTATGAATTAGTCCACTAAAATGATATATATTTCTCTTTTTGATTTTGTTTTAACTGCTTTAATAAGATATAATTGATGTGCAGTAAGCTGCATATATTTAAAGTGTACAATTTGATAAATTGTGACATATCTATACACTCATGAAATCATCACCACAATCAAGATAGTAAACAAATCAACCATAACTCCCAACAGTTCTTTTGTGCCCTTTTCCCTCTTTGTGCATCCCCACCCCCAACAACCAATGCTTGTTTTTTGTCATTACAGAATATGTAGTTTGTATTTACTGGAAATGTATATAAATTAAATCATAAGTATATACATTTTTATCTGCCTGATTTCTAAACATAATTGTTTGAGATCCATCCATGTTGTTGGCTTATCAGTAGTTCATTCCTTTTTATTGCTGAGTACATTTCATTGCATGGATATAGTACATCTTGTTATTCATTCACCTGTTGATAGTATGTATTTCTTAAAGATAAACTTTCCCAACTTTTAGTTTGCCAGAAGTTTTTATAATACATAAATTCTGAATTTTGTTAAAAGTTTTTATTCTCCTTTTATTGAGATGATAATATATACTTCTCTTATTTACTTGTATGACAAATTACACGTTAATAAATTATTCCCTGTAGTTGGAAGAATGCCAGGCTAGTTATGTATTTTCTTTTTATGCTGTGTGATTCACTTTATATTTTGTTTAGGAGATATTCATCTCTATGAACAAGATGAGATTTTTTTTCTATTCCCTATATTAGTTTGCGTGGACTTGGAATAATTTATTCTTTGAATGTCATATAAACTTCATTGGCTAAACCATCTGGATTAATGTTTCAATTGGAATGTGTGTGTGTGTGTGTGTGTGTGTGTGTGTGTGTGTAGAGGAGAGGTTTTTAAATACTGAATTAATTACTTTCATGGTTGGACAAGTATGATTATCTATTCTCATTGTATTAATCATGGTAAATTATATTTTGGAAATTTTTCCAATTCTAATGTCTTCAACATTGGAATAATGTTGTTCATTATTCTTTGGATGTTTACAGACTCTGCAGTAATGGTCTCTGTAATTAATAAATTTCTATTTTTGTGTTCTCTTTCTTTCTTGATCAATTTGGCCAGTGGAGTCTTTTCGAAGAACCAACTTTTGGTTTTGTGGATTCTATTATGCTTTTGTTTTCCATTTACTATAATATACATTTGATTGACATTTTTAGGGGTTTTTTTCCTTGTATAGTCATAAGTTTAAACTTAGCTCATTAACGTTCTATATTTTTCTTTTCTAACGTAAGCATTTAAAACTACAAACTTTCCTCTAAGTATTAGTCTTGCTATATTCCATAAGTTTTGATACATAGTATTTTTGCTTTTGTTCTGTTCTAAATATTTTCTAATTTTATTACAATGTCTCAGTTAACCTATCCTTTAATTATAATACATTGCTTGATTTTCAAATATCTGTGGTTGGTTGTAGCTTGTTCTTAGTTTCTAACTCAGCTATTTTCTGCTCAATAAAACTATCTGAATGACCTCAATCCTTTGAAATTTGTTGAGCCTTATTTTATGACCCGGTATATGGTCTATTATTTTCCATGAATACTTGTGATATATATGGAGTTCACAGTTAACACTTGTTAGTTCTGCTCTAGATCTTCTCTATCTTTAGTGATTGTTTATCTGCTTGATCTAACAATTACTAAGTGATATAATTTTAAATCTCCTACCATAATGATAGGCTTGGCTAACTAGACATTTTTATTATTGGATAATTACGCTTTATCACTAGTTAACTATTTAACTTAATGGCCATTTTATCTGACATTAATAGAACTATCTCAACTTTCTTTGGACTATTACTTATCTGGTTACTCTTTTATTTTATTTTTCAAATAAAATTTACATTCAACATTATTTTATATTAATTTCAGGTGTACAGCATAGCAGTTAGACAATCATATACTTTACAAAGTGTTCCCACAGATATTTCAAGTACCCACCTGGCACCATACACAATTATCGCAATATTGTTGACTACTCCTTACTTCTTTATGCATAATCTTTTTCCGTCCAATTTTAAAATCTTCTGTCTGTCTTTCGTTTCATGGATTTGCCCTCTAAAGTCTTTAGAGGTGGATTTCTTTTAAATATTGTGTGGCATTTGTTATAGTCTCTGGTTCTGAAGACTAGTGACCTTAAAATGGTTCTGGAAAATTCTCAGTCATCATTTTTTAATGATTGCCTCTCTTTTATTTTCTCTCTCCTTTCCTTAACAATTCCAATTTCATTTCAACTTTCTTGTTTTGCATTTTCTGTATTATAAATACTTTTCAAATACATCAAAGATTATATACCTTAACATGTATAGATGTAATCTTGCTTGTACCATTTGTTGAATATTTAATTTTGAATATTGCATATTTTTTCATTTCTAAAAGTTATATTATGAATTTTTTAAAAATCTACTTGATCATTGTTAAGATTCTTGCTCATTTTCAACCTCCTTTATATCTCCTTAGGCATATTGATGGTATATATTTCATAGTGTCTGTCTGATAATTCCAATGTTTGAGGTCTCTGGGATTCTACAAACCTTTGTTTCTGCTGACTCTCATTCATGGTGTCATATTACTTTGTACGTATGTTTATGTTTGTATGTGAGCTTATATTCCTTGAATGTAATATATAAGAATTCTTTTGAGACCTGGGTTGAATGTGAGATTTTCCCAAGGGATTTATCTTTGCTTCTTCCAGATGCCTGGTCACAGTTTTAACTAAGGTTAAGTTAAATTACTGATTTGAGCTTGTTGAGACCATCAGGGTATATAATTCAGATATAAATTCTCAGGGTGGATTTCCTCCCTTTCCTCCAACCAACACCAAGGTTTGAGATGGGAAATTTTTATTGATATCAGTGTTACCCTCTTTCACACATACAGTCTAGGACATGGACCGAGTTTAACTCTAGTTACCTCAACAGTGAGGATGTAGCTTTTTGGGATCCTAGTTTCATTTAATGGATCTCCTAGATTCCTTCCCTCTTCTGTGGCAATGGAAAAGCCCAGGCTCAAGGTCATCTGGATTCTACAAATGCCTTCATTGTAAAAGCAGCTTCAGTTCTAGTTTACTTCTTTGGATTCCTGCTTTCACTTAGTTTTTTGCCTCTGAGCACGATGTCCGATTTAGCAAATAAAAATACAGGATGTCCAATTAAAGTTGAATTTTAGATAAACAGCAAATAACTCTTTTAGTAAAAGTATATCCCATGCAATATTGTGGATATATTCATACTGAAAACAATTCATTGTTTATCTGAAATTCAAATACAACTGTAGTTCCTTTATTTTATCTTGCAACACTACACCAACATAATTCTTTTTTTTTTAATTTATTTAATTTTTCTTTATTGATTTTAGAGAGAGTGGAAGGGAGAGGGAAAGAAATAGAGGCATCGATGAGAGAGAACATGTATTGGCCGCCTCCTGCATGCCCTTCACTGGGAATTGGGCCCACAACCTGGGCATGTGCCCTGACTGGGAATCGAACCAGCAACCTCATGGTGCATGGGTCGACGCTCAACCACTGAGCCACACCAGCTGGACGGAATTCTTATTTTCTTGCTAGTTTATTGATGCATCTAAATAGCATTTTTAAAAACTATACTAAGCAGCATTTTTAGTTGTTTCCTGCAGTCAGGTCAGTCAGGGTATTGAGTTTGCACATTGCTGAAGCAGAACTAGTTCTTGTCCTTCTCCTCCCACCTACCTACCTTTATAAACTGGGAAGGTAATTTGCTCTGTGAACCTTAATCACCACAATATTTTTTTCTGCATATCTTGGAATTTGTAAAGGATCTTACAGATCATCTCCTATAATCTCTGTATGTTGAGATAAAGGAAACTGAGATTCAGATAAGTAAAACAATAAAGCCAATATTATACCTAATGTAGTGGTGGTGGAAACTAGAAATTCTGTCTCCTTGTTCCTTCCACATTCTTTCCACCCTACCATGTTGACTATGAAGATCAAGTGAGCTGCGTGGTATCAAGACACAAGGCAGAACATAAAGTACTGAAAGTACATAAAGTATTAGAATAAAAGTAGAAAACACATTAAAAATTACTTTGATTAGAGAGTCTAACAAAAGAATGGGCAGCTTAAAATGTGAGATTTGCTATGAAGTGATATTTATGGAAGAAATCTATCTCAGAGGAATACAATAACATGTTTACAGTCTTTCCTTCCCTGAATCCTAAACATAATAATGAGAATTTTCTATGAATATTTAAAGAAAATAAATTAATGCTATTAAAATAAAATATCTGGTTGGAAATATACCACATTAAACAAGAATTTTTTACCTAGAATATAATATATTCTCCATAGCAAATAATACCAAAAAAACGAACTTAATTAACAAAAGCCCTCTCTTTTTTTCCCCTTCCTCTTTTCTTACAAAGAAACACTTTCAGAATGCTTAAGACTCTCACCATGCTACTTTCTTTGCTATAATCAGTGCATGATTGCCACTCAAATTGCTATACTGGTCCTTTTTCCTCTAGCTCTGCATAAAAAGAAGATGCAGATGAATGGATTTTCTGTGGGTTAATTTATTAGGAGTGCAAAGCAATTATCAGCAAGGTAAATCATGGAACATGAAGTACACTATTACACGCTGGTTGCTGTATAATGTAGGTCCCTTGGCCACAAATGCAATTAAAGTGTTATATTTTATTCCTTTTAATTTTATCTCCTAGTCTATCCTATGCTTTACCCAGACAAGTTTGTGCATAAATATGTGGTCAGTAAGTAGAAATATATAATAATATCACAAACAGTTTTGTATTTTGACGCTATGGAATACGTTTTAACGACATGATGGCATAAATCTTCAAAATGAGGGCTGGAGAATTTAACTGTAGGACTCAGTTCCCAGGGCATCAGGTTGTCAGTTTCTTGTGTGGCTGTAATCGGGTGAAATTATATTACTGTCATGTGACCAGAGACTGATGTGAGGTGAATTAAGCAGTGCTTGCAAATGCCTGTCACATTAATAGTATCTAAATCTTCTGTTTTTAATTTTAAAGGGCAGGTCCTAAGAAAGCCGTGTTTACTAGGCTTTCAAGACTCATAAAAGAAATTCTTGACAACAAAAGCAAGCCTTTTCCCTACATAGACTAGTGCAATGTGAATAACAGGGAAGTGATAGAGAGGCAGTATTCCAACAAAGAGAGCAGGACTAAAATCCCTGCTCTGCACTTACTAGCTAAATGTAGTTCCCTAACCTCTCTTTGCCTCGGTTTTCTCATTTATGAAGCAGGAATAAAGACAACTACCTGGTAGAATTATTAATGATGTACAAAAGATATTAGCATGTCGTAAGAACTCTATAAAAGGAAGCGATCGTGATGATGTTGGTTATTCCTCATTTACCAAAAACTGCAAGTCGAGAGCAATATTAAAAATTGCACATCCAAAACAATGCATCAGGAAACAGCTAATAAATAAGCCACAAAACTTGCAGAATGCCATAAAACTGTACATAAAATGCGAGTGATTGGGATGGGTAGGGTTAGAAAGAAAAGATGGCTGGGTAAAATTGAGTCTATATTCTGAAATAACAGGTACAGATTAGAGGAAAGAGGATGGCAAGCATGAAACTGTAGTCATGTGTCACTCAACGGTGGGATACATTCTGAGAAACATGTCATTAGGTGATTTTGTCATTGTGCAACCATCAGAGTGCACTTACACGAACCTAGATGGGACACCTATTGTACACCTAGACCATGTGATGCAGCCTTTTGCTCCTAGGCTACAAAACTGTACAGCATGTTACCGGATTGCAACTGCAACACAATGGTACGTATTTGTGTATCTAAACATAGAAAAAGTACAGTAAAAATACAGTATAAAAAATAAAAAAATGGTACACTTGTATAGAGCTCTTAGCATGAATGGAGTTTGCAGGACTGGAGGTTGTTTGGGTGAGTCAGTGGTGAAGGAAGGTGAAGGCCTAGGACACTACTGTAGACTTTATAAACATTGTATACTTAGGCTACACTAAATTTATTTTTTAAATATTTCTTTCTTCAAAATAAATTAACCTTAGCTTACTGTAACTTTTTTACTTATAAGCTTTTACATTTTGAATTTTCAACTCTTTTGTAATAACACTTAGCTTAAAATAAAACACATTGCACAGCTGTACAAAAGTATTTACTTTCTTTATACCCTTATTCTAAATTTTTTTTTTACCTTTTAAAATGTTTCACTAATAACTAAGACACAAACACACACGTTAGCCTAGGCCCACACAGGGTCAAGATCATCAATATCACTGTCTTCCACCTCCACGTCTTGTCCCACCGGAAGGCCTTCAGGGCAGTAACACACATGGAGCTGTCCTCTCCTATGATAACGATGTCTTCTTCTGGAACACCTGCAGGACCTGCCTGCGGCTCTTCTTGAAAAAGTGTGACTCTTTTCAGAAAAATGTCCATGGTGCTTTGCTTGGTTTGTTTCTTTTTTCATCCTAGATTTACGTGTGAGCAGATAATGCACCATGAATATTTCTTTCTATTAATGAAAACCTTTTGATGTCGGGTTCCATGTTTTCAAACTTTTTAAGGAGTTTGTTAAGGTCTGCATAAGCTCCTGCTAACCCTTTCACTGTGAATTTACTTGAGGGCTCTTCTTTTTGCTCTCCTGCAGTTTCCTGTTCTCTTGTCTCTTCTTCAGCCACGTGTCCCTGTTCCGGTTCCAACAGCTCCTCACTAGTCAGTTCCTCAGGAACCACCTCGAGGAGCTCCTCAGTGTCATCCTCGTGCACACCCAGGTTAAAGTGGTGTGCCATCCCAACTAGAGCTTCGTTGATTTTTGCAACCGCCTCATCCTCGGCAAATCTTTGGAAGTGACAGATGAACCTCTTGAGTGTCTTCTTCCAGACATATACTCATATACTCCTTGGTGACATCACCCCACACCCAAGCAAGTTTCTTGATGTAGTCACAGATGTTGTAACCCTTCCAGAATTGCACCAGTGTCTTCCTCAGTTAAAGCGATAGCCTAAAGTTTAGGCCCTAAACAAAGGTCCTCCTTAGGTAATAGACCTTAAAAGCTGCTACAACTCCTTGAGCTGTTGGTTGGATCAAAGAGGTGGTGTTTAGAGGGAGAAACATCACTTTGATATTCGGATAAAGATGATCAACAAAAAGGAAGCTGTCCTGGGAGCTTTATCAACAATAAGTAAAATCTTGAAAGGCATGTTATTCTCCAAACAGTACTTCATTTCATTTGCATTGCAATTCTGGAGGGCACCTTGGAAGAGGAGCTGAGTCATCCCTGACTTCTCATTGCTTCTGTAGTTCCCTGGCAGTGTGTGCTTATTGATATGCTTGATGGCCCTGGGGTTCTCACTGTGCCAGATCACAAAGAGTTTCAATTTATATCCTGCAACATTGCCCCCAAACAGACTATTCTCCCATCCTTAAAAGCCTTGAAATCTGGCATTGACTTGACCTCCTTTTGGATGAAAGTCCTTTCAGGCATCTGTTTCCAGAATAGGCACGTTTCATCCATATTGAATATTTGCTCTGGCAAGTAATTTTCCTCCACAATAAGCTTATCTAAAGTTCCCAAAAATTCTTCAGCTGCCTTCACATCAGCATTAGCAGACTCACCACTCACTTTCACATTACATAATGAATAACAATTCTCAATCAATTAAACCACCAGAGCTAGCAGTAAATTCAACATGGTGGTCCAGTCCAGCTTTTTCTTTCAGTATTGCAAACAAACTTTTTGCTTTGGCCATGATCCTCATGATGCTGAGAGGGATATGACTGTTTTGTCTGCCCTTCAGTCCAGGTCATTAGATGTTTCTCCATGTCTGATATAGGTAGGCCCTTCTCAGATTTCTGTGAGTCTCATTGCCTTTAATGAAGCAGATCCTTTAATAGCTTCTATCACTTTGTTCTTGTTCTTCAAGGTTGTAGCTATGGTGGAATGGACATGCCTGACTGGTAAGCAAGTACCATCAGTAATTTTCCACCTTTGTAGTCTTTATTTCACTCCTAAATTTGTTTCCAGGTCAAACACTCAATTTGTCCTTTTATTGGCAACATTAGCAGTGGATCTTGTATACTTAGTTAGGAGCCATGATGAACACAACAACATGAGATTAAATCAAGCACAGGAGAAAATGACACAATCAAAAGACAGTAAACATGAGATATTTGAAGCTGCTGCCAGTGTAACATCGCATACTCCCTTAAAGCAAAATTTTTTATAAGTAGAAAGAATACACTCTACAATAATGATAAAAAGTACAGTGTAATAAATATACAAACCAGTGACACGGTCATTTATTATCACTATCAAGTATTAGGTACTATATATAATATATGTGCTAGACTTTTATATGACTGGCAGCTCAGTAGGTTTGTTTACACCAGCATCGCCACAAACACTTGAGTAATGCCTTGTGCTACAATGTTATGATGACTATGAAGTCACTAGGCAGTAGGAACTTTTCAGCTACATTATAATCTTAGGAGACCACTGTCATATATATGGTTGGTCACTTTGTCATTATGCAAAGCATGCCTATATGGAAGAACTTCAGGATTTAGCGGGTAAGTGTTGCCTTGGATGGCATAGAGAAATAAGTTAGAATGAGACAGGTAACTCACAGTAATGGAAGAAGAAACTTCAACTATTACCAGGTTAAACATTCCTATTTGTCTTGATGGACAATTAGAAACTCTTGAGGGTTCTGAATAAAACAGTAATTAAAATATAATCCTGACATACATGTTTACATAATTTTTTTAGCTTACTAGGGTCTTGTTATGGTGAAAGGCTTGAAAATGAAAGGACCAACCAGAAGTAATACAGGTAAGAGATGATGAAGGCAGCAGGTACAGCAGGTGATGGATGTCCATGATGCAAGCTCGGGGTTGAAAGAAAGATCAACCTCTGCTAGCCCATCTCTTCTCTGAACTAGCTAAAGCCTCAACATGCAAGTCAATGCCCTTCCTTTAGTTAAAGGCTCCGCCCATGGTGATACTGTGAATGCTCAGCACAGTCAAATTATCCTTCTCATGTTTTAGCACTTCAGTGTGAATACATTTGTTTGTTTTTTCCTAGAGCAGACGTCCATAGGGGAGGTGGTAATAGCTCTGAGACCCAGGTAGGTGGGCAGCCATGACTAAGGCAGAGAAGGAGTCCAAAAGGGAACCTGGGGAGCTGCCCACTGGTCTTCTGCACAGTTTTGCCTGAGACTGCCCTTGAGGAGGATAATGATGACGGTGCCAATAATGTTCTGTAAATTAAATGTGGTAGAGGGAGATTATATTAGTTACCTTGAGAATTAAAAACCAATGTTTTCATGTAATATGTTGTAAATAAGCAGTGATGTTAAAACAATGTTTCCCCAAACTCGTTCTTTGCTTTTTAGAAAATCCAGTCCTTGTGCAAGTCCCTGCTCCTTTGTGTGAACAAATTTTAGCTTCCACCGGTTTTGCATTGTACTTCTATGACACAAGTGTGTTTTTTAGCTTCATCTCCCTTTTTTCACTTGAGCTCACCCATCATTATTGTCTCAGTTTATCTGTGAAACATGTGTTTTATGTTTAACTTACTTGAACAAATTGAAGTGGGTTGTCAACATTACTATGGACTGATACATTCTTTTAAAGAAGTACATGCAATGATATTTTCTCAGTGTTATACGCATTCTCTTTGCCTACAGCCATCCTCTCTAATGTAAATTGTATTCTTTTGAATAATTTAATTTTTTCTTATTTAAAATGTGATGTACTCATGTTCTGTGTCCCCAACTCCAGTAAAAGCTCTTGGAATCCTTATTCCCCTCTGGTCCCCCATAGCACCCACACTTGTCTCTGTTAGGAAGACGTGAATTTTCTGGTCTGCCACAAACTCCTGGTCATGGGTAGCATTCCTTGCTCTTTTTCTGGAAGTGATCATTTTATACTATGTGACACTTCAAGTAATTATGTTCACACAATCAATTAATGGGGGGGCAGGGAGTGCATAGTAAAGCATGATTAAATGATTCCACACCTTTGAAGTTGGTATAAACTTGAATACGATTCATGTCTGTAGCTGTTGAGACCCTTGTAGTATACAAAACAAGGTCTCACGTTCAAAATTAATTGTTTTAAAAACCGTGCCCTCCCCATCCTGCTCATAGCTGAATTCCATTCTGCTCCTAAGATGCAGCTCTTTTAAGTAATTTCTGAGGACCTCAGGAATTCAGCCACTGTTCCTGCCTCTGTCCTGTCCACTGCTTCCCTTTTGCCTGTTGTCACATAGTCTCCAGCAGCCCTATTCTTATGGCTGCATGGACCATAGATAGAATCATGACATCAATAGGACCTGTTAATACCACCTGTGGAGTCGGGGCTGCACATACCCTCTATTTCTCCTCTTCTACCCTCCTTCTCCCGCACTCCTTTATACTCTGCATTTTCGCACATCTGTCATGGCATTCAAACATCCATCCCTTCACACAGGCTGTTCTCTCTGCTTAGACCATCCTTTCTACCCTGCCACCCTTGTCCATGTGGGCAACCTTTTAAATCTCAGCCAAATCGTTATCTCCTCCATCACTTTATCCCCAACTCCCAGAATTAGCCATACACCCTTCTTTCTCCAACCTCTATAGGACACCTCCAATATAACATGTATCACACTGAATTATAACTGTTTCCTTTCAAGTTTTTCTCCTCACTAGCTAGATCATGAGATCCTTGACGGCACTGAAGGAAGAATCGCTTTGTAGGAATCTGTGCTCAGCTATACAGACCTAGTTAGATATTTTACCCCCATCAATAACTTGCTCATTAGTTAGAAGGGAGGGTACATGGTTCTTAATTAGAAATAGCTTTATACCATGATTAAGAATTTGACCTTGATTCAGTCCAAACCACATTATGAGGAAATCTGCTTTAAGTGAAGTATTATGTGGCTATTTAAATTAGTATATTTGAGAATAGCAGAGAGCATATGGCTGTGGATATTTAAGGCCCAGTTGTGCGAAGGATAAGGAAGGTAGGTAAAAATTAACTTACCTATGTAAATGTTCCAGAAAATTTTAAAAAACTGAGCTGGCAGAGAGAAAGAGAGACAGCAAAGAACCCACACATTGCTGTTCTGCATAATTTTGCTTAGAAAATAGCATTATTTCTGCTTGATTTGATTTCATGTGGTTAAGTTTGCAGGAAATGTTATTTATTATATACACAGCTAAGTTTATGTAATTATCTGCAAATGTTCTCGTGTAGTACATACAGCCAACAACACTGTTGCTTGTTGCGTCAATTTGGAAAAGAGAGGAACAAATTAGCCAGGTAATAGTTAATTCAATTTATAAAATTAAATGTGTATTGAAAATATGTCTGGTAAATATTATGCCATCTGCACATGCTCAAACAGTGAGCCTGGTTAATGTTTTATAGTTTATCTGATAAAGTTAACAAAAGAATTTAGTCAGAGTGGAGACATACCCTGAATATTTCATCACCTTCTTAATTGCAGAATACAGACAAGACATTTTTTTCCCTTTGGGAAAAATAAATGTTAAAAGTTATTACAGATGGAATCAGTTTGGCAATTAGGTTGAAATCCAACTGAAACCAAGCAGAAATGGATGGCGGCAAACATCACAATACCAAAGTATTTTCAGCCAATTCCATCAATTTACATGATGAAGCAGAAATGTTGATAGCAATGCTGTGTTACTAGGCCAGCAGAAGAAAAACTGGCTTTGTGCCTTTTTCCCCCAATAGTTAATTCACAGCTTGTCATCCTTATGCACAGCAGACAATATGATATACCTAAGGCTTTTCATTCTGACTTCTGATTTAAATGTCTTCAGCCTGTGCTGTGGACCTTAACCTTAAAGCCAAGTGCAAATTAGCTTTAAATCAATGACGCTGATTAAAGCTCCATTGTGGTAGAGCCCTTAATAGAAGAAGGGAGGGGAAGGAACCACTTGAAAACAGCAAAAGATTGGCCTCTCTTAACTTGGAACATATGTAATGCTTTTCAGCTCTTCTCTACCCTGACAGAACCATGAATGGTTTTAAGGCTATTTACCTGCTAAGAGAATGGAACCAAATTTTCCAATTCAGTGGAAGAGGCCAAGTGAGAATCAAAGGTATTTTTTT
This sequence comes from Tadarida brasiliensis, assembly GCA_030848825.1. NCBI lineage: Eukaryota > Metazoa > Chordata > Mammalia > Chiroptera > Molossidae > Tadarida > Tadarida brasiliensis. The sequence continues at coordinate 81,019,207 of CM061264.1, forward strand.
TTGCAAGCACCAGAATATAAAAGGTTATTTTGAAAAGAGAGGGGAACATCAAAACATCTCCTCAGTAGAGGCCAAGAGAATCAAGTTTCCATCGTGTGAAAAAAATTCTGACATTTAAAAAGTACTCTGGGCTTCTGTTTATTTTTGTTTTGTCCTTTGTATTTTAAGATATACCATTTCTCAAAAAAAGTTGTTGCAAACTTCTGACCATCTAAAAAATGTTTTTCCTCCCTCACAAATGAATATATCTCCCAAAAATATGCCTGGAAAAAGTTCTTTGTTTTGAGAGTTGCCAGAATAAAGTCCAGCCAGCAGGCAGGACCATTTGTTTATCTCTACCTCACCACCAGCACCACCCACCCAGCACCACAGAAGCTGCTCAAGGGATGCGGATTCCTCCCAAATTCCCCAAGGCAATCAGCAGCTAGACAAATTCAATTTTTACTAAAGAATGATCCTTTTTATAACACCTTCAAAAATACTAAAAAATATAGACTAGAAAGAATGTTATAAATAGGGAAAGGCTTGTCTTTATTACCTAATTTAATTATTTAATGCTGCAATTTAAGCTGCCCTTCATGGGAACACCATCCCACTGGAATAGCAACGTAGCGACCTTCTCCACCCTGTCCAAGTTATGGAAAACCCTTATATTTCAGGTATGAGGAATTTAAAGTCGTGGAAAAGAAATTTTTACAGACAGGCTACAGACTGGATGAGAAAATTTGCAAGGGACTTTAAAAAAAAAAAGAAATTTTTACGAAGAACCTTAGGGGAAATAAAGCAAATACAAAAAAGCAAACTCTGAGGACTTCATAGAGTACAGGTAATTTAATAATAAAGAACTCTCCGTGCCTACCTCTTACATTACTATAAGTGAAGTGCTTTCAACAGTGCTTGGCACAGAGCATGTGTTCAATGAACACAGGCCATTGGCTATTAATCTACTGGCTTGGACGCATGCACTTGACCATCACAGAGCCCTCAATCTTTCTTCTTACCTCCCCCTTGAATGCACCCATCCCAACACTTTGCCTTGAAACCCTCAAGATCTCTCCTATTCCAATTTTGATGGAAACTTAACGGAAGGAGGATAAGGGAGATTAACTAGAAAATCAATTAGTTACTTCCATCTAAGTGGCTAAATACATGCTAATGGTCACCAAAGGTAGAGAAATGACAATTAATAATTAAAAATATACCCTAAAAACAGAGCAGGGTGCATCCTTTCCCTCTTTGGGAAGTTAAAGAGCTGTTCCCTACATGCATGTCTAGGTGACTAGTTTATCTTGTATATTGTTCCAATGCAAGACAGGCTAAGGAACAGCAGAGATCTGAACTGCCCAGTGAAAATAGAAAAAAACACAGAGAATGGAGATGGGGAGGCAGTGGAATGCTACGAGAGGAAAGAGAACAAAAACGAAGAGAAAAAAATTACTGAGGAAAAAAAGAAAAAAGTACTGTGAGACAAACAGAGAATGAACTGAGATCAAGTGTAACGTTTCCCAAGATGAGGCTGAGTGACAACTGAGAGAGGACAGACAGCTCTGCTCTGTGTAGACCCTGGCGGCATGGCTCCTCCCATTTCCTGCGCTGCGGCTACACAGCTCTAGGTGGAGAAAAAAGGCGAGGAGAAAAGGCTGAGCCATCAGCTAAGCTAGACAGCCAGAATGTAAAGTGTGATAACTGCCATGATGTCTTAAACCCCAACTGCCTTCTGTCATCAACACGATGCTGTGAGAGCAATCAAATGATCTGTCAGTTGCTGACCTCTCTGGGAAGCGGTATCATTTACATGCAGACTGTTCTTATTGATGGTGATGGTGGTGGTGGTGATGATGCTGACTACAAAGATGACTTCCATTCAGAATCTCCTTAGATAGAACTATCTGCCTCAATGAGGCCCAAGATGTTTTCAAATTGCATTAATGCCTACCTATAATTAATCATCATTTAAAATAACCCCTAGAAAGCATTTTAGAGGTTGCTGATAAAATGAAAAGCAAAATTATATGATGAAGAGTAACTTTCGTGTGAACATGGGAAAATCGCAGATGCCTTGAATACCCTCATTTCGTCTGCTGAAAAACGCCTTTCATTGGAATACGTCATATCTATGACTAGGAACCAACCTTACAAGTAAAGACAGTGTGCCAAAATGGTATAATTCAGGAAACTTTTCTGGACCCAAAATATCTCCTTTGCCCAGACATAAAAATAAATACCCAACAATCTGTCATTAAAGGTCTGTTCCTCTAGATTTCTCAGCTTCCAGATCTGCATTTTTTAAGGCAAATGCTTCTAGATATTATCAAGAAATTTAGCTATCTTTATATCCTAAAAGAGCTATGACTTTGTTATCTGATTTTTTTGGATACTTTGAGGAGGGATTCTTGGATACATGAAATGATTAGTCATCTGAAAAGTTGAGGTGGCACCAAACAGAGTGAAAGGCATTTTTTAAAGTAAAATGTAAATAGAATGGAGCAGCAAGCCCCCCAACCAAAAATTATTCATTTCAGATTTTGCTTAAGACTAACTCTGGGTTGTTCTAAAGACCCAGCACTAGAATAGGCAACAATGCAGACTCAAAGAGGATTCAAAATAAGGCATCTTCTGTACCTCCAAGGAAAAACAGCATCCAGTGAATCCCAGTAGTCAAGCTCAACTGTCACCTGCTACCATACAAAGCAGGGAGATGAATGCTTTGTCTCCTCCCATTATTCCTAGATCTCAGTTTTGTAGCCACAGAATTGCAGGAAGGAAGCAGTTCTGGGATTGCCAGCAGGGGGACCAGGGCCTATGGCAGAGGAACCAAAACACACCCTCCATCTAATCATTGGCAACCTCATCACCAAAATTCCTTCCTCATTGCCAAATTGCTCCTCTACAGATTCAGGGCCCACACATCACAGAGGGCACAGAGAGGGTGAGCACCTTTTGAAGGACATCCTGTACTTCCTTCTAGATGAAGGTGCCAACAAGTTTTCAGCAGTTTTCTTCAGTTTCCTTCCTGCATCATAGAAAGCAAAGAGAAATTTGTTTGAGCCTTGAACTCCTGGAGGGGAAATAAGCTAGCCTTCCACAGACCTGGATAGAGTTCAACACTTGTTTAGAAGACAATTACTTATTAGTCAGCTGCACAGGCTGAGATGGGTCACCAGTCAGCCTATGCTTCTCACCGCTGACAGACCACCCAAATTCATCCCCAGACCCAGAGCAGACCCCATGGCTCAGCCACACTGCCATTGGCAAACATGAGAAATAGTATGAATGTGTGTTCTGCCCACTTTTCTTTATCACCTGGAAAATCCCTGTATGTCACCACCAAGTGGTTTCTTTGTGTGGCATGTGTGTGGATGTGTGTGTGCTGATATCTATATGTGGAGAAATAGGGATGTCCCCAACAGAACTGCTCACTACATTACATCCTATGAGCACTGCAAGGTTGTCATGTGTTTCCTGTGTAATATCCTTGTCACCCACACCACTGTATACACACTGTCCAGAGAGATCAGACTGAATCATAGCGTGGGAGGCATCATTTCAAGTATCTTTATATTCATAAGTAACAAAGTCTGTGTTAACAAGGTTAGAAGATGCTCTTCTGAATCTATTTCTCGTCTTCCTAAACTATCTACATCCCCATAACCCACCACTCTCCCTACATCATATGTATTTCTGCATATCCCAGTGTCTGTCCTTAACTCAATCTAGGATTCATGTTTTCACACAGGTTTCATAAGTAATTCAATTGATACTGAAATGCACATGAATTCTCCCTGATCTTGCCTCTCTCTTCTGTAGTCCACATTTTACCCTCCATGTTTCTGCTGAGAAAGTTTCAAGTGTGTCGGTCAGCACGTAGCTTCTGACTTTGAAAAATCTTGATGAAGCCAGGATGATGCAAGTGGCAGGTCACCTGTCTTCTCTCCATGGTAAGACAAGTTTACAGTTGACAAAGGCTACCATCTAGGGAGGCAGCTTTGAGAGATCAGCAAAAGGATCATAGGAAGTTGGTCACTTTGTCTCATAGTCTACCAGATGGCAAAAGAGTGGATTGCTCTTGGCAGCTACTGTCAGGGTGGATGGCATTTTACTCAGACTCCCGGTGACACTGGAGAAAGTGCATACTTCTACCTATTCTCTGAATAAGAGCCTCTACAAATCCCCTGTGAGATGATTTTTTTTTTTATGGTTCAAATGTACCATCAATCTACTCATAAGACTGTTTAAAGTCAGTATGTGCTCTTGTCTATGCGATTCTTCAAGAACAACTGGCCATTTTTAAATGCAGGGTAACTGGCAAAATCTCTGCCCACGAGTTTATGAAGAGGAAGGAAACCGACTAAGAGGATGTTGCTTTTACAAGCTGGCCTTAGGGAAAACAACACAAAACAATTTGATTTTCAAAGATAAAGCTTCTAGCCCTGGCCGGTTTGGCTCAGCGGTTGGAGCGTCGGCCTGAGGACCAGAGAGTCCTGGGCTCAGTTACTGCTAGGGGCACATACCAAAAAAAAAAAAAGATAAAGCTTCTAGAAAAAAATTGAGTATGTACTTATTGGAATAATATACTCTTTGGTGTGCTCTTAAACCTATGTGAACAATACAGATGAAACATCGAAGCAGAAAGCCTTCTTTCAGAGATTTCTTAAGAACCATAAACCACAGAATTAAAATGTAAACATATTAATGCCTTTTTACATCTCTTCTGCCCCATTTCAGACTTAAAAAAAAATGTTCCTATGAGACAGAAAAAGATACCATTTAGCCTTGGCTGGTGTGGCTCAGTTGGTTGGAGCGTTGATTCCCAGTTGGTAGGTTTGATTCCCAGTCAGGGCACATACCTAGGTTGTGGGTTCAATCTCCAGTCGGAGAGTGTACAGAAGGCAACCAATGGATGTTTCTCTCTCTCTCTTTCTCTCTCTCTCTCTCTCCTTTCCTCTCTAAAATCAATTTTTAAAAAGGATATCATTTAATATCAAAATGTCTCAATTTACTATAGGATATATTATTGTTTATTGGCTGATTAGCTTTGGTAAAAGATTTCTTATGAATATTTGATTTTTCTGTTGGCATTCATTACCACTGAGTAGGAAGTTTCCAGTACTCTCTAAATGTCTTCAAATATTTAAAATAAGTTCAAATCAGCTACAAATATCAAGGTTATTAATAAGATTAAACACAGCATACATAATGGAAAATAAAATTACTTATATCTTAGCCTACATAAAATGCAGAGGAACCTCAGAAATATAAAGAGCAGTAATTGCTTGACCCTGGTTTGGAAGACTGTTATTTGCTTTCCCCAAACTCCATCCCAGCCTCAAGTCAAAACAGCACTTAAAATAAAGTGAACCACACTGGAAGTACAGCACAATGTGGAAAGTGGTTTGGATAATTGTTTTTCTCATAGATTCTTCAAAGTGTAGGTCAGTGAGATAATCTTGCTTTCATTTTCTTAATAATTTTAAGAAAGTTAAGAATTTGACCAAAACCCAAATCTATTCTGTTGCAATTTTTATAGTTACAACAAGAAAAACTGTCACATTCATAAACAAGGCAACACATAGGAAACATTTATTATGAAAAAAATCAATACTGGAGAATATCTATATTTAGAAAATGTATAACCAGTAAATTCTACAGCTGAGAAAAATAAAATATGGGCTTCCCCCCAACTAGGAATTAGTGAATAACCTCTATACACAGTATCCCACAAGCTTCTTTTATTTTCTAAGATGGACATTCTTGGGACTCAAACACAAGTTAATCAGGAAATCGTATGCTGACCGTATGAGAAATGTGAAGAAATTAAGCTTTCTGTTGGTAGAAAATCCTGTCCTCTGGAAGAAAAACAAAAGTGCTTGGAGGATGGGAAGAAGAAAAAAAAGCCCCCGGTGAGTTTAATAAGTGCCATTATTGCTGAGAAATCTAAAAGGGTGATAATATGAATCACAAGAGAAGTGCAATAGGGCAGCTATTTGAAATTTGTTTTTCACACATTTAGTGCAAAAACAACGGCTCTTGCAAGAAAGGTCATTCCTCCCACACGTTAATCTCCAATCAAGCAGCACTTTGAGAATCCAAATGTGATTGCAAATCTCTAGCATGCCAAGATAAAGGCGTTTTTCTTTCAATCTATCTATTACTACCAGCATTTTACATTCATTATGCTCAGGGGTTGAAGTGCACACTACGTATTTGGCTGGTGCTGAATTCCAGCACTTCCCTCATTACACTAGAATAGAATTAACATATGAAAACACACACACACACACACACACACACACACACAGACACACAACTATGCCATAGTAACCATAAGCATCTGACTTACCCTGGCCCAAGAAATGAGATTCAGACTTAAGGTTTCCTCTCCAACTTTATTCCACCCCCTGAGATTATTGCAGAGGGTCTCCTCACCGCGCCCTACTTGCCTCGTGTGTGATAATAAGGCACAGCACGATGAGTACTGAGCAAAATGCAATTAGAAGTCCTTTCTTTTGTCAATCTAAGTCAGACTCTGAAACTTTCTGCACATCCACAGCTGTGGTTGTGCCTTAATTTCCTTTTTAAAAATAGTTCACATACTTTATTTTAAATTATCAAATATTCTACAACTCACTCTTGAACAACAGGGGTTTGAATTGAGCAGGTCCACTTATAGGCAGATTAAATACAGTCCGCTTTTCGTATCTGCAGAACTTGCATCCAGAGATCCAACCAACTGCAGATGACAAACATTATTTTCGCATTCCCAACCACAGATTCCCAACCTCCAATATTCAACCACTATTGCCAACCATGGATTCATAACCACAGAGTCCCTACCTTGAATAGAAAATATTGTTTTCCATTGATGGTTGGTTGAATCCACAGATGTGCAGGGCCAATTGTAGAGTCAAAAATTATAGGGGGATTTTCAATTGTGTGGGTGGTTGGTGACCTTAACACCCCTGTTGTTCAAGAGTCAACTATACATAGAAAAAAATGCATGAAACAAATGTACACCTTAATAAACTATTGAAATAAACAGCAACACAACCTGCACTCATGGTAAAACATAAAATAACAGAATCCCATACTTGTCCCCTCTTGAATATAAATCCTCCCTCCCTACAGCTATAACCAATAACTCTGAAATGCGTATCTACTTCTTTGACTTTCTTTAAGGTTTTACTATATAGTCATGTATACCTAAAATATGGTTGAATTATGCCTGTTTTTATTGATGTAATTCAATTCATATACTATGTATTCCATTATGTATGCCTTCTGCTCAGTATTATATCTTTAAGATTGATCCACACTCTTTTGTGTATTTGTAGTTTGTTCATCTTTAATGTTGCGTGCTTTCCCAGTGCCTGAATATATCACAATCAACTTATTCATTTGAATGTTGATGTGTTGATGGACATTTGGAATATATAACTGACCCACTACAAGGAAAAGTCTTAGACATATTCTGATATACATAAGCAGAAGTGTATAGAGTTGTATACATAAGAGTGGGATTACCAGATTATAAGGTATTTGTACATTTAGCTTTACTAGAGATTGGAAAAAAATTTCCAAAGTTTCCATCCCACCAGCAATGCATAAGAGATCTTATTGCTTCACCTTTACCACAACACTTAGTTTTTTGTTTGTTTATTTGTTTGCTGATCTGGCTGGCATCCCTTTTCTTTTTAAATAAAATAGTTTAACACATAATTCCTCATTGGACTTTCTGAACCCATTCTGAAAGCCCCTTAATTTAGAACTGACTGAAGTAATAAATTATAGTAGTTCTAAAAGATCTACTATACATTTAAAAATCTGGAGAAATGTAGAGAAAAGAGACCAAATTGATCAAAGACTCAGTATACCTATGACTTCGATAAGAGAAGAACAAAGCAGCCCTGCATCGTGTGTAAATCAAATAAATAAACCAACATTAGATTCTGGGGAGGGGGGGAGGGAATCAAATCTTATTCATGTGTCTGAGAAAATTAATCACAAAGAAAAATAAATCTGAGAAAAGTGGTGTGGGAGCATGGGAATTAAATAAAGAAAAAGTCTACTCTTCCTTAATTTCTATCTCCTCCTACACGCACATACACACATTATTTTTCACCACTTCCAATACTAATTAGTGAGTGACTTCTCTCCCTTGAAATGCTAACAAGTTCCAGTTGAATACATTTTTTAAAAAAGAACACTGAAAACTATTTGAATACGAGTTAATATTTTTCCAAGAATGTATTTCTCTCATGACTGAGTTCCATAGATACAGAGCTATACCAAAAAGGGCATTTTCTTCACAAGGTTCCTGTGAAGCAGGGCTCCGTATGAAGGTCACAAATAAGTTTTCCACTTAGGAAACTGACGAGAAAAATACATTTTCATGTAAAGATTTAGAAACTTGAAATAATCAATGGATACCTCTCAATCCTTAATGAAGCACTTGCATTATAGGTTTTCATAGTCAGGACTGTGACTTTCCTCACCTACATCTATTTAGACATTAGAATTCATCAAAAATTCAATGAATTCCTTATTTTGGAGGTTATTTACTAATGTGCATTTCATCTCTCTGGCAAGATCTTGCATGTGTAGGTTAGATCAATAGTTAACTGGGACATGGAATACTGTGAATTAATTGCCCTTTTGACATGAACTCATTTACAAACACAAGAGATTTTAGGTGATAGTAATAGAAAATGGACCAGTGCTCCACAATTATATTTATCTAGGAGAATTTTTACAAATGCAGCTATTCTAAAAATTCTGATTCAATAGTACTAGAGTATAATATTTAATTTAAAAAATTACCCTGGTGACTCTGAAACCTAGCCAATGTTAAAACCAGTGAAATAATGAGGAAGAAGAAAGAAGGAAAAAAATCAAATGCCAAAGGACCAATTTCTTAAGTTTAAGACTTTTGAAAGGTTATTAACATTGGAGTTAGTATTTCAATTTATGATGTGATATGCTCATATTATTCCTCCCAATTTCTCCCTTCCACCTCCCAGTCACTATAATAAAGAAATATGACCATGAGTTTATCAGTTTGGACCCTATTTCTGTTCACATTGGCTATGTTTTAGTTGAGCTAACTTTCTTCTTTTCTACATTAGGTAGGACTTTATTTCTGAGGGATTATTAAATGCATTATGCTATGTTCTGGTTTATGATAACTTTGTTCAACACACTCTCATTATTTCCAAACATTTATGCTTTTCAAATAGGAAAGAACTGAGGAACCAAACTGACCAAGAGTTCGTTTTTTTAAAGCCACAATAATTTTGATGTACCTCTTTTTTTGAAGAAAAATATTGTTGTGAGATCTATTAAAAGTGGGACAGTTCACAAAAGAAGCAAACAAATTGAGATAAAAAACCTGTGTGTTTTAGTAATCTTGCAGATGATCAAGATTTTATTGGGATACTATGTACTGTTATCAAGTGAAGTGAAACCCGAATCCAAGCTATATTTTATTCAAAACAACTGATACTCAGAGACTCCCCCAGACACACACTGACCAGGTTCCAACACAGACAAAAGCAATGGGTATGTCCAATCCTGCCCATACTCACCCCAGGGTACACACTCTAAGAGAGACAGACATTTACGAAGCTATTTTTTTCATAACAATGAGAAAAAATAAGGCACTAAATCCAAGCTATAAAATAATTCACTACAATTTTACATTTTATGTTTGCAAATAATAAATATGAATATTTTATCTTCTAGACCAAATGGTATGGTTTCTATTAAACTAGCACAAGCTAAAAATATGGTCATTCTAAAAGACTGAAGAGAATAAAGCATCAAATGATAGCTATATAACCAAACTAGAATTTTAGGATCAATTCTATAAAAATAATAATTAATCTTCTGAATTCTAAATGGCAGACACTATGCAGAATAAGAGAAGACAAGAAACTCACTGATAACAGATATTAAGAGGCAGTATGATTTTATTGAATAATAGCAAAATGTTGTTTCCTTCTCACTAAAAACAATGAAACTGTTAGCTAAAGCATTATTTGAATGGCCTATTAAAGCCAAGGAACTAATAAAAAACATGAGGTTATTATTTTCAATGATTAAAAATTGCCATCCATTATAAATATATCCAGTAATCTGAAATTGCTTAAAAGGAAATCGGATATACACACTATTTCCCTAGAATGAAAGCTGATATCTCTTCCTTTGCTGCCAAAATACTTTCCCTTTTATAGGTAATCTTTTTTTTTTTTTTTTTCACAAATGGAGAAATAAAAGCAGACATTTGAAAATACTTATAAACCAATGCAATGATATACAGTCTTATAGTTTAAAATGTCAATTTTAAAGGAAAAAGACATTCAAGTTTTCCAGGTGAAGTCATTCACATCCCTCCCCTTTGTTCTGTACATTAAGTATACCAAAGCTAAGCCACTATAAGTGAAATAAGGTCCAAAAACACTCAAAATAAAAATTGGATTCTCAGAATTAGAATACGGGTTTGGTTTTCCCTGGCCAGGTAAATAGTTCTAAGTTCATGTTCTCCTGTGGTCAACAAATTGGGAAAAGTTTGATTTTTATTCAGCTTCTTAAGGGCCTTCTTTATAATACTTGAAAACAAACTTGGCATAGCTCCCTGTCTTCTTAAATTGAAATAACAGCAATATGTTTAGAAAACAGTTTTCAAATTATTATTATAAAATGTTTTTGTCACCATAAGTGTGACTTTATAAACCAGTAGCTAAGAGCTACTGAATTTCTTTGAAACATATAACATAAATTCAAGTCTTAATATTGGCTTTTCACTTTGTGACTACTTCAAAAAAACAGAAAAACTTTGTGTGAGAGTATGGCACAACTAAATACCATAAAAAACATTTCAGGTGCAGAAGTATAATACATATTTTAAATATTTAAATATATAACTGATCTTCTAAAAAATACCTTTCTTTTTTTAACTTCATTTTTATTGTTGACACTATTCAAGATGACCCCACCCCATCCTGTGCCCAACTCCACCCACCCCCCACATCCGTCTGGCCAATTGTCTGTGTCTATGGGTTATACATATATGTTTTTGATGGCTCTCTCCAAAGGCTGAAAATATCTAGAAATCTTGAATCCAGAGTTAACCAAGCATAAAAATTAGCAATGATCTTAGAACCATCTGCAAAACCATTATGTCATATAGCTCTATTCTTTCATGGAAGACAGGAGAGTTGCTTTCCAGAATAGATGCTGAATTAGATCCTCCTGTAAACAGATAGCAAAGAGTAAGCTAAGAGCAAAAACAAACAAACAAACCAAAACCCACACAGGAAGATGGAGTTGAAATTTGTCTATTAGTTTCTTGACTTGGGATAGAGGGGGAAAAGTCTTCATTAAGACTTCATAATCAGCCCAGCCGGTGTGGCTCAGTGGACTGAGCATTGTCCCATGGACTGAGAGGTCCTGGTTTGATTCCCAGTCAGGCCACATGCCCAGGTTGCGGGCTTGATCCCCCCGTGGGGGTATGCAGGAGGCAGCTGATCGATGTTTCTCTCTCACATCCATGTTTCTATCTCTCTCTCCCTTCCTCTCTCTCTAAAAAAATCAATAAAAACATATTTTTTTTAAAAAAAACTTTATAATCATAAACCAGAGTTCATGTATCATTTGGACTAGAATTCATACTATTTATATGAATCTAAAAACCCCAAGCTAAAAATTATTTTTAAAGAGTACTTCATTGTTAGTGACTCCAGGAACCTGGTTTAAACAAAGATAAATCTCCATTCAGAGGAACCATCTATAATCAAAACTTAAATTCCCACAGTTAAAAACAAAATACCACATTATACCAGCCATGAACTAGCACTTGTACAAACAATAAAAAAACAACAGGCACTGGAATTATCAGATACAGACATGAATATAAATTAATTATATTTAATATGTTGAAACAATAAGAGGGCATTGAAATTATTTCAAAAGAATGAGACTATCAAAATGAGCTGTATTTAAAAGTAACTATATACATCTTACAGAAATAAAATATATAATAATTGAAACTAAACATTTAATAAACTAAACAGCTAGAAAGACAAAGCTGAAGACAAAATTAGTACACTGGAAGGTAAACTTGGAGAAATTATACAGAATGAGGCCCTGAAGGATAAAGAGGAAGAAAATATGAAAGAGCTAGTAAAAGGAATGGGCAATAAAAAGAAATAATCTATGGACATAATGTAAATATCTGCACAGCATCAAAGACAAAAAAAGATCTTTAAAGAAGACAGAGACAAATTAACAAAAATAAAAATTAGACATATGGCTGATTTTAGTGACAGAAGCCAGACAAGAGCAAAATAATATCAAAAAGTGCTAAGGAAAAATAACAATCAAGCTAGAATTCTATATAGAGCAGCGATTTTCAATCTTTCCCATCTCATGGCACACATAAACTAATTACTAAAACTCTGCAGCACACCAAAAAATACATTTTTTGCCAAACTGACAGAAAAATAGGTATAATTTTGATTCGTTCACACGAGATGGCTATTGTGTTAGCCGTTGTCATGTTTTTATTTGACAGTCTAAGGGGAAAGAGGTCAGTGCTCCTGACTACATGGTCAGGAATTGCATGTTTTAAAAATTCTCGCAGTACACAGGTTGAAAATTGTTGGTATAAAGTTATAATTTAAGAACATGGGTACCTCTCTCGGGTCCTCGCTTCCAAGATGACCAAGAAAAGAAGGAACAACGGTTGTGCCAAAAAAGGCCGAGGCCATGTGCAGCCTCTTCGGTGCACCAACAGCACTGGCTGGGTGCCCAAGGACAAGGCCATGAAGAAGTACATCATTCGAAACACAGTAGAGGCTGCAGCCGCAGCCCTTAGGGACATTTCCGAGGCAGGTGTCTTATACGCCTATGTGCTTCCCACGCTGCGTGTGAAACTACATTACTGTGTGAGTGGTGCCACTCACAGCAAGGTGGTCAGGAATCATTCTCCCGAAGCCCAGAAAGACGGGACACCCCACCTCGATTTAGACCTGTGGGAGCTGCCCCACGACCTCCACCAAATCCTATGTAAAGAGCTAAGTCTTTAAGGACTGAAGAAAACTTCTCTGGAAGAAAATAAAATGGAAATTGTACTTTAAAAAAAAAATAAGAACACGGACAAAATAAAGGTACCAAACAAACACTGAGTATGTACTAATCATAGAGGCTCAATAAAGACATACCTATGAGATTTAATTTAGGAAATACAAAATGAGACAAAAAGAAAGACTGAAAGACAAGAAAGGTGAGAAATTCAAGAAAAGAAAGTGAAAACAGGGTTAACGTTTTTTAAAAAACAGTGAATATATACAACTATAATACCTATTTTGTGGGGTTTATAAAAAAAGCCACTAGAAGCCCTGGCCAGTTTGGCTCAGCGGTTGGAGCATCTGCCTGCCTTACCAGAGAGTCCCAGGTTCGGTTCCCTTTAGGGCACGTACCAAAATAAATAAATAAATAAATAAATAAATAAATAAATAAATAAATAAATAAAGCCACTAGCGAATAATAGCAGATGAGACAACAGAAAAGTAATGGGAGTTCAAATATTCTAATATGACTACATTGTTGGATGAGAAACAGATTAATTTAAGATTATTAAATACTAAAAAGAAATACCAGCATAAAAACTGAATAAATAGAGGATACACAATAACATATTTGAAATAAATCCACATGTATTATTAATCACAACCAATTCAAAATGAATAAATTTCATGTTAAAAGTTAGAGTATTTCAGACTAAAATTTTTAAATTCTAGATATCTATAGTTTTCATAGGATAATAAATAAATAAATAAATAAATAAATAAATAAATAAATAAATTGGGCTGTATTAATGGTCAGCAACTACATACATACTTTAAGACAAAAAATATTCCAGATAACACACACACAATAGTGTAAAAGGTTCAAATCACCAAACCATATAATTTAAACTTCAGTGCACCTAGAATAAGGTTTTGAAATGTATAAAATGAAACTTTAGAGAACTATAATGGTAAATTTACAAATATGTCATCTTAACAAGAGATTTCAAAATATCTTTCTCCTTAATAAACAATTGAAGAAATAAATAGGAATATAGAACACAAATTGTCTTAATATTATAAATTACATAAAGCTATTAGAAATAACTGGTAAATATTCATTTTCTTAAACCATATGTGGATCATTTACAAAAATATAAAATGTTCTTTCATGAAAATGTAACGATCAATAGTTACAAAAGGCAATACTAGCAGAAATCTTGTTTAAATGCTCTTATGTTTAAAAATAAAAATAAAAATACACTTTTCAATAGCTCAGGAACGATAGTAAAAAGATATTTAGAGGGAAATTTTAATGCATTTAATGTCTATATGACAAGAAAGGAATGACTGAAAAATACTGAACTAAGCAGACAATTTAAGAAGTTTTCAAGAATAGAAAAAATTCAGATAAAGTATATGGAATGAAGTAATAAAAATAAAAACAGAAATTAATGAAACAGAAGAAAAAACATACAATAAAGGACCACAGACACAAGCTGACCTGTTAGAAAAGATTAATTAAATTGACAAACTTCTGGCAGGCTTCATTAATAAAATAGAGCATACAAATAAACAATATGGAAATTAAAAGGGTGCATAACTATAGGTGCAGCAATCAATTTTTTTAAATTAAAAGAATATTCTCAACTTTATGCTACCAAAATGTTGAAATAGATTCTTAGAAAAAATATACATACACCTTACTGAATGGACTCAAAAAGAAAAAGACCACTTAAATAGTTTTAAAATCATTAAATAAATGTAATCATGAAATATTGAAATATTCTCATAAATAAAGCACCAGGCCCAGGCAAATTTTATTCATTATTCAAGGACAGATAATTCCCATCTTACAGATAATATTTCAGAAAATATGAAAGGAAAAACAATCCTCAGGTCATTTTCAATGACTACTATGATTTTGAAACAAAACCAGGAAAGGAAAGTGTAAGATAGGAAATTTAAAGGCCAATCCCACTCATGAATACAGATATACGTTATTCCTTAACAAAACAAATCCATTAATTTAAAAATGCCAATTTTACACCAAAAGCTCAGACAATAAAAGTAAAAATAGCTAAATTAGACTACATCAACTTAAAAACTTCTTCATCAAATAGCACAATCAACAAAGTGAAAAGGCACCCTATAAAATGGGGAAAATATTTTCAAATTATACATCTGATAAGAGGTTAATATCCAGAATATTAAAGAACTCCTACAACTCAATGATAACAACAACAAAAACAAAACAAATAACCTGATTTAAAAATGGGCAAAGTGCTTGAATAGAAATATCTTCAAAAAAGGATACAGAAAAAGCATTTGACAAAATTAAACATCCATTATGATAAAAAAAAAAAAAAAAACTCTCAACAAAGCATTTACAGAGGAAATATAACTCAACATAATAAAGGTCATATATGACAAGCCCACAGTTAACATCCTACCAAATGGTGAAAAGTTGAAAGCTTTTCCTCTAAAATCAGAAAAAAGACAAGGGTGCCCACTCTCACCACTTTTATTCAATATAGTATTAGAAGTCCTAGCCAGAGCAATTAGGTGAGAAAAAATATATAAAAGGCATCCAAATTGGAAAAGAAGAAGTAAAATTGTCACTTTGTAGATAACATCATATTATATAGACAGAACCTTAAAGACACCATAAAAAACTATTAGAACTAATAGACAATTCAGAAAACTGCAAGATACAAAATCAATACACAAAAATCTGTTGCATTTCTGTACACTAATAACAAAGTGAAAGAAAAAGAAGTTAAGAAAACAATCCCATTTACAATTGCATCAAAAAGAATAAAATACCTAGGAATAAAATTTAACTAAAGAGGTGAAAGACCTGTATACTAAAAATTACAAGATTTTAATGAAAGAAATTGAAGACACAAATATGTGGAAAAATATTTTATATTCATGGATTGGAAGAGTTAATATGGTTGAAATGTCCATACTAACCAAAACAATCTACATATGCAATGCAATCCCTATCAAAATTCCAATGCAATTTTTCACAGAAAGAGAACAAGCAATCCTAAAATTTGTATGGAATCACAAAAGACCTCAAATAGCCAAAGCAATCTTGAGAAAGAACAACTGCAGGCATCATGATCCTTGATTTTCAAACTATATTATAAAACTATACTAATTAAAGCAGTATGGTATTGGCATAAAAAACACACGCATAGATCTATGGAACAAAATAGAGAGCCGAGCAAAATACCTATGTATATATGGACAATTAATTTATGACAAAGGAGTCAAGAATATACAATGGGGCAAGGATAGTTTCTTCAATAAATAAATGGTGTTGGGAAAACTGGACAGCCACATGCAAAAGAACACAGCCATATCTTACACTATGCACAAAAATTAATACTAAAAATGGATAAAGACTTAGATGGAATACCGGACACCATAAAACCCCTAAAAGAAAACACAGGCAGTAACCTTGACATAAGTCTTAGCAATGGTTTTTTAAAATCTGACACCAAAAGCAAAAGTAAAGTGGGACTACATCAAACAAAAATGTTTCTGCATAGCAAAGGAAACCATCAGCAAAATAAAAAGACAACTTACTAAATGGGAGAAAATATTTGCTAATCATATATCTGACAAGGGGTTAATATCCAAAATATGTAAAGAACTCATACCACAAAATAGCAAAATAAAATCTGATTAAAAAATGGGCGGAAGATCTGAATAGACATTTTTCCAAAGAAAATATACTGATGACCAATATGTACATGGAAAAGGTGCTTAACATCATTAATCATCAGATAAATGCAAATTAAAACAACAATAACAAATCACCTCACACCTGTCAAAAAGACAAGAAACAACAATTGTTGGTGAGGAACTGAAGAAAAGGAAACCCTTGTGCAGTGTTAGTGGGAATGTAAATGTAAATTGGTGCAGTCACTATGAAAAATAGTATGGAGGTTCCTCAAAAATTAAAAAGTAGAACTATCATATGATCTAGCAATCCCACTTCTGGGTATTTATCCACAGAAAACAAAAGCACTCACTTTTTGCAAAAGGCAGTGGGTGGAGGGTGGAAGAAATAGGTGAAACTTTTCTTTAAATAAGTGTATATTTTAAAAATGGGCAAAGAACTTGAATAGACTATCTTCAAAGAGGATATACAAATTGCCAGCAAGCATATGTAAAGATGCTCAACAACACTAACCATTAGAGAAATGTAAATCAAAACCACAATGGGATATCACCTCATACCCTATAGAATTGCTACTATCAACAAATCAGATAGTAACAAATGTTGGCAAGGATGTGGAGAAATAGGAACCTTGTGGATGGGAATGTAAAATGGTACAGCTGCTAAGAACAATAGTGTGGATACTCCTCAGAAAATTAAAAATAGAATTACCATGTGATCCAGCAATTTCTGTTCTGGATGTATATCTACAAGATTTAAAAGCAGGAGCACAAGACCTATTTGCCCCACCATGTCCCTAGCAGCACTATTCACAATAGCCAAGAGGTGGAAACAATCCCAATGTCCATTGACAGATGTGTGACTAAAAAAAAAAAAAATGTGGTATGTACATACAATGGTATATTAGTTTGTCTTAAAAAGGGAAGACATTTTGACACATGCTACAACATGGATGAACCTTGAGGACATTATGTTAAGTGAAATGCAGCCAGTCACAAAAGACAAATGTATGATTTGTCTGATATGTGTAGTTTTTTAATACTGTATTATTCCATGCATATGAGGTATCTAGAGTAGTCAAAGTTATAGGTACAGAAAGTACAATGGTGGTTGCCAGGGGCTTGGGGGAGAGGGAAATCGTTATTTAATGGGTATAGAGTTTCGATTTTGCAAGATGAAGAAGTCCTGATACCCGTTTCACAACAATGAAAACATACTTAACACCACTGAACTACACACTTAAAAATGGTTAAAATATTAAATTTATTAAAAACCAAAGTGAGATAAAATTTTGCCATCCTCAAGTTGACAAAATTTAAAATGCTGTCAATGTGATATGTTAGGAAGGATACAGAGCAACAGGGACTCTTTCACACTGTAGTAGGAGTATATAGTGTTTGGAAAACAATTTTGGCATTAGCTTAAAAAGTTGAAGAGCTACATACCCTTCAAGTAACAATTCTACTGTTCAAACACAGGAAATCAGTTTAGGGGTTACTATTTTCTTAATAAAATTTATAGACTAGCCAGAATAGACATTAATAATGCATCACAAAGAGGAGAAGCCCTGAAGATAATCTAGTCCAGGAAACTAGTGTAATAATGATCACAGCAGCACTACTTGTAATATCAAAAATAAATGGAAACAACCCAAGTGTACACCAGCAGGAGAACTGGTAAATAATAGAGGTATACAATAGAATGAATGAATTCAAGCTTTACCGTTCTTATCTAATGAAGTACCCCTATTCCAGAGGCCACTACTCTGGTTAATTCCCGGTTTCCCTCTGGAGAGTAAAATCTGTTATTTCTGGATATCTACCCTCTATGTTGTATTTATATATAATTGACCTACTGGATTCAAAATGTGGTTTTATTTCAGAACTAGAAAATACCCTAGAGCTTTATTTATTCTCATTTTCCACTTTGTGCTTTCCGTCTGATTTCCCAGTTCTGTTTTCTGGGCTCACAATACAGGATCACACACACACACACACACACACACACACACACACTCACACACAGGTTTCTCATTACACTCTTCACTTGACTTCCAAAAAGTTCAAGTCTCTTAAATACCTGTGGACATGTCCACTGCCTCTCTGTGATGATAGCTTAATGCCCTTAAAACCCTAACTATATTTAGGACCAAGAAAATGATTTTTCAACACCTAAACAAGAGCAGAGGATGATTAAGATTGAAATTTTATATGCTAGTTTATTTTATTTCTAATTATTCTTAGTAAGTGATGTTAATATTTAATAGGAATGACTTTGTCACTCAGTGCTTTGCCCAGTAAAAACCAGAGCCCTTAGCATTTTATTGCCACTAAAGCAGTCAGCTGTGACAAAGGATAACGGCAAGGGTAAAGGAACTCCGCTCGGTCCCTAAATTAAATGTCTCCTCAATGACTTGAATGTCCAGGTGGAAATAGCAGTTGCTCAAAGAAATGGACTCTTTTATAATGAAAAACAATCAACATAGCGTTTTCCACAAATCCAAAGAAACTGGACCACATGTAGAGGAGATCACAATAATTTTAAAAGGTGTTGACAATATTATCATAATAGTCTCCTACTGAAACCAATGCTGACCCTCGTGCATGTGTACATATTATGTGACTTAAGTAAACCAGCGCAAATGCTATACACATAATCCAGAAAGAACCATAAAGATCATCCACCCATCATACTGTCAATGAGGGAAGATAAAAGACTTACTTAAGAAAGCATATTTCAGCAACATCACCCTCTATCCTCAATACCCAGTGTCACAGAACTAGTAACTGGTGAAGCTCCCTGGTCTCCTAGGGGAATGTCCTCTAGCATGTTCTCATGCCTATGAAACAAAAGATCAATTTTAGGTGTTCATTTATTTTACAAAACGATTTACATATTATTTTTTGAGGCATCTATTTTCTTAATATATACAAAAATATGACAAGAAAAATTTCTCCTATAATTTAAGTTTAATATTTGTTTCTCAACTAGCATGGCAGATGTCCATGGTCAAATGGCTAACATAATATGTGACTTTCTACAGAAGATCTATTTTTGTCCATATATTTTAGCAGCATGTACACAGAACCTAACATGACGTTAAGCCACTTAACGAGACATTATCATCATCAAAATAATTCGTTTTCATGTGTCTATTTCTGTGTGGCTCTATGAAGTACCATGAAAGTCAGAATTAAAATGTCTGCCTCAGAGGATATGCAATTTAAAATAAAACAGGGGGCCCGGCCGGTGTGGCTCAGTGGTTGAGCATCGACCCATGCACCAAGAGGTCGCCAGTTCAATTCCCGGTCATGGCACATGCCCAGGTTTGGGCCTGATCCCCAGTGGGAGGCATACAGGAGGTGGCCAGTCCATGTTCTCTCTCATCGATGTTTCTATCTCTCTTTGCCTCTCCCTTCCTCTCTCTCTAAAAATCAATAAAGAAAAAAAATATTTTAATAAATAAAAATAAAATAAAACGGGAAAAATGCACATATTGATGGCACAATGATCAAATACAGACTCTAAACATAAGCATATATGTATGTTTTATTACATTCAATGATTAGATAAATGAGAAGGAGTTTTAAGATTTCATTTTAAAACAGTTAAAATTTCACGAAAATCTCTATGTCTCTGTCTTGAAGGCTTATTTCAGGAGTAATGTTTGAAGAAGCATTTTAATAATGAAAAAGGAGCCTGTCAAGAATTTCAAAGAAAGAGAACACTCCGTAAGAAACCAAAGTGTAGGGCAACTGATGAAAGGGGAATGATTACTAGGATAGCCAAGGCGTACATTCAGTGCAGTGGATCTCAATGTATCTGAATATCAGAAAATAAATACATCTCACTAACACACCACCATCCCGAGAACACATTCATCTGGCTAGCAGAGCCAGATAGTGTTTTTCTATTTAATTCAGGAAGACTTCTCACTTTGAGTTCCTAAATAGGTCAAGCCAACAATCTTTAAAACCCAGAAATAATTAAATTTAAGAATAGTTTCTCAATCTTATTTACTAGCGTGTATGGTTCAGTCAGTAACTATTGTTTTTTCTCTAAGCTATTTTGCAAAAAGGAAACTCTTTTATCATGTTGGGTTCTCTCAAAATTACACAACTCTATGATTCATTTAGGCTACTGGTTCTCCAAGTGTGGTCCAAGTGAGGACATCAGCAGCCCCAGCAACTTGTGAGAAATGGAAATTCTTAGGCTCCACCCCAGACCACTCAGTCAGACACTCTGGGGGTGAGGTCCAGCCATCTGTGTTTAAACAAGGCCCTGAGGTTCTGCTACACACTCAAGTTGAAAACCACCGCTTTGTACCTGTCAGATAATAGTACATGTATGTTTGCCCTGGTCCCACAGACAAGACAGGCACTTCAGCTCACTTGTAGAAATATTGCAAGATTTTTTAAAAAATGGTTTTGTAGCTTAATATTACTATTGAAAATGGCATCTTAATGGTGGTCAATAAACACTCCCAAAATGGGATAATATTGTTAGATACGATGGGCTCATAAACTTTCTGTGTTGTAGGCACTGTAGATTGTAGTTTTACAAAACATTTGCCAATATGTTTGTTGTTAATGAAGCCAATACATTTAATAAGTTCCCAAGAGTCTTCATTCTCTCCTGAGTCTCATGGTGACAAGAACCCTAATAGGCTGAGATCTCACAACATCTTATAGAACAGCTCTCCTTTCTGTGTGTGACAAGTGGGAGGATGGTCCCAGGAGGAAGGTCTGGAGAAAGTCTCCTGGACCGGCTAAGAGTAAAATAAGAGAATTTTCTTTTGTTGTTTGTTTTGCTTAAAGGACTAAGATTTCTTCCTTGGGCATCATTAGGCCTTGATGGTGGTCTTCTCCCCATCCCCAATTCCCAGGCATATCTGAGACACCTCTAATGGGCCCAGTTCAGTTCTCACTGTCATTGCGTGGAAATTAATGCTTTTATAGTGAGAGGATGTCACGAAGTCTCTCTCAGTCTTATACCCATCAGTAGTACTTAAAACCACACAACCCTTTTTGAAATACCCCCAAATCGAAGCAGAATCACAAAGAAAATGAACTTTTAAAAAAGATATATTTATGCATGTTATGCCAAAACCCCACCAAAGTCGCTGGAAAATTCTCTACCTGCATTGGCCTCATCCGGGTTCCCAGCGTCCTCGGTAATGAAGACCTTCCCGCGCATCACTAACACCAATTACCGCGCATCAAACTGCACCGTGAAAAGGAAGAGGGGGGCATGGGGGGCATTGATTATGTAGTACTCCCTCCAAAATTAGCCTACACCGTAATATAAATTGGTTTTCTTTGTGATCTAAAATTGACTTGCAGTTCACTAGTTAGAAAATAGTTGCTGAAAGGCCGGGGCCTCGGAGCTTTCGGATCCTGCCCGCCTTTCATCATGTAAACAAACGCATCAGATTTAAAGCTTTCCCATAATTGTTATGCTAACCTTGGAGCGAAACCTCCCATTTGCATTTGAAGGAGCTAAATATTAGGCAGGAAAGAAAGTGCTCTTTTTGAAAGCCTGAGAAAGTGTCCCCGCTCGGGGCTGCCTGGCCATCTGGGCCGCCGGCCGGCGCGGCTCCGCCCCCGCTCCTGGCAGAGGCTCCGGGGAAGGGGCGCCGGGGAAGGGGCGCGCGGAGGGCCCTAATCTGGCCGGAGGAGAATGCAGAAATGCCTCCGAAGCCTGAATGAGCAGGGCTTCCTCACTCGGGGTGGGGGAGGCCTGGGGACGTGGGAGCGAGGCGGGCCTGGGGACAGACAGCGCGTCCAAGGTCCTCTCCCTGGTCCCAGAGCGCATTCCCAAGGCGCGCTGCTCGCCGGCCACGCGGAGCAGCGGACTCCGGGCTGCAGGGTGAGGGGCGCCTGCACGTGTGGGGGTCGCCTGTGCTCAGACCTGAAATGCCTGTTGTGCAGCGCCCTGGTCCACTTTGAACTTGGTCTAGTTGAGCACCCAGGTACAGCCCGCCTAGTCAAAGCTAAAATTGTAAGCACATTCATCTTGGAGTAATTAAAAATAAAAACACTGCACCTTGGGGCCTTTTTAAAGACAGGAGGGAAGGCTACCCTTCACCCTGTTCTGGGGGAATAAATAAAAGCCATGCATCCCTCTATTCCCTTCATGCCACCTGAACACAAAGCATGCCTACAGTGAGTCACTGGGAAATCATCCCTGGAAGAATATCTAGGGTGTCATAATCTCTAGGAGAACAGAGCTGGAAGGGATAAGATGCTGCTAGATTCGGAGAATATAATTTTCTCTCGCCACTTCTCATTTTAATCTCATTTCTAATATAATTCAAAGGTGCTTTGGTTTTCAAATGATTTTACTGCTGTCAGAATTAGCATTTCTCACTAGTCCTAGGAGACATTCCAAAGAACGCTATTTTTATTTTCCTTTTTCCTCCTACAGTTTGACAAAGGCTTCTCATGCATCGCTGGACTGTGTTACAAAGTTAGGGGATTTTTCCCTCTCTCAAAGGAAGATCACTGAGGCTGCAAGTAACCCTGGTAGCTGCTAGGAGATGGAATTCTTTAGGCTAGAACTGCGTGTTGCACAAATAACTGGCAAAAAGAGGCATGCAGGACAGGACGGAGGCCAAAACGGATGCAACGGTGGCCCAAGGCTGTAACGGGATAGAAGATGAAGTTTGTTGTTTTTCCTAGTCACAAACTAAATATCAGTGTTTGACAAAACTTTAAAATGTACCAGTTGCCATTTATTCTATTTATTTCATAAGTATTTATTAAATAGCCACAAGTTTACTTTTTTGTTTGGTTTTGTTTTTAAGAATTATGACCTTGGCCTTAAAGAGATCCCTGTTCCAGTTCTGGCTTCTCACACTTAATACTTCAGTGGCCCTAATCAAGTCACTTAGCCTTTCTAAATCCCAGTGTTCTGGTCTGTAAAATGGGTGTATTGTGTCCATCTCCCAGGCTACTGCAAGGATTGAATAAGCACAGTACTTGGCACATAGCAAACACGCTATAACTCATAGCTGTTGTTATGTACATTATCATCATCGTTCTCATTGTCCTTTCTCTGAGGACTCTAAAAGGGATCTTTAAAAATATGTATTACATAAAGCAAATGAAGGGGGTTATTTAAAAATATGTATTTGTTGCCAGGTTCTGATTTAGGTGCTAGAGATACATAAATAGAAGACAACAGAGTTCCTTTCTCTCATGAAGTTTATGTTCTAGTCAGGGAGATAAACAACAGATCAGAAAAGAATTAAATATGATCATTGTAGATACTATACATTCCATAAAGAAAATAGACCAGGGAATTGGGAGGGAAAGTGATTGGGGTAGATGCTGGGGGAGGAGGAGAGGGCTGGTTAAGATAAAAGAGCGAAGTGACGGTGATGAGGGTCAGCCAGGCAAAAGCAGGTGAAAGAAACAAGCAGGGCCTGACCTTGTAGGAGCTTCAGATTCTTCTCAGAGCAATGAGAGATCGTGAGGAAGTTTCAAGTGAGGGAATGGCATGATTTGACTCATTATTTAGAAAGGTCGCTCTGGCTCCTGCGTAGAGAGAAGACAGTGGGGAGTGGTGGGGAAGATGGGGTTAAAGTGGACCTCTGCCCTGGTCGCACCTGGCATGAGTTACAAAGCCACGCTGCACCAGCATGAATGGAGTGCAGCCCAGACCTTTTTATTTCTTGTTTTGTTTTAGTGTTAAACTTTCAGGTGATTCTACCTGAGTTGAAAAACACTAACTTAGATGCTATCTGAATTGTCCAGTGAAAGATGAGGTGATGGAAGTGGAGATGCTAAGAGGTGGTCATAGCCAGGTTATGTCATGGAGGTAGAAGCAATTCTACCTGCTAATGGACTGGAAGTGACAGGGGTGGGTGGGGAGAGAGAGATAGGAATCAGTAGTAGTTGAGCAATAATATACAGTAGATGGTGAATCCACTTAGTAAGATGGCAAAAAATGAAATCAAGGTAGGCTGGGAAATGAGAGCTAGAGAGATGAAGACTGGAATCAAGAATACTGGCCATATTATGTATACAATGCTTATTTGACATATATGAATATAAGAATAATCTCATTATTCAGTGGAGGCATCTAGCAGGCAGTTGATTTGAGAAACAAGAGGACAGAGCTCTAAATGTCATCTGCATCAATGCTGCCCAATAGAACTTCCTTTGAGGATGCAAAAGCTCTACATCTACAATGCCCAATGCACTAGCCACTTACACATACAGATATTGAGCACTTGAAATAAGGCTAGGCTAGTGTTACTGAGGAGCTAATTTTTATTTATTTTACATTTAAATAGCTATGTGTGACAAATGGCTACCATATTGGACAAAGTAGATATGTATTGATGATTCCCATATTTATATATCTGGCCTGAAGCTCTTTCAGAATCTGACACCTTCTCACCACTTCCCCTGTAACAGATCATCTTCCCCTGTTGCTATCATCTCCAGCCTAGATTATTAGAACAGCCTCCTATCTGATCTTCTATTGTATATTTTCAAAACAGCAGCCAAAATCATCTTCACAACTTGACTCATATTATATATGCCTTTGCTTAAAGCCTTCTAATGGCTCCCATCTTACTATAGTAAAAGCCCACGTTCTTTCAATAGTACACAAACAGCCCTACATCACCTGACTCTTCTTTGCCTCTCTAACTTCACTTCTCACTTTTCTGTCTGTCACTCCTCTGTACCTGTCACAGCACCTCCTACTGTGCGATAATATTAACTCAGTTATTTGTTTATTGTCTGCTCCCTCTTACTAGAGAATAAGCTCTATTAGGGTGGGGATTTCTGACTCTTTTGTTCGCTATTGAGTCCCCTAGAATTTAGAACACAGTAGCCTGGTACATATAAGGCAACCAGTAAATACTCATTGAATAATTGAACCAATATACAAATAATATATGCTCACCTGGGTCACCCAGAAAGACTGTACACAGAGAATATAAAAGGCTCCAGGATGGAGGCCTACGCCACACCAACATTTAGAACTGTACTGTCCAATATGGTAACTATCAGTAGCCAATAGCTTTGGAGTTATTGAAATATCCTACTCCAGACTGAGATGCACTCTAAGTGTGAAATGCCCATCAGGTTAGGACGACTCTAAATATATATATACATAATTTTTTTTATTGATATTAGAGCGAGAGGAAGGGACAGGAAGAGAGAGAGAGAAACATCGATGAGAGAGAAACATCGATTGGCTGCCTCCCGCATGCCCCCCACTGAGGATTGGGCCCACAACCTGGGCATGTGCCCCGACTGGGAATTGAACTGGCGACCTCTTGGTGCATGGGTCAATGCTCAACCACTGAGCCATACTGGCCGGGCTAAATATATATATTTTTAACAAAATGTAAATTATCTCATTAATTACTTGTTGAAATAATATTTTGGACATTTTGAGTTAATTAAAATATACTATTAAAATTGATTTTATCTGTTTCTTTTTACTTTTTTAATATAGAAATTTAAAATCACGTATGTGGCTCACATTATGTTTCTATTAGACACATTGGTTTAGAGACTGAGAAGAAGAAAAGCCAGCAGGGGATACTGTCCAATGTAAGAGAAAATATCAGGCAATTGTGGTACATAGAGGATCAGAGAAATAATTGATTCAAAGAGGGAACGGTTAACAAGATCATATGAGTAAAATGAAGACAGAGAATTAACCAATGGATTTGGCAAGATGGAGATCATTGTCAACCTTGCCAATGGCAGTTTCAGAGAAATGTGTGGATAGAGGCCCAGTTGGAGAGGGTTTAAGTCAGAATAAAAAGTGAGGAAGGAGAGACAACCAATATAGACAACCCTGTCAAAACTTTTGCTATGGCCAAAGAGAGAAAAAAAATTAAAGGTGGGAGATATTTTGATAGCTGAAGGAAATGATCAAAGAGAGATAGTCCCAAATTGGAAAATTTAGGCTAAATACAAAGAATATAGAAACATAACATTTTAAATCTGAAAAGGCCCTTGAAGTTCCTCTTAAGAACGTTGAGTTTCCAACGGGGGAAGGACTTGTCAATGTCACACAGCACAGCTGAAACCAGAACAAGAAACACAATCTATGAGTGGCATTCACATAAACTCATTTCTGCAGAAGCAAAGATTTCCAAATCCTAATATGTTTGACCCCAAACATTTTCCCCTTGTAAAACAGAACGTTTATGTGATTGCTAGTGTTCTATGAAGAGCTAACTTAATCAAATAATAACATTGACTAAATACTATCTACTATCTACCTGGTGTTTTATATATATTAATATAAATTTATACAAAAACCACATGATGTAGATCGGTGTTATTATACCATTTTTACAAATTTGGAAAACAAGATTTTGAGAGTTTTAGCTATTCATATACATATCTGCTCAGATCCAAAATTCATTGTCTTCAATATATCATATGGCCTCACTATCATAATTCTTTTACCTAGAAATCATTCCTTAAGAAGGCAAAATACTCACATTTGCCAAGTGATATAAATGAGAATAAATATCCAAGTTAATAAAATAATACCTATATGTAAGTCAAGTATTGCTTCTCCAAAGTATTAGTTTGTCACTATGCTTCCAAGGTCTAAACTTAAACTAAAATTTCAACCATGACAATCTCATGGTTTTGAGCAAAAACAGGGTGAACTTGAAATGGGGTTTGCCTTTTGGTTTCCTGGAATCAAGCACCCCGATTTCCCAAAGAAAAATTCTATCAAGTGAAAATCTCGAGTGCTACTGATACAGAATGACAGCATATCTCTATCGGAGTAGCTTCAATAATTCTAAGTGCATTGGATAATATTTGATGAAAAGATTCACTTTTAAAGACAAAAGACCCCTCTGCATTTTCTACCCAAAAAGCTCATACCTGTGACCAGCTTACAACCAGTGGGCAAAGGGTGACACCTGCAATTATGTCAACATTAACAATTTTTAATTTAAAAAAACAACTCTGAGCCCGGCCGGTGTGGCTCAGTGGTTGGGTATCCACCCATGCACTGAGAGGCCACCAGTTCGAGTCCCAGTCAGGGCGCATGCCCCGGTTGTGGGCTCGATCCCCGGTAGGGGGCATGCAGGAGGCAGCTAATCGATGTTCTCTCTCATCAATGTTTCTATATCCCTCCCTCTTCCTTCCTCTCTCTCTAAAATCAATAAAGAAAAAAAAATTTTTTTAAACCAACTCTGAGTAATCACTGTTTTCATGTAAAAATTTAAATGAACTGGAATGCTCAGAGAATGGTGGAAATGAGAGGTTCTGGTAAAATTTATTTTCTACTTAACCTGAGGTCAGAAAACAAATACTTGATATTCCAACCCCACTGGAAATCTTTTTTAAACATTCAACTCTTCTTTTCTTACTGTGTAGGAAACTGAACATAATTTGCTCTTTTTTTTTAACGATTCAGTATTTTTCAGCGCCTCGGGGTATCATAACATTTCACAATATCTAGCTAAGACTTTAGATATACTGTAGATATAGAGAGTAAACGTAGGAAAGGAAATTTTACAAAGTTCATTTCCATGAACTTCATAGAAATATGTTTATGGTTTGCCTCTGTCTGCTAAAGGTTGGGTAAAATAAAACTTCAAGTAATGAGGTTATCCGTTAATTCAAGTTTTATCACTCTGTTCTTATCTCTTGTACACTCAGATGATACAATACTGCTAACTCATATATTGTAATATAAATGTTAAGGAGTTTTGGTTTTGGAATTTTGCTCTTGTTGTAACACTGCTGATGGGTTTGTGATGACCTTACCATAACCCTCACTTAGAAATTGTTATGAACAATGATACACGTTCATAAAGATTATTAGTCTGGGTGAGTCAGTCTGTGGCCGCAAAGAGGCAAACTTTCAGGTATAAGTGGGTTGGGATGAATAATTAGCACTACATTGCATTGTAATTATTAAATGAAATGAGCTGCTTAACAAAAGGGATCATGGTGCTTTTACCATTGTATCTACACCATCTAGCATAGTGCTATTACTTAGTAGTTGCTCCACAGATGTATTGGAATTGAATGGCTTAGTGGTGAACTCAGTCCAAATGAGATAACAAGTCTGGTCTAATGAGCTAATCTTCATTGTCTACTCCTGTTGACAGGTGTCCTCCTAGACAGGTGATTTCTGATTTCAGACACAGGATGTGTGTTCCTGATTTATGAGGAAGGGAAAATCCCGTGTTTTCTTAATTATTCCCAGGAGAACAAATTGCATTACACAACTGTGGGACTGACAAGCTTTTTAATGACATACTTTGTTGATCTGTTCAAATCTTTCTTGTCTCTCCTGTTGTTCTTTCTCTGAGCCTGCCTGCCCCTTTTCAAAAGTGAAAAAAAGAAAAGAAAAAAAACACCACAAAGCATTTTTGTAATAATATGGTGTATGTCATCACATTAGCTAAAGTTATCATAAAAGTAGGTACATAATCAGATTATACTTTGCCTCCTAGCCACAGAAATAATGGTGCTTTATCAGGAAATTTTTATAACCAAATGAAAATGTACTAATGCAATAGGAAGTTATCAAACATAATATAATTTAGGAGTGCCAAACTGTTAGTGTCTCAGTAGGTGAAGGGAAAAAATTCTACTTTGTTGTAATGGAACTCTTAAGAGAGACATGCTTATTATTTTTGTAAAAATGCTCAGCATATGTTCTTTTTCTCTTTATACAATCATTCATTGTTTTGTTTCATTTTGTTTTTACTTGGATTTTTTGTGTGAAAAGTCTGTTTGAACATCAATAGAAAGTAAAAGTGATCAGTGATGGGGGATGTTAAGTAGATGAAATCATCTCAATTTTTTAAATATGGACTCATACTTGCAAACTGCTAACAGAGTTTCCAAAAGGCTTCTTTAAATGTAGTACAGAGAACAAAATGTCAGTGCACCCATGTATTGTGGAAAGTGACAGGCTTTCTACTCATGTGCACACACTAATGAACAGGAAAATGTATAGCATGTCAAATAGCCAGGGCTCGAATTCATCCAAACCTTTACCTCAATTTCTATCTCAAAACAATGAACAAATATGAAAAATCTATTGTAGTTGCAACTTTTGCCCTTACTAAACAATGGTTTCATGATGGGCATATCAAATTCAAAGAAAAAAATTAAAATGGCTTTTCTGCTTTATAACAAATGAAATTCTTGTTAGAATTCAAAGGAGGGATAAAGAGTTTCTTTTTCTTCCCCTCCAAATTTTCCCTTAGTACAGGATTGTGGAAAGAGTGACTAAAACTAATAAAAGGGCATGACAGAAATGCAATTGAAAGACATATTCTTTATGCTGCTATTTGTGTGTGTGTGTGTGTGTACACATGTTAATAGACAGTATATACGTATCAGCAATAGACAGATAGATAGATAGATTTATTGATAGATAACTGCTGACCTCTCCTCTTGGAAGCATTCAAAGGGAAATATTTGTTTAAATTATCTTTTTAATGGCCTACTCTACTGAGGTGTAGCTACTTCTCCATCTGACCTACAGTTCCAACCATTTGGAAATACACAATAACTAGATAATAATTGTGAGCTATGAAAATGTACTTACGATAAACTAGAAATACTCATTTTGGCCCGTAGGACATACAGTTGACCCTTGAACAACACAGGTTTGAATTGTGCACTTACATGTGGATTTTTATCAATAAATATGTACAGTACTGTAAATGTAGTCTCTCTTCCTTATGATTTTCTTAGTAACATTTTCTAGCTTACTTTACTGTAAGAATACAAAATATATGTTCATTGACTCTTTATGTTTTGGTAAGGTTTTCATTCAGTAGGCTAGTTGTAGTTAAGTTTTTAGGGAGTCAAAAATTATACGTGGATTTTTTCATTGCATGGTAAGGTGTGGGGAGTCAGCACCCCTAGCCCCCGTGTTGTTCAAGGTCAACTCTATTTGCTATTTTGTCATTCTAATCAATGTTTCCTTTCCAGTTTACTTTGCAGCCAGAATATCCCTACTTTTCATGTACAGAATCTGATTTGTGCTTGGGGGCTAAAGCTGTGCACATCAGCACCTGGCTCCTCTTCCATGGATGACACAGTCTCCCTTCTAGCACCTAAATGGTGCACAGAAGGAGGATGTGACCTGGTAACAGTACAAACAAATACAATTACTTGTAATTTTTTAAATCTTGCTTTCTGAATACAGTGCAAACTTATTTTTAGTATGATTTTCCCACATGTCACAATAGAGATTGGTGGGAGTGTTTGGAGAATATAGGAACACATAGGAGCCAACTTGGAATGGGGACAGGTGGTGTTCATTTAAAATACATATCCAGGAAAAAATCATCTTGGTCTGCAGTTTTAGGACAAAGCTGAAGGAGTAAACAAACAGTGCAGGAAGCATATTTGTAAACAATCCCTGCAGAATCAAGATAGAAAAGCAGTTTTCTGTCCTTCAGAACAACACTTTCATCCTGGCAGGTGGGAAGTAACCAAGGTTCCATGAAATGTCCTATGTCTCCAATGTTGGTTTCACAGCTCAGGTTCTTCTCCTTTGCCACCAGTTACTGTGGCTTCAGTCACAAATATACTTCTGTCCAGACTTGGACTCCCTGCCTTTCCTGATCTACACGTTGACAATCTGTTTCTCAGAGGATGGTGGCTCATGTGGAGGAGAGGGGTCACATGACAACTCATGCACATAACAGTATGTCCTCTTTCACGTAACATTATATTTAAACATCTTGATTTGATGAAGAGGAGAGATTTGTAATGAATCACTCACTCTTTAATAATACTGATTTTTTGTATCTCAACTCCAGAGTTTTGAAATTCCTGCATGAGTAACA
Source organism: Tadarida brasiliensis (assembly GCA_030848825.1). Taxonomy (NCBI): domain Eukaryota; kingdom Metazoa; phylum Chordata; class Mammalia; order Chiroptera; family Molossidae; genus Tadarida; species Tadarida brasiliensis. The sequence goes on from CM061264.1 coordinate 81,050,786, forward strand.
GAAAATTGAAAGCCATAAAACTCCTAGAAGAAAACATAGGGAGTAAACTCCATGACATTGGTCTTGGTGATGATTTTTTGGATTTGACACCAAATGCACAGGCAACAAAAGCAAAAATAAATAAGTAGGACTACAGCAAATTACAAATCTTCTGCACAGCAAAGAGAACCATCAACAAAATAAACAGGCAACCTGCCAAATGGAAGAAAACATTTGCAAATCATGTATCTGATAAGGGGTTAATATCTAAAATATATTAATAATTCACACAACTCAATAGCAAAAACAATCTGATGAAAAATGGACTGAGGATCTGAATAGACATTTTTCCAAAGAAGGCATCCAAATGACCAACAGGTATATAAAAAGGTGCTTAACAGTATTAATTATCAGGGAAATGCAAATCAAAGCCACAATAAGATCTAACCTCACATCTATTAGAATTGCTATTATCAAAAGGACAAGAGATGAAAAGTGTTGGTGAGGATATAGAGAATATAAATTGGTGCAGCCACAATGGAAAACAGGATGGAGTTTCCTCAAAATAATAAAAATGCAACTACCATATAATCCAGCAATCTCACTTCTGGGTATATTTTCAAAGAAAATAAAAACATGATCTCAAAGAAATATCTGCACTCTGATATTCCCTGCAGCATTGTTCTTGACGATAGTCAAGACATGGAAACAACTTAAATGTTTATCGACAGATGAATGGATAAAGAAAATGTGATATATACATATATATACACACACACACATATACATACATAGTATATATGAATATTTTTAACTTATCTTTATTGTTGAATGTATTACAGATGTCCTCCCTTTTTCCCCTATTGACCCTTTCCTCCTGACTCCCGCCCCCCTCCTGCCTTTCCAACACTATTGTCTGTGTCCATTGGTTAAGCACATATGTATATAAGTCCTTTTTGGTTTATTCTTCCCACCCTCCATCCCCCTTCCCTTTGAGGTTCCTCAGTCTAACAATCAATTTGTACTTCTTAAACCCTTCAGTTGTTTCGCCCATACCCCAACCCCCTCCCATCTGGCAACAATCAAAAAGTTCTCTGTATCTATGAGTCTGTTTCTGTTCTGCTTGCTCATTTTGTTTGTAGATTCAGTTGTTGATAGATATGTATTAATTGCCCTTTTATTGTTCATATTTTTGTTCTTCTCCTTCAAGAAGACTTGTCAACATTTTATATAATTCTGGTTTGGTGGTGATGAACTCCTTTAACTTTTACTTGTCTGGGAAACTCTTTATATGTCTATCGATTCTAAGTGATAGCTTTGCAGGATAGAGTAATCTTGGTTGTAGGTCGTTGCTTTTCATCACCTTTAATATCTCTTGCCACTCCTTTCTGACCTGCAAGGTTTCTTTTGAGAAATCAGCTGACAGTCTTATGGGAGCTCTTTTGTAGGTAATGAACTGCTTTTCTCTTGCTGCTTTTAAGATTCTCTCTGTGTTTAACCTTTGGCATTTTGATGATGATGTATCTTGGTGTGGACCTCTTTGGGTTCATCTTGTTTGGGACTCTGTGCTTCCTGGACTTGTATGTCTGTTTCCTTCACCAAGTTAGGGAAGTTTTCTGTCATTACTGTTTCAAATAGGTTTTTAATTTCTTGCTCTCTCTCTTCTCCTTCTGGCACCCTCATGATGCGAATGTTGGCAAGCTTGAAGTTTCCCAGAGGGTCCTTACATTATCCTCATTTTTGGATTCTTTTTTCTTTTTGCTGTTCTGATTGGGTGTTTTTTACTTTCTTATATTCCAAATCAATGGTTTGTTTCTTGGCTTTACCTAGTCTACTATTGATTCTCTGTAAATTATTCTTTATTTCAGTTAGTGCCTCCTTCATTTCTGACTGGTCCTTTTTTATGTTGTTGCTGTTCTCACTAAGTTCCTTGGAGTTTTTTTTAAGTTCCTTGAAGGTCTCACTAAGTTCCTTGAAGTTCTCACTAAGTTCCTTGAGCATCCTTATAACCAGTGTTTTGAACTCTGCATCTGATTGATTGCTTATCTCCATTTTGTTTAGTTCTTTTCCTGGAGTTTTTTTCTTTTCTTTCATTTGGGACATGTTTCTTTGTCTCCTCATTTTGACTGCTTCCCTGTGTTTGTTTTTATGTATTAGGTAGAGTTGCTATGTTTCCTAGGCTTCCTAGGGTGGCCTATTGTTGTAGGTGTCCTGTAGGAGCCTCCCTGATCACCCCAGCTGGGTCCTCTAGGTGCACCTCTAGTGTGGACTGTACACCCTTCTGTTGTAATTGAATCTTGATTGCTGTTGGCACGTCAATGGAAGGGATTTACTCAGGCTGATCAGCTGCAAGGATTGGCTGTGCCCAATGACCACTGGCCTCTGACTCCCTTGGAGGATCAGCTGTGTAGAGGCCCACCACACAGAGTAAGACTTACTTCAACAGGGTTCTGGTACCCACTGAGTCCATCATTGAGTGTGTCACTTGTGGAGGTGGTTGGGTGGTGGTGCTTCAATGTGGTCTGAAGCTGTCCACTGGGTGTGCTGGCTCTGGGGCAAGGTCAGCCACTGCCTGTGTTCTACCCCAGGCCACCCAGCATAAGTTACAAAGTGATCTGCCGATGGCTGCTTCTTGTATTGGACTTGGAGTTGCCCAGGAAAAGCCAAGTTGTGAACCAAGGCTGGCTGCTCCTAGTGCCAGGCCTGGGGCCACTTAACAAGAAGTATGGGGCTTGCTGAGACCAGATGCTGCTTGTTGGAGCGATTTTAGGAAAACCTGAAGCAGGATCCAAGACAGGCCAATCCTATGGTAAAGCCTTTGGAAACAGCTTGGGTGTGCCTGAAAATTGGGTGGGGCAGGGCCTCAGGGAATCACCAGCGCGGGGCAAACAGTGTGAGCCAGGTTGCTGGAGTCCTAGATATGGTGCCCATCTGCCAGCCCTGTAGGGGAATGGCTCACCAAAGGAATAATGGCTTCCGCCAATGTGTCTGTCCAGGAGAAAGCTGACTCTCCTGCCCTCATCCTGAGGCCAAACAACTCAATTCTTCCCCATATGTCTCTGGTGCCTTTCAAGCTGCTTCTCTTCTGAGCTCAGAGGGAGGAAGTCTGTGTGCGGGCCCTTTAAGCAGAACTTCCTGGGACTCCAGAAGCCTCAGCCTCCCTCGGCCTCAGTTCCCACTGGTGTTACAGCCAGAAGTTATGGTATTTCTCTTCCTGGCACTGGAACCTGAGCTGGTGACCTGGTGTAGGATGGGGATCCCTTGCTCCTCAGAGAGGACCTTCACAGCCGAGTTATCCCTCCTGATTTTTTTTTCTTTTTATTGATTTTAGAGAGAGAGGAAGGGAGAGGGAGAGACAGACAGAAACATTGATGAGAGAGAACATTAACTAGCTGCCTCTGGCATGCCCCCCACTGGGGATCAGGCCCACAACCTGGGCATGTGCCCTGACTGGGAATCAAACCGGCAACCCCTTGGTGCATGGGTTGATGCTCAACCACTGAGCCACACCGGCTGTGCTCCCTCCTGATTTTTATCTGACACACGTGGGTGTGGGACCAGCCTGTCTACGCCTCCACCCCTCCTACCAGTCTCAATGTGGCTTCTTCTTTAACTTGGTAGTTGTAGGACTTCCATTCAGCTTGATTTCAGGTGGTTCTGAATGATGGTTATTCTGTAGTTTAGTTGTAATTTTGATGTGGTTGTGGGAGGAGGTGATATCCTGTTTACCTACACCGCCATCTTGACTGGAAGTTTCTATATATGAATATTATTCAGCCATAAAAAAGAAGGAAATCCTGTCATTTGCAACAACATGGATGGACCTTGACAGCATTATGCTAAGTAAAATATCAGGCAGAGAAAGACAAATACTGTATGATCTCACTTATATGTAGAATCTAAATCTAAAAAAGCAACAAAGCTGATCTCATTGAAACAGATCGTAGATTGGTGGTTGCCAGAGGTGGGGCTGAAGGGTTTGGGGAAAATGGGTAGAGGTGGTCAAACGGTACAGGCTTCCAGTTATAAGATAAATGAGTTCGGGAATGTAATGTAAAGCATGGCAACTATAGTTAACAATGCTGTTTAGTATATTTGAAAGTTCCTAAAGAGTAGATCTTAAAAGTTCTCATTGCAACAAAAAATTTTTTTAACTATCTGAAGGGATGAGTGTTAAACTTATTGTGGGGATAATTTTATATATATATATATATATATATATATATATATATATATATATATATATCAAAGCATGATGTTGTATACCTTAAACTAATACAATGTAATACATCTATTTTGGCTCAATAAAATCAGCAAGAAAAAATTACAGGCAGAGAACTCACACAGACATACACTTCCCTTTTCCTGTCTTTCTATACTTTGTGCAGTGCAAATCCCTTTAGTACAGAAATCACCCTTTGAGAATCACTGCCTGGTTATCAATAGCCCGGAGATTTAGAGTATAGGCTCTTCAATTGTAATGCTTCAGTTTGGTACCTGGCTTATGGATTTTCAAAGAGCAAAACCTTGGGCATTTCATTTAAACTCCATCCACTTCAGTTTTCTCATGTGGAAAACAGGGATAGTAATAATAAATGTCATACAGGCTTACTAGGAATATTAAATGAGTTAGTATGCATGATGAGCTTGGTACAGTGCAGGGCAAATAAGTAGGAGATGTTGAGTATTATAAGAAATTATATAATGTATTGCTAGTTAATAATGATTACTATTGTTAACAATATTAAGTATAAATATATTAAATTGGTTCTGTTTAAAGTTTAATATCATTGCTAAAATATGTAGCAGTCTTTGTGTTATTTCAGCTATCACAAAGGATATATTTTACATTTCTAAGGACAAAAAAATCAGTAACTGTCAGGGATAAGCCTAAGGAGACCAAACAACTTCACAGAGTCACATATTGCTATAACGATTTCCTATCATTTCTCTTGTGTCTGTTACTTCCTAAAAATCTTGTCAATAGACCCATATCCTATCTGGACCCAAGTTTCCCCTGGTCCCCCTTTAATCACTGTGGTTTGTAATAGTGCAGGCCTCTGAGATAAAGGAAATACTAGCTCTTTGCTTTTTAAAACAGAAAATGTATTTCTCTGTTCCCAAACAGAGATGCACCCAAGTATAGTAATAGCAGGAAGACCATGTTGTGCAGCAGGAACATGGGTAGGCTTCCCCTAGGGGAAGATGAGCTGTCTATGAGACTGGGAGAATGATACATAGGTGGAAAGCATCCTAGAGTCATAGGCTCTCAGCAGGATCTGTCCTTGGGAGATGAGGTCATACCAGGGGCTGGAAAGTAAAAGGGATCTTATGCAAAACCGGGAGTAAGCAAAATGGTGATATTATTAGATATTAGACACTTCAGTTGAACATATTGTGCAGTTGAGACAGGCTCTGATGGAAATAGACAGAAGCCTTCTTTGGACAGTTAAGCTAGTTTTAAAAAGTGACTAAGTAGGGACAGCTAGTACTTGGATCTTGGATTCAAATACAGGGCACTCTGCCCTATAGGCCCTCTAACTTGCCTTTAGGGTGCTTTGTTATTCCCTAGATGAGTGTGGAAACAATTCTCTATATAACAGTTTTAATCACACACCATTGATCATTCTGAGAAGATTCCTAACAAATGATTGAGAATAAGTTTGGTTCTATTTAAAGATGGTCGGAGCGATGACTAAATTGTACTGCTAGGACTTTCCACTTGGCATCAAATGCTCTACTGATATAAGATAGATTTTTCCTTTTTTAACCTGGAAAAAAAATGCCAGGAGGTATTCATGCCATCAATTAAGAGCTCTCCTTTTCTTCATCATTCTGACTACTTTAATGATATATTCAAGAATCAAACTCAAATCTTCAGTCTCAGATCACAGCAGGCTTCATATTTTTCCATGGTTCTACTGTAAGCTTTATTAAGGACATCTATGGCTCTCTATTGAAAGGATTCTTGAGACTTTATGGGTTTGTTTGTTTGTTTGTTTGTTTGTTAAGGGGAAAATAGAAGTCAAATTTCAGAGGAGGCTTTATGAAGTCTGTGGAATCACGGGGGGAAGCTGAGTGTACATGTTCTTCCCATAACCTTCACCACATCATTCCCCAACCCACACTTTCTACTCATAAAGTAGATCTATCACTCTCCCTCCATCCTAGTTTCCTTGTGCTTCATGTGAAATATTGGAGAAATATGTTGATTACTTTGCAAAAGACTTTGGCAAATTTACTTCCGTTGGTTTCCGTGAGTTTTGAGGATGAGCTCTCCTGAATTCCAAAGCAGGGTTTCCTGTTTTATGAGACCAGTCATGAGACTGCCCCACATCTTAGCCAATGTATAAAGTCTCCGAATTCGTATCTACTCTCTTGAATGGCAATGAAGGACTGTGCTTTTAGGAAGGGTTTGGAGCATATTTAATGAGTCCAAAGCTGGACTCACACAAGCCAACTTGAGCCTGGCCTATCTCAGATCTTTCTTTCAGAAAATGCTGTAGTCAGTGCCACTGAGTGAGTGGATTTGTCCTCCTCACTACAAACACTTGGCATTTTCAGAGAGTTCTTGCTGCTGCTGCTGCTGCTGTGTTTTCCAGTTCCAAGATACACCGCAGTTTTCCTCCAAGTTTTGCTTTACTGGTGCCAGGTGTGTTGAAGTCTTCAGTGAAAATCAGATTGTCAAATCTAGAGTGCCTGTGGAGCAGGAAGGGTAGAATCCATGGTATAGTCAAACCATCTACTTGTAACTAAGATGGGAAGACTACCATTGCATAGATGGTGGTCACTAGAAGTCACCACTATTTTTTGATTCAACAAACATTTATTGAGTATCTGTCTACTCAATAATTAATTGAAGCAATGTGGGAGATATAAATATGAATTTGTTGTTTTTAATATTTTTTCTTCATTGATTTTTTTTTTTTTTAGAGAGAGGAAGGGAAAGGGAGAGAGAGATAGAAACATCTATGAGAGAGAATATTAATTGGCTGTCTCCTGCATGCCCCGCACTGGGGATCGAGCCCAAAATCTAGGCATGTGCCCTGACCGGGAATCGAACTGGTGATGTCTTGGTGCATGGGTTAATGCTCAACCACTGAGCCACACCGGCCGGGCCATTTTTAAGAAAAACCTAATATTTGTAAATGACCACTATGTACCATATTTTACATACATTATTCCAGCTAATACTTACAACAGCATTTTGAGCTTGGAAATATTATCCCTGTTAGACAAATGAAGAAAACTGGACCTCGAAAAATGTAAATAACTTGCTCAAAATTCTACAGTTGATAAGTCGTAGAGACAGAACTGTCTGACTCTATGATATAAAGTCATCTTAGTGCAGTTGAAAAGACAGTTACTTGGATAATTAGAATTCATGGCAATATGTAACCAGTGTAACAGATGAGAGAGATGAAAAATGTCACAAGATTTTGAAGGAAATACATAAGAACCTGATCCCACACACACAAAAAACGAGCCCCTTCCTACCCACTGGTTGCCATAGAGCAGAAACATCTTAGAAATACATTGGAATACAGTGGTGCATTTAATTAGGTTAAAAGTTCAGGGATAAGGTTGTTCATATTTCTGTGCATGGATACTGTCGTACATTGGTGTATCAGTTCTCGAAACACCCAGCTCAGGAGACCAGCTGGGGCTTAGTGGGGCGAGGCCGGTAAGAGTCCTCCTTACTCCCAGATGGTTTTCTGCTGTCAGTAGCCAATCCTGTTTTCCCTTCTGAAAAACAGATATCAACAAACCTGAAAGATAGATATTCATTTTCTACCCCAGATAAAGTGATTTTTGGTAACTAGGTACCGAACAATCTGCTGGCTATGTGAAAAATATATATATGCAAACTATAAAATGTACTGATACAACATCATTTTTCCACATTCAGTAGCAAATTTTAGTTACCTTGCATCTTTTGGTACCTGGTTCTCATGTCTGAACCCAAAATAATATAATAATGAAAACATTTTTTTATAGTACATCACAGTACAATATAGTACCTTTGTTACTCCACTCCCTCTGAGATAAATAGAAATTATTTTCCCCATATTAGAGATGTTAAAATTGTCCAGAGAAGGTATATTTCCAAGGTTCGAAAAAAGTATTGTTCCAGGATTACAGGGCTGGTGAGTGCAAAGCTAGAATTATAGCCCAGATCCCCCAGCTGCAGGTTGCTCGCTCTTTCTCTACATGACCTAGTTTCGCAGTATGTGTGATAACGACTCTTTATGCTTCATCATCAAAGTGACACTCTAAGAAGGCGATTTCTTTGCCAACCTTGCCCTCTGTAAAAGTCACATTAATTCACACATATCTCAGCATTTAATCCTTCAAAATGGAAGCCTTGCATTTTACATGATTATCTCTGTTATTGAATTTCCATTATTATGAGTTTTGTTATTTTCTAGAATCTGTTGTTCTGAATTCGTTATGTTCAGACTTCAAGTCTTTTCCTTCTGTCTACACTAGGTAACCATACATAGGAAACGACAAATGTGAACAGAAAAATTGGCTCCACAACTAGTGGGTTATTATTTCAGTATTAATCTTAGAAAGCTGATCCAAAAATATCACTTAATCAAAGCTTTATTTGGCTAAAATACAAATTAAGCAATAAGTTTTCCAAACATCAAAAATATCAGTGTCCCCACAGTCCCAGGAGAAGCAAACAGGTAGGTAAAGTGCATGTATACAGATTTGCATATGCAAATAAGGACATCTGGATACAGAAAAATTTCAAAGTTTTGAAAAATTAACTTCATATGACCAGTTCGTAAATAAAAGTTAAATTTATCTAAGGTGTACAACACGATGATTCAATATACATAGTGAAATTTTTACTATAGTCAAGCTAATTAAGATTATCTTCTCACATAGTTACCATTATTTTGTGTGTGATAAGAGTAGATTAAATCTACTCTGTTAATAAATTTCCAATTTCACCTGGCCAGTGTGGCTCAGTGGTTGAGCATCGACCCATGCACCAAGAGGTCATCAGTTCAATTCCTGGTCAGGGCACACGCCCAGGTTGTGCGCCAAATCCCCAGTGGGGAGCAGGCAGGAGGTGGCTAATCGATGTTCTTTGCCATCGATGTTTCTATGTCTCTCTCCCTCTCCCTTCTTCTCTCTAAATTCAATAAATAAATAAAAAATTTTTAATAAAAATAAAAATAAATTTCCAATTTCAATACAGTATTATTTACTATACTCATCATTAGATCTCTAGACTTATTCATTGTACATAAGTGCAACTTTAAATACCCTTTGACAAACGTTATCCAATTTCCCCCAACTCCCCATCCCTGGTAACCACCATTCTACTCTCTGTCTAAAATTCCACATATTTTTATGTATTCCTGCTTTATTGAGAATTGTTATCATGAATGGATGTTGAACTTTTTCAAATGCTCTTTCTGCATCTTTTTAGATTATCATATTTTTTATATTTTTTCTGTTATCAGTTTTTTAACTTCTTACTTTTTTATTCACAGAACTCTGTACCACAAAATTATTGAATTGCATTTATGAACATTATAATAAAAAATAATTGTGAAAATTTATTCCTATTTAAAACATAGACTTTTCTCCATGTGAACATGGAAATTTGATGGAGTTTCTCCCCACATCCCTACCTGCCATACTTTGGGAAAGCATTTATATTCTCAAGATATTGGGCATCTATATCTTCACTTTTTCTTATGATATGTATTGGATTTATGAATGTGTTAAGAGGCTTATCAAGCAGAGATTATCTAGAGAGGCAATTAAAGTGGCCAAGTTTATGGAAACTGCAGAAAAGAGAAACAAATTGGGGGGGAGGGGGGATCAAAGAAAAATGGCCTTTTCAATCCTTTTCCCTTTAACTACAGAATTCTGCAAGGGCCCTGAGAACTTTGCTCTTGGTCATCTAATCCTGGACCTTAGTAGATTTCAAATAGAGAGAGAAGCTTAGGTTGTAATAACATGATTTATGAACACCATATTTAGCATTTTCTATTTGTCAGAGACTCTGCAATCTCTTTACCTGTAAACAGAGTCTAAAGCAGCGAGGATTCCAAAATGGCGGCGGAGTGAATGGAAGCTACACAGATCATCTCCCAGGACCAAACTGGAAATACAACTAAAATAAAATCAAATCGTCGGGAAAAAGCAACGGAAAAGCAGCTCGCGAGGACCATACAACCAGGGACACTAACTTGATCCTGGTAGGATTGCGGAGGCGCGAGAGGGGGGCTGGGAGCCCACAGACAGCAGCGGCCTTAGCCGTGAGCAGTGCCTGCCCTTGGGGTTAAAGCCCGAGCCGGCTCCACAGCGCAGAGCCGGGACAGAGCGCTAAAACAGCCACAGCCACTCACCTCGGACTCTGGCGGAGGGAGGGCGGACTGGACTGGAACTGTGTGGGGACACTCGGGATTTGGAGGGCGCTCAGAGCTTTTGCTGAGTTTCGGCCACGCAGGACTGTGGCCTGGTCGACTTACTCCATCCCAGGGCTCTGGGGAGAGGCGGCAGCCCCTCCCTCGGAGATTCAGCCACACCCAGTTGGGCCATTGAAATGCAAATCAAGGCTCATTAACTACCAGCATCTGCCCCACCCTCGGGAAATCCTCTCACACTGAACACCTGAGGGAGGTTTTCATTCAACTGAGAACCCAAGGCTCTTTAAGTAACCAGGACTAATAGCCTCTAGGCAAAAAGCTAGAGGATAACTGAACCTTTTCTGGGCTTGCAACTCTACCCAGAAAGGTAAGACTGGACAGTGGTGTATAACGTGGGTCCTCTCACGCTCATCCAAACCCAGTACAGGGAGCCACAAACAGCAGAACACCAACATCCACAGGGAAAATTTGGCAGGCTCCAAAAACCACTGAGCTAGCCAAAATGGTAAAACAACGAAACAGATGCCAAACGAAAGAACAAGAGACCTCCAATGAAGATGAGATAAATGAAATGGAGTTAAGCAAGTTAACAGAGCTAGAATTCAGAGCCATGATCTTGAGGAAGCTCAACAGCATGTGTAAGGACATCAACACCATGAGCAAAGACATAGAAATATTGAAAATAAATCAATTGGAAATGAAGAATGACATAGCAGAAATGAAGAACACAATGGAAGGGCTAAAAAGCAGAGTAGAAGAAGCTGAGGACCGGATCAGTGAATTAGAAGACAGGGTAGAAAAAATCAACCAATCAGAAAACCGAAAGGAAAAAACAATGAAAAAACAGGAAGACAGCTTAAGAGAACTGTGGGACAACTGGAAACGTAATAATATTCGCATCATAGGAGTCGCTGAAGAAGAAGAAAATGAGAAAGGGTTAGAGAATATATTTGAAGAAATAGTGACAGAAAATTTCCCTAATTTGGTGAAGGAAGAAGGCTTTCAAGTCCAAGAAGCACAGAGAGTCCCAAGTAAGAAGAACCCAAACAGGCCCACACCAAGACACATAGTAATTAAAATGCCAAAAATTAAAGACAAAGAGAGAATCCTCAAGGCAGCAAGAGCTAAGCAACAGGTTACCTACAAAGGAACCCCCATAAGGTTATCAGCTGACTTCTCAATAGAAACACTATAGGCCAGAAGGGAATGGCATGAAATAATCAAGGTCATGAAAAACAAGGATCTGAACCCAAGACTACTCTACCCAGCAAGGCTATCATTCAAAATAGAAGGTCAAATAAAGAGCTTCCCAGACAAAAAAAGGCTAAGGGAATACATTAGCACCAAACCAGCACTGCAAGAAATCTTAAAAGGACTGCTGTAATTAGTAGAAGAAATAGAAAGGAAAATAGAAACATACTAAACAAAAATGGCAATAAGTAAGTAAATATCGGTAATCACCTTAAATGTAAATGGACTGAACGCCCCGATCAAAAGACACAGAGTAGCGGATTGGATAAGAAAGCATGACCCATATATATGTTGTTTACAAGAGACCCACCTCACAACAAAAGACTCACATAGGCTGAAAGTGAAGGGATGGAAAAAAATCTTCCAAGCAAACAGAAAGGAAAAAAAAGCTGGGGTAGCAATACTCATATCTGATAAAATAGATTTTAAAATGAAGGCCATAACTAGAGACAAAGAAGGCCACTACATAATATTGAAAAGATCTATCCAACAGGAAGATATAACCTTGGTAAACATATATGCACCCAATACAGGAGCACCAAAATACATTAAAAATCTTCTGGAAAACTTCAAAGGAGAAATCAACAGCAATACAATCATAGCAGGGGACTTCAACACCCAGCTGACATCACTGGATAGATCCTCTAGACAAAAAATTAACAAGGAAACAGAGACTCTAAATGAAGCACTAGACCAAATGGATTTAATAGATATTTACAGAGAATTACACCCCAAAACTACAGAATTCACTTTCTTCTCAAGTGCACATGGGACATTCTCAAAGATAGACCACATGTTAGGACACAAACGAAGTCTCTACAAATTCAAGAAGATTGAAATCATATCAAGCATCTTCTCAGATCACAATGGCATGAAACTAGAAATCAATTGCAACAAGAACATGCAAAGACATTTGAATACATGGAGGCTAAATAGCATGTTATTAAACAATGAATGGGTTACCAAGGAGATCAAGGAAGAAATTAAAAACTTTCTGGAAACGAATGAAAATGAACACACAACAACACAAAATCTGTGGGATGCAGCGAAAGCAGTTCTGAGAGGGAAGTTCATAGCACTACAGGCCTACCTCAAGAAACAAGAAAAATTTCTAATAGACTATCTAACCTCACAACTTAAAGAACTAGAAAGCAAACAAAAGGAAAACCCCAGAGCAAGTAGAAGGAAGGAAATAGTAAAGATCAGAGCAGAAATAAACGACATGGAGACCAAAAAAACAATTCAAAGGATCAATGAAACAAAGAGCTGGTTTTTTGAAAAGATAAACAAGATGGATGGACCCTTAGCTAGACTCACCAAGAAACAAAGAAAGAGAACCCAAATACACAAAATCAGAAACGAAAGAGGAGAAGTAACAACTGACACCACAGAAATACAAAGGATCGTTAACAAATACTATGAACATTTATATGGCAACAAATTCGACAATCTAAGCGAAATGGACAAATTTCTAGAAACATATAGTCTCCCAAAACTGGACCGGGAAGAGATAGAAAACTTGAACAGACCAATAACAACCAAGGAAATTGAAGATGTAATCAAGACTCTCCCAGCAAACAAAAGTCCAGGCCCAGATGGCTTCACAGGGGAGTTTTACCAAACATTCAAAGAAGAACTAACACCCATTCTTCTCAAACTGTTTCTAAAAATTCAAGAAGAAGGAAGACTTCCAAACTCATTTTATGAGGCCAGCATAATTCTAATTCCAAAACCAGAAAAAGACACTACAAAGAAAGAAAACTACAGGCCAATATCCCTGATGAACATAGATGCCAAAATCCTGAACAAAATACTAGCAAATCGGATCCAGCAATACATCAAAAAAATTATTCACCATGACCAAGTGGGATTCATCCCAGGGATGCAAGGCTGGTTCAATATTCGCAAATCAATAAATGTGATACACCACATAAACAAAATGAAAGATAAAAACCACATGATCATATCAATAGATGCTGAAAAAGCATTCGACAGAATTCAACACCCATTTCTGATAAAAACGCTCAGCAATTTGGGAATAGAGGGATCATATCTCAACATTATAAAGGCCATATATGAAAGACCTACAGCCAACATCATAATCAATGGGCAAAAACTAAAAACATTTCCCTTAAGAACAGGAACAAGACAGGGATGCCCACTTTCGCCACCCTTATTTAACATAGTACTGGAAGTCTTAGCCACAGCAATCAGACGTGAAGAAAAAATAAAAGGGATCCAAATTGGAAAGGAGGAAGTGAAACTGTCATTATTCGCAGATGACATGATATTATACATAGAAAACCCTAAAGACTCCATCAAAAATCTACTAGACCTAATAAATGAATTTGGCAAAGTAGCAGGATACAAAATAAACGTCAAGAAATCGACGGCATTCTTATACACCAATGATGAACTCACAGAAAGAGAAACTAAAAAAACAATCCCATTTACCATCACGGCAAAAAAATTAAGATATCTAGGAATAAATTTAACCAAAGAAGTAAAGGATCTATTTGCAGAAAACTACAGGACATTGAAAAAAGAAATAGAGGAAGATATAAAAAAGTGGAAGCACATACCTTGTTCATGGATTGGAAGAATTAACATCATTAAAATGTCCATATTACCCAAAGCAATCTATAGATTCAATGCAATCCCAATCAAAATACCAGTGACATATTTCACAGAACTAGAACAAATACTCCAAAAGTTCATATGGAACCAAAAAAGACCCCGAATAGCCACAGCAATCTTGAAAAAGAAGGACAAAGTAGGTGGGATCACAATACCAGATATCAGATTATACTACAGAGCTACTATAATCAAAACAGCCTGGTATTGGCACAAGAACAGGCATATAGACCAGTGGAACAGAACAGAGAATCCAGAAATTGACCCAAGACATTATGCTCAACTAATATTTGACAAAGGTGGCAAGAGCATACAGTGGAGCAAAGACAGCCTCTTTAATAAATGGTGTTGGGAAAATTGGACAGCTACATGCAAAAAAATGAAACTAGACCATCAACTTACACCATACACAAGAATAAACTCAAAATGGGTAAAAGACTTAAATGTGACTCGTGAATCCATAAAAATCCTAGAAGAAAATGTAGGCAACAAAATTTCAGACATCATACGCAGCAGAATCTTCACTGATACATCACCTAAGGCAACAGAAATAAAGGAAAAAATGAACACATGGGACTACATCAAACTCAAAAGCTTCTGCACAGCAAAAGAAACAACCATCAAAACGGAAAGAGAACCCACTGTATGGGAGACCATAATTGCCAATGATACATCAGATAAGGGGTTAATCTCCAAAATATATAGAGTGCTCATACAACTCAACAAAAGGAAGACAAAGAACCCAATTAAAAAATGGGCAGAGGAACTAAATAGACACCTCTCCAAAAAGGACATACAAATGGCTAAGAGACATATGAAGAAATGCTCAACATCACTAATCATCAGAGAGATGCAAATTAAAACAACAATGAGGTATCACCTCACACCTGTCAGAATGGCCGCCATCAACAAATCGTCAAACAACAAGTGTTGGCGAGGGTGTGGAGAAAAGGGGACTCTAGTATACTGCTGGTGGGAATGCAGACTGGTGCAGCCACTGTGGAAAACACTATGGTGTTACCTCAAAAAATTAAAAATTGAACTGCCATTTGACCCAGTGATCCCACTTCTAGGAATATACCCTAAGAAACCTGAAACACCAATCAGAAAGAATATATGTACTCCCATGTTCATAGCAGCACTATTCACAATAGCTAAGATCTGGAAACAGCCCAAGTGCCCATCAGTGGATGAATGGATAAAAAAGCTGTGGTACATATACACAATGGAGTACTATGCAGCTGTAAGAAAGAAAGATCTCTTATCCTTTGAGACGACATGGAGGGACCTCGAGAGTATTATCCTAAGCGAAACAAACCAAGCAGAGAAAGAAAAATATCACATGATCTCACTCATTTGTGGAATATAATAAACATAACAGTATGGGGAACAGGGTAGACCCAGAGATGTGAAAGTAGGGTACAGACTGACAACCCTCAGAAGAGGGGATGGGGGGGGGAGGGAAGAGATAAACCACAGAACTTATACGCATGTATGCATAACTGATGGACATGTACAACAAAGCTGGGGACGGGGTGGGGGGATGGGGAGGAGGGTGTCAATGGGGAAAAAAGGAGAAACATCTGTAACAAAAATAAATTAATAAAAAAAAAATAAAAAATAAAAAAATAAAGCAGCAAGTAACATAAAACTCAACTTGTGCGGGCAGATCTGAGGTACAATAATATTCACGAAAATGGGGTATAGATCGAATTCCCACTGAATAAATTCATTCCTGCTGCCCGCAACAGTGACCTCTGATGAAACATTCAGCACCTGGGAAATACAAAGTACAATTGAAAGGCGTTGGGTTGTTCAAACTCCTCCAGGAGTTGCCAGCTTTTAATAATTGATGACTGACATTTACCCTAAGAGTTTGTCACTTGTTACTCTCCTTAGCATCTTGTAAAAAAATAAAAATAAAAATAAAAAATCTAAAACTAAACATATAAAAATAACTTTTTTCCCCTTTCATTCATGGGAACATGTTTAAAATTTTGTTATTTTAAGAAACGAACTAAAAATAATAACAAAAATCCCCCAACATATTGGATTTTTAACTTCTGCACCTCAGTTTACCTATCTGCAAAATGAGATTAACAGTGTTGCACTACACTGTAGAGGAATATAAATTTAATAAGCCTTTAAACCTCTGCTTTGTAATCCTCAGAAGAAAAGGCACCATGTAAATATGAAGTAATCTTATCTTTGTGCCTCATTATCTGAGCTAATATTAACTGTAGAAAAGTTAATGTCAAATAACATAAAATGGATATTGGAATAAAACTGCAGTTTGATTTTGTTATTTTACCATTTATATTGGCAAGTGAGGATAAAATAAACATGAAGGAGAACTAGATGGCAAACAGTCTGATTATATTATGTCACCAAAATTCCAAGCTAGAAATAATATCTAATAATAACATAGCACAGTTCCTGGTTCTGCCAACTTCTAAAATAAAAACCAACTCAGATTGAGCATGCCGGCTGAAAATAAGTAATAACTTTCAAAAAAAAAATAGGCTCAAACTTACTTCTAATAACATGCAATCCTGATCATTGTGTAGTAGCATCAATTTATTTTGCTACTTAATACACATCATTAGCAAGAGTAAAAATGTCAAGAAATTCATATTAATACTCTTTCTATTTTTGTAAAACTGTCAAGTGATTCTCATGCAAGGATAGTTTGCTCTGCAGCTCCCACGGTCATTACAATGAACCAGAAAGTTTCCATGACAGACTCAAAAGACTGAGCAGAACAAGAATGGTGCTCACATCATATGACTATCTGGGTAAGAGAGAGGAAGTGAGAGAGAGAGAAAGACAGAGAGAGAGAGAGAGAGAGAGAGAGAGAGAGAGAGAGAGAGAGACATCGATGAGAGAGTACATCGACTGGCTGCCACTGGGTATCGGGTCCACAACCTGGGCATGTGTCCCAACCGGGAATCAAACTGGCGACCTCTTGGTGCATGGGTCGACACTCAACCACTGAGCCACACTGGCCGGACAACATTTATTTATTTATTTTTTTCACGTATCACAATGTTTATTGATAGATACAAGTACATAAAATAAAGGCATGAACATGACG
Source organism: Tadarida brasiliensis (assembly GCA_030848825.1). NCBI lineage: Eukaryota > Metazoa > Chordata > Mammalia > Chiroptera > Molossidae > Tadarida > Tadarida brasiliensis. The sequence goes on from CM061264.1 coordinate 81,068,141, forward strand.
ATAAATTAAGTAGACTTAATTTCAATACTATGATAAGAGGGACCAATTCAAATTCTCAACCTTTGTTTTACACCCACAAAAAAACACTGAAAGAACATTAATGATCTCTCAAAAATGATCAGTTTTACACATTTATTTTGAATGAGCCTCAAGGCTCATAGCTCAAGGATAAGTATCTGAGCTTTTGCAAGTCAATCTGCAAAATCCAATCTGAAGGTTATCCCAATACACAACGATAAACTAATCCTTCGTCTAGGTATAATGCTGTGAGATTTTAATGCTTTATAAATTTTCTCTCATTTACGTCCTTCAAAGCAGGGGAGGACCTTATCTCTATTTTCCTTGTGTTGTAGTGCCAGGAATGTTGCAAGCATTTAAAAAATAGCAATTATTATTGTTATTTAGTTAGAACCCTAATTCATTAATCTCATTATAAAACAGATTTTATCTCAGGTTTGAGTAATAACTTTTCTACCTCAGTTTAAGTCCAGTTTTTGTTTTTTTTGGCATTTTCCCCCTCATCTGTAGCTTATTATCCATAGCTCCTTAATTCTCTTAGCAGCTTCAAAAGTTGTCCAAACTCCTGCAGTTTTTTTCTTCACTAGGGATTTAGAAACCTAAGCAAGGGTGTTTAACCATGTGACTGCTTTCTGCTAACCCAGCAAAGACTTTAGATCAAATTTCCCTATGCTCCCAATTGTTCTCTGAGCACCAAGGATGTTTTCATTTCTGCAGCCAGAAGGAAAATAGAGTGATAATGGACATTTACAAAGGGGAGGGGGGTCTTCCCAGTGGGTTTTCTTCAGGATTTTCCAGTTATGATCAAGTCATTTACCTCCACCTAAATGCTCCCTTCCTTAGTTCCTTGTCCATGAAGCCAGAGATACTATCGTTCTTTTACGACTCACTAGCCCTCGGGTGCCCTTAATAATAATTCTAACCATCTTCTAGCTTAAAATCTTGTTTCTGAGTCTAAGGAAGGGATAGAAATAAAACAATTTTTAAAAAGTGTTTTTACTATCATTGTAAAGAATTTATTAAAGATTGCTGTGTGAAACTGCGCTAAGAAGTATTTTGAGATTATATCTAAATCATAGATGGCCACCATGACCAAAGACCAGATTGTCCTCAGGAGTTCAGAACAATGTAAGAGCATTAGATAAATTGCCAGGAGTTCTGGTTTTAAGCATAAGTAACAAATTCTCTAAGCCTAGGGTCCTTATCTGTCTATCTCCAAGGACTGGTGTGAAGAGCTGAATGAGATAGGGCAGGTGAAATTAATTTATAAATGGTAAATTAATTTAAAAATGATAAAACTTTCTCTTGTAAGACTTTTATACCTTCTCATTCACCCATGTTTATGCTGACAAAGAGAGAAACAGGTAGAAGCAAAATACCAAAGGAAAGTAGAGAAATGTTACAGGTATATATAAGTACATCTCTGCAAGATTTCCTTTGATACAGTTCTTTAGCAATCTATTCTACTATCTAACAAATATTTCTTTCAGAAAATTTCTAATCTCTAATCCAAAGCCCTCATCATGAAATAATGTCCCAAACATCATAACTAATTTGTTTTGACCATTAAATATGCCACTTCAGCCCGGCCAATGTGGCTCAGTGGTTGAGCATTGACCCATGCACCAAGAGGTCACTGGTTTGATTCCCGGTCAGGGCACATGCTCAGGCTGTGGGCCAAATCCCCAGTGGGGGGCATGCAGGAGGCAGCCAATCAATGTTCTCTCTCATCAATGTTTCTATCTCTCTCTCCCTCTCCCTTCCTCTCTTTTTAAAATCAATAAAGAAAAAAAATGCTACTTCATGCTCCCTACAATAAGATCCCAAATATATTATAACCCTAATAATACTTGTAATGATGGGCAGATATTAGCTTGGTATGTATTGACCAAGGATTGCAACCCTTATTTGTAATTTTGTCATACTCAGCAGTATTTGTTGCCTTCTGTCATCCAAATAATTTTGCCCAAACACTGTCATCCCATTTGATTGTATAGAGTCAGAACAACCCAGCCTAATTCCTTCGTGGTGACTAGCTCTAGTTCCAGGGCCAGCATGTCTCCCAGGACACAAAGGGTCTCAGATCTACTGGGAACGCATCACCACATACTTTGTAAGAGAAATTGTGATGAGAGACTTAAATGTGAAATGAAGTCCATTTTCTCGGGGATGAGGGTACAGTGGGAGCACCTAAGGTTTTCTGAAGCAAGTTTGAAACCCTTAAAACTTTGGTCTTTTGAACAATTTGTCTTCTAACTTTTTTTTTTTTCCCACAGAGGTGTTCTGGAAAGCAGAGTATGTGGGAGAATAATAAAACTGAGTCATATGGGGGCAGAGGACCCCCCACTAGGGGACTGGCATTTAGAGATAAATAGACTGTGAGAAGGTTACTGTAATTGCATTCTTTTTCACTGGCCCAGTTCTTTTTCAATAGAGTAGCAACATAAAATAAAATGCAATACAATGGCTACGAAGGATTATTTGTAGGAATAAATAGGACAGGAGACAGACTCCCATGTGCTATGTTTTTTCCATTGCAGATTAATAAGAGGCAATTATCTAATAAAAAATTTACTGTTAATTGCTACCAGTTAAGTACTACTACTGTTAGTACTATTAAGTACTATTAGTACTGAAGAGATTTATTTCACCTTCTGCTGCTTGGAAATTTGACATCATTCCTGGCTTCTACCTCACCCTCCAATTATAATCCACTGGAAATGGGAAAGCGACAAGAGCCATTTAATGTGTCACAACACTGAGTGAAGGGAGAAGTGCTGGAAGTGGAGGCTTTTCAACCGAGTGGAGGAAACAGTGCAGCATGATGATTGCAGACTCTGGCGCGTTTTTTCCTTCTTTCTCCCTCCTCTTCGGTATGGGTTTATTTTGTTTGTGTTTTTGTTTTTTTCTCATTTTACGGCCAAAGTGTTATTCCTAAAGGGTGTGTTCTTTTAGGTTTATGGCTCTGACTAATGGAATTGTTCTAAATAACATTTTGATCTTGTAAGGTCACCCAGAGTGCTATACCTTTCCTTTAATGATTCAGGTCTGGACCAGGCATTTCCCAGAATTGAGATGGTAATGAAGTCATTAGTTTCTTCCTACTTGAAGCCCTGGCTAGAAAGCAGAATTCTATGGGCAAAGTCTGAGTGGGCTTTTTTCATAAATCTCACACCCAGCTGAGCTGTAACACCTGTTACATTTTCCCAGGAGCTTGAGCCATAAGACCATTTCCAATCTATTTGCTCTTCTTCTTCCACAGGACACTGACAAAGGCAGGGGTCCCTGATTTCTAAGGCACTGCTAATTGAAAATCTCTGGCTGGTGCAAATGTGAACTCAAACCCACAAGAGTTCCAAATAAGGCCCCTATGATTATTTCCTCCTCTTTTTAAAAATAGCCTTTATAATGCAGGTTATACAAGATTAATTTGTTTGAGGGAAAAATAGTCATTGAACCTCTTGCCCCCAATAAACTTTTACATTCCATGTAGTTGAGAAAAAGAAAAAGAAAAGAAAGAAAAGGGAGAGGGGAAAATAATAAAACCCAGAGATCAGCTAACCCCACAAGCCTTGTTTTTGTGAGAATTGGAGGGTGGGGGTATTTGCTTTTGTTGTGTGCTTTTAAAATCTTTACTAATTTTAAACACAAGAATTGAGAGCAAAGTTGGGTAGTTTAGTCAGATGACCGAGCCGATGTAAATTGATTACAATGGCATTGGCAAGTTTTAAAAACTATTTTCAAAAACTGAATAATTAAAAGAAGAGGAGATTTTCCTGTAGGATCCTTGAAAGGGAAAAGAAAATGAATTCTTTAGAAAAGACGGGCATTTCTGGCCCTAATAACAATCTGTGGGAAAAACCCTGAACAGCAAGGACAGACTTAGGAGATCTGGCTATCAGGTCTCAAACAGCATTTGAAAGAAAAAGAAATATTAAAAATAAAGTTGATGTAAACAACGTTCACAGTTATATTCCTCTAGGAGTCAGAATACCCTAAGGATTTGAGTGTTAAAGGCAAAACTTTGGGGACCACAGCCCTGAAGTCATAACATAGCCAGTAATCAGGCTGTTCCCTGTGGTCCCTCCAATGGCGTTCTTCACCCAAATCCATTCAAGATGGTTACAACCTACCATTGACTTCTGTACTGGGCCTCACTGGTGTTTTGTGGTTTGTTGGTTTGAGCTTTTGTTGTTTTTAACTGTATTACTTGTGGTCATTGTCATTGTTTGAGCTAGGTACCTTTGTATGCCTCATCCTTAAGCCACATTTTCATTAACTGTGTTCTTCCTAGTCCAACAATTAAGAAAATGGCCTATGACATACAAGCTTTCAATTATGCATCGAGGAAGAGGGTCATCATTTCACTGAAAGAGGATAATATAACTAATACATTTTTTAAGTAAATGTTTAATGAATTGTATTCCTGTGGCATAAATTGTTTTAATTCTACTGTCAAATCTGTAAAGAGTTCTAAATCCAATCTTGAAAAGAGCTTGAGAAACTCCTAACTTTCAGAGAACACTTATTCAAATAGTTCCTAAACCATATATGAAATCATTAAAAATGGACTCGGATGCCTATTTATTGAAAAGAAAAGAAGTTCCAATACATCACTGAGTGAAAAGCTTTTAAGTTGTCCCATATGTATATTGCCATTTTTGTTAGTAGGTCAAAAATAGTCAAATATCTGCAGTTTTATATTTCAACTTAATACCATGTAAGATCATGTAAATATCATCATCTGATTTTGTTGTTGTTTAATGTATACTCTGAAAAGTTAGCAATGGTTATCCCTGAAAGGGAGATTGTACTTAATTAATTTCTTCTTTTGGTTTACCTATACAGTATTTTTAACTTTTTCTGTAATAATCTCAGGATTTCCCCTGTAGCTCCAGATGGAAGCTGAAATACTTGAGAGACATTAGCCATTCCTGTTTGACCACTGGCAATCTTCATACCATGTCGATCTGCTTGTATAATACACGAGGAGGGGGATCCACCCATATTTCACCAATTCTGACATACCTATAGATTCAAATAATCAGTCATTTAAGAGTCAATTTGGATTACTGAACAAATCTATAATTGACCTTGAGCTCTTGTTTTCCACTTAAATCTATGATACTATAAAAACAATGGTTCTCTTTGACCTATGCTTCCAGAACTTCTATCACTTGCCTCTATTCTACTCAGTTCTTGAGGATAAGTTGGTGAAAAGCAATGCTCTACTGAATTCCGAAGAATTCTGAACATTACTGTTTTTAAAAGTTTGAAAGACTTCAGTGAAAAAAATGCCTAGAGGGGACGGTATCACAACTCTATTCAAAAAATTTTATGTTCCCATCCACTGCGCTGAAAATTAGTTATGCTCCAATAGAGGAAAAATCAAGCAAAACAAAGTCTCTCAATAGACTGAATCTAAATTTATAGGGGGGGAAATATGATTAAGGTGGTAGACTGATGTTTGTTAAGAAAGACCAATAGCACTTGTTCTGTTAGGCATACCTTCTTGCATTTCCAGAAGTCTGTGTTATTTCTAGAGTCCTCTATCTCCTTTCCATCATCCACTCCTTTTGACTTCACACTTGTCAAGGGAGTGATTTTCTGACTCAGCATTGATTGCTGCCAATTCTTACCTCTCCTTCTTCCTCCTTTATTTGGTTATTGATGTTCAAGAGAACTGGACTTTACCACCCTGTTTCACCAATAGGTTCTACCATCTATTGCAATATTTTCTGTTTGATATTATTACTTGATTGATTTTCTATTTCATATGTGTTAGTGATGAATATTAATTTTCATAATCTTACTAAGAGCTCAGAATTTATTTATTTTAATTTTCTATTACAGTTCCCATTCAATATCATTTCGTATTAGTTTCAGGTGTACAGCATAGTGGCTAGGTAATCATATACTTTACAAAGTGATCCTCCCAATATTTCAAGTACCCGCCTGGCACCATTTATAGTTATTACAATATTACTGACTATATTCCTTCTACTGTAATTCACATCCTCATGACTATTTTGTAATTACCAATTTGCACTTCTTAACCCCTTCACCTTTTTCACCTGGCCCTCCAACCTCCCTCACCTCTGGCAACCATTAGTCTGTCTCTGCATCTACGTCTGTTTTCATTTTGTTTATTCATTTATATTGTGCTTTAGATTCTACTTATAAGTGAAATCATAAGTATTTGTCTTTCTCTGCCTGATGTATTTCACTTAGCATAATACCCTGTAGGTCTATCCATGCTGTTGCAAATGGTAAAATTTTATTCTTTTTTATGGTTGAATAATATCCACTGTACAGGGGTGGGTAAAGAAGATTTATAGCTGTGAGTACACAAAACACAGAGTTTATTCTTGTATTATTATTTATTAATTATTGTATTATTTTCCATAAAAATAACTATAAATCTACTTTTGTGCACCCCTGTATATATGTACCACCTCTTCATCATCTGCTCTTCTATTGATGGGCACTTGATTTTCTTTCATATCCTGGCTGTTGTAAATAATGCGGCAATTAACATAGGGATGCATATATTCTTTCAAATTAGTGTTTCGAGTTTCCTCGAATATATATCCATAAGTAAAATTGCTGGGTCATAAGGCAGTTCCATTTTTAATTTTCTGAGGAACCTCCATACTGTTTTTCATAGTGCATGAACCAATCTGCATTTCCACCAATAATGCAAGTGTTCCCTTCTCTCCACATTCTTGCCAACATTCGTTGTTTGTTGATTTTTTATTGATGATAGCCATTTTGACAGGTGTGAGATAATATCTCATTGTGGTTTTAATTTGCATTTCTCTAATGATTAGTGACATTGAGCATCTTTGTATATGTCTATTGGTCATCTGTCTATTCAGGTCCTCTGCCCACTTTTTAATTGGATCATTTGGTGGTTTTTTGTGTGTGTTCAATTGTATGAGTTCTTTATAAATTTTGGATATTAACCTCTTATTGGATGTATCATTGGCGAATATGTTCTCCCATTCAGTAAGTTGTCTTTTCGTTTTGTTGATGGTTTCCTTTGCTGTGCAAAAACGTTTTAGTTTGATGCAGTCCCATTTGTTTTTTGTTTGTTTGTTTGTTGCCCTTGCCCAAGGAGAAATGTCAGAAAAAAATATTACTGAGAAAAATGTAAGAGTTTATGGCCTGTGTTTTCCTCTAGGAGTTTCACGGTTTCAAGTCTTACATTTAAATCTTTAATCTATTTTGACTTTATTTTTGTAAATGGTGTAAGAAGGTGGTCTAGTTTCATTTTTTTTTTTTTGCATTTATCTGTTCAACTATCCAGCACCCTTTACTGAATAGACTTTATTTACCCTATTGTATGCCCTTGCCTCTTTTGTCATATATTGACCATTTTTGTGTGGGTTTATTTATGGGCTCTCTATTCTGTTCCATTGATGTTGTGTCTGTTTTTATGCCAGTACCATGCTGTTTTAATGACTATAACCTTGTAGTATAATTTGATATCAGGTAGCATGATACCTTCAGCTTTGTTCTTCTTTCTCAAGATTGCTATGTCTATTTGAGGTCTTCTGTAGTTCCATATACATTTTTGTATTATTTGTTCTAGCTCTGTGAAAAATGCCATTGGTATTTTGATAGGAATTACATTGAATCCATAGATTGCATTGGGTAGTATGGACATTTTAACAATGTTAATTCTTCCTATCTATGAGCAAGGTATATACTTCTATTTATATCTCTTTCAATTTCTTTCTTCAATGTCTCATAATTATCTGAGTATAGGTCTTTTACCTCCTTGGTTAGATTTATTCCTAGGTGTTTTATTTTATTTTGATGCAATTGTAAATAAATGGGATTGTTGTCTTAGTTTTCCTTTCTGATAGTTCATTATTGGTGTATAAAAGTGCAATCAATTTCTGATTATTTATTTTGTATTCTGCTACTTTACTGAATTCATTTACCTCAGAATTTATTTTAAAAGGAACTACTAAATGATTTAGGTTGGTAATACCAATTCATATTTTAATTCGAGAAAGCTGAGAAAAAAATAATTTCAAACCCCACACCACTAAAGCAAGCAGTATGAAGTATAGAAAGAAAATTGCCAGTAAGTTAATGTTATAGCCCATGTTCTAAGACTAACTATAACTTTGAGCCTGTCACGTATCCTCTTAAGGTCATCGTCTGTAAGATAAACAGTTTTCAAGAGATAGAACATAGTCCTCTTTATTTGTACTTTTGTTTGGTTCTCAATTCATAATTTATAAATCTTCTTTGAATTCCTATGTGGTTCTGATGCAACATCAATTTCCTGCAATGACCAATAGGGAAGAGTGGTCGATCCACCAGTCCTGCTGTTAAAGGCACAGAGAGAACGTTACTAATAGATACCCAGGTGGGTCCAGTAACCTTGCTAATAAACTCCTCCTGAGAAACACCTGATAGATTTGAATTTCATTATGTGCACTGATATCCTGTAGCATATTAAGGAATTTCTCAGACTCTCATCCTTCCCTAAATTCCTATCCAAATTGCACCCCAGTGGAATAGGAATGGAAATTGACTAAGAGTGTTGTCCAGAATCGAATGGGAAATTTTTCTCAGCTTTGGGTAAGAAAAGTAAAAAGGCAGGGTGATCTTTGAATTCTCCTGGAGAAAATGAAAATGTTCTGTATCAGTTGCTACAGTGCCCCAGGAAGGCATTCCATGCCCCCCCTCGCTTTTTTTTAAATAAGAGTTTCTCCTTCCCTACACAGCGCTTTTAATACAAGTGAAAAATTCCAAATTCCTCATTTGTTTAGCCTGAAAATCCCCTGCACATTCCCACAAACTACTTCCTTTTCTCTCTCTCTTTTTTTTTTTTTTTTTTAGCAAGACTCCCCTCTCTCTCTTTAATGAAGAGAAGTTCAGAGGGTTTTTCCCATGAATAGATGGCAGGCACCTGGGAGTTATGAATTTTAAAGTGATCATTTTCTTTCAGCCATGCCGGACAATGGGCATCTCCTTTTGACTCACTTTCACAGCTTTGAGAGGCTCTCAGATCAGCCACATTCCAATCGGACTGGAGTCAGATCAGAGCTGTGCTGGACCGCATCAAGGTCTTGCACAGAAAGACAAGGAGCAGATGGTCGGCACCGAGCTCTCCTCCCCCTTTCAGCGCGTCAAGGCAGGCAATGTGGGAAAGCGCTCGCCCGGCATTGCCTATTGATCCCTGAATAGAACCACCGCATGCCACCAGCCTGTAGGTATGAACCTCTGTTAACAGATGGTGAGATCATTATGAGCAATTAATTCCTTTAATGTATCAGTGGGAACATGTTGGAAAGGATGATGCAAGCACTGAGTGAATAGTGAACGTCTCACTCCTGGGGGGAGCAGCGAGCAGGAGCTACCTTGGGGGGCGGCTGGGAATCTCTTCCCAGGCTGCCGCCTTATGGCTCCGGACAGGAGCTGGGAACTGACTGCACAGAACTGAGGTGTGGTTTTCATTAACTAATTGGGAATCCTTCCCTTCCTTCGTGATTAATGCCAGATTTGTCTCTGGGTCATTTTTATACACAGGGACCATCCAAAAATATAGAAACAAACAAAAACAATGTCAGTAAGTCCGAGATGCGTGGGGAATTCACAGCACATATCAGGTCATGAGTCACTTTTGCTAAACCCAACTATAGTGACAGTTGTAAGTTTCAAATAAATATTTCTTTCAACAAAGTAAAAGAGTGGTAAAACTACACACATCCCAGTGTTGGAGTCTGAAAACAGAATGTTTAGATGCATTATAAATGGATAGATTTAAAAGAGGATATTTTTTAAAAATATGAATTCACATATATAGTGAATTTGAACAAATGGCACATGTAGCAAATTATTTCCCCTAGTAAAAGATGGAATACTTTTATAATTTCAGTAATGACATAAAAATGACTGTTGACACCCTTTTATTCAGATAGTGCTCTGATTAATGATTAATGAAATAATGACATTTTCACATGTTTCTGAACTTTTTAAAAATAATATTTAGTAATGGGGGTGTTTTTCTTTCAGAGGGAAAAGAAAAATCTTAGAATACAATACAGATCATTGGGTAGCCCTTAGATTTTAAGAAGATAGGAAATATAGGAACAGGAAATACTGGCAACTAGTCACTTAATTCATATTTAAATGACACCTTTTGCTTGTAATTAAGACACTCAAGTAGTGTCTCTGTTCATGACATTTACATAACTGTACAATAGCTTGCCTAAATGAACAGCAAATGGCAGTTAACCTTGAAATGTATTATTTTAATTGAATAAAACTGGCTTTCATTCAATAAATTAAAAACATAGAAATAATATCACAAAAGACTTTTAAAAACAGACTTGCCATCCCCCCTAAGTACAGCCGGGTGCTGTTTATAGTTGTGCTGGAACGCTCGGACACTTTCCAGTATGATTTTAGAACTCCGAAAGCATTCCGGTACACATTCCCTGTTTTCCATCCTTGCTTCCAAAGCAAATCAATGTCACTTTCTGGAAATGATTGATAAGAATATCCGAACACCGAATCAAAACAAAGAAGCGTGCTTATTTGAGATGGTTCCTCATCCGGGCTTCCAGTTCCTGCATCACCATGGGAAATTTGGCCTTCCATTTTTTCCAATTCTATATCACTGGGTGTCCTATGGCATAGAAAAAAGACAAAGTAAGGGAAAATAGATTTCTTACATAAGAAAGAGACATTCCCACTACTTTTCCATTGAAATCAAATTTACATGGACTGTAAATCCCTTCTGCGTAAGGGAACTGACAAAAGATGCTGAATTCTCCCCTTCCGAAGTTTGTTGCATTAATCAGCACAATCTTGTTTCAGTGATTATATAGTTAAGGAGAAGAAATCATGCACTATGTTTTTATTTGCATGAAATAAGTTAATGAGGCACCACCTGTGCCTTGTAGCAGTTTACTGGGGGGAAAAGGCAGGCGAACACAGGTGTTCTAAGAGCATCATGGTAGATTTTATACATTAATTTAAAAACCCTAAAACCTAAAATCAGTTATCAGAATCCAGCAGTGTATATTGCTAAGGAATCACCCATACACATACAGACATAAATAAAATTCATCGTGAGGTAATTCCTGGTTTCTTGGCCAGCAAGAAAAAAAAATAAAAAGCCGTAATTCATTCTTTCCTCGTTCTCACAGTGTTCACTATTGTACCATCTGCAATATACAATGTACATGCTCAGCCATAACCCGTACGGCTGGAAAAGAAGCATTCACACTGTGAATTACCATTTTTCCCAGCATCTAGCTCCAGTCAAAGACAGCACAATAATAAACTAGAAGCTCCTTTGTCTGTTAAACATTGTTCTTCATTACTACATGAAAAGCAAATTGTCTTTGTATAGAGGAAGAGTGGCACATGGAGCCATGGGAGTGGGGGGAAGGGATCTGCGTCTCTCACTGACCACCTCACAGACACAGAAACCACTCATGGATCTCTCCCCTCTGGCCCACCCAACTATGTCTTCCAAATCATTTCATCAGCAGGCCCGTTGGGGAGAGAGCCCTTGTTCGGTTGAGTGAGATACTGGATTAGAGACTCACAGGATGCTTGTGCACTGAATATCCTGAAGCTTACATCCACAGATCTCTTTTTAATCACTCCAGTGTGTCCTTTTTTAATGTTTGGGAGAATTGAAGCTTATCAGAAACCTTTTTTTCCTACAGCTAAATATACTCGGCAAATTATTGTGGGTTGTTTGGGTTCTTAAGAGCCAAATGAAAAGGAAGCAAACAAACATTTGGAGCAATCGATGTATATATCATATATGTGTGTATATGCATATATGTATAAAAACACAGATATATAATATATACTATATATTATTTATTTCATACATAATATATACACTATATATTATACATATAATATATATAGCTAGTACACACTAACAGTTATCTGAAAGTTAAGAAAGTGTATAGATTAGACTACAACTACCCATGTAAGGAAAGGGTCCTTATAATGGAAATCAGTTACCTACAAGAAAATAATGATTTGGGGATTTTTTTTCTTTTGGATATAATAAATCCCAACAAATTTTGCAACACAATAAGCTTGCTTGCAAAAACTTTACTGAATTCAAAGAGTATAACTGTCTCCTCATTTGGAGGCCAATGGCCAAACCCAACTTCTTATTTCAAATCTCACAGATTATGTCTTAGTGACATCCGATACGACCCTCAAGTAGATCATTTCCGCAGTGTGTTGCTAGAGAGGTCTGCCAGGAGAGATTGAAGGGTTCTCTACTAGACATGAAGTGGGCAGCCAAAAGCATGTCTCTTAACTCTACTTGATAGAGACTGGCTGGATGAAATAAATTGCCTGAATATCAGTCCAAAAGTAGTTAAATTTGTGTATTTACTGTTAAAAAGAAGTTAAGATCGTCTCAAAGACTGGTTAAAAATTGCTGAGGGGAGAATGGCCAAAGATCAACTCTGGACATAAAACAGCTGTTTTTATATTGTTGCATTTTGCAGTACGATTTTGTTTGTGATTGCTAGTTTTTCTTGCCTGAATATGGGAATAATGCCTGGTTCAATGAGTTGTCATGACTCTTCAAGGAAATCACATCATAAAATAACTACAATGGCTCTCTCTATGTAGTAGGTTCTCAATAAATGCCAGTTGTCTTTTCAAGTATATATTAACATTTGATTTGAATTTAGGGGGAAAGAGTATATAGTTGCCAACTAATATATTCACATTTGCTCTCTCCCTAGAAGAGACACAGCTTTTGTTCATTTATTTTATTTTATTTTTATTATCTTTAATGGAAACATTTTCCTTTGTAGCCAGACATTCCACTGCACCAATGTTGATGTCATCCACGATCTATGATGTCATGAGGGTGGCGGCCATCAACATTGCAGCCCACAGACTGGGCAGTCCCCAGGGTCTCTTTAATGGTTTCAGAGAGTTCTCTAGCTAAAGATTGGTGCTGCTTCTGTCGGGCAATGTTGACAATCTCATCAAAAGTGAATTTTCACTGTGCTTAATGTTTTTTTGTTTGTTTGTTTGTTTGTTGCTTCCTTCTCTCTCAGAGGTTCTTTGAGAGCTTTGATGATCAGGGCAGAGGCAGAAGGTACTAACTCAATCTGGGCCTGTCTGTTCTGAATGGTCAGTTTCACTGTGATCCTCAGACCCTTCCAATCACGGGTTGCTTTGGTGATGTCATCACCAACCTTTTTTGGAGACAAGCCCAGGGCGCCGATCTTGGGGGTCAGGGCAGACCTGGCACCAACTTCCCCACCATTGCACCTCAAGTATATGACTTTGATCTCTTTGGGGTCGAACTTGGTGTCATGGTGGAGGCCACTGGTGTCGGATGCACCCAGATCCAGGACCACCAAGGAAGAAGTTGCACCAAGACCTCTTCTGAGCCGAAAGCCAAAATCACTTTTGTTTATTTTTAATGTTCAATGCTTGAAAGGATAACTTGAGGAATTGTAAAATGTTTGTGAAAGTAATTGTGACCATCCTTTTCAACTCTGCAATTCTATTATTCTAGAACATCTTCAAATAACTAAAGTTCATATGCTCAACGCAGAAATCAAGTTGATTCCCCTGGAGCTTACAACTATATTCTATCTAAAGAGAAAGCTGCCTATGTATTTTTACCATGCGTCATGTGACTTAGGGCTAGTTTTGACTTAGGCAGGCTCATCCTGTGTAAACAAGACACTGACATCACCAGGAGACAGAGAGGAACAAACTCAGTCCATGCCCATGAGAAAGTGGTAAAAATGCATGAGTCACATCAGAAACATCTGTCTTCAATCCCAATTTAAGGACTTCCCAGGCTAAGGGGCAATCTGCGATTCACATGATTGGCTCTCTAGTTGAAACTATGTTCATTTGTCTTAATTCTACTAATATGTAAAAGGATAACTAATGATTTCTGTGTTTTAATAATACTGCCTTTCCTTGAGAGTTTGAATACAGGTATTCAAATTGTTACAATAAACATAGTTTTTCTTTTAATTTTCAGCTTGAATGCTCCCTTCTTAATTTGGAATGACATTTGTTCCTCAACTCATAAAAGAAAGCATTTACTATTAGTTCTTATAGGTCTGGTTTTTCTCACTTGCAGGGAAAACGTGTTGAATTTCCTGACCTTAGCTCTTCACCCTCCCTTTCAATATCTTTCCTCTCTCCCTCTCCATGCTTTTTCTGTATTATTTCAAAATACACAGGTCACCTCCATCTAGAGCAGTCATTCTCGACTGTGGGCAATTTCGCCGCCAGGGGACATTTAGCAATGTTTAGAGATAATTTTTTAAAAATATGTTTTTATAGATTTTTAGAGAGAGAGGAAGGGAGAGGGAGAGAGAGACAGAAACATTGATAAGACAGAAACATTGATTGGCCACCTCCTGCACACCCCTAATGGGGATCGAGCCCGCAAACCAGACATGTGCCCTGACCGGGAATCAAACCAGCGACTTCTTGGTCCATGGGTCGATACTCAACCACTGAGCCACACCAGCTGGGTTAGAGACAATTTTGGTTGTCACAACTGGATGAAGGAGATGATACTGGCATCTAGTAGGTAGGCAGAGGCCAGAGATGCTGTTGAACATCCTACAATGCACAGAGCAGTCCCCTCGCCAGCCCCACAACAAAGAATTATTGGGCCCTAACAGTTGAGAAACACTGGTGTAGAGGGGAACAAACCCCCCAAAATTAGTTTTATATCATTTTGTGTCTAGCTACTCCCATGGCTACCCTTTTCTTCACTGCTGAACTATTTCAAAACATTTCCCCTGTATCCATCTCTTATTACTCTCTTATTCCTTAATCATCTGTACTTTATTTTCCTTCCAAACAAGTCAGTGCAACTGTTCTCTTCAAAGTCACCTCCTTACTTGTCAAATCTAAAAATCCAATGACAACTTTATTGTCCTTTATTTTGACATCTCTATTGCACTTGAACAGTGGACCATTTTCTCCTTCTTATAACTCTCATCCCTTGGTACTATTAACACCATCTTCTTCAGTCTTTATCATCATCATCATCATCATCATCATCATCATCTCATCAATCCGCACAACTGCTCACATCTTAGGCCTCACTTCATTTTGTTCTCAATTGAAATACTTCCCATCAGAGAGATTTCCTTGTCTGCCCTACCCTAAGTTACACCATCTGATCTTTCTACCCCCTTAACTTGCTTTGTTGTGTTTTTTTTTTATAGCATTTACTACTACCTGATATTGTATATTTATTTTTATTGTTTTATTTTTAAACTATAGTTGATGTGCAATATTATAATAGTTTTAGGCATATAGCCCTGTGATTAGACATTTATATAATCTACGAAGTAATCACCCAGATAAATCCAGCACCCATATGACACCATACATAGTCACCACAATATTATTGAATATATTCCCTATGCTGCACACTACATCCCATGACTATTGTGCAACCACCAGTTTGCATTTCTGAATCCCTTCACCTTTTTCACCCATCCCAACCTCTCTCCCATCTGACAACCATCAAAATGGTCCTCGCATCTATGAATCTGCCTCTTTTCTGCTTGTTTGTCTGTTTTCTAGATTCCACATATAAGTGAAATCATCTGGCATTTGTCTTTCTCTGTGTGACTTATTTAACTCAGCACAATACCCTCTAGGCCATCCATGTTGCCGCAGATGGCAAGATTTTATTCTTTTTTATGGCTGAATCATATTCCACTGCACCACTTCTTCTTTCTCCATCCATCTACTGATGGACATTTAGGTTGGTTCCATATCTTGGCTATTGTAAATAATGTTGAAATAAACATATGGATGTATATGTCTTATTGATTTAGTGTTTTGGGTTTCGTTGGATAAATATAGTAAAACCTCCAATAACAGACTAATTCGGGCAAAGGGGTATCATTAAAGCCGAAAGTCCATTATGCAATAAAGTAGGTTTTACAAATGCATATGTTTTAAAAATTGACAAATTAATTAGTTTACCTGTTTTTACTTGTGTAGATACATTTGTGTAATTAAAATTAAGTGTGTATGAAAAGTTTAATTTCACAGAAAAGTTTTCTGTATGTATTAGTGTAATTTTAAATTTATACTGAATGGGTCTAGTAAATGAGTGCATTCACCAGTCACCACGAGTGAAAAAATGCACATGGCTGGGGTGTGGCTTAGCACACGTCATGGAAACATCAGCAGCATGCATGCATTAAAACTGCTGCAAAAAGTCATGCCACACAACAACAGAACCAATTACCATGTGATGCAGTGTGATCATGTGCTAATCATTCACTGAACATTATTTACGAGTGGTGACTCTTAGATTTAAATACGTACACTATAGTTGCATATATGTAATATTTGTTTATGTCGGCAAAATTTCTAGTGTTTTTTCCAACATATGGCCTATTCACTAATATTTGTTTTAAAATAACAGTGAATTAATAACAAAAAAAAAACACCTGTTAATTTAATTAAAAGCAAAGCTTGGTTAAAAGCATTTTAAAATTAATAGGGTGTTAATTTTCACATGTGACATATGGACCAGAAATTTTGTCTGCTAAATCTGAAGTCCGTTAAATTGAGGTCCACAAAAGCGAGGGTTTACTGTACCCAGAAGTGGAGTGCTGGGTCCTTCTTTGTCTCTTGTTATTGCCTTTGTCTTATAGTCTATTTTGTCTGATATAAGTATTGCTACCCCAGCTTTTTTTGTTTTGTTTTGTTTCCATTTTCATGAAATATCTTTCCCACCTCTTTACTTTCAGTCTGTGTATATTTTTTGAGCTGAAGTGAGTCTCTTGTAGACAGCATATGTAAGAGTCTTGTGTTGTTATTTCACTCATTAACAATATGTATTTTGATTGGAATATTAATCAATTAGCATTTCAAGTAATTGTTGATATATATTTATTGCTATGTTATTATTTATATATTTATCTTTTTTTTCCCTTCTTTTTAAAGATGACCCTTTAACATTTTTTGTAATACTGGTTTGGTGGTGATGAACTCCACGAGCTTGTTCTTGTCTGGGAAGCTCTTTATCTGTCCATAGACTCTAAATTATAGCTTTGCTGGGTAGAGTAATCTTGGATTGTAGGTCCTTGCTTTTCATCACTTTCAATATTTCTTGCCACTCCCTTCTGGCCTGTAAAGTTAGTTTGAGAAATCAATTGACACTCTTATGGGAGCTCCCTTGTAGGTGACTAACTGCTTTGCTTTTGCTGTTTTTAAGAGTCTCTCTGTCTTTAACCTTTTGTATTTTAATTATGGTGTGTCTTGGTGTGGGCCTCTTTGGGTTCACCTTCTTTGGGACACTCAGCACTTCTGGGACTTGCATGTCTATTTCCTTCACCAGCTTAGGGAAGTTTTATGTCATTATTTTTTCTAATAGGTTTTCAATTTTTTGCTCTCTCTTTTCTCCTTCTGGCACCCCCATGATGCAAATGTTGGCATGCTTTCTGCTGTCTTAGAGACTCCTTACAGTATCCTCATTTAAAAAAAATTTTTTTTTTTCTTTTTGCTGTTCTGATTGGGTGGTTTTTGCTTTCTTATATTCCAAATAGCTGATTTAATTCTGTGCTTCATCTACCCTACTTTTGGTTCCTTGTAATATATTTTTCATTTCAGTTAGTGTATCTTTCATTTCTGACTGGCTCTTTTCTATAGTTAACACGTTCTTTTTTTTATGCTGTTGAAGTTCTCACCAAGTTGCTGTAACCATTATTTTGAACTCTGGTAGTTTTTTCACCTCCCTTTCATTTAGTTCTTTTTCTGGAGTTTTGTTCTGTCCTTTCATTTGGGACATATTATCTCCTCAGTTTGGCAGCCTCTCTGTGTTTGTTTCTATGTATTAGGTAGAGCTGTTACGTCTTCTGGACTTGGTAGAGTGGCCTTATATAGTAGTTGTTCTGTAGGGTCCAGTGGTGCAGCCTCCCCAATCACACAAGCTGGGCACTTCAGATGCACTCCCTGTGTGGGCTGTGCACACCTTCCTGTTTTAGTTGAGCCTGGATTGCTGTTGACATGTCACTAGGAGGGATTGACTCCCAAGCTGATTGGCTTCAAGGACCAGCTGAAACTACAGCAGAGGAGCTTCTGTGAGGGGGCCAACCCCATGGAGCAGGACTTGCTTCAGTAGGGCTTTGGTGCCCACCAAGTTCACCCCTTGAGTGTGTCTCTCATGAAGGTAGTTGAGTTGTAATCTAGTCTGGTCTGAAGTTGTTCACTGGGTGCACTGGTTCTGGGGCCTCCCAGTGCAAGATCAGCCACTGCCTGTGCCCTGCCTGGGGCTAGCCAGCATGAGCTACAGAGCAATCTGAAGAACGCTGCTACTTTCGCTGGGCTTGGAGTGCACGGAGGGGCCAAGCTGCGTCAGCTGGGGCTGGCTGCTGCTAGTGCCAGGCCTGGGGAGACCTAGCAAGACGTATGGGGTACACAGTGGCCAAATGCTACTTGTTTGAGAGATTTTAGAAAAGTCTGAAGCATGAGCCAAGAGAGAGTTTGTATGGAAAAGCCACTGAAAACGGCTTGGGTGGGCCCACAGTGGGGTGGGGCAGGGTCTCAGGGAATCACCAGTGATAGCCAGGTTAATGGAGACTCAGATATGGCACCTGCCTGCTAGCTCTGTGGGGAGAGGGTTCAGCAAAGGAATAATGGCCTCTGCCAACCCTTACCCTGAAGCCAGACAGTTCAGTTCCTCCCCTTGTGTACCTGGCACCTTTCCAGCTGCTGCCCCAGCATTGGAGCTCAGAGTAAATGAGTCTGAGTAAGTCTGGGCACTTGCCTTTTAAGAGGAATGCCTGGGACTCCAGAAGCCCTCTGTCTCCCTCAGGCTCAATCCCCTTTGGTTTTTACAGCCAGAAGTGAAAACTTCTGGGGACTTCTTTTCCCAGCACCAGAACCCTGGGGGCCTGAAGTGGAGCTGGGACCCCTCACTCCTTCAAGGAGATCTCTGCAGCTGAGATATCCCTCCTGATTTTATACCACCATGTGTAGGTATGGGACCAGCCCATTCAGAGTATCTGCCCTGCCTACCAGTTTCAGTGTGGCTTCTTCTTTATATCCTTATAAGACTTCTGTTCAGCTAAATTCCAGGTGTTCTCAATGATGACTGTTCTGTAATTCAGTTGTAATTTTGATGTGGTTGTTAGAGGTGCCAAGTACTACATTTACCTACACCGCCATCTTGACCAGAAGCCATATATTTATTTTTAATTTGTTTCTTCTCTCTCTTCACCCCACTTCCTCCAGAATATAAGCTTTGTGATAGAATAGGGATAGTGTTTTTTTGTTTACTTCTATATGATTAGTACCAGATACTTAGCTACACATGCATATTTGCAGAATGAATAATTGAATGAAAGAATAGATGAGTAAATAAATGAATTAATGAATGAATGGGAGGAAAACCTATGAAGTGCTTTCTATTTGCCAGGACTGTACCTAGTACAGTGCCCAATACTGGTAGTAGCTGTTAACTGAAAACTCTTTGTCTCTTAAAACATTACCCTAAGCTGATATTCCTATTTCCATGACCATTTCTGTCTCCTTTAATGTCTCCTCTGGCTGCTTAGCAATTACCAATGTTCCCTCCTCAGTGGCATGTTATCCCCTTGCCCTGCATTTTCTTTGACAGCATGTCCTAGTGGCCCTCTTGAGGGATTTTGATAGGATTCTGTGTGTCACACCCCACATCTGTAGAACCAGCTGTATCATGGACAGTTCCGGCAGACTGAACATATTCTAGGTCAACACTGTTGCTGGTGAATGTTTCAACAAAGTATAAGATTTGCAAAGGCCTTGAGGCAGGAAGGAACCTTGAATGTTTGGGAAAGTGAAAAAGGCCGGTGTGCCTGAAATGAGGAGATGGAGGTACAAGGATAATAAAATATAATTGTGAAAAAATTTTCAGTGGAGGCCACTTTATGTGTATTTCATTGCCCAAGATGCATGGACAAAGACATTAAAGATGAACTGAGGACCTCTTCATTGCTGAAGTTCTGTGATGTAGTAATCACAAGCATTGTCTAAATATTGCTCACGTTGGTGTTCCTATGCAACACCTTCATTTCATCTTGCTAATCCCCCTCTTCCCAGCTTCCTTCTAGAGGTTCCCCATGGCCAATTCTACTGTTCCTGTTTACCTAAGAAAACAAGTTATCAGCTCTATCTTTCTTAAATAGTGATCTTTATTGAAGACTAGTCAGAACAAGAAATTTTATTCCAAAATGTATTCCAATGTTCTAAGAATCACATTGAACTTAAATTGTCTATAACAAAGGAAAACACAAGTTTTGGAAGCAGCCATAAAACTAAAAGAGATGTCACTTGCCTTTTCTACTGTTATACAGCAATATTTTCTTCTTCAGCTGTTTTCTCCTGCTGGTTCATTTTCCTTCTATCCAGGCTGTTTGTGTGTGTGCATGTACATGTGCTTACCATAAGAGTACTTATGCACAACCCCGGAATCTGAGATTCAGGGTGTTCTTAGATGTCATCTACTTTGTAAATTTCAAATAGATGAACCCAACAAGTACTAAGTAAAGAAAAGTTGACTTCTATCATGAAGATTAGACATAAATTAGTTTTCAAACTTTTGAGAAAAACAAGCAGATATAAAGAATAATGAGTTTAAGCCCTTTGGAAACTGTAAAACTTTAGACAAACAGGATATATTATTATTATTAATAAATAATTGCTTGTATTTTCACTTGGCCTTGCACATTTAGACACACTGTGTGATTTAAACAGGATTGTTGGAAGCTGCTTTAAATATGAGTGGGAAGTGTATTTTAGAGAGGAACCAGAAGGAAAAAAATTATTTTTCTCTTTCTGGACTGTTTCTTTTCTAATTATCTTTTATATTAATACATTTGGACATTGAGCTATAGATTTAATTTCTGCTTAGAAAGATTCTTATATCTGCCATACTATACAATGAGTTTAAGTGATTAATGAATTTACCAGCTGGCAACCATGGGTGTTCCTATTACCTGGGTGTATTTTAGCACATTTTCAACTAAGGGGAATCAAAGAGGTATTAGAGGCCATTTGGGAATCACTGATAATAATAACATACATTTAGATAAAGGAAATTTGATATTAATTTTTAGAAAAAACAGTCAAAATCTTGCAATATTTTCCAGGAGAATGTGCAATCCAGAACCTCGGTTATCCGACTAGTTCACGCACCGTGCAGTTTAAGACTGATCTTTATAGAAATCTCTTAGTTTGCAAAATTGTCAAGGCACTAAAAGACTTAATCAGCCTTTCCCATTTTTATCTGCAGTCAATCTAAGCTTATTATTATCACACCACTCAAGTGATGGCCCCAAATGAACAGAACATTTCACTGGAAACAACCTGAGTAGCCTTCTCTCCTGGGAGGGGAATATTCACAAACCTTGCAGTGTTTTGTTTTGTTTTCTTCCTTTTTATACCTTCAACCTCTATACGTAGAAACTTAAAAGCTATTTTGAACATTATCTCATATTCCTTCACTTTTGAACTAGGAGTTTATTACATTTATTTTTATAAGAGGACACTGTATTGAAAAGTAACCCCGTTTATCTGATGTTGCATACAAAGTATTCTCTGTAGGGCTAAGAACAGAATTCAAACCTCTGGTCATAATTTATTCTCTGTTTCAGCATTTACACAGCATAATATTACAACTAGGACCCTCTCCACCTTTGAAAAATACAAGATATTACTGAGAGAAATCTTTTTGTGCATATTTTAAATTCCATTTCTTAAATGAACAGTAGCTGTTTTTGAAAGAGAAATAAATTCAGACATTCAAATACAGCAGTGTTTTTATTTTATTTATTTATTGTTCTGGTTAGAAAGTTGTTCTGTTTAGTCAGAGCCCAAAGGAGCACATTCCTCAAGCTAAGGTAACCCTCATTGTTTTGCTGACTTTGCTAAAAGGTAATGGCCCAAAGCATTAGTAATTAAAACCCATTTAAAATTAATTTAATTTCAGGAGCTCCACAAACCCATAAAATCAGACACATGCAAAATTAACAGCTACAGGTGCATTTCGAAACCAATGGTTTTCAAAGTGAACAGATAGACAACAGAAGCAAGGGGGGGGGGGGGACGGGGACTGGGGACTGGGGAATGAGAGTAACAAAAGAGAAAGTGCTCAGAACAGCCTGAGAAGCTTGCCTTTGGAGCCCCAGCCCACTGTTTCAAAGACAGAATTACTTCACTGAGTCAAGTTTCCAGTTGCTAAAGTATCCTTCTCTTTCTCCCCAGAATGGAGCCAAACTGGACCAAGACATTTGAAAATGTTTCTCTGGTCAAACACCAAATTTATACACATTTCTCAAAATTGATCAGAGCTTCCATTCACTATGATTTTAACTTTTCAGAAACTAAGCAACTACTTTCTGCAGTAAAGTGTTACCCAAACTTCACGTTGATGGAACCTTCAACCACTGCTCTCAATTTTAAGACACAAGCATTTAGATTACAAATGTTAGTGTTTGGAGGAGGTGATGAATATAGCTAAACACTGGCCCAACTCTTATTTAAAAGGGAAAGTTTGGAAACTGATCTGTCCAGATGTGGAAAAGAATGTCATCTACAATAAATTACAAGTTAGGGGTCTGAGTCTAACAATTGGGGGGGGGGGGTGTGGAGTGTTGGAGAACAAACAGCGTGAAAACGAATTTATTTTCTAAAGTAAAATTTCCTTTCTCTAGACCTACCCTTTCCTTTGCAAAATTTACATTTCTAATCAAGTAAGCAACCCAATACTGTAAATAAAATTGCCTAAAAAAGGACTAAGGCTATTTACAGAACCCTATTCTTGAGACTTTAAAATGACCCAATCCTACCTCTAGTTGTATGAAGTAAATTCAGCTACACCTCCTTGACTGTGATGCTCATTACCTCTCACCAGCTCCCTTGTAGTTAACGCAGACAAGTCTATTGTTGGTACAGACTAATTCTTCGAAAGTTCTTCTAAACCCTAATTCTGTTCTCTTGATCAACGCAGGATACAACATTGTACTCCACCTTCCACATGCAATAGCATGGTGATGAGACCTGGAGCTCTGAGGTCAGATCTCCATGCCGATCTCCATGTGGGGATACTAGTAGGTTACTTAACCTCTCTCAGCATTGGTTTCCTTACCTGTAAAATTTCCTACCTCATAGGCTTTTTGTAAGGATTAATGAAATAATACACTTATAGCAATGCCTAGCATATAATAAATGCTTAGCTAGATTAGCTACTATTGTGATGTTAAAGATGTGGGCTTCGGAGTCACATGGTGCTGAGTTCAAATCTCAGCTCTCTGAGCTTCCATTTTCTCATTTTTGACATGTCTACCTCACAGGGATTTTGTTATGATTTAGTGAAAAAAATACTGAAGTGTTTAATATAATGTCTGGCTTTAATTTTTTAAAGTATTATCATTGCCATCACTGTACACTTCATTAATATTCTTCTTAAAACACGGTGCTAGGAACTAATTAAACATCCCCAATGCAGACAGAAGCACCACAAAGGACAGCGTGAAGACTGTGTCCCTTGACCTAAATATGATCCATTTATTAATGCAGTCTAATGTATTTGCCTTTTCTCTCTCAGTCCCTTAGAAATAAGAATACGAAAGAGAAAATACAAACTCACGATCCATTTGGTTCTATCCCATTCATTCAGAGTAAGTCAATAAAAACAATGTATACCAAATAAGAATGTTCCCAATAAAGGTAGGTCACATGACAGCTCTCTTTAGAGAAAGACATACTTATACTTACGTCATTTATCCACTCTGCTAATTGTCCCACAAACACTTGTCAAGTTCCTACAGACTGTATCAGAAAGAGCCCTGTCCTTGTGGGCCTCATGGTTTAGTGGCATCTGGGATCCTAAGACCTGTTCAATTGAATCCTATTTCTCTTAGATGGTCTTAAAATGGCCTCTGTGTGATTCATTCTACATAATCATTCATGTTCCCCAGAAAGGTAAAATAATCTACTTCTTCAAATTCCAGATGTCAAACTGAAATGATGAACCACCTCCATCAAGATGATAGCACATAAAGGGAGACTCTATTCCCAACATAACTGACCAGTGCACAGATCATTTGGACTCTTTGTTCATCTATAGAGCAAGGTCGCTATGCTAGATAACCTAAAAAGTCCCTCCTAGTCTAGTCCTAGAATATTATAATTGTGCTATTCTATCATCAGGAATTTCCTAGAGCACAGATTATCCAAGCTGCATACGTATATCACTAGGACAATATCTCTTGGATCAGTCAAAGAGGAAAATCTCAGTGAGGATTCTTTTTAAAACTCTCAAATAGTCAAGAGGAAATTCCTATTGTCCCAAGATATATGTGAATAGCCTCAAAAGAATTCTTGCAGCACACACTGCTGCTTTTCCCACCAGCCGTCTCTTCTACCCACTCTATTTCTTCCAAGTTCTGGAAACCCATTTTGTTCATACTTTTGCATATATGTCCCTCTTAGGAGTCCAGGCCCCTACCTGATCCCAGAGGTTAAATGTTCATCAGCCTTCACCGGTTATATGAGACATGTAACATGAAGGGAATCTACTAAGTGGCTCTGGAAAGCATTTCTTTGCTATTGAAAGGCATAGGTGAGAGGAAATGTCCTTTTTCTTACCCTTTCACTCAGCTGTGCAAGGTGATGCCTGGAGCCTCTGCAGCCATCTTGTGACCACAGGAGGGTGAATCTGAGTATAAAAGTAAGCACACTTAGCATAGCAGAGCAGAGAAATGGAAGACACCCAGTCTCTTCTTGACATTATTGAGTTACAGGGTTAACCAACCCTGGAGCCACTTACTTCTAGTCTACTTGTTTTCTGAGATTAAGGGAAAAAATCAATAAAAATAAAGAGTCCTTGTATAAGGCTGTGCTTCTCAAACTCTGATGTGTATACAGATGACCTGTATGGCTTGCTAAAATGCAGATACTAATTCAGAAGGTCTGGGCTGCGGCTACGAATTCAGCAATTCTGACAAGCTCCCAGGTGATGGTGACGCTGACAGTTCTGAGCCCAAACTTTGCATAAAAGAGGTACCTCACTTTAGAGAGATTTTCCGTTATTTGTAGTTAATATCATCTTAAATGATACAATCCTCAACCTGGCTTTCTCTCTTATCACCTCTTAACCCGTGTTGATAAAATTCAATTGAAGACTTGAAAATTTTAACATTAACTTCAGTTGCCCTTACCCTGCAGTTCATGCTTTGACCCAATTCCACACGTTTCTATACCGAACCATCACCAGCACCTTCCCTTTCTCTTCTGCTTTAAAGAAGGCATTCACTCAGCGTGTGACAAAGGCGCCCGTGAACGCGAGGTGCCTGAGCCCGGCTCCACCGCGGAGAGCTTGCCAGCGCACCTGGCCCAAAGGTGAGGCAGCTGCACGCACCTCGGTTCCTTCCCTGCCATCTCCAGTCTGAAGAGGAATGCTTGAGCGCTTTTGCAAATCAAAACCTTTTCATCCTGAATTTGGTGATTCACCCTGAATGGCGTCTTCTTGGAAAGTCTGTAATGCACTATTGTGTAAGATGGGTGAAATTGGTCTGTCTCGTTGACAACACTCTTGTTCTCATGGCTCAGGCTGGGCTGGGGGAGGCGGAAGAGTCACAGCAAAAAGCGTTCTGTACACACGGCTCCCTCCCGGCGCAGCCGGGCCAGCGTACCTGCGTGGGCTGGGCTGTCTGTTCCGTTGGTATTACCACTCTCTTTGTTCATTACATAGCCCCTGGATGAGAATTAGGTTTCAGCAGGTATGAAGATGGTGCTTGTTTTTAACAAGGCGAATTTACAAAGCTTCCATACTAAAAAAGTGTGGGGGAGGCAGACATCCAAAGGCCATGCCAAATTTGCTTTCCCCCAAAGCAGGGAGAGACAAAGGAGCTCTCAAGCATACCTCCCAGACACAAAGAACATGTGTTTACCCTCCAAATTCAAGCAAGTGAACTCAGCTCATTATCCCAGGAGCTGGTCACTAATTATATGCAATCAGAAAAAAATACCTACACTCCCATTCAAAAAGCGAAGAATTGTCTTTGTATTTAGAATCAACTAACATTTCTTTAGTGCCAGACAACTCTACATTATGAACTCTCATGTACATTATCTTATTTAATCTTTTCAACAACTCTGTTGGGTAGGTATTGGGATTAGTAAGAGAAAAGTCCTGAATCTGAAATGCATATATGGAGCCCAAGAGACTTTTACAAGAGGGAAATGTAAAACCATTCTGGGAAACTATATTAAATAATTAGAGAGCAATTTTAAAGCATCAATACATGGCCCCCACACACAGCTAAACCAGACCTCTCCTTGGCTCCTGCCTCCATAGTACCGTCCTGCTCTTTGCAGACAGAAGGACTGATGATGGGAACCTTGCCCTGGGACCTTGTAGCCCTGGATTTACAGCCCACAACTTCACTCTTCACTGCGGGGACGGGACTGTCCAGGTCAGAGCTTGGATGTAGCCACCAGGAGCCAGTCCACCACCGTGGTCTTTTGTGTGGCTCTCTCAACCTTGTTAATTTGGATTCATTGCTGGTATTTTAAAATGTAAAACGTCCACATAAAAATCTGGATTTTTGAATTTTCCAAGGAAATCAGAAGATCTATGTACACTGGGCGGTGGGACAATAACCCTCTCCATTGCTGAGTAGTGGTCTCCATCTGGCACACGGGAGTTCCCTGCTGCCGTTCCAACATGGGGGCCAGTGTCACTCCCAAATAGAGCAAGTCCTCCTTCACACAACATTGTCTGGTTCAACATAGTCTCATTAAAATGTTGATGAGAAGGAAAAATCTATTTCCAGCCAGGGCCACTGTGTAGACAGGGCACGTTCTCCCCGTGTCTCCCATGTCTGCGTAGGTTTTCTCCATGGACTCTGGTTTCCTCCCACATCCAAAAGATGTGCAGTTAGGTGAACTGGTGTGTCTACATTGTCCCGTCTGAGTGACAGAGTGTGGGTGTGAATTCATCCTGCCGAGGAAGGGCGTCCTGCCTGGAGTGGGTCCTGCCTGGCGCCTTGAGCTTCCAAGAGAGACTGCCCACCGCCACCCTGAACTGGAACAAGCGGGTTGGGAACTCGTTATCTGACTTGTTTTTATTCTTAAATGTATGTATAGCTCATATCTATTTCAATGTTTAATATTAGAAGTATTTGGGGTCTTCATCTGGATGTTTGGTGATGTTTTTGTGACCAGAAATATGCCCCAGGAACGTAACTCTTGTTTCTATCAATTAGCCTAGGGCGAAGTTGATTTCACTTAAAAGTCAGTTTCCAAGAACCTATGGATGATGTTGAGGACTTTCTGTATGTTACTCTACGATAAGGTTCCTCAACCTCAGAACTGTTGACACTTTGGGTCGGCTAATCCTTGGTTGTGAGGGGCTGTCCTATACATTGTAGGATGTTTAACAGCATCTACTCACTAGATGCCAGTAATACCCTCCACCCCTTACAACAACCCAAAAGGTCTCCAGACATTGCCAAATGTCCCCTGGGGGGCAAATGTCCTCTAGTTGAGAACCACACCCCATCTTCTTCACGCAGTTAAGATACTAGCCAAGTCCCCATCCTCATTAAAGTCTGGATCTCCTATTGATTCCAAACTGTCCCTCATACCATTAATAATGAAAAGTCTAAAAATACATGCTGATTTCTTTCAACTTAAGGTTCTGCATTCCCTTTAAAATGACAGTCTGGACAAACCTCAGAGTAGGGGGGTGGGGGGGGATGGCTTAGTTCATACATGCAAGAACTTATATGCATGTATGCATAACCAATGGACACAGACAACAATGCTGGGGGTGGAGTGGGGGAACAGGATGGGGAGGAGGAGGTGTGGGGGGAGAAACATCTGTAACAAAAATAAATTAAAATGACTGTCAGTCTGGGTGAGCTAATATGTTAAGTAGCAGTCATTTCCATCTGAAGAGTTTCCAGATCCTTTCTCACGGGCAAATTCTCATAGGGAAGAGGATATAGGGAGCATAAAAACAGTGTATCCTGAAGGGAAGGTTGATAAGAAAAAGTGATTAAGAAGGAAAGGGAACAGAGAAAGAGTAACAACCTGGCTACATTATTTTCTTAGGCTCCAGCCCAGCAAGCCTCCGCCTGAAACAAAGCTTTATGAGGATCACCTGTGCTCATGCTGCACTTGACCGTGCTGAGTGAGCAGGAGAGGAGAGTTACACAAGTCCACCCCCCTCCTCCTTGCTTAATGATGCACCTCATCACATTCTGATGAAATCCAGGGGCAGTCATAGTCTTGTCTTAACTAGTTGTTCTGGCAAGGGTCTTTCTCAGAGCTCAGTTTCTCATATTGGCAACATAGCTAACAAAAACATACCCATTTGCCAGCTCCCCTCATTGTCCGCCCTAATTAAAGGGGATGTTGGTGCTCTGTTTGAAACAGCTGTGGAGGACGAGGGGGTGCTGCAGGGAGAGTGACCCTGTGCAGAGGCAATTGCTCCAAGTGTGCTTTTAGCAGGAGCTGGTGAAGGGCTTTTGCATGATGGGATCTGAGAAGTCATTGGGAGAACTTTGAGGTCAGAGAAACCTAACTTTATAAATTCTTTATACCTGAGCAACCACAAGAATGTCAGACACCAAAACCTGTGGAGTGTGACTAAAACAGCCCCCAAAGGAAACGTATTGACTCAGGATATATTAGAGATCAAGAGGGCTGAAGATCAGTCAACTCAAGCCTGAAACAATAAGTCATTTTTCAAAGTAGAAGGAACCGATAAGAATAAAAGTAGATGTTGATAAGAATAAGAATCAATAAAATAAAATTTTTGATACATATGATAGAGATCAAAGTCATAAAGTATGTAAAAGGGGCACATGAGTGTAGTTACAGATGGGATATTTTTAAATTCTAAGATGTGAGAAATTCTCTCTGTTCTGTGCCACCCAAACCCGACCTGAAATATTTTGCTTCTTTCTTTACAAAAGAGACAAATGATTCTCTCATAATACTCTACACATATCTCTATTACAGCTTGTATTATGACAGATATTTTTTCATTGGTCTCACCCACTAGCCCCAGAACTCTTTTATGGATGGGACTGTATCTTATTTATTTCTGTACCCTAGATGTAGGCATGCCTGGCATACAGGTTAGTGCACACTAAATATTTGATAAGTGAATGAATTCAGAGAATTACAGGATGATGAAAGGGCTGAAATTTTGTGAGGAGGAATGCTTGAAGGATACAAGAATATCTGATCTTCAAAAGAGATACTTACAGACACATCAGAGCTGCCTTCAAATGTGTGAAGGGATGTCACGGGGAAGAAGGGTTAGATTTTTCTATACAGACCCGTGGAATAGAACGTACACCCATAGACACAATGGACACAGATAAGATTCAAGTAGCAGAAGAGCCAATGGGAGTCTCTGATTTATATGATGCCTTCCTTCCCAGAATGTTTGTATTTGACTTATTTAAAGGTAAGAAGTATGTCTTAATTATTTTAATGGAACTGTGAACCTCCCTGCCTTTCTTCTCACAAACCACCCCACACCTCACCCCCAAATCACCTGTAGACAGTACAGGGCCCTAACACAGTGGATGATCAAGACGGCTTGGCCAGCTTCAAGTTATAACCGTGCACATACTACTTCCTGCATCTCTGTCAGATTTCCAATTTGGAAATAAAACTCTTCAGGTTGGTACAAAGCCTGATTCTAGCAAGGCTAAATGTTCCACTGAGCTGCCTGCCAGACGCTGCTAGTATCAACATTCTGTTCCTCACTCTGAATTGCAGTTTAAAATCAATCGGGCTTTTTCCCAAATATCATGGCCACCTGTTTAAATCCTCTTTTTCTCTATGCCCAGCATGAACATATTTCTCCAAAAATTTGAATTAATGATTTTTCTTCATCAACTTCATTACATGTAGAGATTAGACTGACTTTTTTCACCTGATCACAGCTCACCAGTTATCCGCAAGGGTTTTGTTCTTCAAGCAAACGAACTCTTGATATGTTCACCTAAAGTTATATTTTTCGATGACTACCACTTTCAGACAAGAAACGCAATTGAAAATTGCGTCTGATATTTGTAATTACTTAGGTCTCTACGTGCAGTGAATTGGTTTCACACAAGAGGAAATGCAAATTACTTTCAATCCAGGTGGAGGAGTATTCTCAGAGGGGTTTATTGAAAATCCTACAGCACGGCAAACCTAGCAGCTTAGAGAATTAGTAAGAGAAAGAAAGCTGAAAATTTTTTACTTGCTCAAATTCAAGATATTGCTGCGTGTATTTGCCTACACACAATATACTGTAAATATATCTAAATGTGTAATACACACTCATTATCTAGAACATGCTGGCTAGCCCCTGGCAGCACATTCCTCCAACTGTTTTCTTGGAATACCAATTTTGCTATTTTGCTGGCATATCCATTCCTTCCCGCCCCAACCTGGCTCCTCACAATCGAATACATGAAATGTGCAACCAATATGTCTGTCAACCCTCGTAGTGCCATTGAAAGCCCAGTATCACTAGAATAAAAGTTAGTTAGTAGGAACTTATGTTGAATAAGCCAACTCACCCAACGGCATATGAAAGCTGAAATTCCCCATCACCGAAATTCCAACTGTGGTTTGGTTGAAGAAATGGCAGGTCTTGCATTGACTTGTCGTCATGAATATCACATTCATTCCCCGCAGAAATGACAGGCAAGTCCCTTTCATGTCCCAGTCTTTGTGCTTTGTTATTGGAATTATTTTAAAGGTGCTGCTCACTCTCTTAGTGAAAGGGAAAGTGGGAGAAGGCATTGTTTTCTTCTGGGGGATGCTATATTTTCCTTTTGTGGGCATAATGATCTTTTTTTCATCTGTTTGTAGGTTTTTGATTTGTAGAGTCCTCTGGTTTCCCTTGGAATTTGTGTTTCTAATCATTCCACTGAACACGCACACACACACTTTTCCAGAATATCTGCTGTGTCATATCATTGTTTTACTAATGACAACACTTGGACCTAGTGTCAGATATGTAGATTTACTGGTAGGGAAATAAATGGTAGGTAGGTAGAGAAAGAAACAGATGATAGATGATAGAGATAAACAATAGATAGATGATAGATAGAAAGAAAGAAAGAAAGAAAGAAAGAAAGAAAGAAAGAAAGAAAGAAAGAAAGAAAGAAAGAGAAAGAAAGAAAGAAAGAAAGAAAGAAAGAAAGAAAGAAAGAAAGAAAGAAAGAAAGAAAGATAGATGGATATAGATAGAAAATCCTATACCCTCCCCCATATTAAAGCCCTCAAAAGCTTAAGATTCCCTAAAAATTTGCCTGGCAGGAAAAAAATAAAATATTTGTGAGTGGTCGGTACGTTCATCAGGAAATAACCGTAGGGTACACTTGACATGATTTTCCGCTGTCCAACATCCGAATCTCCTTCCTAGAAACAGACAGCTTTGCTATATGAACCTATGTGGGAGGCAGAGCACCTCTCCTCCTACACAAGAAGGCCATTTTTCTGCCACCTCCACCAAACTGGCTGTGGTTCACGGACACGCGGCAGTCTCAGCCAGTCAGCTCCCAACACCCAACGCCCAGGACCTGTGGCCATGACGGAAAGATGCGGGGACAGTGGAGAATGTGCACTGCCACCGTGCCCTGCGACACTGCCGCAGCCAACGCAGAGCCTGTGGGGCTCGCACTGTCCGACAGAGGTAGTGGCAGTTGTCCTCACCGGGCCACTCCGTTTGCTCCTGCCTAACTACTCAGCATGCTACCCAGCATTCCCAGAAATAAGATAACCAACATCCTTTTCTTTTCATTTTCTGGTATTTCTTTTCCTTTACTGTAAAGATTTATCAATGCCATGCATGTGCAGAGTTTAAAAATTAAATAGAAGCAAAACATTTATGAGGAAAAACAACTGTCCCCTGCTTGCTGTCTCAGCCGCTCCCACCCTCCAGTCACATCCCCCTGAGGCATCACCTTTACCTTCTTTGTCTATTTCTTCTGGAGTTTATCTCATGACCCTCAATAATATGCTACCCTGTGAGTCCCTGACTTATCAATGTCAGACGTCATCTATCGACTTCCTCTTAGGCTAAATGGTAGGCTCCTCTACTTTTCCTCACCAAACCCTCCAAACACAATCGCAGAGCAATTTCACTTAACCCCACAGAGAGTGTTATTAGCATTATGCGGTCCAGGGAAAGGTAATGGAGTACATTCTGATCTTTCTTCTACACCATCAGTTTTTGTCACACTCTTTCAGAGTTGCATAGTTTTCTACATACCAATCATTGATAGTTTTTTCCAAATGCTTGATGGTTCAAGAATTTTATTAGTTTGTTCCAAGCATGTCCTCTGTTTCTCCTGGGGACCTGATGTTTACCTGGCTGCCCTCTTCCCAGTTGGATGCTTTCCTCTGGTGTTTGCAGGTCCTTTGGCTGGCTGTTCACAGAGTGAGGGCCTAACCCCAGTGGCAAATCCAGTGTGTGGGGGAGGGCCCACACCCTCATGGGTTTCTCTCTCGAGTGAATGGGGGAAAGTCCATTGTACACTGGTGAACTCCTAAGTCCATGGTTGTTTCTTGGAACTGGTCAATGTCTCCAGAGTAGGAGGGGGACCAATCTCCCTCACTGAGGTACAATCCTGGCCACTGACCTTCAGGGAGACAAGCAAGGCATCTCACCAGGACCAGCTACATGAATTGCAAAGCCCAGTGCCAAATAAAAATACGGGCCCCTTTTTCCAAAAGCAGGAAAAAAATGCCATTAAAGTTACTAAAATATAAAGCTTTTTTTTTTCCTTCTGCATTCTTTCTCTTAATTTGTCATGGTGTTTTTTACTTGCTATTTAAAGTTGTTCTAAGTAAAAACAAATTAAAATTTTACATTATTAGCATGAATTTTACTGCTCATCTTTATATTGTGCAATGCCAATTTTTAATGCAAGTATAAGAGAATTTAACTCTTAAGCAGAATCACTGAAATTACATAGTTTTTGTTTCATAGCTTGTACTTGCATATATATTTCATTCGTTTTTTTAAATTTTTTTTCTTTATTGATTTTAGAAAGAGAGGAAGGGAGAGGGAGAGAGAGAGAGAGAAATATTGATATCGATTGGCTGCCTCCTGCATGCCCCACACTGGAGATCAGGCCCACAACCTGGGCATGTGCCCTGACCAGGAATCGAACCAGTGACCTCTTGGTGCATGGGTTGATGCTCAACCGCTGAGCCACACCAGCCGGGCTGTATTTCATTCTTACCAAAGCAATGGAAATGCTGCACAGAAAAAAATTGTTTTCACTTTACTTCTTGATAGGCAGACATTCTATAAACATTTCCTACCTTCAGCTTACTGATGAGTAAGTTAGAACCGAAAATATAAAAAGAAATATGAGTTGCAGTACCTTTCCCTTTCCATCTATGTCTCTAGTTTCATTACAGATGGTTTGGCTAATACAAGAAAGTAGCAGCAATAAGAAAGGACATGATAGGGTTCCTTGGTGGTCATGTTTCTTGGAATGCAACTGCCCTTTTTCTGCATTTGAGATTCTGAAAGCGTGATCCCTGGGGCTGTCAGTGCCTCAGTGAATTCACTTACAGACTTACCATGCTTAACTTGTACTCACTATGAGTCTTGCTAAACTACCACATGTCTGGGTCCACTGGAATTCTGTGTTCACAGGGCATCACAAACACTTCTTGAATGGGGCAGCAAGGAACAGTGGACATGCACATTGTGTGATTCCTCTGCTCACATTCACGCTCCATCATCCCATTAAACTTCACTTACAAAACACAAGCTCAAAGATAGAATTATTAAGAATTTCAAGATGGCAGCAGCAAAGCATCAAATCAAGCACAGGGCCCTTCTGAGCCCTGGGCTCTGTGCCTCTGACACCAGCCCTGCATCCTATGCATTGCTCTTCAGACTTTCCTGCAAAATCCTTTTTCCAACCTCACCCTCATGTATGGTGATGCCTGATTTTTCTGAGTCTACAATCTCTCCAGTTCAGTTTCTTCACAGAATAAATCTGTTCTATGTTTAAGAACGATACTGTTCACATAAAACAGACCCACGAGGCATGTGGGAAGCAAGTCCAGGATTGCTGAGGTCTCAGTGGGACAAACATGAATAGGAAGTTGGGTAGGTTTCTGTAGCCTGGGTGGGCAAAAAGGGTGAATAGGGAAGTAGGGAGAAAAGGGTATAAAATACCAGACCAGTTCACGTTCATCAAGGCTTAGAAAAATAACGTATTACAGACATGTCAATTTGTGTATTTAACTCAAGACTGTTGCTCCCATTGATGAATATTTTGCACCTTAGCAATGTCTTTAAGTCTGGCATTGTGAAAACTTGTGATTTTCCCGAAGTGGTTTTGTTTTGTTGTTGTTATTTGGTGTAATGGGAAGTAATGGACTCTGAGTTTACAGACCTGGCCTTGAACCCTGGCCCCAGTACTGCCCAAGTAGAGCAGTAGATCAATTATTTACCCACACTGGACTTTGCCTTTCTCTTCTAAAAATAATGAAGGTAACAACATCTAATCTCAGACTACGGTTTCAAAGATAAAATGAAGGTTGAAATGATATAATATAATGCCTAACACATTCTTAATACACAATGAATATTAGTTTCCAAACTTGCTTTTGATATTGTAAAAATCTCTTATCATGATATTTAAGAGAACCAAATATTACGTTGAGAATGATAGAGGGCAACACAGATGTCTTATCCTCCATGGAGAATGAATAATAATGATATGTAAACATACAATTTTCCTTGTTACATTAATCACTTTACATTTATATGTGTCACTAAATAATAATGTATAACTGGCTTTCATTTACATGTATATGCATGTAAATTTGGTTAGATTTGAGAAAAGAGAAGTGCTTTATTGGGGGTGTTTTATGAGCTCTTTTTAAAAGATAGTGACTGTTTCTAATTGGATATTTCTAATTGTTTATGTCTAGCATTCAACAGTTATATACTTTATTATTTTAAGGTATGCTTCAGGAGTCCTTAAAATATTTATTTTGATGTTGCTGTTTGCAGTTATCCTGTATCAGGTCCCAAACAATGGTTACCATGGGGCCATGCTGTAGTCCATCTGTGACCCACATCCACATTGGATACCAGTAAGCAGGTGTTCAGTGTTGGCATGCTGGATGCACCCCAGGTCCTCCCTTTCAGCAACCACTATTGTTTTCCTTTGTCAACATTAATGACTATGGTTGTCAGGGGTGCTAAAGAAACTAACCATAAGAACCTACATGTGTATATGTGATCAGTCCAAGGTTCATAATCAAGTAGAGGACTGAAGAACCATACTTGTCAAACTTTCGTTTAACCAGAAGAATAAATCTCCGTTGAAATGTCATGAAGTTACAATGCATATTCAATACAACACAAAATGGTAAGGAGGGTAGCAACACAAACTTAACAGATACCAGGACATGATTAAGTGTCAGGTGTTTGACAGCAAGCGTAAGGGATGTTAGCAGGTGATGGCTGCGGGTTGTGGAGCTGAGAGGAGAAGGTGCAGATGTGGTTCGATAAGAAGATGAGACAAAGTCACTACACAGTCAGGAGGCTATCCACATTATTTCATGGGGAAAAGCCTTAATGATTCTCGAAGTTAGGAGTAATCTTGTAATACATATTTTTATGCATAATAAACTTTGGTTTGGTGCCTTGCATTTGGTATTATAAAAATCTCTCATGAGAAATGATGGCTTAAAGTGCAAAGAGTAAGTAGAATGGAAATACTTGACTCTCACTGGAAAACATGAGAATGTTCATTCTGCTCCTGTCTATCCCCATCTGTTCTGCAGGAAAATGAATGTCCTTGGTACTGCTACTGAGTTTCTTCAAAGAAGTTAGTGAAAGGAAGAGGAAAACTTTCCAGATGCTCCCCAGCTTCAGAAGGCAGTAAGGAAATGTATATCATGCCTTGCCAGGAAAACAGGACACAAAGCAAGACCCTAAAGGATCTCCAGGAAAGATGCCAACCAGGAGGACCTATGAACCCATGAAGCAAATTAGAATCTCTGTTTTTAATTCTGACAACAGGGATATTCTAGAGTTGGCCAGTGCTTGCCTGTGAAATCATTACCATCTTTCAATATATTCTTGGATCCAAGACTCCCTTAATAGTTAACGGAATAAGTGATCAACTATGAGTTTGAGACAACTGGAAATGTTTCCCCTACCACTTGTAACTGCAGTTCTATCACTGGAAATTCCCATCTTTGGATTTAGCTCTTTAGCAAGAGCTGACAATAACCCTTGAATGCTATTTGGAGGGCTATCCAATGTTAATGCTGGCTAACATTCAGAGGAGATTGCCCTCCACTGGTTCTTTAACTGAGGGAAGAAATTAAAATCAGTCTCAGAGCCCGGCTGGTGTGGCTCAGTGGTTGAGCGTTGACCCATGCACCAAGAGGTCGCCAGTTCGATTCCTGGTCAGGGCAAATGCCCAGGTTGTGGGCCTGATCCGTAGAGCGGGGCATGAAGGAGGCGGCCAATGTTCTCTCTCATAGATGTTTCTCTCTCTTTCTCCTTCTCCTATCCTCTCTCTCTAAAATCAATAAAGAAAATAAATAAATAAATAAATAAATAAATAAATAAATAAATAAATAAATGAAATAAGTCTCAGAGTTGATTGAGAACAGAACAGAAGGCTCCAAAAGTCAAGGGAGGATGATCAAGAAAACCATGCATCTCCTTCACAATACTCTCTAGAGATGGCCATCCATGGACCTCCTTTAAAAAACATGAAACGCAGACTTGCTTCACTTCTAGCAGTTAAGCTTACTTGCAGATATTTCTTGCTCAACGATAACTCCATTTCACTAACAAACTATCCAACAGTCCTGCTGTTACCATTCACTTCACTGTGAAATAATGGGGCCACAAAGAAACACCTGCCTGAAATTGCAGAAACAACTGCAAAATTCCCAATCTGCTGAGCAAGAATGTCCCCAGAGTACAGGAAGTGTCAGCATAACCTTCAAGTTCTGTTACTAGCCCTTGATTTCTTGGCACACCAGTTTATGAAGAAATATGGCTCCCACTGTGTATGTGCATACAAAAATATGAGTAGTTTCGTTTTTAATTTCTTTGTGATAAACAAAAATAGCCATGCCTACTTCAGTGCAGAGTCACACCACACTTTCTTTTTTCACCCTGGATTTGTCTACTGTCATCAGTTGGGTAATTTTTCTTTTAAGGGGCTGGCACACACAGTCTTGTATTTGACTCGCTGGAACTGACAGTATTTTCTTTGGTTGAGAACCAAATGGAAAACTATGCTTGGTTTCTGAGACACAAGAGCGCTATTTTAAGAAGGAATCAGACACCAAGGGACATAACTAGTTCTCAGGCAATCTTGAGTGAGATAACCCTTTTCTTAAATTCCCAATTTCAGCCAAAACTAAACTTCCCTAAGGTTTAAATCAGTGTGAAATGTGTGAGGTACCTCTTCCTTCCAGCAGCCTCTTCGCTTGTTAGGGCAAAAGCAAGAAGACTAAGTGTGTGGCTGCCTCTTAGAGAATATGAAAGAAAATCAGGAGAGCAATAGATGACAAATATAGAGAAAGTTGAGGGAATTAGGATTCTCACATCAGAAAAAAGAATCCGTGTAAATGGGAATTTAATTATTAGGTTCCTCACATATGAACACCACTATAACAATGACAACAACAACCTTCTGTGATTAGAAAAAGTACCAGTGGGCATAAGGGGCAAACAGTATTCTCAAGTCCTAGGAAACAGCTCAGCAAAGGCAATATATGAAGGTCCTGGAAAGGCAATATATAACAGGATTGTGGGCGAGAATGAGATGGTTGATAGACCTTGGTGGGCACTCCCCGCCAAAAACAAACATCCAATGGGGTGTATCAATCGTTGATTATGTAAGGAATAAATATCTGCAGAATGCACTCTGATTTTCTGTAATAAGGGCAGAACACAAATTGCTACATCTGAATTGCTGTCATATAACAAAATTAGGAAATGAGGAACGTGTAACTGGAAGTTAAAGCAAGGACTCATCTCTTTCAACGGAGGTACCAATATACTAGGTATCAGATACCCAACATAATATGAAACAGATCCCCACATGTACAGTTTACAAAAAAAAAAAACTCTCAGAATTGATTATGTAACCCCTAATCTTAATAATAACCCTTACTTATTTTGAAAACATAGAAGAATGGACATAGGGGAGAGAGAGAGAAACAGTGAAGAGATTGTGCGGAGATGGCAGTTGTTATGCCTTGAGTGTGCCCACCCAAAGGGGGGTGGCAGGGAAAAGGAGAGCCTCCTCTGACATCTCAGTGTAGACACGGGGCATCCATAGGACCAGATGATTATCTGGAAATGGATTTACTCAGTCAGGAGATACAGAGGATTAGTTCCTGCCTCATCACTGAGAAAGATGAAACGGTCCAAGGGGGGAGGATTGAGGTGATATTGCAATTGGCCTGCATGCTCTAGTAAGACACATGTAAATGTTCCCTGAGGAGCAGATGTGGGAGTCAGCTCTGGGCCCCATACACTGGGGTGGAGTCTGGAGGGGCACAGGGAGCAAGGTGCTGGAGATTAAATTTGTCAGAACTACATCCTGACTTCTCTTTGGTTATGAAGATTAGAGGAAAGATATCTTGGCTCTGAAAACTAAAACAAAAGTGAAGATTAAAGTGAGACTTGAAAAAGAAGGAAATAACTTGATCTTAACAAAGCAAGAGGAGGAAATATCAGTTATAAACTTTAATGTAAGGTTCTGTACTGCTGACAGAAAGAGACATTAAGAGTTTTGAGGCAAAACCAGCTGTCAGACAGGTAGAAAATATGATAGAGCTCTTGAGAAAAGAGAATGCTCCTGGAACAGATGGGCGCACCTCTGAGCTTTATAAAGCATTAACTAGCTGTTTAAATAAGTCCTTAGCAGATGTTTTCAATGTAATTTTGGAGGTGAAATGAAAAAAAACAAAGTCCAAGGCACAAGGGGAATTGATATCACAAATAAGAGACATCTTGAATTCAGAGTGCAAGTTATTGTAAAAAGCTTTTCCTCTCTTTTAAGGCCAGCCATAGTATTAGTAAAATTGGAACTCATTAGCAAAATCTGCAATTAAATTAATGCATACAGGTATCTCCCATTAGATTCTATTTTCTAACCATGTTGGATTGAAATATCTTACCCCCTCCCCAGCTCTTGATTTATAAATATTAAAAACCTACAGAAGGAAAAAAAAAAAAAAAAGGTGAAAAGACCAACATTAGTGCCTGGTTTTGCTAACCAAAAGAAATATGAAGAAGATTATCACTTTTACAAAAAATAGACAAAAAAACCAAAGTACCATTTGCCTTGCAGTGATCTGTTATAGAGGCAGCATGCACCCAGGGCAGTGAGAGCGGCACCACCCAGCTCCTTCCCAGGGAACCACACTCAAGGTCTCAGCACCAAGCCACCATAGCTTTGAACTGCGTCTGCAGACATCCATGCTTCATCTCCATTCACTCTGCGTATCCGTTAGTAAGACGTGTCCAAAGGTGATTGCTTCTTTGCTTCAGGCCATTTCAGTTTGCAAAAGGTTTCATAGGAACACTCGATTTTGGATAGCGAGGGAAACCTGTATTGCAGTATTAGCCTTTGAAAAGTAGAGCCAGTGATAAAGAAAAGAATAGTTCAGAGTCGAAGCTCTATGATACATACAGCTACGCATCTGAGACCAAAGAGCTGAGCAAACATCCATATCTGCACTGCTATATGTAGGAGATTTGCTTTTATAATAGTACCCTGTTTATAATGAATACATTCATTAGGAAGGAGATAATTCACAAAGGGAGAAAGGAAAAGGTATTAAACGTATTGATATATCATGCCACTGGGATGCAGACCCATCTGTCTAACCACTCAGCCCATTCACTTCAACACCATGACTACATGTCATCATTGAGGGTGGAAGGAGAAGAGGCCTGGGGCGAGGGGAGGGCAGATAGCATCCATGCCTGTAAAATCTAGGCATGAGTATTGAGAAGTGATGTGGAATAATCCAGGGATGAAAGACATAAAAATGTAAGGATAAAAGAAAGAAGTAGTCTGGCCAGTGTGGCTCAGTGCTAGAGCGTCTACCCATGCACCAAGATATCTCCGGTTTGCTTCCCAGTCAGGGCACATGCCCAGGTTGTGTGCCCGATCCCCAGTGGGGGGCATGCAGGAGGTGGCCAATTGTTGTTCTCTCTCATCGATGTTACTATCTCTCTCTCCCTCTCATTTCCTCTCTCTCTAAAATCAAAAAGGAAAAAAAAAATTTTTTTAGAAGAAGTAACCTATTTAAATTGTCACTTTTCACAGAATTTCCATTATTCAAAGGGGCATCAAATCCAGCATAGTGGTTTAGAACATGGATTTTGCCCCTAAGTAATAACTCAGGATAAAAACCAAAGCTTTACCACTCACTAGATGTGTAACTTCTAAGGTTCATTTTCCTTATCTGTTATTATCATTATTACCATTACTGAGCCTACCTACACTGATGGAACTTTTTTACTTTACTATCTAGATCTATCTGTCTTCCTGACCTCTCAGGGCACCTTGTTTGCATGGCACTGCATAATTTATCATCAATTGATACATTGAACAAGTAGTTATTAGCATCAGTTCTGTGACAAACATGTACTAGGGAGACAACAGTTGGTAAACAGGTCTGGTTTCTGCCTTCATGGAGCTCAAAATTTGGAAGAAGAATTATTCCGGAAATGTGATGTTATTGGGAACATTCTTGGCATCAGAAACATTTCAGAAGAATCCTTCCAAGACTCACATTGGGTCAAATAACTCTCACAACATGGGTAAGAAGATCTCCCTCATAGGAAAACGAGAATGGGAAAAAAATGAACCTGAAACACATGAGCCTGAGACAGGTTGGAACATTTATCTAACCCTGGATCTTCTGGATTAATTTAGTTCTGATGACCACAAGCCTTGCTATTCCATACTTGATTTTTCTGATGGTTCCACTCCTCTTTACCTCCACTGTCACTATTCTAGTTTTTTTCTCATCATCTCCAGCAGGTGCTGTTCCTATAGACTCCTGAGTGAACTTCTAACATCTGGACTCAGTCGGCTCTAATCATTCTTCCCACCTCCCTTGACAACTTTCATGGAGCTTCTAATCATCTCAGTCCCCTGTTTAAAACTCTGCAACACTTTCCCATTGCCCACATGGCTTTCCATAGCAAACCACAACTGGTCATGAACCACTCCATAGAGTTTGCATAAAATCAGCTGAATAAATGCTGTCACCCAACTGCAGGTCGGCAGTTTGATCTAAGTAAAGAAGTCAGCAGATTGGATGATTTGCTTCTTGTCAGCTCTGTGACCTTAGGGGAGTTGCTTAATCTGTCCTTGCCTTAGTTACCCAGTTGTAATGAAGGACTCTTATTATATGTCAGGACTTGCCTTTTCTCTGCCAAAATCTTTATCTGTTTTAATTCTTTAAAGGTTTCAAAAGGACCATATTACCTCTCACCCCTCTGTTTTTCCATGCAGGTCCCTCTGCCCAGAATACACTGTCCCCTCTGTTGGGCAACACTAGTGTCATCATGGCTCCTCAGACCTTGATTTTAGGAATCTTAATGGTTTGTCATATTTTTTTCTTCTTTTTGTGTCCATCTCTCCACTGGACTGCAAGCTCCTTGTGGGCAAGTTTAATGTTTTATATCTTGGTAACCCACATTTATAATATTGCATAACTCAAAGTAGATGATGCTCAATGAAAAATTAGTTTTTCACCTGCATTATCTTATTTGATATTTATAGAAACTGTGCCTTTTAGAAAATACATGAGATTTGGAAAGTTGGTTTGGGACTTTTGTCCCATTGTCAATTGGTAAAGTCAAAGAGAAGAAATATTCAAAAGTGACAGTACAGGGTCATGTAAATACAAATAGTATAAGTTGTTACTTAAATTCTTACATTGTCTTCACATTCTCTCTTCTTTTTACTGGTCCATGTGACCTCTGGGTATAAGGATGTGAAATAAGAGAAACTTATTGCATAATAAAAGTAATTAATACAGCAAGAAAGCAGGAGGAATTTTCAGATATACCCCAATAAATAAATCTAGACCATGACTCTCCATTTGTTAGTCACTGCTCAAAAAATTTACTCCCAAAGAATAATTTTCTACACAGTTTTCCATCCTCAAACCAAACAAAGTATCTCTCATAAATTTATGATTGACTTTACTATTTAAAACCTTTATTATTTTGCTATATATAATTCTCAACTTTAAATTTCCAAAGTGTCCTTAAGTATTAAGTTTAGTTACATAACAAACCTACATTCCAGTAGGGTACTGCCTGTGGGATTCATGCTTGGTGATGCCTGGGTGACCCAAACAGGAAAACAATATTGCTTTAAGCCACATCAGCTCGCAACAATGTCACCGGTCATGGGTAGAGGCAAATTCACAAGCAGCATTGTGGGAATAGCTGGCCAGATGGTGCCTGTCAGAAGGTGTTGACTCTTTAGACAACTGGAACTGTTTCCTGGGAGTAAACGAGAGGTGTAGCAAAAACGTATTGCATCTCAATCACACAGAAGCAGACAGATTCACTGTAATGAAAATAATCACATAGCCGGGCATATTTTTCTCTTCTGATTTGGTTTGTTCTACATAGACATAGAGGAGAGGTTAACTGAAAATATAATATTTA
Organism: Tadarida brasiliensis; assembly: GCA_030848825.1. Lineage (NCBI taxonomy): Eukaryota > Metazoa > Chordata > Mammalia > Chiroptera > Molossidae > Tadarida > Tadarida brasiliensis. Next base: position 81,110,907 of record CM061264.1, read on the forward strand.
TATTAAATTATGCTATAGAGTAACTATGAAAAGCTGTATATATAAGCTACATATCAGTATTTTTAATAAGGAAATATCAAATAGAACAAGGAAATACAAATCTGTGAAATAATGGTAAACTAGCCTGGAATTAAGAAAGGTATTTCAATTACTATGCCATAAACTCCTTAGAAAGGAAGAAAATTGAAACACAGTGATCTGCAGATGCTACTGAAAGACATTCAGACTGGTGGAGCCCATGAAGGACATGATGGCACTTTGCCTTTCTGGAATAATACACTGAAATACACCTCTTTTACCAGCTTGACCATTTTCATTTGTTGCTTTACTCAACTGGTGATGTTTTCCTATGACATGCTCACTGACATCTTTGATGACGAAAGCCTGACACTCAATGCCAATCTTTTAGCAGATATAATCAGTAGAAAACTTCACTGACTTTTTGTTGTTATCAGAGAACATTACCTGAACATAGAGCAGCTGTTGTGTAGGAGCTATAGGTATTGCATAAAATCAGCTGAAGAAATGCTGTCACCACACTGTGGGTAGGCAGACTGATCTAAGTAAAGAAGAGTGGACCATTAGCTAGCTTCTTGTCAGCTATGTGACCTTAGGCAAGTTGCTTAACCTCTCCTTGCAGGGAACATTATATGAAATGAATGAAAAGAACTTTTGACATAGTAGCTGGCATGAAGTTAACTCTCACATTAATTGCTTCTCTTTCCTGACTACAAAGAGCACCCAGTCAAATTCATGCATTCCCTTCCTGTGTTTCCATCCTCTTTGATTGCAAACTGGGGTTGCCTTTAACCTTTTGTCATCCTGCATTTCGTTATCCTTCTAGAATTTCAGAGATGTGTTTAGGAATTTGCTTTGTTACCTATCAAAGGAAGCCATGACTATATTAGTACAAAATGGAAATACTGAATATCTTACTATCATCTGTCGCTACTCGAGTCAACCCTCATGGCAGGGGTCAATGTCGTGGGTTTTCCCTTACACTTTTCTCTATGTTGGGGATTGAGGATTTTCTGGGGACGGGTTTCTTGCAGAAATTTAAAGCAATTCAGTTAGCAGAAATAGGTGAAGTTTCATATTCCTAACACTGACCAAAATATGTGTCATTTCTTTATTTTTACACATGATTCTTTTTTTCTTTTCTTGCTTGTGTTGTGTGCATCAGACTACCTACATATACACATTTCTCATTACATGGGGTTAGGCATTCATTCGGCCTCCATCTCCCACATGAAAGACTAACTATCAAGATGTGGAACCAGTTGTTTTGGTCAGGATAACAATGGCATATTTTTATTTCCAGTGGACTTACTAATGAAATGTCATGGGAAAGAGAATGAGAAAGATTTTGACAAATTATACATGTATATCCTAAAAGGCAAGGATGGCAAAAAGAATGCTGGCCTTAGACGAGAACATAAACCTGTCCCAGCACATCATGCTACAACGTGATTGGCATGGGTCAGAATACGAAAGTTATGCTGACAGTGTTTACGGGATTTAGTTCAGCCGACCTGGAATATGATGTGCAGTAACCACCATCTAACCATGGACTTGAAAAATCGTTATACCTATCACAGAAAATTCCCCCGCTTTTAAAACTTACCTAAATTTCATCTCAAGACATGTCCTTGTGAGGAAAATATCCTTAATGTTAATCAGAAACAAGAATTCTTTGGAAACTAGTGTTGAGTTGAGCAAATGCCTTGTGAAGACAATGACCTGTAAACAGTACTAGTAACATCAAATAGCATCAATCCTTCTACATATTCGTCTCTTGTCACTCTCTCTGAATACTACCCTTTCATCTGTCTCACAGTGTCATTAGTGAGAGTCATAGATGGCATAAGACCCAAGTATACTCAGCACTCCTGATCATTTTTACGTTGGGAGTAGTGCACTCACGACTGCAAACCACCTGGCCTTCTAACTAAGCGGTAAGATTTGTCACACATCCACCGTTTATGGAACTTGAAGGGCTTTGCTCACAGTGTCAGACCCCCATGTCTGGTGATTCAGACATGCTTCCACTGCTCGCAAGGCGACCGCCACAGACACAGACGAGCATTCTGCACAAAACTGTAGGGTATGCATGTGTCCCGTGGAGGTTGAATTGTAACGGGACTTTCCTCCCTAGGCATCAGCTTTTCTCCACTGGGCTAAAGGAGAAGGGGAATGGGCACAGCGCTTTGGCTCATTTGGACCAAAATCCACTCTCACTTCATTTATTTGTACCAATTAGCGTTTTCATCTCTGCTCTCTATTTCACATGGCATTTGTAGACCCAAGTCAAGAAGGGGTGAGTAAGGATTGATAATGATGTCAGCCAGGATATTACGGGGCCAGGCTGCAATAATCTATTCAAATGAGCTAAGTCAGAGAAATTGTGCATATCATTGACTTCTGCCCTGCTACAATAGAGTCACTTATGCTTAGGTAAAGTAGATGTGTAACTTCTGAGTTCAGTGACCTAGAGTTAATGTCCCTGTCACCCAGGCCTGTTCTCATCCTCCCCCCAAACATCTGCCCAAACTGCCTAAGAATTCTTAAAACTCCTTTCATGCGGGGCAAACATTTTCATTTCAAAATGCCACTAGGACAAGCTGCTGACCTAATTTTACAATAAAGTATGGGTCTCGTTATAAGGGGTACATCCTCCCTCATTAACACTCAGAGCCGTTGAAGTTTTGCACCGGCAGGACAATCTCCTAGTGAGTAAAGTTGGCTGCTCAGGCCACTGACTCTCCCTCACCTCCCCCCTTCCCAGTGTTTTATCTCTTTGGAGTTCTCTCCTTTTGGTTACTATAGCCACCCCCAGGCTGACCCCCAGGAATGTGTGCTCTCCCTTTAATATTCTGGGTCATGCATGCCTGAAACCTCTTTTCTTAGTTTCTCTTAGCTTAGCTGATACTGACTGGAATACTTAAGTCTGTATTCTGTATTAAAGTACAATGCTCACAGGGGCACAGAAAAGGGAGGAAGCAAGAAAGGAAAGGAGAAAAGGGCACTCTGTGACTCTGTGTCTAGAAGCTTCAGGTGTCTAGGAGCTATTTCACTTTATCCTCACATCAATCGTAGGAAGAGGATTTTATTAGTCATGCTTTGTAAGTGGTACAACCAGACCCAGAGAGAGTTAGTAAATTGCCCAAGATCAACTGTTGGTAAATGACAGAGCTGGAATTCAAACCCAGGTGTGCTTGACCCTATAAAGACACCTGACTCACCTCGAGGGCTTGCTCACTCAGAGTCCCAAAGGATCCCCACAACTTTGCTGTTAAGCGGCCTGGCTTTCCTACTATCTCTGCGGGGAGAATGTCGACACCTTCCAAAGGGAACCACCCTTCCGATGCCTGATTAACTTCATGAGTAACGCCAAGAGAGGCCTCCTGCAGCCCGCCCGGGTTTAACTCTGGGTTCTGGCTGTCCAGCCTGAGACACTGCTTTCAGCCTGGTTCTCACTCAAATGCAGTAGGTTCCTGACCTTTACAAACAGAACACAAAACAGTAGGACCTCACAGCCACACACCTTCACGTGCCTTCCACACAAGAGTTACACGCAATTCTGATGTCTTCGTGTGGTCCGACTTTACCCATCTTCTAATCTCACAATGTGCTGTTTATACTTTTATTATTGCCCTAAAATTATGCTGTCTTGTGGTAGAATGTGTTCTTCACGGTCTCCCACTCCTTGCGAGCCGGGACTGCGCCTGACCTCGGCGGATCTTGAGGCACATTAGAGGCGCTAACAGTGCTGATAACATTACCAGTAACGGCCACCGTCCACACCACCCTCGAGATAAGACACATTAGCCCTATTTTATAGGTGTAAAGGTTAAATAACATTCCCAAATGCAACCACTATCTGGCTTCATTCTCACATCTGACTAATTCCCAGGAGAATATGTTGGTTGTTGTTTTTTTCCCCCAGTAACCACTAAATAAATGTTTACTGGAAGAGTAAGAATAGTAAAACACCTGTTTCCAAGTTTTGCTTTATAAATGGCCCAGGGTAAATCAAACAGGAAAAATAGACTTGTTTTTACCATCTAAAATGGCCCACCTAAGGAATTCCAATTTCACAGGCTTGTTCAAGATGCATCAGTAGCTCAAACATAAAAATGTGTGTATATTAAGAATACAAAAATAAATATAAGAATATAAGAATAGGTGGAGAATGCCCAAAAGGCACAAACTTCCAGATACAAAAGTATAATAAAGCCTGGGGTTGTAATGTACAGCACGGTGACTATAGTTACCAGTACTATACTGTATATTTGAAAGTTTCTAGGAAAATAGATTTTGAAAGTTCTCATCACACACAAAAAAATTTAACTATGTGATGTGATGGATGTTAACTAGATTTCTTGTGATAGTCATTTTATAATATATACATATAACAAATCATTATGCTGTACACCTGAAACTATACAATGTTATATGTCAATTACATTTCAATAAAAAAGAATAAATATGGCCTGGCCAGTGTGGCTCAGTGGTTGAGCACTGACGTAGGTTTGAATCCTGGTCAGGGCACATGCCCAGGTTGCAGGCTTGATCCCCAATGAGAGGGGTTACAGGAGGCTGCCCATCAGTGTTTCTCTCTTATTGGTGTTTCTCTCTCTCTCTCTCTCTCCCTTTCCCTTCTTCTCATTCTAAAAATAAACAAAAATATATTTTCATAAAAGAATAAATATACATAATAAATATTTCTGCCACAATTTAGATGTCCCTCTTACAGTGAAGTCACTCTCTTTTATCTCCCAGCAAGCCAGCTGACTCACTACTACTCTGTAATGGTCAGTCTCTCCGTCAACTTCTGTAAATACTCTTTAGATGCTCAAATCCTATGCAAAGGGATGAAACAAATCAGAGAATTCTCTGATAGCTATATTAGTATGTATTAAGCAATGTGAATTCAGTATTGTCATTTTTTAAATAGAATGAGAAGTCTTTGGGAAAAAATAATTCTTCATTCCTTGACTAATCAAGCTTTATGGCATTGTGAACAAAGTCTGCTTGCCAGAGGCTAGTGCTGTGAATATTAAATGACTTCTATGCTAGGATATGTAGACTTATCCTAGCTGTTGGATGTAAAGACTGCCCCTGCTCCACTGAGGCAGAGACAAGTCTTATCCCAGGTGACAGTGTTAATCTGACATGAATACACAAACAATAAGGAATATAAAACTACCATTATTGATGGTGAGGAAATTAGAAGAAAGAAAAATAAAGATAAGAAAGTCACACACACACACACACACACACACACACAGGCACACACTTGGGAGAAGAGAAGAGGAAAGGAATGATTATGTTCACTACATTGTACAGGGCAACTGGTATCTTATATAATAGACAAAATGATGGGCTAACAACAGTATTGATCTCAATCAATATTATAAGGCTAAAAATGGTTTTGCTCGTTTGGTTAATCAACTAATCAAATTAGTTTGTTCTAACAAATGATCTTGGGTGATTAATTATTAACTGTGTTAGGCTCTTGTGGGTGGAAACAAGAAAAAAACACACTAAAAGATAGCTCTTTCCCTCAAGCTTCTCATAGTCTCCTTCATTGCACACGTATTACATGCTTACCCTGTGCCAGGCACTGTTCCCACATCTCTGTCCCACTAGACCAAGCACTCCTTGACTGTGAGAGCAGACAATCATGTGGAGAACCATTGTGAGGCAGTATGGTCAGCAATGAGCAGAAAGATAGCCCTTGGGAAGCTTCCCAGAAGAGATATGGATTGAAATTATCTTGATTACTGAGTAAACACTGCGTATTTGAGGCAACATGGGCAGGAGACTGCATGCCACTTTTAGAAAACAGTAAGAGAATCCACGTGGTGGAACAGCCGTGTCTTTAAGAAAATGAAAGTTCAGGTAGCTGGAAGGAGGCCTGCTGTGCATAACGGGTCTGCATGCTGATCTGGAACTTGGACTTGATCCCATCGGTGATGGAGAAATGCTAAACAACAAAATGCATGCACAGAAAAATATAACCAAAGGCACAGGGAGTAAATATGAAGAACGAAGATTAAGAACTACAAATTCAGGGGACCTGTCTTGAAGGCTGAATAAGCAGAAATGAGAAGATCACTTGTGGCAGACACAACCATTTCTAACTCTTCTTTCTCTTGCTTACATCCTACTATGAAGAAAAAAACCAGGATACTGGCTTTCTAGTCTCCTTGAGAGCAAGGGTTGGCCATGTGACTAGTACCCCTGTGATCCTGATCAGTTCAATGAGCTTAAGGGAATGTCTTTTGGGGCTTCTCACATACATAAACACAAAGAATTGTACTAGCTACTTAACAAAGTTTTGTTTTGTTTTGTTTTTTAAGGAAAGGCTCAACAAGCAAGCTTCCTCTCACTCCCCTACCACTCCCCATTTTCTGCCTTTGAAAAGGCCCTGTGCCTTGTGAATTTTGACACTGCAATGACCAATTTCAGATCATGACCGAAGGCTCAGGGCACTGTTTCCTAAATTGAGATCAGTCTCATCAAATAAATCATTCCTGCTTGAATGTGTTTCTTCCCGTGAACAGACCATCCCTGATCATCCCATTACTACAATTTATTTTCTAAAGTATGTAAATAGAATTTCATTTTGCTGCATCGTCAGGTTCAGCAGAGTAAGAAAAACCTCAAAGGCAGATCACGTGGGGACTAGAGTGAAGTCCTGTATGGGTTCACGTTCAGATGGCAATACCGTATAATTTAATGAAATGGGCACTGGACAGAAAGCCAGACTCTGGTACTTGCTTTGTCTATATAACTGGATGAGCAGATTAGATTAATACAAAATGAGGATGCTGACTGGAAGTTGGGACCTAGAACCGAATTCATTCCCTGAGGTTGAAGACATGTTGGGGACAGAGATGCCCATGAATAAGGACCCAGGAGACATTCAGAACTACTGTGTCCTTCTCCTGCTACATTGTATACCTCCCTTTCCATAGGCTGGTATTTTGCTTCTGGGTTACAGAGATTCTGACCATCTTTTTGCTAGTCAGGGATAATAGGGGTAATTAGCAGGGTGAGACTTGAGCACCAGGAGCTAACCGAAATCTGTAACTGGGTTCCAGGTCAGAGTACCAACAGCAAGTTAACTTTTAGGTTTGTTGAATCTAAAATAATGGAACCTTGACTTTCTAAAGTCACGGCTGGTCCTAAACACACAGAGGCTGTTTGCCTCCTCCTGGGGGGCGGTGGGTGAAGCTGTGGGGAAAGATGATTAGACAGGATCTGATAGGACTGTTTCCATTTGGTGAAATAATGAACAGAAAGCTCTAAGTTGACTCACTCCTGACTGTTTTTTCTGCTATTCTAAAACCCAATGCAGGGTTTTGCCAAAAAGGAGCGCTACATAAAGCAGGGGGTTTTCTGCACTTACATGTTAGTGAGGGACCCTTAAAAATAACCTTCACCCCACCTTTCCTCAAAACAAATTGCAATGTGTATCAGACTCCTGGGGAGATATTGAGTAAAACAGAGATCGATTTAACGCACAAATTTACCTAACTAGCTCTAGATCAGTTCAATTCATACACAATCTAAAAAGATCTGTAAGCATTATGTCAATCACAGTGAGTAACAAAGTCATTCTAAACTAAAGCCACCCCAAACTCGTGAATCCATTTGGTAATACCCTCCTTGTTCTGATACCTGCGTTACTGTTTACTTTTTGTGTGATTGCTAATTGTTACATAGTTCTCTGCTGGGGTGCTGAATCCCTTAATGTCTCTCCTAGACATTCTTAGTCTCACAGCTTCTGAAATGACAACAGAGCTAAAACAGAAGGAAATACAGTATCAAGCCCCTGCTGGTGTGATTCTATATAGTTTACTCAGAATGGAAACACTGTGTTTATCCATTTGCATATCAACTCCAACCTGTGCAGGAATATCAATTGGTTTCCATAGCTGCTCTCCTCTTTGTTTTTCTGAAAGTAAGCACGCCGATGGTGCATGCTGATGAGCTGATATCCTCTCCCCTCCACACACAGAGGAATTGTGCTAATCACTGAACTTCAATCTGCCTGGGAAACAGGTATTTTCTGATTAGATGATTTGAGAGCAGGTGTAAAGTTTTCTATTAATAAAACAAATGACAAATCAATACAAGATTTTATTTAGTACTAATGTGTTATTAATAAGTTTATTTTGACAAGTATCTAGATAGGCTGTCATCACTGATTCTGATAACATTGATCAACAAATGAGATGCTGGAATGTGGAATGCATTATTAGCTCACCATCCTATTTCAAGGGCTTCAATTTTGATAATCAGAATACAATAATTTAAGTATCTTGTAACCACAAATATAGTATGTATCTGAAAATACATTCTACATTACAGGATAAAATCTCAATAAACTGGTAGCTTCTATCTGCTGGAAAAGAATCCAACAAAAGAAGCACTAAGGGATTAAGAAGTACAAATTGGTTGTTGTAGAACAGTCATGGGGATGTAAAGTACAGCATAGGGAATATAGTCAATAATATTGTAATAACTATGTATGGTGTCAGATGGTTATGCGATTTATCAGGATGATCACTTAGTGAGCTATATAATGTCTAATCACTAGGGTATACACCTGAAACTAATATAATAATGTATGTCAACTGTAATTAAAAAATAAAAAATGATTTTTAAAAAAGAAGCACTAAAATATATAATTTCTAAATTTTTATGAGAATGCACTACTTTTACAATACTGGCTTTAAGTATACAGAAAGGAATGCACATCACACACACAGGTGCTTTTCCAGGGAACAGGCTGCTGCAAATTTGGCATGATAGGCAATTTGTTCCACTCCAACATGTCTACCTACTTAGTTCATGTTTTTCTTGCTATTGAAAAACTTTTTAAAAATGTTTCCTTATCTTGCAAGTAGTAGTCTGATCTTCAAATCGCTCAGATTCCACAAAATGTAAGTCATTTGAAGCAAAAACAATTACTGAGAATGCTACCTGGGCAGGTAATTCAACAATTAATGTCAGGAGTGCTCAGGAACGAAAACTTTCTCATTGTAAATGACTCCTTCAAACGGTACATTCAGTTTGACACAAAGATAGTTCCTGTGACAACAAGCTTATTAGTGTATTTTTTAATATGAGTTAAAGGTACAAAACCATAGAAGTCATTTTCTTGAAAGTAATTGCAGAACAAGACATTAACTATTATCAAAGTATATGAAATGTGTTGAAAAACTTACAAAGAAAACTGATGCTGTGGAAAATTTTAAGTACATTTCATATTGACAACCCAAAATATAAGAAAAATGCCTGGTGCATGTTTTTGGAGAATGTTCATGCGAGATAACAGACTTTGAATATAAACAAGTACCTAGAAAACATTTTGAATGACTTAAAAGGATATCTGTTCTTTTAAAAAATGTATGAATTTGTGAAGTGACTACTGATAAATACCTGAAGGGATATAGCCGTTGAGCTGGACTGCAAAACGATGCATTCCTCCAAAGACACTTTACTTTTACTGACAAAAATACAAAACGGAAAAAATAATATTCTGTATGGAATCTAACTCAATCACAGAACATCATGCATTATATACATATATTTTAGTGCTTCTTTTGTTGGATTTTTCCCCCCAGCAGATAGAAGCTTCAGCAAAGAGATAATAATAATATCCAATATTTGGTGAGTTCTTGGTATACACCAATAACTATTCTAAGGATTAATGTTTTGTATTAATTCATGTAATACTTATACTTGGAAGTAATAGTTTCATCTGACTTCATCAGAAATTATTAAATTGTATGATTGACTCTTCTTGACCAACTCTCCCTAAACCTATATAAAAAGTATTTTAGTTAAGTGAAAATATGGACACTGTTTTTTTAAATCCTCACCTGAGTATATTTTTTCATTTATCTTCAGATAGAGTGGGAGGGAGGGAGAGAGAGAGGGCAAGAGAGAGAAACATCGACATGAGAGAGACACACCGACTGGCTGCCTCACACACAACCCCAACCAGTGCCGGGGACTGAATAGCAACCGAAGTACATGCTCTTGGCCAGAATTGAACCTGAGACTCTTTGGTCCACAGGCCGACACTTTAACCGCTGAGCCAAATTGGCCAGGGCAATGTGGATACTTTTTTAAAAATGTGCCTTTTATGGAGCAGATTGACTCGCAAAGTTATCATTAACACCAGGGGAAAATGTTCTTATCAAACATTGCTTACTTGTCTTATTTTCTAATTGATCATTGCTCTACATTATACAACACATTTCATCAAATTATTTATAATACTTTATTATTTGCATTATTTATTCTATCTATTGTCATATAGTAGTGTCTGTCTAAAAAATGTCTGTCTGCTTCATTTGAATGTAATGTTTTCTCCAAAGCTAAAAGCTCCTGGAAAACAGGGTCAGCTTTAATGTACTCTTATTTTCCTGGGGCCTGGAACAGTGCTAGGCACACTGTAGGTGTTTCAGTTGCTTTGAGCTGAAGTCCATTAAGCACTAGTGCTTAAAAATAACTTTCCTCGCCGTAGGATGCAATCTACTAACCTTGGGGGAGTCTCAGGTGTGAGGCAATATTCAGGTGCAAGGCTGCCTGCTCAGGTAGCCAATGGAAGGGAACAGGACCCAGCTCCTTCCCTGAGAAGGTTCAACAGTGGCCTCTTTAGTAGGGCGACAAGTTTACAAGTGCAGTATTAAATGACCTTCCTTCCTGTCCCCGGCACAAAGTAAATGGAATTAAGAAAACTAAAATGTGCACGATTGTACACCACACGCCAGGCCCTGCTCCAGCTCATTCCTAAGCAGGTGAGTTCAGGCACCTCCATCTACCTGGCCCAGCCTCATTTTCCCCTTTTGTAATTTTGAAATGACCCCAGAGCTTTTAGTGAAGCACTATAAAGAAAGCATTTCCTCTTCTTGTAAACACTCAGTCAATGCCAGCTACTATTATTACCTCTCAGTAGCCTATTGGTGGGGCAAAATAGAATGGATGTTTTGTTTAACAGCTGTTTAGCAGATGGCTTTGGTAATGAAGGAGACAGAGGGCCCCTCTCGAACTGAGAAATGACTGAACCAAAGGCAACGACAGCTGGAGTACTTTCACCTAGTGAATCTGTAGGACACACCCACCAAACACTGAGTATTTGCAAAACCGCTTTTCTTGCCCAGTGGGAAGAGAGTCCCATTCTCTGAGCTGGTGGGCATCCCGCAAGCTCCTTTTCTAGCAGCCCTGGGCCAGTTTGAGCCCCAGAGGTACCAGCCCAGGTTTAGGTTTAGCTTTAGCTTCGGTGATCTGGAGCCTCCTCCCCAAAGCTTGCCAGTTGTAAGGTAGGGGAGTCCCTCCGTTCTCCTGGTGAAGCCATAAGCAGCTCAGGAGTTGAAGTTAGAGGTGGACGTTGCAGGGAGAGGAACTGTGCAAAGGCAAGGAGGGGAAGGTCACAGCACAGGAGGAACAGGATGGATGTGGCCCCAGGTTCCTGGCTTCGATGGCTGAACTGTGTGTGGTGTTGCTCACCTCCCTACGCTTCAGTTTCCTCATCTAGGCGTATTTCCCACCATAACACTTGTCTTGCCTACTTCAAAATGTTACTTGAAATCAGATAAATAAAGGGACTCCCAAAAATATATTTTGGAAGTGTAAGGGTTTATTATTTCCTCAAGACACTACTTGAGAAGTAGTCAAGAGCTGTCTCTCTTAGCCTCCTCCTTCTGGGGGATCTCAGACAAGTCACTGGACTGAGCTTGTCTGGGAAATGGGCATAACTCCATCTCACTAGATTAGTGTGAGATATAAAAACACAAATGCACTCAGCCTTCTGCAAATTCCAAGGTCAGCAAGAAAGTGTACATTAATTATTTAAATGTTTCTCCTAAGAAAATAACCAGGTTTATGTCTGAGGCATATTGAAAGAGCCAGAAATCTGTCCATGGCCATACAGAACAGCAGAGTCAAGGTTCTGTCTCTCTTCCTGACCCCACCTGGTCACACCATTGGTTCTTGCTCTACTCCCACATATTTTCTCTTTAATTAGAGTGTTGAACTCAAAGTTTTGCCATTTCTTGCTCCCTCTTTTTCCCTCAGGCTGTTCTAACAGATTCTCCAAACCCCATACCTTACAATTAGACAGACAAACAGTCCTCCAGGGGACCGAGGTCTGTGCCCAGCTTGCCTGGTCCAGCTCACTCCCAGTCTGCTCTGGGTATTTGCTCAGAGGTGGCTGAGGCATCATTAAGTTCCTGGTTCCCTTGGAGATTAGGGTTGCAAGGTTCACATAGGGTGCATTCAGCTCACACATTCTTTCAATCTCTGTAAAAAATTAAAATGCAGCAGGTATTGTTTCTGCAAATCTCTATGCAAATACTTTCTTCCCGTGCTGACCAAGGAAATCAAGTCCATTAGAGCAGCTAGAGCTCATTCTGCCTTCCAAGAAGAGAAGGCTCATAAATATTAGTCTGCTGGAACAGCAAGCAAATTGTTTTTAAATGCATTCTCTTTGGCTTTTAAGTCTCTTTGGCTTCTGAATATGAGCCAATTAATATGCTCCTTGACATCAGAAAAGTGGAAACAAGTCTCTAGAAAAGGAGTAGATGCAGATTTGAATAGAACCAAATATTCCAAACCTTATCAGAAAATGCTGGTCCATCCCATTATATTTCTCCCCAATATCCAGCATCCCCCAGACCATATAATCAACAATACCAAAATGAGAAAAAGTCACTTGCTTAGACATATAGCATCTCATAGGGTGTGAACATTAAAACATGAATTTATATCTGATGAAATCCCCAGTGCCTTGTGGGGAGGCAGCATGGCATAGCTGCTAAGACCTTAGTCTATAGACCTGGGTTTGAATCCTGTGTTATCTAGTGACCTTGATTAAAATTTTAATATATTTCTGAGGTAGTGTTATTTGATTAGGGGCATTCAATAGCAAAAATACGATTAATTATTTTGCTATATAATCCATTCCATCGATTGCCTAGCAACAACTCAGAGAATTCATCCTTAAGATTCTGTTCTTCTAGAACCACTTCCAGTAGCAAAATCTGAATTTGGGTCAGAAAGGCAGAACCAGTAGGAGATAGATAGATAAACAGAGAGTTAGATGATAGCTAGCTAGGTAGCTAAATAATCTGTTACAGAGAATTGGCTTACAATTGTGGGGTGACTAAGCAATCCCAGCATCTGTAGGCTGGGCAGTCAGGAAGGATTATGAGCGGAATGATACTCCATGGGCACGAGCCAAAACTGTCATCCACAGGCAGAATTGCTTCTCTCTGTAAAAGCAACCTCAGCCCTGATTTTGAGGTCTTCCAGCTCATTCAGGCAGGCCCACCCAGGTTACCCAGGGCAACCTTCCTTACGGAAGCTAAAGTGACCGGACTGATTAATTATATACGCAGAACACTTTGACAGCAAGATCCAGATGAGCGTCTGATTGAAGAACAGGTCTAATGTAGGAGGAACCATAGTCTAGTCAAGTTAACACATGAGAATATCATCATAAATATTTTTAAAGTCCTATGCTAGGTATAAACGTAAAAAAACTTGCATGACCTCTGTGTTGAAAACTACAAAACCATTAGGAGAGATATGCTGAAAAAAACAAATGGAATGTTACCTTGTTCATGAATTGAAAGGTTCGATATTGTAAAGCAAACGATGCTCCCAAAATTTAACAATAGATGAACGCAATTCTAATGAAATCTCTGGCAGATTTTGCATATGCGTTGAAATTGACAAATGAATTATAGTATTTAAGTGGGAGTGCAAAAGGCTAAAAATCACCTGAACAAGAAGAGAGCTGGATACACTCCAGATGTCAGGACTTATTATCAAGCTGTATTCATTAAGACTGTATAGATGGCCATGAAAATGGAGTAAATAGATCAAGAGAACAGAACAGAGTCCAGAAACTAAAACATTCATGTGAGGTCATTTGATTTATGACAAAGGGGCCACTCACTGCAATGCAGTGGGGGAAGTGGTAGAATGTTCTATAAATGGTTCTAGGTCAACTGGATGAGGCATGAGTAAAAAGTGAGTCTTTGTTCTTACCTCCTATCATACACATGTGAAATCTGTCCCAGAGAGACTGTAGATCTAAATGTAAGAGGTAAAATAATAAAACTTTTAGTAGAAAATATACGGGAATATCTTCATGACCTTGGAGCAGACAAAAATTTCATAAATATGACCAATAACCTGTAGCTATAAAGGTATGTATATGTATTTTAATTTATATATATCACCATTATGAATTTCCATTCATCAAAGGACACCATTAACAACAGAATAAAGTGCAGAAATACACCCATATGTATGTAGTCAAATCAATTTTGGAAAATATTCTGCATTCCTTTCCATTAGAAAAGGAAAATGTTTTCAATAAATGGTAATAAAATCATTAAATAACCATATGGGGGAAAACGATCCTTGACTCCTACTTTACACCTTATTTAAAAAGTCTTAGGATGTATCATAGACCTAAATGTAAAACTAAAGCTAAGTGCTGATAATAAATAGTCTGAATGTTGGTTACGGGGCTGTATATGTTTTGTGAAAATGTTTAGCAATACACTATACTATTTTGTATATGTACTATACTTCTATAAAAAATACTATCTATACATGTGTGTATGGACAGATAGATGATAGATGATAGCTAGATGGATGGATGGATGGATGGATGGATGGATGGATGGATAGATGATAGATAGATAGATAGATAGATAGATAGATAGATAGATAGATAGATAGATAGACAGACAGGTAGACAGACAGGTAGATAGGTAGGTAGGCAGATATTGTTTTTTACTTCAAGTCCTAATCCATGTGTCATATTTAATGATCTCTAATCTCCCCTGCCTTGAACTTCAGTAGTCTATATTTGTGTCATAGTCTGTTCAGGCTGCTTCCAACAAAAATACCACAGACTGGGTGGCTTATAAACAACAGATACTTATTTCCCACAGTTCTGGAAGTTGCAAGTTCAAGACCAGGCTGCCAGCATGGCCAGGTTCCAGTGAAGGCCTCTTCCAAGTTGGAGGCTATTGACGTGTGTTCTCATGTGGCAGAAGGGGCAGGAAGCCCTCTGGGTCTCCCTTATAAGGTCACTGATCCCATTCATGAAGTCCCCACACTCATGACCTCAGCACCTCCCAAAGGCCCCTCTCCTTATACTATGGGCATTAGGTTTTCAACACATGAATTTTAGGTGAAAACAAACATTTGACCTATAGTCATTTGTAACTCCTTTGCTGTACATCTTACTTTTCTCCCTGTAGTAATATTACCAAGATACACATTTTATTTCTTCTGCTGGACTATAAATATATCCATCAAAGAGTCTACCAGTGTTTTAGCCATAGTAAATGATTGGTAATTACATGTCGAAGGAGTACATAAAACCATGATTTAGTTTTAAAAGGAGCCTAAAACCTCCGTTTTTTTTTAAGTAGTCATGATAGCATTGAAGCATTGATGATTAAATGGGTTGCTGACGATGCATGGTGTGAACTAATTTCAGGCACAAATTCTATTTTTAAAGTATTTTATACATAGAACATATATATTTCAACAAAGCAAGGTACTGGTACAATTTTTTAACAGTTGAATATCAAAGGATTTTATTTTCTAAATTAAAATGTGTATTTGAACATGCAGCTGTAGTGCACTGGTGTGTAAGAGGGAGAGGCACTGTAGTCTATTGGCTGATACGTTTACTAGATACCTGGACTACATTAAGTTGTGATTATCTGTTTATTTTCCACTTTTTTTTTCAAACTGTATCCAGCTTTATTAAAGATACTTTTCATAAACAATCATAGTATTTTAGGCAGGACATGGGCAGACAATTGTTAACAGTATACAACAACTTTCCAACTCCCTTCTTCAGGGGCTTCCGAAATCAGAAAGCCACCATAAAGCCCAACGAAGTCTTCGTCTGATGCTCTGAACAGGGCGAGTTTAGAGTGGGGTTGACACTTCACATTAAGCATGTTGTTTAACAACTTTTCACAAGCCGACCCTGACTTTCAGGAAATGAAATGAAAATGGCAGAATTATCAATCTGTAGATCCACAATCTAAAAAAGGAACTGCTGCTCTTTTGAGGGATGCCATTTCAATGGTGACACTGGAAAGTCCAGATTGCCCAACATACTGGTAACCAATATACAGTACCCAACAGGTCTCTGGGCTTAAGGGAGTCCAGTCTATGCTTAAAATGGAGAGGGAGAAAGGACATAAAAACGAATTTTAGTGTTCCCACACCTCGAGGTGTCTGTGCCAAGGTGGCTAATGTGGGTCAACATCAAGGGATCCCTCCTCCCAGGAACCAAGAGGAAGTCTCTCAAAACTAGAAGGGAAAGGTGTTTTTCCCCATGTTAGCCCAGCTTTGGAGACATTCTATTAGCACTATATGTCCTCCCGCCCCTCAAAAAAAAGCAATGAAGTGTTCTGTGTGCTAACAACATAACTTTTAAAAAAAGCAAAACAAAATTCTGCATTTTTACAAAACTTGATTTAAAAAAAGTAGTATTTCATGTCTAGCTGGTGTGGCTCAGTGGTTGAGCGTCGACCCATGCAGCAGGAGGTCGCCGGTTCGATTCCTGGTCAGGGCACATGCCCAGGTTGTGGGCCCGATCCCAAGTGGGGGGCATGCTGGAGGCAGCCAGTTGATGTTCTCGCTCATCGATGTTTCTATCTCTCTCTCCCTCTCCCTTCCTCTCTCTCTAAAATCAATAAAGGAAAAAAAATTTTTTTTTCAAACTGTACCGTCACCATAAATACACAGCTCTCAAATGCACACACTTCACTTGACATCTCCAGTACCTTCAGCTTTCTGTGCCTGGTCTGTTTTGGCATCTCCGTTTTTTGCAGGGTTATTCCCATCCTTGCCAGTATCAGCTTTCCCCTTTTTCCCTTTGGGCACCTTCTCTCCCTTCTTTGCAGGGGCCTTTTCAGGCCTGGGCTCTGGCTTTGGAGGAGCAGGTGTAGCTGATAATCTGGCGGATCTTCTCTGTGGTTCGTCCTTCACCTTGGCTTTGTCTCCTTTTGCATCCCCTTCCGCCTTTCTCTTGGGCATGATGGCGACAGTGGCGGGACTACAGGCTGGACGCAGGGATGCAGCGGCGCGTGGGCTTTGGTTGGTCTGGGGTTGTCCTCGCGTCTTCACACTGCTAGCTATTTTCCACTTTCCTCATGAGACTTGGAGTCCCCCTGGAGGATGGGGACCACATTTTATCCATCCTTGCAGGTCCAATACCAATTTCTCAAATTATATATAAACCGATATTTTCGATGAATAAATAAATAAAAGATAACTCTATAACTTGAAATTAGGAGATCTTTATTTCAAGCCCAGCCCTGCTTTGACAGTGTGCAGCCTGACAAAGTCAGGAGATATTTCTTTTCCTTCCTTCCTCATTCCCTCCCTTTCCAACTACAACCTTAGCAACAACACTGCTGTGTGAATTGTAGACAATTTCTAGGTTTAATCCTCTTCTTATATATCCACTTTCTCTTCTATCACACACTAGATTACATGTTGTAGTGTTCCAGAACAAGAGTGACAGCTCTTGGGAAATCTTCTGTCTTTGGATTCCTCTGTGTGGTGAGTTTAAGCATAAATATCCATGATTCTCCAGGGTTAATAGGCCCCGGATAAGTGTCATACTCATTATTAACCCTACCTTTTGATTGTAAATCTCCCTAAATATTTCAGGATTGCAAAAACACTTTCTTTAAAATACAATTTCAGTTCATTGACAGGGATATCATGGGTCCTGTACTGACCCAGACTCTGAAGTTACCTTCAGTCTCAGCAGGAAAGAATAGTCAATGAGTAAGGGAAGTTAGCCAAGGTGTATGCCTACTATATACAGGGTGGGGCAAAAGTAGGAGAAAAAAGAATGTGTGTGTGTGTGTGTGTGTGTGTGTGTGTGTGTGTGTGTGTGACAGAGACAGAGAGACAGAGACAGAGAGAAAGAGAGAGACCCAACACAAAGTAAAGGGAGGAAGAAAATGTACACACAAATCCCACAAGAACATAGCTTGGTGGTTCTGTTCTTTCTTCTTTGCGTGGCAGCCACAGGGAACTGGAAATGACTAGGGAGTACAAGTTTTTGATTTCCTGCAGCCCTTAGTCAGAAGGCATGTCATGTAGATGGAGTAAATCCTAAGATTTGGGTCATTTATATAGAAAACCTGGTCAATTTTACCAGCTAAGAATTGGTTACCACCCCCTAAAACCAAATTTATTCTCATTTTCTAGTTATATTTTCCACGCAACTTCCCATGAAAATAAACAATAAGAAACTATATTTCTTGGGGCCATGTCAGCTCTCAGGAGTGAATATGTGGAGTGGCAAGGCTCGTCCCACATCCCTAAGATCAAATGACATCTCTGCTCTTACCTAAATTTGACCGATTTGATTTGTGAATTTCAAGTTTCCTAATGTGTTTTTAGGTCCTGTTTTCAAATTCACTCCTCTCAAGTAAATATCTTTCCTCCAAGTTGAGATTTTAAAAATATTGCCCAATTATTTCCTAGTAAAACATTATCCCCCACCCTAGCCAGTTTGGCTTACCAGTTAGAGCGTGGGCCCTCAAACAAAAGGGTTGTGGGTTCAATTCTGGTCAAGGGCACATACCTGGGTTGTGGGTTCAGTCCCGTCAGGGTCTTGTGGGAGGCAACTAATCGATGTGTCTCTCTCACATCAATGTTTCTCTCTCTCTCTCTCTCTCTCTCTCTCTCCCCCTTCTTCCTTTCCACTCTCCCTAAAAATCAATGGAAAAATATCCTCTGGTGAGGATTAACAAAAAAACAAACAAACAAAACACATTATCCCCAAGTGTTTCTTAAATAATTGGTTAACTCTTTTATTGCTCTATCAAACATTTGTTAACGTAATTAATTTATTTTCTTGAGATGCCACACATACAAATTACAATACAGAGATCTGCTTTGCCACAGGAAGCACCAGGTGTCTAGCACAGTAATCTATTAAACCACATACACGTTTTCATTAACACTAATGGACATCATGTGCATAAAGCCCCACTCATTAATTGGAAAATTAAACCCCTTTGTGTATAAAAAAAAATCACACTTCCAGCCATAGAAAGGCAATTATTTTTATCTTTAAATTTGTATTTTGCTCTGGCCAGGTAGCTCAGTTGGTTACAGTGTCATCCTAATATGCCAAGGTTGAGGGTTTTGTCCCTGGTCAGGGCATATACAAGAATCAACCAAAGAATGTGTAAATAAGTGAAATAACAAATTGATCTCTCTCTCTCTCTCTCTCTCTCTCTCTCTCTCTCTCTCTCTCTCTCATGAAAAGGGGCCACATACTAAACCTGACAAGCTCTTTGGAACATCAGGGCAAGTTCCCTTTTTCTAGACCCCAAATCCTCTCATTGTTATTGTTATTGGGTTCCTTGTTGACTGTTAACTATCCAGTAAGCACCTATGTAAAAGAAGCCTGTGTCTATCATTTTACTTTTTATTCAATCCCAGAGGTCCCCCCACACCCAATTTTGCTTTCTCTTGCCTCCCTAATCTATCACCAATGGATTTCCTGTAATTCACTTACATCTTCTCTTTTGATTGTAATGTATAAAATATGATGCAAAACTGCCATTCTCTGGGGCATTGTCTCAATCCTTTGAGATTTTGCTTCCCAGCAATCATCATCAGTTTGGCTCAAATAAACTCACAAAAATTCTCTACAGGTTTGAATGTTTCTTAATCAATCAACAAATCAAAAATTTTAAATAAGTATTTTAGTGTTTGTTTAATAAATGCAATATGACTATTCTATAGTATCTTTTATTGTAGCATAGATATAAGCTATTCTGGGAACATATTCTATGTCCTAAAGTCTGTCTACTCCAAGCCCCACGGAGTAGTGCTAGAACTATTATTATCCTTCACTCGTCACTAACGATTCATGCCAAAAGACACACGGTAAAAGTGGGTACATGTTTTGCAGGCTAATAGTGGTGCAGGCACATCTTATTAATAGGGAAAAGTTGTGGATGAATTTCAGGCCAAAAGTCCTCTTGAATTCAAAATGCCACCCTTACATGTTTCTTTCTTCCTGAAATGGTGAGTAAACTACCATCCGTCTCTGTGTTCTGATTTTCTCAGCTGGAAAATGGGATAATAATAAGACCTAGCTCATCGGGCTGTTGGAAGAATTAAATAAAATACAAGACATGGAGTGCTTGCCACTGCAGGACAGAAGCTAGAAAAAAAAGCTGAAATGATCCACCAATTAACTGAAGCCATTTAAATCATGATAATGAGGCCCTACTATGTGTCAGTCACTCAAAGGGATGCTTATCTCATCCCCAGCAATCCTCACACCCCGGTTAACTAGTGATCATTATTCCCATTGTACACATAAACAATGCTACGGTTTACAGGAATCTGATTCAGAGAGGTTAAGCAGCTCTCAGATCACACAGATTTTGGCACAAGGATTCTATGTGATTAAGCTCTATGCTCTTTCTCTGATCAAGAAAAGCTGAAGAACCAATGAAGAAGAAGGAGAACTATTTGTCCTAGAAAAATATCCAAAGCCCCATAAATTGCCACAATGTCTTTTTTGTAGTTTCTCAGACAATTTTTGTAGAGAATAGTTTTATAAAACTGGAAATATTTTAAACAATATCACCAACTATCATTAGATTCAATGACAGAAATGAGAATATTAAGCATCTTGAGCATAAAATGAACGAGTATCAGAGGAACTTTGGAACCTTGCAAGCTATCTCTGTTCAACCTTCCATGCTTTACACAGAGTGGGGAGAGATATCCAGTCAAATTCTTCTATTTGTTTGTCAAAATTTCCTGGTAAACCTGGCAGGATGTCTAACCTAGTTTGGTTTGGAATACAAACTACAAAAGAACAAGGATGCTTTTATCTGCATTTCTACAGAGAATTTTTAAATGTTTACTTGTAGTATGATTAGTGTTTGAAAAGATTTATCTAGTATAAAAATAGTTTCAAAGTTGTAAAAAATGTTTAAATAAATAAGAGGCTCTGAGAACCATCCAGCATTTACAACATTGTTAAGCACTGATTGAAGTGTCATTTTAGTAATGCTTCTAAAATTTCCTGCACAAACTAGTGCCCTTATATGTCTACATAGACACGTTCTCCACTGCAAACTCTATGTATTCTTGGCTCTTAACAAAGATGAATACCTCGAACAAGGGATTAGTATTAGCATTTATTCAACAAATGGTAAAATTTCACTATGACCTTCTCCTTTAATAGATCCTTCCATAATCTCCAGTTGGACCCAAGAAAATAGTGGGGGGTGGGGTGGCATTTTAATGTAAGTCAGAGAGATTTCTACATACATGCAGGGCTACCCTTCCTGTATGTATAAATTAATAGAACATATTTTTTTTAAAACATAATAGTTTTAAAATATATATAACATATATAATTATATATACAAACACATAAGGACATTAATCACATTTTGTTTTTCTCAAGCTCAATGCAGCCATAGCCTTTGAGTTGTATGTTTTTATATTTGTTACTCCTCAGAATACCCAAGATTCTAAAATGCCGGCATTCTGAAACATAACCATTAGGATGGTTGTTACATATTTAATTTCATGCTCCACTCAGCATAAAGCAGTTGTGGGACACCAGACCAAAGCAAATTAAGTGGCTTCTTAGATAATTTCCTGCTTAATTGAAAGCAGGTAGCTTTTTAAAAGTAATACTTGGCTTTGTTTCAAATGATTGTAAGGTTATTTCTTTCTTTAAATGCGTGGCTGTAGGATAACTTCCTACTTAGTCCAAGCCCAGTGCACTGGGAGTCTCCCACTGAGTCTGAGGGCTGGTAGCAAATGAGTGAGAGCAAATCATGGAGGGGTGTGGATGCGGGACACCGGGCAAAGTGGGAAATACATATATGTTTTATTTACATGTATTTATCATACACCTGTGCATATTTGATGTGCATATATATACATGCATATATGTATATCTCTATATATTTATCATTATATTTATCAGTAATATGGACAATAGAGTACATTTCCTATCACTCTTAGCGTTGGCCTAATATTAGCAAGTGGTCTATTATGAGACTGGTCGCCCCAGTTCACATCTGACAGGTTTCCTCATTACAGTGTAAAGCTGACCTTCAGCTGTGATACACTCTCTCGCTTCTGGAGATACAGTTCTAGGAGCGAATGTGAACATACTAATAAATATGAAAGGAATTTGGTTTGGCATAAATGCCTATAAAATGGGGTGGACTTCCGCTTTGTCAGGAGTCAACATTCAGATTTTTTTCCAAGTAAATTAAACCTGCTAAAAAGCTTTTAAATTACAGAAAAGAGAGGATGTTTTCTTGTTGCCTAGTTTAATAGAAAAACAGACAGAGAAAGAGAGAGAGAATGAGACAAAGAGATATGGCGAACGGTATTCTTCAGAACCAAAAATTTTAAAATACTGCAAGGGAAAAAGAAAAATATATATTTAGTTTTTACATTCATCAATTGCCATGGTGATTCATGCAGCTGATACCAGTGGGCTTGAGCGCCCTAGAGCTATGTAATAAATGCTAAGAGATGCACTTTTGGTATTTACTGAAATTCTAACTTGCCTGCAGTCTTTTTAGGCCCCTGATTCTATTGTTTGTTCTACCTTGTATCACTGCTGTCAATCAGACTACACTTAAAACCACTAGCTCTGCAGTTGCAATGCAAAGATTAGCAAATACATTTTCTTTTTCGATAGTTGTAACCATCCTGTAGTACTGAATGCCTAGTTTCCCATTTTCGTGGCATTCCCAGCAGTTCTGTTCCAGTCATTTTGAAAAAGGTCAAGGGAAGGAAGACAGGAAGGAAGGGAGGGAGGGAGGGAGGGAGGGAGGGAGGGAGGGAGGGAGGAGGAAAGGCAGGGAGGGAGGGAGGGAGGGAGGAAGATAGGAAGGAAGGAAGGAAGGAAGGAAGGAAGGAAGGAAGGAAGGAAGGAAGGAAGGAAGGAAGGAAGGAAGGAAGGAAGGAAGGAAGGAAAGGAGGAAGGAAGGAAGGAAAGGAGGAAAGGACCAGTGGAAGGAGGGAAGGAGAGAGGGAGGATTATCAGCAGAAGAGCCATGAGTGAGTCTGGTAATCATTCGAGATGTTCACCAGCTATTCCAGTTTCCCACCTTCATGGCATAAAGTAGAACTATACTTCCTGACCTACTTGAAGTTGGGCATAGTAATGTGACAAGCTTTGATGACTGGAAGATGAGCTTAGTTGATATATATCACTGCTAAGCAGAAGCCTTTCAGAGCCAGTCTAGGATATACCTTGCTTCCTGCCTTCCTTGTGTCACAGCAACAGGCAACTGTCTAGATGGTAGAGGCTCCATCAGCCTTACTCAAACCCAAAGGAGAAGACATGGGCAGCATCTTCAGCCAACCCATGATGGACACATAGCAGAAGAAATAAACTTTTTTTCTTTTTTTAAAAAGAATATGTTTTTATTGACTTTTTTAGAGAGAGAGGAAGGGAGAGAGAGAAACATTGATGTGAGAGAGAAACATTAATCGGCTGCCTCCTGCATGCCCCCTACTGGGGATCGAGCCCATAACCCGGGCATGTGCCCTGACTGGGAATCGAACCTGGACCTCTCAGTCCATGGGACAACACTCAATTCATTGAGCCACACTGGCTGAGCTAAACCTTTTTTTCTTTAAGCAACTAAGATTTTACTTCAACATAAATTAACCCATCCTAACTAATCTAGTGAGTGATGGGAGAGAAAGAAGAACTCAAGTACTAGCAGCAATTATCATAAAATTGAAAGGAAGAAACAAAACAAAGAAGAATAGAAATTGTATAAGAGGATATGAAGTGCTAAAAAAAAAATCTGAAACTGAGGAGACATCTGTATTACTGTTAACAATAAAGTAAAATTAAAACACACACACAAAACAGACAAAAAAGAATATGAAACTGAAAATGCAAATACTGGCAATGACTGATCTAGATACTAAGGATGATACTAGCAGAATTCCATCAGGTTCCCCATAAGGTATAAGGATAGTCCTAGAAGATATTAGCTTTGAAACTGGGGAGGATATGCACCTCCTCACTGACATACTTCGGCATTCTTCCAACCTTAGTACTCAGTATTATTTTTGAAGGATTCCTGAAAGAAAAATCAACAGGAGTTAGCTGTTGCTTGGATGTGTAATAAAGAAGAAAAGATTAAAAGATGATGCCAGAATTCCTGGATTGAGTGTCTGAATTAATGGTGGTGCTATTTAATGAGATGGAGAACACAGATGAGAGGGGAATTTTGACATGTTGAGACTGAAAAGCCTGTGACAAATCTAAACAGAGACATCCAGTGATAATTAGAGAACTAATACATTAGTCTGGAGCTTAAGGGATAGATTTAAGCTGAAGACATAGGTTTGGAATCTTTTCACTTTTTCATAGTACTTTTAATTGAATAAGATTATACAGGGTCAGTACATATGGGGAGAAGAGGCCAGAACCTCAGGTGACACCAACATTTAAGGAATAGGTAAAGGAACTCTCAAGAGAATGAGAAAATAGAGAGCAGTAGGAAGAATTTTACTTAATGAAATTTCTATACCCTTAACCTCTAAATTTTCCCACAGCCCTTCAATTCCTACTTATTGTTTTACTTCCTTCCCTGTTCAATCACATCAAAATTGTTCTCATCTCTCCTTTGCACTGTCAATAGTCTTTCTTATCGGCTTACACAACTACTCTATCATATCTTCTGCCTTGGATCAATTTAAGAAATCTTATTTCGCCCTGGCCGGTCTGGCTCAGCAGTTAGAGCGTCGGCCTGTGGACCAAAGAGTCCCAGGTTCGGTTCTCACTAGGAACACATACCTCAGTTGCAGTTTGTCCCCGGCCCCGGTTGGGGTCGTGTGGGTGACAACCACTCAATGTGTCTCTCTCACATTGATGTTTCTCTCTCTCTCTTCCTCTCTCTCTCCCTCCCGCTCTATCTGAAGATAAATGCAAAAAAAAAAAAAAAAAAAAAAGAATGTCCTCTGGTGAGGATAAAAAAGAAATCTACATTTCTATCCTTACAAGGATATCTCTCCTAGAACTATTTTCCTGGCCATTATGTGCCCTAAGGTTAAGAGGCTTCCAGTGTAAGCCCTTTGTCTCAAACACCCAGCCCAAGTATTAATTTCCATATTCACTATATAAGTGCTATACGTGAGCATGACCATGGGAAGAAAGAACAAATACTTAAGCATATGTGTTAGTTTGCTCTGCGGTGCATCTTTTACACATAGTATACTTACTCTTGAAAATACCATGAATTAATTTTTATTGACCTTTAAAAAGTTAAGAACCTTGACCAAAATATTATAATACAGATAGTCTGCTTCCAAAAATCTTGTGCATAGTACCAGGCTCAGCTGCCTTCCAAAGAATAAGAAAGTGTTGTTCCCCTCTTCAAAGTATTTTCACTGTTGGGCAAGAGAAATATACTTAAGATAAAATCATTGGAATAGTAGTTTCAAACCTAACAGAAAAAGAAACTGGGACCCCTTCAGATCTGCAGTGTTAAATAGGTAGGATAGCTAGGTGGTTCTCAACTCTGTCTGTACTTTTTAAAGAATCAACCATGGTGCTTTCAGAAAACACTGGGTCTTCTATTTCCAGAAAGATGGACTACAAATACTTTTCCCTATTCCTTCCGCTAAGTACAACAAAAACCTCTGGACATTATGGAAAACAAACAAACACAAGAACACTGAAATCAGGGCAAAGCGAAGTAGGAAAACCAGCTACAGAACCTGATACCTGAAACACAGCAATGAGTTCTCTGGGTTTTCTTTTTGCCACAAATATCCCAGGTGAGTGCTGGAGAAGATGGCAATCCAGAAATGCCAGCAAACAAGAAAAGTGGCAGCCTAACCAGACAGAAAATTCTTAGACAGTAGAGGCTTTACTCCGGACAAACAGTACAGAGAAAAATGTGGCTCCATCTCCACCCCCACAGACAAAATATGAGTGGGAGCCTAGACTTCCACCTTTGCCAAATACTCCAACACTCCTACCTGAGTGGTGTCAGAGGAGGAAAGTAGGGAGCTGGGACTTCATCCCCTGAAGGCAATAAGGAGCTCCCCACCATGTGAGCTCCCCACCAGGTGTCCATAGAGACCACGTGAGAAGCCCAGACTTCCGCTCCTCTCAGAATTAGTAAAGTGTGTATTCCTTCCCCACTAGAGTGGTGTCAGAGAAGGCTCATTGAAGAGTCAGGACTCTCACTACCACCCAGCAGTAACGAGGTCACCCCCAACTCCACAATGTCAGTAGAGGCCATGTGGGGAACAGTAATAAAGCACTCATGCTCCTTCCAGCCAGGGTGATATCAGCAGAGGCCTAGGGGGAACTAATACTCTCACCTCTTCCCAGTAATAATGGAGAAAGCCTTCCCACCAGGTGTCAACAGAGGCAGGGATTTCTACACCCAGCAGGCAGCAATAAGGCAGCCTCTTCTTCCCACTCCCCCAAGCCTACTTCCCCGGCCTGTGTCAGGGAGGCCTGCTAACACAGAGGATCTAAGTAAGGTCCAGAGTCTCAGCATAATTCTCAAAATGTCCAAGTTTCAACTGTAAATCACTCTTCATTACAAGAATCAGAAAAATCTCAACCTGAATGAGAAAAATAATCAATAGATACCAACACTGAGATAAAGCTGTTAAAATGATCAGTCATGGATTTTAAAGCAGCTATCATAAAAACCTTTCAATGAGCAATTATGAGCATATTTGAATCAAATTTAAAATATAGAAAGTCTTACCACAGAAAACAAAGATATAAAAAAGAACCAAAAGGAAATTGTAGAACTGGAAAATATAGTAATCAAAATTTTAAAACTAAATGGATGACCTCAACAGCAGAATGAATGGGACAAAAGAATCAATAAACTTGAAGATAATAATAGAAATTACCCAGTCTGGAACATGGAGAGAAATAGATTTTTTTTTCAATGAGCTGAAACTTAGGGACCAGTAGAATGATAACAAAACATCTAACATTTATGTCCTTGTAGACTAGGAAGGAGAGAAGAAAGAGGGAAGGGCTGAAAAAGTATTTTTAGAAGAATGGCTGAAAATGTCTCAAAGTTGTCAAAAGGCACCAACCAACAGATTAATAAAGCTAAATAACCAACAAGTGGGATAAGCCAAAAAAAGAGAGAAAGAAATCCACACTATGGCACATTACAGATGCCCCTCAACTTACGATGGGATTACATCCTAGTAAACTGATTGTAAGTTGAAAACATCATAAGTCAAAAATACATTTAATGTACCTAACCTACCGAACATCACAGCTTAGCCCAGCCGACCTTAGACATGCTCAGAACACACATTAAACTGCAGGGGTAATTATCTTCAATCTCATCTCAAAAGCAATTGCCTTCCTCTGCTCATCAGAAGCAGGACACATAAATGGGCAATTTATAGACATAATGGGATGAGAAAACACAATATCCAAAATGCTGGCAACACAGTATCCTACAGAATATCAGTTGTTTACCCTCATGATTATATGGCTGACTGGGAGCTATGGCTCACTGCGTGATGAGAGAATATTGCACCACATAGTGCTAGCCCAGTAAAATATCAAAATCAAAATTCAAAGTACAGATCTATTGAACGTGTATTGCTTTTGCACCATCATAAAGTTGAAAGATCAAAAATCAAACCAGCCCTCGCCGGTTTGGCTTAGTGGTTAGAGCGTCGGCCTGTGAACCAGAGAGACCCGGGTTCAGTTCTGCTAAGGGTGTGTACCTCGGTTGCAGTTTGTTCCCGGCCCCGGCTGCGGTCATGTGGGAGGCAACCACTCGATGTGTCTCTCTCACATCGATGTTTCTCTCTCTCTTCCCCCCTCTCTCCCTCCCACTCTATCTGAAGATAAATGCAAAAATGTCCTCAAGTGAGGATTTAAAAAAAATAAATAAATAAAAAATTTTTTAAAGTCAAACCATCATTAAGTTGGAGACTATCTGGATAGGCCAACTTCTGAAGGCTAAAAAAAAAAAAAAAAAATATTTAAAATGGCAAGAAAGAAGCAACATTTTATTTATGGAGTGTGAGGGGAACAACTAGAATGGCAGATTTCTCATCAGAAAACATGGTGGCCAGAAGAAAGTGGCACATTTTCAAGTCATGAAAGAAAAGAACTGTCAACTTAGAATTCTATATCCAGCAAAAATATCCTTCAAGAATAAAGGGGAAATCAAGGCTTTCTCAGATGAAGGGAAACTAAGATAATTTATCACTAGCAGCCCTACTCTAAAAGAATGGCTAAAGCATTTTCTAAACAGAAAGGAAATGATAAAAGAAGAAATCCTGGTAGATCAGGAAGGAAGAACAACAGAAATAATAAAAATATGGGTAAGTGCAATAGGTTTTTCTTCTCTTGAGTTTTCTAAATAATTGTTTGACTATTGAGGCAAAAATTATAACACTACCTGATGAAGTTCAAAATGCATATATAGGAAATACTTAGGACATCATATTTTAAATGAAGAAAAGTAAAGAGAAATAAAAAGAGGGATAATTTCAACATTTTACTTAAACTAGTAAACTGTTAACACCAGTAGACTGTGATAAGTTATTTACGTATAATGCAATACTTAGAGCAACCACTATACAAAAAGATGCACCCCAAAACATGAAATGGAATGTTTAAAAATGTTCAAGTAGCCCACAGAAAAGCAAGAGAAAAAAAAAACAAACAGAAAAATGAAAAACATAGAGAATGAACATAAATTAAAAATAAAATAGCAAACTTGATCCATAATATATCAATAATTACATTTAATGCCAATGGTCTAAATACATCAATTACAAAAACAAGGTTAGCAGAACAAATAAAAATAAAAGAGATAACCCAACTATATGCTGTCTACATGAAGCTCACTTCAAATATACTGATATAGATAGGTGGAAAGTAAAAGGATGGAAAAGCTATACCATGCAAGCATTAATCAAAAGAGAGTAGAATCAGCTATGTGAACATTAGAAAAATTATACTTCAGAACAAAGAAAATTACTAGGAACAGAGAGGGACATTACATAATAATGAAAGTGTTATTTACCAAGAAAACACAGTAATTTTAAATGAGTATGAACCAAACAACAGAGCTGCAAAGGTTGTGAAGCAAACACTGTTATAACTGAAAGGAAAAGCAGACAAATCCACAATTGTAGGGAGGACTTCAACACTCTCTCTCAACAATTGATTGAACAACTACAGAGAAATTCAACAAAGATATTAAAGAAGTCAACAGCACCATTATCCAGCAGAAGCTAATCGACACTTACGGAACACTCTACCCAACAAAAGCAGCACTCTTTTCAAGCAATCGCAGAACATAGACCAGGATAGATCACAGCACCATAAAACAAACCTCAGAGAATTTTAAAGCATCAAATTGGACAGAGTGCATTCTCTGACCACAATAACATTCAAACTAGAAGTCATGGGCAGAAAGATAACAGGAAAATAAACACTTAGAAACTAAACAACACACTTCTAAATAACCCATGGGTCAAAGAGGAAATCTCAATGAAAATTTAAAAATACATTGAACTGAATGAAAATTCAACATACCAAATTTTTGCAATGCAGCAAAAACAGTGCTGAAAGAGAAAATTATAACACTAAAAGCTTACATTAGAAAGCAGGAAAGTGTCAAATAAAAATCTAAGATTTTATCTAAAGAATCTAAAAGAAGGATGAAATAAACCCAAAGGAGGCTGAGGGAGGAAATAGTAAATATAAGAGTAGAAATCAATGAGATTGAAAATAGAAAAGTGAAGAAGATTCATAAAACATAAAGATGGTTCTTTGAAAAACAGCAATCAATTTGACGAATCTCTAGTAAGACTGAAAGAAAAAAGAGAGAAGACACAAATTAATAATATTAGAAATGAAATTCTGATATCTGATATCACTACCTATCCTGCAGACATCAAAAGAGAATATTAAACACACAAATTTGAAAACTTAGATAAAATAAACCATTTCCTTCAAAATAAATAATTTGAATAGCCCTATAACTATTAAGGAAATTAGATGTATAAGTTTAAAACTCCAGAAAAATAAATCTCTAAACTGAGATTGTTTTACTGTAGAATTCTACCAAACATTTAAAGAAAAGTTAACAACAAAATTAACACAGTCTCTTTCCTAAAATAGAAGAGGCAGGAACAGAAATAATATCAGAAAGTTAATATTATCCTAATATCAAAACCAGACAGAGAGTACAAAAAAGAAAACTACAGTCTAATATCTCTTATAAATATAAATCTGCAATCCTTAACAAAATATTAGCACATAGATTTTAGCACTATGTCAGCATAGCATAATTAATATACCATGATCTACTGTTGTTTACTCCTGGATACAAAGCTAGTTCAACATTCAAAAATCAATCAATATAATCTACCATATTAACAGGCTAAGGAATAAAAATCATATTCTATCAATTGAGGCAAAAAAAGCACTTGACAAAATCCAATATCCATTCATGATAAAAACTCTCAGGAAACTAGGAATAAGGGGAACTTCCTTAAATGGATAAAGAAAACTAAACCTATAAATAACATCAGGAACAAAACAAGGAGGTCTCATCTCATCATTGCTAATCAACATAGTACTGGAAATTTTAGCCAGTACAACAAGGCAAGAAAAGTAAATAAAGGAAAAACTAGAACTCCCTATTTGCAGATGACGTGATTCTCTAAATAAATTTTAAAATCCCAAGGAATTCAAACAAATAAACAAAAACCTCCTATGGCAAATAAGTGAGTACATCAAGGTCACAGAATACAAGCTAAACATATAAAAAATCATCCTAATTTCCATATATTAGCAGAGAGCACACGTAAAAATTAAAAATATAATATCATATGCAATTGCTCAACAAAGTGAAACACTGAGGTATAAATCTAACCAAACATGCTCAGAACTTGTATGCTAAAACTACAGAATGCCAATGGAGGAAATCAAATCAGATCTAAATAATTGGAGACATACTATGTTCATACATTGGGAGACTCTACATAGTAAAAATGTCAATCTTCCCAAATTGATACTCAGTTTTAACCCAATTCCTATCAAAATCCCAGCAAGGTTATTGTGAATAAATATAAGATTATTCCAAAATTGGTATGGAATGGAACTAGAATAGCTTTAAAAATGTACAAAAGGGCACTGGCCAGTGTGGCTCAGTGGTTAGAGTGTTGACCCAAGCACTAAACTGTTTCAGGTTCAATTCCAGGTCAAGGGCCCCAGTTGGGGTACATGCGGGAAGTGACTGGCCGATGTGTCTTTCTCATGTCAATGTTTCTCTCTCTCTCTCCTCCCTTCTCCCTCCCTCCCTTATACTTTCTCTAAAAATCAATGGAGGGAATATCCTCGGGTCAGTATTTAAAAAAAAACAAAACATGGAGGTATCAGTCTGCCCAATTTCAAGACTTATTTCACAGACACAGTTATCAAGACAATGTGGTATTTATGCAGAGGTGGATATACAGATGAATAGAAAATAGAGAAGCCAAAAATAGACCCCCACAAATACTACCAACTGATATTTGCAAAGGTACAAAAGCAATTCATTGGAGAAAGAACAGTCTTTATCAACAGATTGGGATATTCATAGACAAAAAAACCCCTATAATCTAAACTTCACACTTAATATAAAAATTCACTTAAAATAGATCATAGTCTTAAATGCAAAACTATAAAACATAGGAGAAATCTTCAGGACCTAGGACTTGGTAGAGAGTTCTTAGACATGACACCAAAAACATGATCCATAAAAGGGAAAAAAATCAAGCAAGTGTGTTATTGTTGCAATTAACTAGTTTATTAATATTAGTAATAGGAAGAAAGCAAAGAGGGAGATGGGTACATGTATAGTGAAGTCAGAGTGACACAGGGAAGGTGCTTGGTTTGGGGGCGGGGGGGCACAGAGCCACTGCAAGCACATGAAATCCTAAAGGGTTAATTGGTTAAGCTCCTGGTTATAATGCCCAGACAAAGAGTTCTCTCTCTCTTTTGCTGCTGTTTCTCACTTGCTCTGTGACCCGCACTCACCCGTGTGCTAGCCTGCCACGTGGCCTTAGCATCACATGGCCCATGGCCATTCGGACCCCACACGCAATGGACTGCAACTTGGAACATAAGCTAAGTTAGTCAGATGTTGGAGTGAAGACTCTGGGCAGTGGCTTTAATCCTAGGCCTGCTGAAGGCAAGATTGGACTTTTTCCATGGTAAAACAGAGGGAAATGGGACCTTGAAAGGGAACTCCCTTAATTTTACATCATCAGCAAAGCTTTCCAGGATACCTCATCCTCTCATGGGGGCCTCAGGAAATTATTTTCCCCACAGCACCCCAAGAATTCCACTTCCACTGGTAACAGGTGAAAATGAACTTCATCAAAATTAAAAACTTTTCTCTTGCCCTGGCCAGTTTGGCTCAGCGATTAGAGCATTGGCCCGAGGACCAAAGAGTCTCGGGTTCGATTCCGGTCAAGGGCACGTACCTCGGTTTCAACTCCATCCCCAGCCCTGGTTGGGGTCATGCCAGAGGCAACCAATCGATGTGTCTACTTCACATCGATGTTTCTTTCTCTCTCTCTCTCTCTCCCTCTCTCCCTCCCACTCTATCTGAAAATCAATGGAAAAATATCCTCGCATGAGGATTAAAAAAAAAACAAAAAACTTTTCTCTCCATAATATCCTGTTAAAAGGATTAAAAGACTGGGATGAATTATGTGCAAACCACATGTCTGATAAAGGCCTCATACCTGAAACTCATGAAGATCTCTTACTCTTCTAGTCAAGATGGCAGTATATGTAAATGCAGTATCGCCTCCTCCCACAACAACATCAAAATTACAATTCAACTACAGAACAACCATCATTCAGAACCACCTGAAATCAAGCTGAATGGAAGTTCTACAACTACAAAATTAAAGAAGCCACATCAAGACTGATTGGAGGGACGGAGACATGGAAGGGCTGGTCCCACACCCACATATGGTGGATAAAAATTGGGAGGGATATCTAGGCTATGGAGGCCCCAAGAGGAGTGAGGGGTCCCAATCCCACACCAGGCTGCACAGCTCAGGGTTCCAGTGCCAGGAAGAGAAGGTCCCATAACTTCTGGCTGTAAAAACCAACAGGGATTAAGGCTGAGAGAGGCTGAGGCTTCTGGAGTCCCAGGTAGCTCCTCTTAAAGGGCCCATTCATAGACACTCAGACTCACTCCCACTGAGCTTTAGTGCTGGGGCAGCAGCTTAAAAGGAACCAGGGATATATGGGGAGGAATTGAATTGTTTGGCATCAAGGTGAGAGCTGGAGGGGCAGCTTTCTCCCAGACAGACGTGCTGGCAAAGCCATTGTTCCTTTGATGAGCCCCACACCCCCTGAGAGCCAGAAGACAGGCGCCATATTTGAGACTCATTCAACATTTCTCATATCATTTGCCTAACCCTGGTGATTCCCTGAGACACTGCCCCACCCAACTTCCAGGCCCACCCAAGCTATTTCCACTGGCTTTACCATACAAATGGTCTGTCTTGATTCATACTTCAGATTTTTCTAAAATCTCTCAAACAAGCAACAGCTGGCCTCAGCGAGCCCCAAGACCCATACCTATTGCTAAATGGCCCTGGCCCGGCATTAGCAGCAGTTGGCCTTGGTTCACAGCTTGGCCTCACCTGGGTACCTCCAAGCATAGCACAAGCAGCAGCCATCTGCAGATTGCTTTATAGCTTATGCCTGGTGGCCCCAGGCAGAACACTAGCAGTGACTGACCTTGGTCTGCATCTCCCAGGAGGCCCCAGAGCCAGCACACCCAGTGGACAGCTTCAGAACATGTCAAAACACCACCACCCAACCACCTCCACAAGGGATACACTCAAGGGGTGGACTCAGTGGGTATGAGAGCCCTGCTGAAGTAAGTCCTGTTCTGTGTGGTGGGCCCCTGCACAGCTGATCCTCCAAGGTGTTTGGAGGTCAGTGATCAGTGGTCTCAGCCAGTTCTTGCAGCTGATTAGCCTGGGTAAATTCCTCCCATTGATGTGCCAACAGCAATCAAGACTCAGTTACAACAGAAGTACAGTGCACATGGGAGGTGTACCTCGAGTGCCCAGCTGAGGTGATCAGGGAGGCTGTGCCACTGGACCCTACAGGACACCTACAACAATAGGCCACCCTACCAAGCCTAGGAGACGTAGCACCCCTACCTAATACATAGAAATAAACACAAGGAGGCAGCCAAAATGAGGAGACAAAGGAACATGTCCCAAATGAAAGAACAGAAGAAAACTCTAGAAAAAGAACTAAGAAAAATAGAGATAAGCATTCTACTAGATGCAGAGTTCAAAATATTGGTCATAAGGATGCTCAAGGAACTTAGTGAGGACCTCAAGAACATAAAAACGATTCAGTCAGAAATGAAGGATACACTAACTGAAATAAAGAATAATTTACAGGAAATCAACAGTATAGTAGGTGAAGCCAAGAATCAAATCATCAATTTGGAATATAAGGGAGCAAAAAACACCCAATCAGAACAGCAAAAAGAAAAAAAGGATCCAAAAAAAAAAAAAAGGGAGAGAGAGAGAGAATAGTGTAAGGCGCCTCTAGGACAACTTCAAATGTACCAACATACATATCATAGGGGTGCCAGAAGGAGAAAGAGAGAGCAAGAAATTGAAAATCAATTTGAAAAAAGTAATGATATAAAACTTCTGGTGAAGGAAACAGACATACAAGTCCCAGAAGTACAGAGAGTCCCAAACAAGATGAACCCAAAGAGGCCCACACCAGACACATCATAATTAAAATGCACAAGGTTAAAGACAAAGAGAGAATCTTAAAAGCAGCGAGAGAAAAGCAATTAGTTACCTACAAGGGAGCTCCCATAAGATTGTCAGCTGATTTCTCAAAGTAACTTTGCAGGCTAGAAGGGAGAGCCAAGAAATATTCAAAGTGATGAAAAGCAAGGACTTACAACCAAGATTATTTTGCAAAGCTATCATTTAGAATCAATGGATATATAAAGAGCTTCCTAGGCAAGAAAAAGGTAAAGGAGTTCATCACCACCAAACCAGTATTATATGAAATGTTAAAGGGTCTTCTTTACTTTAAGAAGAAGAAAATAAAAAATATGAATAATAAAATGGCAATAAATACGTATCTATCAAGTTGAATCTACAAACAAAATGTACAAGCAGAACAGAAACAGACTCATAGATACAGAGAACTTTTGTTAGTTGCCAAATGAGAGGGGGGTTGGAGGAAATGGGCAAAAAAGGTGAAGGGATTAAGAAGTACAAAATGGTTGTTACAGAATAGTCACGGGGATATAAAGTACAGCATAGGAAATATAGTCAACAATATTCTAATAACTAGGTGTGGTGCTGGATGGGTGGGGGATTTATTGGGGTGATTAGTTATTAAGTTATATAATGTCTGGTCAATGGGGTGTACACTTGAAACTAATATAATGATGTATGTCAACTGTAAGTGAAAATAAAAAATGATTTAAAATAAATAAATAAAATGTATGAAGAACTCTCAAAACTCAACAGTAACAAAAACAATCCAATAAGAAAATGGACAAAGGACATGAAAACAATATTTCACTGAAGAGGATATGTGGATGGCAAATAGGATATGAAAAAAATGTCAACATCACTAGTTGTTAGGAAAATGCAAATTAACAATATCATAGTGAGATACCCCTGCACACCTATGAGAACAGTTAAAATAAAAAAGGTTGGCACAGATGGTAGAAACTGGCTCTCTCATGCATTGCTGTTGGGAAAGTAAAATAGTACAGCATTTCTGGAAAATAGTTTGATAGTTTCTTTTTTTTTTTTTTATCCTTACCTGAGAACATTTTTCCATTTTTTGTTCAGATAGAGTGGGAGGGAGAGAGAGGAAGAGAGAGAGAGAGAAACATCGATGTGAGAGAGACACATGGACTAGCTGCCACCCGCACGACCCAACCAGGGCTGGGGACAAACTGCAACTGAGGTACGTGCCCCTAGCAGGAACCAAACCTGGGTCTCTCTGGACCACAGGCCGACACTCTAACCACTGAGCCAAACCGGCCAGGGCACAGTTTGACAATTTCTTAACATATACCTATCATATGAGCTAATAATCACACTCCTGAGCATTTATCCCAGAGAAATAAAAACGTATGTCTACATGAAAACCTGCACAGGAATGCCCATAGCAGCTGTATTTGTAATAGCCATCAAAAGGGAAACAACCACCATGCCCTACAATGAGTGAATAATGAAAGTGTAGTACATTCATAGGATAAAATACATCTCAGTAATAAAAAGGAACAAACTATTGATACATGCAACAATTTCTATCAATTTCAAGGGCATTATGGTAAGTGAAAAAAGCCAATCTCAGGAGGTCACAAGCTTGTAAGAATCAAGTTACATAACATTCTCAAAATAACAAATAGAGAATAGATTAGTGGTTACCAAGGGTTAGGATGGTGTGTGTGTGTGTAGGGGGGGGGGGTTGAGGGGCTGATGATGACTATAAAAAGATTACATGAGGGAGATCTTTGTGGTGTTGGAATAGTTTTGTGCCTTCATTGTGGCAGTGGTTTCAAGAAATCTACAGGTGATGAGATGACAGAATTACAGGAACACTTTATACCAGTGTCAATGTCCTGATTTTATTGTTGTTCTGTAGTCATATAAAATGTAACCAATGGTGGATACAAAATGAAGGATATATGGGACCTCTACTATCTTGCAACTCCCTGTGAATCTATAATTCAAAATAAAAAGTTTAAAAAAAATAGATGCCCTGGCCACACCCCAGACTAAGTAAATAAAAATATTTAGGGAAGGAACTAGCTAACTGCATTTTAAAAAATTTCACAGGGTACTTCTAAAGTGTGGTTAGGGTTCCAAACCACTGGCAGCTAGTGCTATTACTGAGTGGCATACCTGTAAGTGTAGTGGAAGGTAGAAAAGAAGAGGAAAACTAAACATTCAAATCAAATCTATTTTAGTTCTCTTGAGGACACGCCCCCGCCCCCAATATTGAAACCTGGCATTTATGTGAATCCAAACAATGTGGATGGGATAATCAGTCATCATTATGTTATAGACCATTTTATACAAAAATGTCAACCCTGATAGACTGTTGTTTGGATTCTAATGCATTTGGTATCAATATTATAATTTAAAAATACTAAGGAGCAATTATAATCACATTGAAATATGTTTCATTTTAGAAAATTAATGTTCCACTGAGTCCTCATTTTTGATGGGTAACAAAATGAGTTTGAGGGTTTAAAAAAAATTTTTTTTAATAAACTGCTGACTACTACCAA
This sequence comes from Tadarida brasiliensis, assembly GCA_030848825.1. Lineage (NCBI taxonomy): Eukaryota > Metazoa > Chordata > Mammalia > Chiroptera > Molossidae > Tadarida > Tadarida brasiliensis. The sequence continues at coordinate 81,148,352 of CM061264.1, forward strand.
CAGTAACCCGGGGAAGCATGTGAACAGTAAACAGTCCTATCTTGACCATGTACTGTATTCTAATATATGTTACTTTTATTCATGATCATCAACTACTACCTAGTAAGGTCTCTTCGTATTGAACTGTTCAAGTGTGTTGAAGACATAGAAGCCAAGGATTATTATGAGCCAATAAATGGTAACTTGACTAACTACATGCCTTGTGTGGCTATTAATCATTCCTTAGCATCATCATCAAAAGATACTCAACGTGCATCTATTCAGATGGGCCAGAAGATTTAAAGTTTAGGAAAGAGTTTCTGTCTGCCTTCAAAGGGTTTTAAATCTGTTTGAGAACAGGACCAAATATATAAACAATAAATAACAAAGCAAAATAAGAATATGCTGAAATCTGGACTAACAGAAAGTAGAAAAGGGCCAAACTGCTTGTTTTTATTGGAGGTATTTTTGCAAGAGCTGGAAGGGAGTTTGCATCATCTGGGCTCATTGATCCTGCAGATGAGCAGCTTCAACAATGCAGATTTATGCTATCCATGGGAGGGTTTCGCTTAGTTCTCAGTTGTGGACTTACATCCAAAAATGCAGCTGTTTTGAGGCAAGAGATTTGGTAAAAAATGAGTTGAAGCACAAGGAACTACCTCCCACCCGACTCTGGTCAACAGCTATGTCTTCTTTTCCCCACACTTTCAGGGCTTCAAGATTTTTAAATGGGGGTGAGGTGAGGGTGGGAATGGGTTGCGTGCTGAATTATTTGCCCTACTCAGAAAAAAATTCCAATCTGTACCATCTCCTCCCTCCCCCCTTTTCCCTTCCCTTTCCATCCCCTCCCTTACCCTCCGCTCCCATTCCTTCTCCCACTCTCCCAATATGATCCTCACACACTCTCTATTATAATTTACAACACAACTTCCCAGACTTGTTTTCTGTTCTGGAAAGATTTATCCATTTGGAAGCATTAAGTTCCTAACTGTCGTGAAAAGCAAAGTAAGAACGACCGCATTTTAACAGGGTATGGTGCAAATTCTTTTAAAGAAAGTTTTGTGATTGTGGGAGGTAATCAACACCTACTCAGACATTCTTCTCTAAGACAGTTGAGGTTTACCATTTTCGCTATTAAGGCAATGAATTTTTCCTCCTTTGCTTTACGCCTTTTGGCAGGAGCCTCGACTCTGCAGGTGTTAGCGCTGCAAGGGCCGAACCCAACCGCCGGCAGGCCCGCCAAGCCCAGCGTGGGCCGTTGCCCAGCAAAACACAGAGCCCCGGGAGCCCGCGACCGAGGAAGGGCGCCTACAAGCGTGCTTCCCCAGAGACTGGGACCAGAGCCCTAGAAAACTGGAGAGAGTGCATTTCCCGGCAGGGGGACCCCGCAGGACCCTGGAAAAAAAAAAAACAAAGAGAGAGGAAGAAAAAAGAAAGAAAGAAAGCAATCCACCCCCGAGCTCTCAAACTCAGCGCGAGCAAGCGAGCGCGCGAGCAGGCTGGGCTGCTCCAGCTGGAAGTCATTGTGCCGGCCGGCGTCTGCGTTGTCAGGGCGACCGCCCGGCCGGCGCCAGCGGAGGGGGGAGGCGGGCTCGGTGAATGGGTGACGTCACGAGGCCGGCGCCAGGCAGTCTGGGCGGCCGAGCCAATGAATCAGCTGTCGGGGGAGGGAGCGCGGCGCGCGGGTGGAGGGCGCAGGAATGCGCCGCGAGCCGCGCGGCCCGGCAGGCGGGCTGGAGGCGCCTCCGCCCCGCCCCGCCCTGCCCCTCCCTGGGCGGCCGGCGCGTTCCTGGAGGAGCCGGGCCGGGCTCCCCACGCCTCCGGTCGCCGCTGCGGCTCCGCGCCGCCGTCCTCGCCTTCTGCCCGCCACGCCGCCGGCGCGCGTTCTGCACGGAGGCCTGCGAGCGGGGCCTGATCGCGCAGCGGGGACTGGCTTTCCCGGCTGCGACTGTGCCGCTTACTCATCTAAAACGGGGAAACAAAACTCGTTTCTGTAGATAAGGGGGACTTGGAAACTTGAATCAGTTCGCCGCGGCCTTACTGTGTGCTCTGCATTGTGCTGGTATCACACAAAAAAAATTTTAATTGAAAAAAAAAAGGAATCAGAGGGCTTGAAAGAGCTCAAAACTGTACAGGGAAGAAAGAGATGTACCGAACTCATGATTATTCCATTGTGCTGTACTATCCAGTGCTTTTAAGGGTCTAGAGTGAAGGTAAATGAATCCATAGGGCTTCAGTGTTTCTATGTTTCGTTTGTTTTTTCCTCCGTCCATTGGATTGTTGACCTCCAGAAAGCCAAGCACTAGGTCATGGTCATTTCAGTATCCCAGCTTTTATCCCCCTCTCAGACACATGGTTAAGGACTCTAAAATATGACGGATAATCTTTGCTCAAAGGCTTGACTAGATGAATTCCCTTGATTCCCTAAACATCTATTTTGGGTGCTTGTTTTTATTGGCGGTGTTCAAGATTGGGGATGCATTGTTACTGAAACTGGAACACTGGAGGGTGCTGCCTGAAGATTGTATATGTTATATCTGCCCTCCCAGCTGTAGTCATTTCCCTCTCTGGGGCTCCCTTTTCTTCATTTGTAAAAAGAGACTTGGAGAGATATTCTCTTAAGACCCTTAAAGTTCTATAAGCCCATCATTGTATTTATCAACCTCTAAAACTAAATTTTGAGTTTAGTATTCCTATAATTATATTTGGTAAACACAATGATTATTCATTCAACAAAAACAGTTCAGGGTAACTGCTATGTGAATAGTAAATACTAGACATTTTAGTTGATTTTTTTTTAAAAATTAGAAGATAGGATCCCTAACTAGAAAACAAAAGAAGATGATGATAAACTGTTACAGGCCATTGCCTCTCAAAGTTTGATGTGCACTTGGTTGAAATGCAGACGTGGATGAGGGCTGGGATTATGGATGTATAACAAGCATACAAGAGATGCTGGCCCCTGGACCAGACTTTGAGTGAGAGTCTACACTACAAAGTAATAAGGAAAGCTGAAAGTAAGAATATGATGAATGTGATGTGATGTCATTTCCTGAAAGCCTTTGAAGGAGATGAGCTTGAGCCAGGTGACTGAGGATGTACTGGGCTGAGGAGAAAGAAAACACTTTCAGGAGAGGAAACTGCACTGGAGGAGAAAAAAGCAAAAAATAAGTAGGGCAGTGGAGAGGATTTTGTTTGACTTAATTAAGAACTATGTGGGGGGCCTTGGCCAGTGTGGCTCAGTTGGTTGAGCATGGTCCCTGTGTATGGAGAGGCTGCCCATTGGATTCCCTGTCAGGGCACTTGCTTTGGTTTCCGCCCCAACCCCAGTAGGGGGCGTGCAGCAGGCAGCTGGTTGATCAGCTGGTTGATGTTTCTCTCTCTCTCTCTCTCTCTCTCTCTCTCTCTCTCTCTCTCCCCTCTCCCTTCTTCTCTCTATAATCAATTTAAAAAAAAAAAACAAAAAACAAAAAACACAAACCCCCGATCATTTAAAAAAAATATTTGAGATTGGATCTTTACTGGTGGGGTGGAAGGTATGACAATGAACCAGAGAACTTAAAATTACAGAGCTGAAAAGTGCCATCGAAGTTATCGGTCTCAACTAATTTGATGTAGTTGAGTAAACTGAACAGCAAAACGGTTTCATTAGGTGATGACAGAGCTCAGAGTGGAAGCCATGCTGAGAAATTTAGATTGCATACATTCTGTAGATAGCAGAGTTGTTGATATAAGGAAAAACATTTGTTATTGTTAGTCAAGGTGGAGATATGAAGAATGAAAGCAAGAGAGACAGACCTATAGGAAATAATTTAATAGTCCGAGCACAGAGTTTTGGATAAGGTCTGTGTTAGGGAGATTAGGAAATAAAGGGAAGGGTTTAACCTTAAAACATTTGTTTCTGAATGCATTATAATGGCTGAAGCCAGCTGATTAAGTCATCTTTTCCTGAAAAATAATAATAATTCCCTCCATCCTTTTCATATTCTAATGCAATGTTTTTCAACCCTGACTCCACATCAGCATCACCTCAGGAGCTTTAAAAAAAAAAAAAAAAAGAATGCCTGGGCTCCACCCTACATGAATTTAATCAGACTCTCTGGGAGTGCAGCCCTGGCATCAGTATTTTTAAAAGCTCCCCAGGTGATTATAATGTGCAGCCAGTGTTGAGAATCACTAATCTAATATATAGTCACCAGCTCATTCCATAGACTGCATTTCTGCCCCTGAACATTCCCCTTAGTGTTAACTATTACACTAGCACTAGATCATTTTTAATACTTGGTGTGCTTTGGGGGGGATTTTAATGGGTTATAGCACATATTCTAAGCTCATTGTCTTCCATCCCTCATTAACTGTCATGGCTGAGTTGTGAACATATCCTGATATCCCTCATTGGCAAGAAAAGGAAAAAAGATTTGGCTCATTATTGGATGGAAATGGTAAACCTGGTTTATGAACCCATGTGGTACCATAGATGTGAGGCAGTGTGTTGGCTTGTAGTCATGTTATTTGATTTTATCTTAGCTTTAATAATCTATGTGGATAGCCACGTTAGGATTAGAACGGATGAAAGAGGTAAGTGCTTAAAATAGCTAATTGGACCCTTGGAACTTTTATTTTCAGTCTTCTCTCAAAAATAATTTTACTTTTTGATGAAAAATAAAATCCTAAATGTGAGAATTCCTTGTGACATTTTCCTTGGTGACTAATAACTTTTAAACCTTTACTGATTCATTCATTTCTCTAAAATTAATTGAGTACCTATTATGGGTCAGGTATTTTTTCATGTGAGGATACCAAGAGAAGAAAAGCATTTTTTCTGTCCTCAAAGAGGAAAAATAAGCACAGTTAATTGTTTGGACATTTAAAAGGTATTTGGAGTACTGTTGCTTGGATGCAGCTCAGTGGTTGGTCACAGAATAAAGAATGCAAGGATCAGAATAAAATTTATTTTTTATTATTATTTTTAAAATAATTTTTTTCTTTATTGATTTTAGAGAGAGAGGAAGGGAAAGGGAGAGAGATAGAAACACTGATGAAAGAGAACATCAACTGGCCACCTCCTGCACACCCCCCAATGGGGATCGGGCCCACAACCTGGGCATGTGCCCTGACCGAGAATCAAACCTGTGACTTCTTGGTGCATGGGTCGACGCTCAACCACTGAGCCACACCAGCCAGGCCAGAATAAAATTTAAAAATCAATAAAATAAAAGTACTTCACTTATGTACTATCTTACAGCTACATTCTGTGAATACTTCTTAAAATTTAATTCATTCATTTAGTTAAAAAAAAAAAGATATTCAAGTGTTCAAAAGCTAAATGAAAGAGAATATTCTTTTTCTCATTCTTGTCCTATGTCTGCCTAATTTTCCACTCACACTCCATAGAAGTCACTATTATTAGTTTCTTGGGTACCCTTTCAGAGCATTTTGTTGTTGTTTTCAATCCTCACCAGAGGATATTTTTCCATTGATTTTCAGATAGAGTGGAAGGGAGAGAGAGAGAGAGAGAAACATCGTTGTGAGAGAGACACATTGATTGGTTGCCTCCCACACCACCCCAACTGGGGCCAGGGATCAAACCTGCAACCCAGGTATGTGCCCTTGACTGGGAATCAAACCCATGACCCTTCAGTCTGTGGGCCAATGTTCTAACCACTGACCCAAACAAGCCATGGGGCACGTTTAAACAAACACTATACAAGCAAATAGAAATACATTCTTATACTCCCCATTTTTACACTATTCTGTATCTTTTTAAATTTAAAAATATTAAATTTTGATATCTTTCCTATATAACCACATTCTTTTCACTTTGTTATTCCTCCACAATATCTTATTGATGGTGACCTAGGTTGCTTCCAATCCTTATTACAAAGCCGGAAAAATAACCCACATCTGTGTCACTTACACATGTGAGAGTTTATTTGTAGGATAAATCTCTACAAGTGAAATCACTGGGTCTTTAAAAAGTATATGTGAATATTCTTGACTTTTTTTTAAGATAAATTCCTAGGCATGGGATTGTAGGGTTGAAAGGTATAAATATTTTAAAGATTTTTATATTTACTGACAAATTACCATCTACAAAGTTTGTGCTGACTCATTTTCTCACTTGCATAGCATATAAATATCCATTTATCTGAAAACTTGTGAGTACTGAAAACTATCTTTTTTAAATATAATTCTTTGTTCATGTGATAGGTAATGAATGATGTATATATCATTATTGATGATATATATCATCAATATATATATTCATAAAATGTATATACATGTATAATTTTAATATGCAGGTCTATAACTATAATTAGATAATTTGAAGTTCATTCCCCATGTTTATTAGCCATTGCATGATCAGGAGCTTGTTAGTTCATTTTGATTGTCCAATTTTGAATAATTTTTATTTTTCTTACAGATTTTCAATAACTAGATTATATTTATTAATATAAAGAATAATGGCTTATATTTATCAAACCCCTACCTTATCCCAGGTGCTGTGCTACCATTTTTAGTTGGCCCTGTATATTGTAAATATTTTATCTGAGTTTGGTATGTGTCTTTAACCCTTATTGAAACAGCATTTCCTCTTTAAACCCTACATAGGCTTTAAAAATTATGAGAGCCCTGGCTGGTTTGGCTCAGCGGTTAGAGCGTCGGCCTGCGGACCAGAGAGTCTGGGGTTCGGTTCCCGCTAGGGGCATGTACAAAAAAAAAAAAAAAATTATGGGATACAATAAATAAAGATTTGTTGTTTGTTTGTTTGTTTGCTTTAACACATTCAAAAAGTCTATGCCACTCTAAAATCAGACTGGCATTCATCTTTATTTTTTTCTAGCTCCTGTAGGATATGAAGTTTTAAAACCCAAATCAATCATATATACATTCATAAATGAGCATTCACAAATGGCTAGCTACCTACAATGCAACTATCTTTTCTGTTTTAAGAAACCATTTGTAAGCTTTTATAAAAAAATTATTAAAAAAAATATAGATAACTAAATAAAAGGGGCAGGGGCTAAGATTATCCATAATCCCACCAATTTGACACATCCCTATTAACATTTAGAGCAAATCCAGATCGCTTTCTATTCATAAATATATAATCTATTTTTGTACAAAAATGGCACTCTATTATGCATATTTGTAACCTCCACCCACTCCTTAGCCACATGGAGTGAATTTCTATGTCAATCCCTCTATATTCTCATCATTCCTCATCCATTGGGTGGAGGAGAACTCTCTAATGAGATACTTTCACTTCCCAGAGAAGAAACTTGTGCAGAAGCATCTCAGGAAGAATCTCACCTGCCTGTTTGATGTTCATCAGGTCAGAATTTCCTAAAGCAACTTAATCCCATTGTTTCTCAAAGACTTTCAATTTCTTTGATGGCCTAACTGCCAGAAAAAAAAAAAAAAAAGAAGAAGAAGGAGAAGAAGCAGGCTACATTGTGGTCAATCATTAACCTGCCCCAACAAGAGAGACAACTCAGAAAGAAAACAAAAATCACTTTCTTAGCAATGCATGTTTCAAAATATTCCTCTAGACCAGTTTTCCTCAGTTTGCTTTCTCTCCTTTACCCACACCTCATTCTCTTCCCTCTACCCATTCGACATGCAGGTCTCCTTTAGATAATTTTAAACACATGCCCTTATTTATTTCTTAACAAATATAATGATATGATTTGCTCTGTCAGGTATCTGACCTTAAGTTTGTTCTAGCTGCAACACTAGTATAGACCATTCCATCAATTATGAATGCGTTCATGTGTGTACAAGCAATAGTAGGCCAGTGGTAATGTTACCTTATTCTGGAGACTTACCCTTATAAATAAATAATGACATGCTTCTGTAAAATGCCTTTAGCAAAGGCAGGAGAAAACATTTCTTCTCAAAAGACTGAACATTTTAAAAATTAAAAACTGATAGCAAATATTTATCAATAGGATATAAACCATTTATATGGAAAAGAGACAGAAAGAAAGAAATGAACTGGAAACTCTATCATGCTAAATTGTGTAGCCAAAGTCTTTAGATGGCAAGTGTAAAATCTAAATTAACAGATAAGAGAGCGTAAAACTTATCCCTCTACCTCCAAATATCTTTCTATGTTGCGCATTAAAAATAATTAAATTACTACACTAAAATCTTAGATAAAGATATAATTTATGATACAATGCTATATTTCTATCTATTAAGCAATAATATTGAAAAGTTGTAGTAATTTCAATGAGAGTGATAATATGCATTATGTATGATCGATTTTTCTTGTTAAACATTAACTCTTTAACTAATTCACATTAGACTTATGCATTAAGCTAGACATTCAAGTCTAGGTACTAATTCAAATACTGTACTGTATATTCTAGTCCTATTTCTAGCAAAGCAGAAAATGCTTTGTGATTGCCACTAGAGGGCAAATAGCCTCCTGGACTTCTCTTTGACCAAGGAGCATCTCAGCCAGGCAGCCAATTTTAAGGTCTCATATAACCTTACATTTACAAGTCTTAAATCTTACATTGCCAACTCCCAGTCAACCCACAGGCTCAGCAAGCTATGAACATTTAAACTCAAGATTTAAATGTATTCTTTTGCCATTTTACCAAATGGTCCATTTGGGATGATAGACATTTTACCTGAGTGCACTAACTCCTGACCTTCTTTCTTATCTTAGACTTTCTGGTCTAGATCTCAGACCTTGCTCTGCCAGCAAGGTGATCTCACCTCATAGCATTCAACAGCATTCTTAGACCCGAGAGTGACATAAATCCAATCTGATTGATTTCTGCTTACCTTTTCCATCTCAACTCCTCCCACTCCTTCATATTCCCTCTACTCTGCACCAGTTCAGAATGACTTGCAGTTCCTTAAACATCATGCTATTTTATGCCCCCATGTCTTTGCCCATTCATTACTTCTATCTGGGATGCTGGCACAACCCACCACACATTATTGAAGACACAGTTCAGATATTACCTATGGGAAGCTTTCTAGTATCTGCTGCTCTCTGTTCCTAAGCAATAGATTTAGTTTCTCCCTTCTCTAGGCTCCTCCAGCATTTGGTACACACTCCTGTTAACACTGCTAACTCTACTATTGTGATTATATGTAGCGGAATATGAACATTCAATCTATTTCAAAATGTAAACTCAAATGTTTTGTCTTTTTTTTTTTTTTTTTTCTGCGTTAGAAATTGTTAGCTCTGGAAGAAGGATGGAATGCAAACAATTCCTCTCCCTCCACTCCAGGAAGCTGAGTCCAGGCCGTTGTAGTCTGTGAAGACTGCACTCTCTCTGCCCTTGAGTAAGGAGGTACAAAATTTCTGCAGATAACAAATTTGGACTTCATGGCTAGTTAAAAGAAGCAATTGGAACTTTAGGAATAAAGAAATATTTGGAATCTGGAGAGACTGAGATAGACCAGAAAAGGGTTGGAGAGGCCAAGCATCACTGCCCAGAGACAGGAAAGGGGTCTGAAATACAGCTGCTGCCCCATGAGTTGGCTGAGAGAAGAGCCCTAGGAGGGCACTGTTGAAGTGCTCAGGAACTATACGGAAGAAACCGCCCAGCCCTCACCACAGGACTGTCTAGTTGGTGGGAGTCCTGCCTCAACTATGCAAATAATCACGAGGTATAATTCTCATCCTATGATCAAGCCTTTCTGTCTTTCTAAAAGAGCAAAACAAACTACTCCTCAAAACTATCAAAGATCGTTAACAACAAGGTGAGTCTGAGAAACTGTCACAGCCGAGAGGAATCTCAAGGAGTCATGGCAACTCAATGTAATGTGGTATTCTGAATGGGATCCTGGGGCACAAAAGGACGTCAGATGAAAACTAAAGGAATCTGGAAAAAGTATAGACTTTAGTTAATAACAGTGCATCAAGATTGGTTCATTAATTACAATTGTATACACCAGACCAAGGTATTAGTAATAGGGGAAGCTGGGTGTGCAGTGTATGGAATCTCTCTGTACTCTTTCCAGTGACTCTGTAAATGTAAAACTGTTCTAGAAACTAAAGTTTATTTAAAAGAAGGAGGAGTAGGAGGAGTGGAGAAAAAGAGGAACACAAACAAACTAACTTGGAGAATGCCTCCTCCAATGCCCTCAGGACCCTGGAAGTGCCCAGATCGGCACCTTGAGTGCCAGGACTGATCACGCTGATTGATAGCCCCAGTTCCTGGTTTTAATCAGTGGTCAGATGCATAGTTAGGGAATTAAATTTTTTTTCCGATAAGGAAATAGCAAGAGGTAGTAAAAGAATATTTTTCTTCTGAATTTATTTATATATATAGTTTGTTTGCTTAAGTTAACAAAAAATTTTATTGGAGTTCAACAGAGTTTACCCTGACATTTTGAAAGCATGTTGTAAAATAAACTATTATCTTAGTGCAGAAAATAATACAAACTCCATTCTTTAAGAATATTGCCACTTTTCTGATGTTAACCTGGAGGAAAATCATCTTTATAATAATGAGATGATAAAAGTGAGGCAGAAAGTACATAAAGAGCAATCATGTACAAAATGTCTAAATAGTTTTAAGTAAAGAAAAAGGTTCAATATCTTTTTTATATAAAAGAAAGCAAATATATTAAAATTCTCCTAAGTACTAGTAGCTGAAGTACATAGACTGAAAATTAAAAGTGCTCATATAATGTATTTTGATATAAAAATTGTTCTCTAATATGTTTTTTTTTATTTTTATTTTTTAGTTTACTGAAAGGCTCTTGTTAAATGATACTTATCAAATAGCATTTCAGCTCTGAGGGGTATTTCAAAATAATTTGAAATATAAACATTGTATTTTTGAATCTTGCATAACTCCTGATATTTGTCTTTCAATATGGTAAGGTATAGTAGAAATTCACACTTAAAAGAAGATGTGGAAGAAAAGAAAGATGACCAAAAAATAAAGGTTTCAGATAATGAATTTAAAAGCTTTTCCTCTGCCTGCATTCTGTGCATTGACGGAAGCAGTTGGGGGTCTTGCTGATGATTCAGGACTCTGTTAAGCTGTCTTGCTTATCACAAGGGAGGCTATCAACCACACATATAAAGCTGTAACCGGCTCTCTTTTCAGTTTGAACAGACAATTCATACTGATATTTTATTCTGGACACATTGTGAGAAAAGTAAAAAGGTCATTTTTTGATACTTGCAGAATAAATTTAAATCAATGCTGTTTTAAAATATACTCACTATCAGATATATATTTAAATATATGCCAGATAACATTAAAATGTATTAATACCAGATGGTGGTAATTAATTACATGCAATAGACTCTCTGTTTCCCTCTCAAAATAAAGGAAGGGGAATGAATAAAAGGAGAGACTGAAGAAGTGCATGTGAACGGAGGCAACAGCATGGGCAAGGCTCTAGGCGGTCTACAAACGGCAGAAGACTGGATGGAAACCCTCTCTGTGCCAACAGCTGACATGAGTGAACTACCATGCTTATTCTATGGGTCTGCTGTGCTTGGAAATTTTACATGGCATTTTCTAATTTTAACAGCTTCAATAAATCAGTTATCCATATTTTAGAATTTAGGACTCTGATGTTCAGAGAGTTTAGTAACTGGTCCAAGGTCACCCAACTATTAGAAGCAGACCCAGGTATCAAACCTAGATGTATTTGATTCTATAGACCTACTATATCATTTATTATATTATATTATATTATATTATATTATATTATATTATATTATATTATATTATATTATACTATACTATACTATATTATATTATCTCTCAGCAATTTCTTGTGAAAATTTTTCATGTATGATTTAGATTAGAGATTTTGGTAGATCCATTCATACTTGTAAGAGCTACTGAAAGCCCAACTCATTGTTGAAGCTAACTGAACCTCATCAATTCTCTCAACTTTTTTGGATATCTATAAACTTTGCTATCCTTTGTGGACCATAAAGAAAGATTTCATTACTTTTGCCCAATGCTTTATGCTATGCTATAAACCAGAGTGATCTTCAATTCATTGTGCTGCACTCAGAATGTTTAGAACAGTGTTCAAAATCTGATATCATATGTATGTTTTTTATGGCCCAGATAGTGTTTTAATTCTGTAAATTTCTTTTGGTTCATTATTACTGTTTCTAGTTTTCTGTTGAAATTTTCCATCTTGTCTTTTGATTCTTTAAAATATAAGTGGTGGTTGCTCTAAAGTCTGTGCCTGCGAACTCCATTATCTGGATCACCTGTGAGTCTGTTTCTCTTGTCTATTTTTCTTTTGGATTTTGGTCACATCCTGTCTCCTTATTTGCCTGATTATTACTGATCACCAGACATTATATGAAAATTGTCAAGAGACTCTGTATAATTCTATATTCCTCCAGAGAGAATGTAGGTAGACTGTGATCAGGGAGCTAGGTTAGGGACACTATAACCCCTAAATACCTTAACTGAATCAGCAAATGGAGATCATCTGAAGTTGAGTTTCAGTCCTGTGAGAACTTGTCTATTTCCAGTTCACTGTCATTGCAGAGTATAGTCCTTCTGGGGCCAGACTGATGCCTGAGGTATTTACCAAGACCCTTACACCTTGACAAACACTGACCTCCAATTTTCGGTGTCCCACCTCCATGAGTCTGACCAAAGCTCTCTGCTTCCATCCTCTCAGTCACAGCTTTCAGAATCAGCCATCGCCTTTAGGAGAAAAGTGGACCCAAATACCAGGTTCACCTCTAGGGACTTTCATCCTCTCCCAGATCTTGACCTCATAATTCTTCACAGCATGCTAGCTTTGCTTGATTTTACATTTTTTATGTTTTAATATTTAGTTCAGCTTCTCTATCCTCTCTCAGATGGTCCAAAACAACGTGGGCTGTCATTGCTGGAAAAGGATTTACCTATATAGTATCAATTATTATTTTTTTAAATTGAATTTATTGGGGAAACATTGGTTCACAAAACCATACAGGTTTTAAGTGTACAACTCAACAAAACATCATTTGCACACTGCATCATGTGCCCTTCGCCCCAAGCAAAGTCTCTTTCTGTCCCCATTCCCCCACCTTTGCCCACCTCTCCCTACCCCCAGCCCCCTTTCCCTCTGGCTATCACGACACTGTGGTCTGTGCCTATATGTATATATGTTTTTTTGCTTAATCCCCTCGCCTTCTTTTATCCATATAGGAATATATCCAAAGAAACCCGACACACTAATTAGAAAGAATATATGCACCCTTATGTTCATTGCGGTGTTATTTACAAAGCCAAGATCTGGAAATAGCCCAAATGCCCATCAGTGGATAAAAAAAGCTGTGGTACATTTACACAGTGGAATACTACTCTACTTGGCGGGGGCAAAAAAAAAGAGGAAATCTTATCTTTTGTGACAGCATTGATAGACCTGGAGATTATTATGCTAAGTGAAATAAGCCAGTCAGAGAAAGACAAATACCATATGATCTCACTTATATGTGGAATCTAATGAACAAAAGAAACTGTATGAACAAAATTGAAAGAGTATTATTTATTTTTCATTTAATTTCTAAAAATTCGGTTTTCATAAAAAACTGAGATATTTGGCTTCTCATAATAAATTAGAAATGAGAGCAAACGGACCCTGTCTCTTGCATGTCAGCAAGCTATTGAGTCAGAGTTAGCGCTGTCACTTTGAGATGTGCCAGGCACGGTTCTAGTTCACAAGTCTTTCCATCGTCCTAGTTTCTTATACCAGTCATCTTTGTTCACGTCTGCTACTTGTCTGGCCCTGATAGCCATTTGCTTTTATGACCCCTGGTTCAAGTGACTATTTGTAAATTAGGCAACAAAAATCCAAATAGGCTAAATCGAGTTATTTTCCCAGAAAATTAGTTAACAACCAGCAACAACAGAGATTTTGCTACCTCGATTGATAACCCTCAGAATTAAAGAAATGTCTGTCCACATAATATAGTTGAGGTAAATCATGCAACATCATTGTTATATATTCTGCCACGAATTTCCATTCATAAACATTTATCCTTTTTACTTGCTAACTCACAAATTTTGATGATCTAATCATGACCAATTCTAGTCTATATCAATTGCTTAAAGACTTACAATTTCTTCTTTAATTGAGTCTCATTTCCTTGTTTCCTAAATTGAAATAATTAAATGGCTATGCATGGAATCTTGCAAAAATTAATTTGGATAATAGTGAATGTTCAGTTTGGGGGAAAAGGTTAACTTTCTTATGCATTACATCCATGACTGACAAATATTCATTCTATCTCTCACTCATTAAATATTTAAACACACACCCTGTGTCAGGCACTGTCCTAAATGCTGAAGATTCCAAGATGAATAAGACACCGGCCGTGACGTAGAGAGGCTCACTATAGTAGGGAGAGAGACACGAAAAATAGTTCTTACAGCACTCCATGATAAATAATATTGAGCTATGAACAAAGAACTATGGGAGTGACTAGGTATGTCTGAGTAAAAAAGAAAGGCTTTCAGAGGAAATGGCATTTCAACTTGCTCTTCAAAGGATGATTTAGTTGTTGGTCAAGTGAAAAAGAGGAAGGAGGTCTTTTTGGTTTCTTGAGTAAACCATAGTTCCCCCAAACCCCCTCTGGTTTCTCTGCCTTAGAGTCTTTCCTCCAGCAATCCATTCTCTGCACTGATCTTTCCAGAGCAAAATCTGATGGCTGGTGTCCCATCCTCTTCATGAGGAATTTAGACCCCTCGTCCGGCGTCCGAGGCCTTTGTCATTCTGAGCCAACACCCACACATCCAGTTCCAGTTCCTGTCATGTCTCCCAGGCAGGGCATGAGCACTGGAAAGAACATGTAACCTCATGCTTTTATGTCTTTTGCAAGAGTTTCCTCTGCCTCATTCATGTCTTCTGGGCTTCTTCCTCCATTAACCCCTATCCACTTTACAATAAAGCCTGGGTTATCTTGTCTGGGTTCAATCAAAAGACTGTTGGATCCACATAGCTCGGCCCAGTGCTTAGCTCAAAGCGATCCTCAATACCTGTTTGGGATGAGTGAACGAATGAAAGAAACATTGTGATGCTTACTGTAGCTACAGGTCAGGGGATAAGGGCTAAACTGGAAGAAGATGAGATACATAAGGTACTATCTATGTATGACAATAACAGTATCTGAGAATATTACATGCACATTTTCATTTAGATAATACTGCTAAATCTCTGAGCTACTGTCCTTACTTAAATTCAGGAGTATGTCACAGTTAACAGGCTTTCAATATTTTTGACTTACAAGAACACTTCTTAGTTGTCAGAGGGGAGGAGAGTTGCGGAGCTGGCTGAAAAAGGTGAAAGGATTAAAGCAAAAAAAAAAAAAATCCTTTCATAGACACAGACAACAGTATGGTGATTACCAGAGGGAGGGGGAATGGAGAGAGGTAGAAGAGAGTACAGGGAGGAGAAATGGTAAAGAAAGGAGGCTTGGCTTGGGGTGGTGAACACACAATACAATATACAGATGATGTATTATAGAATTGTACACCTGAAACCTACATAATTTTATTAACCAACGTCACCCCAATAAATTTAATAAAAAATACAAAAAAAGTAAAAATACAAAAAGAGAAACCCAGTTAAATTCTGATAATAAAGGAAAGTACCACATGACATGACAGTAGCATCAGAAATACAAATTGCTTGAAGTAAAACATAATGCTGGCTACATCTTTGAAGTCAAGGTTTTTCCAAGGCTTACATCTGTGCCATTTCAATTTCTCCTCCTGATTCTAAATCTCAGTTACTATCCATTAGGTCTGAGGTCTTTTCAGCTCTAACTCTGGTCTTAATTTTTTTCAAAAGTTGGAGTTCTAGATGCAATATTATATACTGAATTGGTTCCTGGAAAAGAAAAAAAGAACTTTAGTAGGAAAACTGGTAAAATCCAAATGAAGTCTGTAGTTTAGTTAATAGCAATATAAGGAAGTTATTAATCATCACAAATGTACCATAGTTACGCAAGATGTTAACAACTGGAGAAACTGAGTAACGAGTACACAGGAACTCTCTGTTCTATTTTTGCAGCTTTTCTATACACCTGTAATTATTCCACATTAAAAGTTTATTTTTTACAAAGTTGTAGTGTTATAAGAATATTGTTTAGCCCAGCCAGTGTGGCTCAGTGGATTGAGTGTCGTTCCATGGACTGAGTGGTCCAGGTTCGATTCCTGGTCAGGGCATATGCCCAGGTTGCAGGCTCGATCCTCAGTAGGGGGCGTGCAGGAGGCAGCCGATCGATGTGTCTCTCTTACATTGATGTTTCTATCTCTCTCTATAAAATTAATTTAAAAATTTTAAAAAGAATATTGTTTAGAGCATATGTATGACCAACAGAGAAATCAAATCCGCTCAAAGACGGACCCATGACGCAGTACTACAACCCATTATGTCTTTGGCACCCCCGGAATGCACAGTATTGATGTCTATAAACATCCCTCTGTGCTGCACATTGCCTGCCAGACTGACTGAATTTTATACCTGCATTTGTATTCTATGGAAAATTCACATGAATCTTGGATTTTATGCTTACTATCTTCACCCAGAACTGAAATTCCCAGGATCCCTTATTAATAGAAAAGTCACTGGGAAATAATCCATAGTCTTTTAATAATAACACTAAGCAAACAAACAAACAAGAAAAAACTAAAAATATTTGCAGTAGAAAATCTTTGGCGGTGTGTTTCTCTTTCTTTGTTTTTTGTTTCATTTGGTACCAATAATTCATGTTTGTTGTGGAAAATTTAGGAAGTAAAAATTAAAATATATCTTTTTATTTTACTGTTGTAAATCAGTGATTGTCAACTGGTGTGCCGCAAGAATGTTTAAAATATGCAATACCTGACGATTTAGTCAGGGGCACTGACCTCTTTTCCCTTAGATCCGCGATTTTCAACCTTTTCTTCTCATGGCATACATAAACTAATTACTAAAATTCTGCAACACACCAAAAAATATATTATATTTTTGCTAATCTGACAAAAAAATACTTTTTATTCATTCACACCAGACAGCTATTGTCATGCTGGCTGTTATTTTTTTTATTTTACAATCTAAGGGAAAGGAGGTCAGTGCCCCTGACTAAATAGTCAGGTATTCTATGTTTTAAAAATTCTTGTGGCACACCAGTTGAAAACTGCTGCTTTAGACTGTCAAATTAAAAAATGACAACAGCCAACACAACAATAGCCATCCGGTGTGAATGACCTGTTTTGAACCATATATCTAATAGAGTTGCATCTTACTGGTCATGTCACAAAGTAAGGTTGTGTCTGATTGGCTAGTTCTTGGTACCAGCAATCCTTATATACAAGTATAGGCACCTGATGTTGTAAAAAGTCACTTTGGTGCAAAAAGGGTCAGTAATTACGATTATTATTATTATTATTTTTGGTAAGTCAATCAAAATTATACCTATTTTTTTTTGTCAGATTGGCAAAAAATATGTTTTGTTTTGTTTTTTTGGTGTTGCACAGAATTTTAGTTTATGTGTGCCATGAAATGGTAAAGGTTGAAAATCACTGTTATAAATTAATTCTTAATGTGATAAATAAGGAGTAAAGGACACATTCGATGTATTGTCATTACGTGACATTTCATGTGACTGTGGAAACAAAATAAAAATCTAAATTGTGTTATGATAAGCAGATGTTTCTAGGTGATGTCAGTAAACGGAATCCAGCTTAGCACAGCAGAAAGCACGTTCTACTGGGCTATTCCCATGGTTTGCACCTATACAAATACAAGTTGCATAATTGAGAGCCCAAAATTTTAAACATCCATTGACTGCAAATGTCAGATTAATAGTAAAACTAGCTGTGTAGTATGTACTGTAGAGAATCTAAATTTAATAATAAAATTGGTAAGTGATTCACTTTTCTGTAAGACCACAGGCCAATAAAGGGGCTCTTTCTCCCCAAAGACACCAAAAAGAGCATTCTCTCTGAGAAGGTAAGAAAATATGCTTCCAAATAGGATTCTTAAATCCACCGGCAAACAGAATGAAATAGAGGTGAGACCAGTGGAAATCACCTAAGTGGAAGAAATTTTGTTTGACCTCTACAAAGCAACTGGGCATGTGAGGAGACCAGATTCATAACCAGAATTCCTGCATAACTGTTGGAGCTGTTTCTTGACCACAGTTGAGGAAGTGTAAAGATACAGGTGACCTCACTCACCACCTGACCTGGAGTAGGCAGAACTGAAAAGAGAGTAGTAGATAAGAGGTATTCTGAATGACAGATTCTAGTGTCAAAATATGCTGGCTGAAGAGTGCTCAGAGAGCTATGGGCATGCCACAAATCTCTCTGCAAAACAGAGCCTAGAATGTGTCTCAATCAACAGACACCCTATTAGAGCTCATTCATTCGTTTCATGTATCCTATTTACAAGGAAATCCAGAAACACATTCAAATGATGAGTAAGAAAAAGAGAAAAAAAATTTCTCTTAGAGGTTTTTTGGGGAAAAAAACAACACAACACCCTTCTACATTGCGTTCTTCCCGTTGGAAAGCAGGCTCTTTGGATAATTGCATCAACTCCATCAGTTCATTGAAAACACAGAGAAACAAAATTTCTTCTTGGAAGAAATTACTACATGGTACCCTAGCAGACTGAATTTAGATGCAGGTAATAATATATTTTTTTTACCCTAATTGATATGTTTCTATCTGTATTCTCTATACATAAATTTCAAAACTCTTTCTTCTTTTTATGCGTTCTGTCCCAAGGTACAAAGGATAAATTGGAAGATGAGTTAGGTAAGGTAGCTCCAAATTCTAATGGGTTGTTTCATTGTATAGGAGGTTTCTTCCAGCCTGTACCATATTAACATCTGACCTGAAGGCACTCCCTGCTCTTTGAAATTTCTTCCCTTGACTACTGTTTTTCAGTGGTCACTTTCCTCGTCTCCCCAACCTCTGAATATTGATGTGAGATAGAACATCATCCTTGGACCCCCTTTACACTCTCTCCCTAGAAGACATTATCCAGGTTTGTGGTTTTACAAACCACTAATGTGGAGTATAATTACTCCCAAATTTATACCTCCAGCTCAAACATCTCCCCTGAACTCTAGATTTAGATATCCAATTACCTACTCAACATTGAAATTTGGATGTTTAGTAGGCATCTCAATTTAATATGGGAAGAAATAACCTGTTCTTCCCCCAACCCTGCTCCTCACACAGAATTCTTAATAAATGTCAACTCTGTCCTTCCAGTTGTTAATATCAAAACCTACTAAATTTTTTTAAAACCTTTTTCCCTTAACAACTCCCATTCATTATATAGGCAAATCCCACAGGCCATAGTTTCAAAATACATAAAATTACTTCTTACCACCTCTGCTAAATCAGCCTGGTCAAAGCTTCCTGTCTACCTCTGTCCTTGTGTTCTAGACAACGATGTCAACACAGGAGTTAGAGGCTCACCTCCTATGCCCATCAATATCCAATTGACCATTGCTCAAAAGCTAGCTTGAGGGTTTGGCTCAGTGGATTGAGCATTGTCCTATGGACTGAGAGATCCAGGTTCGATTCCTGGTCAGGGCACATGCACAGGCTGGGGGCTTGATTCCCAGTAAGGGGCCTGCAGGAGGCAGCTGACTGATGTTTCTCTCACATTGATGTTTCTATCTCTCTAAAAATCAATAAAAACATATTTTTTTAAAAAAAATTAGCTTGAGGGAACTGATATCATTCTTGGAGAAGGTAAATCATGATAGCTTGCACTCTTAACAGTTTTTGGAAACAATACCCCAAATGAACAAATTAATTCACTAATTAGAAGCATGGGATATTAGAATTGAACAGAACCTCATAGACCAATCTGTTCTAGCTGCTCATTGCGGTGACAGACATGGGAGCTGAACAGGAAGATTCCACCAGATTCACCCAGTCAGTGGGAGAGCTGAAGCCCGATTAGGTTGCAGATCTCATCACTTCTCCAGAGCTGGGATCCAAGAGTTTTTCAGAATATCTTGCAGATGATAAGTCACATTTTCCCCAGATCAGCTGACTTTTATTTTTTTGCTGTACATACTTAATGTATACAACTTTATGAGTTTGATGACAAGAATGTGTCCTTGAAACCATCACCACAATCTATGCCATCAATATATTCATCACCTCCAAATATTTCCTCCTGCCCTTTTTCATTATTATTATTAGTGATAAGAACACTAAACATAAGATCTACCCTCTCAGCAAATTTGTAAGCATTCAACATAGTATTGTTAACTAGAGGCTCTATGCTGTAATCTATCCATAGATCTCTAGAATTTATTCATCTTGCATAGCTAAAACTTTGTACTCTTTGACTTTATCTTCAGATAACCTAATTACAGAAGCTACCCAGTTCAGCTTTAAAGAAGGGTATGTTTTATGTTACTTCAGTTTTAAAATATAGTGGGAAAGTTAACAATATGTTTTTCATGACTTATAATTTTGAGATCTTTTTAGGAAGTGAGTTCATGTTGTTCTGACCCAACTCTGTGAAGAGTTTTTGTTGTCGGAAAATGGACTCCACCCTCCCCTTTGCTGGCTATGATACGCGTTAATCCCAAAGCTGCCATGGTGGTTACACTGTATTGGGAGTTCTCCAAAATGAAACTTGGCTGGGTGAACTCTACTCCACCTTTCACTCCTGGGAGTCTGTATTTGGGGAACCAGTTTACCCAGCTCATCTTGGTTTTTATTGACAATGTCTCCCCCTAAACCTCCCTGGCTTGATTCTAAGCTTGAAAATATAGCATCTACATGAATGCTAGTATTTTAGTGATTAGACTTCTGAAAGTGAGTATATCTGTATACTTAGAAGCAGAGATATTGACATAGATTATGAATCTCTTTACCTCTGACTGACTTCTTTTGCTCTCTTACAATTCTTCATCTACGTTTACCCCATGGATTGCAACTGCTAATTTCACTCAGTCATTTATTTTGAGATGCTGCCTCTCAGGATTGTGAAAATTAAATGATATATATCTAAATGTGAAGCCATTTCAGAGTGCCTAGTGTCGACGCACAGTTCAATAAGTGGTAGCTACCATATGCTGTCACCCCATCATTGACAACATCCATCTCCCTTTGTTCCCTCCTCAATGCGTTCTCATTCCTAGTGTGTCAGTTCCTGAAATTTCTCTACAAATAATTCTCAAAAAATTCTGTCTTGAATTATCTACCTTTACCTACAGGCTTGATGAAATTCCATATGCACAGTGTTTGCTTTTTAAATGTATTATTATACTGACTGTTGACTAGACCCATATTTTTCAAAGTGTGTCCTTTGAATCACGGCATTCGAATCATCCGAAGCAGAATAACTTAGGGTGGTTCCCAGATATCTGCGTTTTAATCAAGGACACAGAAGACTGTTGTGCACACCAACATTTGGGAACCAGTGTTAGTCTATTTCCAATCCCTACCGTTTCATCAACACCATCACTTTTGGCAGTGGTTTTTAAGATGGTGAAAGAGATTTATCTTACTACATCCTTAAAGTAACCCTTATTTGCAGAGTATACCTCTTTAGAACCTATTGATTAGAATATATATCTATATGTATCTAAATATCTATATATCTATATATAATTATTATAAAGGTTTAAATCTCCAGAGGAAATAGAAGGACTTAGTACAAATTGGTAGATAATGAATGAATGATAATACAACAGATTCAAGCCTCCTCCGGGTTTAAGTATCTTAGGTATTTGAAGAGATGAACAAGTGAATGCAAACACTTTCCTAAATAGTGAACTCCAAGTAACATAGTTATAGGGGAGCTGGCTACTTATTTCCCTGCTTTAATTAGAAAATTGAGTTTGACAATGCACTTTGTGTACGAGGTGAGCTGTTACAAATCCTTTTTAGAATACTCTATAGACTCCACTTTCTAGAAAAAAAGTCAATAAAAATGTGGAAGATAACCAGAAATCATCTTTGCAATAAGACTAGAGCATAATGAGACTAGTTTTCTCAGATGACTTATGGAAATCAGAATTGATAATACAGAGCCATACTTTGTATTTCAAAAACACAGCCACTACATGAATACAAATATCTTCCAAGTTGTAGATGAGACTCTTGTGCTAGATGGCAAAATACAAGGCATGCACAAAGCAAATGAGATGCCTTAAAATAAGTGCTGAATCTCTTGCAAGGTGAAATATTAGTATTATTGACATAGGCCAAGCCTTCATCACCAAAGTGCCTGTTCATCTCTTTGCTGCTTGTACTAAAGTAGTATTAGGCATTTAGAAGTGAAGACCAGTGAAGCATTTTACTAAAACTACAATTGCAAAGTTAATTGAAGACAGCAAACCAAGAGGGAATAGCATGCTCAGTGATGTAAGAATGCCATGATATAGAAATTTACATTTGGGAGGGACCTCTGCAATTCCCAGTCCAATCTCCCACCCAGATCATTACATTCTGCTTTAAATATGTGAATATAGGAGACATTCTGTGTGTTTATCTAGTAAATATTTATAACATGTTCTAGAGTTATCATGGCTAAACTGTTGTAAGTAAAGCTCATTGGTTCAAAGTTCCATCCCTAATATTTTTTTCCTCCTTGTACTTATATTCATTCCTAAATGTCAGGCCTGGATTGCTGCTCCTACCCCTCATTTTTTTTCTTTTCTTTTTTTCTGTTATCGCTGAAAAGTTTGTTCAAAGATATTTATTTATTCTGTTAGTGCCCAGATACTTCCCAATTACTAACCCACATTCTTCTGTTGGCTATAAAATCGTCTTTATTCAGAATGTAGAATTATAAAAATTAAATGGCCAAGAGGAGAAGCCATATCTAGACTGTGGTTTTTATTCACGACAAGGAAAGAAGAACTAACAGGAAGACCTTCAGACAATTTTCCTTCTCTGCCATGTCCTGTTCCACCAGCGAGCTGATGGACTATTGAGACACGGTCTTTGGAGCTGGCTGCCGAACTCACTCCTCCTGTTTACTCATCCTAAACTCTGGAATTGTCTGAAAATTCAGCGACAACAACAGCAGAGCTAGAACTGTAGCCACTACT
This sequence comes from Tadarida brasiliensis, assembly GCA_030848825.1. Lineage (NCBI taxonomy): Eukaryota > Metazoa > Chordata > Mammalia > Chiroptera > Molossidae > Tadarida > Tadarida brasiliensis. The sequence continues at coordinate 81,171,363 of CM061264.1, forward strand.
TCTTCCCATTTCTTGAAACAATTCTAAGTTTCAAAAGACAGATAACATTTTTTATCTTTTTTATTTTTAAATTGATTTTCAGAAAGAGAGGAAGGAAAAGGAAGAGAGAGAGAGAGAGAGAGAAACATTGATGTGAGAGCTAAACATTGATGATCAGTTGCTTCCTGCTCGCCCCCCACTGGGGATCGAACCCAAAACCCAGGCATGTGGCAACCTTTTGGTGCACGAAACAATTCCCAACCAACTGAATCACACTTGCCAGGGCCAGATAGCATTTTTTTTTAACACTACCCAAGTCAGAAAGAAGAAAGAGTGCCCCTTATAACACCTGCGGAAAAGATCTTAGAACAATCATTTTACTAAAATGATAACCACTCTTGTTCAGTTCCGCAGGACAGATATAAAGATGTCACGGAGCCTGATGGCTCAGCAAACATGCCGTGGCAGGATGAAGGAAGAGTGCTATGCTAATGCTATTTCATGTCCTTTCAGAAATTAAATAATGGATTTCTGAACGCCTGGATTATAAAACTGCTGTCTCATCAACAACACATTAAAACATTAATCATATTCCAACTGAAAAAAAAATGAAGAATCATTTTTACACTAAGAACATTTTTATTCTAAGGCAATTTTGACAAAATAAATGTTATATTGGTGACATTAATATAATAGCCATTTCTAAATTGATATTGTTGAATGAGACCCTTCCGTGTACCTAGTTAACTTACACAGTGTTTGGCTGTTCAATAAAATAAATGAGCACCTGAATCTCCACAAAGAAATTTGATAAAGATTGCCTTTTCTATTGACTTATTCCTTGTTTATATTTTTATCAATAGGACATGTAGCTTATTTTTGCCATTGGTGGTCACTATATACTTCCAAGGAAAATTGGTCTGACCTAGGGGAATAAAAAGATTTGGGTCAGTGTGGTGAATATAATGATTAATTGGTGTGCGGAGGGGACACACTTCATTGTCATACTTACATGTAACTGTATTTCAATTCTGGTTGTAGGAGATGACCGAGAAAGAAAATAAGGAGTTGAAAGAGAGAAATGGGAGGTTCAGCTTAGAGGTGAACCCTGAGTAGAGGGAGAACCTTCAGGAGCAGTAGAAGCACTGAATGATCTGCCTCCTGGTGTACATGGCAGTTCCTGTTCTGCTCACGCAGACCACACGCTCTGCGTTCTCCCCCAAGACCTCTCCTTCCCACCACTTCCCTCACTTGAGAAAACTCCAGCAAATTCATAATTCACAGTTTTAGCAGCTTTCCTAAAGCTTCTTGCTAAGTAGACTAGAACCTTCCTGGGATGTCAGCTGACCCAATGGATACCCCTCTACCTCCAACCCTTCTTCTCATCTGAATAGACCAGCCACTCTCTGAATATGTGCAACATCTGCAGTTACTTCCAAATAGCTCTCCATTAGCCTGTCATCTCAGCAGATTGTGCCAACCCACCTGAGTAGTCATTTGAGCACTGACTATATGAATAATTCTCTTTCTGACCTATAAAAAGTAGCAAAAAATAAGGAAGAACTGGCCTTGCCTGTAAGATGCTTTTGACTTGGTTGAAGATCTACAGCACACAATCCTGACATAGCTTAAAGAGGATTGCATAGCAGCATGTCAACAAATGCAAACTGCCATGAATTGTTGAGATAAAATAAGTGTATCAGATATGATGAAAGTACAAATTAAAAAATTAAAAACAATAACAATATTTATAATTAGGAGTTTGTTAAATAAGTTATGGTACAACTTATTATAGTACATAATAAAATACTATGTTATCACAAAAATTATGACAAAGGCAAGTGACTCTAAATATAGAAATATATACATGCCATGTGAAGTGAAAAATTAGATTTCCAAGAAGTATGTATTGCACATTAAAGTCTTTGTTCAAGAAATAATATCTATATGCATGGGGAAATATGCACAATAAAATGTTAACAGTCATTATTTCCAGGTATGTGTTTGTACATGACCTTTATTTTTATCTTTATGTTTTTTCTATATTTTCTGAATTTCTTTTTGCAATACACACACAAACTTTTATTATAAAATAGAAAATCAACAAAGTTACTTTAAAATAATTAGAGTCAGGGAACTAATGATAGATGGCTTCCTGAATGAGGAAGCTACATTGCATTAAGTTTGACAATGTTTTTTTGAAAGAGTTGGTGGCTGTGGATTGGAAAAAAGGAGAGGGAAAAATAATTTGGATGAGAAGACTGTCATGAGAGGAGGAAGAAAAGGACTAGATGAATATAAGGAAATGAAAGTTGAAGCTGAGAAAACAACAAGGGAGAACCTTACAGTTTCACCCTCCAAGCTTCTGCACAAGCTATTGTCACTAATGAAGCTCCAATAACTCTTCCTCTTTGAAGTGTCCTTTGACTCAGGCTTTGGTTTTTGTCCCCACTGTGCCCCATACACATCTGCACTGTTACACAGAACACATTGTATGTCATCAGTTAATTTTTTATTTATTTAAACACTTTTCTAAGCAGCAAAGTCCATGAAGGTAAGGGACTTATTTTTCTTGAGCACAGTCTTGGCATATAATAGATGTGCAATACATGTATGCATAGGTTTGAATCGAATTGACTTGAGTTGAATTGAAACAGTTTTGTAGAAGGATCAGTAAACAGAGAGCAGAGAGCCTTAAAAGTGGGGATGAAGAGTGAGGTTTGATATTTATAATACAAAGGTTTGATGCATATATCTCATTGGTATAAGAGGATGCTTTTTCTAGAAGTTGGATAAAAAAGCATTACCATTCTTCCAACCGTGTTCACCAGAGATTAGAGTTGGCAGTTCTGGGACTAGTGTTGGTAGACAATGTTGGAAGGTAAAACATGCCCGTTTAATAATCTGCCAAAGGGCAAAATCATTTTACGTATTGTAGGTTGTAGATTCTGATAAAGACAGAACAATGGGTTGATACCAATATTAAAGCATTTTCAACAAATTACTTTGATATCATATGGATCCAATCTTATGCCCAGAAGCCTCAGTATGTAGCTTTTTTACAATACTGTCACAGTAATGATCTTATTTTTCCTAATTATATGTGTTGTACTCATTTATAGAACATAATGCAAACCAAGAGAATCATACATTAACATTGACTTAATGAACAGGATGTTTTAAAAATGGCAAATACGGTTCCTTCAGACCAAGTATTATCTGATTAATGCTTTATCAATTTTTTAGATTATTCTGTCAGTTATATTTTAAGAAAATATATTTAATTAGTGCTTATAGTCTTTAAAGATGATAAATGTCATTTAATTCTATTTAAGGGAAAATATTTCTACCTGTAATCTCTCGTAAAGGACGGTTTTATTTAAACTTGGACTATTCTCATATACAATTACCAACGTTGATAAAGTTAAAAGTAAACTCAGTGCTTTTTGTTTTAATTCTGCATTTTTAATTTCTTAAATATTTTGTTGTACATGTTTTGCTGGTAGAAAAGTGTAATAATTTCATTATCTCACATGTGAGTGCTCATGCTGTTCATCTACTTTCCACAGTCATCTTCCACTGCAGGTCCACAGTTTGCTGACATTGTGAGCCATCCAACAATGACAACAGTGTGAGATCTACCCAACTGTCTCAAAATTTCTCTTCAGGGGGAAAAAATGCAATTGTTTCTTGAACATTGTATCCATTCTTAGGAACCATGACCTAGATAGCAAAAAAATGGAAGTGTTTTCTCTTAGCAAAGGCAGATTTACTGTGATGGATTCATACAGGATTCAGTTGCACGATGTCAAACAATTTACTCTTTACTTGAGCGTCTGTCTTCAAAGTAGTTAAACTACATTTAATCATACTTTTTGTAGAGAGGTTCTTAGCAATGACTTCACCTGTGGTATTACCTACTCAAAGAAAGAGTACAGCAGACAGATACATGTCAATATTTATTAAGAAAAAAATTTACATAATAAATAAATATTGATACTTGTCTTGGATTTCTCTGCTAAAGGATAATAATGAGTTAAAGCAAGAACTTGGTCTTTTGGGCATCTTAATAATCATTTTACCTATTACAAGCCCTTTTATTTATTTTTATTTATTTTTTTATCCTCACCCGAGGACATTTTTTGTCCAGATAGAGTGGGAGGGAGAGAGAGGAAGAGAGAGAGAGAGAAACATCGACATGAAAGGGACACATCGAGTGGCTGCCACCCGCACGACCAACTAGGGCCGGGGACAAACTGCAACCGAAGCACATGCCCTTAGTGGGAACCGAACCCGGTCTCTCCGGACCGCAGGCCGACGCTCTAACCACTGAGCCAAACCGGCCAGGGCTACAAGCTCTTTTAAATAAAGGTATTGACATCAGTGTACATTGAATATTCATTATGCACAAGTATACTGCCCCCTATTGTTTACTTACTGCCTTTTTACTGGGGCTTTCAAAGCAGTTAATTCACATTCCATCCCTGTAAATCCTTCCTCTTGCCAGATGGAGAATTTGACTCTACAGAGACTGAGCCATAGAATTTTAGAAGCAAAAATATGGTACCTATTAGAAATTTTTGCTCCCTGCTCTGGAAGTGACAGTAGAAGGTATTTAATCTTGGTAGATTGTTTATTTTCTTGAGAAGGAAAGGGTGAAGAGAAAAAAACTGGTAGGCCAGCTTGAATATAGAATGATGAGGGTACTTATCTTCTCCACCTAGTGTGTGTTTGTCCCAGGGCAGCTGCTAATGTGGGGCAATTGAGGCAGCAGAGGCTACAATAGGGTGAAGCACAGAGATGAGAGTCCAGAACATAACTTTAGATTTTGCTCAAGGGAAAATGTATTTCAGATAATCAGGTTGGGTGCTCATTAGAGCCTCGAATCCATGTCAGAGGAATATAAAACAGGAAGGAGTAGATGCGGTTTTTAGTATAGTCCATATCCAGTAAGTGATTGAGTATGTAAATGGATACCATGACATCTGAAAATATTAAATCAGTATATGTCTCATGACTGCTTTGAGGGTATCCACACCAGCATTCAGTTAATATTGTGATACCTGACTGAGAACAATATTATATGGAGTTTAAAAAAGAGAGAACAGCTAACATCATACTCAATGGGGGAAAGCTAAAAGTGTTTTCCTTAAGATCAAGAACAAGATAGAGTTGCGGTTGTCCATTTTCACCATTTTTATTCAACATAGTACCAGAAGTCCTAGCCACAGCAATCAGACAAGAAAAAGAAATAAAAGGCATCCAAATCAGAAGGGAAGAATTAAAACTGTCATTTGCACATGACATGATACTGTATAGAGAGAACCCTAAAGAAACTACTAGCATATGGCTCAGTGGACTGAGGGTTGTCCCATAGACTGAGAGGTCCCAGTTCAATTCCTGGTCATGGCACATGCCCGGATTGCAGGCTCGATCCCTGGTGGGGGGCATGCAGGAGGCAGCTGATCGATGTTTCTCTCTCACATCAATGTTTCTATCTCTCTCTAAAAAAAATCAATAACAACATATTTTTTTTTAAAAAAAACTACTAGAACTGATAATGAATGCAGTAAAGTAGCAGAATTAATAAAATTAACATTCAGAAATTGGTTGCATTTTTATACACCAATAATAAACTGTAAGAAAGAGAAATTAAGAAAATAATCCATTTACAATTGCATAAAAAAAATAAAATAGAATACCTAGAAATAAATTTAACCAAGGAGATAAAAGACCTGTGCTCAGAAAATTATAAGATATTAAAGAAGGAAATTGAAGAACATACAAATAAATGAAGCATATACCATGCTCATGGATAGGAGAATTAACATCATTAAAATGTCCATACTACCCAAAGCAATCTATAGATCCAAGGCAATCCCTGTTAAAATACCAATGGCAATTTTTACAGAACTAGAACAAATAATCCAAAAATGTATATGGAACTCCAAAAGACCTCGAATAGCCACAGTAGTCTTGAGAAAGAAAAACAAAGTTGGAGACATCACACTACCTAATATCAAACTATACTACAAGGTTATAATAATCAAAATAGCATAATACTAGCATGAAAACAGACACATAGATCAATGGAACAGAATAGAAAGCCCAGAAATAAACCCACACCTACATAGTCAATTCATATATGACAAAGGAAGCAACAACATACAATGAGGTAAAGATAGTCTATTCAATAAATGATGTAGGGAAAACTGGACAGGTACACGCAAAAAAAAAAGAAAAAAAAGAAATTAGATCATCTTCTTACACAATATGTAAAAATAAACTCAAAACAAATTAAAGACTTAACTGTCAGACTTTAAACCATAAAACTCCTAGAAGGAAACATAGGCAGTAAACTCTGACATTTCTCTTAGTAGTATTTTTTTTCTGATATATATCCTCAGTCAAGGGACACAAAAGAAAAAATAAACAAATGGGACTGCATCAAACTAAAAAGTTTTTTCACAGCAAAGGAAAACATCAACAAAGTGAAAAGACAACCTATCATTTGCCAATGATACACCTAATAAGGGGTTAATATCCAAAATTTATAAAGAACTCATATAACGCAACACCAAAACACAAACAATCCAATTTAAAAATGGGCAGAGGACCTGAATAGACACTTCTCCAAAGAGGACATACAGATGGCCAACAGACATATGAAAAGATACTCAATGTCACTAATCACTAATACAGAAATGCAAATTAAAGCCACAATAAGATATCACCTCACACCTGTCAGAATGGCTGTCATTGATAAATCCACAAACAAGTGCTGGCAATGATGTGGAGAAAAGGGAACCCTTGTGAACTGTTAGTGCGAAGGCAGATTGGTGCAGCCACTATAAAAAACAGTATGGAGGTTCCCTAAAAAATTAAAAATAGAACTACCTATGACCCAGAAATTCCACTTTTGGACACATATTCAAATAAATCCAAAACACTAGTTCAAAATAATATATGCATCTTTATGTTCATTGCAGCATTATTTACAATACCCAATATATGAAAGCAACCAAGTGCCCATTAATAGACCAGTGGATAAGCCTGGCAGGTGTGGCTCAGTGGTTGAGCATCGACCTATGCACCAAGAGGTCACGGGTTTGATTCCTGGTCAGGGCACATGCCCAGGTTGTGGGCCCGATCCCTAGTGGGGTCATGCAGGAGGCATCGAATTGGTACTCTCTCTCATCGATGTTTCTATCTCTCTTTCCCTCTCCCTTCTTCTCTCTCTAAAATCAATAAAGAAAAAAAATTTTTTTAAATAGACCAATGGATAAAAAAGAGGTGGTACATATACACAACAGAATATTACTTGGCCATAAAAATAATGAAATCTTAAAATTTGCAATAGCACAATGGACCTAGAGGGTATTATGCTAAATGAAATAAGTCAGTCAGAGAAAGACAAATACCATATGATTTAATTTACATGTGGAGTCTAAAACACAAAATAAACAAACATACAAAACAGAAACAGTCTCATAGATAAAGAGAACAAACACTGCCAGATGGGAGTGGGTTTGGGGGACTGGGTTAAAAAGTTGAAGGAATTAAGAAATACAGATTGGTAGTTACAAAACAGTTATGGGGTTGTGAAGTACAGCATAGGGAACATAACCAATAGTATTGTAAAACTATGTATGATGCCCAGTGGGTACTAGAATTATCGGGGGGGGGGGGGTCAATTAGTAAATTATATAATTGTCTAACCACTATGCTGTACACCTGAAACTAATATAAAATAATTAAATGCCACTTGTAATTGAAAAATAAAAAAAAACAAGTAAAAAAAATAAAAAGAGAGACTATAAAATGCCAATTTATGGAAGTTAATAGATAAACTCTGGTGGATTCAGGGAAGGAACTCATCTGAGATCCAGTAGCTAATTTAAAAATTAATCCTTTTAACAGATTTATGGAGATATAATTGGCATACAATGTCAAGGTTGTACATATAATATATATATTGCACAACTTGACAAGTGTTAACATATTATATGCCCCTGAAACTATTACCACAATCAAGATAATAAACATATTCATCATTTTCTTGTCCCTTTATTTCCTAAGGCCTCTTTGTGGCCCTTGGAGATAGGATTTTATTTCTGTTGGATAGATGTCTAGCAGCAGAATGAATAGGTCAGATGGTATGTGTATGTTTAACTTTTTAAGAAACTGCCCAACTGTTTTCCAAAGTGGTTTTCCTCAATTTACATTTCCACCAGCAGTGTAGAGAGTTCCAGTTGTTCCTCACCAACATCTAGGGTAATCAGATTTTTAATTTTAGCAGTTCTGGCAGGTATGTAGTGACATCTCATTGTAGTCTTGAAGCATGTCCCAAAGGACTAGTGATGTTGCGCATCTTTTCATGTGCTCATTTGTCATTTGTATATCTTATTTAGTGGACTAAAGTCTTTTGGCTGTTTTTTAATTGGGTTGTTTGTTTTATATACTTCAGATACAAGTTCTTTTTTAAAATTAAATTTATTGGGGTGACATTAGTTAATAACATTATATAAATTTCAAGTGTACAGTTCTTTAATACATCATCTGCATGTTGCATTGTGTACTCACCACCCAAAGTCTAGTCTCCTTCTGTCACCATGTATTTGACTCCCTTGACCCACAAGTGCTTTTCGAAGAAATTCACAAACTGACTCTAACATTCAGGTGAAATGCAACACATGGAGAATAACCAAAACAACTTTGAAAAAGAACAACTGGAGTCAATTAATACTACCTGATTTCAAGATTTATTATAAAGCTACAGCAACCAAGATAGTATGGTCGTGGCATAAAAACAGACAAATAGACCAATGGAATAGAATTCACAGGTCAGAAATAGACTCATTCATATACATAATTTTTGACAAAAGTGCAAAGGCAATCCAATGAAAAAGGATAGTTTTTTTCTATGAAGGGTGCTGGAACAATGGGATATACATATTCAAAAATATTAACCTCAATCTAAATGTTGAATCATATACAAAAATAACCTAAAAATGGATCATAGAACAAAACATAAAACCTAGAAGCAGCACTAGCCACATAATTTTCAGACACAGGACAAAATGAAAATGCAAACACTTTTGTTAAAAAATTACTGAGGATTTCAAGATGGTGACAGCAGAGCATTAAACCAAGAATGGGCCCTCTAAGCACGGGACCCTGTGTGACTCCATGAAGCCAACCCTGTCCCCAAATTGGAAAACATCTAGATGAAAACATAGGAGAACACTTTTGTTACCTTGGGTCACGCAAAGATTTCTTAGATAGATACAATACCCAAAACTTAATTGATAAATTAAACAAAATCAAAATAAAAAACTTCTGCTTTCAAAGGATTGTTAAGTGAATGAAAAACAAAGCCACAGCTGCCCTGGCCGGTGTGGCTCAGTGGTTGAACGCCGACCCATGCACCAAGAGGTTTCCGGTTCCACTCCCAATAAGAGCACGTGCCCAGGTTGTGGGCCCTATCCCCAGTGGGGGGCATGCAGGAGGCAGCCAACTGATGTTCTCTCTCATCAATGTTTCTATTTCTCTCTCCCTCTCCCTTCCTCTCTCTCTAAAATCAAAAAGAAAAATTATTAAAAAAAAAAAAAAAAAAGACAAAAACCTTTAGCCCTGGCTGGTTTGGCTCAGCAGTTAGAGCGATGGCCCTCGGACCAAAGGATCTCGGGTTCAGTTCTGGTCAAGGGCACGTACCTGGGTTGTGGTTCGATTCCTAGCCCTGGTTGGGGTCGTGCAGGGGGCAACCAATGGATGTGTCTCTCTCACATCGATGTTTCTCTCTCTCCCTCCCTCCCTCCCTCCCACTCTATCTGAAAATCAATGGAAAAGTGTCCTTGGGTGAGAATTAAAAAAAAAAAAAAAACCTAAAAAAAAAAAAGAAGCCACAGACATGAGATAATATTTCCAAAAATAATAATAAATTTTAACATTGTTTACATACTTATGTGCCAGACACTGTTCTAAAAAATTTATACAAGTTCTTATATATGTATGAGGACACTTTATAAAAGAGATACAATTTTTATCCTTTCTATATATGTGAAAGGCACAGGAATTTAAAAATCCAGCTTAATGATAAAAAAAATAGGAGCCAAAATTGGAGCCCAGGCTAAAGTAAAAACAAATGATACCTCTTTCTTTCATTTTTCTGTCCTTAATCTGTCTGAGGAGGGTTTTTAAAAACTCACCTATTTCTTATTTCAACAGACTACCTTTTAAAACTCCTGTCGTAGGCATTTTTGCTGGACACATCTGCCCAGCTATGTTCAATATATAACATCCTCTTCTTATAAGCCTTTTCCAAGACGGGGCTAACCAAAAGGTTATCAGTGCTTCCGGGACTGGCATCAGCAATGCAAGGGTAGCACAAGTAAGTTTGTAGCGCTTAGTGCCAGATAAAGCAGCCTTGAGCTTGAATTGCCACATTGCCCAATTTACTCTTTAGAAGCAAGGGACATTCCTGCTGCAGAGTACATAGTGGTTTCTTATGTCCGGAAAGAATGCCTGTGCCTCCTTCAGTGGCCACTTACATCTAGAGAGGGACCAAGGCATGGGAACGCTCATGTTTATCTGTGTGTCTGAGCCCACCCACTGTTTCACTGCCAGCCATGGAGAAAGAAGTATCAAGTCCTAAAAAGGCATTTGCACTGAATAGCACAATATGCTTGGATACCCTTACTTCATGTAAACACAGGGCGATTGTGAATTCTGAGAGCCTGGGTGTTACAGTTCAGCAAGGGTCTGATTAGCCTCTAGAATGCATCCCCAGAAAGGGCTGTAGATCTCTTTGTCTGGAGGATGGGTGTACACATGACTTTGGTCACCAGGGCTTCCTAGCAATTCTGTGAATATTTCATCCCAGCTTCCCATAGAGGAACATTCTGCTAGTCTCTAGCACTTTCGTGGCAAAGGGCTTTTGGCTAGCCCAGCTTATTTTTACAAGTGCGAGTGAAGCATTTTGATTTAAAAGGAAGACTCGTGGGAAACTAACTTTCCTTCTTTGCATGATAGAAATAATGTTGCTTGTACAGTTTTCCCAAAAGCTGGTAATTGCTGAGTAAACTCTGTTTTGAACTATCAGTGCTGAGAGTCTTTCGTGACTTCAGCTTTTGACATCATGTAAGTGACTGTCTGTGCCTAAGAATCAAAAGCACGCATTGAGTAGCCCCTCGTACGTAGTCTCTGGTTTCAGGGACCAAAAAGCCTGACAGGGTCTTATTCTTTATTTCCATTGTATAATATTCTACGTAGCACTTTAATTTTTAATGTCTCTGTGCCTTCCCACCTTCAAAAGGAGTAATATAATAACTGGTTTTGCCTACTGTGCTGGCAGGATTTGGGGATCACATTTTTCCTGGGTGTTCTTGTTCACGTGGCCAGAGAACATTCCTTTCAATTTACCCCCACAGCAATTCAGCCTTTCTGATTTCAAGCCAGTCAAGAGAAAGCAATTCCAACAAAACCTGAAATTGAGGCATTTGTCACTTGCCACACCCAGGGCATGGCCCTCTGAGATTTAGCAACGTCCAGAAAGATGAATATGATTATCTCTTTGTGTCGTCTATTTAAAACATAAGTTTTAATTTTAATCAAGTTAGGATATGTAAAGTTTTGTAATGTGAGTGTTCCCTGAGCATACTAGCATAGTTCATTTTTTCCAAACAGCAAAATCGTAGGTTTTAAGTTTTGGAGCAGCTTTTAAACTTTAGGAAAGACAAAAATCAATGTAGCAAAATGTCTGTACATATATCCATTTATTATCATCATCTGTGTTGATATGTCTGGCTCCAAGATAACAGTTTACCCCCACTAGTGCTCCCTCAACCAACTTTCTGTCTACAATAACAATATTCTCTCTGTGTGTATTTATACTAATATAAGAATCTATAAAACTATGCCCATATTTAGGAAAAAGAAAGCCTTTCTTTTGGGTTTTATAATTCTGCTTTTCTTGATAAGTGTGCATGTAGACCATCTATGTGTGCATGTAAGTAAAAGAGAATGTCACTTATTTCCATACAACTATTAGAGGCAGTAATGTATAAGGATTAGGGGAGAGGAGGGTTGCTGCATCTACCTGTGAAACCTGCATTAAATAATTACTCCTCATTTCATCAGGAAAAAGGAATGTGCCCTGGGGAAACTAGTGCAATAGTCATCAAGTACCCACGTGGCTAAACAAAACACCTGCCTGCTGCATCTATGTCAGTTCTGGGAAAGGGGAGAGGGTTTCCTCACAGAGGGTAGACAGAAAGAGAGGAGGTCCACATCTCATTCAATTATCTATAAAAATGAAGGTGTCAATCCATATCATGTACACGAATGAAGATAACTCTTGAGTTAATTCATCTCTTAGCTTGTCTAACGATGGGAGATTTGCAGGGTGAAGGCACTGAAAATTCATGTCCCCACTGACTGCAAGTTTTTATGTTGATTTCTCATCTGAAGAGCTCAATCTTTTTCTTGAAGAGTTCACACAAGGCGCTATCAAAGTTCATTGTGCAATTTTGTTTTGAACCTTTGAAAGACAGCTTTTTTTTTATTAGAAATCTAACAGAACTGTCCTTAATTAGCAGGCTTTTCTGCAGGGTGGGGCCCAAGCAGGACTCCAGGGACTGGAAGTGTGAATTTCAACGCTTCGTTGCAAAAGGAGGCTTCGATATTCTCAGCATTTTATTTAAAGCAGGATACGCTGACATATGTGAAGCGGTGCATTAATGGCCTACATTAAGTTACAGGTATGAATTTTACATAAAACGGATTAATATTATATGTCATGGTAGAATTTTAAATACTCCGTGTCCATGCATTTTTAATATTTACATGCTCTAATTTAATAATGCTCAAAGCAATTGCATTTTTTTGAGCCCACTTCTGCATCTAGATGGGCAAAAGAAAAACCCTACAATGTTTTTGTTTTATTTATATTTCCTTTCACCAAAAATCTGCTTTCGGCATTCTTTCCTTTCTTTCCCCCCCTAAGCTTTAAACCTTTTCTAAAAAGAAAATGCAAAAGCTACACATTCCATTCCATCATTATGGTTTCGACAATTGTGAAAAGGCAAATAATGAAACGGAGAGGGAAAAATACAGAACAGAAGGAACGTGCCTTCTTGAACAGCGTCCTTCTTAAGGCACTGGAATCCCAGGTATGGAGTGATGATGGGTGGCGGGCGGAGGGTCCCCATGTACCGCGCTATTCGGGCGGCAGGATATCCTCGAGCAGGGCTCAGCGCTCCTCAGCAGCCTAAGCCGAGGGAGAAAGAATTCTAGCCGCACATTCCCGCAGTTCTTCGCAGGAACTTCTCCCTCTCTTTCCCCTCCCTAGGGCACACACCAGCCTGGCCCCGCTCCCACCCAGCTCTTTTCTCAGAGCCCCGACCTACGGCGTTGACGGAATGGAGTGCCCTTGCCATTGGCCCAAGCGTCATTCCCTGAGGCGGCACCGTCCGCCTGATTGGCTAGCCACTCCCGACCCCCCGCCCACCCCTCCGCTCGGGTTGCCCGGCTCCCCGCCCCCCAGCACTGCCCGGAGCCTCCGCCCTCGCCGGCTCCCTCCGCGCTCCTAGCCCGACTCCACACAGCTCGAGCGGGGACCCGGCCTGCGCGCTGGCCCCGCCCACGGGGCGCGCGGCTCCATAAATACAGCTGCGCGGCGGGCCGGGCGAGAGCAAGGAGGAGGTGCGGTTGTGAGTCAGTGCTGGGAGTGGGGAAACCTCGGGCGTGGGGGGGTGCGGCAGCGGCGGCGGCGGCAACTGGGCTGTAGTCGGAGCTCCGAAGGGAGTGACTAGGGACCCCGGTGGTCTGTTTTCCTTCCGGTGCTTTTGATATTTCTTGCCTTTTGGTCCCGGCCGAGTGTCTCCCACTGAGCAGAGATCCCCTCGCAAAACCCGGAGCGACCCTCCAGTCAATTGTTGGGCGCGTGATCATTGAGAGCTTTGCGGTGGCCGGAGCGTGGACCCAGCGCGCCGGTCGTGAAGGCAAGGGGAGTGGAGCCGGCTGCGGGCGGAGGTCCGGCGCTTGCCTGCCTGCCTCGCTCGCCCTAGCGGGTCCGCTCGCGCAGGGCGCAGGGCGCGCGCGATGAAGGCGGTGAGCCCGGTGCGCCCCTCGGGCCGCAAGGCGCCGTCGGGCTGCGGCGGCGGGGAGCTGGCGCTGCGCTGCCTGGCTGAGCACGGCCACAGCCTGGGCGGTTCGGCGGCCGCGGCTGCGGCGGCGGCGGCGGCGCGTTGCAAGGCGGCGGAGGCGGCGGCCGACGAGCCGGCGCTGTGCCTGCAGTGCGATATGAACGACTGCTACAGCCGCCTGCGAAGGCTGGTGCCCACCATCCCGCCCAACAAGAAAGTCAGCAAAGTGGAGATCCTGCAGCACGTTATCGACTACATCCTGGACCTGCAGCTGGCGCTGGAGACGCACCCGGCTCTGCTGAGGCAGCCGCCACCGCCAGCGCCGCCGCACCACCCGGCTGGGACCTGTCCGGCCGCGCCACCGCGGACTCCGCTCACGGCGCTCAACACCGACCCGGTGAGAGGCCCGGCGCCTGCCCGGGCGGACGCCGCGGGGGTCCGGGAGGGCGGTGACTGGGTGGCGGGCCGCGGGCGCTCCCCTTTCTCGGGGCCAGGGCTGCTGAAAACGGCCGCACTAACCGTCCCCGTCCCCCCCTCCCCCCCGGCGCCCGGCTGGGCACGACGAGCGCGGGTCCGGGTGAACTAGCTGGGCGGGACTGGGCTTGGGTGCATCCTGGGCTGTCAAGTCCAGCCTGTTTCCCCGGGGGCTGGGGGGTCCTCAGGGCTGCAGGCTGGGGAGGGGGCGTCCGCGCGCCAGCCTGGTTTCCCAGAACGAATCCAGGACAGCGACGAGTGCGGTGTTGGCGCCTGCTAACCATTCCCTTGGTATTCCGTTGCTGTTCCAGGCCGGCGCGGTGAACAAGCAGGGCGACAGCATTCTGTGCCGCTGAGCCGCGCTGTCCAGGTGAGCGCGCCTTTCCCTTCTCGAGTGGCCGATCACCGGAGACGTCGGGCCTCCGGGGCTTCCGGTGCCAGGCACCGCAGTGTTCTTTGCCCCCAGCATTTCTGAGGGCAAACTCCCAAGAAGGCGGACAACCCCCTCTCTCCCTGCCAGCCAATTAGCAACTGAACCCGTACTTCGCTTTAGTAACTGGGGCTTCACTCTAAATGGGGACAGATCAACTCCTGTCCCCGCCACCTCGGGCCTCCCCCAGTGACCCGCGGGCTCTGACTGTCCTCTTCCCTGTCGAGGGTGTGGAAACTGCCCGATGCCCCCCTTCGCATTCTGACACCCACAAAGGGGAACGCGGGCAGCGCCCGGGAGTGGGTCCCCTCTCCGGGTTTCCCGGGGGCCCGCAGCTGCCTGCTCGGCGCCTGGCCGGCCGCGGGCTGCGGGTGTTGTCTGACCTGGTGGTTTGTTTTGGGTTGTTGATCAAGCATGTCTTGAGTTTTGTCGGCGGCGCCAGTTAGTCTGCAGCGGGAAGGTTCCCACACCCCCTCTATTCATTCCTCTTCCACAGGTGTGCGGCCGCCTGAGCCGGAGCCAGGAGACTAGAGAGGGAGGGGGAAGAGCAGAAGTTAGAGAAAAAGGCACCGGAGGAAAGGAGAAAACATCAGCAAATCCTAGAAACGTTTTCGCCAGCCATTCCAAGAGAGAGGGAAAGGAAAGAAAAATAAAACTTTCATCTTTTTTTTTTTTTTTTTGCACGTTCATAAACATTCTACATCCGTATTCTCTTTTGTCTCTTCATTTATAATCGCTGTGAATTGTACATTTCTGTGTTTCTTGAGGTGCAGTCAAACTTTTAAGCTTAAGTGTAACAGAACTGATAAATAGAAAGTCAAGAGTAAATACGACTTTAGAAGCCTACATATGACCAAGGAGCTCAATTTTTGTTTTGAAGCTTTACTAATATACCAGAGCATTGTAGATATTTTTTTTTTACATCTATTGTTTAAAATAGATGATTAAAACGGGGCAGGGAGCTTTCTTTTCCCTGCAAGAATGTTACATATTGTATAGATAACTGAGTGACATTTCATACCATGTATATATAGAGATGTTCTATAAGTGTGAGAAAGTATATGCTTTAATAGACTACTGTAATTATAAGATATTTTTAATTAAATATTTTTTTGTAAATATGTGTGTCTTTTTTAAATCTATGGGAATATTTCTTTTGGAAAATTATTTTTCAGCTCAGTTGCAGAGCTCTTGATATCTTGAATGTCTTTTCTGTTTGGCTTGGCTTTTAATTTGTTTTTGTTTTGCGAAGTACCGTGTAGAATCGGAAGTAACAGTTATAGCTAGTGGTCCTGCATGACTGCATGAAATGTTTAATCACAAAATAAACTTGTCCTGAGTCCATTCAAATGTCTTTTCTTTAACCTAGATTGAAATCTTTGTATCTGAAGCATACATGTTGGAAAGATACTTTATCAGTTTTTAAGTACAGGGCTTGATAGTGTAATATATAGAGTCAGTGTTTGTTTGTTTTCTGATTGAAATCAACATGGATTCTGAATGATTTTGCATATGGGATGGGGAAATGCTTGGATCCTTAAGGAGTTTATGAAATCAGTTTTATCAAAGTGAAAAAATGCTTATCATTCTTCATTTTACACTAAAGCTTAATGTCACTAAAGTTTCATGTTTGTACAGATTATTTAAATCATAGAAAAGAAAAATGTTCTCTGCTTGCTACCAAAGGACAACCTCTTGGAAATGAACACTTTCTGCTTTCCTTCCTCCAAAGAATATTAATAGGCAACAGTGAGAGAAAAAAATAAAAAGGCATAATGGCAAATCCTTCAAGCAGGGATAAAAGTCGATCTTCAAACATTAACTTAAATAGACCAAAAATTCTGATGACCGCATCTAGATTATTTTTTTATAAAAATGATTTTCACTATAGCTATGTTAGTTACCAGTAAACTACTGTCCAATCTCTTGTGATGTGTAACTTTTACATGTGAATATTAAAGTAGATTTATCTGTCTTGTACTGTGATTTCTGGTCTCATTTCTTCAAAACCTTATACTACTAAGACTTTCTTTTCTAAGGAAGGTAACATTTTCTAGGTTAGCTAGGACTGTCAGGGCCCGTGAACATTGTGCTTTTAACGTGATCAGTACTTTACACACCAGTTAGATGGAATTTTTAGAGTGAGAATTAAGTAGGATTTAATTGGGTGCTTTGTAAATAGTCAACTGTGTGTATAACGTGGTCTGTTTGATTTTTTAAAAGAAAAGGATTTGTTTCAGATTATACAAGAATAAAAGTATTATAGACCCAAGGGACTTTTTATGAGGTCAAAGTCAAATATGTATAGGGATATGAAATATCATGGTGCCTAGTAGTCTGTGGAAATGGTAATGTCTCAACAGAAATGAACAAAGTTAATGCTAGTAGGTTCAAATAAATCAAAAGGTTTTAAAAATCTGTCCTATCCCCAGCATGTGATCTCCTCAGCTTTGACATTTCACTGGTCTTAGGTATTTTTAGAATTTAATGTATTTGATGTTGCGCCTTATAAAGTCAAAGGACTGCTTGTTTAGATGAGGTTTATTTTTATTTTTGATACTATTCATTCTTGTCACACATCAAGAGGAAAACCCAAGAACACTGCTGGAATTCCAAATCTGAAGAATTCTAACGATTGCATTCTTTGTTATTAAAAAGGGGGACAATTCCTCCTTTTTATTTGGAAGTTTAATTTCAGTAGAAAGCAAGTCACATGTGTGCAGTTGTTTGGAGTTAAGCATCTGTCAGCCTGACTGCTGAACCTGCCTAAGCCTTTAGGCTCATTTTAAACTTACGCTGGGAAGATTATGAAGCTCAAAATAAGTGGATAAATATTTTTGGTTTTTGAAGATAGACGTTGCCCTTTTGTTAATTTTATATTTTGGACATGAATAAACTGCTAAAAGGAAAGAAAAATGTTACAGATATTACATCTTAGACAGTTGGCATTTTCCCCTTAGGCTCTTAACACAGCATTGGATGTCTCTAAAGAAACAAAGTCATTGTTTATTTTTTAAAACATTATATGCAGTTGTATAAGTTATTACATTCTATTAAAATGTTGGCTGTGTCCTAACCAAGCAACCAGATCAGAACATTTTGAGTCATTTATCTGGCAAGTTCTAATTTTTCAGAGAGTTGGTTGAATAGAGGAAAATATCCGGACTTCTCTCATTTCATTTGTCTACTTTTCATTGTATAGGCACAACCAAAGAGTAAGAATCATTTAAAACCTTCAGTGGAAAACAAAATAAGTATCCCACAGTGGGATGTTGTTTCAAATGTGGTTATAGAATCCTTAACATCTCAGACATCTCATGTTAAAGAAAGAAAAAAAGAAAAACCCTTTTCATTTCAAAGAATTAATATACTTTGATATTGTGTAAATATTATTATTCAAGATCATTGTCAAGCTTTACCTGAATTTTTAGAACTTTAAAAAATTTTGACACCCCCCACCCCCGCCCAAATCTATTGTATTAAATGCCTTCTCTAATAATAAATCTCACTGAGCAAAGGCTTCTGAAGTTTGTGGTTTTTAATTGACTTCTACTGAGTTATACAATTTTTCATTATCAAGAATGGGGCTCTTGATGGATCACCTCAATTATTTACAGTGTTTCTTACCATGTGATGAAAAATGTGGCTTAAAAATGGTAATATGAACAGAAAGAAAATCTAGTTTGAATGCTAGGAGAAGCTTGTCTAGTCTGTGGTGTCTGCTAGGATAGGAAGCAATAACCCTAAAGAAGGCAGCAGGATGATGTCCAGGGAGACTAGACCTCCTACCCCCAAATTACACAAGCGCACACACGCACACACATGCAGTGAACAGTGCAAGCAGAAAGAAATGATTTCATAGTAGTACAGAACCAAATAAAACTGGCTCTGCCCTTCTAGCTGGCATACTTTAATTATATATATGTTAATCAGCCCAGATAGCCCTTGGATCTCAACAGGGCCAAACATCAAACCCTCCAGGCTTATAAGGAAGAGAAATGTTCCTTTTCCTGCTTTGCAAGTCCAGGAAATTAATTTACCTTCCTCAGAATTATTCTTAATAGGGCTGCCCTCAGTAGGTATTCTTCAGACCCAGAAGATTCCTTTCAATTACAACCCATGATATTTTGCTAAAATATTAATTGTATTAATTAAAACCATTACCCAAAAGGTTTTAGGATTGTAATTTTACTTACAGAGTTCTACCTTGAGCATTAATAAAATCAATACTTTAAAAAAAAAAGAAAACTCATAAAAGGAGATGAACGGCAGTCATAGACCCTTCATTGAAAATGCTTTCAGATTGTCAATGAATTTTTAAAAGTATGTTTTGCGTTCAAGCGCCTCCTTCAGATTGATTCATATCCTGGCTTGTTCTAAAAAGTTTCCCCTAAGTGCTAAAACTCAGGTCTGAACAACATTGCCAAACGTTTTCTAGACTCACCCAAGCAAAGCAATTCGGTAGGAAGGCTGCTGATGTGAGTTCCATCATTCATAAGTCTCCACAGTCAATTCACACATGAGATATGAAAAGAGGGCCATAAAAATTGAAGTTAATTTCAAAAGTCTCTCTGAGTCCATGAAAGAATAAACACGTCAGTTTCTGGGGAAAGAACAAAATGTGTTACCTGTATTCCACGGGCTAAAGTGTGGCTCAAGAGAATTGAACTTAAAAATGTTTAAATAAAGGGACTCAAAATAAATTCTCTGTGTGAATCCACCCTCATTTTTTCCAATAAGAAATCTCATGCTTTAGAAAAGAATCTTCTAAGAAATTACATTAAATATTGGCAAAATATGCAAATTCCTGGAGAACTGAGACACCATTATTTGCTTTAATTTACTGGTCTCAATTCTTTATGGTAGAACGTGCATTTCAACACTTTTAGCATGCATATTAAATTCAACTTCTAAAATCTTATCTTTAATTCCAAAGTTTAATTTCCAAAGGCAAGTATTGCTGTCCTACAGTTAGTTCTTTATGCAAATTCATATATTTTAGAATGTTTCTTAAATATTTACTGAAATGTTTTAAATATTTTCTTAAATATTTTAAGCATTTAAAAAAATATTTACTACACCCTTCATAAGCTTAAACTTCAGTAATCAATTGAGAGACCATAGCTGTGCCTGTGTGTGTGTGTGTGTGTGTGTGTGTGTGTGTGTGTGTGTAGGTAAAAATAGTTAACCAACATACAGAAAAATATCTTTCAAAAAGGAGTTTCCCTCTAAAAAAATAAGTAAACTGTATTAACCTTCCTCTATTCTCTCTCCACTTTAAATTCTAAGATTGGAGATTTCCGTAAAGATGCTCCCTGCACTTCTTTGGATTGCTATAATTTACCCATGTTATTTTTAAGCATTCACGCAGGACAGAAAATAAAGAACAAGTCAATCGTCATGTTTATCAGATCAAACTTGGTTTAATCTCATAAGTGAAATGAAGAAGGAAAGAAAGAGGGATGTGCTTATGTCAAACCTCAGAGAAAGCTAGGGAAATAGACCTAGACTTGAAGACATAAATTTTACACCTTACTCCAGCAGTAATTCTTGGAAACCTTTTCATTCACGTTGAACCTGAGTCCATGGCCATAAGAAAAACAAAGTGGGCTCCTTAGGGTAGAAGGCTAGGCGTGATTCTTCTTTGTGTGTGCTACAGTACCTAACCAGGGCCTGGTGAAATCTTTGTTAAACTGCATTAGGAAAGTCCCCTTAATAAAGTATCTTCTCATTGCTCTCAGTTACTCTTTCTTTGCCCCTTCCTCAACACTGAATCACGATTGAGCTTCAGACCAATATATCTAACTGCCTTCCAGTCCTCTCTGCCTCTGAAGTGCAGTAGATGTGAATCAGGGTTTTATGGTGTCTTGCAAACCTGCCACTCTTTCTGGATTCCTTATTGTCTTTGTCAGTTTGGGCTGCATTAACGAAGTACCATAGACAGGGTGGCTTGAATGACAAACACTTATTTCACACAGTTCTGGAGGCTGGGAAGTCCAAGATCAAGGTGTCAGCTGACTTGGTTTCTAGAGGTCACTGCCATTGCCAGATGAGCATAGCAATTCACAGGCTTCCTTCAGATGCCCACAGTCACACCTGGCACTAGGCTTACTGCTTAGAGCTGCACCACAAGATGCAAAAAGAACCCAGGGCCTGGACGTAAGGATGTGCCAACTATCATTTCCCACCAATCTTTTCTCCCCTCCACGCCTGGCTGCCTTCAAGCACACATTCTATGCTTCAGCTGTACCTAAGTTCTTGTCTGCATGTGCTCCATGGCACACCATGTTTATCTCTCTAATCTTGACAGCATGATTGATTTCCTGAGAGTTAAGAAGAGAGCAGGCTCAGAGGGATACACATGATGCAGGGAGGGGCACCTGCTCAGCCAGCCAAACCAGCTAAGTCAACTTGCCCATCTGTGGGTAAGGGCTGACCTATACAACACCCAAAACGGTATGCTTTTTCATGCCTCCCTTTCTTTGCACATGGTGTTACTCTTACTGGATCCCATGACCCCCACCACCAGTCTAGGCTGTTGCTGAACTTCTCACCATTCTTCAAGACCCACTATTATCTCTTCTGCAAAAATTATATGATGCTTCTCAGCCACCACCACCCATGCTATAGTATAATTATTTTCACATGACTTGTTTCCTGTAGACTCCTGACCCTCCTGGGAATCCAGACCACAAAGTACTAGGAGAGCATTCCTGTAACTCCCTGTGCCAGCAAATCTCACAAATTCTTTGCAACTCAAAATTGCAGTTGAGAGGTTGTCATTATCTTTCAAAGCCTTTGGCTGCCTTAAACATGGAAAATAGATAAGCTATGTGTTCTTGAGAATGAGGGAGCATAGCATGGTCAGCCTTGGGCAAAGAGAGTTGGAAGAAGAGACTGAGAAGGAGGGAAGAAAGGCAGAACAGATCCTGTATCCTGAAGGAAGAAAGAAACGTCCCTGATCCAAGTTGGGATAAGTAAACAAAGACACCTCAGTGCCAGAGATGAAGATGTGGGGCAAGGACGCAATGGGCGAGGGCGGAAGCAGCCGGCAGGAGCACCCAGGAAGACTGTGCGGTCAGGTATCTACATGTATGTCTTGGGCCTCTGTTCTCAGGGACTGGAGAAGTGACATAGGATAGCTCGGCCACAGTAAATGTAGTGAATCTTCGTGAGTCACTTCTGAAAACACAATCATGCTGCGTCAGTGAAAAAACCTTTACAGAGAGAAGTTCCATTACCTCTGCTATGAGTGAGAAGGAGATTCGTATGATTAGTAAACTGAAACATGTCTTGTAACTTTCCTCTCGTTTTTCAGTGAAGGAGGCACGAGTCAAAAAGGTGGAGTGGTGGAATCAAGCCTAGCACCTGGTTTCTCTGTCTCTAACCCGGGGCCACAAAACTCAGGATGGATGGATTCTATTCCAGTTCACTTGGAAGTGGTTTATCTCAGTCCATATTCTAATCTACAAATGACCTCATGTTCCTTCCTAAGAAGGTGGGGTTCAAACCCTTGGCAAATATCCATTAAGTGCAGGGCTGATCTGGCTGCCTTATGAAAAAGAGAACCGAGGTAAGGTACTTTTATAACAAGGATCAAGTATTTCAAAGCTCTTTGACAAAGGAGGGATGGCAATTCCATGGGGAAAGGATAGTCTTTTCAACAAATGATGCTGGAACAATTCGATGTCCATAAGCCAAAAACATGAACTCAGACACAGACTTACACATTTCACAAAGACTAACTCCAGAGGGATCACAGACCTAAATGTAAAGGGCAAAACTATAAAACTGAGGAGAAAATGTGTGTCACTTCGGGTTTGGTGATACATTTTGAGGAACAGCACCAAAAGCATGAAAGAATTTCAACCCTGTGTTATCCTTGACAAGTATCTCCAGCACAGCTGTGTGCAGACCCGCCCTCCAGCCAGTGCAGGCAGAGTGGTGTGGGCGGGGCCACGGGCTGTCAGGCTAAACCAAAAGACTTGGGTGCTACTCAGATCCCTGCAACTAATTAGTTGTGTCCTTTCACACGAGTAACTTTTCCAAGTTGCAGTGGCCACGTCTGTAAAATGTGTATGTAATAAAAATTACCTACCACAAAAGCTTCCTCAAAGATTAAAAAAAAAAAAAGTAACATATTGAAAATATTTTAGAGGACAATGGTTATAATTATATCTATAATTATATAGATATAATTATATAGATATAGATATAGATATAGATATAGATATAGATATAGATATAGATATAGATATAGATATAGATATATAGATATAGATATAAATCATCTGGAGAGACTCCTGAGTTCCACCCATCCCACCACAGATTCTGACTCCTCAGGTATAGGGTCGGAACCAGGAATCTGAAGTTTAGCTTTTCCCTGGTGAATCTGGGGCAAGTCTCCCAGGAACCCCATTTTGAGAAACAGTATTATAACTATAAAATATTCTGTAGGTTTAGGCTATTATTGTTAGGCCACACAGGGTGTATTTCTCCTTCTTTTTGACCACTTTCCAATTTTCCAGGAGCTCTAATCCGTAAAGAGGAGAAGTTCATACAACATCAACAGCAGGTCATGGCAATAACATCGAGTGTGCAGAGGGAAGTGGTCCCAGTAGGAAGTTCCCAGGAGGGAGCTGCCTGGAGGGGGTGAAGTGTGTCCCTGGGACGGGCCTATAGTTAAGATGCTGAGTCTCCCATACCCTTGTTTCCCATTCTAATCTTTTCGTGAGTCAAAACATTCATAGTAACCTACTTTGCTTGACCTGTGCCATTAAACCTCACATTTCCTAAGGGCATTTTCTACCCCCTTGTATGTTATTACCGCTTATATTACATTATCTCGTTACCTCTATGGGATGACCTAGAAAATGTTTTAAAATGTTTGGAGAAGGTGTGTCTGCACAGGCAGCCATGAGCAGTGTAACTTTAGTGGTAAAGAGATTCTTCTGGATAAACAAATTTAGAAAAATATTTCATTTCCCCTAGTATATTACATCATCCTAAGGGATTGCCTTTAATATGATGTAGAAAAATAGTCTAACTGGTCTTGCCCCAACTGTCGTGTTTGCCTTAGAACCGTCCTAATTCATGGCTGTCGGGTGTTAACATGGTGTGTGCATGTAAATTTGGGATATGGTACAATTAATGGTGATTCAATTTGATTTCTTTTTGGTAAAATTGTATATAGATTTTTATAAATTTTTTTTATTGATTTTTTTAGAGAGAGAGGGAGGGAGAGGGAGAGAGAGATAGAAACATTGATGAGAGAGAACATCGATTGGCTGCCTCCTGGGGATCGGGCCCACAACCTGGGCATGTGCCCAGACTGGGAATTGAACTGGCAACCTCTTGGTGTGTGGTTCGACGCTCAACCACTAAGCCACACCAGCCGGGTCATTTTTATAAATTTAAAAGCAGTGGATAGAATAGCTTCAATTCTTCTAGAATTGAATAAGAACTTTATAAAAGGAAACATCAGTAAGTGTGTGGAATTAGGTTTTGAGTTTGGCCATTTACTGTGTGGCCTCAGACAAGGTACTTAACCTCTCTGTGCTTATTTAAACTTTCTTTCATAATGGGATCACAGTACTTAGCAATAAGAGTCTTTTTGAGAATTATGTGTACAAAGCACCTAACAAAGTACCAGCGACATGAAATATTCAGTATATCTTAGTTCCTTTCCTCTAATCATTCCTGCCCCCTTTTCATCTTCTATGATCTAAAAATATGCTTGCCTTCTCCCAGGATGAAAATGGGGTTACAAGAATGGAGGAGTAAGGAGTGTGTGTGCAATTGGGTTCTCAGTATGGAGGACACATTTTTCAAAAATGCACTCACGTTTTAGGGAGACCAAGACTTCAAACCTTCTAAGTGCAGCCACTATTTTCTGTCATTGCTTTCTTTCCACAATAACACGGAGGTAATCTGTACACAGAAGACAGAAATGACAGAAATGCTGATGGAAGAGAAAGGATTTGAGGAGAGAGGGGAGTCCGAGGAGCAAGAAGGACAGTGGTGAGGGGCAGGAGAAAATAGAAGCTGGTTTACAGGAAATTCAAACGGTGGCCTGAATATCTGTTGCTTTTGTTGTTAACATGGTCAGGCGGCATGCTTGTTTGCTTTTTGATCTATTTTCTGATAGATTGCTGGGTGCAACAGAGCAGATGCTGAGGATGGGGGCAGAAGAAGCAACCCAATACATAAACGCCTGGATTCAGGGCTAGATAATCTGGCACCCTAATAATATTCCCCTGGTAGAGAAACAGTTTTGAAAACCAAAGGCCCAGCACAAGAGTGGTACACAATGTACCAAGTGGTATTTAAGAAAAAGACTAAGGTGAAGAACAGCATAACGTTGTATATTTCTTCATGGCTTAGAAAAGTATACCTTTTATACTGTATGTCTGTAGTGTATCAATGATAGCTATGCTTTCATTGTGTTTCTGGTAGCTATGCTTTGCCATACACTAAAACTGAGATTATTCAGCCGGGCAAAGAGATGAATGTTTGGGAGTTTATTGTGTCAACGGCTGGACTTCGGTGAATCCTAAAATAAGAGTTGTGAAATAAAATCAGATTCTCTCATTTTATTGCTAAGGCTCTGAAAGGGAAAAAGGTGTCTTTGTAAAATGACTGAAGGTAGAGACAGAACTGCCAGCAAAACTCAGGCCTCCAACTTGCAGTCGAGGGGACTTAGTCAAGTTCAATAGATAGTGTAGTTATATGATATCAGGTTCCTATTTGTCATGATGCATGTACTCCTTTCTCCCTCTTGTACCAATTCTGTAAACACAGCCTTTTTTTTTTTGCATTTGTAATTTGAGGACTAACTGGGGTCATCCCTGAGAGATCTGCGTTCCTCAGAAAACAAACTATTTTTTGGAAACCGTAGAACTGACTCTCTGGAAAAAAGAAACACAGCTTTTCGTTTTGAGTCATTTTGAGGGGAAAGACCTCCTGATCGCTCTGGATTGTATTATTCTACAAGTAGAATCCAAGTAGACCTACCTATAAATGCCTCATACACCCTTAATGACCCTTCAGGGCACTAGAGATCCTATCAATTTGTTTATCAATTTGCAGCTCTAATTTCATGATATGTGAAACACCAGTAAAAAATAATCTCCTGCCTCAATGCTTTAGAGAATGCAGAGAAATACACAATCACTGTAGCCTGCTTAGCTCTTGCCAAGTCTGGTTTTTATTATTATACATATGAAGAGAATCCTCTGTTCGCCAACATCTATAAAGGGGCTGATTTCCTCAGCTCCGTAGGAATTCCATCAGTCCAAAATGTTAGGGCATGTTTCTCAGAAATTCTTTGTCTAGCATCAAGTGTATATCTAGACAGTATAGCAACTGTTAAGTTTTAGGTTACAAAAAAAATTAAAGATAATGTCCATTGTCCCCAGTCCTAATGGAAACCCTTTACAATTTAAATATTCTGGTTTGTCGCCCTGGCCGGTTTGGCTCAGCTGTTAGGGCGTCGGCCTGTGGTCCAGAGAGACCCGGGTTCGGTTCCCACTAAGGGCACGTACCTCTGTTGCAGTTTGTCCCCGGCCCTGGTTGGTCGTGCGGGAGGCAGCCACTCGATGTGTCCCTTTCAGGTCAATGTTTCTCTCTCTCTCCCTCCCTCCTACTCTATCTGAACAAAAAAATGGAAAAATGTCGTCGGGTGAGGAAATAAAAAATAAATAAATAAATATTCTGGTTTATCAGTCTTATAAATATTCTGACTTGTTGATGGAGTAAAAAAAAAAATCTTTAACTCTTTCTAGAAATCAAAAACATGCTCAAAATAAACAGAGGCTTCAACTTTTAAGAAGAAACATCTAGATTTCTTATGTAGTCTGATGTTCTCTTGGTAGACTGAAATGATTTTAAAATGCTTTTAATAAAAAAAAATCAAGAGTAAAAATAATTACTTAAAACCAAGTCAAATGCAAAACAAACAAACAAACAAAAAAAAAACAAACCATGATAGATTTCATAAGCCTTGCAATGTTATTTCAGGATTTATTTTAAAAATAAATTTCCTTTTTGTTCACTGTTCCTCCCTGCCAAAAGACACAGAAGACCTTCTCTGTGAAGCTGTGTTTGGGGTTGACACCTGATTAACACTCCTTTTAGCAAGCAGGATCACAAAGAGGTCCCCTGGGTCATCTTAGAGATAAAATCCTATCTTAAGGGTGGTGTTGAGAACAGTAGTTTGAACCCAAGCACTTCAGGCCTCTTCCCCTTCAGCAGTGGTTCCTCCTCACCCCACCTGTGCTCAGCCTTCTGAAATCCCAATCTCCAGGGAGCTGGGGCCTGTCCTTCCTATCACAAACTTGCTTCTGGAAGCACTGGAAAATCTCAGAGAATCGCCTTTCTCTCACATCCTGGGTCTCACGCCCTGTGGAATTTACCAGGTAGGAAGGGGCTGGTCCTGCTCATTTCAGAAAATCAGCAAAAGCACTTACAAGATAGCAGAAGCGTACAGGTGTCAGCCCCCCCACCTCACACTGCGCGACCGTCTCTCTTGTACCCAGACCCTGACTTTGCTGACATTGCCATCACAAGTTTTTTGTTTGTTTGTTTTTTAATCCCTAACTAACTTGGCATGAGGCTGCCATGGTGGGCAATAGGCCTACCCTTGCCCTCAACATCACCAAAGCTCATTAGATCCCATTAATCAAATATTTGCTTTTACATTAAACACACAGTTCTAAAAACACACATTTCTGGCACAGTTAATCCTTGCATGACATGAGTTTTGATAAACCCGCAAATTTTCCTGCTGACATTCCTCAGGTTACACGCTTCCCTGGTCCAGAGGCAGTGTCTGTTGTCTGCTGCCCTCTCTTGAATTTTAGGGCACACTGCACCCATCATCAGGGCCTGCTGCCTGAAGGCCCCTCTTCCCCGGGTTCGACCTTCTGTCTTAGGCTTCTGATGACCAGCAGAGGCTAGTCCAGTGCTGCTGGCATAGAGGCCCTTTAACTCCCCCTTTTCATCACTACTTCCTCTGCTGGCGTTCCTCTGTGTCGAAAGCAAAACCCATTTTCTACAACAATAAAGCGGCAAATGAATAAGACGTGCTGTTATTTTTTTTGTTTTGTTTCCTTTTTATTGTAACAAATTTATTACCCAGACCACTGCCCTCTCTGGCCTGATCTATTCACTCCCCTGAAGTGCCCGCATCCATTTCCGGCGATAAGGATACTGAAAGGAAGAAGTATGTCTGAACACATTCCATATGCATGTCTAGCTGAACACATCTGTCCTAGGACAACAGCCAGATGGAGGTGCTCACAGAAGTGCCAGGGTCACAGAGGAATCAGAAGGCTTTGCAGGAAGCTAGACCTGCTGGGCTCGGTACAGCTCATTCACACCCCTTTCTTCCTGTCCTCCTGCCTGCCTCCACCTGCTGCTCTCTGCTGTGTGACATCATCCCCCAGAATCATTTGTTTGATGGCTCCTTCTGCAACGCCTCCCCATAGCAATTTCGCCACTCTCCCCGCATGTCCTCTGCTCATCTCTCCCACTTCTTTGTATCAAAGGAATATACAAAGGAACAGGTGAGAATATGCTCATTTAAAATAAACAAAAGAAATGATTGTCATCGTTCCCTCAAAATCCCAGGAGTTCTTTAGAGAACAGGCAGACGGCAACAATGCGGTGCTCAGAAAAATCATGAGACTATCAGAGAATATAAATTCTATCAGAAAGTTGATCTCTTTCTACACTATAGCAATCTATCTCTGCCTGTCTGCCACTCGCATGCTTCTTCGAGCTCCGCCCCACACATATAACTTTTTCATACTCGATCATAAAATATCATTTCCCTTCAGCCTGTGTCTTTGCCGTGGGATTCTCATATTCAGAACGGCTGCTCTCCGTCCATGGAGATGGGGGAAGAGATCCCACTGGAGCTCCTGTGGAAAAAAGAATGGACGGCGCTCGTTTCCTCTGGGCAGGAGAAAGGCTAAAATTGTCTGATGGCCCAATCAGGCTACTGGAAGATCAAATTACACTGAAAATACAGAAACCCCCATAAACCATTGGGCAGACGGGCCTCTGGCTGGCTTCCTGGGTGTGCAAGCTGTGGAGTTGTTCAGGGCCCTGTACATAGAGGAGCCCGCCCTTAGTTTAATGCTCTGCTATCACTGTCTTGAAATTCTTCAGACGTTATGAACAAGGGGCTTGTGTTTTCTTTTTGCACTAGGACCCCAAATTACATAGCTGGTCCTGACAGCATTCAGGGACAGCCCTGCTCTAAGGCATCCTATTTCCTCCTGAAATGGTGGGTTTATAAATGTTTGTTTATTTGGGGGGTGGAATGACGTGTGGTTCGCCTTATACCTGTTTCGGTTCTCTTAGCCAGAATGCCTGCTTGTAAGGATAATGCTGCGTGGCTGAGAGGCAGTTATGTTCCCAGGGACTGCAGGCTTGGTCAATTATGGAAAGAGAAAGTTTCCATGGAGAACTGTGCAGTGTGCCTGGGAGGAATCATCAGGGCAGGTAGAAAGATGCCGAGAAATTCTGCACAGGGAGATAGTTCAGAAGAAAGGTTGGCAAGTGACTCCCAGAGGTAATCCCGTTGTGTCTAAAAGGAAGAGACCAAAACAAAACAAAAACAAAACTGTTTCTTCCAGATTCTTCCTTTTCAACTGAAGCCACACGGCCTCTGGCGCATACTCAGCCGATGGGTTTTATGTCTCCTACTGTTACTCTGAATTCTTCCTGAGCTGTTACAGAGAAGCACTACATCAACACAATTTATTTTATTACGATGCCATGTCGTGTCATATATCTCCTGTTCGCATTAGGCTGACATGGCACTGCGTTTGTGGATGAGCATATAAGAATACGTATTATCGCAATCACTGTAGAATCGCATTTATTGAGTGCACACTACCATATTAGAGGCTACAGACAGAAATGTGAGGGCACATATAATGGTTTAATAACAGGAAAAAAGAATATTCTTGCTATTTAATTCAACTTGCAGAGAAACAAAACAAAACAAAAAAAAACTACTTGATATTTCCTCTCCATGCCTGCTGAATGGTGGCGAGAAAGGCCTCTAAAGCTCATACAGCTCTTATCTTTGTTCACTCCCCAAAGAATAATAGATCAGTCAGAGCTCTGATGCTGTTTTAATAATGTACAATTTACAATTCATTGGTTACCAAGCACTCACAGTATAATTAATTTTACACACCTGTTCAGCAAATCCACACGGTTTTGTAAAATATGGGGGGAGAGAGCCATGGTACTGGGGGGAGGGGAGGGCGAAGGGAGAAATCCATCTTCCCTCCTCGTTCACAGTAAAGCTGCACCAGCTGGGCAGATTGACTGGCAACTGTCATGGCTGTAGGAGAGACTGAGTTTGATGCACAAATGTCTCCCCACCAGAAAGTCTTGAACCAGCAAAACCCACAATCCTTATGGGTGCCATAGTCAGTCTCCTGGGAAGAGCTTCCTAAAGAAGCATGGCGACTGCATCCCAGAGCTAGGTCAAGCATCAGTTCTTTTAGAAAGGAAGCTATCTCCCTCCTCTTCTTAAATGTACACTTCCCACAAATAAAATGTAAGCTGCATGTGGCCACTCTTTCCCTCCCGAAAGCGTGTGAAAGTGTGCAAAAGTAGGGCTACGAACTGTGGTGGGGTGGGGGAAGAGAGACAGAGATGCCCTGCCTGCTTTCACCACCCTCCAGAGTGCCATGATTTACTTGAAGGGGCCTCTGGAAATTCACAGAGAATTCTCCAAGCCAAATAAAATTCACATGAACTGGATCTAAGTATTTTTCTGATCAATGATCTGCTTTGTTTTTCACTCTCTGCTCTGAACTTTTCGATTTCCCAAGTATATACGTAATGTTGTAGCTTAGAACCAGTTTGTCTAAAAAGGAGAATCTGCTCGATTGTGTATTGCTATTCTTAAAAACTGTACATGAGAAAGAAGGTGCAAATGGGCTCAACATACTTCTGTTCATTCCTAAAGTCTGTTTTTCTCTTTTGTGGTTTCTAGGAGCCCCAGAATGGGACAGCACATGGGTAGGCTGGCTTCCACACAACCAGCAAGCTGTAGCCACTGGGTTATCATGTCCCACACAGTATGGAGGCCAAGAGCTTGGGCTCTAGAGGCAGATGAACTTGGGTTCCGATCTTGGCTTTCTCACTTGCTAGCTATTTAGCTTGGAAAAGTCATTTAACTGTGTGAAGCCTCAGTTTCCTCATCAATACAAATAAAGTAGGAAACCTATACCTCACACACTTATTGAAGGAGGAATAGAGATAATCTGTATAGGGTGGTCAGCATAAATGCTTAGTTTTCAGTGGGTGTACATAATCAGTGGTCATCATTATTCTGTTGATGTTATGCAATCATGATTAGTCGTTTTGTTATGTTTAGCTGTTTAGCGTTTGCTCTTTTTAGCATCCCAGAGAATAACCAGAGGATGCTTTGATCAACATTGCTTCATTCTGAGCTAGGCTTGTGTACACAATGGCCATGCTTTCTAGTCTCCCATTAGGTTGGATGGGGGAGGTGAAGGTCTATACTCATGTCAAGGGTAGAACTGCCCAAAATAATCCCTCTCTGAGTAAGTAGATTGAACTTCCCTTCATTGGAAGTCTAAATAGGTTGGTTAACAAAGGTGGAATATTGTTTTCAGAAAGTCAAAGATAAAATGGACTCCTCTCCATTAGCACATCAAGTGTCATCCAGACATGAAATGTAATACAAGGCAAGTTCAGCAAGAGGGGGAGGAAGCAGTCAGCATAATGAGGGTGTTGGGTCAAAGACATTAGGCCAACCCTAAAGGTACACCTTCACCTTTAATGGGCATCCAAGTTAGGGAGGGACATGGGAGCATTCATGAAAACAATGAAAGTTTCTGAGAGGAGAGTGGATATGTAACATGATTCCTTACATATATTGAGGGTTTAATATTCCCTGATACTCTTCTAAGTGCTTTGCACGTGTTAATTCGTTTAATTTTTTATCATTATGGTTACAGATAAGGAATGTGAGGCACAGAGAAAACAAGTCCAATGTGATAAGAACTTCTCTTTTCCCATAAACTCAGGAGTTCACTCTGCAGCTACTGGAGCCATTGGGCAAGGCCATTTGGATGGGTCTTCTCATTGGCACTGGGGCTGAAATTAACAATGGCTTAGAATGCTCTTGTGAGATTATGAATTATAGCAACCTATAGTTAGAACCCTGGGGGAGAATTAGCAGAACATGCACAAGCCAGGAAGATGGTGGCAGGGCACTGTGAAGAACTAGAGAACAAACAGCCCTGGACCTGTCACTATGGTGACCAACTAAGGGTGCTGAGAAGAAGGGGGCATTTTTCTCATATGCCCATTTACTAGTAGCTCTTCCCATTGGGAACCACAAACTGTTTGTGCCCTTCTGTTTTTGTTGGGTGCTTGTGGTTAAGGCAACAGAGACCCATTCAGAACACAAGAAAAGGGGACAGAGTGTTGTAAGGGTACACACAGACTGGAACAGGACCACAGACTGCAAAGCGCTTTAGAAATCAACACAGCTCCAGGGATCAGCTACCCTTCCTCTCAAAGGCCGATTATCTCTCTCTCCACATTTCCTCGTTTCGCAGCATATCTCTGCCATTTTCTTCTCTTTCTATCATCAGCAGCCTTTGCTTCATCAAGTTTTCCCATCCTCCGTGACCCACCACGGCTTCTCCTGCCCAGCTCTACCCCAAACAGTTCCCCTTCCTACCATTTGAACGTATTTGTTACGATGTCTTAGTTCACATTTCTGAGAGAGAAAATCTGCTTGGCCCAGTTTATCCTTTCCTGAGCAGAGTGTAGGTGCTGTCCAGCCTGAGGGCTTTCTGTCCTTCGGTGGGATACCCACTCCTATCTAGTCAGCGGTGAGACAGGAAGGTGGGGTCACAGCGTTCAAGCACGGGCAGGGGGCTGCTCCTTCTGCAGAGGCTCTGAGCGAGGCAGCCTCGGTCCAAGAGACTCCATCCAAGGCAGGCACTGCAGACCAAGTCTGGATCTGGCAGCAGGGCTGTGCTCTTGAGGTGGGGCTCAGGGCCTTGGAAGGAGGCTTTGATTCAGCAGAAAGCTGTCCAGCAACTTCACTATATATTGCCAAGTTTTTCATGTTTTACCTACTCCTCAACTCCTGCTGATCCTCACCTGGGATTATCCTCAACACACACAGACGTATTCACACACACACACACACACACACACACACACACACGTACATACATAGGGTTTAGCATCTCCCATTCCTAATCAGTCCCTTCCCTCAGCCCAGCTCTCAATCGGCTCGTACTCTTCTTTCTATGGGGTTTTGGTGCCTGCTCTGTGCCCTTCCCATATCTGACCTCGGCCAACACTGTTTTTAGCTTAGTTGCTCTCTTGTCAGGGCTTGTACTTTGAAGGAATTCCCATTCTCTGAACAGCACAATCTATGGCAGATGGACAAATACGTTTTTCTGTCAGGGCACATTGGGTCACAAATGATATGGCGCTGATGTCTATCAACTGTCTAGTGTCAGTTTACTCAATAGCATTTTTCAGGATGATTTCAGACAACTTTGCTCAGAGTTACTAGTCCCCCCTAGTTGCTGACTGTCACTCACGTGCATCAAATCCTCAGGGTTTGTTTTGGTTTAGGGTAATCAATCAATCAATCAAACAAACAATACGAAAATATCTTCTACCAAGCTAAGCCTAATTTGGGTTCACTGGATCCTTTTAAAAAATATATGTTTTTATTTATTTTAGAGACAGAGGAAAGGAAAGGGAGAGAGACAGAGAGAGAGAGAGAGAAAACATCAATGAGAGAGAAACATCTATTGGCTGCCTCCTGCACTGCCCTCTGGGGATCAAGCCTACCACCTGGGCATGTGCCTGACTGAGAATTGAACCTGTGACCTCTTGGTGCATGGGATGATGCTCAACCAACTGAGCCATACTGGCCAGGGTCATTGGATCCTTCTTAATATTTTCATTCCTATCTCACATGATCTGTTTATGGAATTTGTTTTTGGGGGTTTTTAAAAAATGTAAGAGACATTACTTATTTATTTAATCCTCATCCAAGGATATATTTTTGTTGATTTTTAGGGAGAAAAGGAGAGAGGGAGAGAGGGAGGGAGAGAGAGAAAGAGAGAGAGACATTGCCTCCCATACTCGCCCCTACTGGGGATTGAACCTGAAACCTAGGTATGTGGCCCTGATGGGAATTAAACTCACAACCTTTCTTGGTGTATGGGACAATGCTCCAACTGACTGAACTACCTGGCCAAAGCTGCTTTTTTCTTTGATCATTTTTCTCATGTACAACCTCCATCTCCCTTTGGTCTTCTAGATCGCCTGATAATCATGTATTCCATGGCAACTCCCTGATTTACCCATCTGGCTCAGCAGGATATCCTATATTTTACTCTTAAAAACATTGCCTGCACGCCCTGGCCGGTTTGGCTCAGCGGTTAGAGCATCAGCCTGCGGTCCAGAGAGACCCGGGTTCGGTTCCCGCTAAGGGCATGTACCTCGGTTGCGGTTTGTCCCCAGCCCTGGTTGGTCGTGCAGGTGGCAGCCACTCGATGTGTCTCTTTCACGTCGATGTTTCTCTCTCTCTCTCTCTTCCTCTCTCTCCCTCCCACTCTATCTGAACAAAAAATGAAAAAGTGTCCTCAGGTGAGGATAAAAAACAAAACAAACAAACAAAAAAAACATTGCCTGCAATACTGAGTGATTACATTTGATTATCCCCCCCCCCCCCCAAGCCAACTGTCAAGGGCATCCTAAGTGTCCCTGAAATATAAGACCCTGGTTTACATTGGGCAGCAGATAAATTCATTCCCATGGGGGAAGATGGGATCTTTGGTCACAAAAACCAAGCATCGTGGATAGCTTTCTATGTGGGCACATTAGAACACTGGTGTGATTTATAGGGAGCTGGGACAACCCATTGCTTCTCGAAAGATCCTTTTGCAACATTCTGTAACTCAACAATTCTCTGTCACCCAAGGAAGTTTAAAATTTATGAATGCCAGACCCCCACCAAGACCAATGGGGTTGGGGTCCAGACATGAGTATATTTTTTAATTCTCTTGGTGGCTCTAATATGCAGCCACGTTGAGAACCCTTCCTTAGTTCAGTGGTTTATAAACTTGGCTGCAAATTGCAATCACCAGGGAGCTTTAAGCAATACCGATGCATGGATTTCACCCTTGGAGGTTTTGATTTAATTAGTCTGGGTTTGGGCTTGGCCATTGGGACTTTAAGAGCTCCCCAGGTGATTGTGATATACAGCCACGAACGAAAACCAGTACCTTAGTGATACCTGAAATTTCAAAGTTAGACTACCCACTAAGTTTCTGATTGACATAAAAACACACGTGTCCCTGGGACAAAGATGGTATTTTTCATCTTCAGTGTGAATGGGTTTCAGAAGTGAGGTTGCCAGATTGAATACAGGACACCCAGTTAAATTTGAATTTCAGATAAACAACAAATAATTTTTAGTATAAGTACACCCCATGTAATATTTGGGACATGCTTATACTACAAAGTTATTGCCTATATTTTTATTTGCTAAATTTGATCAATTCTATCTAGAAGACTTTCTGAGAGCAGGTTGTGGTAGTGAGGCATGAAAAAGCACAGATAGACACAGAGACCCTGAGGGGAGGGCATGAGAAATACTGTAGAGAGTACAAAACAAAGAAGGCCTATGCCAAACACCAAATTATTTAACTTGTCAAGCTCATCCAAGTACCATTCTGCCACATCCTTGTAAAAAAATCAACAGAATCTCCCTCCCTTACCAGCCTAGATGGCAGAGGTGCCCAGGCATACATTATCCCTCAAGGCTTGGCTGTTCCACCCACGGCCACAGACATCTGCAGTCCTGCTCCGGGAAGAGCAAAGCAGAAGCGTAATCCTTGGCTAACTTACTAATAGTCTACATTTTAAAATTTAGAATTCATTATATTTATAATTACAAATTTATGCAAATTCTAAATACAGAATTTAATTAAATCACAATATAGAATTTAATTATACGTAAAGGTTTCAAAAATATCTGGCTGTGACTTAATGATAACTATAATCTGCTTCCAGAAAGTTAGGCAGAAAGAAAAAAGAATTCAGAATTGGGGGGGAAAGGTAGCTATGTAAGTAAATATGATAAAGGCTTCCCACATTCCCAGTAAACCTATTATAAGGTCTTGTCGTCCTGTGTACTCTCATCTCATCCTCCACATAAATTCACCTGTCATTTTCTCAAGGACATTTTTCATTTCACTTTTCTTTTGAGTTCTTCCCTTTATATCTGTAGATGCCTAGGGGATTTTCCTCCAACCGGTTTTCAAGTTATCTAAACAGAATGTACTTACTTACATCTGGTACCATGAAATGTCAGTGCACCTTGGAGAACTGGGTCTACACCTAGAAATCCCTGGTTAGATTCCTGAGATCCAACACATTTCCACCTATTAGGTTACCAGAGTCTAGAAAAAGAAGTTCATTTATTTATGAACACCTTTCATTTCCCAGTTAAGATGACATTTATATTATTAAATGTGACTGAGCAGGAAGTCAATACTCTGGAAGAAAATGGGAGACATTCCTTTGACCCAAACAAGTTCTACAAAATACCTGGGTACATAGTAAATTCTTCTGAGTCCTTCTTCTTACTCCCCCACCACCCCCTTCCTCTTCCCACCCTACCACTTCTCCTGTTGTTTATGTTCCTCAGTTTTCTCTTACCTTCACCTCGTTGTGTTATCCCATAACTCTATGGAACAACATTTCATGGGTGTCTTTGAAGTCATTCAAACCTGGTTCTGATTGTTACTTGAGACACACAGGGCCTTAACACTTCTCTTAAAATGGAAATGGTATTGCCCTTCCAAAGATCATTCAAACAAGAATATCAGGAAAATGCTCTTTGCTTTCCAGAAAACCTAAAGAGAGCGGTACTCTATTCTGTGGCAGTGCAACACACATTAAGTGTTTAAAGTAAGAGACATTCTTCCTTCCAAACCTCCCACTCACACTGTCCCATCCCAAGGTTATAGCTACGTAGACAGAAGCTGTCGGTTTGCAATGAGTGTACCACGTAACATTACTATTCAGTTTGTTGATACTTTCCCAATCAACTTCCTGCAGGATCTCTTCTCATCTCTCCCTCCGCATAAAATCTAAACCACTGGAACGCAGAGTTGCTGAGCTAACCACCAGGAAGGGCGTATTTGGTCAAGTAAGGAGCTGCCAATCATTTTAAGACCTGCTGGGCCAGCTTATCAGCTTCCCGATTTCTCCAGTATGAAATGCCTGGCTGTTTCAATGATCGAGATAAGCACAGCTGTAATCTACCATGATCCAGAGCTTATTCACAGATCACAGCTGTGTAATTTCAGGTAACATGCTTCCCTTGTTTGGATTTGTTTAACATTGTTAAATATATAGTCAGACCATCTGCACAGTATTTTTTTTAAATTGGAAATTACAACCATAACTTCCTTTTTATATATCAATAAACTAAACAGCAAAATTTCAAAGGGATCCTTCTGCACCAAGCACTGAAGCAGAATGCCTGTCCCATGCCACACCACTGCCTAATTGCACACTAATTGGACAAACGTGATTAAATATTTCAAGATCTTTACTAATTGCCTCTATTTTAGCTTTAAAATTTGCTTGCCACCAACAAATTTAATGACACTGGTGTCTAGTCATCAGCAAAAAGCCCAAGAGTTGCTCTTTAAAATGTACCTAGTCAGAGTATTTACTGATTGTGCATTGTTTCCAATGTAGCTTAATTAGAAATCCAATCAGTTCGCTAAGTCTAATTATGCTTGATTTGTAGATTCAGACTATGATACATAATGAAGCCAAGCGGCTAACAGTAAACGTGCTTGAAATGTAACAATAAGAGAATTTTTTTTTTAATGTATGTCGTGTCACTTTAAAAAATCAAGTGATACACACGAGCTTACAAAGTGGGGATTTTGGAGGTTTAAAGCTTTTCAAAGTTTCTGTGAGCTGGGTTCCAATTCTGTTGGTAAAGCCTGCTTTGAAAGATGATGGTCAGAAAATATTTCTTTCTTCAGATTAAAGGTGAAAAAGAAAAGAGAAACAATTGCTTCCTTCACATTGTCTGGGGGAAGCTTTTGTGGCATTACCTCAGCAGCTGCCTTGATGAAACTGATATGGTTAAAATGGACACATTCATGTAATTCTTATTAAAAAAAAAAAACAACACGTGCCTTCCCAGAAATCTGATTTACTATCTCAGAAAATGCCTTTTGCGGTGCCTAAACACCACAGTGTTTCTGTGAGCACACATTTGAATATATGAGAGCATAATTGTGTATGTACACAAAATTTTACTAGAAGGAAATACTTCTAAATGTATTATTGCATATCTGCAATAATTTGCAACCAATTATTGGTCTGTGAAAAGAGGCTTGGAGAAGGAGAGAAAAGAAAAGAAGCTTTTTAAAAAATTTAACGCAGACTAAGATGACTATTACCACTGCTTCAATCATCTGCACACTTTGAGGCCGTGGAATTCAGAGGGCCCTAAATACCAGTACTCCACATCCCAGGATCCAAGCATTTCCACGTGGGCGGGCGTGCACCATGCAGACATGTCACGATCACAAAAATGGGCCTGGTGCTGAGAACTGCAATTGTCATCTACCCAACACGGCGGTGTTCTGGAACTGTAAGGATGCTAGTGGTAATGTTGGTTCTAAACAAAACTCAAGAGTCATGGTCATTTTACTTTCATTTTGAACACAGTGGGAGGAATCAATAGGTGAATCAGAGAGGAAAGGAATGGGTAGAGGAGAGAGGTGATTTTTAAGCTTTTGTGATAATATTATAAACATAATGGAGGATGATTCAAAACATCTGAAACTCTAAATTAATTACTGTTGACTGTTCAACAGCAGACTATTACTTTACCACAGTTATCTTTCCTTTAATGTAAAACTTATCTTTTTATAGCAATATAGCCTAAAAGAAACACGGAAATAGTCTTGGCTGAAAGACTCTGCAAAGTGCAAAATGTGAGCAGTTTTAATTTTTGCACTGAAAACCTATTATTTACATGTATTTCTGGTGTTGCCTTTAAAAAGCTTTGCAATAAAATTGCTTCCTTGTGAGTCTGTAGATGTGTATGTGTGTGTGTGTGTGTGTGTGTGTGTGTGTGTGTGTATTGTAAAGACACCATGACAAATACCTTATTTTTTTCTTTCTCCTTTTTTCAAAAGCATCTCGTAGCAGGTACTAAGGTTTTTCCTTTCAGTTCTCTGTCTTTTGACACAGTCTCTAGCCAAGACCCTTATTCGTACTTTTCTATGTGTACCTTTTATTTCCCCTCTACTCTGGTGGCACTCGTTATTAATTTCTCAAAATATAAGCAAAATGCTAATGATGGAGTTATTTTTCTCCAGGCAGGGTCCATCACACTGACCTTTGGGTTCGCAGAGAATGCTTTCGCTAGCCTTATTTGGATGCCACACGATGGAAAGCCTCTTCTGTACCTTCCTTTCCAAGGAAGTGTTGCTTTTTTAATATTGCCACTGAGATTGTTGAACACGGTGAGATGGGGAAGGTGGGAGGAGACCGAGGTCCTTTCATTTCTGTAGGCTGAGGCAGGTTATTTCCCACCTTTGTCAGCTGATTTTGTTGAGAGAAAGAGAAGATGTACAGTAAGTCCTCACTTAATATTGTCGATTGTTTCTTGGAAACTTCGACTTTAAGTGAACTGACAATAAGGAAACCAACTTTACCCCAGGTGAATTGAAAGAAATAAAGTTTCTAGGGCATATTTCTGGTCACAAAAACATTACTAAACTTCGAAATAAAGACCCAAAGCACATCTAATATTAAACATTGAAATAAATATGAGCTATACATACACTGAAGAAAGATTAATAAAAACAAGTAAGATGAGTACTTTCCACCCAGTGGTGCCAGTTCTGGGTCTCAGGGCCTGGAGCGTCTCCTGGCAGCTCAGGGCACAAGCAGGAACCCCCTGAACAGGACCAATTCCATCGCAGGGCACATCACACCCACTGGCACTCAGACTGGGACAACGAACACACGCCAGTCTCCTCACACGCACAGCTCTGGGACGTGGGAGGAAGCTGGGGTCCCCAGAGAGATGGGCAGAATGCGCAAACCACACAGAGAGTGGCCCGGCCTGGAATCCATTGTGTGTTGGTGTTTTCCTCATCAACGTTATCACGAAACATTGTTGAATGAAAGGAAAGTATTCGAGGACTGGGTTTAAATCTAAAACCTGAACCTGATTCAACTCCAGAACACTATTCTACAGCAAAAGTCGACAACCATACCACTATCACCCATTTAAAATACCATGGTTTCTGTAGCATTTGACATTATTTGCAACAGTACTTTTTTTACATATGGCAAACTAAAAAGGGACACATCTTAACACATGTCTAGGAAACTAGGACATCAGGAAGGAAAAGAATGGCCCAGTGCAGTCTTCTCACTTTTAAATGCTGGAGAATTTTTCAAGGAGTGTTTTGTTTCTTTTTTTTCCCTCAAAACTTAGTTTTATCTTTTCCTCTTCTTATTAATAAGGCCTGGCCCCTCGTTAACATGCAGCCAGAGCCTAATGAGCCTTGCAGACTCCTGTAATTTCTTCACTGTTGAAAATGCCTGACACTAATCTATGCCATTTATACTAATAAGAGGTGGATCAGCTGATATTTGGTGCAATGAAAATATGCTAAATATACTTTATTGAATTGCACGTAGTTAGTTCTTCCCAGTTCACGGTATCACAGCAACAGATGCACTATCATTACCTCTGCGGTCTACGTGGAGCAAACCCTTTGGTTTGAATTAATGAGAGAAGGAGTCAGACATTTCATATTTTAGCTTCCTTTTTTTTAAAATACTAACAACATCGACTCGAAAACTCCCACTTCAGAAAAGCCATTTTCCCCATGATTTTCAAAGCACCAACATGGCAATGCAATGAAGACCTGACCTAAAATATGACATTCTATATTAAGTGAACTTTAATGAATGCTAAATGGGGGTGGATTTTGCATCAAGCTTATTAATTACATCCAGAAGGAAACTCAAAGAGCTCTTGGTGATTAGTAATTTCCTAATGAATACTAAAGACATTTTTACCAATTCTAGTATACATTAAATGTTGTTATTATTATATTAGGCAAAGGCATTTTTTAATTTTTGTATTGCTGGTCTAATTTTTTTTGTTTGTTTGTTTGTTTTGGTTTTTTTTGATGACTGTTGTATTCACATGTTTTTCTCTTACACATGACCGAGGAGACGGACTGCAGGTGTTAGTAACTGTTTCCAACACTTGTGTCAATACCTGTTTTTGGCTCAGACTTCACAAGCCAGAGGGTGCTTTCAAAAACCTTATTTAAAATCTATATATTCATTCAAAACACTCAGTTATCGCTGCATCCTCTGAGATGTGCTATGAAGAAGATAGAGGCTTAAAAATCCTGACCTAGACGTTTATACCCGTGGACTCTGATGCATAATAGCCTGAGTCCTCCAGTGAGTCCAGCAGGGGAAGGTCAGCCGATTATACAGCATTGAGATTTCTCTTAGCTCTGCTCATATTTGACCAAGGATTTAAGAAGACAAGAGCAGAGTGATTTGGAAGGCGGAGATGAGATAAAAGTATCAACTGGCATCCAGAACCTCAGTTTCCCCATCCCGCCTCGTTTTTCTCTTAGTAGGACTTACATCGGACAATATGCCCAAATCCCCGTGTTGAAGAGAGAAGAATGTAGTGCAGCTTAAACATACTTCACATGCATTTGACTCTCTCTCATCTGTTAGCAAGCGCTCCTGACTGTCTTCTGACCAATATTCCCTTAGAACATGTTTTGTGTTTGTTTTGGCGGTATATCTTCACTTACCTACGAGCATATTTTTTAGATTTCGAAATGTCCTTTGATTTATCCCCTAAGAGAATTACAGGTCCCTTCTATCTCTACTCCTTCCCCTGGACAATTGCCGTATCTGTGCCTTCTAGAATCTCTCGCCTCTTAACCTTTGCCAACACAGGTGCAGTAACTCCCCAAAGATTAACAGTCTGGTTGTAGGTGTGATTGAAATTAGCTTGGCTTGCCTTCAGAATCCAGTGCCCTAGCCTACTAAATCACCTCCTATAATCTTGTGCACTTAGGCAAAGCAAACAAAATAATCTGCCAGGAAATACTAATGGGGCAGTGTCAACACAGACACCGTTTGTATTAACAATCCCATTATTATTGCCCTGCTCCTTAAATCCAATCAAACTTCATTTCCCACTCTGCAGGGCTGGATGCTAATTAGAAAGGATGTGTGTTTGTATGTGCCTATGTGTACACACACATGCCCCTTCTCACACCCACGTACTCCTCGTGCATGCATGTATGTGCCCATGCAGACACAGGGTCCCGTTACTAATTAATTGAACTCACAAGTGCGACCTTATGTTTCCAGTTTGTTGTTCCAACTCCTGAAAGCGTACGTTCTGCGTGCGTGTCTTCTGCCCTGCATCTCGGCATTTTCCAACAGATGTTAGCTAATGTGGTTGTAGAAGGTTCACAGTGGATGCCGCGAGCCCAATAAATCTTCCTCTTAAATGCAGACACTCCACCATCCCAGCATCTTATCCTTATAATACATTTTAATTACTGGGCCATTCAAATTCTACTCAATTAGATTTGCACAGAACAGTACCACGGATCCCTCCATTTACATTTAACCCACCACAAGCAGCATCAAATCGGCAAGTGCCCTTGCACGAGAACTTGCAGGATCCACCGGAAAGTCTGATACCTTGAAAATTATTAAGTGACAAAGATTACTAGCACTAAGGTTCTACTTTGCTTCCCCATTAGCCATTTAGGTGACAGCTGCTGTATTACACATAAAG
The DNA here is from genome assembly GCA_030848825.1 of Tadarida brasiliensis. Lineage (NCBI taxonomy): Eukaryota > Metazoa > Chordata > Mammalia > Chiroptera > Molossidae > Tadarida > Tadarida brasiliensis. Next base: position 81,214,333 of record CM061264.1, read on the forward strand.
ATGAACCGTTCCTGGAGGAATGATAGTGGCTCCGCGGTGACTGCTGGCATAAAGCATTATCAGACCATGGCTGCGCGAGGAGTCTCCTAGGCACCTATCAGTACCCTCATTATCTGCATCACAGAGTGCCGAGAACGAGCACTGCCAGGCCTCACAGCTTCGCAGCTCGTTTGAGAAGCGGAAATTAAATGTCCCGGGAGAGAAAACAGGCACGCTGTAACCGCACCGGCGCCGTGCACCGGGTACGTGTGGGCCGCTGAGCTCGGGCTTGGAGCTCATTAATTGCATCGGCTCCTCCTGGAGGGAGGATGGGAGGCAGAGAGGCCGCCTGGACGCCAAGTCGCCTGAGCTGCGCTGCATTGTGTGACTTGCGAGCTCCTCGCAGAACAAGGACTTGCTGGAGGTATCGCAGCTCTTCACATATTCGTTGGGGCTTTTAGAAGCGCAAAAAGAAATGAAGGGCGGCAGGGAGAGAAAGAGAGAGGGAGATCACTGAACAGCGGTGAAATGAGCTGATCAGAGACATGAATTATGTTTATATGATGTAGCATTCCTAGGGGACGTGAAGGCAGCTTTAGAAGGCTATAGGTAAAATAAAGGCGCTCTTTGCACACAGCAAAAGAATCGTGTGTGTGTGTGTGTGTGTGTGTGTGTGTGTGTGTGAAGCCTATTTAACAGAAACCCTTGGCCTGCTGAAAATTGTTTTCTATAGCATTATTTCCAGAGCATTCATAAATGGTTTTGCTGAAAAAAAAAAAAATCAGCTCCTTTATGATCAGAGTGACACCAAGCAAAGCAAATCTAAGAACGAGGGGATTACCCAGATAAACCAGACCAAAGAAACCTTCTCTAAGAAAAACAAAATGCCTGAAGTCTCCAGGTAATAGAAGCAAGAGTGTTTGTTCACCTTGAATAATCTGATGAATGGCCTCGATCTCAGCTGGTAGACCTTCCCGCGTAGATCTCTGCAAGCCCAAAGGGATGCAAGACAGTCAAACTCTGAGATTATCCACATAGATTTTTGTACACTGGATTTTCACTTTTAATAACCGCTCTCCATCACTGTCACTCCTTTAAAGGCCTCAGGAGAAACAAAGACGGAGAAATCCAGTCTCCTGCCCTTCTTGACATTGCTGACAGTGCTCTTCTTGGCCTCAGCTTTTGTACTGATGAAAAGCAGCTGCTTGGTAAGACATGGGACTGTGGTTATGACGAGGTATCGTGGCATGTGAGACCCGGGCAAATATCTGATCGCCGTGATCTTTGCCTTCGTGCCCCAGCCCGGCAGGACCACGGGGTAATGGACAGACCACTGGCTGTTTCCAGCGTGGGAGCAAAAGGTTTTGTGTCTCAGCACAGAATTTATCTGTGGTTGTGGCTTGGGACAAATCACTGGACCTCTCTGAGCCTCAGTTTCTTTGTCAGTAAAAAGAGGAGTAGCACCTAGCTCTTGGCATAGTTTCAAGGATTAGGATAACATGAATGAAGGTCACTGGTGTGGAATGTGGTGCTCCAAGTTGTTGGAATTGAATCAGCCCCTATATTATCGATTTATACTCCTCTGTGTTCTAAAATGGATTAGTGAGAGAATACCCACCCAATGGTACCAAATGACAGAGGGGAGCTTTTAAAAAAGGGAAGAAAATGAAGAAAAGAAGGAGTGACATACATAGAGGTCTTCCGTGGTCACACATCAGGCTCCCAGGATTCTGTTTCTCTCAGCACAGCTCTTCTCAAGCTACATGAGTCACAGAAAAAAACTGAGGCTCCCCTGGCTAAGAAAAAAATTTCCTAGTGCTTACAATTTCAGAGTCACAGACTTCCTGAAGCCTAGCCATGGACCTCAGGTAGAGAACACTTGTTCCAGAGAATGGATATTGTGAGACTTTGTGTGGCATCAGAAAGGAAATCACTTCAGTCCTTCCTTCTCTCTCTCTCTCTCTCTCTCTCTCTCTCTCTCTCTCTCACACACACACACTCACACAAACACACTCACATACACATACACTCACACACACTCCCACATGCACTCACACACACATACACACTCACATACACACACTCACACACACACTCACATACATACACTCACACACACACATACACACACTCGCACTCACATACACACACTATACACACACTCCCACATGCACTCACACACACATACACACACACATACACACTCATACACACACACACTCATACACACACAAGCACTCTTATGTAAGGACACAGGTGAGCTAGAAAACAGTTCTGAGAATGACAAGCCATCGGCATTCTCCTTTCTCGTTCCTGTTTTGTTGAATGCCTCTTCCCTTTTCTACCCTCAGGACAAGGATACACTTGGGTACTGGATTCCTGAAGGCTTGAGGCCACTCCTGCTCCTAGACGCCAGCGCTCAGATAGCTCAGTACCAGTCAGCCTTAACCTGATGGCCAGTGAGCAGTAGCACAAACAGAAGAGGCTTTTACCTCTGATCAGAGTGCCCCTGCACTCTGCAAAGAGCAGGGGGCTCAGCCTGCTGGGGACTGACCCCATCCAGTCCTGGTGGCTGGGCTCCGGTTTATTCTTCTGTCTCTTTATGGGTAAGTTGCCTGGTACCTCAGTCCTCTCAGGAGGGACCCTTGTTAGATTCTTTTCCCAAGAAGATGCTAGAGTCCTGACCCCAGTTCAGGCTGGGGAACTGCCCTCTGCACATCCCACTTGCTTCTCCTGGACTCCTCCCTCTCCTGCTCCTGCCACCTGCCCAGGGGGCCTGTCCCACCTGGTGGCCTGAGGGCAGCAAGGAGTCCCTAGGTACCAGTCTTTCTTGGCCAAGAGGCTCTGCACATAACAGACACTCAATATTCATCTATTGAATAAATAATGGGACAACATATAAAGAAAAGGGACAGGAAACAGGAAGAAGAAAGCTAAAAAAGTGGACAGAGGTCAGTTGGAGATGGGAGGTGGGTGTCACTATAGTGACTACCTGCTGAGAATTAGAATAAGTTGAAAATTCTTCTCCAAATCTCAAAATGTCATGCTACTTTTTCAAACTGCACTTCAAAGACAGATCTCCTGGATGCTGACTGACGGGAGTGAAAAAAAAACTAAAAACAAAACAAGAGACGGTGTCTTGCTAAGAGAAAACCTACAGAGGGATGCTGTGGCCCTTGCTTTCACCGTTCCAGCCTGTCCCCATGCAGGAGAGAGGCTGTCATTTATGAGGGCATTATGATCACACTACCAAAGGACAAATATTTCCCTATAATGTATCAGTCACACGATCCAAATCTGTTTACTAATTGCAAATATGGGTGTTTTCCTCCTGGACTGAAAAGATTACATTTTGTGCCTTTGAAGTCCTCCTTGAAAACATAGAGAATGCTTTTCAGGAAACTCTCCAAGCCAGAAATAAAATCTGCTTTGCCAGGACTTGTCTCCAGTCCTTTGCACAGAGAGTTCTTTCCACGACACCCCCAAAGCACCCAGAAGCTGTCACTTCTGATGAAAAAAAATGAGAGGTGCTGTGTCCTATTTCCCATCAGCATGGCAAGTTACAGACTCCAGATGAAAGACCTCACTGCTCTCTATCGACCGATTCTACCTAGAAAAACAGAAAGCGTGATCAATCAACTAGGAGTGTATGATTAGAACCACTAGGGCAAGAGACACACCTGCCCCAGCAGGATATTCTGTCAGAAGCTAACTCCATGTTATCCACACAACAAATAGACAAACATCCACAGTGACAACAGCCTGACCCTTTAATCCAGTGGTTCACAACCAAGGGCAATTTTGCCTCCAGGGGACACTTGGCAGTATCTGGAGACTGGTGGTTGTCACTAGTAGGAGGCTGCTGCTGGCATATAGTGCGTAGAAGCCGGGGACGATGCTAAATGTCCTACAATGCACAAAGAATTATCCAGCCCCAAATGTCCATGGTGCTGAGGTTGACAAAGCCTTCTCTAGATGAACTACATCCACCAACTTTTAATGCTTCCAGTACCGTTCTACCCCTGCTCTCTGCACTCTCTGGCTTCTGTCATTAACCATATCGCTTTTCCAGTATCTGACCCAGGCTTCAGCCAAGCTACATACATACTAATTTGGTCGCTGCCCCCAGTCTTCCTTCCTCCCTTCCTCCCTTCCTTCCTTCCTTCCTTCCTTCCTTCCTTCCTTCCTTCCTTCCTTCCTTCCTTCCTTCCTTCCTTCATTACCACATTCACTAAAATTTCTATTCAATCACTCTTTGAGGTAAAGAAACTTAAGAAATAAATGCTCTCTGGGGAAAGAAAGCACAGTAAGCCACTCTCAGGCATCTACAATGAAGTTTAGCTTCTAAAGTATAGAGAAGGCATCAGAAATGGAACAGCTGGCTGATCATTTGTAGTACGTGGCTAGAGATCTGGGAAGGCTGTGAGTGTGCAGTGGCTTTCGAGAGCATGGCTGGATAACTTCCACCGGGCATGGTCCTCAACAGCTGGGAGGTGGCACGGGGCATCTTCAAGCTCAGGGGAGAGAGAGAGCCCAAACCAGGAAGGATTAAGGTGAGCCCTTCTAAAAGGAGAGAAGAAAACCGAGGTTACACTGTACTTTGCCCATGAATTCTTGGCCCAAGCACCTAAGCTCTCTTGCTTTAGAAGGAACTCATCATCCTCCAATGTTATCTTCCCTAAAACCTTCACCAAACACATTTCTCTTTCCTTTGTCCCAATCTCACCTCCTCCAGGAAGTCTTCTTTGACTAATTCTACTTTTCATTGTATGTACTTGACAATCATTCAGTTGGTTTTCTATCCATTTCCACTAATTGTTTAAATGAAACATTTGTGTATATTCAGTCTATCTTATTAAAACCATTTCTTCAAGGACTAAAAGCTCTATTTGTTGATTTTTCTCCTTATTGTTAGAACCTTCTATAAAAGTTGTCATTTGTGGTTAGTTTCACGATATTAAAAACTTAATACCCTGTTTGATAGTGATTGGTTAAGATAGGTGTTATACCAAAGAAGGAAAGCATCGTTTATTAAATGCCTACTATGTGCCAGGCCCTGTGCTAAGCATTTTATATACCTTATCTCATTTGATTCACTTAATAATACTGTAAAGTAGATAGTGGTATTTCAGTTTTTAAAGATGTAAAACTTGAGGCCAGAGAAAGAGCATAAATTATACAAGATCATATAGTTTGGTAAGTGATGGACCGGGTTGATTTTAATCCTTGACAAATACCCCAATGATAAAAGATTTGCATCGAATATCTCTGACTTCCTGTTATGTCACATCTGTCTATCATTTATTAACCTAACTTAATTCTTCTAGAATCTATTTATATATTTTGAAATACACTTTTTATTTTCAAATAATTTTAGATTTACAGAAAAGTTGTAAAGATGCTAAAGAGTATTCCTATATAACCATCATTCAGCTTCCATTAATTTTAACATCTTATACAACTGAAGTACATTTGTCAAAACTGAGAGATTAACATTACTACAAAACTATTATCTAAACTCTAGACTTTATTTGGATTTCTCTAGTTTTTCTACTAGTGCCCTCTTTCTGATCCAGGATACCATTTGAAATACTACATTGCATTTGGTTGTCATGTCATCTTAGTATCCTCTGGTCTGCAAGTTTCTCAGACCTGTCTTGTTTTCCATGACTTTGACAGTTTTGAAGAGTATTGGTCAGGTATTTTGTAGAATGACCCTCAATTTGAGTTTATCAGATGTTTTTCTCATGATTAGGCTAAGGTTGTAAGTCCTTGGAAAAAATACCAAAGGGTAAAGGTACCCATCTCATCACATCGCAGGGGCACATGATATCATCATGGCTCAACACTGGTGATGTTGACCTTGATCACTTAGTTAAGTTTGTGTCTGCCAGGTTTCTCCACTGTAAAGATTCTATTTTTATTTCCCATTTTCTGTTCTTTAGAAGGAAGTCACTAAGTGCGTGCCACACTTCAGAGGAAGGGAATTGAGCTCCCCTTTCTGGAGGAGAAAGTTCAACATATAACATTTGGAATTCTTCTGTAAAAAAGGTTTATTTTCATCCCCATTTATTTATCTAGATCGTTATTTATTGTTATCACTGTAGACTCATGGATATTTGTTTTATTCTCTGTGCTAGAGTCCAATGCTATCATTATTTATTTTGGGCTATTTTTATTTTTCAGCCTGCACAATTTTTTGAAAAATTAAAATATAGGATTTTCTTATCAGCTGTGTCAGGTAGAAATTTTTCTTTTATCTTAAATGTATATTTTCCCAGCTTCAATGGTTGCCCCATAGTTCTAGGATTCTGAGGATTGCTACACAAATACATGCGATCTCCAGAGCCACCACACTGCAGAGCGCCAGGGGTACTGATCACGATGTAAATAAGTCGTGCAACATGCCAACTCAGTTTTTCATGATTTTTATAAAATGTAACCAAATCCTCCCCTTTACACCTTCATTTTAAATGCTTCAGATGAAGAACAGTTTGAATTTCTTTTTACTCTCTCGCAACATCATGAAACATAAGGTATATTCATACAGACATAAATTCTTCAGGCTAAAAATCCTGATTTTAGCCTCTATTCACCACATAGATGAATATTAGACTTGCCACTAAGACGGTGATCCTTGGATGTCTTCCTCTAGAATGTTGTATCAACAAAGGCACAGGTTTTAGCCACCAGCCAGGGAAGCAGCAGCAGCAGCAGCAGCCGGTGATCGGGCTGGGGAATGGAAAAAACTGGCCAGAGGGGTCAGATACTCACAGATGTAGTCCATGGCCCTGACTCGTACACTGAGATGTGCAGAGTCCCCAGACGGAAGTTAATCTCTTCTACTGTTTGAATTATTCTTCTCCAAAATGTCTACAATTTTTCTTTATCTTTTTGGAACCGACTAAAATTGTACACAGGGCAGATAGAAGTGCTTGCTGGCTTTGAAGACGTTTCTGCTTTCTGATCGACTGCGAGCACACAAAGTCACCAATGTTTGGAGGAAATTGTACAATTACTCCCAGATTCTTCCCTTGGGTCAAGGCCCATGTCAGATGCTACCACCCCAAAAAGACCTCTCAAGAATTCTGTCCCAGCTGAGTTCAGGGCCCCCATGAGCTCTCACGACACCCTGACCTGTCACTCTACTGCTGTTATTAATCTGCTTACAGACTTCCCCCAAACTATAAGTTTTGGGGGTGGGCAGGAATCCCAGCGCTTTGTACAATAATTGCCACATACTCTGTATTTTTATATATTTAAAGAATGAATGAAAAGTTAATGCCTCACGCTTCATCAAAATTTATCCAAAGTGAAATTCATCTGCTATACTTTCCTGCAACAGCTTTTAAAATAGGTCTTACAGTTTCTTGATATTTCACTGCTCATAAGATCTCAGTACCATGTGCACATCTGGTGCTTCTTCTGTCCATTTTCTCTTCAAGGTCATTTAAAACCATGTTAAATAATTACAAAACAAGCAAAAGCCTGGGGATTCTGTGACCAATAATTCATACAGAGTATGGCGACTTATCCCAATCTCTTGCTTGCTGTTCTGAATAATGAATGTTAGTAAATAATTCAATAGTAAAGTAATTCTTAATTTAAAAGATGTCTATTCATTTCTAATAGGTCAGCTCTCCAAAAAGAGGAAAGGATTGGCTCTAAGGGCCCCTTGTTACCTGCCTCTCCCCATCAGCCTTCACTCACCTTTGGACAGCACGCCCTACTTGACTGGGAGATGGGGAGTAGGCAATTCTATCGAAGATAAAAAAAAAAAAAAAAAGGGAAGGTTCTTGTTTAAAAATAAATGTGTGTGTATGTGTGTACTTAAAATTCTGCGCCCCCCCCCCCCCGGCTGGTGTGGCTCAGTGGATTGAGCATCGTCTGAGAGGTCCCTGTTCGATTCCCAATCAGGACACATGCTGGGGGTTGTGGGCTCGATCCCCAGTAGGGGGCGTGCAGGAGGCAGCCAATCAATGTTTCTCTCTCACATTGATGTTTCTATCTCTCTCTCCCTTCCTTTCTCTCTAAAAAATCAATAAAAACATATTTTTAAAAAAATGAATAAATTTTATATTTGGAGCCATTTTAAGTTCACAGGAAACTGAGCCGAAAGTGCAGAGATTTTCCATATGTCCCCACACACCACAACCTTCCCCATTATCAATCTCGCTCACCAGAGTGGTACTTATATTACAATATATGAGCCTACATTAACACATCGTTACCACCCAAAGTCCACAGTTTACATTAGGTTCCCTCTTGGTGATGTACATTCTATAGGTTTTGACAAATATGATGTATAATGGCAGGTGTCCACCTTTGCAGAATCATACAGAATAGTTTCAGTGCCTTAAACATCCTCTGTGCTCCACCTGTCCATCCCCTGCTCTCGAATTCCTGGCAACAACTGATCTTTTTATAATCTCTACACTTTTTTTTTTTGCCTTTTCCTGCATGTCGTATAGCTAGACTCAGATAGTATGTAATATGCATTTAAGTTTCCTCCATGTCTTCTTATGGCTTGATAACTCATTTCTTTTTAGCACTGAATAATATTCCATTGTCTGGATATAACATCAAGGTAAGCTTTTTAATAAAGCATAACAGTTACAGTAAAACACAAATAATTAGTGCACAGCTTGATACATTTCTATAAAATGAACACGCCGGTGTAGCCAGCACCCACGTCCAGAAACGAAGCACTGAAGCACGGAAGACCCCTGGTGTCATGCCAGTCGATGCCCCCGAAAAGCTAACTATCCCGATCTATCCTGTCCTCGAACACCATATATTCATTCGTTTGGCCTGTTTAAGCCAGTTTTGATGTAGACCTTGAAAACATTTGTGCAATCAATAACCTAAGAAGCAGCTAGAATCTGGCATAAATCTAGACGAAAGAGAAAACTTGGAAGACTGTCAGTGAAGTAGTAGTTTTTCTTTGTCTTCAGAAAGGACACCCACTAGTGCCCTTCAGGAAGCGAAGAATGGATTCTAAGTGCTTGTTTCCTCTTGAGACCATGTGGCTGAACTCGCGTAATGCCGAGGTGAGCCGCTGACAAGGGGCAAGTTCAAGCATAGCGTTTATTTGACATTGTTTAGGCCAGAGAGCTGTTGTTTCTTTGAACCGAACATTTTAAAGCAAAACACTTTCAGATGGAGTGTGGGTTGGAGAGCTACTCTGTGGATTAGTTTGCTCTCAGGATTTGTCATGTTCTATGTGTGTGAGAGCTGGCCTGAGCGGACCTACCCGAGGACATTGCGCATCTCTCAGGCCCCTCGACCCCTACCACTCGAAAGATTCAATATTATCCAGTGTTACTAAGGCAAAAGAATGGAGTGGACTATAAAATGTTCACACACACACATGCTCACTCTTATAAACACACAGAACACATATATAGACAAACATAGCCCAGAAACTTTCCAGATGCAATGGGAAAAAGCAACAGATACTTCTTTTCATTTATTGCCATAGCGAGTTCCATAACAGAGAAAAACCCACAGAGCCTCAACATCATAAACATTAGAACTACAGAAGAGACACATCAATTGGTTGCCTCCCGCACATGCCCCAACCGAAGTTGGGGATCAAACCTCCATCTCATGTACATGTCCTTGACCGGGAATCGAACCCAAGACCCTTCGGTACATGGGCTGATGCTCTAACCAGTGAGCAACACTGGCCAGGGCATGGAAAACCAAACTCTTAATACACTGCTATATAATACAGATCCCCTAAAATGAAAAAAAAATAAAAAACCTTAACTTTAATAATAACAGCAATGACAGTCAGTTTTTATCGAATATTTTATGTGCCAGATATTTTTCTAAGGACTTAGAAACATTCACTAACTTAATCCCAACAACAATCCGTGTTAAATATTATTCTCTCTTTTATAGGCAGGGTGTCTGAGCATTTAAAAAGGGAAGTGATTCACCCAAGGCCACACGCCTTGCAAGTTGCAGAACCTGCTTTGTCTGTCCTTAGACACTAGGTAATGTGGTCTTTCAAGTCACAGGCTAACAAATACATTATGTTACCGCAGCACCAGGAATGCTGAGTACTCAAGACAAAGAAGACACTCACTGCAGAGCTAAAATAAGGATAATTCGCTCTTTACTATTAAAGTGATTCTTTGTCTTAAGCAGCTGAACTTAATGAATTCTAATAAATTATTCTAACTGATAATTTAATATAGACTCAAAACTAAAACCTTAATTGATTAATTTCCCTGGACAAACCTAGAATTGCCTGCAAACATTCTCAAAGCAGTGATAAGGGTTAGACCTATCTACCAAATGAAATATGCATGAAGGCTGCAGGTGGCAACCTCAAGCTCCCCCATGGAAAGTACCTTTTCTCCATGGACCTTGGTTATTCCACTTCCCCTCCCCCTGAGGCCCAGGGTTCTCATACTCTTCCCCTTTCCTCCCATTAACCTCTGGTCTCTACGAGATAAAACAATTCATTACAGAAAACATAAGTAGTGATTATTATCCCACGTACAACCAAGAGGATGCTATTCAATGCAAACTGATGAATTAAAAACCACTTTAAATTTGGCTAATCTTTGGGAGTTTGTATGATGATTTAAAAAGTCTGAGAAAACATGTTTTTCTGTATAATTTTGTTCTGTGTGTTTTAAAAACATTGATACACGTAGAACCGGTATCTTGGTTTCTAAATACCAGTCTCTAATGAAAGGAACCAGGACTCCTTGTGAAATGACTGACTCTAGAGCTGAGTCATATAAAATATAAGATGAGCTTGGAGCGTGGCTAGTGCCAACAAATAAGAAAGTGTTCCCAGCCCTGGCCAGTTTGGCTCAGCGGTTAGAGCGTCGGCCTGCGGACCAGAGAGTCCTGGGTTCGGTTCCCGCTAAGGGCATGTACCTTGGTTGCAGTTTGTCCCCCGCCGCAGTTGGGGTCGTGTGGGTGGCAACTAGTCGATGTGTCTCTCTCACATTGATGTTTCTCTCTCTCTCTCTCTCTCTCTCTCTCTCTCTCTCTCTCTCTCTCTCTTCCCCACTCTCTTTCCTGCTCTATCTGAAGATAAATGCAAAAATGTCCTCGGGTGAGGATTAAAAAAAAAAAGAAAGAAAGTGTCCCCAAAAACGAAAGGGTGGAAACGTGTCAAAGGGGAAAAGGAGCCAACCTGAATGAGCTTTCAATGGCCAAAGCTAAACAATTTGAGCAACAAAATGAGTAGCATTATATTGGATTATAATCCAAAGTATAAAATAAATATCCATGACTTCATACTGATATAAATAGATGATCTAATAAATAAATACATGGGGAGAAGAGAAAAATTGTCCCTACAGAGATTTCCAAGTAATAATTGCCAAACAGTATATGTACATACATCTGTTCTCAGAAGCTGTAGGCTGCACTTAGTACTTGCTTCCAAAGGATAGAGTTTGGAAAGGGAAAAATAGTCACTTTCTAATGGAGAAAACTGACAAATGCTATCCTACCTAATTGACTAATTTTAATCTCAGAGGTGATGAGTCATATTGATATCAGATACTTCCTGGTATAATGTGATAAGGGCACCCCACCTTGTGGTATTCCTTCCAAAACTTGGAACCCCAGTCTAATTGTGAAAAAAAGCCTCAAACAAATCCAAACTGATGTACATTTTACAGACTGTGACCAATCAAGACCATGAATACAAGGACAGACTAAGAACTTGTCCCAGACCAGAGGAGATATAATGTGTAAAGGCAATGTGTTGTTTCCAGTGAGATCCCGGAACAGAAAAAGGGCTTTAGTGGAAAAACTCATGAAATGCAAATAACGTGCATTTAGATAATAGCAATGTAAAAATTTTGTTTTGACAAATATACTGTGGTTATGATAACATTAGGAGAAATTGAAAGTTGATGATATTGATAACAGTGAAAAATCCTATGGATAAAATAATAACACAGATAGGAAAAATAATACAGATGAGAAACATGACTTATGCCAGGTTGGTTCAATATAAAGACTTGTTTTGGGTATTAAAGATGTGTCTGGGAAGCAACATGTGTTTGTTCTCTTTTGAATGTATAGGGAAGCCCCTTGGGCGAATCGCTTCCCTTTTTAAATGCTCAGACACCCTGCCTAGAAAAAAGTGAATAATATTTTAACACAGGAACATTTAACAAAGTTGTTAAAAATTGTTGAACAGCTAAGGGTAACTTACTGACCTCTTGAATTTTTTTCTCAGCTAGGTGAAGAGATGAGCAGGGTCTGCAAAAAACATATTGCTGCATATCAATGCTCATTGGCAAAAAAAAAAAAAAAAAAAATCTCATTCCCCTTACTGGGTCACAGTGTAAATAAACTTCAAGTGTTTTTGGATCCTTCAATCTGGGGATTGTATGCATGACTGGAAATGGCTTTGCAAATTAGTATCTTTTACCTATCCTTACAAAGCAAGCTCACTTCAGTCTTCCAGGTGTAAGTCAGAGTAAACACAGTAATTCTAACCCGGAGCAATAAGGTATACACCCTAGAGAGGTGAGTTGGACTCTTTCCATGGTCTGAACCACCTGGTTATATACTCACCAGTCATATTTGCTGAACATGTGTGCAACCTTGTTAAAAAACCCTTGAAAGGTCTGATGAAAGATCTTCATAAGTATTTTCCCTCCCAATGGCAGAGAAGATTAGATAAGCAACACTTTTCCCACCATTTCACAGACATTACCAAATCATTTGATCCCTTCCGTAGACAAATAGATGCTGGAGATCACTCTGAATAGCTTCTCGAAACAAAAGTCACCTGGAACAATTTGATCAGTGGTGTAAACATTTGTCATTTTTTGGCTGCCAGCGTTTTTTAGCGCCCTTCTCATATTTGGTTAATTTTCTGCATAGGTGGAAGCGCTGTAGAATTCATATTCCCAAAATGCCTTGTAGTTAGGATATAGATGATTAATCAGGCTTCAGCCAACTAGAACACTGAGAGACTGAGTCAGAAGTAACCACCATAAAGAGGTGACCGGGCAGGGGTATCGCCTGGTTCAAGGATGCTATTTCTTCTAGCTCAACCGTGCCACCCGTGTTAAATGTCGTGTTTGCTCACAGCAGAAGTAGGGTTTCACAAGAGACACCTCAATGTGGTTGGGCATTATTCGTGGCTGTGTAGCCTCCAAATCTGGCTTTCTGGCCCAAATGAATCATCTGTGAGTTACTCAAAACCATTTAATAAATGCCTTGCCTGCTTAAAGTAGCCACAGTGAATTCTGTTGTGGGCAACGAAGAACCTCACCTACACATTTCATAGCAATTAAATACTTTTCTCCTTTCTAGTTATAAACACATGGGAGTTGGGATGAGCTTAACATATGAAGTCAAATATTCTTTACTGCCAACTTATAAAAACAAGTTTACTCTTCTTAATGATTAATTTCTTTTTAGCACATGTTTTTAAAAAATTTTTATTACAGCTTATATTTTGTTTTTATTCATTCTGATCATTTAATGTAATGGCTTTATTTGGTTTTCATGGAATTTATTTTAATTGAAAGAGAATCATCTTAGGGAAGATAATAGGTATAATAGCATATGTGGTATATGATATGGGAAAACTCACAAAGTTGGTACACAAAGGACAACATAGAGGAAGGGGTTCCTAAATCTCTCTGAAGGAACCAGGGAGAGGATCACAAAGAAAAGACCATGAGGCAACCACTGAGGCAGGAGTTTTCAGGATGGGCACAGAGGAATGCGGGAACTCCAGGCAGAGCCGCCAGCAAGTAAGAAGGCAAGAGGGCTGAAACAGCATGGCACATTCACGAAAATGTGTCTCGTGCAAAATGACAGGAGATGAGGTATGAGACAGATGGGAAAGCCTAATTAATAAAGGTAAAGACTTGGGCATGGGCCCTGATCACAAAGAGCCTCACATGCCTTGTATAAGAGTTTGGACTTTATGGAGGAGAGGGAGCAAATGAAGAATTTTAATGCTGAAACATATAATCAGGTTCACTTTTTTTGGAAATGTAATATTTAAAGAGATACCCTTTCCAGGGACATTTGAATTTTAATAGAGACCAAAGCCTTCTAAAAAGGAGATAGAGCCCTAGCTGGTTTGGCTCAGTGGTTAGAGTGTCAGCCTGAGGACCGAAGGGTCTCAGGTTCAATTCCCAGTCAAGGGCACGTACTTGGTTTGCAGATTCAATCCCCGGCCCTGGTCAGGGTCACGTGGGAGGCAATCAATCGATGTGTCTCTCACATCGATGTTTCTCTCTCTCTCTCTCTCTCCTTCCCTCCCTCCCTTTCACTCTATCTAAAAATCAATGGAAAAATATCCTCTGGTGAGGATTAACAACAACAACAAAAAAAGATAAAGCTCTAATGGTAGAATCTCAGGCACCATTCATTCAGAAATAAGAAGACTTTGTTCCCAGACCCTAACATTGTACCTGTATACTGCTTACCTGTAAGACTGGTCCTGTTTGAGATGAAAACTAAATATTGGTTTAGTCGCAGCAGTTCTCAATCTGTAGGTCGTGACCCCTTTGGAGGTTGAATGACCCTTTCACAGGGGTCACCTAAGACCATCGGAAAACACATATTTCCGATGGTCTTAGGAACCAAGACACTGCTCTTCTATCCGTCTCCAGGCGGGTCCGCCCACATGCAGATACGCCCACATACAATATGAGGAACTGTATGAAAGGGTCGGCATTAGGAAGGTTGGGAACTACTGGTTAGTGTGATCCGAAGTGACTTGAAACCATGGATACAATCTCCTGAAAATTAGTCCAAACATTCTCAAGCTCACTAATCATCAGAGAAATGCACATCAAAACCATAATGAGATATCAGCTCACACCTGTTAGAATGGCTATTCTCAAAAGGACAAGAAAGCACACATGTTGATGGGGATGTGGAGAAAGGCTTCTGGGTATTTATCCAAAGAAAACAAAAACACTAATTTAAAAAGGTATATGCCCTGCAAAGCTATCATTTAGAATTGATGGACATATAAAGAGTTTCCCAGACAAGAAAAAACTAAAGGAATTCATCACCACCAAATCAGTATTTTATGAAGTGTTGAAGGGTCTTCTTGAAGAATAAGATAAAAAATATGAACAATAAAATGGCAATAAATACATATCTACCAACAATTGAATCTACAAACCAAATGGACAAGCAGAACAGAAACAGACTCATAAATACAAAGAACTTTCTGTTGGTTGCCAGATGGGAGGGGGTTTGGGGGATGGGTGAAAAAGGAGAGGGGATTAAGAAGTACAAATTGGTTGTTAGACTGAGGAACCTCAAAAGGAAGAGGCGAGGGAAAGTGGGAAGAGATAAACAAAAGAATTTATATGCATATATGCATAACCAATGGACACCGACAATAGTGTGGGGAAGGCAAGACAGGGGTGTGAGTGGGGAGGAGGAGGTCAATGGAGGCAAAAATGGGGGACATCTGTAATACATTCAACAATAAAGATAATTAAAAAAATAAAAACAAAAAGGTATATGCACCCCTATGTTCATTACAGCATTATTTACAATATCCAAGATATGGAAACAACCTAAGTGTCCATTGATAGATAAGTGGATAAAAAATGTGAGATATATATACTTTTTTATGGCTAAATAATATTTATATTATTCATAATATATATTATAAATACACAATGGAATATTATTCAGTCATAAAAAGAAGAAAATCTTGCCATTTGTGGCAATATAGATGAACCTTGAGGGCATTCTGCTAAATGAAGTAAGTCAGACAGAGAAAGACAAATTAATGTATGATCTCACTTATATGTGGACTCTAAAAACAAAACCAAGCTCATAGATAAATTTTTCTTTCTTTATTGATTTTAGAGAGAGAGAAAGGGAGAGGGAGAGAGAGATAGAAACATCGATGAGAGAGAACATTGATTGGCCGCCTCCTGCAAGCCCCCTACTGGGGATCGGGCCCACAGCCTGGGCATGTGTCCTGACCGGAATCCAACCGGCGACCTCCTGGTACATGGGTCGACCCTCAACCACTGAGCCACACTGCTGGGCCCAAGCTCATAGATAAACAGAATAGATTGGTGGTTGCCAGAGGTGGGAGTGGGAGGTGGGTGAAATGGGTGAAGGTAGTCAAATGGTACAAACTGCATTATAAAATAAATAAGTCATTGAGGGCATAATGTACAGCATGCTGACTATAGTTACTAGTACTGTATGGCGTATTTGAAAGCTGTTAAGAGAGTAGATCTTAAAAGCTCTCATCACAACAAAAATAAATTCTGCATCTATGTATGGTGATGTATGTTAACTAGATACTGTGATGATCATTTTGCAGTATATACAAATATTAAATCATTATGTTGTATACCTGAAATTGATATAATGTGGTATATCAATTATACCTCAGTTAAAAAATTAACTCATATCAAGAGAACACTGGCTAAGTTGCCAATACTGGAAAATTCTATTTACCTTCTAAAAGGAGTGTAAGTTAACAGCAGGGACCACAAGTGACTTAGTCTTCTCTCACTGCCTGCACCGGGTTCCTTCTCAGATCCCTGGTGTGATCTGAGGACAATCCATCTCTCACAAAGAGAATTATCACAATACAAAGCAAAGCCCACTTTTTTCTACCAAATCTCAGACTCAATACTTATATCAATATCTTGTTCTAGACTTTAACTTGTAGATGATTGCATTTTCAAGTGACGTAGTCTTTCAAGACTGAAAGAAAAGAAAATTGTCGATTTCATCTGAAGTTTTCACACACATTTTTAGGGTTCTTCATTAAGCCCAGGTGGGATCACAGCACTTCCACTATTGCGTGGGTGAGGACCTGAGCATGATCAGAAGCAGCCCGATTGCGAGGGGATTGCGCTTCCACAGCCATCGTGTGGAGATGCTCTCTCAGAACGGTGGGCTCTGTGGCCTGGCTGTGCTTTCTAGAGCCACTCTAGACAATCTTGGTAGGATTGGTTCAGCACAACACGGTCCTTGCTCTGTTTGTTTTTTATCCAAAGCCGAATGGATGCTGTTAGATTCATCAAGACATGTTGGGCTACTTGAGAAAGATAAGTAGACAATTCTGACTGTCTATCTTTATGTTTGTTTAACTCTCCTGCATCTTCAATTGCTGGCTAAACAATGAAATATTCAGTTAATCAGTTGTTTTGAATACACAGTTCCAAGCAACCACTGAGACAAATATTCTTTTCTACTAAATTCACATAAATATTTATAGATACAGAGATATATGTATAGATGTAGATGTACATTACCTATGGACAGCTAGAGATATATAAGAATGAGTGAATTAGCTGGTTTTCGCACCGCAGTGATATGGGTGTCTAATGCCCAGGCTTTCCATTCTGCTTTTGTCTAGTATGAGCTCTTGAAGGAAATCCCAGTGGTTGAGTGATTTTTCTATTCCACTTATTTGTTCTTTTTCGTTGCATTTGAAATAGTCGTACTAAATATCTATACCAATCTACATTTTAAAGCATCCAAGCCAGGTGTTCCTAGCCTGTTTGTTTGGTTTCTGTGGGCCTAAAATATTTAAGATCCCAAGTGTTTACAAAGTACCAAACTGAAGAACTCAACTACGGGGAGAAGCTGGACCTGCATACATTTGCCACATGAAGCCCATATGGAGCTGTCGTCTGCCATGTGTTTAGTTAATCTCCACTATTCAGATAAACATTTCTGGCTTGAGTCCTATCTTAGTTGGGGACAGAATCATTAATTTTTTAAAATCTTATATAACTTATGTTTTTCTTAACTTCACAATTTTCAGGGTAGCAATGTGCTCTCAGTCTGGGTTATGCACAAATTTTAGCAACCAGTAGTCAGACCTGGGGCCCAACTCCCCTTCCCAATGGTTCTTCTTGTAATTGGGCTATATCCTCTGTCCTATTTGATGATCTATGCCAGTTTTACCATTCTGTACTGGAATAATTGAATTGACTACATTTCTTTGCAGACACAGGGATGTATTCAAAATCAAGTGAACTCACAGTCAACAGATACAATGTACACTAACAGAAAAAAATTATAAGGCTTTAGGTAAAATTGGCATACATTTTAACCATAAGCAATGAAAGTAACCCCCATAATATCTCATTATAAATCTCCTAGAAATAAAACAGATAAACTATTTTTGCTTAATTTTAATTAAAATATACCATTTATAAATTAAATATATGAAGTCACCATTTATAATTATTTAAAATTTTTTCCACTAATTCTCATTTCTCTTAGAAATGTTTAAGTTAAAAATTTACCATTGTTTTAAAAGATTATGCATACTTATATTTTTAAAAGCAAACAACACTGAAAAGGATAAAGCAATCAACAAAAGATCTCAAATCCAAGAACCCCAGAAATAGTTAACGTTTCATGTCCTTGTTCCAAACTTCTCTCTTGCATGTAACACAAATGGATACCTGATAGAAAATATTTCATAACAATTGAAGCATATTATACTTGTTATTCATTTGTTTTATTTTTCTACTTCAGGATAGCTGATTATCCTCATGTCTTCTTTCTATTGCTTTTTATCTTTTTATTTTTCCTTGATATTATTTAACCTTGTCTATCCTTTATGACATTAATTTGATTTCTAGATGCATCTATTCTGTTATTTGCTTCTAATTATTTTATTACACTTACAATGGTGGTGTTTAAGTTCTCAATATTTTCCTTTTTTTTTTTTTTATCCTCACCCAAGGACATTTTTCCATTTTTTGTTCAGATAGAGTGGGAGGGAGAGAGAGGAAGAGAGAGAGAGAGAAACATTGACGTGAAAGGGACACATCGAGTGGCTGCCTCCCGCAAGACCCAACCAGGGCTGGGGACAAACTGCAACCGAGGTACATGCCCTTAGCGAGATCTGACCCCGGGTCTCTCTGGACCGCAGGCCAACGCCTAACTGCTGAGCCAAACTGGCCAAGGCTTTCCTTTTTTTTTTTTTTACCCTCATTGAGGATATGTTTATTGATTTTAGAGAGAGGGGAAAAGAGTGAGAGAGAGAGATCAATATGAGAAACATCAATTGATTGCCTTCCGCACACACCCCAGCTGGGTTCGATCCCGAAACCTAGGTATGTGACCTGACCGAGAGTTGAACCCACCACCTTTGGGTGTATGGGATGACTCTCCAACCAACTAAGTCACCTGGCCAGGGCCTCAATGTTTTTCTTATGTCTTCAGGTTTTCTTTTAATTTATTTTGTTGTTGCTATGGGGGAGAAAGAAACTTTCCACTACCCTCAAGATTCATTCAGTTGGACTAATAATCAAATAGGTATAAGATGGAATAGCCAGAAAAAATGACTAAACTTAACTACGTATGTATGGTTGGGAATCCTGCATAGATGAGAGACTCAGAGACACCGCATACATGAGAAGTTCAAAGACAGGAATAAAAATGAGGTATGTATGACATTCTGACCTAAGGATCACCTTGGGACTTAAGGAAGAAGACCAGATGCTCTGCTCTCTAGATAAGTCAAAAAAAGGTTATTTTTGAAAATCTCTTAAGGGCAAGGTCCCTAATTCAAATTCTTCTAGGTAGGTAATGGATGGGGGTACAGATGTCTCTCCTGAGCCTACAGAGTCTCGGTTGCCTTTAGCTCAAAACAATTTACACAGAGGCACATCTTGGACTGACTCATTCTGAACCCCTATATTTCTGGCTTGAGTTTCTGTGATGTTGAATTCTTATTCTTAAATTCTTAAATAAATAGCGCAAAGGACGTTCAAGGAGAATTCTTCAATTACTTTGGTTATTTTTTAAAAGTTGAGTTTTAAATAATATTTCAATTGGTATTTTCCTAATAACCAATGCTATTCAGCATCTCTTCATATGCTTACTTGCCATTCATATATCTATCTTCTTTGGTGAAGTATCTGTTCAAATATATTGCCCATTTTTAAATTAGGTTGTTGCCTTGGCTGGGTATCTCAGTTGGTTTAGAGTATTGGCCTGAAACACCAAGGTTTCTTGTATGTGACCTGACCCTCCCGATCAGGTCACATATAAGAAAAACCAATGAATGCATATATAAGTGGGAAAATAAATCAATGTCTCTCTCTCTCTCTCTCTCTCTCTCTCTCTCTCTTTCTCTCTCTCCCTCTCTTACCCTCCCCCTCCCCTCAAATTAATAAATTAAAAAAAAATTTCAATTAGGTTCTTTGTTTTCTTATAACTGAGTTTATTCTGGGTATCAGTCTTTTATGAGACATAAACTTCGGAAATATTTTTTCCCACCTTGTGGATTGTCTTTGTATTTTCTTGCCAGTCTCTTTCAAAGACCAGAATTTATTAATTTTGATAACATTCAGTTTATTGATTTGTTCTTTTACTGATTATCTTTTGGTGTCATATCTAAGAACTCTTTGCCTAACCCACGGTTGAACAGGTTTTCTCCTATGTTGTATTCTACAACTTTTTATAGTTTTATGTTTTAGATTTAGGTCCATAAGCCATTTTCGATTAACTGCTTTATATGCTGCTAGTGTGAATAAGGGCTTAAATCTGCAGAACAACCTTACCCTTGTTTACTGTGCTTTTCCTAGTAACTTCCCATGATCGACTCTTCCCATTTCCAACATCTTCTTTTGTCTTCAGCTGAAGATGGTATTTAAGGTGGTGGCTTCAGCCATTTTGGCAAGTTTGTAGGTCTCTCTCATATATGTATAGAAGATATATATGTTATTAAATTTTGTTTGTTTCTCTCCTGTTAATCTGTCTTTTATTACAGGGATGTCTCAGCCAAAGAACCCAGAAGAATAAAGGAAAAATTAGTTTTCTTCCCCTCAGAGCAGTGGTTATACTATATAGTCTAAGTGTGTAATACAGTAATACCAACTAGTTTAGTGTAAATGCTCTATATGATGGTCACAAAATGATCAAATCTGCTAACAAGGTATTTCCCAAAATGTATCCCCTTTGTTAAGCAGCACATGACTATATATGTATACCTATACATCTATCTGTCTGTCTGTCTGTCTATCTGTCATCTCAGTCTATTTTGGTTTTGGTTCCATTGATCTATGTGCCTACTATTATGCCAATATCACATTGTCTTGATTACTATTGCTTTGTAATAATCTTGTAATCAGGTAGTGTTACTCTTCTAAATTTGTTCTTTTTTTTTAAGTTGTTTTAGCTATTCTTGGCCTTTTCCATTACACATGAATTTTATAATCAGTTGCCAATTTCTACTAAAAATTCTACTAGAATTTTGGTTGGGATTGCAGTGAATCTATAGGTCAATTTAAGCAGAATTGACATGTTAGTAGTATTGAGTCTTTAGACCCTGAACAAAGTATCTCTCTCCATTTATTTAGGTCTTTCTTAATTTCTCTAACCACTGTTTTGAAGTTTTCAGTGTACAGATATTTTCCATCTTTTGTCAGATTTATCCCTAAGTATTTAGTTTTCTTTTGAATGCCATTTTAAATGGATTTTTTAAAATTTCAGTTTCAGATTGTTCTAGTATATAGATATACGATCAATTTTTGTATATCAACAGTGTTTTCTGCAACCTTGTTAAACTCACTTATTAGTTCTAGGAACATTTTTGTAGGGTCTATCATATTTTCTACTTAGACAATCACGTTATCTATAATTTAGATAGTTTACATTTCTTTCCCAATGTAGGTGATTTTATTTCTTTTCTTGCCTATTGTCTTGAATAAAATAGAAAAATATTCTATTCTGCAGTGTTAAATACAGGTGGTAAAGCAGGCACCCTTGCCCTCGTCCTAATGTTAGAGAAAAAGCAGTCAATCAATCTCTCACCATTAAGTATATTGTTATCTGTAAATATTTTATAGATGTCCTTCATCAGGTGTAGAAAGTCATCTTCTGTTGCTAGTTTGCTGAGAGTCTTTATGAGAAATGGATGTTGAATTTAGTCAAATGCTTTTTCCATGTCTATTGAGGAAACACTATAGTTTTTCTTTTTCAGTTTGTTAATATGACAAATTATATTGAGTTTTAAATGTTAAACTACCTATGCATTCCTGGAATAAACCCCACTTGATCATGATGCTTTTTATATATTGTTGGATTTAATTTGCTAAAACTTTGTTTAGATTTTTGCATCTCTATTTATGAGTGATATTGGTCTTTTTATTTTCTCGTATGTCTATCTGTGTTTCTATTAGGTAACGCTGGCCTCAAAGAATACGTTGAAAAGTAGACGCTTCTTCTAAATTTTCTAGAACAGTTTGTGTAAAATTGGTGGTGTTTTTTTCTTAAATGTTTGATAAATTTACCTGTGAAGTCATATGGAATTTTCTTTTGGAGGTAGTTTTTCACTACAAATGCAATTTATTTTATATATATATATATATATATATATATATATATATATATATATATATATATATAGCTAGTTACGTTACCTATATGTTCTTGATTGAGCTTTGGTACATTGTATCTTTCAAGGAAACTGTTGGCTTTATCTAAGTTGTCAAATGTATTGGCATAAAGTAGTTCATAATATTCCTTTATTATCCTTTAAATACTGTAGATTCTGTATTGATGCCAACTCTCTCATTCTTGTTATTGATCATTTGTGTCATTGGTCTCCTCTGCCCCAATCTGGTTAGAACCTTTTCAAGTTTTGTGTGTTTGTGTGTGTGTGTGTGTATGTGTGTGTGTGTGTTTTAATCCATTAAAAGAACTAGCTTTTGTGTTATCAATTTTTCTTTCTTATTTTGTTTTCTATTTCTTTATTTCTACTTTAATCTCTATTTTTTTCTTTCTTCTGTTTACTTTGGGTTTCATGTGCTTTTCTTTTCCTAGCTTATTTTTTTAAAGATAGAAGCTAAGATTATTCATTTGAGACTTTCTTTCTTTTTCTAATACAGGTATTTAGGGCTATAAATGTCCCCTTAAATGCTGGTTTAGGGGCATCTTACAACTTTTGATATGTTGTGTATTTGTTTAATCCAGTTCAAAATACCTCCTATATTCCCTTTTCATTTTTCCTGCGACACATTAGATTATTTAAAGGTATGTTACTTAATTTCCAAATATATGGGGATTTTATAGAGATAATTTTGTTAATAATTTCAAATTTAATATTATTGCAATTAGAAAATATACTTGTACTATAGAATGTAAAATCTCTGTTAAATCTCTAGACTTTATAGTATAACTGAAAACGTACAGTAATTCATGTTCATCTGAGCACATTTACCAGTTACAAGTGGACATGTCTTTGAGGCTTAATAAATGTGTTCTGTCTTTTAAATAAATAAAAGAAAGAAAGAAAATATACTTGTATGGCTTGAATTCTGTTAAATTTATTGAGCTTTGTCTTATGGCCCAGAATATAGCCTATTTTAAATGTTCCATGTGCACTTGAAAAGAATGTTTATTCTGCTGTTGTTGAGGGGAGTTTTCTATAAATATCAGTTAGAGTCAGTTGGTTGACAGTGTTGTTCAAATCTTTACTATCCTTACTGATTTTTCTAATTATTTTATCAATTATTAAGAGATAGGTATTGATATCTCCGACTACTTTGAAATAAATCTATCAAAAGACACAGACACAAAATGAGTAACAAACTAAAGAAGAGGATTGCATAATTATATTTTTAAAGAAAGAATTTGAGGTATGGAGCATCAATGAACACAAAGAAATGAATTACTAGATGTAGAATTGAAGGCATGGGAGGAAATCATTGCTGAGCCCTGAAGCACACCCAGTTAGGTAACCAACTATTCTACTTCTACATAAAGATAGGAACCTTTTATCAGTACAGAGATGAATATTTTAATAAAACAAGTCAAGAATACACATGAGACTAACCCACTTGAAAAAAGAAGAATTTGCCCAGTAATGACAATCTTTAGGGACACCCTTAGCTGCAATCACAAGCAGCAATACCGTAATGTCATTAACCTTATTCCTCTCACTCTACAAAAGGTCACTTTATTTATGAATTGTGCATCCACACACTCACACAGATAAGAGGCCATTAACAAAAGCATGAGTGTTGGCGGCCCTACCAACTCTATCTAACCCAGTTAGCACATTTTCTAGCATTCTGTCATGAAGTCACTGGCAGTGATGGTGTTTGAAAACTGCATGGCTCAGATGTTTCTAAACCCTTTTAATCCATGACAAAGGCCTCCCTTTATTGTTGTTTTGTTTTCCTTTGCTGCCTACAGCATGGCAGCCAGTGTGCGCTCCTGATAAGCAGTGAGCCATGCAGATGCGGTTCAGTTTCCTTGCACACACCGCCATGCAACCTGCCAAGGCCAAATGTGGGATGCAGCACGGCTGCCCCTCCTCCCACTCTGAGCCAACACCAATGGCACCCTGCACAATGGTTAGCAGGCCAGATATCTTCAGAAGAACACAACATTAATTTTTGTGTCACAAATGACATTTACCATTGCCTAATTTGAGGGATGCCATACAACCCATGTAAATAATTTTATTTTAATAATTTTTCCTCTAATTCAAATGAGAGAGCCTTAAGTTTCCAACATGGAGTAAAAGGGGAGAGAAACTGCTACTGTCATAATGTGTTTTTTTGTTGTTGTTGTGTGTGTGTGTTTTTGAGAGTTTATTTTCTCTTTTTCTTCCTGGCTTTGCACAGCAAGGATGAAGAGAGGACTATACTGGTTCAGGACACAATGCAGGTATTTGCTGCTGTTAACAAAAGAGGCCCCTGTGTGTCCAGGGGAGTGTGACAAAGGAAATGAGCAGACCCTTGAATGGTGGTAGCCTGAATAAACGGGTGGGAAAGAAAAGTGTGAAGGAATTGACAGTCAGTTGACTATGTGGCCTGAATGACTGTCTCCACTGCCAAGTCTAGATCAAGAGCCAAGTCAGACTACACATGGGGAGATTCTAAGGCAGATCCCTGAACTGCTGGTGGCTGAATGATGTGCCAGGGTAGAGTCATGTTCAAGACAAGCTAGAAAATGGTTGGAACAGAGGAGACAATGTGGAGAGCAATTCAGAATTCAATGGAGAAGACCAGTTGCCAAGAGAGTATTGAGAATCAAGGATTAAGAGATGGAGGCCTATTTCTTTGGTAAGAGTTTAATAGCTAGGTCTGAATTAGAAAACCAGTGGAATCTATAGAATATTGGAGGTAGAGAACCACTTCTTTAAAACTCATGCAGCTGTGGCATGCAACTTTTTTCCCCCCTTTATTGATTTTAGAGAGAGAGGAAGTGAGAGGGAGAGAGAGATAGAAACATTTATGAGAGGGAACACCATCAACTGGCCGCTCCCTGCATGCCTCCCACTGGGGATCAGGCCCAAAACCTGGGCATGTGTCCTGATTGGGAATCGAACCGGTGACCTCTTGGTGCATGGGTCGATGCTCAACCACTGAGCCACACCGGCTGGACTGTGGCATGCAACCTTTAACTGCAGTGGCAAATTCCCACCACCATCTCTGGTTCCTAAAGGAGCCAACAAGATTTTGAAAGCTACTTCAAGTTCTGTGTAGACTGCCAATCAATGTCCTTGAACAGTTGGTGGCAAGAGCTGTATTTCTAAACTTTCAAGGGCTTTTCCATTTTCCTCCTCAGTTTTCAAGTGATCAAGAAATACTGTCTTGCTTTCTCTAGGAACATAGAGCAAATGCCAGGGAGCTGGAGAGAGCAGAATAATTCTATCATAAAACATTTATTTTCCTGAGAATGTTCTTTTAGCAAAAACATAGTCCCAATTTCCAGCTCTCAAGCTTCCTACAACCTTGTACCTTTCCACCCCATTCATGCCATACCTTCCTGGTACTTTCTACCTTGCAAGGAGCAAGGGCAGAAATCACTACCCCACCATGTTAACAACATGAAGCAGTCTCTGCTAAGCCTGAGAGGTGAGAGCCCGTTTTCTACCAAATCTGTAGATGGCTTTCACTGAGTTTCTGTTCATCTGTCAGTCAGCACTGCAAATGGTATTAAGCAAATAACTGAGAAACACCTCTAATCATCTCAAGATTCATCATCACCCACTGTGCCCTTCCTTCAGGTTTTTCCAGATTGCTTCCTAACCCATACCCCTCCTCATCTGACACTGGCCCCTGGAATTTTATCCAAGCCTCAGATTTCTTTCTTCAAAGCACCTCTAACTTTCCACTTCCCCAAGACCTATCGCCTATAACATCTCTTCTGAACGTGGGGTAACATCCAGTTAGTACACACATTCTCTCCAGTATAACTGGCTGGTCAGAGGTTCTGTCTAGAAAACCTTCTCCTACTCCTACCAGTCATGCACCATACCTCTGCCATCTTTTAAGCTCTAACTCAAGCCGCATGCCTTAGCTTTCCCTGATTGTGCAAGTGAGCATCTAATACCTAGGCTCATCTCCCAGCATCTTCCTCCCTCCTTTCCTCCCTCCTTCCTTCCCTCTCTCCCTTCCTTCTTTCCTTCCTCCCTTCCCTCCAGCAAATATTGAATATTGTGTTCTGTACTGGTACTGTATATCAGGCACTCATTGTTTGAGGAACTGAGTTTTAGGGGTAAACAAAATACACAAGGTCTTGGTTCTTATGGAGTTTACATTCTAGAAGGTGGAGACAAACAATAAACTATTGAATAAATAAGAAAATTATCAGACGTG
Source organism: Tadarida brasiliensis (assembly GCA_030848825.1). Lineage (NCBI taxonomy): Eukaryota > Metazoa > Chordata > Mammalia > Chiroptera > Molossidae > Tadarida > Tadarida brasiliensis. Next base: position 81,240,894 of record CM061264.1, read on the forward strand.
TGATAGTGGATATGTGGATACTAATGTAAGGAGTATCTCCTAGGTATTTTAGGTGACTGGGAGGGAAGTCTTCTTTGAGGAGGTGACATTTACTCTATGATCTAAATGACAGAAGGAGAAATCCATGCTCCCTGCTCCCATGGATAGAAGAGCATTCCAATGAGGGGAAATGACCAATGCTAAGGCCCTAAGATAAAGACAGATTGGGAAAGTGTATTCTTTTCCCTTATTGCATCTGTACCATAACTATACATTATATATATATATATATATACACACACACACATATACATATATATAAACATATATATAAACATATATATATAAACATATATATATATGTTTAACGTAATATATAAGGAACATATAATAAACTGTATGTAATCCAGTGAGGAATATCTGCCTTGATTACATGTTTATAAATTTTTCTTCCCGAGTGGATTCTCTCTAGGGCATCTAATAAACTATTACCCAACCTAGTAAATTCTCAACCTATATTTGAGCATATTGACTAAGAAGCAGATTCAAGCCTGTCATAGTTAGGAAGAAAGTGGCAAAAATTTGGGTAACAGTGAGAGAATTTATTTTACAGCTGCTCTTTGGACTGAATGATGCTTAAACCCAAGAGAGAAATCAATGCACAGTTCATCAAGATTTGCACTTAAGCACACACCTAACTCTTGACTTTTTCTCATTAATTTTTATGGTGCAAAGTTCTTTTAGCTGCCCTCTTTCCCAGAATGACCCTATGCTCCAAAGCATCCATTAACCAGCTTCCCCACCAGCTCAACCAAACACGTCGTAAAATTATTTTCAGTATGAGTGAGAACCCACTTTTACATTTTATGACTTGTACAATAAAGAAACCAGAAAAATAAGTAATTTATAAAATGATAATATGCAGTAATGTGGAGCTTTTAAGTTAATAGGACATGCAGGGAATGGCGTCATTAACAAAAGAAGAAAGAAATACATTGTCACACACTTAGTGCCGCTGCGGTTTGTGTTTGGGTCCACAGTGCAAAGAATGGACCCAAACCTGGTGAAACAAGTTATGTGCACATATTGTCACTTCACTCCGGAACTTCAAAGTTTTCTGGATTAAAAAATGAATGTCACAGTACAGCTTCCATCAGTGAACAGAGGTGTGTGAACCTGCTTGGCTGTCGGCAGCAGAAGTCCAGAGAATCACAGTGGCCGCGTGGGGATGGATGGTCCTGCAGTGGGACCGGCAGCCTCCGAAGCAGGTGTGAATCGCGAATCAGGCTGCAGAGAGCAGATCAGCTGTTCCTCAGTCTGGTTCTGATTTCACACGGAAACAAGAAAGACGGTACATTTGCAAGTACGCAGGCACAAAAGGTTCTCACCACAGCTGGTGCGTCCTGTTCCACGCTTCACAAAAGCAAGGGAACACTGGTTGTTAAAAAGCCTTGTGATTTTCCATCTTCTGAGAATAGCTAAAAGTAATGAAAATATCAGAAAGTAATGATGAATTATGGATTTGTTACCATTTTTTTTTTTTTTTTTTTAGTATAAACATGGAACTACTGATTACATGGGAGACAACAGTTCTTAAAAATGAAAAAACATAGGTTTGGGAGCCAAAATACCTGAGTTCCAATCCTGCCTCCGTCATCTACTAGGTAATTTCGGTGAAGTGATTTAAATGTGCTGTTTGTCAGTTTCCTCATCTGTAAAAGGGGAATATTAGTAGTATGTGCCGTACAGATTTGTGAGGATAAATGAGATGATCAAAGTGCTTAGAATCATGCACAGCTGATAACAAATACTAACTTTTCACTGGTATCCTAACTGGAAACTATTACTGCATGAAACACTAAGACCCTGACCGAGCTCTATTTCTGTGAGCCAGTTTCTTCTATAACAAGAAAATCACACACACACACACACACACACACACACACACACACACACACACCAAACTTAGGGGTGATTCCATCTCTCTGAGAAGAATTGGATTTGAATCAGAATATGACTTCGTTGTCCTATGAGAAATGCTTCCGGAAAAGCCACACTGCTCATCTGTAATGTATTAAAGTGGATCAGAAAACCCTGTGCAGCACCCTTTCATCGCTCATCAAGGGAAGCAACTCTTTTGTTTCCTGTTAATGTTAACGTCTCAAATGGCAAGTCATGCACTGGCTACTCAACCCCTTCTTCAGGTGGCCTTTAAAGCAACCTTGCAGACATGTCCCACGGAGGCTGCTGATCATTTGGGGAGGCTTCCAGATAAGAAGTGAGCACTTTCGTCACATACCTTCATGGCTGTGCCCACATAGCTTCATCACCGGGGGTGGTCTCACGCCAGCTGACAGGTCAGACTCTTTGTGGGTGGGGTCCGGGCACTGGTGTGTAATAAAAACGCCACAGGGAATTCTGACAACCGCCGCACTGGGTAGTGCTCTTATTTCACAAATAGGGAATCTAGGCTGCTAACGTGGTGTTCTCAAGGCCATGGGGGCTCACAAGTGGCAGAGCCAGGATTAGTCCAAGGCTTTTTTTTAAATCCTCACTCGAGGACATTTTTGCATTTATCTTCAGACAGAGCGGGAGGGAGAGAGGGGGGAAGAGAGAGAGAGAAACATCGATGTGAGAGAGACATATCGACTGGTTGCCACCCACACAGCCCCAACCAGGGCCGGGGACAAACTGCAACCGAGGTACGTGCCCTTAGTGGCAACTGAACCCGGGGCTCTCTGGTCCGTGGGCCGACATTCTAACCACTGAGCCAAACCTGCCAGGGCTAGTCCAAGGCTTTTCTAAATTCAAGTGCCATAGTTCTCAAATGGAGAGGGGATTGCAGGAAAGGAAGGCATATCAGAATCACATGGAATTCTTTTTTTTTTTCTTTATTGATTTTAGAGGGAGAGGAAGGGAGAGGGAGAGAGAGACAGAAACATCAATGAGAGAGAACATCAATTGGCTGCCTCCTGCATGCCCCCCACTGGGGATCAGGCCCACAACCTGGGCATGTGCCCTTACTGGGAATCAAAGATGCGACCTCTTGGTGCATGGGTCCATGCTCAACCACTGAGCCACACCGGCCGGGCCCTAAGGAATTCTTTTTGAAAAACTACGTCACCATCAGCATCACCCTCTGCCCCGTTTCACATCCCACCCCTTGTACTGTCTCAGCATCTGATATGACTAACTCACCCCTACTGCTCAGCACAAGTTCCCAAACGTCTGAACCGTCTGAATGTGCAGATCCTACCCATCCTGAAGCTGCAGCCCTGGATCTTTGGAAAGCTCCCCAGCTAAGTCTCACATGATTCTAAGTTTGAGAAAGATTCCTTGGACACCCAGGTAGTAAGTGATCTATTAAAATAGTAGTGTGTCAGCCATGATTAGTGAAACTCGGGTTGAGAATAGGTAATGGTGAGGGTATGTTGAAAGTGGGGACTAAACTGGAGTGATACAAAAGCTCAGGGGCCAAAGGTCTGTAACAGTCATCTCAGATGCCTCCTAGGCATGGCCAGGATTTGGGATGACCTCATGAAATCCCTTTTTACCCCAGAGAATTTAATTGGAGTTAAGATTAAATTCTTAAATTCTAGTTTTTCTTTATTTGCTATGTCTGTGCAGTCCCGTGTTTATCACTGTTGTATTGACACTGGACGTGGGGAGTGGACATGTATAGTTTTGAGCAGAGCCTCTGATGCCAAAGCTCCCGAAGAACCCTGACACACGCGAGTTTCTCTCAGAGTAAACTGGCTAATGTTGCATTTCATGGCGTATCAGGGTTCATAAGAGGAAGAACAAACACTGGCTGAGACCCTGAGAGGCAATCCTAGTGACATGCCCTCCCCTATTTCTTAATAATAATCAGTTCTGCTTGTTATGAGGCCCTGATCGTATGGATGATGGTATATTTGGCTGAGGGTTCTGCTCAACGAGGGAACACCGTGAATGATTTTGTAATTTGGGAGGGGTTCGGCAAACATAAGTGTGTGAGTTAGTTTTAAGTCTTTTGAATGCCTACTCTCACGACGCAGGCGGACTCGTGATCAGTGTTTCCTAGGATTCTTCCAGCCAGACTGTTGCAAGATTGATCTTCTTAGCAGTCCAGCTAACATGGCGAGGTCAATTTCACTGATGGTGGCATCTTTCTGGAACATCTGATGGACTGGTGCAGCCACAGTCACTGCTCCACAGTGACCTTCTGCTTGCTGCCGGGATCTGCGGGAGGCAGCAGTCTGGAAGGGGTTCTCCCCAGGAGTCCCAGATTCCTGCTTCTCAGGGTAGCAGCCTTACGTTCCAAGTGTGCTGCAATATAAAAAAACCAGGCTTTTGCTGAAAGCCCTCCTTTGTCTGCTTTCTAGCCTGGTCTGCCATCCAAAAGATTCTGCAGAGTTGATGTTTCCGTTCCTTTAATTCAGTGTTTGGGATGACACAGCCCCAGCCCAGCTGTCTCCCCAGCAAAGGGGTGTGCGTAACTGTTGCCCAGTGTTCTCGGCCTCTTTCCTTTCCGTGGGTCGGAAGCAAGGCTGTCACGCTGCATGTTGTTATTTAAAGGATATGCTGAGATGTTTCCTTTCTGTGGTGGAAAAGATCCTTTCAAGGGAGCCTCTTTATTCCTCTGACATTTCCACTCTTGAAAAGCTGACCCAGTTCCCGCAGAATAACAAAAGAAGCACACAGAGAAAACAGATTCCCCTGGGGGACTGATAAACCCAGGTGAACTCTGGCCAACCCAGTTTCCCTCAGAGAACCTGGGCAAACTTCCAGAAAGCTAAGGAAGGTCCTCACATCTAAAGATACATGGACAAATTAGGATCTGCTCCGTTTTGAACTGTCTTATGGAATTTGCCTTTGATAAAAGTCTACATAAGGGCTCAACCAATTCCACACCCAATGTGTGCCTGCTAATGTCTGGACATCTGGTCCACCAGTTGTCTCCATTTAGGCCTAGAGGGGCCTACCTGGGGCCTGAGGAATCACCCTCAAGCCTAGGTTACTGAGTCAGTGTGAATGAACCTCAGTAGCTAAGACTCCCACATTCACCACATGTACTGACTCTCCAAAAATTAGCACCCTTTTGATCTGTAAGAACCTGGGAAGAGGGAGAGAATGAATGGACTTAACACCAGGCCCTATACAACTCATCCAGCTTTAAACATCATAATTATTTGTCTAATCGTTGCTCAGAAAATTCTGAATAAAAGTTTATTTAACTCGATGTGCCTCTTTTTTCAGATACTCTCTATTTACCAAGAGCTCAGCTTTTCCTTCTCTGGCAACAGAATTAGAGACTCAAGACCTAGTTTCTCTCTCCATTGTTCTCCCTTGTCTGGGGTGCATCTGAATTATAAAGCTACCCCTGCTTTTGTGACTGGCAGTAATGAGCTTTTCTAAGCCATTCTTTATTGGTGTGGCATGGGTATGCACAGAGCAAAGAGGAATTCTTTAGGATATGTGTTCTTTCTATCAGATCTGCGAACAGAGGACACCAATAAAGGTAGCCACTTAGCTTATCTTCTCTTAGATAATATTCCCTATACATTTTCAATCCTTTACATCTTCAATCAAATTCACTGCATTTTTGCAACTCTTTTTCATTCAGTCATTCAACAAACGGTTTCTGTAAGTATGTGCAGGTATTGCCTTAGAAAATGGGAAAATGAGGACTCCCTGCCCTCTAGGAGGTGATGGTCAAGTGGCAGAAGCCAATATAATATCATCACAACATCATCAATAATGAGCCAAGTACTAGGAGAGAGGCAGTTACAGAGTAACTCAGGGGTAGAAAATAAAAATCCCTTATTCTACCCGAGAAGAACTGGGCAAGTTTCACAAATGAGGTCTCATTTGTACTGGGTCTTTAAGAATAAATAGGAGTGCCCTGGCCAGGTGGCTCAGTTGGTTGGAGTATTGTCCTGTACACCAAAAAGATTGTGGGTTCGATCAGGGCACCTATCTAGGTTGTGGTTCATTCCCAGTTGGGGTGAGGGCAGTACGAAACCAATCGATGTCTCTCTCTCTCTCTCTCTCTCTCTCTCTCTCTCTCTCCCTTCCTCTCTAAAAATTTTTTTTTAAATCAACAAACATATACTTGGGTGAGGATTAAAAAAAAGAATAAATAGGAGCTTAAGAATAAACAGTGGATAGTGGTGAAGGCAATGAGGAAGAAAGAAAAGCACTTGAAAAGTCCGTAGTCAAGACAGCATGCGGGCGTCTGTGGAAACTGCTAGTGGTTGGGTAGACGTGAGACTGGAAAGGTGCCCACGACAGGTTTGTTCAAAAAGTAATTCCAATGACAGTGTGGAAACGGGCTAGGCTGTCACGCTGACCCTCACGGTCATCACTCAGACATGGACTGGGGGCCGCCCTGTGCTGGGGTGACCGCAATTAGCACGGAGTGGAACAGCGGCTTAACTTGTCCCATATATTCATCCACAGTCCTTTGGTGAAGGTGAAAGTGAAATCAGGATTTTCCTCTGTTTGAACTTGAATTAATTTTTAAAAATTATGCAGAATTCATGTCTAGCAGAAGGTAATAATGAGTTCAGGGGCATCAAAGCTATCAACTGTCTCCAGTGAGGAAATCTGAGTGATAATGATGGAAGAATGTGTTTCATACACACACACACACACACACACACACACGTTATTTATACACACATCCTCTACCCTGGAAGCAGACGTGTGAGTGGGAGAGGCACCTGTGGAGTGATGGTACATGGTCATGGCACCTCATCAGATCACTCCCGAGCAGGCGCTGGACCCTCTGACTCACCCCTCAGCCCCGCCTAAGTGTCAGGAAAAGCCATCTGCAGGACCATGCCAGCTCCACAGAGACCCAGGATGGTCGTGCCACCTCTGCCTCCGTCTCCCTGCTGCCTATCCATCCCTCAGCCAGCTCTCTGAGTGCCTATGTCATGTTCAGCTCTAAAGGGGAAAAAAATTATTTAATGCCTTCAGTGTGCCAGGATCATGCTTCTGGCTTCCATATATATCATCTCTGTGAAGCCTCATAATAAATCTGTAAATACTGACATTCCCCAATTTCTTTGGAGTAAACTGAGGCTCAGAGAGATTAAATTGCCTGGCCAACATCATGTAGCTTATCAGGAACCATTCTTTTCCATAAACGATATATGGGTCAGGGGTTAAGGCATGTTTGTTGGAATTCACCTTTAGGTGTGTATCCTAGATCTGGGTTGGGGATATAATGCTGGGTCACCACGGAAACTTTCTTACTCTTCTTTAGTCTCCGTTTCTTTATCTGTAGAGTAAGGTTAATAATCTCAGAGGTTTATTAGGATTAAATGATACAGTGCTTATAATATGACTGACCCTTAGCCTGGCACATAGCAATAACTCAGTACATAATAGTTACCCTAAAAATTGGTTGAATTGGGAGTCTGGGGCTTTCTCTACTACATGTCTTTCTTTCTTTCTTTCTTTCTTTCTTTCTTTCTTTCTTTCTTTCTTTCTTTTTTCTTTCTTTCTTTTTTCTTTATTGATTTTAGAGAGAGAGGAATGGAGAGGGAGATAGAAACATCAATGAGAGAGAACATCGATTGGCTGCCTCCTGCATGCCCCCCACTGGGGATGTGGCCCAAAACCTAGGCATGTGCCCTGACCAGGAATCGAACCAGTGACCTCTTGGTGCATGGGCTGATGCTCAACCACTGAGCCACACTAGCCAGGAAACTATTACATCACTTTCATAGGAAATCTTGGTGACCTTCTTTTTTCATTTGTCAGCTCCACTCTTAACATCAAAGAGATGCCACTGGTTCAAGGCCAGAGTCTAGTGGACCGTGAAAGAACAGCTTTCAGGTACAAGCCACCAGCTGTGATGCTTGTTACCCATAGTCCTATCCTTTATCTTTCTGATGCTTAGTCCCCAGTGGCCCTTAAGGATAAAGAGAGCAGCTATTCTGGGGCATTCAAAGCATGTGAGGATGTATTCTCTTATGTGGTACAGGCAATAATCCAATCCCAAATAATACATAAAGCTAACTGTGGAGCTAGCTGAGCATACAACAAATGAGTGTTCATTGCCTACTTAGGCTGGACTCTGGTTGTACAAAGAATTCACAATCCTGTGTACAAAGTTCTCGAGGTCAAGTACAAAAGACCATCAAGTGCACTAGCTTAATTCAGGGCACTCAGCATTGTGAGAACACAGTTCAGGGACATCCAAAACAACTTGGGGTTTAAGGAAGGTGCAGGATAGATGGTCCTCCTGGCCACTACTCTTCTCCGGCACTGCCTTTACCCCAGTGAGTGAAAAATGATCCTCAGAGTTCCTGAAGCCTATCAGCCTTGCACAAAGAGAGGGAATTATGAATTGGTATACACGTTTTCACCCCAGCTTTCTGGGCAAACCAGGTCAACATGTGGATGGCACATGATTGGTTTGAAGACAACTGGCCAGTCCATCTACAAGCTTCAAAGGCGTCCTATGATTGAGCTCCACTCATATTACAGAGTGAATATTTCCCCCCGACTTTCCCTGGTCATTGGTCTTGATCTATTTGTATAATTTCCTCCCACTTAAGTACTTAAGCAGAGTTTAAATGTAAAATAAATGCTTTTTGCTAATTTTCCGCAAAGTTTCAAAATATAATTCTTGGCAGGATTATGAAATGCCCTCTGCTCATTCTGGTGGAGAATCAGAGGTGAAATTTGAATGATGTAGGGCAGAGGGGAATGCAGTGCCAGGACCTGCCAGCATCTCCAAAAACATCAGTGCAGTTCACCTGGCTGCGGGGGTGGCGGAAGGAAAAAGGCACGTCCCAAGACAGCAGGACAAATATGAGTTTTACAATGGGAGTTAAGAAAACTTGCATTGAAATTATTTAGATTTAAAAAAATGTCTCCTTTTTGTCACATCCAAAGAAGTTCAGTTGTGTGAGTGAGTGTGCATATATTTTTTTATTGTAAAGCACCAAGATGCTCGATAATACAATTCATCAAGGCCCTGGGATAGTAGTTGGTGGCCATGTTTTAGTTTCTGCAGATGCACTGGATGTTTTGCAGATAATTCTTTATGCCCACTCCTATGCCTGGCTTTGTGCTGGGCATGCAGGGCTATGAAAGACAACATGTATTTTCTGAGTGGCTTATGTGTAGGGGCTGACAGAGATCTCACCTACAGTAGGAAAAACTTTGAGCAAGTATATAAATCAAATAATGAAAAAGAATAACATTCTGAACCAGCATGGGGTAAATGCTGCATATAAATCTTTGCATTACTGCAAACCTCAAAGGTACTGCAACTACCCTCAGGTGCTTTGGAACCATTCCAAAATGCATAGTTTAGTTAAATACGCCTATCCAGATGTCGAGATAAAATTAAGGCATTTCTTGGACTCCGTACCAGAGAACTCTACATATCTCTACAGGACTGAGTCACTTCCTAAAGTATTTAGTGTGGTGCGAAGGGCCTGAGAGAGAATGTCAGAGCAGCTGGAAATGGCTAAAAAGTGGAAAAAGAAGAATCACAAAGAAAAACGACTACATGAGACCACTCTACGCATAGAGGAGAGCCAAGTGAAAATGAAAGGTCTTCTAGGGTGGATTTAAACTGAAAGTTCTGCTGACCCCAAGAAACCAGGAGGAAGCGAGACAGACTCCAGGTGCAGGGCATAAGGACTTGAAGTGAGCAAGTGGGAAGGACCAGATCATGAATCCAATTTTATACTTAATCTCCTGGTAAATTGAAATGAACTTTCGTATGTCTAGAACTTTCCTCCAGAAATGGGGAGACTTCGGCCAACGTTGGCTCCATTTTGCCACCTTGCAATGCCCAGAAGGCAGATGAGATACCGGGTCTCTCCCGGCATACTGGTTCAAGCTTTTGGGGATGCAAGTAACAAAGACTGACTTTAGCAAAAAGGGAATTTACTTTAAGACAACGGGGTAGCTCACTGAATGCAAAAGAAAGCTGAGACAAACAAAATAAGTTTCAGAAAGGGCAAAAACCATACACCACTCTAAGGTGAAGGTGACTCAAGTCAGCTCTGTCACTCCCATCCCTGGGAGAGAGAACCTGTTGGGTCTATGAGCAACCCGCATCTACTGTGAGGTCAAGAACAGGAGTAGGGACACAACATGGGCATGGCAGCTGGGTGTCAACTCCTATTTTTAGGAACAGTTGCCAGAGAAGAGGAGTATCCTGGTGAGCCAGCCCCACAGATTTCCACAGCTCTCAAAGGGGAGCTCTTTGTGACAGCACATGGTGCTGAGTTGTTTCTAAACTCCACAGAGAGAGAAGGAGATTTTAAAAAGGAACACATTAGTGGAAGAACCATTTAGGCTAACTCTAAGGAAGAAAATTGTTAAATATGGAATGTTTTATAGGGAAAAAAAGAAAAAAGAGCCCTGTGAAATTAAGAACTGGTCATGCTTGAAAAAAGGAGAACACATCCATATTCTCCTCTGTCAAAATGGCTAAGTTGTGCATCTGTCCAAAAGACAAGATGACCTCCTCAGACCCTTCTAGAACTAAGATTTTGTGATTCTCTTGTAAAGTGTCACCGCATTATAGATCAGCATTTCTCAAATTGTGTCCATTACATGTTAGTCGATATCCCATGAATAACAGAGTTCCATTTTCAAACAAGTTTGAGAACTGTAAGTTCAAAGTCTGTGCTTGCTCTTGTTGTTTATGGTTGTTTGCTTGTTTGTTTTTTGCTGTAGAATTTATCAATTTTAATTATTAATATATACAACAAGTCTGGCCGGTGTGGCTCAGTGGTTAAGCGTCGACTCATGCACAAAGAGGTCACCAGTTCGATTCCTGGCTAATCGATGTTCTCTCTCATGGATGTTTCTATTTCTATCTCCCTCTCCCTTCCTCTCTCTCTAAAAAATCAACAAAGGAAAAAAAAATATATATATATATACACACACAAAACAAAAGAGGAATAGAATTATGAATGCAAGTTTTCCCAAATTCATTTGGTACAGAATCTTTCTGTGAGAAGCAATTTGGAACCCTTACTTGGAGCAACACCTAGTGACATATTAGGGATGTTTGTGTTCCGCAGAGCACACTTTGGGAAACATTACTCTAGACTGTGTCTTTATATACCTTGGTCATCTTCTAGTTCACTCTATACTCTACAAAGAATGATTGAAACATAAAGCTGCCTGCTTGCTTGATAATGTTTAATTTGATTCTAGATTTATTTGACACAGCTTTTTAGGATTAATTTATATAAAATCAAATTTATTCTCCATGGTGTACAGTTCTATAGATTCTGATAAGTGCATAGTTTCATATCTACTACCAGAGTCATGATACAGAACTGTTCCATCACCCCCAGAATTCCATCATGCTGCCTCTTTATAGTCATTCCCTTCCCTAATCCCAATCCCTGACAACCATCAGTCTGTTTGCCATCCCTATAGTTTTGCCTTTACACAATATCACATAAATGGCATCATGCATTATGTAGCCCTTGGGTCTGGCTTCCTTTACTAAGCAAAACGCATTTGACATTCATCTATGTTGCATGAATCAATAGTTTTTTTCTTTTTCATTGCTGAGTTGTATTCCACTGTATGGATGAATCATAGTTTGATTATTCATTTGCCCAATGAAGGAGATTATACACAGCTTTCTTTATTTGTCAAAAATGATAAATCAAAAAGAGCATTTGTTCTTGGTTAACAAATACAGCACATTCTTGGGTGTTGGAATATCAAATGAAGTTATGTCTCAGCCAAAGAATATCTGAAAAATGGGAACATGATTATATTTTTCTTTTGTTTGATAGTTAAAGGCCGTGAGAAGAGATTGGGTTTGTCCATATTATTATTAATTGTGAAAATATCCCAAATAGATCCCCATGCAACTCAAGAGACTTCCCACAGAATCCTTGCCAGACTGGGAAAGTGCAGTCCATAGGAGTGCAGTATTGGAGGTTATTGGTTAGCTGGCCATGCACCATGACCTCATTCACAGGGCAGAAGAAACAGCTCTCTTAGAAGTAGGAAGTGGAAGTGATAGGCAAAGATGAAGGTCTTTTCATGAGAAAAATAAGAATAACAGAATAATACTAATAAAGTTCAGAATAATGAATTACATTCTTGCTGGCTCATTCTATTCTGAATTTCATCTAGGCTCAGCTGATTCTTGTAGAAATCCATTAGGATTGAATTTACAGACCAGGTGTGTTTCGTGCTGCAAGGTGAGACAGGCCACCCTTGGATGACTCAATTCAAGACAACTTGTCAGTTTAAACTCCGCATTCTGCTGCTGCCTCCAGTCTAAACCCACTATGGTCAAGGGCGTTTGGCTCCATTGCTACTGACAATTGTGTATTTCCCCCATGGTTTTAAAAAGGGAACTCTGCCCTTGATGCTGTTTCCCAAAGATAAACTATTTTGGGTCTCAAAGTATCTCTGAAGACAGAGCTACATAGATAACCTTTTGTTTCTGCTGTTGTTTTGCATTGTTTGATGCACTTTGTGGAGTCGTTTTCTTCTTTGAACACCCGTGATAGTTTCTCCTGACACTTCCAGGTCTCCAAGAGAGTAATTCCATATAGAAAGTATAAAATTCTCAGGTATCCTATTTAAAGAAAAACATGGTCTTATTTTACTGGCTTGATATTCAGTACCAAACACTTTCCATTGTTCATTCAACAGCTGCAATTAAAGAATAGTTTTTAGTGTGTATGTGTCATTCTCTCTAGAAGATAAACTCCTTGAGGACAGGGAGTGGGTTGTATTTTCAGCACCTAACATCAGGTCTGGCACATAATAGGTGTTCAATAAGTATTGGTGAGTAAATGAATGGCTCTTTGTCCCAGCTTCATCTTTTATCAACCATTTACCTTGGGTAACTCAGTTCACCTACCTGAGCCTCAGTGCTCTGAGAAGATACTACTCTAATTCACATGATATGGTGTACATCAAATGGGAGACTTTAACTGGAAATACTTTATGTACATTTTATTCAGATGTTAGAGGTTATTATTCTGGGATATCAAGAGATAAAAAGTAAAAAAGGCAAACATAGTCAAATAATTTTTCTGAGCCCAACTATAATGGATCTTTTATTTTCTTAATATTGCAAATTTATACAAGTCCACATACATGGGGCTAATTTTAAAATTCCAGAGTCATCCTAAGAGCTCCCAGATGTCCAGAACTCATAATATGAACATTAAGTAATATTAAATTATAGTTGTGACATGGCACTGTTCTTTATAGCAACCCAAGGTCAAATAAACATCTATTGGGATACATGGAAATTATTTTCTTGGATAATTCCAAAAAGGGTTTGGGACATAAATGTTTATACCAAACATAATAAGGACTCAGAATTTGTAAGTAAAATTATACCATTACTTTGGAACCCAGTCTCCATAATGAAAATGGTACTTAATCTTAAAGTAAGTGGAACAAAAACTCTCCCATTCCTTTGGTCTGCTAAGAGTGTGCATCAGGTTGAATTATGTAGGGCAAAGGGCAAATAGGCATCAACCTGTGTTCCTGGGGGATGGAGCTGGACTTATTTGTCTTTCTCTCATATTATTTTCCAAGGAAATAATGTCAGGATCTGCCTTGACCCAGATTCCCAGTTGACCTGCTTTGAAGGCTAGGTGTGAGAAGTCAATGAAGGAAGAACATCTTCATTTGTAAGAGGGAAAGAAACAAAATAATGGCGAAGGAAATTTGTACAGGCTAATTAGCAATTTTCTAACACAGCAATGGGCAAAGGAAACAAAATGTAGAACATGTATTAAAAGTCAAGCGAATGGTTTGGAAAATACAGCTGTAGGATCCCACAGATTTTGACCACCCAAACCCAATTCAATTATCATGTCTGTGCTTTTCTGTTTCCACCACTGAAAAGCTATTATTTGGTGCTCTCTCTCTTTTTCACATCTCCAAGTAATGCCTTCGTGAAACATTCCAAAAAGTAAACATTAGCTTTAGGCCATTTGATTGCTGGTTTCTCAGAACGCTATGTTCTGTCCTGTTTCTCTCCATATTCCTGTAATATTAAAAACTGGAAAATACTGAAGCAGTTGAATGGCTCTGCCTTGGAGGCAGTTCTCTCAGCCAGCCTCTCAAGCACTGTTAGGTCCTCATCCCTTTAAAACCCTTTCCATCCTTATTGCATAGACAGTCCTATGCCAAGCCAGAAAACACACACACACACACACACACACACACACACACACACACACACAAACTGAACGTTTCTTTCCTCTCTACCAGTTACTAATTTTTTTTCAAAGTGCTTTTGCTTTGTTTAACAAACCTCCTTGGCTGTGGCTCATTTTGGGTAAGGCTCATTTTATTTTTTTTCTACTAGATTAGCATCTGTGTTGGGAGGAGAAATGGCTATGAAAGTGTCTTTGAACAGGTGAGGTAAACAGAACCTGGGATAAGAAAGCAGCACATGGCCCTCGGCAGGCAGCACCCAGGAAGTGACCTGGGCTGATAGTGGTGTCAGTTATGTTTACCGCAGATGGCACTTGATTCATTTGCTACTTCCTTCAAGCTACGGGCTGACCCTGGGGAAATGATGCATGCCGTGTCTTATAGTAGGAACCATTCCTGGGAGCCTCAAAGGCCAGAGACTCAGCTGAGAATCCAGAGCCATGTCTTTCTTCGGCCGTGGAGATGGATGTGAGAACAGGTAACCCTGTGTTCTGCTCAGGAATTTCTTCTATGCTCCTCAAAAGCAACATGGAACAATGTTTATCCCAGTAAGTTTGTCTTCCCTCAATAAGTACCCTTAAAGCAAAATGAAAGGGGAAAATCTGAAGGACAGCATTGATATCACAGTTAAGCCAAGAAAGAACTTCATCCTGAAGCCAAACTCATTTTAACCTAAACTTAAATAACATTTCAGAAAACCTTAAATCGGGCATCATATTCTCTTCCGTGCTTCAGTAACATTCATAAATGCATTTGTACACAGTAATAATTAGACACAAAAACGATTTGTCTTTTCTTTCTGAAACTGAACATTATTTCACATATTTCCATGCATCCCTTTCTATGTGTCACCATTAACCTTGAACTTGTTATTTGTAAATTGCTACAGAACCCATCCTTTCAATTGTTTAATCACTCAACAAATATCTATGTACTAGAGACCTATATATAATCACATGCTAAGATTGCTTTTCAACAGTCTTAAAACCAACGTCGTAACATTTTATTTATTTTGCAAAGTCAGACTTCTCTATCACTAAATTAAGAGACATTTTTCCTAAAGAAGAAATGAGCATAAAGTACTGGATCTCATTTCATTTCTCTGGGCCTTAATTCCTTCTGTGTAAAATGAAGGGGTACATGCGATATCTCGGCCCCTTTCTGTCTCTGGAATTCTATGGTCTAGGTTTAAGGAAATAGTAGCAACACAACACGAATCATTTCATCAAACATCTTACACTTAATTGCCTTCTGATTCACTACACTTCCTCTAATTCACCGGTGATAAACATTTAAGCAAAAACAGAATCTATCACTTACAGCCTCACTCACTGTTTGGTTTCAGAGTGTGAAATGTCAGAAACTGGCCAGAAATTTGGGAACTGGGAATAAATGGAGCAACTGCTCTAAGGAGTCCACTTTACTGTTATGTTTTTTCGCTATCATAAGGGAAGACCAAGGAGGGCTTTCAGAAAACTAGAAAAATACCATTATGTGATTCAAAGAGAAGAGTGGAATATGTTTCTTTTTAAAATAAACATGATTTTATTTTCATTCCAGCCACCTACGAATCCAAACTTTTTAAAAATGTTCTTGGCACTGGTGACTTCCCACTGAGATCTACAAGTGATCAAGAGATCAATAATTCCAAGGGGTGTTTTCACAGGAGCATTTCCTTCCACGGAACATGAAATGCTCTCTCGCGAAGACAGATGGACAGAGTCTGCAGGACCCTGCTTACTCGCGAGAAACCGCCTTTGAAAACTTTTGACGACCAGCGGGGTAGCACGTCTGCTTCTATTTAAATGAGCTCATTATAGTTAATATTTTTGTGACTTCCAACCAGTTGTTCAATCACTTCTCAAGTGGGATACGTGTTAATCGCAAGTGAAACAAACGCTTTATGGCCCAAATATGGCTCAAACCGCACTTGAGCTATGTCTTTGTGGAGCGAGTTTTCTGAACGAGGCACTTTTTAAGAAATGGGGGCATGGAGCTTACACGGTTTCTTTGTTTACTGAACTAGATACAAATGGAATAACAAACAGGCCCCAAGTTACCTTAAGAATGACATGTTGGCCCAGCTGGTGTGGCTCAGTGGTTGAGCATTGACCCATGCACCAAGAGGTCGCCGGTTCGATTCCCGGTCAGAGCACATGCCCAGGTTGTGGGCCAAATCCCCAGTGGGGGGCATGCAGGAGGCGGCCAATTGATGGTCTCTCTCATTGATGTTTCTATCTCTCTCTCCTTCTCCCTTCTTCTCTCTCTAAAATCAATAAAGAAAAAACAATTAAAAAAAGAAAAAAGAATGACATGTTGCCCCTTTTCTACTTTTACAGTTCTTTTTCTTTGGTAAGCCATTTTCTGGTCTAGCTTAGAGGATTTTATTTTATTGACTAGTTTAAAAGACATAGTAAATCTAGTCTTTCTGACATTTTATTGACCAAAATTATCTAGTGAATGGCACTTCTGGGTCTACCAGCAAAATTCTAGTTGATACTTATGATGATGACAGACGACAGTGAGCTATAAGCCAAAAAGTCGGCTGGCAATCAACATGGTCACCTGAGTCAAGAAATGTCAGAAAGCGACACTCTTTGAAGAGAAGAAAACCCTTCTTATTGCAGGGCTTTGGCACGTGATCCATACTAGAATTAAGGGGTCCCTTTAGATGTTAGAAAGTAAAAATTTAGCCAGTGAACACTTGAAAGAGTGACCCATTGGCGAGAACAGCCCTGTAGGGTGACGGGATGGGTATTGCCATGGCAAACGGACCATAGGAGCATGGGTCTAACTGTAATCTAGAAAAGAGAAAGTTGGAGGGTAAGAAATTCTTATTGCTTCTTTTCCAGTGCACAGATAAAGCTCATGGGAAAGTGTGTGGTCTGTGCCAAGCACACACATGTAATTAAGTCCCCACCACTCCATGGAAATGGCCTTCAGGCTACGCAACTCCTTATGTTAACATTAACTAGCCATAGAATCTTAATTTGATTTCCTGATAAAAGAAGGGATCAAATTCATTGAGCCAAGCAAATATATCCTTTAATTTGGTGGTAAATAACAATTCCTTACACATTAGTAAATTGACGTTCAGGTATAGATTCACCTGTGCAAAGTGGATGGCCACTGGGCTAGGTAGGGACTTATTATGGTCTTGATTGCCACTATGGAGTGAAATCCAGCTTAAATGGGTGTCAACTCCCCAATTAACAAAATTATAGTGATGGCACCAAAGTATTGCCAGTCTCTGCATTCATCACCCAAGAAAGATTAAATAATGTTAAATGGAAATTGTGTCATATTTAATTCCTTAAAATGCATCGTTAAAATAACAATACTGATACCTAATCATTATTAAGCAAAGTAGTTATTATTAGAGCATTGCTAAGTGCCAGGTGCTCTTCTAAGTTTTTTATATGTTATTTTTTAAAATCCTTATCACATTCCTAAGAGCATCTTCGTTTTTCAGAGGAGACAACGAAAGCACAGAGAAGTTAAATAAATTGCCCAGGATCACACAGCTAGGAAAAGACACAGCAAAAATCTGAACCCTGGTAATTTGGGTCTTCAGTCCATCCTCTTAATCCCTAGACAAAAGCTCTCTATTAAATAAATGCTTTATTGAGTAGCCTGTGCCATTCTTCAACCAAGCCAGACAAAACTTTATTAAGTTAAACAGGACTTCCCCATTCATGATAGCATTCTCTAGCATCGCTTTGCCCCGTTTTGACTTTGGTATTCAGTAATACTCATTTTTCATGACTCCAGTGTGTCTGGGGTCAGAATTTTCACATGTGGCAGAAACGCTCTTTCCCAGATCAACCCCTTGACTGCCAACCGCAAGTTTACTATGAGTAATTAAATACTCTGCAATGCAAAGATCATGGTTGGGCCAGAGGACACAGGGGAAGGGCAGAACCCGGCTACAATTCTTGTTTGTTTTTCAGTTGTGGATACCGAGACTACCCGGCCGGCAACTTTCCCCTCTTATATCATTTTTCTCCTTTGTCAATTATTGACCCTGGGAGTGTTAAACAAAAACTTTTCTTCCTTGCTGTTCTTGAAGCAAACACACAATTAAAACACAGGTGTGTTTGTCTCACTGGAATCTTTGCCATGGAAATTCTAAGATAATACCCGGGAAGAGTAATGTAACCTCAGTGTGTCGCTGAACAAGAGAGATGGGAGATGGAAAGAGAAACACTAATCTCAGAGCGTGCCCGTAACAGTGCACTGTGCCTGGCCCGCCAGGGCGCTGCACAGCTCAGGGTGTCAATCGGGTGCTCTGACCACAGCCATGTCTAAGGGGGTGGGTGTTTCTGATGGGCAGGAAGGACCGAAGGAGCCAGGACAAGCCGAAACAGCAGAGACCCATTGGTCTCTAATTGTCTCACTCAAGGATCCAGGCAGTAGTCACCCCAGGTGCGTGAGGCAGGGACAGGAGCAGGAGACCAGCCAGCCCGAAGGGACTGGACGTTTTCCCCAGTGCAGTCTTCACTCAATCACTTATTCTTTCATATAAACATTTTTTTATTGAGGGCCAACTGTGTTCCAAGCACCGAACAAGACAGGAGCTATCTCCTGCGCTTGACCCTGTCGCTTAGCTCAGGAATCCAGGTTGGCAGAAATTAAACTCCAAACAAAAGGCCCACCGAGGAGCAGGAAGACAGTGGCCATGATATCAGCAAAGTGAACAGTGTAGGGTGGAAAGAGGTCAGAGCATGCCCAGTCCAGGATCTGTGTTTACGGGAAGGTCTGCAAAGACAAGAAGACCACTGGCAAGGCTGAGTCTGTGGGGTCAGAAAGAGTCACTTAAATTCCAAACAGCTAGCATGTCACCTAACAGCAGAGGGGGATCCTAAAACGAGGGGCTGTGTGCTCTCAGCCTGAGCTCAACATCCTGCTGCAGGGTAGTCAGGGCTCCACAGACCTGGAGTCTAGCTTTAAGATGGTCCCACACTTGGGGGTAAACTGCCGTATGATGCAGGAGAGACAAGGGGCTGGCAGGTGGTGCTGATGGCGCATTTGAAATTCATGGGATGATATGTACTCTTGGCATCAGATTAACTTTTCTTTAAACGCTCATCTCCTACTGATATTGAGATAAGCTTGCATTTTCTGAGAGCGCAAGTCATCGCAGAGAAATGTGGTCCAGACCAATGCTGCATGATGAGAGAGATGGACAAATTAGCACACCTGACATTCATCTAATAATCGATTAATAGAAAATTAAAAGTCAGTAATGCAAACACAAATGTATCTTTTAAAATATGTTTTATTAATTTTTTTTTTTAGAGAGAGGAGGAGAGAGGGAGAGAGAGATAGAAACATCGATGAGAGAGACACATCGATTGGCTGCCTCCTGCATGCCCCCCACTGGGGATCAAGCCTGAAACCTGGGCATGTGTCCTGACTGGGAATTGAACCGGCGACCTCCTGGTCCATGGGTCGACACTTAACCACTGAGCCACAGATGCATTTTTATTTAATACAGATACCACACACACACACACATATATATATATGCATATGTGTGTGTGTGTGTGTGTGTATATATATATAGAGAGAGAGAGAGAGAAAGAGAGAGAGAGAGAGAGAGAGAGAGAGAGAGAGAGAGAGAGAGAGACAAAGATACAAAGATATGGCTATATAATCTCCAAATAGATTGAGGACTCTTCCTGACATGTGACCAACCACAGAAAGTTACTTAACCCCTCAACAAACTAAATGTTTGCTCATTTTACAGAAAAAGCAATTTGTGTGTGTGTTTTTTTTTAATAATGTTAACTTGCCCATCAGAGATTTACTGTGAAAACTAGATAGATGCCATGGGTTCAGCAAGTAGCATGACGCCTGGCACATATTGAGTGCTCAGTAACTGTGAGGCACTTTTCTAGTTACTCAGTCCTCTCAGCCAGTGACAGTGAACTTGGTGAAGGTTAGCCACCCAGGATCCAGCCTCAAACCTTGCAGTTAATCAGCAAATGCGAAATCCACTCCAGAAGCAGATAGAGGACTTTGCTTAGCCCCGGGGTTCTTTTTGCATCTTGTGGTACAGCTCTCAGGGGGAGGCCAAGTGCCAGGTGTGACTTGGGGACCTGAAGGAAGCATGTGGATGGCTATGCTCACCTGGCAATGGCAGTGACTTCCAGGACTGACAGTCCACACCCAGGCAAATGCTATTAAACTGAGCACTTGAATTATCCTGACACAAGAGACCGGGTGCAGGAGTATCTCATATCCTATCGCAGGCGCTACTTGGATTCCTATCCTCACCTCAGCTGAACTGTACAGAAAGCTACTTGATACCTGTGAGGTGAGGGCCAGCTGGGTAAAGAGCTCGGCGGTTGCAAATAAGAATCTCAGCCCTGGTATTAACCAGGGAGAGCGACAAAAATGTACCTGGATTCCTGGATTCCTGTTGTTTTGTTTTAGAATTATTTTTCCATGAGGTTGGTTGCAATCACCCCTTTTCCCTGGCTTTATTTCTCACCCCCACCCCAGTGAAATAACTGGCTGGTTCTCTCACCGTTCTTAAGGTTGCATATCAATCCCAAGGCAGAATGTCATGCACGCTCCGTGTTCTTCCTCGCAAAGTGCAACCCTGCTGCCCTCTGTATTATTTCCTCCATTTTCTCCATCAGAAAGGCTTAGCAGCTTTCCTGCTCAGAGGCTGAATTAGTAAATTACAAATGCTTGCTATCAAAGATTTGGAGGTTTTGACAAGTGATTTAGTTGATCACAAATGCAAGGTTGTGTCAGGCAGAACCTGTGTTCTCAGGATACCGAAGGTGCATCAGCCCTGAATTGGAAAAATAAACAGGCAAGTTTGATGAGCTGAAATTCATGGCAGAGCTTCTTAATATTTCCCGAGGTTCTAATCAAAGGAGCATCTTAACTGGTCCCAGAGGGAAATGGGAGATGAAAGGCAGTGACATTGATGCTCACTCTACCTTGCCTCATCACAACTTTTTTTTTTTTTCACTCCTTCTTTTCGCCTGTTTCTAAAAATATCTTGGCAGGTAAGAATTAGCAGTAGGATGTTACTTGGTTAAAAACAAAGATCCACTGCATAAATGTGCCATAGCCTTAAAAATTTTAACATCTATTCAATTAAAACCAAGGAAATTGACATAGATAGGATGAAAGAAGATACAGCACCTCTAGCTTATGCCAACTAAAAATAAGAATTATTAATGAAGCCCGGCTCTCTTCTGCTGTGCACATTAATTATTTATGATAATAATACTCTGCACTGCCATATTAAAGAATTTTCTTTACCCAGCTTCCCAGAAAACTCTATCTTCTTTGGGGGGAAAAAAAAGAACCTCAACATGTTAAGCCCACAAAAGAATACATTCCTCTCAGTGTATTTATTATACTGGAAGATGAATATAGTCTTGGGTTATTAAACTGGAATGAAAAACACATCTTATTAGAACTAACATGGTGATTTTTATTCTCACTAGTTTCATATAAACTTAATGATGCAGACTGCATTTTTATGCTCATCTATTTTAAAATGGTGCCTGGAGCAAAAAAAAAAAGCTCCCATTAATGCCAGTTTGGTATTTCAAATACAATTTGATGTAATTTACTTCAAATATATGTGAACAGAGAAGGATAATGCCAAGTGCATTTTCT
The DNA here is from genome assembly GCA_030848825.1 of Tadarida brasiliensis. Lineage (NCBI taxonomy): Eukaryota > Metazoa > Chordata > Mammalia > Chiroptera > Molossidae > Tadarida > Tadarida brasiliensis. Next base: position 81,262,698 of record CM061264.1, read on the forward strand.
AGACTCAAATATGGGTTAGCTCACGGCAATGATTTGTTAAATCTAAGTTTTTTTGCAGAAGAAAAAGTAAGAAAATTTCTCTTAGTTATAAAATACCAAAAAAAATCTATTAGCTTTGAGGGGGGAAAAAGTGGTGGTTTTATGATAAAAGACGAGCTTTAACTTTATTCTAGGTTTCAATATTTATCACTTATATATGAATAATAATGCATATCCCTCCAGTGACATGCTGTTACCTAAACCCATTTTTTCTTATATTCATATATCGTAACATTATATTCATGGGTGAGTCAATCATGCAGTTTAGAGAGCATTGGTATGTTTCAAGCTTGGCAGATACATGCTAAATAATTTTAAAGATTTCTGAACCTTTACATTTTCTTGCCAAGATGTTTAGGACTATATTTTTTAAACACTTTAAAAAATAAGTTTAAACATTATTGGCCTAACCGTTGCTTCTAGAAATAAGTCAAGCCTGATTTTGTTGGGTGAATCTCAAAAGGGGAGTTGGTGTCACCTTCTCTTTTTTTCTCATGTCGGCGTGTTTGCACGTCTGTCTGCTGCTCGCGATGGCGCGGGGTCGGTCCTACACTGGGCGTGGCTGGTGGCTCTGTTGCAAATGTCCACAAAGACATCTTAAAGCACTGCTGTTGTCCAGGGTTCCTCCCTGACAACAACAGTCTCTAGTGAGATCTCAGAGCCTTTGCTAATTCGAAGGATGGAATCTTCTGTGGTGGTTTCTAAACACAAAGAGTGGGCCTTGCTGTTCCATCTTTTCTCTGCCTCCTGTTTGAAATTGCTTTATAAAGAGCCAACCAATCCCTGCTCTGAGATACAAAGTGTCACTCCTACTGAAAGGAGGGTGTCCCAGTATTAGCATCTCTGCTTATTGTTCAGCCCCGTGGTACATCCTGTGACACACAGACATTGAGGTTTGCTGGACTGGGGCTGCATGTTCCCTTCTCCTTGCCTGGGGAGCGTGGGCACGGTGAGGGGCACTGGAGGAGACCTGCCAGCCCCGCCGTGGGCATGAGGCGGGGACAGCGGCCCTCACGCTTCCCTTTCTGATTTCTGCGGGGAAGCAGCCTTGCTGTGACGTGGCTGGGATTGCTAGAGGAAGAGGGAAAATATCTCTGCTTCTCCCCAGGGTGCTGGGTGAAATCCAGGAGGAGAGGGACCTGCTAGGGGTGAAGGAAACCCAGAAAATTCTATGCTCCTGGTGGCTCCTCTCTCAGCACCTCTGACACACATCCCCTGGGGTTGGGGTGTTTCTCGGGCTCCAGCTCAAAGAATAAGGTCCACCAGCAATGACTAGGCTCTCAGCGCGTAGGGTATAGTCTTCTGATGGGTAAGTCTGGGAAAGGGAATACTGTCTGTCACTGCCTGGATTTAATCCAGCAAGCAACATGGGACCTCTGGCTTCAGCTCCCTGTTTCCCAAGCTAGAACTGGGGAGGGGAGTGGGGAGCAGAAGAGACACTCCAATAGAGAGGAAGAGGCAGGAGAAGAGTTGGCTTTTACATTTCATGGGCGGGTCAGTAACCAACAAATATTCCCCCTTTGCTGCCACTGGGATAGGCAGTTCTTAAGGAAAATATACAAGCCTATATTTTAGGGAGATTTGTACATTTCCAGGAGTCTAGTCAGGTGCGTCTACGCGCTCCACCGCCACCCTCGCCCTGATATACAATGGGCTCTACTTTCCCCTTTGTTCTTGTGCAGAAAAAAATATTTCTGTGAGATCTGCAAAAACCTTTAAAATTATTTAATGACTTTTTTAAAAAGCTACATTGTTTGTACCTTTAAACTAGAAACTAGGAACGACTAGCAACATAAGCCTGTCAAAAATCGGGGTCTTAGCCTGAGCCCAGTGAGAAAGCTCCCTGGAAGGGGAGATGGCAAGAATGTTCCCCTATTTTGGTTCACCTGCCCTTCTCCTCATCAGCTGAAAGATAAGGAAATCGAGGCTCATCAAGGTCAGAAAAGTATCTTTAAAACATAACAAAACACTTTTTATATTATAACCCAAGATACAGATCATGTGAAACTGAAGAAGTTTCACAAAACAATACTTACCCTTTCTAAAGATGAGAATATGCTGACATTTGCTATTTTATTTTATTCCAATTTAAAGAACTAAAATAAAGAACTAAATTGATAGGACAACCCATTACTGTGTCATGATGCTTGGCTTAAAGACCATGGAGTCACAAAGACCAGCCCCAAGTCTTATAATGCTCTAGGATTCTTCAGAGCCCCAGTCCTGTCGTCTATTTCCTTGTTATTGGGGAAGAAGGGGTTATTGATTGACTGGCAAAGATGCTTTTGAGAAAGAAAACTATCTTTCTCTACTTTGTGTAGAAAAGGAAAAAGCATCGCGTGTAAGGAGACAAAAAAAAAGGCCACAACTGTTTTGGAGGAGGTATGGTCAGGAATTTGGAGATGGGAAAAACAGAAAAGGGGGACTGATATGGGACAGGAGTCTGAAGTCTGAGGAGGAAGGCACCTGAAGGACCTTTAAGAACAGGAAAGTCCAGCGGACATTTTAAATGGAGTGCCTTCCTCTAATGTGTCTCCTTCTATACCCTTGAACTAGAGTAAAGGCTATTGTGAAATGACTATCACGATAGAGGTTAGTTAACGTACCCATCACCTCACATAGTTAATGTCTGTGTGTGTGGTGAGAACTTTTAAGATCTAATCTCTTAGCAACTTTCAAGTATACAGTACAGCATTGTTAACTATAAACATTACGCTGTACATCAGAGTGACAGAATTTACTCATCTTATAATTGGAAGTTTGTACCTTTTCACTACCTTCACCCATTTCTACTTCTCCCCCACCCCTGGCAACCACCAATCTATTTTTTATTTCTATAAGTTCAGTTATTTAAGATTCCATAGATAAGTGAAATTATACCGTATTTTTCTTTCTCTGACTTATTGCACTTCGCATAATGCCCTCAAGATTTATCCACGTTGTTGCAGTGGCAGAATTTCCTTCTCATAATGGCTGAATAATATTCCGCTGTATGTATCACATTGTCTTTATCCATTCATCAGTTGATGGACACCTAAGTCATTTCCTTGTCTCAGCTGTTGTGGATAATGTTGCAATGAAGATGGGAGTGCAGACATCTCTTCAAGATAGTGATTTCATTTCCTTTGGTTATATACTCAGAAGTTGAATTTCTGGATCATATGGCAGCTCTATTTTTAATTTTAAAGGAACCTCCATACTGTTTCCCACAGTGGCTGCTCCAGTGTACATTCCTCCCAACAGTGCACCAGGGTTCCCTTTTCTTCACATCCTTGGCATCACTTGTTATTACTTGACTTTTTTATAGTAACCATCTCAACAGATGTGAGGTGATGTCTCATTCGTGGTTTTGATTTGCATTTTCCTGATAATTAGTGATGTTGAGCACCTTTTCATGTACCTGTTGGTCATCTGTATATCTTATTTGGAAAATATCTATCCAGGTCCCTTCCCCTTTTTAAAAATCAGATTATTACTATTGTTTTTGCTATTGAGTTGTGTGACTTCCTTATTATTTTGAATACTAACCCCTTATAAGATATACAATTTGCAAAGATTTTTCTCCCATTCAATAATTTGCCTTTTCGTTTTGTTGATGGTTTTCTTTTGCTATGCACAAGCTTTTTAGTTTGATGTAGTTTATTTTGGCTTTTGTTGCTTGAGCTTCTCAGTAAGTATGTATTGAGCACGTCTTAGCTATTGGGCACTATTCTAGGGGCAGTGGAGATAAATAAGGCCTAGTTTCTATACTCAATAATGATTGTATTTTAGCAGAAAAAATATGCTTAAGTATCCAAACTACTAAAAAGTGGTAATTGCCATAAATATTGCACTGTGGGGTTCAAAGAGGAGTATTTCTCAATGTTGAGATCAGGGAAGACTTCATAAAGGACTGGGGAATTTATCGTTGGATAGTACTTGACATTCAAAGACTGGAAGGTAAGAGAGAACCCAACATTGGCAAAGGAGTTAGAGCAAAAATGGGATCAGTGTAGTGGGATGTAAAATTGCTTTTTATCTTTGTTTTCTCAATGCCTAGCAAAAAGTAGGTGCTCAATAAATTATGTTGTTCATTAATAATAAACAAAAGTTTGGAACCTGACCTTGGGTATCATTTGTGGCAGCCTAGGTGCTCTGACTTCATCCTGTAGGTTTTTGATACAACAGGACCAGAGCCATGCCTTAAGAAGATGCATTAGGCAGGCTTAGAAGGGGAGGATGGAGAATTAGGCAGTGAAGGGCTAGCGAAACAGTCCACTAGATTTTTACCATGGTAAAAACAATGAGACTAGAGGGGCTAATGATAGATTAAAAATACATTTTAGAGGTAAAATCATAAGAAATTATAAATATCTAGATATGAGGAGCAAGTAAAAGCAAGAAGCCTGAGATATTGAGCTTGGATGACTGTTAAAAAGGGAATGCCCATAAGAGACATTGGTCTGATAGTTTAGATATATGGAATATGGTTGTGCCTATTCATAGCAATAAAGAATGGCAAGGTCCTTCAGAACTGTGTCTCTGTGTGTTTTCCCCTTCCTCTATTCCTTCTGATTAGCTATCTGTGGGAGAAATAATTGTGAACTGTTCTTCCAGGAGAAAGTAATAGGTTGACATTGACTTATCCAAATATTAGACTCAATAATTCAAAGTAACTAGAATTAGGGGTATAGTCTGAGCCCATCAACCAGCAAAGTTAATTGGCCCACACAGAGAAAGAATTCTGAATTCTAACTGCTTTGTTCCTGAATGAACACGCCACGGTCCACTGTTAAACTTCCAAAACAAATGGAGGAAAATGAAAGTTACTAAAATTTACTGAATTAGATCTAAGTTGTTAGCTAGCTATTTCACCTACTTTGATAGATTTTTCTTGCATTGATGATTTGGCCTCTCAAATCTAATTTGACATCACAATTCTCTAGAGAGATTTTTAGAACTGCAGGCTCCTGGGCACCACTCTTGGGAATTCTAACTCAGTAGATCCGCAGTGGAGCCCAGGAATCTGAGAGAAGAGACACAAACCTTCAACAGTCCTTCATCCAGTATAGTAGTATGTGTTAATTTTGCATACTGACTCTGCAGTAGTTCTTTATCAAACACACTTTTATTTTATTTTATTTATTTATTTTTTTAAATATCATCTAAATATTATCTGAGTGGAATGCAGTAAAATTTGGCATTCTAAGTGAACTTGTTTAGCCAACTGAATTTTGTGAACATCATCATAGGTAATGTTAATTACCCAGTGGGCCTACTCAACTACTGAAGACTTAAATCAAGTTTCATTTCTGCTTTTGCTAAGGACTTGCCTATCCAGGATTTGTAAAATTAGTTGTTGTTGTTGTTGTTATTTTTAATTCAAATAACAAATTGTACATGTACACTAGTTATTTTTTTGGATTTTTCTCATGGTGTTAGTAAGAGGTTTTGTTAATTCCCTCTGTCACCCATTGAATGTGTGAGCTTTCTAGGCTTTTCATCATCTACAAACTTAATAAGAATACCTTCTTTGTGCTCATGAAAGTTTTTAATACAAAATGTGGAACAGAACACAACGGAAAACAGCATCCAGTGGGCATGTCACTAGACATGCTTATCCATAGCCACATTAAACCATTAGCCAGCACCCTTTGGAGCCTAACATTTTACTAGATAATGCGCCTTTGGAGAACCCTTGCTCCATCCTGCTTGTGTGATTAGGTTTGCTGATAATCGTTTTAATATTAAAATCTAGAATCTGGTCTGAAATTTCACAAAGGGCCTGCTCTTTCCAGAACAGGTGCTGGCAGTCCTTGGTTCAATCATACTTTCCTAGACAGTCTGTACGGCTGACTTGAGTAAAGATAACAATTGTGGCCACGTAGTAATGTTTTTCCTTTGTATGAAACCATCACACCGATCCAGAGACCAGACCCCAAACCTTGACCTGGTCAGTGCTATGCTCCCTCTGTTGGACTGGAATTCATCCATACAAACAAAAGACCCGAGTAGCCTGCGTGTCTTGCTCTGTGACCAACCTCGGTCCATGGAAAGATACTAATGAAGTATTTCAAGTTTGTTCATTTTACTTCTCACCACAATGAATTCTAGCCATTCTAGCCATTTTTGTTGATTACTAAATGTTCCTATTACATAATATTTCCAAAATTTTTATTATCTGCAGTAAAACAATAATGTATGAAAGGAAATTAAGATATACAGAAGCTATTGATTTGTTCAGTGACAGAGAAAGATTTTTTTTCTTTTTTTAAATATGATTTTATTGATTATTTTAGAGAGAGAGAGATAGAAACATCGATGTGAGACAGAAACATCGATGTGAGACAGAAACATCGATCGGCTGCCTCCTGCACACCGCCTATCAGGAATCGAGCCCACAACCTGTGTGCCCTGACTGGGAATTGAATCCGGACCTCTCAGTCCATGGGACAACGCTCAATCCACTGAGCCACACTGGCTGGTAAAATAAATATATATTTTTTAAGCCTGTGATTTAGACCAGGCATTGGCAAACTAGCTTACTGGCCAAATCAGCCCAAAGTCTGTTTTTTAAGACCCATGAGTTAAGACTTGTTTCCCAATAGTTGTTATATAAGTACATACATAATAACTCTGATTCTCCTATATTTGCTATTTGGCCTTTTACACAAGAAGTTTGTTATCCCTTGATTTAGAATAGCCAAACTAATCATGAAACATGCAAATCCAAGGAAGTTTTTGATAATTTACATTTTTACCTTTAAAAACAAGTACTGAGTTAGTACTTCTCACCTCTTTGCTACTGAGCAATATATTGAAAGCAACCCAATATATCCAGGGCTTGTTTAGGGGGTAGAAAGAGACTGGAACTGAAGGCACCAGGAATCCAGGTCTTTGCCTCCTGGTTCTGTGAACAGCCCTGTGGGATATTCATTTGATGTGAATTAATCAACAAAGCAAAGGAGAGATCCCACCATAAAACAGCACCCTTTCTCCATGGTTACTGAGAGAAAGTCTGCAAAGAGGCTAATAGCTATATTAGAACGAAGGTGACACACATCATTGATGTAAACAAGCGAAATAAAAACCTTCCTCTCTCCCCATAATTTAAAGTATCTTTCCAAGCTTATACCCTAAAAAAGTGTCAACTGAGGAAAAACACAGAAGCTATAAAATAGGTTATATCAATAAAATTAGAAGAGATTCTCTGAATGTCACATTTTCTACAAGCGCTCGCCACCCTTCAGTGCCGTTGGAGCGCACGCCGCTGTTGAAGGCGTAGCTGAAGGAAAGGGTCAAAAACACCCGTGTCACCCTCCACGTTACTGTTGCCGAGTGAGTGCAAGACGAGTTGCCGTCAGATCCACTGATTTGGGACTCATCTTTCGTCGAAGTATGTGTGCTGATGAAAAGCTGCTTTCATTGCCGAGAGACTGCTAATTGTTTGATTATACAGGTCTTCACATTAATGAAGCACTATTCCATGGGTTTGGAGCGTGGCGTGCGACCAAATTACCACCCCAGCGCTCACGCTGTGAAATCTGATTATTCATTAGCCAGTCAGTGAGTGGTACCAACATCTTTTCTTTTTTCAAACCATCAAATGAGAATAACTGCTGTTCTAACCCCTCCCCCACCCCCACCCCCCACTTGAAGACTATGAAAATTGGAGTTGGTTGCATATCGGGGAAGAGGAGCTGCAGAAAGAGAGAGGGTTCCAGGAGAATTGCTTCACACGCTTCATGTGATGTATGTTACGACAAACAGGGAGCCATGTGGATTGGCATTTCCTGCAAAAACGGACCCCTGCTCACAGGGCACATCCTCACCGGCACTCGGTCCTGGGCCTCCCTGAAACACGCCCTCAACCGCCAAGTGTGGTTGCTGGGACGATCTGGAGTTTTACCGTCTCAGGACTGCCTGATGAGAATCACTGTAAGGCGAGTGTTCCAGGTTAAAAAGGGAAAAGGAGGTCTTTTGTTTGTGTCTGTGTGTGTTATGTTTGCTTGCTCTTTTGTTTGTTTGTTGTAAGTCCTCCTATCCCCACAGAGAAAAACAGAGGAATCATAAGAGGACATGGTTACCAGATTAATGTATTAAAGTTGTCTTAGATTTCTTGTAAGTGGACAAAATGTTCGCTTCCTTTAAACTTCAAAAATAACACAAAACACCCACTTAAAAAAAAATCACGCCCTTTCTGTCTAAAGCAAGACTGATAGGACTTCGTGGGACCGTGTTAAAGAATCCACTTCATATATGTCAATGCCAACATCAAACTCAGAGGAAGAACTCAGCTATGACTGCTCCATCTATAGTTCAAGCTGGATTCAAAACAAATGACAGAAATTAGTTCCTGCGTACCAAGGAAAGGTGCCGACACTCTGGCAAATGGGTTTATCTATAATGAGATTGCACACAGAATGACTGAGATATGAATTGGGTCTCCCTCTGAGAGACAAAGAGGTCCCGAAAGAAGTACAAACAGAAGAGGGACTGCCTTTCCCAGGAAAAGGTACTCTTCTCAACGCCCCAGAAATAGGGACCAGGGACCAGCCTTGCGTTCTCCAACCTGTCCACAAGCAAATCAGAGCTTACCATCATCACTGAGAGGGTCTCTGAAGTGAATGAAAACGGATACAAAACCTATTCCAGACCATTTTTTGATAACAGAACGCGTAGAGTCTTTTCTTCAGTCGGTGAAGCATTCCTCCAGCAACCTTTTGCCTTACTATGCCTCCAGCACGAACACTCTCCTGAAGGAATCATCTCGGAGGATTTCCCTACATTGACACATGTCGTCGTATTGCTAAAGGAAATGTAGAGATGCTGAAGCCAGTGTGCTCACTCACAGAAGAAGGCACTGGGGCTCGGGAGGCCTGGGGACTTGCCTGGCTCACAGTTACTTAGTAGCACTGACAGCTGGGACGAGAACTCAGTGCTGGATGTGAGGCTGGGGAGCAAATAAAGAGAGCAGGGCCAAATAATGAAATGCATGTGAAACCCACCAAAGGAAAGACAAAGATGGGGGAAAGAATGGCAAAGAGAATATTACCTGTTTTGAAAAGTCCTTTTAAAATCAAAACAAAACAATAGGTCCTCATTTCAGCCCAGCAACTCCGGTGAGTCCACCACAGAACACTGAATTTCTCCGTGATATCTTGAGCAATCCACCAGCACCAGGTTCCACAGGCCACGAAGCAATTCTAAAAGAAAGGGACTCGTATCCCTACAGGCACTAGTAGATGAACTGGAATTGGGGGAGGGAGATTTCTAAGTATTACTTTAGTTTCTATTTTTATCTTGCTACATGACCTTTACAAACTCTCTTATCTAAAGGTATAAAATGGGTATAATAATACCTGTCTCATGAGGGTGTTGTGAAATGTCACTAATTAATGTTTATAAAGCACATGGAGACTTTCAAATGAAAAGTCCCACATACAATAATTATGAGTATTAGCATTATTATTAACATAGCAACATTAGTTACCAGCTTCATTATCATGCATGCTTAAGATTTTTTTTCTTAAAGAAAGGCTCTCCTATTTCTTGTGTTCTCTCTCTCTCTCCCTTCCGCCTCCTCCTTTTTCTTCTCTTAGGAGGTCTCCAAAAGGAAGATTTTTAGGCATGCCAGAACATAAGTTAAAAAAAATCTAACAAGACACATTACAATTTCACTTGGATTTCTCTAATTAAGTTATTTTCCCCCAAATCCCAGATCAACTATATTATGAGTAAACATAACCGTGGCTTCAGAGCTGGTGTTGGTCGCAGTTCCCTTTGATTATCCTGTACAAGCTATGATACTGATTTCTGGAAAGTTGCATACATACAAATTATGCAATTGATTTCAAGGTGTTTATGTACCTGTAAATGTAGGAAATATTGCTTTATTACCTGTTTTGGCCAGACACTGTTCTAGGCATTTGGGATACATCAGTGAATGAAATAGACAAAGATTCCTACCCTGCTTGATTTTACATGGGTGATAGGAAGCATATAATAACCGATGAATATAATAAATAATCAAAGGTTATCATGCTAGATTTGGATAAGTTTTATTCAATAAAGGAAAGAGAGATCTTAAAAAAAAAAATCCGTGTAGCTCAGCATCCCATACACCAAAGGTGGTGGGTTTGATTCCCAGTCAGGGCAATCAATGTTTCTCTCTCCCTCTCCCCTCCTCCTTCTAAAAATCAATAAAGTTTTTTTTTTTTAAAGAAAGGGAGAGCAGTCTGAAGGAAATAAGAGCACTAGGCAGGGGTTCAATTTTCAGCATGAAATAAAGTAGTTCAGATAGATGTCATTGAGAAGGTGACTTTTGAACAATGGTTTGAAGGAAGCAAGAAAATTAGCCAAGAGTATGTCTGGTGAGAAGATATTCCAGGAAAAGGGAAGAGTCAGTGTGAAGGCCCTCGGTTGGCCAGTGTGCTGGAGCAAGTAAGCAGGGGAGGTGCAGCAGGAGATGGTGTCATTATTGCAATAATGGTGGTTTTACCCAGGATGGTAGCGACAGGGACAAAGTGGTCAGATAGCAGATTCTGGGTGGTTTAGAATAAAGAATCAAGTGAATTTTCTGAAGATGTGCTAGGAAGATCAAAGCTCATTCTGCAGATTTTTGGTCTGAACAACTGGAAAATGCAGTGTGTTTGGGGGTAAAATGTATTCTGTGGTAGTGAAAGAAATATTTCATTCTTTCAAATAGCTTTGGATTTCACATATACTTATTAAATCCATTCACCTCCCTAGCCGATCAACTGGTTAAGATTTTCATTTCATTAGGAGACTCCGTGATGTCTTGATGTTAATTCCCACCCACAAGACTCAAAATGTTCACTGAGTTTGAGATTGACAAAAGGGATCAAGCTTAGAAGCTAAGATATCAGACCATGAAAATAACAACGAATGTAGTTCTCTCCCTGAAAAGGAAAAAGCTGAGATCCAGGGAGGTGAGCTTATTTATGTGGAACTGTCTTAAGCCACAGAGTCAGGCAAAAGCACAGCATGATAACATGTTTTTGGACAAGAATCCAGGTGGGAATCTTCTCACCAAACATGTAGACCTAAATTCTTCTTACATTCATCTAAACAGGCAGGCTGAGAAGCTCCCCCTTTTCTTGCTTTCTGATTGAACCACACTGATGGTAACAATTACTTAAAGGTTAAGTGTGAGGTGAGTATCTGCTAAAGAAAAGTGCTTTCTCCTTTTGCTGTTTGTACAAATGCTAAAAGCATGAGGCCATCAACCTTGTTCTGCTATTGGCTGGCTGTGTAATCCTAGACAAGTCAGGAAATTCTGTGCCTCAAATGCCTCTTCTACAAAAGAAAAGTATTATAGTTCACTCACTCTTAGGCAGCTTTGCAGGTTTAAAAACCTGTGAGTCAATGAATAATCTCACTCGGAAATAGTAGTATCTTTGCTTATTTGAAGATTTATAGCGACTTAGCACCTTCCTTACCTCCATGAAAATAACGTTAGAAAAACATTAGTAAATTTTGATACAGGAATATATTAAAATAGACATCAATTTCAAATGATGTGTGCAAAGAGTAATGATGCAGGAAATACTTTTGTCATTCTGTTAACTGAAGAAATCAGAACAAGATTGTATATATGATATTATCCCAATTATATGTGTTTTCTGACTTGCACAACAGCAAAACAGTGGTTGATTCTGAGAAGTGAGATCATGTTTTTTTATTGTTTTTTTTTTTAACTTTTCTCTATTTTCCATGAAAAAAAAATCCATTTTATTTTCAAGGAAAATAAATAAGCATTGTTTTTAAAAAAGATTTATGACCCTGGCATTTTGCAAGTACCTGAAAATTTATGCATTTAGCAAACATAGGCTACTAGACTCTGCTCAGAATATAAATGAGCTCTTATAGGGTAGAATATATCTCATGTTTCTTCCAAATTCCGGTTATTACTTAACAAATATTTTTGCCCTTGACTCCCGTGCTAGAAAAATCCAATCACAAGAGTATGAGGCTAGAGTTGAGAAGTGGGGTCTTTTTATAAGAGCCATGAACCATATCATTCTCAGCAATCAATTGGAGTCCCTACATAGTAAAAGACACATGGTAGACAATAAATAAACCAGATTGATTGTCTGACTTATGGCAAAAATAAAAAAATAAAAAACACCTGGCTTCAGCTTTTCTCTTAGGCCATTTGTCAGCACTGCATCTCTGGGGCCTTTGTCCAGGTCAAGTGGTACTTACTGGCCTATGGACTCCTAACTGAGGATGTAGGCTTGAAAAACAAGAGTCGGAGTACCTAGACCATAGATGGCAAATATATAGTTCATGAGCTACCTACTACTGCTTCCATTTCTCTAGGAAATAGTACTGGTGGATAAAGGCTCAGATACTTTATCTCTGGAAACAACCTCAGAGGCATGGAAACATTAGCAGTCACTACTAACAAATGGGAGCTGACACATGAGAAGAATTTAACGTAGCATTTAACTCACCGTCTCTTTCTTGGAGAAGTCTTTTGTTTACCTTTTGTAAAAATTATTTTTTATTTTTCAATTACAGTTGACATACAAGATTACATTAGTTTCAGGTGTATACCCCAGTGATTAGACATTATAAAACGTATTAAGTGATCATCCTGAAAATTCTCATATCCATCTGACACCGTACATAGTTATTGGAATATTGTTGACTATATTCCCTATGCTGTACTTTACACCCCCATGACTACACTATAACTACTAATATGTACTTCTAAATCCCTTTACCTTTTTCACCAATCCCCCCAACTCCCCTCCCATCTGATTACCATCAAAATATTCTCTGTATCTATGAGTCTTTCTGTTTTACTTGTTTATTTTGATTTTTAGATTCAATTATTGACAGATATGTATTTATTGCCATTTTATTGTTCTCCTCCTCCTCCTCCTCCTCCTCCTCCTCCTCCTCCTCCTCCTCCTCCTTCTTAAAGAAGACCCTTTAACATTTCATGTAATACTGGTTTGGTGGTGATGAACTCCTTTAGCTTTTTCATGTCTGGGAAGAACTTCACTGAACCTTCAATTCTAAATGATAGCTTTGCTAGGTAGAGTAATCTTGGTTGTAGGTCTTCGCTTTTCATCAACTTGAATATTTCTTGCCACTCCCTTTTGGCCTGCAAAGTTTCTGTTGAGAAATCAGCTAACAGTTTTATGGGTGCTCCCTAGTAGGTAACTAACTGCTTTTCTCTTGTTGCTTTTAAGATTCTCTCTTTGTCTTTAACCTTTGGCATTTTAACCATGATGTCTTGGTGTGGACCTCTTTGGATTCATCTTGGTCAGGACTCTCTGTGCTTCCTGAACTTGTATGTCTATTTCTTTCACCAGGTAAGGGAATTTTTCTGTCATTATTTTTTCATATATGTTTTCAATTTCTTGTTCCCTCTCTTCTCCTCTGGCACCCTCATGATGCAAATGTTGGTACACTTGAAGTTGTTCCAGAGTCTCCTTACACTATCATCATATTTTGGGATTCTTTTTTTTTTTGCTGTTCTGATTGGGTGTTTTTTGTTTCTTCATATTTCAAATCTTTTATTTGGTTCTCGGTGTCCTCTATGCTACTGTTGATTCCCTGTGAATTATTCTTCAATTCAATTAGTGTATCCATTATTTTTGACTGGTCCTTCTTTTTGTTGTTAATGTTCTCACTAAGGTCCTTGAAGTCTTCAGTGAGTTTCTTGAGCATCTTTATAACCATTGTTTTTAACTCTATCTGATAGTTTGTTTGCTTCCATTTCATTTAGTTCTTTTTCTGGAGATTTCTCCTGCTCTTTCATGTGTGACATGTTTCTTTGTGTCTACATTTTGTCTGCTCCCCTGTGTTTGTTTCTATGTATTAGGTAAAGCGGCTATATCTCCCAGACTTGGTAGAGGCCTTTTGTGGTAGGTTTCCTGTAGAGCACAGTGGCTCAGCCTCCCCAGTCACCCGAGCTGGGCACTCCAGGTGTGCCCCTGTGTGGACTGTGTGCACTGTCTTCTTGTAGTTGAGCCTTGATTGTTGTTGGCATTACTGGGAGGGATTGACCTCCAGGCCAATCGGCTGTGAAGACCAGCTTCAACTTCGGCAGAAGAGCTTCTGTGTAGGAGCCAACATTACAGGGCAGGACTTGCTTCATTGGGGCTTTGCTGTTCATCGAGTCTACCCTTGAGTGTGTTGCTCATGGAGGGAGTAAGGTTGTAATCTGGTGTGGTCTGAAGCTGGCCATAGGGTACACTGGTTCTGGGGCCTCCCAGGAGGTGCAAAGTCAGCCACTGCCTGTGCCCTGCCTGGGGCCACCCGACACAAGCTACAGAGTAATCTGCAGATGGCTTCTACTTGTGTTGGACTTGAAGTGCCCAGAAGAGACCAAGCTGTGAATCATAGTTGGCAGCCGCTAGTGCCAGGCCTGGGGCCACTTGGTGAGAAGTATGGGGCACACTGAGGCCAACTTCTGCTTGTTTGAGAGGTTTTAGGGAAGTCTGAAGCATGAGCCAAGACAGGAAACCAAAAGCCACTGGAAACAGCTTGGATGAGCTTGCAAGTTGGGTGAGGTGGGGGTCTCAGGGAATCACCAGGGCTGAAAGAAGAGTGTGAGCCAAGTTGATAGAGACTCAGATATGGTACCTCTCTGTTGGTTCTGTGGCAGGGAGGGCTTAGCAAAGGAACAATAGTCTCTGCCAGCACTATTTTCTGAGAGAAATCTGTCCCCTCCTCCAGTTTTTGCCCTGATGTCAGAGAAATTAGTTCCTCCCTGTATGTCCCTGGTTCCTTTCAAGCTGCTGCCCCAATGCTGGAGTGAAGAAGGAGTGAGTCTGAGTTCCTTTAAGAGGAACTATCTGGGACTCCAGCAGCCTCGAGTCACTCAGCCACAATCCCTGCTGGAATTTATAGCCCCAAGACACAGAGATTTCTCTTCCTGGTACTAGAACACTGGACTGAAGGATCTGGTGTGGGGCTTGGACTCCTCACTCTTCAGGGGGGGCGGGGGGGCGGGGCTCCACAGGCAAGGTATCCCTCCCGATTAAAAATCGCCACATGTGGCTGTGGGACCAGCCCATTCCATGCCTCCACCCCTCCTACTAGTTTCCATGTGGCTTCTTCTTTAATTCCCTTGTTATAGGACTTCCATTCAGCCAGATTTCAGGCGGTTCTGTAGTTTAGTTGTAATTTTGATGAAGTTGTGGGAGGAAGCGAATACTGCTTTAACCTATGATGCCTTCTTGACCCCCATAAAGTCTTTCTTGGGGAAGTCTTAAGGTAATTATGTAGCAATGTCTTTTGAGAAAGAAATGAAAGGTACTTGATGAATAAATGGATGAATCGATGTGAATCTTTTAGTAAAAATGTTTTGACAACTCTAAAGCACAGACTTCAAAATCGTAACTGAGGATGGAGGGAAGCTCCATATCAAGGTGCCTTATTTACATACTTGGCAAGTTAGTGTGGGTTGTTGGCAGGGGGTCTCAGTTCCTGCAAAGATGGACCTCTTCACAGGGTTGCTTATGTGGCATCATGACATGGCAACTGGCTTTCCTCTGAGCCTGTGATTCAAAAGAGCACAAGGCAAAAGCCACAATGATTTTCATGGCCTAGCCTCAGAAGTCATGCTCTATCCCTTCCTCAATACCCTGTTGGTGATACAGGTCACACCTATTCAACTGGGGAGAGTATTACACAAGAGCATAAGAACAGGAGGTAGGGAACATTGGGGACCATCTTGGAGGCTGGCTACCATATAAATCACTGTAGGAGATTTAAAGAAGTCTGAGAACCAATCCTTGCTCTCAAGGAGCTAATAGTGTCATTGAAGGGACTCCATATATGCAAAAACAAACAACCTATTCAAGAAAAAAAAAATTGAAACTATGACAGACTGCTAGGTCTCACCAATAGATATGTTCTCTGCTTCTTGCTGGATATACTGTTACACTTCATTTACTGTGCTTTTTGGGTTTTACTATAGCCATAAAATTAGTTTTGGCAATGGAAAGTAAGAGGAGATGATATGTGGACTGAGGTGGTAAAGAGCAGCTTTGCCATCTCCATGTTCTTTCTCCTTGATTTGGTGATTCTGGGACATAGAGGAATAGTATAAGATAGGGGTCCAGTTTTTTGTTTGTTTGTTTGTTTTTTACATGTGACTATCCAGTTTTCCCAATATCATATCTTGAAGAGACTATCTTTACCCCATTGAGTATTCTTGGCTCACTTGTCAAATATTAGTTGACAGCATATGTGGGCTTTATTTCTGGGCTCTCTGTTCTGTTCCATTGACCTACGTGTCTGTTTTTATGCCAATACCATACTGTTTTGATTACTACAGTTTAATAATATAGTGTGAAATCAGGAAGTATGATACCTCCCACTTTGTTCTTCTTCCTCCAGATTGCTTTTTGCTATTCAGGGTCTTTTGTAGTTTCAAAAGTGAATTTTAAAATTGCTTTTGCTCTCCGGCTGGTGTGGCTCAGTGGTTGAGTGTCGGCCCATGCACCAAGAGTTGTCGGTTCGATTCCCAGTCAGGGCACATGCCCAGGTTGTGGGCCAAATCCCCAGTGTGGGGCATGCAGGAGGTGGCCAATCAATGTTCTCGCTCATCAATGTTTCTATCTCTCCCTCTCCCTTCCTCTCTCTCTAAAATCAATAAAGGAAAAAACAAAATTTTTTAAAAAATACAATAAAATTGCTTTTGCTTTTCTGTAAATAATGTCCTTAGAATTATGATAGGGGTTGCACTGAATCTATTGATAAGTTTGGGTAGTATGCACTTTAGGTAATACAATATTAATTTTTCCAGTCCATGAACATAAATTATCTTTTTATTTGTCTTCTTTGATTTCTTTCATCAATGTCTTATATAGTTTTTAGTGTACAGATATTTTACCTTCTTGGTTAACTGTATCCCTAAGTATTTTATTATTTTCATGCTACTATGAATAGGATTGTTGTCTTAATTTCTCTTTCTGATAGTTTATTAGTGTATAAAAATTCTACTGATTTTTGCATGTTGATTTTATATCCTGCAACTTTATTGAATTTGTTTATTGGTTCTAAAAGTTTTTAATGTGGTTTTTATAAATATAAAATTATGTCACTTGCAAACAGAGACAGTTTTACTTCTCCCTTTCTGGTCTGGATGCCTTTTATCTCATTTTCTTACCTCATTGTTCTGGTTAGGACTTTCAGGACTATGTTCAGTAGAAAGGTAGAAGTGAATACTCTTGTCTTCTTACTCATCTGACAGGGGAAAAAATTCTCCTTTTCACCATTTATATGGTGTTCTCTATGGGCTTGTAATACAGGCTCTTATTAAGTTGTTTCTGTACCTGATTTTTTGTTTTTATCATGAACGGATATTAAATTTTTTCAAATCTTTTTTTTTTTTTTTAGGTGTGTTGAGATGATCATACGATTTTTATCTTTCTATTAATGTGATGTATCACATTTATTGATTTGTGCATGTTGAACCATACTTGCATCCCAGCCATGAATCCCACTTGATCATGGTGTATGATCCTTTTAACATAATGTTGAATTGGGTTTGCTAGTATTTCCTTGAGACATTTTATTCTGTAGTTTTATTTTCTTGCAGAGTCCTTATCTGGCTTTGCTACTGGGGTAATGCGGGCCTCATTTGGGACTTTGTGAGTGTTTCCTCCTTTTCAAAATTTTTAAATAACTTTTTTTAATCCTCATCTGAGGATATTTTTTTAATTGATTTTAGTGAGAGAGGAAGCAGAAGGAGAGAGAGAGAGAGAGAAAGGGAGAGAGAAACATTGGTTGCAGCCTTTTGGTCTGCAGGATGATGCTCCAACCAACTGAACCACCTGGCCAGGGCAAAATACTTTGAAAAAGATCTGGATCTGGGCTTTTCTTTGTATTTGATTACTTATTTAATCTCCTTACTCATTGACATAGTCAGATTTTCTATTTCTTCATGCCTCAGTCTTGGTAGGTTGTATGTTTCTAGTAATTTATCTGCTTCTTCGAGGTTGTCCAGTTTGTTGGCATATAATTGTTCGACTGTCTCTTATGACCCCTTGTATTTCTATGGTATCAGTGTAATGTCTCCCCTTTCATTTACAATTTTTGAGTCTCTCTTTTTTTCCAGCTAAAGTCTTATCAACTGTGTTTATGTTTTCAAAGAAACAACTCTTAGTTTTGTTCATCTTTCCTGCCATTTTTCTATTTTTTATTTCATTCATTTTTGCTCTAATCTTTATTATTTCCTTGTTTTCACTAACTTGGGCTTAGTTTGTTCTTTTTCTAGTTCTTTAGGGTGTAATGTTGGTTGTTTATTTGAGGGCTTTTTTTTTTCTTTATCCTCACCCGAGGACATTTTTGCATTTATCTTCAGATAGAGCAGGAGGGAGAGAGGGAGGAAGAGAGAGAGAAACATCGATGTGAGAGAGACATATCGAGTGGTTGCCACCCACAGGACCCCAACCAGGGCTGGGGACAAACTGTAACCGAGGTACGTGCCCTTAGCAGGAACCGATCCTGGGACTCTCTGGTCCGCGGGCAGATGCTCTAACTGCTGAGCCAAACCGGCCAGGGCAGGGCTTTGTTTTTTTAATGAATATGTTTATGGCAATGAACTTTAAAACTGCTTTAACTGTATCCCATAAGTTTAGGCATGTTGTTTTTCCATTATCATTTGCCTCAAGATATTTTTTTTCTTGATTTCATCTTTGATCCATTGGTTGTTCAGAGCATGTTGTTTAATTTACATGTATTTGTTAATGTCACAGTTTTCCTTCTGTTATTGATTTCTAGTTTCATACCATTGTGATACTTGTAATACTTGGTATTATTTCTTCCTTCTTGAACTTGTTGAGACTTTATTTTTGGCCTAACATATGATCTTCCCTAGAAAATGTCCTGTGTGTGCTTGAAAATAATGTGTATTTTGCTGCTGTTGGAATCTTGGTCTAGTCTGCTGTTGAAATTCTGTATTGAGTTCTTTATTGAGTTATTGTATTATTCAGCTTTAGGATTTCTATTTGATTTTTTTTATGGTTTCTATTTTTCTTCTGAACTTATTATTTTCCTAATTTTATTATTTGTCTTTGTGTGTGTTCTTATAGTCAGTGACATTCTTTAAGAAAATTATTCTGATTTGTCAGACAATAGATCTCTAGTTCTTTAGGGTTAGTTATTACAGCTTTATTGGTTTCCTTTGGTGGTGTCATGTTACCTGATTCATCATGATACTCATGTTGGTATCTGCTCATATGAGTAAGCAATCTCCTCTTCCAGACCTTACAGATTCATTTTATCAGGGAAAGACCTTCATCATTCAGCTTAGCTTGAAATACCGAAGAGGTCAGCTGGTAGCCTCAAGGGCAAGAAGGACTGGCTACTGGGGTCTCTGGTTAGGCTAGGCCACACTGCCCATGCTCTGAGGTGGAGGTTGTAGGGTGCTGTTGGCTGGGCTCTGTGGTTGAGTGGGCCTGCTGGCTGGGCTCTGCAGTCAGGTGGAGCCACTAGCTGGGCTCTGCCATCATCTTTGGTCAAGTAGGACCTCAGGTTGTGCTTCCCGACAAGATGGTACCACTGGCTGGAATCTATTCAGGTGGGGCTGCAGGTATGTTTTTGTAGTTAAACAGGGCCTCAGGCTGGGCTTTATGATTGGGTAGGCTGTTGGCTATGATTTGCTATTGGGTAAGGTCACTGGCTGGACTCTGTTGTCTGGTAGGGCCTCCAAATGTACCCTGCAGTTGAGTGTGGCTGGAGATTGTGCTCTATGGTTGGGCATGGTCACTGTCCAGGCTCCCTTGTCTGGTGGGACTGCAGGCTATGCTCTGAGATTGGGTGAGATCACTGGCTGGGCTCCATGGTTTAGCAAAGTTGTAGTCTGGGTTCCATGGCTAGGCAGTACCATAGGCTGGGCTCTGAGGCTCCTGGAGCCACTGTTCATACTCTCTGGTCATACAGGGCCACATGCTATAATCAGTAGTTGGCTTCTTGCCCAGGTATGGCTATACAGTGAACTTCATGACTAGTACAGCTGTTGACTAGAGACTCAAACTAGGCAGAACTGCCAACGGAGCTCCTAGAGGCCATGGCCAGATAGGCAAAGCCGCTGGTGGGGATTTCTCCTCAGGCACCACTACAAGCAAAACTTGGTTCACCAAGATCTGAATGCTGGTTGTTATAAGTCCCAACGCCCTCCTCCACCACTGTCTAATTCCCAGTGGTCAAGCTCAGCAGATTCCCTCAGTGATCTCCATGAGGTGAAGCATCCTGAACACAAAGGAAGCTGGATGTCCACCTTAAACTCTCTTTTCCCCACTAGAGAAACTGTGGTGGGGTTGGGGTGGTGGTGCCCTAGGTATGGCATCTGTGCCAGCCTGGAGCACACACATCAAAGTGAGACTACTCCTCTTACCTTTCTAATGTGGTCCTTCTCAGTCTCTGTCATTCAGGGGGTACTTCAGCCTCACCCCTGGGTTCTGGGATTTTCACAATGGTGTCTTGGCCATAGATAGTTGCTTGTGGGTCTCTTCATGAAGGGGACTAAAGTCTGGAATGGCTTATGTTGCCACTTTGTTGACATTGGGACTTTATTGTTTTTTGTAACCTTGAAAGTTTTGGAGAGTCCTGGCTAGAAATTTTGTAGAATGTCTCTCAATTAGGGTTTTCTAGTGTTTTCTTATGATTTAACTAGGGTGGTGAATTTAGCAAATGGATACCACAGAAGTGAAATGCACTTCTCATTACATCATATCAGAGGGTACAAGATATCAACATAACTCACCCCTGGTGGTGTTAACCTTGATCACTTGGGTAAGATGATATTTGTCAGGTTTCTCCACTGTGAAGTCTCTATTTTTCCCTTTCCATTCTTTATTCTTTGGAAGCAAATCACTAAGTCCACTCAAAATGAAAGGAATTACTCTCTTCCTCTGGAGAGGGGAGTCTCTACATATATTATTTGGAATTCTTCTGTAAGAAGACTCGTCCTTTTTCTCACATTTGTTTGTTTGTTCACTTGCTTATTTATTCAATCATTTATTAATATCAGTGTGGACACATATATATTTATTTTATTCTTTGAGTTGTGTGATATAATGCCATTTTTAATACAAAGTTCATAGACAACCTGTTTTGATTAGATACTAAATTGAATGCAGTCTTAACCTTGACTGTAAACTCTTCCAGGGAGAGGAATGTCCTTTACTCATCATTTATATTAGATCAAATGTCACCTTCCAGAAGCCTTCATTGACTGTTCCACCTAAATGAGTTCTCCCCTCACTGCTACCAGTTACTTTTATATTATTCTGTTGAATTTTCCCTACAATACTTGCTGCTACTACTACTTTTTTTATTTACTTGTTTATTATCTGTCTTTTCTCACTGGAGTAGCAGCCCCCTGAGATTAAGAGTCCTCTGTTTCTTGTTCACCTCCACAGTCCCAGTGTCTCAAACAGTATCTGGCATATCCTGGTACTCAGTAAATGTTTATTGGATAAATCAATAAATCTTCATATTTCTCACTATGCCTAATGGTTGGCTTTAGCGGGATCAATAACTACTTACTAAATGAATGGCATTTGTAGCTCTGCCAATACATACCAAATATGGCTAAAATACACTTTTATTTATAAAATTATGATTTGTAAAAGTAATTTTTCAGGACAACATTTATATTACAAATCAAAATAACGAACATGGAGTAAGTCCTCCTTGTCAAGCAGCCACTTACCTTCCTAATTCTGCTTTCTTCTTATTAACCCTGGAAGAAGACAGGGTTCTCTGAGCTCATGTCAGCTGACTAAAGAGAAAAAGAGTAGAAACAGGGAATTGTCTCAGGTGCCGAGGGGATCTGGCTCATGCTTAATCAACAAAGCAGGCCACTGAGACGAGCCTGGGGGGTCAGATAATAAAAAGACTGGCATGGGATGAATCAAGAAAGAAAACAGAGATAGTTGGCCAAGACAGGCAACTCTTTAAATTTTAGTTTCAGTGTGGGTGAGCCATTTGAAGCCTCCTGGAGCATGTACCCAGTTGGGGAAGAAAGAAATGGAAATCCGAGCAGCAGCAGCCCTTTTCCAGGAGAGGTGGCTGAAGCCTGACAGAAATTTGGACTTTTTCCCCAGGTTGTTTGGTAAAAATTACAACGGCTGACATTTAAGAGAAATGAAATCTGATGAGGCAGAGTAAATGCAGTGTGAATGATTTGCTTTTCCCCATAACGGAGTGGATAAACATGATTATTTACCTAATAAAGAATTCTTTGATGTTCCCAAAACAATCCTATTAGTTTAATAAATGGTTGTAAAATTATGATTTATACGAGCTTGGTTAATAAATATACTGAGCAGTCTCTGTCCATTTATCATTGATTTCCATATGTTTGTACAGACAGCTGAGTTCTTTCTTTTCCTCTGAATGCTGCATTTGCAGAAAAATCAGGATTGAATTTAAAACATGAAATAATCATTAAAACCTCCTAGGTAAATAGTAGTGGTTTACACAAATGCTGTAGAATCAGGGCCAGCATCCAGTAATGAGAGCTTTTCTCACTTTCCCTATCTTTTGGAGAGGAAAAAACTGACCCAGGTTATATATACCATCACCCCAAACTCTGTGCCAGAGTTGAGGAAGATAGGAGAAAAAAATCTCTATTTCATGATCATTTCTTGCCAAAAGTACTTATCAAGGCATTGAAGATGAGCCCCATAAAAACTAAGAACAAAAATCTCTTATCTGATCTCTTGCTGGTGTTCAGATATCTGCCTTCCCCTTGTGTCCTCACATGGGAGAGAGGAAGATGGTAAGATATGAAAAGCAGTTTTGAGTTATGTTATGGGTTGTGCTATTGACTGAATTGTGCCCCCTAAAATTCATATATTGAAATACTAACTTCCAATGTGATAGTATTTGGAGATGGGGCCTTTGGGAGATAATAATGTTTATGAGGGCACAAGTGCGGGACACTCATGGTAAGATTCGTGCCCTTAAGAAAGACTCACTAGAGAGTTTTTCCACCCCCCGCCCCCATCTCCCTCTCTTCCATGTGAGGACACAAGGAGAAGGCAGCCATCTGAATGCCAGCAAGAGAGCCCTTATCAGAAACTAAATCCTGTTGGGCCTTTATCTTGGACTTTCCAACCTTTAGAAATGTGAGAAAATAAATTTGTGTTGTTATGGCAGCCCAAACTGACTAACACAGGCTGCCATAATGCATTACTACATCTCATCAGCTTATTCTCTTTGACATGTCAAGATTCTAACATAAATAATCATTCTTGCAATCAAAAGCTTTTATAAAATAACTTTACATGGCAGTAAGATAGTGAACCCCTTTCACAAGAAGTATGTAGGCAGATCCTGAATGACCATCTCTGAGAAATACTTTGAAGAATGTGTACAGCAGATGGAGGGTTGACTTGTTTACCACGTGGATGCCAGTAAATATTGAGAACATGCAATTAAAATAATTACATTAAAGCAATACATAAACTAGGTGAAAGCATCTGGACATTTCCTGGGAAGTTGAAGGAAGAGGACATGAACTATAATTGGGAGATATCCACTCCACATGCTGAGAAGGTAGGGAAACAATTCTTACCAGAGTGACGGACTAATATTTCAAGAGTGTTTGAATGAAGGGAGGGGGTGACAGAGCTGTCATTACTCTAACCATAATCCCCTAGGCCTTATTTTAGCAATGCCTTCCCACCCAATATCCAGCAACTTCCTATAGCTGCATCTCTTTGTGAATGAACTTAGTGACTTACTTCTAATGACTTGAATATGGTAGAAATGACTGTGTGTGACTTGTGATTTCTTTCTTGCTCTCTCTCTTGGATTTGTCACTCGGGGGAACCAGCTGCCATGTTGTGAGGACACTCAAGCAGCCCACGGAGAGGACCACAACGTGAGGAGCTGAGGCCTCCTGCCAAGAGTCCTGTGGATAGGGCATCTTGGAAGTGGCGCTTCTAGCCTCAGTCAAGCCTTCAGATAACTGAAGCCGCTGGTGACATCCTGATTGCAACCCCTTGAGCCAGAACCACCTAGCTAAGCTGCTCCCAAATTTCTGATCCCCAAAAAATAAGTGTTTATTATTTTGAGCCACTAAGTTTTGAGGGCTAATTTGTTATACAGTAGATAACTAAAATAGCGAGACAGCTTAAATACAGAGAATGAGCAATAAGGTCAAGGGCCTGAGAGACGAGGAACAAGAACACATGTGGCTCATTTCTTTTTTAATTAGGATCAGTGGGTATGGTATTTTGTGAATTACTTTATTTTTTACTGAACTTCAGATGAATGTAATTTATTAATCATAATTCGTGGGTCATGACATATACTCATTCTTCATCTCCCCATAGCCCTCTCTTATTGTATGTTTTTAGTAATATAATAAATGTATACCTATGAACCCAATTTCCAACTGAAGAATTAGAATATAACTAATCATATACATTTACCTAGACATAATTATATGCATACAGATGAGAATTTTTCACTTAAAAGTATATCCTGTTGTTTCATATTATTAAATACATTTCTACATAAATTTTTTTATGCCTGCACAGAATTCCATCATGAATGTGTCAGAATTTGTTTAACCAGTTTCTCCTTATTGTTGGATATTTAAAATATTTGTAGACTTTGTTATTAAAACTGATGGTGGTGAAGAGCCCCATGCACAAATCTGTGTGCCATGTTGATTAATTCCTTAGAATAAATGTTCAAATTTCAAAATCAAAAGTCTCCATGAAAAGCCAAAATTCAGCTCCATTGCCATAGGGGCCGTTGTGAATGGCCTATCAGAAATTCTCCATCTTCTCATCATGAAACCTCTGGACCACAAGACAGGGTCCAAGGAACCCACTGTTCTCCAAAAGCTCATCAGAACTAAATTGAAAGTGTTCCACATCCCTCCTTACCTTAGTCACTGTATGGCAAACCTCTCCAATCTTCTCACCATTCAGCCTCAAACTGTGCTGTAAATCCCTGAATCTGTTCCATTCCACCCCCTCAAAACAAAAACAACCCATCCACTGGAAATTTCTCTTCTGTAGGTCTCATAAATTTTCACCTTCTCTCTGAACCACCAGCCCCACCCACCTCCTTTCCTTGCAGAAACTTGACGCTCCTTTGGGAGTATTGCTCTTATAGCCTTCTCAGGTGGAAGTTGTTTTCTCAACTTACTCCTTTGAGACCACTAATTCTCCTCCATCTTGAATAGCAATCACTGTGCTATGCATGGCAATTTCCTCCCTCCTCGCAAGAATTATCTAGTAATTTCTTGGTCATTCCTCTCCCTCAATAAAACATAAGCATGTGTCCTTTTCATCCCAACTCCTGACATCTCCTAACATTGCCTCAAGCTCTGCATGAATAACCTGTCCAATAACCTGACCTCTCAAATCCTTGCTCCTCTTGTCTCCAATGTCTTTTTCTTCTGTGCTACATTTGGACACACCTCTAACTACATTATCACCAGAAACCACACCACATACAAGATAACGAATTCAAATAATAGGAACCAAAAATGAAAGCCACCAGGCTTTGGTTGTGCTGATCCACATAATGGGCACAGCTGAACAACTAGTAAGACTTGATTGATTTATGCTATAAAGGGCTCAAAGCTCTTGCCTACAGAACACATGAAATCTGGAAGATGAAGATAAAAGGCAGAGAAATGCACTTGAATTGCAAGCTGCAGTTCTAGAAGATGATGCTGCAGCAGAGGTGAGAAGGGAGACGCTGGGGAAAGTGATAAGCAAAGGGAATTTATGTTTCACTGTGATAAGAAATATAATTCTTCTTTTCCCCTTTTCAAGGCATTTCAGCAAAAAAATTTTTAATGCTTTTGATGCTTTCTTGCATGTTGGACTAATAGTTGTTTTGAATGCAACACCATGCTGAGACTGGCTACTAGGCAGCCCACTATCATTCAAGGTACATACACAGTTCCCACTCTGGGCTAACTTCCCACTCACTTTCTATACAATGTAAATTTTTTTACTTCACTGAGATCTTAAATCCCCTCAGCCTACTCCTATGTTCTCTATACTCATCAGCCCCATTCTTATTTTCTTTTAATTTATTCTCAACCCCAGTTTCTGTGGTCTAGCCATATAATCACCCTCAACCTTTATGACCTTGGAGAGGTTTCCACTGAAGGCCTTCTCTGTGTTAGTATGATGTAATTGAATGATACTGAAGAAATTCCCATAATCCAGAATATTTTCTCATTGTGAATGTATGACCACCACCTTCAAGTGGGCACTCAGTGCTGCCGGTAGTTACATTGATTTGCTGAGCTTGATTTCACTGTCTCAGGAAGAACCATTTTATACCTTCCCCACACTAGCTGGGCTCTTTGTCTCTAGTTCATTGAGGAATTGAGGTCATCACCTATGAACTCACTCATGTTCCCTTCTCCAAATTTATGGACTGCCCCCATTACCCTCCATCACTTTCTGCCCAATTAGTTCCAACAGCATAAGTGTCCCTCAAAGCGCACTGTGTCTACAATTCCTTTCGTTCTGTTATCAAGTCTTCTGCATTCTCAGCATCCAAACATGCTGCAGGCTATGAGAATGGCACCCTCTGGAGTTGGGCATATTTGTGGCAGAGAAGCTAGTATCTTTCCATCATTAACTCAAAACAAAAGAAACAACTACAACAATAACTCTTTGCTGAGTCCACAATTACCTCCAAGTTCTATCATCTTGCTGTTCTTCGTGGTCAAACATTAAAAAAGTTTTCTACTCGATCCTATTCACCTTTCATTTTTATTTTAGATATACAAAGTATATAGAGAACATTATAGTAAACACTCATGTACTGTACCCAGAACCCAATTTAAGAAATAAAATATTATACATATATTTTAAGTCATCTGCATATTCCTTGTAAATATCAACTCCTTTTCTTCCACTAGGAAGTAACCACTATTCTAAACATGGTGTTTATCAGTCATGCATTTCCTTATTCTTTTACTCCTGTGTGTTGTTATTCAATATGTACATATACATTATTTAAATGGTGTTATATTGGATGTATTTTTTTACCTTATCTTTTTCTTCAACATGATGTTAGTGAAATTCACATGTATCTTTAAAGATGGACTAGTTAATTAATGTTGACTGTTATATAGCTAGCTACCCATTTCCCTAATCATGGACACCATGGTAATTATTTTCTGCTACAAGCAATGTCATATGAACACTTTTGTAAATGATTCCATGAGCATATTTATAAGGTTTTTTTTTTTTTTTTTGGAATAGCTATGGAGAAGGGGAACTACTGGGTGGTAAAATATGTGCACCTTAAACTTTACCGAGTGGTGCTAGGTTCCTTCCCCACCCTCAGAGAATGTGAGTTACCAAAGATATATGTCCTCACAAAGCAATATAGTCAAAGTGGAACTTTTTCATTTTGACAGGTGTGAAATGTGTCTCATCATGGTTTTAGTTTTAAACTGGATTTTCTTCAATGTAGAAAAGATAGCATATCTTCTCATATCTTCATTGACAACTTGGACAATTAACTTCCTGTTCATGTCTTCACCAATTTTTCAATTGAGTTGTTTGTATTTCAATTATTGAATTTAAGTATTTTTAATATATTCTAATATTTATCCTGAAACTGTTATATGTGTTACATAAGTCTCTTTCAGATCTATTATATTTTTAACTTTTTATGGTATCTTTTGATGCATAGAAGTATTAATTATAATATAATTGTATCTGTCCTTTTCTTTATTGTTCATCCTGATTGTATTTTGTTTAATGAACTCTTCCCTACCTTGAGGTCATAAATAATTATTTTCCATTTTGCCTTCTAATAATATTTTTTTCTTTCACATTTAAGTCTTTCATGCAAATGAAGTCTCTCATTAAAATTTTTTTTTCATTTTTATTTTTTTATTGACTATAATATGGATTTTTATTATTTTCCATGGGTAACAAATTATTTCAGAAACATCTATTGACTTATCCATTCTTTCTCTAAGCAATGCTAATCTTGTACAGTATTATGTCTCCATATATATGGTGTGTACTTCTAGTTTTTTGTTTTTTTCCCATTGATCCTTTTGTTTATTATTTTGTCAATACTAAGCTGTCTTAATTACTATACTTTAAATTCTATGATATTGTCAATATCTTGCTGATTATGACTGATAGAAAAGAAACAGAAACTTCACATGATTAAAGCTAATAATAAGTTTTGATATTAAGTTATTAAGTGTATGCACCCACCTTGTTCTTTTACAAAATTGTCTTTGTTAATCTTGGCTCTTTAGATTCAATATTAATTTTAGAGTTTATTTGTCAAGTTTCTTAAAAAGAAAATTAAAATCTGTTATTATTCTGATCAGCATCACTTGAATTTATAAGTTAATTTTGGCATTAATGACATCTTACAATATTGAATTTTACTTTTTATTAATTTATTAGGGTCTTTTAAAATGTCTTTTTTCAAACATTTTATAAATTTCTTTCTAAGTTCTTTCACATATTTCTTTAGATTTATCATTCAAAAAATAGCCCTCTATAAACTGTTTATTTGTATATGTCATTATTTATTGCATAATCATCTTTTTTATAAAATGATTTTTTCTAAATAAACATCAAAGCCTCTGTAGACAATAAAATATATCTGAACATTCTAATTTTTAGTATTAAATATACACCTTATTTTTTAGGCATTTTTAACTACCAACATTTCTTTCTTTTTTTCTTTTTTCTTTTTGCAGCCCAAATCAACAGTATATCTGAATTTATAACATTCCAACTTATGCTAAAATGCCTGATTTATAGCTCGATTCTTCACTCTTAGGTTATACACCAGGGAAAGTGTATTAACTCTATCATAGGCTAATGGTCCCTTGGTTAAAAAGAGGTTTTAATTGTACCAAGTGTCTAGATTATCTTTATGTTTGGCACTCCAGAATGAATGATTTTTCATCATGCTCAATGGTAGAAAGCTAAAAGCCTTTCCTCTAAGATAAAGAACAAGACAAGCAGCCCACTCTCACCACTTCTATTCAACATAGTAATGGGAAGAAAAAAATATAAAAGGTCAACATCATTAATCATCAGAGAAGTACAAATCAAAATCACAATGAGATATCACCTCACACCTGTTAGAATGGCTATTAACTTAAAGACAAGAAATAAGTTTTGGTAAGAATGTGGAGAAAAGGGAATCATATGCAATGTTGGTGGGAATGTAAACTGGTGCAGCCACTATGTACAACAGTATGGAGGTTCTTCAAAAAATAAAAATAGAACTACCTTATGACCCAGCAATTCTACTTTGGGGAATTTACTCAAGTAAAATGAAAATGCTAAGTCAAAAAGAGAAAAGTACCACCAGGTTTATTGCAGCATTATTCATAATAGCCAAGACATGGAAACAACCTGTGTCCATGGATGGATGAATGGATAAAGAAAATGTTATATACACACACACACACACACACACACACACACACACCATGCACACATACACCCCACACTGGAATATTATTCAGCCATTAAAAAAAAAAAAGAAATCTTGCCATTTGCAACAACATGGACATTGAAGGCATTGCACTAAGTGAAATAAGTCGGACAGAGAAAGACAATACTGAATAATCCCTCTTCTATATGGAATCTTTTAAAAAGGTATATAGATGTAGAGAAAAGAAAAACAGATTATTGGTGGTTGCCTGAGGCAGTGGCTAGGGGTGGGAGACATAGGTGAAGTGAGTATGCATTTATTAAGTAGAAAAATTTTTAAATATTGTTATGTATATCATATTTATTTATTTATATAAATTATATAGATATGCTAATGTTCATGAAAGTAAGTTACCATAAAGTGAGGGGGAAGTAGGACATAGCCCAGCTTCACCGTATAGAACCATCCAGCCCTTTAGCAGGAAGATATATTTTTCCTGACAGTATGCACTCTGAAGCCCTCGATGTTCATCCACGTTGTAGCAGATAGCAAGATTTCATTTTTTTTAATGGCTGGCTCCACCATTCCCTAGCTTTATGAATTTAAGCATATTGCCTAACCATTCTGTGCCTTAGGTCCCTCATCTGTGAGATGGGGTAAATGACAGTACCTACTTCCTAGAGCTGTCAAAGGGATTAAGCAATTACAGTAGGCCCTAGCATCTACTAACTATGTAACTGTTACCTAGTAAGACTGTTTTCTATTATTACTTTGGCCTCTATACTCTCCTAACTACACCTAATTAGGGTAAAGTATTCTGAACTGTGCAAATATTTTTCACACAAAGACTGGTATAGCTGACCTCCCTCCCCTCACCCCCGGAAATAAATGAAATAATCTCAGCTACTGCTAAGTTGCTAGATGCTTTGGAAATCATAAAGAATGCAAAGAAGCAAAGAGAGTAACTAGTAAGTCACTAACTTTTTCATTTGTCCTACTGAAAATTATTAGATAATGAAGTTTTTTAGCAATAATTAGGTAATAGCCTGGGGTAGTGGACACTTCGGGAGATTTATAATGAGAGAGGGCAATGTTGTCACAGCTAATGAGAATTTTCTAAGCTTAACTGGCTCTCCATGACACTTAGCTAAGATAGTCCTAATTATTTCATTCCCGGGGGTTTCTGGGGGGACACTGGTATTTAAATATAGCTAAGGCCATAATGCTGCCAGTTTCCACAGTGGAATCTGCTAGCACAAAACAGCAGAGGACTATTAGGAGGTTCCAGTTGGCTCTGCTTGAGTGCCAATGGGCAATAGCTGGATTGCCGCTCTGGGTCCATAACCTTGGTTACCGAGATAGGCTGAGAAGTCTATGAGGTTCTCCATGAGCCTTCAGACACAGTCTAGAATGAATTATAAGAATGTCCAGATGACCCAGTCCCCACAAAAATCCCTTCTAGGTAAACATGGTGGGGAGAGAGGGCAGGTCAATTCTGCCTTCTGTACCTCTAACATATTTAGACTTCACTAGCCGTAAGGACCCACTCCCAAGGTAGAGGAGTTCCAAAGATCACGACCAGAAAGAAATATGAAGAGAAAGTCCCACAGCTGGAAGAAACCTGGCACAAACACAAAGCCCTAAAAGAACATGCTGGTCTCAAGATGTGCTTAGAGGGGACACCAAAATTTGTAGGGAAAAAAAGTCCTAAATATAAGTTCCTGGAAGGCCAGAGGGTTAACATAAAGCAATAAAGAGAGGTTGGGTCAGTTGGAAAGAATTCCTATCTCAAGGGACTGCAACTGATCAGCTCCAGAGACATGTTGCCTTCTACGAACAGAGGCCCAAGGCTAATCTAATTCTTCAAGAGAAGAGATCAAGTTCTTTTCTGACATCTCTCAATTTTTAAATGTTGGTAACTAATTAAAAAAAAAAAAAAAGCGGGCCCCAAACTCATAATTGCAGGTCATATTTGGCTTGTAGCTTCCAATTTCCACCTATGTTTTAGAACATGGATTTCTGACCCCTTTGTGATGCATCATGGTGTAACAGCCTAGGGCAAGGCCATGGTGTCAATGGGTGTTTTAGTATGGTAACAAGGTTGAAAGAAAGGGCTGCTGGAATACCACACTCCCTGATGAAGTCTGTGTGCAACTACAAGCTGGAGGCTTCCAGGGAAACTCACCTTGACCTGCAGGATGTCCCCATCAGCATTCCATCCGTATCACCAAGGAATGGGTTTGAGGCTCAGGGAACCATAAAGCTCTGCTGGAACGTTTTAGATGAGTTTCAGCATTTATAACACAAAGTCTAAATGATGTTATATCTACAAGTGGTAAGAGTAAGCAAGTGAAATGTTCCTGCTCTCTACAACTCTCCATCACTATTGCAAGTCACTCTCTTTGGTGGTGGTGACATAAAGAGTATGCTATGCAATGCCTTAGAAGAGATTATAATCCATGTAGGGAGTTTTTCCTGAAAAGAATTAGAAATATCAGAACATGCATCTCTATGTATTGCATATTATTTAGGTCTTAGACAGTCAATACAGAGTACCCCTTTCTTCCCCTACGGAGTTTGGATGCACTTGAAAAATAAGACAGAGGAGACAGACAAAATGGTAAAAATATCAACTTTCTTAATGATAAATCATGTTGTAACAGAGATGCTCCTGGGATCCCCCAGTTACATCAATTTAGTCCTGAATCACTGACTCAAGTAGACAACTATGGGCTGCACCTGTGGAGACAAAGCTCACCCCACTAAGGTTACCCACACAGAGCAGCGCGCACCCACACCCTCCACAAACTAGCAGACGAGAAAGAGAGAAGTTCCTCATGTATGGTTTAAACATACCAATTTCCTTCTCCCCAGCTCAACGATCAGAAGAGGAGTGACTGAGAGGAAATGGAAAATGGAAGTGCTCCCACTTTTAAATAAGGACAGTAGGCAGGAAGTGCTCCCCTAACACAGATCTGAATGGGGACGAATCACGGATGGGTTGGGGCAAGTTTCAGAGCACAGGTAGAATGTAAGTGGCTTCTCAAGGAATAAGTAGATTCTTTTTTTTTTTAATTTACCATCTTAACCATTTTTAAGTGTACAATTCAGTGCCATTATATGCATTCATGTTCTTGAACTACCATCCATCTTCAGAATACTTTTGATTTTGCAAAACTGAAACTCCGTATCCATTAAACAATAACCCTCCATTTCCTGCTCCCTCCTAAACCCTGGCCACCCCATTCTGCTTTCTGTCTCCATGAATTTGACTGTTCTTGGTACCTCATGTAAGTGGAATTATACAGTATTTGTCCTTTAGTGACTGGTTTATATTTTTTTCATAATTGAGATTTTTATTTTGTTTTGAGGATAAGTACACAGACATTTCAATTTGTACACAGCTCTTAGCATACGTACCAAAAATGTCAAGTCATGTAGTTGTGATTCTTTTCTAAACTGTTATTCCAGTGACTTTCCAGCTTAAACTTTGGAGGCTAATTTTCCTTAATAGAGTATCAAGTACCAATATCTTCAAATGTTGATACGCTGTTACATCAAAGTCCCACAAATTCACAATTTAATATCGTATATGCTACATAATCAAATTTTCAATCTTTCACAGCACATTAACAAAGTCACCAGGAAACTGGACTACCACACCCAAGATATTACAGAGAGCACGGAATTCCCAAGGGAGAGCCAGGATCAAGGAGTGGTTTCTTTAGGAAACAATGATACCAAACACATGGGAACAGAAGTAATTTAAAATGTTCAAGACATATTAAATGCAGGGCTGACTCCACACTGCCATTTAGTATGCTTTGTATTACAGGATATAAAAACTACCCCCGCCTATGGAATGTGAAGCTGACACCCAAGACAATCAAAGCCTCCCGTATTCAACATCCCACTATTTTCTGGTTGTACCAAAAAATAAACAACCAGCAAATGATTTCACCTCTTTAAAAAAAAAAAAGCATTTACACTAAAAAAAGGGGGGGGGGGTGAGGTGGAATTCCCTCCTTCTTAAAAATGTTTCTAGAGCTACTAAAAAACTTGCATTTACAAAATAGTTGATAAAAGTATTCCTCTGGGTTGTACAAGAAGGGAGACGGGACCGCTGAGAAGACGTGGTATAGGACATTCATGAGACCTGGCCTCTTTCTCTCCTGCTTCATCTGAGGCTGGACTCTGCTCATTTTTAGTTTCTCGGTTGTCCACGGGGAGCTCTCCTTTAGGTTCCTGGTCAGCCACGTGGGCCTGCTTCCCCTCTGCTCCCCGGTCCCCTTTCATTTGCACTTTCTTGTCTGCAGATGCATCTTTTCCTGCTGCCTCTCTTGGCTTCGTTTCCACTTTTGCAGGAGCAGGTTTGGCTGACAACCTCGCCGACCTCCTCTTGGGCTCCTCCTTCGCCACTAACCTTCCGCTTGGGCATCTGGGCAGCAGGGCAGCGCGTGCTGGGTGCCCGAGGGCCACCTGGCGCCTTGTGGCTTTTGCAACCTGGGCTGCCTGGCCGCTGCCACTTCTCCCGCTGCCCGAGCAGCTCGGACCCCAGTGACTGGTTCATTTAACTTCAAGTAATGTTCTCAAGGTTCATCCATGTTGTCACGTGTCAGAATTTACTTCCTTTTTAATGCTGAAGAATATTTCATAGTGTGTATACACTATTTTGGGTATCCATTTATTTTTTGAAGAACACCTGTGTTGTTTCTTCCTTTAGACTATTGCAAACAATGCTGCTGTGAATGCAGGTGTGAATATCTCTTGAAGTACCCGCTTTAAATTCTTTGTGATGTATACCCAGAAGTGGTACCCACATCCTCGCCAACACTTGTTACTTTCTTTTTTAAAAAAAATAGTAGCCATTCTAACAGATGTGAGGTTGAGGAATAGATAAATTGTTAACACGAATGTAGAAGGCATTCTAGAATATGTGTAACGTTTAAGGCAAATAACACTTTGAAGACTGCCAGGGATTAATGTGAGAAATAAGTGAGAGAAAGAAGAGGCCAAAAAAATTGTGTTATTTCCCACACACAAAAACAAATGTTTTTTCCTGTTTTGTGCTGATTATCATTCTTCTAAATTCTCTTATAAAAATTCCTGTTATTTCTATGTCATTGTATTTATTTTATTTATTCATCCCAGTTAAATTTCTATGCACCTAGCTCTTACAAAAGAGCTTTTTAAAGCATACTCTGTAGCTTGGTAAAGTGCTGGTTTAAGGATGGCGGAATATCTATACAGAAATAATAGTGAGGGTCCTGATTAAATATGGAACCATGCCCCGGCCAGGTGGCTCAGTTGGTTGGAACGTCACCCCACACACCAAAAATGTTGTGGGTTCGATTCCCGGTCAGGGCACATACAGGAGGCAACCGATGTTTCTCTCTCACATTGATGTTTCTCTCTATCTCTCTATCTCTCTCCCTTCCTCTCTCTCTAAAATTAATAAACATATCCTCAGGTGAGGATTCATAATATATATATATGGAACCACCACACAAGTCTTTCACTGCCAAGCCCTAAACCTATATCAGGTGAAAGAATGAACCTTGTGTGGTTAAGATATTGGTATTGGCAGAGTTTGGTTAAATGCAACCAAATCTAATCCTAACTTATGTAGCCTGGTTATTCTTTTATTTTTCCCAGTCTAATTGAGATATAACTGACATACAATGTTGTATTAGTTTAAGATGTATAACATAATGATTTGATATATTTTTATTTTGCAAAATTATTACAATAAGTTTAGTTAAATTCCATCACCTCACAGTTAATTTTTTTGTGTGATATGAAATTTTAGGATCTTCTCTCTTAGCAACTTTCAAATATGCAATACAGTATTATTAACTATAATCAGCATAATGTACATTACATACCCAAAACATATTATTTTATACCTGGAAGTATGTACCTTTTCGACAAACTTCACCCATTTCCCCCACCCCCACCCCTTGCTCTGGGAACTACCACTCTGTTCTCTATAGGTATGAGTTCAGTTTTTAGATTCCACATGTAAGTGAGATCATACAGTATGTGTCTTTCTCTATCCTGATTATTTTTTAATATTAAGGAAAAAAAGCCTTTCTCATGCATCTTATAAAGTAGAGATTTCTTGAGTGTTGTTATCTTTTAATACAGAAAACTCAGAGAGGCAGCAAGGGCCAGTCATTTGCTCTGACACGGCTTGTGCAAACTGATTGCTCTCTTCAGTCATTTGGCAAAAGCGCAGAATTTAGAAGATTCAACTGAAGCGAACAGTGTATAAAAATGATGTTTTTCTGAAGATTTGGAGGCCCCCTTTCCAAACATTCTGTCAGCGGCTCTCAATGAATCTACAGAGTTGATTGGAAGGTAAGTCATACTTCCTCTTTCTTGTCATCTTCAAGTTCCCTTCTTGAGACTTGTTTGTAACTGTGGTGACCTACTTATAACATGTTTTGCTAAATCTAAAAAGGATAATTCAGAACTGCTTTAATTAATAAATCAATAACTACATCCCAAAGGTTGCCTGTTTTCCTCCTTGTGATCAGAAAGGGACACCCAGACACACAGGTTTCCTGAAATAGACACACCCACAAGATTGAAAATGACTGAACAATGACCTTGGCTATTATGCCAGAAGCCTGAATTGTGCAAGAAAGGTGATTCTGTGATGAGAATCACCTATATTTATTCTCAACCAGCCAAAGCTGTGGTGTGTGGCCGTTTAAACAGAGGCAGCTATGAGAATCCGGCTGTCTTCAATTAAACATGATATTAAAGAGAACTGAAAATATTTTAAAAAACCATTCGAAGCAAACAAACACCAAAGTAAGCGGCCCAACCAATTTCAAAAGACATGAATGTAACCACCAGTAAAAATTAAAACTTCCACCACCTCAATTTATTATGTTAAATGGTCTAAGGATTGTCACAATGAACTTGCATTCCGATCATCTGAAGCTAGAATGTGGACGGTTTTGCGCTAACAATGTACTAAGGCTTTTCGCAGGAAATGCCCTGTTGAGGATATGAAGGCATGTGTACTCTTCCCTTCACCCCTTGCTTCCTGCTGGATGAATCCAGGGGCTTCTACATAAAATGCCCGTGCTGGCGTCTTCAGATCCGTTTAGTGAGGCATCATGACTCAACTTGGCAAGGCTTTTTTCCCCTTGCTTCTTTTCCACCTCAAACTGTTTTGATTCATGTGTGAGAAATTTACTTTTGCCAATTGAAAAACCCTTTTGTGGCTGCCAGTCACTAATCTCCCCTCTGACACATTCATTCAACCAGACTAAATCCAATATTGACATTTGTATCTAGGGGAAAGGAGGGTGAGTACTGGGAGGAAAAGCAACTCCTGCACCCTGCCAAATACTGTGCAGCATCTAAATGAGCTCCGATGAGTTCAATTTATGGGGGGACCCTGGAGAACTCAGGGGGGCTTTGATCAGATCCAGGGCGGTCATCCCCTACCTAGGCAGCCAAATGCAAGTTGTTTGATACTACCTATAGGTACCAATGGCAGCCTAATTTAAATTCTCCCTAGCCCTCAGAAATCATTTTCTAGCACCATCATCTCAAGGGAGTCTCTGGAATGCTCTTATGGGGCTCGGCTTTCTGTGGCGGGAAAAAATCCACCAATGCAGTCTCTTGAACGTTCTGCCCATTTCTAGAACTCGCCTTCTCTTTCTTGGTGCTGGCCTGAAGGTAACAGAGAGACAGTAAAAGCTATACAAGGTGATGTATTTAGGTAGGACCCTCCCACTCCTCCGCTCCCCTGCCCAGGCACATGACTATGTCGTTAGTGCACAATGATACACAGCGACAGCTGCTTACCGAATGTAGGCACTGGTAGAAAAACAAACATTTCTCTTTTAGTAAGAAATAAAAAATATAAATTGGATTGCAATGTAGGAAAATTGATATTTGCAATGTAAATCAAATGTAAAAGTGTGAATTTGAAATAACTAAAGGAATTGAATGAAACTGGAGTGGGGAAAAGGAAAGATTCAATGTGCGAGCAGGGGATATGACGCAGTCATCATTTACATTCCATTTAAAAAAAATTTTTTTTCTTTATTGATTTTAGAGAGAAAGGAAGGGAGAGGGAGAGAGAGATAGAAACATCGATGAGAGAGAACATCAAATGGCTGCCTCCTGCATGCCCCCCACTGGGAATTTGGCCCACAATCTGGGCATGTGCCCTGACTGGGAATCAAACCTACAACCTTTTGGTGCACAGGTTGACACTCAACCACCGAGCCACACATTCAATTTTTTAAATGTGTTCTCCCATCGTCTTCCCTCTTCGTTATTGAGGCATGTCTCTCTTTTCTTTATGTTTCTTACGAAATTAAAGAAAGAAAAAAAATGTTATAGAAAGGGTGCAATCCTTATAGCCTTCTAGTTTACTGAGCCTCAATGTTTTTTCTTCTTAATTCAGAATAATCTCTGGTAATTAACATCAGACTGCAATAACATGGAACCACTTAGCCTCTATGTTTTCTTAAAAAAGTATTGCTACATTCTGTTGCTTTAAATTTAGTGTTAATTTAGTGTTAATTCTGTCTGAGTTGTTGATGGGGTGCAAGTTGATCCACAGAATTCTAACACAATACCCGTTCAAGTTTTCCCACAGTCTATACATATTCCTATTACTGTGAGAATGCCACATGAAAACTGTGGGGACATAGAACATCGTCACACATTTTTTGAAAATGTATTCATATGACCATTTAAATTTTATTTCCAGTTCCTTTTCAAAGTCATCAGGAAATGACTTCCCCTCTGATTTTAAACCAAGAGTACTTAACTCCCCCCCTCCAAGTTTATGAATGTTGCCTATTTTGAACCATTCATATTTCAGGCTGGTTTTACTACCTCTTGATAGCTGTGTCAGTTTCCCTTTGCTCCTCCATTCAAGACAGGCATGCCACTCCCTGCCTCTCTGCCCCGCCTGTGGTTCCTTCCCTGCCCACCTTTGAGATGCACTGATTGCAGGGCTCCATTCGTAAGTCACTATTATGTAATGTTAGGGCATGCTGTATCAGCTATCTGTCACTACTGCTCCAACTCCACGGATCAGTAAAACGGACACATAAAAAGTTAATAGTGTTTGAGTCAGAAAGAAAAACTAAAGCTTCAACATGTAGACCAAAAAATCAATCTCCGTTTAGTTTCCTTAGAGTGTAACGTTGGTTTGGGAGTAGAGATTAGAGGTAAAGACCAGTGCAGACGATCTTAGAGTTAGGAGGGATGTGGAATATTTAGTAAGACAATATAGTTTGCCACCGGGTCACTTGTGAGAGTTTACCAAACACTGTCAAAAAGGTAAAACTATAACTCTCATATGAATATTGCAAGAGTCTGTTTTCAAAATGTATCAAACTGGCCCTGGCCGGTTTGGCTCAGCAGTTAGACCGTCGGCCTGTGGACCAGAGAGTCCTGGGTTTGGTTCCCGCTAGGGGCAAGTGCCTCGGCTGCAGTTTGTCCCTGGCCCCAACCAGGGCATGTGGGTGGCAACCATTTGATGTGTCTCTCGCATCAATGTTTCTCTCTCTCTCTCTTCCCCCTTCTCTCCCTCCCGCTCTGTCTGAAGATAAGTGCAAAAATGTCCTCGGGTGAGGATAAAAAAAAAAAAGATGTATCTAACTGATTGAGTTTAACCATTAAAATAGTAAAACTGATTAAAATGAAAATAAGATAAACAGATATTATTCTAGGAGAGAATTTTAAAATGAGTTTGTTAAATAAGAGAAAAATACTGATTAATGTCTCAGAGGGTAATGAAATATTAAACTTAGGGATTATCTTTTCTACTAGGCAACAATTTTTGCATCTCTCCCTAAAAAGGTTCACAAGTTAACATGTACTGCCCAGTGTCTGAAGCTTTAATTAATACTAACAGCAAAGTCAAACACAGGTACACTTCCTAAATACTTAAGTAATATGTGGGTGATCTTGTTTTTGTTTGTTTGTTTATTTGTTTGTTAAAAGGCCTCTTTGACATTAAAAGAACATGCCTCCCACCTTTTCACTTTATTGCCAAGCTTTAAATAACATGAATAATGAACTTCAATTTTGTTCAGGGCCAGTGGTAGGCTGAAAAATGCCCCCGGCCCTGAAGGCGTGCATCCTCGATCCCCAGAACCTGTAGGTATGATATCTTCCATGGCGAAAGGAAAGGAAGGGAACTCACAGGTGTGCTTAAATTAAGGGTTTGGAGAAGGGGAGAGTATTGTGGATTATCTGGTTGAGCCCA
Source organism: Tadarida brasiliensis (assembly GCA_030848825.1). Taxonomy (NCBI): domain Eukaryota; kingdom Metazoa; phylum Chordata; class Mammalia; order Chiroptera; family Molossidae; genus Tadarida; species Tadarida brasiliensis. The sequence continues at coordinate 81,302,383 of CM061264.1, forward strand.
AGGTCATCATGAAGATCCTAATAAGAGGGAGGCAAGAGGGTAAAGGCAGAAAGGAGACGTCAGGACAGAGGCCAAGGCTGGGCTGATGTGCTGTGAAGTCAGAAGGGGCCATGGCCCCAGGAATACAGGCGGTCTCTAGAAACTGGAAGAGGCAAGGAACTGGATTCTTCCCCAGACCCTCAGCAGCAAAGCAGCCCTACCAGCCCACTTGGGACTTCTGGTCTCCAGAACTGTAAGATAATACATTTTCACTGTTTGAAGCCTCTGTGTGTGATCATTGTTGCAGCCACAGGAAACTAACACAGGGATCATCAGGAGGGACCCCGTGGCATCGAAAAGTGTGAGACGTGGTAGAGAAGTGGCCAATTCCAGAATTTCAAACTGTTTCCACATGCAGTTTGCCCACCTACAAATCGATAGATGCAGAATATAGAAAAGTAACTTAAAATTTAAAAGTGATTAGGTCCCCCCCTCCCAAAAAAATGACTGTTACTGAGTTGAAAGACAATATGGTCCATTGAAATTGAACAAATCAACAAACTGAAAATCCCACCTGCTGAGTTTGCAAGATTAAAGAAGAAAACCAAAATATGCTTCCTTAGGGCTATCAGCAGTACGAGTGCATAGAGAATGCAGCCCCTCTTAAACTCAGGAAATGTGACTTAAGTTTTTGGTCCTTTTAACCAGCTCTATAAACTTGGTGTTATAAAATTACCCCCTATTTTCTATTATGTACATCCTGCCATTAGCCTGAGTTAATTGTTTGAATTTCTCCCTGATATCGATTTCTAAAGTGATTAAATTCTCAAAACCTTATCAAAGTCACCTGTTGTTTTGTTGTTGCTGCTGTTGTTGTTTAAAATTCAGTCCCCAGCCACCCCCAGAAGTCTCATAACTGCAGATCTGATCAGCAAGGTTTGGGCCGAGGGGTCTGCACTGGTCACCGCCCTCTGTAGCACCCTTCAAAGTGTGCCCACTGCAAACTGCTCACATAAGGCAGGCAGGACATGGCGTGAACTAGACCCTGCCACTCCAGCCTATCTGACGCCTCCTAGCCTCACAGTCCGGGCTAGCTCCTGCTGCGGCTCTCCATCGGGAAGAGGCACCCTGGCCCTCTGTCCACAGCCCAAGAAACAGCTGTTCATCGTTCAGACCCAGGCTGGGACATGGCCTTCCTTGGGAAGCCTTCCCTGCACCCGTAAGGCTGAGTGAGAGACCCTGCTGCATACTTCCAGAGCACCTCCTTCTTCCCCATTACAAGTTAAGTTTGCTAGTGACTATAAGGTCACTGGAAGTGGGGGGTAGTGTCTACCAGTCTGTCCTTAGTTGGGTCCAAACACTTATTTTAGCATCTGAGCTTCTTTCACCAAGACTATCAGTCATTTGCAGTCCAGGACTGGTTGCCTGACAACAGGCTGAGTAGCAGCGTGGAGCAGTAATCGGTCCAAATCTAGTCCCTAACCCAGGCCATCTTCCCCCTCCCACCACAAACGCACCTGGAATGCTACGAGCTCTGTAAAGAGAGAATCATGAAATACATTCTCCTAGGGCATAAGAATTTTGGGGCCACGTGTTAAGAAAACAGATCCCCAGGTATCTCCCATGGAAAGCTGGATTTGGAAATTTTAAGTGGGAGCAGAGGTCTGTATTTTTCATGGGTGACCCAAATTATTTGTTTGATCTGTCAAGTGTAAGAAATGTCAGCACACCCAAAAACTGTGCACTAAAAGCGTAGCAGCCCTGCTCTGAAAAACCCTCCAAAAGCACAGGCCACAAGAAGGCCATCTCTGATGATCAGAGAGAGTGAGGGAGCTTTTGGTCTGGATCAGATGAGGGCAGAATAGTGGGTGGTTCTTAAAAGTTCGGCAGTAGATTAGGAAGAAGGCAGAAAGGTGGACAGCAGGGCAGAGGACTCTAGAGGTGCAGGTGGGGGCTCCTGTTATAAGATGGGACCTGTTATAAGAGAGATACCCCCAGGCACCCTAGAGGGACAGGAGAACTGAGGTCTGGACTCTGCCCAGGGTGTGGCACATTGGCAGTCCTGGGCGTGGAGCCTGGGCCTTGCTAATAAGAGTGCATTGACTCATGGCACTTGTCTCACCCCATATAACATCTCAGTGTATACCATCCTGCCTGCATTGCTGAGACAAGGAAGCAGCTCTGAACTAGCTTTGCACCACGGAAGCCCCTGATTGGACCAGGTTGAGCACCTCACCCCAAGGGGCCCACTTGCGGGCCAGCTATTAATTTATACACAAGATTTGCATATAAAAGTCTGTCTGATTGGGTGAGGCTAATTTTTGGGTTGGTTTCTCTCCAGAAGATATAAAGCAGAGTACCCAATGGGGGAAAAAAGGTAAATAGGAGAGGGGATGGGCATGTAGAGAAAGGCAGAAATGCCATAGAGATCCCAGGGCCACGAGAGACTGTAAAGTAAAGCAGCTGTCCCCCTAAGGCCATCAGATAACTTCCCAGGATGAGCACCAGACCTCATGCATTTTTATAACAAGTCCCCTTCTCCTAAGGTGGCCCGAGGAAAGCCAGAGCCCCAGAGAAACAGCTAAAGGCACCCCTAAAGAAACATAGGAAGTAGGTGTGGGTGCAGAGTAGTGAGGGGGGAATGCTTTTAAGAGAATTTAAAGTCCTGATACGGGGAGAGCCAAACAGATCCTACTACCTCTAAAACAGCTAACAGTTAACTTTTTTTTTTTTTTTATCCTCACCTGAGGACATTTTTCATTTTTTGTTCAGACAGAGTGGGAGGGAGAGAGAGGAAGAGAGAGAGAGAAAGAGAAACATCGATGTGAAAGGGACACATCGAGTGGCTGCCACCCGCACTACCAACCAGGGCCGGGGACAAACTGCAACCAAGGTACATGCCCTTAGCGGGAACCGAACCTGGGTCTCTCTGTACTGCAGGCCAACACTCTAACCGCTGAGCCAAACCGGCCAGGGCTAAAACAGCTAACTTTAACTGAGCAATTACTATCTTCCAGGCACTGCTCTAAGTATTATACTTTACAAATATTTTAAAATTCATTGAAAGCCCACACAACTCTATGAGATGGCCATTATTGGCAGCCCCATTTTACAAATGAGAAAACGGAGGCACAGAGAGTTTAGGCATCATGTCCAAGGTCACACAAGTGAGAGAACAGGGATTGGAAGCCAGGTATGCCACCTTTCTCAAGTGAGGTAAAAAATAACCATGATGCTTGTTACTATGCATGTGGCCCAATTTCTGCTTCCAGACTACCATCATCTAACAAAACACAGATTGTAGCTGTCACATATACGCTACAGAATATTATTTGCTTGCCTGTCTATCTCCCAAGCTTAGAAAATATGTATCTTACATTTGTATGCATAGTTCCTAGAACAGTGGCCGGTATGTGTGTATCAAGAGTGCAATAAAAATTGGTGAGTTTTTCAAAGACAAAAATTATATCTGGAAGAGGAGAGATTATACAAGGTCTTCACTGTCAGGCAAGGAATTAGGTTTGATCCTCCAAGCAGTGGAGTGTACTGGATGTTTTGGGGGCCTGAGTGTGACAGTTGTGTAAATGCGAAGGAGAATGGAAAGGCTGGGGACAGGGCTATTTGGAAGACAGTATTTGCCAGGCAAGAATCTGAAGAGGGCAAGCTACAGAAGCGGGAAAGAGGGCACAGATGAGCATGAGAGCATAAGAGATTCGTTATTACACAGGAAACAATATTAGGTCCGTAAAAGGACCTAATAGCTGCCTCGCAAAGTTACATCTTGAAAGTATTACTGAAGTGCCCTGGCCAGTTTGGCTCAGCAGTTAGAGCGTCGGCCTGCGGTCCAGAGAGGCCTGGGTTCGGTTCCCGCTAAGGGCATGTACTTTGGTTGCAGTTTGTCCTCAGCCCTGGTTTTTCGTGCGGGTGGCAGCCACTTGATGTGTCCCTTTCACGTCGATGTTTCTCTCTCTCTCTCTTCCTCTCCCTCCCTCCCACTCTATCTGAACAAAAAATGGAAAGGTGTCCTCGGGTGAGGATAAAAAAAAAAAAAAAAAGAAAGTATTACTGAAGCAAAGAATGACCACTCCTTTAAGAAATGTTGCACCATCAATATTTATAATGGCACAGAGAATGAAACTGGCAGCGGGGGGGGGGGGGGGCAAAATCACAATGATAAATATTTTGCGTAGAAAAGTTATCTAGAAATGTTGGATTGTGTACCAGTCAGGCAACTGTCACGAATCAGAATTCACCTTCAGTGAGTCAAATAAAAAGACTTTGATAAAAGGACCATTTACAAAAATGTGGTCCCAACCAGAAGCCATTAATACCTCTAAGATTTAAGAAATAAGGGGAGGAAATCTTAGCGGGAACTCAGAACTGGAGAAGCTGTAGTCCCAGAGGATCTCAGCTACTACCAGGCACATTGTGCCGCAGCTGGAGGAAATGTCCCAACCTCCAGTCTCAGGATGATGCCTTTCATTGGCTGGACCAACTAGCATCCATTTGACGTAGAGCCAGACACAGAAGGGCAGACAAATAGATCTAGAGGGGTAAATAGAGACTGTGAAACTGCTTTAGAATTTTTGACAAATTTATTTCACTGATATTTTCTTTTTTAAGTATGTATGCACAGAAGCCATAAATGACAAACACAAAAGTCCAAATATGTTTAAAAGGGCCTTTGCAGTAAGTAGAAGACAAAAATTCTAAGTAACAAAAACATTGTGTCAGTTTAATTGGCATTGTTTTCTTTCCTAATAGTTTGTAAAATACTGGCGAGTCGTATCATTAATAGCATTTTGCTACTTTTTATTTTTAAAGAGTACTTGGTAAGCTAGGGTACATTCCATTGCCAGTAACAGAAAAATCAATACAAAGTGGTAAACAAATAAAGTATTGATTTCTTCCCATAGCTAGAAAGTTCATATCTAGGTGGGCTTCAGGGCTGAGTAAATTTGGTGCCCCAATGATGTCATCAAGCACATGGTTTCTTTCTGGCTCTCTGCTGTTTTTCTGTTTTCCCCGCTTAGTTTCATGTATATCACATTCATCCTGGAGCTGGCTCCCTTCCTGTGACTGAAATAAGGCAGCAAACAACCCCTTGAAGTATCTCTCTCTCAGTATGCATGGACAGAGAGTTATTTCTGAAAACTCTCTTAGGAGATCTTTCCTAGAAACATCTGGAGTGCTTCTTCTTATATCTCATTTGACCAAATATCTGCTCCATAACCATGGGCAACAATAGAATTACATTGATTAGCACAGGTTTGAGCCATATGACCTATCTCTAGAGTCAGGGTAGAATTAATTTGCCCGCAATTAGATGACTACACTAGAGAACTGTGGATAACAACATTCGCTCCAGTTAGCATAATTACTAAAAGAAGGGCAAATAAATGGTTGGGAGGTAAGTGCTACCTCCACAATACTATTAAAGGAAACAGCCCAAGTACCCATCAGTAGATGAGTGAATAAAAAAGCTGTGGTACATTTACACAATGGAATACTATGTGGCTGTAAAAAAGAAGGATCTCTTACCCTTTGCGAGGACATGGATGGACCTGGAAATTATTATGCTAAGCAAAATAAGCCAGTTAGAGGAAGACAAATATCATATGATCTCACTTATATGTGGAGCCTAATGAACAAGCTAAATTGACAAACAAAATAGGTCCAGAGGCATGGATACATGGAACAGACGGACAGATCTCAGAGGGGAGGAGAGTGGAGGGGGTGGGAAGAGATTAACCAAAGAACATATATGTATATATGCATAACCCATGGACACAGACAATAATGTAGTGAAGGCCTGGGGTGGAGTGGGGGCTGGGTGGAGGGGAGAAAAGAGCGGGGAATGGGGGACATCTGTAATACTGTCAACAATAAAAACAAAAAAAATGTTTCATTACTCTTAATTGTATTAGAAAACACATAACACATGTGCAATGGTCAAGATTCTAAGTAGCAAACAACAGAATCCACTCTGGCTAGTGGAAAAAGAAAAGTGTTTCATTAAAAGGTATCAAGTATCTCCCAGAATCTTCAGAAGGGTCATAGACTAGACCACCAAGCTGTGCAGCTGCACCCAGTTGCTTGCTGTTGAAACACCCTGTAAATACCATTTGGCAAAGTGGTATTGAGAGCTGGATGCTAAAAGTTCTGCCAGCAGCAACATCAAAAAAATGGAACACCTTTTCTGCCAGGCTCACCAAGACTGATCTCCAACGATGCCTCATTGGCATCCATATCTCACATGTGAAAGTCCGATTGGCAGAGGCCAGGCCATGTGCCTGAACCCTCGCTTCCAGGGAGTGTGGTGATGAGGTGTCTGGCATCTACTTGGGAAAGCAGGGTTCATTGTAGGAAGGATTAAAGATACGAGTATTCAGAAGGTTTTGAGAAGCCACAAACGATACTACAACCTGCGGTACCATTCCCTGCTTGGTGAGGTCCAGCAAAGTGTACGTCAGAGCAAGTCAGTCAAAGCCCAGCGAAAGAAGGGTTTCTTCATCAAATGATCCACAAAATGCCTCACCCTACAATGAATAAGGCAGCACTCTGAACAGGGTGTCCTGGAAGAAAAGCTTGTCTATCTGTTTTATTATTATTAATTATTATTTTAAATTTAATTCATTTATTTTTGTTACAGATGTTTCTCCTTCTTCCCCCATTGTCACCCTTCTCCCGTTCCCACTCCCCCCCCCATTATTGTCTATGTCCATTGGTATACTTATATGCATAAGTTCTTTGGTTTATCACTTCCCTCCCCCCCACCCCCCTCTTCTGAAGTTTGTCAGTCTGAACCCTACTTCTATGACTCAGTCTGTTTTATTCATCACCTTATTTTGTTCATTATATTCCACAAATAAGTGAGATCATGTGATCCTCGCCTATCTGTTTTAATCTGTACCTCCCTCAAGCTCCAAATCCACTTCATCATAGAATCAACACTGATCCCTGCCATGACATAAACACTCATATTTCAATGAATGTCCTGTGTGTTATCTCTGCGTCACTTAGTTTCTTAGGTCCTTCTGACAAAATATCTTTCATAATATACAGCAGATATGAAAACCTCCTAAGAACAGCAAGATATATTTAGGGTCCATTTCTCTTTTCTGGTGTGGTATTTCACCATTAGAAAGTAGACTACATGATAGGCTAGCTGGCATTGCCTTGACTGGCATTATTATAAAAATGACTTAATCACTTATAAAGAAATACAATAATGTTATCATGTATTTGGCACTAATTATGCATACCTGTATTAGCTGTTCTATAAACAACATCTCATTTAATCTTCTCAAGAAGAAGGTAGGTGTTATCCCCATTTTACCGGAGAGGAAACTGAGGCTCAGAGACATTCTCTATCTTGCCCTCTGTCATATAATCTGCCTCCTAGAATCACCCACTTTCAAAATCTTGTCACGTAGAAACACAGAGATGGCCTGCCTCAGAGACGAGGGCAGGAGTCTTACATTTCCCAGAACTTTTCTAACATGTGCCTCCAATAATTGTTTTCCCTTGTACTGAGATACCATGTCTGCTTTTCCTGTGCATCTCAAATAACAGTTTCACCAACCCATCTGGCCTTGGCTTTTTCCAGCCTTCATTAACTCTAATTTCATTATCACCTGTTCTGGTGTGACCCTGAGTTCCCCCACGCTCCTCTCCTCTCTCTTGGGAAATGAATTTCTGTCTCCACATCAGCTACCCAGCCGGCTGTGTGAGCCCGGAGGCAAACTCTCATTTGTATGTGAGTACTGTCCATCTCTCCTGTCGTCGCCAGCCACCTCCTAGGGCTCTGACTCTTGGTCATCTCTGGCTGCAGATGAGACCGAGGGGAATTTCTCCACCAGCACGTCTGTGTGCGCGCATGCGCGTGTCTATCACGCCGAGAATTCTTATTTCCTTTGTAACTTGCATTTCTGCATTTTCTTTAAATCTCCTCTTACCCTTTTAATTTCATTTTATGAATTCTCCTATCAGTGTCTAATATAGCTCATGGGTCCTTTGGGAGAAATAATTTTCTAGTTTGGTAACAAATTAGGTGTTGTTTGGCAGCATTATTTGATTTGCTCAGAAAGGCCAAATTTCTCAAAACGGTGCATAAATGAAAGGCTATTTCAGCAACGCCAATGGAATATACGTCAGACAGCTCAGAAGTCATACCAAATAGATAAAAGATACAGAAAACAAGAAAGAAAGAAAAATCTGCTTTTTCTTTCTCCTTCTTCCCCACCTGACCCCCACCCCACCCCCTTCCAGGTCCTTGCCTCAGGAATGTCCTCTGATTAGCGGCCAGATAAAATAGCAGAGCAGTAATGTTTTATTTCTGTTCTGCTCCCAGTAAGCTTGTGCTAAGTCTCTCTATCCCCCAGCTTCTCTCTTGGCGTAAATACACCTCAAGCCCAAGGGGGGCAGTGGGATTGAAATGTGTGAAGTCAGGGATGTGTCTAGGTAGTATTTCTGTAATTTTCATTCTTTTTGTGATCTAATAGCATTTGAATAAACTTGCATTCTAACAACTACTAAACTTAATACTAGGTGATGTATTAACTTGTGTTACATACAGCCTCCATTACTCATTACTTTTTTTATTTTTGATGTTTTTCCCCCAAGAAATGTGTTATTATGACCATGGACTCTTCCTCTTTAGTTTTAGTGGGCAAAGGAGGCATTATGAAGGCAAACCAAGAAGAAGAAGGAAAAAAAGGATAGATAATAGCATTATTGATTTTAAAAAATAAACAGATAGAAGAGTGTGCTACTCTGATCAAGATACAAGGCTAAAACAAGATCCGTGTATCAAAAGAGTGGCATTGTAGCTGTTTGGCCAAGGAAATGGCTAAAATAAAGTTGAATTGCTCCAAGAAAAGGGATGTTCAGTAAATTTTTTTCCTCTGACTCATCCTGAGACAGTATTCTCCCCCAAGGCCTGGCATGGACTTTTTGAAGGACATGCGCCTATTACCGGCATTGAATTCAGCCTCAGTACACTATTTTCAAAACCATCACAGTTGTAGCTGTACCCCAGTATGTGTATAGCCTTCAGATAAGCAATTGACCGTGAAATAATAGTACACGACTTTTAATATATACCCTCTATTTATGGGTGTGCATACTAAACATACAGTATTTAAAAATACATGTGTATACATATAAACACACAAACCCGGCGAGTTAAGGCTCTCTATCTAGAAATGGACTGGCAGCTGCTTGAAATTTCCCCTCTACTCTCCCTAAGGTCTCAGGTGTAGGATTCATGAGCCAATGTCTCAGCTAGAACAGGTGTCTATCGCTGGGTAAATAGCAATTAGGCCCAAATTTCAGACTTTTTTTTTTTTTTTCAAATCCCTTTCGGAGGAAAAGCCCAGGAATAAATAGTTGCTGTAACGGCCAGGGGTATTGTGTAGCATTATAGCCTCCAGCTGGTCTATTACATACTATAGACAGGCAAAGAATACGAGCACCTGACAGATGTGTTCTGTTAGCTTCATTAGGAAAGAAACAAAGAAACTCCTCAATTAATAGCAGCGGAGCCAAATGGGGGTGGGGGGAGCTCGAGGGGAGAGGAATCATAGCCTGTTATTTAAACAGAGTCAGGGAGCCTTTCACTAGTGGCTTAATATGATTCATTAATAAAAACAGCTTTTTGAATGCCCAGTTTAAGTCAAAGGAAATCACCAGCATTTTTTTTCCCCAGCAAAGGAAGGGCAAAATGACAAATTGCTGCTGTTAAATTCATTTCATGTGGGGATGGCCTTTCTCAAAGATCTCTTAAACTGCGAGGCTGGATGTTTGTCATACTAAGTGGCAGAGCAGTTCTCAAAAATCGACTGTGGCACATCAGGGTCTCAGATGAATGGCCAGCAGTGGCCATCCAATAATTTTATATATCCAGACCAGGAAGCATTTAGTGTTGTTTAAATGAATGAGGATTTTTAAAGTAATGAAATGCAGCTCTACCCTGATGCAAGAAAAATCTGTCCACAAAGTCACTTTTAATTTTTTTTTTTTCTTCTTGGAATGGTTTGAAATCCTGGGGAAGCTCTGTAACTGTGGGTTTCAATTCTTGCCAACAGAAGTCTGAAGATTTCCTCCGTTATATGTCCTTCGCTGAAGATATGCAGTAAACCTGCGTACAGGATAATATACAATTGTGAAAGGGTGAGCTATATATGGTGCGAGCAGTATATGAGTTCTGAATGAAAATGATTCTTTTCCATGCATCAGAATCTGCAGTAATAACTCAGCTTTTAGAGTCATAATCCTCCAGTTCTGACTTTGTTGTGATGCTTTAAAGAAGAACACTGTTTGCTACCAGGAGGCTCAAGCAGACAGTCTGACCCAATTACCGGGTTTAAGGAGGGAAGAATGAATCCCCAATACCTTTCCCATCACACCCATCACCATCACTCAATTTACATCGCACAGAATGAAAAGGACTTAGGGACAAGAATCTAGAGAATTTGGGAGAAATTCTGGACAATTTTCCAGGTAATTCAGGCATAATCAAGCTAAAATTATTGTGCGAGTATTAACTGGGATAATTTTTTTTTACATGCTAAGAATTTGTGGATAGTGGGATCATAACTACCAATGCACAGTTGATTGGAAAATAGCCATTGGAGCCCCGTAGTAACCTAGGCCAGCAAGGAAGTGCTCCAAAATCAGAATTGAATGCTCATCTGTCTAATTGGGGTGTTGTCCCGCCAAAGAAATAGAAATCAAAACATAAATGGTCGTGGCCAAATATGATGGGCCAGAGTCTTTGTGATGGAAATGTAATTGTAAATCTTTATGGCCAACTCACGCTGCGATGTCTTGATGCTCTTCAATTTTTAAAATACACTCTTGGCGTCTATTTGTATTTTTCCCCTCAAATAATAGCTGCAGAACAAGAAGGGCTAATATCTACTCCCAAATGGACAGGGAATGAAAAGGAAAAACAGCAAGCTTTCCTGGAAGCAAAGGCATTTTTTTTTTTTACCCCTAAGCCTCTTCTTGCACTGCTAATATTTCACATTTGACATCCAAGAATTGAACACATGAAGGAAAGGGATCAGAATGTGAAACCATTATGTTCAGACTCCAAGCCATTATGGATCTTAACCTTTAGAAACGAGTATAGCTCCAGTAATAAGTTGCCATTCATTGTGACTTCCAGTTTCTTCTCAGAAACTCATGAAAGACGTCTTCGGCATCGTCAGATGGCTGATCTTCACAGGACACAGTCTTTCCAACCTAAAACCAGTGTATACGGGGGTGCAGGAAATCTACAAAACCCCCACCCAAAGGTGAGGTCAAAGTCACGAAAACAATCACTTAGCACAAACTGACAAATTATAATCTCAGCCTGCGCGTTTAAATCGTAAAATGCAGTGTATTTCAACTCATTTAGAAAAACGCACTTTGGATGTTTATTGTTTGTTTTTCTTTCTCGCTTCAGTGTCAAGTGCCATTTTTCCCTGTTGGTGTTTTAAAAAACTCAGAAGCACTAATGCACATTTGGTTTCACATAGTGCCTGGACACCTCGAACATTATCCTTGACCCCTCTTTCCACCTATCTCCCATGTTCGCCGTGTTCTGATATGTCTGCCTCCTAAATGAGATGCACTCTCTGCTCTCCATCCACCCATCACCGTTCAGCCCCACATCATTTCTCACTTGAACTACTGAAAAATCCTCTTAGGTGGTCTCTTTGCTCCCTGTATTAAACCCTTCAAGCCAGTCTTCACTCACCTGCCAGAAGGAGCTTTCTAAAATGAGAACCACGCCAATTACTCCTTGCTCCAAAAGCATTCCATGGCTCCTGTCACTTGGAAATTAATTCCAACGTCTTCACACGATACAAAATGACCAACTGACCTTCTCCTGCCACTGCCAGGGTTATTAGTTCTGGTAGCTTTTCTGGAGATTTTGTAGAATGTCCTACAGACGTGATCATAGCTGTGATGTCAGCTGTAGGTTACTTGGAGCTGCCCTGTATAAGGCTGAGGAAATTAGCTGCTATTTCACCTTACTCAGAGGCAGTTTTTAATATAAATGGGTGCCTCACCGAAGGTACCCTAAGTACTTAATGCTAATTACAAATGACCCATAGTGCACTTACCATTTACATATATTAGGTAAATAAATGTACGTCTCTTTTGATGTGAACATCATGTGTGATATTCTTGGCCTGTTCCTATACTGATTTAATATTTCTATTTTACTGCCTTGACTTCTCTATGCACCTGACACAGTCTCTCTCACACCATAAGGTCCTTACAGACAGGTGTGGTGTCTGTGCAGTCCTCTTTGCTCAGTACTTTTTTATGCAGATGCCATGACTTAATTTTATTATAAGCAGAGAATTGAAAAGTATAGCATTTCTGGCTTGATTTCTCTTTCTCCAGAATTAATGTTTGAATAGAAAATTTAAAAATAGAGAATGCTCTCAGGCAGAAAATGTCTTCCTTATTGAAATCTGTACATGTGGCCAACTATGTTTGTTATTTTGAATTTGCTACAAAGGATATGGAGATAGCCTAATTGGGACCATAAGCTGAGAAAAACTTGTCATACTATTTTCCTATTAGTGTTGAGGAAGAATCACTTTCTTGTAGATTTCCTTCCATTTGGAAATCATTCATCTCTTTTTGGCTGTTTACAGAATCCTAGGGCCAGATTCAGTTAAATCTGTCACAAGTAGGCTCAGACAAACGCATGTAGAAAAAGTGTCTTAGAGCAGAGAAGTCTGGGTACATTCTGCCTCTTGTTATACCATCTCCTGTGGCCTCGAACCCCTCCTCATATAACTGTTTCTCCCATCTGTCAAGAAGCCTGCTGGTCTTAACTTTCCACTTTCACGTCCACAGCTCTTTCTATTCTCTCCAAACTTTGAAACCACACAATGAAATTTCATTGGCATTTGGATTATTAAAGAAAAAGCAAACTTACAATCATTTTCATCATGTCTGAGGTTTATATTTGTGATCTCTTCTTCCATTATACCCTCTAGTTCCCCGAACTGATGTCACAAAGCAAAGGAAATGATGGACTTTTTTAGTACAGCGTAGAAACCTTTTGGTTGGCAAATTTTTCAAAAGAAAAATAAATTATAATACCAGGATCTTCTCTTAAAAGGTAACCATAAGAGAGAAGAAACATCCATGAGAAAAGGAATAAATACAACTTTAACATTTTAAAGCAAATTCCATATGCATACAAAAGATAAAAGATATAGTACAGAAATATCCACAAGCATGACAAAGTTGTTACCTTTTCTATAAAGAAGTCCATTTAGCCTGGCTGGTGTGGCTCAGTGGTTGAGTGTCGACCCATGCACCAAGAGGTTGCTGGTTCGATTCCTGGTCCGGGCACATGCCCAGGTTGTGGGCCCAATCCCCAGTGGGGGGCATGCTGGAGGTGGCTAATTGATGTTCTCTCTCATCGATGTTTCTATCTCTCTTTCCCTCTCCCTTCCTCTCTCTAAAATCAATAAAGAAAAAATATTTTTTTAAAGTCCATTTAAATGGATAAGAAAATATGAGGGTCCTAATAGCCAAATGGCCGCAGGGTATGAACAAACAATTCACAAAAGAAGAAAGCATTCAACCACAGTGATAAAGAAATGCAAATTAATACAGTAAAATACAATTTTTCACTTTTGCAAAACTTTTGGACTAATATTACTCAATATTAATGGGGTTGAGGTAAAATTGAGAACTGAGACTCTCACGTTACTGGTGATATATAAATTGACCCAATTCTATAGGAAAGCAGTTTGGCAAGGTTTCAGTAGTCCTAAAAATGTTTATATTCATTTATCCTGAAATTTTTGTATGGAAAATACTTGGAAATTAAAGAAAAATTTGAAAATATGTGACTACATTGATCTCAACTGTGAATTTCAATAGCAAAGCATTGAAAAATCCTAAGTGTTTATGACACACACATATATAAATGGAATATATAACAACAAAAATTGTATATGCCGAAAGTTTTTAATAATATAAGGAAGTGCTAATGGCCTTATTATCAGAGAAAGAAAAATGGAATACAGTATTATAATTGTTTTGCTCTCATTGAAAAGCTGGATGATTTTAGAAAAGACACTTTTCTGTTGTGAATACTCATATATAATATCTAATGCAGTAAAATGTGAATAAACAAATATTAAGAGTGGTGAATTATGGATAATAATATTTTTCTTTCAATATTTTGAATTTTAGCTTTTTATGAAAACATGTGTTACTTATGTAATTGGGAAAAAAGGTTTAAAAACTTGAAAAGCTGGAAATTTCTACTCTTTGTGTGATAAATGAAATCTATCTAATATTAATCCTTAGAAGGGAAATTGTTCGTGAACAATATGAGTTGGCACTATGCTAAGCAATTGGACATATATCAGTTAATTCTAATAATAACCCTGAAAAATAGATACTCATCTCATTTTTTTATGCATGAAGAATCTGAGACTCAAAAATTGTAAACATCTTGCCCAAGGTAATATGAGTAACAAGACCTGGAGCTGATCTTTGAACATTATATTATTTCCATATTGTTACCAATGCTAGACACCTAAAATGGCCTGCCTGCCAGGCTAAATCATTGACTAAGAAGAAAAATAAATTATGAGTTGAGTTATTTAAGGAACGAGTTTAAAATGAACTTTTAATTTGAGCATTTGCGTTGCCTTTATTTGTTCGTTTTGGAGATTTAAAGAGCAGAAAAGGGCTTCAAGAAATGTCTTTTCTAAAATCAGCCAGCATTATTTTAGCTTTCAAATTAGAGCAAAACAATTAGCGGTCCGTGGGAACAGTTATCAGTTTCCAACCATATTTTCTTTCTACATGCCTTGTCCGGCCATTCCACCTCCAGCTGCACACTATTTCTTCACTAATAAAACAGTGAAGGCCCTCAGAATGTTTCCTACAGACCTCTGCTGCAGTATTTTGTGACTGGTCAAATAACTGTCTTCAGGTTTGTGTTAAATGACTGAAGTCTTATTCCGTCTTCAATTTCTCTCACACCCATTCATTGGAAACAACTCATGATCACAGGGTCACCTGGGAAGTCTGAGGGAACTTGGCTCCTGTATTCATGTTGTTGTTTTGGTGTCTTCCTGACTTCTTTTATTCCTAACTGACGAAGCCTTTCTAAACACACCTCCCTCACTTTTAACCTCATGAGTGAGTAAAACAGCGATCAGCCCCTCATAACATATTTAGAATTTTTCAAGGTATGTGATAGGCTTGAGCCAGAAGCTGGAATCTCATTAATGCCAAAAGAAGACCTCCACCTTCTCTTTTCTTCTACCCACTTTCTTAAAAATTAGAGGAACACAGCTCATTCCTCCCTACTCACGTATCTTCCCTTGACAATGGGGACAAAAAGATTACAGCCAAGCTCCTGTCCCCTTGTTATGTCTATGGGTAAGTTCTTGCAATAAAAGAATTAATGCTATTGGGAAAGTCTGTTTTAATCTCTGTGCATGTATTTTATTTTTAAAAATTATTTTCCTCTTTCATCTTCGCTTCACACACTACTACAAATTATGCTGGTTCTATTCCTCTAGTGCATTAAGCTAGCGTGTTGCTATGTCTCAGCTCTCTGTGTGGTTTCCAGCATCAAAGCCTTGGGCCAATTTTATTTCATTTGTATTTGCTGTCAGAACAATGTCTTTATTCTAAAGTGCCCTTCTCAAATCACCTCTCAGGTGGTTTGATAGAAGCAGCATGCCGTAGAAAAATAATATCTTTTTAAAAAATCCGTGTTATTTCTTTTATGGTTTACCCTAAATGCGTAACACACTTAGCTAAACAGCATCCTGAGTTCCATTTTTAAGATAAAACGTACCTTTCATTTTAAATCTCCCTGAGATTACTGATCTGCTTTCCCTCTAACTAAGGGTTTTGTTTTGTTTTGTTTTGAAGGGAAGTATTCAAATTACTGCTCAGCGATAAACATTTTTTCGTATCGTCTTGCCTAACCACGCTGTGTAATTGTGGGGCATTTGCAGGAAAATGCCTTTCCTTTAGTGCCTTGGCGGCACATTGTAGGAAGAAGAGGTTTAAGGAGAAATTGCTGCAAGCTGGCAGGTAGTGGGCAGGGGATCAATCCAGTTTGTCACATTAAGGATTGTAGAGAATCCATCTCAGAATGGCACAGATGATTCAGGGTATTAAGTTCAGTTCAGAATAAGGCAAACAGCAGTGGTAAGCCCAGAAGTAAACAGGGAATTCAAACCCAGAGAATGCTGGGAGAAAGGGAGGCAAAACCCAGCACAGCAGCCAATTCTGAATGACCCTGTTTGTGAAGGGGTTAAAGCTCTCTCGTCCCCTCACCATTTCTTTGTGACCACAATGTCCGCCACCCTCAATTATGTGTAACCTGCCAATAGCTGGCCTTTTGCAAATGTCAGTCAACTGGATGCTGAGGGGAGTAAACTGTGCTGTATGCTTGTGTCTGTGCTGGCTGAGGGGAGGGAAACGTCCACAGGCTCACAGGTTCACGTGCCCTCCTCAAGAAGCCACTGGTGTGAGCCCAGCTAATACAAACCACCTCACACCTGCATTACACCCAGCTTCTCCAGAAACTGTAGTGTGCCCCCATCGGCTCTAAAGAGGGTGTATCCTCAGACCCACACCACTTCCTTTGACCCTCTCTGTCTACTGTTTAGCTACTAGGTGACAAATCTGCTTTGTCTTTCATTGCACTTATCCTAATTAGCAGGTATATAGTTATTTGCATGCTATTTGTTTCGTTTCTGGCTTTTTCCTTAGGGAGTAAGCCCCATAAGGCATACCTTATCCACCACTATGTCCCTACCGCTAATCACAGTACCTGGCACATAGTGGGCCCTCAGTAACCAGAAGGGGATCGAGTAAATTAGTGGTTGGGTGGATAAGTGCATGAAATAAAATATGTTGCTTAAAAAATAGGATTTAGAGTTTCTATCTTACTGATCTGGTCAGGTCATATAATGAAGGTATTTTGTCGCATTGCTTAGATCCTGAGATTTTTCTCTTATTTTAATATCTCTCAAATGAGATGGACCTTTACGGACTCTGCAAATTATAATCAGCAGAGTTGAATTATTTTTCTCTCTTAATGGTGTATAATGGTGCATTTTACAATCATCGGTGTCTTGAAGAATTATACAGGCTTACCTCATGTTATTGCGCTTCGCTTTATTGCACTCCACAGGTGTTGTGCTTTTGCAAACTGAAGGCAAGACCCTCCACCAGCAAAAACATTACAACTTGCTTTATTACAATACTCACTTTATTACGGTGGTCAAGAGCTAAACCTGCAATATCTCCAAGGTATGCCTGTAGTCACAAACCATAGCCAATATAAAGGCAAATAAGAACACCTGTACGGATGCCGTCACTCACCAGCTTCTCAGGTTTCCTTTCTACTGGGGCTTATCAAACCTTACATTGGAGTCAACTTGTTAAAAATACATATTTCCGGAGATTCTGATTCAGTAAGTCTGAAGCAAAGCCCAGAAATATTCACTTTTAAAGACTTCCAATATTTGGGATGCAAGTAATCCTCTGCCCCCACTTCGATAAAAAAAAAAAAAAGTCTTCACATGCCTTTTGATCCCTAGCAAGGTAACTGGAAAGATTTTACTAATTCTTTCCAAATCACTGAAGGTTTAGTCTTCAAAATAGAACTAACCAGTGAGACATAGGTCCCCATGCCTGAGGTCATTCATTACTGTTCCTGTGGAAAGACACGTTTAGTAATTGCTGGGCATTTCAACTGACCATATTGCAACTAGAAAATGCAACTGTATTCCAGATTGTCCTATGGCCAGATTCATATTAGAAAGTATAACGGTTGAATCACAGTAACATCCAGGAGGTAATATTTGAATGGATTTGCAGAAGATGATTTGGAAATTCTCAGCTTGATAAAAGCTGAGAAGGAGGTATTCTAAACAGGACGAATAGAGCATAATCAAAGTGGATGATGTAGCTGTCACCTCAAATATCTTATTGAAGCAGAGAGCCAACTGATAATTATAAATATAATTATTAATATAACCATCTTTTTGTTAAAGCTGGTATGCATCTTATATCCAATGCTTTCCTTGTAACTACCCATGAAAATGAGAATAACTCTTGTGGTAGGAGCTTCTAAGATAGCCCCCAATGATTCTCATCTCCTGGTATTCATGCCCTTGTATAATCGATGCCCTTTGAGTGTGGGTTGGACCTAGTGACTTGCTTCTAGTAAGCAGAGAAGAGTAAAAGTGATGGAATATTACTTCCAAGATCAGGATACAAAAGGGCTTGTTTTCATCTTGCTCACATTCTCTTCCTTTCTTGCTCACTTGCTCTAAGGAAGCCGCTCCCATATCGTGAGCAGTCCATGAGGGATGTCCACATACAAAGGATTGAGAAAAGCCTCCAGTCAACAGCCTGTAAGAAACTGAACCCTGCCAATAATCATGTGACAGCTTAGAAAAATATCTTGCCCCATACCACCCAAGCCAAGCCTTCAAAGCTCTCTGGTTGGCAGATTGACTACACGTTTATTAGAGATTGTGAGCCAGAGGCGTCCAGCTCGTCTGGGCCCAGATTCCTGATCCATGGGATCTATGTGATAATTGATAAATATTTGTTATTGAAGCTACTAAGTTTGGGATAATTTGTTACATGGTAGTAAATAAAAATACAGCACTCTTTTTCTTTTGGTATTTTACACTCTATTCTTATCTTACTAAAACCCATAATATCCTTGAGAGGTAAATCAGGTGGGTATTAATTATCACCCTCATTTTACAGATGAGGAAACTGAGCTCATGAACTTTGTCACTTGGAAAGGTCATTTGGCTCAGATATGATACTACTGAGACTCATACCTAGACTTCAAGCTCATTCCTTTCAACCACACTTGCAACAGCGTTAAGAATAGAGAACTGAGTCCTGACCCAGCTCTACCAATACGATCTGTGTCACTGAGTAGCTCCATTAACCCATCTAATTATTAGATTCTTCATGGATGCAATGAGATGGTTGAGTTGTCAGGCAATAAAGCCCCTTTTAGCTCAAAATTTCTCCATTTTGTACAAGACAGACAAAACTATATAACTGAAGTTATTTTGATAGTTAAAGGGATAATCAAGGAAACTATCTGTCTTTCAGCTTCAGACTCTGTCCACTACCCCTGTGCTAATAACAATGTGCTCCTTACCACCAACTCCAGGAGTGTGATCCTTCATTATCCTGCCTTTCAGCTCCCTCTTGAAGAACAGTCCCCTGCCATGACCTTCCCAGATCCAGTGATGCCTGCTCTGGGGGCCATAAATGCCAGGTGACATTCAGAAGGCCAATTTTTAGTAGCAGCTTTTATTCACTAAAGTATTGAGTTACCCACGCTCAGAAAATCATCATCTCATTTTTGTAACTTACCTAATGATTAGGGGAGCCAGAAGCATCACCAAGAAAAAAATCAATAAAATATATGTGGCTTGGGTACTCACTAAAAGAACTTACCATTACATGATGAGTTAACGGTAAATTATTGGAAATGTGACTACCTTTATTGTAAATGATTTTTTTTATCTACACACAGGAGGAGTGGAGGAGTAAATGTGCTGTGCCATTATGAACCTGTCAGTCACACAGGTATGAGACATCAGCTCCATCTAGAATAAAATTTTCTGCCACTCAGAAATCATGTTTAACATTAATCTGTTATTCTGATCTGTACTCACTAGATTTTTGATGGACAGATGAACTTATGAAATTTTTAATACAGTCATTTTCTAAAGAGCTAAAAGTTGGAGCTAAATTTACTCTTTGGTAAGAATTAACTATCATTATCTAATGTCCATTTCCATTGTTCATTGTACTCTTACCATCTTACCATGATTAAATACCTAGTGAGATACTGCATAAATACTCAGAGTGTAGACAATCTGCTCAGGACTGTGGCCAAATAATTGCTGGTGGCATAATTAGGAGTAAGAAAGTACAACACCATTTCAAATAAGTACTAAATGTATCTACTCACAGATGCAGTCAACAAGTCATTTTAAATATTTGTTTTCCCTCAGGCAGGATAAAGATGGATAAATAAATAAAAATCAGCAACGCTGTATCCTGAGCACAGAATAAAAAATCTATTTTTCATGGGATGACATCCTAAATTAAAATAAACAGTGAAGATTTAAAACACAAATGGGAGACCAAAGTGAGCTGATGATCAAAAAGAGAAGTAAAAGAAATTTGAAAAGAGTTCACAGGCAATATAATTGACCTGAACTAGGAATGGTGTTATCACCTTAAATAATAATAATCCCAGAAATGCTCCCACTGTTTCCCAGGTGGACACTATCTTTTGTTGAACTCCCTCTCCCACTCTTGAACTATAAGAACCAGTACAATCTGATTTCACAGATTGAAGCTATTTTCAATACTCAGAATTTTAAAAAAACCTTCTTGACAAGAGTTACATACTGTTTGTTCTTCCAGATTGCTAGGGGTCACCCACAAGTCAAGAACACCTTTTAAAACTAGGCAACTACTTCCTATTGCATGGCACTTGCATATTTAAGAATATTTTAATAACCTATCTCAGTATGGAATTTTTTAGTTATAAAGTGTTTCTTATTTATCTAAAATTCAAATTTAACTGAACATCTTATGTTTTTATTTTCTAAATCTGACAACCCTATCCCTAGGTCCTGAGAGGCAGTAGGGAAGTTGGCCAGTTAATTGGTGCACAGCTGAGATTAGAATACAAACCTCAAGACAGCCCTGAGCAACTTCCAAAGAGACGTAAACCCAGGAGGAAAGTCACAGCTAACCTAATTTGAAGAGAAAATCATTAAACACAAAAATGAAAAGTCAGAAGGAACAGAGAAGGGAATATATCTTCCCCAACTTGTCAGGATAATTTTTTTTTTAATTTTAAATAATTTGAAAATGATTTTAAAACAAATGCCTTTCCTAATTTCTGAGTCTCTCCAAAAGTCAGTCTACTAAATCTACATTAGATTCTCTTCACCAAAACCTTGATCCTCATCTAGATCTTAATTCCGGGGAGAGGCTGGACAGAAGTCACCAGAATTCAAAGTAAAGATATATAAATATGTATTAACAGGCTATGAGATTCAGCACCACGGACAGTGGTTACTACTGTGGTAGAGGACCCACATCCCTTCATTTTTGTTTGTTCATTCTCTTTGCTTGAGTACTGTGGCTTTGGAGATTTGCTTCTCTGTGCAACCAGCTGCGTGTTCTCTCAAGTGTCCAATCAGTTAATGGGTTAGCTCACCACAGTGACAGATAAGGTTTTCAAACAGATGTTGACAATAACATTTGAGACAACTTCTATCACAACTATAGGTCCATCTTTTGGGTTTTCTTTTTCTCTCTCTAAACCCTTTTCAAATTCTCTTTCACTTATTTTTTTCCTCTTTCTTTTAAAAAAGTTATTTACTTTCATAGGTTGCCATGGACTTTGTATAGTCCTAATGAGGACCCTCATAACTAAAATAGCACTGCACTTCAGTAATCAAGATGTCATAGGAGAAAAAGCAAAACCACAGAAGCAGACAATGGATTCGTGGTTGCCAGGGCCTGAGGGTGAAGGGTAATGTTGGCTTCAAAGGGGCCCCAGTGGAGTGGTAGAACTGTTCTGTATCTTTGTTGTAGTGGTGGTTGCACAATTGTATGCATTCATCAAAACTCATAGGACTGTACATTATAAGAGATGAAGTATACTGCATGTAAGTAATAGACCTGATTTAGTAAGAAAAAGAGGTTGTAGAAAAAAGAAATATGTGTTTAACAACTAGCACTTCAGTGTGGATCATGGTCAGTCCTGCCCACATGTTGCATTGCTTCAAAACAGCAGCTGAACTAATTAAGTTCGTTTTGCAAATTTCATTTAAAGAGAGATATTTACAGCTGGAAATAATTCAGATGTTGGTAAATAGGAGTAAAAAGCTAGACCTTTCAGTGTGGCTCTAGAAGGCAGAAATTATGCCAATGATAGTAAGAAAAGATGGAATGGAATTATCTAAAATAGAATGGGCTGCCTTTTTATCCCTGAGGGAACATGTTCAAATAGTAGCTAGATAACATCCCATCAGAGATTATACTAAAGAGATTGGAGGTTAGATGGGAGATTAGATTAGATTTCAACTAACATCCTTACAACTCTAAAGTTTTATGAAATTTACCCAAAGTCACATGCATGTGCCATGCCTCATTCTTAGCATAATGCATTGGTTTTCAAAAAGCAGCTCCCCTTGTAAGCAGTCATGATTGCTTTCTCCTTAGAAGGCAAAAACATATGTATTTTAATTCCTCATTGTATCGATAATTATCACTTTTATATAAGATGGGCAATGTTTGCATTAACTTTATTCTTTAAAAGTACAGAACAAGTTCTGTGTGTAATGATGATCTCTGAAGGACTTGTTTATTTGTCCCACAGTCTCTCCAGAAATGACTGCTCAGCAAATATCTTAGATTGTTCAAAAGTGTAGTCATCCTCTCCTCAAACCAAGAAAATGTCACCACACATGGAACTTAGTATGATTTGAAATCTTTAAAATGACATTTCTACAACCACTAGAAAAATGGAAAGATGCCCTCCTATTCTCTAGAACCCCAAAGTTAAAAATTTTGAATGTTTAAAGGATTTGGGTCATTTGATGCAGCTTTTGACTGGAATAAAATTGTCAGTGATAGGGATGTTAAATTGCTGCTCTTCTAAGATTATTATCAAAAATAGGATAGCCCAGCTGGTGTTGCTCAGTGGTTGAGCATCGACCTATGCACCAAGAGGTTGCTGGTTCGATTCCTGGTCAGGGCACATGCCCAGGTTGGGGGCACAATCCCCAGTGGGGGCATGCACGAGGCGGCCAATTGATGTTCTCTCTCATTGATGTTTCTATCTCTCTCTCCCTCTCCTTTCCTCTCTCTCTAAAATCAATAAAGAAAAAAAATTTTTTAATAGGATGAACTTTGCTTTAAGTTAGCCACTCATTTTAAGTAAATAAATGGTAATTGCTTTAATATTAAAAGTACTTGAATGACAGGCAATATATACAAGTTTTATGACAGTTAGGAGTTTAGATTTTCACATTACCACATTCTAGAAAATCCCTGCAAGAATTTTCATAGGTTTCTCTGAAGAAATTATGCTTATCTAAAAAAATTAGGCTTCTCTGAAGAAATCACATGCCATTTAACTTTTGTTCTTATCTTCATGTGAAGTAACTCTATAAATATTGGCTAAGTAACTTGCTCTTTTTACCAATCTATACGTTATTATTATGTAAAAAACAAAATCTGGATTCTTCCCTAATTATTAATAGTGTATACATTATATTCATAATAAAATCAGGCCCAAATTTTAGTAAAAGACATTATGCTCTGTTTTTAACTGTTTTAAAGTCCTGTTAAGGATTCCAACCAAAATAGAGACTTCCTGGCAGTAGGTGGGAAAGATGCAATTTTTGTTAAAAATTCCAATCACTGTACAGGGAAAATTCTAATTTTTAAGCAAAAATAAGTAAAGTAACAAAACCAGTTTAGGTTCTCACGATCATAAGATGCATGGTGCCAAATCTTGTTCACTCTCTTTGCTTGAAGTGAAGTCATTGAATATTGATGGAAAGAGGTAGACTTTCTCACCCTTGTTACATAAATACCTAATATGAAAATCTATTAAGCAACAAGATGAGCAATATAAGAAGCAAAAGGACAAGTACAATGTTTACCCAAGGCCGTGGTTCTCAAACACAACCTTGCATCAGGGTTACCTGTAAGGCTTGTCAAACAGATTGTTAACTCCACCCTCAGAGTTTCTGATTGATTCAGCGGGGCTGGTGGGACCCAGGTACCTGCATCTCTAACAAGTTCCCAGGCGATGCTGATGCTGCTGGCCCGGCACCATGCTTGAAGAACCCCGTAGCAGGAAGAGACCCTCAGTGAGAATCAGGACCTTCAATGCCAAAGGCAGGTTAAAGGGGACGCTCTGAGAAAGATGCCTGGGTTTAAATCCCAGCTTCTAAGAATTAATTTTTTCATCTATAAAATGGATATAATTCCAACATCATTCAATTATATCATTCATTTAAATTATTTGGCATCTTCTCAAGAATTATTAGCTATTATTATTATTAGCTGTAAGTTTAAGAAAGACCCATAACATATATGTTACAGTTTCCATAGAAAGAGAAGGTTGTACTAAATGATGTTTAAGAACTTATCAGTCTAAAGCACTATGATTCTAAATATATTTTCCATTCTCCTTATTTAAGACTATTTAATATTAATACAATTTAATATCTGTTATGCTCTGCTAAGTGGTTAGGGACAGACAAAGGAGGGTAATACAAGTTCCCTGCTCTTGCCTGTGAGAGGCTCCCAATCTGGTTAGAAAGACCATATACACATGAAACAGTTAGATAATAGTAACAGTACATGAAGAAGTGCCATAGTTCATGGTTCGGACAGTTCCGAAGAAAAAAGATGTAGGCTCTCCTATTTTCAAAGAGGACATGGGCCTTAAACTTCATAGGAAATAATATGTAGAATAATAAATAAATTCGCAAAGCTTCCAGGGACATCTATATGTTATCTCAGATAGTATCCATTTTATAAATGAGAAAAAACCAGGCTTAGAGATGTTGAGTCATATGATCAATGTCACAGAGCTGATGTGGTGGAACTAAGACTTATAGACTGAGCTCTTCAGATGCCCCTGTTCTTTCCATTACACTGTGGAGTGGGGCAATTTAATCAAGTACATGAGAAAAAAATGTGTATAATAGTCAAGAAACGGGTCAATATATATTGGTCATGAGACTTAACTTAGTAATCATTAGCCCACCAGATTAGTTAGACTAGAGCTGGGGAGGGCAGATGGTAATTATGGGAACCCTTGAAATCAATTTTGAGGGTTTACTTTTTATCTTGAGATCAGTTGGTTGTTACTGAAACTTCACTATTTATCTGGATTTAAGCTAGATTTAAAGAGAAGCAAGGTGATCTTCATGCATGTATTTATTTATTCAACAATAATTTATTGGGCACTAAATAGATGCCAGGTATTGTGCTAAGTCCTGGGATCACCAAGTTGAAAAAAGCATGGCCCTGTCTTCTAGGAGATCTTCGTCTAGCTGGTGGTGAAAGGAAAATGTAGATCAAAAGCTTTAATGCCATGTGATAAATGTAACAGTAAAAAGTAGAAATCAGTCCGGCTGGTGTGGCTCAGTGGTTGAGCATCGACCCATGTACCAAGAGGTCTCCAGTTCAATTCCCGGTCAGGGCACATGCCCAGGTTGTGGGCCCAATCCCCAGTGGGGGACATGCAGGAGGCAGCCAATCGATGTTTGCTCTCATCGACGTTTCTGTCTCTCTCTCCCTCTCCCTCTCTCTCTAAAATCAATAAAAAAAACAAAAGTCGAAATCAGTTTAGTGCTAACCTACATTTGACTGCCAAAAGATTTATTTGTAGTGCTTTCTTTATTTAAGTAGACTTAGCATTACATCAGTTACCAATAAGTATCTCTAGTTCACATGAGAGAACTCCAAACCATACTTGGGTAGGAGTCCTGGGACAGCAGATACAATTTTCACTTGAAGAGGAATGAAATTCCTCCAACAGAGTCATGGAAGAAATAGGAAGGACTTTTTATAATGGGGATTAAGCTGGATACTTAAGCTGGATCTTAAAAGATGAGTAGAAATACACCCAGCAGACTAAGAGGAAATGCATCCCAGGCATTGCAAAGGCCTGGGGCCCTGAAATAGCTCAGCCTTTTAAGAGATTTGCAAGAAAGTTGATTTTGCTAGAGCTTAAAAAGCAAGGCTGTTAATAGCTGAGGGTCTGGACTATAGTGATTGCAGTAAAAATAGATAATAAAATGATAAATGTGCTTTTTAGAGAATTTCAATGAAATTATCTACATCAAATGCCTAAAATGCTCCCTGGCACATCCTAGACCCTTAATGTATATGAGTTCCTTTCCCCCATCTTTGCTTCATACCTACTTCTTTTTTAAAGCAACAAATGGGTTTGAAAAATAAAAATACCTTTTTTTTTAAATCCTCACCCAAGGATATTTTTCCATTTATCTTCAAATAGAGTAGGGGGTGGGGAAAAGAGAGAGAGAGAGAAACATAGATGCAAGAGAGACCCATCAATTGGTTGCCTCCTGCATGACCCCAACCAGGGCCAGGGACCGAACCACAACCAAGGTATGTGTCCTTGACCGGACTCGAACCCACGACTCTTTGGTCTGAGAGCCATCACTCCAACTGCTGAGCCAAACCAGCCAGGGCAAAACACCTTTTTATTAACCCGTGTCACAACTCAGAATTGGAAGATGTGATTGTGACCTTTTAAAAACATCTACTACTGTCTAAACCATCGGTTCTCAACCTGTAGGTCATGACCCCTTTGGGGGTTGAACGACCTTTTCACGGGGGTCACCTAAGACGTAACAGTAGCAAAATTACAGTTATGAAGTAGCAACGAAAATAAGTTTATGGTTGGTGGTCACCACAACATGAGGACCTGTATTAAAGGGTCGCGGCATTAGGAAGGTTGAGAACCACTGGAAACCCTAGAACTCTCTCCCCTCAGAGTGTTCCTTAGGAAGCCCTGGAATTGACGGCTCTGAGTCACAGATTCCCGGACCACCCGCACAGATTCAGATTCTCTGGGGTAAGTCCCAGGCACCTAGCAGAACACAGTCTCCGTGAATCAGCCGAACGTGCAGCCGGCTTTGAGAATCACCATCCCAGCACCAGGAAATCTTAAAAGATCTCCAATTGCAGAACATCGCAACCCCGTTGGCAATTTTTTAAATGTTTGTTTACAGTCCTTTTTTATTGAGGTAAAATTTATATTCTGTGAAATGCGAAACGCAAAGTTTTAAGTTCAACAAGTTTAGATGAGTTTTGAGAAATATAAATCCCGTGTCACCCACACACCATCAAAATATGGGCCAGCTCCATCACCCAAAAAAAGTCCCTCAGGCTGCTGCTTCACGGTTCCTACCCTCTAGTCCGCGTAGGAAACCGCCGTCTGAGTTTTATCACTAATGATTAGCTTTGCCTGAGGCATAACTCTGCATAAACGGAATCACACACTATGCACCATTTTGTGTTGGCCTCTTTCCGACAACATAATTTCTGTAAGAGTCATTCATGTTATTTAATGTGTCTATAGTTCACTTATTTATTGTTGAGTGGTTATACTCCTTTATACAAATATACCATAATTTAATTATACATTCTCCATTTATGAACACTCATTTTTGTTTATCTTGAGTAAATACTTTTGAGTGGATTTGGTGAGTCATGGTAGGTATAGGCTGAACTTCATAAAAAAACTGCCAAACTTCCCACTATTGACTTTTGAGCTGTTCTGTGGACCTAACCACTTTTTCTCTGGCCAAAGATTGCCTTAGCATCGCTTCTTCCCAGGAACGCAGCGGGGCAAGAATTGGACCCTGCCCACCAGCAGCTATGGGGCTGCTGTCTGCTGTTCAGGGCATTTACACACGAACTCTGTCCAGCCCCTTCCCTACGGCTTCACCACCTGTGGTTCACCAGTGACATGTACATGGTCACAAGAAGAAAACATAGCAAGAAAAATCCTTAAACCCCAATATGCTAAAATCGACCTTTACACCGTCAGTGGATAAAACCCCTTACTGTAACAGAGGGCAGTGTCCTTAGGAAGTAAAACGTTTGGAGCTCAAAGAATTGAATGGGAACAAGTGATGTACGTAGCTAGCCTGGAAAGCAGCTTCTGAAAAAGATAACACAAGGTCTGGACCTAATTTCATTATTTCATCAGCGTGACTTTCTACCCCCAACCGCACAGTCGTCTCCAACGCGTGCCAGAAGTAGACTTTATTACATGATGTATGTTAGCGTGGGGGAGAGAGGAGCGAGAAGAGAGCAGCTGTGGTAACGACAATTACTTCCTTCCAAGACATGCTCGTTCCGTAACGGTGACAAAACTCTAGCACTTTATCATAATTCCCCCTTTCCGGAGACTGGACACATTACCTGAGTTTCATTTCCCCAAAGTGCACTCCTCAGCACTTCAATATTGTGCTGGAAGCATACTTATTTTATCCTACAGCATACTCAAATGAGCCAAAAAGAAAAAAAAAATGTCCAGCCCATCTGCCAGATTAGGAAGAGAAGAGGGCACGTAGGAAGAATGTGTGCCTATATGTGAAAAGGGAGATAAAGGGAGAGCGTTCTGGAAGGGGTAAAGGTCTTGTACGCACAGGCATCACTAATGGTAGTACATGAAGCGGCGCCTACATCCTCCGTGATGCAGGGGTGGGTGGGGCATTATTTGAGGTAGAACAGAACGAAAAATGTGCACTTCAAGAAAATCCGTGGTAGCACCATAGACTTCAATGGCCTCACTTTACAGGTCATAGTTTATCGTCTATAAATAACTGTGATCATACGGTGAAATAAGTGTATAAAACATGACATAAAAGTACATATTAGAATGATATAAAGACATTTTCACTCTTAAGAAAATGTAATTTTAATGTTTTTAATGGTTTAACCATAAGATAGACTGTGTCATATTTTATTCAAAACACCCCTACATTGGCCATTTGGCCATTTTCTTGCTTTTGCTATTCTAAATACCCTCTTGACAAACAAATAAGTTTATGTTAACAACTAGGTTATTATTTCTTTAGGAGAGCCACTAAAGAAGTAGAATGTGAATCAGAGGGTGAAACATTTTTAAATCTTTTCATATATATTAGCAAATTCCTTTCCAGAAAAAAAATATGCCCATTAAGGCAAACACCACCAATGTATGGATACTGTCATTTTAAAAAGAATAATGTGATTGCCTGGCTGGTGTGACTCACTGGTTGAGGTCACCGTTTTGGCCCTGGCTGGTTTGGCTCAGCAGTAGAGCATCTGCCCACGAACCAAAGAGTCATGGGTTCGATTCCAGCCAAGGGCACGTACCTCGGTTGCGGTTCATCCCCGGCCCTGGTTGGGGTCATGCAGGAGACAACCAGTCGATGTGTCCCTCTCACGTCGATGTTTCTCTCTCTCGCCTTTTCTCTCCCTTTCTCTCCCTCCCACTCTATCTGAAGATAAATAGAAAAATATCCTCGGGTGAGGATTTTTTAAAAAAGGAGGTCTCCGGTTCAATTCCCAGTCAGGACACATGCCCAGGTTGTGGGCCAAATCCCCAGTGGGGGGCATGCAGGAGGCGGCCAATCGATGTTCTCTCTCATCGATGTTCCTATCACTCTCTCCCTCTCCCTTCCTCTCTCTCTAAAAATAAAGAAAAAAAATTTTTTAAGAATAATGTGATTGCTGAAAAACTCATTGCTTAAATTTTTATTTTGTTGACTACTAGTGATATCAACATTTTCGCAGGTGTATTAACCCATTCTCTATGAGACTTTTCTATCCGCTTCCTCTGCCCCTGTTGCTGTTGCAATTCAATGCCTTTTTTGCCCAGATACACTTTTTATGTAGCTAGAATATTCACTGTTCTCTGTCATATTTGTGGTATTTTCTTTCCACATTTTGCCTACTTTGCTTGTCTCTAGTTTTAACCCACTTATTGGTTGATCCCAAAGGAACAAGCAATTTCCATCGACTCACATTTGCTCCTGATGTAAAACCTTTTGTTTCCTGATCACTTTCCTCTCAAACAACCTGGGAACCTCGTTCTGCTCTGAGCTACTCTTTTCTTAAATCAGTGCCTTCGTTTAACATCCCCTGAGCAGTTAGACAGAGGCACCCATGTGCCGGTACTTCCCCAGCACCTCCCCTTGCTGTTCCTGAGAACAGACTGTAGTTATTCCTTCTGCCAAACACCAGAGACACACTGTCTCCTTTGGAGGGTCATCTCTAGGTCATTCTCATGAAAGGAGGAGGCTAAGTTGAAGTGAATGTGACAGCCAGGGAGCTGATCTCAAAATGAGATGTGAGTCCCTGGGGTCAACTCACCAGGGTGCCTGCGAGCGTCTAGAGAAGCAAAAACATCTCTTCAAGGACAGAGATGGAGGCAGCAGCAAGGGTCCTTCACAATGAGTGCCCCCTACCCTGCAGCCCCTGAACTCTGTCTCTCCAGAGACGATGTCTGAAGGGGTCATAACCCATCCTTTCACCACAAAAGACACAGACTTTTCCAGCTCCCAAAAGAATGTGGGGCTGGGGTATGCGTCTCCTCCAAGTCCATTGCCCTGCCTTCGCTCTCTCCAGCCCCTTGAAATTTGGAGGGGGTGGAGGGGGGGTCTGACTAACAGATTTGAGTCATGTAACCTTCTGAAAATGCTAATGGGAAAGAGAAGGGCCCCAGGAAGCATCAAAATGCTGACATGATTAGGGCTGTGTTTGAACCTGTGCAGATCAAAGCGGCATATTTATCAGGCAATTTTCCACTCACGCTGGGTCTCCTTGAAGAGGCAACAAGCACATGGGCTCCTGGATATCATGAATCTTATGTTTAATGGCAAGATTATTTTAAGTGTAAGTTTCTTTTGCTCTACCGTCTATGACTACACGTTCTCCAAACAGACACAAATCTGCTTTTCCTTTGGAGGCTGTTTCTACAGGAAGGAATGGTAACAGGCCAAGAAACTCAATACTTGGTTTTTCTTTCTGTTAGCTCCTCTTTGCTTTACACACTGTCCTCATTCCTTGGCCCTACTCCTTCCTTGCACAAACCTTTCCCCACTATCTCACGGAATCATAGAGTCATAGAATTGAGAATTGAGAAGGAACTTGGAAACCTTGGATCCAACTGCCTCATTTTACAGTTAAGGAAACTGAAGCCCAGTGAGGTGACATGAGCTGCCTGCGATCACACCTGTAGAGAGTGGCAGACACCCCCCCCCAGAATACCCTAGCCTCCAGGTTGCCCCGGACCATCACAGTCCCCCGACCACTTGCTCTGTCTTCCCTCAGCACTTACAGTCTCTGGGGCCCAGATGTCACTACAACACAATGATGTGATGGAATCTTTCTCTGGCTGTTTCGTAAACATGAGCAAAAACAAACTTGTGTCTTAGACAGTCCCCAGATATCCCTCTGCCCTGCACCCTCAGGTTACTAGCTGTGTTTCACCCCCAATAATTATAAGTGATCTTCAAGCTTCCGTACAGAGGTCTTATCTTCCCAGTGAGACTGTAAGAAACTGAAAGGCAAGTAGAACCCAGTCTTTTCATATGCTTGGCATAGAACCCAATCATAAGTTATGCATATTTCCTAAAGAATCCAGATTACTTTCTCCTCTTAATCCTCCATTTCAAGCAAATAATATGTATCTGCATATATTTTTATCCAATGATGGCAGAGAATGGCTAAAATCTTGAAGCCCTGTAGTAAGAAAGACCAGAGTACAAATTCTAGTTTTTCACTTACTCACTGGGTGAACTTAGATAAGTTACTTGATCTATTATGTTTTTGTTAACTCATTTAGAATAAGATGGTAATAGCAGTACCTACTTCATTAGGGTGTCATGAGAATTTATGGGAACTTGTATGTGTGTACTGTAAGACATCTGTATACTCACCTGCACACATGTTAACACATGTATACATACACACAGTATATAAAATACTTAGTATAGTCCTGAAGTCATTGCTGAGGAAAGGTTAATCATTATTATATATACAAACCAAAACAATGTAAACTTATTGCTCATATGGCCGATTGGCTCATCGAATGAACTAAATTCCATAGAGAACAACAAAGAGATGGCTTGTATTTTCCTTCCTAACCCCAGCCTTCAAACACACTCCTCCAAACACCCCTTTTCTCCCCTTGACAGCATTGCACTTCAGGCAGACAGCCTGACCTCCATGAGGGTGTCCACTTGGAGCCACACCCTCTGGGCCCCAGAACTCCCACTAGGCTGACACCCCATTACTCCTAATCCCCTTCTTCAGTGAATTCTAGGACTTCACTTCCATAGGCTACATGGGAAGGGGTTGACGGTTAAAGGATGGGCCTGGAGACTCTTAGCTCTGAAAGAGGGTCCTGGGAGCCCCTTGGCTGCTGTCCTGTGATGAGGAGGTGCTCAGCTTTGGGGTGATGGGCAAAAATCTAAGACAACAGGAAAAAAAAAGAAAATGGCGGCGGAGTGAATGGAAGCTACACAGACCATCTCCCAGGACCAAACTGGAATTACAACTAAAATAAAGACAAATCGTCGGGAAAAAGCAACAGAAAAGCAGCTTGCAAGGACGATACAACCAGGGACACTGACTCGATCCTGGTAGGATTGCGGAGGCGCAAGAGGGGGGCTGGGAGCCCACGGACAGCAGCGGCCTTAGCCGGGAGCGGCGCCCGCCCTCGGGGTTAAAGCCCGCGCCAGCTCCACCTTGCAGAGCCGGGGCAGAGCGCTAAAGCCCGCGCCAGCTCCACCACACAGAGCCGGGGCAGAGCGCTAAAGCCCGAGCCAACTCCACCTCGCAGAGCCAGGACAGAGCGCTAAAACAGCCGCAGCCACTCACCTGGGCTCCGGCAGAGGGAGGGCGGACTGGACTGGAACTGTGTGGGGACACCTGGGATTTGGAGGGCGCTCAGAGTTTTTGCTGAGTTGTGGCCATGCAGGACTGTGGCCTGGTCGTCTTACTCCATCCCAGGGCTCTGGGGAGAGGCGGCAGCCCCTCCCTCGGAGATCCATTCACACCCTAGTGGGCCATTGAAATGCAAACTGAGGCTCATTAACTACTAGCATTTGCCCTACCCCCTGGAAATCCTCTCACACTGAACACCTGAGGGAGGTTTTCATTCAACTGAAAACCCAAGGCTCTTCAAGCAACCACAACTAATAGCCTCTAGGCAAAAAGCTAGAGGATAACTTAACCTTTGCTGGGCTTGCAAATATACCCTGGAAAGTAAGACTCCAGGGTGCTGTTTAACGTGGGTCCACCCACGCTCATCCAAACCCAGTAGAGGGAGCCACAAACAACAGAACACCAACATCCACAGGAAAATTTGGCAGGCTCCAAAAACCACTGAGATAGCCAAAATGGGGAAACAAAGAAACAGAGCCCAAATGAAAGAACAAGAGACCTCTACCGAAGATGAGATAAATGAAACGGAGTTAAGCAAGTTAACAGAGCTAGAATTCAGAGCCATGATCTTGAGGAAGCTCAACAGCATGAGTAAGGACATCAACACCTTGAGTAAAGACATCCACACCATGAGCAAAGACATAGAAACACTGAAAACCAACCAAGTGGAAATGAAGAAGCAGCAAGAAGAAATGAAGAAGCAGCAAGAAGAAATGAAGAAGCAGCAAGAAGAAATGAAGAATGACATAGCAGAAATGAAGAACACATTGGAAGGACTAAACAGCAGAGTAGAGGAAGCTGAGGACCGGATCAGTGAATTAGAAGACAGGATAGAAAAAATCAACCAATCAGAAAACCAAAAGGAAAAAACAATGAAAAAACAGGAAGACAGCTTAAGAGAACTGTGGGACAACTGGAAACGTAATAATATTCGCATCATTGGAGTCCCTGAAGAAGAAGAAAATGAGCAAGGGTTAGAGAATATATTTGAAGAAATAATGACAGAAAACTTCCCTAATTTGGTGAAGAAAGAAGGTATTCAAGTTCAAGAAGCACAGAGAGTCCCAAGTAAGAAGAACACAAACAGGCCCACACCAAGACACATAGTAATTAAAATGCCAAAAATTAAAGACAAAGAGAGAATCCTCAAGGCAGCAAGAGAAAAGCAACAGGTTACCTACAAAGGAACCCCCATCAGGCTATCAGCTGACTTCTCAACAGAAACACTACAGGCCAGAAGGGAATGGCATGAAGTAATCAAGGTCATGAAAAACAAGGATCTGAATCCAAGACTATTCTACCCAGCAAGGCTGTCATTCAAAATAGAAGGTCAAATAAAGAGCTTCTCAGACAAAAAAAGGCTAAGGGAATACATTAGCACCAAACCAGCACTGCAAGAAATGTTAAAAGGACTGCTGTAATTAGTAGAAGAAATAGGAAGGAAAGTAGAACCACACTGAACAAAAATGGCAATAAATAAGTACATATCAATAATCACCTTAAATGTAAATGGATTGAATGCTCCGATAAAAAGACACAGAGTAGCGGATTGGATAAGAAAGCGTAACCCATATATATGCTGTTTACAAGAGACCCACCTCACAACAAAAGACTCACATAGGCTGAAAGTGAAGGGATGGAAAAAAATCTTCCAAGCAAATGGAAAGGAAAAAAAAGCTGGGGTAGCAATACTCATATCTGATAAAATAGATTTCAAAACGAAAGCCATTACTAGAGATAAAGAAGGTCACTACATAATATTGAAAGGAACTATCCAACAGGAAGATATAACCTTGGTAAACATATATGCACCAAATATAGGAGCACCAAAATATATTAAAAATCTTCTGGAGGACTTCAAAGGAGAAATTGACAGCAATACAATCATAACAGGGGACTTCAACACCCCGCTGACATCACTGGATAGATCCTCTAGACAAAAAATTAACAAGGACACAGAGACTCTAAACGAAGCACTAGACCAAATGGATTTAATAGATATTTACAGAGAATTACACCCCAAAACTATAGAATTCACATTCTTCTCAAGTGCACATGGGACATTCTCAAAGATAGACCACATGTTAGGACACAAACGAAGTCTCTACAAGTTCAAGAAGATTGAAATCATATCAAGCATCTTCTCAGATCACAATGGCATGAAACTAGAAATCAATTGCAAAAAGAACATGCAAAGACATTTGAATACATGGAGGCTAAATAGCATGTTATTAAACAATGAATGGGTTACCGAGGAGATCAAGGAAGAAATTAAAAACTTCCTGGAAACCAACGAAAATGAACACACAACAACACAAAATCTATGGGATGCAGCGAAAGCTGTTCTGAGAGGGAAGTTCATAGCACTACAGGCCTACCTCAAGAAACAACAAAAATTTCTAATAAACTATCTAACCTCACAACTTAAAGAACTAGAAAGCAAACAAAAAGAAAACCCCAGAGCAAATAGAAGGAAGGAAATAGTAAAGATCAGAGCAGAAATAAACGACATAGAGACCAGAGAAACAATTCAAAGGATCAATGAAACAAAGAGCTGGTTTTTTGAAAAGATAAACAAGATTGATGGACCCTTAGCTAGACTCACCGAGAAACAAAGAGAGAGAACCCAAATACACAAAATCAGAAATGAAAGAGGAGAAGTAACAACTGACACCACAGAAATACAAAGGATCATTAGCAAATACTATGAACATTTATATGGCAACAAATTCGACAATCTAAGTGAAATGGACAAATTTCTAGAAACACATAGTCTCCCAAAACTGGACCAGGAAGAGATAGAAAACTTGAACAGACCAATAACAGCTGAGGAAATTGAAGATGTAATCAAGACTCTCCCAGCAAACAAAAGCCCAGGCCCAGATGGCTTCACGGGGGAGTTTTACCGAACATTCAAAGAAGAACTAACACCCATTCTCCTCAAACTATTTCAAAAAATTCAAGAAGAAGGAAGACTTCCAAACTCATTTTATGAGGCCAGCATAATCCTAATTCCAAAACCAGAAAAAGACACTACAAAGAAAGAAAACTACAGGCCAATATCCCTGATGAACGTAGATGCCAAAATCCTAAACAAAATACTAGCAAATCGGATCCAGCAATACATCAAAAAAATTATTCACCATGACCAAGTGGGATTCATCCCAGGGATGCAAGGCTGGTTCAACATTCGCAAATCAATAAATGTGATACACCACATAAACAAAATGAAGGATAAAAACCACATGATCATATCAATAGATGCTGAAAAAGCATTCGACAAAATCCAGCACCCATTTCTGATAAAAACGCTCAGCAATTTGGGAGTAGAGGGATCATATCTTGATATAATAAAGGCCATATATGAAAGACCTACAGCCAACATCATACTCAATGGGCAGAAACTAAAAACATTTCCCTTAAGAACAGGAACAAGACAGTGATGCCCACTTTCGCCACTCTTATTTAACATAGTACTGGAAGTCTTAGCCACAGCAATCAGACGGGAAGAAAAAATAAAAGGAATCCAAATTGGAAAGGAAGAAGTGAAACTGTCATTATTCGCAGACGATATGATATTATATATAGAAAACCCTAAAGACTCCATCAAAAATCTACTAGACTTAATAAATGAATTTGGCAAAGTAGCAGGATACAAAATTAACGTCAAGAAATCAATGGCATTCTTATACACCAATGACGAACTCACGGAAAGAGAAACTAAAAAAACAATACCATTTACCATTGCGGCAAAAAAATTAAGATACCTAGGAATAAACTTAACCAAAGAAGTAAAGGACCTATTTGCAGAAAACTACAGGACATTGAAAAAAGAAATAGAGGAAGATATAAAAAAGTGGAAGCACATACCTTGTTCATGGATGGGAAGAATTAACATCATTAAAATGTCCATATTACCCAAAGCAATCTATAGATTCAATGCAATCCCCATCAAAATACCAGTGACATATTTCACAGAACTAGAACAAATATTTCAAAAGTTCATATGGAACCAAAA
This sequence comes from Tadarida brasiliensis, assembly GCA_030848825.1. Lineage (NCBI taxonomy): Eukaryota > Metazoa > Chordata > Mammalia > Chiroptera > Molossidae > Tadarida > Tadarida brasiliensis. The sequence continues at coordinate 81,338,951 of CM061264.1, forward strand.
AAGACCCCGAATAGCCACAGCAATCTTGAAAAAGAAGGACAAAGTAGGTGGGATCACAATACCGGATATCAGCTTATACTACAAAGCCACTGTAATCAAAACAGCCTGGTACTGGCACAAGAACAGGCATATAGACCAGTGGAACAGAACAGAGAATCCGGAAATTGACCCAAGACATTATGCTCAATTAATATTTGACAAAGGTGGCAAGAGCATATAATGGAGTAAAGATAGCCTCTTTAATAAATGGTGTTGGGAAAATTGGACAGCTACATGCAAAAAAATGAAACTAGACCATCAACTTACACCACACACAAGAATAAACTCAAAATGGATAAAAGACTTAAATGTGACTCGTGAATCCATAAAAATCCTAGAAGAAAATGTAGGCAACAAAATTTCGGACATCATACGCAGTAGAATCTTCACTGATACATCACCTAAGGCAACAGAAACAAAGGGAAAAATGAACACATGGGACTACATCAAACTCAAAAGCTTCTGCACAGCAAAAGAAACAACCATCAAAACAGATAGGGAACCCACTGTATGGGAGAGCATAATTGCCAATGACACATCAGATAAGGGGTTAATTTCCAAAATATACAGAGCGCTCATACAACTCAACAAAAGGAAGACAAAGAACCCAATTTAAAAATGGGCAGAGGAACTAAATAGACACCTCTCCAAAAAGGACATACAAATGGCTAAGAGACATATGAAGAAATGCTCAACATCAGTAATCATCAGAGAGATGCAAATTAAAACAACAATGAGGTATCACCTCACACCTGTCAGAATGGCCGCCATCAACAAATCATCAAACAACAAGTGTTGGCGAGGGTGTGGAGAAAAGGGGACTCTAGTACACTGCTGGTGGGAATGCAGACTGGTGCAGCCACTATGGAAAACACTATGGTGTTACCTCAAAAAATTAAAAATTGAATTGCCATTTGACCCAGTCATCCCACTTCTAGGAATATACCCTAAGAAGCCTGAAACACCAATCAGAAAAAATACATGTACCTCCATGTTCATAGCAGCACTATTTACAATAGCTAAGATCTGGAAACAGCCCAAGTATCCATCAGTGGATGAATGGATAAAAAAGCTGTGGTACATATACACAATGGAGTACTATGCAGCTGTAAGAAAGAAAGATCTCTTATCCTTTGAGACGACGTGGAGGGACCTCGAGAGTATTATCCTAAGCGAAACAAGCCAAGCAGAGAAAGACAAATATCACATGATCTCACTTATTTGTGGAATATAATGAACATAGCAATCTGAGGAACAGGGTAGACCCAGAGACATGGAAGTAGGGTATAAACTGACACCCCTCAGGAGAGGGGGTGGGGGGGGAGGGAAGAGATAAACCACAGAACTTATGCACATGTATGCATAAGTGATGGACATGGACAACAAAGCTGGGGACAGGGTGGGGGGATGGGGAGGAGGGTGTCAATGGGGAAAAAAAACGAGAAACATCTGTAACAAAAATAAATTAATAAAAAAAAAAAAATCTAAGACAACAGAAAACATCCCATCTCATATCCTTTCACTTGTGCTTCTTCTAGGGACCAGCTTCTGTAAAGGTTAATGCGGCAACTTCTTGGTACCTCTTTGGAGACAGAAACCACACACCTCTGACTTCCTGTGGAAGATGGCAGGGGGAATGGGGAAGTGTTCAAGAGTTCTCCCCTTTAATACAGTCCCATCACTGTCTTACTTTTGCTGCCCGAGAAGTTTCTTACAACCTCATTCTAACCCATTACACAGGCAGAAATTTCTGAACATCTGGCTGATCTGTTACTGTAGCCTCGCTGGTTTGTGTAATGAGAAATGGCTCCACCACTTAAAGATCCAAGGCTTTGACACAGGTCACTTGTGCAGGAAGTCCCAGCACCTCCCGGATACCCTCTGAGCATCTCCCCAACTAAGAGCATCTTCAATCATTCAGCAATACTTATTGTTTACTGTGTGCTAGAGTTGGAGGCTAAAACAATGATTCAGATGGACAAAGTCCATGTCAGAGCTCAGAGAACTCTTAGTCTAGAGTCTAACAATAAACTAACAAATAAAGCATTGTAAATAGTGACAAAGAAGTTGCTACCACAGAGGATAATGTTAAGACCTACTTTATGCCTGCTTACAGGGGATGATATTTAAGCTGAGAGATGAAGAAGGAATGGAGCCAGCCCAGTGAAGAGCAGGGTGAGGGGATTCTAAGCCAGAGGTTACAGCGTGGGGAAAAGTTTGAGGAAGAAAAGCGCTTGGTCAGCTTGAGAAACTAAAGGAAGACCTGTGTGACTGGCGTGCAGTGAGCGACAGTGGAAAGCTACGAAGAAGGCCAAGCTGCCCTGGCCGGTTTGGCTCAGTGGCTGGAGCATCGTCCATGGACCAAAGGGCCATGGGTTTGATTCCAAGTCAAGGGTATGTACCTGGGTTTCAGGTTTGATCCCCAGCCTCAGTGGGAGTTGTACGGGAAGGCAACCAATCGATGTATCTCTCTCATATCTTTGTTTCTCTCTCTCTCTCCCTTTCTCCCTCCTACTCTATCTAAAATTTAATGGAAAAAAATCCTCAGAAGACGATTAACAAAAAAAAAAAAAAAAAAGGCCAAGCTGGGCATGGTCTTATAAACCATGGTAAGGAATTCATAACTGTAAGTGCAATGATAAGCCAGGGCTGGGTTTGAAACAGGAGAATGCCCTATCCTGCTTCTAGACATTGTAACAGGTTTAATGGGGGCCCCCAAAAAAGGTATTTCCAAGCCCTAACTCCCAGAACCTGTGAATGTGACCTCATTGGGGCAAAGGGGTCTTTGCAGATGTAGTCAAGTTAAAGATCTCAAGACTGGATCATCCTGAATTAACCAGGTGTGCCCTAATCCAATGACAAGTCACTTATGAAGAGGAGAAGTCACAGACAAAAAGAGGAGAAAGCAGAGACAGAGATGGAGTTATGAAGCCACAAGCCAAGGAATGCCTGAAGCCTCCAGAAACCCGACAGCGCAAGGAAAGCTTCTCCCCTGGAGCCTTCGGGGGGAGCATGGCCCAGCCGACAGTGGAGGCTCGTTAAGACCCCGGAGTGCTGACGGTTCGGAGATTTGAGCAAGCAATTCTAAATGGAACCACAGATGGTTAGAACTGAGAATTTTCCAAAGATCTCCTCAAAGGTTAACTCTATCTCTTAGCAAAGTTGTCTAATTAGAGTTAAGAACTTTTAATTCATCATCTGCCTTGTGCCATACTACTGGACAATTGTGAAATAAGAACTCATATTCTCTTGGAACACTGACAATAATCAACAATCAACAGTGTGTGTGTGTGTGTGTGTGTGTGTGTGTGTGTGTGTGTGTGATATCCACATGAATGTGAGCATATGTGTCTATGTGTTGCATGTATGTGTGGTCTGATAGAGGTCGAAGGGGTTAGACCAGCATTTTCATTCATTTTGCTCATTCAAATGGGTTCGTAACAGGGACATGTCTTCAGTAGGTGGCAGGAGGTAAATGGTCGAAGGAGAAAGGACATATGACTGAACCATATCCAGCAAGAGAGTGGATTCACTGACCACTAGTCTCTTCAGCATAGTAACTCTTTAAGGAACTTACCATATTTACCATGTCAGGCTCTCCCTACTGTTTTTTTTTTTTTCTTTTTCTTTTTTAAATAGCATTCTTCCTTCTCTCCTCTTCAAGCAGCATTCAGTTTGATGGCTGGACTGAAATCTGCAATGAAAAGAATCCCAGCAATGAGCCCAGACCACTACACAAAGGCGGGAGTAGAGGAGGGAGAGGATGAGATGAGGGGATGTGCAGGGATGATGCTATAGAAAGAGGCTTTGGCTCCAACATTGTTGCCCTAGGCAGACTCTCCATACAGTTCTGCCGTCTTCACAAAGATGGTTTCGCTTCCTCCAATAGTCACTTTTCTCAGCCCTCCATCTCCGGCCTGGGGCTGAATCCCACGGTGCACATAAAAGGCATGCCAGGACTCGAGGATTCCCCGTCCTGGAAACAAATCCAAAGCTCTTGCATGCTGTGGCAATAGCACAGACCGAAAAAATGCTGCCCGGTCACCCTCTCTCATTCTGTTCAGGCCACTGGACACAGCATTTGCCAGCTCCCAACTCATTTTTTTGTCCAAAGACTCAATACACCTATTGAGCGGGTGTTCGGGATTGACCTTTCCTCTGCCTCTTTCTGGTGCGGCCAGGCAGAAAGCCCAGCACTCTGCTTTGTGAGCTGGGCCCCAGGCAGGGTACGCGGGCCCCATGGGGATCCCCTCATCTGCATTCAGCGCTCTTGCCTTGTGCACTTGTCCTCGGCCATGGCAGTGTCCTGTTTACTGAGATCCACCTGTGCACTGTGCTGAGCACTGAGAGGAAGGAGATGAAGCGCATAGGAATTTCAGATCGGTGGGATTCCAAATAGCAACGCCCCGCTATCTTGTGTAGATGAAAGATTTCCAGCCACCAGGTACCAACAGCAGGCGTCTTTCAGAAGGGGGTCTTCTGTCCACAAACTGTAGGCACACTGTTTCACCACCTAGTCTCTCCAGTATGTATAGTTGAGGATTACAGTCGTCCCTCGCCACTTCGCACTTCGACGTTGGCGGCTTCACTCTATTGTGGTTTTTTCAAATATATTCATTAAAAAGTTGATCGAGACAGTGAAAATGATACAGCGCGTACTCGGTTGTCTGAGTCAATTATACACCCCTGTATTACAATTAAAATTAAAATTACTGTACGTATGTAGGCCTATGTATTCGAGCACCCCAGGAATCCTTCAACGCCAGGTGCAACCGCTAGAGTCTGGAACGGATTAACCGCGATAAATGAGGGACGACTGTACTCTTATCTCCTTGTTATTTATTTACTTGTTTGTATTTTGGGTGAATTCCTCTTTTCGTTGGTTTATATCTCCTCTTGCATCACTCCCTCCCAGTTTTCAGTGTTAAATGCATGTATTTATTCCTAGTCATATAAACAACTACAAATATTTATAAGAATATGTAGGAATTTTCCCTTTTGTATTGTTTTTATTACAAAAGTGGGTTCATACGATACACATTTTCTTGCTGATTGTTTTCTCACTTAGCAATGCATCGTGAACATTCTCCCTGGTGAACAGAGATGGTGCCAACTTATTCTTTTTGATAGACGTATTATATTCCATGGTTCTGTGATCCTCAACTTATCCCATCACTTTTCTACTCACGGTCATTGAGGTTGTTTCCACTACAAATGCTTGCCGCTGTGAATGGTGCTGGTGAAAACTCCTGTTCAGGCGTCCTTAAATGTTGAGTTTATATTTATATAAAGATATATTTAAGATATATGAAAGACATATTTATATAGTAGGATATAAAATCCAGGGTCCCAGAAGCAGAGACCACCAAAATTTTTTCTGGGCTAAAAGTCTTCCATTTTGCAAAATGTTGCACCTTAGGCCCAAATATAATCTTTAGTCTTTATATTCATTGGAAAAATTAGAGGACACACAAATACATGGGGACATAGCCTATTTCCATAGGCTAGCTTCCTGGAAGTAGAATTCCTCAGCCAATCGCATGTATTTAAATTGAAGTAGATGTTGCTGGATTATTTTTCAAAAAGACCACAGTGCTTGCCATTCCCACCAGCAATAACTGAAAGTATACCTTTCCCCCACTTCCTAACCAACACTGGGTTTTAGTGCTCTTTCTTAATTTGGGGTAAAGAGTTGAGTGGGGGAAAAATGTTATTTACACTAGCACATCAATTTGTATTTTCCTGATTACTAGGAAAATTGCTCATTTTTTTTACAGATGTACTAGTCATTTAGATTTTTTTCTTCTGCAAATTGCCTACTTAAGCCCTCTGCCCATTTTTCTACTGAGATGTTAAATTTATTTTACAAGTGAGTATGAGCTCTTACATATTATGTATGTTAATCCTCTGTCACTTTTTCCCAGCATGTAATTACCATTTGCTTTCTTTTGTTTTACAAGTAAATGTAATCTTACATATGTTTATCTTTTATAGCTTTCTTTTATATCTTTTCTGACTTAAAAAAGATCTCTTTCCTATTTAAAGTTATCTAATATTACTTTATATATTCTTCTAAAAATTTTAAGCCTTTTATCCTTAAATACTTACTGTATTCTTTTTTAACGTGTTTGTTTTTTCCTATATGGTGCGAAGAAGGAGTACAACTTCCTTTTGTTCTTGATGGATAACAATTTTATCAGCACTATTCTTTAGTTGTTCAATTGAAATATCACCACTGTCACATACTTAATTAGCCTTTGTCTCTATTCTGTTCCACTGATCTGTCTTTTCTCATGCCAATATCACCATGTTTTGATAACTGGAAGTAATTTGAAAATTTTTAATATACACTAAGTCTACTCTCCTTATCCTCTTCACCGTAATTTTCTTGGGTATACAAAATATGTAACTGGCATTTCTAAATGGCATTTCTTATTACCTTCTGCTTCTGTCCAGCTGAATGAGAAGCATCTGTATATCAGCGCCTTACTTTCTAGATGGAAAGATATATTTATAAAGTAGGGTATAAAATCCAGGGTCCCAGAAGCAGAGACCACCAAAATTTTTTCTGGGCTAAAAGTCTTCCATTTTGCAAAATGTTGCACCTTCGGCCTAAATATAATCTTTAGTCTTTATATTTATTGAAAAAATTAGAGGACACACAAATACATGGGGACATAGTCCAGACCACACAGCAGGTAAAGGGCTGTGGGGATTCAGCCACATGAAGGAGGCAGAGTAGGGGCGGAAGTCAGGCCAGTTCCCCAGTGGAGGTAAATTTTGGGGAGTCTTGCAAAGTGACCATTGATGAGGAAGTCATTGTGCTTGGGTTCCACCAGAAAGCACCTTTGATAAGCCACTTAATCCAGGCTCTGTTTCTCCACTTACAAAAAGAGGTGGTGTCACCTGGTTGTTTTCAAATGGATGTGTGATAGAGCATTATGATTAAAAGCTGAGGTTCCCAAATCACACAGAATTGACTGCAAATCTAAGCTTGGCCACTCCTTGAATTATTTTGGAATTTTTATTTACTCTTTTTCAGTTTCATCATATTTGTATTTAAAATGAAAAGAATATATCACAGGGATGTGTGCGTTCTTTGAGTTAATACATGTAATTTGCATAGTACCTGGGAAGTAGCATGCATACCATAAACGTTAGTTGTTACCATTGCTACTATTGTGTATCTACAGCTACTTCCCTCCACGCACCACCCTTCTCTTTGGCCGAGAGGGGAATGTTCAGCAGGTGAAAGTCCCAGCCCACCTCTACTTTACTTAGAAGTAAACCTTTGAACGGTCTAATTAGGATACTTTGAATCAATGCCACAAAACAACCTAAATGCCAGTGGACTGACTGTTCATGAACATCACTTGCAGTTCTAATGTGTCAATTTTCTGTCTCCACCATTCCCACTTGTCCACTCATGCTGAGGCCTAAAATGTGGGCTTGAGCTGTCTCATAGAATCACCATAACATCACCATAACTCACCCAGTGACAGTAACTCTGAGTGGACTTGGGCTGTTCAATTCACCTCCAAAGACTAGATTTATGCTCTGTAACTTTATGAGAGTTACATACGCCAATAAAAATAATAAAACAATAGCAACTAATACTTATATAGCACTTACTGCCAGATAATATTCTAAATACACAAAAGCCCAGGAGACAGGTGTCTTTAATTTTCACAGCTCAACGATGTAGGTAGAAATTGCAGTACAGAAACGTGAAGTGACTTATCTCAGCCACACATCTGTTAAGTAATAGAACAGTGACTTGAACTCAGGCAATAGGGTTCCAGAACCTCCACTTTTGTCACCCTGTCTCTCCCGGAGTCTTTACTTGGCGTCATACTTCATTTCTATCTGACCCAGAAGTTCCAACCCTAGACCCTAACACTTCCACTGTCCCCAATGACTGCAGCTGGCATTACTGATTGTACAGTTTTTTCTGTATGTGTTACATGTGTCATTAATTACTTTTGCTGTTTATTGAGGACCTACCATGTGCCTTGGGTCAGATACTGTTTAAATGATTTACATAAATTTCTCATTTATTCTCACAACATCCCTATGAAGTAAGCACTAATTGTATCTCCATCTTTCAACTAAGAAACTCAAGGTACAAACACTTTTTAGTTTGATGTAGTCCCATGTGTTTATTTTTTTCCTTTGTTTCTCCTGCCCTAGGTGACGTATTGGTGAAAAATCTGCTACATGAGATTTCTGAGATTTTGCTGCCTATGATTTCTTTTAGGATTTTTATGGTTTCACAACTTACATTTAAGTCTTTTATCCATTTTGAGTTTATCCTTGTGTATGGTGTAAGTTGATGTTCTAGATTCAATTTTTGGCATGCACCTGTCCAATTTTCCCAACACCATTTGTTGAAGAGACTGTCTTTATTCCATTGCATGCTGTTGCCTCCTTTGTCAAATATTAATTGAGCGTAATGGCTTAAGTTGATTTCTGGGTTCTCTGTTCTGTTCCATTGATCTATATGCCTGTTCTTGTACCAGTACCAGGTTGTTTGGATGACAAAGGCTTTGTAGTATAACCTGATATCTGGTATTGTGATCCTTCCTACTTGGTTCTTCTCTCTCAAGAACCCCGCTCTTTGAGGTCTTTTTTGATTCCATATAAATGTTTTAATTACATATCCAAAGATGCACAGTTCATAAGTGGCAGAGAAGGATTCAAACCCAAGTCAGCCTGATTCCAAAGATTCTGCTCCTGAGCCACAACTCCCCCAACATACAAACCTACAAAATGCTCTGATTACCATCTAACTTGACACAGACAGAGATGAACATCTTTTTTCAACTAGTTTCCACACCCAGGGGAGAAACATTGCACCCTCATCTGCCTCCCAAGCAAAAATACCTTGAATTACTCCAGGACTGCTCATTGTCTCACTGTCTTCAAGTCACACAGCTAATAAGCCATGAAATCCAACAGTTGCTTCTTCCTTCCTCTTCTCCCACAGAGCTAACACTTTGATCCCAGAGCTGGACGGGTCCATCTTGTATGTTCAAAAGCTACCTCTCTATATAATCACCTGAGAAATATTTTTTGATAATGATTGTGCTATATAACGAACATTTATTTCCCTGGTGGCTGCTTAGGCAAATGTACTGTATTGTCTCTTCACAGGCATGATTTCCAGAAAACGTGTATTTCTCCAGTAACGAATTTAGAGAATAAATTCTTACCTGGATGAGACATCAATCCATAATCCGGATATCTTTAATACTTACATAATTAAGATAATCTTTTGTAAAAATTACTCTACTGAGTCATCAATAATAAGCTTTGATGAGTTTAATTCTGTACATGTGTTCAATCATGATGCATTCGTTTTTTAAAATCTCATAGCATAAATGCAAATAGAATAGCCTTCACATGTTTTTATCACTAAATGTTTCTCCTTTTTCTTTCTACTTATATATAGTCTTACTCAAATATACATTAACAAAGATTTGAAAGTCCCCAACTGAAGTGCATTAAGTGGTTTTGCATTGAGAACTTTAACAAACTGGAGTTTATAAACATGAAAACCATATTTTTATGTCAAAAAGTTCAACCGTTCTCAACAAATTCCAACCATTAATGAGCTTTGAGAGTGACAGTAGTCAAAACTGAAACCTCAGATTTATGTTGTCTATATTTCATATGGACCCTCATAAAAATAAAATTTTTTTCCTACTCCACTGCATAATAGCCTCATATTTTATATCTGATGCTGGTCATAGGGGACACACCTGGCTGGTCTATGAGCATGCCTTTACCCCTCACGGACAGGCTCAATGAATTCTGGGCCTTCTCTATACAATTGGCAGAGACACTCCTCTTTCCTTTCTGATTTTTAAAAAAATATATATTAAGGCTAAAGATAGAGGATACAGAGTCATAAAATTAACAAAATAATGGTTTGTATGGTAACAATAAGCCATAACCAAACCAATAAACTTATTGGTTAATTCCTACAGGCCATTAAGAATGACATTGTGTTTGTTTTTTGTATTTGAATTTTAAGTTTTATAGTTCATACCAGGAGCCAGAATAAATGAATGAAAATATTTTTATAGAATGCAGTATCTGCATTCTCCCTTTTAGTCCTGAAATTCCTCCTATAGAACTTCTAAGAAGTGGTCTCTAGGCTGGGCTTGAATTCTTTTATTGACAGAGAATTTACTACCTCATTACTTCCCATAGTTTAATGAGCTAGTATTTACCTTCTTGTACCCCTAACTAGACCTTAAAATATGCATAATCTTCTTTCCACATAAGATCCTGCATGAGTGGTACCAAAAAGAATAACAATATTTATACCTAATGTTGAAAAAAAATTAAACAGGCCTGCTTCAAGTTATTTTATGATACTATTTTACAAGACCAGAATAGGAGGCTGTTAATCGACGAAGATCACCAGAAGTCCACAAGGATCCACGAAGGTTCACAAAGATCCACAAGGCTTTATTTGTGTCACGGTGTGTGGCTTCTCTGGTTTGTTTTGCTCTGTGCTGCATGTGGATGCAGCCTCTGATATCTGCTGTGTCTCTGGCTTTCCGGTTCGTGTCTTTTTCTCTCTCCAATGTGTTTTCTTCTGCTTTCTTCCTGCCCTCATCATTGAACATTTTAGGCAATGAAAATTTAATGATTGTACTTTGTGAATAAAGTTCACATAGTCTAATCTTAATTAGGAGTGAATTTTTTAAAAATTTAAAAGTTTAAAGCATGAAAAGTAAAAACATAGATTTGTATTCATATTTGCTTATAGTTGCATAAAGAAACGCTAGAAATATACCTAAAAAATAATTTGAAAGGCTAATTAAGTAGAAAGAAATGGGTGTGAGAGTTTCCACTGAATTCTTTATTATATTTTATTACCAAATTATATAAATGTACTATGTGTTCAAAAATTAAATTAAAATGTCAAATTAAATAGTTTCTTTACTATATAACCATACTGAAATTTTTCTCTCTTGTTATGAAACACCCAAAAGAAAGTAATTGATGCCCGGATGGTGTGGCTCAGTGGTTGAGCGTCAACCCAAGCACCAAGAGGTTGCCAGTTCGATTCATGGTCAGGGCACATGCCCAGACTGTGGGCCCAATCCCCAGTGGGGGGCATGCAGGAGGCAGCCAATCGATGTTCTCTCTCATCGATGTTTCTATTTCTCTCTCCCTCTCCCTTCCTCTCTCTCTAAAAATCAATCAATCAATAAATTTTAAAAAAAGAAAGTAATTCCTTATTCCTAGCATAAATTCTGATTTTATATAACATGTAATTTTTGGAATTAGAGTTGAAACAGAAGAGAAATCTATTATTTCCCTGATATCAAAATTTGTCACTCTTATGTCATTTCTATTAGAATATTTGCCTAGGTAAAATATATTATAGATAGATAAGTATTAGGGGGACCAGAAAGTAATGTCATATTTTTACGACATTAATTCAAACAGATAAATTTTTAACAAGTTTTTATTTTTAATCAATGATGTGATCACCCTCATTATCAACAACTTTTTGCCATCTCGTGTGCAAATTTTCAATGCCGGATCGATTAAAATCAATTGGTTTTTGAGCAAAATATCTGGAGATGGCATTTTGGACAGCATCCAAATTTTCAAATTTTTTGCCACTTAGAAAATGTTGTAGCGATTGGAATAAATGGAAATCCGATGGCACAATATCAGGCGAGTATGGTGGGTGAGGCAATACCTCCCACCACAATTCATTAATTTTTTCCAGGGTTCGTCTTGCGCAGTGCGGTCTTGCATTATCATGTTGTAGAATAACGCCTTTTCTGGTGACAATCGCTGGGCACTTTTCAATTAAAGATTGATTTACTCGATCCAATTGTTCACAGTAAAGGTCTGCATTCAGTTTGTCCAGGTTTCAGCACTTCAAAATGAACGACCCCGCAAATACTCCACCAAACACACAAAAGTGCCTTTTTGGGGTGTAAACCTGGCTTAGCTGTACTTCGTGGCGATTCCTTCGGAGAGAGCCACTGCCTTTGCATTTTGGATTATCATAGAGGACCCATTTTTCATCTCCAGTGATCAAGTGATCAAAAAACGCTTCTGTATTGTGCCGCTGAAGCAATAAGTTGCATGTGGTGGACCGGTTAGCTTTGTTTTCTTCAGACAGATTATGCGGGACCCAAACACCTGCTCTGCTTACTTTACCAATCTGCTGCAAATGTTCTTAGATGGTTGACCAAGGTTGATTAAGAGTGTTTGACAGTTCCTCGATTGTCTGACACGGATTTGCTTCCACTTCCACCCTTAACATGTCATTGTCTAAAGTTGTTGGTCGATACGAGTCAGAAAGATCAAAATTACCGGATTTGAACTTAGAAAACCACCTTTGGCATTTGCGAACGTCTAATGCACTTGGATAAACATCACAAATGTTTTTGGTAGCAACTGTTGCGTTACTACCCTTGTGAAACTCAAAAAGCATACAATGCCGGATATGTATCTCTTCTGGTATAAGGCTGGCCATTTCACTATAAATTGCACACACAAAAAATTAAGATTTAATTATTTATGAGTAAACAAGTCACTCTAACCTTAAAATGTCTTTGACACGATTTTGAAGTACACAATGAGCTGATAAATGACAACCGAATATCGAAATGTGCAGAAACATTACTTTCCGGTCCCCCTAATACTTCTTCAGTGGAAGCAATATTTTCAGAGGTTCCTAGAAAGTAATCAGTCATTGTCTTAATAAGCTATAGTTAAATCACATATGATGATTAATTTTATAAGTCAACTTGGCTAGGCCACAGTGCCTTCTTTCAAACAGATAGTCAGACAAACATTATTCTGGATGTTTCTGTGAGGGTGTTTTTGGATGAGATTTACATTTAAATCAGTGGACTTTGAGTAAAGCAGATTGCTCTCCATAATGAGTGGGCCACATCTAATCAGTTGAAGGCTTGACTAGAACTAGCCTCCTCTGAGCAAAAGAGAATTCTGCCAGCAGACTGCCTTCAGAGTCCAACTGCAACATTGGCACTTTCTGGTTCATCAGCAGACTCTTCCCCGAGTTTCCAACCTGCCCCTCTCTCATCAGATTTTGGACTTGCCAAGCCTCCAGTCACAAGAGCCAATTCCTTCATCTCTCTCTCTCTCTACCCCTCCTTCCCTCCCTCTCTTTCTCTTTCCACTCTGTTGGTTTCTCTGGAGAGCACTAACACATCATGCAACTGAATGCATTATTTCACAAACTATGATTCAGTACCAGTCATGTGCCAGGTAGTGTGCTAGTCCTGGTGACAGAAAAATGACTAAGACAGAGCCCTGCCATCAGGGAGCTCATGAGCCAAGTGAGAAAACAAGTAAAAATGTTGGTAAGGTGGAGGGCTGCAGGTGCTTCCCTAGCAGTGATAGGGACCCCAAGGGGTAGTCAGTTGGAGGTGTGTGTGAGGGGAGTGGGGGAGAAGTTTCCTAGAGAAAAGAACAGCTGAATTGATCTTCTTTTGCTCTTTTTTGGTGGAAGGAGTGAGCAGCAACAACCTGCAAAGGCCAGACCTGGATTCACCGGGCCTGCTTTGCGCCTGTGGCCTCACACTCACACTGGAGCACGTATACAGTGACGAGGGACGCATCTGCTGGGCTTTGAGTTTATCAGATAAGAACACTCCTATCAATATCCAAATAGAAGTACAACCAGTAAATCACACCCTTTTCTGTTTTACTTGTCTTCTTTCAAACAGTTTTTGATGACTGCCATGTCCTTGTATTTATAGAAACTAGCTCATAATATATGGATACATATTTATAAAGTTCATCTATCATATATATTTAGAAATTGTCACTAAAACGGTTCATTAATTTTTGAACAGAGATAAATGGCATACTTATTCCTTCTTCATTTATTTATTTATTTACTTTATTAAAGTTTTCAAATTAAAGAAAAAAAACTACTACACTCTCTTTATCATAATGCTCTTACAAATCTACATGCCATGCAGGATATAAAATATACACATGGTATATACTTTCATAGATTATTAGTTGAAACATCTCATATTTTTATAAAAAATGCACAAAAATATACACACATCTCCACAACTCATGCAAGAGACCATTTTTCCTTAAAAAAAAAAAAAAAAAATCTGTCTTCAGTATCCAAAACTAAAATTTTCTCCAAATCAAGATCAGATTTAGTAAGGTATAGCTGGGATTTAAAGCAGAGGAAGAAATATCTAAAACAAATAAGGCTAGTATTAAAACAGAGGTTTTTCAGTCAACAAACATAAGAATGGGAAAACAAGAAACATAAGCTATTTGATAGCAAACTTTGATGCTGAATTTACAGAATGTCAACTCTGCCCAGCACATAAAGTAAGTGAGAATAAAATATTCCCTGAGCCACCTCTGAGAGTCATAAGTGGAACAAGACTGGGAGAAAGCCTAGCAGCCCCAACCAAGCCTTCCAGGAAGTAGGAAACAAATCATAGATGAAATGAAACACCTGTTTTTCAGCTGTCTGGTTCCTGACTCCAACATGAGAGACAGCTCTATATACCCCAAAAGGCCCATCTGGCAGCAGAATGAGCAGTGCTACCCAGGCTCTTTCAAGCCCCAAGCATCCTTTCTTAGGTCTGGCCCTTTCCATCCAGTTAGAACATGGACTGCACTGGGCACTTGTCTTGCTGATATACGCAACTCGGTTGAGGATTTCAAACTCTGGAACCGAACTGGGCAGGTGCTGGATAAGTTATCACTCCCTGCAGGTAGGCCCATCTCGTCATGTGATTTTTACTTTTCCTGTTCATAACAAGTATGCAATGTGTGGTGTTTGTGTCAGTGTGGTGTGCATATATGCACGTGTGTTTAATGGTTTCACTTACTCAAAACGAAATATTTTCTACACGTCTCCAGAATGAAATCTTACTCATTAAAATACTGAAAACAAGAGGTAAGAACATTTTATAACCTTTTATTTCAGTCAGCCCAAAAACGATAATAATACTGAACATGTATACTATGCTCAGATTTACAACTTTTCTGCAATGTTGTTACTGTGGGAATCCTAATTCATTTTCATTTTGCAGAGTTTATTACTGGTTTAACTTGAAACAGGAATACCTATTTTTAGAAGCACATGTGAAACACCTGCCCCAGACCAGGTACTTGCCGAGTGTTAGTCTCTCTAGACTGAATGCTCCATGAAGCCAAGGGCTAAGCTAAATTTGCAAATCCAGTCCCTTGCACAGTTCTGGGAGGACACGGTCACTCCAATGGGAGGTTAATAATTGTGCTCTCTTATTTCATACTAAGTCCTTGAGGTGGGGATTTTTATCT
Organism: Tadarida brasiliensis; assembly: GCA_030848825.1. Lineage (NCBI taxonomy): Eukaryota > Metazoa > Chordata > Mammalia > Chiroptera > Molossidae > Tadarida > Tadarida brasiliensis. Next base: position 81,354,317 of record CM061264.1, read on the forward strand.
CCATTTATAGACGAATAAACAAGTTCAAAGCAATTAAATACAGGTATTCACGTAGTCAGTAATTAGTGGCACGTGACAATCTTGATTCAAAATGCCCAACCCTAAGTGAGATCGGAATCCTCACTATAACACGCTACTTGCCTTGATGGGAATTCGCACCAGAGGCAACTCTTCTCCTCACGCAAAGGTGAGGATTACAGGGCCAGTGGCATGTTCTGTGAATGTCATCGGAAGGAGACACGGGTGGCCCACCAGCATTCTTGCTGCCCCGGAAACCAGCTTTACCTTTATTGCCCTCGGAGGCCTTGTCAGTATCATGTCCAAGTCCAGAAATGAGCAAGATCCCTGCTGGGCATTTTTCTGACCTCTTTCAAACTTCTAAGAGCCTCTGAGAGGAAATTAAGGAGGCAGGAGGGAAAGCACCTAGAAAAAAGGCTGTGAGAAGCTCAAGCATGGCCAACAAATACCTGAACACTATCATCTGCTAGAAGATTTACCTGAATCCACGGAGCTTTCCTGGTGCTGATCAAAGTGGCGAGAACTGGACCTTGGAGGGAAGATTAAGTGGTTGTGGTATCTAGGGAAGAAAAGACGGAGACGGGGCATGATAACCGTCTCCCAGTACCCAAGGAGATAAGTCTCCATTTCCACAGACCACAAAAAAGAAAAGGAAAAAAAAAGGGGAAATAAATGTACCCTGAAGCAGAAGGCATTAAGATTGCCAATGAGAAAACCTAATCTCATCAGTACCCTGGTGATGCCCAACCTGTTTGGGCTTGTCCTTCCTTGTTTTTGTTTGTTCATATGACAAAGTGTTGAAAATCACCCAAGAGGGAAGAAGACTGGGTGACATGCACACACACATGAAAGTTAATGGGAATTGAAATTGATTTTGTTGCTAGTGACCAAGCCAGGGTTTTAAGGCCGTGCTCCGGCCGAGGGGGCTGGCAGGCTTGGCGAGGAGGGACATTTGAGGAAAGGGAGTCCCAATGCTTCCCTGTGCCTCAGCTGACACTCACACAGGGCCTTCAGAGAGATTTTCCGTCTCAAGGACCTAGTGCCTGCCCTCCTGGCAAAAGGAAACCCCAGGGCAGGTTGATTGCCAGTGGAAGCAGACTTCCACAGTTTCACTTTGAGTGGGACGTAGCAGGTGCTCAGGAAACAGCCTGGCCCAGGCACACCTGGGTTCAGATCGCTCCTCTTCCTTCTGGTCGTATAACCTTGTACACGATTTATAGCTCCTTTGAGCATCAGTCTCCTCAACGGTGAAACGGGAAGATAATACAGTACATGAGGCCCCCTTTCCCTCCAGGAATATATTCCAAGACCCCCAGCGGATGCCGAACAGTGGACAGTACCGAACCCTGTGTATACTATGTTTTCCTATACATATATACCCACACGTTTGTAACGTTTAATGAATAAATAAAGCACAGTAAGAGGTTAACAATAACTAATAAAAAAATAGAAGAATTAAAAGACTATATGGTAATAAAAGTTATGTGAATGTGTTCCCTCTCTCTCTCAAAATATCTTGTGCTATGTTCACCTTTTCACTGAAAGGAAGCACTTCGGGCTTCCCTTTGGCACATCCGAATGCCAGCATCACTATCCCATGCTTTGGGGCCACTGTGAAGTAAAATAAGGGTGACTTGAACACCAGCACTGGGGTACATGAGGAGCTGACCTGATCACCGAGACAACTCCTAAGTGGCCAACAGGTGGGGAGCGTCTACAGCGGGGAGATGCTTGTCAAAGGGGTGACTCATGTCAGCGGTGGGTCGGAGCAGGATGATGTGAGATTTCATCACAGCTACTCAAAATGGTGCACAGCTCGTTGCTTATTTCTGGGATATTCTGTTTAATAGTTTCACCCTGAGTTTGACCACAGGTAACTGAAACTGCAGAAAGTAAAACCGCAGGTAAGTGGGGACAACTGCCCCATGGATGTTGGCATGCGAGAATCACAAGGCCAAGCACGGGAAAAGCCAGGTGGGTAGAGGACAGTCACATGTTAGCTGCCTGCCCTCATGCCTCCACCTCTGTTAAGTCACCCCTGAGGTCACTGTGGGATGGGTATTCCCTGAGCAGACGGCAGTGTCCTCATGGCCCTGGGACCTCCACACATCTCTTGAAAATGGGAATAAAATACTAGGGTTCTGCTTGGCCAAGCAAGGAGGGTGAAAAAGAATCAGTCTTTCTTACAAAAGGCAATGGTTTATGCAAATATATGTGATTAGAGAGCTGACAATTTAAACTATCCTTCTGGTTTGAGTTTGGAAACCAGTGGCATCATAAACTGCCCACCCCCCTCCCCCCAGGAGTAGACAGCACTGATCCTGAGCAGTTCACCCGGGATACTTGAGGTGTTTGGCAGGAAACGAGTCTGGAAGTTGATTTCAACCTACCTCTGGTGCACTTGTGAGGTTGCCCAGTTTCAGCCTCAGCCAACCCTGCACACACGTGTGCATGCACACAAGTCATGGACGCAGGTACTTTCATTACATAGCTTTCGGAGGTCGGTCTTAGCAATGATTGAGTTGCTTGAGCATTTCCCTTACCAGGTCTATAAATGGTTCCCTTGCATCTACCACTGCCTACATGGCTGTGCTCTCATACCACATCCTGGAGCTCTTGTGAGGATGCCATAAAGTATGTAGATGCTCACGACATATTTGTCAAATCGCAATATGCCAACTTCTTAATCAGGCCAGGGCTTCCCATACGGAGAATGAGACCCCCTTCTAAATGTCGACAACTTGCCAAGACATTTAGAGTGCAAAAGATCTCTAAATGTCTTTGAGTTCTTTTGCAGAGTAGTTGTACTTCTACCCTCTGTTGATTAACACTAAATAGACAAAAATCGATAATAGACTTATATAATCACAAAAGCATCTATGTCCAGTTTATACCTTATTTGTATTCAATCTGTGCAAAACACATGGCATGCCTGTGGTGTCTCAGATCCCTTGCAGCAATTTCAGGTCTTCCTGGGGTCTGCCACCACAGGCCAAGAGCTGTTAATATGGAGACACAATTCTGGGACTGCTGATGGACCTGTAACGTAAAGCAAAATCAGAGTGTGAAATCAGGAGAAAATAACTGCCCCACAATTATGGGGTCTGAACCATCATGGTCCACCTTCAACAGACCAAGCCTTTTACAACAGTACACGGGGTCCACTGGGGATGGTAATGCTGCCCCCCTCACTGTGCGATGCAAGCCTCTTTGATTAATGGACACGGTGAGCTTATTTAAAATAAATTAAATATGATAAATTATCAGTAGGTTCACAGAGATGTTAACCTGACATGAACTCAGCATCTCAACTGGGTTTCAATTTGGCTCATCTTATCGGTGTTTCTAGGCAGCCTAATTTGGTTTAGATGTTTATTTTTAATTTGGTTCTGTAGAGCACTGTGGGATGAACATATTTCCCAAAAGGAAACAAATAATGTTAATTCCAAGGGACTTCACACTTAGCAGCAAAGCATTCTCTAGAATATGAAATGATATAGGAAGTTGAAAATGTGTGTTCTTTTTTCTTCACCACTCTGTAAAAACTTATTGTAAGATATGCTTCAGACTCTTTTCTGGGCTTACATAGCCCTGAGCGGTCTGTCGATCACTCCCTTGCATTTCCCAGTGTGCCCTGCCTTCCTCTCTGCACTGTGGCCACGCTGTTTTCTTTCATCCCCTCATGTATACAATGTTCCCTCCTACCTCAGGGCCTTTGCATATGCTCACTATATCTGGAACATCCTTCCCGTTTCACCCTGTTAACTCACACTCATCCTTGAGAACTCAACCCAAAAGCATTTGTTCTCTAGAAAGAAAGTGTGTATGTGCATGTGTGTGTGTGTGTGTGTGTGTGTGCATGTATATGTGTGTGCTTCTTCAGGACTTGCGATCATTTCTCCTGACACCTATATCTCTTGCTTTCTTTGCACTTTTGACAGTTATACTTTATATTTGTTTTGTAACTGTTCTATTTATATGTTTCCCTCACTAACCTCTAAGTTCCACAAGGATAGAATCTAGGCCTGTATTTGTTCACTACTGTTTCCCCAACACCTGGGACACTGCCCAGAACACAGAAGAGAGGCTTTGTAACATGAGGTGCCTCGTTTGTTGAATGAATGAATGAAACATATATTATTTTCTGCACTTTAAAAATCATAATTGAGCCCTGGCCAGTTTGGCTCAGCGGTTAGAGTCGGCCCGGGAACCAAAGAGTCTCAGGTTCAATTCCAGTCGAGGGCATTTACCTTGGTTGTGGTTCGGGGCCGGCCCTGGTAGACACAGTTGGTTGATGTGTCTCTCTCACATCAGTGTTTCTCTCTCTCTCTGTCCCTTCCTTCCTCCCTCCCTCCCACTTTGTCTGAAGATAAATGGAAAAATATCCTCGGGTGAGGATTTAAAAAAAATAGATAAAAATAAAAATCATAATTGATAAAGGGAAATAGAAGAAGTGTACCGAGGTCCCTGATATAGCTAGAGGTATGTGAATTTTAAAGCAGGAAAACAACTCAGGTATTTCCAGCTCTGTGATCCTGAGTAAATTATTTAACCTCTGAGGCTTGGTTCCCTCGTCCTCAAAATCATAATAATAATAGCTGTGTTGTTCACAAAACGTTCTTGTGAAGATTAAATAAGACAGATAAAATAAAAATTGATTAGTGCCCACTCCTTCATCTTCTCATATTTTGCTTTGCAAAGGCAAAGTATGAAATTCAGCAGTAGGACATATCAAAGGGGGCCAGTCTAGCAGACAGTCAGTGTTTAGAGACCCCCAAACACATGCTACTTCTCCTTACAGCTGAATGGGCAGATTTTCATAGAGTGGGACACAGAATGAGAGTTCTAAAGGCAAAACAGGCCTGGGGAGTTAGAGATCGCATGATGGACACGTTGAAATCAGGAGCCCTTTGTTTAGATGAACTATTGTGGATTTCAACAGCATGTCTTTATTTACTCGCTCGTTTCCCGCTTTCCAAGTTAGTGTGTCATTTGGAAAAAGCTTCAAAATAGCTTTGGAAACAACTTTAAAATAGCATCCAGCGATTCCATTTATTTTAAGTACACAAACAGGCAAAGCTAATCTAGGCTGTCGGAAGTGAGGGCATGACTCTTGGGGCAGGGGCCGTGACTAGAAGGGAGCGTGAAGGGGGCTGGGAAGGTTCTGTTCATTGATCTGAGCACTGGCTACCTGGGTGTGTCACCTTGTGAAGACACATTACACTGTACTCACCAGATGTGCACACTTTTCCGCATATGTTACGCTGCACTCAGGCTCTGTGTTGAGATTTGAAATTGCCCTGTTCCTTTTCTATGATGGCTGTGATTTAAATACCAAGATGTGGAAGTCAGATTGTGCTTTTCTCTCTCCCTCCTTCCTGCCTCTCCCCTCCCTTTCTGTCCCCCACCCCTGCAGAAGCACGCGTACACACGTACACGCACACACACCTACACGCAACCCCACAGGTCTCTCAGTCACTCACTGTAATCACCTACTTGCTACCTGTATTCACAACTAACCCCGCTTGTTTCCAGATCTAATTTGCCAAAATCCAGGGTCTGGAAAATTTTCTTGTTTTTCATAAATGGAATTTATTGTAAAAACTTAAGTAACTTAGTATCTCAGATACTTAGCATCTTCTCTCACCCTATCGAGCTCCACCGCCCCCCCCCCCCCACACACACACACATACTCCATCCACAAACAGCAGCTAAATAGATAGGTCCAAATGTCAGTCACCTCTGTTACAAACAGATTGTCTGTCTCCCCTCCGGATCCATTTGTTGAAGCCTTACCCTCAATGTGATAGTATTTGGAGGAGGGGCTCCCGGGAGGTGATTGCATTTAGATGAGGTCTTGAGGGTAGGGTTCCCATGACGGGTTAATGTCCTCAGAAGAAACGGGAAGGAGACCAGAACGCTCCCAGTGTGAGGACACAGTCAGAAGCAGGTATCTACAAGCCAGGAAGGGGGTCCTCGCCGCAACCCAACCACGCTGACACCTTGATCTGGAACTTCCAGTCTCCGGAACGGTGAAAAATAAATTTCTACTTCTCTAAAACAACTCTCTATACTAAGAGACATCCTCCCTCCTAAAATCTTCAATGGCTTTCCATTTTTCTTAGGCTAAAATTCAAATGTCTTGTCACATCCTACAGGCTCTGCGAGATCTGGCTCGTGCCTCCTCCGTCAGCTTCATCTTGAAGTGTCCCCACCACCCTGCCCTCCTGCCCCGCTGTCTCCTCTCTGTTCCTCACGGCCTCTGGGCCTTGGCCCTCACTGTTTCCTCTGCCCGGACCTCTGTGTACAGATGGCCACGTCCCAGCCGTCCAGGCGCGACACAGAAGGGGGTTCGTCAGCGAGGCCGTCCTCAGGCACCCCTGGTGGTCCGCTCATCAACTGGAGTTAAATCCTTACCAGCGCTCACCACCATCTGATCGGTTTTTCTTTCTTTTCAGCTTTTTTGGGGGTATAATTGACAAATAGATATTGTATATATATATATATATTTTTTTCCCAATTTTTATTAATTTATTTTTGTTACAGATGTTTCTCCTTTTTCCCCCCTAGCCATTGTCCTCTCCATCCCCCCCCCCCCACAGCATTGTAGTCTATGTCCATAGTTATGCATACATGCTTATAAGTTCTTTGGTTTATCTCATCCATCCCCCCCCACCCCCTCCTCTGAGGTTTGTCAGTCTGCACCATACTCCTCTATATCTCTGGGTCTATTTTGTTCATCAGCTTATTTTGTTCATTATATTCCACAAATAAGTGAGATCGTGTGGTATTTGTCTTTCTCTGATTGGCTTGTTTCACTTAGCATAATGCTCTTCAGGTCCCTCCATGTCGTCTCAAAGGATAAGAGATCTCTCTTTCGTACAGCCATATAATGTTCCATTGTGTACATGTACCACAGCTTTTTTATCCACTCATCTACTGATGGACACTTGCCCCGTTTCCAGATCTTACCTATTGTAAATAGTGCTGCTGTGAACACAGGGATACATATGTTCTTTCTGATGGATATTTCAGGCTTCTTAGGATATATTCCTAGAAGTGGGATCACTGGGTCAAATGGCAGATCAATTTTTAATTTTTGAGGAAACACCATATTGTTTTCCATAGTGGCTTTACCAGTCTGCATTCCCACCAGCAGTATACTAGAGTCCCCTTTTCTCCACACCCTCGTCAGCACTTGTTATTTGATGATTTGTTGATGGCGGCCATTCTGGCAGGTGTGAGGTGATACCCTATGGTTGTTTTAATTTGCATCTCTCTAATGATTAGTGATGTTGAGCATTTTTTCATATGTCTCTTGGCCATTTGTATGTCCTGTTTGGAGAGGTGTCTATCTAGATCCTTTGTCCATTTTTTAGTTGGATTCTTTGTCTTCCTTTTGTTGAGTGGTATGAGTACTCTGTATATTTTGGAAATTAACCCCTTATCTGATGTATCATTGGCAGTTATGCTCTCCCATAGAGTGGGTTCCCTTTCCATTATGATGCTTGTTTCTTTTGCTGTGCAGAAGTTTTCAGTTTGATGTAGTCCCATGTAGTTTTTTCCTTTGTTTCTCTTGCCTTAGGCATTGTATCAGTGAAAATTCTGCTGCTTATAATGTCTGAAATTTTGTTACTTACATTTTCTTCTAGGATTTTTATGGATTCACAAGTCACATTTAAGTCTTTTCTCCATTTTTTAGTTTATTCTTGTGTATGGTGTAAGTTGGTGGTCTAGTTTCATTTTTTTTTACATGTAGTTGTCCAATTTTCCCAACACCATTTATTAAAGAGGCTGTCTTTACTCCATTGTACGCTCTTGCTGCCTTTGTCAAATATTAATTGAGCATAATGTCGTGGGTCAATTTCTATTGTATATATTTTATGTATACAATTTCATGTTTTGATATATCTGATAATCTCTTAGTTATTGATTTATTCACTTGTCTGTTGTATGTCTCCCCTTGCCCGAGTGTGGGGGTCCATGAAGTCAGGGACCTGGCTTATCACCTCACAGCACCACCTCTTTGGTCTAGCAGTGTGCCTGGAATACAATAGGTGCACAGCTGTTAGTTACTGAACGAGAGGAGGACTGAATAAACATCAAACCCTGTTTTATTCTTGTCTCTGCTTTTCCCCTGTAATCATGTCCCCACCCTGTACCCAGTTTCTTATCTGACACCCCATGTCTGAGTCTCTGGCCTAAATATCTACCCGTGCCCTATTCTTCCAGCCTGGTTCTTGCCTCACTCCTGCCAGGCCCTGCCCAGGCGGCCCTCCCATCTGTTGCCAGTCCCCCAGAGAGCTAACTCCTGCCCACATTGACACACACATGGCCAGCCCCTTGCTTCCTGTGCTTCACCCCACGCACCCAGCCCCGCCCCTTCCCCACGCCCACCACCTGCCTGTGCTTCCACATGCCACCTGCCTCCATGTACCTGCACGGGGGCCCCACCCGCTGGCCCGCACACTCTCCCCAGCCTGGTGCTGGCAGGTTCGACCTGCTGCGTCCTGATCCGGCAACTCTAAAGGTACCCAGATGGTATGAGATGTGATCCCTCACCACTCTGGGCTGCAGAGTCTGGTGGAGGTGGTGAAAGAAGCATGTAAGGAGAGGGTTTGCAAGAAGAACGTGGTGAGTGCGGAGGAAGGGAAGTCAGCGATCCCTGCAACATGATCAAAACAGAGGTGGGGAAACCGAAGACCAGAAAGGGGGCTCAGAGACTAGAGCTGTTATTAGACTGCGTTCTGGCACAGTCTTCCTATTGCTCCCAGTGACGTCTGAGACCTGAGGAGACTTCTTGCCCAAAGTAGATTCTCAGTTAATGCACATGGAATGAAAGGATGACTCTAATACTTCATATAAAACAAGAGGGAACATATATATATAAGAGGAAACTAAGGCCCCCACAAGTTAAATGACTTGCTAAAGAGTCATGACCGAACCAGCTCTGCCTCCCAGCCAGCTTTTTGTCCACAACACCCAGCTGACCTCAGCCTTTTCTTCTCTGAGTGAACGAGGCCAGTTTGTTTTATCTTTCTTTTCAGTGTCATTTTTATATCCCTTTAAACATCTTCTGTAATAGAAAATCGGGTTAGGCAATTGTTGGCATTAAAAATAAACTTTTCCCATGTTCAAAATGTTTATTCCAGAAACACAAGGCATTACGCTTTCATTCAGCCTGCTGCTTCCGCGTTTGATTATTAAATATTAAATAAACACAGCTGCTTATGGCGCCACCTAGCTGGGAAGAACTTTCAGGCTTTGATGTTCTCCTGTCAACCTCTCTCCTTTGGGCAGGGTGTCAGGCATGGAAACACGGCCCTTTTCCAGAAGAGCACCACGTCTCAACACTACACCATATAATCTGCATATTTTGAGCTTTCAAAGCACACACATGAACATGCCTGTGTGTTGTTTATTTTTTTAATTTATTTTTTATTATTTTAATATTTTTTCTTTATTGATTTTTAGAGAGGGAGGAAAGGAGAGAGAGAGATAGAAACATCGATGAGAGAGACCATCAATTGGCCGCCTCCTGCATGCCCCCCACTGGGGATTTGGCCCATAATCTGGGCATGTGCCCTGACCGGGACTCGAACCGGCGACCTCTTGGTGCATGAGTCAATGCTCAACCACTGAGCCACACCGGTCGGGCTATTGTTTATTTTTATTGTGGTAGAATATAAATAACATGAATTGATCATTTTAACCATTTTTAAGTGTACAATTCAGTGACATTAAAAACACTGACAGTGTTGTGTGACCACCACCACTGCCTCCAGGACTTTCTCATCTTCCCGAACAAAACTCTACCCATCAAACAGTGACTCCCCATTCCCTCCCCCCCAACCCCTTGCAACTGCCATTCCACCTTCTGGCTCCGTGGATTTGATTACTGTATAGGTACCCCACATAAGTGAAATCACACAATATTTATCCTGACTTATTTCACTGAGCATAATGTCCTCAAGTGTCATCCATGTTGTTGCAAGTGTCAGAATGTCCTTTTTATCTTTCTTATTTTTAATTTTTTACTAATCCCCACCCAAGGATATTTTTTCCATTGATTTTTAAAGAGAGTGGAAAGGGGAGGGAGGGAGAGAGAGAGAGAAACATTGATGTGAGAGAGACACATCAACTGGCTACCTCCTGCACATGCCCCGACCAGGACCAGGGATCGAACCTGCAACCCAGGTACATGCCCTTGACTGGGAATCAAACCCACTATCCTCAGTGCACAGGCTGATGCTCTAACCACTGAGCAACACTCACCAGGGCCAGAATGTCCTTTTCAAAGCTGAATAAGATTCCATTGTGTGTTTATCCATTCATCTGTCCATGCACATTTAAATTGTTTCCACATTTGGGCTATTGTGAATTAAGCTGCTATGAACATTGGAGTACAGAATCTGTGTTAGTCCTTACTTTCAATTCCTTTGGCTATATACCCAGAAGTGGAACTGCTGGATCATATGCTAATTCTGTGTTTAATCCTATGAGGAACCACCATACTGCTTTCCATAGCAGCTGCCCCGTTTACCTTCCCACCGGCACGGCACGAGGGCTTTACTTTCGTCACATCCCCACCAACACCGATCATTTTCCATTTAGGGGGTGAGGGGGTGTTGTTTCTAATAATTTCCATCCTAATGTGTGTCAAGTGGAGTCTCATTACAATTTTGATTGCCTGTGTGTGTGTGTGTGTGTGTGTGTGTGTGTGTATACATATACATACACAGCTAAAGATAGAGACAGAGAGTGGCTGGCCCTCTTGGGGCTGGAAAAGACCTCTGTCATTATAAACTCCCAAGGTCCATCCTCTCTATAAGGCCAGGACACCAGTCCCCAGAGAGAGGACATAACTCTTGATCTTGACCCAGGGGCCGTGAGCAAGTTCACAAGAGTTTACAGAGGCATGTTAGGCTGAGAAGCTGGCATCCTTCCATGCCGTTTCAAACTCGCTTCCTAAAGATCCTTCAGAACCTTGGAGGAACAAGGGGAGGGAGGCAGGGGAAAAAGAGACAGAAGGACAAGGGTGCACTTCGGAGCCCAGTAGGGCCAAGCCGAGGGACATACAGGCCTTCAGTATCTTTGTTAGGGGAAGGGATCCGGCTCCTATCATTGAGTTGCTGAAGTTAATTGTGCAACAGTCAGGGTCCAGTTCAGACTCCAAGATAGACTCAAACACTAAAGGGGGAGAAATTCAGAATCCGGGTGAGGTTACCAGGGAGGTCAGAACCTCAGAGATTAGGATCTGGAGTGAAGTAGAGGCAAATAACAGGAAGCAAGGTCAAAAACTAGAAGGCCCAATTTGGGCTTCTAAATTAAGATCAGTTACACAGGAAATTTGAGGCAGAAAAAAACTGAGGAGGCAGTGGGGTTCAAGGTCACTCACTAAGTAAGACCTGTTAAGCAAAGAGAAGTAAATCCCCAGCATTGAGTTGGGATCCCCAAAATCCTTAGCTACATCTGGTGGTGTGTCTTCTCCAACCATTCCTCAAGGCTTACCTCTTCTTCCAGGTCTTTCCAAGTAGATGTTAGGCAAATCACATTTATTTCCCATTTCTTCAGTGGCTTGAGCAGAGTCAACAGGAACGTTAAGGGTTCTGCCCCGACCGAAAATGAATCTGCCCCTACTGCCAAACCAAGAGGAGAAAAACGTTAAGACTGGTTATGGGGCAATGGGCCCTAGAGAAAAGTCAGTAGAGAATTTGGAGAAATTTATGGTAGACAGAATTCTAGGGTGGTCCCCAAGATGCCCACCTCCTGAATGGATGTCCGTATCATCCCCTCCCCTTGTGTACGGGTGGGATCTGGGGAAATGATGTCTACCATCCCTGTGCAGAGGGGGACTGTTATGGTAGGCTCAACCTTATCAGAGGAGCCATTAAAAAAAGAAAGACATCTCCCACTGGCCATGCTGTGACTGCCTGTGGTGTGGGGGGTCACATGACAAAGAACTGCAGACAGCCTCTGGGAACTGAGAGCATTCCCTTACCGAGAGCCAGCAAGAAACCCAGGACCTCAGTGTTAAATCGCAGGAAAGTGAATTCTACCAACAACCTCTGAGCTTGGAAGAGGACCCAAGCCCCAGATGAGAATGCAGCCTTGGCTGGCACCTTGATTTCAGCTTGTGAGACCCTGAGCAGAGGACTCGGCTAATTCCTAGCTGGGCTTTTGACCCACGCGAACCGTGGCTAAACTAATCTGTTATGCAGCAATAATAAACAAACACTCTTTGCCTGCAGGAGGACATAGCAGTAGGCATAACCCGAACTTTGAGCATCTTTTATTTGTCCGATGTGACGTAGAACAAGAGATCAATACAACATCATAGATACACAGATCCACATGAGACCTTAGCATCTCATCCAACCCTCTAAGAAGAAGTTTAAGGGACTTGCTCAAGGCCGCGTGCTGCTAATTTGTAGCACATACAGTGGTCAGACTTAACCGTGCCCCTATCTGGAAGTGGTTCTGCTGTAAATGAGCCAAGGATCCAGAGTATCAGAACTGCAGGAGTCTTCCCCAGCATCTTGGCGAAGCGCCTCCAGTTCAGACAGGAAGGAACCGAGGCACAGGAATTAAGGAATTTGCAGTGTTCTTTCCAATGACCACAGCCATGTCAAAGCACCAGGCACAGCCATGTAACAAATAACCCCACGCCTGCAACTACCCTTCCCAGCAGAAATCAGCCTCCTCTGTGCCAAAAACTGCTGCCTTCCCATTGATCCCCAAATCCACAAACAGCACAGAAGATGCATAAGAGATACTCAGGCTCCCCTGACAGCCAACCAGGTTGTTCTCAGCTCACACAGGACATTGTTAGGTAGCCACTAAAAGGCCCAGGGCTTTATCCTTTACAGGAAGCCTGGGCTGCATTGAAGGAGAAAATGGGGATGGCCTGGGGGAGGGAGAGGCAAGCTTGTCAGCCTTTTTTTTTTTTTTTAGAAGCTTAGAAACAAAAGAAAATCTTGCAGCTTTGCTGCTAGTCAAGGACCTTTTGTGGAGGCTGATGTACATCAGTCAGATTTGGGGTGTGTGTGTGCATGCATGTGTGTGCACGTGTGTGTGTGCATGTGTGTGTGTGTGTGTGTGTGTGTGTGTGTGTGTGCGAATAGCCTGTCAGAGCCTCATTTTCCACCATGCAAGTCCCCCCTAACTGATAACACTCTAAATAACAGGTGAGTGGCTCCTGGCAGGAAGGAGATTGTCTGACCTCATTGTTTGCCTTTTCCCCCCCTCTTTGTTCTTCACAAATAAAGGTTTTTTAATAAACTGAAAGGTCCTCCGCTCTTGCCTGATGATAAAATGAAAGGAACCAGTGAGGTATGGTACAACGTGGCAGCAAAAAAGGAGAAGCTCATCAGAAAATAACAAAGGTGCAAGTGAGAGATAAGGCAGCTGTCAGAGATTAATCCTGCGCCTGATTGTTTTCTTTAATACCAAAGCCTGCACTCGCGGGCGATAAGTTTGCTGAGTAATTTGGTTTTTGGTGAGGAAATAAAATTCAGGTAGGCCCCATAATTGATTTCCCTTTCTTTAGTTTTCTAAACATTCAACAACAACAACAACAACAAAAAGCTCTGCTTTGGCTACACTCTTCCTTCCAGCTGCACAACCGACGCCCCACCTTCTTGACGGGGCCCACCTTCTTTACCCCAAAAGCTCCCAAAAGGAGGGTAGGAGTGATCAAGAGAAGTGCCCCCCTCCCAGCAACATTAGGTGCAATTTACATGAAATCCTTAAATGCACGTCCTTGGTGGACATGCCGTCACCTCCCTCCAAAAAATGATACAGTGAAGTCCCAGCCCCCAGGACCACAGAATGGGACTTACTTGGAAACAGGGTCTTTGCAGAGGAAATCGCGTTATGATGAGCTCATAGGTGGGCCCCAGTCTAATAGGACTGGTGTCCTTATCAGAAGGGATATTTGGGCGCGGACATGCACCCAGGAAGAACACCCTGGGAAGATGAAGGCAGAGGTCAGGGCACTGTCTGCAAATACCGTTGACTGCCAGCAAACCGCCAGCAGCTAGGAGAGGCACGGAGCATTCTCCCCCGGAGTCTCCGGAAAGAACCAACGCTGCGGACACCTCGATCTCAGACTTCTAGCCTGCAGAACTGTGAGACAGTAAATGTCTGTTGTGGGAGCCGCCCAATTGGTGGTAGGTACTTCGTTAGCACAGCCCCAGCAAACCAGTACCTCGATCTCGAATACACACGTGCGGCAAGGAACCCTCGCTCTGACTGAATGGTACAGTAAGCCAGTTCTGCTCGCGGTCTGCACAGTGCCCCTCCCACACCCCCATCGGTTTCTGACGGATTAGGAACAACAAAGGCAGCCAGGGAAAGCAAAACCTGAAGCCACCACACCCCTGCGTGTGAGGGTCAGAGCCCCTCCCGTCCTAAGTCGCCGGGTAGTAATAGTGCCCTTGCCACATCCGCACATCAGCCAGCCCGGGCCCTCGTCCCAGGTCCCGGAGACGCGGCCGCCGCAAGAGGCCCGGGGCCAGGCTCCGCGCCGCGCCTGCCCCCGGAGCGAGGACACAGCTTCGCTCTTCCAGACCAGGGCTCTGCACACCTGAATGCACGTGGGAATGAGTCGCCTGGGAAGCTTGTTAAAATGCCAACTCTGACTCAGTAGCTAGGCTGGGGCCACAGCGGCTGCACTTCTAACAAGCACCCAGGCGATGCCTGCCGGTGCAGGGACCGCGCCCGAGGTGCAGGATTTGGACCGGGGTGGGGGTGGGGGTGGGCTGGGGGTGGGCTGGGGGGCGTCCCAATGGCTGCCCAGAGGTAGAGTTTTAAGTGGCCACAAAACTCCACAGATGCAGGTGTCTCTGAGCTGGGGAAACCTTGGGCGGGGGCAGGGGGAAACCCACAGAAGGAACCGTCGGTGGGGGTGCAGCTGGGGCTCTGGAAGGAGAAAGCGCGGCGGTTCATGGCACCCGGGCGCACGCTGACAGGCAGCAGCCGCAGAGCCTTATTTATTGTGACAAAATGAACAGCCCCCAGGTTGCTCATCCAGCAGCTAATTCCTCATCTTATCTATTATGTGAATGAGATGGGAAAACACTTCCCTGTTTCTCACAGATATCACTGACATGAAAGATACGGAGCGAATTCCCTGGAAGGCCACGCAGCCGCATCCAGCGCGGCCCGGGTTTCACGGGGAGGGATTGATGCGGCGGGACTGCTCCCGGGTGGAAGGAAACTTCTTTGCAGGCGCTCCCGTGCTAATACCACTTTGGAAAATGGCTGAGGGGCTGACAGGTGCTTTGCGGTGGTACTCTTCCATGGTGGATACTCCTTGAGGCCCAGGTGATTGGCCAGGGAGTGGTTGTGAGGCTGCGGCCTTACATGGTCCATTTCCACGCTGGCTGTGCAAAGGGATCCCCATCAGGAAGGAGGCCGGCCAGCAGCCACCACCTGCTCCTCCAACCCACTCAACGAGCCCCACCAGCCCCATGAACCTGCTTCCCCAAACCCCATCAATCACATACCTCCCCCTCTAGAAGTTATACTCTGTTGCTGTCCAGGTATAACTAAGGGTCTTGGGGAATCACAGATCTTCCTGAGCACTTGGTTTAACTCTTATTAACAATGAAGAAACATGCCCAGGGTGGCAGACATTTGCCCAAGGTCACTGGCAGGTACATAGCTGAGCGGTGAAGTGATAAAGGTCTGGCAAGAAGGCCACGTCTTGGATAGGAAGCAGTGTGGGTGAGGACAAGAAGGAAGGGTCTGAAGAAGACAGGATAGCCAGAAAAATCTCCTGTCTCAGGTTCCAGGTTTTGACCTGGAAACAGAACACACCTGCGAACAAATTCTGACTTGGAAAGAGGGCAGGTAAGCCCCAGGTGACTGGCTCCCAGCATGGGCTGCCCATTATAATCATTGGAGGTGGGTTTTTGTGTTTGTTTGTTTTAATGCTGATGACTGGGCCACACCCCAGACAAATAGAATCTGAATCATTGAGGCCTCACAGCCGATGGGAGCTTGTTAAAAATGCAAACTCTCAGGCCCCACCAGTCCAGCTGAATCAGAATCTGGGTGATTCCCCTGCATGTTAAGCTTTGAGAAACACTGCCTGGTCTACACACTGGAAGCACCTAACTCCCAGGCCCAGCCCCAGGCCCAAGAAATCAGAATCTCTACAGGGCAAGGCCTGGCATAAATGGTGTATAGAAAGGCAAGGGCCGGGGAGAGGAGATTGGGGCCCAAAATGTAAACTTGAAGGCCTCAACCACAAATTGACCTGTATTCCAGTTTTGCAAAGTCCCGGGCGTCTGCAGGAAAAGGAAGTGTGGGTGAGGAAGTGGAGGCCAGGCAGGTCTGGTCCATCTCAGCTCCCTTTTATGACCTGCAGCAAAGCACAGGTGACTCCAATGGTCTAGATCTAAAGGCCGATACTCTACGTGTTTGCAACAGGACAAGGGCAGTAAAATGACTTGGAAGTCCCCGTATACAATATGGGACAAGTAAGGGAAGGCAATAAGGTAGGCAGCACATAACGGCTGCTAGAATCAACACTAGGTTCTAATCCTTCTGCCGCAGCTGTACGGCCTTGGACACCTTATTCAATCTCTAAGCCTCAGTTTGCTCCTCTGTGAAGTGGAGAAGATCACAAACAGCTGCTTCACTGAGTCATTGTCACCTGTCAGGAGCTAACTGTCTCAAGTGTTTGACAGAGTTTCCGGTTCATACACACAAACACAAGAGCTACAATTAGTAGTAGTTCCATTTCAACGCCATGGTCATTCTGAAGATTTGAGGTTAGTAGGAGGCAGATGAGATGTGAACAATAACCTTTTCTTTGCAGAGTGAACAACTAATGTCATGGTTTATAAATAACTCTCTGGGCTAGGGAAGACTGTTACCTCTGCCCCCTCCAGGCAAGCCTAGTTTAGTTCACCTCAGTGGTTTTCTACAAATGGAAAAGGAACAATGACCAAGAAATATACAAGAAAACATGGGGAGGCCTGAAAATCAAAAAGGCATTAACTGATAGGGAAAAGGGAACAAGGAATGAGGTTAAAATTATGCGGAAGACCCTCCAGATAAATACCAGAGTGAAAAGGCAGCTAATTGAAGAACGAGAGAGTTTTCTTAACCAGCGCTAGCTGAGGAAAAATATAATTATCTTTGATTCATGAAGATTGCTACAATATGACTCATTTACCAAAACAGTTACCAGCAAAATTACATTTGTTACTGTGAGAAGACCACGTGGGAGCGGGGCCTGTAGTAAATACCAAATATGCTTCTACTTTCACAGTGGCACCTTGAAGGGGAGTTTTGCCTCCTCATCAGCAGTTCTGTGTGATTCAGCTGCTCTGAGCAGGGCCTTTGGTGATAAGGGGAACACAGAGACCTTCTGGAGAGATGGCAACCGCTAATGTCACTGCTCCCAGACAGGCCACGGGCACAGCACTGTCTGGTCTCAGACTTCTTCCTCCACAGCAGCTCTGCCCTTGATTTCCATGCATATCAAGTCGATGTCTCTCTCCTCGGAGATTACACACAAACCTAGAAATTGGAAGACATTCCTTTTTGCTTATTCGTTGTCTGATTGCTCGAAGAAGGGAAAACCGGCATCTGTCCATTCAGAAGTTTTCTCTGTCACTCAGCTGTGGTAGGCTGGTGTTGACCCCACAGCACAGAGCCATTTAAAGAGGCAAACCTGCAACGTTCTGTGTGCACAGTGAAGGGAAGGTGACTGCTGGGTCAGTGCACTGACACAGGTGGGCAGACACTGGGCAGAGAGACTCGCGAGGGGACGAGGACCTCACAGGTGTGCTGGCCCAACCTGCTTAAGGCCTGACGTGGTTCCTGAGGGGCACGTGTGGAGGAGAGCCATGTGTTTTGCAAAAATAGGATGAATGGCACAGGCAGAAATAAGGTGCATTTTTCACACAGTCCAAGAGCACTGCAGGGAGAAACGTCCAGAAAAGGGCAGCAGCAAACAGTTCTGCAAGATCAAGAGTAACAAAAATTACCAGCCTAATGAAGAACATTTCAGACCGTGGAGAGACCCTAACCGATACAAATGAGGATCACTGTCTTCCCTGGCTCTCCTGCTCAGCGTAGGACAAGCACTGTGCACACAGAAGGAGATGAGCACGCCCTCGTGGTAGAATGATAACCCCACACCAGACCTGGGCCTCTTAGTAAGACAAGCCATTTTCATCTCCAGTCCCAGAGCCACTTGAGGGCCAGAAGACCATCAATATAAATGATGCTTAGCTCTCCTCATCCTAGAGTAACTAATGTTGTAAGAGCCATCCAGATCTCTTTCCTCCCAAGATGAGTAAGTCCATAGTATTTCTATAAGACCTAGAAATTAGAGATAATTCTGGAGATGAGTCTCTCAGGCTGAGACCCACCACACTATTATTTATCAGGTATCTACTAAGTGCTAGGCACTGCACTGAGTACTTGACATGCATTATTTCATTTAATCCCATCCACAGGCCTAGGAGGTAAGTATTACCACTACCCCCATTTTAAAGAAAAGGATAACTGAGGCTCAGAGAGGTTGAGCAACTTGCCCAATGTCAAACAGTAAGTGACAGGTCAGAGGTTAAAACAAAAAAAACGGTTTTGCTTTTAGGGTTAACCTCTGTGAGGAGGGGACAAAGATGAAAATGAGCAGTGGTCAGAGCAGACAGGAAGGGAAAAACCATTCTATGCAAAGAAAGGAGATGTGCAAAGGCCCAGAGGCAGAACAGAGCTTGGGAGGTGTGAGGACCTCTGCGTATCAATTGCTGAATGACAACCCACCCCAAAACTATGGCTTAAGACAACAACATTCATGCATTTGCTCATGGTATTGTAACTTGGGCAGGGCTCACAAGGAAGGACAACTCATTACTGCTCCACGTGCTGTCCACTGTTGCAAGAGAGATGGAGCCAGAGACTCTACTTAGCTGGTGGCTTACTGCTGTGCCAGGGCAGTCGGTGCTGGCTGTCAAGTGGGAGCTCAGCGGGGGCCTCGCTTCTCCTTCCCACGCGGCTGCTTGAGCTTCCTCCAGCATGGTGGCTGAGGTCCCAAAGGAAAGAGGTGTAAGCTGCCAGTCCTTTCAAAGCCAAGGCAAAGACATTAGACCCAACGGTGTAGAATAGATTTACAGGAAGTTTGGCTGAGAAGGGAAGAGAAGCACTACACAATATAGGGGGAGAGAGATCAATGAATTTTTTGTTTGTATTTGTTTTTTTAAGAATAGGAGAGACTTATTAATGAGACGGGGAAATCAGCCAACAGAAATCGGGGGAAATTATGACATAAGATCCAGAAAGGATATAAGGAGTTGGAATCAAGGGGTGGGCTTGAACCATGGAAATTGGAGCAATGCTATTGTCACATAGTAAATACCTTCATGCCCTGGCTGGTTTGGCTCAGCGGTGATGTGTCAACCTGTGGACCAAAGAGTCACAAATTTGATTGTGGTCAAGGGCACCTAGGTTGCAGGTTCAATCCCTCGTCCTGGTTGGGGTCATGTGGGAGGCAACCAATCGGTGTGTCTCTCATATTGATGTTTCTCTCTCTCTCCCCCCCCTTCCTCCCTCCCACTCTCTCTGAAAACAATAAAAATAAATACCTTCTGTGCCAAGGTGCTGAGGATACCAAGCTAAGTTAGACACACCCATGTTCTTGAAATGCTAAGTATACTTGAGAGGAATTAACCATAATGTATCTTTTCAGTACAATGTAGTAAGTATAGTGATAGAAGTATTCAAACAACACAGTGAGATCACAGAAGTACGAACCCAGCTCGGTGTTTAGGGGTGGTAAGGCAGGAGAGCTTCCTGGAGGAGCACGAGAGGAGACTGGAGGAAAATGGGTTCAGACCTAGTTCAGACAGGAGGTTGAGGAAGTTTACATATGGTTCCGTCCCACCCTAGCATTTTCTGAGCCTAGGGCAAGAGTGCAAACAGATATTCACCTATAAAATTTTAAAAATTATAAATCAAGCCCCAAAACAGTTAAATAAAATAGGTTAGATACATAGGGTATATATGGTCGATAGAGGATGCCTATCTTGACAGATGTCCCTCTTTAAAACCTGGGAAGCCAAGTTCTAATTTAGGATTTTGTACTCCTCAGAGTTTCATGCTGAAACAGCGGCATCAGGGAGTCACGGCCGGCCCATGGCCCAACTCTCTTCTCTTCTGGCCACTGGCCCCATCATGCACCACAAGGGACCTGGACAAGCCTGCATGCCCAAGGCTCTGTCACTTCCCTCTGCAAACAGCCACTGCTTGGCCACCCCTTCAGCCTCAGGGTGCACACACAGGGGGAAGGATTTAGGGACGAGACCATACCGGCCATGGAAGCGGGCATATGGCAACCTGCTCCAGGCACTCTGGGGTCCTGAGTACTTAGAGCATGTGGGTTGAGTACTTAGGGAAGAGAGGAGTAGGCTCTGGGTGGGATGCCCCCGAGGCTCCACAGCCCGCCCTCTGAGGGGGAGCCCAGGTGGCAGAGGCCGGAGTGCTCTCTAGTGCACAGGGGAAGGGCCCCTCTTGCCCAGACCTGGGGGTGGAACAGTCTGGTAGCCTCCATTTTCTTGACAAAACCCAAAAGCTAAGGTTTTCTGCTGAGACTGAAGTTGTGTGGGGATCCATCCAGAGGAATCAACGCCACCTTGCAGGTCTGGTTCCTTTAGCTCCCGGGGGACATAGTATCCCAGTGTTTGCCATGAGAATGTGTTTCTTAGCTTGAAGTGAAACAATGCACTGGGCAAGCAAACGTGGACGGAATCACCGAGGTACAACGTGTAAGCATTTCTTAGTAAATTTCTTTTCTCCTCTCTGGCCACTCGAATAGGCCCATAAAGTTTGCTTTGCAGCAGAAGCCTGGACTGAAAGAAGAGAAGAAAAAGGTGCATTACCAATCCCACTTCAAAGTCAGAGGGCTAGTAACCCTGATTTTAGCTCAGGAGTCCCCAGCAGGGCTAAAGCAGGTCACCTTCAGCAGGAGATCTGTTCACCGCGAGGCCTGCGGGCTGTGGTGCAGTGGGGTCTCCTCAAGTCTGAGTTCAGATGACATCAAAGGTCACCAGGGATGGAGGCCAGCAGAGGATGGGATGTCCAGGGAGAACTAAAACAAATCTCATAACAATAGTAACATTCTTTCAAAGAAAAGGAAATGCTCCAAAGAGGAACATTTAATACAAAATGGGCTCTATTAAATAATGGAGCAATAACCCGAGTCATACAATCTTAAAAATATTTTTCTACATTTGTAAGATTTTCATAACGTTATTTTAAGAGTATTTTAACTTATCTCTCCAATATTCTACGTGAACATTGATCAAATGATGCTTTTTTAGATACTAGGATTCAAAAGACCTGTTCTACCATTAATTTTCTATAATGGCTGCTGGAATCTTATTATCTGCATTTTATTGTCATGAAAACTAAAATATAGAGCAGTTAAGTGACTACCCAATGAACATGTGACAGATTGGAAATAGCACCCAATATTTTATCCTACCTATTAAATCATACTTCTTGCTAACCTCAAAGTGCCTCTTTCCCACACGTTTCGATTCATGGCTCCTGAAGTTCTGTGAGCTGGCCTTAGGAATCTACAATCCGTCAGCCCTGGATATATATTAGATTCTGTTAAACAATTCCATTACAGGACTAAAGGGGATTGAACTTGAAACTTTTTCTTTTGAGGACAAAGTAACATGTCATCTAATGTTCCATGTATCCATAAAAGGAAGTCCTGGTTTAGAAAAGAAGTGATAAGGACAAATGTTCAACAAGGACTCATGTATAATGGATTCATAATAGATGGCCTTATATTAAATCTGTGTTGTCTGAGACCCCTCCCCCACTCTACACTCTCTCATAGCTATTACTGACTCCCTTCTATTGAGGTTATGTATGCACGTTTTATTTCCCCCTAACAAATTCTAAAGGCAGTGATTGTGTCTCATATAGTGTGTGTCCTCCACAGTCTATACCAATGCCTTGCTCACGGTAGTTGCCCAATAAAATGTTGCTGAACAAACAAACAAAAAATATTTTAGATTACATCACTAACCTTTTGAGATTGATGTCCAGCAGGACCGGGCCTAGCTATTAGTTCAGTCCTAGGACCCCTGTCAAGAACAGAGGGGGTGAATTGCAGTTCTAAACCACCGGCTATTCTCACGCTATAGAGGCACAAACCAAACGAAGGATTGTGCATTATAGAAAGGAGGCCATTGGGATTTTTTTTTTTAAAGGTACAAATCCCTCAGTTTCTGCTCTGACTGCAAAGAGGAAGGTGCACGTACTTCTCATCAGGCCAAAACGACTGCCTAGATAAGAAATAAAAACCTAAGTGAGAGATTATTTCGACTACATGGGGAACTCCTTTATGGTGATCTTGTCCTCAGGGGAAATCTGTTTATCATGAAGTAAAAGGAAAGTCCCAAATAATTATGAAGCATCCTGCACACCCGAAGAAAGGAAGTCAGTAACAGTATCACAATGTGTGTTGTATCTAAACTAAACTACAAAAGTAGCTTCTTACCATTGCATGCAAATGCGGTCTGGAAAACCGCCTAGTTTACATAATTGCACAGCTGTGGGCAGTCTGGCTTCCAAAATTCAGGATGCATCTTGATAGCACGTGTCAGACCTATAAAAGGGTTAATTTTGAAAACAGCCACTTTCATATACAGATGGAGACAGAGTGCTATCATCAATGTTTAATCAATCAATAGGCATTTATTCCTATGATATAAAGTTTACATTATCCTCCATCTGGAGCAGCGGAGGAATAAGGAAGGGAGTCTGTCAAAAGCAAAATTACTTCTTGTTAGCTTTGCCCCTGTAATTTCAGTTTGGCTTAGTACATGTTAATCTTTTTTATGACTTAAATAAGGCAATAGACAGTGATTATACTTTAACCCTCTTGTGAATTTCTCAAACACTTGAATCTAAACCCAACAGCTTAGACCATGCTCGGGCTGAGTTGTCAGATCTCTGGCTCATGACATGATGAGATAATTGGCCAGTTCACTTTGTAGGTTCCCTTTCTTTACCGATTCTGTTCAACCCCGAGGTTCTAGATTTCTCAACCCCTCTCTTTCGGCAGCAAGTATGCTCTCTGTTTTCATTTCAAAGTCCAGGAGTCAGTGTAGCACAAAAATGGGATTGCCTGGGTGAGTCCCTAAACAATGTTAACTTCTCTAACACTTGGTTCCTTCATCTTTAAAATGGCTACACTGACACCTGTGTCAGTGAGAGGGCGTCGGGAAGGTTGCCGTGAAGACTGAGTGAAATCGCTTACGGGAAATGCCTGGCACCCTCAGACCATTCATTCGTGCCATGTCCTGTCCCCTCCCTCAGAGGGAATCACTTGTCCTCTCTGCATTCTGAACAGTGTTTTGTTAGTGTTGCAGTTTGTTTATTTCCTTCGCTAGACTGAGGCTCGTTAATTCACATGGTCAAAGCACAGTGTAGGAGAAGCAAACGTGTGTCTTTCATTTCTGAAAAGACTAATTAGTTAAAAGGGGGAAAAGCAACCATCCAAATGTGTTTAGTTGATCACCAGGGAGTACAGTTATATATGATTAGGTTGATATATTATTTATATACTATTATTATAAGTTTGATTATTACTATTCCTGGGATGTGAGTATGAGGTGTAAAAGTCCATACCCCCCTGAGAGGGTAAGTAATACAGAGGAAGCCCATCGCCTAAATGTGTGTTCTATAGAACATGTGTGCTAGTCTCCATTATTTCTTATCTCTTAAATTTTCTTAATAAAGGAAGAAGTGGACAGGAAGCCTCCTTCTTACTAAGCTCTCACGTGCACTAGGATTTCTGCATTCATGCCTACAGTATTAAAGATTCCCAAAGGAAGGGTCTCCAAGCCGCTGTACTTCCAGCGACAATCATCTATTACGTGCAGCAAACCTTCAGGTAGAAAATAGAGAGCTGCTGCCATTGTGTTTAAGTTCCCAGATCAAAGGTGGCAGTTGAAGGTAATACAAAGACCTAGTTCTCATTGTAGCAATTTCTATTTAGTTCAGGCTATGTAGGCAGCCATTGGAATGCAACATAAAATCAGTAGGTACTAATGAATAATGAATAAAGGTTTACTCCCAAACCAGGCCACCAAATGGAAAATCTACTTGATTTCACAATCCAAACCATTGTTCACCCACTTGTTCTGCTTCTTGCTCTCTGTATGTCCTACTTTTTCAATTCCCAGGCTGCTAAACCACTAAGCAAATCTGTCACCATAACAAGTTCAACCTGCTTCTTTGGTCTAAGCTCGACTTTGCATCACAATAGAAAATTCTTCTATGGTAAGAATCTAGAGTGCAGATTGTGAGTATTTAGTAATTCTTTTTTTTTTTTTATGTCTTTGATGATTTTTTAGAGAGAGAGGAAGGGAGAGAGAGGTAGAAACATCAATGTGAGAGAGAAACATCCGTCGGCTACCTCCTGCACGCCCCTCACTGGGGATCGAGCCGGCAACCCGGGCATGTGCCCTGACGGAGACTCGAACCAGTACCTCTCAGTCCATGGGACAACACTCAATCCACTGAGCCACACCGGCTGGGCTATTTAGTAATTCTTTTGTCGTGAGAGTCCCACAAGATTCCCCGCTGGGCATGCTCCCAACGAGAAATGAAACCTGTGGAGGTGAAGCAGCATTGCTTTGATTTCTGCTGGGCCCTCCTGACAGGTACAGAGACTGGACGGAGCGTAGCCCATGGCCAATGACCAGGATGGAGAGTGCAAGAAATACCTAATTTCCTCATTTTTCTTTAAGTCAACCTAAGTCCACTTCTATGCTCCGGCCCCCTGAAGAGCAGAAAAGTCAGTTTCAGTCATTATGGGAGCTCTCCACCCTCAGACCACACCAAGGTCCCCAGATCTTCAGTAGCACTGAATCTCAGAGAGGCCCCACTGGTCATGAGACTCTGAGGGACAAAGACCAGCACCAAGGTCTCCACGGCCCCAGCCCTTTGGGATTGGACAGTGTGCCTGCTTCTGCTCCATGCGTGGAACTGACGGTACGTGGGCAGACTGAAGCCCCGCCTCTGAGTGCATCAGGCAGACATTCCCTCTAAGCAGACATGCTCCTCCCTGTGTGGCTGTCACCAGGGGCCATGCCCCCCACTACTGATGAAACTCATCTACTGCCAGCCTCCTCTCAGTCCTGGGTAGAAGATCTCTCCTCCCCCCTCTCATTGCTCTCAAAAGCACTCCCAGCATCCCTTCCTTCTCCAGAGATACCTAATCTTGCCTGAGCTGAGGCTTTTACAGAAATCAGGAAGATCTTCTGTTTTTGAGACAAGAGAGGGAAAATCTCAGCTTTCTGTTAGAAATGGGAAGGGTGGGAGAGACCTTGAGAAGGAAGCAAAACTGACATCTCAGAAGAGTAGCCTGTCCCACTGGTCTCATAAACAAGCAGGAGATAAGAGTTGCCCTTGACTTCTTGGCCTGGGAACTGGGTAGGATCAATTCTCCCCGACAGAGAGGTCATAGGAGCCACAGTCAAGATGCATCAGCTCCAGGGACACTGGCTAAGTGTGAGGACTGAGAAACAAGCATGGGTGTTTCTGGGCAGTGCCCCTGTGCACCTTCCCACCCATCCCTCCAGTGATTCTGGGCAGAGATGCACAGGGCTTGGGAGTAGGAGTAGATTAAATGGAAGAGGAAAGATGCAATGAAGAGTCGTAACAGCAAAAGCATGGCAGGAATCTGCATGCACAAGACCATCCTACCTTTGAGCCTAAAATCCAACCGGATGTATGGAAAGAGGTCACCCATCCGTGGTCAAAGGGATGCCAGATCGATGCCAGCAGAGAGCGCCAAGGAGGAAGAGGGAAAGTCATTCACAGAACAGTGTTACTGCCCAGAGCCAGCTGGAAGGGGCCCTAAGAACCAAACAGGAGAGAAGAAAACATGTTTACTCAGGGCTCCTTGGAGCCATGCAATGGACACACAGTGGACAAATGGCCAGGTGACACCACTGGAGCAAGAGGACAGGAGAGGCACACATGCCCAGCACTCAGAAACTCTGCCAGGGAATGGGGCTTTCATGGCCAGGGACCCAGCTGCTGGGGGTTCCAGAAGAGTCCACACCTGCTACCATTCACCATTGTAGACAGAGACTGCTGACCATGCCCTGCCAACCTGGTGTTGCCGAGAATACCACTTGAGTTACACTTTCAAACACAAGTAAAAGCCTCTTAATACTATAAGGAAACAGTTCATCTTCTTAAATGACAAGATGCCTCAGTCTGGTGCCTGTGTGATTTGACTGAAATTGAACTTAAGCAAATATTTATGGGAACAGGAAGAAATGATTAACAAATTCATTAATTCAATTACAGCACAGGGTAGCTCCTCAATAAATGTGTGTTGTCACTGCAGCCGATGGTAATTAAAATCCTGTTTCTAGATGGGTTGTGATGTATAATCATTTCATAACTATCTAAGTCCTTATGCCTTGATGAGAACTATCATTATGTGTAAATATTGACTAAGGCTGAGCCTCACACATGCCACTGAAATTCAAGTTTATAATCTCCTGCTAACCCACAGTAATGAACTACACTGGGACCTCCATCCAAACAAACAACTCTTTGCATTGATGGCGGAAGTACAGGCACAGTCCGAAGCCAAGACGGCTTGTGGTCACTTTTCCATATTCTACAGACAATCTGGGCTCATCAAGCAGACATTTTGCATGAGTCTTCTGATATTTTTTCATCATCCAGTGACGTTTAGGATTACTAGTGGTGAAGGTCCTCTCCCGGATTCAGTCCCACAACAGACCAGGAGGGGATGGAGGCTAAGAGCCCTGGAAGGTGCAATGGGCCTGTGATTCTCCCAATGCCACCCACGAGAGGAGTCATTTTTTGTTGTGTTTGTTTGTTTGTTTGGGGTGTTTAGGAGACTATCTTGTCTTTAGAATGACAAAAAAAAATTGTTTTTTAAATGTCAGCCAACATTGGTAAGAACTAAAATGCTGAGTTTGGTTCCTATCAGGCATTTGTCAATGTCTCTTCTAATTTTCACTAAGTTAAAGATTGAATGGATACAGACATGGGACTCCTTTAGATACTTCCCTCCGCCACACCCATCGTCCCCCACCCCACACACACACACACACACACACACACACACGCACCAAACTATTTTATAACTTACCAAATGGAAATGATCCATAGGACACTATTTGTAAGGGAATTAGAGTAAGTCAGGCAGCAGCTTTAAAAATCAATGAACCTGTGGAAAACAGTGTGGAGTTTCCTCAAAAAATTAAAAATGGAACTTCCCTTTGACCCAGTGATTCCACTTCAGGAATATACCCTAAGAAGCCTGAAACACCAATCAGAAAGAATACATGCACCCCTATGTTCATAGCAGCACTATTTACAAGTGCTAAGATCTGGAAACAGCCCAAGTGCCCATCAGTAGATGAGTGGATAAAAAAGCTGTGGTACATGTACACAATGGCATACTATGCATCTGTAAGGAAGAAGGCTCTCTTACCCTTTGCGACGACATGGAGGGACGTAGAGGAGACAATTACGCTAAGTGAAATAAGCCAGTCAGAGAGAGGTATCACACGATCTCAATTATCCGTAGAATCTAATGAACAAAATTAATTGATGAACAAAATAGGTCCAGAGGTATGGATGCATGGAACAGAATAACAAATCTGGGGGGAGGAGGACAGGAAGAGATTAACCAAAGAACATGTATTTATATATGCATAACCCATAGACACAGACAATAATATGGGGAAGGCCTGGGGTGGGGTGGGGGTTGGGTGGAGGGGGGCAAAAAGGGAGAAAATGGGAGACATCTGTACTACTGTCAGCAATAAAAAAAAAAAAAATCAATAAGCCCAAACCCAAATTCATATTTTGCCACAAGTTGCCCTTCAATGCCATCCACCCAATACAAATCAGCTGCGGAATTTGCACCAACAGGACTGCCAGAAACGAGAAGTCGCGTTTCCTCTGCCCAGAGCTTGTGGGAGCGGATGGTCTATTTTACAGGCTTGCGTGAGATTAGTTCAGAGGGGCAATGGATGCGAATGTGCCTTTCTCTTCTGTATTTCTGTTTACATACCTTCTCTCATTTGGAAGTATCTATTCAGGTCAGGGTAGAAAGCATGAAGATTATTCTCACAGAAATTCAAAGAGAAAGGAAGTGTTTGTATTTAGCTTTGGGCATTCAAAATTGAGAAACATGATAATTTGAAAGACAAATCTTGTAGAGAGAGAAAAGAAATGTTCTAAATTCCTTTGGTATGTCGGGAACCAAGCCTGAGGAGTTTGGATTTTTTCCCCCAATAATATGACAAGATTCCTCTTCTGCTTAGGACTATGTGGCCATTATACTCGTTGCCCTAAAGCAGAAAGAGGGTGTGCCCAGGGAAGACGTATAGATGGAAGATGCTAAGCCTGTAAGAAAAAGCTTGGAGGTGGCCTTCTCTAGGAGAGGATCATGGGAAGAGTTGAGAAAGGCCAGGAAATCGAGTCCGATATCAAGATTCTCATGGCCTACTTCTTATCCTTGGGGTGGGTAGAGCTTTTAAAATATCCAGAAAGGTATGGGAGAGCCATCCAACTCTGGGCTAGTGGCATGTTCCCAGGGCGCACCAGGGCCTTCCCCCAGCCCAGGGGACGGGACAGCCTCATCAGTGGAAAAGGCGTGATGGGTCTTCTGATGTCCCCTTCCCAGCAGTGGGCATGGGACTCTGGATGCAGAGGGGGCCAGCACAGGCTGGGTTAGGGTGCTGAAGCTCGCAGGTGAGGGCTTTCAGAAAAGGGTGAAAGGGCCCAGACCAGTGGTAGGTGCTAGCGCATCAGCCCCCCAAATGCTGGATGCGACCAGCCATGCCTCAGCATTCAACGAACCCGGGGGGGCGGGGGGGGGAAGGCCAGCCACTTTGTCTTGGAGGACAGAAGGGATACAAATGACCTCACTTTCAGGAGGTCACATGCCATCTGGGGGCACAGCAGAGCCAGAGATGGAAAATCTGAGAGACCCAAAGAGGTAGAGGCTAACCTGTACATCAGACTAGGTTCATAGAATTTTACTAAAAGGTGGAGTCCCCTGCCCTCCCCTGAGCACAGGGCCTGTGACAAGATGAGAATAAAGAGGCCATGTTTTCTTCGGGTAGAGAAGTGTGGCATGAGCAAATTTGCAACGTGGGCCCAGTAGCTTCAGGAAGAGTCCAAATCATCTGCATGCGTGGATGGCAGACCCTGAGCCTTGGGGAGGCTGGCATGACTGATTTCCAGAACATGAAATCTCCTTCTTTGACAATGTTATTTTGTATTGTGGTTATATATAATTTATACATTTTTATCTTTAAAATTTTTTCAAGATGATGAGCATATGTGGCAGGACATTGGGTCTCCTCCTCCTTCATGCCATGTGGTCATCTCATACATGCCCCGCTCTGGGGCAGACCGGAGAGCTCTCCCCGTCCATCCAGGAAGAAAGCAGGAATGAATGCACTGGCCGTGTGGTGAGGCACCGCCAGAGGGAGGAGGAAGAACTCAGGGATCTGCGGGTGAGGGGGTGAAGAAAGAACATCCCCAGCATGAGAAGTCTTCCCCGAGGTCCGAGAGAGAGGTGGCTGCAGGAAGAAAGAGTGGCATGAGGAGCAGAAGGAGCCATCTGAATAGGTTCGAAAAGCCACTTCCTCCTATTCTTTGGCCAAGGGGAGTTATGGATTGCAGTGGAGACACTGGAGCCAGAGGTCAGGATCTGGACTACACATCCTATCAGAAAGTGTGTGTGTGTGTGTGTGTGTGTGTGTGTGTGTGTGTGTGTGCAAGAGAGAGAGAGAGAGAGAGAGAGAGAGAGAGCAGATGAGATGGGGAACAGTAAGGCTGGATGAAAAGATATTTCCTGGGAGTGGACATGCTGTCCTTTTTTCCGACATAAACGGCAAGGTTATAAGGTTACACAACACAAAGAATCACTCCAAATATATTTCTTTAATGTTAATTGTATTCTTTTATTATCATTGGAGGTCATTCCCACAGCTAAATAATATTTAACTCCAACTTTCTTTCCTAGTCAGGAAAGGAGTATATCACATAAATATTGCTGGTCAGAAACAAAAGTAGTAACAGTGTTCAAAGTTACATGAAACCAGACCCATCTCTGTGTATGCGTGTGTGTTTGTGACCATCATGCTTTCCGATTATTAAAGTAAGGTGAGAAAGGGGGGCAGATGAGGGAGGGTGAGGTGGAGGGGAGCAAAGCAACATTTCCAGTTCCTGGAATGGTTCTTCCTCGTTTACTGCTGAGACCCGTCTGCGTGCAGGACTCTGAATGTTTGTGTCTGGACAACCTACTCCGTTGCTTTATTTTACTACCTCAGCCCAAAGAAGTGTTTTGTTTTGTTTTTTCACTCTCTCCCACCTTGCTCCTGAGTCTCTACAGCATGAACAAGCTTTAAGGGACAAGGGAACTGTCAAGTAGAGCGAAGAGTGATCATTGCAAAGAATTACCTTGAGGTTCACTGGGGTTTTCGGAAAGAAATGTTCATGGTGGCAAATGGCCATCTATTTAACTGCTATAAATGTAAGTGGGTCTTCACACAGACTCCCTTCTTCCAAAAAACACCCTCTTTATGGGGTACAGGGTGGAGTAGGAAGATGAACCATCTAAAATTGTCAGTTACATAAACTTATTTTCGCCTGAATATCTTGACAATTTAAATTTGAGAGAGAAACAATATTCAATATTCTTCCCTTTCATCTGGCGAGAATAAGCGGAGTACGGGTGTGAGGGACCCTGCGTTTTGTGCTGTGCCTTTGAAAAGAGAACAAAACACAATGTCCTGAGATAAATTGTCATTTTCTGAAGCTACTGTTTCCTTACAAATTCTTAGGGAAATGTTGCCACCTTCTGGACAAACGTGCAATACGCGGTCACCACAACGTCGACTTCCAGCCTGTTTATACACCCGTTTCCTGGGTTAGGATAAAAGACCTTTGCTTTGGTTTTCTTTCTTTTCTGTCATTATGCCTGTGAACACTGATATACTAAAACAAAAATCAAGCTACTATAAGCAGATTAATCATATTCATAAAAGAACAGAAAGCACAGTTCACCAATTAAGCAGATTCTTCAAAGCAGGAATACTCAATCTCACAGACAAAGTTTAGCAGGTTTTAAAAATCTCATTCCCAGGCTTCTTAATTCTTACAGGGCTTGGAGAAAGGTGGATAGCTTCTCAACCAGGTTTTCTCTCTCTCTCTCTCTCTCTCTCTCTCTATCTATCTCTCTCTCTCTTTCTTTAATTAATATTATGCTTTCAGAAACAGGTTCATGTTTGCCTTGCTAAATGTCTTGAATTTTACTTTTTCAAGATATTTTAGTATGTAAAAGTCATTGGTAATATTTCAAGCATAAAAATACAATAGCAGAACCCACATGCTGATTCGTGGTGTTAAAAAAAAATGTAAGTCCCCTTTACCTGTTTAGTGTGCCCCCTCCCGTCAGTTCTCACTAGCAAACCTATCTCAGTAAAGAAGGCAATTAAATGGATGTGTTCATTTCTTTAAGCAGCCGTGTATGTGTCGCTCAGAAGAAAACTAAATAGCAAAGAAGGAACCACACCAGCACGCCGAGCCAGGACATGCCACCCAACGAACAGCTCGGGTCGTCTTTCTGATGTTTATGCTTCTGTTGTGGAGCATGGACAAGTGTAGAAAGTTGATTTCTCGGCCGCATGAGCACCACCTGGAGGACCTCCCGCGGGCTCTTCTCGGCCCAGCGTCCGCTCCATTGGGACGCTGGCAGAGGGGGCGCTGTTTCTCCGACAGCCTGTCCTTACCGTGAGGACGCGGTTGCCGGCGATTGACAAGCCGGTGCACCTGCGTCGAGGCTGCCCCTATTTATACAGGGGACCCGTTAGGGAGGCCCAGGCTCGCTCATTGCAGCTCGTCCCGGAAGCTGCTGGTGGACTGTCCGCTGTTCTCTAACCTTTAGGCCAGATGGCAGGAGCCCTGTCACCCCATCCAAGAGTGGCATCTCTGTGCTGGACCGCCACCTCCGTTTCTTCTAGGCTCATCCTCTGGCTGGAGGCGCAGCGCGCTGCTCGGCGTCCTTGAGAACGCAGTAAGTGCCGGGAACAAGGGAAGGTCAATGTCTCTGACCAACTGGCAGATGGCTCTTTTTGCCGTCCACCAGACACTCGCTGAGTAGTTCCATCACATGTCACCTGTGAGGCTGGAGATCAGATTGGGTGTCACAACGGGTCCCTGGGGAATAGTAGGATCATGCCACACAGAGAGGGGGGCTCAGCCACCGCCTGCCTCCATCTAACTCTCAAATCACTGGCTGCAGTGCTCGCTTAAAAAGCACAACTTAAAGGCTGACTAGCAGCCGATCAGTGGAGGCAGCATCGCACGAGGGTGGGGTGGGGGGGGGGGGGGTCCCTGAGTGACTGCACAGAAAAGCACAAAGAGAACGAAAGGGGAAAATCGAATTCTTTAAAAAGCGTGTTCTTCTTAGAAATCTTCTTGCTTTGAATTGGGAAGTCCCCGGTGCAGAAATGCCTTTGGTGCTGGTGATAATCTGGGCCTGCAAGTGCTAAATTGATTCACTGTCCTGCAGACACCCAGGGGCTGAATATCAAGGAACAAATGCATTAATCATGGCAGAGCCTGCGTGCCAACCACATAAAGACCACTGCTCCCAGCAGCGGAGAGAGCGTGGACCTTTCCACAGACCACACGCTCTGAAGTAGCTCTCTGAAGTCTCATTACTGAGTGTGTATGCATGTGTGACTTTCTCCAAAGCATGCATTTAGCAATAAATGTGTTTACATTTACCTTATGTTAAATTTTTTAAAAAAGAGACAGGTAGAATCTTTGGACCAGAGTCCTTACAGATGAAACAAACACAGGGACACACACACACACACACACACACACACACACACACACACACGCTTTCAGGGAGAAACAGAAAATAATGTTTAGCAATTACGGTCCACAGCTGCTGCAGTTCCAGTGTGCGTGTGCTACACAGGTGCGGCCATTATAACAATGAATAGCACGCATTAAAGGTGCCATCCATAGGGGTAATAATACTAGGGTTGAAAAGGTATTTTCATTTGCAGCCTGATGTTAGGCAGAAAATAAAATAAGGCGTTTCACAGCCAGCCTGATGGCTCAGCTGCCACACGGGAGGCACAAGCCTGAGATTAATCTAGGACTCTTATGTGTGTGTCTGACAGTGGGAATCTGGCAATGGTTACCTGGAGAGATCACCAGATAGCTTCCTATTCTTAAAAAAGGCCACTGATAAGGGAAACTAAGGCACCTGCAGTTTCTAGAGTCAGCAACATTAGCCAGTATAACACTGATCCCTGCCTAGCACCTACTAGTCTCTGCATACTAGAACTATTGTTGAAAAAATCCAGAGAAATGGTCCCAGTGGATGGGGCAGTAGGGTGGGTCCGGCAGGGGGGAAGCCTGGAGGAGAGTCCCTCCCTCCTCCTTAGGCCTTGTCTCTGGGCAGTGCTGTCCCTACATCCACGTCACAGAAATTTCCTTCCCAGGGCCCAGCTCTGAAGGCTTGACCCTAAGCCCGACACAGCCAACCTGCTTTGCTCACCTCTCGCTTGAAAAGCCCAGCAGTGGATGGGCACAGTATCTAATCGCGTTCATTTGCCCTAACTCCTCAAATCACTGACCTCTTCGATCTCAGTGGAAAAATCACCTTCAGGCAAACAAGGCATTCGTGCAGACTGGTGGTTGAAAGAAGCTGAGAAGGAGGGAGGGCCCTGGGTGGTGACGAGAGAGTGGGATCTAATTTAGAATAGAAGACAAGAGGCCAGATCTCAGCACCACCACACGCCAGCTCCATGACCTTGAGCACACTCCACCCTCTCTGGACCTCTGCAAAGTGGGACAATCGTATCTGCGGCAGAGGTTCTACTGAGGTTCCAATGAGACCAAGTATATGAAAATGCTCAGCACCAAGCCTGGAACACAGTAGGCACTAGATAAATGGTAGACATTATTGGAGTAGCTTCCATTTATCCATATTCATTTTCCTGAGTGGGTCTGTGAAGAACCTCTTAGTGATTCTAGGCAAGGCCATGGAAATCTGTACTAGGAAAGGAGGAAAAGTGTACAATAGATATTTCTCAGTACCACAGTGAGCTTCAGACCAAACACTCCAAGCAGACTGTTTAAAAAAAAATAAGCTCAACAGAATAATTGTTTTCATATTGTTTACTTTCAGTAAGGGTGAAGCAAACAATAAAACAGATAATAATGCATGCTGTGAGGTGAGTTTTAAAAGCTGAAGTCCATCAGACCCAGGTGGGTGTTGACCTGGCTGCTGTGGACTGGGCATGCTTTGCCAGTGCCCAGGTGGAGAGCCGCCCACAGCTTGGAAGTCTGGAAGCCCGCTGGCCTGGCACAGAGAGGCCTAGGGGATGTGGGGACACGCAGCCCTCGCCAGGCTGAGAGCTGTCCTAGTGAAATGGGATAGGCCCCAGTTTACCAAGGAAGGTGGGAACACGGCCCTTTTTAGAGGCCTTAAAAGTGAGGAGAGGATTAAAATTAATTTGAAACTTCCCAGGAAGCCTGCATAATGAAAACAAAACTCAATTGGCGTGCTGGCTGGCATGCTCAGGATCTGGAAGGGCTCACAGCAGAGCCCAGCTGAAGCCTGCTGGGGGGATGAACAGCAACAGAACTGGAGTGGTGACCATGAGAATGCTGGTAGAAATGAAGAGTCCTAGTCAAGCTCTCACGGACCACAGATCCCTAGGTGCTTTCACAGTGTCTGTTCATTCATTCAGCAAAACTTGTTGACCGCAGAGTAAGAGCTGGCACTATCCTAAGTCCACTAATGGGACATCAGGCCAGCCCGGCCAGTGTGGCTCAGTGGTTGAGCATCAACCCATGCACCAAGAAGTGGCCGTTTCGATTCCTGGTCAGGGCACATGCCCAGGTTGTGGGCCCCGATCCCCAGTGGGGGGCATGCAAAGGCAGCCAATCGATGTTCTCTCTCATGGATGTTTCTATTTCTCTCTCCCTCTCCCTTCCTCTCTCCCTAAAATCAAAGGGGGGGGGGAAGACATCAGGCCCCGTATTTAAGAAACTGACGGTCTGGGAGCAGAGACAGGCATCTCAACACATAGTTATGAGAGGGTAGGTTAAAGTGTTTGGCAGAGGAAGAAAGGGGTGCCACAAGAACACTTAAGAGGGCTACCTAATCCAGACCGGGGGTTCAGGAGAGGTTTTTAGGAGGAGCGGATACCTGGACTGAAATTAGACAGGAAAAGAGGAAGGTGTGGCTGCAGAATGGGCAGAGGCCTATGGGTAGGTGTACAAGTCATTCTGCAAACTCATAACTCAAGGTTGGAAGGGGGAGGTGGAAAGGAGAGGCTGAAATGGCAACTGGTGGTCCAGCCCTGTCTGCTATAATTACCAAGGAGGGGTGCGGGGTGAGGGGTGATCTTTGAGCCAAAGTCATTGAAAATAGAATATACACATGCAAAGCGGTAGTCGGACTTGAAGAAGGCCACCAGTGATCACCACCTTCTGGTATGGTCCCTTCCCATCCTGACCAGAGCTGGTCTGTGTGACCAGGAGAATATGCCAGAAGTAATGGTCGGTCACTTCCGAGATTAAGCTGCACAAAACATAGCAGCTCTGCTCTCTCAGATGCTCACTCTGGGAGAAGCCAGCTGCCGTGTCTTAGAGCGACCCTGTGAAGGTGCCCTGTGGCAACGATCTGAGGCCTTGGTGTGAAACCCTTCAGCCCCAGCCGACAGCCTGACTGTGGCCCCTGAGAGCCCGTGAGCCAGAACCCCCAGCGAAGGGGTGTTTCTTTCTCAGACACTGTGTGAGAACAAATGTTTGTTGGGGCCAGTTCATTACACGGGAGCAGATAATACACTTAGTAACACGGAGAAAGCATATATGCATAAGAGCAAGTTATGAAGACAAACATGTTTAACATATTGCTACTTTTATACATTACAGACTGGTATATTGTATTTATAATGAAAGTTTCTTTTTTTATCAATCTTTACGTAAAATTTAATAAAATCTTCTGGCATTTGTTTGCCTAATTTCCTTAATGCCATATACCTTTCCTCCTTTGTGGACACTGTCATTCAAAATCACACTAAAAAAAACCATTAAAAACTTAATGTCGCCCTGGCCGGTTTGGCTCAGCGGTTAGAGCGTCGCCCTGCGGTCCAGAGGGACCCAGGTTCGGTTCCCGCTAAGGGCATGTACTTCGGTTGCAGTTTGTCCCCGGCCCTGGTTGGTCGTGCGGGTGGCAGCCACTCGATGTGTCCCTTTCACGTCGATGTTTCTCTCTCTCTCTCTTCCTCTCTCTCCCTCCCCCTCTATCTGAACAAAAAATGAAAAAATGTCCTCGGGTGAGGATAAAAAAAAAAAAAAAAAAAAACTTAATGTCCACCAGTGAATGGCTTTTTCCCTGAACAGAAGGAGGTTCACTTGTCCACATTTTTGCTTGGACCATGCAGGCGATGGCAGCCTCCCACCCCATTGATTATAGTGTGTTCCAACGTCCATTACATCAAATGAACCATAAAAGTAATTTTTAAATATAAAATTCCATGATAATGTCAACGAAGGCTTGTAACTAGCATAAAATGCAGATCACCAGAGGCGTTTAAAATCATGGGCTGATTCTCCGAAGCACTGTGAAGCGGCCGACGAGGCCTCCTGTGCCCCGTGCAGGGCCTCGGTTGCACGGTTGCACGGTTGCTCGGTTGCTCGGTTGCACTCGGGCTATGAACCAGAAGGGTGGGGCCGAAGGGGGCCGAGCAGGCCAGTCCACTCCCAGTGCGGGTTTGTGAGCTGAAGGGTAGGACAGACACCCCGACGGGCCCAAGTTATCGCAAAGGAGACAAGTTACAAGGGGATGAGTTGGCAAAGGAAGAAACTGGGCCTGCGCAAGGATTCCCAAAGTTGGGAGAAAGGCAGCCCTTACCTGCTGGTCTCGGCAAGATGAACCGAACTCCCAGTGGATGCAGATGCGTGTCTTCGTGGGAAGTGTCACGGGAACGCCTCAAGGTTGTTCGGAAGGTACTCCAGCATGCCAGCCTCTCGGATGTCACTCAGAAGCTATGTCACCTGCTTGTTTTCTCTACCACACGACACAACCGTTATCGATTCATTAAAATTACATTAAATAGCTAAGAATTTTCTTGCAGTCTTAACACCTCTTCTCCTAGACACTTTAGTCATATATTCAAGGCTTAGCCTGTATTATAAAAGTGGTGTTTAAGGTCATACCACCTTCTCTTTTTTCTAGTTTTTTAATTTTTGAAGAAACAAGATTCTTAAAGGGTACTCACCACAGATGTTTGAGAAGCTCTCCCTAGCAATGCCTTGGAATGAAGATGTCCTTGTCTCGGGCCATCAGGGTGACAAATCTCCAATCCACTGAGAGTTCTCAGCGGGGTGGGAGGCTACCATTGCATCCATGGCCTGAGCAGAGACGTGTAAAGGTGAACCCCTTTCTGTTCCCTTCAGGGAAAAAGCCCATTCACTGGTGGACATCGAGTTTTTAATGGGTTTTTTAGTGTGATTCTGAATGACAGTGTCCACAAAGGAGGAAAGATAGGACATTAGATGACATTAAGATTTTATTAAATGTTATTCTCGTTGTTGTGCCTCAAACAGAGCTGTGTTTGCTAAATGAACTTGGAATCAGTCCTCGGCTTCAATAAGCATTTGCCCCGAAGACCAGGCACCCAACCCACTGTGTGTTTAGATTTAGAGATACCTGCCTACTCTTTCTCCACTGAAAAATGGAGCCCAATTTCTAGATGTGAAAATGGCATTTATTTTCACCTGTGATTGAGATAGACATTTCCGGCCATGCCATTCTGCCTTCTCCCGGGTGTTAGGAAAGCCCTCAGTCCCTGCAGTCCCAAGTATAAGCCCACCAAATACCTGTTTTTCTTCTTAGAATCTTTTAGATCTTTCCCTACATGGAAGAGCTCCTTTTGACCTGCTGTCCTCCATAAAATAGCACAAACATGATGAAACATAGTTAAACCACATAAAACTTAAGTAAACTACTACTGTCAACACAAAAGATGACTCACTAAGAGAAAAGGGATCCTTTGCAATGGTGGTTTACACTGGGCATGGATTTAATAGCCTCTTCAGAGATAAAAACATTCATTTATTTTTCCTCACTATTGAGCTACAATTGTTGGTACTCTTTCTCCAAGATAGACAGCACCACTCACATATACAACCAATTTCATGTCCCTCCAAATTGGTGACGGAACACCAGAGGTTTGTATTCTTCCTTTGTTCCCCAAGTGTGGATAGACTTACTGTGTAGAAATGCCTGAAAGTACTGATACACCTTGGAATGATGCTGTTAAATAATTTAAAGAGGGGGAGGAATTTTGCTTCGTTCCCTAAACAGACTGGTGGAAGCTGACACCTGTGAAATGGCTTAGTTGTCACTTTGTTGTGATCACGAGTGTGGCCGAAGAGGGGTTTTTCACTGGATTTCTTGACTTAAAATCTAGATTACGTTGAAAACTTGACCACGCTTACAGTATATCACAGTGTCTCTCTTTCTTGGCCTATTCCTTTATTTTTCTGTATGACTCTGCGGTTCTTCCTGTTATTGGTAGGGTGTTTGAGATAAACCACAAAACCTGCAGCTTCGGTTTACCTGATGTGACGTGGGAGCTACCAGAATTCCTTTTTTAAGAGACCTACCATTAGCATGCCTTGTAATAGACAGGACTCAGAGCCAATGGAAAGTGCCGTGGCTGGCATGAGCAAACTCTGCTTCCTGAATTGGCTGTTTCTGGGAGGCGGTGTGCAAACTGACCTTGAGGTTGCTGATATGGAGGACAGGGCCTTCTGCAATGGCTTCTTGTCAAATGCCTCCTGAGACTCCTTGCCTGGGCCACAACCTTTGCCAGTGGCCGGTTTAATCAAGTTCTCAGGGCATCTAGGACGCACTGCCTCCTTGTGGCAGTTCCACTGCAGGTTATTGAATGTTTGGCTTACATTCTTTCTATAGAGCAGCTTTAGCGATAAGCTGACCCTTTCCCGACCAGAGGAGCCTACTAGGAAGGTGGCAGTGTTACTTGGTCATTGGGACATACTCCCTGGGGGAAGCTACTTAGCCAGTTAGCATTGATTTGATTTATGACCTTCACATGATAGGCTTGTGGTTTTCAATTTAAAGACATTAAGACTTATTTCACTGAGGGGGAGGGGGATATTTATACTTCTGTCCTTTTTTAGATATCCTGTATTTTAGCAGCTTAAAGTTGAATGCCTAAGCTTTCCATGAATATGGGAAATAAAATTGTATATTTGAGTAAGCAAAAAAAATCGTGATGACAAAATAAATCATCGATGTATTGGAAAGAGCATGAGCTTTAGAGTCATGTGGACCTGAGCTGAAATCCCAGGTCTCCCACTTGTTATTAGCTAACCTCCCTGAGCCTCAGTTTTCTCATCTGTAAAATGAGGGTGCATGCCTTCTCTTTACTTCCCAGGTTATCGCTGTGGTGCTCCTTACAATGAATAACGTTCAACCACAGATGAGTTCTTGAGACCAGAGGCTATTTTGGTATTCCTAGTGCAGACCAGGCACAGAGGAAGAGTTCAAACTGTTTGCTGACATGAATTAAATGGATGTGGGGCCACTGGGAGGTCGTAACTTTATTACTTCCCATCTAAGTGTTGGTGACAGAATTTCTTGCCAAGTAGACTCACAACAGACAGGACTCTAGGCTCTCACCAGTAAAACAGAAGAATGGCCTCAGTGAGGGTCCCCAGGATGGTCCAAAGTAATCCTAAATTGCTAGTGACCGCGTGAAATTGTGGGTACATTTGTTTACAGAAACCTTTGCCAACTATGAATTTAACACCCAGAAATGTGTATACAAAATAATGGCTACCTGTGTCTAGACAAAAGTTTCACTCACATGCTAAGGGTTTTGGCACCTCAGCCAGTAGCGAGGAAGGACTTTGCCGGGCCTTTTGCCCTGACAATGTGTGGGAGCCCCAGATTCCAGTTCTAGCATTAGCTCTTCAACCAACCGCTAGGGGCCGGAGGGAAGGCCGTGTAATCCCCTCGTCACTTACCTCTCCCGAGAGGGGCATCTCTGAGTCAGTGGAGTAAGAATTACCACTCTCATTTTCAAAATGGAGAAAGCCAGATTTGCCATGCCCAGAATCCCTTCCTGAAGAGGGAAATGGGGCTTCAGGCCTTGGGACAAGGCAGCCATTTTTTAAATTTAATTTTCAAATAAGAAATACATTCACGTTGTTCAAAAGCTATACATAAACATAAACAGAATGTAAACGGACACTTCACCAAAGAGGACGTAGGAATGGCAAACGAGCACGTTGTAGGCCATTAGGGAAATTCAAATTAAAACTATGATGAACCACCAAAACCTACTTAAATGACTATACTTTAAAATACTGACAATCCCAAGTGTTCTTTAGAGTGTGAAGCAACTGGAACTCTCATACGTTATGGGAGGGAATGGAAAAGATATAGCCACTTTGAGGACAGTTTGTCAATTTCTTATAAAGATACACATACACTTGCTACACAACCCAGCAATTTTAATTCTGCGTGGGTATTGACCCTACAGAAATAAAAACATTTTCATATGAAAACATGTACATAAATGGTTATAGCAGCTCCATCACCACTGCTAAAAACCAGAAACAACCCAAATGTTCCAAACGGTGAATGCATTAACCAACTACGGAACATCTATATCACGGAATGCTACTCGGCAATAAAAAGGGATAAACAATTGATACAACTTGAATGAGTTTGAAAGGCATCATGCTAGTAAAGGAAGTCAGTCTCAGAAGATTGCAGATCATATTTTATGTATAAGACATTCTTTGAAAGACAAAACTATAGTGATGGATAACAGAGCAGGTGTTGTCTGGTGTGGAAAGCAGGGGGGTGTGACTACAAAGGGGGGTTTGGGGAGTGATGAAACTACTCTGTATCTTGAGTGTGGTGGTGGATACCTGATGGTCACATCTATTGAAATTCATAGAACTGGCCCTGGACTGTTTTGCTCAGTGGTTAGAGCATCAGCCCACAGACCAAAGAGTCACGGGTTTGATTCCAGTCAAGGGCACGTACTTCAGTTGCGGTTCAGTCCCCAGCCCTGATCCAGTTGTGTGGGAGGCAACTAGTTGATGTGTCTCTTTCACATCTATGTTTCTCTCTCTCTCTCTCCCTCCCTCCCTCCCACTTTATCTGAAAATAAATGGAAAAATATCCTTGGGTGAGGATTTTTTTTAAAAAATTCATAGAACTGTACACCCCCCGAAAAATTTACTGTCTAATTTTATATAAAATTTTAAAATACTAAAAAAATAGAATGGAAAATGTATTTATCATCTGTAATTTCTGGCCAATCCCATATCCTTGCTCAGAGGAAACTATTACTACTTTCTTTCAAAAGAGTTTCTTTATACCTATACAATTGGCTTATTTATTTTTCTTCCCTTTAACACAAAAAGTAGCTTCTAATACATCCTGTTCTGAAACATGCATTTTTCACTTGACAGTTTCTCAAAGATCTTTTCATATCAGTGTATAGAGAACATGGTCATTCTTCTTTTAAAAAACTCTATAATATTTTGTTGTATGAATGTACCAAATAATCCCTTAATGATGAACATTTGGTTTGTTTCTAATCTTTTACAGACATTAATGCAATGAATAATTTTGACTACATAGAATTTCACATATGTGCAAAGTTATCTATAGAATAATTTCCCAAAAATGCAATTGCTGGATCAAAAGGGCAAATGCATTTGTAGGTTATAATAGACATGGCTAAAATGCCCTCTATAGAGGTTGTATGAATTTACACTCCCAGCAGCAATGTTGACAATCAGGGAAGCCACTTTTGAGAGCTAAGAACAAAGAGAGAAAATGGAAAACCATGGAATAAACTGTGTTACAGTTCAAAAAGTATTTGCTTCAGAAGTTAAATGCTAAGTAACCTCTTGTTCAACAAATTTTATTGGATGTTGACTAGGTTCTTAGCAGAGTGCTTGCTACAGATGAAATGCAATAGAAAATGTAAGAAGTAGTCTTATCCCTCAAACAATTTATAATATAGTAGGGGCAACAAAATACATATAGAAACCCTTTGGCAATAAATGCAATATTTGATGAGACAAAGACCATAAGTAATGGACAGGTCTAATATAGGATTGCACTAGTAAGAAAAGGCATCCTAAAAGAAATGGGACTTGGCGGGGGGCGGGGGGGGCGGGGAAGAAGGTAAGGTAGAAAGAGGGGGGAGGATGTCATAAATAGGGGAACAGCCTAAGCCAATGCAGGAACACATCCCTGTCACTCACTTCCTCCAGGAAGCTCTCCCTGACTTCCAGGTCTCCCTGCTGTGCTCCTGCAACAAATTCTTTCAACCCATCCTATTTTATCTGTTTTGATACCTAGAAGCTTCTCAAAGTTGGGAATTGAATTTTACTCATCACCACATACTTTGGGGAACATTTCAGTTTATAAACGAATATTTAATATCCAAGACTGTAACCCCTGGCAATTGTCCCAGTGCCTGGCACAAAGTAGGAACTCAATCAATGTTTGCCCAGCTGCAGCACTGGATTCAGCAAGGAGGGAGGAATTGAGAGAGGTTTGTCACTGGTTTCTACAATCATATCACAGTCATAATTAATGTTTGGAGTTAGCCATTTCCAAATAACACACCGAAATTTTATAACATCAGTCCATTGGCAAGACTTCAAGACACTGCTTGCCATTATTGCAACATATGTTTCCTGTCTCCCTTCCCCCAAATATGCAAAAATTGTGCCTCCATAGACCACTGAACAAACAAAACTCTCCGTGATATGAAAATTTGTTACTGATAGCATGGTCCCTAGTTTTCCAAATACAAGGAGGAGACTCGACTCATCATTCTTATAAAGTGATATCGCTAAGTTTTTGTACAGGGCACCCAGATTAAGAGTTCATCAAACCTCAGCATTCTAGAACCGCACTGAAGCCTGCAGCTTCCCAGTCAGTCTTCCTTCCTAGTGCTGCTTCTGCCTTCAAGGGGCTCACTTGGAGCTGCTAAAACAGTGCAACTCTCACCTTTTCACTCAGTCACAATCTTGCAAATACATTGGCGGTTTCAGAACCCACTTTCTGGGTTTTTTGTTGTTGTGTTACGAGCGTTGGCAGCTGAGAGCCCTTGATTCATAATCCTGTGCTTTATTTGCCAAGTGTAGACAAAAACCCCAAAACTAAAGGAGCCCAAAGGAAGGGGGGCTGGTCCCCCCGGCATTGTGTGATTTGCAGGGAGGAAATGAGTAACCATGAGGCCGGCTTCTTCCTCACCCTATCTCCTGAATGCAGTTTTCC
The DNA here is from genome assembly GCA_030848825.1 of Tadarida brasiliensis. NCBI lineage: Eukaryota > Metazoa > Chordata > Mammalia > Chiroptera > Molossidae > Tadarida > Tadarida brasiliensis. Next base: position 81,397,770 of record CM061264.1, read on the forward strand.
CAATAATTTAATAACATTCACAGGGATATTAGATTAATTGGATTTTAATTCCGAATGACTGTGAAAGCGGAGAAATGAGTCACCAGCTCATACTAATGAGAAGATCTATTAAGGGCTCTTCTCTGATAGACACATACAGCAGGGTTATAAATATTTCATATCCAATTAATTGAATTTTGCCCCCTATATATGACACTGCCCTGAAACATCAATCAAACAGGAGCAGAGAAAGAACAGAAGGAAGGAAGAAAAACTAAGAGCTTCTTTGAAATAGCAACTACATGACTACAGGCCTTCCAGCCCCTGAAACACTGCCCCCACCCGGGGATCCCCCCCCCATTTGCACAGGGCCTGCAGAGAAGAGTGGGAAGCACTTTCACCAACTGCAGCTGGTTCCATACGGCAGGGAAATTAATGTTAATTAATCAGACAGCAGCTTTATACAGGGCTGTGTGCAGAAGGTTATTCGAGTCCTGCTGCAAATAGATTTATAGGTGTAATTGCCATGTTGAATGACCCTCTGTAAATAGGCTCATTAAACTGGCCATCAGTCAAAAAGTCTAATTGAAGCCGTGCAGTAGCCTGCAATCGGGCACATGTGGCTCTTGATAAACAGAGCTTGCCCACGGCGGCCACGCGCTCTGGGAGGTTTAGATAGGGCTGCTGGCTGTCCTTCAGGTGGCCCCAGCTTCTCCTCCCTCCTCCAGTTCCTTATCTCAAGGGAAGGCAGAAGCATGCTTCCTGCCCAGCTTTACCCTCTGCCTCTCCGCTGGCCCCAGGAGAGCCCATGGGAGTCTGCAAGCACGGAGTGCAAGCCCGCGCATGGCAGGTGAACAGGATTTTTGAGAGGCATGGATGATCACCTCATGCTGCGTTAGCTTGCCAGTATGGCCAGGGTTGAGCAGGGACGAGCAGCTGGGCGTGCACAGGCCCCTTCCCGGTGCATCCCACAGCCAATCACAAGCTCCTTGTCAAATTCCTATACTCCTTTATTTTTATTCCCAAACTCCCATGTATGAAGAATAAATACAAACCATATTTTCCCCCATAATATGGGGGGGAAAAAAAAAAGTAAGCTGTGGTGACAGTTGGGAGCGAAAGCTTTTTGAGGTGGACTGTGTGCACTTCAGTCTTGTTGATGTTTATCGCAGCTTTTCTGTGGGAGTCAAAGATCAGAAACAACCTAAATGTCCATCCATAGGAGACTGGGTATTTAAACTGATATTTATAAGCAGCGAAATACTAAGCAAATATTACAAACAACTTTTAGGGAGATCCCCATTTATTAATCCAGAAGACTGTCTTTGATGTATGTTTATGCGGGGAAAACAACTTACAGAACAGCTGGTGTGTGATCGATCACACACAGTATATCTCTATCTGTGGCCGACTATGCAGAGAAAATGTAATATTTTATTGGAGCTCGTCTATTCCCTTTCATAATCTCCCATTTAGTAGTTACTGCGACAAAAAGAAAAAAAAAATTACTAAATTTCCCATATTGATTAATTTTAGTCCAATCTGATCATGTAAACAGTTCCTTCAGCCAACACGCTCTGTTTTAGGAACACTTCTGTTTCTACATGGCAAGTGGGCTGGGCCACGGGTCAAACACTATTCTAGATATGTCTGTGAGCGTGTTCCTGGGTGAAATTCACATTTTAATCAGCGGCCTGAGCAGAGCAGATGGCCCTCCCCAGTGTGGGTGGACTGCCTCCAATCCAATGACAGCCTGACTAGAACAAAACTTTCTTGCCTGACTTTGCACGGGGCATCAGTTTTCTCCTGCCTTCAGAGTGGGGGGAAAACTACACCCTTAGCTCTCGGGTCTCCAGCTTGCCAACTAAATCTTGGGACTCCTCAGCCTTCATAGTCATGTGAGCCAATTGGATGGATGGATGGATGGATGGATGGATGGATGGATGGATGGATGGATGATCTATTGGTTCTGTTTCTCTGCAAATCCTAATAAACTCCCTTTGCCCACTTCTCGTCCCCAGGTAGTGCCGGGTGTGCAAGCCGAGGGCTGTGTGTTATGGTACAGAGAAGAGCCATGTCTTTCATGGTCTTTTGTGTCTGGTCTCTGGGGCCCTGTTCCCTTGTCCCCCCAGATGCTAAGCCAACTTTGGTGGTTTCTGGTCTCCTCCTCAGCTTGCCCAGAGCTGGAGCTCCTCCTGGGCTGGCATGGATTTCACAGGCCTCAGACCCCAGATCTCTGCCAAAGTCCCCATCCAGTCTGCAGGCCTAGGAGCCCACTTACGAAAGTGGCTGTGTCGTAAGACCCTTTCTGGGAAAACTCCCAAAGCAGGCCCGCTGGACCTCATTCAGCGTTCACCACTCACGAGAACTCGGGGGCATGGACCTCAGGCCTTCGTCAGCCTGAATGTGCTCATCTTGAGATGGCGCAACTGAATTCAGGCTGGGGCAGGACTTCCTAAGAGGGGCCTCTTCCCAGGGTCCTAAGCACGGAGTCAGGACGCAGGCCTCCTTCTGACTTCCATGTTACCCTTCCTTATGAAACACATCTCCCCATCTCAGGACCTGAATCCAGGGACATCAGGACAAAATGGTCAGTTTTAATTACCTCCTTTTTCTCCCTTAAGCTGGGCTGAAAAAAAGGAGTCTTCTTTTTACTTTCCCTATATCATATCTTTTTTTTTTTTTGGCCTACAAGTACCAAGAGTTGGGATGAGCAGGATCTGCTGGGACATACTGAAGAGAGGGAATCGAGTGACTTGGAAAATTCTCCCTTGAGACAATAGCCTGTTTACTGTCCTGCTCTATAAGCTACTTTCATGTCAGGAGCTGGAAATTGTCTGGTTCTTTCCTTTGTATTCTTTCTTTTAATTTATTTTAATTGAGATATAATTGACATATAACATTATATGAGTTTTAGGTGCACAACATGATTCAATATACGTACACATTCCAAAGTGATCGCCACAATAAATTTAGTTAACGTGTATCATCACACCGTTACAGTATTTTTCGTGATGAGACTTTTATGACCTACTTTCTTAACAAATCAAATATACAATATTGTTAACTATAGTCACCATGCTACACATTACATCCTCGTGACTTATTTATTTTATAACTGAAAGTTTATGCATTATGACCTCTTCACCGATTTCATCAGCCTCACCACACCCTGCCTCTGACACCCACCAATCTGTTCTCTGTAAGAGCTCAGTTTTCTTTTAATTACACATCTAAGTGAGATCACACAGTATTTGCCTTTCTCTGACTTATTTCACTTAGCATAATGCTCTAAAAGTCTATGCATATTGCCCTGGCCAGTTTGGCTCAGTGGTTAGAGCGTCAGCCCATGGACCAAAGAGTTGCGGGTTCGGTTCCAGCCAAGGGCACATACCTCAGTTGTGGTTCGGTCCCTGGCCCTGGTTGGGGTCCTGCAGGAGGCAACCAATTGATGTGTCTCTCTCACATCGATGTCTGTCTGTCTGTCTGTCTGTCTCTCTCCTCTTCTCCCTCCCACTCTATCTGAAGATAAAAGGAAAAAAATATCCTCAAGTGAGGATTTAAAAAAAAAAAAAAAAAAAATCTATCCATGTGGTCACAAATGGTAGGATTTCCTTCTTTTTATGGCTGGATAATAATCTCTTTGTGTATACAAGGTTGAGCAAAAGTAGGTTTACCGTTGTGAGTACATGAAATACACAGTTTATTTCTTGTATTATTACTTATTAATTATTGTATTATTTTCCATACCAACAATTCTAAACCTACTTTTGCCCCACCCTATACTTGTGTGTATGTATATATTCATATTCATATATGTACATACCTCACATTTTCTTTATCCATTCATCCATTGATGGAGACTCACATTGTTTCCATGTCTTGACTATTATGAATAATGCTGAAATAAACATGGAAGTGCAGATATCTTTTCAGGATACTGATTTCATTTCCTTTGGATAAATATCCAGAATTGAAATTGCTAGGTCATGTGGTAGTTCTGTTTTTTAATTTTCTGAAGAGCCTACATATTGCTTTCCATAGTGGCTGACCAATCTACATTCCCACCAACAGTGCACAAGGGTTACCTTTTCTTCACATCTTCTCTAGCACTTATTATCTCTCGTCTTTTTTATCATAGCCATTCTTACAGGTGTGAGGTGACATCTCATCATGGTTTTGATTTGCATTTCCCTGATGAGTAGTGAGGTTGAGCACCTTTACATAAACCCGTTGGCCATTTGTATGTTGTCTTTGGAGAAGTGTCTATTTATACCCTCTGCCCATTTTTAATTTGATTGTTTTTTTCTATTGAGTTGAATTCTTTATATGTTTTAGCTATTAACCTCTTATCAGATATATGCTTTGTAAATATTTTCTCCCTTTCATAGATTATCTTTTTATTTTGTCAATAGCTACCTTTGCCGTACAGAGCTTTTTAGTTTGATATAGTCCCACTTCTTCATTTTGCTTTGGTTGCCTTTGCTTTTGCTGTCAAATTCAAAGAAATCGTTGACAAGACCAATGTCAAGAAGCTTACCCCCATGTTTTCTTCTAGGAGTTTTGTGATTTCAGGTCTTAACATTCAATCTTTCGATGAATTTTGAGTCGATTTTTATGTATGATGTAAGATAGTGGTCCAGTTTCCTTTTTTTGTATGTAGCTATCGAGTTTTCCCGACACCATTTATTGAAGAGATAGTCCTTACCTCATTGTATATTCTTGGCTCCTTTGTTGTAAATTAATTGACCATATATGTGTGGGTTTATTTCTGAGCTCTCTATTCTGTTGCATTTATCTATGTGTCTGTTTTATGCCAATACCATATTGTTTTAATTACTGTAACTTTGTGATATATTTTGAAATCAGTAAGTGCGATGCCTCCAGCTTTGTTCTTTCTCATGATTTCTTTGGCTATTTTGGGTCTTTTGTGGCTCCATACAAATTTTAGGATTGTTTGTTCTTTTTCTGTGAAAAACACCATTGAAATTTTGATAGGAATTACATTTAATTTGTAGATCATTTTGTATTGTGTAGACATTTTGGCAATATTAATTCTTCTAATTCATGGACACAAAATATATTTCCATTTATTTCCTTTTCAACTTCTTCATTAATGTCCTGTAGTTTTTCAGTATATAAGTCTTTCACCTTCTTGCTTAAATTTATTCCTAAATAATTTATTCTTTTGATGAAATTGTAAATGGGATTGTTTTTTTAATTTCTATTCCTGGTTTGTTGTTAGTATATAGTAATGCAATGATTTTTGTATATTGATTTTGTATCCTGCAACTTTACTGAATGCGTTGTTTAGTTCTAACATTTTTGGTGGGGTTTTCAGGGTTTTTTATGAATATTATGTCATCTGTAAATTGTGACAGTTTTACTGCTTTTCTCATTTGGATGCATTTTACATCTTTTTCTTGTTTAATTGCTCTGTCTGGGACTTCCAATATTATTTTGAATAAAAGTAGTAAGAGTGGGCATTCTGGTCTTGTTCCTGATATGAGAGGAAAAGTTTTCAGATTTTCACCATTATGATGTTAGCTGTGGGCTTGTTATATATGACATTTATTATTTTTATGTATGTTCCGCATATACTCAACTTGGTTGAGAGTTATCATGGATAAATGTTGAATTTTTTCAAATGCTTTTTTTTTTTTTTTTTTTGCATCTATTGAGATGATCATATGTTATCTTTCATTTTGTTAATATGATGTATCACATTGATGGATTTGCAGATGTTGAACTATCCTTGCATCCTTAGAATAAATCCCACTTGATCATGGTATATGATTCTTTTAATGTATTGTTGAATTCAATTTTCTAATATTTTGTTGAGGATTTTTGCACCTCTGTTCATCAGGAATATTGGCCTGCAATTTTCTTTTCTTGTAGTACCTCTGTCTGGTTTAGGTACCAGGTTAATGCTGGCATTGTAAAATGAGTTTGGAAGTGCTCCTTACTCTTCTGTTTTTTGGAAGAGTCTAAGAAGAATTGGTATTAATTTTTCTTTAAATGGTTGGCAGAATTCACCAGTGAAACCATCTGGTCCTGGACTTTTTATTTGTTAGGAAGTGTTTGATTTCCTTATTTAATCTATTAATTGATATATTCAAATTTTCTATTTTTTCCTGATTCAGTTGGTAGGTTGTATGTTTTTAGGAATTTATTCATTTTTTTCTAGGTTGTCCAATTTGTTGGCATACAATTGTTCATAGTAACTTCTTATGACCCTTTGTGTTTCTGTATTATCATTTGTAATGTTTCCTCTTTTCTGATTTAATATATTTGAGTCCTCTCTTTTTTTTGGTGAGTCTGGTGAAATAGTTTTGGCTATTTCATCTTTTTAAAAATCCAGCTCTTAGTTGTATTGATCTTTTCTATTTATTGTCTTATGAGTCTTTATTTCTTTTATTTCCACTATGATCTTTATTTCCTTCCTTCTACTAACTTTGGGCTTAGTTTGTTATTTTTCTAGTTCTTTGAGGTATAGAGTTAGGTTGTTTACTTGAGATCTTTCTTATTTTTTAATGTAGGCATTTATCACTATAAACTTTTCTCTTAGAACTGCTTTTGCTGTTTCCCATAAGTATAGATATGTTGTATTTCCATTTTCATTTGTCTCAATATATCTTTTGATTTCTTCTTTGTCCCATTGGTTGTTCAAGATGATGTGATTTCATCTCCACATATTTGCAAAAAAAAAAAAAACTGGTTTTCTTCCTGTAATTTATTTTTAGTGTCATACCATTGTGGTCAACAAAGACACTTGATATGATTTCAATCTTTTTAAATTTATTAAGACTTCTCTTGTTGCCTAGCATATGATTTATCCTGGACAATGTTCCATGTGCACTTAAGAAGAATATGTATTTAGTTGCTTTTGGGTAGCGTGTTCTGTACAAGTCTGTTAAGACCATCTGGTCTAAACTTCTTTTTTAAAATCTTTTATCCCCCCCCCCCCAAAAAAATAAAATCCTTTATTCTCCCAAGGGAGTAAAACATCTAGGGCCAACTTGGACAAAGGTCTTAACTCATAAAATAAAAAGGGAAAGGTGCAATAATGATTCTAAAACATTAGCTTGTTACATATCTATATATGCCTGAGTCTTATCTGGGAGAATATTTGTCAAAAGGATATCAGTAACTATTTCTTAATAATAGCATTCTGGTGATTTTTCACTTTCTTTATTTTGCCAGTACTAGGTTTTTGAGGGTCTATAGAGTCTATTCCTTCATTAACAGTGTGTACTAACAAGCCACTATGCCCTGAGCACCTGTCTATGTGCTGGACATACAGTGGTGGTTGGAAAAGGGAAGCCACTCGAGGTCCAACATGATCCAGCTTATGTTTAGATGGCAGCTCCAGTTGCTTTGAGAATAGAGGAGAACAGGCATGGTGCATGGGAGAAAGGAAGCAGGGCGATCAGTTATGAGGCTACTGCAGTGTTCTAGGTCAGTGTCATTTCACAACCTTGGCAGCTTCCTGAGTGAGATCTGAACATGGCCCCAGTACACAAAGGGCAAGGAAAGACTAAAGAAAGAGGCCATATATGGTTTAATAAGCAAGGGAACTTACATATGAGAATCATCTTGAATGGCCACAATAGGAGTACATCTCTGCACCCACCTGCCAGAATCTCTGTTTCAATTAAAGTTTAAATTCAATATTATTTTGTATTAGTTTCAGGTGTACAGCATAGTAGTTAGACAGTCATATGCTTTACAAAGTGTTCCCCCTGATGTTTCCTACCCACCTGGCACCGCACAGTTAATTACAATATTATTGACTAGGTGCCCTATGCTGTGTTTACATCCCTGTAACTACTTTGTAACTACCAATCTGTACTTCTCAGTCCTTCACCTTTTCACCCAGTTCCCCAAACCCCTTCTCCTCTGGCAACCATCAGTCTGTTCTCTGGATCTAGGAGTCTGTTTTTGTTTTGTTTGTTTGTTTATATTGTTCTTTAGATTCTACAGATAAGTGAAATCGTGTGATGTTTGTCTTTCTCTGATTGATTTCACTCTAGGTCCATCCATGGCCCAGGGATGGGGAACCCTTTTTCTGCCAAGAGCCATTTGGATATTTATAATAATCATTCTCAGGCCATACAACATTATCAACTTAAAAATCAGTCTGCTATATTTGGTCAGGCTAATTTGTTGAGGCTGTGATATTAGCTGGTATTGATTTCACGAGCCTTACATGGCCTGTGGGCCGGATGTTCCCCACCCCTGATCCATGCTATCACATGAGGTAAGATTTCGTTTTTTATGGTCAAGTAATATTCCACTGTGTGTGTGTGTGTGTGTGTGTGTGTGTGTGTGTGTGTGTATGTGTGTGTGTGTGTATGTGTGTATACCAACCACAGCTTTTTTATCCACTTGTCTATGGATGGGTGCTTGGACTGCTTCCATATCTCAACTATTGTAAATAATGCTGTAATGAATATACGGGTGCATATATTCTTTCGAATTAGTGTTTTGGTTTCTTTGGATATAGACCCAGAAATGAAATCACTAGGTCGTAAGGCAGTTTCATCTTTAATTCTTTGAGGAACCTCCACACTGTTTCTCACAGTGGCTGCCCCCCAGAATCTTAAAGTTGACACAGAGGCCTTGACGGAGCTTAGTCACATGTACTATCCCAAGGTCTCAACAACACATTGCTCTCTCAAGGCTGGTCCCTTGAAAACAGCTCCCACTGTGGGGAAGGTGAGCTGTGTGTACGTTCCAAGGACAGGAATGGGAGTGAGAAGCTACAGTTGCCCAGGTCCAGCTCACAGTCAACCAGTGGTCACATCCTCTTACTGACCTCCTCCAACAGAGAGAGGGGCGGGGAGAGAGAATGGTGACTCCCCCGGTGCTCACAGTTTAAACTGCTGACGCCATTTATTGGTTTCCTATTGCTGCTATAACAAATTACCACAAACATAGTCACAAAATTATTACCTTACCGTTCTGGATGTCAGAAGTCCAAATGGGTTTCACTGGAACAAATCAAGATATTGGGCAAGGCTGTGTTCCTTCTGGAGGCTCTAGGCCCTAGAGCAGCAGTTCTCAACCTGTGGGTCACGACCCCTTTGGGGGTCGAACGACCCTTTCACAGGGGTTGCCTAAGACATAACAGTAGCAAAATTACAGTTATGAAGCAGCAACGAAAATAATTTTATGGTTGGGGGTCACCACAACATGAGGAACTGTATTAAAGGGTGGCGGCATTAGGAAGGTTGAGAACCACTGCCCTAGAGTCTAGGGGATTTTCCATTCTCTTGCCCTTTCCAGCCTTCTAGAGGCAGCCCTAATTCATTTATTTTGTTATTTAAATTTCACATTAAGTGAAATCATGGTATTTGTCTTTCTCTGACTTATTTCACTTAGCATAATACTTTCTAGGTCCATCCATGTTGTTGCAAGTGAGTTCATTCTTTTTTATGGCTGGATAATATTCTATTATTTATATATATATATATATACACACACACACCACTTCTTTATCCATTCATCTATTGATGGACACTCCATATCATGGCTATCGTAAATAATGCTGCAGTGAACATAGAGATACATATATCTTTCCAAATTAGTGTTTTGGATGTCTTCAAATAGATACCCAAAAGTGGGATTTCTGGGTCATTAGGTAATTCTAATTTTAATTATTTGAAGAACTTCCATACTGTTTTCCATAGTGGCTGTACCAATTTGAAATCCCACCAACAGTAAATGAGGGTTCCCTTTCCTCTACATCCTTGACAACATTTGTTTGTTGATTTAGTTATGATAGCCACTCTGACAGGTGTGAGGTGATCTCTCATTGTGGTTTCATTTGCATGTCTCTGATGATTAGTGATGCTGACCATCTATCATTATATGGCATTTTTTAATAGATTAATTGACAGTGTTAGACATGGGTTTATTTCTGGGTTCTCTATTCTGTTCCATTGAGCTATATGTCTGTTTTCATGCCAGTACCATGCTGTTCTGATTACTATGGCCTTGTAGTATAGTTTGATATCAGGTAGCATGATACCTCCAACTTTGTTCTTCTTTCTCAAAATTGCTGTGACTATTCAGGGTCTTTTGTGGTTCCACATAAATTTTAGGATTATTTGTTCTAGTCCTGTGAAAAATGCCATTGGTACTTTAATAAAAATTGCACTGAATTTGTAGATTGTTTGGGGTAGTATAGATGTTTTAACAATGTTGATTTTTTTCTATGTATGAGCATTGTATATGCTTCCATTGATTTGTATGTTTTTCTATTTCTTTCTTCAATGTCTTATAGTTTTCCAAAAGCAGGTTTTTTATCTCCTTGGTTAAATTTTTCCTAGGTATTTTATTCTTTTTGATGAAATTGAAAATGGAATTGTTTTCTTAATTTCTCTTTCTAATAGTTTATTGTTGGTATATAAAATGCAACTGATTTCTGAATATTAATTTTGTATCCTGTTACTTAACTGAATTCCTTTATCCATTCAAATAGTTTTTTGGTGGAATCTTTAGGGTTCTCTATATAGTGATATGTCACTGACAAATAATGACAGTTTTTCTTCTTTTATAATTTGGATGCATTTTATTTTGCTTTTTTCGTGTCTGGTTGATGCAGCTAGGACTTCCAACACTATGTTGAATAAAGTGTTAAAAGTGGACATCCTTGTCTTGTTTTTGATCTTAAGGAAAATGCTTTTAGCTTTTCACCCTTAAATATGATGTTAGCTTGGATTTGTCATATAAAGCCTTTATTACGCTGAGGTACATTTCCTCTATTACCACTTTGCTGAATTTTTATCACAAATGATGTTGCATTTTGTCAAATGCTGTTTCTGCATCTGACATAATTTTTATTTTTATTTTTTTAATGTGGTATACTGCTTTGCAGATGTTGTTGTATACTTGTAGCCCTGGAATAAATTCCATTTGATCGTGGTTTATCATTCTTTTCATTTATTGTTGAATTTAGTTTGCTAAAATTCGGTTGAGGATTTTTGCATGAATGTTCATAAGGAATACTGGCCTCTAATTTTCTTTTCTTATAGTTTCCTTTTCTGGTTTTGGTATCAGGGCAATGTTGTCCTCATAAATGCATTTGGAAGTGTTCCCTCCTTTTCTGTTTTTGGAATCGTTTGTGAAAGATTGTATTAATTCTTCTTTAAGTGTTTGGTAGCATTTACCAATGAAAGCGTCTGGTCCTGGACATTTGTTGTTGGGAGGTTTTTGATTACAAGTTCCATCTCCTTACTAGTCATCAGTCTGTTCAGAAGTTCTGTTTCTTCATGATTTATTCTTGCTAGGTTGTATATTTCTAGAATTCTATTCATTTCTTCTTGTTGTCAAATTTGTTGGCATATTATTGCTCATAGCAGTATTTTATGATCCTTTGTGTTTGTGTGGTATTGCCAAGACTTTTTAAAATCATGAGGAAATAATGAATGTTTCCAATTGGTTTTATGCATCTGTTAAAGTGATTATTATCATTTTTCTTCTTTATTTTGTAAGCATGTTAATTACACTGATTAGTTTTTGAATACTAGACCAATTTGGCATTCCCAAAATAAACGATTCTGAGCAATATTTGTTATCTTTTTTACATATTGCTTGATTCATTGAGTTAATACTTTGTTTAGGATTTTTGAGTAGATTCAACTGTAATTTTTCTTATAATGCTTGTTATGTTATGGCATTAAGGTTATTTAGGCATTGCGGTATCTTATTTTTTCCTATTCTCTGAAAGAGTTCTAAAATTTAGCCTAATTTTTTTCTTAAGTATTTAAAAGAATTCACCAGTGAGATTTCTGGGCCTGACGTTTGCTTTATAGGAAAGTTGTAACATAATTATAGATCCAATTTACTTAATACTTATTATTCTAATTTTTCTATATCTTCTTGTGTCAGTTTTGGTCAGTCACCTCTGACATTTTTGAGGAATGGATCAATTTCAGCTAACTTATCAAACACAGTTTAAGCTGCTCGTAATCTACTTACAATTTTTTAAATGTTTGCTGCAGGCTCTATAGTGATGTCTCCTTTCTATTCCTGACATTGTTTGTATTTTCTACCTGTTTTCTTTTAATCAGTATATCCTGAAGTTTTCTAAATTTTATTATTCCTTTCCAAGAACCAACTTGTAGCTTTATTGATCCACTTTCTTGATTGTGTTCTATTTCATTAATTTTTTCTCCTTCCTTTACTAATTCCTTCTGTCTGTTTTGAGGAAATTTAGTTTGTTTTTCTTATTCTAAATTCTTGAGACGAATGCTTGGCTTGTTTGTCTGCAGATCTTGTTCTACACAAATATACAAATTCAAGGCTACAAACTTGAAGCAGGGCTTCAACCACACCTCACCAATCTGTTAGTGGCAGTGATACCTTTGTAGTTCTCTGTACACACACCTATTTTTTATCACTTACTTTAAAAATATTAGATCTACTTTTATTTACATCCAAACTATTTCTTTTAAGCTATATGCATATATTAATTTGATATAAAGGGGGAGGAGCTTTCAACCTCCCATTTTCAAGAGGACAGATGAACAGATGTGCACACTTGCCTATACTTTTCACTGGATCCCACCTTCAGTCCTCACTCTCCCTCCCCAAGTCCCACTAGCCCTTGGAGTTCTTCCTTAGCAAGGCTTTCTAATCGTTCCCTTGCTCATTTTGACTCTTGATAATAAACTGTCTTATAGTGTTATTGTTTCAAGTATGTATGTATATTCAATTAGCCTATTGCCATAGGTATAGACCCCCATCTTTACATCTATTTTTAAGATCTTTAGGTTTGGTCCGGCCGGTGTGGCTCAGCAGTTAAGCATCGACCCATGCACTAGGAGGTCACCGATTTGATTCCTGGTCAGGACACATGCCCAGGTTGTGGGCTCGATCCCCAGTGGGGGGCATGCAGGAGGTGGCCAGTTGATGTTCTCTCTCATTGATGTTTCTATCTCTCTCTCCATCTCACTTCCCCTCTCTCTAAACCAATAAAGGGAAAAAAAATGATCTTTAGTTTTGCCCTGCTGGTGTGGCTCAGTGGTTGAGCATTGATTGACCCATGTACCAAGGGGTCGCTGGTTTGATTCCCGATCAGGGCACATGCCCAAGTTGTGGACCCAATCCCCAGTGGGGGGCATGCAGGAGGCAGCCAATCGATGTTCTCTCTCATCAATGTTTCTATCTCTCTCCCTCTCCCTTCCTCTCGCTCTAAAATCAATAAAGAAAAATTATTTTTTTTAAAAAAGATCTTTAGATGTATTTTGTCTCACTCTCAGCATGTTGCATTGTACTAGGCAGGTGACTCGTCATCATAACAGACAGGAAGAGCAAGTGCGTCTGTGAAGGTGTATGTGCCCACATACCCTCAGTACTTGCCTTTCCTGTGCATGTAGCAGCTTCTCATCACCTCTCTGCCTGGCTGCTGGGCATGCTTAGCCTGCGAGCAGAACACTGGTGCTGGGAGCTGTCTCGATGACAAGTTAGAATTGGTCCAGCCTCCTCTTCTCTTGGGTGGGACAACTCAGGGCTGTGCTCTACTCTGTCTTCCAGGAGTCCTCAGCAGACTGAGCCTCAGTTACCCACAGAGGTAATCTAGTAATTAATATACCCTGTATTAGTTTCCATCGCTTCCCTGTCTCACTTCCCTATTCTAAGCCCTTCTTGGTGTCACTTCCCAAACAGACTACTTTTACTTAAAATGAAATCCCCATCTCAGCATCTGCTTCTCGAAAGACACAACCCAAGGCCATCTGTTGGCCTTTCTGTCTTTCTAAATGGATCATCCCTCATTCAGAGATTAACAAGGCTTTAAAACCGAGTTCTAACTATAATTATTCAAACTCATAACAAGAGTTTTTGATAGAATTCTTGAAATGAACTCACACAGTTTGGCGATATCCGACCTAAGCCCAGGACGGCTGCCCAGGGTTCCGATGGGGCTGCCATCACTCACAGGGGGTGTGTCCAAAGGAGAGTTACTCCACTTCCTCAGGTTTCTAACTTAAAAGTGGATAGTAATATCTGGTTCCACTAACCTTGCCTCGTTGGATTGGGAAGCAAAGGAGAGACTGTAGGGGAATGAGTTCTGTGAACTGTGAATTACAAATAAAATGTGGGGTGAAATAGAATATCTTCTCTTTTCAGAGAGACTGAAACTCTTCTTGTAATGTTTAGAAAACTAATCACAAAGAAAAAGGGGAAGGAAGGAAGGAAAGAACAAACTTTCCTGGAAGATACGTTGCTTTCCAATGTTTCTTCCTCTGACTGAGGCATACACTCAAAGTGTGAATGGGTTATCCAAGCGCATTGTTTTGATGAGAAGCAAATGAGCTGCGAAGGGAGACCTAAAAAGAAAGATTAATTTACTGTGTTGCTTGCACTGCTAACCTTGCACCAGAAGAGGGCAGATGTCCACGACTTACATGTGTGAACAGGTATTTACTGTGCCTCTGGGACACACAGGGAAGCTTTAAATATTTGCCAAAATGTTTACCTATTTCTTTATAAATTCAGACCTTACCTAACTACTCCAGCCATAAGACTGAAATGTCCGTGATAACAGATAACACATAAAATGTCTTTATTTTCCTTTAGAAATTAGTCCCTCGGATCTTATTACTCAGAAAACAAAATAGTTAGCCACAGTTATCGGCCAAAAAATAAGTTGGCTGAGGCTGGTACAATCGCTGGCTGGGAGCACACTACTAGAAATAAAGACTCATAGGCGTGTGAAGGAAAATATCAGTGATAAAATGTTATAAGCAGAACAACCTTGCTGGTCAGTTGGTTTTACACCTTTTACAGTGAGAAAGTTGATACCTAAGGAGCTTATATGGCCTCATATCACAATGACTTAATTATTTCCACTATACCATCATTTCAGAAATCTATCAGCTTAACAACTCACATTATGCTTTAACTTGTTTTTAACCTCCACAATTCTGACCAGTGAGCATTGCTATTATTCTACCTAAAAGGAAAATTTTACACAGAGTTGGTTTACTTTCTCCATGGTCATACAGCAAGTAAGAAGCAGATATAAGCCTTAAACAAAGCTATTTTGCCTCCAACATCTAGGCTTCTTTGAGTTCATACACCCCCTCCTGTTTTGTTTTTTTCCAAGGTAGGGAGAGGACAGAGCAGTATTTGACCCTAAAGGAACCCAGTCACTAAAATCGGATCTTCATTCTAACAGACCATCATTTACAGTTTTAAAGGAACACCAGAGAGATTAAAGTGGCGACTGCAAGGTATTCAGAGTGGATGGATCGATGGACGGACAGACAGATGGACTAACAAGCAAGGAAGGTCAGAAGAATAAATGAATGAACGGTTGGCTTTATAATACAATATAAGTCGCCTGCAGTTACCTTAAATGTCCACAGGATGTCACTACCTTACACCACTTCAGAAAAACCATCCTTATTCAAATCAAGAATTTTAGATCTCTAGACTGAGATATGATTTATCACTTATAATTGAAAGAGGCTTGGTTATTTCTACTGTCTTATGACTGCATCCTTCTTTTCTTTTAAATCTACTTTAAGAGATACTGCAAAACATAGACTTTAAATAAGGCATGAGACGTAATGCTCTAATGCTGGAAAACATTAACCAAAAAGTCACCCAGGCAAGGGGTTCCCAGGCCACTCAGCAAAAACAGGCTAGAGACCATGCACTGAGCCTCTAACCTGGTCAGTTGCAAAGCTCCTCTCAGCACTTTCTTGTAATTCTACCTCCCTTGCTGCTTCCGACTCACCGGAAAACTGATTCAGCAACATCTAAAAAGGCAGCACGCTGGGGTTTAAATTGTGCTTTTTTTCTTGAAATATTTCTCACACTTTCCCTCACCAGGACTGAAGTTCAAAGGGTTGTAGTGAGTATGTGTGTTATGTATGTGTTTAATATATATACATATACAACATAATTCAGTTCAGATCTCTCCTGTGCTTACTGGGATTTTTATTTTTGTTTTTATTCATGTATAATTAGAATCCAGTTTGCAAGTGATTATTTCAAGCTTTTGCAAGTTTTACAAACACCAAAATAATGTTAACCAGGCTCAATATTTCAACTCCAGCTTCGTTGAATATTGGCAAACCTTAAATTTATTTTAAATACTTTATTCATATAAGGTCTACTAATGCAAAATATGCTTGTCCGTGGCAGATTTTAAAGGTCCCAGAAAGTTTTAAGGTTTTAGTTATTTTATTAGTGTTCCCTATTGAGATTCTTTCTGCTTGTCTTATTTATTGACGTTGGGATAAATAATCTTCATTAATGACAATTCAAGTCTGGTGAGCCTGAGAAGACAGTGAACTCATTCCGTTATAAAAAGAAGCTGCTTAGTAGGTTTTCAGATCATTCAACGTTATAGACCAAAAGAACTATTTTGCTTTAAAGGCCCATATTCCCTATACAAATACATCTTAGTCACCGAGAGGCTAAATGAAGTCACTTAGCAGGTGGCAGGTTAATTGCTCAGAGAAGCAGGCGTCAGCCTCCATGTTCTGCAGGATTGTGAGGTATGTCAAAGTAATTTCTTACAATAATTTGAAGAGCTAAAGCTAGCCGTTGATTTACCTTTAAGAAATTTAAATAAATTACTAGACTATGTTCATATCAACCCCTATTATGGCCTCACTGGTTTTCATGCCTTGATGAGCTCACTGGAGCAGAAAAGAAAAGGAGGGAAGATGTAATGACATGGGGACATGTTCACACTGTAAAGTTAAAGGAAAAACAAAATTCTGTAGGAAGTATCAGACTTCTGTTAAAATAAGTACCTATGCAAAGAATAACTACGAAAATATTTTAAACTACGAAAGAAAACTAGCAATACAATAAAATGTCAATAGATCTAGGATCATGGGTGCCTCATTCTTCTCACGAATTTTTTAATTTTCTAGAAGGCATTTTTTCAATGAAGCAACAACCAATATCCAACAACGAGGGGGGGGTGTTTTTCCAAACAATGGCACAATCATTCTCACAGGCTATTATGAAGCCATTAAAAAAAAAAACTTTTAGGAATTTTATGGGGAAATGCTTATGATATTTTCCAAAAAGCCAGATGCAGGGGATAGAATTTCTCTGAAAGGCTGTATACAAAGACGATAATCGTGGCTACTTCCAGGGACAGGAACAAGGGATCTGAGGACAGACCGAAGAGGGAGAATGACTTTTCTCTGTATATTTTTCCACATTAATTAACGTTGGCAAAATACAAAAGTCTGGTGATACCAGGTCTGATGAGAATGTGGACGGAGGAGAACTGGGCACTGCAGGGCCCGGGAATGCTTCCTACACCATGCAGAGAACAGTACCGCCTGGGCAAGCCGAAGTCCGTTTCTTCATGCCACCATCCTGCAAGTCCACTTACCCTATTCACCCTATTGCCCGTGTGTGTCAGAGAAGTACAAAAGGATGTTCACTGCAGCAAGCTCATTACCATGGAAACAGAACCACCTAATGGTCTGATAGGGGCTGAACTGTGTCCTCCCAAAATGCTTATGTTGAAGTCTCAACCCCCTCTTTCCTCAGAGTGTCACTGCATTTGGAAATAGGGTCTTTAAAGAGGTAATGAAGTTGAAATAAAATCATTGGGGTGGGTCCTAATCTGATGACTGGTGTCCCTATAAGAAGAGGAGATTAGCCCTGGCCAGTTTAGCTCAGTGGTTAGAGCGTCGGCCTGAGGACCAAAGAGTCGCAGGTTCGATTCCCAGTCAAGGGCACGTACCTCGGTTGCGGTTCGGTCCCAGTCCTGGTCGGAGTCGTGTGGGAGGCAACCAATCGATGTGCCACATCAGTGTTTCTCTCTCTCTCTCTCAATCTCTCTCTCTTTCTCCCACTCTATCTGAAGATAAATGGGGGGGGGGGAGTATCCTCAGGTGAGGATTTTAAAAAAGAAGAGATTAGGGCACAGATATGTACAGAGGGAAGACCATGAGAGGTCACAGGGAGAAGACGGCCAACTATAAGCCAAGGAGAGAGGCCTCGGAAGAATCCAACCCTGCCAACACCTTGGTCTCGGACTTGTCACTTCCATAACTGTGACAATACGTTTCTGCTGTTTAAGCCCCCGGTCTGTGATACTCTTATGGCAGCCCAAGTAGATGAATGCCACGTCCATCAGCAGGAAATGGATAAATAAACCTTTGGTTATGCAGACAGTGAAATACTACACAGTCTTTAACAGAACCACTAACTCCCCAAAGTCATAGAAGATGAAGGTCCCAGCAACATGGAGTCTAATGAGTGGGTACCCCTAGGATTCAGTTCCAGCTTGCCAATTGTACCCCACCCGAACCCCAGTGGCCAGAAGAACTAGATTTAGCACCATGTTCAAGAAGAAGCCTAGACGCTGAAGGAGAAGGAAATGTGTGGCCTTTTGTCATTACTACGGCCATTTGTAAGACTGGTCTCTCAACCCACCTGCCTTTCCAAGATGCCCCCTGTCCCTCACGCCAGAGAAACCATCCTGCCACAGTGAATGGAATGCATTCACTCACTCCTTCAACACACACTGACTCTAGCACCTCTGAGTCAGAGCCTTGCCAGGCATGAAGGTATAAACACAGCCTGTAGTTATCAGATAGATGGCAATCTGTTTGGAGAAAGAGAAATAAAATCAAGTCACTCAGGACACAGGGGGTAGGGGACCTGTGAGCAGAATCCAGAGGCGAAAGCAGCATCTTGTATATCAGATCATATTTTATCAGACCTGTCTTTTCTGCTTTGGGAAGTATCTGCTCAAAAGGGTAGGTTTTTCCGGCAGTGGCAGTTAAAAATACAAAGGCATGGAGTCACAAATGCCCCAAGCTGCTGGGGTAAGGCTCCGCGTGGGGCAGCTGCATTGCCAGGCGGGAAGGGCGGGAGCAGGCTTGTGAGGGTCCGAAGGGAACGGGGTGGGTTTTATGCTGTAGACAACAGGAGCCAACAGAACTTTTCAAAAGACGACTGGCCCGATGGGCGGTCCTGGACGGTTCTCTGGCAGCTGGGAGAAGCACTGGAGGGAGAAGGGACTGGTGACCAGGCAGAAAACTTGTCCCAGCCTGGGGCTTTTCCAGGCCAGTGCACACAGACAGTCGCAATGCGGGCCTGCAGCTGGACATGCTGAGCGGTCATTGTGCTTGTGAAACACAAGACAATAGACAGAAGGCGGGGAGTGAATGGACAACTGTAGCTGGCAACTGCGTAGAACGTGTACGTATTAATGTCAAAAGTGCTTATTCCGAACGCATTTTCTGTGAAAACAAAAGAGGCCATTTGATCCTCAGGGTTGTGTGGATCCAGAAAGCACAGAGAAAAGTGCTGCCCTGTCCAGAAAAGTGTTCCCCATCCGCCTCCATGGGTTGGACCAGCAGTCCTGGAAAAACTGTGCGGGGGCCCAGAAGCCGGCACAATACGCGTGGAGACCTGCAGCGGGCACCAGGACTCGGATGTGCGGGTCTGCTGAGACATAACCAAACACTCACATGGACTCGCACCCTCAGGCCTTACAGGGGCGTGCTCATCTGAGACAGTGCCAATGAAAATCTAGATGGTTCCTTTCATCCCATTTGTCCTTTCAGGGGCCCTCTGCTGGCTGTTTGTGAAAAGGGAAGAGGCATGTACATTTGTGAGAATCACACTGCTGGGTCAAGGGTTCACCTCTACCCTCAACTCTGCTACAGGAGAGCTTTGTGATGCAAGTCATTAAACTCCCTGGCCTCAGTTTCCTCAGATGTAAAACAAAATGAAATTAAGCCAGCAGTTCCCAAACCTAGCTGCACATCAGGATTACATGGGAAGGAGTTAAGAATATTGATTCCTAGGCATAACTCCAGACCAACTGAATCAGGAGAGGGACCCTGGGGTCCGTTTGTAACCAAATATCTGTTAAGGCATCTGTGAGATGTCCTGGGCTTAGAAATTCAAATAGGAAACACAGCACCATCCCCAACCACATGACCGATATTTTGTCCACTATTGGGGGGATTCTCGCAGGAGGCTTAATTTACTACTGGACATATCTTGCCCCAATCTCTAGTGTCTACTGCATTCTCTGTCTTAATCAGAGTGTTGTCTTCTCTCTTCCCAACGACAGCCAAAACTGTACCCAAGTTCACCCTTTAAGATTCAAAGTGTCTGCAACTATGGTAGTAAGAGAGGACGATTCCCTAACAGCTCAGCAGTTCTACGCCTTCCTATTCCTTTAAAAATTTGTATTTTTAAATTACAGTTAACATACAATATTATCTTAGTATCAGGTGTACAGCACAGTGACTAGACATTTGTATAACTTACAAAGTGATCATGCTAGTAAGTTATGACACCATACACAATTATTACGGTATTATTGACTATGTTCGCTATGCTGTACTTCACATCCTCATGACTTTTTAAGGGGGCCAATTTGTACTTCTTAATCCTTTCACTTTTTTACCCAGCCCTCCCCCAACCCCTCCCATCTGGCAACCAGCAGTCTCTTTATCTATGAGTCTTTTCCTATTTTAGTTGTTCATTTGATTTTTGGGTTCCATATATAAGTGAAATCATATGGTATCCATCTTTGTCTGACTTATTTCACTTAGCATGATACCCTCTAGTTCCCTTCATGTCGCAAATGGCAAGATTTGACTCTTTTATATGGCCAAGTAATATTCCAATATGTATATGTACCACATCTTCTTTATCCATTCATCTATCAGTGGACACTTAGGTTGCTACCATATCTTGGCTAATGTAAACAATGCTACAGTGAACATAGGGGTGCATATATCTTTTTGAGTTACTGTTTTGATTTTTTTTTCACATAAATATCCAGAAGCAGAATTGCTGGGTTGTATTGGAGTTCTATTTTTAATTTTTTGAGATAACTCCATACTGTTTTCCATTGTGGCTGCACTAATCTACAATCCCACCAGCAGCGCACCAAGGTCCCCTTTTCTCCACATCCTCACCAACACTTGTTGTTTATTGATTTATTGAAGATAGCCATTCTTATAGGTATGAAGTGATATCTCATAGTGGTTTTAATTTGCATTTCCCTTATGATTAGTGAGGTTGAGCATATTGTGTCTGTTTTATGCTAGTATCAGCCTTGTAATATAGTTTGATATCCGGTAACATGATACTTCCAACTTTGTTCTTCTTTCTCAAGATTGCTTTGACTGTTCCATATAAATATTAGGATCATTTGTTCTAGTTCTGTGAAAAATGTCATTGAAATTTTGATAGGGATTACATTGAATCTGTAGATTGCTTTGAGTATTATGTACATTTTAACAATATTAATTCTTCCTGTCAATTAGCACAGTATAGCCTCCCATTTATTTGCACTTTCTTCAATTTCTTTCTTCAGTGTCTTACAGTTTTCTGAGTATAGGTCTTTTAACTCTTTAGTTAAATTTATTTCTAGGCATTTTATTCCTTTTCACGTAATTGTAGATGGGATTGTTTCTTAATTTCTCTTTCTGATAGTTTGTTATTGATGTATAAAAATGCAACTGATTTCTGAATATTCATTTTGTATCCTGCTACTTTACTGAATTTATTTATTAGTTCTAATAGTTTTTGGTGGAATCTTTTGGGCTCTCTATAGATAATGTTATCTGTGAATAATGACAGTTTTACTTCTTCCTTTCCAATCTGGACAGCGTTTGTTTCTTTTCCAATTATGATTGCCGTGTCTAGGACTTCCAGTACTATGTTAAATAAAAGTGGTGAAAATTGACATCCTTGTCTTGATCCTGATCTTACAGAAAAAGCTTTCATCTTTTTACTGTTGAGTATGACGTTAGCTGTGGGTTTGTCATATATTGCCTTTATTATATTGAGGTATGTTCCTTCTATCCCTACTTTGCTGAGAGTTTCTCTCATAAATGGATGTTGGATTTTGTCAAATGCTTTTTCTGCATCTATTGATATGATCATATGATTTTATACTTCATGTCATGTATGTGGTGTATCATCTTAATTGATTTACAGATATTGAATCCATCTTGCATCCCAGGAATAAATCCCATTTGAACATGGTGTATATTTTAATGCATTGCTGAATTTAGTTTATTAATATTTTGTTGAGGATTTTTGCATCTATATTTTTCAGAGATATTGGCCTATAATTTTCTTTGTATGTAGTGTTGGTATCTGGTTTTGGTATTAGGATAATCCTGGCCCCATAAAATGAGTTTGGGAGTCTTCCCTCCTCTTAGATTTTTTAAGATTTTTTCTTAGTTTGAGAAAAATTGGTTTTAATTCTTCTTTGTTTGGTAAAATTCACCTGTGAAGCCATCTGGTTCAAGGCTTTTGTTTATTGGGAGTTTTTTGATTACTGATTTAATTTCATTAGTAGATACAAAATCTGTTCAGATTTTGTTTCTTCCTGATTCTGCCTTGGAAAATAGTATGTTTCTAGGAATTTTTCCATTTCTTCCAGGTTGTTCCATATAATTATTTGTAGAATTTCCTTATAATACTCTGTATGTCTGTGGTGTCAGTTGTCACTTCTCTTTCATTTCTGATTTTATTTGGCCCCTCTTTTTTTCTGATGAGTCTAAGTAAAGACTCCTCAATTTTGTTTATCTTTTTTTTAAAAAAAAAAAAAAAACTGCTCTTGATTTCATTGATATTTTCTTTTTTTTTTTTTCTTTTGATGCTGTGACTCAGATCCAAACCGGATCTTTTCTATTTTATTGTTAGATTCTACTTTGCTTATTTCTTTTCTTCTCACTTTGGGCTTTGTTTGTTCTTCTTTTTCTAGTTTCTTTAGGGGTAAAGTTAGATTATTTGATTTTTGTTGTTGTTGTTGTTGTTATTTTTTAAGTAGGCTATAAATTTCCCTCTTAGAACTGCTTTGACTGTGTCCCATAGATTTTTGGGTCATCATGTTTTTATTTTCATTGTCACAAGATATCATTTTTTTTAAATCCTCACTTGAGGATATTTTCCTATTTATCATCAGATAGAGTGGAAGAGAGAGAGAGGTAGAGAAAAGGAGAGAGAGAGAGAGAGAGAGAGAGAGAGAAACATTGACGTGTGAGGGACACATCGACTGGTTGCTTCCTGCATGATCTTGACCAGGGTCGGGGACAAACCGCAACTGAGGTACATGCCCTTGACTGGAATCGAATCCACAACTCATTGGTCCACGGGCCATCACTCTACCACTGAGCCAAACCAGCCAGGGCATCACAAGATATCTTTTGATT
Organism: Tadarida brasiliensis; assembly: GCA_030848825.1. Taxonomy (NCBI): domain Eukaryota; kingdom Metazoa; phylum Chordata; class Mammalia; order Chiroptera; family Molossidae; genus Tadarida; species Tadarida brasiliensis. Next base: position 81,420,935 of record CM061264.1, read on the forward strand.
CCTTCCTTGATCTCATTATTAACCCATTCGTTGTTTAGTAGCATGTTATTTAGCCTCCATGTGCTTGTCTGTTTTTCAGTATTTTTCTGTAATTGTTTTCTAGTGTCATACAGTTGTAATCACAAAAGATGCTTGATATGATTTAAATCTTCTTAAGTTTATTGAGTCTTGTTTTATGGCCTAATATGTGGGCTATACTGAAAAATGTTCCATGTGCTCTTGAAAAGAATGTATTTTCTGCTGCTTTCAGGTGAGGTGTCCTAAAAATATCAATTAAGTTCCTCTGGTCTAATGTGTCTTTAAGGTTACTACTTCCTTTTGTCTGGTTGATCTATCCATTGATGTCAATGGATGTTAAAAATCTCCTTTAATTACTGTGATATTGTTTATCTCTCCCTTTATGACAGTCAATATTTGCTTCATATATTTAGGCGCTCCTACATTGGTTGCATAGATGTTTATGAGAGTTATATCCTCTTGCTGGATTAATCCCTTTATCATTATGAAATGCCCTTCTTTGTCTCTTGTTACAGCCCTTGATTTAAGGTCTATTTTGTCTGATATAAGTATTGCTACACCTTTTTTAAATTTTTCATTTGCATAAAATACCTTTTGCATTGCTTTACTTTGTGTGTTTGTCTGTGTCTGTGTCTTTCTTGTATATATCTTATTGATTTTTGGTTTGTGTTTATAATGTGCTTCCTATATACCAAGCTATATTTGTAGCAGTCTATTTTAAGTTGATGGTCTCTTAAGTTTAAACACATTCTAAAATCACTATACTTTTTACTCCTCCACATTTATGTTTTTGCTATTATTTTTACTTCTTTTATGTGTGTGTGCTTGTGTGTATCCCTTAATTTATTGTTGTAATTACACATGGTCTTCCTACCTGTGCCTTTTAACCTTTGTAATTAGCTTTATACTTGGGTGATACACTGCTTTTACTAAGTTTTTGCCATTATCATTGAAATTTTTTTCTTTCCTGTTTTCTTATTCATATCTTTATTTTTTCTTTACTAGTTAAAGAAGTCTCTTACACATTTCTTGTAATACTGGTTCAGTAGTGATGAATTCCTTTAGCTTTTTATGGTCTGGGAAATTCTTTATCTTTTCTTCAATTTTAAATGATAGCCTTGCTAGGTAGAGAAATCTTGGTTGAAGGTCTTTTCTTTTTATCACTTTGAATATTTGGGCCACTTCCTTCTACCCTGCAAAGTGCTCCCTTGTAGTTAACTAACTGCTTTTCTCTTGCAACTTTCAAGTCTCTCTTTGTCTTTAACTTTTGGTGTTTTAATTATGATGTGTCTTGGTGTGGGCCTCTATGGGTTCATTTTGTTTGGGACTCTGTACTTCCTGGACTTGTATGTCTACTTTCTTCACCAGGTTAGGGAAGTTTTCTTTTGTTATTTCTTCAAATAGGTTTTCAATCCCTGTGCTCTCTCTTCTTCTAGTGCTCTTTTGATGCAAATGTTGGTATGTTTGATGTTGTCCCAGAGGCCCCCTTTTTTTTCTTTTTGCTGTTTTGATTGGGTATTTTCCACTCCCTTATTTTCCAGATGGCTGATTTGATCCTGTGCTCCATCTAATCTGGTGTTAAGTCCTTCGAATGTATTCTCCATTTCAGTTAGTGTATTCTTCAGTTCTGACTGAATTTCTTATAATATTTTCTATCTTTTTTATGTTTTCTATTGCTTTGTTGAAGTTCTCACAAAGTTCATCTGTTCTTCCCCTAAGTTTATTGAGCATCCTTATAACCAGTGTTTTAAACTCTGTATCTGGTAGATTGCTTGCCTTCATTTTATTTAGGTCTTTTTCTGGATTTTTGTCCTGTTCTTTCATTTGAGACAAGTTTTTTATCTCCTCTTTTGGCTGACTCCCTGTGCTTGTGTCTACATATTACGTATATCAGCTATGTGCTCATCTTGGCAGAGTGACCTTATGTAGCAATATCCTGTGAGGCCAAGTGACACTGTCTCCCTGGTCACCTGAGCCAGGTGCTCCAGAAGCATCCCTTGTGTGGGTTGTGTGTGCCTTCCTGTTGTAGCTAAGCCTTGATTGCTGTAGGCACGTCAGTGGGTGGGACTGACCCTTAGACTGATTGGCAGTGAGGGCTGGCCTAGCGGATAAGCTGTTACTCCCACAGAGTAGGAGTTGCTTTAGTGGGACTCTGATGTCAGAGGAGTCCACCCTTCAGGTGTGACATTTGTAGAGCTGGTTGGCTGGTTTTCTGGTATGATCTGAAGCAGGCTACCAGGTGTGCTGATTCTTGAGCCTCTTGAAAGGGGCTCTGGTGCAAGCCAAGGTGGGCCACCATTTGTGCCCTGCTTGGAGTCACTTGGTTGGAGCTACCAAGTGATTTACTTTTGGTTGCCACTTGTGATAGACTTGGAGGCACTTGAGAGAGGCTATGCTAAGAATCAAGGCCAACTGCCACTAGTGCTGAGCTTGGGATCCTTGGTGGACACCACAGTGTGAGCTGAGGCCAGCTGCCACTTGGGGCTACTTAGTTGAAGCTACATTCCAAGTCAACACTGGCCACAGCTTAGACAGGTGTGGGGCTACCTGATGAAATTTATGATGCAAATTGAGACTGGTCACCACTTGCACTGGCTTGGGGCCACTTAGCAAGAGGTATAGGCCACAATGAGGGCAGCCACTGCTTCTTTGGGGTTTGTGGACCTTTGAGAGGTTTTAGGAAAGTCCACAGAGGAAGCCAAGGCAGGCTGTTTGTGTGGAAAAGCTTTTGGAAGCAGCTTGGGCCAGCAAACAAGTTGGATGTGGCAGGGTCTCAGGGAATCACCAGGTCAAGGCGAACTGTGTTAGTCAAGTTAATGGACAGAGCCCAGGTTTGGTGCCCACCTGCTCCCTGCAAGAAGAGTTCAACAAAGAAACAATGGCACCTGCTGGCATTCTGTCTGGAGACAGCTGCCCTGACCCCTCCTCCTCCAACCCTTGCCCTGAAGCTAGTCAATTCAGTTCCTCCCAGTATGTTCCTGAAACTTTTCAAGCTGCTGCCCCTGCACTGGAGCCCAGAGCAAGTGAGTTCTGAGCAAGCAAGCCCCATGCATGGGCCCTCAAGACAGACACCTGGGACTCTAGCAGCCCTCCCTCTCACTCAGATGCAATTCCTGCAGGTTTTCACAGCCAAATGTTACGGGGATTTCTCTTCCCAGCACTGGTGCCCCCGGCTGGGGTCCCTGATATAGGGCTAGTACCCCTCACTCCACAGGGGGGAACTCCACGGGTGAGATATTCCTCCCAGTTCTTAATCCCACACTGGATGTGGGACCAGCCTGTTTTGCATCTCTATCCCTTCTATCAGTCTCTTTGTGGCTTCTTTATGTCCTTAGTTATAGGACTTCTGCTAGTCTACAGGTGGTTCTCAATGATGGTTGTTCTATAATTTAGTTGTAATTTTGATGTGGCCGTGCGGAGGGGGCGAGCACAGCATTTACCTACTCCACCGTCTTGACCCGAAGTCTCCCTACAGCACTTTCCACCTTCCCATTCCTAAAGGTCACCCTGACCCGTCCACTTTCTGGGGATTCCTGCTCCTCGGGCACTCAGTCGCTGCTGTCTCCTCCTGCCCCTGAGTAGAATGCCTAATTCCCCCAGTGTCCTGCTCATTTCCCTAGCAAAGCAGTGTGCCCCATAACGTACACCAACTACTAGCCCCACCTTTGCATATTTCAAAAATGTGCTAAGGACCCTATTAAACAAGAGGTCTTTTAGGAGAACAAGCACTGACAGAAGTGTCAAAACACCTCCTCTTGAACAGAATCAAATGCTTTAGCTTAGCTCCCATCCCCCCACTTTGCTCTCCTAACCAGCTATGGTAAGAACAAGGTTACCACTGTCCTCCACTGATGGGACTTCTGCTGCTCCCCGTAGATCAGCGGTTCTCAACCTGTGGGTCGCGACCCCTTTGGGGGTCAAATGACCCTTTCACAGGGGTCGCCTAAGACCATCGGAAAACACGTATTTCCGATGGCGATTCATAACAGTAACAAAATTACGGTTATGAAGTAGCAACGAAAATAATTTTATGGTTGGGGGTCAGCACAACTTGAGGACCTGTATGAAAGGGCGCGGCATTAGGAAGGTTGAGAACCTACGGCGTAGATGGAAGTAGTGGCAGTCAGCATTTTCAACAGCAGACCTAGTTCCCTGCTCCTTGCATACTTAACAAGCCCCCCAAGTGACAGGGCCAGCCAGTCAGCTGGGACCCATAGACTGGACCAGGTATGTTGTAGGGTTACTCTCAGCTGTGAAACTCTTTGCCTTTCCAAAAACAAAAGTGCTGCACCAGGCAGTGAGGTGGGTTTCGGGTGAGCCAGATCAGGATTCAAACTCCAGCTCCTCCACTGACTAGCTGGGTGACTTTGGCTTCCACATTGACTTGAAGCGGGCAGTGGTACCAAGTCCACAGACTGCATTTGCTTATGCATGTGAGAGGACTGTCAATGACAGCTAGTTGTCTTTGTTTTAGCATCTGGTGGGTAGACTTCCATGAGCTTAGGCAGGTGGACTGGGCCATCTTCAGCAAACACCTTTCCTTATGGCCTCATGAAGTCATTCACTGAGCCTGGAACCTTCACTAAAGATCCTCCTGGAGGGGAACTAGCCACCTGACTACCTCTGTGGTCCACCCATGATAGCACAGCTTGCTCCTTCGGGCAGCTGCTGCATGAACTGGTACTAATACGTTGCAAGATCAGCATCCAATTTCAGGACAAGGAAAGGCTTACCTGTAAAGTCCTGGACACGGGGCTGGAGAGCAGTGATGTTGTTCTCCTGGGTAAACTGCAGACACCGTGAAATGAGATAGATACCTACTTACAGGCAAACAAGGGTATGCCAACCAATCACTGTGTAATTCTGATGCTACGGTTCTCCAGACACTCCTACAGCACACTCTCTGGATCATGTGTTTCTGCTCAAACTGTGAGCTCTTCGACAGCACAAGAAGAGTCTTCAGCGTCTTTTACCTGCACCAACAGAGTGCCAGGCCCACACCAGGCACGAAAACATTTGATAAATAAGTGAACGCATTAATTAATGGTTGGACAAACCAGGGCAGTTCAGAATATGTAAATTAACTGCCCGAGTGGGTATTTCACATAATGTGCTTTCAGAATTCCCTAAAAACACAAGCCTTCATTTCAAAAACTAATTCTGAAAAGCAGAAAAGATGATTCCCAGTGCAAAATGACTCCAGCAAAACTGTCAAGTGCAATGATGCATTAAACTAATTCATTCAATCCCTCATTCATCCACAAACACTTACTGAATCTTCATTACAGCCAGGCACCATGCCAAGGGCTAGAGACAAGAAGAGAAATGGGATGTGATCCCTCAAAAGGCTGGCATCAATCAGTTTTTTTTTAAATGTTCCTATGTGGTCGCACTGTGCACCCAGAGCCTGCACAGTAATGGAGCGTGCCCACCCCTCTACTCCTCCCAGTTTCCACCTTTTCCTCACTTAACCACTAAAAATCTCAGACTGAATTATTTATTGCTTTTTGCATCTACAAAATAATGTTCCTATTCCCTATGGTTACCTTAAGCAGTAAAAAAATCAAAAGCAAAACTAAAATATTATATATATTTTTTAATTCTCACCTGAGGATATTTTTCCATTGATTTTAGATCGAGTGGAAGGCAGGGGGCGGGGGGGGAGAGAGAGAGAGAGATGTGAGACAGACACATTGATCAGCTGCCTCCCACATGACCCTGACTGGGGCATGGGATGGAATCTGCAACCTAGGTACGTGCCCTTGACTGGGACTCGAACCCACGACCCTTCGGTCCAAGGGCCAATGCTCCAACTGCTGAACCAAACCAGCCAGGGCTAAAATAGAATATTTTCAATTTGGCTTTTTCAAGAACAAAACTATAAAATGTATTTCTTTGAAACTGAAATCTCAAGTTAATAAATACATATTTATTAAATGACCGTTGTATTTAGGACAAGTTGGATCTCTCAGGCAATATAAACAGTCCCCACTTTCTATCTAAACTTTGTGCATATTTGTTAAAATACACACACACTTCAGAATATCAAGTCTCTACTAATACAAACAAAAAGCAATTCTTCTGTTCAGAAATACTTCTTTTATAGAACAACAGTTTTTATTCAGTAAGAAACTAATTTTTAACCATCAATTTGAACAAATTCCCTCCTCTCAAGTCATTTGATTGAGGACACGCCATTGTAGCATATAATTTATAATCATCATCATTTTCCACAACATTTAATACAATGTTTCTTTCTCCCATGTAGAATATTACCCAATAGAAGTCTCCAGAAGGAGCCACAGCACATTCATAACAAAGATAGAAAACTGTCTTACAGTTCTTGCTTTCCAATAGGATAGTTCAACTGATACAAAGTCAGATCCAATCAGCTCTGAAACTGGAAAAATTAAAGTCAGCCCGTCATAGCCACGAATATTAACACCTCTATGAAATGAAGGCAGAAAAGGGCAAAGTATCTTCTCTTACCAAACTTCTCTATACCTTTAAATTACTCTTTTAAAAAATTACTTCTTTAGAAGACACTCTTCTGCCTTTGATGGTGTAAACTCGGGGCTGTTTGCTTGGGGACACCCCTGGACAAGCCGATGGCGTGTGGGAAATGGAAAAAGATCTGGGAACTCCTGGTGTGTGTGCGCACGAGACTTTCTGATTCATAATCTTGGCTCAGTTCAGAAGAAAACAGAGAAGAGATACATCCCTGGAAAAAAAAAAAATGCAGCCTACTTCAGGGCATGGCTGGCTCTCAGTCCATTCAAGTGTTCACGGTTCGTCCTCCTGGCTCGTACAGTTTGCAGTACCTGAAAAGCACGCTCCCTGACCCTGCTCCTCCATAGTCTTCGAGTGTAGTCATGGTGTTCGAAACAGTCATGTCACAAGTCAAATGATTTGGGGCTTCTCAAGGAACCAACCATGGGTGGTATGTTCTAGTTTAAGAAACCTATGACAAGTCTCAGCAGTCACCTTCCGGAGCAGATGTGCAGGTCCCAACCCCCACATTTCAGCGGCTGAAAATCATGCCAGAAGAGCGAAGACCCAGCAGCCCGGCATGGACTGCGTCTGCAACTCCAGCGCATTCTCCACACACCACTCAACGTCCCAGAAAATATTAAAACAGACCAACTGGACGTGGCTGATTTAGCAGTACAAAAGGGCTTTATAAAAATACTCCCTGCACTTTTATTAAAAAAAAAAAAAAAAGCATGTAAACATCGCCTCTAAGTCACTGAAGAACCCTTGAGCCTTTTCATCTCCTCTTTCCAATATTTTGCAGTTTTCCATATCCAGCTCTTCTTGGAGATATCAATCTGTTTTCTTCTTACTGACCGAGTTCTGCGGCTGCCTTTGAATATGAGTTTGTGGTCTGATTGGCAGAAATAGTATTATCAGGAGACTTATGATGTGTAAATAAAAGTACATGGACCTAGGAATAAAAACACACAAGTTATATTTCAAACAAGGATACAAATGGGAAATGTCACATGAGCGTGATTGTATCATCTTCAGTCTGGAGACAAAGGCACTGCTTTTGGAGGAGGGGACATGTTTGAACTCGGGCTCATCTTGGCCCACCCCATACATACTCCCTTTGGTGAGGTGGCGGGACAGGGATGGACTGAAACTACAAAACTGGGCAGAACAAACCAGGCAGCCCATCTGCTCATTGACATGTATGATGTCCTGTCAACATAAGACTAAGAGAAGGAGTCCCACAAAAGATGCACAGGAACAAACTCAAACTTACTATTATGTTCCCCACACACAATGCAACTGACACTTTAGCCATTGTGCTCGACACAGTGTGCACAGGGCTCCTCTTGGGTGTATGAGGAGCCAGAAGAATCCAACTTTTGAAAATTTACTCTATAACTCTGAAAATAACTTTCATGCATACTAATATGAAACAAGTTTTGCTTTTGAGGTTTGTGGACTTTTGTCACATAAAGGTGGTGGTATTCAGCACAATGGTATAATGCACACACTCAATAAATATTGGGCATATCAAAAAATGCAAGAAATTAGAAACAGGATGCATTTGTACAACTGTTCTATTATCCATTTGGAAAAGTGAAACTTATACTTTCTCCCATGCTTTTTGAAGATCAAAGGAAAATAATGTTAAAAAGGGAGGACAATCCCACAGTTGATTTACGTATCATTCCTCAGCTGCTATGATCACAAGGTCAGGCACATTAGAATCAGATAACTCACGCATCCCCTAAAATTCCCGACACTTTAGCAAGAGGAATGCCTCCCTGAAAACGTCTACAGAATAGTCAAGAGCTCTAACAGAAGCAAACAGATCTTCATTTATTCTTTCAGTAAGGTTTTACTATTTAGAATGTACCAAAGCATTACACTAGCATCTACAAAATGGCAAAACCACCACCCCTTCTCTTGAGAATGGAAAGAAGACAAGTTCAGGAGTAACCGTAATTTTTTATTTTTTTTATGTTCAACAAACTTCTATTATTATTACTCTTATATTCTACTGGCACTCTACACACATTGTGGTGGGTTGGATAATTCCCCTCGAAAGATATCCACACGCTAATTCTCAGAACCTGTGAACATACGGTTCTATATGGCATACGGGACTTTGCAGATGGATCAAGTTTGGGATCTCAAAATGGACAGATCATTCTGGATCATTGGTTGGGCCCAGTGTAATCTCTTATAAGACGAATGCAGGACCAGTCATAGTGAGAAAAAGGACAAGTGACGATGGAATCAGAGGTTGAAGTTTGGACTTGGGAGACTGAGGAAGGGTTCATGAATGCAGACATACAGGCGGCTTCTACAAGCTCCCTTAGAAATTGTTAAAGAATTCCAGAAATGGATTCAGTTGAAAGAGAATCTCTCTTTCTTCCAAATGCTAGATGTGGCTTCTGACTGCCCTTGATGTTGCTGCTGAAGAGAGGCCCGGTCGTCCTCTGTCCACTTTTCTAATCAGATTGTGGAGGGTTTTGATGTTGAGTTGTATGAATTCCTTATATATTTTCAATATTAACACCTTTTTGAATATATCACTGGTGAATATATTCTCCCATCCAGTAGGGTGTCTTTTCATTTTGCTGATTTCCTTTGCTGTTCGAAAAACTTTAGTTTTTTGTAATCCCATTTGTTTATTTTTTCTTTTGTTTTCCTTGCCCAAGGAGACATCTACAAAACAAATATTACTAAGAGTAATGTCAAAGAGATTACTGCCTATGTTTTCTTCTGGGATTTTTATAGTTTGGGGTCTTACATTTAAGTTTTTAATCTGTTTTGAGTTTGGATCACTTTCTTACAACATATACAGAAACAATTTCATTCCTTTGCATATATCTGTCCAGGTCTCCCAACACCAGTTACTGAAGAAGCTGTCTTAACCACATTGCATATTCTTGCCTCCTTTGTCATAGATTAGTTGACCATATGAGCATGGGGTTATTTCTAGACTCTCTATTCTGTTCCATTGACCTATGTGTCTGTTTTTATGCTGGTACCATGCTATTTTTTATACCATAGTCCTGTAGCATAGCTTGATATCAGATAGTGTGATACATCCAACTTTGTTCTTCTACCTCAAGATTGCTTTGGCTCTTCAGGGTATTTTGTGGTTCCATATAAATTTTAGAATTATTTATTCTAGTTCTGTGAAAAATGCCATTTTTTAAAGAGATTGCATTAAATCTGTCAATTGCTTTGAATCATATGGACATTTTAAGATCATTAATTCTTCCTATACATGAGCACAGTATATCCTTCCATTTATTTGTATGTTCTTCAAGTTTGATAGTTTTCCTAGATATTTTATTTTTTTTTATGTAATTATAAATGGGATTTGTTTTCTTAATTTCTCTTTCTGATAGTTCACTATTGGTATATAAAAGTGCAGCCAATTTTAAATATTAATTTTATATTCTGCTACTTGACTAAATTTGTCTATCAGTCCAAGTTTATTTCATTTTGGTGGAATCTTTAGGGTTTATTATATTTCCAGGGTGGGGCATAAGTAGGTTACAATTGTGAGTACACAAAACAGAGTTTATTCTTGTATAATTACTTACTGTATTATTTTCCATAGGAACAACCTGTAAACCTACTTTTGCCTCACCCTGTAGTATCACATCATCTGCAAATAATGACAGTTTTACTTCTTCCTTTCCAATTCAAATGACTTTCATTTCTTTTCTTTTTTTTTTTCTTTTTTTCTTGTCTGATTGCTTTTGCTAGGGACTTCCAATACTATGTTGAATAAAAGTGGCAAAAATGGGCATCCTTGTCTTGTTTCTGATCTTAAAGAAAAATCTTTCAGCATTTTACCATTGAATATAATGTTAGCTGTGGATTTGTCATATATGGCCTTTATTATGTTAAGGTATGTTTCTTCTATCCCCACTTTGCTGAGTTTTTATCGTAAGTAGAGGTTAGATGTTATCAATGGCTTTTTCTTCATCTATTATTATGATCATATGATTTTTATCCTTCATTACGTGTATGCAGTGTATCGTGTTAATTGATTTGCATTATTGAACCAACCTTGCATCCTGGGAACAAATCCCACTTGATCATAGTGTATAATATGTTTAATGTACTGCTGAATTTGATTTAGAAATCCTCAACAGACTATTAAAACAATGTTCATCAGAGATAGTGGCCTATAATATCCTTTTTTATTTTTTGTAATGTCTGTATCTGGTTTTGGTATCAGGGTAAAGCTGGCCTCATAAAAATAGTTTGGGAGCCTCCCTTCCTTTTCAAATTTTTGGAATAGTTTCAGAAGGATAGTTATTAATGCTTCTTTGAATGTTTGGAACAATTTACCTATGAAGCCAACTGGTCCAGAGCTTTTGTTTGTTGGGAGTTTTTTTCATTTGTGGACAAAAAGGGGCCACGTGCTAACCCTACACGCTCAGGGAAGGCCTGCATGACAGCTTTGTAAACTCAAAAGACCTAAAGTAACCACAAAGGATGGTTTGAAATTTAAAGTTTTTAACTAAAAGCAGTTTATGACAGGTAGTCTTGTCCTAGGCCGGCATCTTCCCTGACAAAGGTCAATTTTCACCTTAATGGAGTCTACTGTCTTTATATCTAAGATAACATACCTTTAGAATGTGGGGAACCTTCCTTTTTCTTCATACCCCTCAAGGCACAACCTATGCACCAGGGTGGAAACCACAAATCCTTTCATTGTTGTCATTATCATGTTAATTATTGACTGACTGTTAACTATCCTGTACCTACCTATGTAAAAGATGTATATATCTATCATTTTACTTTTTATCCAACCCCAGAGATTTCCCCAAATTGCTTTCTCCCACCTCCTTAATCTATCACCAATGGATTTCACGTAACCCACTTATTAAGCCTTCTCTTTTTATTGTAATGTATAAATTAAGATGCAAAACTGCCATTCTTCTGAGCATTATCTCAATCCATTGAGGTTTTGCTTCCCAGCATTTGTGGACAGTTTGGCTCAAATAAACTCACAAAATTCTTCACAGGTTTGAACGCTTCTTACGTTGACACATTGCTGATTCAATTTCTTTACTAGTAATTGGTCTGTTCAGATTTTCCATTTCTTCCTGATTCAGCCTTGGAAGATTATATGTTTCTATGAATTTATCCATTTCTTCAAGTTTGTCCAATTTGTCAGCATATACTTGTTTGTTGTATTTCCTTATCTTTTGTATTTCTGTGGTGTTGGTTGTCACTTTTCCTCATTTATTTCTTAAGGCCCTCTCTCCTTTTTTCTTAATGAGTCTGGCTAAAGGTTCCACAATTTGTTCTTTTCAAAGGACCAGCTCTTAGTGCAATTACTTTTTTTTTTTTTTTTTTTTAATATTTAGACTATTTTATTTTCACTCAATCTTTATTATTTCCTATTTATTTTGAGCTTTGTTCTCCTTTTCCTACTTCCTTAGGTGTAATATTAGATTGTTTATTTTATATTTTCTTGTTTCTTGAGGAAGGCCTGTATTGCTATATATTTCCCTCTTAGAACTGCTTTGGCTATGCCCCATAACTTTGGGGTCATTGTGTTTTTATTTTCATCTTCTTAAATTTATTGTCTTGTTTTGTGCCTAACATTTGGTCTGTCCTGGAAAATGTTCCATGTGCACTTAAAAGAACGTATATTCTTCTGCTTTTGGGTAAATTGTCCTAAAAATATCAATTTAGTCCATCTGGTCTAATGTGTCCTTTACGACCACTGTTTCCTTGTTGATATTCTGTGTGGTTGATCTATTAATACAGTGATGTCAATAGGATGTCAACATCCTCTACTACTACTGTATTATTGTTGGTCTCTCTATGTCCATCAATATTTGCTTTATAATTTAGGTGCTCCTACATTGAGTGCATAGATGTTTACAAGAGTTATATCCTCTTGTGGGATTGTTCCCTTTATCATTATGAAAGGCCCTTCTTTGTTCCTTGTTACAGCCCTTAATTTGAGATCTATTTTGTCTGATATACCTATTGCTACCTTAGCTCCTTTTTTTGTTTCCTTTTGCATGTAATATCTTTTTCTATTCCCTTACGTTCAGTCTATGTGTATCTTTTGATCTGAAGTGGATCCCTTATAACCACCAATGTACAGGTCTTGTTTTTTAATCCATTCAGCCACCTTATGTATTTTTATTGTAGCATTTAGTCCATTTACATTTAAAGTAATTATTGATAGGTATTAGTTATTGCAATTTTATTGTTTTCTGATTGTTTTTACAGTTTTTCCCTGTGATTTTCATATCTCTTGCTCTCTTCTCTTGTGTTAATGACTTTCTAGTGTTGTGTTTGGATTCACTTCTCTATTTTTTTTTTATATCTCTTGTACATTTTAAGTTGATGCTCATTATGTTCAAACACATTCTAAAATCACTACAGTTTTTACTCACCCTATCTACATTTATGTTTTTGTCATTTTTTACTTCTTTTGTGTATGTGTGTTAGTGTGTATCCTTTAATTTATTATTGTAATTACAAAGATCTTCCTATTTTTGCCTTTTAACCTTGCTAATAGCTTTATAGGTGGTTGATCCATTGCTTTACTGTTTGCCTTTGTCAGTGAGAAATTTTTTCTGTCCTATATTTTCTTATTCATATTTCTTATCTTTTCTTTTCTACTTAAAAAAGTCCCTTAAACATTTCTTGTAATACTGATTTATCGGTAATGAACTTCTTTAGCTTTTTCTTGTCTGGGAAACTCTTTATCTCTCCTTCAATTCTAAATGATAGCCTTCCTGGATAGAGTCATTTTGGTTATAGGTCTTAGTTTTTCATCACTTTGAACATTTGGTGCCACTTCCTTCCGACCTGAAATGTTACTGTTGAGAAATCAGCTGATGGTCTTTTGAGAGATCCTTTGTACATAACTTACTGTTTTTCTCTTGCTACATTTAAGATTCTTTGTCTTTAACATTTGGTATCTTAATTATGATGTGTCTTGGTGTGGACCTCTATGGGTTCATCTTGTTTGGAATTCTCTGTATTTTCTGAACTTGTATGTCTATTTCCTTCACCAGGTTAGGGAAGTTTTCAGTCATTATTTCTTGAAACAGGTTTTCAATCCCTTGCTCTCTTCCTTCTCCTTCTGATATGCCCATGATGTTACTGTTGTCATGGTTGATGTCATCCCAGTGGTCTCTGAAACTATCCTCATTTTTTAATTCTTTTTTCTTTTTGCTGTTCTGATTAGGTATTTTCCACTACCTTGGCTTCCAGATTGCAGCTTTGATCCTCTGCTTCATCTAATCTGCTACTGACCCCCCCTCTAATGTCTTCTTCATTTCAAACTGGGTCTTTTTATTTTGTTTTCTATCTCTTAGTTGAAGTTCTGACTGAGTTCACCTATTCATCCCCTAAGTTCATTGAGCAACCTTACAACCACTGTTTTGAACTCTGTATCTTGTAGATTGCGTGCCTCTGTTTTATTTAGTTCTTTTTCTGGAATTTTGTCCTGTCCTTTCATCAGGGACAAGGTTCCTCATCTCCTCATGTTAGCTGACTCCCTGTGTTTGTTTCTGTGTGTTAGGTAGATCGACTATATCACCTGGTCTTGGCAGAGTGGCCTTATGTAATAGGTATCCCCCATGTTCAGTGGTACAGTCTTCACTGCCACATGATCCAAGTGCTCCAGGGGACATCCCTTGTGTGTGCTCTTCTGTTGTTGTTGAGCTTTGATTGCTGTGGTGCATCAGTGGGTGGAAACAACCCTTGGGCTGACTGGCTATAAGGACTGGCCATGACTACAGCAGACAAGTTGTTATGCGGAGACTGACCCAACAGAGCAGGAGTTGCTTTAGTGGGGCTTTGGTGCCAGTTGAATCTGACCTTTACATGTGTCATTTGTGGTGCTCTCATGTGGTGAGGCTGGCCACCAGGTGTGTTGGTTCTGGAGCCTCTTAGAAGGGGCTCTGGTACAGGCCAAAGTCAGCCACTGTTTATGCCCAGCTTGGGGCCACCTCGTGGGAGCTACAATTGATCTGCATTTGGTTGTTGCTTGTGCTGGGCTGGAGGCACTTGGGAGAGGCTATGCTTTGAACCATGATCAACTTCTACTAGTGCTGGGCTTGACCCTTTGGTGGACACCATTATGTGAGCTAATGCTAGCTGCCTCTTGTGCCAGGCTAGTGGCTGCTTAGTCAAAGCTATGTTCCAAGTCAACATTGGCCACAGATTATGTGAGGCTTGAGATCATCTGAAGAGAGTTACAATGGAAATTGAGACTGGTTGCCACTTGTCCAGACTTGAGGCTAATTACTGAGATGTATGGGGCACACCAAGGCTAGCCCCTGCTTCTTTGGGGTTTGTGGACCTTTGAAAGATTTTAGGAGAGTCCACATCAGGAACTGAGGCAGTTCACGCCTGTAGAAAAGCTGCTGGAAGAGGCTCAGGCTAGACACACAAGTTGAGTGAGACAGGATCTCAGGGAATTACCAGGGCAGGACAAAGAGTGTGAGCCAGGTTAATAAAGAGCTCAGATTTGGAACCAGCCTGCGCCTGGCCAGCTAGGTGGTGAAAGGGGAGCTCTGTAAATCAACAGTGGTACCTTCTAGCACTGCCATACCTGGAGAGAGCTACCCCTCCAGCCCTCACTCCGGAGTTAGTCAATTCAGTCCCTCTGCTGTATGTACCTGCTGTTTTTCAAGTTGCTGCCCCTGCACTGGAGCCAAGAGCAAGTGAATGTATGCGTGAGTCCATGCATGGGACCCTCAAGCGGAACGCCTGGGACTCCAGAGCCCTCCATCTCACTCAGATGTAATCCCCACTGGTTTTCATAGTCAGGTGTTATGGGGACTTCTCTTCCTGGCACTGGTGTGAGGACAGCAGGGATATCCCTCCTGATTCTTACCTGCCATACCATGGGTATGGGATCTGCCCATTCCATGTCTCTGCTCCTCCTACCAGTCTCCTTGTGGCTTTTTACTTAGTCATAAGACTTCTGTTCAGCTGGTCTTCAGGTGGTTCTAAATGATTGTTCTATAATTTACTTGTAATTCTGATGGGGTCATGGGAGGGGGTGAGCACAGTGTTTACCTACTCTGCCATCTTAACTAGAAGTCTTCAGAGGAGTAACAGTAATTTAACCAGCAGACAGGTGAATACCCACACAAAGTGACAATCTTATGTACTGTCTAAACCAGGACATTATTGAGAGTGCAAAAGAACTCTACCGATTTACATGCTGGCTCAACAAGTGTAAACTGGGATTCTCACAGGCACACCCTAGCCAGAGGTAACTCCAGCTTTCAAAGTCTGTTCACCTACAATATACTTTGTTCTTGCATTTTGCCTTAATTGTTCATATGTGGCCAAATGTACACTGGAGCAGTTATATTAGAGTAAAGCCAAATATTTTGGTAATAAAGAGAAAAACATTTCAGTCCCTGAGTAAGGTTTAGTAACCTATTCTGACATTCTATATTGCTCTAAATTTTAAAGAGTACTTGATCTTTTCATTGTGGAAAAGCTCAACTAACATTTATTGGGCATGCTAGGAACTGAACTAAGTACTCCAGAGACATAGATGAATAAGGCATTGTTCCTACACTCAAGGAGTTTGCAATCTACAAAAATTTCTACACAAATTCTAACATTCTTCTGCATTGAATTTGAAAAACTGTTAAGTTGTATGAGGATTTGCTTTACAAAACTGTTTTGTATAAAGGTTCTGCTATGCACTGAATGTTTGTGCCCCCACCCCACCCCACCCCCAACCCCCCCCGCCCCAAATTCATTGTGGAGCCCTAACTCCCAATGTGATGGTATTTAGAGGAGTTGCTTTGGGGAGGTAATTTGGTTTAAATGAGGCCATTAGAATAGGGACCCCATGACGGGCTTAGTGCCCTTATACAAAGAGAAAGAAACCAGGGTACTCGCAAGCTCTCTCTGTCCTTCTCCTCCTCCCCCTCCACTTTTTTCTTCCTCCTCCTCCCGCGCTTCTCTTTCACAGTCTATCTTGGTCTTTGTCTCTTCCTCACTGTCTCTCTTCTACTCTCCTTCTCCCTGTTTCTTCTTTTCTGCCTGTCTCCACGACCCCCTCCCTGTCTCTCGTCCTCCCTCACCCTCTCCCATATGAGGACACAGTGAGAAGATAGACTTCTGCAAGCCAGGAAGAGAGCTCCCACCAACCATGAGAAATAAATGTCTGTTGTTTAGGTCATTCAGTCTATAGTTAGTCCCAGCAGCCCAGCTGACTACGACAGGTTCTTTCCTAACACTGTAGTCCTCCTCTCCCTATCTGCAGCCTCAGTTACGCACGATCAAGAGGGGTTCAAAAATATTAAATGGAAAATTTCATAAACAATTCATTCATAAGTTTTAAACCACACTGCTCCGGGCACTGTGATGAACTCTTGTACCATCCCACTCCATCCTCCCTGGGAAGTACTGCCTCCCTTTGTCCAGAGTCTCCACACTCCCCACCTGGTAGCAGCCCTCTGTTATCAGATCAGCTGCCATGGTATCTCAGTGTTGTGTTCAAGGCACCCTTATTCTACTTACTAATGGCCCCAAAGCACAAGAGGAGTGATTCTGGTCATTCAGATTTGCCAAAGAGAAGCTATAAAGTGCTTCCTTTAAGTGAAAATGTGTGTATGGATAGGGAAAACATAGTATATACAGTTTGATGCTATCTGCAGTTTCAGGCATCTACGTGGGGTCTTGGAACATACCCCTAGTAGGTAAAGAGGGACTACTATACATGTAAGTGTGCTCTTGGGGCTCATTTACAAGTTAAAGAAAAAAATTAGACTGAGAAATTTAAAGCTGATATTTGAAGTCGCTATAGAACGAAAACTTACTAGACATAAAAATGAAACACATCTGAAATTTAATGTTGAGCAGTGGAGGATATACTGAGAAATGGACATGTGTACAACTGGGGTTCATTGCCAGTTTCTGAAATGAGCCCCCAGGGAGGGAAAGATCTGGAATGCAACCAGACCCACCTCCGCTAAAAGTCCACACCATTTTAATTTCTTTTACCAGACTCAGTGGTCCTCTTAAAAGGGTCTGAAAACACTTTTTGGAGACCGACCTGTAATAGCTGTTGGCCATATGTGGCCGCATGAATTAAAACGAGATAAAGTGGACGTTTCCGTTTCTCAGTCACACGAGCCAGGTTCCAAATGCTCAATGGCCTCACGTGCTGGTGGTGAATGTATTGGATGGCATTTCTGCCACTGTAGCGACTTCTATTAAACAGAGCTGATCTAGACAAGGAACTTAAGTTATATATACAGGCATACCTCAGAGACATTGCGGGGTCAGTATGCACCACTTTAATACAGTGAATATTTCAATACAGTGAGTCACAATTTTTTTATGTCCCACTGTGTTTCAAAGTTATATTTACTACTATACTGTAGTCTATTAAGTATGCAATAACATTATGTCTACAAAACAATGTATGTACCTTAATTTAAATATATTTTATTGCCAAAAAATATTAACCATCATCTGAGCCTTTAGCAAGTCATAATCTCTTTGCTGGTGTAGGGTCTTACCTTCGATTGATAAAATATGCACTATCTGAGAAGTATAATAAAGTGAGGTTTGCCTGTGTAAGTGATTATGATAACAATACATTAGGTTGAATTATTCAAAATTGACAAAATTGCCCTGGCCAGTTTGGCTCAGTGGTTAGAGCGTCGGCCTGCGGACCAGAGAGACCAGGGTTCGGTTCCCACTAAGGGCATGTACCTCGGTTGCAGTTTGTCCCCGGCCCCGGTTGGGGTTGTGTGGGTGGCAACCAGTCAATGTGTCTCTCTGACGTCGATGTTTCTCTCTCTTTCTTCCCCCTTCTCTCCCTCCTGCCCTATCTGATGATAAATGCAAAAAAAAAAAAAAAAAGTCCTTGGGTGAGGATAAAAAATTTTTAAAAATTGACAAATTTAACAGAAATGTCAATTTCACCTTAAACAAAGAGTTTTTGTCTTAATATACTAGATTAGTTTTAGAAAGAAATGAAAATCTGTTTAAGAGTTATCTGGATTGATAACTATTTGAGTCTTAACCCTAGAGCCCTGCCTAAGTGTGGGAATTAGCAAACTTTTTTTTGTGAAAGCATTTCATCCCAAATAAATTACTGTTTGGGAATCACACTAAGTGGTAATTTTCTTCCAAAATAACTTCTCCTACAGAAATTTTTAGTAGCTGTACTTTTGATCTTTCTGTTAAGGAAACTTGGGTCTAGCACTTACTTGCTGTGTGAGTTTTGTTAGATTACTCACCCTCTCTGAGCCTCCACTCTCTACCTTGGATTCTGTTCTGCGCACCCTCGGGTTTCTCGAGTCTTCAGTGCACAGAGCTTCCTCCCATCACAAGGAGTTTTTCTCTGCTGTTCCCTCCGTTTAGAGCACAGCCCACAATGCTCCACTCCCACGATGCAGCTTTCAGGATTTAGCCCAAATGCCACTTCCTCCTAAAAGCTGCCCTTGATGCCCAGTCTGAGTCAGGTTCCTGTTACACGCTCTCTTAAACCTCTGCACCATTTGCTCAGAGTACAGTCTCAGTGTGGACTGATAAATCTGTCAATTACTGCCTGTCTCTTCCAACGAGCGTCCCCTGCACGAGAGCAGGAAGGAGTTCTCTATTTTGCTCACCACGTTATCCCCAGCTTCTAAAACAGTGCCCAGCACACTGTGGGTATTAAATGGGACTGAGCTGAGTATAGGCATTTCTGCAATAACATGATACTATATTTCTGAAAACTCTCACATTCAGCAATATCCTGTGCTTAAAATACCTGGGCTTATGGGGGAAAACCATATGAGAAGCAGACCAC
Organism: Tadarida brasiliensis; assembly: GCA_030848825.1. Taxonomy (NCBI): domain Eukaryota; kingdom Metazoa; phylum Chordata; class Mammalia; order Chiroptera; family Molossidae; genus Tadarida; species Tadarida brasiliensis. The sequence continues at coordinate 81,440,247 of CM061264.1, forward strand.
TCAAAACCTGTGAGACTGTAACTAGAACAATTAGCACCTAAGCCAACAAGTTGGACAGCCCAGGCAGAGTGCCCAGTGGAGCTGAAGGCTGCCTGTGTGTGTGTGTGGGGGGGGGGGGAATGGAGAATGGAGAAGGGAAATGGAGGCTGAGAGCCATGATGGTTGGGGGTGCATCTTGGAGCGCAAGCCCAGCGAAGGGGTGCTCAATGTTCTTAAATAAAGCTGAGTGCCTCCTACATCTGTAGCAGCTGAAATGAGGGCTTTTGTCATTGCTGTTGTTAGAGATTATAATTCTTTCCCTACTGTACTGGCATCTCTTATCTAGAAAAATTTGTGTATTAGTAAAAACCAACTCAACTTCCATGTTATACTGGCCTAACTCCGATGACCTAATGAGTATTTAGAAGCAGGTTGTATTGATGAGTGTTGTACAGTTCCCTCTACCTTCTTTCCTATAATCTGAGAAAAATCCTCCCGTGACACCTGTATTGAGTAGTAAAAGTGTCTTGGATCATTCCTGACCAGTGAATCAACTACAGGAAATCCCCAACTTACAAATCAGGCATGTTTGCCGTGCTTATTTCTACGTCACTCTTCTGACCACAGCGACGCTCCAAAGTTAACCTACGAAAGCCTGAGCAAACCATCACATAACACAAGTTAGCGTCTATTGAAGACGGTCTGCACTCCAGGCACTGGGCTGGGCCCTTTCCACATCAGCCTCATTCAGTCCTAACACAGGTGCTTTGAGGCAGATTCTGTTCTCGGCCTCACTTTACAGTTGAGAAAATAAAAGGTGAAAGAGGTTAGTCACTTGCCAGAGGTCACACAACCAGTTTGGAAGAACGGAGAAAGGCCACTCGTTCAACATAAATGGGAAACAAGGAGAGTAAGCCGGAGTAGGTTTGCAGTTCAGCTGGTGCACTGGGGTTTGAATAAAGGGCCTGGCCCCGTTCCCCAAAGGCCTCTGGTCCCTGGCGTGCACCTTGTCCTCCTCCTCGGCAGCCAGCACAGAAATCCCCACGCGCCTCCCGCAGAGCGCCCTCTCGGGAGCGGGCAGCCCCCCGCAGAGGGCAGCGCCCCAGCACCTGCCCCCTTCAGCCCTGCTCTCTGAATGGCCCACGGTCTCCAACATAACCGAACCCCAGGAAAAAGAGGCTGAGGCAAGCCAATTCACCCTCTGAGTCTGTAACGCAGATCCACCCCTTCAAAATTCTCTCCCCGACGCGTCCCTTCGTTAGGTCACGAGGGGCGGAAGGGCGCCCCATCAGCTTCGGTGTTTGTGTGCTGGCATGTCATCCTTCCATGGCCATTTTCACACTGAAGCCATATTTAGAAATTACTCGTACTGGCTGAGATTCAATGTGCAACTCCCAGGTCAAACAGAGGAACAGACGGGTTTACCGGACAGCAGCTGAGCACAACGGGACTTACTTGTACAAACTGACGGCTGGTTCAACTGCCAGCATGAGGAAGGGCGCCACTGTGTAGGAGACGGCCAGCTGAGTGGCAGCCCAGGTGACCGTGTCATACACGACCTTCAGGGCTTTTGAAGACAGGAAATAGTGTCTACAGTTGTTCCTCACCTGCAAGCCAAGGAAGGCAAAGGGGAGGGTGAGAAACAAAACAACTTTAGTCTGTGCAAGCAGGTAAACCTTAGGAACACCAGGATCAAAACCACCCACCATCTGAGTTCCACTTCCAACTACAAATACCACTGTGGTTTTTCTTATTGAGAAAAAAATACAGGTGCACTGTAGAAAATTATTTAAAGAACTAAGCAAAAACAATTTTCTGCTTAACATCTCCCAGAGAAAAGCACTGTTTAAAAATGTGGCACAGCCCTGGCCGGTTTGGCTCGGCGGTTGGAGCATCAGCCCGCGGCCCAGAGAGTCCCGGGTTCGGTTCCCGCTAAGGGCACGTACCTCGGTTGCAGTTTCTCCCCAGCCCCGCTTGGGGTCATGTGGGTGGCAACCACTCGATGTGTCTCTCTCACGTGGATGTTTCTCTCTCTTCTTCCCTTCCACCCTCCCGCTCTGACGATAAATGGAAAAAAAAAAAAAATGTGGCGCACATCCTTCCAAGCCTTATTCTATTCATATGTACCCACTTGGTATTCCAGGGCATCAGTATAGTCTTTAGTCTGTTTTTTCATTTAGTGAATATGTCATGAGTTTTGTTTGTTTTTCCCCACATCAGTAATTATCAGTCCCCAATACAATTTTAAGTTAATGATGGAAAAGTTAGCTTACCGCCCCCTCCTCTGCTATAGTAAACAATTCTGTCATGCTCCCCTGGTAGAGAAGTCTCTGCACTGTTTCCTGATTATTTCCTTTGACTAACAGTAATGAAGTAATATCACCATTAATCCTAAGAGCAGTTACATTTATTGAGTGCTTACTGCACGCCAAGCCTGTGCCGGTGCTCACCGGCATCGTCTCTGTCAATTCTCCCAGCAAGCCTACCGTGAGCATCAGCACGCCTGTTTGCCAGATAAGGAAACTCAGGAATTCTTTGAAATGGAAAATGCTGGGTCAAAGGATATATTCATGTGCAGGTCTTTTGACACATGTGACTGGATTTGCCTCCAGAAAGACACCTGCTTTCCAGATGCCAGAAGCAAAGGCAGAGCTGAGACCAAGGCTGGCGTGTAGGTGAGTCAGCCTCAAAGCCCGAAAGGCTTCCCAGGGCAGCCTGGCAGGCTGACTCCTCTCCTCCCTCTGAGTCCTCAGGACAGAAGCCAGAGGTCCATCCACAGTGAGGGCAAGCATGTAAGAGATTGCACTAGGTAACTTCCCAGGTCTAAAACACTTCATGACTGCTTGATTTCATTGTCGGTTCAGAAAAAAATGGGAATACTGTTCTATCAACTCTCTCCTCTCCATCCCCTACCTTACTAACTTGTGGAAAATGTTTCCAGGCCACCCAGAAAGGTTTTACATAAATCAATGCTTTTATGCCAGTTGAGATCAACTAAACCTAAGACATTTTAAGAAATAACAACTCTGAATATATTAACAAACAAAACTCTAGCCTTTGTTTCTTAGTTTGTCCTGGCCTCTGTTTTTCAGTTTCCTTTGATAATCCAAGTAGGTATATAAATTGGAGAAAAGAAAATGTCTTCCCTGTTTCCTATTCACAAATATGTACAATCTATTACATTTTATTTTTAAAGTGTGCTAATCATCATGAATAGTAATCAATTACCCATCTTGTTTACACATCTATCCCAACAAACCTTCATCTAACTAAACTAAAGATCCCATGGGGTGGGGGAGACTTTTCTTGCTCACTATGGTAGCCCAGCACCTAGAACACACCACACATAGTAGGGCTCCTGAAATATTCACAGAGCAGACACATTCAAGACTAAGTGAACAGCTCTGCTGGGACTCCAAAATACGATCAACAAATGTCCTTGAAAGCTCTTGGCACATGGATGAGAAAGGCCACAATCATTATCGCAGACAGAAATAAAATCAAATACAAATCTCTGTCGTTGACAATTAGAGCACATTGAACTGTAGTTACTTGTATTTATCTCATTCTTTGACGGAAGGCATATTTTTTTTTATTCCTTTATTATCCTGCTCTATAGCCAGCAAACAGTGGGAACAGTCCAAGACAAAGTACTCAAAAAACCTAGAGAGCCAAATTTCTAAAATTCAAAGGATTTTACACAAACTGGTTCAACTGGACCAGACGTGAGGGGTCAGAGCAATCTCTAACAGAACACGGCTCCCGTGGCTGCGATTTTCCTGCCAGCTCACCGACTGGATTACTTCTAGGCTCAGGATAATGAAATGAGAAATGAAGTATAAGTAAAATGAAGTCTTCCGAAGCCTACATCAATGAATGATCACTGTCACCTTTGATTAGTAGATTGCATATATGTTCACAGCCTTTAATGATTAAACATGCTGTCTCTTAAGTTACTAAACATTGCTCCTCAAATCCCTTGTTTCGCAAACACCCTCTGTAAATAATGTGAAAGTAAAATGGTCAAGCATTTTATGACCACAAGTTCCTGGATACTGAAGTATTTCTCTAACGGGAAGACTTCTGTTGTTCAATTTTTTTTCAAAACATCACTCCTACCCCCTCATCCCTGGACTCCTAATAAGACTCAGTGACAATAAACATACAGGCATCAGATTGCTAAAGAAAAAATCCCACAACCAAAGCAAGCTTACCGTTCTGGCTGCTACGGTGACAAGGATTCCAGTTAAGAAGGTGAAATAGTACCCAGGGTAGACACCGTGCCACAGGGCAGACAGGATGAAGGTGGACACTGTGGGGTACCAGGGCACCCGCTCGTAGCATACTCTGCGAGGACAGGCAGGCACAGTGAGCCACAGGGCAAACATACCAGCAGCTTCCAGCTACACTGGCATCCTTTTGAATCAGACTCACAGAAATCATTCGCTCCATTCCTGATGGCCTGGCCCTACTCAGGGACTCGAAATGCAATCCAAGCAGCCCGAACTCGTGTTTTCTTCAACACTACCAGACAGGCAACTCACACTCCATATTTTGGGGAGTAGTATGAACTTTCAACCTCCAAAGAACTAATGATCTGGACTTCATCACCCTATGTCTAATAAAAATCCAAGTGGTCAGGCTCTACCCAGCCCTTGTCAATGGCCTAATCCACCAGGAATAATTATGGATAAATAAGTGCCACTGTGCCCAACAGGTGTGGCTCAGCGGTTGAGCCTCAACTCATGCACCAAGAGGTCACCGATTCTATTCCCAGTCTGGGCACATGCCCAGGTTTGGGGCCAAAGCCCCAGTGTGGGGCATGCAGGAGGCGGCCAATCGATGTTCTCTCTCATCGATGTTTCCATCTCTCCCTTCCTCTCTCTCTAAAATCAATTTTAAAACATTTTTGTAAATAAATAAGAGCCACTGGCACAACATTTTGGAATCAGGATAAGGGTCTCTGGAAGTGGATATCCTCGTTTAGTCAAAATTAATTGACCTTTCCAACCTAGCCCCTGTGCACCTAACTCCCCACCTCTGCGACCCTTTTCATCTCTTTGGCAATGACTCCAGCCCAAAACCACTCTGTCCGTTTTAGGACCTTTCAGCTGTCACTGTGTGCATGGATTTCAATCCATGAATTTGCCTTAAAGCGGGATACTGTATGGATGGGGCAAACCGCCCATGAGGTCTTTGACGTCTTTGTTGATTATTAAAACAAAGTGACAGGACTTACTCCCAAATGCAGTCTACAATTGCCAATGGCACCGACAGGAAGCCATGGCGTGGTTTACTAAATGAGAGGACCCAAGTAGAAAGTAAAATAGAAACTCAGTTAGCAGCAACTCTGCACTGTATGGGTTGTCAAAAATAACTGATTTAAACCCAAACTAAGGATTATGGCTCCCTCTACATAAAGAATGCATTTGGGGAGAAAAACACAGGATTGGGACCCCATTTGTAATGTTTCATTTTAAAATGAGGACTAGTTTGCATATGTATTTGCTTCTTATCCTCTGTATCTTTTTTTTATATAAATCAAATATTTCGTTTTCTAAAATGACTTTTTTTTCTTTTTTTATATGCACACAGGTATGTTCAATCATCTTAGAACAAACTCCTAATGGAGACTGTAAAACTCTTGGTACATTGGGATTACTCAATATACAGAAATAGAGGCTAAAATTATTTGCAAAATTAATAGCATTAATATTAAGGACACATTTTCAGACAACACTGTATGAGTTTACTTTGGGGGAATTACTGTATATTGAACCCAGTCTTCACCTAAGAAAAATGCTGCTTACCAAAAACAGAACCTACAGCTTAGTACTGTTATACTCTCCCTGCACTTGTACGATAGGAAAATTCACTAGCTAGAGTTTCAAGGACAGCATATTATTCCGGAATAGCACATTATCAGCTCCATAGTAAGTAATGTTTCCAACTTTGGCGTGTGTAGGGAAACAGAAATATCAACAGAAAAGTTTAAAAGCACAAACATCTGGATTATCATAAAGCTTTTAATGCTAGGGATATATATATAGCAATCTCCAGTGATTAGATACTGACAAGCGCCCTCTTTGACGTTTGATCAACAGGCTCTCCTCTAGGTTAGAGGTAGCGCAGCACAGAGGTTAAGAGCCTGGCGCTGCAGGTGGTCAGTTTGGGCTTTTATCTATTACTCATTAGCTGTGTGGCTTTGGGCAAGTTACATAATCTCTCTGTGTCTCACTCTGCTCATCTGCAAAATGGGGATAATAACTACCAACATCTCATAGGATTGATAGGAGGATTAAATGAGTGTCTGGTACCAAGGAATGGCAGGATTAAGTGTTTGACACATTAAAATAAATATGCTATATTGTGACCTCAAATCACTATAGTTCTGCTTGTGCACTTACAGGGCATAGATGTTCATACAAAACAACGGTGTCAGATGACATTACTACTGGCAGACTGTAGCTATTCATCTAAACATATCCCAGTGCCATGAGTAATGAGGTCATTTTTGTTTTTCTTACCGCTTTAGCCAAGTAGCTGTCTGAATATTCCAGTTTCCTAGGTACATTTTGAAACTTGTAGCAGTCTAAAAAGAAGAAAATAGCACCTATCATTAGCTTAAAAAATACCCCAAGTAACGGAAAGTCCTCCCCAGAATTTCCCTGGCGGCAGATTAGATGTGCTATTTCAATAGTGACTCCTCTGTCAAGGGTATATCAGCTGTTCCTCTGAATGCAGGAAAATTCTGATGTTTATAAGGTTGACTAACACTTGGCTTGCAAAGTCTCAATTTATTTTCAAATGATAGGAAAACTGAAGGAATGTCTTGTGGGTTTTCCATCCTCTCTGGTTTAAAAAAAAATTTTTTTAAGTCATCTGAATTTTAAAACGAAATACCCTAAAAGGGGATTTGCCGGAGGAAAAGTTTAATCATGTGAATTGAGTGCCTTTATGGAGACAGCTTCAATTTAGTTGACATCTTTGCACTGTGTCGCCATCTATAAACTAGGTCAGTCTTGTGGAGTTGTTCTACAAACAGCTGCACAGTTTCAAATGCTTCCTGTTCTATCTAGAACAGTAAGAGATTTATGCAGGAAGGAGTCACAGTGTAGAAAAGAAAAGAAAGAAATATCACCAAACTGGCAGTGACCCAAGTAAATCAACCACTGAGGAAGGGACATTCCAAAACAAGCCATCAACAAGGTTTCCTCATTCAAAAAACAAAAAAGTCTCATCGAAGGCTGGTGGTAGGAAGCATGGCACAAACATTCAAGAACCAGAATGCCCAATGAAGGTAGAAAGTACTAGTGCCACTTTTTTCTGTTTCAACCATAAGAAAATCTTAGCTATGTCACACACTGCCTAATGTAATATGTTTGGAAAGAAAGAAGAACGAGAGGGAAGGAGAGAGATCGTCGATAGATAGATTCTGTATCATGAGTTTTAACTTCAAAATCGTAAGGACTTCTGCCTGGCTGGTGTGGCTCAGTGGCTGAGCATCGACCCATGCACCAAGAGGTCGCAGGTTCGATTCCCGTTCAGGGCACATGCCCAGGTTGTGGACCAAATCCCCAATGGGGGCATGCAGGAGGTGGCCAATTGATGGTCTCTCTCATTGACATTTTTATCTCTCTCTCCCTCTCCCTTCCTTTCTCTCTAAAGTCAATAAAGGAAAAAAATAAAATTAAAAAAATTCACAAGGATTTCTATGTATCCATATCTTCTGTGGCTAATAAAATGCTATACTCACAGCTTTAAGGAACCTTAACTAAATCAGACTTCCTTGGTTTTCTTTAGCTCCTTACTCTCTATCAACATGATTGAAAATGCAAACGTCCTCCTGGTTTTCCTTTATGACAAATACATAACTTAGTAAGTCAGCCCTTCACCCTAAACACATGCCCCCAGTGAAATGCCTCTGGCATTTGGTGCACAGCTGAGGAGCCTGGTGGCCAGCCGAAGGCCAAGGGGAGACACTGGAAAGGACATTTGCCCACAGCAGTGGTCCAAAGAGTTCTGAGGGAGAAGAATTTGGTAGAAGGGAGGAAAGCCACAACACCTTGTACTCTCTGACATCATCTGTGTAGGTAAGAGAAGCATGTAGATTATCTACACTGTTTTCCCGAACTTGAGAAAGGTTGTTCTGAAGGCTGGAGCTTGCCCGTTTAAGATGAAGAGAAGCCTCAGGCATCAAGGTGGAGGTATCCCCACCATGACTTCTTGTGGCCTAGGGCCCACCTAAGGTGGGTAGCAGGTGGTCCATCTCCACATCCCTGGCCCCTTGCTCTCAATGCACATCCTCTTGTGCCCAAACTCTCCAGTGGCACTCTGCCTGCCCGGGGTGGGTGGGAAATAACCAACCACAAACATGAGTCCGCCGGCCGGAGACCAACACTGCTGTGTGCTGAGAACCAGGCCTTGCTCCCACCCGGCTGCAAGGGGAAAGAGCCTGAGACTCGGCCTTCCCATCAGCTCTGATGCTGACAACACCAAGGACGCCAAGAGTGACAGGGCCCCAAGGAGACCTCCGGTAACAGTGGAAACAGATCGAGAACTATGGTCTGAGAACAAAGCCAGCGAAAGGGAAAAACTAGTTTCCAGTGGCCTGAAAGCTGTGTGTCATAGCAATTCTTCTGCAAGGCAAGTGGACTGTCAGTGTTCCCAAAGGGACCACAGAGAGCAAGTGCAGTACTGAAATTAAATACAGAAGCTTCCGGTCTGTGTTGGGGACTGAAGAAAGGAGAATGTGCACGAGAGGAAATGGCTGCTGCACTTTCTAGTTGAAAGAACAGGCATGAAAACAAGATTTTCCTGGCTCTTTTTCAGATCGTTTTGTGTCATTGTTCCTTGAACCATTAAAACTATCAAGAAAGTACCTTTTGAAAAGAAAAATAAGCCCAGCCTGTGTGGCTCAGTTTACTGAGCGTTGTCCCATGGACTGAGAGGTCCCAGTTCGGTTCCCGGTCAGGGCACATGCCCAGGTTGCAAGCTCCATCCCCAGCAGGGGGCTGCAGGAGGCGGCAGATCGATGATTCTATCTCTCTTTCCTTTCTTCTCTAAAACAATCAATAAAAATATATTTTAGCCGGCCGGTGTGGCTCAGTGGTTGAGCGTCGACCCATGCACCAAGAGGTCGCTGGTTCGATTCCCGGTCAGGACACATGCCCAGGTTGCGGGCCCGATCCCCATTGGGGAGCATGCAGGAGGCGGCCAATCAATGTTCTCGCTCATCAATGTTTCCATCTCTCTCTCTCTCTCCCTTCCTCTCTCTCTAAAATCAATAAAGAAAAAAAAACGTATAAAAAGAAAATAAATAAAAAATAAAAACATTTAAAAAGTAAAAACTGGAAAAGAATTCCAAAATGCAAAATGCCCAGGAGGCGGCGGGACCTGGCATTCCCTGGTAGCCGCTCTTCCTCAGACACCAATGCGGAAGATCCCTGGGCACGGCTCTCAAGCACACCATTGCTTTATTCAGGGTGGCAGCTTGGTTCAGAAGCATAATAGACTCACCTCAATTTTCCAGATGTTTAGGTTAGAAAGCAGATCCCAGCAGAAATTTCCATTCTGATCCACTCCGCTGAACCCAAAGCCAGCTGCATTATTCACGGCATCAGCTGTGGTTTTTAAAACAACACATGAGGACACGGAACAAAAGTCACATTGCCACTTTAAAAAATACCAATGTCTGTCTAGCTTTAAGATGAGGAGATAAGGACATAGTTTCCTTGAAAAGGAAACAAAAAAAAAATTAAAGGACCTGATACCATTGTGAATCAGAGAAATATTTTTGGCTTTTCAGTGACCTCAATTTTTATTCATTCACTAGCATTTAGTAAGCAACTGCTAAGTAAGAAGAAAGGTACTAGATGCTCACAGAATGCAACATGAGAACTGGAGAAAGGAAGAGCCAAAACAAAGCCATATATAGAAGGATTTAGTGACCAGCTTGTATAAGAGAAAGGGAAGAAGGTAAAAATACACTTAAGCCCTGGCTGGTTTGGCTCAGGGGTTAGAGCATCGGCCCGAGGACCAATGGTGCAATTCCGATCAAGGGCACATACCTTGGTTGTGGTTCGGTCCTGGGCCCTTGTTGGGGTTGTGCAGAAGGCAGCCAATCAATGTGTCTCTCTCACATCAGTGTTTCTCTCTCCCTCCCTCCCTCCCTCCCACTCTATCTTAAGATAAATGGAAAAATATCCTCAGGTGAGGATTAAAAAAATAAATAAAATAAAATAAAGATAATCCTTTTAGAAATACACTTCAGCTCAGAAGCAGAGACCGGAAGAAACAAGGGACCCCATAGAGGTCCAAGAACTGTCATCGAAGAAGGTAGGACATGAACTGGTAAGACAGCATTAAGTCAGGAGACCCAGCTCTGAGAGAGCAATTGGAGCTCATTCTGAATATATTAAGCACGACACGCCAGTAGGATACCAGCTGGGGCTGCCAAGATACAGTCAGAAAAGTTTAGAATGCAAGAAAAAGAAGAGACCTAAAGATGAGAGTTTGGGGCCAGCTGCCACGGAGGCCACACATGGACACAAATCCAAAGCTGCCCCACCCACACAGTCAGTCTAAAAGCTCCTGTTACAGTCTTTATTGGACTTTACTAAACTCGAAGAAAATGTCCCCCTGCAGTGAGTATACGTTTCTCATCAACCCCTTCAATGAAATGCTTTTTGTCAACAAATAGAGACCTGATGAAATCAAGACCTTTTACTACGAGGACCAAAAGGATCATTTCTTCTGTTCAGTTATCTTATTTCAAGTTCATTGATTATTTTTTTTTAAAGAAAATACTGTAATGAAACGAATTAACCACAGCATGGCCAAGTCTTGGATCTGGTGGAGATCTCAGAGGAATCTTCCTTTCCTGCGGCTCTGCTGTGTCTGGCTCTAGAGTTCCAGCCCAACTCCAGATGGACTCCTGAAGGGCTCCGCCAACGAACGCAACCTGTTCTGTGTCTGCCTCCTTCGCTGCTGGCACCGTGGGTGATCTGACGTCGCTTATCTACGCTTGGCTTCCCTGGAAAAGGATCTGGCTTCTTTTAGGAGAAAGGAGGGCAAGTGCCAGTCCTGCTATGTCCTTCTCCCAAGCCAACTGCGTGGAAACCCAGTGAAAAGGAAAACAAAGCAACAGTGTGCCAGTTAAGAAACTAATCGTTGTAGATGTGCGGACACCAATTTGTGAATGACAGACGATAAACAAACCTGGGGGACGAGCCCTCGAGGTCCGTGCTGACAACTAAAAACACGGCTGGACTGACCACGCTGGGACCAGCACAGCAACCCCTGAATTCCTTCTCCCATCTCAGCCTCAGATCTGGCTGACCTGGCCAGATCTAAAAAAAAAAAAAAAATCAGAATAATAATAACTATCTGGGTGTGTGCACGCGAACATGAGCACACTTGCTATCTTTTGGGATTCTATAAATTAACCTACAGGCATTTCTCATTCAAGGCTCACAGTGGTGTGAAGATAATGGTTAAGGGTAGGCTCTGGGGGTCAATGCCCTGGATTCCTATCTCCACTTCGGCGACAGCGTGAATGCACGGCCTTGGGAGAGTTGTCTAACTTCTAGAAACCTATTCTTTTGAGTATAAAATGGCTATAATAATGTTACCTATTTTCAAGGGATGTTGAAAGGATTAAGAATCAAAATGGGCTTTATTTATATCGTCCATGGCTCTAACACATCATTATGGATCAATTAATCCAGACACCCATATTTTAGAGTTTGGGATCTTTAGAACACAGCCTGGGCTAACATTGAGTCTCACTAATTAGTACTAATTAGCAGGGACAAAAACAACCAGAACGGTACACTAAATCCAAAGAAAATAGCTGTATAATTTCAATACAAACAGTAACTAGAACTAGGCTAACACAGAGCAGCTCAGCTGAGATTCAGCAAGAGGCCAGCTTTAAGGATTAAATTCATAATCACGTATAATTAGTATATCAATTATATGTAAATGGTGTTTTAAGCAGCTGAATAAAACAATTATTCAGTTAAGCAGTTTAAATATTCCCTGTCATACTATTCACTGCTTCTTCCTTTATAAATAATACACAGGTTAATTGCAGACCAGCTCATGCAATCTAAACGGTAACAGACTTCAAATTGAGGCCATACAAATTAATGAAGTGTTCTATGGAAGCTACCAAAAAAAGATGGGGGTGGGGGGGAATAGCTAAGTCCACAGAGAAAGCTATCCACAAAAGGGGTTAATTGTATGCTTCAAATAGCTGGGGAACAGAGAACTCCCCAAAGCGCAGAACATTGCCAGACACCCCCGTTCCCTGCGACCCCCTCCCCACCTGGACCCCACCAGCACAACCCACCTCGTATTAGACTTTCCCTATGAGGCCATGCAGGGCCTTTCTTTCCTCCTTAAAGCAGGAGCTGAATTATTCCAGAAGCCAGCCCATTAACCCTGGGATACAGAATATGGGAGCAGAAGGGTCGGAGAAGGAAAGAAAAAAGGAAGGTAAGTGAGGAAACAAAGTGGTAAAGGGAGTGAGAGATTCTCAATCTTACACACACACTCAGGTTAGAGCGAAGTGAAAATACTATTTCACACAGAAAAATAGCCTGGTGTTCCACGTGAGGTTCCGACAATACTGGGTATATTGTCTACGTACTAAGGAAATTATTTGTAAATAATAAAGCAATTGCAGAAAAAGGCATAAGATATGAGGAGACTTTGAAGGCTTCCCGGTGACCAGTCCCTATTTGTCATCTCCTCTGCCTGCCCTTGGGACAGCTCTGGATTCAAAGTGCCTGCTTGGCGCGCACGCCTGTGTCCCCCAGAGTGTGACACTCTTGAGGGCAGAGAATGTCTCTTACTTCTGAAGTCCTCGTAGCAAGAGCCCAGTACTCAACAAAAACTCCTCGCATTAAACTGTGATGAGAAAACATTTCCGACACTGAAAATTTTTAAGAAGCTCTAAGTGAGATCTCTCTGGCCAAATGTCACATAAATACTACTTTGGACCAAACGTATCCCTGAACAATTCAATCCTTAAAAATAATGTGGTCCCGGCCCTGGCCGGTTTGGCTCAGTGGTTAGAGCATCGGCCTAAGGACCAATGAATCGCGGGTTCAATTCCGGTCAAGGGCACGTAACTCAGTTGAGGGTCAGTCCCTGGCCCTGGTCGGGGTCGTTTGGGAGGCAACCAGTCAATGTGTCCCTCTCACGTCGATGTTTCTCTCTCTCTCCCTTCCTCCCACTCTATCTGAAGATAAATACAAAAATGTCCTCAGGTGAGGGTTAAAAAAATAATAACAATGCGGTCCCAGAGATGGGGACAGGTTGGAATGGGGACTTTTTCTTTGCTTCATGGATACAGAGCTGGAGGGCGGGGATGGTTGCACAACCATGTAAATGAACTTAATGCCACTAAACGGTGCACTACAAATGGTTAAAACGGTAAGTTTTATGTTATGTATACTTTTACCACAATAAAAATAATAATAATTTAGTAGCTACACACTTTAATCTGGGGCCAAAACCTTGGGGCCTTAACTGAGAAAAGAGGAACTCAGTACGTGTTACGCCTCACTCATGAAATACGGGCTAAGCACTAGGATCTGAGTTTAACCATCTATTCAACCGAATAAACAGTCACTGCTCTCGGACATCAAGCTAAGCGGCTGAACACCCGTTCCTGAGAGGGCTCTGCTGTGAAATACTACAGCCTGATAAAATCCTTCACCATGCCTGGGAAGTAAATAGAGGGTTTATTGCTCACTTCAGCAGAGCTTTAAACTTTTCCAGTCTAAAATTGTTTGAAAAGAAAGAGAGAAAACTTAATATTGACTAATTTACATCACCAGGGGGAAGAAGGTATATTAAAACCAAATTAAGTGGAACTTTCTACCTTAAAAAAGTCAGCTTCTTTCTAAGGCTTAAAACTTAACCAAGACTTTCTTTAAACGTGTAACCTAAATTAGCACATGCGTTGGTAAAATTAATGTGTACCCTGTGTTATGTACAACCCAGAAAAATGAGAAGAAAGCCAGATCATTCCGGAATTTTTCTCTAACTTTCCACTGCGCTATATGGCCATTTGACTGGTGGCAGAAGAAGCTTCCAAGGTTGGACATCTGTTAATAACGTTGGATTTAAACCGCAACCAGGATTGCTTTTTCCCCTTACCCTGTACAATTGAGTTTATGAGGGCTCAACTTCTTCCCATTATGCACTGGCCTTTTCTGGTTGGGTGATCCAAGATGCCATCCAAGGAGTAGCATTTTTTCTCATTCATTTAGGGCCATTCCATCCAACTTACCTAACGTCCAGGCCAAGTAATACTTGGGCTTGGAGGCTTGCATGACAACATATAAGTAGCCCAGTCGGGTCAGAAAGTCTGCCCTATGAACGAACCAGTCATCAACCAGGCAGGTGACGGGGAAGGTCTTCGTGAGCGTCAGAAACAAGAGGAGAGACACCAAGGTCACGCACAGCTTGTGTATCACGGCTCCCTGAAACGAGGGGGGAATCAGTGAACCGTTCAGAAGACTTCTGCAGGAGCACGGCGACTCTGGCAAGGGCACACGAAGAGCAAAGCTGTCCCAGCAGCTGCTCTGGCCACGCTCCCTGACGGGGTGGCAACAGGCTTTCTTCCGCGTGGCACACACGGCATGGGCGGGCATGGACGCTCTATTTGGATGCAGAATATACTTCTGACGCTTGAGGACTGAATGTGTCTAAAATGGAAGGAAACGTTTACCAGCAAATTCTGCTCACAAAGGGTAGATGGTTTCGTTACCCAAAACATAAGAGAAACAGAGACTACAGGGTGGCAGTCTTCCATCAGAAAGGGAGAGCCATTCGCCTCCTACTCTGCAGCCAGCAGAGCCGAGGAAAGGGTCCGCATCACCAGCAAGGGGGGCAGGGCTCAGGAAGGATTCTGTGCACGGGATGAAATGCCTGCGCCAGGGCTCGGCAGGTAATGGGAGGCTTTAGAAACCTTCCAGGAAGGATGAATGAGTCTGCTCTGGGGTTACAATGTACTGACATTTTCAGTTCCTCTGGATGGAGTGATTTTGCCCAGTTTCCCTGGCCTTCCAGGAAATGTCATTTAACATCAACATAATTATAGTTCCCAACTTCATAAAAACAGACTACTTTTATCCGTAACATGGGGATAGCAACAGTACCTCCCTCAGAGGGTGGGTTGGGGTTTAAAGGAATGAATATAAGGTACAGTGCCTGGCTCCCACTTAAATGCTCACCACGCTTAGCCACTGAGGGGGCACCAGCTCGTGGGTGCCAGCTCCCGCCCATCAATGCGTCTTTAGCCAAAATGGAACCTCCCCACTTTACTTCCTCTGTGCACAAAAATGCGGGTCTCCTTGGAGAGCGACGTTAATTAAGACTCAATGATAATATTATTTTCTAAATAAAAGCATGTGAAACACAAAAGCACCACTGTGACAGACACCGCCTGGAAGCACCTGCGGTTACTTTGATGTCTCGTAGCCACGGTGGCTTCACTCCGAGATTGTCTCAGTCACGAGCTGGAGCCGAGACACTCGGCTAAGCTTAAAGTGCTGAGGAGCCAGCTTGTCAAAACCGTCGGAAAATGCATGCTTTAAATTTCAAATACTCAGTGTTGACTAGACTTGTGCATTTATGAAATATTTAAATTATCCTCATTTCCTCCCTTACACAAATTCCCCTTAAATATAGGATATTTTATCTGAATAAGTTCAGTGTATTTGTAAAGTTCACTAAGTTATCCTAGTGTAGACTAATTTGAGATTAATACAATTCAGATCATTAATAAAATTCAGATGGAAATTGAAATGTTATTTTGAAAAAACCATCTTAAACTGTCTCAAAGTCAAGAAAACCAAGCTTTGGACTAAAACTGCTTTCCCTGGCAACAAGCGGGTTATGCAATAAAAAGCTCATTTATTCTGGTCCCCACTTCCTCCCCTTCCACCTTTTATGAATATTAGCCTTTGTATATTAATCTCTCTTCATAAAGACAAAACACCCATAAATTTGAATGTGTTAACTAGTACAGAGCTGAGCACATGGTATGCACTAAATATTGGCTGGTTGAACTAATGGATTGATTGCTTTAATATTCCCAGCCAGTGAGCTCCTCTGTGAAATAAACATCTGTTTCTCCGATACAGAGAACTACAAATAAATACCAAGATTGGTATTTTAAACAAATGGAGGGAAAAGTTGCTGGCCAAACTTTCTGTTAAACTGTTTGGCTTTTTAATTAGAACAATTATTAGTGAGAGTCAGCCCTGGCAGCAAAACTCTATATTCTGGACCTCTGGGTAAATACTTGGCACTGAAAACTTACAGTGGGAGACGGTTCAGGCCGGCTGTGGAAACCTTTTTCCTTCCAGTTCACTTCCAGCAGCTTCATGTGTATATGTCTCCCCTCAATGAAGGCTATGTAGTCCTTGAAATTGTTACAAGGTCCAGCTATGACGCTCAGGAAGTTGAGAAGGTAGCTTAAGTATTCCAAAAAAGAGGGTTTTACTCTGTGAAAATAAAGTTAAAAAAAAAAAAAAAGTTGAAAAGTCTTCGGTCTTTAATTTTTCTTTCATATTTGCAAATAAGAAAATCGTAAACACACGTGTTATCTTTATAGTTTATTAAATATAGCAGGATCTTTCTTTGTTCTGTTTCTCTAAAATTCCGCCTAGGAGAGAAATCTTGTTGCAAGGAAAAGTTAATGAGGTGAGGGACTCAGAGAAGATGCGGCGCTCGGTGGCGCCCTCTGCTGGCCGACCACTACTGTAAACACAGAGGGTGGTGTCTAGGGCAGAGGCCTGGAAACACTTTCTCCTCAACCTTAGCCGTCTACAGGAGAAAATGAAGATAAGCATAAGGCACGGGAGGAGCTGGACCTATTAGTGGACTGAGATGCTTTCAGATAGGAAAACTCCCTCCCGACTACCAAAATAAATACAAAACAAACGATGGGTGGAACCAGTTTCCACTTGAAAAAGCCACACAAAATTGCTGCTGTAACAGTCTCTCGTCTGCTTTGGCATCCAGGCACCAGGTCACTAGACAAGGGTCGTGGCAGGGGGAAAATTCTGCAGGAGCTGTTCTGTGTAGTGTTTTAATGCATTTGAAGGGGCATGCTCTTCCAGCAGGATGGAATTGTGGGCAAAGGCTTCCTAAAATGCCACTGGTGACCAGTCACTGGAGTTATGCCTGTAGCATTTGCAACCCCATAATGCTTAGCAAACAACTTGACTCATTAGACGCTTCTAATGATTCTCCATTGGTTCCAAGTCCCAAATTCTTAATGAAGAAATGAGGCACTCAATCTCCTTACCACCTGGGACCCTCTCACTTCTCCCAGTTATCTCCTACCACTCTCTAGTAGGAACTCAGCTGGGCTGTACCACCATCCCCAATACCCCATAGGTCATTTCATTTTTATGTTGTTCTCCTACTCTGCATAGCCTCCCTCCCTCTCCAACACCCACCCCCCTTTCTACTACAACACTGGCCAAAGTCCACCTTCAGCCTTCCTCCTTCCTCCTATCCCCAGCCAGTATTTCTCTCTCCAGCTTTACTTCCTATCTTTTTTCATGCCAGCATCTAATCATATTGATGTACACTGATAACTGTTTCTTGAGGACCCTGAGACACATGCCCAATAAAAATAATTCTGGGATAGACACAACAACCCAGTGAAGGAGAACCCTGCAAAGCTAACATTACAGATCCATTCATTCTTCGGCCCAGCAGTCCCACTTCAGGAATCTATCCTACAGCTCTACCCAAACCCATTTGAAATGACCTATGGACAAGGTTAGTCCTCATTTGCCATTTTCAAAAGCTAAAGACTAGTAGACATCCACGTGTCCATCAATCGCAGATTCATTAAAGAAACGGTATTACATCCACACACAATGGAGTTCGTAGGCAAATATTTTTAAAATGAAGAACTCGTCCTGGACGGGTGGCTCAGTTGGTTGGAGCACCGTCCTGTACACCAAAAAGACTGTGGGTTCGATTCCTGGTCAGGGCACACACACAGGTTTCAGGTTTGATCCCCGGTCAGAGAGTGTACGGGAGGCAACTCAACAATGTTTATCTCTCACATCTATGTTTCTCTCTCACATCTATGTTTCTCTCTCTTTCTCTCTCCTTCTCTCTCCCTTCCCTTCTCTCTAATAAAATCAATAAAAAAAAGCCTAGCCAGTGTGGCTCAGTAGTTGAGCATGGACCAATGGACCAAGAGGTCACCGGTTGGATTCCCAGTCAGGGCATATGCCAGGTTGCAAGCTCAGTCCCCAGTAGGGACCATGCAGGAGGCAGCCAATAGATGTTTCTCTTTCATTGATGCTTCTATCTGTCTCTCCCTCTCCCTTCCTATCTCTCTACAAAAAAAAAAAAAAAAAAAAATCAATAGAAACATATAAAAATCAATAAAATCAATAAAAAATATTTTTTAAACCCACATATCCTTGGGTGATGATTTTTAAAAAATGAAGATCTCTGGATACTGATATACAAAGCACTCGAGAATATATTGTTAAACTTACTTTACAGCAAGTCGATGTTGTTCAGCAGACAGGTCTTCAGCTCTTCGACCTAGTCCTATGAGAAGGAAAACATTTACAAATGTTTGAAGTGAAGTAATCTTAAAATAAGCTTATAAAACTCATTTGAAAAAAAGTATTATTTAATAAAGTTTCCCTTTTTTTTTTAATGCCCTGGATCAAAACATTACCCATAGTCCATGTGGAAGGAAAGTCTCTACAGGTCTTATGAAGAAGGGAGAATTCAGGGGTCTCTCCAGTTCATTCGCACAGTGTGATGGATCCCAGAGAACCCTCCACGTCTCCTACACACCTTACCCTGCTGTGTGGTTTTGGTTGCTACATGGGAGAAATACACCTGCCTTTGCACCTACACCAGTGTGAATACCTCTGTGATATGCTGGGTGCAGACACCTGGTACCATCTGAGATGAGAGTGTGGGTGTGGAATGTAATGGGGTGAGAAATAGGGACTTTCCTCTTTAAAAACACAGGAAATGTAACCCTGAATGCAGGGGAAACACAAAAGAATGATCAGGAGGTTTTCTTTTAAAACTCATCCATGCCAGAAACACTCCCAACCAAATCACGTCTGTGCTTCCCATACAATGTATATGTTAACTTCATGTCAAAGAAACTGAAGTGTCCTCCCATAAGCATCAGGAGACAACTTTAAAACTGTGTACTCAGCCTGGCTGGTGTGGCTCAGTGGATTGAGCATCGTCCCATGGACTGAGAGGTCTTGGTTCGATTCCCACAGAATACATGCCCAGGTTGCAGGCTCGATCCCCAGTGGGGGCGTGCAGGAGGCAGCTGATTGATGTTTCTCCCTCACATCGATGTCTGTCTCTCTCTCTCCCTTCCTCTTTCTCTAAAAAATCAATAAAAAAATATTACAAAAAAAAAAACTATAAACTCAAGTAAGACTGATATGGTCACCAGTCATAAAGGCAACTCAAAAACATGCCTAAGAGAAGACAGAGTGGTTCCAGAATTTGCGTCTTCCTCCCACACAAAAGAAAAAAAGACAAAAGCAAATAAACATTTTGCTGCATGTAAGGGATGTTCCAGAAAATAAAATAAACTGAGAATGCTTACCAAGGTTAAGTCAGGCAAAAAGCCGATGTAACAAAACCAAACAAACACAAGAAGCAGTGTTTTTGAAAAAAATCACACTCGCTTTTTTCTAAGACCTCATCCAATAGTACAGATATGGCAATCCCAGAAACCAAATTGATTTTAGCTAATGATTTATGTTGCTGATGTTAGTCTATAACCGCTACCAAACAGATTTTCAGGTGCAAAAGCGCTGACCAACTCACTCCGGTTTGCCCAGGACTTTGTCAGTTTGGGCACTAATATTCTCATATCTTGGGAAACCTCTCCGTTCTGGGCCAACCAGGGCAGTGGTCACCCTAGAAAGACTCACCTTTGGTATAAAATTACCCAGTTCTCTACAGAAGGACTAAGTTCTCAAGTATGAACGAGAAACACACAAGGTCAAAATGAAATTAAATTAGTTTCAAAGCTTTAAGGAGAAACAAGATGACCTGCGGAGACTGTCAACACATAAAGAAGCTTCAGGGAAGCTTTGCCAGGGAGCTACCAATCCTCAGCACACACTTCTACTAACCGCCCCTGGCATCACCTACGCCCATCTTCCGCCCAGTGCCAGTGCCCTCCCCTTCCCTGGAACCCCGCTGTAAGAGTGGAAATCACATTTTCTGGCCATTTTCAGAAAGAGTCTGAGTGGAGAACATGTTCCGATTTTATGCAAACAGAAAGCTTTCTTCTCCCAGCTTTTTATAGGGTCAGGCTAATCTCATTAGACAATTTCCAAGCAAAAACAAACAAACAACAACAAAAAAAACCCAGCATTAAAATCTGGCTAAGCCGTCACTGCTGTTTAATCTTTTATTACTTCGTGAGCTGCTCAGAGATTAAACCAAAGAAACACTATTTTTTAACAGATTTGGAAATGAAGGGCGGAGAGCACCGTAAGTTAACTTAAATTTTAAATAGTGTAGAAGTAAACAGAAAACCCACTGTTCTCAGTGCAAATATTGCAGCAAATTTAGGCTACAAATTCAGGAGGGAAATGTTAAATAATAGCTGGGAAAGTTAAAGGCTATGATTAAAGAGGCTATAAATTTTTTACAAGATACAGCAAGGTCTGCCAGCACTTGCCCAAACTTGGGACTGTGGGGAGAGTATGAAACGTCAGGTGGACTCCCTCAGCAAGGAGGGGGGCTGTTTTTCTCACCATCGTGAACTTGGAATGCCAAGGTTGTGATCTTCTGGGTGACAATCATCAGAGGCCTAAAAGGAAGACAGAAAATCATTAAGATCAGCAAAAGTGCCCCTGGAGCTCTTACTCTATTTCTCTACATGGTGGTTTTTCATCTTGAAGATTATTCGATAAAATAAAAAGCACGGAATTCTAAATGAGCAGTTTGTATTTCCCTTCTGAATCCCTTTAAATAAGTAGATGTAACAACACTGAGGAAGAGCCACTGGACAGTCCCTCTTGAGCTATTTCATTATTCAAAGCTCCAGGACCAGGACCACAGCACGTCCTGGAGCCTGTTGGACATGCACAATCTCACACTCGATTCTGGAACCAGGAAACAAGAACCTGCACTTGAGCAAGATCTCCAGGGAACCTGAATGCAAGCGAGCGTGTGAGGAGCACTGGTTCAGGATGCCTACCCCGGTGCCCTGGCTCACTGGGGTGAGATACGTAGCCCACTATGTTCTAATATGCTTTGTTCTATCAAAGGCTATTCATCCATGCACACATAGCAAAAGATACATTTGGAAAATGCAGCTACCTATAAACAAACCATTTAGTAACAAAAGATAACACCAATCTCAATTCAAAAAAAAAAAAAAAAGCCATCAAATAAAAACTTGCCTAAGAAGTGCCACTCACGTCAACAAGGTGCCAAGATAACTCGACGGAGAAAAACACAGTCTTCTCAACAAATATCCGGCGCAGCCAGATATCCACAGAAAAAGAATGCAAAAAGTAATTAAAATGGATCAAAGATCTAAATATAAAAGCTGAAATTATAAAACTCTTAGAAGAAAACACAGATGTACATCTTCATGACTTTAGATTTGGCAATCATTTCTTAGACATAACACCAAAAGCACAAGTAACAACAACGAAAAAATAGATTAAATGGATATTGTTAAAACTTAAATTTTTGTACTTCAAAGGACATGCACCACCAAGAAAGTGAAAAGGCATTTCACAGAATGCATGAAAATGTGTGTAAATCACCTATCTGTAAGACTTGCACTAGAATATATCGAGAACTCTTACAACTTGATAATCAAAGACAACCCAATTTTTACAAAGCCAAAGGATTTGAATGGACATTTCTCTAAAGAGTATATGCAAATGGTGAATCAGCCCAGGAAAAGTCAACAGTAATTAGTTATAAGAGAAATACAAATCAAAAACCACGACGAGATACCACTTCTCAAGCAATGAAAGGACTAGAATCCAAAAGACAGAGAACAAGTGTTAGCCAGGAGGTGGAGAACTGGAGAGAGCCTTTGTACATTGCTGGTGGGAATAGTAACAGGTGCAGATGCCTTGGAAACATTCTGGCAGTTTCTCAAAAGGCTAAATGTAGAGCTACCCTATGACCAAGCAATTCCACGCCCAGGTATATTCCCACGAGAAATAAAAATATGTCCATACAGAAATTTGTACAAACATTATTCAGAATATCCCCAAAAGAAATAACCCAAATGTCCATCAACGGTGACCAGATAAGTAAAATACAGTATGAATATCACTCAGTAATGAAAAGAATGAAATACTGACACATGCTACAACATGGACAGACCTTGAAAACATGCTAAATAAAAGAGGCCAGACAGAAAAGGCCACATGGTGTATGATTTCATTTACATGCAATGTCTAGAACAGGGAATCCAGAGACAGGCTTGGGGAACTGGGAGGAATTGAGGAGTGATAGCTAATGCATACAGGCTTCTTTTGAGGGTGATGATGAAAACGTTGTAAAAGTCATTGTGATGAATGGTTGTACTCTGCAAATATGCTAAAAACCACTGAATTGTATACTTCAAGTGGATGAACTGTGTGGTATGTGGATTGCATATCTCAACAAAGCTGTAGTTTTTTAAATGCACCTGTTTTTCCAATTGTCTACCCTAGTTTAGTCCTTTTAGTAGCTCTATCTCACCCAACAAGACAGGATAAAATCCCACTGCCCTAACTACCACACTTTCTTTCAAGCCTCCTTAGCTAATCCTGCTTTTCTGATCTCCTTCTATGGCTTCTTACTGAATTTGCTGTCGCTGACCCCTGTGGACTCATGCCTCATTTATATGGAATGCTGAGGCTCTGACCCTGGGGTGCCGCACAGCCTCTGTGTGGTGAGCTCGGGCCAGGCCCAGGTGTGTGGGGGGATGGAATCGACACAAACCATTTTCAGGCCAAGCGTGAGGTATGTCAACGGCACTTCGTCACTTCTCTCCGGGTCCATTTTCCTCTTTCATTCCTCTCATTCTAATCCCCATTTTCTACCTCTTCAACATAATAAGCATGTAGTATTTTGAACCATCAACATAAACTAACAAGATAAAGCGTTTTCAAGAAAAGTACCAACAAATACACTTTGCAATCTTAACACCTGCACCCAACTTGATACCTTATTTGCAGAAGTCCAGTGGCCAATGGCCATCGCTTGAAACAAGATTCCGAAGGTTGTTATGAGGTGTGGCAAGCAAGGAAGCCACCCAGGTGGTCCTTTCCAGGCAGGAAGACGAGCTCATAGCTGACGCTGACGTGACTACGCTCTTTTATATTGGAAAAAATAACTGATCTTCCAGAACACTGAGGTTTGGGTCCCAGAAATAAAGACTACATGGAAGCTTTCTATAAGATCAAATTGCTCTTATGACCATTATAACCCTGCAGCTCACTGCCTGATAGTCAACAAGGCCTCCATGTATAATATAACAGGTGCTGAGAGCCATTTCTCTGGGAAGGGACTCACTTTAAGCATCATGATCAAGGTAGTTTCCAATGTGATTTTCAAAGCAGGACAGTTTTCTTTCCAAAGACTTTTTTGTCTGTTGTGTTTTGTTTTTTTTTTTTTTTCCTGCAAGTCCTAGGAATCACTAATAGTACCTAAGCTCCCAGTCTTCCTTGCACAAATCCCAATACAAAATTTTTAAAATTTGAGGCACACTCTCTGGTGACTATGCAATTTTCAAAGAAAGTATGTTCCTCCATTTGATTTAATTCATTAAAAAATATGTTGCCTGGCCAGTGTGGCTCAGTGGGTTGAGCGTCATCCCATGCACCAAGAGGCTGCTGGTTCAATTTCCGGTCAGAGCACATGCCTGAGTTGTGGGCTTGATCCCCAGTAGGGGGCATGTGGGAGGCAGCCGATGGATATTTCTACCTCTCTCCCTCTCCCTCTCTGTCTAAAATCAATAAAAACATATTAAAAATAAATATATATAAATGCTTATTTTTTTAGGCCCTTAAAAATATGTATATATATCAATAAAGACATAAAATGTGTCAAGGAATTAGCCCTGGCCAGTTTGGCTCAGCAGTTAGAGCACTGGACCACGGACCAGAGTCTCTGGTTTGATTCTAGTCAAGGGCACATGCCTCATTTGTGGTTTGATCCCCGGCTGGGGTCATGAGGGAGACAACCAATCGATGTGTCTCTCTCACATTGATGTTTCTCTCTCTCTCTCTCTCTCTCTCTCTCTCTCTCTCTCTCTCTCTCTCTCTCTCTCTCTCCCCCCTCCTTCCCTCCCTCCCTCTACTCAATCTGAAGGTCAGTGGAGGAATATCCTCCAGTGAGGAATAAAAAATAAAAAAAAATGTGTCAAGGAATTAGCCTACCTTTCTGTCTCTATAGAAATATAGCATTTGTTTTCCTCTCTCTGGGGTTAGATTTAAAGTATTCCATAATCAGGCACACGTTCAGCAAGGCATCTACAGTCTAATATTCACGTGTGGTGGCCATGAGAATGCGTCTCAGACCGGCTGCTGGGGCAGCATAGCTGCCTGGCTCTAGCCATGCCCTCTGGTTCTGCCAGCTTGTCTGTGTGAACCCACGCCTCCAGACCCACGCAGGCCCCTCCCTATGAGGCGTGGTACTCCTCTGCCCTGGAGAATTTTAGCTCAGGGACTTCCCGTTGAATTTGCCAAAACTGTCTTAGAACTGCAGGCCAAGACCTCTCTTCCTTCTGTCCCCCTCTCATCTCAGGGGTCAGACATGCCTTTCCATCGATGGCTCTCCCAGCCTCGTCGAGTGGCCTCCTTGTTTTCCCTCGCAGGCATTTCACCCAACACATCTCTCACACTTCTGTTCCCATCTAGGCATCCGTTTCTCTGAGAACAGGACTAATGCAATACGTAATACTGAATATCTAGATCTATGTCAAAAAATAACAATTATTCAATATGAAATCTGCAACACTGGGTCTATGTGAAAACCACATTGCTGTCCTTATTTAGAAAAAAATATATCCCTTTTTGGGAAAAAAGTAAGAAGTTCGGCATCAAATATGGTTACACATCATCCAGACAATCCTTTCTACAATATACTGCTTCTGTTTTAAACATCTGAAGAAGTTTCTAGCAACTTAAATAAAAAAAACAACTCTCACATGTGATCAATGATATGTAATAGACTGATGACCTGTGAAAAAGCAGATCTAAAATCTCAAACTAAATCCTGTTCACCAAAAGGAATGAATTTAGAATCCTCCTACATTCTTACTTGTCTGCGGGTGTGAGGAAGAGCACCATATGGTCTTGCTCAGAGAAAGTCCTCTTAACACTTTTTCATTGATCAATTTATTTAAACGTATGGGTAGATCAGACACCAAACTTCGATTGCACAAGCTACTGAGATTTGAGAGTCAAATCCGTGAAGTTGCTAATTTAAAATAAAACTCACCATCCATGATGCATCCCATTCAAAACATAATATAATCTAGGACATGTTTGTTGGTCTGTGGCTGGAACTCATGCTTTCACTTTTTTTGCAAATATGTAAAACCCAGCACCCACAGCACCTACTACAAACACAGGAAGGACATGAAAAGGCCCATTGAGGCCTGGCCTATGTGGCTCAGTTGATTGGACATCATCCTGTGCACCAAAAGGTTGCTGGTTCATTTCCCAGTCAGGGCACATGCCTGGGCTGTAGGCTCAATCCCTGGTAGGGGGTGTGCAGGAGGCAGCCAATCGGTGTTTCACTCTCACATCGATGTTTCTCTCTCTCTTCCTCTCCCTTCCTCTCAAAAAAAAAAAAAAATCAATAACTAAAAATAGGCCCCTTGAAGCAAGCAAAGAACCAGACAATGAGGGCTTAGAATTTGAGCTGCACTCAGATTTTCCACCCACTGAAGAGCATGCCCTGCCCTGGGTTTGTACACACCCGTCAGTCATGTGCCCTGCCCCTGAATCCATGGGAACCATCTGACCAATCTGAAATCAAGGTTTGAGTTCAGCATGGTTGAGGCAAGGCCAGTTCTTTACTGTCCCATAAATTGTTTTCATGATTAAAAAACAAAAGCCAAAGAAAACCATTTTTTGCTTCCTGAACTTAAAATTATTAGTCAAATTTGGGTAAGGATATATAGGGAGAAATTAAGTAAAGGAAAACAGGCAGTTGAAGGTGTTAGAGTGAAAAAGAAAGAGAGAATGCCATCCACCTCTCCCTCCCCCCACACACAAAAATCAATGCCTCCATACAGATTTTAGGCAATTTACCAGAAGGGTTACCCATTCGTCCATTTCTACTTCCCATATCAAGTCCCAACAAAAAATAACCTGCCTTTAAAGCATTAAACAAAACTCAGTTTTGAGCAATAGTCCAATAAAACCTACTTGTTTTACCTTAATCTTTGGACCTACAGTGGTTAAAGCTCTCCGCCCTGGTAAAGCTGGGATGGAACAGTAAGATAATGTAGTCATCAAAAGAGCCAACCAGTCACACAGCTGGCTGGCCAGCATCAAGCCCGATCTGACATTCAAAGATCTTATCATCCCCAACAGGTCATTTTAGATCCAAAATGAAGACTAGAGTTAACATATGACCCAGCAATCCCTCTTCTCGGTATCTATCCAAAAAACTTGAAAACACATATTCTCAAAGACATATGCACCCCTATGTTGATTGCAGTGTTATTCAGCCGCCATGACATGGAGACAACCAAAATGTCCTGCGACAGAGGACTGGATAAAGAAGATGTGGTACATACACACAATGGAACACTGCTCAGCCGTAAGTAAAGATGAAATACTGCCATTTACAACAACACGGATGGACCTGGAGAATATTACACTAAGTGAAATAAATCAAAATGAAAAGGCTAAGAACCATATGATTTCACTCATATGTGGGATATAAAACTGAAACTCATAGGCACAGACAACAGAGTTCTTCTTGCTGCCTCCCTCGGAAGAAACTCGATTTGCACCCTTCTGTGGGCAACAAAGAAGGATCAGTTCACTATCACAAACTTAAAAGGAATCGAGTACTTGTGGCTCAGTGGTTGAGCATTGACCCATGCACCAAGAGGTCGCCGGTTTGATTCCCGGTCAGGGCACATGCCCAGGTTGCGGGCCAAATCCCCAGTGCGGGGCATGCAAGAGGCAGCCAATCAATGTTCTCTCTTATCAATGTTTCTACCTCTCTCTCCCTTTCCCTTCCTCTCTCTCTAAAATCAATAAAAAAATTAATTAATTAAATTAAATTAAAAAAGGAATGAAGTACCGGCTTTATGACAAGCAATTGCTAAGCTTCCCCCCAGAAGAACAGTAAATGTTCTAGTTACTTTATATTTGTATTACTTCTTTATGATACAAATCCACTTGTAATACATACTAGGAAAGCAAGGAGTCTGGACAGCAAGATGTTTGGTACAGTGGGAGAGGACGTGATAACAGAAGAAAACAAGAGGACAGCAAGCTTCCCATCAGCGGCACCCTAGGCCGGGGCTGGCACTGTGCACAGCAACCAGAGGTGCCAAGATACAATGCAAGGCCTCCTCATCTCCCTGCTGCTTCTGTTCTGCCTGTACCCCCTGGTCCCTGGATTACTTACTAAAAAGGCTGTTGAGCCTACAGCTTTAGTAGAATGCTCCCAAATGCCTTTCAACTGTGCCAACATCGTGGAAGAAAATAAGGGACTCCAGGAGTCAGCAGGGCATGTGCATCGCTCCATCGGGCCTCCTCGGGCTGCGTGGGAAGGCAGTGGGAACTCCTCGGACTCAGTTCAGAGGTCATGGCATCTGCTTAGAGCCAGCCAGTGTCAACCTGAGCAGCACGGGCTTACCCTCTCCCCACTCATCTTTTCAAAGATTGCATCTCTACACTTTGGCACTCAACCACCACCAAATCCCCAGTTCTCCATTTTAACAGGAACCCACCAAACAGACTTTGTATAACCTATGAACTCATGTCTTTGGAATTAAATCCCAGTGACTGTGCTAATTATTGAAAAGCTGGCAGCTGCCTGATGGAGAACCATGAAATAATCAAATACTGAAATCTCTCTGCAAATAATGTTCTTTTTTCCTTCATACAGAACCCAATTATTTGCACATACTGGGCTGGTCAGAGTGATCAGGACGACCTAAGAGAAGAAAACATTTCCCATGGAACAACAGGGCAAATGATCTTCACCGCTAGGAGTGCAGGCAGGTGACAGCACCATTTTGGGCTACAAGAAATGTAACGGGAGCAGGGAACACAAATGGCTCCGGTTCTACTGCGGCAGGCTGCAGCTCAGCACACGAGCATGCGGAAATATGCAAGTAACAATCGGTGTGTCGCATTATTATAATCACATAAAAGAATAAAACAATTATTAAAATCACCGATTATTAAAGCACCCCCCACACACAGAACCACTGTCTTAGCATTTTCATTATTCCCTTTCACTCTTTATCTTTATTAATTTTAGAGAGAGAGTAAGGGAGAGGGAGAGAGAAACATCGATGAGAGAGAACATCGATTGGCCGCCTCCTGCATGCCCCCCACTGGGGATTTGGCCCACAACCCGGGCATGTGCCCTGACCAGGAATTGAACCGGCGATCTCTTGGTGCAAGGGTTGACGCCCAACCACTGAGCCACACTGATTAGGCATCCTTTCACTCTTTCTTTTCTACACATGTCCACATTCATAAAAACGGCACCTTAGTACATGTATTTATTTTGTAGTTTTTATCTTCCATTATCATGTACACATTTTTCAGTATCACTCAACATTCTTTGAAGACATCATTTTCAGTGGATGCACTTGGGTACCATCAGTCAATCACTCACCATTTAGGATACTTCCAACTTTTCACTATTATTGACAACAGTTGAACATGCTTATGAACACATTTGTTCGTATCTTATAATAGGAATTTATCCTGTTATAAGATATGGACATATTAAAAATTCTTGCTGGAAATTTATGGCTAAATTGCCTTTTCAGAAGAGTTGTACCAATGTATACTCCTACTCGTGCATAAGAGTTCTCCTTTCATAACATTTTCAAAAACACATGGGCAACTCACATTGCCAGCATGGTGGGAGAGCAATTATCTGCCCGAGCCGGGCCTACCCTGCAAAGAGTCTTATTGCTGCTTCCCTCAGAAGAAAACCCTTCTGTGAGCAACAAAGAAGAATCAGTTCACAATCACAAACTTAAAAGGAACCGAGTACCAGCTTTATTACAAGCAATTGTGGAGCTACCCCCCAGAAGGACAGTACATGTTCTAGTATCTTGAATAGCCCAATTCACAGAGAAAGCGCGGAGGACATTCGCCACTGCAGGTACTGATATAACCCGGATTAGCAGCACCAACACAAGTGCATCTTGTGTGTTAGCCTCACCAATAACACCGGTCTAGCCCATGGAAACCTGATTGCTTTCAGAAAGAGAACATTTCAAGCACCAGAATAATCTGAAGTACAGCAAGTGTATGTGTTCCCCCAAATCAAAAACATATATTGTTTGACACAAACACTAATCTAATCCAATCCCATTCAATCCCTGTCTCTGCTCTTATTCTAAAGGTGTAACAAAGTATGAGAAGCACTTGGGTTTGTATGGATGCTCAAAAGAGTAGCTACCATATCAGACTGTTTTATTTTTATTTATTTATTTATTTATAAATTTATTTTTGTTACAGATGTTTCTCCTTTTTCCCCCATTGATACCCTCCTCCCAATTCCTGCGCCCCCCCCCCATATTGTTGTCTATGTCCATTGGTTGTGCAGAGATGCATATAAGTTCTTTGGTTTATCTCTTCCCTCCCTCCCCCCACTTCTGACGTTTCAGTCTGTACCCTACTTCTATGTCTCTGGGTCTATTTTGTTCATCCGCTTATTTTGTTCATTATATTCCACAAATACATGAGATCATGTAGTATTTGTCTTTCTCTGATTGGCTTATTTCACTTACCATAATACTCTCCAGTTCCCTCCATGTCGGCTCAAAGGATAAAAGATCTTTCTTTCTTATAGCTGCATAGTATTCCATTGTGTATATGTACCACAGCTTTTTTATCCACTCATCTATTGATGGACCCTTGGCCTGTTTCCAGATCTTAGCTATTGTAAATGGTGCTGCTATGAACATAGGGGTACATATATTCTTTCTGATTGGTGTTTCAGGCAACTTAGGATATATACCTAGAAGCGGGATCACTGGGTCAAATGGCAGTTCAATGTTTAATTTTTTGAGGAAACACCATACTGTTTTCCACAGTGGCTGCACCAGTCTGCATTCCCACCAGCAGTGTGCTAAAGTCCCCTGTTCTCCACACCCTCACCAGCACTTGTTGTTTGATGATTTGTTGATGGCAGCCATTCTGAAATGTGTGAAGTGATATTTCATAGTCATTTTAATTTGCATCTCTCTGATGGTTAGTGACATTGAGCATTTTTTCATGTCTCTTGGCCATTTATATGTCCTTTTTGGAGAGGTGTCTATTTAGGTCCTCTGCCCATTTTTAATTGGGTTCTTTGTCTTCCTTTTGTTGAGATGTATGAGTACTCTATATATTTTGGAAATTAACCCCTTATCTGATGTATCGTTGGCAATTATGCTCTCCCATATAGTGGATTCCTTTTCCATTTTGATGCTTGTTTCTTTTGATGTTCAGAAGCTTTTTAGTTTGATGTAGTCCCATGTATTAATTTTTTCCTTTGTTTCTTTTGCTTTAGGCATTGCATGGGTGAAAATTCTGCTGTGTATGATGTTTGAAATTTTGTTGCCTACATTTTTTCTAGGATTTTTATGGATTCACAAGTCACATTTAAGTCTTTCCTCCACTTTGAGTTTATTCTTGTGTATGGTGTAAGTTGATGGTCTAGCTTCATTTTTTTTTGCATGTAGCTGTCCAATTTTCCCAACACCATTAATTAAAGAGGCTGTCTTTACTCCATTGTATGCTCTTGCCACCTTTGTCAAATATTAATTGAGAATAATACCTTGGGTCAATTTCTGGGTTCTCTGTTCTGTTCCACTGATCTGTGTGCCTGTTCTTGTGCCAGTACCAGGCTGTTTTGATTACAATGGTTTTTGTAGTATAACCTGATATCCAGTTTTGTGATCCTTCCTACTTTGTTCTTCTGTTTCAAGATTGCTGTGGCTGTTCAGGGTCTTTTTTAGTTCCATATAAACTTTTGGAGTGTTTGTTCTAGTTCCGTGAAATATGTCATTGGTAATTTAATGGGGATTGTATTGAATCTATAGATTGTTTTGGGTAGTATGGACATTTTAATGATGTTAATTCTTCCAATCCATAAACAAGGTGTATGCTTCCACTTTTTTATATCTTCCTCTATTTCTTTTTTCAATGTCCTGTAGTTTTCTGAGAAAAGGTCCTTTACTTCTTTGGTTAAATTTATTCCTAGGTATCTTAGCTTTTTTGCTGCAATGGCAAATGAGATTGTATTTTTAGTTTCTCTTTCTGGGAGTTCATTATTGGTGTATAAGAATGCAGTCGATTTCCTGATGTTAATTTTGTATCCTGCTACTTTGCCAAATTCATTTATTAGCTCTAGATTTTTGATGGAGTCTTTAGGGTTTTCTACGTACAATATCATGTCATCTGTGAACAATGACAACTTCACTTCCTCCTTTCCAATTTGGATCCCTTTATTTTTTTCTTCTTGTCTATTTGCTGTGGGTAAGACTTCCAGTACTATGTTAAATAAGAGTGGTGAAAGTGGGAATCCCTGTCCTGATCGTGTTCTTAAGGGAAATGCTTTTAGTTTTTGCCCATTGAGTATGATGTTGGCTGTAGGTTTTTCATATATGGCTTTGTTATGTCAAGATAGGATCCCTCTATTCCCACATTGCTGAGCATTTTTATCAGAAATGGGTGCTGGATTTTGTTGAATGCTTTTTCAGCATCTACTGATAATGATCATTTGTTTTTTATCTTTCATTTTGTTTATGTGATGTATCACATTTATTGATTTGCAAATGTTGTACCAGCCTTGCATCCCTGGGATGAATCCCACTTGGTCATGGTGAATAATTTTTTTAATGTATTGCTGGATCCAATTTGCTAATATTTTGTTAAGGATTTTGGCATCTATGTTCATCAGGGATATTGGCCTGTAGTTTTCTTTCTTTGTAGTGTCTTTATCTGGTTTTGGAATTAGAATTATGCTAACCTCAAAATTAATTTGGAAGATTTCTTTCTTCTTGGATTTCTTGGAATAGTTTGAGGAGAAAGGGTGTTAGATCTTCTTTGAATGTTCAGTAAAACTCCCCCATGAAGCCGTCCGGGCCTGGGCTTTTGTTTGCTGGAAGTTTCTTGATTACATCTTCAATTTCCTTACTTGTTATTGGTCTGTTCAAGTTTTCTCTCTCTTCCCAGTTCAGTTTTGGGAGACTGTGTGTTTCTAGAAATTTGTGCATTTCACCTAGATTGTCCAATTTGTTGGCGTATAATTGTTCATAGTATTTTTTAATGATCCTTTTAAAAGGATCATTAAAAAATACTATCATTTTTCTTTCGCTTCTGATTTTGTTTATTTGGGTGCTCTCTTTTTGTTTCTTGGTGAGTCTGACTAAGGGCCCATTAATCTTGTTTATCTTTTCAAAGAACCAGCACTTTGTTTCATTAATCTTTTGAATTGTTTTTTGGTCTCTATGTCGTTTATTTCTGCTCTGACTTTTACAATTTCTTTCCTTCTACTTGCTCTGGGTTTTTCTTTTTGTTTGCTTTCTAGTTCTTTAAGTTGTAGGGTTACAAAGTCAATTAGAAATTTTTCTTGTTTCTTGAGGTAGGCCTGTAGTGCTATGAACTTCCCTCTCAGGACTGCTTTAGCTGCGCCCCATACATTTTGTGTTGTTTTGTGTTCATTTTCATTAATTTCCAGGAAGTTTTTAATATCTTCCTTGATCTCCTTGGTAACCCATTCGTTTAATAACATGCTATTTAGCCTCCATGTGTTTGAATGTTTTTGCCTGTTTTTGTTGTAATTGACTTCTAATTTCATGTCATTCTAATCTGAGAACATGCTTGATATGATTTCAATCTTCTTGAACTTGTAGAGACTTAGTTTGTATCCTAACATGTGGTCTATCTTTGAGAATGTCCCATGGTCACTTGAGAAGAATGTGAATTCTGCAGTTTTGGGGTGTAATTCTCTGTAGATATCTATTAAATCCATTTGATCTAGTGCATCATTTAGAGTCTCTGTTTCCTTGTTAATTTTTTGCCTAAAGGATCTATCCAGTGATATTAGAGGGGTGTTGAAGTCCCCTGCTATGATTGTATTGCTGTTGATTTCTCCTTTGAAGTCCTCCAGAAGTTTTTAAATGTATTTTAGTGCTCCTGTGTTGGGTCCTTATATGTTTACCAAGGATATATCTTCCTGTTAGATAGATCCTTTCAATATTATGTAGTGGCCTTCTTTGTCTCTAGTTATGGCCTTCATTTTGACATCTATTTTATCAGATATGAGTACTGCTACCCCAGCTTTTTTTTCCTTTCCATTTGCTTGGAAAAATTTTTTCCATCCCTACACTTTCAACCTCTGTGAGTCTTTTGTTGTAAGGTGGGTCTCTTGTAAGCAACATATATATGACTCATGTTTTCTTATCCATTCAGCTACTCTGTGTCTTTTGATCAGAGTGTTTAATCCATTTACATTTAAGGTTATTATTGATATGTACTTATTTATTGCCATTTTTGTTCATTATGGTTATGTTTCTCTTCCTATTTCTTCTGCTTATTACAGCAGTCCTTTTAACATTTCTTGCAGTGCTGGTTTGGTGCTAATGTATTCCCTTAGCCTTTTTTTTTGTCTGGGAAGCTCTTTATTTCACCTTCTATTTTGAATGATAGTCTTGCTGGATAGAGTAGTCTTGGGTTCAGATCCTTATTTTTCATTACCTTGATTACCTCACGCCATTCCCTTCTGGCCTGTAGTGTTTCTGTTGAGAAGTCCACTGATAGCTTTATGGGGGTTCCTTTGTAGGTAACTTGTTGCTTATCTCTTGCTGCTTTTACAATTCTCTCTTTGTCTTTAATTTTTGGCATTTTCATTATTATGTGTCTTGGTGTGGGCCTCTTTGGTTTCTTCTTACTTGGGGCTCTCTATGCTTCTTAAACTTGTATGCCTTTTTCCTTCACCAAGCTAGGGAAGTTTTCTGTCACTATTTCTTCAAATGTATTATCTAACCCTTGCTCATGTTCTTCTTCTTCTGGCACACCTATGATGCAGATGTTGTTACGTTTCAATTGTCCCATAGTTCTCATAGGCTGTCTTCCAGTTTTTTGTTGTTGTTTTTTTTTATTGTTTTTTCTTTGTTTTTCTGATTGGGTGATTTTTTTTTCTACCCTGTCTTCTAATTCACTGATCCAGTCCTCAGCTTCCTCTACTTTGCTGGTTACTCCTTTCAATGTGTTCTTTATTTCTGCCATGTCATTTTCATTTCCAATTGGTTGATTTTCAATGTTTCTATATCTTTACTCATGCTGTTGAGCTCTTTACTCATGCTGTTGAGCTTCCACATAATTATTAGTCTGAACTCTACCTCTGATATCTTGCTTAATCCCATTTCATTTATCTCTTCTCCTATAAAATTCTCTTTTTGTTTCATTTGTGATTTGTTTCACCATTTTGGTTGTCTCAGTGGGTTTTGCAGCCTGCCCAATTTTCCCTGTGGGTGTTGGTGTTCCACTGGTTGTGGCTCCCACTACTGGATTTGGATTAGTGTGGGAGGACCCACGTTAAACACTGCTGTCAAGTCTTTTCTGGGTAGATTTGCAGGCCAAGGAAAGGTTCAGTTATCCTCTAGCTTTTTTCTGGAAGCTATTAGTCTCAGTTACTTGATGAGCCTTGATTTGTAGCCCTCAGCTGAATGAAAAATCCCTCAGGTGTAAGTATATTTCCAGTGTGTGGGGCACTTGCTTGCTGTCAGACTCTAGATGTCAATGAGCCTCAGTTTGCATTTCTCTGGCCTGGCCTGGTGGTATTAAATTCCTGAGGGAGGGGCCATTGGTTCTCCCTGGGGCTCTGGGAAGGGGCTCTTTGAGTAATATGGCTACTGTCCTATGAGGAAGTGATTCAGCACAAAACTTCCAGTGTCCTCCCCTCTAGTTCTCTCCTGAGCCAAGAGCCCCGGACTCTCTCCACACAGTTCCAATCCAGTCTGCCCTCTCTCTGCCAGAGCCCAAGGTGAGTGGCTGTAGCTGATTTTGTGCTTTTGAAAACCCCTGCTTTCTCAGCAGGAAACACTCACAGCTAATACAGCCCTCAGCTGCTGTTCGTGGGCTCCCAGTCCACCCTCTCGCACCTCCGCAGTTTCTACCAGACTCGATTTGGCATCCTCTTTCGGTCCCTGGTTATATGGGTTCTTTCCAGCTGCTTTTCAGTTGGTTTTTCCCAATGATTTGTCTTTAATTTAGTTGTAATTCCATTTTGGTCCTGGGACATGATCTGTGTAGCTTCTATCCACTCCACTGCCATTTTTCCTTTCCCCCTATTTATTTATTTTAAATATGTTTTTATTTATTTTTTTTTAGAGAGAGAAATAGAAACATCAATGTGAGAGAGAAACATTGATCAGTTGGATTGAGAGAAAGGGAAAGGGAGAGATAGAAACATTGATGAGAGAGAACATCGATTGGCCACTTCCTGCATTCCCCCCACTGGGGATTTGGCCCATAACCTGGGCATATGCCCTGACTGGGAATCGAACTGACAACCTCTTGGTGTATGGGTCAATGCTCAACCACTGAGCCACACTGCCGGGCTTTTTTTTTTTTTAATCCTCACCCTAGGATATTTTTCCATTGATTTTCAGATAAGAGTCAGAGGAAGGCCCTGGCCAGTTTGGCTCAGTGGTTGGAGCGTTGGCCTGCGGACCAGAGAGTCCCGGGTTCGGCTCCCGCTAGGGACACATACCAAAAAAAAAAAAAAAAAACAGTCGGAGGAGGAAAGAAGAGAGAGAGACAGACAGACAGACAGAGAGAGAGAGAGAAACATCGATGTGAGAGAGACACATCAGTTCGTTGCCTCCCATTCGACCCCAACCAGGGCCAGGGATCGAATCACAACCAAAATACATGCCTTTGACTGGAATCAAACCTGTGACTCTTTGGTCCACAGGCCGATACTCTAACCGCTGAGCCAGACTGGCCAGGGCCACATCAGACTGTTTTAAATATCCAGGGTCAACTTCAGAACACTTCTTGATTCTTCAACAGAATCCTAAATAAGATTTTTAAACTGAAATGATAGTGTTAAATTCCATTCTTAAGGAACACTGTGGTTGTTTCCTGGCTCGTAATGAGATCAAGCAGGTAAAGAATCTCTAATGAACAATTTGTGTTTTGAAACATCTTGCCCATTTCAGGTTGGTACCTCTCCCTTTATGTTAACCGACATTGTCCAAGAAGATGGATTTATGTCAGTGAGACACTGTGCATTTATGGTGGTAGGGAGGAAAATGCTGCTTTATAATGCCCTATAATTTTTTAAAAAGAAGGAAAAAAAAAAGACATAGCTTCAAAAACTGGATAGTATGGCCACTCAGCAGTTAGACAGCTAAACTGCATGCAATTTACATAATTTACAGGTAGAAGAATTTTTCTGTACCCTTTCCCTAACAGTCCTTTCTAGTTCAAACATTCTACAGTTTGTGGGTCATGTCAAAGATTTCTTAATACAAAGAGATCCAAAAAAGCCAGAGAGCAAACACATTACTGTTTTCCACAAATATTTCCACAATTCTGACCATGCTAAAATGATGTAACAATCATTCAAGGGTCTATGGTTTTACGCACAAAACCAGTGGAGGGGGCAACGTGACAGGAGCAGGGAGAGATGAGAGATTGGACAGTGGTGGTGCCATCACCTGCAGGATCAGGGGGAAGGGACAGCTGTTAGCTCACTGAAAGGATTCCTGGAGAAGCCGTAACACATCAGCGCAAATTGGGTGGCTTAAAACCAGAAACACTGGCATTTGGAAGCTGAAAGTCCGATATCTAGGTGTTGACAGAACCGGTTCCTTCTGGAGGCTGTGAGAGAGGCTGTTCCATGCGTCTTCCTAGTTTCTGGTTGCTGAGAGCAATCCCTGGAGTTTCTGGCTTGCAGCTGCATCCCTCTTCTCTCTGCCTCCATCGTCACGTGACCTCCTGCCCTCTGTGTGTCTGCATCTCTCGTGGGCTTCTTACAGAGACCCCAGTCAGAAAGAATGTAGGGCCCACCTTAATCCAGTAGGTCCTCATCTTAACTAGTTACATCTGCAAAGATCCTGTTTCCAAATAGGGACATATTCTGAGGTTCTGAGTAGACACGAATTTGGGGGAATATTAATCAACCCAAGACACAAGGATATGCTCGCATTTGAACTTCCTATTCAAACTTGAAATAGATGACTGTACATTCACCCCGAGTCTTGCTCTCTCCTGTCTCCTGTCGCTGTGCCTGGCATACGCAGGGTTCTCCATCAGTGTCTGCTGAATGAGGAACAAATGAACCTTTTGAAGCAGGACCAAAGTCTTTCCCTGGAGTGTGGGTCGGCTCCAAGATGGCACCTCCCTCTTACATAAATCCCCATCTGCTCTCTCCAGACTCATTTCCTCCAACATGGACTGGGAAAGTAAAAGAAAGCCAAGATGCCTGCAAAGCAATCCGAGTGCAGGATCCTTAATTTTTATAATCCTTTCCCACATCCTTGTGGAATGTTCATCCATATTTAATTCAATAGCTATTACTTTAATATATTCAATTTGCTTTGGTGGCTTTCCAAAGGACCCAACTTAGGTTTAGGAAAAAAAACATGTTCTCTCCTTTCATACATAATCAGCTTATACATAAGTACAAACTGGAATAAACAAGTTTGGAATAAACACTGATGACATTAGATAAGCATACAAATCAAATAAGGAAAGCAGAAGAGCCGGTGACTGCCAGCTACAAACACTCCAGACGCCGGGGTCTCGATGGGTAGGCGATGGGCAGCACCAGCCATTGAAAGCCAGGTGCAAGGTCCAAAATGCAGTAAGTGACTAGTGCAAGGAGGGGACGGGAGCAATCAGGGAAAGCTCTGTAAAACAGAGATCTTGAACTGGGTTTGGGGGAAAGAAGCAAAAGGTTTCCACATAGACAAGGATGGTAAATATCCCTCTCACCGGTGCAATGCGCAAGGCAGAGGCAGAGACACTGACTAGCCTAGCGAGCATGCACACCACACACTTTTTGGCATTGCTGCCATCTGCAGTGCATGCCGGGAGGAGGAGATGGCGAGAGTGAGCAGGTCCAGCTCATGATCTGCTTGGCACTCCAGAACCTCGCTGGTTGGTACAGAGAACACAGGCCAGAGAGGGGAAGGGCGGAAGGAAAGATGGCCAGTTAGGGAACTGCAGACAGGTGGTGGCCCAGTGTGGTGGCTGTGGGCGTGCACAGCAGTGGACGGGCCTAGTGACAGCCAGGCTGCTGACCTGATGGGATCGGGTGACACAGAGATATGGGTGGTAAGGGTCAGGGAGGTGGCTTTCTGGGACCTCCCCAGGCACCCATCTCACATTTTGGCTCCTTTGGAGCTGTTTCCTCTGCCTGGAATGCACCTTCCTCCTACCTGGATGTCCCCAGGCCCTGGCTCTGTGACTACCACACTGGGAACTCAAAAACAGTGGCAGAAAGGCATGAATGAATATACACTTTGTGCCTTAAAAAGAAAAGATGACGTAGCTGAGAAACAGGTAATAATCTACTTTGGGCTAAAGTCAAAAGTGTTTTATTCAAAATCCCAACCAAATGGCTAGAGGGGCTATTTAATTGAGGCTTCTGGAAGCACTGAAGGAAGGACTGACAAATACTAGAGTATTTAACTCATTCATTTCCTGAACCTCTATTAAGAGCTGGAACTCTTCTAAGTACTGGAGGGGTGGGGGTATGGTTCTGGGGTGAAACCAAAAAAATGAGGTGTGCTCATTAAACACTAGGGAGAGTTACGATCACCGTTTACAGATTACTTTTAATGCTATAACTTCCCAGCTCTACTGTTATCTTTCTTTTTTCCATATTCTGCTAGCAATACACATCATTAAAAAATAAAAAGAAGTTTTGTGAACTTGTTTAGAAAAACTGAAAAACAGCTCCACAATCTTGGGGGAAAGGAATGCAGCAAGGAGACAGCTCAGAGAGACACGTACAATCCAGAGCCTGAGGGTAAGAACTGGCGCACGAAAAGCCAGTCTGAGACCAAACCACAGGCCCGGCCGGTGTGGCTCAGTGGTTGAGCATCAACCCATGCACCAAGAGGTTGCCGGTTCGATTCCTGCTCTGGGCATGTGGGCCCGATCCCCACTGGGGGACATGCAGGAGGCGACCAATCGATGTTCTCTCTCATCGACGTTTCTATCTCTTTCTCCCTCTCCCTTTCTCTCTCTAAAAATCAATAAAATCCAAACCACGGTCATGGAAATGTCAACACAACAGTCTGTGTCCCAAAGCAATACCCTTTTGCCTTCCTGAGCCTCTTCCTGATGGGATGGGTAAGATGCAGTTTGCAAAGTTCACAAAGTGAGCTTTGAGTTGTAATCCCATTTCCCCACCTACTCTCCAATAACTCATCAAATGAAATGCAGTGCAGCCTGAGGGGAGAACTCGGGTCCTCCCAGACCTGACTGCCTGAGGGGAACAGAACGGAACTCCTAAGGAAGTAACATGGATAACACACAATGTACTCTGAGGAATCACTCTGCTTTCGCGTCCATTCCTCGAGATCCATGAAAAGTTGTTGCTGAATGAACATCAACAGGGCATAGAATTTTCACGGATCCATCCATAGTCTTCCCAGGTGACCAATCAGGAGAAGGGTGGCCCACCAGGTAAAGGCCTGACGACAGACAACATTTTGACAACTGTGGAGACCCCACTGTGCCGCGCATTCATTGCCTTTCTAGTTGCTGCAAGTCTGCTGGCTCTGATGGGGAGAGGCCGGCGCAGCCAGAGGACACCCAAGAGGGTAGGGTAGCAACTGCTTATCAGCTAGTACGGAAGAATTTCTGTATTAAGAACTAGGAGAGAGAAACACCAACCTTGCTTAACGTTAAGGGCCTTAGAATAGGGGTCAGCAAACTTGTACTGTAAAAAGCAAGATAGCAAATATTTTAGGCTTTGTGGGTCATATGGTTTCTGTCACAACCACTCAACTCTATCATCGTTGTGCAAAAGCAGCCAGAGACAACATATCAATGAGGAAGTGCCTGGTCATGTTCCAACGTAACTACAAAGCCAGGTGGCAGGACAGATACTGCCCACGGGCCACCGTCCACAACCGCTGCATCACAACAGCAGAGCTCGCGGCCCTCCAGAGCAACCAAGTCTTCACTCTCAACCTCATTAGCACCGTCTTACCAACTGACTTCACCAGGCACCCATGACTCTGATGTGCACGCTTGGTCCTAACAGACCCCAAGAGACTGAGTCACAGCCAGCAGACTGCCCCCACAAACTAAGATACTCACCCAGAAAAATCCGTAGTGAGGATTCCATAGTGGAAGATGTATATTCTGCTGATGTGGCATATCGTCAAGTATCCCATTGCTACAAAAAAGGAGTATCTGAAACCAAAAACACACAGGATCCATGATGATGCACTGCAATAATGCACTCAATCGATTTTCTCTTCTTCTTCTCCCTCGCCCTCCCCCGCCATTCGCAATGTCACAGAGTTCTGTCTGGTCTGTCTACATCCCAGGCCACCTTTCCCCTCACTGCTCTGAGACCTTCATCTTTCCTCACCTGGACCACTGAAGTTCTCAGCTTTGGCAGCATAATCAGGTCACCTGAGGAATCATTACAAACCCCACGCCCAGATACTCGGGTTTAAGCAGCAGAGTGTGCAAGTAGCAGGTGTAATCTCAACATGCAGCCAGAGCTGGGAACCGCTCACCTGTAAGGCCTTGCCCTCAGAGTCTCCTCTTCACAAACCATCACATTTACACAATGATCTTTGTAAATGAAAATCGTCACCACGTGTCAATCTCTCTCTCCCTGAAATACTTTGTTCGCTTTAATTCTCCCTGTTTTCATCCCACCTCTTTGGTTAATTCTTCCAAGGCTCTTACTCAGCATACTTTTTTCCATGTACTCCTTAAGTGTTAACATTCCTAGTGCTCTGCCCAGGACCCTCCCTGTCCATGCCTGAGACTTCAATTACCATCTACTCCATATCGCTCCATATCACCAGCCTGTAGTATAAACCAGCAATCCACACACACCTGCCACTCAGAACATTCATCAACCTGTAACTATAAAGATAGGTGATAATCTGATTAACTACTGTCTCCCTTCTAGACTGAAAGCTCCATGAAGGCAAGGATGACCATGTGAGATTCGTTCCCTATAGCCACTTACTGTGCACTGAGTGAACAAGCAACTACATAAATGTTACTTGTCTTCAAGGTCTCCAAAGGATCTCACTATCCAGTCACATCAAAACTCCTGAACACGGAATGCAAGGTGCTTCCCACACTGAGCTCTACTTCGCCTTCCTGGACTCACCTCCAGCCACACTCCACACCCACCATACGTTCCAACTACACTGAACTGACGGCTCACTTCCACAGTTACGTCCTGCATTCTCAGGCCAGATATCTTTCTGCAAGCTCCTTCCTCTGCCTACACCTCCTTTCTCCATCCTAGAGTCTATCAGATAAGGCTCAGCTCCAACGGCACGTGGCTTGGTCTTGCTCCATCCATCCGTGCTGCCCCCACTCCCAGCACAATTCATTGCTTCATTGCCTGTATTTCTCTAGTACCACATGCTAACATGTATAATTAGAATATTAAAACTGTAGTTATCCATTTCCCCAACTCACTGTGACCATGAACATCCCAACTTTTGACCTGACACATAGGAGGGGTTAACTTACTGTTAACTGAAATGAATACACTGAACATTTAAATGGTTCAGGAGCCCATCAGAAACACGCATTCAGAAGGTATAACTTTTTAACATGTCATAACACAAGGAAGATGTATATTCTGATATTGTTATCTTGAAATACAAAAATTTACATTAAAATAACTCATGAAGACTAGCTCAACCTAAGGAATAGTAACTAGTAAGGACAATATAAATTCCTTTGGTAGCAGGGGAGAGCCAGACAATGAGTGTGAAGGAGTCCCATACACTCTAACGCCCCATATAACGTCAGTTCTCTTTACCATTATTTGCAGTCAAAGACCTTACTACACAACAAAGATCTTCCCCTACCCTGGGTTCATCCTTAACCCTTTCCAAACCAGAAGAATGATGAACAAAGCAAATGACTAAGAAATATACAACTCCATTAAGAGCTGAAGCAGCAGTTGAACAGAGTTCGGCCGTTTTGCCTCCAACCCTTTCCCAGCCAGTTCATGGAGGTCAAGGAAGAAGCACAGAGCAGATTCAAAAGACAGATTCTCCCAGGGCCCTTTCAAATGCAGCCCCGCCTGCTGCTTCCTCTTCTCAAGAAGAGCTAAAGCCATACCTTCCCCTGCCCCCTCACCCAGAGAGAGAAGCAAGTTCAATTCAACTCTTATACTAAGACCCACCCATCGGGGAAGGTGCCAAGTACTGCGTCCCAACACAATAGGGCCATGCATTCATGCCCTGGACACACCTGAAACATCTAAGGAATCCAGAAGTGGTGGAGAGGGCGTGCATTCTGGAGACGGACCAACATGGGCTCAGAGGCACTGGGGACACTGATCCCTGGGGTGAGACGGGGGCAGAGCCTATTTCGGGAAGGAGGGCTGTGGTCAGACTGGGACACGAGGGAAGGTGATACTCCCCTTTCTGACCTGGGTGGTGGGTGCATGAGCGTATTCACTGTGAAAACTGACCTATCCACCTATCTGAGCTTTCATTTCCTCATCTCAGGGAAAAACCTATATCCCATGGAGTTGTCCTCGAGTCTATTTGCACTAATGATAAATATTAAATATAATAATGTATTAAATGATACACTAAATAAGAGTTTATATACTGAAAATAATGAAACCTAATATATTTAAGAGAGTTTGCCTGCCACTTAGCACAAAGCAGTTACTCCAATATTGGCACCTGCCTCATTGAGGACTCACCCAAGGTCTGTGTCCCGGGAGATTCAAACTATCTTCTGTTCCAGTTGGTTCGTATGTGGATAAATTAATGCCAGTGGCTTCTGCCCTACAGGGCGGCTTGTGAAGGAAATGGGTGGTACCCCAAGGACTCTCTACAAACCCTGAATAACAATGGTCAGTCCAGAAATGGGTTCGTCCCACATGGCAGCCAATACTAACCTCCCCCTCCTCTTCCAGCCATATGACAAAACCCTGACAACCAGCTCAGTGACGAGAAGAGAACAATTCACAGAGAATCATGAAATCCTGGTCCTGAAGAGAACTCAAGTTCAAACAGCCACAACGCGATTTGATGGCGGGAAACCTGATGCACGGAGAAGCTGCGTCACGTGTCTGAGCTCACACAGCTAGGAAGAGCCGGGTTTCCTGACTCGGGTGACTGTTCTCTCCGCACGATAGGAAACCACTCGCATCCACGGGGACTGAGCTACTCCCTGCTGCTGCCGAACTGGCAACCGCACAAGCAAGGAAAGAGGGAGACCGCTCGTTCCGGCGTCCTTTCTTTCTGGTCTTAGGACACGGCCCTCTGCTACAGGATCTGTCTGCCTGTAACCAGGCTCTGCCAAGGCTGGAGTGTTCCACCTGGCCAGAGACCAACACCGAGATCAGGGGGCCTGGCACAGAGTAAGTGTGCATGTAAGTTCTTCACCCTCTGGAAAAGGGACCACACCCCATTGGCATCACACAAGTGTGAGCAGAGCTGACAAATTATGATTTGTAAGAAAATGTCCTATAGATGCAACAACAATTTTATTAATCATTTCATTGTTTCCAAAATCACGATTAGAAAAAATCAGCCATTTTCACCACTACTTTTTTTTTAAATATGTTTTTATTGATTTTTTAGAGCGAGAGGAAGGAAAACATAGAAACATTGATGTGAGAGAGAAACATCGATCTGTTCCCTCCTGCACGCCCCCTACCGGGGATCGAGCCCACAACCTGAGCGTGTGCCCTGACCAGGAATTGAACCAGGACCTCTCAGTCCATGGGACGATGCTCAATCCACTGAACCACACTA
Source organism: Tadarida brasiliensis (assembly GCA_030848825.1). Lineage (NCBI taxonomy): Eukaryota > Metazoa > Chordata > Mammalia > Chiroptera > Molossidae > Tadarida > Tadarida brasiliensis. Next base: position 81,484,453 of record CM061264.1, read on the forward strand.
GCCAGGCTTATTTTTTTATTTTTATTTTTTTTGTATTTTGTCATACTACAAAGCATTTCCAAAACCCATTGTTTGCAAATTAGAAATATGGGTTTCCTATTTTCTTTCTGAATGAAAAATATGCTCCCCTTCAAGGAGGGCACTTAGAAGAGAGATGATTAGGAGTCAAATGTTCGCAGCTCATTTGGACACTAAGTTGAATGACTATCAAATTTAAAAGCATGAAAAATATTTTCCCTTGAAAACCCAGAAACTTATTTAAAGCAATTACAAGATTACACACTAAAAAGTTAAAGTTCAGTGACTTTAAGTAACGAAACTAATGTGCCAGTAGTCTTGTTAATCAAAGAGCTTCCCAAAGCTGAAATACGGCATCTGCTTTTTCAGACACCATCAGAAAAGAAGTCTTCTTCAGTCTTTCATTCCATAAATATTTACTGAGGCTCTCCTTGTGCCAGGTATTGTTCTAGGCTCTGAGGATGCAACAGTGAGTAAGAAAGGTCTTTGTTTTCCAAGAGATACATTCCAGTGTTACTGGCTGGCAGAGCGAATACTGAGGTTTCAGAAAAACCATGGGAAACAGAGACTACGCAGAACAGATACCCCAGCTATCTTAACTGATGATCTAAGTATGTAGCCTTCAAGGCAGAATGAAATTACTTCTATACTTTGAAATCAAAATATCATAATAAAAATATGTCTTCCTTGCCCAGCCAGTGTGGCTCAGTGGATTGAGCACTGTCTCATGGACAGAGAGGTCCTGGTTCGATGCCCGGTCAGGGCACACGCCCAGGTTGCAGGCTTGATCCCCAGTAGGGAGAATGCGGGAGGCAGTCATTCGATGTTTCTCTCTCACATTAATGTTTCTCTCTCTCCCTTCCTTTCTCTCTAAAAATCAATAAAAATATATTTTTAAAAAATTTCTTAACAGTTTCAGTGTACAAAAAGTATACAAAGTTCTGACATACATACACACCCAGGAAACCACGGCCAAATTCAAGAAAATGGACATACACATCCATCACCCCCAAATTTCTTCCTGCCTACCTGGGATCCCCGCCACATTCCCCTGAACCACCCCAACCCACCCCTGGGAACCTCTGATCTGATCTCTGTCGCTATAGAATTAGTTTGCCTTTGAGAATAGATTTTGTGTGGCTTCCTTCACTCGGCATATTTACTTGAGAGTCAGCCATATCATTGTGTGGATCAATCATTCATTCCTTTTTATTGCTGAGTAATATTCCACGGTGGGGAACATTTGGGTTATTTCCAGTTTGGGGCTATCAAACATAGAGCTGCCTAATTCTGATGTGCTGTGTTTCACCCGAGACCCAATTTGCACCCCACCTTTTCTGTAAAGCTTTCTCTGAAGACTCCCAACATTTAGGGCTCCTACCCCTCCTTCTGATATCCCAGAGAGTCAAGCACATGCCACATGTGACATATGTGTCAATGGAAGGTACCCCTTGTCCCGGAAATACACTGCAAAGATCATACATAACCTCACCTTGCACTGTTCACTCCTAGGGTCTTACCTGTGAATATTGGATACACTTGCAGTGACCATGATTCCATAGCACAGTAACACCAGCACGAACAGATGTGCAGAGTACCTTTAAGACATCAGGGGGGAGGAAAAACACTGAATATATTTCATATTAACATACCTATTGGCTACCCATACTGCCACTCCACCTCCACCCCCCCAAAAAGCAAGTGATCAGGTAACTCACATTTATGTAAGAGAAAATAAATCAAGTATTTTTGTTCTATGGGATTAAGAGCTTTATCTTGAAATGACAGCAGGAAGGCAGGACACGATCTGCCAGTTGCAGCCCTAGTGATGTTAGGAATCACAAATGGGATGCTTATATTTTTGACACATACACAAGTCAGAGTCTGGAAGAGAGTTCTTTCTTTCTCTGGGACTTTTTTTTTTTAAGTACCAGGACCAAAATTGAGCTGACTTTTCCTTGTCTTGTTGGCTGTTTCAAAATACTCATCAATCTTTCTCAAATTTTTGGCGAAAGAGGAAGAGCAATATTCTAGTGCCCTGAACAAATGCACACATTTCCTTAAGTTGTATTAATACTTCTAGAAATGTTGGCTCCCAAAGCTTCTTCCCCAAAAAGTGCCACTCCCAAGGTATTTATCCAGCTTATTTCATAGAGAAAAGTCTCATCTACACGCTTCGTTGTTCAAGAATGACTCCCAGCCCTGGCCGGCATGGCTCAGTTGGTCGGGCATCTTCCCGGGCACCAAGAGGTCACAGGTTCAATTCCCGGTCAGGGCACATGCCTGGGTTGCAGACTCCGTCCCCAGTAGGGGGCGTGCAGGAGACGGCCGATTGATGTTTCTCTCTCATATCGATGTTTCTCTCTCCCTTACTCCCTCCCTTCCATTCTCTCTAAAAATTAATGGAAAAAATATCCTCGAGTGAGGACTAATCAAAAAAAAAAAAAAAGAATGACTCCCATTCTCTAAGACCAGCACTAAAACGATTGTTTTACTCTAAGTGCAGGGCGAACATTATCTCCAGCAGTAATGCAAGAAAAACACCAAAGTCTACAACATTTAGGAACACTTCCCCGTTGGGAAAATTAAACCTCATAAAAATCCATTTACACGACCCGGGGAGATCCATACAAGCGTGACTTTCAGAAAAATTCCCCAAATTGACTTTCAGTGGGTAGTCAAATTTATTGATTCCAGGTTCTTACAGTAAATGCCAATTTCTGCAACATCCCCATTATTTTGAATAGATATATAAATATTTCTTTCCTGAGAGCCCGGGAAAGGCCAAGAATACTGCCACACAGTACCCAAATGATAAATGTTTAAATTCATGAGGCTCGTACTCACCAGCCAAAACAAAAGATGACAAAGTAGATGCCCACAATGGTGGCGAACGTGTGCCGCGCCAAGGGACTGGTTTTACCAGGACTTAGGTAGATGCGAAACCAGACAGCAGCAAACAAAGCAACAAGTTGGCATGCCACAAAATTCACCTGTCGGGGAGAAAAAGAGCGAATCAAAACCTTTACTCTTTGGCCTGTGTGAAAACGTTTCCGACATATTTCAGACATCCACGTCAAGGTGCATCTCGAACTTGGACCTGGACTTCTTCCGCAGTAGAGCGTTCATTTGGTGGACAAGTGAGAGACTGAAGAGCACTGTGCCCTCCTCACTGGTATAAGAAGCGAGCAACCCAATACGGTCAGGCCTCGTTTTATTGCACCTCACTTTATTGCACTCCACAGATGTTGTTTTTTACAAACTGAAGGCAAGACCCTCCATCAGCAAAAAAGACTATGACTCGCTTTATTATGGCAGTCTGGAACTGAATCTGAAACATCTCTGAGGCATGCCTGTAGTTTCTTTTCTAGTTCTTTAAGACGAGCCAAGGGTGCTTTCCCGCCCACAACAGGAGACTTGCTCATGTAAAGGCTGTAGCTTACTATGAGGTCAGTTTGCTGGGTCTCTTCCCACCGCCCCAAGCACTATCCTAAGATAAAGAATATGTTCTTTTAGAGATGCAAAAAAAAAAAAGCCAAGTAAATCAAAGAGGCTTCCCTCATTTGGTTCCTAAGAAATCAACTGCTTTTTCAAAATAATCATCACCTGTTTTATGACTCTAATTTTTCGTATTTTAAATTAACACCAACTAAGCAAGAGCTTTGCTCAAATTCAAGGTGTAACCCTAAAGATCCAGAAAGGAAACGGCACTGCATTAAACCTCCAACGTCAATGCTGCCCGATATGCAAAGTTGGCACCAAACTTCCTTAGGAAAACCTCAGCGATCTAGCTCTCAAAAATATTTTCCCTAGAAGAAAATATAAAATAATTCCGACACCCATAGGAAAGATCAGCTGATTGAACACAAAATCAAAATACATCAAGTGGTTTAAAGGTCAATGAAACCTGGAAAAGCAATTTCATCTTTTCAGCGTATTCAGAATAAAAACTTCAGCATCCATTTTCTGTTAGAGGATACCTACTTGAAAAGGGATGAAGGATATAAATATCTGAATAGACCCTGGTTCGATTTCCGGTCAGGGCACAAGCCAGGGTTGCAGGCTCGATCCCCAGTAGGAGGCGTGCAGGAGGGAGCAGATCGATGTTTCTCTCTCACATCCATGTTTCTATCTCTCTCCCTTCTTCTCTCTCTAAAAAACTGATTTAAAAAAAATATTTAAAAATTGGCTGGGCTGAGCTTTCCCTCTATTTTGGAGACCATTCTTCATCAATCTCCAAAGACCTATTTCCCCTACTGCTCACTCTCACTTTATACCCTGAAAGGCACACAGGAGTTGAGCTATGATCCTATCCTGCATAATTTCGGTCAAATCTTTTTATATAGCCTAAATACACAACCAACATACACACAAACAGAAAAATAACCATCTTAGCAAGTTTCAAAATGTAAAGGAACTGGCAACTAGAAAGTCAAAGTTATGCTCATCTGTAGGTCATTAATCACACGTTCTTTCATTCTCTCAGCCCAGGGTCCAGCCTGCAGTCAGAGCAGAACGTAGTTACTAAGGAGAGAACCAAGGGAAAATTTGCTCCATTCCTTTTGGTTGGCCAGTAATTACTGAGCATCCTTGAACCTGAGGATAGAGCAGTGGTTCTCAAGAGTACAGTCCCCTGACCACCAGCAGGAACATCCACCTGGAAACTTGTTTGTTAGAAATGCACATTTTCAGGCCCCACCCGGGACCGAATGAAATAGACACTCCCAGGGTAGGTCCAGCGATCTGTGTTTTAACAGTACCTGCCCCCCCCCCCCATCGAGTAATTGTGATGTACACTCAAGTTTGAGAACCACTAGAATAGAGGAGAAAGAAGGAATGTCCCTGCCTTCAAGAGCCTATAATCTAACTGGAGAAAGAACACAAATAACCTACAAACAATTGTAAGTTAACATTAATACTGCGTGAACTTATTACATTATATATCCTGTAGATCCTAAGTAAAAGATAAGAAGTTTCATTGTTAAGGAGGGATAAGACTCAGGGGGACAATAAGAAAAACGGTTGAAAGAGATAAAAATTGAGAGTGGGGGGGTGGGATTAAAGACACTAAAACACTGCCACCTGGGTCCTATCCCCAATGCTTCTGACTCAATAGGCCTGACCTCAGGACTTTCCAAAGCAGCCAGGTAATTCTAATATGCAGGCAAGATGCAGACCTCCTGGTTTGGAAGTATAAAGACAGAGACCAACAGAGGTGCCCACGAGGAACTGGGCTTTTCCAGAATGAAGAAAAACATAAATAAAGGACAGGGGGTTGGACTGAGAAAGCGTTGGGGCCAGGATGAGATGGAACAAATTTAGGAGTTGTAAGACCCTTTCAAACCTACCTCCAAGGAAGAGAGAGCATTCCATGGGAAAGCTACACCTGATCTTGTCATCCTAGAGACTGAAAGACAGGAAAGGAAGAGCCACTGGGTCACTGAAGCAATCTGCCATTTTTGTCACCATAATCTAATGTGTAGCCAACTGGATACCCTAGTTCTGACACTCAGATGTCAGCTGGGTGGCCTTAGGTGGTTCATTGATCAATTCTACAGACATTTACTGGTTGACTCCATATGCCAGAAACTGGGGACGGGGAGCAAGACATTATCACAACCTTCAAGTCAAGAAGAGGAGACTTACATACCCTGGGTTTCAATTCTTTTTTCTTTTTTCTTTTTCAAGCTGTGTCTTTGGGAGAACTGGTCTCTAGTGTCTCTTTTGGCTTCCATGGCCTCTGATTCTATATATAACCTGAATCCTTTCTCTTAGCCGTTCATGGTAAATGCCCAAACCCAAGACTTCATGCGGATTAAAAACTTCCTGCTATACACAGCCACAACCCACTCCCCCACCCTCTACCCGGGAGTGAGTCATGGGCGGCCAGCTGAACTTTCCAAGGCAGACACAGCACAGCATCACTTAGTTCCAGCAGGAGGGTTCTGTCAGAACTGCTTTTCTATCACCAGATGTACATCTTAAAAGGTACAGGCGGAACCACAATTAGACACCACTTCATACCCATTAGGATGGCCATTATTTAAAAAACAAAATATTAAGTGCTGGCAAGGATGTGGAGACGTTAGAACACTTGTACACTGCTGGTGGGAATGTAAAATGGTCCAGCCACTGTGGGAAACAGTATGGTGATTCTTAAAAAAATTAAAAATATAATTACATATGATCTAGCAATTGCACTTCTGGGCATGTACCCAAAAAGACAGAAAGCAGGATCTTAAAGAGATATTTGTCCACCCATATTCATAGCAGCATTGCTCACAATAGCCAAAAGGTGGAAGCCACCCAAGTGTCCATCAACAGATGAATGGATAATTAAAATGTGGTATACAGACACAATGGAATATTACTCAGCCTCAAAATGAGTGAAATCCTGACACATGCTACAACATGGACGAACCTTGAAGACACTACACTGAGTGAGACAAGCCAGTCACAAAAGAACAAATGGTGTGTAATTCCACTTATGTGAGGTGCCTTAACAGTCAAATTCATAGAGACTGAAAGTAGAATGGTGGTTGCCAGGGGCTGGAGGGTGGAAGGAATGGGATTATAATTTAATGGGTATGGAGTCTCAGTTGTGCAAGATGAAAAGAGTTCTGGAGATGGAGGGTGGTGATGGCATTTAACGATGAAAATGTACTTGATGCCACTGAACGGTATGCTATAAAAAGGTTAAAACGGAAAATTTTATATTATGTATATTTGTGCAGGCTGGAGCCCGGGGCAGTATTGCTAAGTGGTTAGAGCATTAGCCCACACACTGAAGGGTCACGGGTTCGATTCCCAGTCCCAGTGGGGGCACATGCCGGGGGCAACCAATTGATCTCTCTCTCTCCTCCCCCCCTTCCACTCTCTCTACAAATCAGTGGGAAAAAATATCCTCTGGTGAGGATTAACAAAAAATAAAAAGTATAGGCTGGAGCTTGATGCCAATTTCTTCATGTTTGCTAGCTCATATCAACACTCACAGCTGACAGAAACTAGGACCATCTCTGTGGCCAAGAGTGATGGCTGGCTGCCATGACAACAATTCATACAGGAACAGAATTAGATCTTTACTCCTTTCCTCTTTAAGGGCCAACAAAATTGGAGGCATTATCTCTTAGAAATACAACCTGAAAGGGGTTTGATGTGATGTATGAGATTTGCTTCCAAATAATCTTAAAGGGATGGAGAGAGCACAGTGAGTATAAATCAGTGTTTCTCAACTGGGGATGATTTACCCCCCAGGGGACATTTTTGGTTGTTATAACCAGAAAGGGGGATGGGGTGCTATTGGCATCTAATGAGTAGAGGCCAAGGATACTGTGAACTCTTCTAAAAGGCACAGGACAGCCCCTCACACAAAATGTTCCAGCCCAACGTGTTAGTACCGCTGAGGTTAAGAAATCCTGGTATGGATGAAACAAGGTGGGCCACGAGCTGAAGACTGTTGAAGATAAATGCTGGGCATGTCACTCCACTTACCTCTCCATTTCTGTTATGTCTGAATTTTCCCATAAAAAAGAGGTGGGGGGGTTGTTTTTTAAATATGTTTTTATTGATTTTAGAGAGAGAGGAAGGAAGAGGGAGAGAAAGAGAGAAACATCGATCAGATGCCTTCTGGGGGATCGAGCCAGCAACCCGGACATGTGCCCTGACTGGAAATCAAACCCGGGAACTCTTGGTGCATGGGACAATGCTCAACCCACTGAGCCACAGAGGCCAGGGCAACCAACAGGTTTTTAAAGTTATGCAACTCTAGTGAAATAAGCTAGTCAGAGAAAGACAAGTATCACATGACCTCACTTGTTTGTGGAATGTAATGAACAAAATAAGCTGACAAAAAAAAACAGATCCAGGGACATGGAAGTAGGGAACAGACTGACAACCTCAGAGAGAAGGAGGGTAGGAAGGCAGGAAGAGACAAACCAAAGAACTTACATGCATATATGCACAACCAATGGGCACAGACAACGGTGGGGTGAAGCGGGGGCGGGGGGGGGGGCAGGAGCAGGGAGGAGGGTGTCAATGGGAGGAAAAAAGGACATCTGTAATACATTCAACAGTAAGATAAATTAAAAATAAAATAAAGTTACGCAACCCTAGGAAGAAAGCAGATCACCGGCCTGAGCTGATACAGATATTAACCTCTGGTGACTGCAAGCAGTTGAAGATCTCTTTTTCCACATCAGAGAAACACCGAAGTTAGGAAGATAACATATATGATGAGTGTAGAAACAAACCAAAACAACAAAGGGACCATTTCTTCCTACGTGGAAAAAGACCCACCTTTATGAAATGATCAAACTCCCATAAGAAAAGAATCAAACTATAACAAATACAAGAGAAAAGATCTGCCTTCAATAACAATCAAATTTAGGGCTGTGCCCTCCCATCCCATGACCAGCAACAGATCAGTAGTTACCTACAGAGTCCGAAGAGCCAAACTACCAGTAGCAAAGCCCCATTCCACCTCCTACTGGTTAAAGGATTACAAAAGCTCATCACATTGCATCTTGGCTCCTGGTCCATGCGAAGAAGGTAATAACAGTAGTACTACCTCACAGGGTTGTTATGAGAACTAAAAAAGTTAATATGTAAGATCACTTGAAACAGTACCAATGCTGGCACTGGTAAGCATTTGCTATTAATATTATTCTGCATCTCCTAAATTGACACACAATGTGTGCGTAGAATAATCTCAATATGCAGTAACTAGGGTTGAGCTGTTGAGAACTGGCTTCCTGTCTCCTCCCTGCTCCCCTCACACTGACTCCTCCCCCCCCCAACCTTCAGACAGCTGCCCGAGTTCACCGTGAGTCCTTTCTTCCATGGGGGGGTTGGGGTGGGGGGACAAAGAGTCAATCTCTGGGTTTTCCAGCTCCTGAGTGGAGTTGTGTAGACTTTATCTAAAGCAGAGATAAATCTGAAAGTTAAATCAGCCTTTGGAAGTTTAGGGAACATATATTTTTCTTTTTAATGCTAAAAACTTGTCTTCATAGATCAAGAGCAAAGTTCATGAATTTAAAGCACAGAGTTACAGCCACAATCCTGGAGGGAAGACAAGCTCTTAATGATGGAAGGGCTATTTTTTGGCACAAAAATCAGTAGAGTTTGACCAGAGAGCTGAAGGAAGGACTAAGGGGGGCAGAAGGGTGAGGACAGAGTTGCTGAGACCATCTCTAAAGAAGTCTGGGGGAAGGATGCAGGGGTCTCCGTAGAAGAGATGATGCCTGGCTTCTCAGAACTCAGGCCGGGGAGACCTGCGGAGAAGCACGGCTTCCAGGAGGCTGGTGATGAAGTACACAGACCTGAGGCACCACACAGGCCCCTCCCCCGGGCTCTGGGAACAGCAGAGGCCTGCTGAGAGCTAGCAGGCCTGAGAAGGTCCTGCAGTTGGACTGAGGAGAACGTTGAGTGTGAACCTACCACATGGAGCCATGGAAGGGACTGTAGGGGACAGCAGGTGATGCATCAAGAGGCCACCACCCCAGACCACAACGATGTGCTCCTTCTGAGCAGAGGCCAGTAGGGCCCCAATGGCACAGGGACCCAATGCCCTCCCCTAGGCCACAAATGTCTGAAGATCCCTCGGGACTAGCTCATTCCCTGATGTAGAGGTAGACAAATTAACGTTACTGGTCTTAAACGGGAAATGAGCTGCCTACAACTAGCAATTTCACTTGAATACTAAATTAAGTTTAGTAGGAAGAAATTAAATAGGAACTTTTTTGCATATCTAGGGCTGTGGCTATAAATTTTAAGCACACTATTATTGCCACTATTGGAAATGTGCACAAAAAATGTGTACAGAAAATAAGTTCAACAATTAGTAAAGACACTGGTTAGCCCGTGAAACAACTAAGGATGCACCTTGCATCATAATCCTTTCTAAAGAAATCTGGAAGTGTTTGCTGTAAACCATACTTTTGACCGATTCATGGAAGTTTATTCATTGGATGATAAAAAGCTAAATGCTGCTGCCCTGGCTGGTTTGGCTCAGCGGTTAGAGCATATGCCCTCGGAGGGAAGGGTCTTGGGTTTGATTCCCGGGCATGTGCCTGAACTGCAGGTTCGATCCCTGGCCCCAGTCAGGGTCGTTCAGGAGGCAACCAATCCATATGTCTCTCTCACATCGATGTTCCTCTCTCCCTCCCTCCCTTCCTCCTTCCCTCCCTTCCGCTCCCTCCCACCCTTCCACTCTATCTAAAAACCAATGGAAAAATATCCTCAGGTGAGGACTTTTTAAAAAGTTAAAAAAAAAAAGATAAATGTCAAAAAACTACTGAGGCATTATTATTGACAAGACAAAATGAAGTAAAATCTACCTAAATGTGGGACAAGAGAGGAATAGTAATTAATAGTAAACCATTCAATAGAATAGTATTTAAAATTATTTAAACTATAATAAAATGAAAAACATTTGCTATAATAAAAAGTAGAATATAAAAGTGTATCACCCTGGCCGTTTTGGCTCAGCGGTTAGAGCATTGCCTTCGGTCCAGAGAGTCCCGGGTTCGGTTCTCGCTAAGGGCACGTACCTCGGTTGCAGTTTGTCCCTGGCCCCGGTTGGGGTCGTGTGGGTGGCTATCACTCAATGTGTCTCTCTCACATTGATGTTTCTCTCTCTCTCTTCCTCCCTCTCTTCCTCCCGCTCTATCTGAAGATGAATGCAAAAATGTCCTCAGGTGAGGATAAAAAAAACAAAAACTAAAATAAAATAAAAGTGTATGTATATTTACAAATATGTTTAAAAAACAAGAGTAGCATATGGGGGGAAAAAGCAGAAATAACACGAAAAATTGACTATGGCTATTTTATCAGGGTGATGGGAATCCAGGCAATTTTTTTGTAAATTTTTTTTTCAATCTATAATTGTAAATTCTATGTGGAATTTCCCATACACGCACCACACACACACACACACACACACACACACACACACACTCAAGGTGCTCTAAGAAACTCATCAAAATCCATATTTAATTCTACTTACTCTATCCTTGGGGTTGCATTTATTAGTACCTACTATAAATAAGCTAAATAAGCCAATCAGAGAAAGACAAATATCACATGATCTCACTTATTTGTGGAATATAATGAACAAAATATGCTGATGAACAAAATAGACCCAGAGACATAGAAGTAGGGTTCAGACTGACAAACCTCAGAGGAAGAGGGCAGGGAAGAGATAAACCAAAAAACTCATATGCATATATGCATAAGCAGTGGACACAGATAATAATACTATGAAGTGGGGGGACAGGATCAGGGAGGAGGGTGTCAATGAGGGGAAAAGGAGAAACATCTGTAACAAAAATTAATTAATTAATTAATTAATTAATTAAAGGTAGTAGTTGGAACAATAGAAAAATAAAAATAAAATAAAGTTTAGGGAGGAATGAGGCACACATGGAAGAAGTAAACCTGTAAAAAGTTTCATCTTCAAGAAAAACACGTTTTTCACAGGCAGCAAAATGTCAAGAGTAACAATGCGGATGGCCAAGGGGAATGGAAACAGACACCACGATGCTCTTCAATGAGCCCTTCACATTTAAAACGAACGTGCGCAAGTCTCTACTTTTCTACTGACCCACTCCCTCCAAAGCACCAAAGAAAGCTGCACTCTCGTTTGCGATCTCCAACAGGGTGCGCCCCACAATTCAAGTACTGTGCGGGCTGCACAAGGAAACAGCAGAGCACAGCTGTTCTGATCAGACCGTAAACACCAGCAAGACTGACATAACTCAGGTTCAGCAAGAGCTCCATTTCCACAGCTCTTGCAAGATTTCAAAGTCACTGCAAGGAAATAAAACACATGCCCAAGGATTAAGAAGCACAAATGAGTAGTTACTAAACAGTCACGGGGATGTAACGTACCGCATAGGGAATACAGGCAATAATATTGTAAGAACTGTGTATGGTGCCAGGTGGGTACTTGAAATATGGGGGAGATCGCTCTGTAAATTATATTATTGTCTAGCCGCTATGCTGTACACCTGAAACTGATATAAAATAATATTGAATTCAACTGTAATTAAAAAATAAAAATTTACAAATAAATAAAGGCCTATTCTACTCCAAAAAAAACAAAAACAAAACAAAAACCACATGCCCAAGGGTTTGACTTCTTATGTCACCAAAGCACAATCAAACTGCGCTGCGATTTTCAAATGTACGTCTTAAAGCTTCTGCTCTTGGTGTGCTGCAGAAAGGCACTATTTGGGGACTTCTGTTCTATGGCCTTCATATTCTTCCAACAAAAAGTGAACTTTGCCAGGAGCAAAAAACATTGCCTTCCTCCTAATGAAGAAATACAAGCAGTCTATTTTTAACAAATAGCAAATATTAATAGTCCAAAATGATTTCCTCTACCACAGTGATTTACCAGGGGCTCAGAGGAGGCGCAGGCAACTGTCCAGGCCTGGAATGCTTTCCTCAGCCACACTGCCTTATATGCACCCAGATGAAACCCATCTAATTAAACAATTCCTTATTAAAGGCAAGCCATTCCTCCTCCACCAACAGTTCTCTTTTGCATTGCCCCTACAAATAAATGTGGCCGGGGAATAGTACAAAAAATGCTATTCCTTTCTGTACCATGGAACAAAAGTAGCTTTTGTTTGCACCATACTCTTTCGTTTCTTTGCGCTTTCAAAGAGATCCTTGTTACACTTTCATTCCAAACTCCTTGGAATGTCAGCAAGAAATGTTTTAACTCTGCAACGAGCCCATTTTTTTTTTCCAAGCTGGCAGACAAGCAAATATTATTTAAGACTGATAATCAATGTGTGTCGTTTGTAACCAAACTTCTAATTGATACTTCATATTGTAACAATAACTGCATTTACTGAGCGCCCACCATGTGGCAGGCACAGTGACAGAACTGACATAAAGGATTCCATTTAAGCTTTAAAACAACTTCATGGAGTAGGTTACTCCCCCTTTACATATGAGGAAAATGAAGGCAAGACAGTTAAGTACAGAAAGGAAAAAATGAACAAATAAGACAAACAAAAACTCATAGACCACAGACAACAGGATGATGGTTATCAGAGGGGAAGGAGGGCGAGGGGGAGGTAGTAAAGGGTAAAGGGGACCAAATACATAGTGACAGAAGATTTGACTTTGGGTGTTAAACTCACAATACAGATGATGTATCACAGAATTGTACACTTGAAACCTATATAATTTTATTAACCAATGTCACCCCAATAAATTTAATAAAAAATCTGTTTAAATACAGGTAAGTACAGTGGCTGAATTCATACAGCTAGTCAGCTGGGGTTTAAAACCTGGACTGAGTTCTTACTCATTATTTTGTAACGCTTTCCCTCAGTTCCCAACGTTCTCCCCAGAAACACCGTCACTCAGGGAGAATTTAGTGGCTGCCTGCATTAATTTGCTCAGGTTGCTAACAAGGTACCACAGACTGGGGGGGCTTAAACCACAGAAGGTTACAGTCTCCGTTCTGCAGGCTACAGGCCTAAATTCAAAGTGTCGGCAGGGTAGGTTTCTTCAGAGGCCTCTCTCCTCAGCTTGAAGATGGCCATCTTCTCCCTGTGTCTTCAGATGGTCTTCCCTCTGCACATGTCCGTGTCCAAATTTCCTCTTTTTATAAGGACACCAGTCATACTGGATAGGGCCCACCCTACTGACCTCATTTCAACTTAACTGCCTCTTTAAAGAGACCATCTCCAAACAGTCACATTCTGAAGTACTGAGGGTTAGGACAACATATGAATTGGGGGGAAATACAATTCAGCCCATAATATTGCCCAATAAAAGTCCACCACTCAAATGCATTTAATAAAACACTCTTCATTCCCTTGCTCCTACAGATGGAAAGCCAGCAAGCCCCCCAGGCCAGAGGCTGCGAGGGGAGCTGAGTCTTAGCAGAAGGTGGAGCCTCCTACTTGCCCACTACAGACAGCTCCTGAGAGGGCCCGCCCACCTTCTGCCCCGCCTCCCTGCTCCAACCTATGTCAAAAGCTCCTTAGCCTATAATGGGTGTATCCTTGCTGAGAAAGTTCATGATCCCTTAGCCTCTGTTTCAAACACACACGGTTTAAGAAATAATAATCAGCATTTATTGAACCTGTGCATTAAGCTCAACAAATGTTGGCTATTTTTTAAATGGTTCATAACTATTGTCTCATTGAATCTTCCCAGCACCCTCAATGTCCTACTGAGGGAACCAAGAGACCAAGTGAAGGTCCCTAGAACACTCAGCGATAGGGCAGCACCATGAATTACACTGCGATGCTTACTCACGGCCTGTGACTGCCTCTCAAGATCTCAGTCTTGTACAGGGGAGACTGAACCAGCTGCCGGGCTCAGAGTCCCCTCCGATAGCTCTTCGGCCGTGCACAGACTTTCTCTCCTGAGTTTGACAACTCACAGGACGAGCCTCCACCAGTTCAGCCTGTCACCCAGCCCCTCTGGAAGGAGATAATGTGTCTCAGTTCTGAGAAAAGAATCCTATACACTTGGTTAGAGCTTAAATTGCACAGGAAGAGGTGTGGCTTACCTTGTTCTGTAAATATCATGTCATGTATAAGTTACGATTTAGAATTAAAACCCTTTAACAACGGACTCCAATGGATAAATGGGGGAAATGTTTATGCTGTCTCTTTAGCCGTGACAAAAAAAAAAAAATCTTGAAATATGTAGTATCTGAAGCATGATATATTTTGAGGATCTGCCTCCAGGGTGCCTCCCACCCTGTAATTCACAACCTTATAATCCTTGTCCCGGTAGGCTGGGGAGACGGAATAGAATTCAGGACTATTTAAGGAGTCCTGAAAAACCCTATCCATAAACATGCTGCCACCACCTCCTATGAAGATACAATTTCCCCATTAATTAATTCCAGTATTAGCCAGTCAAAAACGTTTAATAATAATAATAATAATAATAATAGCAACAACAATAGCAGCTACGTTTAGGGTGTTCACCTGCATTCCAGGCACTGCTCTAAGATCTTCTGCCCATACAACTCCTTTAATGTTCACAACTATTTGAGGCTCTTTGAGGCATTCACTTTATAAATGAATAAGTTAAGTCACATAAAGGTTAAGTCATTTTCCCCAAAATCACACACCGAGTAAGTGGAAACACTGGAATTTAAACTCAGGGAGTCTGAAGTTCCGGAGTCCACCTGCTGAGCCACTACACAATGATTCATTCAGTTCAGCCTTGGCGGGTAATTCCAACATCTCGTTTTCCAGTCAAGGAAAGTGGAGCCCAGAGCCCACCGATGACTCAGCTCGGGTCACACAGCCCCTGAGCACCACAGCTAGGAGCAGAACTAAGCTATCTCGATTCTGGTCCGTCCAGCACACCTTCCCGCAATTCCCCACCAGCCCTGGATGTGGGATGGAAGCAAAATGGGGTACAGGGGGTTAGACAGGCCCATCTGGAAATAAGGTCTGTCTGAGCGAGGAACCCCAGGCTGTCAAAGGGAGGGAAGGACACACTGTTGTAGGAAACACCACGGAACAAGAAGTGCAATGTTTGGGGGTGACTTTATAACCTTGACCAGGACCTGGGTATGTCAACTTCTACACACAGATGGAAATCACCACCAGCAGTAGGTGTGTGTGTGCATGTGTGTGTGTGTGCATGTGCATGTGTGCGTGTGTGCGTGTGTGTGTGTGTGTAAAATATTTCGTGACTCAAGTCTACCCAGCTAGGCCTGTAGCCACCTTCTCTCAGTCTGGTTCTATAGTGAAAAGTCACCTCAGCTAAGAGTCTCCCACCACCTGCAAGGTTATGTGGCCCATACAACCCTCTCCCGCACAGGCTGCAGTGGGCGCTCAGTGGACGATGAAAGGGCTTGGTAAACTACCGAGCTCCACACGGACAGCAGGGCCTCGAACAGCGTCATGTTGCCCAAGTCATGTCATGATAACGCTTAACTCTCACGCATGCATATTAGCCTACGGTAAAACTGGTTTTGCTATAGGCCGTTTTGCTTAAAGTCACAGAACCTATGAATGAGGTTAAGTGAGGACGCACTGTATTAGGTCAGCTACAAACTGTCAGGTCAGCCAAGCGGCGGCCACAGGCCACTCCATGCTGCGCAGCCCTCTAGTTAGCTACTGCTCGGGACCCTGTAAGACAGTGAACACTGGAATCAACCAGGGAGCTAGTAAAACATTAAAAATACAAAGGACTGATCCTCAGGCTCCACTCTGATTTGGGAGAAACGGGCTGGGGGCAGCCCAGGCATCTTTTTTTTTCAAGGTCCCGAGTGAGTCTAATGTGAAGCCACAGCTGAGATCACAGCTTCCACGTCTCATACTGTGAGCTAGGAGGAAAAAGGCAGCTTGGTGAGTATATTTTAGAGTAAAGATTTTGAATCAGGCAAGAGAGTCATAGACTATTAGCAATTATCTGGTCCAAGCCCCTCATTTGTGGGCAAGGAAAACAAGTCCATAGAGGGAAGTCATAGGGAGACTATGGCCGGAGTCTCCCAACTCTGCAGAGGGATCCGCCTCCACCTTACCAATGAATGGATTCAAGACTTCATGCCTAAAGTGACCTATGATGTCTTTATTGATTGACACTTTTTTGATATACGTACTGGCTGGCTGACTGCGTTCTACCTCCCTAACACTCACTCCAGCGCACCTGCTTTGTGAACTCAGAAGAGCTATGAAAAAGGTTGAGCATCCTGCATGCCTAACTTCTCAAAGAAGGTTTAGAAATAAATAGGGAAATAAAATTTAAAAATCATATAAGCTAATCAAATATTATCCTATATTCCCAGGACTGAATGAAACATATTAAAACAGCTTCAGGTCCTTCTTCCTGGCATCTGGTAAAACTATACCTAAATGGAGTCAATCAAAAAAAGCCATAGAAAGCCCTGGCTGGGTAGCTCAGTTGGTTAGAGCATCTTTCCGATACATCAAGGTTGTGGGTTCGATCCCCAGTCAAGGCACAGACAAGAATCAACCAATGAATGCAGAAATTAGTGGAACAAACCCATGTTTCTTTCTCTCTCTCAAATCAATAAATAAAAAATTATAAATAAAATAAAAACATTTATAAAAAGCCAAAAAGGTTTTTCCTCTCATTTCTTTTTATTACAACATTAATAAATGCTCATTTTAACAAATTGAACAACACAGAGAGGTGTAGCGAAAGAAAGGGCGCAGTGGCCCATCCCCAACCTTCCAACCACACCACCCACCATTCTTTTAAGCAAAAAAAAGTTTTAAAACTTTTGTCCATGTTCATAAAAACATGCCCATATATACTGGTTTCTCCTTTTGTTTAATATAATCATGCTATAAAAATTACTCTGAAACATGATTTTTCACTTAGCAAAATATCACAGACATCTTTTCGTGTTTATTCATACTTAGCTGCTTTATACTTTAAAGCTGCATGACATTCCATAACATGGGAGGGAGATCCTCTCCACTTCTTAGATCTCCATTAGTGTAAAATGATTTCCACTCTATTCCCCAAGAGGAAAAACATAAAAGGAGAATTCCCTACCAAATGCACAATGAGCGCCTATATAGCTGAAGATGATGATGTAAAAACATATATGTCCATCTTCTTTCCCAAATGAGATTTGAGTGTATGACTGTGCTTTAAAGAGGCCACATTTATTATTCTAACATTTCTTAAATCTCACTTATTTTAAAATTCTTAGGCATATACATTTGAAATTACAGAATTAATCAAGAAGTAAAGCCCAACCAGCATGGAGCATAAATCAATTAACCTAGTGTCATCTTTTTTATAAAAAAAAAAAAAAAAAAAAAACTACAACCCAGCCAGTGTGGCTCAGTGGGTTGAAGGTTGTCCCATGGACTGAGAGGTCCCAGTTTGATTCCAGATCAGGGCACATGCCGGGGTTGCAGGCTCGATCCCCAGTAGGGGGCATGCAGGAGGCAGCTGATCGATGTTTCTCTCACACTGATGTTTCTGTCTCTCCCCTCCTCTCTCTCTAAAAAAATCAATAAAAACATTTTAAAAATTAAAAATAACTATACACACATACGCGTGCGCACAAAAGCACACAAGCGCACACTGTATTTAGTTGTTCCACATCACTAAGGAGGCAGTAAATATAAATATCATCTGTGTTTTCCCAGTGGGTTAAAATGGAGAGGTTAAATAAGGTTATTTAACAAGAGAGAGGAAAACAGACTCCCAAGTCGCCTCTTTCCCCAACAACCTATGTTGCCTCCTAAATAAAACCTCTGACTTGAACAATTTCTTAATTGGTGGACTTAAGTAAAAACTTTATTGCCCCAAAGAAAAGTGCCCTCCCTAGACATATACACTTTCCTATCACCAGTAATACTACTTACTATTTAAGATGCGACTATAAGTGAGATCTTTGGGGACCATGGAAAATGCAGAACCAGGGCAATATTTGCTTATGCAATATCCCAGGGTGTGACCAATTATCTCAGAGTGTGTTATGAAATTCTCAAAAGTCTCAAAACAGAATTAATTTTAATGTAGTTTAAGTTGAGAATAAAACACAACACCGTTTAGCTTTTATAAAACAGGGATGTTTGGGGTCCAGATGGGACACACACAAATGTCACAGCTCCGGGAGTGGGAAAACCTGAGGCCGGGTGGTGGTGTACCCCCGGGACCCTCAAAGAGCGAATCTACGTGATTCCTCCTGGTCCCTAGGAGCTAAGCTATTTTTCAGCTCTTACCATGTAATCACCTTCTCTAAAAAATGTGCTTATTATAACAAAAAGGGAAACTCCAATGCGGACCAACAGTCAAAGTAACTGTACATCCCTGATGAGTGAAAATCTTCCACTCCACAACAAACTAGACAACAGTTTTTCAAAGGCAGGAAACTGCCAACTACAGGTTAAAAAAATTTCAAGTAGTAAGGTTTTCTTTGGTGTTTATCGATTCTCCCACCTATGGCGTCATAGGAGAAAGGGAAGGGGGCAGGATCTGTTTTGTAAAAATTTTGTTCCAAAGAATACCTAAAATGATACTTCCATTTCTTAACCTTGCCTTCATGCCATAAGCCACAACATATCCCTAACACCCCACAACAACTGCTCTGACCAAGTCACCGACCAGCTCCGTTTGCTGAAGCCAACGAACCACATCCCGTCTTTGCCTGCCAGGAGCTCTCGGCGACACGGGACACTGTGCATCGTTCTCTGCTCTTGCTTCTTGACTCCCTGACACCACATTCCTTGGCTGTCTTCCTCTCTGATCACTCCTCGTCTCTCTCCTTTGCAGCTGCTCCCCTGCCGCCCACCCTTGTTAAAATGATGCCTTCTGGGGGCCACCCCAGGCCACCTTCTCTTCTCATGTTATATGCCAAGGAATCTCTCTTACTCCTATGCCTCCAAATACCAGCTGATGACTTCCAAATCATTTCCTCCAGCCCAGATGTCCCTCCTGAATTCCCAGGCATATACCGCCCCCCCTTACTGGAATCCTCCTTTGTATTAACCACAGACACCTAAATTTCATTAGGTCCATACCGAGCTCATCATCTTCCCTCTCACCTGTCCCTCTCTTATCTAAGTGTGGGACCCTTCAACAACCCAATTGTTCGGGCCAGAAACCAGAACTGCCCCTCTCTCTTACACCCACCTAGAGAGAATCAATCTTAATTTATTAATTCTACCTCCTAAGTCAAACTTAAATCCATTTGCTTCCCTCTCTGCATCTACCTTAATTCAAGCCACCATTCATTTCACCTGAACAACGTCTAGGGCCATTTAACTGATCTCCCTGCCTCTGACCTTGTCCACCCCTCTCCCTCCCCTCCCCCTAAGTCCTGATCTCAGCTCAGAAGTCACCTCCTCCAGGAAGCCTTCCCTTCCGCTGTTCCCACAGCATCCTCAGTTTCTGCGATCACAGCACTTCTCTCACTCTGTTGTAATGATTTCATTACCTGGGCAAAGAGTTTCAAGAAAGCAGAGGTCATGTCTATCCTTTAATCAATGTATCCCTAGTGCCTACTATATACTTGGTTCTCGATATTGAAATGATTGAATGACTAATAAACGAATAAATGAATGAATGGTATGTTCAGGAGCAAGGGAGGTTGGTCAGCATGTTAGGGGAATAAGAAAAGATAGATAAGGAAAGGCAGGGCAGAGGTCAGGTAACAGCAGGCACGGCAGATCCTGCTTCATTCTGTAAAACCTGCAGTTCGGGCTATAGCGTGCCCTCGGAAAGCGTCTGCTGAAAGGCGGCTGTGCAAGAATGGACTGTCTTGATTTCATCAAAAGTGTTTTTCTGCCCTGGCCAGTTTAGCTCAGCAGTTAGAGCGTCGGCCTGCAGACCAGAGAGTCCAGGGTTCAGTTCCCGCTAAGGGCACGTATCTCGGCTGCAGTGTGTCCCCGACCCTGGTTGGGGTCATGTGGGTGGCGACCAGTTGATGTGTCTCTCTGACATTGACATTTCTCTCTCTCTCCTCCTCCCTCTCTCCCTCCCGCTCTATCTGAAGATAAATGCAAAAAATGTCCTCGGGTGAGGATAAAAAATAAAAGTGTTTTTCTTTGAGTCGCAAGTGTCACTTCTTTCAATTATCAAAGTTATTTCATGTACACCTAATTAAATATAATTAATACAAACCAACCCTGATGCTCTCTTTCAAATCTAATCCTCACTCCCGAATTCAACAGAAAACATAATAGTTAAATCCCATTAATCCAACCCCCGCCGCATCCCTGACAGCAGGAAAGCCGGTTACATTTTTAACAGAAGGGAAACAAAAGAGAAGATGATAAACACACCGCAGGATAGACTGCTATGATAAACAGATTAGCAGGGCTGGCTACATTTTCTTAAAAATCTGAGGGGCTCTACCTTACTCTCTCAACTCACCCTTGCTCTTTTTTTTTAATTTTTTTTTCTTTCATTTTTTTTTTTTTTTCATTTTTTGTTCAGATAGAGTGGGAAGGAGAGAGAGGAAGAGAGAGAGAGAGAGAAACATCGACGTGAAAGGGACACATTGAGTGGCTGCCACCCGCACAACCAACCAGGGCCGGGGACAAACTGCAACCGAAGTACATGCCCTTAGCGGGAACCGAACCCGGGTCTCCCTGGACCGCAGGCCGACGCTCTAACCGCTGAGCCAAACCGGCCAGGGCTCACCCTTGCTCTTAATACCAAAGAGTATGTGCGGTTGGCCTTCTCGACTTTCCAAATCTGTAGTTAGCAAATGCCCGGTGTGCCTCTGTTTTCGTTCCAAGAAAAGTAAATTCCCGGGAGAACTACAATGAAAAGTCCTGCAGACAGACCAATGTAAAATATGTATGGGCCCCTATAACCTTATCCTACACCTAGAGATCACCAACAGTATGCTCAGTAAACATCTCAACCTGACAGCATGCACAAAAAGGGGGGAAAGGCAGAAACATATCAACAGGGTTCAGCTTCCCTGGGTGACTCTATGAAGATAAGCAAGCTCTCCTCCATGTCCCACAAAACGGGAATGTTGTGGTCTCTGAGTAATAATGCTGGTATTTCCTAGATCTCTGCTCCCATAAAAGAAAAATCTTCTGAAAATTAATCTAAGATTTAACTCTTAGCATTTCATAAGATAAAGAGGTTTTTAAAAGACACCACAATTTAATGGAAACATTTCATCAGAAATGACTGATGACTCATTTTGGGAAATACCTGAGATAGAGTCGAATACATTTGCCTGTTTACGAACAGGAAGACATAAAAGAGATATAAAATTCTATTTTGACTTAGCAGGAGACAGACCAGAAACTGGACAACTTTTAAAATCTGAGTACTGCGTACAGAGCTAGGCAGTGCCAGTCAACATGTAGGAAAACTGGGTTTAAAGTACAGAAAAGGGATAAAGACCAAATGTTGGGGATGGGAAATAAATAAGAATGGAAAAGACGAAAGGACTCTGTGTCAGTAGCTTCTTACGAGAACGATTATAAAACTCACGTGGAGTCTCAGAATTGACAGCGCAAACGATGAAAACCTAGCAAAGCCTGATTCTTTCTCCAGGAGAACGTAAGGGTCCCGTAAACCAAAACCCAGTGGCATACTGCTCTTTGATCCTGGTGTCTAGCATGGTGCCTGGCACATAATAAGGGTTTGATCTCTGCAGAATGGATGCATGGGAAAAGGGATAACGATGAAAGCTAAAGAAAGTCCAGGAGAGAAAGCGGAGTACGAAGATAGTCACAACAGGCATTGACACCTACAACTGGTGGCCCCAAAGAATGACCCCAAGTGGCTTCTCTCTCTTCTTTCCTTACAGCAGGTCACATGCTATTATACTCAGGCTTTACCAACTAGAAGGCTGCTTTTTTTGTTGTTATTCTCTAGTGTTGAAAAGTGAAGGCAAATATAACCTGATGTTCTCACCACTCCACCTACCCCTTCTTAGGGTCCAAGGGACCAGGCCTAGGGGCAGCGGCTCCCTCTCCATCCTGTGGGCCAAGTTCCACAGGCTACCTGACTTCCCCAAATAGCCTTGGCCAGCCACTTCCTGGGACCTCTGGACTCAAAGGAAACAGAACTAACAATAACTGTCAAATCTTCTGCAGAAGACAGCACACCAATCAAATCTGTGACGGTTCTAATCGCAGTTCTCGTGGTGCACTCCAAACGCATCATGGTCCGAGGGAAATGTACATGGACCATTACCACAGATGTCAGTGGACCCTCCACCCACCTTCCAGTTGGTGGGGTTGCCCTTGTCTTTCTCTCAGAGCTAAAACTGGGCCTCATAATATGGTTGAGCTCTTTAGTATACTCCACAACAGCGGTTCTCAACCTGTGGGTTGTGACCCCTTTGGGGGTCAAATGACCCTTTCACAGGGGTCGCCTAAGACCATCGGAAAACACATATTTCCGATGGCGATTCATAACAGTAGCAAAATTACAGTTATGAAGTAGCAACGAAAATAATTTTATGGTTGGGGGTCAGCACGACATGAGGAACTGTGTTAAAGGGTCGCGGCATTAGGAAGGTTGAGAACCACTGTCCTATAGGGAGCAACAGACATCTGAGAGGCAAAAACGGATCAGGTGCCAGTCACCAATCTATAGTAGGGGGTGCAGCAAGACCACATCACTGGACTCCAGGTGGCCACCTCTGGAGTCACACACACACACACACAACCCGCACTGCTGTGTGCAGCCACTCGGGCCAGGGAAGGAGTCGGGGCCCAAGGGAGAAGCTGCTTCTTTCAAGCAGCTTCAGGAAATCATGTTCCTGAAAACAGTTCCACTCGTGGGATCTGCACTGAATGAAGATGGTATCAAGTAACCAATTATGGAGAGGAACGTTCAAAACCAAAAGTTACACCAATCAGAAAGAATATATGCACCCCTATGTTCATAGCAGCACTATTTACAATTGCTAAGATCTGGAAACAGCCCAAGGGTCCATCAGTAGCTGAGTGGACAAAAAAGGTGTGGTACATTCACACAATGGAATACTATGCAGCTATAAGGAAGAAAGATCTCTCATCCTTTGAGATGATATGGAGGGACCTGGAGAGTGTTATGCTAGCAAAATGAGCCAGTCAGAGAAAGACAAGTACCACATGATCTCACTTATTTATGGAATATAATGAACAAAATAAGCTGACAAAATAGATCCAGAGTCATGAAAGTAGGGAACAGAATGACGAACCTCAGAGGGAAAAGGGTGGGGAGGGTTGAGAAGAGATAAACCAAAGAACTAACATGCATATATGCACAACCAGTGGACACAGACAATAGTTTGGGGAAAGTAGGAGGGTGGTGGGAGCAGGGAGGAGGGGATTAATGGGGGGAAAAAAGGGGAACATCTGTAATACTTTCAACAATAAAGATAAAAACAAATAAATTTTAAAAGTTAGTTACTATTTTTTTTATTTCCTTTATTTTCTGTTTTCCTGTCTGATATTATGGGTACAACCCAGAAGACAGACCGTGACACGCATGAGAGGCAAAGTAATCTGCCCTGGATATATCGTTTATTAAGAGAGTCAACAAACAATAGTTCACAGCAAAGCCATGGTCAGGTCAGTTCAGAATGAAGACTTCTGCAGGCAGAGAAGACAGAAGAAAGCACCAAAAATATATTCCCTCCCCTAAAAGCACATCCCTTTCAAGACCTATAAAAAATTTTAAATTAATAACACTAATATAGCCAGAAAGGTACAGGGAGAGGGATTATTTTGAACACAGACACTGCTTCTACTTAAGTGGAGATTTTTAAGCTTGGGTTCTTTAGAGAAATTTGCATTTTTCTCTTCAAGAGAAATTTAAGAAAACAGTATTACCAGTTGAAAAATATATATACTATGGCAACATATATCAAGTAGCCCAATAGCATCATAAGGGTGTCTGCAAAGAGCTATTTACAGCTTGGTGGTGAGGGTGCGTTTGGGGTTTTTTATTGTTGTTCAAGGATGAATACAGTGTCGTGGTTAAGAGCACAAAATCTGCAATCTGCTTGAATCCCCATCTTGTACCCACCCGTCAGCTATAAAATAGACAAAAGCCCTACCCCTCAGGGTGGTTGTGAGGTTTTCATGAATATATGTAAAATATTAATGTTTAAAATTGTGCTGGCAAAGGACTCTCTCCGTATTTGTTATTATTATCATTATTAAAAAATATTATTTCAGAAATAGCTCCATTTTTTTAAAGCTAAGGCTTTACACAGTCCCAAAGTAAGACCCAGAGGAAATTATGTCATTTACTGCCAGTTTTCACTGTTTCAAAGATAAGAAACTGGTCTAGCCTAAAAATTACTAACTCATCTTTACAGATGAGTAGAATTGGACTGTTTACAAAGCTATTTCATAGATATTAGAAACACTAAAATTTTTGAACAGTTTTACCATGGAGAATTACCTATGCACAGTCACTACCCAGATGAAAGCGCTAATAAAGACCCTAATTGTTGGTGTTTCAACAATAAAAACACAGGCGGAGTCACCTTCACCAGTGAGTTGGCCTTTGATCTGCAGAAGTTACACTTTTCTGTGGATTCATTATCTCAAGCAGCAAACAGAAGGGCTCAGACCTGCCTTGGGGATGCTACAATAATAAATATGCCCATTAAAAAATCCACCAAGATAAACAGATATGGACACAAAGTGAGACACGGCACTGTGATTTCTCAGGGAAATTGGCGACGGCTTCCGAGGCATCGTCCTGAAACGGCTGCTTTCTCTGGAGCTTTGCATTTTTCTCACTTTTGTTTTTTTCCCCCAAAGCTCAGCCTGTCTGCCGCCACCTCCACCACCTGACTTCCCTCCTTCCCTTTGCTCTGATGCCAGTTTCGCTAATTCCCTGCGGGCTGAATGAATGGCGGCTGGGCAGATTCGCTGGCATCGGGTGTCACTCACAAGACTCAGGTCCAACTCCCGATGCCTAAAAGGTTCTCAAACGCGCCATTGGTTGGACATTCAAGCTACTCCCTCTCGACGTGGAGAGGACTGTCTGTGGAAGACTGCAGTCCCTTAGAGTACAAAATGTCATTCTTCAGTGGTGCAAACTAAAAAACAAAAAAAATCTACACACTCCAGAACCACACTAAGTCAAGGTGCAAACTCCTTTCTCCCGGTGTGGTTTGTTGTTGTTGCTGTTGTTTTTCATTTCTGTTCTACATTTGAATCGGACCATTTCCCAGTATAAGGCAGATGTTACCACCTTCCAGTAGTTCCCACGGATACAAATTCTGTGGGGAAGAGGAGGAGGCAGGGGAGCACAGGCACATAACGAAACAGGAAAGTCCCTACCATTTGTACCCAGTTTGCACACAGTCCTGACTTGTTTATTCAATGAATGGACTTCTAGGCCCCGCAAATGACACCACTTCCCTTTAGAGCACGAGCTAAGCTTCCTATGGCTGCCTCCTGCTATGACGATTCCATGCTGCAATCCTTATCAAGTAGCCAACGCCACAGAAACTTACCAAGGTTAGAAAAGGACTGCAGAACGGTGGGAAATAAATATTTAAAAAGTAATCATTGTTTTAGATATGATGGCCCTTCCAAGCACACCTGGAGTCAGAGTGAGGCTATCCATCCCCTAATCCTGGACCAGACACTGACCAGCTCTATGACAGGCTCAGTGTGGTTGGGGTCAATGCCTTTCATGAATTAAACAACAGACAAATCATCTAACCTCTGAGGGCCTACGTTTTGTAGCTGGGAAATCAGGAGATCCACAATGACCCACAAAATCCTTTCTAACTCAAAAATTCTTCTAAATGTGTTTACTGTTTGGGCTGGGATAAAGTGACTTAGCCTAGAGGAGCAGGCTGGTTTCCATCTGACAGCTATGATTACTTCATTCACTGCATGCAGTCACTGATGACTACAAGACAGCATGGAAGTAAATGCATCGTACTGGCCCCAACATAAGGGGGGTAGCAAGGTCATCCCACCAAACGGCCCCTCTTCATCAAAGTTCAGCTCGCCAAACAGGCACTGGGTATCCAAGTTGGTGTCAAGGACTTGCCAAGAATTGGATTTAAAACAAAACAATACTTTCCCTCAAAAAACTGGGAAGAACCAAGCATCCAATCTCTCCCTCCCTTTGGCGACTCCCACAAGGGACTTCTGCAAGCCTACGGGACCTGCCGCATACTGTCTTATACCCTGAGTGTCTGCACACTGCTCATCTCCATTACTAGGCTGAAGCTTCCTCACAGAGAGAGACCTTGTCCGGTTGAGCTTTGCATGGCCCAGAAAGTATGGACTTCTAGGCCCCGCAAATGACACCACTTCCCTTTAGAGCATGAGCTAAGCTTCCTATGGCTGCCTCCTGCTATGACGAT
Source organism: Tadarida brasiliensis (assembly GCA_030848825.1). Lineage (NCBI taxonomy): Eukaryota > Metazoa > Chordata > Mammalia > Chiroptera > Molossidae > Tadarida > Tadarida brasiliensis. The sequence goes on from CM061264.1 coordinate 81,511,253, forward strand.
TCCATGCTGCAATCCTTACCAAGTAGCCAACGCCGCAGAAACTTACCAAGGTTAGAAAAGGACTGCAGAACTGGGGGAAATAAATATTTAAAAAGTTGGGTTCTTTTCAACGAACCTCTGAGGTTGCTTGATGTTCTCCAACCTGCTTTATTCCCCCCTCAGTCCTTTTTCCAATCATTTCCAATATCCTTGCACTCAGTACTTGCCATTTTCATGTTCCCCAAGTTTCCTGCCCAGCTTTCCCCCTACTGGTTTTGCCATCTTCCATCCTTTGCTCACTCTCGCCATCTCCCGAGGCCTCCCCAGTGTGGACCTTCAGACAGGCCTCATAACCAGCTCACTAACCCCCTTCTTGCTCCAGGAAACACCAGTGGTCCTGGATCCCTTACTTCCCAATCTCTGACCCTACAGAATCAGCTGCTCTGACTTTATACTGACCAAACTCAAAAGTTCTCTGGCCTGGTGTGGTTCAGTTGGTTGGGTGTTGTCCCATGCACCAAAGGTTGCTGGTTCGATTCTTGGTCGGGCACATGTCCAGGTTGCAGGCCCAATCCCCGGTGTGGGGCGTGCAGAAGGCAGCCGATGGATGTTCTGCTCTCACATAGATGTTTCCTTCTCTCTCTCTCTCTCGCTCTCTCTCTCTCTCTCTCTCTCTCCCCCTCTGTCTCTCTCCCTCCTTCTCTCTCTAAAATTCAATAAAGAAATCTTTTAAAAAACAACAACAACAGTTGTCTGCACTTGGTGAGTCTAACAACAAAATTTCACTTTAGAGCTGCCCTAAACATTATTTGAATTTCTGGCCTTTAAATGTGATACTCTGCTTTCTACCCCTTAACAAATACCAATTATTTGTTCCTTTTCTTTTAAACATACTGTGTACCCATGGACAAGTGAATTTAATGAAAACTTTCATTTAATAAATGACATCTCTTATATAGACCTGTAAAACATTTTCAAATTGGAGGTACAGAAAGGCTTACTTAGAACTTAAAATTTAAGAATTAAAGAAAGTGAAATGACCAGAAACCAGTTTGATTTAGCCCAAACTGAGTTTAACCAGACATATAATTAAAATAGAAATAGTAGCAAATGATTACCTTGAACCAATCAGTTTTAGGCAATGCAAACAACAGGCTAAAAATAGGAACCAGATGCTTTAATCTTGCCTACTCTTAGCTGCCCAAGTACTTGCCTGTTGAGGGCATTTCCCATCTTGGTGGCTGCAATGGGGAGAGAGGAATTATGAATGACACTCTGGCCACGAAAGAGGCCACACTGGCCACTGCTGTGGTGACATCCCCTCCAAGAACCACCGCAAGACAAGGGTGGTGAGAGCCACTCAAAAGAAGCAGGATCGTCTTGGGAAGGAGGATGCACAACACCCTGGGCCATGTCAATGCCTGCTGGGTGGCCTCTCTTTCTTCTCCCTTTTTCAGTCTCTTCTTTCACCTTTTTTTTTTTATTTTTTTTATTTATTGATTTTAGAGAGAGAGGAAGGGAGAGGGAGAGAGAGATGGAAACATTGATGAGAGAGAACACCGATTGGCCGCCTCCTGCATGCCCCTCACTGGGGATCAGGTCCACAACCTGGGCACATGTCCCGAATGGGAATCGAACCAGCGACCTCTTGGTGCATGGGTCAACGCTCAACCACTGAGCCACACCGGCTGGGCTTCTTTCACCTTCTTATTATCACCACTCTTCTGCCCTCTCCATCTCCCTGCCCCCACTCGATTCTGTTTTCTCCCGCTGGCCTTTTCTCTCCATCGTGCTGCAGCTACTGTACGAACACAAACGACAGACACTTGGCCACCCGCCTTGTAGAGAAAGGGGTGAAGCAAGCATAGCAGACCACTGAGCACGGGCCACCTCGGTCCTCATCTGGGGGAGACAGAACCCGTGGGCATCGGGAGGAGGGAGCTCAGGGCTGCATGGGGCCCAGAGGAGGAGGAGGGACCATCCTAGGAGGGACGGTGCTTCCAGTACAGAGCATGGAGAAGAGGCACGCATGGACATTTGCTAGCTAGTGCCTCAGATTCCTGAGGGAGTATTTTGCACCTCTGGTAAATTCAGGGAAGGAACAACAGCACACATTTTCTCATAGGCGGCCTGGGCTCTGGAGTCAGGAGGACTTGGTTCAAGTCCCTGCTCCCCTACACAGATCTGGGTGACCCTGGAGACAGTACTCGAGTTCCTCGGTCATCAAATAGGAGTACAGCACCTACTTCCAGAGTTTGTAGGGGAAGGTGAGTAATGCCTGGTTACTCAGACAAAAGACGACTCAAACTTGACAAGCTGTTACCCTTTCCTCCTGGGTCCACATAATCAAGGACTCCTCATTTCTGGAACACGGGGAAGAAGTCCTCCTCCATTTTCTCCTCCCCCTCACTCACTCTGCCTGAGGGGAGCTCTGACGGCCGCCGGGGTGACCCTTCCTTCCTCCAGGGGCGGGAGTGGGCGCTGAGAGCCCACAGTCTGGCCCTCGCCCCTCCCCCGCCTCTCCCAGGACACGGGACGGCCTGCGCAGCTGCTCCCCCGCCACGGACAAAGCCGCTCAATCAGGGCAGGTGGCAGGAGCTCCCACTTGAGCCCCGGGTCCATCCTGACATCTTCCTGTTTAGCTTTCCCAGGATCAAAGCTGACATCTGGAACCCTAGCTGAGGCCTGTGCATAGTTCTCAACGGATGCACTCACTGATTCACAGGACGGGGTGAAAATGGAACCCTCAAACCCTGACAGTTACTGTAACCATGGAAAAAGATGGAGAATTGTCCACCGAGGGAGGGAAATTCAGCAAACGCAATGGAAAGGACTCCTATGACACTTATAAAAAGAACACGCTGCCATACAATGACCTCTAGACGCGGTGAGTGCCTTCGCCTGTCAGTCTTCTCCAGAGGGCGGGGCTAACCCTGCAGCCAGAGAACGCCCTGTGCCCTGCTCCCCTCCGCGCCTCTCTCGCTCAAGGTGCCTGGCAGGCCGCCCTGTCCTCAAGGCAGGAATGTAACTAAATAAACCGTAATCTAAGCCATGGCACTACCTGGCAAAGATAATGTGTTTAGAAAGGGGAGGTCCACAAGCATTCGTTGAAACAAAAAGAGGGGGAAAATGTTCAGTATGTGAGCGCCCTATCTATAGGTAAGCAGGTGCCAAAACCAGCTGAGCCAGGTACGGCCACATGAGCGTGGCTCAGTCACCGTGATGCCCACCCAGCTGACGCCCTCTGCTTCTAACTAGACTTCGAATTAGCAGGGAAGGTCCCCTATATGGGCTACAAATGGAATGACTACCCAACATCAGTATTTCCATCTGCTTATCAGGGGTATCAGTCACAGTGAATGGATAAAATGACATTCTGTTGGTTGGCACCCATCCATGAGCCCCATCCAGTGTAAGTCCACTGACAAAAAGCAAGACTCTAAACTAATTAGCAAAGCCAAGAAATGGGATCCTGAACAGTTGTGATCCCACCGAGTTACTGCTGTCGGCAAAGCCCAGCCCAAAAGGCTCACCACCCGGCTCCAAAGTCTGTGACATCGCTTCCCCTATGACTGAACAGTATCTTAGCGATCCAGGGTCTCCAGCCAGTAACCCACAGCGAGACGAGCAGGAAGAGGCAGGCACCCAGCATCAGAGCCACCCGTGAAGGGAGCATATGGGGGACCATGGAGGTGCTGGTGCTGCTGGGGAAGTCCAGCCTGGCCGGCAAAGCCCGCTGATGACCACAGCGTCCCTGGTCACTGAGCAGGTAGGGTGGGTCAGAGGACGGGAGGAGGATGGGACACTGTCTGTGGTGATGCCATTGACAAGAGGTACACAGAGAACAGTTGGTGACAACCAGGGTAGACTAGACCATACTGGAAGCCTACACTGGCGGGAAGACAGGTAGGAATGAGCAGCTACCCTTGGAGAGTAGGTCCCTAGTAACTAAGCAAAGGCTGAGAGCTGAGCCACAATCCCTGGAAGGAAGAGTAGCCCCTGTGTGTCTAGAAGATGCCCCAAATTTTGTGGTGAGTAATTCGTGTATACCCTCTCAAACCATCCTCTACCAAATCAACTGTGGAGAACTCAATCCAGTCACATCTCCTACAGGCTTAAAAGCCCTTCAGCTACACCCTCATCCTCATCCTCATCCTCTGCCATCTTCTGACCTCCACTCCCTACCTCATTCCCACCCCAGACACACACACACGCTGGGGTAGGTACCTGCCTCTGTACGACCTCTGTATGACCTACATGCATCTGGCTTTTTTTTTAACTGACTGATTTTTAGAGAGAGAGGGGAAAGGAGAGAAAGAGAAACATTGATTTATTGTTCCACTTACTTATGCATACATAGGTTGCTTCTTGTATGTGCCCTGACCAGAGATCGAACCCACAACCTTGGCATATCAGGACGATGCTCTAACCAACTGAACTACCCGACCAGGGCCGTATCTGACATTTTAGCTGCTACACATAATTGCAATTGTGTGTGTGTGTGTGTGTGTGTGTGTGTGTGTGTGTATTCTAGCTAAGTTTGAGTTCTCTGTAGGCAGTGAACAAGTTTAACTTATCTCCATAAGCCTAGAAGCCAGAACAGTGCCCAACACAATAGTCAAAACTAATTTTATTCTCTATGATCCCAGCATTCTATATTTTCTCATTCCACCCTCAACAAACTTATGAGGCAAGTGTTATCACCTCCACTTCACAGATGAAGACTAAGACTCAGAGAGAGTCAGTGACTTGCCCAGGGCCTTGCAGGCGCCTCACGCCTGACCCCCTGCCTGCACGACTCCTTCACACCCACCAGTACTGGGGGGAAGGAAACGGTGGTAAGAGGACTGAAATTTGCTGGAAGCTTCATCTGCAGGTATTCCACTTTGTGTCCCCCTGGAAACAAGAGTCTGCCTCTTCGATATGATTATAGGCACTCCCACACACGTGAGAATCTTCTTTCCAGCTTTACAGAGCTATAACTAACATATGACATTGTACAAGTTCAAGGTCACAAGTGATGATTTGATATGCTTGCATGTTATGAAATGATTAGCACAATAAGGTCAGTTAATAACATCCGTTACCTCCCGCAGTTACCTTTATTTTTGTGGGGATCCAGTTAAGATCTGCTCTCTTAGCAACTTTCAAGTATATGCAGTATTGCTAACTCGCGTCACCATGCTGTACATTAGACCCCCAGAGCTTATTCCTTTCATAACTCAAAGTTTCTACCCTTTGACCAGCATCTCCCCATTTCTCCCGCCCCCTACCCCCCTGGTAGCCACCATATTTTACTGTTTCCATGAGTCCAGCTTTTCTAGATTCCACATACAGGTGGTATCATACAGTATTTGTCTTTCTCTGTCTGACTTATTTCACTAAGCACAAGGCGTAACCATGTGTGTCAAATAGCAGGATATCCTTATTTGGGCTGAGTAATATCCCATGTATATACCACATTTTCTTGACCCATTCATTCACCAGTGAACATTCAGGTTGTTTCTATATCCTGGCTGCTGTGGCTAATGCTGCAATGAACATGAGGGAGCAGGTATCTCTTCAAGATTGTGATTTCATTTCCCTCGTATATATACCGAGAAATGGCGTTGCTGGAGCACGCGGTAGTTCTAACTAGTTCTTTGAGGAACCTCCATACCAGTTTTCATAATGACTGTACCCACAGGTATTCCATCTTCAGTGATGTTCCTGGCATACCCATCCCCTGTGTCCTCTCTCTCCAGGTCCAAGCACTTAATCCAGGTGTCCTGAGTCTCATCGCCCTTCCTAAAGCCCGGGGTGAAGGACTGAGAGACAGAGACGTGATGGTGTGATCCTGTGTGCAATGGACAGGAACAGCTGTTTGAAGCAGGTTTACTGGGCAAGTCTTCCCTGGCTGGCTGCTGGGTCTAAATCCATCAATGAGGTCAGCCTGAAAAGCCATCACTTTGGGGCAGACCTCTGGGGAGCCTTTGAAGAAGGAGCACAAATAGGAAAGTTCTGTCAAAAGTACACCATGAACAACAGACAGGGTGAAAAGTGTGTCCGCGTCTGGGGCTTAAGAAAACCACCTGAGAAGGAAAACATCTACTTCTGAAAGTAAACTAACCAGAAATTCAGAAGAAAAACCCAAGTGCCTTGATCAGCCCTAATGATCAATTTCTAGTTAATTTAACAAGGTCCACACTCTGACATGTGGAAAGCAAAGCATAAGCCATTCAGCCTTAAGCAAGAGCTGCCACCTGTAAATACCATCATAAAACGATTTACCAAGTTGGCTGGAAACATTTATTTCAAACTTAAACATCTTTCGGATAAAAATAACCTCCTATGTTTATTCCTCTGAAACATCTTTGACCACCACAGCTTGCTCATTCAGTATAAAGTCCTCCCGAGGACATAAGAGAAGATTCCTAAGCTGCCTGGAGTGTTTAAACACCGAGCAACGGCAACTCCGTTTGCACTAACCATTTCATTCTAAGGTCTAGCCTTCTAACCATGGCCACATTTTATTCATCCTGAAGATCTGAGCAAAGTAGGAAGCATGCCATATTGGAAAAAGCATGGACTTTGGTGTCAGACAGCCAATTCTACCAGCAGCTGGGTGTCCTTGAACAGGGGACCTCATCTCCATGAGCCCAGATCTTGTCTATGAAATGTGAAGGGAATAAGATTATTGTTAAGATAATTCTGAAAAGTCCACAAGAAAACATATGTTGCACATCTAGCACAAGCATCTAAGTGGCTCTTCCACGGGCACTTAATGGGGTGTGTTCTCCAGGGCGAGTCTCTGCTGTGGTCCCACAGAGCTCACTCTCTTCTTCCTACTTCCCCTGCGAAAATAGTTCCAGATTCTTATTTCACAAATTAGAAACAATTTGTGGAGCCAGAACTGATTCAGCAATCTCCATCTTCAACCAAAAAAAAAGAGAAAGAAGAAAGGAGAGTCACGTCACTAGAGACCCCTGGGTTAATTAATATGAAAGAATGAGTAGAAAAAATAATAATTCCATTGGCTAGGTCAAAAAAGGAAGAAACTTAACAGAACAGTGGTTTTCGGTTTTCTACTGAAGTTTCAAAATACAATGGAGTCCAGCTGGTGTGGCTCAGTGGTTAAGCATCAACCCATGCACCAAGAGGTCACCAGTTCAATTCCTGGTCAGGACACATGCCCAGGTTGTGGGCCAGATCCCCAGTGGGGGGCATGCAGGAGGCGGCCAGTCGATGTTCTCTCTCATCAATGTTTCTATCTCTCTCCTTCTCACTTCCTCTCTCTCTCAAATCAATAAAGGAAAAAAAAAAAGTACAATGGAAATGCCATAGGGGACATGAATGAGTAGGAGGTAACCCTGTGAACTGGAATAGCACCTAGAGAAAGATTCCAGGGTGCTCAGACATGCCTCCGAGTCTTCACAGGAACAAGACATGGAAGGCTAAAAATGGTGAACAACAAAACACAGACGCACACAGACAAAGGCTGGCTCAGCCTTGGAAATAGCAAGTAGCCTGATCACCATGGCAGACTTGAAATTCCCAAGTGGGCAAACATTTAGAACAAGTCCCTAAAGAAGTAAAAATTCAGACAAACCTTCACACAGTACTCAGTTTTTATGCTCTAAAAAGTCATGCTTCCTGTCAAAGACCGGGCAGCATATCCCAGGCAGCTCCTGAAGGGTAGGTAGATTCTTTAGATTCCCTAAGAGTCTTAGACTGAGACTTTTTAGGAAATTTTGACTCGGAAAGACCAGGGCTGGGGCCCAGGAATTCCTGTGTTTAAGAAGTTGCCCAGGTGATTGTGATGATGGTCGTTGTTTAGGAATGAGTGCTGTAAACCAGGGACACTTCCAGCCACCTTAGGATGCCTTAGGTCCTTAGGACACACAGAGCCCATCCCACCATTTTGATCGCGCCCATCTTCTTGGTTCTTTCTGAAAAACAAACATGGATAAATTAATTTTATCCATGTTTGGATAAAAAATGAAAACTCAAAGCCAACGCAATAGAGCAGGAGCACCCACACTCCTTGCTGTCATCACCTTGAAGTGAATCGGGTCCACCCCACCCTTCCAGGTGGAGAGGGGACCTTCTCCTCATGTCCTCAGTTGACCAAGTGCTGGATCCCATCCCCTCTCACATTTAATCCATTCTGCACCAAGTCTCTGTCAGCTTCTTCTCCACAGATTTTGTGATTTCTTTACTTCTGCCTTCAAATATGGACAACTCCCCCTCTGTCTTAAAAACAAAAACTCCCCGTGGCCCTTCCTGCCATTGGTTCTTGTCTCTCCTCTTTGAAGTGGTTGGGATGGCTCATGAGCTGTCCATACATCTGTCTGTTTCCTCTCACCTCATTCCCCTCCAAATCCTGAAGTTTGCCCTCTTTACCACGTTTCTGAAACTACCTTCTCCACCATCCCCAGCAACTTTTTTCTCAAAAAAGTCAACCTTCTTCCTCCCTTAAGGGCCCTACAATACCCCTCCCGTTCTCACCCATTTCTAATGACCTTTCCAATGCTGCCTTCTCTTTGGGCTCCTCCAGGCACACTCAATGGGGAGTATTGGCCAGGACCAGTCTCTGCTGCGGTCTCAGCTCAGCTCCTCCCTCAGTGAGTGCATTCCTTTTCCTGGCTGCATCCACCCCTGGATGCCAATGATTTCCAAATCTCCATTTCCCCACCTCTGATCTCTCAAGTTGCACACTGCCTTCAGGCATTCCTTTTTTAAAATCCTGCTCTCATCTGAACATGGCTCAAGCAGAAGTTGTCTCCCCATTCCTGTCAAAAGTCCCATTTGCCAAGATACTTGGGACTCCAAGTCTATAACAACTCTACCTCCTCTCTCTTCACATACCTCCCTCTGCAACCCTACTGGCTTCATGACTGGGACAGCCCCACACCACCTGATATTTTGCACCATTACTTCATTCCTTTTGGTCTTGGAGTTCTTTCCTGCTTATGGTTTAAATACTAAAATACTATGTTTGTTTTTTTCAAAAACACAGATGTAAAACTTAAAAAGTCATCATTTCCTTCATGCTCCCCCATAATCTAGGTGATTGTTAGAAGGGAGAAGGCCACTGTGACCATTAGCTACACTTTGATGACGATCATGCCATAACTAGAAACATAGATAAACAGATAAAGCATTTTTTTAATTTAAATAGGATCATAATATACACTGTTCTGCAATTTTCTCTTTTTACTCAATATGATGTACATCTTTTGATTGACCTCATTTTCTCTAATACTTTTATATGATTCCATAGCTTGAATATACCATAATTTAGTCTAACTATTCCTCTACTGCTTACCATTTAGGGATCTTTCTGTCTTTAAAAGGTCATTAACAAAGGTCACTCCTTACACCACTGACTTATTTGTCAATTAATACTAAAATAAAAATCACTGTGGACTGGCTGCTGGGTAAGGAACAGAACTCAGGGTGAGCTGGGAGGGACATCAGGAAGGAAAAGGGTAGTTTCTAACAATGAGAATCATCACCACACAGCCTCTGCTTGAAAACCACCAGGGATGGGGGACTCATGAACACCAGCGGTGATCAATTCCTTTATCTCCACAACTCTAATAAGTAAGGAAGTTTATGATAGATTGGAACCGAACTCCCTTAAGTTTTCATCCCTTGGGTTTAATTCTGCTGAGGACACAGCATAATTATACTCTTCAAATATCTGAACATTACTATCATATCATCCCTAAGGCCCTTCTCCTTTCAGTCAAACACCTCCTCTTCCTTCAACAATTTCTCCTTACATGTTGTATTAGGTTCAAGGCTGCACACTTTGCTACTCACCTTCCTTCTGCTACATCTCAGTTTGCCAATGTCCCTCTGAAAAGCTGACACTCATCCCTCACTGAACACCTGGCGAGCTATGAACAGACCAGCACAGAATGGACTACTATGGCCACCTGCCCTTCCACAGTACCACCTGCAAAATGTGTCCCCTGGGTCACTTTACCACTTTGGACAAGCCAAACAGGGCAGATATACAACTGCTCGGTGTTCTAGTTCATTCCCAGATTTGCCCAAATATTCTCGGAAGCATCCTGCTTTGAGGCTGTACTTGATGCCCTGAGGCCTCACACACAGAGTGGATGAGAGTCCAGGGTGAGGACCCAAACCTCCCGGGTCCAAATCCTGGCTCTGCTGCTGACCAGCCATGGGATCTTACACAAGGGACTTACCCTGACAGTTTTTTAATGGGGGGTATTATTTCTTACCACACAGGGCTATTGTGTGGCTTAGATCGTTCACGTGGAGTGTTTAGCACAGTACATAGGAAGCACTCATTGTAGACGTTTTTATTTATAGCTTGATTAGCACTACTTCCTGGTAGTACAAGGTACTGCACCCTCATTTTGTATATTTCCTGCTCCAGTCCTAGAATAAGCCATTTCTCCAAGGATCCCTGGTTCCTTTTATTGGACAAAGCTCTTAGAAACCAAGATCTAAGTGTAGGTGTACTCACTGCTAATAGAGTGTCACTCCTTGCTGACCCTCTTAGCTGACAGACCAAGGAAACATATGCGTGTATACTAACCCTTGAATACAGACACACCTATAAATATTCCTACATGTAACCATCTATATCTATACGAAGTTACACATGAGTTCATACTGATGTGCTTGATTATTTCATGCACAGCTGAGGCAGTGGGAAGGTAAGAGAATTCCCCAGAAATGCAAGGAAACAGAAACGAGAGCTGCAGGCACCCCTGGAGCTGGCACATGCCCTGGGACATACACCCATCCAGGTAACCTAGAGCTTGGGCACCAGACACAAAGCAGCTGACACGGGAGAAGTGAAAGGAGAATTAGACACTTGAAGACATGTCTCCTAAACTTCTGAAAGGTGGCACCTCACTAGGGAAAAGGCCTTCCCCACAGACAAAGACAGTGGATGTGTGTTTCTATGGGTCTTGGCTCTGGCTGGAGAGACAAAAATGTACAAAGACTCCCCTGAGAATGAGAGTTTGGAGGCCTGAGTTCACATGCCCTAAATGGCCAAAAAAAAAAAAAAAAAAACAGAAAAAGAAATCCAAAGTAGAAAATACAATTTCAGTAAGCCTGGTTGGGAGGACTCCCAGGTGCCCAGCAGAAGGAAATGCAAATTATCTCAAAGGGCTTGTGCTTTAAATCCAGGTCTCTAAATATTGCCACAGATAAAGGACAACAGAGCATGCACACCCAGTCGAAAAATCACCAAAGACCCTTGAAAATGAAGGAAACCAATCACAAAGACATATATTATAGGATTGCATTGATGTGACATAGCCAGGACAGGCCAGTGTATAAAGAGAGAAAGTAGATTAGTGTTTGCCAGGGGCTGGGAGAGGGGGAGAAGAAGGGAGGTGGGATTTGGGAAGAAGTGGGAACTGCTAATGATACCCACTTTCTTTCAGGGGGAACAGAAATGTTCCAAAATTAGACTGTGACAATGGTTAGACCACCTTGTGAATATACTTAACAACAATGACCTGTACAGTTTAGATAGGCGAATTGTAAGGTACAGGATCCTGGAATAGAAAGAGGACATTAATGAAAAAATTGGTGAAATTCAAAAAGTATGACTTCTTCTTTTTTTATTAATATGGGTTTTTTTTAATTTTTTTAGAGAGAGAAGAAGGGAGAGAGAGAGAGAAACATAGATGTGAGAGAGAAACACTGACTCAGCTGCCTCCTGCATGCCCCCTACTGGGGGTCCAGCCTGCAACCCAGACATGTGCCCTGACCGGGAATCGAACCAGGACCTCTCAGTCCATGAAACGATGCTCAGTCCACTGAGCCACACCAGCCGGGCTGGAATTTATTTACATATCAGTGTTGATTTTTCAGTTTTGACAAATGCACCAGGGTAATGTAAGATGTTAACACTGGAGAAATGGGTGAGGCATATATAAAGACTCTTTGTTCTATCATTACATCTTTTCTGTAAATTACTTCAAAATAAGAAGGTTTTTTCTTAATGATCTAAGAATATGATCCATCTACTATGACGCAAAGGGCATCTTTAAAAGATGCACAAGTTGTTTCTGAAAATACTGGGGAGACCCTTGGTTATTTTCCCTTGTTAAAGAGGGCTAGTTACAAAACAGCACAACAAAGGAACGCTCCAAGACCATCAAGTTCAAGGCCTTCCTCAGGAAATGAGATGCATCTGTGATGTGCCCCGTTTATGGTTACATAAACCGCATTTTAAGGTCCTCATGACGGCCCCTCCACGACCTGGGGCTTTTGCCATCTTTAGCCAACTCTTTTATTCAAGTGCATGTCCTTCTGATTAGCAATCTTCAGTCCAGCTGCTCTTATAACCATTATTCTTGTTCTTTTTTAACTTCTCCAATTCTTAGAACCAAATCTACATACATATTACTCTTATAAATGTTTGAGGGGTGCCAAGTACACAACAGATGACTTTGCATAAAAACTCGTAAGTGGTCAAGTTCTAAATCATTTTACCTGCCTTCAAAATTCCTCTGCAATTTCCACTAGCTAAGATGCACAGTCCTAATTCATTATTTGTCATGTTGATGAAATAACGCTCCACCCTCAATCTTGACAAAATAATTTTTTTTAGTCTTACATTTTGCTGTTCTTTTAAACTAAGATAACAGAACTGGCAATCAGATAAAAACAGATTTAAAAAAAAAAAAAACATTCCAAATACCTCAGTATGAAGATAAATCACACATAAGCCAACTTAAGTTTTGAAACATAGTAAAGCTAACTATCACACTGAGGTCAGTGTTAACTCGATACAGCTGAGATTACAAAATAAATGTAAGCTAGTCCTATGCTCTATACCCGTTTGGTAAACTCCACCTCCAAGCCTCATACATTACAAAATAAGAAATCTTTTTGTCGTTCCCTCCACATTTGTATAAAATGCCTCTCTGAATATAATTTCATATAAATGTCGATTTGTTTCTCTTCTGCAAAACAGCTCGCTGGTGAGTTAACACTTACTGTTTGGAGAAAAACGGGCAACTAGCTTTTAGAGAAGGAAGCAAAACAGTTCAACATCCCTAGAACACAAGAAACAGAAGCTCTTCTCTACACAGTCTGTTTTCCAGAATAAATCAACAAATTCCTCGGGCACTCTGACCTTACTCCAATAAGGAGGTAAAAGAAGAGAGAAGAGTCCAGAGCTTTGAAGGTCAATTCACCTCAGCCAACATGGACCAAAATGTTCACTTTGCTGGAAGAAACAAGAAAGTAAAATACACAGGCACGTTAGCCATTTCACTGGAAAGTGGAAAATAAGGAGTCTTGGTTTGTGGACTTTACCCTCAAAAAGTGTTTCTTGACTATCTAAACCAAGCCTTCCTGGCTGTGTTGAAGGTCTCAGATTGGCAGAATTTAAGAGCTAAGTAGGTCTGAAAGAGCTGGTTAACAGCAGGGAGGAATACCAAGAACTCTGGAGACCAGGCTAGTTAGAGGCAGAACAATTTTCACTCCTGAGACACAGGGGACACGGAATCTGTAATGTCCTGCTCCCTAAGTCCAGAGCGAACTTCTCTCCATCACGGGAGGAAACTGGGAACAAACACCCGTCTCTGCCTCCCCAGCCCAGTGCGTCCCCCAACATCTGTGCCCTGGTCCGTGGCCCTCGCTGCTCTCCATCGTCCTGGAGAATGTGGGCAGAGGAGGGGTGCCAAGGTGGGAAGACCCCTCCCCAGCCCCTCATCCACCACCACCACGAGCAGCACGTTCAGCCTTTGCTCAAGGACAAGGCAGTTCCTGGAAGCACAGAAGCAGAAAAGGCAGAAAGGAAGTCAAATGTCACAAGAGCTCTGTATGTGCAGATATGGATCAACCCCTAAGAGACACTGCTACTTTTTTTATAAAAAGAGGCAAGGAGTGGAAGAACTGTGCCCACCTATCACTAGTGTCAGAAAACAGACAAAGATTCTGTGTGCATGTGTGCACACAGAAAGCATGCCACTCACTGCCCTGGGGTGGGTATCTGGGGGACAGCTGGAAAAGAGGAGGGGACACTGGCCTCTTATTATATCCCCTTTTCTGCCCTGTGATTTTGAATCTTAAGTACATAAGCTCCGTAGTCAGAACACTAATTTTTAAACTGCATTTCTATAAAATAAAAACAAATAAATAATTAAAATCGTTAAAATTTTTTAAGTTAAAATAAACAAATACATATTTAAAATACATAAAACAAAAACAGAGAAAAAATAATGCCAGCAGGGCTGGGACAGGGGGTGTCTTTGGAACAAAGATGTCTCAACCCAATGACACTCACAGTTAAACCACTTCATGAAATTTCACAAAATGACTTTTGAATTTAGCAACTTCCTGTAGGCCTTAGCAACCTGTGGCTGTGTACCTTTGTTGACTCTGTTTCAAACTGGAGATATAGAATGATGAATGAGACAAAAGGGGGTGTGAGGGAACAAACCAGTCTTTTTTTGTTTTTTATTTTTTAATTATAATTTCCTGTTTGAAATAAGAATTTAGAACCACCTGAATAAAAACTTTTTCCAACATATTCCTGCTCTTTTTCAACTTCGACTAGAACCTGAGCTCGGGTTGTTTTGATAAATAAACCTGAGAACAGAGTATTTGTAACAGTGTGATGGTTGGGAAATCCCCAGCACTATCAGCCCAGATATCGTAATTTAACACTTAAAACCACGTGAATGTTGTTGTCAGCTTTCAAAACCATCATTGCAAATCAGATCAGTACTACTAACACATAAAAGATTCACCACTGATAGCTTTAAAAAGTTATAAGCAGAGTTCCACTATTCCAAAGAAGTCGGGAAATGACTGACCAAGTGCACAGTTCGGGTTCAACTAAAACAATTACAAACGGGTTAATGAGTTCATCTTGTGGCCTTGGGGTCCTGTTTCTCAGGCCCAAAGGGGCGGTGGTCTTTTAGTAAAGCAGGTGTTTAACCAGAATAAACTACTTGAAGTTACTTTTCCCACCGATGACTCTCCATCCTTGTGCTGTCCTGGCAAAACCACGAGAAACGGTCATTAATAAGAATGTAGCAAGTTTTCCCTTTATCTTGTTTACTTGTTTACTTACACTAGAAAGCTTTTGAAAAGTACACCACTGAACACTTATGAAGTCGCACATGCTAATTTCTTTTTACGAGTTGCTGCGACAAAAGCTATTTCCAGATTGTATCTCCTTATATATAAACTTTCCATGAAAATGTTCTTTATTAGTGGAGTTTGGGGGCCGTGCTGCACAGTCCTCGGGGGCACTTGGGTACATGGCACCTTGTATCCACGTGACTTGACTTTCAACACGTCCACGTGTTGTTCACACAAACAGATCACCTGAGATGATCTGTCCAAACACTGACATTAACATCTGCGTATGTAACCGCATGTGATACGTACATTAACTCCACATATTGAAAATGGGACTGGAGCATTTAATACTTAAACAGCCCAAGATTAACATTTAACTTTCAGAAATCGGGCCATGATTTAACTTTCAAGTAGGAAATGAGGACATCCCATCTGAAATGCAGGTTCCAAACAAAAAACAGGCCAAACCAGTTGGTAAAAAGAACTGGCTCCCAATTCTATCTTAACTTAGTCACTCGTGGCAACGCAAAAATGTAAATAAAATTCTATTCCAATCCAACAAACATTAATTTCGTTCCTACCTTGTACCAGACATACCAAGATGACTAAGATTCACCACCCACAGAGAACGTGCGTCTTTTCTCCAGTCTCGGTCTCGTTGTTCGAACAGCTTCCTTCCTAGAATCCTGCCTGTCCCACCTGGCCCCACCCCAACGCCTTCGCCTTCTCCTTCCAAAGCAGCAGCTCCCAGGGAGTCCTCCCGGCTCCCTGTCAGGACAGGCCCACAGGAGCGGAGGCCCTGTGTCCTTGGGCAATGGCATGTGCACAGGTCCCCTGGAGCATCAAGTACACATATTACCAGGTTTACAGGCAATAGCGAGGTAACAAGTGCTTACAGGTTTGTCTCCCAGAAGGCTCAGATCCTCATTAATCTCTGCATCCCCATTCTAGCCCAATATCTGGCCTATAGCGCCCCATAAGCAAACACAGTCCTGTGCCGCTTACCGACAGGAGTCCATTCTGAGAAATGCGCTGTCCGGTGATTTTGTCGCTGTGTGACCATCACAGAGTGCGCTTACACAAACCTAGATGATACAGCCCACTACACACTCAGGCTATGTGTACAGCCTACTGCTCCCAGGCTATAAGCCTTACAGCCTGTCGTGGCACAACACAACATGAGACTAATTCTAGCACAAGAAAAACGATGCAATCCAGAGATGATAAACACGAGCTGTATGAAGCACACTGTTCTACAGCAAAATTTTTTTTTACAAGTAGAAAGCATTCTAAATTAATGATAAAAAATGCAGTGGAGCCCTGGCCAGTTTGGGTCAGCGGTTAGAGCATCAGCCTGTGGACCAAAGGGTCACGGGTTCGATTCCAGTCAAGGGCACGTACCTGGGTTGCAGGTTCGATCCCCAGCCCCGGTTAAGGTCATGCAGGAGGCAGCCAATCAATGTGTCTCTCTCACATGATGTCTATCTGTCGCGCACACTCGCTCTCTCTCTCCCTCCCTCCCTCCCTTCCATTCTCTCTAAAAAGCAATGGAAAAATATCCTCAGGTGAGGACAAAAAAAAAAAAATACAGTGGAGTAAATACATAAACCAGTAACAGTCGTTTATTATCATTATCAAGTAGTGTGCACTGTACATCATTGTATGGGCTACACTTTCATACGACTAGTAGTGCAGGCTTGTTCACACCAGCCTCCCCACGAACACGTGAGGAATGCATTACACTATGATGTCACAAAGGCCACGAAGTCACCAGGGGACAGGAATTTTTCAGCTTCATTATAATCTTATGAGACCACCGTCACTGATGGAAAGGTCAACATTGGCGCATGACTGTGGAGGGGTGCCTGGTAGCAAAAGCATTCAGTATGTAGGAACTGTGGTGTCATTAAGCCAGACAGGTACGCCAAGGCCAAGTCGTGAAGAACACCTCTGGTTCCACAACAGGAAAGCGAAAGCTCCAGACCCACCAGGCCCCTCCTGGAAATGTCAGGCAGTATGTGGCCACACCTGCACTCTCCCTGCCTTCCTTTCATTTACTGTCCAGTCAAGCCACCAGACTGTGACACCAGCCAGGCTGGACTCACCCAGTGTCCCCTAGATGGGGACTGCTCATCCTCCAGGTCTGTGTGCAGGGCTGGACTAAGGGACGATCCCCAACTCCACCAGCCTTGTCCTCTTAATTCTGTGGAATTGGGGGTTCATACCTCACAGGCTTGCCCTGAACACGTCCTACCCTTGGATGTCCCTGGGCTGTTTCTGCAAGCCGCCCTCCACCTCCCAGCAGCAATCTCTTCAGAACCACATGAAACTTTCCACCACACTGGCGTGTGGCCCCAGGAAAGACCAAAGTGATCTGATAAGTCACCAGCCTTATCAGATCTCTGGGGCCCCAGGGCGTACTCCTACTGCCCAGAACCCTCCCACTCATCCCAGTCCCTCATGCCCAGCAAGCAAGTTCCACTTCTCAACTTGCAGCCATGTGCTGCCCCTGACTTCCTCCTCCTCCTCCGTGATGACTCATCCTCCCGAAGCCACCTCCCTCCTTCCCACTGCTGACCACCTTCTGTCAGCCCTCCCTATGCTCCATTCAAAACCCCAGTCTTCCCAGCTCTCTCCTTTCACTCTTAGCCTTGCTGGAGAGTCTTTTGCCCCCAGGCCTTTCTTTCTCATCTTACCACTACAATGGGGGGGGGGGGGGGGGAGGGAGAAAGTAGAGAAAAGAAAACCACTGCTTTTCCAGATTCCTCATTGCTGCTTTGGGCCATTTTTCTTCCACTATCTTTATACAAAACCTTTCTTCCCTCCAGGTGTCACCCAGACCCTTTATATCAAATGAGATGCTGCCTGAGGAGCAGCTGGCTGAGTGCCTGGTAGCAGAGCGGGGCGGACCCTCTCTGGTCCTTCTTCACGCTGTCAGAATCTACCAACCCCCAGCACCCCAGAGAGCTCGAGTCCTGCATTGTCTTTTTCTCCATCTCACATCCCCAAATTCAACCGAGAAGCTTCACTGTTTAAGAGGACAATCCTTCAGCCCAGCTGGTGTGGCTCGGTGGTTGAGCATCGACCCATGCATTAAGAGGTCGCCGGTTCAATTCCCGGTCAGGGCACATGCCCAGGGCACAGGGCCCAATCCCCAGTGGGGGGCATGCAGGAGGCAGCCAATTGATGTTCTCTCTCATCGATGTTTCTCTCTCTCCTTCTCCCTTCCTCTCTCTCTAAAAATCAATAAAGGAAAAAAAATGTTAATTAAAAAAAAAAGGACAATCCTTCAAACCCCCAGTTCCTTGGCTAAACCAAACCGACTCGTACCCCAAGTCCCATGTCCACACCCTGACTGTCACCATCACCCAGAAAAGCCTCACTGAGAATCTTCGACTGCGATGTCCCAGCCCCCAGCTCTCTCACTTCCTCTGCACCTGCTCCTCAAAGGGCCTCAACCTCTGGATATTTCTCTTTTCACTTTCATCACTTCCAACTACTCGTCAGCATCTTTCAACACACTTACTTCTTAATTTTCCAACAACTTTCTCTGAAAATATCCAACTATCTGTTTTACTTTTGCTTCTGAAAGAAGCTGCTGAATGAGGAAAGTCACATATTGATACAAATCCGTGCCTCGAAAAATCTACGGCTTTCAGTGGGTTGATGGCACTCGGCCACCCAGAAATCGCCTCTGGTCAGTTCTTTCTCCACTCGCCATAAAGGCCATTCTAAATCTTCACTCATCCTCAGCACCCCCGCTCCTCCTCGCCCTGCATCCTTCAGCCATGACCTCCTGCACCCGCACAGAATGCAGCTCCTTGCACAACCTAAACCCTTCCATGTCTTCCCCTTGGTGGTGACAGTGGTTCCAAATGTAAGTTGGCATGAGACTCACCCAGGGAGCCCCTCCACCCTGATATTCAGATCTATTAGGTCTAGAACAGATCCCAAAAACACACATGGCAAGAGATTCTGATGAATGATAATCCATGTACCAAATTTTGAAAAAAATTTGTCTACAGCAGGTGTCTGCAAACTCTGGCCCTCGGGCCCAATCCAGCCCCTGCCTGTTTCTGTGTGGCCTGCATGCTAAAAGTGTGTTTTACATTTTTAAAGGGTTAAAATAGCCCTGGCCGGTTGCTCGGTGGTTAGAGCACCAGCCCGCGGACCAGAGGGTCCCAGGTTTGGTTCCTGCTAAGGGCACATACCTCGGTTGCAGTTTGTCCCCGGCCCTGGTTGGGGTTGTGTGGGTGGCAACCACTTGATATGCCTCTCTCACATCGATGTTTCTCTCTCTCTCTTCCTCCCTCTCTCCCTCCTACTCTATCTGAAGATAAATGCAAAAAATGTCCTTAGATGAGGATTAAATAAATAAATAAATAAATAAAGGGTTAAAATAAAACAAATGAAAATTCCATGACACCTGAAAATGATATGAAATTCATATTTCAGTGTCCATAAGGAGTTTCATGAGAACACAGCCATGCCCAATTATTTGCACCTTATCTATGGCTGCATTCATGCTATAAAGGCAGAGTTGCGTAGTTGTGACAAAAGCGGGACAGCCTGCAAAGCCGAAGATATTTACTGTCCAGCCCTTTATAAAAAGTTGGCTGACCCCTGGTCTGCAGGATCAAGTGTCAACACCTCACCAGAGCACTTCCACTTCCTGGTGAGGTGACTCCCACTTACTTCTCCACCCGAAGTCCTGCAGCCCACCATCCACGTCTGAGGACTCTGCTCCTTCAACGAAGCACACACTTCTCACGCCACACCTGTGCACGTGCCGTTCTCTCTCACGCTCTGCCTGACAAATTCCTCCTCAGCCTTCAAGACCCAGTGCTGCGCCTCCTCACCTGACAGATGCTCCCTGATGACCTCGCCTCATCTCTTTCACCTGTGCTTCATTAATTTGTATCCCAGTTATCTGTCCACAGCAATGGTTCTCAAACTTTCAGGCACAGCACCAACTGGAGGGCTCATTAAATCACACGTGGCCGGGCCGTCCCCAGAGCAGCAGATGGAGAGAATGTACATTTCTAACAAGTTTCCAGGCTGATGCTGCTGGTCCACGGACTACACATGAGCAACACTGGCCAATGTATGTGTCCCTGACCCATACATCAGCCAGTTTTTTGTGGAGGGACACTATTTGATTCATATTTGAATCATCACAGCCTAGCAGAGTTCCAGGAATTCGGGGAACACAGTAGAACCTTAATACTTGTTTGTGGCTCAACGGAATTATTTTCCTCCCATAGGCTAATCATCTTCGTTATCAGACAGTGAAGAGGAAATTAAGAGGGAAGAGGAGATCTGACTTTGCAGGAACCACTGAGACCAAAAAATAAAAATAAAGTGGCTCTCTGCTAGAGAGAGTTCTGTGCCAGCCATGTACATCCTGAGCTGGGGTGGACAGAAACCCCTGGGTGAAGTCAGAACCCCAAGGCTATAGCCTAGAGGCAGTGTCGTTTGGGGAGAGGGGAGGTTAGGTGCAGGACCCTTCCTCTCACAAAGGCCAATCGACTGTCCACTTTAAAAACAAGGCTCTTTAGAATGAAGTTTGATAACGGATATCAGCAGCATTGGCATATATTATTACTAATGATAAACACTTATTGAGCACCTACTATTTCCTTTGAATACAAGAAGGGATAAAACCTTCACCTCAAAGAGACTTTAAATTAGTTTGAAATTCCGCATATAAACACCACAAGCCACCTCACAATATAAGGTAACATTTACTAAATGTCAGAGGTTAACAGTAGGTTCTACAGGCGCCCTGTGTGTTCTAGGGCGTTCCCTTCTCCGTTCCATCTACAAACCTCTCTCAGCACCTGCACAGGTCTGTGAGTACACTGCGCTTGTATAGTGGGTCCTTTGTCTCCTCTGCTGGTGTACAGCTCTTCCAGACAGGGAGACCTTGCTTTTTTCCAACCTTGGATTCTACAACCTGGCCAGGTACCTGCGCTAATAGCATTAAGTAAATATTTAATTGATTTAATAATGACTGTGGAATGTGAGTTGAGCTTTTAAGGAAGGGCAAGGCTTAGATAAGAAAAGAATTGAAGGCTGAGCTTTCCAAGAATGAGCAAGGGAACCAGGCAGAGATTAAAAGGTGCAGGCAGGTAAAGAAACCTTGTGGTCACAGCCCTCCCCTCCACCCACCTGGGAAATAATCAACCCCCTGCTGGTGTCACCATCAGTCCAGAGCGCCAGGTTTTCAGAGCTGGCCTTCCTTCTTCCAGCCTTTTAAACTGTAACACAAGCTTCCTCCGTTACTGGTCCTAAACTTCTGCAGCTTTAATTTGAATATCATTTCTTGGATTCTTATGTCCTGGTCTATTTTTCCCTTGCCCCTTTTTCTGCCGATTAAATTAGGAAGGAAGGAAAGAAAAGAGGGAGGGAGGGTTAAAGAGACAAACAAACAAACCCAATGAATCCTAATTTAACACTGAATTGATACTTTATACAAACATAAATTTTGGGGGTGCCAGTCAGTAAAAGTAGCCTTGGCACCGACGGCCGTCCCCTCACCAAAGTGGAAATTCCTTAAAACCAGGAAACAGTTTCTCAGCTTTCACAGCTCCTCGGATACGACCATGCACCACACAAATTAACAAGGTCAGTCTCACGTCCATCCTGGTAGCTGAGTCAATCTTGCAAACTTAGAAGGCTTTAAAGTCAGATCATGTCATGCTCCGCAACCAAAACAAAGTGGACAGGACTGTGAGCCGATGATTTAAACAAGACATAAAACAAAACACTCATCCTCCATTCCTTGATTCCCTCTAAATGGGAAAGAAAAGTTCTTCCCTAACTTATCTTGGGTAAGTGAAGCTTCATATCCGAATGATCCTACTGATTGCCAGAGCTCCTTATTTGCTGGACAGACAGGGACTCGCTATTCAGAAATGCAACTCTCAACAAACTCGTGCTCGAGGCACCTGTGGGGTCCCCTAAGTCATCACCCATTTCCTGTGCTCTATCTGAATTTGCCGTGCTCTACTTGTTTCTAATTTAATAAGTTGATTTTACATTTAACACCTTTTTTTTTTTTTTTTTTTTTTGGTACGTGCCCCTAGTGGGAACTGAACCCAGAACCCTCTGGTCCGCAGGCTGATGCTCCAACCGCTGAGCCAAACCGGCTACATTTAACATCTTTTTTTTTTCCATTTTTGTTCAGATAGAGTGGGAGGGAGAGAGAGGAAGAGAGAGAGAGAGAGAGAAACATCGACGTGAAAGGGACACATCGAGTGGCTGCCTCCTGCACAACCCAACCAGGGCCGGGGACAAACTGCAACCGAGGCACGTGCCCCTAGCGGGAACCAAACCCGGACCTCTCTGGACTGCAGGCCGACGCTCTAACTGCTGAGCCAAACAGGCCAGGGCTACATTTAACATCTTTAAGAGGATATCAGGCTAATAAAAGTCCCTGGCAATTAAAATCAGATTTTTTTCCTCAGTATGGTCACAAGTGCACACAGGCTTCCCCCAGGAGTAAAGAGAACAGGTAAATGGAAGAATCAGAAAAAAATAAAAGCGTTTCCACTCATTGCAGAATGCTGAACAGATATTTCCATTTTTGCAAATAAACTACTTGACACAGGGACACCCAGAAGCCAAAGTTCTCAGAAGTGCATTCAATTCAGAAATTATGAATATATGTGAAATGTTAAGATGTTCATTGGGAAAAACATTCAGTGTCTTTTAAGTGGCAATTTGGGTAACTTGAGGTATATGTTTTACCATTTTTAGCATAGTGCAGGCCCATAAAAAGTCACTCTTTAATGCTACAGGAGCAAACAGTTATCAAGGGCTGTGCTCTTGGATAGCCCTCCTGATCTGGCTCTCCCTTTCTCTGCCCCATTCTGTGCCCAGGAGGAGCCCCTGCTGACCCAGGCACCCTAGATCAGCCATCTTTGGGTGGGTCTGACCACTGGAGGGCACTGGCAAGAAATGGAAGGGCTGGGGGAGGGGAGGGCTAGGTTCCCTCTCTGCACCCCCCACCCCATCCTGGCAGGGGTTGGGTGCAGCTCTCGCTGGGCAGCAGCAACAAGACTTCCTTCCCCTTCCTCTTCAGCCCCTAGGTCTTGGTACCTGGACATCATTTGCCAGTTCCCTTAATGCTGCCCACACCCCTCTCAGTAGTTCATTCAAGTTTCTTCATCGCAATCCACTGAGTTGAATTTTGTTTCCTGCCAGGACCGTATGTGATACAAGGACCTTCCTGATGTAGGGAATTTTATATCTATATAAACTTTTTCAACTCCAAAATGTAGGTCTTAATGCCATCTCTAATCGCATTTTACACATGAGGACGCTGAGGTTCTGGGACGGTACAGTACCAGCCGTGGTCACGCAGGAAGTTTGCTGGCAGAGCAGAAATTGCACTAGGCCAGTCTAACATCTAAGATATTAAAAAGCCCGTGAATGTGTGAGGGAGAAAAAAACATCAAGCTTGCAAAGCGTCAAGCCAGGATATAGCCTCAAATCACATTATTCATGGTTTGGGATTTTCCCCTGGGTCTAAAATAAGCTAGCTGGGGCATTGCCCTATAAGTGCTTCTTCCACCAAGAGTCACCCAGATTTGACCCTGCTGGAGGGTGGAGGGAGGGGCTGTCCTAACATCTAAGAGATAACAGGTGTTCCTTCCTTACCCATCACCCACATTCTTCCTTCAGTTCATCCCAGAAATCCTTAAACATCATAAGGCTCTTTTATTCTTCTTTTTTTTTTTTTAATCCTCACCTGAGGATATCTTCTAGCTTCAGATAGAGTGGGAGGGAGAGAGAGAGGGAGAGGGAGAGGGGGAGAGAGAGAGAGAGAGAGAGAGAGAGAGAGAGAGAAACATCAATGTGAGAGAGAGAGAAACATCGATGTGAGAGAGATATCCATTGGTTGCCTCCCGCACAACCCGGACCAGGGCCGGGGACCAACTGCAACGGAGCTATGTGCCCTTGACCAGAATGGAACCCACAACTCTTTGGTCCAAGGGCCGATGCTCTAACTGCTAAGCCAAACCAGCCAGGGCTCTTGTATTCTTTTTTATAAATTAAAAATAGGGTTCCTTTACAGAAACCCAGGATATTTAGAGATGAGAGGTGGATGCAGTTAAAAAGCACTTAATAGCCTCATACTAGCACCTCCCAGTCATAACTCTCCAGGTTCCATTAACCATCTCTTTCCATACACAGGGCCTCACTGGATTCCTCTCTCTAGCTATGCAGAATAGCTTAAAACAGAAAATGCAATTAAAATAAATTCTGATGGGGGATGCCGGGTAAGTACAAAACAAACTCCCCTTTAGGAAATTCGGCTAGGAGTTAAATTCATTTCGGGGCTAAAGACTGCTGTTATTTCTGCCTTTGCCTAGGTCCCTGGGTCTCTCCCACCCTCACAACACAAGGAAGAGTAATTTACAAAAGCAGGAGTTAGGATTTGATACCTCTCCCAAGTTCTGGATTCTGCAACTGGTAAGAAGGCAATGGTGAGATCGGGTAGGGTTCTGAATCAGATCCCCAGAGGGAACCCTACAGAAGGGTGGCTCAAGAAAGAGTAGCTGAGTAAGGCTACCGGCCAGCTCTCGCTTCCTCATTGCTGAAAGAATGAGTGGAAAGGGCAGCAGGTGTGCTCTTGCTTGAAGAAAAAGATTACTAGTGAGAGGCAGAGGAAGGAACCTGGGCAAAACTCAGCATGCAACAAGACAGGCAGGAGTGCAGTGGGCCCTCCTCCAGCAGCCCCACCCAGGTCCACGTAAATCAACACATTTTTGTTGAATCAATACTAAACACGAGGTGGGTCTAGCCTGCAGCACCTAAAGCAGACGTGAAAATGAGTAAGACAGTCTCAACTTGACGGAAGATTTCTTAACAGGAATTGCGGTTCTCTATTGTCATTTTCCATTTTAATGGTAACAGACAATACGGGACAGTCCAAATAACTTCAAAGGCGCCCCTCTTCCTCTAACCTGCCCTACTCGGGAGCCTGGAACCTTAGCCCTTGGAAAAGTGTCCTGCGTCCCTCCTCCCTTTCCGATGGACATCACACGTGGTACAAAATAATTGCCATCCTGATTTGACAAGTCTCACTGCTGAAGTTTAAAACCCAGGTCTCTCATTCAAGAGCAGGTGTATATTTACGCAGGGTTATCTACATTAAAAATAATAAGGACTTGACCCCACTGATGGAAGAAACAACTGAGTCATCTATCAGAAGACTTTAGAACTTGGGAACAGGAAACAAAGCAACTCAAAACTTTACATTTAAAAAAAAAAAAAAAGGCTCTGCCGTGCAGGGTCTATCAATGTTTTTCACACTTACAGGAGAACAACAAACTCGAAAAACTGCCCACCTGTCCAGTTTGTAGCTGCACAATCTGCTATGGGGGCGGGGATAGAGGGAGATAACATTCCCCCGTGGGCTCCACGCCCGCACTGGCTGGCGGGGGTCGCGCCCCGCGCCGCACTCACCTGGTCCAGCGGGATGCCCAGGAGCTGGCTGAGCGGGTGCAGGCAGGTGGAGCCCGTGGTGCGGTAGGAGAGGCTGGACGGCGGCTCGGCTGCCATCCCGCATCTTTGGGAGGCGCTGCCCCGGCACGCAACACCCTCCTCCGTGTCCTCCCGCCCGAGTGCTCGTGGGTGGCCGTCCCGAGGGGCGAGCGGCCGCCTGGCTCGCGGGGACCTAGCAGCGAGGCCGAGGGACAAGATCGCACTGCAACTCCCCGGGCGCAAACTTGGTGTGGGCGCCGCTGCCGGGGCGCCGAGGGAGGGCCGTGCGAGCCTGCTTCCCGCTCCCTCCTCTCGGCGCTCATTGGCCCGGCCGCCGGGACGCGGGGACGAGGGAGGGAGGCAGGAAAGTGGGGACGAGGAGCCGGCGAGCGCCGCCCGGCCCGCCCAGCCCAGCCCGACCCAGGCCGCTGACAGTGGAAAAGCGATGCCAGCGGGCGGGAGGTGGCGCGCAGCCCCGGGGGCGGGAGGCGCTTCTCCTCCCCGGAGCTCGCTGCCCTGTCTCCCCGCCAAACCACACGACCTCCATCCGGATCACCCAGGCGGGCGCCCTGCGCTGGGGCTAACCCCCTGCCCCACCCTATTTGCGCACTAACCCCTCCCTGTTCCAGCGCCCGACACGATTTCCTGCGCTTCCCTGTCGAGCTTTCTCTTTCGCAGTCCTTACTGCAAAGGGTTAAGATGCCAGTGGCTGGAGCCCAGTGAGACCCCTTGCTGCTAGCCATCGCCCCAGCGCCCAGACTTCCCTCTTTCTTGAGTTTCATCACCAACAAACTGCACTGACCTTTAAATGGCCAGGCCAGAGTTTTTCAACCCACGTTCCCTGTCGAGGAGCAAAAGCAGTCCCTACAGCCATTCCTTGTCCCCACAGAGATTTTATAGGAGGCCATCGCCACCGGATGACAATCTCACCACACACACACACACACACACACACACACACACACACACGCTTGAAAATTAACTAGACTACACAGGCTCATTAGATATCACACAGGTCTAGAAATTGACTAAAATTGAAGCAATATTCCTTTTATCTTGAGCAAGGTAACAGCTTTAGTGAGGTGTTTGAGGAAGGAGCTTGAAAGCACTGTTGTTGTTTTTTAAATCAACACTTAGCTATAAATTGCCACATAAGAGAAGTTCTGATACTTTAGTACAATTAATATTAAAAAGAACTATTAGATGGCACAGTATCAAGAAAATAGATTAGTTACACTGTAGATTAATTCAATAGGCTCCTGGAGAACTGGATATGATTCCAAGGTTTATAAGAGCTACACCATGAACACAGGACTCTCTTTTCCTTCCCCTGTATCCCTGTTTCCATCCTGTCAATTGCAGATTCATAATAATAATTATTAAATGTTAGATATAACTTTATAAAAGTCGTTTCATTTACCACTGACTATCACCCATGTGGTAGTTATTATAATCTCTATTTACAGATGTGAAAACGAGCTTGTAGGGCTTAAGAATTTGGTTTTATTTGGGGAGGTTCAGTAAAGCACATCTGTCTGATTCCAGAGCCTGGGCTCTGAGTCATCATGACGCTTTGACCCTTCTAAAACAAAGCATTGCTCTCTTTATCAAGAGGCCCACCCACGTACCTGACACAGGCCTGTCATTGCTGTGGACAGGCGTGCTACTTACTGTTCAAAATGCGGTGGCAGCATGATGCCACAGGCACTCTGTCTCGCCTGTTTGCTGTCTGCAGTAGAATGAGGCTTGGTATCAAAGTCAGGTTTTTAATCTCCCTTTTGGGAGATCAAACCATGCTCAGAATGTGAAGTCATCCAGAAGATCCAGTGCTCATCCTGATGACTGGTCTGAAACTAAAGTCCAGACAAAGAGACCTGGAAACACACTGCTGGCGTGTTTCAGGAAGGCAGCATGATACTACGGACGGATAGAAACTCAACCCCAGTCACCTGCCAGCCCAGGCCCAGCCAAATAGATATGCAAGCAGCAAAACCGAATTAAAACAGTCCTCGAAGTTTTCAAAGGCCCAACCCCTCAAGAAGATAAAATTCTAGTGATACAATCAGTCTAGGTTCAACCAAAAACGATCACCATAAACCCAAATTTAAACCATCAACAATGATATAACCCATGTGAAAAAAGAATCGCCATTTTAATAATACTACAGGTACATATTTATGTGATGATACTGTATATTCACAGAGCATATTTCTTTATATCGCCCCTTGGATCCTTCCAACAACTCTATGGGGATGGACGGGCAGTGTTATCATTTTTATTATTATGCCACCGTCCTCTCCATTTTTATGCATAAGAATACTAATTTCTGGTCATTTGCAGCTAGCTTACACAGCTGGTAAACAGCAAAAGTAGGATTCAAATTTGGCTGTTCCATTTTTCTTTTTATTATACAGAAATCTTTTTATTATGCTAGGAGTCCACCTTCAGGAAAATAGCAGAAATTGTTGCCTGCATAGGACATTAAACTCCATGCTTAACATTTGAGAGCGGATCTGCAGAATGGTCTGAATTGGCCCCCAATGGGTATCACTCTTGCTGTGTAAGCAGTTTCTTTAAGTATTATCCACAAGACCTTAGGGAATATAGATTTTGCAATGAGTACTCAGTTGTTTAACGTTCTAGCTCAACCGGTCTGTGTTTGCTTGGAACTTATATTGCTGCCTACCTGCCTAACATTTTTTAAAGTTGAGATCATAGTTAAACATAGTTTTTATATTTCTACATGTCCAGAAAATGAAGAAATATAACTGAAAACCAACCAGATTTAACCATTACTGCTGAGTAATAGCATGCTTCCCTACGAACATTTTATCATTTAGTCATTCAAGATAAATCAACAAAAATCAGCTCAGCATCCTAACTTATGTACATACAACAGGTAGATGCTGATATGTCTAAAGACAAAAGAATCCAAGAAAATACACCAGCCTCTGAAAGAAACCAGTTATGAGAAATGCAAAGCAGGCATTAGCCACTGATAACTGAATGCAGAAATAAAGCTTGCTAACAAAACTCCATTAACTAAAAATACAGAACAATATTTATAAATACAATTTTGCACAACTTCTGGGTGGTCAGGGCTGGAGCCTAAAACCTCGAAGAGGAACAGATCATGCAAATCTAAAGAACCCAGCATTCAGAGCAAAACAAAACTAGATCTGAAAGCCAATACTGCCTTTTACCGGTTTTGTGACTGAGCAAATCAATTGACTTCCTCAAGCCTCAATTCCCACTACAAAATGGGAATAAGGATTATGATCTCTGTGGCTGATATAAGGACTGAAAGAAAGATTGTGTGTGAAATAACCTGTCACAAAATAATTGCTCAAAAAATATTAACTGCCTAGCTAAACTTACCCTTTACGAACTAACATTTTATTTTTACCTTTAGTGTTTTGGGAAGTAGATCCTCCTAAAATGCATCCCTGCATACTTAAATGGAGTTAGTGATTATAACTGAATTTTTAGTGATGAGTTGGGCATTATTGTAAACAAGAACCATCCTGCAACACAGTGATGCCTTGGAGTCCCCCGAGGTGGCATGAGTTTGTCCTTGGACTAAACTACGCCCAAAGAGTTAAGTTTTCTCAATGACTGTGTCTACTTTCTAGTTTTCAGTCTCTTCTGTTCTCATATTTCAGTTGTCACTGCCTTGCCTGCTATTTTGCTCCTCCTATGATCTGGGAGACTCCATAGATTGCTTTAGAATCACTAGGCTTTGAGGGCTGAGTGCCTAAGTGAAGTACTTCAATTTTAAGTAAACTCTGTGCTATCTTGGATATTCAGAGGCTTTGTTTTTTCTTACTTCCTGTTTCTTTAGCTGTGTTCCAAATAGTTATTCTTGCCAAAGAAGTGTCCCATGTAATGAAGTGTGATGGAAGATAATATTTGAGAATACAGAGATAGGCAAACACCTATGTGCTTATGCTGCCAGGATTTTCTGGTTGGCTGCAGTTAAAAAAAAAAAAAAATGAGCAAGGTAAGGCCTAGCCTGATACCCTCGGAGCCTTTGGTATCCTGAGATGCTTGGCCTCCACCCCTTCCACCCTCCACCCCTCCCCACCATGGGTACAGCTGCTGAGGCTACTGTCATCTTAGGCTTCAGCAATAACGCTTTACCCTAGGAGACCACTTGGAATCTCCCTCAACTCTTGTATTCTTACCTTGCTCTTCACTCTCTGTTCTGCAGCCTGGCCCAATGAATAGTGCCAAGCACAACAGTATCTCAGAATGAATGGATGGATGGTTCCCTGGCAATCAGTGTAGCCAACAGAACTCATGACTGTGTCTTCTTTTCTCACTTAAGTCCTCATGACCCATCTTGTTGCTCAGAGCCTGTGTGGCTTTCGGTCCGCACGTTAGGCTGGGCAGCCCTGCGTGCTGAGTGTACAGTCTGTTGTTTACAGGACCAGAGTAGGGATTTGCCCCTATTGCCTTGGTTCTTTTCCTGTACTCCTAATGTGCCATTTCTGCAACTTTGATTCATTTGTAAACATTTTTTTTAATCATTATTGGTCAATTCTCTCAGAGTACCCTGTAAAACAAACTTAGGTTTTCACAAAAATACACCAGCAGGTACTGTCAATTGTCAATCTCCAAGAAAAGGGCATCAAGCTTAGTTGACCACAAGGCATTTTTTTTTAACTTTTTTTACATTGAATTTATTAGGGTGACATTGGTTAATAAAATTACATAGGTTTCAGGTGTACAATTCTATAATACATCATTTGTATATTGTGTCATGTGTTCATCATCTCAAGTCAAGTCTCCTCCATCACCATTTGACCACAAGGCATTTTTTGGTGTCCACAGTGTGCATCCTTTGGAATTAGCATTCCCCAGATTCACCTGGGGAAGCAGTGCTTTTGCTTGTGAAGGCTGATTCAATATTTAGCAAATATTTATTGAGGAGCTGTTATTCATAAAGCACTCTTCTAGGTGCTTGGGAGACACACGAACTCCAAACAGACAAAATTCCCTCCCCTGCTGGAGCTTACACTCGAGTAGGGGAAGGCATAAGCAAAAAAAAAAGATATATCATATTAATATGTCAAGGATGATCAGTGCATAGAATAAAAGGAAGGTGCAGCAGGGTAAAGGTAAAGGGGTGAATGGGGGAGGATACGTATGTTGCAGTGTTTAATAAGGTTGTCAGGGGAGGCCTCACTGAGAAGGTCAAGTTTGAACAAAGACCTGAAGAAAGCCAAGGAGTTAACAGAGCAGATTTCTTGGCAAAGAACATTCCAGAAAGAGGAACTATCTAGAGCAAAAGCCCTAAGACAGGAGCAGGCCTGGCAGGGTAGAGAAGCATCCGTCTAGCTAGGAAGGCTGGAGCAGAGTGAATGAGGGGAGAAAGGGAGATGAACCAGCGACGGGGAGGCGGCCAGCCTATGGGGACCTTGGAGGCTCTTGTCACAACTTTGGCTGCTCCTCTGATTGCAATGAAGAGTCACTGCAGGGACTCGAGCAGAGTGTTTATACTCTTTAAACAACTACTCTACTTTTTCTCTCCCCCGGACCCTAGTAACCATCACTTTCTGAATTTGACTATTTCAAATAACTTCATATAAGTGGAATCATACAGTATTTCTGTCTTTTGGTTACTGCCTATTTCACTTAGCATAATGTCCTCAAGATTCATACATGTTGTAGCATGTGTCAGAATTCCCTTCCTTTTCAAGGCTGCACCATATTCCATTGTCTGTATCTACCACATTTTGTTTATGCATTTATCTGTTGACGTGGGCTGCTTCCGCCTCTTTGCTCTCATGAGCAGTGCTGCTATGAAATGCGTGTGCAAATATCTCTTCAAGACCCTGCTTTCAGTTCTTTTGGATATATGCCAAGAAGTGGGATTGCTGGATCATAATTTTTTGAGGAACCATCATATTGTATTCCATAACGGTTTTTACAATCCGAACAACAGAGAACAAAGATTCCAGTTTCTCCATACCCTGGCCAACACTTTGTTTGTTCGTGTGTGTGTGTGTTTCTTTGTTTGTCTATAATAATAGCATCCTCATGGGTAGGTGGTAATATCTCATTGTGGTTTTGATTTGCACTTCTCTGATGATTAGTGATGTTGAGCATCTTTTCATATGCTTGTTGGACATTTGTATACCATTTTTAGAGAAGTATCCAAGTCCTTTACCCATTTTTTAGGTTATTTTAATTATTTTTATTGTTGTTGAGTTGTACAAGTTCTCTTATATTCTGGATATTAACCCCTTAGCAGACATACGATGTGCACATATTTTCTCCCATTCCGTAGATTGCCTTTTCACTTTGTTGATTGTGTCCTTTCATTGTTTTTTATTGGTTTTTGTTTATTTGTTTATTTGTTTTTTAATGTAGTCCCACTTCTCTCTCTTCACTTTTATTGTTTGTGTTTTTGGTCTTATATCCAAGAAATCATTGCCAAGTCCAAGGTCATAAAATTTTTCCCTATGTTTTCTCCTAAGAGTTTTCTAGTTTTAGGTTTCATGTTTAGGTCTATAATTCCTTTTGAGTTAATTTTTAGATGTGGAGTAAGACAAGGGTCCAACTGCATTCTTTTGCATGTGGATTTCCGGTTTTCCACACCATTTATTGAAGAGACTGTCCTTTCTCCATTGAGTGATCTTGATACCCATGTCAAAGATTATTGACCATATATGTAAGGGCTGATCCAAATTCCTTCATTTTAAATGTTAAACAATTGAACTATCTTTTTGCTTATTAAGCTCTTTAAAATCCAGCCCATAAAAGGGCTTACCATTTTCCTGCATGAGACAGCTTTCTCCCTGAGAGGAATTCTGCCCAATGTGAAAATTTTACATTTCTCCCACTGTCACACCTGTGAACCCAGTCTCCCTGGGCTGAAGTGTGTGTGTGTGTGTGTGTGTGTGTGTGTGTGTGTGTGTATGTGTGTGTGTGAGAGAGAGAGAGAGAGAGAGAGAGAGAGAGAGAGAGAGAGAAAACTGCCCTGCAAACTGTAGATTTTTTAAACTATATTTATTAAGAGCTATATCATATGTGTAAAGTGTAATAATATATAATTTACATAAAACTAGTCAAATATAACAGATATGCATATTCCCACAACCCATTTTAAGAAAGAGAACATCAGAAATACCATCAATAGTGCTCTTCAAACTGAGGTTTTCGGTCCTCTCACTCTTCCTCACCCCCTCTCAGGTACATAAAAACTTTCTGGGGGTACATACATATCTATCAGTTTAAGGAAATCTAATTCTAGATACCCAAATTTCATATATACTCTTCATAAACCCAATTTGTCTGAGAACACTTGAGTTCATAATAGTCCTCTTTCCACGTAACCAAAGCAGCCAGTGCAAATATCACAGTGGACCAGAGTCCTGGGGAGGGAACCCTCTCCTCCAGGTGGGCCAGGTCTCCTGAAGGATTAAATAAGTCATCATAAACCCACTGGCTTTCTTTGTTTCCCATTATATACATATTTCTGTTAAGAGTAAAACATGGATTTTAGAATCAAGTATTTTGTCCCCTGTTAAGATGTTCTGAAATCAGATCTATGGTGATGATAAGGATGAGGGGTGGCCATGATAATTTTCACCTCTTTCTTCCCCAGTTTATTTTCAAAGAATGAAGAAGAGTCCTGGGAGAGCAAACCAAGAAGAACATGGGCAAGGAATATTCAAGACTAAAAGCCTGGGCTTTATCCATATATTTGAAAGGAAGTGTTTCTGCTCAGCTATTCTCAAGACTCTTTCATAGGGTGTGTCATTTGCTGGAAATAAAAACATCTTGATGGGGTGAAGAAGTAGAATTATTCTAATTCTTTTCAATAAAACTGGAATGTTTTCTGGACTGCCAAAATTATCAGGATAATTTTATGTAAAACCCAAAGATAAAATTTTTCTCCTACTTTGTTTATGCGGTATGTAGTATTCAGTGTAGTAATTAAAACCTACTTAATCAATTTTATTATGAATTTTCTTTGTAATCATACTGATTCCTCATCTTATTTCATCCTATAAAATTCTTACCATTTTCTCCTATTAATAAAAAATTTCTAAATGAACTGCTAGTCCCACTATTCTTACCAGTACAGACCTTTCTCTTCTTCAAAAGCTTAGGAGATCATGATTCTTCTTATTAAGAATGTATTTCCAGATTTCTAGTCAAGATGGTGGTGTAGGTAAATGTGGTACTCGAATCTTCTCACAAACACATCGATATTACAACTAAACTACAGAACAACCATCATTCAGAACCACCTGAAATCTATCTGAATAGAAGTCATACAACTAGGCATTTAAAGAAGCCACATTGAGGCGGGTAGGAGAGGCAGACACTCAGAATGGGCTGGTCCCACACCCACATGTGGTGAATAAAAATTGGGAGGAATATCTCAGCTTTGGAGGTGCCCACTGAGAAGTGAGGGGTCCCAGACCCACACCAGGTCCCCAAGCCCAGGGTTCCAGTGCCAGGAAGAGAAGTCCCCATAACTTCTGGCTGTAAAAACCAGTACGGATTCAAGCTGAGGGATACAGAGGGCTTCTGGAGTCCCAGGCAGTTCCTCTTAAAGGGCCCACACACAGACCTACTTGGACTCACTCCCTCTGAGCTCCATCACTGGAATAGTAGCTCAAAAGGCAACAAGAACATAGGGAGAGAAACTGAAGTGCCTGGCATCAGGGCAAGAGCTGGGGGGAGCAGCTTTTTCCCAAACAAAAGTGCTGGCATACATCATTGTTCCTTTGATGAACCCTCCCCTAACAGAGCCAACAGGTGGGCACCATATCTGAGTCTCCATCAACTTGGCTCACACCTTTCTCCCCACCCTGGTGATTCCTTGAGACCCTGCCCCACCAAACTTGCAGGCTCACCCAAGCTGTTTCCAGTGCCTTTTCCATATAAATAACTTGTGTTGGCTCATGCTTCAGACTTTCCTAAAATCTCTCAAACAAGCAGCATCTGGCCTTGGCAAACCCCATACCTCTCACTAAGTGGCACCAGGCCCATCAAAAGCACCACCTGGCCGTGGTTTGCATCTTGGCTTCACCTGGGCACCTCCAAGTCTAGTACAAGTAGCATCCAGCAGCAGGCTGCACTGTATCTCAAGCCAGGTGACCTTGGGAAGAATGCAGGCCATGGCTGACCTTGGCCTACATCTCCCGAGAGTCTCCAGAGCCAGTGCACTGGGTAGACAGCTTCAGACCATGTCAAAACACCACCCAAACAACTCCACAGTGACACAATCAAGGGGCAGACTCAGTAGACACCAGAGCCCTATTGAAGTAAGTCCTACTCTGTGGGGTGAGCCCCTGCAAAGCTGATCCTCCACAGTGGTCAGTGGTTGCAGCCAGTCCTTGCAGCAGATTAGTCTGGGGTTATATCCTCCCACTGATGTTCTAACAGCAATCAAGGCTCACCTATGAGAAGAGAATATACATAGCCCAAAGGGGGTGCACTTTGAGTGCCCAGCTTGGGTGACTGGGGAGGCTCTGCCATTCCCTACAGGACACCTATTACATTAGGCCATTCTACTGATCCCACAAGATGTAGGAGCTCTATCTAATACATAGAAATAAACACAGGGATGCTGCCAAAATGAGGAGACGAAGAAACACGTCCCAAATGAAAGAACAGAACAAAACTTCAGAAAAAGAACTGAACAAAATGGAGACAAGCAATCTACTAGATGCAGAGTTCAAAACACTGGTTATAAGGATGCTCAATGAATGTAGGGGAAGAGTAGTTGAACTTACAACTTCAACAGCATAAGAAAGGACATGGAAACCATGAAAAAAAAAGTCAGAGATCAAGAATACACTAACTGAAATAAAGAATAATTTACAGGGAATCAACAGTAGAATAGATGAAGCCAAAAATCAAATCAGTGATTTGAAATATAAGGAAATAAAAAACACCCAATTAGAACAGCAAAAAGAAAAAATAATCCAAAAAACTAAAGACAGTGTAAGGAGCCTCTGGGACAACTTCAAGTGTACTAATATTTGCATCATGGGGGTGCCAGAAGGAGAAGAGAAAGAGCAAGAAATTGAAAACCTATTTTAAAATTTAATGACAGAAAATTTCCCTAACCTGGTGAAGAAAATAGACATACAAGTCCAGGAAGCACAGAGAATTCTAAATAAGATGAATGTAAAGAGACTCACATCAAGACACATTATAATTAAAATGCAAAACATTAAAGACAAAGAGAAAATCTTTTTTTTAATATGTTTTTATTGATTTTTTTAGAGAGAGAGGAAGGGAGAGAGAGATAGAAACATCGATACATTGATGTGAGAGAGAAACATCAATAGCTGCCTCCTGCATGCCCCCAGGCATGTGCCCTGACCAGGAATTGAACTGGGACCTCTCAGTCCGTGGGACGGCACTCAATCCACTGAGTCACACTGGCCAGGTGAGAAAATTTTAAAAGCAGCAAGAGAAAAGCAGTTAGTTGCCTACAAAAGAGCGCCCATGAGACTGTCAGCTGATTTCTCAAAAGAAACTTTGCAGGCCAGAAGAGAGTGGCAAGAAATATTCAAAGTGATGAAAAGCAAGGACCTACAACCAAGATTACTCTATCCAGCAAAGCTATCACTTAGAATCAATGGACGTATAAAGAGTTTTCCAGACAAGAAAAAGCTAAGGGAGTTCATCACCACCAAACCAGTATTATATGAAATGTTGAAGGGTCTTCTTGAAGATGAAGAACAAAAATATGAATAATAAAATGGCAATAAATACATATTTATCAACAACTGAATCTACAAACAAAATATACAAGCAGAACAGAAACAGATTCATAGATACAGAGAACTTTTTGTTGGTTGCCAGGTGGGAGGAGGGTTGAGGGTATGGGTGATAAAGGTGAGGGATTAAGAAGTATAAATTGGTTGTTTGAATGATGAACCTCAGAGGGAAGAGGGAGGGGGGCGGGAAGAGATAAACCAAAGAACTTATATGCGTATATGCATAACCAATGGACACAGACAATAGTGTGGGGAAGGCAGGGACAGGAGTTGGAAGGAGGAGATCAATGGGGGAAAAAAGAGGGGATATCTATAATACTCTCCACAATAAGAATAAGTTTAAAAAATGGTGGGGGGGTACTTAAATGTATGATTCTAAACCATAAAAATCCTAGAAGAAAACATAGGCAGTAAAATCTCAGATATTTCTTGTAGCAGTGTTTTTTTCTGATATATCTCCTCAGGTAAGGGAAATAAAAGAATAAAATAAACAAATGGGACTACAGCAAACTAAAAAGGTTTTGCACAGCAAAGGAAACCATCAACAAAATGAAAATATAAACCACTGAATAGGAGAACATATTCACCAATGATACATCTGATAAGGGGTTAATATCCTAAATTTATAAAGAAACCAAACAACTAATCATCAGAGAAATGCACATTAAAACCACAATGAGAGACATCGACTGGCCACCTCCCTCACAGTCAGGGTCAGAGATGAACCCACAACCGAGGTACCTGCCTTTGACTAAGAGTCGAACCTGTGACCCTTCGGTCTGCAGGCCGAGGCTCTCACCGCTGAGCCAGACCAGCCAGGGCAAAACCACAGTGAGATACCACCTCACATCTGTCAGAATGGCTATCATCAATAAATCAACAAACAACAAGTGTTGGTGAGGATGTAGGGAAAAGGGAACCCTCATGCACTGTTGGTGGGAATGAAGATTAGGGCAGCCACTATGGAAAACAGGATGAAGTTTCCTCAAAAAATCAAAAATGGAACTGCCATATGACACAGCAATTCCCCTTCGGGGAATATATCCAAAGAAACCAAAACACTGGTTCCAAAGCATATATGCACCCCTATGTTCACTGCAGCGCTATTTACAATAGCCAAGATTTGGAAGCAGCCCAAGTGCCCATCAGCAGATGAGTAAACAAAAAAAGCTGTGGTACATTTACACAATGACTACTACTTGGCCATAAAAGGAGGAGGAGGAGGAGGAGGAGGAGGAGGAGGAGGAGGAGGGGGAGGGGGAGGGGGAGGGGGAGGGGGAGGGGGAGGGGGAGAGGGAGGGGGAGAGGGAGGAGGAGGGGGAGGAGGAGGAGGAGAAGAAGAAGAAGAAGAAGAAGAAGAAGAAGAAGAAGAAGAAGAAGAAGAAGAAGGAGAAGAAGGAGAAGAAGAAGAAGAAGAAAATTTTACCTTTTATGGCAGCATGGATAGACCTCGAGGGTATTATGCTAAGTAAAATAAACCAGTCAGAGGAAGACAAATACCATATGATCTCACTTACATGTGAAATCTAATGAACTAAATAAACAAACAAAATAGAAACAGACTCATAGATACAGAGAACAGACTAGGAGC
The DNA here is from genome assembly GCA_030848825.1 of Tadarida brasiliensis. Lineage (NCBI taxonomy): Eukaryota > Metazoa > Chordata > Mammalia > Chiroptera > Molossidae > Tadarida > Tadarida brasiliensis. The sequence continues at coordinate 81,549,146 of CM061264.1, forward strand.
AGTCAGAGGGGAGGGGGTTGGGGGGCTGCTGTGTGAAATAGGTGAAGAGATTAAGGGGGGAAAAAACTCATAGACACAGATAAGGGAAAGATGGTTGGGGAAAGGTAAAAAAGTGTAAAGGGGATATAAATGGTAACAGAAGGAGACTAGACTTTGGATGGTGAACACACAATATACAGATGATGTATTATAGAATTGTACACTTGAAACCTATATAATTTTATTAACCAATATAATCCCAATAAATTCAATAAAATATATTAAAAATAAATAAAATACAAAATGATAATCCAATCTAGAATAATTATTTCTAAATCTTGAGCCTTATGACTTCTGGAAATGAAGTAAATATTAAGAATTACATTTATATGCATATTTTGCTTTGGATAAGTATGCTGTGGTAATGAATACATTGCTTTCAAGTTTAAAAATGTATTAAGACAACCCTGGCTGGTTTGGCTCAGCAGTTAGAGCATCCACTGCGGACCGAAGAGTCCAGTCAAAGGCATGTACCTCGGTTGTGGTTTGGTCCCTGACCCTGGTCAGGTCGTACAGGAGGCAACCAGTTGATGTGTCTCTCTCACATCAATGTTTCTCTCTCTCTCTCTCCTTCTCTCCCTCCCTCACACTCTATCTGAAGATAAATGTTAAAATATCCTCGGGTGAGGATTTTTTAAAAAATGTATTGGGACAAAAGTTTGTTGAGGAAGTAGAATAGAAATATGATTTAAGATTTACATATATTTCATATTAAAAAGCTTGTTTGTGTATGTTTTAAGTGGTTGGTTGTGATAGTATCAAAATTTATAATAGATTCTTTTAAAAGCTTATAAAAGAAAGATATGGCAGTATTATTTTTATTTATTTTTTCCCATCACCATTTAACCCCCCTATACCCTCCTCCACCTGTGACAGTATCATTTTTGTTTGTTTTTCAATCCTCACCGGAGGATATGCTTAAAGAGAGGAAGGGAGAAAGATAAAGAGAGAGAGAGAGAAATCAATCAGTTGCCCTCTGTACGCGCCCCTACCGGGAATCGAACTGGCAACCAAGGTATGTGCCCTGACCAGGAATCAAACTGGCAACCTTTCAGTGCATAGGATGATGCTCAACCAACTGAGCCATTCTGGCTGGGAGACAGTACCATTTTTATATGTCAATATTTATAACATGCTAGAAATTACATTCTGTGCAACTATTTCAACTCACAATAAAAATTTTAGATGTTAACTGTAATATGTGAAAGCAAATACATGGTTTTTCAAAATTCTTTAAGGAAATAAGTGAAGAAAATATTTGCCTTAAGGAGTCCTATATCCTTCTCAATGCATCACCATCTGACAAAGGTAACAATTATTTGAGTGTTATGTCAAGTATGTACCTGCTTCTTTTTGCAGCTTTACCACATTATGTATGTATCTCTAAGCATACATTGTTAGGTTTAGCCGGTTTTACCCTCTATAAAGAGTCCCCTCATTCTTGTGGGTTTTTTCACTTAATGTTTTTGAGATTCATCCATTTAGAGATGTGTTAAAACAGCTTTTTAAAATATATATATAAGTTTTTATTGATTTTTTTAGAGAGAAGAAGGGAGAGATAGAAACATTGATGTCAGAGAGAAACATGGATTGGCTGCCTCCTGCACGCCCCCTACTGGGGATCGAGGCTGCAACCAACTCATGTGCCCTGACGGAGAATCCAACAGGGACCTCTCAGTCCATGGGATGACGCTCAACCCACTAAGCCACGCCGGTCGGGCTAAAACAGCTTTTTTGTTTTCACTGCTATATAGTATTCTTTTGCATAAAATGTACCACAATTTATTTAACAATTGTCTGGTCCATTTGACATCTGAAAATAATTTATTCCAGATTTTTGCTTTAAAAAACACTAACGTAAAATGCTGTTATCAATATTCTTGACCTCTGGTAAATGTATAAGAATTTCTCTGCAGTGTAGACTTAGGAGTGAATATTGCTGACTCATAAGCTAAATGCACACTCATTCCTATTTCTTTTCTTACCCTGTTGAACTGGCTAGAACCTCTAGTACTTCTATACAGAGTTTGATAAGATAGAGTCTTCTCCTTGAAATGCTTTATTGAGGAAACTAACATCAATATGACACAGTGTGACAGGACAGAGGAATAGTTCATATCAAGTGTATGAAAACTAAGGCCACATTTAATTCATCCTTAGAAGATAGAGGTCAGGTCCTGCCATATGTTTATCATTGTAGCTTAAAAGTATAAATTAATATTTTGCTAACTGAAGTCAATTATGTAAGCATTCACCAAGTCTTAAGACAGACAGAACATTGCTTTTGAAGAAGATAGATTTTGAAAACCATCAATAATTTTATTCATACATTTATTGAACATATGCCCATATTGAAGATAATGGCTTTATCAGACATTGTCCCAGACCATACAGATATAATGATGTACAGACAAACAGTCATCTCTCAGTTATTAACTGGGGGAGCGGGAGGGGCCTTTTTTTTTTTCTTTAGAAGGATGCTGTTTAAACAATGAAACATTTTTGTGTCAACTGGTTCTTCCAAGATAATAACCAGCACATGGGGCCCATGTGTAATCCATGACAGACATTGTGGAAAGAGCATATTGGTTAAAAAGTCTTCTCATATTGAGTTAAAATCTGCCTTCCTAAAACTCTTAACCACTATTCCTGGTTCTGCCAAAGAAAAGAAAATGATGAAATAAAGTGTATTTTCTTCCAGCTGACAACAGTTAAAGTCTATGAAAACATCCTTTTCCCTTTCTCCTGAGCTTTCACTTTTCTTGGCTAAATTTCTATTCCTTCAATAAGTGTGATATTAAGATCCTATATCATCCTAGCCACCCTCCTCCTGAGATCCTATTGTTTGTCCCTGTGTCTCTCAAAAACCATTGCACAAAACTGAAAATAATTCTCCAATCGAGAAACGATCAGTGCAGTGTAGATGGAGACTATCATCAGCTGTTTCTAGAAGGTTTTTAAATAAAAAATAAAAATAAATAAATAAAATAATATTAATAAATTAAGTATTAAAAAATATATCCCTGCCATATAGAAGTAAATTTACACTATTTCATTTAGTTCCTTGGTATAGAACTAAGGCCTATTGTTATGCATTTCAGGAAATCAGATTTTAACTTAATATGAGTAGGAATTTATATTAAGAGCCTTTTCCACAAAAATAGCTATTAGACCATGTCTCCTCAATTCTATACTTACCAACTATCTTTTTTATCATGTTTTTACTGTTTCTTTCAGTTGCAAATAACAGAAATCCCATTTGAAATATCCTTAGGCAATTTTTTTTTTATCCTCACCCGAGGACAGTTTTGCATTTATCTTCTGATAGCGCAGGAGAGAGAGATGGAGGAAGAGAGAGACACATCGACTGGTCGCCACCCACATGACCCCAACCAGGGCCGGGGACAAACTGCAACCGAGGTACATGCCCTTAGTGGGAACTGAACCAGGGACTCTCTGGTCTAACCGCTGAGCCAAACCAGCCAGGGCCTTAGGCAATTTTTTAAAGGTAGAGATTTATTGGTTTACATAACTAATTAGTCAGATACCTAAAAAGTTCAAGAGTATTTGCCCTTCAGATGCATCTAGACCCAGATTCTCAATGTTTTCAGGATTGGCCTTTTGCCATCTCTAGGCTTTGCATGTATGTGATGGCTCCTTTCTCATGTGGTGTTCCCCCTTAAGATGGCAGGATGGCTGCCTGCAATTCCAGCTAATGTCCTGTCCTCTCCATAACCAGAGGGATTCTGCCCTCCCAACAGAAATCTCAGGATTCAATCTCACTGGCTCTGGATAGGTCAGGTGCCCATCTCTGAACCAAGCAATGATGCACCACTCTGATTGGCCAGGCATGTACCACGTGCCCATGCATGGAGCTAGGGGTCCTGTTATCAAAAGAAGGGAGAATGGGTGTCAGGTTTTCAATAAAAACAAATGTCCACTTCAGCTCTAAATTTCAGATATATTTATCCCTGCTAAATTGAACCCACAGTTCTGATTCTAATGTTAACATCTTTACTACCTAGTAGCATAGTTTGGATTTAATCACTTAACCCCTTTGAGTTCATTTACTCTGTAAAATGAAGGAAAAAAGGAGGTGAACTAATCACTAAAGCTATTTCCACTCTTAATTTCCTCATTTCACGATATATATGTTAAGTGAGTAGAGGAAAATAAGACTTTAAAATATATTCTTGGTGTGGTAGGATTAGAGGTTTTTTTTCCTTTGTGTTTTTCAGTTTTCTATCCTGAGGCTGGATTATACTTTTACAAATATTTACTTTCTTTTTTTAATTTTCACCTGAGGATATATTCATTGATTTTAGAGAGGGATGGGGAGAGAGAGAGAGAAGGAGAAATATTGATGTGAGAGAAAAACATCTATTGGTTGCCTTCTGTATGTGCCCCGATTGGGGATCCAACTCGAAACCTGGGTATATGCCCTGACCGGGAATCGAACCTAAAATCTTTAGGGTGTACAGGACAACTCTGAGCCACACAGGTCAGGACACAAATATTTACTTTTAAATTCAAAAGTAAAACATGAATATATTCTCATTTTAAAAAAATATGTCAAACGTACAAGATAAAGTTTCCTTTGGTACCACTCAAAATCTGAGTCCTCTTTCTAGAGGAAATTGCTCACCAATTTGGTGTATATCCAAACTTGTCTTTACTTTGAGTTTCAGTGTGTGTGTGTGTGTGTGTGTGTGTGTGTGTGTGTGTGTCTATGGCTATTCTCTCTGTTTTATATATAGGAAGGGTTGATTTTATATCTAAATCTTGTCATACTTTACTTCTTGTTCTGCAAATTATATTTCTAACAATATCTTTTGTAGACCTTTCCACGTTGGTACACACAGGTCTGCCCATTTTCTGGTATGTGCTGCCTCGTCTGGATGTACCGAGGGCTGTTGATTCCCATTCCGATGTTTCCAGTGTTGCCTGCGTTCAGCTCTGCTGCACGGAGTGTGCTTGTGCTTTCACACTGGCCTCAGGCAAGTGGGTCGCTAAGGTACAAACAGACGTGGAGTTACTGAGTCATGGACTGTGTACGTTTTTCATTCTAACAAACACTGCAAAACTGTACTGTGGAGTAGCTATAAAAATGCACACTCACAACAGCAATGAGTAAGAGTACCCATGTCTGACTGATGAATCTTAGAGGGAAGAAGGGGGTGCAGGAAAAGATAAACCGAAGAGCATATATGCATCTCTGCATAACCAATGGACACAGACAATAGTGTGGGGAAGGCAGGAGGGGGTGGGAGCCGGGAGGAGGGTGTCAGTGGGGGAAACAGGAGTCACATCTATAATACTTTCAACAATAAAGATAAGAGAAAAAGAGTACCCATGTCTTTACATCACCATCAATATTTGATAGGATGAGTTTGTTCCTCTGATGAGTAAAAATTATATTTCTTTGTTTCAACTTGCTTTCCCTCATTATTGGTGAAGTTGAGCCTCTTTCTTTTATTTATTGGTCATTTGTATTTCATCTTTGAGGAACAGGACCACCCTTCATGACTTTTGTCCATTTTTCCACTAGGATTTTTTCTTTTTGAAACAAATGCCTTTGTATATTCTGAGCGTTCGTTTTGCTTTGCTGACATGCACTTTTTTGCAACTCACTCAGAGAGGAACTGCAGGTGGCCAGCTTTCTCAGTCCATGCATTTCTGCAGCGTTCTCTACCGTGTACACCCGGATGGTTTTATTTGTTTGCATGCCTTTATTCTGTAATTATTAGGAATACTGAACATTCAGCATGTGTTTATTCTGACAGCCATCATGAATTGGAAGTCTTTTGTGATTTAAAAATGTTGCTAAAAGAAAGCACGCAAACATACAAATCCTAAATTTTTGTATTATGCCTTAAAAATAAAGTTATTTCAGCCCTGGCTGGTGTGGCTCAGTGGATTGGAGTGTTGTCCCCTACACTGAAAAGTTGTGGGTTCGATCCCTGGTTGGGGTGCATACAGGAGGCAACCAATCCATGTTCCTCTTTCACACTGATGTTTCTCTCTATATATATCATCTCTCCCTCCCCCTCTCTCTAAAATCAATAAATATATCCCTAGGTGAGGATTAAACATAAATAAATAAATAAATAAATAAATAAATAAATAAATAAGCTATTTCAGTTTAAAATAAAATATATTCTCAAATGAAAGCAATGATAAAATTAAAATTCCTGTGACTATAAGGTTTATCAAGTACACTAGCTCCCTGGGAATCCCTAAATTAAGTTCTAAAAATATTCATTGAGTGCCTACTATCAATTAATCAGCAAGTACTCCTCTAAATGGAAAGAGGCTCTTGGGAAGTATTCAAGAGAGGAATTCTGATTTCAAAATGGCAAATGATCACCAAAATAGAAGAGGGAGGTGGGGATCTAAAGAAATAGCTTCAATTGCAGGCCCTATTTAACTCAGATTTTAAAAAATATATTCAAGAAAGGTGAAAGGAAGGAAACAACCAAGCACAAGCCGAATATGACATTGACCTGTAAGAAGTAACAGGAAGTCCAGAATCCAGAATTATCTGAGGCTTGCCTTGTGAGGTGTGGCAGGGTATAGGGAAGGAAGACTGCGACCTTGAATTCAGAAAGAACTGGGTGTAAAGGTTATGTCTGCACTTACTACTTACTGGCTTTGGGAATTTGAGCAACTTACCCATCTGAGTCTGTTTCCTGATCTTTAAAATGGATATAATGATTTTTCTCAAGAGAATGTGATTATATCAAATAAAGCTGCAGACATCAAGCAGTCACTCAATAGATTGCCCTTTTTCCCCCAACAGGCCTGACCTTGTGCGTGTTTTTTATCAATGACTTGCATGAAATCATGGAGGCATCCGCTCGATATCACAAATGATACGAAACTAAAGGACTAGGAATTATTAGATGAAAGTTGGAATTCAGAAAGGTTTCCTACCACCTTGCTGTGTGGCTGTGGCATTTGTTAAACAATTTGAATCTCAGTTGCCTCATCTATAAAATTAAGATAATTACATTTACCTGTTTTACAGATGATTGTGAAGCGCAAATTAGGTCACTTTGGGGAAAACTTGTGTACATGAAAGGCACTGCAGAGATCAGTGGCACGAAGGCGCGGGTTTAAATGTTTGGTGGGTGGTACATTGCTCAAAGGACGCATTTCAGGGGACACCGTTCACACAGACATCACAGATTTCAATATCCAGTGCAACAAACACCGTGTGCTCCAAAATGGTACATTATAACACATTCCCAACAGAAAAAAAATAAAGTGCTTTGAAAATGGGGAGCCTATTTTTTCTAATTTTTATCAAAGCACTTGGTAGGCTAGTGGTGTCCCTGTGCCTCGTATTCCAATTAACTCCAAATAACAGAGTAAAACTAGTACATAAAAACTATGGAGAAGAGGGTTTTTTTAATTATGTTTTTATTGATTTTTTTTTTAGAGAGAGAGAAACATCAGTATGAGAGAGAAACATCGATCACCTGCCTCCTGCACACTCCCCCCTGCTCCCGGGGTTCAAGCCCACAACCCCATCATGTGCCTTCACCAGGAATCGAACCAGGACCTCTCAATCCACTGAGCCACACCAGCTGGGCAAGAGAAGAGGGTTTTTCAACAATAACTTTGAAAACAAAATTAATGGAGTGAGCTCCCTGTCCTTTGGAGTAGTCAAGAAAAACTGACTCACCATTAATGAAGGATATTATGTTAGAAATCCCTAGATCAAGTAAAAGTTAGAGTTGATCATGTCTCTAGAAAAGAGAGTTAATGTTTAAGCACCAACCATGCGCTGAGTATTGTGCTAGAAGTTCACATACTGTTATCTCACTGAATCGTTTTTCAGTAGGTGCCTGTGGAGACCGGCCAGACCCTGGAATCCTCCTCATGAAACTTCAAACAAGAAGCGCGCCCTCAGAATGCTGCGATTCGTTCATTGGGATGGTAGCAAGTCTAGAAAAGGGGGGTATCCATGAAGAACAGAGTAGTCAGTCAAATTCTCACTGAAGTGGTGAGAACTGAAAGAAGAGGATCCTTGTGGCTGCTGAGAGAGGAGAGAGCACGCATGGGAGAAGCGCTGGAAGGAAAGGGCCTGAAGCGAATGGACAGCTCCGAGGGCCCCTCCCTGAAGGCTCTTCCAATCGCGGTTGTCACTCTGCACCCCAAGCCAGGTGCCTTTTAAGAGCACCTTTATCAGAGCCAGCACCCTGCTGCTGCGAGCCTCCGAGCAGGCTCAGACGCGCCAGCATCAGAATTACGTGACGTACTTCTTAAAACTGCAGGTTTGGGGTCCTCATGTCAGACCTTCCACGTCAGATCGCTTAGATGCTCCAAGGGGATAAAACTGAGCCACGGTGGCTCTGTGAGGGAGACCACTAAAAATGTCGACGTAAGAAACATCCAAACCTTTGAAATATTTTTATGAATTTATTTGAGCCACACTGATGACATGCCAGGGAGCAAGATCTCAAAACTCCTGGGAATAACACTTACACAGCTTCTTTTATACACACGTCCCCTCCTTAATTTCGGGAGGAAACGTAAAGGAAGATTGGAGAAAGCAAGGCTGGGATTGGATTACAGGATAGTTAACAAGATTATGGGCTCTCTTCGGGGTTAATACCCCCTTTGAGGGGTATTATTTCTGGCATTTCAAAGGTGTGTCAACCTAGATGCACAAGGACAATGGGCTGGGCTGGCTTGAAAGTTTCCACTAAAGAAAGCACAGGCCTGGCACAGACTACCCATCCCGATCTGCTGAGTTGGGAATCTGCTGAGGGTGCTGTTCATAGAACACCTGTTTTTCATCCACAAAAAATTAATACTATCAGGTGAAGGTCAGGGAACTGGGGCAAGAGGAAGGAAATGTGAAGAAAACTGTTTCCTGGTACTGCGGCCACTGCAGGAAGCAGCTCTGAGAAATGCAGTGTGGTTGCTGACAAACCTGCAGCCGCCCTAAGCCACTCTCAGACCCGGACTTCTGGGGTGCCAGCTACTTGGTAAGGTGTGGAAGACAGGAAAAGGACTGTATTTTGTTCTGCAGTGGTATTATTTTCACCATTCTGTCTTATCTATAGCTATAGGAAGAACATGTATTAACTGCAGTAGAAAGAAGGCCATCAACAGCATTTAAAGGAAGATCTTCCCTCAAGCATATATTCCCCTGTTCACCAATGGCGGCTATCAATTATAGGTGAATTGTAAGGAAAGTAATAACATTGATGCTTACTGATACAACAAAAAGGTTTTCAGTTTTAAAAAGAAAAGAAAAGAAACAACAAATATATTACTATACGTGCCATCATTATTTTTGTAAACCAGGAGCTCAAGCTTATTTATACACAAAAAGGTTTTTCTTAACAAGTATTTTTTTTTATGTTATTATTATTTTTTTAATCCTTACCTGAGGGTTTTTTCCATTGATTTTTAGATAGAGTGGGAAGGAGGGAGAAAGAGAGAGAAACATCGATGTGAGAGACACATCAATTGGTTGCCTCCTGCTTGACCCCAGGCTGAGGATCGAACCTGCAACGTAGGTATGTGCCCTTGACCGGAAATCGAACCCAGGACTCTAAGGTCCACAGGCCAACGCTCTAACCGTTAAGCCAAACCAGCCAGGGCTTAACAAGTGTTTTTTAAATTCTATACGCCACAATTATTTAAGCTATATTTCATATACTTACTTGTTCATCATTGAACACTTACACTGAAATGGTATTAACAGTATATAAAATCAGTCCTTACATATTTTCTTCTGACAAATATATGCCTGAAGACTTCACTTTATATATGTCTGTATAATGAAACCAACTTGAAAGTTTAAAAAATATTGCTCTGTTGAAACAGGTATCTACTGCTTTTAAAAGAGTATAAGCCTGTGGAAACATAGTATTATATATCTGACATTTTGCCATTATTAACTTAATTCCGATTGAGCTTCTGAATATGGCTCGGGATTTAAAACATTTTATTGAGCTGACCCACCTTTTACAATCTTAAACTTGCAGCCCTGGCCGGTTTGGCTCAGCAGTTAGAGCATCGGCCCACAGACCAGAGTGGCTGGTTTGATTCCGGTCAGGGGCACGTACATTGGATGCGGTTCGTCCCCGGCCCTGGTCATACGGGAGGCAACCAGTCAGTGTGTCTCTCTCACATCTATGTTTCTTTCTCTCTCTCTCTCTCCCTCCCTTCCTCCCTTACACTCTATCTGAAGATAAATGGAAAAATATCCTTGGGTGAGGATTTTTAAAAAATTAAAATCTTAAACTTGCAACACTTCTTTTTATCACCTTCTGCATAGAGAAAGAAATGCCTTCATGTTACTAAATTGCACCACACCTTTCTAGAGTATTTGCCTCTAACAGGTGTGGCCAGGGCTACACCTAAGTCTTTTGTGTGTTCAGGCCAAGTGAGAATTCTGTGGTTGGAGACCAACTGTTTCCATGTTTTGGTGCTTCATTCATCAAGGTGAGTTGAGCTGCTTTTTCAAACCTAGGCTCCTACCTACGTAGATGGGCGTTTAATGGAGATTATGGGGCCATTGAGAAAATGCTATTTCTCTCTCCTCCTTTCACTTTTTAAAATTTCATTTCATGGTCCATTTTCTTAGACGATCTTACCTATTCTTTAAACTTTCACGACAACACTTGAGTCATGTAATCGCCAAGGGCAATTTTTGTTTAGGTGTGTCTAGCTTTACCCAAAGTTCACAACCTTGGCTACACATCAGAAGCACCTGGGGACTTTTATAAATTACTGGCTCTACTACAGGCCAGTTAAATCAAAACCGCCCTAGCAAGACATAGACAAGCTTTTTCTAAAATCTGTATTGAAAGGCAAAGGACCTAGAATAACTAAGACAGTTTTAAAAATAAGAAGAAGAACAAAGTAATCCCTGGCCAGGTAGCTCATTTGGTTGGAGTGCTGTCCCTATGTCAAGGTTATGGGTTTGATCCCTGATCAGAAATCAACCAATGAATTCACGAATGGGTGGAGCAATAAATCTATCTCTATCTCTCTCTCTCTGTTCAATAAATTTTTAAAAAATTAAAAAAAATAAAAGAAGTGGAAGGAGTCACTTCACCTGATATTAAAGTGATATAACTACAATAATCAATACAGTGTGGTGCTGATTGAGGGATAGATACATAGATCAATGGAACAGAAAAGAGAACCTAGAAATAAGCCCACATAAATATGCCCAAGTGATTTTTGACAAAGATGGAAGAGTAATTTAATTGAGAAAAAGCCTTTCTAAGCAATCATGATGGAACAATTGAACGTGCATAGGCAGAAATGAATCTCAGATTAAACTTCATACCTTATTCAAAAATTAACACAAAATGGATCACAGACAAATATAAAATTATAAGTGTTTTAGAAAAAAATATAGGAGAAAATTTTCAGGACCTAGGGTTATATGAAGAGTTCTTAGACTTGATGCCAAAAACATGACCCATAAAAGGACAAATGGAAAAATGCTTATAAGAGAATAAAAATGCAAACTACAGAATGAGAGAACATATTTACAAATCATATATCCAACAACAGAGTTTTTTCTAAAAAATATAAAGAGCTCTCGCCCTGGCCGGTTTGGGTCAGTGGTTAGAGCGTCGGCCTGTGGACCAGAGAGTCCCGAGTTCGGTTCCCACTAAGGGCACGTGCCTCGGTTGCAGTTTGTCCCCTGCCCCGGTTGGGGTCATGTGGGTGGCGGCCACTTGATGTGTCTCTTTTACGTCGATGCTTCTCTCTCTCTCTCCTTCCCTCCCTCCCTCCCGCTCTATCTCAAGATAAATGCAAAAAAAAAAAAAAAATTATATATATATATAAAGAGCTCTCAAAACTTGCGGTAAATGCAAACAATCCATTTAAAAAATTAGCAAAAGTCATGAAGGAACATTTCACCCAAGAGCACATGCAAGTGATGAATAAGCACATGAAAAGTTCAACATCATTAGTGATAAGGGAACTGCAAAGTAAAACCATGAAATATCACCACATATCCACGGGAATGGCTAACAAAAAAGGAACGAAACCATCAAATGCTAGCAATAATGGGGAGAAAGTGGTGGGTATGTAAAATGGTATGGCAACTCCGGAAAATGGTTTGACAGCTTCTTATAAAACTAAGTGCACAAATACCATGTGACCCAGCAACTCCATACTTGGTCATCCATCCTAGAGGAATGAAAACCGAAGTTCAAACAAATATCTATCCATGAACATTTATAGCAGCTTTATTCATAACAGCCCCAAATTGGAAATTACCCAAATATCTTTCAATAGGTGAGTGATTAAACAAGCCATTGTACATCCATACCATGGAATACTTCACAAGTTGATATATGCAACAACTTGAATGAATTTCAAGGAAATTATGCTGAGTGAAAAAAGCCAACCTCAAAATGTTACACACTGTATGATCCCATTTACTTATCATTCTTGAAATACCAAATTAGAGGGATAGAGAACAGATTAGTGGTTGCCAGGGGTCAGAGATGGGAGGATAGCATAGAGGAGCCTTTCGGTCATGGCACAGCTCTGTGTGTTGACTGTGATGGTGGTTACGTGAATCTATACGTGTGGTAAAGTTGCACAGAAATACACATACACAGGAGCATATATAAAACTGGTGAAATCTGAATAAGTTCAGTGGACTCTACCAACGGCATTTTCCTGGAATTGAAATTGTACTATAGGTGTATGATACTTTCATTGGGGGAAACTGGGTGAAGGGAACATGGGGCCTCCCTGTATATTATATGGCGATTTTTTGTGAATTTTTAATTATTTCAAAATAAAACTTTGAAGCAAAAAAATAAAGTGCACTAATAAAATACTGCTGCCTGGTCCCTATTCCAGACCAACTGGATGGAAATCTCCTGGGGTGAGACATGACATCAATTTTTTTTTTCTTTTCTTTTCACTTTGTTTTGTTTGGACATCAATATTTTTTTAAACTCTTTCCAGATGATTCTAATGTGCATTTAGGGTTGAGCCACTGTTTTAAATAAGCATAGATTTCCAAAATATGTAAATGAAGAAGATGATGACTTGCTTTGTGAAAAGAATCTTTGCTCTAGAATACAAAATTGGTCACTAGCAGTCTTTCAATAGTGAGCCCTGTAAACCACTCGAGAACTCTGAGGTGCACGTTACCTTTCAGGAACACATGTCATTGTTCACGCTTAAGCACGTGGCAGTGATACGGAGGTTTTGCTACCAAGGAAAATTAGTGGTTTCTAAATAGACGTGTATCTGCAGATGCATTCTGTCCTTAATGGTCACCTTTGGACATATTCCCTGTGTGATGGAAGTACTCAAAACAGTGTTAGAACTTTTTTGTTGGAGAGCTCCAGACCCATCCCTATCATTCAAAGAGCCTGGAACAAGAGTGCAAACTGAGACACACATATCATATCATATGTCTACATAGTTCAAGTTGTAAATCAAACCAACAATAAAATAAAATATGTTCCATCCTTCTCACTTGACAAATATGCCTCCATAATAAAAAAGAAAAGAAGAAAAACCTACGTGTAAAGCAATGGTTTCTATATAATAGAAATTCAGTACAATACCAAAAGCAGCTGAGTTGAATTATTATTGCATAAGTTTGGATATTTTGCTGATGGGTTGGCAAACTGGGATAAGCAAAAAAAAAAAAAATTATATAATTTATAAATTATTTCAGAAAAATATTTTTCTTTCCTATCTATAAGTAAAAATCACTGGATATCTTATACTAATTGAGATTTTCACATGATTTGTGTTTTATTGATGGTAATGATTAAGGACTAAAAAATAAAATGTACTTGTAATCAAAGTATATATAATTCAAATGCATTTTCATAAAAATGTAAAGTAACAGTTTAAAATCAAAAATTTAAATTATTTACATATATACTTTCCAAAAAAGTAATTTTTCTTCCAAACTTTTAAAATAATTATTTATTAAAAGAGTGGCAGATTACAAATTATAATTAATAAATATTAAAACTTTTAAATCAAATTATTTAAAGTTGACTTTTTTGTCAATTTTTTTATATTTTAGTTACACATTATTAAATATTTGTACAGATATAGCTACTCACAGTTTTAGCCTTCAGTGTCCATCGAGTAGCTAATGTAAAGAATTAGCCCTGGCTGGTTTGGCTCAGCAGTTAGAGCATCAGCCCACGGACCAGAGTCGTGGGTTTGATTCCGGCCAAGGGCACATACCTCAATTGCAGTTCATCCCCGGCCCTGGTCGGGGTCATGCGGGAAGCAACCAGTCAATGTTTCTCTCTCTCTCTTCCTCTCCCTCCCTCCCTCCCACTCTATCTGAAGATAAATGGAAAAAATATCCTTGGGTGAGGATTTAAAAAAAAAAAAAAAACTACAAAAAAAGGAATTAGAATCATACTTCCTACATGGTACATCTAGACCTACAAATCCATTTTACAATACTACAAATTGCTTAATGTTGCAAAATCCTTTCCAGCCACCATGTGCAATTCTTGTGAACTGCCTCCCACGGTCACAAACTGTAACATGAAGAGTGAAAACTGACGCTGGACACGAGCTGGGACATGATACTTCCTTAGGTAAACATCTATCACATTCAGCACTGAGAAAATGGATCAAACTACTTCAGTAATTTATATTTTCTCTGAGCGCATCTATAGCCCTAACCAGCCTGGCTCTCCAAAGCAGTGTCAGAGAGGTACAACCTCGCAGCATTCAGGCATCTGCCGTATGTTTTAAGGATATCCAGGGTATTGTGCAGGAACCACTGAAAAATAGTTTCCTGGGGCCTGAACAGTGTTCACCGTGAGGGCAGGTGCTGTGCTATGAGTTGTATTGTACGTGCTGAGCACAAGGCCCTGAGTGACCGACGGTCCATGCATTCTTTATTTGTTAGTTTGTTTGTGATATATGCAGAGCCCTCTGAATCGTGGGCCCAGTACTGGGGCTCCTCTTCCTGAGGCCTAAGGGCAGTATGGTCCATTGCATAATACGTCTCATTTATTGTTTATATATTATTACTGTGCATCTCAACCATTGGATTACCGACTTTATTTGCCATACTGAGCTCAAAGTAACTTTTGTTCTAAAAATGATGCCTGTCTACCAACGGTGGTCTTTTACCATTGAAAGATTTCCAGAGAATATTCCAGACTCAAAAGGAGACTCGAAAACAATTTGAACAGTGGCAGCATCCCTGGAATATTGCTGTAGATTCTCAAGGTAAAGTATTGCAAGATAAAAATACTGACTGTTCATTACATATCATGTTATTTTAAAGTCCTGTCTTGAAAGCCCATGTGTGCTTGGCTACCACCCTGCAGAAACTAGATGAGGCTCAGAAGCTTCAGAGGCGACAGGGAGGTTTGGAGGTCATCACAAACTGGGGCTTGATGATAAAGAGAAGAGAAAAGTGGAGCTCTGGGAAATCTAACTCAGAAAGGCTAAGCCCTTTACAAGATGAGGTCGTTCAGAAGTAGGAGAGAGAGACATGTTTGATGGCAATGGCTGTGGCGAACTTGGAATAACCAAGTGCTCTTGTTGAGAGATGGATAAGCAGACCAGGCTGACGGACCAGAACATGAAGTGTCCGAGCAAGGTAAAGAACGGTCCTCTCAAAGGAAGGCAAACATGAGGAGGAGATGAAGAGTCTCATTATTAAAGCCAAGTTGGCAGAGACTAGGACTGAAATTGTTAAGAGACAAACAGCCACACTGGAAAAGATCATTGATCATTTGGATGCTGAATTGAAATGCACCAAAGAAAGGACTCTCTAAACATAGAGAACGCTGGACCACACTGACTGGGGTGTGGAGCATCCTCATCCCAGCACTCAGCTGCTCCTTCCAGACTTCACTTGACACTGCCTGCCTAAAACTGATCTTCAAACTGAGGGCTGACCTTTACCTGGAAGGCTGCTCGCTTCTCCTTCCTCTGCCTCCTCGCACACCGTCTCTGCCACTCTCCCTAGAGATCCCTGCAGGGTCTGGGCCAAACACCTTTGGGAACAACATTTAAGGACATGTGAGCAGCAGAAAAGTGTCTTTAAAAACATGTGATGTACATATTTTGCAATTACCCTTATTGTTTGTAAAACATTTCAGATGTTTCTACAGTTCTTAAGCTGTATCTAAGCACTTTCTCAGTTTAAGGGAATGACTTTTCAGCCCAGTGTATGTTCATCCCTCTCTCCTTATCAGAGCCAAACATAGAAACGTTATTGTTTCATACCCAGGACCATCCAAACCAGAAAGATGATTCTGGGAGGAGATTGCACACCTCCAAAAATAAAATCAGGCTTAAGGCATCCGAGGGCATGCTTCTAAGTTGTTAATGACCAAACAAACCAACATGAAGAGACTGCTACACAAAACCAAGTCTTCGTCTCATCCTTTTCCTAGCCATCCCCCAACAGAACCACTCACATGTTATGTGCTCTGTATGTTGTGGTGTCTACTTCCTCCTGTATCTTTGAAAAATAATTTCTTGCCACTGATTTATCCAAGCAAAACTTATCTCGTGAATTGTTCCTAAATCAGAGGTTCCCTGGGTTTATTTTATGGGGAAATGGCATTTTAAGACTATAATCTGGGCACTAAGGATGCTCATTGCTACTGGGTTGATCATTGTTTCTAGGCATCTTCAGTGGTCAAAACTAGGGCAGTTTGTTTTGTTTTACTCTTTTAAGGTAAAACATCCCACAGGTTCATACTGATACTTCCTATTCAAATTCAGGACTGTGAAGTGTATCTGTGTTTTCTCTCTTGCACATTGAGAATTTTGGTTCTTAAGGTCACTGGGGATAAGATCAGAATATTCCATAATCACCATTTATTTATCCCATATTATACACATGATGATTTCAGAATAACAATCTTACTCTTTTTTATTTTATAGTTGTACTATACCTACACCATCTGAGTGTAGGTACACCCCAGCCATTCTAGATCAATTTTGTCAAGTATATAATGGGCTCTTTTCAATATAGAATTTTACATCTTTATTATTTCAGAAAGATTTCTGGAACTGGAAATTGTAATATTTGTTCTGTTCCCTGGTTGGTGTTTTTCTTCAAGGATTCCCGTTATCCGTATTTTGTAAGTTCTTTGCCTCTGTTCAATATATGTCAGTTTCTCTCAAATCCTTTTTATATATTTCTTCATTTATTTTTGACTTTTAAATTTTTCCTTCTTTTCATCTTTATTTCTTCACCTGTTTCTCTTAAGGTGTTTGCTCTTCTGTTTCTTCTAGTTTTGTTTTTATTTAGGAAATTATTTTTTATTTCTGATCCTTCACTTAGTTCTGTCAACATATTCTGAGTTTTTATGATTTTGATTAATGTTGTTTTTCCACCTCTTGCATCATCTTTTCATCATCTCATGTTGAAGCAGAAGATTACAGTTTTGGTATGCTCCCTGGACATGTCTTTTCTGTCATGCTTTCGTAGTCTCTAGAGATATTATTTTTCTCTTTATTACCTTTTTTCTTATAATAACTTAGTATAGGATTTGATAACTATACAATTCTCCTGGTCATTTTATGTGAAATTAATTTCCTGAACTTTCAGAAGGAGGCATGGTTTGGGGTAGCTTTTCTAACTTCATAGGACTGCTACTCCTGTTGTTTGTAAGCAAGAGAATGTAATGAACGTAGTGTTAAAAAATAAAATAGCTTTCTGAGATTTCCTGGATGTGTCCTCCCTGACATGTATCTGGATTTTCTCTTTACGTCCTCTCTCGTCTCTGTCCACTACCAGCATATTTTCTTCAGAGTGGTATACTGTCTTAGAAGGGAGTCCTGGTGTACTACTTTTGAGAGATCACACGTCTGCAGCCCCTTCCGACCTTACTGCAGGCCCCTTGCATTCATTTGCTATTGAATTGTGTAAAATCTCTCCTGGCTTCAGCAGCTGTCTATTCTGATGTTCTCTGCTCTCAGGTCTATCAGCTAACCTAGCACTTCCTACTGCTTTCTCTTACTCAGCTGTTGATACCATGCAGACCTTGTATTTTGGTATTGGTGTCGATGTTTTGACTTCACTCATATTTTGGAATTTGTAAAGATATGTTGCCATTTAGTTTTAGTGTAAATGCTGTGCATGGGTTTTTGGTTTTGCTATCTTGTTTCTCTGGTTGTTTTTGTTTTTGTTTTTAATAAACTTCTTTATCTTGGAATAATTTTATACTTACAGAAAAGTTGCAAAGGTATCACAGAAAAGTCCAGTGTACCGCTCACTTAAGTGTTCCCCTTGTTAATGTCCTCCATTACCATGTTACCTTTTGTCAAAACTAAGAAACTGACCATAGTACATTACTATTAACTAAACTCCAGACTTTATTTGGATTTCATCATTTACCTACTAATGACATCTTTCTGATCCAGGATCCAAACACATTTAGTTGCCATGTCTCTCCAGTCTCCTCAGATTTGTGATGGTTTCAAGTCTTTTTCTGGTGGTCATGACCTTGAGAATCTTGAGGGAAAACTGGCCAGATGTCTTGTAGAATGTCCCCCAATCTGAGTTTGCCTGAGATTTTCCACATTATTATACTGGGGTTATGGGTGTGGAGAAAGAATGCCACAGAGACAAAGAGCCCTTCTCATCTCATCACATCACATCACATCAGGAGGTGGTACATGGTACCCACATGACGTCATTGCGAAGTCAACCTTAATCACTTGGTTAAGCTGGGTCAGGCTTCTCCACTGTCAAGTTTCTATTTTTCCCTTTTGCATACTCTATTGTCATCAATTCGAGCCCTCTCTAAAGGGAAGAATGGCAGGAATTAAGTTTCACCTCTTTCAGCGTGGGGTTGGGAGGGGAGTTTCTATACATGTCATTTGGAATTCTTTTGTAAGGAAAATGTGTCTCTTTTTTCCAATTTATTTATTCAATCGTTTATTTATATCATTTTGGACTCATATATTTATTTTATACTTTGGGTTATAATCCAATATTCTTTATTATGTTACTCAAAGTGTTGCGGTCCTGGCCATTGGGAGCTCTTTGAGGTTGGGTCCTGTGTTCTCTGTTTTCATGTGGGGCTTCAGAGAGCTTCAGACACTTTGCCACTGCTGCCATCTTCCCCTCTTGCATTTTCCCCATTATTTCTTTTCATAAACATTTCACACAATTATGGTCATAAATATACACACAAAATTGTATATTCTTATTTGCTACTTAAATTCTTTCCGTCTCTACCCACAGCATTTTACTTGTGGGAGCTATGCTTTGCAGGCTACAGATATACCCAATTATTTTCTGAGAATTATTTTTTCTGGTTATCTAAAAGGGGAAAATGAAAAGAGTTATAAAAGTGTATCCAATTTGTCCAAGACATTTACACTGAAAACTACAAAACATATAGAAACAGAGACAAATGAAAGAAGACCTAAATAAACAAAGAGATTATACCTCCTTCATGGATTGAAAGACTCACAAATATTGTTCACATGGCAATTCTTCCCAAATTGCTCTATAGAGTCAACAAAATTCCCATCTAAATGCAGGCCTTTTTTGCTGAAATTTACAAGCTTAAAAAAGCTGATATGGAAATTCAAAGGATCTAAAATAACAAAAGCAAGTTTTAGACACGACAAAGTTGGACTTTCGGAGGAAGCAGTTTGGCCTTGTGAACTAGAGCCCATGCTGCTGTGCACACGCGTAGCTTCCATCTCTGCTGTGGTGGCCACACCACTCAGGTGCCCGTTCTGTGATAGCCAATAACAGAGCCCTACTGATGTCAACAGGCCTGAATCACTTTGCTTACTTAGTTGTTTAATGTGTCTCCCATGGTTGATCCTTTCTGGTGGGTATTCATATGTGATACAAAATCTTCACATTTTCCGTCCATCCATATGCTTCTAAAACCCAGACCTCCTCATCTCTGATCTTCCAGTTCTTTTCCTTCCAAGCTCCTGACCACTTGGCCAGGCCCTTGACCACAGCCCAGGAGTCTGTAAATAGTCATGTAGAGCTACTTCTCCTTCCACACAAAGTAGATAACGAGCTTTGCCCATTTGAGAAGATCTCCTCCATCTACTATCTTTCAAGGCCAACCTGAGTATGGCAATAATACAGCTGCTACCCATTCTCAGGTGTACCCACATACTGAGCCAATCACTCACAAACCAATCTTGGGCTTTTTCCACTTCCTTCAACTGGCTATATGGGACCTACCATATAGGTGGAGATGGGGAGAGCCCTAATGAAGATGTGACAGAAGTTGAGGCCACTTGCTTCTGATCTTACTCATTCCCTTTGGTCCTGCTCAGGTTCAAGCTAAGATGCACTATTTCAATATGATGATGGACTGCATCAGGGCCTGACTGACTTGATGGTTTTACATTCCTACAAACCCATCCTAACTGGCAATTCTAGTCACAGAGTTACCTGGTGCCCCACAATGCAAGTGTTCCAATTCTACCTGAACCTAATAATATGCCAGGGGCTGCTTTTCAAATAGCACATAATTTTTTGTGGCAATGGCATAGCCTTGCCTCAGAACCCCAGAGGCCTGCTTTGTGATTCTCCTGCCCAGGGCTTGACATAAAATCCACACTGCAACTTCTCAGTCACTGATGCCTCCAACACCACAGGATCTGCTAGGTGGCATGGCCCAACTGAGCCCTTTCCTGTACCAGGACCTATTCAAAACTGGCAGCCTTCCAGGCCTCCTGGTGGTGAGTGCAGCCATATTCCCAAGTGTAGAATATATTGCCTCCAGAACTCAGAGAGGCCCACCAGGCACTGTGCTCCCTTCCTTGTGTTAGGGGACGCAGGTGTAGCAACCAGTCCTTACCTTGGGGGTTATGTACCAACACACCTTTGTCTATTGTACCTCTCAAAACCTTCCTGAATGGCAGGTCCCTGAATCTCTAGGGTTTATTTTTCATCCTCTGGAACATGTGTGTGTTAACAAGGCTTCCAATTTTCTCAGCACCTCTTATTCATCCTGCCTGACCGGCATAATGTCACTGATGTCATGGATCAAAGTGAATAGCACTGCTTGAAATATTTAAAATTGCAAATAATTAAATGTCTATCAGTATCCATGATTGGATGAGTCACTGTACAATGCCACAAGAATGAATATGCAGCCATTAAAAGAAAACAGGTCTGCACTGGCCAGTTTGGCTCGGCAGTTAGAGCTTTGGCCCAGACGAAGGAGTCTCGGGTTCAATTCCGATCAGAGGCATGTACCTCAGTTGTGGTTCAGTCCCCAGCCCTAGTTGGGTCATGCAGGAGGCAACCAATCAATGTGTCTCTCTCATATTGATGTCTCTCTCTCTCTCTCTCTCCCTCCCTCCCACTCTGAAAATAAATGGAAAAATATCCTTAAGTAAGGATTTAAAATAATAAATAAAATAAAATAAAAGGAAACAGGTCTATAAATACAGGGTGGGGCAAAAGTAGGTTAACAGTTGTGAGTATGCAAAAGAGTTTAATCTTGTATTATTATTTATTAATGATTGTATTATTTTCCATATGTACAACTGTAAACCTACTTTTGCCCGCCCTGTATACAAAGGTCCCTATGATATATGATTACATGGAAAAAGCAAATTACCAAGTGCTGTGTGTAATATAAGCCAATTTATGTCAAAAGAAAAATAAATACATTTGTATATGCGTGAAAAAGATGTGGAAGGATACACAGTAAACTGCTGTATCAGGGAGTTTCTCTAGGGTGGAGAATAAAATATGGGAATAAGAATTAGAGAAGGGAGCTTTCAGTTTTCATTTCTCCAAGATTGCCAAGAAATTCTATGTTGCTCAATAGTGCTTTGGATGTCATAGAATGATTTTGAGGAAATACAGAGATACCATGTTTTCAATGCATGTCTGAAACGGGGAATCCATGAAATTAAGGGGGAAGTGAGCATCCAGGTCATATATACTTTTCCACATAACAATGTGGTCTTCAAGTGTATCACTGTTGAAGACTACAGAGTAGCTCATGGAGAAGTTGTATCCATTTAGTTAAGTTTTCCCCTCCTCTTGAACACTAAGGTTACCTAAAAATTTCTCTGCTTTCTATACCCCTGCTATAATTATATTTGAACATGTAGGCTTAAAACCCTCTTTGGGACTATTTCCTCAGGTAAATTCTCACTGGGTCGCAATATGTGATCCTCTCTGTGATTCATGCTACCTCTTGACCAGTTTCCCTGCAGAATGACAGTCACCGCAAGGTGACGCTACCAAAAGCAATTGCCATGTTCTCAACTTCCTACAGCTTCATTTATTTAATCTGAATAGTATGTATTCTTCTGTGTACACCACTGCAGGCTAGACAATTCTGCCTGCATCACTTGAAGGGGCAAGCCCACTTTCTGCCAAGGCACTAGCCAAGACCTCAGAGCTCTGTCTACCATGTGAGGACAAGTCACCCAGCTTCCCACACGGGTCGAGTTATTCTCCACTAGGTGATCTGAACAGATAAAATAAAATGTAAGACTTAATGCTAACATAGGTTTATGGAAAACTGAGTTAAATCGAGCTTTAAAAATTCCCTTTTTACCAGATAATGCAAGGCTTTTAAATGCTAAGTTACACAGTGAATCTCTAATAAAGGAATTAAATACTCACCCCTTCCAAAACGTATTTGAATACAAACCCTTTTTTTTTTTCTTGTATGAACATCTCTCCAGCTTTGTGTTCTGTGGAACTCACCTTAGGAACTACTACTGGACAGTCACGTGATCGGAACAAGTGCGTGTGTTTGTCACGTGACAGCTTTTTCGTTTGGCTCTGCTGCAGCGAATTGCAGCGACCACTGACTGAGAAGTGTGTGACAGCCCTCTTTGCAGGTGTTTTCGTCACGGTTCCAGCTGTAGTTCTAGCTTCTACATCTCTACTCCACATCAGTAGTATGCCTTCATTTTAAATGTACATTTTTCTATATTTATAGATTTTCCCCTTAAGATTTTCAATGCTTAATAGAGGATATAAGGCTTATTCACCAATAACTCTAAGATAGACTACTAAAAAGGGTTTAAAAATAGTATAATTAAAATAATAATATTTAAACGTTTTTATCAATTATGATTCACATAGATATCATTGTAACTTGTGGTCTCTGCATAAAATATTCAGGAAAACACATTACAGTGTTATATTGGTACACGTAAAATTATAATCCAAACAGTCAATCCATTGATCAAGTAGATAGGTGATGTATTTATGTATTTATACGTCATACGAGGTTACACACACACACACACACACACACACTACAATACAACTGTATCTTATGTGATGTAACGGTTAAAGTGAAATACAGTTCTACCAGAATGGTAGTGTTGTGTTTAATGAGAAATATTTTACACTGCTTCAGTTTTTTTCCCAATTTACTTACTTGTAACAAGCCTAGTCAACTTTTCTGTCTTCTTGAGTCAGTTTTTTTTTTTCACATCTTTTTTTTTTAATATGTTTCTATTGAATTTTTAGAGAGAGAGGAAGGGAGAGAGAGATAGAAACATCAATGTGAGAGAGAAACATCAATCGGCTGCCTCCTGCATGACCCCTACTGGGGATTGAACCCACAACTTAGGCATTGCCCTGACTGGGAATCAAATCAAGACCTCTCAGTCCATGGGACAATGCTCAATCCACTGAGCCACACCAGCTGGGCCACATCTTCTTTTTTTATTTATTATATTCTTTTTATTGCTGACAGTATTACAGATGTCCCCCATTTTCCCCCTTTAGCCCCCCTCCACCCAGCCCTTACCCCACCCCAGGCCTTCATCACACTATTGTCTGTGTCCATGGTCTATGCATATAAATATATAAGTTCTTGGTTAATCCCCCACCCCCCGCCATCCCCGCCAAGATTTGTCAGTCTGTTCCATGTTTCCACGCCTCTGGACCTATTTTACTTCAGTTTTTAAGCTAAAATAAAAATTAACTAAAGTTAAATAAAATGTAAAATAGAGTTTCTCGGTAACGCTCACCATATGCTAGGTGCTCACCAGCCACAGGGGCCTAGTGGTGGCCATACTGGGGGGTGGCTAAAGGGATGCAGGGGCACAGGGGAGCTTCTCAAGAGATGAGAGGGACTTGTACACCTGGTACACTGAGGGGATGTTGCTGATGTAGATGGAGGGCGGGTAACACACAATGATGGACAACGTCCCCAATGAGATATGAGGACATAGGATGCAGAGGAACGAGACATGGAGAGGAGGAGGGACACTTACTCCAGCCCTAAAGCTGTCACTGTGCCCTTTCACCCCACTCCCAAAGCTCTGTCTGTCTCCATCTCTCTCAAAGACTACATAAGGCAAGACTCAAGTCTCCAAAGAGGACTATGAAGGAGGGGAGGCAGCGTGGGATCTTTTCAAAGAGCACAACCTGTGGCATCAGACAGGCCTGAGTTCAAATCCTAAGTTCTTCCATTTACTAGGTGACTTTTGTCAAGTTATTTGAACTTCTGAGCCTATTTCCTTATCATTAAAATTGGTAAGAAACCTCCTACCTTATGAGAATTAAATAAGACAATGCATAGGAAGAAATGCGTAGCATAGTAACTGTCGCATTAGAAGCATTCAGTTGCTCTCAGAAGATATTCAGAGCATGCCTCACCTACTTGCCTGAAACTATACCTGATACCCACAAGATACCCCAAGCCTAGCATTTAATATGTTGTCCTCAGCAGAACTGTCATATCACAGAACACTAATGGTAGACTGAGAGCATCATGAGAGATTTGGACCTTTTCTAAAGCGCTTTTCCTTAACCCCCATCCTTTTGGGTAAGGTTTTCTGCAGCTAAATCTCCTGCCCTCACATCAAAACCATACAACAAGACAGAAAGAGGACAACTTACAAGTAAAAGATGGTCAGGTATCCTAGCTTGGTATCATATATCCGGTCTTTCTTCCCCATACCTCTGAAAATCTAAACTCAATCTGACAGTCCGGCCTGTGTGGCTCAGTGGTTGAGCATCAACCCACGTACCAACAGGTCACCAGTTTGATTCCTGGTCAGGACACATGCCCAGGTTGTGGGCCTGATCCCCAGTGGGGGGTATGCGGGGGGCAGACAATCAGTGTTCTCTCTCATCAATGTTTCTATCTCTCTCTCCCTCTCACTTCCTCTCTCTCTAAAATCAATAAAGGAAAAAAAATTTTTTAATAAAATAAAATAAACGCAATGTGACATTTCACAAAGTATATGAGAGGTTCCTCAAGTTTTGGGTGGGACACCTTTCCTAAAAAAGGGACATTTTTGTGTGTGGATAGGACACCTTCCCTTGAAAAAGGCATTCTTTGGTTTTCTGGTAGCCAATTCCACTCAGAATAAGTCTAGCCAATGCTCAGCAGTGAGGGACCCTGCTCCGAGGGAAGATCACCCAACATCCCTGCCTGCCCTGCCCCCACCATGCACCTTCTCACACCACCATCAATCAGCTCTGGGACTTCTGCAGAACAGACAAGTCCTTGTCCCTCCAAAGTTCCCACTCCTCTACCAGTCGCCTTCCCTACCTCCACTCTTTGGTTAGAAGTTCTAGTCACTTTATGTTGACTTTTTTGTGGTGTATTTTCCCCTGTGATAAACTAAAACACTGATATAAGAGTGGGAGTGCAGAATGATTGAATGGCTCATAAAAATGACTGGTCTTCATAAAGCCTGCGTACAGGTGTTTTATGAGGGGGACCGGAAAGTAATGTCGTTTTTTTTACATTAAATTCAAACAGACAAATTTTTACAAGTTTTTATTTTTAATCAATGATGTAATCACCCTCGTTATCAACAACCTTTTGCCATCTAGTGTGCAAATTTTAAATGCCGAATCGATAAAAATCAATTGGTTTTTGAGCAAAATATCTGGAGATGGCATTTTGGACAGCATCCAAATTTTCAAATTTTTTGCCACTTAGAAAATGTTGTAGCGATCAGAATAAATGGAAATCCAATGGCACAATATCGGGCGAGTATGGTGGGTGAGGCAATACCTCCCACCCCAATTCATTAATTTTTTCCAGGGTTCTTCTTGTGCAGTGCGGTCTTGCATTATCGTGTTGCAGGATAACACCTTTTCTGTTGACAATCGCTGGGCACTTTTCAATTAAAGATTAATTTACTCGATCCAATTGTTCACAGTAAAGGTCTGCATTCAGTTTGTCCAGGTTTCAGCACTTCAAAATGAACGACCCCACGAATATTCCGCCAAACACACAAAAGTGCATTTTTGGGGTGTAAACCTGGCTTAGCTGTACTTCGTAGCGATTCCTTCGGAGAGAACCACAGCCTTTTGCATTTTGGATTATCATAGAGGACCCATTTTTCATCTCCAGTGATCAAGCAATCAAAAAACGTTTCTGTATTGTGCCGCTAAAGCAATAAGTTGCATGTAGTGGACCGGTTAGCTTTGTTTTCTTTGGACAGATTATGCGGGACCCAAACACCTGCTTTGCTTACTGTACCAATCTGCTGCAAATGTTCTTGGATGGTAGACCAAGGTTGGTTAAGAGTGTTTGACAGTTACTCTACTGTCTGACATGGATTTGCTTCCACTTCCGCCCTTAACATGGCATTACTTTAACGACATTACTTTCTGGTCCCCCTAATACTATGAAGCATTTCCAACAGATGATGAAGGAGGGAGAAACAATAATAGGTCCTTGATCGAAGATGGCGACAGGCAGGACCGGAGGGAGGGTGAGTGCGTGAGAGAGTGAGCTAGTGTGTGAGAGAGTGTGAATGGACGTGAAGGTGGATGACCAAACTCGTGCAGTGCAGAGATGCGGAGCAGCAGGTCCCTGTGCTGTGGACAAGGAGCAGCTGGCTACCGCGGTAAGCGGCTCTACAGGGCACTTCTCCCTGTGCCGCGTAGAGGTCCCACCATTTTGGAAGACCCCAGGTCTTCCCGGAAAGGAGGCAGTGGGAGCAGCTAGGGCCCAGCAACCTGAGCCCACCAGTGCACCTGGCACCCTCGGACCAGTGGACACCCTGTGCCAACACACACCAGTGCACAGTAGCGGAGCTGCCAAGGTGCCGGTTGCAGAAGCCACAAACAGCCGGGAGCCCAGCACCATCCCCCACAGTAGCAGCCCGATCAGAGTCGAGATATACCCCCAGCAACAGAGGCTGGGGAGAAGACATCTATCTGCAGGCAGAAGCACAGATCAGCAGCTGAGACCCATCCCCAAAAACTACAGCAAAGGCTGAGCAGGAGCTGAGCCCCACGGGGCAGCAGCCCTCCCCAGCCGCCATCGGCAGGACCTGGGGCTCCACAGAGGCCTGTGTGACCCAACAGGCCACAAGATAGGTGTGGAGCCAGGTTCAAAGAAGCTGTGCTATCCAGCTGCCCATGG
The DNA here is from genome assembly GCA_030848825.1 of Tadarida brasiliensis. Lineage (NCBI taxonomy): Eukaryota > Metazoa > Chordata > Mammalia > Chiroptera > Molossidae > Tadarida > Tadarida brasiliensis. Next base: position 81,576,511 of record CM061264.1, read on the forward strand.
GACCTGCTGGGTGCTGGGGCACCAGAGAGGCCTGTGCGACCCAGCTACCCACAGGATAGGTGTGGAGTTGGGTCTCCAAAGGGACTGTGTGATCCAGCTCCCCATGGGATCAGCGGGAAGTGGGTGCTCCAATGGGTCGTGCACAACCCAGCTGCTCACAAGATCTGCGGGGAGCCAGGGCTCCAGTGAGGCCTGTGCAACACAGCTGCGCATGGTACGGGCAGGGAGTGTGGCTCCAACAGGGCCTGAGCTATACAGCTACAGGTGGCACCAGCAAACCAGCTGGGAACACAGCTCCAGAGGGGCCCACGTGATCCAGCAGCAGCACCTACCAGGACTCACCAACACCAGCCCCCAGTAGTCAATCCTCCAGGATCCACAGCAAGCAAGAGACAACATGCAACAAAACAGTCTGGGAGGCACAGTAGCCTTATTTGATATACAGTGAGCTGCCTACACATCCAAACATCCCTCACCAGGTCTAGAGTTGTAAGACGGCTAAAATGTGGAGACAAAGAAACAACATCCAAAGGAAAGAAAAAGAGGAATCACCAGAAAAGGAACTATAGGAAGTGGAAGAAAGCAACTTGTCAGATAAAGAATTCAAAGCAATGATTTTAAGGGTGCTCAAACAATTTGGTGAGAACTACAAGCAACTTAATAAGAATTACGAAGAGCTCACTGGGAATTACTTCAGCTTAAAAAAAAGAAGTAGAAACTACGCATAAAGAGGTAGAAGCTATGCATAAAAATCAAGAGGAAATAAAGAATGACATAGCTGTTATGAAAAATACCTTAGAAGGGTTCAATAGTAGATTAGAACAAGCTGAAGACCGAATCAGCGACTTAGAAGACAAGGTAGAGAAAAACACCTAAATAGAGCAGCGATGAAAAAAAAAAAATTTAAAAAGCAGGAGGAAAGTTTAAGGGAGCTGTGGGACAATACAAAATGTAACAACATTCGCATTATAGGGATACCAGAAGGAGAAGAATCCGAGAAAGGAATAGAGAACCTGAATGACAGAAAACTTCCCTAAACTGGTGAGGGGAAAAGCAACACAAGTCCAGGAAACACAGAGAGTCCCAAGCAAGATGAACCCCAGAAGACCCACAGCTAGACACATCATAATAAAAATGGCAAACATTAAAGACAAAGAAAGAATCTTAAAGGAAGCAAGAGAGAGACAGAAAGTTACCTACAAGGGAGCTCCCATGAGACTGTCAGCTGATTTCTCAACAGAAACAATGCAGGCCAGAAGGGAGTGGCATGAAGTATACAAAGTAATGAAAGGCAAGGGTCTGAATCCAAGACTACTCTATTCAGCAAGGCTATCATTCAAAATTGAAGGAGAAATAAAGAGTTCCACGGATAAAAAAAAAAAAAAAACTAAAGGAATTTATCACCACCAAACCAGCACTGCAAGAAATGCTGAAGGGACTGTTGTAAGAAGAAGAAGAAAGAGGGGGGGGGGGGACACAGGCATAAAATTAAAATGGCAACTAATAACTATCTATCAATAATTACCTTAAATGTAAATGACTTAAATGCTCCAATCAAAAGACATAGGGCAGCTGAATGGATAAGAAAACACAACCCATATATATGCTGTCTACAAGAGACCCACCTCACAACAAAAGACTCACACAGGATGAAAGTGAAGGGATGGAAAAAAATTTCCCAAGCAAATGGAAATGGAAAAAAAGCTGGTGTAGCAATACTCATACCTGACAAGATAGACTTCAAAACAAAGGCCATAATAAGAGACAGAGAAGGCCACTATATAATATTTAAAGGATCAATCCAACAAGAGGATATAACCCTGGTAAACATATAGGCACCAAATATGGGAGCACCAAAATATATTAAAAAAAACTTCTGGAGGACTTCAAGGGAGAGATCAATAGCAACACGATCATAGTGGGTGACTTTAACACGCCACTGACACCACTGGATAGATCTTCTAGACAAAAAACTAACAAGGACATAGAGTCCTTACAAGACAGACTAGATCAGTTGGACTTCATTGATATTTACAGAACATTTCACCCCAAAGCTGCAGAATATACATTCTTCTCAAGTGCACATGGGTCATTCTCAAAGATAGACCACATGTTAGGACACAAAGCAAGGCTCTACAAATTCAAGAAAATTGAAATCATATCAAGGATCTTCTCAGATCATAGTGACATGAAACTAGAACTCAATTACAATAAAAACACACAAAAACAATCAAACATTTGGAGGGTAAATAGCATGTTATTAAACAGTGAATGGGTTACTAACAAGATCAAGGAAGAAATTAAAAACTTCGTGGTAACCAATGAAAACGAACACACAACACAAAATCTATGGGACACAGTGAAAGCAGTCCTGAGAGGGAAGTTCATAGCACTACAGGCCTGCCTCAAGAAACAAGAAAAATTCCTAATTGACTTTCTAACCCTACAACTTAAAGAACTAGAAAGTAAACAAAAAGAAAAACCCAGAGCTAGTAGGAGGAAGGAAATAGTAAAGGTCAGAGCAGAAATAAATGACATAGAGACAAAAAAAAAAAAAAAAACAATTCAAAAGATCAATGAAACAAAAAACTGGTTCTTTGAAAAAATAAACAAGATCGACGGACCTTTAGCCAGACTCACCAAGAAACAAAAAGAGAGAAATCAAATAAACAAAATCAGAAATGAAAGAGGAGAAGTAACAACTGACACCACAGAAATACAAAGGATCATCGAAACGTACTATGAATAATTATACGCCAAAAAATTGGACAACCTAGGAGAAATGGACAAATTTCTAGAAACACACAGCCTCCCAAAACTGAACCAGGAAGAGATAGAAAATTTGAACAGACCAATAACAACAAAGGAAATTGAAGACGTAATTAAGAAACTCCCAGCAAACAAAAGCCCAGGCCCAGGTGGCTTCACGGGGGAGTTTTACCGAACATTCAAAGATCTAATACCCATTCTCCTCAAACTATTCCAAAAAATCTAAGACGATGGAACACTTCCAAACTCATTTTATGAGGCCAGCATAATCCTAATTCCCAAAACGGATAAAGACACTACAAAGAAAGAAAACTACAGGCCAATATCCCCGATGAACACAGATGCCAAAATCCTTAACAAAATATTAGCAAATCGGATCCAGAAATACATCACAAAAATTATTCATCATGACCAAGTGGGTTTCATCCCAGGCATGCAAGGATGGTACAATATTCACAAATCAATAAATGTGATACACCACATAAACAAAATGAAAGATAAAAACCATATGATCATATCAATAGATGCTGAAAAAGCATTTGACAAAATCCAGCACCCATTTCTGATAAAAACGCTCAGCAGTGTGGGAATAGAAGGATCATATCTCAACATAATAAGGGCCATATATGAAAAACCTACAGCCAACATCATACTCTATGGGCAAAACTAAAAGCATTCCCCTTAAGAACGGAAACAAGACAGGGATGCCCACTTTTGCCACTCTTATTTAACATAGTATTGGAAGTCTTAGTTACAGCAATTAGACATGAAGAAAAAATAAAGGGGATCCAAATTGGAAAGGAGGAAGTGAAACTGTCATTATTTGCAGATGATATGATATTGTACATAGAAAGCCCTAAAGACTCCATCAAAAATCTATTAGACTTAATAAATGAATTTGGCAAAGTAGCAGGATACAAAATTAACGTCAAGAAATTTACGGTATTCTTATACACCAACGATGAAATCACAGAAAGAGAAACTAAAAAAACAATCCCATTTACAACTGTAGCAAAAAAATTAAGCTACCTAGGAATAAACTTTTTTTTTTTTACTTATTTTATTGTTGAATGTATTACAGATGTTCCTCATTTTTCTCCCATTGCCCCCCTTCTCCCCATTCCCGCCCCCCTCCTGCCTTTCCCCACACTGCTGTCTGTGTCCATTGGTTATGCATATATACATATAAGTTCTTTGGTTTATTTCTTCCCACCCCCCATCCCCCTTCCCTTTGAGGTTTGTCAGTCTAACAACCAATTTGTACTTCTTAATCCCTTCACCTTTTTCACCCATTCCCCCAGCCCCCACCCATCTGGTAACCAACAAAAGTTCTCTGTATCTTTGAGAATGTTTCTGTTCTGCTTGTTCATTTTGTTTGTAGATTCAACTGTTGGTAGATATGTACTTATTGCCATTTTGTTTGTTCAAATTTTTTTATCTTTTTCTTCAAGAAGACCCTTCAACATTTCATATAATAATGGTTTGGTGGTGATGAACTCCTTTAGCTTTTCCTTGTCTGGGAAACTCTTTATATGGCCATTGATTCTAAATGACAGTTTTGCAGGATAGAGTAATCTTGGTTGTAGGTTCTTGCTTTTCATCACTCTGAACATTTCTTGCCACTCCCTTCTGGCCTGCAAAGTTTCTTTTGAGAAATCAGCTGACAGTCTTATGGGAACTCCCTTGTAGGTAACTAACTGCTTTTCTCTTGCTGCTTTTAAGATTGTCTCTTTGTCTTGAACCTTTTGCATTTTGATGATGATGTGTCTTGGTGTGGGCCTCTTGGGGTTCATCTTGTTTGGGACTCTCTGTGCTTCCTGGACTTGTATGTCTGTTTCCTTCACCAAGTTAGGGAAGTTTTCTGCCATTATTGTTTCAAATAGGTTTTCGATTTCTTGTTCTCTCTCTTCTCCTTCTGGCACCCCCAAGATGCGATTGTTGGCACGCTTAAAGTTGTCCCAGAGGCTCCTTACATGATCCTCATTTTTTTGGATTCTTTTTTCTTTTTGCTGTTCGGATTGGGTGTTTTTTGCTTCTTCTATTCCAAATCGATGGTTTGCATCTTGGCTTTACCTACTCTACTACTGAATCTCTGTAAATTATTCTTTATTTCAGTTAGTGCCTCCTTCATTGCTGACTGGTCCTTTTTTATGCTCTTGAGACCCTCACTAAGTCCATTGAGCATCCTTATAAACAGTGTTTTGAACTCAGCATCTGTTAGGTTGCTTAACTCCATTTCACTTAGTTCTTTTCCTGGAGTTTTGTTCTGTTCTTTCATTTGGGACCTGTTTCTTTGTCTCCTCATTTTGGCTGCCTCCCTGTGTTTGTTTCTATGTATTATTTAGCGAGAGGTGTGGGGCTAGCTGAGACCAGATGCTGCTTGTTTGAAAGAATTTAGGAAAAGCTGAAGCAGGATCCAAGACAGGCCAATCCTATGGTAAAGCAACTGGCAACAGCTTGGGTGGGCCTGAAAGTTGGGTGGGGTGGGGCCTCAGGGAATCACCAGGGTAGGGCCAACAGTGTGAGCCATGTTGCTGGAGTCCCAGATATGGTCGCGTCTGCCAGCCCAGGGAAGGGCTCACCAAAGGAACAAAAGGCTCTGATAGCACGTCTGTCCAGGAGAAAGCTGCCTTTCCAGCCCTCACCCCAATGCCAAACAGCTCAGTTCTTCCCCATATGACTCTGGTGCCTTTCAAGCTGCCTCCCCCATGCTGGAGCCTGGAGGGTGAGAGCCCGAGTAAGTCCGTGCGCGGGCCCTTTAAGAGGAGCTGCCGGGGGCTCCAGCCGCCTCAGCCTCAGTTCCCGCTGGTTTTTCCAGCCAGAAGTTATGGGGACTTCTCTTCCTAGCACTGGAACCCTGAGCTGGGCGCCTGGTGTGGGATGGGGACCCCTCAGTCCTCAGTGAGGACCTTCCCAGCTGAGGTGTCCTCCTAATTTTTATCCACCACACATGGGTGTGGGACCAGCCCATCGGGCCTCCACCCCTCCTACCAGTCTCGATGCAGCTTCTTCTTTAATTTTGTAGCTGTAGGACTTCCGTTCAGCTTGATTTCAGGCCGTTTTGAATGATGGTTGTTCTGTAGTTTAGTTGTAACTTTGATGTGGTTGTGGGAGGACGCGATACCGCGTTTACCTATGACGCCATCTTGACTGGAAGTCCCCCTAGGAATAAACTTAACCAAAGAAGTAAAGGACCTCTTCACAGAAAACTGCAGATCATTGAAAAAAGAAATAGAGGAAGATATAAAAAAGTGGAAGCATATACTTTGTTCATGGATTGGAAGAATTAGCATCATTAAAATGTCCATACTACCCAAAGCAATCTATAGATTCAATGCAATCCTCATCAAAATACCAACGACATATTTCACAGAACTAGAACAAATACTTCAAAAGTTCATATGGAACCAGAAAAGACCCCAAATAGCCACAGCAATCTTGAAAAAGAAGAACAAAGTAGGAGAGATCACATTACCAGATATCAGGTTATACTACAAAGCCACTGTAATCAAAACAGCCTAGTACTGGCACAAGAACAGACAGATAGATCAATGGAACAGAATAGAGAACCCATAAATTGACCCAAGACAATATGCTCAATTAATATTCGACAAAAGTGGCAAGAGCATACAGTGGAGCCAAGACAGTCTCTTCAATAAACGGTGTTGGGAAAATTGGACAGCTAGTTGCAAAAAAATGAAGCTAGACCACCAACTTACACCATACATGAGAATAAACTCAAAATGGATAAAAGACTTAAATGTAACTTGTGAATCCATAAAAATTATAGAAGAAAATGCAGGCAACAAAATTTCAGACATTATAAGCAGCAGAATTTTCACTGATACAACACCTAAGGCAAGAGAAACAAAGGAAAAAATGAACACATGGGACTACATCAAACTAAAAAGCTTCTGCACAACAAAAGAAACAACCATCAATCCCACTATACGGGAGACCATAATTGCCAATGATGCATCAGATAAGGGGTTAATTTCCAAAATATATAGAGTGCTCATACAACTCAACAAAAGGAAGACAAAGAACCCAATTAAAAAATGGGCAGAGGACCTGAATAGACACCTCTCCAAACAGGACATACAAATAGCCAAGAGACTTGTGAAAAAATGCTCAACATCACTATGGAGATGCAAATTAAAACAACTATGAGGTATCACCTCACACCTGTCAGAATGGCCACCATCAACAAATCATCAAACAACAAGTGTTGGTGAGGGTGTGGAGAAAAAGGAACTCTAGTACACTGCTGGTGGGAATGCAGACTGGTGCAGCCACTATGGAAAACACTATGGTGTTACATCAAAAAGTTAAAAAATTGAACTGCCATTTGACCCAGTTATCCCACTACTAGGAATATACCCTAAGAAACCTGAAACACCAATCAGAAGGAATATATGTACCCCTGTGTTCATAGCAGCACTATTTATAAGAGGTAAGATCTGGAAACAACCCAAGTGTATATCAGTAGATGAGTGGATAAAAAAGCTGTAGTACATGTACACAATGGAGTACTATGCAGCTGTAAGAAAGAAAGATCTCTTATCCTTTGAGATGGCATGGAAGGACCTGGAGAGTATTATGCTAAGCGAAACAAGCCAAATATCACATGATCTCACTTATTTGTGGAATATAATGAACTAAACAAACTGATGAATAAAACTGACCCAGAGACATAGAGGTGGGGTATAGACTGACAAGCCTCAGTGGAGGAGGAATGGGGGCAGGGGAGAGATAAACCACCGAACTTATATGCATATATGCATGACCAATGGACATGGACAACAGGGCTGGGGATGGGGCAGGGGATAGGGAGGAGAGTGTCAATGGGGGGAAAAAGAGGAACATCTGTAAAAAACAAATTAATAAAAATTAATTAATTAAATTTAAAAAATTAAAAAATAAAGAAAGAAAAAAAAATAGATCCTTGGTCACCACCATCCAGATTGTTCTCATGTCCTCCATGTTTATCTCAGATATATATAAGGAAATGAAATATCCAGATGTAGCTGAAGCCCTTTCTACACCTCTTCTTGAAGTTGCAGTTATTACTATTATTCTTTGAACTTGAACCTTAAATACTAGGCTGTGAGCTTGGTAGTAATAAATCTGAAAGCAGCATTCAAAAGCAAAGTGAAAATGTTCTGATGTTGCTATGGGCTTTAATTTAGCTCATCTTAGGGCATGTTTTCCTTCCTGTCTATAGTGCTTTTTCTTCATTTTTCAAAGACTCTCTAAAGCAGAGTTAGAATTCATTGGGCTATCGGGTCGTGAACAACACAAAAACAGATCTAAATTTACTTTGAAATTCCTACCTACCTTCAATCTAAGTTATTAAAGTTTAAAATGCCTAAAGACATCATGAAGATGTTGTGTACTTTCACAGTTTGAGATATTTGATTTTATCTTTTATTTCCCCATTGTAGCCATCTAGTGTTGCAAAAATCCCAGCAAAAATAACCGAGTGCGGCTCTTGCCCAACTGAACCTCTTCCTGGTCAGCTGACTTTTTATTCATTTCCATCGAAATCTAAACGTCTACTTATGAGCCAATTCATCCAAATTTCCAGAACTCAGAATGAGAGCCCAGCAAATGGAATACGTATTTTTAGTTATTAGCTACATTTTAGTTAGCATCTAAAGTTTTACATCTTAGAGGACTACTCTACCCCGAAGTTTATAAGTCTTTTGTTATTTTCCAAGGATTCACTTGGAAATTCGCATTTCTTCATCTTCCCCGTAACTTTGTCATTGAAATTATTCGTTGATAACGCGTTTTAAGCCCATTTTCAGAGAAGGAACTCTCAAGCATGTTCTCTTCCCGCCCCCTCTCCCCCGCCCCCAGGTCAAAGAGTACAACTCACCATCTCTCCAGATTTTCTTCGCAGTTCTTAAACCATCTAAACTGTACAAGATGATCTTACTTTCCTCCAACATAGGAATCCCTGTAACACTTTCTACTCCTTCTCATTTGTTACTACATTCTGTCTTGTGCCATAGTTATTTGTGAACAAATCCTGTGTCTCCTCGTAGACATTGGATATCTTAAGGGGCAGGTTTCTACCTTACCCATTCTTTTTACCATCATAGCACCTAACTCGGTGCTTCTCACAGAGAACAGTGAAGGAAAGAACAAGTGACCCAACAGACAAACATAGCGATTTGGAAATAGGTCCTCGTTCATCGCCATTTGGTCTTGGTTACATAAAGAAAGATGACAGCCATAGGGCGGCGCTCCCTGGCAGCGTGGTGTAGGTTAAAATGGTGTGGCAGTGTGGAAAGAATGCGACCTGGAGCATCAGATTCTTGCCTTTTCTTATCCTCTCTCTGCCACTAGCCAGTCAGGAATCACTGGTCAAGTGACAATTTCTCTGAGCCTTGCTTTCCCTTTCTCTAAAGTAAAGATAATAATACCTATCTTACAAAGATGTTTGAATGTTAAGTAAGACAACATCAGAGGCAGTGCCTTGCTCTCACAATAAATATATAAAAACTATCATGACTGCTCCTGGAGAAGGCACTAGCTCCCAGAAGGATGGACGATCCAGACTCCAGGCCTGGTTCTGCCACAGGCTGACCAGCTGTGCCCGCCCCCAGGGTCGGTTACCCTCTCTGGACTCCCCTTTCTCCTTAGTGAAATTGAAAAGTTGTATGTGTAATCTTTGAGGTTTCTCCCAGCTCTGTGATTTAGAAAATAAATGTTTAATGTATCAGTTCATTATCGAAGTATGTCTGGATTGAGGAACTTCATATTTTCTTTTTTTTTTTTTCAAAATAGCAACACAGCTGACAAATTTATAGTGACGACTACTTCCAAGTTTTGTTTTCCCTATGAGAAAATAAGAATCCAACTTTAAAAAAAAAAAAACCTTTCAGAAAAGAGAATTTAATTGCCTTTATACATGTATGACACCATCCATTGAGCAAATTTTTGCTTTAACATATCTTTGCTGAATGAATGACTGCATAATGTATTAGTGGGTGTTTGCCAAACGTTCCAAGAATAACAATTCATTTGCTACTAGGTTCTATTCTTTATAGACAGTCAGCTTAGGTTTTTTTCCCTCTCAAAATTGGCTCTGAGTCACTGATATGATTCATAACTTTAAAAAACAGGTTGAACCTGAAATTGCCTTGGCAGGAAATGAGCTAAAGAGCACAGTGCAAGTGAAAGGGAGATGCCCCTACCAGGAAAGAGAAAAGACAGTTCTTCTTTTCGTTTTCTAATTCCCAGTACGAAATGAGGAAATGTCAACAGGCAGCTTTATTCTCATCTCTCTGATTACATTGGTTGAAATAGTAAAATCAAATGCAAAGTACAGAGCAGTTACAGTTCCGGGATCCAAAAGGCACATTTTTCAGGTGTGTCTGGCTCCCCACTCCACCCCCAGATGAATCACTCAACAGCAGGTAAGAGGAAGATGAACTGACATCATGTGGGCGAAAGGCACATACTGGGTTTCAGAAGATTCTGGTTAGGCCTTGACCCACAAAGAAACTGTGATGTCAGACAGAGAGATACTGATGGTAAGAGCTAAGAGATGCCTGTCAGGGAGAGGGGATGACGGTCCAGCACAACCAGCCCTGCGAGTACCCTGTAAAGGGGAGAGATGGCAAAGCAGCAAGATCGCAGGCAGCCTGGGAAGGGGTCTGCAGAACGTTTGCCATGTTTGAAGAAGGATCCCAAATGGTGACAGGTGGTTTCAGTTCCCTGCTTTCAATATTCTCTCTGCAGCTCAAACTTCCAGTAAGATCTGGAAGCCACTTTGCCTTCTCCTGGGCTGCTTGCCCATGGATAATGGCATATTCTGGTGTTTATTCTAGGGAAGTAAACAAGACACTCTGGGAGAGCAGAACACTGTTCAATAGGCGTGGGGTGGTTTCAGCCCTTAGTCGCGTGCAAGGAAGTTACCTAGTACCCGTCCTACGATGTGAACAGGAAAGGTTCCCACTCTGGACCCATAAGTCAGGGAGCTCCCTCTTCTCTGGCCACAGCCTCCCTTCATAGCCAAAGGGATACTCCAACCTGGAGCTCATGACCTGTCTTCTAGATCACTCACACTCCAGGTACCCAAGAGCCTGGAATTTCCTTCCCAAACGACCCGGAGCCCTCTTCCAGGGCTTGTACTGGTTTCTTCCCTGGGTCTGGCCCGACAGCAGATGTAACAGCCAGAATACCCACTCCTAGCCCATGGGTGGCCCTGAACAGCTGCTGGGAAGGTGGTGAGAGGTGGACACAGCTTATATGTGCAAGGCGAGGGTATCCACACGTGTGACCAAGGCCCCCACAGTCCAGGATGAAGCTTGTAGTGAGAAGAGAAGAGGGATGGGCTGGGGGGTCATAGGAGTATAACTCTAAGTGGTCCAAGAATTCTATATTTGGCCTTGACCTTCAATCATGAAAGTACATTCATCAATATAGAAAAAGAACATATTTTGTTTAGGGAGTTGGTTTACAGATTTTAGACCTATGTTGTGTGGGCCTCCATTTCTACTCTTGCCTGGGTCCTGCCAACGTTGGAAGTGGGGTGAGTACGCCATGTATCTCAATCCAAGATGGGTTATTTATTGCTTTTATGATGACGAGTGACTTGACTTTGGTCAGTACTGAAGGGTTATTTCTTTGACACACACCAGTTTTTCAGTCTGTCCAAGAGATTGTTGTGCTCTGTATTCTAGAGCAATGTTCAACCTAATGCCAGTAATTCATGGCAACACCAGAAGACGGGCTGTAGTTTTTAGTGTAAAGGAAAATGAAGGTGTCAGGTTGGATTATGATCTCTAGAAGTAACTCCAGTGACAACTGCTCATTTTATTTAAATTGCTAGACACTTTAAGTGTCTTTATGAAAGGACATTGTGGGGTCTGAGGATTTCGCAAATTAATGGATTTTCTGTATTTCAGTTTATTTTAGAGAAAGCACTATTAAAATAGTAAGCATCTTGCCTTGGCCGGGTGGCTCAGTTGGTTGGAGCATCGTCTCGTGCACCAAAACATTGCAGGTTTGATTCCAGCTCAGGGCACATACCTAGGTTGCAGGTTCACTCCCCGGTCGGAGTATGCACAGGAGGCAACTGATCAATGTTTCTCTCTCACATTGGTGTTTCTCTCTCTCTCTGTCCCTTCCTCTCTTTCTAAAATCAATAAAAACATATCCTTGGGTGAGGATGCATCTTTAATTCAAAGAAATGTTTAATAGATCCCAAAATTTGCACCGACTCTTACTATAGTAACTATTTTGGGCTGCCGTGCCCACTTGCCTTGCAGCTCTACCAATCGTAAAAATACAAATAGACACCAAAGTCTTGTTAAATGCACCCAGACACAGTGCAGAATTCTGTTTTATAGTATATCTCTATCACCATTTTAGGGGCCTCATTGCCAGGGAATCTCATTATCCCAGGATCTTGCTGGTACTCTGTCCTAACAGCAATGTTGGGAAACAGCATCATTGTAAAATACCAATTACTACGAATACAGATGTTTTGAAAGTCTTGGCCAAAAGAGGGTAGGGTGTATTTTAATTTTCTTAGCTTCACCACCATATTATCTGGACTTTGTGAATGCAATGAATGTTTTAAAATAGATCTCCATCTCCTTATTTGTTTGGTCACTCTAAATATAGTGGTAAGAGAACACCTTGAAGAGAGTAAGTTCACTCACACCAGATGAGACCCAACCCTCTAATGATAACACTTTCCCAGTGACAAACATGCACAGCCCCATCCGAAGTCTTCAGAAGAAGGGAACATCTCCTCCTTCATTTGCCCCCTTCCAGTAGAGTGCATGTACCCCCAGGTAAATCCTTCCGCAAACCCCAGATATTGCTCAGGCTGCTCTTCCTTGTCCTAAGGCACCATGTTGCTCTTACTGTCTTTTGGCTGCTAATTGTCTCGTCTTTCCAGTACAACGCCAAGCTGCCATTTACTTCCTAACTGCTGGAACTCAGTCCTGGCTGTCACAGCTAGCACCATAGACACGCCCTGCCACTCCTCAGCCTGACCCCTGCCATCACTGATTCCACCACCGCGGGCTCTGTTTGCTCTCTCGCTCTCAGTTCCTTGGAGAAGCTATAGAATTTCTGTTCCCCAATGCAGACCCTTGACATTGCTTTGACCAGAGCAGGATGATCAAGACAGCTATCTACTCTTCCATACAGAAGGGCTGGACAGTCCCATTTGTTGTCTCTGATTAGCAGGCTGTTATATCCTCTCCCCCAGGATGGTGTGTTAGCATCTCATGAGTCCCTTATCATAACACTTGTCTGTATGTCCTGTATGTACTTGCCCACAAGTGCAATGAGGGCAGGGATTGTATCTACCTTGCAAACTAGTACATCTCTAGCACCTGATCTTGCCACACCATGAATGCCCTATAAACGTTCCTTAAAATAAACTGAACCTCAAAAGCTTAGTGCAAAAACTCCACAGGCATTTTTCAACACTACAGTGTGTGCCTATTGATGCTCCTCTCCAGCCTTCCCTCACCTTCCCAGCCCAACAGTCCCAAACCATGACCAGTGAGAAACCCCCTTATCACCCAGGTCTCCAGGCCAAGCCTCCCAGGGCATATGCAGTCTGGTTTGGATGACTGGGCTGCATTTTAGTTTTCATAGTGGAAGCTTTAAAACAACTACACACAATCAGGGGTGTGACTAGGAAAGGGGGGGAGCACATTTCTGTTTGGATCCACAAGGGACACAGCATGAGGTCCCTGCCTTGGAAGCCATTCTCTCCATTCTAAGGGCTTCAGGCTTCAAACTAGGGCCCTGCTGTGTCTCTTCGCCTGTCTTGGTTGGGTGGTAAAATGGCATCAGGAGAGACGGGTACTATAGAAATGGAGTAGAAGGAAAAGACAGAAGAGGTATGCTTGCATGTTCATTCTTAACCCTTATTTCCATAAAGTCATAATTAAATAAATTATAACTCCATTACCTTCTAACAGAATAATTCTAACTTTCCTTCTGGCATTTGGCATTTGCAGGTGATACTACTCAAAACAGTTCTTATCTAAGCGTGGGCTGTGACTGTACCCGGCAAGGCAAGCCCGGCCCTGTTACCACTCTAAGGAGACGTACATACTGTTCCTGGGTTGGGGACCACAGTTGCCATTTGCCGAACCACTGTGATTATTTATAGATTGGTCTCTTTGACAAAGAGCCTTTGTGGGTCAAGCCGCCTCCTCCTAACTACCTCAAGCATGGCGTTGGTTATAGTTTTTAGCAACCAGTAAGTAGCACTACTTAAAATTGTTTTTCAGAGGGTGCTTAAAGTTTTTCTGTTGTCTTTCAACTTGGTGTGCTATAGTTCACAAGATGGAAAATAATTGATGACATTTTCTTACTGACCATTTCAGAATAATTTAGTATCGTGATGGCAGCAGACGAAAATGGATGAGACTGTTGTTATAAGACAGAAAGGTATTGACCCTCAATTTATCACTCAACAAACACTTGTGGAATGTCTAGCTGGGGCGGTGTCAAGTGGTAAAAATAAAATGACATAAAATGTCTCAAGTAGCTAATAGGCTGTTGTGGGGGAAAGACTTATATAAACCATCAATTGCAGCAAGTTTATTTGCTAAATGTTATGATACAGTTGCACAATAGTAGGGAGGAATATTTGGAGTACAAAAAAAAAGGGGCTTCCAATCAGACTGGAGGAGGTGGTGTCAGGAAATGCTGCCAAGATTCATGCTTAGACTTCATCCCCAAGGCCAAGTATGATATGAAGAAAATGAAGAGGGGAGGAGAGAGCAGGGGCATTCTGGGGGGAGGGCTTCGTGGGTGCCAAAGCACCGAAGTACAAAATCTCGGTGTGTCTGGGACTGCGAATAGGGCTAGAGAAAGGGGCAGGTTGGGGGGTGGTGGGAGGGAGGCGGGGCTACACAAATTGTCAGGAGCCAGATGGGGAGAGGCTAGAGTGCTCAGCTCAGTTAGAGGAGCACAGATTGGCTTAGGCCGGCCACGGTACTGTACATGCCACACAGGGCAGGAAAGCACCTTCCTTGTACATTTCTGCATCCCCAGCGCCTGGTACATGGTAGCCTCTCAACAGGCAGGTGTTGGTGTTAGATTAATTAATGAAGCCCTATCACTGGGAGGGAAATACTTTTTTAAAAAATCAATGACAAGAACAACTTTTATTTACACTAGCATATAGTTACTGAGGAATGAAGAAAAAAATAAGTAAAATGCAAAAGATACTTTAAAGATAAACGGTATTCTATATATATGCAATAAAATATAATTTAGCCACAAAAAGAAGGAAATATTTCCATTTGCAACAACGTGGATAGAACTTGAAGGCATTGTGCTAAGTGAAATAAGTCAGACAGAAAAAACGATACTGTATGATCTCATATAGATGTATAATCTACCTCATACACACAGCGTACAGATTGGTGGTTGCCAGAGGTGGCGTTTGGGGAGCAGGTGCAATTGGTGAAGGCGGTCAAAAAGTACAAACTTCCAGTTATAAAATAAATAAGTCATGGGGACGTAATGTACAGCACGGCGACTATAGTTAATAGTATTGTATTATATATTTGAAAATTGCTAATAGAGTAGATTTTAAAGTCCCATTACAAAAAAATGATAAATATTCAGTACCTACCACAGTTAATATAAAGATGTTTAAATTCCATCAAACAGATCTCTCAAGTGTGCATGGAGTTCTGGGGAGTGGAATTCTTTTCTTGTCTCATCAGAGATACATCATAAAATATCTTGGAGAGTTAAAGGTTGCTCAAGTGTTCCTCAGAATTCTAATTCCACACACTATGTTCCATGCAATATCCCTTACTTATATTTTTTTAAATATTTGTTGTTTATCTGAAATTCACCTTTAAATTGGATGTCCAATATTTCATCTGGCAACCACGTTTTTTGGCCATGTAGGTTTGGGAAATACTGAGCTAAACAACTATCTTTTTTATGCTGGTCTTCACAGAGCCACTAATAAGTTCTGTATATAATGTGTCTTTGAGAGAGAATTGAGTATGTAGTTTTTCTTAAACTTATTTGAACAAAAATTCCTTTTTTCTAGGGGGAGAGTGCAAACGCAGTCCCCCACTACTACAAATGATGCATTGAGTTTCCCACACTTGGGGAAATCACAGGGGTCAGCACCTCCAGAGTGCAATGGATAAGCCTCACCCTGGGAAAACCACCTTCGTGATCATGGTACCTCCCCTGCCAGGTCAGTATTGAAAAGTTCCTTTTTCAAATGAGCATCCCAAAAAGCTACTCTGAAGGGCAATTGTTCAATTATCTCTGGAGGGTCAATGTCTTCTTCACTAAGTATTTCCATGATTTCCTGTTAGAGTCTGATCAGGTCATTTGGCCCATTTAATATAATTAAATCATTTTTTCCAAGAGAAAGCCTGAAATCCTTAGCATGAAATATAGGGCCTTTCCCAACCTGCTGTTTACCTTTACAGCTTTACTCCCAGGTTTTCCTCTCTCACGATCCTGTGTGTCTGGTTGAGCTCCCCTCTACCTTGTGAACATTCCACACTCCTATCTAACCACTGTGGACTTTGCACATACTTTCTTTTCCAGAAATGCCCTTCTCTGGCCCCCTATCTTCTCAGTGAGCCATGACTCCCTTAAGACTCCTGAATAAAGATGCTCCTGACTCCCCACCAAGCACAGTCATTCATTCCTTCCGCCTCTCACAGCATCTGTACATTTGTCTGTTAGTACCTCACGGTACTATTCATTGATAGGTCTGTCTCCTCTGATAGAGTCAACTTTTCAAGGACACGACTTTATCTTATTCATCTTTGAGTCCTCAGCTCATAGCATGGTATTTGACACATAGCAGATGCTCAAGAAATGATTGATGAATTAATGAATAAATGGTAAATGTGAGTTTTGAATAGATGATTCAGGTTGTGGACCCTTCACCTTTTTCCTCAATCATCTCTTCTGATTCTGCAGAAGACCTAACATGTCATCCAAGAAAGTAACTATTTAATAAATAAATACCATTTCATAGGAATTGACTCAGAATTTTAATACTCTCTCTGTAAAGAATGTAAGGCAATGCAATTAGGTAAATGTCTGCAAACAATATCTGTCTATGGATCCTTGCCTTTCCATTGATTATAATTAAATGATACATTATTTAAAACAGGCTTATCTTTAGTGACATAGTAATACATTCAAGAAGTTTACTGACATCTAATTAAACTGTTATCTTCCATACAGGAAGCATTATTATTCTCACTTTAAGACACATGAAAGGGTAAGAAGGCACACCTAAATGAGAAACCCTCTCTAGGTATTAGTCTGTTCTTGACCAATTTAACCACCTTCAGCAACCACACAGAAACCATAAATGTTGACAGCTCTGATTCTCATTAAAAATATATGAAGAATTACTTCAAAACTTAGGACTTTATATATTCAACAAAAAGATTTGTTGAAATTAATGAACCCATACATGGAATGAGCAATATACAATTTACTAACTATAGACATATAGTCAAGTATGTATAACCCCTTCCCGATTGGAATTTGCTCTCACACAAAGTTCGGATATATGAAGATTTACTTTTTAATATATTTTCAACAACAGAGAATTTTAAGTATTAAAAAGTTTTGCATATAGCAGCCTTGTTTGTTTGTTTTCTCCTCTGGTGGAAATTCCTTTATTTATTTTTAATTTTTAATTTTTTTATTAATTTATTTTTGTTACAGATGTTTCTCCTTTTTCCCCCATTGACACCCTCCTCCTGATCCCTCCCCATCCCCACCCCATCCCCAGCATTGTTGTCTATGTCCATGGTTACGCATACATGCATATAAGTTCTGTGGTTTATCTCTTCCCTCCCCCCCCACCCCCTCTTCTGAGTTTTGTCAGTCTGGACCCTACTTGTATGTCTCTGGGTCTATTTTCTTTATCAATTTGATTTGTTCATTATATGCCACAAATAAGTGAGATCATGCGATATTTGTCTTTCTCTGATTGGCTTGTTTTGCTTAGGGTAATACTCTCCAGGTCCCTCCATGTCGTCTCAAAGAATAAGAGATCTTTCTTTCTTACACCTGCATAGTATTCCATTGTGTATATGTACCACAGCTTTTTTATCCACTCAACTTTTGATGGACACTTGGGCTGTTTCCAGATCTTAGTGATTGTAAATAGTGCTGCTATGAACATAGGGGTACATATATTCTTTCGGATTGGTGTTTCAGACTTCTTAGGGTATATTCCTAGAAGTGGGATTACTGGGTCAAATGGCAGTTCAATTTTTAATTTTTTGAGGTAACACTATAGTGTTTTCCATAGTGGCTACACCAGTTTGCATTCCCACCAGTAGTGTGCTAGGGTCCCCTTTTCTCCACACCTAACCAGCACTTGTTGTTTGATGAATTGTTGATGGCAGCCATTTTGACAGGTCTGAGGTGATACCTCATTGTTATTTTAATTTGCATCTCTCTGATAATTAGTGACATTGAGCATTTTTTAATATATCTCTTGACCATTTGTATGTCCTGTTTAGAGAGATGTCTCTTTAGGTCCTCTGCCCATTTTTTAATTGAGCTCTTTGTCTTCCTTTGGTTGAGTTGTATGAGCACTCTATATATTTTGGAAATTAACCCTTTATCTGACATATCATTGGCATTATGCTCTCCCATACAGTGGGTTCCCTTTCCATTTTGATGGTTGTTTTTCTAGTTTGATGTAATCCCATGTGTTCATTTTTTCCTTTGTTTCTCTTGTCTTAGACATTGTATCAGTGAAAATTCTGCTGGGTGTGATGTCTGAAATTTTGTTGCCTACATTTTCTTCTAGGATTTTTATGGATTCACGAGTCACATTTAAGTCTTTTATCCATTTTGAGTTTATTCTTGTGTATGGTATAAGTTGGTGGTCTAGCTTCATTTTTTTGCATGTAGCTGTCCAATTTTCTGAACACCATTTATTGAAGAAGCTGTCTTGACTCCACTGTATGCTCTTGCCACCTTTGTCAAATATTAATTGAGCATAATGTCTTGGGTCTATTCCTGGGTTCTCTGTTATGTTCCATTGATCTATATGCCCGTTCTTGTGCCAGTACCAGGTTGTTTTGACTACAATGGCTTTGTAGTATAACCTGATATCTGGTACTGTGATCCCTCCTACTTTATTCTTCTTTTTCAAGATTGCTGTGGCTATTTGGGGTCTTTTTTGGTTCCATATAAACTTTTGGAATATTTGTTCTAGTTCTGTGAAATATGTAGTTGGTATTTTGTTGGTATTTTGATGGAGATTAAATCTATAAATTGCTTTGGGTAGTATGGACATTTTAATGATGCTAATTCTTCCAATCCATGAACAAGGTATGTACTTCCACTTTTTTATATCTTCCTCTATTTCTTTTTCAATGACCAGTAGTTTTCTGCAAAGAGGTCCTTTACTTCTTTGGTTAAGTTTATTCCTACCTATCTTAATTTTTTTGCCGCATTGGTAAATGGGATTGTTTTTTTAGTTTCTCTTTCTGTGAGTTCATTGTTGGTGTATAAGAATGCTGTTGATTTCTTGACATTAATTTTGTATCCTGCTACTTTGCCAAATCCATTTATTAAATCTAGTATATCTGGTGGAGTATTTAGGGTTTTCTTTGTAAAATATCATGTCATCTGCAAATAATGACAGTTTCACTTCCTCCTTTCCAATTTGGATTCCCTTTATTTTTTCTTCATGTCTAATTGCTGTGGCTAAGACTTCCAGTACTATGTTAAATAAGAGTGGCGAAAGTGGGCATCCCTGTCTTGTTCCTGTTCTTAAGGGAAATGCTTTTAGTTTTTGCCCATTGAATATGAGGTTGGCTACAGGTTTTTATATATGGCCTTTATTATGTCAAGATATGATCCCTCTATTCCCACATTGCTGAGCATTTTTATCCGAAATAGGTGCTGGATTTTGTCAAATGCTTTTTCAGCATATATTGATAAGATCATGTGGCTTTTATCTTTCATTTTGTTTGTGTGGTTATCATATTTATTGATTTGTGAATATTGTACCATCCTTGTATGCCTGGGATGAAACCCACTTGATCATGATGAATAATTTTTTTGATGTATCGCTGGATCCGATTTGCTAATATTTTGTTAAGGATTTTGGCATCTGTCTGCATCAGGGATATTGGCCTGTAGTTTTCTTTCTTTGTAGTGTCTTTACCAGGTTTTGGAATTAGGATTATGCTAGCCTCATAAAATGAGTTGGGAAGACTTCCGTTTTCTTGAATTTTTTGGAATAGTTTGAGGAGAATGGGTGTTAGATCTTCTTTGAATGTTCAGTACAACTCCCCCGTGAAGCCCTCCAGGCCTGGGCTTTTGTATGCTGGGAGTTTCTTGATTACATCTTCAATTTCCTTAGTTGTTATTGGTTTGTTTGTGTTTTGTATCGCTTCCTGGTTCAGTTTTGGCAGACTGTGTTTCTAGAAATTTGTCCATTTCGCTTAGATTGTCCAATTTGTTGACGTATAATTGTTCATAGTGTGTTTTGATGATCGTTTTATTTCTGTGGTGTCAGCTGTTACTTCCCCTCTTTTGTTTCTGATTTTGTTTATTTGGGTCCTCTCTTTTTCTTTCGTGGTGAGTCTGGCTAAGGGTCCATCAACCTTGTTTATCTTTTCAAAGAACCAGCTCTTGGTTTCATTGATCTTTTGATTTGTTTTTTTAGTTTCTATGTCGTTTATTTCTGCTCTGACTTTTACTATTTCTTTCCTTCTACTTGCTCTGGGTTTTTCTTTTTGTCTACTTTCTAGTTCTTTAAGTTGTAGGGTTAGAAAGTCAATTAGGAATTTTTCTTGTTTCTTGAGGAAGGCCTGTAGTGCTATGAACTTCCCTCTCAGTACTACTTTCACTATGTCCCATAGATTTTGTGTTGTTGTGTGTTCGTTTTCATTGGATTCCAGGAAGTTTTTAATTTCTTCCTTGATCTCGTTGGTAACTCATTCGTTGTTTAATAACATGCTATATAGCCTTCAAGTGTTTGAATGTTTGTGTTGTAATTGAGTTCTAGTTTCATGCCCTTTAGCATTTCTTGCAGTACTGGTTTGGTGGTGGTAAATTCCTTTAACTTTTCTTTTATCCATGAAGCTCTTTATTTCTCCTTCAATTTTGAATGATAGCCTTACTGGATAGAGTAGTCTAGGATTCAGACCCTTGCCTTTCATTACTTTGTATACTTCATGCCACTCCCTTCTGGCCTGCAGTGTTTCTATTGAGAAATCAGCTGACAGTCTAATGGGAGCTCCCTTGTAGGTAACATTCTGTCTCTCTCTTGCTTCCTTTAAGATTCTTTCTTTGTCTTTAATGTTTGCCATTTTAATTATGATGTGTGTAGCTGTGAGTCTTTTTGGGTTCATCTTGCTTGGGATTCTCTGTGTTTCCTGGACTTGTGTGACTTTTTCTTTCACCAATTTAGAGAAGTTTTCTGTCATTATTTCTTCAAACACGTTCTCTATTCCTTTCTCTGATTCTTCTCTTTCCGGTACCCCTATGATTCAAATGTTGTTACATTTTATATTGTCCCAAAGCTCCCTTAAACTCTCCTCCTGCTTTTTAATTTTTTTTTTCCATTTGCTGCTCTATTTGGGTGTTTTTTTCTACCTTGTCTTCTAACTCGCTGATTCAGTCTTCTATTGAATCCTTCTAAGGTATTTTTCATAACAGCTATGTCATTCTTTATTTCCTCTTGATTTTTATTTATAGCTTCTTTTGAACTTTATGAACTTTTATTCATAGTTCCCAGTGAGCTCTTTATAATTCTTATTAAGTTGCTTGCAGTTCTCACTAAATTGTTTGAGCACCCTTAAAATCATTGCTTGGAATTCTTTATCTGACAAATTGCTTTCTTCCATTTCATATAGTTCCTTTTCTGGTGATATCTCCTTTTCTTGCATTTGGGTGTTGTTTCTGTGTCTCACTATTTTAGCAGTCTGGAATAAATATGTAAGGGGGGAAAAAGTTGTGCATTAAAAGTTGTTATCCCCTCTATCAAGGAGACTTAGAAAGAGAGAATTAAAGGCAAAGAAAAGAAAAAGGAAGTAAAATGAGTGATACCAAGCACAGTAATTGGTACATAATAGAACCACAAACAGCATTTGCTTTTGGACCAAGATAGGGACATAGAGGTTTGTGTAATGAACCAAAGAGAAGATTTATATATTTTTTAAAAAACAAAAAGAAGCTGATGGAAAGTAAATCCTGACTTTAGAAATGCGCTGCTAGAAACATAAAGTGTCTGATGGCAAATTGATTGACATGAATCCAAGGACAGGAGAAACCATTGTAGCAGAAAGGAGGGAGGTTGTTCAGAAGTGAGGAGCTGAGCAGGTCTGGCAAGCTAAGCAAAGTTATACCGCTTTGC
Organism: Tadarida brasiliensis; assembly: GCA_030848825.1. NCBI lineage: Eukaryota > Metazoa > Chordata > Mammalia > Chiroptera > Molossidae > Tadarida > Tadarida brasiliensis. The sequence continues at coordinate 81,598,664 of CM061264.1, forward strand.
CTACTGTGAGCTTTTAAGGGATGCTCTCTCTCTGAAGCCATATAGAAACCCTATAATAAAAGTTTATTTATTTGAGCCTGGCTGGTATGGCTCAGTGGACTGAGTGTCAGTCCATAGACTGAGAGGTCCTGGTTCAGTTTCCAGTCAGGGCACATGCCAAGGTTTTGGGCTTGATCCCCAGTAGGGGGCATGCAGGAGGCAGCTGATCGATGTTTCTCTCTCACATTGATGTTTCTATCTCTTCCTCCCTCTTTCTCAAAAAAAAAATAAATAAATAAAAACCTTTTTTAAAAAGTTTATTTATTTGAGAAATAAATTGTTTCAGATCATAAAACGAGAAAGATACTCACTATGGGTGAGGGCAATGAAAGACATGGAGCAGCCTCAGAGCCCCAGTGAGCATCTTCAGGGAGAAACTGGAAGGCTTCTAGTGAGCAGAGACAATAAATAGAAAGTAATTTAACAGACCATGGCATCTGTACAGGGCCTGGAAGATAGCACAAAAAGTGTCCTTATCTGGTGGTTTTATTCCAGAAGCTTTATTATGTTAGTAATAGTGACCACTAAGCTTTAATATTTCAGGCTTGTTCTAAGGGCATTACATATAAGTCATTTCATCCAATTAATAACCCATGGAATTGGTACTATTATTATTTTCATTTTATAAACAGGGAAACTGATAGAAAGGATGCTTGGCTAGTGTGTATGTGTGTGTGTGTGTGTGTGTGAGAGAGAGAGAGAGAGAGAGAGAGAGAGAGAGAGAGAGAGAGAGAGAGAGAGAGCATGCGCGAGCGAGAGTGCGCTAACAATATAGGACCCCAGAAGGGCTCTGGGTCCTGCTGATGGTCCTTTGAGCTATCTCTCTGCTCTTCAGATAAATTGCTCTCTTTGTTTAACGTAGTTTGAGTTGCTTTTCTGGCATTTGCTGCTCAAGGTGTTTTGTGTGAACACTCTTTGCTCATTACACATCTCCATCAGTCCAAGCCCTGGTTCTTGGTCATCTGGCAGGTGCTTCTGAAATCCACAGAGACTACATGCCACCCCAGTCCACGGCCTTGCTCAGCTCCTCTCTCTATGGAAGAAGTCCAGTCTCTGGGGCCTCAGACCTGCACTTGCCCTCACTGCCCCAGAAGAAAGGCCAGGCCCCAGAGATGCTGCGCCATTAGCCCGGCATTAGTAGGGTATCCAAAGCTTCAGTAGTTCAGCTCAGTCTCTGTCCCCCTCCGGCTGGCTTAGTCTCTGTTCCCCGCTGCAATGTCGCAACCAGGCTGGGTTGCAGCTCCTACTTAGACTCCTGCTTGGGCCTGCAAGGCTGCTGTGGAGAGAGAACTCGTGGAAACCCACAGACCAATCAATGAAGAACCTAGGCCTTTGTTAAGCTCTGATTATGTCTTCTTGGGCTTGGCAAAGAGTAAGCTTTCTTTCAAACTATCCAATCTCTTTTCTAGCTCTTCTCCTGCTTGTGCTGGGCCCTCCCACTATCCAATCTCTTTCCTGGATCTCCCAGGGTTTCATGCCCTTATCCAATCCAATCCTTTCCCCCAATTTTCCCAGGTTAGACCCCTCCTCTTTATAGTTGCCATCTTGGCTTCTACTGCATAGGTGCCCGGCAAAGGAATTTCCCCTTTCCTGGTCCCCTTCACCCTCACATGTAATCTGGGGGAACAGGCTAGTAGTCCCCTGGGGAAATTGGAAAGCTGATCCTTCCCCCCTACTGGGGATTAGTGGCTGTTTGGTGGAGGATGTGGCTGTCCCCGTGGCATCTGGAAGCTCTAGCTTCCCAGTTAATTAGATGTCTGGCTCCATTTGCTCACTTTCTTTGTCAGTAACTAACTAGCTGTCTACACTAACCACAGGAGCGGGCTGGGATCACTTTATCTGTTGCATTGAGAAGAGGCTGGGGGAGACAAGGCAGGAGCAAGGAGATTCGGTGGGGGCCATCACATAACCCAAGCAGCAGATGGAGGTAGTTTTGAGAATCTTGAGCAGTAGCCAGATTTTGGTTATATTTTGAAAGTAGAACCAGTGGGATTGGCAGATGGGGGAGAAAACCATATATGCATTATTCTAATAAGGTAGTGATTACTGCAGTGGAGGTTTATAGCTTGCAGTAAAATTGGGAGAATCTGTGCCTAAAGCTGGCTAAAATTTAAGTTTTCTACTGCAATATAAACGCTATTCAATATCGTGTCCTACGCTTCTAGAAAAGGCCAAGTATATAAAAGTCACTCAAAAAATGTATGTTGGATTGAATTCAATTAGAGGAGTTGGTAAAGGCTTTTCAAAAAAAAAGAGAGAGAGAGATTTTGAGCTGAGACTCAAAGAGTAAAAGGAGTTTATCCAGGTGAGAAATGACTCATGGGCTAAATTTATCAATGATCCTGATACTTCTCTCCACCCCCAAAATAAAATGATCTCTCCTTACTTAGTATAAACTTAGGGAAGGGGAGGAGGATTTAAATCACAGATCCCTAAGGTCTCTAAAGATCTTAACATCAGTAAATATCCCAGATAGGTGTTAAGAGAATATATTTTTTTAATTCAAGGTTACAAATAAGTCCATAAACAAAACCCAAAATCATAAAAGACAAGATTGGAGAATTCCAAAATGGCGGCGGAGTGAATGGAAGCTACACAGACTATCTCCCAGGACCAAACTGGAATTACAACTAAAATAAAGACAAATCGCCGGGGAAAAAGCAACATAAAAGCAGCTTGCGAGGACCATACAACCAAGGACACTGAATTAATCCTGGTAGGATTGCGGAGACGTGAGAGGGGGGCTAGGAGCCCGCAGACAGCAGCAGTCTTAGCTGTGAGCAGCTCCCTCGGGGTTAAAGCCCAAGCCGGCTCCACAGTGCAGAGGGCTGGGACAGAGCGCTAAAATAGCCACAGCCACTCACGTTGGGCTCCAGCAGAGGGAGGGCGGATTGGATTGGAACTGTGTGGGGACACTCGGGATTTGAAGAGGGCTCAGAGCTTTTGCTGAGTTGTGGCCACACAGGACGGTGGCCATCTTACTCCTTCCCAGGGTTCTGGGGAGAGGCGGCAGCCCTCCCTCGGAGATTCAACCCCACCCACGTGGGCCATTGAAATGCAAATTGACGCTCATTAACAACCAGCATCTGCCCCACCTTTGGGAAATCCTCTCACGCTGAACACCTGAGGGAGGTTTTCATTCAACTGAGAACCCAAGGCTCTTCAAGTAACCATGACTAATAGCCTCTAGGCAAAAGCTAGAAGATAATTTAACCTTTTCTGGGCTTGCAAATCTACCCAGGAAAGTAAGACTCGACAGTGGTGTTTAACGTGGATCCTCCCACGCTCATCCAAACCCAGTAGAGGGAGCCACAAACAGCAGAACACCAACATCCACAGGGAAAATTTGGCAGGCTCCAAAAACCACTGAGATAGCCAAAATGGTGAAACAAAGAAACAGATCCCAAATGAAAGAACAAGAGACCTCTACCGAAGATGAGATAAATGAAATGGAGTTAAGCAAGTTAACAGAGCAAGAATTTAGAGCCATGATCTTGAGGAAGCTCAACAGCATGAGTAAGGACATCAACACCATGAGCAAAGACATAGAAACATTGAAAATCAACCAATTGGAAATGAAGAAGCACCAAGAAGAAATGAAGAATGACATAGCAGAAATGAAGAACACATTGGAAGGACTAAACAGCAGAGTAGAGGAAGCTGAGGACTGGATCAGTGAATTAGAAAACAGGGTAGAAAAAACTCAACCAATCAGAAAACCAAAAGGAAAAAACAATGAAAAAACAGGAAGACAGCTTAAAAGAAGTGTGGGACAACTGGAAACGTAATAATATTCACATCATAGGAGTCCCCGAAGAAGAAGAAAATGAGCAAGGGTTAGAGAATATATTTGAAGAAATAGTGACAGAAAACTTCCCTAATTTGGTGAAGAAAGAAGGCATTCAAGTTTAAGAAGCACAGAGAGCCCCAAGTAAGAAGAACCCAAACAGGCCCACACCAAGACACATAGTAATTAAAATGCCAAAAATTAAAAACAAAGAGAGAATCCTAAAGGCAGCAAGAGATAAGCAACAGGTTACCTACAAAGGAACCCCCATAAGGCTATCAGCTGACTTCTCAACAGAAACACTACAGGCCAGAAGGGAATGGCATGAAGTAATCAAGGTCATGAAAAACAAAGATCTGAATCCAAGACAAGACTACTCTACCCAGCAAGGCTATCATTCAAAATAGAAGGTCAATTAAAGAACTTCCCAGACAAAAAAAAAAAAAAAAAAAAAAAAAAAAAGGCTAAGGGAATACATTAGCACCAAAGCAGCACTGCAAGGAATGTTAAAAAGACTGCTGTAATTAGTAGAAGAAATAGGAAGGAAAATAGAACCACACTAAACAAAATGGCAATAAATAAGTACATATCAATAATCACCTTAAATGTAAATGGATTGAATGCTCTGATAAAAAGACACAGAGTAGCGGATTGGATAAGACAGCAGGACCCATATATATGTTGTTTACAAGAGACCCACCTCACAACAAAAACTCACATAGGTTGAAAGTGAAGGGATGGAAAAAAATCTTTCAAGCAAATGGAAAGGGAAAAAAAGCCGGGATAGCAATACTCATATCTGATAAATTAGATTTCAAAATGAAGGCTATAGCTAGAGACAAAGAAGGTCACTAGATAATACTGAAAGGATCTATCCAACAGGAAGATATAACCTTGGTAAACATATATGCACCCAATATAGGAGCACCAAAATATATAAAAAAATCTTCTGGAGGACTTCAAAGGAGAAATCAACAGCAATACAATCATAGCAGGGGACTTCAACACCCCGCTGACATCACTGGATAGATCCTCTAGACAAAAAATTAACAAGGAAAGAGACTCTAAATGAAGCACTAGACCAAATGGATTTAATAGATATTTACAGAGAATTACACCCCAAAACTACAGAATTCACATTCTTCTCAAGTGCACATGGGACATTCTCAAAGATAGACCACATGTTAGGACACAAACGAAGTCTCTACAAGTTCAAGAAGATTGAAATCATATCAAGCATTTTCTCAGATCACAATGGCATGAAACTAGAAATCAACTGCAATAAGAACATGCAAAGACACTTGAACATATGGAAGCTAAATAGCATGTTATTAAACAATGAATGGGTTACCAAGGAGATCAAGGAAGAAATTAAAAACTTCCTGGAAACCAATGAAAATGAACACAAAACAACACAAAAATCTATGGGATGCAGCGAAAGCAGTTCTGAGAGGGAAGTTTATAGCACTCCAGGCCTACCTCAAGAAGCAAGAAAATTTTCTAATAGACTATCTAACCTCACAACTTAAAGAACTAGAAAGCAAACAAAAGGAAAATCCCAGAGCAAGTAGAAGGAAGAAAATAGTAAAGATCAGAGCAGAAATAAATGACATAGAGACCAGAAAAACAATTCCAAGGATCAATGAAACAAAAAGCTGGTTTTTTAAAAAGATAAACAAGACTGATGGACACTTAGCTAGACTCACCAAGAAACAAAGAGAGAGAACCCAAATACACAAAATCAGAAATGAAAGAGGAGAAGTAACAACTGACACCACAGAAATACAAAGGATCTTTAACAAATACTATGAACATTTATATGGCAACAAATTCGACAATCTAAGTGAAATGGACAAAATTCTAGAAATACATAGTCTCCCAAAACTGGACCAGGAAGAGATAGAAAACTTGAACAGACCAATAACAGCTGAGGAAATTGAAGATGTAATCAAGACTCTCCCAGCAAACAAAAGCCCAGGCCCAGATGGCTTCACAGGGGAGTTTTACCGAACATTCAAAGAAGAACTAACACCCATTCTCCTCAAACTATTTCAAAAAATTCAAGAAGAAAAAGACTTCCAAACTTGTTTTATGAGGCCAGCATAATTCTAATTCCAAAACCAGAAAAAGACACTACAAAGAAAGAAAACTACAGGCCAATATCCCTGATGAATATAGATGCCAAAATCCTGAACAAAATATTAGCAAATCGGATCCAGCAATACATCAAAAAAAATTATTCACCATGACCAAGTGGGATTCATCCCAGGGATGCAAGGCTGGTTCAATATTTGCAAATCAATAAATGTGATACACCACATAAAATAAAAGATAAAAACCACATGATCATATCAATAGATGCTTAAAAAGCATTCAACAACATCCAGCACCCATTTCTGATAAAAACACTAAGCAATGTGGGAATAGAGGGATATCTTGGTATAATAAAGGCCATATATGAAAGACCTACAGTCAACATCATACTCAATGGGCAAAAGCTAAAAACATTTCCCTTAAGAACAGGAACAAGACAGGGATGCCCACTTTCACCATTCTTATTTAACATAGTACTGGAAGTCTTAGCCACAGCAATCAGACGTGAAGAAAAAATAAAAGGAATCCAAATTGGAAAGGAGGAAGTGAAACTGTCATTTTTCACAGACGACATGATATTATATATAGAAAACCCTAAAGACTCCATCAAAAATCTACTAGACTTAGTAAATGAATTTGGCAAAGTAGCAGGATACAAAATTAACGTCAAGAAATCAACGGCATTCTTATACACCAATGATGAACTCACAGAAAGAGAAACTAAAAAAACAATTCCATTTAGCATCGTGGCAAAAAAATTAAGATACCTAGGAATAAACTTAACCAAAGAAGTAAAGGACCTATTTGCAGAAAACTACAGGACATTGAAAAAAGAAATAGAGGAAGATATAAAAAAGTGGAAGTACATGCCTTGTTCATGGATTGGAAGAATTAACATCATTAAAATGTCCATATTACCCAAAGCAATCTATAGATTCAATGCAATCCCCATCAAAATACCAGTGACATATTTCACAGAACTAGAACAAATATTTCAAAAGTTCATATGGAACCAAAAAAGACCCCGAATAGCCACAGCAATCTTGAAAAAGAAGGACAAAGTAGGTGGGATCACAATACCGGATATCAGGTTATACTACAAAGCTACTATAATCAAAAGAGCCTGGTACTGGCACAAAAACAGGCATATAGACCAGTGGAACAGAACAGAGAATACGGAAATTGACCCAAGACATTATGCTCAATTAATATTTGACAAAGGTGGCAAGAGCATACAATGGAGTCAAGACAGCCTCTTTAATAAATGGTGCTGGGAAAATTGGACAGCTACATGCAATAAAATGAAAGTAGACCATCAACTTACACCATACACAAGAATAAACTCAAAAAGGATAAAAGACTTAAATGTGACTTGTGAATCCATAAAAATCCTAGAAGAAAATGTAGGCAACAAAATTTAGGACATCATACGCAGCAGAATCTTCACTGATACATCACCTAAGGCAACAGAAACAAAGGAAAAAATGAACACATGGGACTACATCAAGCTCAAAAGCTTCTGCACAGCAAAAGAAACAACCATCAAAATGGAAAGAGAACCCACTGTATGGGAGATCATAATTGCCAATGATACATCAGATAAGGGGTTAATCTCCAAAATATATAGAGTGTTCATACAACACAACAAAAGGAAGACAAAGAACTCAATTAAAAAATAGGCAGAGGAACTAGACACCTCTCCAAACAGGACATACAAATGGCTAAGAGACATATGAAGAAATGCTCAACATCACTAATCATCAGAGAGATGCAAATTAAAACAACTATGAGGTATCACCTCACACCTGTCAAAATGGCCGCCATCAACAAATCATCAAACAACAAGTGTTGGCGAGGGTGTGGAGAAAAGGGGACTATAGTACACTGCTGGTGGGAATGCAGACTGCTGCAGCCACTGTGGAAAACACTATGGTGTTACCTCAAAAAATTAAAAATTGAATTGCCATTTGACCCAGTGATCCCACTTCTAGAAATATAGCCTAAGAAGCCTGATACACCAATCAGAAAGAATGCATGTACCCCCATGTTCATAGCAGCACTATTTACAATAGCTAAGATCTGGAAACAGCCCATGTCCATCAGTGGATGAATGGATAAAAAAGCGGTGGTACATATACACAATGGAGGACTATGCAGCTGTAAGAAAGAAAGATCTCTTATCCTTTGAGACAACATGGAGGGACCTCAAGAGTATTATCCTAAGCGAAACAAGCCAAGTAGAGAAAGACAAATATCACATGATCTCACTTATTTGTGGAATATAATAAACATAACAGTCTGAGGAACAGGGTAGACCCAGAGATGTGGAAGTAGGGTACAGACTGACAACCCTCAGAAGAGGAGGGGGGAGGGAAAAGGTAAACCATAGAACTTATACGCATGTATGCATAACTGATGGACATGGACAATAAAGCTGGGGACGGGGTGGGGGGATGGGGAGGAGGGTGTCAATGGGGAAAAAAGGAGAAACATCTGTAACAAAAATAAATTAATTTAAAAAAAGAAGGGAAAAAATAAAATAAAATAAAATAAAAGATTGATTAATCTCTTGGGTATATTAAACAAAGTAACATGACACAGAAGGGGAAAAGATACTTAGAATACAACTGAAAAGGGGTATATAGAGATGTCTAACAAATCATGAGGAAAAGACAGGTACCTATAAAATGAGTGAAGAACATAAACTATCCATACCTGAAAAGAAATTCCAAATGACAAGTAAACATGAACAGATGTTCAAGTATTGGTAATCAGGCAGAGGCAAATTTAAATAGGTAGATGCCATTTCCTACCCACCAGGCAACAGTGTTTAGCAGCAGAAACTCACTACTTGCTGATGACATGTCACAAGCATTCCTGAACCCAATCTGGCCATCTCTCATAAAGCTGACCACGTCACCCCTGTGCTCCAACAATTTTGCTCTTAGTCACATAATCTAGAGACATTCTGCAAATATTTGCACAAGGAGATAATACCAATAATGTTTATAACAGTATAAAGGAAAAATAAATTTGAAATACCCTAAATATCCAATAGTTAAATGTATAAATAAATATTAGAGTTCCTATTTACAGCGGTATAGCTGTCTAAATATTTTTAAAAGTCATCTCACGGAAAAACATCCAGCTACTGGATTAATTACCAAAAATACTTTTTAAATGCATTGCTAAATTGTTAAAAGTATTTTTTTAATGCCCATAGCACCCCCATCCCAGAAAATAAAATACGCAGATTTTTGAAATCAGAGTGGCCTGTGAATACAGAAGCTGGGTTGCCCCGGGGGCAAATGCTAACTCCAGAAATGTGAGCTTTGAGGACCACTGCCAGCTGTCTGGGGAACAGAGTACTACGAGGCCATGGTCCCTCAAAAGGTAGTTTGAGTGGTTCTGAACCTGGGACCCCCACACACATATATCTGGGACCTGAACGGGCTTTGCTTTTTTTGAAAAGGTAGACCAGAAGACACTCTCTGCTTATAGCAGAGAGAGTCAACAAGAAGACCCATCTCACCCTGGCTGGTGTGGCCCAGTGGTTAGAGCATCAGCCCGCACAAAGAAGGGTCTCGGGCTCAATTCACAGTCAAGGGTCAAGGGCACTTACCTAGGTTGCAGATTCGGTCCCGGCCCCCATCAGGGCATATGCAAGAGGTGACCAATCGATGTGTCTTTCTCACATCAATGTTTCTCTCCCTCCCCCAACCTCCCTTGGGGGAGGGAGAGGGGGAGAAGAGAAAACCCATCTCTACCAAGAAAAAAGGAAAAAGAAAACTATGAGAATTTGTATCCCTAAGTTTATCTCCATGTGGATCTGGGGTTTGAATTGAAATATTTGTGCAACTGCTAAATCTCAAATTGAGAAATTAAATGAAAGTGGCCCCAGGTTATTAGTACCACCCAGAGCCAAGCTACACAAATGCAAATCCTCTTTGGAGGAAAACATCCTCACCCTGGGCTTCCCAGGATTCCCAGATTAAGTTCTGCCAAGTAGGAAGTTCACAGCCAAACGCATGAAACACCTGAGGGAGGAAACCCCACAAACAAGAGTTAGTGGAAACAACAGACAAAAAATGTAGAGGTCCCAGTGGCTTCAGAGGTTGGAACTGTGAGATCAGACTATGATAAAATAAGTGCATACAATGTTTAAAGGCATAGAAGTTAGCATTTTAAAATGTGAAAGGAGCAAATACAATTAAATAGGCCAGGGCATATTTTTATAAAAAATTAATAGAAATTCTGGAAAAGAAAAGACTAATCATTGCAAAAAGAAATTGAGTGGATACATAAAAAGCAGATATATGATCGCTCAAAAGACAATGAGTGAACTGGTAGACAGATCTGAAGAAAATGTCCATAATTTAGCCAATGAAAACAGATGAAAGATATGAAAGAAAGGTTAGGAGACACGTATTGTAGAGTGAGAGCCTAAAATACATGCAATGAGAGTTCCCAGGAAAAGAGTACAAATGAAAGTCTTGTCTTGAAGACATAATAGGTAAGAATTTCCTATAACTGATAACACGAATAAATTCTTAAATTTGGAAAATATAAAAATAAAAATACACCTGGATACAGAATAATAAAATAGAAAGATCAAGAAAGCCCCCATCTTGCTGGAGGGAATGCAAAGTGGTAGAGCCACATTAGAAAGCAGGCGGTTTCTTATAAAGTTAAACATACACTTAGCATAAGGCCCAGTGACCCTGTTCCTAGTTATTACACAAGAGGAATGAAGATATATATTGATGAGTATCAACAAAAGTTGTCTAGGTATTCCATCACCAAAAGGGAATTATTTGGAGAAAACAAAGAATTGCGGTCCTTATATGTGCAGACATGGGGAACCACGTGCACGAAGAAATAATCAAAAGAAGAAGAAAGTTCTTTTCCAGAGAGGAAGAGGAGTGAAGAGGAGGGGCTGCTATCACCACAGATCTTTGCTGTAACCTGGAGCTCTCCGCATAGGGCGTTCACAACTGATACAGGGTGTGCGAGTTCCTCCCAAGGCCCTCCTGATTCCTGTCTTCGTTAAGGTCTCTGTCATAAAATTTGACGATATCTGCAAAAGCCCTATATGTAAATATTTATAGAAGCTTTATTCAGCCCAGCCGGTGTGGCTCAGTGGTTAAGCATCAACCCATGCACCAAGAGGTTGCCAGTTCGATTCCTGGTCAGGGCACATGCCCAGGTCGTGGGCCCAATCCCCAGTGGGGAGCATGTAGGAGGCAGCCAATTGATGTTCTCTCTCATCAATGTTTCCATCTCTCTCTCCTTCTCCCTTCCTCTCTCTCTAAAATCAATAAAGAAAAAAAAAAAAAAAAAGAAGCTTTATTCACAAATCACCCATAACTGGAAAGAGTCTGGATGTCTTTCAACAAGTGAATAGATAAACAATGTGTGCACACCCATATCATTGGATAGCACTTAGCAATAAAAAGGAACAAGTTAAAAATATAAACAACAGCCCTGGCCAGTTTGGCTCAGCGGTTAGAGCATCGGCCCGCAGACCAATGAGTCGTGGGTTCAATTCCAGCCAAGGGCATATACCTTGGTTGCGCTTCGTCTCTGGCCCTGGTCGGGGTCGTGCAGGAGTCAATCAGTTGATGTGTCCCTCTCACGTTGACATTTCTCTCTCTCTCCCTTTCTCTCCCTCTCTCTCCCTCCCACTTTCTATTTGAAAATAAATAGAAAAATATCCTCAGGTGAGGATTTAAAAAAAATATACATACACACACACACACACACACACACACACACACACATATACACACAAACACACAGTAACATGGATGACTCTTAAAACATTATGCTAAATGAAAGAAGCCAGGCTGAAGGACTACGTATAGTATGATTCCAGTTAAATAATATCCAGGAAAGAGCAAAACTACAGAAAACTACAGGGACAGATTTTTTTTTTTTTTTTTTTTTTTTTTTTTGCAAAGACTATGATGGGGAGAGGAAAGCTGACTACAAAGGAACACTAGGGAACTTTTTAGGATGATGAAAATATTCTTTATCTTGATTGTGGTGGTAGCTAGTACATTGCATATGTTTGTCAAAATTCATGGAACTTTAAACCTAAAAAGGGTGAATTTTATTACACCTTGGTGAATTTTATTACACAAGGGTGTATATTACACCTTGTTAAATCTGTATTCATTTATTTTTTTAATGTTTAAAGAAGGTGGGGAAAGTATCCAGAGATAAAGGACAGATCACTGTAAAGGAATTAAAATTATACTGACAGCAGACTTCTTAACAACAGGAAAATCCAGAAGACAGTGGAAAAATAAACGCTGAGAGAAAATAACTGTCAACCTAGAGTTAGGTATCAACTCCCACAAAAAACAAATATCTTGCCCTGGCTGGTGTGGCTCAGTGGGTTGAGCATCATCCATGCACCAAAAGGTTGCTGGTTCAATTCCCGGTCAGAGCACATGCCTGGGTTTCTGGCTCGATCCCCTGCAGGGGGCGTGCAGGAGGCAGCCAACTGATGTTGCACTCTCACTTCGATATTTCCCTCTTCTCCCTTCCTCTCTCTCTAAAAGTCAATAAACTATTTTTTTTTTTTTTTAAGAAAGAATGAATGAGCCCTGACCAGTTTGGCTCAGCAGTTGCAGCATCGACCAGCAGACCAATGAGTCTCGGGTTCGAGTCCGGTTGGGGGCACATACCTCGGTTGCGGTTCTGTCCCCAGCCCTAGTTGGGTCATGCGGGAGGCGCCGGTCAGTGTATCTCTCACATCAATGTTTCTCTCTCTCTCCCTCCCTCCCTCCCTCCCACTCTATTTGATAATAAATGGAAAAATGTCCCTGGGTGAGGATTCAAAAAGAATGAATGGATGAATGAAAAATTTGCAAATTTATCAAAAAACAATCATCTACACATCCAGGAGACACATTATAGTAAAATTGCCAAAAGCCAAAGAAAAGGAGCAAGAGAAAAATTACTTATCAATTACAAGGAAACTCCAACATGATCAGCAACTAACTTCTGAGTGGGAGGCCAGAAGACAGTGGCATAACATATTTCAAGTGTCAAAGAAAAAATCTTCAATCAAGAGTCCTAAACTCAGCAAAGCTGTCTTTCAAAGATGAAGGCTAAATACACTCCCAGATAAACAAAAACTGAGAGTATTTGATGACAACAGACCTGCTTTATAAGATATAGTAAAGGAGTTTCTTCGGGCTGAAAGGAAGTAATTTCAGATGATAATTTGAATTTAGGAAAATAAAGAGCACTGGGATAGCTAATTATATAATTATAAAATACAATGCAGGCATACCTTGTTTTATTATGCATCATTTTATTGCACTTTGCAGATATTGTATTTTTTACAAATTCAAGGTAAGACCCTGGCACCAAGAAAAAGATTATGACTCGCTACAGGCTCATATGATGGTTATCAATTTTAGCAATAAAGTGCTTGCTAATTATGGTATAACATTGAATTTTTTTAACATAATGCTATTGCACACGTAATAGACTATAGTATAGTTAAGCATAACTTTTATGTTCACGGGGAAACCAGAAACTTTGTGTGACTCACTTTATTGCAATATTCGCTTTATTGCAGTGGTCTGGAACCAAATCAACAATATCTCTGAGGTATGACTGCATAAATGCATATTTTCTTCTTTTGCTAACTTGTTTTTTCAATCCTCACCCAAGGACATGCTTTCACTGATTTTAGAGAGAGAGAGGAAGGGAGAGGGAGAGAGGGAGCGAGAAACATCAACACAAGAGTGAAGCATCGATCGGCTGGTCCTGCGCGTGTTCCGACTGGGCATTGAACCCACAACCCGGGCATGTGCCCTGACTGGGAATCGAACCTTCACCTTTTGGTGTACAGGATGATGCTCCAACCAACTGAGCCACACCAGCCAGGGCCCTAACTTATTTTAAAGCAAGTGTCTAAAACAATATGTATATAATGAATTGTCAGGCCTATAACATATGTAAATATGATATATTTACCAATACAAGCACAAAAGAGCTGTGTTGGAACAAAGCTGTACTGTGCTGGGGAAATTATTCCAGATGGTATAACTCCACAAGAACAAAATAAAGCAAACCAGAAATATTAACATGCTTATGAGATTACCACAAAGGCTAAATAAGCTTTCTATAACAAAAGCTATAGATATATACTTGCCTTCTTTTTATCTTTCAGCTTCCTTAAAAGACATAAAATTATATAAAGTAATAATTATAATAATGAACTGTTGGGTTTGTAACATTTATAGATGTGATATGTATAACAATCATACCACACAAAAACGGAGGAAAATAAATAGAGCTAAACCCTGGCCTGTTTGGCTCAGTGGTTGGAGTGTCGGCCTTTGGACCAAAGAGTCACGGGCTCGATTCCGGTCAGGGGCACGTACCTTGGTGGTGGTTCTGTCCCCAGTCCTGGTCGGGTTGTGCAGGAGGCAACCAATCGATGTGTCTCTCTAACATCGATGTTTCTCTTTCCCTCCCATTCTATTGGAAGATAAATGGAAAAATATCCTCAGATGAGGATTAAAAAAAAAAAAAAAAGAATAGAGCTAAATAGGAGTAGAGTTCCTATATCTCACTGGAATTAAGTTCATGTAAATCTGGAGCTGATTCTGAAAAGTTTATATATATAATGTTCAATAGGAACCACTAAAGAAAAACATAAAATAAAAATAAAAAGACAATTAAATGGAGAAAAGCAGAGGCAATTCAATGGAGAAAGGATAGTCTTTTCAACAAATGGTGCTGAAACAACTGGACATCCATATACAAAAAAAACAAAAATGAATCTAGACACAGACCTTACATCTTTTTTTAAATATATTTTTATTGATTTTTTTAAGAGAGAGAGATAGAAACATCGATTGGCTGCCTCCTACGCACCCCCTACTGGGGATCGAGCCTGAAACCCGGGCATGTGCCCTGACCAGGAATCGAACTGGGACCTCTCAGTCCATGGGACGACGCTCAGTCCACTGAGTCACACCAGCCAGGCCAGACTTTACACCTTTTATAAAAATTTATTCAAAATGGCCCAGCCAGACCCTGGCCGATTTGGCTCAGCGGTTAGAGCATCAGCCAGCAGACCAGAGAGTCCTGGGTTCAGTTTCCACTAAGGGCACGTACCTCAGTTGCAGTTTGTCCCCGGCCCCGGTTGGGGCTGTGTGGGTGGTAACCAGTTGATGTGTCTCTCTCCAATCGATGTTTCTCTCTCTTCCTTCCTCTCTCCCTCCCGCTCTATCTGAAGATAAATGCAAAAACAGTGTCCTCAGGTGAGGATTAAAAAATAAATAAAAAATGGCCCAGCCAGTGGGGCTCAGTGGTTGAGTGTCAACCCATGCACCAAGAGGTCACCGGTTCAGTTCCTGGTCAGGGCACATGCTCAAGTTGTGGGCCAAATCCCCAGTGGGGAGCATGCAGGAGGCGGCCAATCGCTGTTCTCTCTCATCGATGTTTCTATCTATCTCTCCCTCTCCCTTTCTCTCTCTCTAAAATCAATAAAGAAAAAAAAATGTATTCAAAATGGATCACAGACTTAAATATAATATACAACTATTAAACTTCTGGAAGATAACATAGGAGAACATCTAGATGATCTCGGGTTTGGTGATGACTTTTTAGATACAACACCAAAAGCACGACCTATGAAAAAAAATTAATAAGTTGGATCAAAGAAGAAATGAAAAAGAAATCACTTAGAGATGAATAAAAATGAAGATAGAGCACACCAAAACTTAAGGGATGCAGCTAAACCAGTGCTTAGGAGGAAATGTATTCTTGTAAATGTATATATTAAGAAAGAAGATCTTAAATCAATAATCAAAACTTCCACATTAAGACACTGGAATAAGAATAACAAATTAGATCGAAGATGGCGGCAGGCAGGACCCGAGGGAGGGTGAGTGCATGAGAGAGTGAGCTAGTGTGCGAGAGAGTGTGAGTGGACGTGATGGTGGACGACCAAACTCGTACAGTGCAGAGACGTGGAGCAGCAGGTTCCTGTGCTGTGGACACGAGCAGCCAGCTACCATGGTAAACGGCCCTTCAGGGCGCTTCTCCCTGAACCGCAGGGAGGTCACTCCATTTTGAAAGATCCCGGGTCTTCCCTGGGAGGAGGCAGTGGGAGCGGCTAGGGCCCAGCAACCTGAGCCCACCAGTGCACCTGGCACCCTCGGACCAGTGGACACTCTGTGTCAACACACACCATTGCACAGTAGCAGAGCTGCCTAGGTGCCAGTTGCAGAGGCCATAAATGGCCGGGAGCCTAGCACCATCTCCCACAGTAGCAGCCTGATCAGAGTCGAGATATACCCCCAGCAACAGAGGCTGGGGAGCAGACATCCAGCCCCAGACAACAGAAGCACAGATCAGCAGCTGAGACCCATCCCCAAAAACTACAGCAAAGGCTGAGCAGGAGCTGAGCCCCACAGGGCAGCAGCACTCCCTAGCTGCCAGCGGTGGGACCTGAGACTCAACAGAGGCCTGAGACCCAGTGGCCCACAAGAGCGGTGGGAAGCCAGGGCTCGAGAGGGACTAGTGCGATCCAGCTGCCCACGGGACCTGCTGGGTGCTGAGGCACCAGAGAGGCCTGTGCAACCCAACTGCCCACAAGATAGGCATGGAGCTGGGTCTCCAGAAGGGACTGTGCGATCCAGCTGCCCAAAGGATCAGTGGGAAGCGGGGGCTCCAACGGGTCCTGCACAACCCAGCTGCCCACAAGATCGGCAGGGAGCCAAGGCTCCAGTGAGGCCTGTGCAACACAGCTGCCCATGGTACAGGCAGGGAGTGCGGCTTCAACAGGGCCTGAGCTATACAGCTACAGGCGGCACCAGAAACCAGCTAGGAAAACAGCTCCAGAGGGGCCCACATGATCCAGCAGCAGCACCTACCAGGACTCACCAACACCAGCCCCCAGTAGTCAATCCTCCAGGATCCACAACAGGCAAGAGGCAACACGCAACAAAACAGTCTGGGAGGCACAGTAGCCTTATTTGATATACAGTGAGCTGCCTATACATCCAAACATCCCTCACCAGGTCTAGAGCTACCAGACGGCTAAAATGGGGAGACAAAGAAACAACACCGAAAGGAAAGAAAAAGAGGAATCACCAGAAAAGGAACTACAAAAAAATGGAAGACAGCAACTTGTCAGATAAAGAATTCAAAGCAATGATTTTAAGGGTGCTCAAACAATTTGGTAAGAATTACAAGCAACTGAATAAGAATTATAAAGAGCTCACCAGGAATTACTTCAGCTTAAAAGAAAGAGGTAGAAGCTACACATAAAGAGGTAGAAGCTATGCATAAAAATCAAGAGGAAATAAAGAATGGCATAGCTGTTATGAAAAATACCTTAGAAGGGTTCAATAGTAGATTAGAACAAGCTGAAGACCGAATCAGCAACTTAGAAGACAAGATAGAGAAAAACACCCAAATAGAGCAAAAAATGGGGAAAAAAATTAAAAAGCAGGAGGAAAGTTTAAGGGAGCTGTGGGACAAGACAAAACGTAACAACATTCGCATTATAGGGATACCAAAAGGAGAAGAATCAGAGAAAGGAATAGAGAACGTGTTTGAAGAAATAGTGACAGAAAACTTCCCTAAACTGGTGAAGGAAAAGTCACACAAGTCCAGGAAACACAGAGAGTCCCAAGCAACATGAACCCAAAAAGACCCACAGCTACACACATCATAATTAAAATGGCAAACATTAAAGACAAAGAAAGAATCTTAAAGGAAGCAAGAAAGAGACAGAAAGTTACCTACAAGGGAGCTCCCATTAGACTGTCAGCTGATTTCTCAACAGAAACAATGCAGGCCAGAAGGGAGTGGCATGAAGTATACAAAATAATGCAAGGCAAGGGTCTGAATCCAAGACTACTCTATCCAGCAAGGCTATCATTCAGAATTGAAGGAGAAATAAAGAGCTTCATTGATAAAGGAAAAGCTAAAGGAATTTACCACCACCAAACCAGCACTGCAAGAAATGCTGAAGGAACTGTTGTAAGAAGAAGAAGAAACGGGGGGGGGGGGGGGGGGGAACACAGGCTTAAAATTAAAATGGCAGCTAATAACTATCTATCAATAATTACCTTAAATGTAAATGGTTTAAATGCTCCAATCAAAAGACATAGGGCAGCTGAATGGATAAGAAAACATGACCCATATATATGCTGTCTACAAGAGACCCACCTCACAACAAAAGACTCACACAGGATGACAGTGAAGGGATGGAAAAAAATTTTCCAAGCAAATGGAAATGGAAAAACAGCTGGTGTAGCAATACTCATATCTGACAAGATAGACTTCAAAACAAGGGCCATAAGAAGAGACAAAGAAGGTCACTACATATTAAAAGGATCAATCCAACAAGAGGATATAACCCTGGTAAACATATAGGCACCAAATACGGGAGCACCAAAATATATTTAAAAACTTCTGGAGGATTCAAGGGAGAGATCAATAGCAACACGATCATAGTGGGTGACTTTAACATGCCACTGACACCACTGGATAGATCTTCTAGTCAAAAAATTAACAAGGACATAGAGTCCTTACAAGACAAACTAGATCAGTTGGACTTCATTGATATTTACAGAACATTTCACCCCAAAGCTGCAGAATATACATTCTTCTCAAGTGCACATGGGTCATTCTCAAAGATAGACCACATGTTAGGACACAAAGCAAGGCTCTACAAATTCAAGAAAATTGAAATCATATCAAGGATCTTCTCAGATTCAGTGGCATGAAACTAGAACTCAATTACAATAAAAACACACAAAAGCATTCAAACACTTGGAGGCTAAATAGCATGTTATTAAACAGTGAATGGGTTACTAACGAGATCAAGGAAGAAATTAAAAACTTCCTGGAAACCAATGAAAACGAACACACAACACAAAATCTATGGGACACAGTGAAAGCAGTCCTGAGAGGGAAGTTCATAGCACTACAGGCCTTCCTCAAGAAACAAGAAAAATTCCTAATTGACTTTCTAACCCTACAACTTAAAGAACTAGAAAGTAAACAAAAAGAAAAACCCAGAGCTAGTAGGAAGAAGGAAATAGTAAAAGTCAGAGCAGAAATAAATGACATAGAGACTAAAAAAAACAATTCAAAAGATCAATGAAACAAAAAGTTGGTTCTTTGAAAAGATAAACAAGATCAATGGACCTTTAGCCAGACTTACCATGAAACGAAAAGAGAGAAACCAAACAAACAAAATCAGAAATGAAAGAGGAAAAGTAACAACTGACACCACAGAAATACAAAGAATCATCAAAACGTACTATGAATAATTATATGCCAACAAACTGGACAATCTAGGAGAAATGGACAAATTTCTAGAAACACACAGCCTCCCAAAACTGAACCAGGAAGAGATAGAAAACTTGAACAGACCAATAACAACAAAGGAAATTGAAGACGTAATTAAGAAACTCCCAGCAAACAAAAGCCCAGGCCCAGGTGTCTTCACAGGAAAGTTTTACCAAACATTCAAAGAAGATCTAATACCCATTCTCCTCAAACTATTCCAAAAAATCCAAGACGACAGAACACTTTCCAACTCATTTTATGAGGCCAGCATAATCCTAATTTCAAAACTGGATAAAGATACTACGAAGAAAGGAAACTACAGGCCAATATCCCCGATGAACACAGATGCCAAAATCCTTAACAAAATATTAGCAAATTGGATCCAGAAATACATCACAAAAATTATTCATCATGACCAAGTGGGATTCATCCCAGGGATGCAAGGCTGGTTCAACATTCGCAAATCAATAAATGTGATACACCACATAAACAAAATGAAAGATAAAAACCACATGATCATATCAATAGATGCTGAAAAAGCATTCGACAAAATCCAGCACCCATTTCTGATAAAAACGCTCAGCAATTTGGGAGTAGAGGGATCATATCTTGATATAATAAAGGCCATATATGAAAGACCTACAGCCAACATCATACTGAATGGGCAAAAACTAAAAACATTTCCCTTAAGAACAGGAACAAGACAGGGATGCCCACTTTCGCCACTTTTATTTAACATAGTACTGGAAGTCTTAGCCACAGCAATCAGACGTGAAGAAAAAATAAAAGGAATCCAAATTGGAAAGGAAGAAGTGAAACTGTCATTATTCGCAGACGATATGATATTATATATAGAAAACCCTAAAGACTCCATCAAAAATCTACTAGACTTAATAAATGAATTTGGCAAAGTAGCAGGATACAAAATTAATGTCAAGAAATCAATGGCATTCTTATACACCAATGACGAACTCACGGAAAGAGAAACTAAAAAAACAATTCCATTTACCATCGCGGCAAAAAAATTAAGATACCTAGGAATAAACTTAACCAAAGAAGTAAAGGACCTATTTGCAGAAAACTACAGGACATTGAAAAAGAAATAGAGGAAGATATAAAAAAGTGGAAGCACATACCTTATTCATGGATTGGAAGAATTAACATCATTAAAATGTCCATATTACCCAAAGCAATCTATAGATTCAATGCAATCCCCATCAAAATACCAGTGACATATTTCACAGAACTAGAACAAATATTTCAAAAGTTCATATGGAACCAAAAAAGACCCCGAATAGCCACAGCAATCTTGAAAAAGAAGGACAAAGTAGGTGGGATCACAATACCAGATATCAGCTTATACTACAAAGCCACTGTAATCAAAACAGCCTGGTACTGGCACAAGAACAGGCATATAGACCAGTGGAACAGAACAGAGAATCCAGAAATTGACCCAAGACATTATGCTCAATTAATATTTGACAAAGGTGGCAAGAGCATACAATGGAGTAAAGATAGCCTCTTTAATAAATGGTGTTGGGAAAATTGGACAGCTACATGCAAAAAAATGAAACTAGACCATCAACTTACACCACACACAAGAATAAACTCAAAATGGATAAAAGACTTAAATGTAACTCGTGAATCCATAAAGATTCTAGAAGAAAATGCAGGCAACAAAATTTCAGACATCACACACAGCAGAATTCTTACTGATACAACACCTATGGCAAGAGAAACAAAGGAAAAAATGAACACATGGGACTACATCAAACTAAAAAGCTTCATCACAGCAAAAGAAACAACCATCAAAACGGAAAGGGATCCCACTATGTGGGAGACCATAATCACCAATGATACATCAGATAAGGGGTTAATCTCCAAAGTATATAGAGTGCTCATACAACTCAACAAAAGGAAGACAAAGAACCCAATTAAAAAATGGGCAGAGGAACTAAATAGACACCTCTCCAAACAGGACATACAAATGGCCAAGAGACATGTGAAAAAATGCTCAACGTCACTAATCATCAGAGAGATGCAAATTAAAACAACAATGAGGTATCACCTCACACCTGTCAGAATGGCCACCATCAACAAATCATCAAACAACAAGTGTTGGCGAGGGTGTGGAGAAAAGGGGACTCTAGTACACTGCTGGTGGGAATGCAGACCGGTGCAGCCACTGTGGAAAACACTACGTTGGTACCTCAAAAAGTTAAAAATTGAACTGCCATTTGACCCAGTTATCCCACTACCAGGAATATACCCTAAGAAACCTGAAACACCAATCAGAAAGAATATATGTACTCCTATGTTCATAGCAACACTATTTACAATAGGTAAGATCTGGAAACAACCCAAGTGTCCATCAGTAGATGAGTGGATAAAAAAGCTGTGGTACATGTACACAATGGAATACTATGCAGCTGTAAGAAAGAAAGATCTCTTATTCTTTGAGATGGCATGGAAGGATCTGGAGAGTATTATGCTCAGTGAAACAAGCCAAGCAGAGAAAGACACATATCACATGATCTCACTTATTTGTGGAATATAATGAACTAAACAAACTGATGAACAAAATTGACCCAGAGACATAGAGGTGGGATACAGGCTGACAAGCCTCAGAGGAGGGGGGGATGTGGGGTAAGAGATAAACCACAGAACTTGTATGCATGTATGCTTGACCAATGGACATAGACCACAAAGCTGGGGATGGGGTGGGGGGATGGGTTGGGGGGTGTCAATGGGGGGAAACGGAGAAACATTTGTAACAAAAACAAATTAATGTCCTCAATAAAGGGCTCAGTCGACAAAAAAATAAAAAATAAAAAAATAACAAACTAAACCTAAAGTAAGTAGAAGAAATAGAGATTAGAGGATAAATAGTTAATACAGAAATAATAGAAAATAGTTAATAAAAACCAAAAGCTAGTTCTTTTAAAAGATCAACAAAACTGATCAAGAGGTGGGGGTAAAGCAAATAATCTAATTAGCAGAATCAGGAATGAAAGAAGAAAATTACTATCAAGCCTACAAAAACATAAAGAATTATAAAGGAATACTCTGACCAATTGTTAGCCAATAATCTAGATCATTTTGATAAAACAGACAAATGCCTAGGAAGATATGAACTAACAGAACTAACTGAAGAAGAAATAGGTGATCTGAATGGACATATAACAAATGAAGAGATTGAATTTGTAATCAAAACACTACCCCCTCCCCCCCCACCTCCCCACCCCACCCCGCACACACACACACAAAAGCTTGGGCCCAGAGAGCTTTGCCAGTGAAATCAATCAAACATTTAAAGAACTAATATCAGTTCTTCACAAACTCTTCAAAAAAATCAGAAGAAGAGGGAACACTTCCCAGCTCATTCTATAAGTCAATGATTAACCTGATACCAAAACCAGACAAGGACATCAGAAGGAAAGAAAACTAAAGACCATTTTGTCATTAGCATGGATGTCAAAACCATCAACAAAATACCAGCAAACCAAGTTCAGCAATATGTAAAAAGAATGCTATACCATGACCAAGTAGGATTTATCCTAGAAATTAAGGTTGGTTTAACATCTAAAGATCACTTAATGTAATAGACCATATCAATTGAATAAAACGAACTGCAAGGTCATCTCAATAGATGCAGAAAAACATTTGACAAAAGCCAACACCCTTTGATGATTTTCAAAAAACCAGTAAACTAGGAATATAAGAGAACATTGTCAACCTGATAAACGGCATCCGTAAAAAACCTTCAGCTAAAATTGTAATTAATGACAAAAAGCTAGGCTTTCCTCTGAAGATCAGGAACGGACAAGCATGTCTGTTTTCACTACAGTCGTCCCTCGCAACTTCGCGCTTCGACGTTTGCGGCTTCACTCTATCGCGGTTTTTTCAAATATATTCATTAAAAAGTTGATCGAGGCCTGGCCGGTGTGGCTCAGTGGTTGAGCATCGACCCATGCACTAAGAGGTCACTGATTCGATTCCCGGTCAGGGCACATGCCCAGGTTGTAGGCCTGATCCCCAGTGGGGGGCATGCAGGAGGCAGCCAGTTGATGTTCTCTCTCATCGATGTTTCTATCTCTCTCTCTCTCCTTTCCTCTCTCTCTAAAAATCAATAAAGAAAAAATATTTTTAAAAAAAGTTGATCGAGACAGTGAAAATGATACAGCATGCACTCAGTTGTCTGAGTCAATTATACACCCCTGTATTACAATTAAAATTAAAATTACTGTACGTATGGACTGTAGGTCTATGTATTCGAGCACCCCAGGAATCCTTAACGCCAGGTGCAACTGCTAGAGTCTGGAACTGATTAACCGTGATAAACGAGGGACGACTGTACTTCTATTCAACACTGTACTAGAAGTTTTACTAAGGGGCAATTAGGCAAAAAAAAATAAAAAGGCTTCCAGATTTGAAAGGAAGAAGTAAAACTATCTCTTCTTGCAGGTGGCATGATCTTGTATATACAAAATCCTAATGATCCCGCCAAAAAATTATTAAACTAATAAAGGAATTCAGCAAAGAGTATAATATATGATTATATGCAAAAATCAATTATATGTCTATGTTTTTACAATGAACAACCTGAAAATGTTATAAAGAAAGCAATTCCATTTACAATAGCAACAAAAAGAATAAAACACTTAGGAATAAGTTTAACAAAAGAAGTGTAATACTGTAGTTTTCAAAGTATAGTTTCACTTTGGATTTAGGACCCAGGCTAATTCAGTATGATCTCATCTTAATTAATTACCAGTGCAAAGATCTTATTTCCAAATATGGCCACATTCTGAGGTTCCAGGTAGACATGAATTTTTTTTTGAATTTTTTTTTTCTTTATTGACTTTAGAGAGAGGAAGGGAGAGGGAGAGAGAGATAGAAACATCGATGAGAGAGAACATCGATTGGCTACCTCCTACATGCCCCGCACTGGGGATTTGGCCCACAACCTGGGCATGTGCCCTGACCAGGAATCGAACTGGTGACCTCTTGGTGCATGGGTCGGGGCTCAGCCACTGTGCCACACCAGCTGGGTGGTAGACATGAATTTTAAGGGGACACTTCAACTCACTATTAGGAGTGACCGCTAGCAAATACAGGTGTTTTTTTTGAAACTATCTTAAAATTGCCCTGGCCAGTTTTGCTCAGTGGTTAGAGCATCAGCCCGCAGACCAGAGAGTCCCGGGTTCAGTTCCCGCTAAGGGCACATACCTCTGTTGTGGTTTGTCCCCGGCCCCAGTTGGGGTCGTGCGGGTGGCAACCAGTCAATGTGTCTCTCTCACATTGATGTTTCTCTTTCTCTCTTCCTTCCTCTCTCCCTCCCGCTCTATCTGAAGATAAAATGCAAAAATGTCCTCGGGTGAGGATAAAACAAACAAACAAAAGAAAATATCCTAAAATTGAATATGCAGGAATGGCTGCACATTTCTGTGAATATACTAAAAACCATTTAATTATATACTTTAAATGGGAGAATTATATGGCATGTGCATTGTATCTAAAGAAGAATTGATTCAACAAACTCCAGTAAAGGAACTTTCAAAAGATGTGCAGGAAGAAGGAACATGATCCCAGAAGTAAGATCTGAGGTGTAGGAAGGAATGGTTTATAGGAGCTGGAAGTTAAGTCCTTGACGATCGGGGACTTCATTTTGTTCGCTGCTTGGGTCCCCAGACCTATAAAGGGTGTTCAAAAAATGTGTTGGATAAATGGTGGGTGAACAAACAAATTGGTAAATAGGGGTATAAGTCTAAAGAAACATTTTTGTTAAATAATATCCATATTTTGCAGTTAAAAACAAATAAACGAACAAGATAAAACAAAAATGTGGACAGTAGCATGTAAGCTGGGAGAATGTGTTCAAAGTTAGAGCAATAACATTGGCTTAGAATTTGAGGTAGGCTAAACATATTAACTTTGAATCTTATAAATTAAGTATGCTTGAAAATATTTTAAAAGGCATAATTAAGAAAATAAAGAGGGCATATTTCCTAGCTGATTGAGCACAAACTTGGAAGAAAGAGTAAGGGAACTTCAATTCATCCAGTAGAATGCTGAAAAAAGAGGAAAGTATAGATAATGTGGGACAATTAGGGGGAAAAAATGAAAGAGCAGGGAAAAAAATCCAAATATATCAGGAACAGATGTAAATAGAAAATCTTCCATTTAAAAGACAGTATTTTTACATTTTAATTTTTTTACTGTTGACAGTATCGCAAATGTCCCCCATGCCCCCCTCTTTGCCCCCTTCCAACCCGCCCCCGACTGAAAGACAGATTATTATGTAAGATTAAAAACAAATCCAACTAAATGCTACTTAAAAACATACACCTAAAACGTAAGAACACAGGGGGAAACACACACATCCTTAACCCAAACCCTGGAATCAAATGTGTTTCTAAATTCAGATTAATTTTAATTTAAGAAATTAATACAGGGTATATGTTATATATTAGTTAACACCCCCAGTGGAGTTTGAAGCAGCACCTCATAACCAAACACAGTAATATTTCTGAAAGCAACATATAAATGTTTACACTAAACAGAATAAATCAAGACCATAAATAGTTTCATATCAGGTTTTGCTGCCGAATGAGTTATAAAAAAAAAAAGCTTTGTTTTTAGAACTCTGGTTTTCAGAACTGCAAGTATTCCTGTGTAATATCAAACAAAATAATTTTGAAGTCACACAACATTTTCAGTGTTACCAAATAATGATATTTTAAAAGCTTCCATTAATGAGGAAGATACAACTTTAAATTTATATATTCGTATTGAGATAGCCTCCAAACATAAAGAAAAAGCATTAAGGAAAATTTGGTGTACACAACAAATAATTTTTAATTTACAATCTCCTGTTTGTTCGGTATTTCCATGTGTGTCTTGTCATCCCAACTAGATTACAATAAATCTGTGATGAGCGAGTGTTTTGACGGAGGAGTGCCTTCCAAGTGAAAGGCGCTGGGTGAGGCCCTTGACACTCATGACCTCCTTTGAGCTCCATGACTCTAGGAAGTGGGACTTGCTTTTTCCTTATTGCAACAAGGAAGATTATGTAATTCACCCAAAGTCACACTGCTAAGTATCAGAGTTTGGATTCAAATTAAATTCTGTTTGCCTCCAAAGATCCAAGATCTTTTCAAGGTATCTTGAAATAACATAAGACATTGTTTATTGATCTAGTGAAATTAAAATGGCAGCCATTATATAGAATTAAAATCCGGACTAGGGATCTACACATCCTATTGTCATTTTCCAGGAGGCCTACTTATCAATTGTCCATGTGCAGTAGACACATCTAAGGGCTGACACGATTGTCATCCTCCCACATTTTCTCCCTGACCTAAGAGACAGCTTTGAAATGAGATGAACTCACAATCCCAAGACATTCTGATATTTCTTAGCCTTAAACTCACATTGTGCTTTTAACACAAAAATGCGGAGTTGTTCGGGTGAGGAATGAATTTAGAATTTAAAAAATGAAAACCGCTTTAAACCTATTTAAAATGTTTTTCTACTCTCATTCACCAATGATCCTCCATAAAACAAAGAAAATAATTATAACTGAAATGGGTCACAGTAACAGCAGTTGGCATATAAATGGACAGTGAAAAATAAAGTCTAGAAATAAAAACAGCATATTTTTTCCTTATGTTTAAAGAACACCAGAGACTACTCCAAAAGTAGTCATACAGGACATACTTCTCTTCACCACGGATATCAGAGAATGCTCAAGACGAAACACTGCAGTGTCTCACAAAGAACCACGGAGCAAGATGGAGCCCTGCATACTCACAAGGCACCACCAGAGGGCGCCCATCAAAAGGGAGTGAAAGGTCATCCTGCCCTAAATATGCACCGGAAGAGTAAATCCCTGTCTCAAGCGGTGGGGAATGTTTTTATCATCAGGTGCTGCTGCTAGAATTGGTAAACAACGATACAAACGAAGATTTTTCTCCACTACCTTTCATGTGTTGTCAATTCCATTTCTAAAATGGATTCTTTGAGATACTACATAAAGAATAACAAATTTCCCCATCCATATGGTAAAACAGAAACCGCATGAATTGCTCACATAGAACAATTCGAGTAAGCATCAGCATTAAATGGACTTGATTTTAGGTGGACTTCACCAAAAATTGGAGAATAAAAGGGTTTCAGCTCGCATTTCCCTTTGAGAAAGGAAGATGTGAATTTAAACTTAAAAACTATTGAAAAGTGGAAAACGAGTTCAAATTCCAGTTTTATTATCTTTCAAAAACATGCACAGCAGCTGCCTCAGCCTCATTGTTTCTTCACATCACTGGTCCAGGATTTATCTCAGGTCCTGCAGATCTGATCTGTCCACCAAGAATCTCCTGGGCCTCCAGGTACCTACCAGCTGAGAGGTGGTGTGTGTACTTACCCGCCAACGTCAGGCATTTCTGGGTCTCAACCTGCCTCCATTTCTTAGTAGCTATATATAACCTTGGGTTAGTCTTTTAACCTGCCGGAGACTCTGTTGCCCTATCTATAAAATGGGAATTATAATAGTACCTTCTCCAGAGAGCTATTGTAAGGATTCAATGAGATAAATAATGTAGAATAAATGGAGTACTTAGTCCAAGAATATGCTCAGTAAATATTAATTTTCATGACTGATTTTTTCCCCACAGATATTTAGTGAGCAGCTACGGTGTGCCAGGTACTATCTATTCTGGGTGTATGTGATGCATCCATGGACAAAAGCGCAAATGATCCCTGCCATTGTGGGCTTGCATTTTCCGAGGGAAGGCAGGCAGTAAAGAGTAGACATTCTAAGTACATCAAGTATGCTAGAAGGCAAGAGGTAAGTGATATGAAAAAGAAAAGAGTAATGCAGAAGATAGAGACTTGAAAAGGCCAGTCACAGTTTAAATAGGGTGGTCAGGTAGATCTCCTTTAAGGGTGGAGCTTAAGTAAAGTATTGGAGAAGGTGTGAGAGATAGATGGGTTGGGGGGGGGGCATTTAGACAAAGGGAGTGGCCATCTGAAAGGCTCTGCTGCAGGAACATGCCTGGCTTGTTCCAGAGCAGCCAAGGAGCCCAGGGCGGCTATGTTAAAGAGGACATCTCCGCGGTGGAGGACCATTCTCACATCAGACTACATGAGGGCCAAACAAAACACTGCCTCTTCCCCCTCTCAGACCTGCTGCCATATTTTCCCTCTTTATTAATATTAAATTCTCTCAAGATCATAATTTTGAAGTCATATTTTTATTCCTTCTCTACATCTTTCTTTCTTTCTTTTAGTGTCTTTGGATTTACCCTTTTCCTTCCATCTCTGCTGTCATGTCACAAACATTAAAACTTGGCCCTAACCTGGAGAGCATTACGCTGAGCGAAACAAGCCAATCTGAGAAAGACACATGCCACATGATCTCACTTGTTTGTGGAATATAATGAACAAAATAAGCTGATGAACAAAATAGACCCAGAGACATAGAAAGGAGTACGGTTCAGACTGACAAACTTCAAAGGAGGGGGATGAATGAGATAAACCAAAGAACTTATACGAATGTATGCATAACCAATGGTCATAGACAACAATGCTGGGGGTGGGAGGGAAGAGAAACATCTGTAACAAAAATAAATTAATAAAAATTGCACACACACACACACACACACACACACACACACACACAAAAGACAATAAAGACTTGATCGTGGACTTTGGGGAAAAAAAACGAACTTGGCCCTAAGACTACAAAATGAATGGTGCTCTTCTTTAAGTTGCAAAGGTTTGTAAAATGTTATGAAAAGTCAGGATTTCTCTTTTTTTTTTTTTTTTGGTGCCCTTGCTTTGTCCCTGAGCATGTGCTTAATCTGCTTCTCAGGTATCCCAAACTGCCTTATTACCCACCCTTCTAAGTCAGTTCAGTTTTTCTTTTTTTTATCCTCACCTGAGGACATTTTTTTTTTCTTTTAGCTTCAGATAGAGCGGGAGGGAGAGAGGGGGGAAGAGAGAGAGAAACATCGATGTGAGAGAGACACATCGACTGGCTGCCACCCACACGACCCCAACCAGGGCCGGGGACAAACTGCAACCGAGGTATGTGCCCTTAGTAGGAACTGAACCCAGGTCTCTCCACAGGCTGAAGCTCTAACCACTGAGCCAAACCGGCCAGGGCAGTTCAGTTTTTCTTAACTAGTCTCCTTCTCCAGTGCCTCCCAACTCTGATCTATACAACACAAAATCTTCTGATCGACCTTCCTCAAATGTTGCCTTCACTAGTCATCTCCCTACTTAAAGACTGGTAATGACCATTTATTTATCACTTACCATAAAAGTCGAAATTGCAATGCCTACCCTCATAGTTATGAATAACTTGAGGTCAAAAACCTCGTTTTAAACTTCCGTTGTCGTCTGAGAAATGCTTAGCCTGGTGACTGATACATGTAAACAGTCAATGGTTGTCGAATTGATTTGAAAAGAAAATTGAAAGAAGAGAAAAGAAAGAGTGAAGCTTACAGTACTAAGACCTTCCAGCTCTGAGGACCGTAGAGGTGGTTGTTGCTGTTGTTTTATTGTTATTGTTGAAAGTATTACAGATGTCCCGCTTAGTCCCCCATTGATCCCCTCCTCCCCACTTGGTGGTTGTTTTTCTGGCAATTGTCAGTCTGTACCCTACTTCCACGTCTCTGGGACTACCCTGTTCCTCAGACTGTTATGTTAATTTCCAAAATATATAGAGTGCTCATACAGCTCAACAAAAGGAAGACAAAAAACCCAATTAAAAAATGGGCAGAGGAACTAAAGAGACACCTATCCAAACAGGACATACAAATGGCTAAGAGACATATGAAGAAATGCTCAACATCACTAATCATCAGAGAGATGCAAATTAAAACAACAATGAGGTATCACCTCACACCTGTCAGAATAGCCGCCATCAACAAAGCATCAAACAACAAGTGTTAGCGAGGGTGTGGAGAAAAGGGGACTTTGTTACAATGCTGGTGGGAATGCAGACTGGTACAGCCACTATGGAAAACACTATGGTGTTACCTCAAAAAATTAAAAATTGAATTACCATTTGACCCAGTGATCCCACTCCTAGGAATATACCCTAAGAAGGCTGAAACACCAAACAGAAAGAATATATGTACCCCCATGTTCATAGCAGCGCTATTTACAATAGCTAAGATCTGAAAACAGCCCAAGTGTCCATCAGTAGACGAATGGATAAAAAAGCTGTGGTACATATACACAATGGAGTACTATGCAGCTGTAAGAAAGAAAGATCTCTTATCCTTTGCGACGACATGGGAGGATCTGGAAACTATTATCCTAAGTGAAACCAGCCAAGCAGAGAAAGACAAATATCATTATGATCTCACTTATTTCTGGAATATAATAAAGATTCACTCTTTGTAGCGCACAAATCTCTTGAGTTTTGACAAATGCATATCATTGTGTAACCATGGTCATAACCAAGATGCAGAACAGTTCGGTTTAGCAGTCTAAACATTCCCTTATGTACCTTTGTAGTCAGCCCCTCCCTCTGATCCTAGCAATCACTGATCTGTTTTCTCTTCCTATAGTTTGTTTTTTTTTTCCTTTTCTGCATGTCATATAAATGGAATCATCCGATATATGACCTTTGGAGGCTGGTTTCTTTCACTTAACATAATGTATTTGAAATTCATCCATTTTGTTGCATATTATCAATAGTTTGTTCCTTTTTCCATTGTATGGATGTACCAGTTTATTTACCAAGTTAGCAGCTGAAGAACATTCAGATTGTTTCCAATTAGGGACAACTATGAATAAGGCTGCTGTAATCATTCACGTACAGGTTTTTGTGTGAACATGTTTTCATTTTTCTTGGATGAACACATAAGAGTGTAATTGGTGGAGCATGTGGTATGCGTCACTTTTTAAGGAAATACTATTTTAAATGCCACTATTTTCCAAAGTGCCTCTAACCATTTTACATTCCCACCAGCGATACAGAATCAGTTGTTCCAGATTCTCACCAGCACTTGGTATTGTCAGTTTTTTCTTTCTTGTTCTAAATGTATTATTTTACCAGTTCTGATAGTTATATTTCTTTGTGGTTCTAATTTGCATTTTCCTAATGACAATGTTGGGCATCTTTTCATGTGCTTACGTGCCATCTGGATGTGTTCCCTGGTGAAATGTCTATTCAAATCTTTTCTCATTTTTAATTGCTTTGTTTGTTTTCTGATTATCGAGTTTTAACAGTTCTTTATAATTCTGGTTACAAGTATTTTAACAAATATATGTTTTGCAAATATTTTCTCCTAGCCTGCAAATGCTTTCTTAGAAATTTTACATACTATAGAACTCATATTGGTGTACAGTCTTTAAGTTTTAACCCCTGCATAGTTTTTCTTGTTTTTTTTTTTTGGTACGTGACCCTAGTGGGAACCGAACCCGGGACTCTGTGGTCCGCAGGCCGACGCTCCATCTGCTGAGCCAGACTGGCCAGGGCCTGCATAGATTCTTATAACCACCACCAAAAACAACATGCTGAACGCTCCAATGCCCTAAAGAACTCCAACCTCTGTTCCTATCGTTTTGCCTTTTCCAGAATCTCAAATAGATGAGATCATATCGTATGTGATCTTTTGAGACGGGCTTCTTTCACAGGGCACAATGCCGAGCAGTGGCCTGTTGTGTGACAGACCACCAAGTTGCCCACTAAAGGACATTCAAGTTGTTTCCAGTTTTGAGCAATGAAGATTTTGGGGGAATAAATGCAAATATCTCAATGAATAAACATAAACGATTAGACATTGTTGAAGACAACAGATTCAGGCAACACTGTTGATCAAGTCAGTGAAGAAGGGCTGTCAGGACACTGGAGAGAAAGTTCACCGCGATCAGGATGCACACCCCCGGGGAGTGAGAGGCACCAAAATCCATCTGAAGGGCATTGCAGCCCAGAAAGGCAGCCCGGGGCAACCTTGGACCCTGGCTTGCAGTTGAATGCAGCAAAATGCAATTGAGCCACTGGTAACATTATGAAGCTACAACCATATTCAAACTTACATTTTTATCATTTCTCCTCCCTACTTCTCAGAAAGCGTTATAAAAATAAAAAGCTATTTGTACAGAACAGCTGAAACCCAACTCAGAGAGGAAGTTCAGAAGCCATACTGAGAACGAAGCAAGAAAAAAATTCAGCTGGGAACCTGAAATGAGATGCTTATTTGTTCTCTGAGCGTCCAATATATAGAAGTTTGATTCTTTTGGTTGTTAATTGGAGGAAAATTGGGTTTTTCCGGAAAGGAAAACTATTTCCTGTCACTAAATTCTCCAGTCAATTTGTCACATAATTTCTCTTATATAAAAGAAATATTGAATAACGTCATGAAAACAAGTTTTGTAAGGCATGTAAAAAATCCCTTTAAAGGAAATTGCATTGTATCTACCTTCAGCATAATCGGTCAGAACATCGCACGTGGAGAAATTTGATGTATCACCTTGGTCAGTGGAATCACCTTGATCGAAATCACGCAGGGCTACTTAATACACACACAAATGCCTAAGACCTACCCCAGACCCACTTAATCAAAATTTGGGGGGACAGGGCCCTGGAATCGGGTACATCAAAGTTGGACAAGCACATCTATAAAAAACGTATGGTTGCTTCTAGGTCATGTAATAATGCAGAGACAAAAATGGAGAGATTTAGGAAAATGAATAATTAACATGTCCTTTAAACCTCTTCTCCTGATATTAATCGCTTCCGCTGGGCTTTTGGCAGCCAATTAAGAGCTGGGTTCTCCAGGAAGTGAGCGCCTGGGGTGTAAGCCTTTGGTATCATTAACTGAACCCTGATAATGTAAACACTTTGAAGTGTGGAAGTCTGCAAGAGAAGCTGTGCCATGGCTTCTGTTTTTTTAAAATAATCTTGATATGCATATTAATAAAGAACCCGAGAGGTTGATTGTATTTTCATGTCCATCTGCCCAAGCAATCTTCTGGAAGCGGGTTAGCGGCGGCGTGGCGACGTCTGTGCTGTCCGTCACCCGCGAGACATAAACACAGACCAGGGGGCCCGGACCGGGAATACCTTGCCTGCAGCTTAGTTTATGTGTGTGCCTTAAAGTCATAAACTCCAGTGCTTTAAAAATATTCTCGGTTTAGACTGTGCTCCCACAGTGAGCTGAGGTTACTGAAGTGTTACAGTCTATGTTTCATGAAATCTCTTTATTCTTACTTCGGAAAACCACGAGAGGATTCGGCGATTTTCTCCTTGGAAGCGGGATAAATAGAAGAGGCTCGCCAGTGAGAAGTAAGTGGGGGTTTCAGTCAAGCAAACATCTTGCGTGTATTTTAGCATCCCGCGGATGCTTAGATGCCGCACATGCCCGAAGATCTTGCTATGCAGACACCTCCTGGGAGAAGATGCCAGCCTGTGCACAAATCCATGGCATTGTCTGTGTCTGGCAGCAAATGCCATTTGTTAAGCCCTTGTGGGCTGCCCTGGCCGGTCTGGCTCAGCGGTTAGGGCGGTTCAATTCCCAGTCAAGGGCATGCACCTGGGTTGCAGGTTCAATCCCTGGTCCTGGTCAGGGTGGTACAAGAGGCAACCAGTCGATGTGTCTCTCTCACATCTATGTTTCTCTCCCTCCCTCCCTTCCACTCTATCTAAAAATCAATGGAAAATATCCTTGGGTGAGGATCAACAAAACAAAACAAAAAAAGCCCTTGTGGGCATGTGTGAAATGCCAGATGTGTTGCAAAGTCTCTATATGAGTTTAAGAGTTCACATTTTCCAGGGGAAAAAATAATACTACTTTAACATTGAAAGACATATTTGAGCCCCACCAGTGTGGCTCAGAGGACTGAGCATCGGCACATGAACCAAGAGGTCGCTGGTTCAATTCTCAGTCAGCGCACATGCCCAGGTTGTGGGCCTGATCCCCAGTAGGGGGCATGCAGGAGGCAGCCAGTCGATGTTCTCTCTCATCAATGTTTCCTCTCATTGATGTTTCTCTCTCTCTCTCTCACACTCCCCCTTCCTCTCTCTCTAAAATCAATAAAGAAAAAAAAAATTTTTTTTTAAAGAAAGACATATTTGAGCCCTGGCCGGATTGGCTCAACACTTGGAGCGTCAGCCCTTGGACCAAAGAGTCATGGGCTCTATTCCGGTCAAGGGCACATACTTCGGTTGCAGTTCGGTCCCCCGCCTTGGTCAGGGTTGTGCAGGAGGCAGCCAGTCAGTGTGTCTCTCTCACATCAATGCTTCTTTCTTTCTCTCTCTCTCTCTCTCTCTCTCTCTCTCTCTCTCTCTCTCTCTCCCTCCCTCCCTCCCTCCCTCCCTCACACTATCTGAAGATAAAGGGAAAAATATCCTCGGGTGAGGATTAAAAAAAAAAAGAAGACATGTTTGAATAACTTGTAGTCCTAAACCCCATTTAAAAATTGGAAGAATACTCCCACTGAAAATAACACAATATTGAACTTTAAATCTCTAAAATTAAAAACACCATTTTGCCTATCAGAATGTGCAAAGAAAATCAGTTAACCACCACCGTTGTTTGCTTTGGAAAGATTAGAAAAACAAAATAGGCGCATATTATACTTGACTTACTGATTAGATTTAGCTTTCATTTCCATTTAACCCAATCTTTTCTGGGCTGAAAATTCTGATTTTAACATTTTCATTCAATATGGACCACCCTTTCTTTTTTTTTTATCCTCACCCGAGGACTTTTCTTTTGCATTTATCTTCAGACAGAACAGGAGGGAGAGAGGAAGGAAGAGAGAGAGAGAGAAACATCGACGTGAGAGAGACACACAACCCCAACGGGGGCTGGGGACAAACCGCAACCGAGATACGCACCCTTAGCGGGAACCAAACCCGTGACTCTCCCGTCCGCGGGCCGACGCTCTAACCGCTGAGCCAAACTGGCCAGGGCTGAAC
The DNA here is from genome assembly GCA_030848825.1 of Tadarida brasiliensis. Taxonomy (NCBI): domain Eukaryota; kingdom Metazoa; phylum Chordata; class Mammalia; order Chiroptera; family Molossidae; genus Tadarida; species Tadarida brasiliensis. The sequence goes on from CM061264.1 coordinate 81,633,859, forward strand.
CACCCTTTCTTTTCGCCACCCCCATCTTCAACTCTCAAGGAACATATTTCCTCGAGGAATTTCAGGGTCTGTGTTCCCATTTCCACACCCTATTATATAGGATACAAATGTAGACTATGAGATCTGTCCTCACAGAACTTTGGTTTGGCTGGTCACCCCAGCGCCTGCTTCCTTCTCAATCATGCCGTTGATGACAGCTGAAACGTACTTACCTTAGAGTCCCCCAATTTTTAAACATTAAATCTTTTAGACTCGTTCCAGGCCATTTCCTTTTCTCGTCCTTGACTCTTTCTTGAAATGACCCCTTTTAGTTCAGCCAAATGTAAACAAAACTGAATTTTAGCTCTGCTCTTACAAGAGCTGTGTTTAGACTATGATTTGCTCCAGGCCAGTGCTTTTCAAAGGGAAGATTTTGATCTCTGGGAATCCTTGAAGGTGAAAGATGGAGGGATCAGGAAGGCAGGATTTTAAATGTATATGACAAACATATATATATATATTTATCATTCGTAATGTATGTTAGAGAAAAAAAATAAGAGTTAGATGCAAATAAAAAGCTTTTAAGCATGGAGGGCCACTTACATAATTCAAAAGTGCAAAATTATCCTATAATTCATTAAAATAACTATTTATACCCCCATCTTATTTTAAGATGGATCTTATTATATAACTCCATTTACATGAAATGTCCAAAATAAGCAAATCCATAGAGACAGGAAGTAGATTGGTGCCTGCCTGGCTGGGGGATGGGGATGGGGGAACTGGGAATTGCTGCTAAAGGGTACGGAGTTTCTTCTGAGGGAAATGAAAATGTTTTACAATTAGGTACTGGCGATGGTTGCACAACTCTGTGAATATACTAAAAACCACTGAAGTGTACACTTTAAAAGGATACATTTTATGGTTATGTACATTGTATCCCAATAACGCTGGTTTTTTCATGGATTTACATAGTTCCCATCAGACAATAAGAAGATGATAATCCAGTAGAAAATAGGCAAAGGATATGTGTTGGAAACTCACATAGAAGAACCACAATTAGACATAGACGTATGAAAACAGACACAGTACCAAGGGTGGTTGCGGAAAATGCAAAACACAACAATGAGACACTTTGAGACCATTATATTGGCAAAAATTATAACATTCCAAATGATGGCAGGATGTGAGAGTGAGAATCTGTACGTAGCTGGTGGGAATGTAAATTGGTACAACATCCCTGGAGGGCAATTTGGCAACATCTCGAAGTTAAAATAAGTATACTCTGCCACCCCAAAGTTCCATGTCTCAGCGCACTCTCACATGCTGGGGCAGAGATGTATGCACAGGGACATCCATTAGCATCGTGTGCAATAGGGAACATGGGAATAACTCAAATACCTATCAATAAAGGGATGGAGGATTAATCTATAGGCACACATACAACAAAATACTATATAGCACCAAAATAAGTAAATTGGATTCGCTAGGGGGAAAATGTATGTACAGAACACAGGCCGCAGGACTTTCTTAAGGGGAGGTGGAATAGGAAAAACAAGTGTGAGCTAAGGCTTTTATGCACAGAATCAGGTTTGCCTCACCTGCCGGCTTTAAACTTACAGCAGCCGGTGCAAAAAAAGGAAATCGGATCCATCACAGAACTAAACTGTGGCATAAAAACATACAACTCTCCCTGACACTAACATCAGAGGGAAAGTTCCTCCGGGATTTTCAGAAAGAGGCCACCAGGTGAGGTGCGTAACGAGCAACGATCTGAACGCCATCCTCTCATCCACGGGCCTGACGCTCAGCTCCACGAAGATGCGTCCTGGAACAGCAACCTCCCAGTGTCCAGCTCTATCAGAACATTCGTTTTCTGAGAGCAGGGGTAAGAAACTGGGATGACAAAGTAGTTGGCTTGGCCAGCACGGTGTTTAAAATTTCTAAATTTGCATGCCTTAGGTGGGACATCCACCTCTTGGAATGGCCCTATCGAATACAACTTTCAGCCACGATGAAGTTGTTCTCTGTCTGCACTGTCCAGCGTCCCGTGTGGCTGCCTACTGAGTACGTGTGGCTAGTTTGATGCAGGAACTGAATTGAAATCTTATTTGATTTGAACTAATTTTAATTCAAGTAGTCACGTGTGGCTAGTAGTGACACTATTGGATAGTACAGTGGGGGCCACGGACCCGCTATTCTCTTATTAATCACCCCACTCTCGGGGTCACACAGTTAGGTTATCTGGCTCCTGGAGGTATTTTTTTGAACTCGTGATCTAAAGTATCATGTCTCAGGGAATGGACAGAGTACAGTATTATTGCATATCTTCCTTCATTGCTTTACTCTAACATTCATTCTACTGAGAGGTATCAGGTCTGAGGCAGACACAGCATTCACCGTCTCAGGGCTCGCTCAGACCAGTCTGGAATAAGTGATACACACGGTGGAGAAAAGCAGGGTGTTCCAGGAGCACATGGGAGGTGGGGTTAGAAAACCTCCCTGAACTTCCTGGGACAGGAAAGGGCCCTGACAGGGAGAACTAAGCAGAAGGACCAGTTAGCTGGGGTGGGGACAACTCTCAGAAGAGGAAACAGAATGGCTTGTTCCGAGATTCAGAGAAATGCACTAGAATTTAGAATGCGGGGGCAGTGATTGTTAAGGATTGGCAAGTGTCAGATCACGCAGGGTGTTTGAACTGTGTTCAACTGACTTTGGACTTTGTCCTGAGGGCAGCATAAAACCACTGCAAAATTTTAGGCAGAGGAGTAAATTCTTCTCATCTCTACTTTCAAAATAAACCCACCAGAATTAGCCTATGACTCAGCATTTCCACTTCTGCATGTTTGCACGAAAGCAGGGCCTCCATACATATTTGCACACCCGTGTTTACAGCATCATTCACAACAGACAAAAGGTAGATACAACCCAAGTGTCGACCGACACATGAGTGGGTGAACAAAATGAGGTATATACAGTCAATGGAATACTATTCAGCCTTAAAAAGGAAGGAAATATTGGCTCATGCTACAACATAGTTCAACCTTGAGGACATTATACTAAGTGAATGTCAGAGACAAAAGACAAATATATGTTCTCACTTATATGAGGTACCTAGAATTGTCAAATTCATAGAAAAAGAAAGTATAACGAACGGTGGTGGCCAGGGACTGGATTGAGGGGGTACGGGGAGTTACTGTTTAATGGGGACAGAGTTTCAGTTTGAGAGGATGCAAAAGTTCTGGAGATGGATGGTGGTGACATTTGCACAACAATGTATGTATTTGTTTGTTTGTTGTTAATCCTCACCAGAGGATATTTTTCCATTGATTTTTATTTATTTATTTATTTATTTAATGTTTTTATTGATTTTTTTAGAGAGAGAGGGAGAGAGAGAGAGAGAGAAACATCGATGTGAGAGAGAAACATCAATCAGCTGCCTCCTGCACACCCCCTACTGAGGATCAAGCCTGAAGCCCAGGCATGTGCCCTGACCGGGAATCGAACCAGGTCCTTTCAGTCCATGGGACGACACTCAATCCACTGAGCCACACCAGCCGGGCTCCCACTGATTTTTACATAGAGTGGAAGGGAGGGAGGGGGAGAAAGAACGAGAGAAACATCGATGTAAGAGAGACACATCAATTGGTTGCCTCCTGCACAACCCCGACCAGGACCAATCAGACCTGCAACCCACGTACGTGCCCTTGACCGGAATTGAACCCGCAACCCTTTGGTCCACAGGCCGATGCTCTAAGTGCTGAGCCAAACTGGCCAGGGCACACTTACAGTGTGTATTTAATGCCATCGAACTATACTCTTAAAGATGGTTAAAATGGTAAGTTTATGTTATGTATATTTTACAATAAAAGAAATAATAAATCCTCCGTCATCTCTTGCTAAAATGATGCATAAGCCTCCTAACTGATCTCACTGCAGCCATTCTTGATTCCTCACAGCTGATTTCCTACACAGCAGGGAGAGTGATGGTTTTGGAATTTGAGGGAGGTCACATCACTATCTTGATGACAAGCTTTTAGTGGCAGGTGGGCCCTGAGAAATCTGGCCCTTCTTCCCCTCGCTGGCTTCATCTCCTCCACTCCCCCCTGGCTCATTCCCTTCCAGCCCCACTGGCCTCTTTGCTGCTCTTTGAACACACTGAGCAAGCTCCCACTTTAGGGCTGGCTCGCCCTGAACATTCTTTCCTCTGATAGTCCCCTAGTTTCCTTGCTCACTTCATTCTACTCCATTGGCACCCCACGGGCACCTTTCTTCGCCACCCAACCCCAAAACGTTTCTTCTTGCTTTCCTCTATAGCATTTACCCCACCCATTATTTTAGCATGCACATGGTCCCCAACTTAAGATGGTTCAACTTACGATTTTTTTTTTTTACTTTATGACCAGGCAAAAGTGATGTACATTCAGTAGAAACCATGCTTTGAGTTTTGAATCGTGATCTTTTCCCAGTCTAGCAATATGTGATGCAATACTCTCTCGGGATGCTGGGCGGTGGCAGCAAGTTGCAGCTCCCACCCAGTCGGCCCCGTGATCACCGAGAATCACCAGCCGATGCTTTACAGCCTTACCATAGTGTTCTGGTGATTGTGTTGTGAGTATGTCTAAGGTAGGCTGGGCTAAGCTGTGATGTTCAGTAGGTTAGGTATAGTAAATGCATCTTTGACTTATGATATTTTGAATTTATGGTGTAAACTGACCGTAAGTCAAGGAGGTTCTGTGTATCTGTTTATTAATTTGTTTATTGTCTGCAATGTAAGTTTCATGAATGCAAGTACTTTGTTTTGTACACTACTGAATCCCCAGGGACTGGAACAGTGCCGGGAATATAAATATTTGCTGAATGAAAGAATAATTACATTTGCATTTTAGAAAGGTGGGAAAATGGACTGCAGTGGAAGACTAGAATAGGAGAAACCGGCTGGGTGGCTGCGGAAACCACACGGGAAGCTGAGGTGGCTGGGACAGCGGCAGTGGGGGCACAGGGAGATTTGGGGACAGATGGATATTTAGAAGAGAGAATCCAGAGGCTGGATGGAGAGTTCATTTACTGAGCTAGAAAACTCAAGAGGAGGAACAGATCTGTGGGAGAAGATGAGCTCAGTTTGAAACTCATTGAATGGACTATCCCACAGAGATGTTCAGTAAGCAGTTAGAGATGTTCAGCAGAGAGAGCTGGGCCAGAAATGTAGATTTAGCAGCTCATAAATACAATCTTACTGGACATCTTGATAACCATTAAGCAGCAGCTAGTTGGAGATTATACCTTTTGATTAAGTACTTGAATGTACATATAAGATGCTGCCGATTAATTTCAGTCAGACTCATGCTTTCACAGTCAGCCAAGCTGGTCATATTTTTAAAACAGTATGGAATGTAGAAAATGAAACTTCTGAGTTTTTTAAAATAAATTTAAAAGTAGAGTAGTGCTACCTTTTTTTTTCCCACTGCAACTGGGTCAGTTTTAATAAGGATATCCAATCTTCCAGCCATATATTCTGTAATCTATCTAATTAAAGATACAAATTAGCCCGACTGGTGTGGCTCAGTGGTTGAGCATCGACCCATGTACCAAGAGGTCGCCAGTTCAATTCCCGGTCAGGGCACATGCCCAGGTTGTGGGCCAAATCCCCAGTGGGGGGCATGCAGGAGGCGGCCAATCGATGTTCTCTCTTATTGATGTTTCTATCTCTCTCTCCCTCTCCCTTCCCCTCTCTTTAAAAAAAAATAAACAAAAAAAAATACACAAATTAATGTTTAGCCTTTATGGAAACATCACTGTCCTTTATATTTAAAGGAGCTCTCTTAATCCAACTATATTATTTTACAGATGTGGGATTAAAATCCCTCAAATATTACTGACCTGCCTAAGTTGGATAGTCAGAACTAGAATCTGGATCTCTTACTCTGTTTCTAAGTATAGTTCATAATTATGGGCGCATTGCTTTGATTTATGTCTTGGTCTCTCCTTAGAAGGACTCCTTCAAAACTGCACATCACAGCTGCATGGCAGTTCAACAAGACCAAAGCTACCCGGACATCCTGCAGTCACCCATCTGTTCAACCCAGGGAAGCTGCTGTCAGATGCTGAGTTTTCACTCTATTGCTTTTTAGCAAAGTTTAACTCACTATTGAATGTGTAGTGTAACTGCTTGAGAATAAAGATATGACCTCCAAGGCATGTTCAGATGTCACATTACAAAAAGTACAGCCATTTCCACCTTCTAGACTTCAAGTCTAGACTTTGAGACCTCTCAACTGTCTTCTTGAATGAGTTTCTTACATCATGGAAAAGCATTTAGATGGTGTCCCTAAGGACCAACATTTAGTGACCACTCCCAGCAGTGAAAATCTAACATTAGAGGCAGAATAAAGTACATTTCAATGGTGATGGTCAAAACTAGTAATTTTTCTGGCCATGGCAGAAAAGAACTGTGGCAGATTCTTTGAATGGCCACCCCAAAATCTTCCCAACCTCTGTTCTTGCCCCCATCAACTATAGATCGTTCCTTGCAGCAGCTGACCCAACTGAGAGCCAGAGACATAAGCAAGTCTTCCCAGGCCACTGCTGGCACAACTGTCCCCCCAGTTCCCTTTCCTCCTCATGGATAGGGCAGCTACATTGCATTTATGAAGGAAAAGGTCAAGGGAATCACACAGTGTAGGCCCTGCCATGGTCTAACTACTGAACCAAAACCCACCAATTTCAGATTTCTTGTTGTGTGAGAAAATTATCCTTTTTGTTTAAGCCACTGTAGATAAGTTTTCTGTTTCCCACATCTAATTAATATTATAACCAAAACACTAATGAAATAACTGAAATTGAAAGGGTTGGGGAATGGAATGAGGCCCATCAGAATATTCATGGGCGGGGCCCAGGTTTTTGTTGCTGTTAATCCTTATCTGAGGATATTTTTTCCATTGATTTTTAAGAAAGTGGAAGGGAGGGAGGAAAGGAGGGGGAGAGAGAGAGAAGCATCAATGTGAGAGAGACCCATTGCTTGGTTGCCTCCCACACTGACTGGGCCAGGGATCAAACCTGCAACCCAGGTAAGTACCCTTTGATCGGGAATCGAACCCATGACCCTTCGGTGCTCAGGCCGATGCTTTATCTACTGAGTCACACCAGCCAGGGTGAGGGCCCAGTTTCACATATATATTTACAAACGAACACACACACACACACACACACACACACACACACATTTAAACATCCCCAACACCTCCTCTCCCAATGGGGGACTACTTATATTACGTTTTCTTAATCGGTCTAGTTTTACCTCCTTTTCAGCATCACTATCGACTATCAAAAAAAAAAAAAAAAAAGAACCTAAAAAATTGGTACCTGAAGACAACTTCCATACACATGAAAACTTTTCTAATTTGGTAAGCTCTGACTATCACCAAAAGATTCCAGAAACTATCCTAGGAACATGAGATTACGAAAACCCATTAGAGACACTCTTAGAGAATTTGTGAGCACGCGCTGAGGGGATTAGGGGAAATCTGCTTCTTCTGGCCAGGACTGGGTTCCTCTCTTGTCCTCACATGACCCTGTAGCAGCCCAGCCCCCTCTGTGCAGCCTGTGGGGCCTCAGCTGACTAAGCACTCGGGGCCGCGCGCTCTGCTGCTGTTGTGCCTTGGCCACATCACTGCAAGCCTTCTGCTGGCTTTCCCCACATCCCTCATGCTGCAGAGATCACGGTTCAGTCTGTTCCACCACACTGAGGCCTGTGTGGTTTTCCTCCCAGTCTTAAAAATAGCATCGATAGTAGGCCTTTGAAATCCAAAGGCATGTCACTGGTTCCCCAAATTTGCAGGAAATGTCTGGGCAGATGTCTGAACAATATTTTGTTTCCTTCTGATGTTTTCCACCAGCCCAGGAAACATCATAAAACAGGGGAAGGTGGCCCTTCTTGGGGCTGTTAGAACACCCTCAGGAGCCCCGCTGCTTGCTCTTCTCCCCCCTGGTGGCTCTCTGCCTGCCAGAACCACCCCAAAGTCTACACACGTGTGCCCCAGCCAATCATCTACCATATTGGGGAAAGTGGCAACTCACAAATAAGTTAGCCTAGACTTAAGGTTGTATATTATCTGAGCACTGGCCCTTTAATAACCACCCTGAATCCAAAGGAATGAACTTGATGGTACTATTTCGGGCACCAGTGACAGGCTGCTGGGAGACTTTCTGCGGCAATACCAACCCCAGCCTGCCTTCGTCAGGGAGCCTCTGCACTCTTGCTCCTGCAAGACATTCTGGCCCAGCTGGCGTGGCTCAGTGGTTGAGCATCAATCCACGCACCAAGAGGTCACCGGTTCGATTTCGGGTCAGGGCACATGCCCAGGTTGTGGGCCAAATCCCCAGTGGGGGGCATGCAGGAGGCGGCCAATCGATGTTCTCTCTTATCGATGTTTCTTTCTCTCTCTTTCTCTCTCTCATTTCCTCTCTCTCTAAAAAGCAGTAAAGGCAAAAAAAAAAAAAAAAATTAAAAAAAAAGACATTCTGATTAGCACTTAAAAATAACAAAATAAAAATAAATACAATCTGTACATGTTTTCTCTTCTTTCTACTATCAACTATGTCTTAAATCAAATCACGCTTTTTGTTGATCATGTAAGTTAGAAAGCATCGTCAACGCCTGCTGTGGTGGAAATCCTGGCAGCTCACCCAGCCAGCCGACCTGTACCACGCCAGTGGAGACACACACAGGCAAAACTATCAAAACAAGCCAGAAAAGCAGCCCATTGGGCCACCTTCCTTTAGATCAGTAGCTCTCTCTCTGGTGTCACTAAGGGTCATCTGGCTGGTATCTCAGGACATGGATGTTCTCTACTGGGATCTAGTCTATATTTTTGTTTCATGAATGAATTTCTTTGTTTATTCTGTTTAATACAAAGAAAACATCACCTGATTGTTCTCTAAGTAAACACATCATTAGGCTCCCCCACTAATTCTGCAGATTATTTTTTCAGTGGCATGTGGAACCTGGCGGAGGAAGCAGTCTGTTGAGTGTGTTGCAGCAGTATGGAGAGAAGAGCACAATTACAACAGCCATGTTCGGGTTACTGAAGGCTGATGTCATAACTCATTGCAGAAGTCCTTGCAATCATCATCTCCTCTCAGACCTTCTGCCAGATCTTTTGGGTCCTGTGCAAAGAGCCTCTACAATCATAGGAACTGGGTTCAAAGTAATTTAAGAAAACCAACTTTAAACTTTTACGAAAATAGCTCCCTGGGGCTTCCCAGCCCCACGGACTACCTGGTGTGAATTTCACCTGCCACTTGTTAGTACCCCCGGCTTGACTCGGGACAACAGGAGACTTGCAGAATTATGATTTAGAAGGGGACCCCTTGTCCCATGAGTATTTTTCTATTTCTTTCTTGCTCGCTGTAGAATGGGCTCCCAGCCTAAATATGCTACCTCTTAGAAGAAGCCTAACAAATGTATTCTTGTCTGTGATGCAAAACAAGCCCATGCTACTCACTGTTATGAGATAAAAACAGACCAACCTGTAAACAAAACGCATTGCCAGGCAGATGAAATCATGGACTATTTCATCTTAGAGGCTGCTTCTGCCATGCGATGGCAGGTGCTCCATCACATCCCGTCCTATTCCCAGTCCCGCTGTGCGCCCTTCTCTCCTCTGTTTGTCTGGGTGAGACTCCACAGGAGGCCTCTGCTCTTCCAGGTGCGAAACAAGCACAGTGATAACCGCACACATTAGGCGGGGCCTTGTCACTGTCTGCTTCACTTCACCTGCCTGCATCTGCAAGACCCACGTGGACATCGACAAGGGGAATTTCTGTTTCTGTCTGTCTTTATCCCAGTCTCTTTTCCTAGTCTTGCTGCTGCTGTCTCTCTAGTTCTGCTAACTTCCATCCGCCTGCCAATTCCTTGCCACAAAGCCAGATGGAATTACAACCCAACACTGCGCAGCCTGAACGTGGGTTACCTCCTCGTCCTATACATCCTATCTGTACTTTGATAAAATGAGAATCTTTGACCTTAATAAAATGATGATTACTTTTTAGTGTTGCATGTTCAAAGGTCAAAAAGAGATATAGGAGGGAGGATCTTGCCCAGTTTCTTTTTTAAATTGTTATGCTTCTGGTCAATCTCATGGGATTACACAGTGAATTTATACGAGAAGTAATTTTGCACCTATCGCCCGGCTAATCTGGGGGTGGGGAGGGGGTGACAGTGCCTTAGGCAATGAATTAGCTCAGGCTCACCAGTTCCTGCCCAGACGTTGGTAGGCAATGACAGCCTCAAAGGCTTTAAGGGATAGAAAAACCTGGAGCTGGAGGGACAAAAACGGGCCTGCCCAACAAGGTCAGCCAGCCAGCAGTGCTGACTTTTACTTCTGAAGGGGATTGGACTCGGTAGTGATTTTTGTGACACGTTTTTCCAAAGCTAGGATCAAATCATCGCTTCTCAAACAGTCTTTGAGAAGTAATACATTTAACAATATAATATTTTGAGGCAGTGTTGCCTGGTAGAAAGAGCTGCGCAATTGGGCTTTAGAGTTTAGACAGATGTGGGTTCAAATCATGGCGCTGTGACTCACCAGCTGTATGACCTTGAACAGATTACTCAGCCTTGGTTGCCATTCCTGAAAGAGAGGAACGAGAGGATTTTTTAGAGGTTTAAAAAGTATTATATATACATGCTCTGGCCGGTTTGGCTCAGCGGTTAGAACGTCGGCCCGAGGACCAAAGAGTCGCAGGTTCAATTCCAGCCAAGGGCACGAACCTCGCTTGTAGTTCATCCCCGGTCCTGGTCAGGGTCGAGTGGGAGATGACCAATTGATGTCTCTCTCACATTGATGTTTCTCTCACTCTCTCTCCCTCCCTCTCACTCTATCTGAATTTTAAAAAGGTATTATATATACATAAAAGAAGCACAGCATAAAGAGTCGGGATCAGAGCCTCAGGTTGTTGCTCACCAGCGATGTCTCATGGAGCAAATGATGCAACTCTCTGAACTTAAACAGTGCTGTCACGTGACTCACAAGGCCGTCACATGACTTACAAGGCTGCTGCAGAATTTAGTGAGACTCTAGCACAGGGGTCGGCAAGCTCATTTTCAAAGAGTGAGATAGTAAAGATTTCAGGCTTTGCGAACTAGATGGTCTTTGTCACAACTCCTCAGCTCTGTCCTTGTCACACAAAAGCAGCCATAGATAATGTTTAACTGAATGGGCACAACTGTGTTCCCACAAAGTTTTACTCACTAAAACAGGTGATAAGCCAATTTTGTTCAGAGGCCATAATTTAACAATGTCTACTCTAGTAGATGATCGATAAATGATAAAACTCTAATAACAAGCACAATGTTTTTAATTAAGGTAATTAATATAATACATGCAATAAAGAGGAAGGACTGAAGATTCCAATCTTTCCCTAGACATTTGTATCTGTTTTTACACAATTTCTTTCACGTTAGCTATCCATATGAATTCTGTGAATAGTGCCGGTCACTTCCTTCCGAAAAATATCCTTCACGAAAACACACACAGTTGTAATTTATGGGGGGGAGGAAGAAAAGTACAGTAACAACAAAAACAAGTTTCATATCTAAATGTTTCAATTACAAGAATTAAATGAAAAGAATTAGAAACTAAAGGGGAGAGCAAAGTCACAGAAGACCAAGGATGCACAGCGGTAGGACTGGCAACAGCCTACCTGGGAGGCAGTGCAGGTTCGGCTCCAGACCACGACCATGAAGCGAGTCAGATCTTTCTGCTGGTGGAGGGTCTTGCCTTCCATTTGTACAAAATGCTACATCTGTGGAGGCAATAAAACAAGGCATGCCTGTACTTCCCAGAGACGCCAAGGTAAGAGGAATCACCTGATATTAACTAGGTTCTGAGCGATAAAGAACATGTGACTACAAAATAAGAACATACAGCAGTACAGAGAGATTTCAATAAACTTGTGACCGCTGTGATACAAGAAAATTAATCCATGACATCGTAAAGAATGCAGTTATTGGAGCATCGCTGGTACGCTTAGGAAATGAAAATCACAGCAAAATAACACACAACTGATAAGAATAGAAAAATAAATGGCAACCTGCAAGCAAAGAATGAGAAATTCCAACTTAAGGATAATAGAACCGAAGTAAACAGATAAGGCCATAATGAAAACCACCGTTGGCCAGACACTGCTAACTGCCCATTCAATATCCACTCTTGTGAGCATGAAGAACCATGAGGAAAAAAGCCTCATGCTAAGAAGCAGAGTAAAAAAATAGAAGGAGCCCAGCCGGTGTGGCTCAGTGGTTGAGCGTCGACCCATGCACCATAGAAGTCGTTGGTTAGATTCCCAGTCAGGGCACATGCCCAGGTTGTGGGCCAAATCTCAGTGGGAGGCATGCAGGAGGCAGCCAACTGATGTTATCTCTCATCGATGTTCCTATCTCTTGCTCCCTCTCCCTTCCTCTCTCTCTAAAAATCATAAAGAAAAAGAATTTTTTTTAAAATAGAAGGAACCTGGTCACTGATGGGAACTGTGATTGGTGACGTGGTAGGTCTGGTAGCCCCGCCCTGAACTGCCCTGCTTCCACGCTTCCTGGCACGTGAGAAAAATTAACCATATTTGATTATGCCATTAGAGTCCAGTTTCTCTTGCATGCAGTTGAATATAATCCTTAACTGATGTTCATGTCACATATTATCAAATCTAGGATGCCGCAGATTGTATGATGCACCTTTTTTTTTTTTTCGTGCACAACTTACTAAGAAAAAAATGTTGCCAATTATACTATAACACAACACCATAATAGTCCTAGCAGATATGTAATTGGCCACACCTGTCTTTCTTGCTCTGCAATTTCATCTATTCTGAAGGATTCTCCAGTGTCTCCTGCTATGGGTTTCACTGTGGAGGGATGATTAGCACACCTTTTACATACATCTCAGTGACTAGACCAAATCTACTAAAGATGTTAGCATCTTCTTTTCTTAAGTCCCACAAAGCACTGGGCTGTTGCTTTTTTTTTTTTTTTTATCCTCACCCAAGGACATTTTTGCATTTATCTTCAGGTAGAGCAAGAGGGAAAGAGGGAGGAAGAGAGAGAGAGAAACATCGATGTGAGAGAGACACATTGACTGGCTGCCACCCGCACAACCCCAACCGGGACCGGGGACAAACTGCAACCGAGATACGTGCCCTTAGCAGGAACCGAACCCGGGTCTCTCTGGTCCACGGGCCAACGCTCTAACCACTGAGCCAAACCGGCCAGGGCTGGCTGTTGCTTTCCAAGGCCACTGTGCATTGCTGTGTGACCTGTACTTTGCACAAGAGTACCTGAGCAGGTGGGGCAAAGGAAGCCTGTGGTTGCCACCAAAAGGGGAGAGAAACCTTTGGCAACTCATCCGCCTGGAAAGGAGCCTTGCTCTGATTTGTACAGAGGTTCAGTGTGCAGCAACGGCGGCCCTGGCACTGGGTAAATGGTGGAGAAAAAGAGAGACATGGTTCCTGACTTCATAGCTCTCGAAGTCTTGTGAGGAAAAAAGATGGCAGACAATGCAGTGTGATGATGGGTGTGAAGGGGACGCGGAGGCTCTGGGGACACGAGACAAGAGTGCTTAGCGGGGGAGGGGGTCAGGAGAGGCTGAAACCTGAAGTTGGGTGGGCTTAGCTGGGGAGGAAGGGCAGGACAGGAAGAGGGGACCGTGTATGGGATGGCTGGGGGGAATGAAAGGAACATGCTTCGGCAGAGGCAAGAGTGCCTCTATGAGAAGAATGTGGAGAGGGAGATTTAAAAATGGCGAAAGACATGTTCATTGGCAGAGGCCAACTAAAGTGGAGTCGCCCTGGTAGGTTTGGCTCAGTGGTTAGAGCATTGGCTCGAGAACTGAAGGATCGCGGGTTTGATTCCTGGTCAAGGGCACATACCTGGGTTGCAGGTTCGATCTCCAGTCCTGGTTGGGGTCGTGTGGGAGGCAACCAATCGAAGTGTCTCTCTCACATCGATATCTCTCTCCCTCCCTTATACTCTAAAAAAAAAAAAAAAAAAAAAATCAATTAAAAAATATCCTCGGGTGAGGATTAACAAATAAAGTGGGATCATGTGGGCCACGATCAGGATTTTAGGCTTCTCCCAGAGGCGAAAGGAGGCCTTCAAGAGGGCTGTAAGCAGGAGGATGGCATGCTCACCTTTGGGGCTCAGAAGACACTGTGGCTAGTGTGCAGAATGGACTGGAGATGTGAGTTAGGAATTTGTCGTATAGTCCAAGCATGACGTAATGGTGGTGTAGACAGGATTGGTAGCACAGGGGATAGAGAAAAGTGAATGGATTTGAGAACTATTTAGAAGGTACAGCTGAGAAAGGTATGAGGAAGCCTGGAATGAAAAGAGGATAACAGTCTGGGAGGAGACCAGAACATGTGGACAGATGGTCACACCATCTACTGAACTGGGGAAGAAGAGCAGGTATGATTTAGGGACGAGACACTTCCATTTTGCACATGCTGAGTTTGAGGGGCCCATGAGATACCCAGTTAGAGACCACTCTCCCCAGCTCACCTCAGCTGCCACCTCCTGCCATGCTCCTCTCACGGGCTAATCTCTGCCGCCTTCTCCTTCTGCCCTGAGTCCAAGGCCTCCCAACCCCAGGTCTCCAATTCCCATCAAAGGAAGCAAATAAAAATAAAATCATAGAAAACGAGGCCCTGGCCAGTTGGGCTCAACAGTTAGAGTATCAGCCCGCAGACCCGAGAGTCCCGGGTTCGGTTCCCACTAAGGGCACGTACCTCGGTTGCAGTTTGTCCCCGGCCCTGGTTGGGGTTGTATGGGTGGCAACCAGTCGATGGGTCTCTCTCACATCGATGTTTCTCACTCTCTCTCTCCCTCCCGCTCTATCTGAAGAAAAATGCAAAAATGTCCTCGGGTGAGGATAAAAAAAAAACATAGAAAACGAGAAGGATTAATAATATAATACTCCCTAGAGAAGATATTTAACAATTTAATTTCAGAGTCTGAGGCATCTGCTTAGTTGGGTTATGTCCACTGGTCCAGAGCTTCCCCAACATGTGGTTAGATATTCGTCTTCTGTCTGCTGATTAAGAACGGTCATCAGTGGAATATTTCTCAGAAGATGGTGAGAAAATCACTGAAAGATGAATTCTTACTTCTTCCCTTAGAGCCGCCAGGGGTTCCATTTGCCCTGGTAGATGTATCACAACATAACTGAATTCGACCCATGATTTTTACATGGCATTTAGCTGTGGAACCCTCTGGTGTAAGGACAAGTTCCCTGGCACTAGAACCTGAGCTGGAGATTCTTGTGCAGGTGATTTGTGGAGGAATGCTCCCGGAGAAGACAGTGGGGAAGCCGGAAAGAGCAGGTGGAAAGGCTGACTGGAGGACCTGGTCTCAGCTGGAGCCAGCTTCATCCTGATCCCCAGGGAGCCCAGGAGCCAATCTGCACTGCAGTCATTACCGCTAAGCAAGAGGCCAACCCTTTGTACCCTATCTGTTGGTCATTGGCTGAGGGCTGAGTGGGGTTGTAACCTCCAAGCAGACCCACGCTGAGGGCAATTCTTGGACAAGAGGGCAGCTGTGGGTCAAAGGCAGCCAGTGCTCATAGAAGCTTGGGGATGGTGCATTAGGCTTGGTAAAGGGGATCTAGAAAGCTGATGGCTTATTCTAAACAAAACTTACCTGGAAGATGTAAATAAACTTACCTAATAGAGTAAAGGAAAACACACACACACGCACACACACACACACACTGCTGGTAGATGGGCATGCCTGTGACTCTATTCCTGAGACACTTTCACAGAAAATCTTCTGGCTCTTTATCACCCACAGAAGAAGAGAAAGCTCATCAGTCTGTTTGAGAAACCTGTTGGGGTAAACAGTTACCCCTGTGTTAAATAATTAATGTTTAAAAATGTCAGAAAAGTAAACAAATTAGATAAGATCATTGTTATCTCAAAAAGACATAGTTTAAAGCATACTTTTAAAAACCCTATAAATGAAAGAAGAAAGAATAGCAAAAATAAAGATACATTTTACAAAAAGATGAAAAAGAAGAGTATGACTAGCTCAGTTATTGGGCCTAATGCATATTGAGTGCTTAATAAAGATTTGTGGAATTGAATGGAATTGAATTAAATATTTCCTCAAAACATTATATACTGAATGTTTAACTTGTTAAATTCATATGTTGCCCTGACCAGTTTGGCTCAGTGGTTAGAGTGTTGGCCCGAGGACCAAAGAGTTGCGGGTTCAATTCCAGTCAAGGGCACGTACCTCCATTTTGGTTCAGTCCCCGACCCTGGTCGGGGTCGTGCAGGAGGCAACCAATCAATGTGTCTCTCTCACATCGATGTCTCTCTCTCTCTCTCTCTCTCTCCCCCCCCCCACACTCTATCTGGAGATAAATGGAAAAATATCCCCGGGAGAGGATTTAAAAAAAAAATTCACATGTTGAAGGCCTAACTCCCAGTACCTCAAACCGTGATCTGATTTGGAGACAAGGTTTTTACAGAGATAATCAAGTTAAAATGAAATCATCAGGATAAGACTTAGTCCAACATGACTGGTGTCCCTATAAAGGGGAAATTGTGAGAGAGTCATACATAGAAGGGAGAAAATATGAAGAGACATTAGGGAGAAGATGGTCATCTACTGACCAG
This sequence comes from Tadarida brasiliensis, assembly GCA_030848825.1. NCBI lineage: Eukaryota > Metazoa > Chordata > Mammalia > Chiroptera > Molossidae > Tadarida > Tadarida brasiliensis. Next base: position 81,650,506 of record CM061264.1, read on the forward strand.
GGACAAATGCCTGGCACAGACCCTTCCCTCACATCCCTCAGAAGGAGCCAACCTGCCGACACCTTGCTCTTAGACTCTGGCCTCCGGGGCTGTGAGACAATAACTGCTCATTGCTAAAGCCCCAGTGTGATGCTTCCTACAGCAGCCCCAGGAAACCAATTACCGTGCCAAGGAGCATGCTCGGGGGACACCGAGGAAGGCTGGGCATGGTGTGCCTGTTTGATTATTTACAAGAAAAGTAAGAGTTGCTATCTCACTGTTTGATTTCAACGTGAAGTAAATCATGTTGTTATGTAATAATAAAAGGTATCATACACAGCAGAAGCCTGAGAACACCAGAACACCATGCGAGGAAAAATAGGCAGAAATAGAATTGAAATTGCAAACATCAGTGTCCCAGCTGACAAACTGGGGGGACCCAGACTTCACGAAGTATGGAATTGGTGAGTATAATAAATTAGATAGAATTAACAGACATTTTTGCAGTGTAATGGGTCACCAAAAATAACAGTCAAATAAGGCACAAAATATTTCTTCATGTGAAGAAAAAAAGAGACAGAGATTACTTACCACATTCCCAAAGTAAAAAGGAGTACAATTTGAAATAAAGAACAATAGCAGAATTATTTTTTAATTAATCTCTTAACAACCTTCATCAGAGAAGAAACAAACTACATAATTCTAACATATTTAAAACAATATATACATACTGTACAATACACACATATGAGCAACAACATATAAAATTGTACATAGGGCTGACATCATTATGTAAACAATACGCAAGTAAATTCATCGAAATTATCTTTGGGTTGTGAGACTGAGCCCCCATTTTTCTTATTTTATAAATTTTCTAAATCATCTGGGTTGTTGTTTGTTTTTTGTCAATCCTCACTGGAGGATATTTTTTCCATTGATTTTTAGAGAGAGTGGAAGGGAGGCGGTAAGAGGATAGAGAGAGAGATAGAGAGAGAGAGAGAAGAGAGAAACATTGATGTGAGAGAGACATATCAATTGGTTGCCTCCGAACTTGCAACCCAGATACATGCCCTTGACAGGGAATCAAACCCACAACTCTCCAGTGCACAGGCTGATGCTCTAACCACTGAGCCATGCTGGGCAGGGCTCATCTGCTTTTTAAAAAGGAAGAAAAGCATCAAGAGAAACTAGGAAAAGGAGAACTAATAAACTTAGAATAAATAAAGTAGGAAAAAGTTGTAGGATCAATAACAAGAGCTTCTTTGACATTTTTTAAAATGTTAATCACGGAAATAAGAGGAAACCCCAAATTCAGTGACAAAATAAAGCTATTATAATTTGAATCGAAATTTTTTTATTTCACTGAAATGGAGAAATGTTATTTTCAATTATATATTAAAACACTTGATAACCAAAATGAAATGGATGAGTTTTCAAAAATCTAAACTAGAAAAGCTAACAAATAGCAGAAGTAGAAGATCTCATTCCCAATGGTGTAGCTTTCTGAAGAACCTCTTATGAGGTTTTCTCAGAACTTTTTCAAAAAATAGTCAACAGGCACCAATTACCTCTGTTATTCTACCCTCGAGTAAAAAATTAACTACAGGAGATAGTTTATTTTAATAGGCTTATTATAGTAGAGAGAAAATGCCAACATAACTAAACAGGAAAACTGTTTCAACATAATAAAAAGAAAGGAGAAGGAGGAGGAGGAAAAAGGGCACCTGGCCCTGCTGAGTTGGCAGATCTTTCAAATAAATAATTCTGTTACATGTTGTTTCAAAAAACTGGAAAAGACAATATGTTTTCTGAACTGATAAGTTAAACATGGATTTTCCCCCCAAGTCTAAGGCCAATATCAAAACAGTAAATTATAATTATCAGCATAGATGCAAAAGAAGAAAGGGGGGAAAGAGGAAAGAAAAAAGGTGGGAAGAAGGTAGGAACTAAGGCAGCAAAGACAGAAAGGAAGAAAAATTTAAATTATTCCAAACATCTAAATACAAATGATCACAAGTTAGGCTTATTCCAAGAATGCAAGGTTAATATAACACACAAAACATTATCAAGATGATTCATCATATTAACAGGAAAGAGTAAAGATAATGATATGAATAGGTACAAAGAAAGTATTTGATTGAATACAAACTATTTTCTTGGTTAAAACTCTAGGAATTTTTCTTTCTTAATTTGTTAAAGAGTGTGCATTTTAAAACTGATAGTAACTATCACACTTAGCAAGAACATTAGAAATGTTCAGCTTAAAAATAGGCATATATCAAATTTCCCTTTGTCATTAATTCTACTTAGTATCATACTAGAAAGGTTCTCCATTGTCATTTTAAGGAAAATCAAAGAGAAGCAAATATAGAAAAAGGAAAAAATAATGTGACTTTTTACAAAATATTAATGACTTTCATAAAGAAGTAGGTTATAAGGAAGAGCCACATATTTTAATTGACTTGCCATAAATTAGTGACACACCTTAAAAACAACCAATGAAGCAGATGTAGTAGATGTTTGTTCTAGAAAGCAGAAAACAATAACCCAAAAGAATATAAATGAGGAAAGGGGTCACTGTTTAATGAATATTATTGGGATAACAAGATATCAATCTTGAGAATGATGTGAGTTATTACCTTATGTTGTACAATGAAATAAAGCCTGTTTTTGAAACATGAAGCTATGAGAGTATTACAGGCATGGAGGGCTGGTAGTCACTACTGTCAATTAAAAATATCAAAGTAGCATGAAAAAATACAGCAAAACATCACATACAAAATTCACAGGCTTACCATTCATTATGAAAATCTAAATGTAAATGACTCTAGGATTCATCTTTAAATGAGCTAAAATTGATTTATGTGATAGAAGTCCAGTGTGCTGGGACTGGGTACCGATCCATGCACCGCGATAGCTGGAAAGCTATGACGTGGTATGTCTTTCCAGAAAGCAATCTGACAATATTTTAAAGCATTATTAAACTGTTTTGCTTGTTGACAAAATAATCATAACTTGTAGATATAGTCTCATTCCTCTCAAAACTCCAAATTTTTAAAATATCGATTTATATATGAATGTTCAGTGGTAGCGCTTGGATGGCAAGATGTTCCGAACAGCTCAACTGCTCAGCATTAAGTAGCAGCTTAGGCAGAACGCTGGGTGGAGCACGCCTTTCTCTTCTACTCCCTCTCAGGGAACACAGTACCCAACAGAGACACCCAAGGTTTCTTTCTACCCCTTATTCCAGCCCTTCCCCCACCTATTAGCTTCCTAAATGGTCTCGGCCTCCAATGTCATATTTCTCCAACTCATTCTTTATTGATTGATTGATTGATTTTAGAGAGAGAGAAACATCGATTTGTTGTTCCACTTATTTATGTATTCATTGGTTGATTCTTGTATGTGCCCTGACCAGAAATTAAACCCGCAATCTTAGTATATGGGGACAGTGCTCTTAATCAACTCAGCTACCCAGCCAGGGCCTCCAACTCATTTTCTGTAGTGGTGCCAGAGTATGAATTCTGAAACTTGACTCTAATTTATTTATTTATTTATTTATTTATTTATTTATTTATTTATTTATTTATTGTTAATCCTCACCCAAGGATACTTTTCCATTGATATTCAGATAGAGTGGAAGAGAGAGACACATCGATTGGCTCCCTCTTGCATGACCCCAAATGGGGCCACGGATCAAACCTGCCACCCAGGTATGTGCCCTTGACTCGAATCGAACCGATGACCCTTTGGTCCTTGGGCCCATACTCTAACTGCTGAGCCAAACCAGTCAGGGCTTGAAACTACTTTAAATCCTATCATGCCCACCTGTCTCTGCACATTTGCCCATAAACATAAAATCCAAACAGCCTATCATCCAACATCCTCCAAGACCTGACCCTATCTACCAGTTTATTTCCCCACCCCCATCCCGATCCTGCACACATCCTATTCGCTAACTATCTGGACAGTTTTCAGTTCAAGTCTATCATGCTGTTGACAACCCTATGCCTTTGCCTAAAATGCCCTCCCCAGCCCTCTTGTCCTCCTGACAAACACTCCTCATCTTTTAACCTAACTCAAGCATCACGTCCTTGTAAATCCTTCCTAATACAGCAGGGCTGAAATGCATGCACTTCATCTCAGATGTTCACAAATATGTTACTATATTTCTTTTCTCTATATTATATTATTCCTGCTAATGATAGCGGCTGTGGAGTGGGAGCACCCTAACTTACCATTTAAAGGCAATTCAGTATCTTTAGATTTAAAATTGTCACTTTCAGGAAGACAAGGAAGGTTCAAGCTCTTCTTGAGACAATTTCTTCCCTTGCAAAGGAACTCATGTGCCCCCCACCCTCACCCCCGCCTCCCAGGATAGCACCTGGATGCACGGAAATACGTATCTTCACTGAGGTGAGGTGACATGCCTCAGTCTCCTCCCTGGACTTACTGAGAGGTCATTTGCCTTATGAGGTTTCTGAAGATATTAAACTGGTAGCTGCTGAGAGATGGCTTGTCCAAGTTGGTTTTTTGAACATTGTGCTGATACCAGCTGCAAACCTGTGTGACCTCTGGCATCATCCTATGAGGAAGCCTCCTCACACTGAGCCCAGGGATCTTTCCAGTCACCTAGTTTTTCAGCCCTTTAACACCCATGCTCCAAAGCACATGGAGCTTCTGGGTGTCCTTGATGCTAAGTGAGGCTGCAGGGACCTAGAGCACTGTCTGGGACTCATCAGTTTAGACCCGTCCTTGGCCAATGCTAGTCTGTTGTTCTTGTGTCCTGCTGGATATGATGATGTGATGAACTGAACCTGAATAAACACCCAAAGAATCAAGGAATTGCCCCAACATTCGTGGTTGCTACAAAATGACCTGGCTCTTTCAACACCCTTCCAACCCTGAAGAGAGTCTAACACTCATGACTAAACTCTTCCCCATCTCCTCTCTCTTTAGCACCTTCTCACAGTGCTGGGACCAGTCTCTAATTTACATCAGTGCTTCTCAAAAGTTAATGTGGATTTCCAAAATGGTGGCAGAGTGAATGGAAGTGAATGGAAGGTACACAGACTACCTCCCAGGACCAAACTGGAATTACAACTAAAATAAAGACAAATTGTCGGGGGGGGGGGGGAAGCACAAAAGTAGCTGGAGAGGACCCATATAACCACGGTCAGAAAGAGGTCATGAAATCGAGCCTGGTAGGAACTGTGGAGGCACAAGAGGGCGGGCTGGGAGCCCACAGACTGCAGCTGTTTTAGCTGTGAGCAGCTCTCTTGGGGTTAAAATCCCAAGCTGGCTCCACAGTGCAGAGGGCTGGGACGGAGCACTAAATTAGCTGCAGCCACTCACCTTGGGCTCCGGCAGAGGGAGGGCAGACTGGACTGGAACTGTGTGGACAGACTCAGGAGCTTGGAGAGCTGGGACAGCAGTGGGAGTTTTTTGCTGAGTCACTCCCTCACAGGACAGTAGCCATCTTCCCCAAAGAGCTCCTTCTCAGAGCCCTGGGGAGAAGCAACAGCCTCTCCCTCAGGAATTTAACACCACCAAGCCAGGTGAGAGAAACGCAAATTGAGGCTCATTAACAGCCAGCAAGCATCTGCCCCACCCTCTGGAAATCCTCATACCCTGAACACCTGAGGGATTTTTTCATTCAGTTGAGGGTTACAACACAAGGCTCATCAAGTAACTGAAACTAATAGCCTCCAGGCAAAAAGCTAGAGGATAACTGAGCCTTTCCTGGGCTTGCAAATCTACCCAGGAAAGTAAGACTTGACAGTGGTGTTTAACGTGGGTCCTCCCACACTCATCCAAACCCAGTAGAGGGAGCCACAACCAGCAGAACACCAACACCCACAGGGAAAATTGGGCAGGCTCCAAAACACACTGAGACAGCCAAAATGGTGAAACAAAGAAACAAATCCCAAATGAAAGAACAACATAATTCGACAGAAGATGAAATAAATGAAAGGGAATTGAGCAAGATATCAGAGGGTGAGTTCAGAGTAATAATCATGAGGAAGCTCAACAGCATGAGTAAAGATATAGAAGCACTGAAAACCAACCAATTGGAAATAAAGAATGATATAGCAGAAATAAAGAACACATTGGAAGGAATAACCAACAGAGTAGAGGAGGCCAAGGATCAGATCAGTGAATTAGAAGACAGGGTAGAAAAAAATCACCCAATCAGAGAACCAAAAAGAAAAAACAATGGAAAACAGGAGAACAGCCTAAGAGAACTGTGGGACAATATGAAACATAACAACATCCGCATCATAGGAATTTCAGAAGAAAAAGAAAATGAGCAAGGGTTAGAGAATATATTTGAAGAAATAGTGACAGAAAACTTCCCTAACTTGGTGAAGGAAAAAAGCATACAAGTACAAGAAGCACAGTGAGCCCTGGCCGGTTTGGCTCAGTGATTAGAGCGTCAGCCTGCGGTCCAGAGAGACCGGGGTTAGGTTCCCGATAAGGGCATGTACTTCGGTTGCAGTTTGTCCCCGGCCCTGGTTGGTCGTGCGGGTGGCAGCCACTGGATGTGTCCCTTTCACGTCGATGTTTCTCTCTCTCTTCCTCTCTCTCCCTCCCACTCTATCTGAACAAAAAATGAAAAAAATGTCCTCGGGTGAGGATTAAAAAAAAAAAACAAGAAGCACGGTGATCCCTAAGTAAGAAGAACCCAAACATGCCCACACCAAGACACATAATAATTTAATGCCAAAAATTAAAGACAAGGAGAGACCTAAAGGCAGCAAGAAATAAGCAACAGGTTACCTACAAAGGCTATCAGCTGACTTCTCAACAGAAACACTACAGGCCAGAAGGGAATGGCATGAAATAATCAAGGTCATGAAAAACAAGGATGTGAATCCAAAACTATTCTATCTAGCAAGGCTATCATTCAAAATAGAAGGTGAAATAAAGAGGTTCCCAGACAAAAAAAAAAGCTAAGGGAATATATTAGCACCAAACCAGCACTGCAAGAAACGTTAAAAGAACTGCTGTAATTAGTAGAAGAAACAGGAAGAAAAATAGAACCACAATTTTTAAAAATAGCAATAAATAAGTACATATCAATAATAACCTTAAATGTAGATGGATTGAATGCTCCGATAAAAAGACAGAGTAACTGAGTGGATAAGAAAGCATGACTCATATATATGTTGTTTACAAGAGACCCACCTCACAACAAAAGACTCACATAGATTAAAAGTGAAGGGATGGAAAAAAACCTTCCAAGCAAATGAAAAGGAAAAAAGAGCTGGGGTAGCAATACTATCTGATAAAATAGACTTTAAAATGAAGGCCATAACTAGAGACGAAGAAGGCCACTACGTAATATTGAAAGGATCTATCCAACAGGAAGATATAACCTTGGTAAACATATATGCACCCAACATAGGAGCACCAAAATATATTTTAAAACTTCTGGAGGACTTCAAAGGAGAAATTGACAGCAATACAATCACAGCAGGGGACTTCAACACCCCACTGACATCACTGGATAGATCCTCTAGACAAAAAATTAACAAGGATACAGAGATGCTAAATGATGCACTAGATCAAATGGATTTAACAGATATATACAGAGAATTACCCCCCAAGACTGCAGAATTCACATTCTTCTCAAGTGCACATGGGACATTCTCAAAGATAGACCACATGTTAGGATACAAACTAAGTCTCTACAAATTTAAGAAGATTGAAATCATATCAAGCATCTTCTCAGATCACAATGGCATGAAACTAGAAATCAATTACAGCAAAAACATGTAAATACATGGAGGCTAAATAGCATGTTATTCAACAATGAATGGGTTACCAAGGAGATCAAGGAAGAAATTAAAAACTTCCTGGAAACCAATGAAAATTAACACACAACAACACAAAATCTATGGGACGCTGCGAAATCAGTCCTGAGAGGGAAGTTCATAGCACTACAGGCCTACCTCAAGAAACAAGAAATATTTCTAATTGACTCTCTAACCTCACAACCTAAAGAACTAGAAAGTAAATGAAAAGAAAAACCCAGAGCAAGTAGAAGGAAGGAAATAGTAAGATCAGAGCAGAAATAAATAACATAGAGACTAAAAAAATAATTCAAAAGATCAATGAAACAAAGAGCTGGTTCTTTGAAAAGATAAACAGGATTAATGGACCCTTAGCTAGACTCACCAAGAAACAAAGAGAGAAGACCCAAATAAACAAAATCAGAAACAAAAGAGAAGTAACAACTGACACCACAGAAATACAAAGGATTATTAACAAATACTATGAACATTTATATGCCAACAAATTGGACAATCTAGGTGAAATGGAAAAATTTCTAGAAATACTTAATCTCCCAAAACTGAACCGGGGAGAGATAGAAAACTTGAACAGACCAATAACAACTAAGGAAATTGAAGATGTAATCAAGAATCTCCCAGCAAACAAAAGCCCGGGTCCGGACAGCGTCACGGGGGAGTTTTACTGAACATTCAAAAAAGAACCAATACCCATTCTCCTCAAACTATTCCAAAAAATTCAAGAACAAGGAAGACTTCCAAACTCATTTTATGAGGCCAGCATAATTCTAATTCTGAAACCAGATAAAGACACTACAAAGAAAGAAAACTACTGGCTAATATCCCTGATGAACATAGATGCCAAAATCCTTAACAAAATATTAGCAAATTGAATCCAGCAATACATTAAAAAAATCATTCATTTGGGTTGTTTCCAGATCTTAGCTATTATAAATAGCGCTGCTATGAACATAGGGGTACATATATTCTTTTTGATTAGTGTTTCAGGCTTCTTAGGGTATATTCCTAGAAGTGGGATCACTGGGTCAAATGGCAGTTCAATTTTTAACTTTTTGAGGTAACACCATAGTGTTTTCCATAGTGGCTACACCAGAATATAATGAACTAAACAAACTGATGAACAAAATTGACTGAGAGACATAGAGGTAGTGTACAGACTGACAAACCTCAGAAGAGGGGGGTTGGGGGGGAAGAGATAAACCACAGAACTTATATGCATGTATGCATAACCAATGGATATAGACAACAAAGCTGGGGATGGGGCAGGGTGGATGGGGAGGAGGGTGTCAATGGGGGAAAAAAGAGAAACATCTCTAACAAAAACAAATTAATAAAAATAATTTTTTAAAAAATCATTCACCATGACCAAGTGGGATTCATCCCAGGGATGCAAGGCTGGTACAATATTCACAAATCAATAAATGTGATACACCACATAAACAAAATGAAAGATAAAAACCATATGGTCAAATTAATAGACGCTGAAAAAGCATTCAACAAAATCCAGCACTCATTTCTGATAAAAAACTCTTAGCAGTGTGGGAATAGAGGGATCCTATCTCGACATAATAAAGTCCATATATGGAAAACCTACAGCCAACCTTATACTCAGTGGGCAAAACTGAAAGCATTTCCCTTAAGAACAGGAACAAGATAGGGATGCCCACTCTCGCCACTCTTATTTAACATAGTACTAGAAATATTAGCCACAGCAATTAGACAAGAAGAAAAAATAAAAGAGATCCAAATTGGAAAGGAGGAAGTGAAACTGTCATTGCTTGCAGATGACATGATACTGTACATAGAAAACCCTAAATACTCCATCAAAAATCTACTAGATTTAATAAATGAATTTGGCAAAGTAGCAGGATACAAAATTAACATCAAGAAATTGATGACATTCTTATACACCAATGATGAATTCACAGAAAGAGAAACTAAAAAAATCCCATTTACCATTGTGGCAAAAAAATTAAGATACTTAGGAATAAACTTAACCAAAGAAGTAAAGGACCTACTTGCAGAAAACTACAGGACATTGAAAAAAGAAATAGAGGAAGATATAAAAAAGTGGAAGCACATACCTTGTTCATGGATTGGAAGAATTAACATCATTGAAATGTCCATACTACCCAAAGAAATCTATAGATTCAATGCAATCCCCATCAAAATACCAACGTCATATTTCACAGAAATAGAACAAATACTTCAAAAGTTCATATGGAGCCAAAAAAAGACCCCTAATAGCCACAGCAATTTTGAAAAAGAAGAACAAAGTAGGAGGGATCACAATACCAGATATCAGGTTATACTACAAAGCCACTGTAATCAAAACAGCCTGGTACTGGCACAAGAACGGGCATATAGATCAATGGAATGGAACAGAGAACCCAAAAATTGACCCAAGACATTATGTTCAATTAATATTTGACAAAGGTGGCAAGAGCATACAATGGCATAAAGACAGCCTCTTTAATTAATGGTGCTGGGAAAATTGGACAGCTACATGTAATAAAATGAAACTGGACCACCAACTTACACCATACACGAGAATAAACTCAAAATGGATAAAAGACTTAAATGTGACTCATGAATCCATAAAAATCCTAGAAGAAAATGTAGGCAACAAAATTTTAGACATCACACACAGCAGAATTTTCACTGATACAACACCTAAGACAAGAGAAACAGAGGAAAAAATTAATACATGGGACTACATCAAACTAAAAAGCTTCTGCACAGCGAAAGAAATGACCATCAAAATGGAAAGGGAACCCACTATATGAGAGAGCATAATTGCCAGTGATACATCAGATAAGGGGTTGATTTCCAAAATATATGGAGTGCTCATACAACACAACAAAAGGAAGACAAAGAACCCAATTAAAAAATGGGCAGAGAACCTAAAGAGACACCTCTCCAAACAGGACATACAAATGGCCAAGAGACATGTGAAAAAATGCTCAACATCACTAATCATCAGAGAGATGCAAATTAAAACAACTATGAGGTATCACCTCACACCTATAAAATGGCTGCCATCAACAAATCATCAAACAACAAGTGCTGGTTAGGTGTGGAGAAAAGGGGACTCTAGTACACTGCTGGTGGGAATGCAGACTGGTGCAGCCACTATGGAAAACAATATGGTGTTTCCCCAAAAATTAAAAATTGAACTGCCATTTGACCCAGTGATCCCACTTCTAGAAATACATCCTAAGAAGCCTGAAACACCAATCAGAAAGAATATATTAGGGGGACCGGAATGTAATGTCGTTAAAGTAATGACATGTTAAGGGCGGAAGTGGAAGCAAATGCGTGTCAGACAGTCGAGGAACTGTCAAACACTCTTAACCAACCTTGGTCGACCATCCAAGAACATTTGCAGCAGATTGGTACAGTAAGCAGAGCAGGTGTTTGGGTCCCTCATAATCTGTCCGAAGAAAACAAAGCTAACCGGTCACCACATGCAACTTATTGCTTCAGCGGCACAATACAGAAGCGTTTTTTGATCACTTGATCACTGGAGATGAAAAATGGGTCCTCTACGATAATCCAAAATGCAAAAGGCAGTGGCTCTCTTGAATGAATCGCCACGAAGTACAGCTAAGCCAGGTTTACACCCCAAAAAGGCACTTTTGTGTGTTTGGTGGAGTATTCGCGGCGTTGTTAATTTTGAAGTGCTGAAACCTGGACAAACTGAATACAGACCTTTACTGTGAACAATTGGATCGAGTAAATCAATCTTTAATTGAAAAGTGCCCAGTGATTGTCACCAGAAAAGGCATTATTCTGCAACACGATAATGCAAGACCGCACTGCGCAAGACGAACCCTGGAAAAAATTAATGAATTGGGGTGGGAGGTATTGCCTCACCCACCATACTCGCCCGATATTGCGCCATTGGATTTCCATTTATTCCGATCACTACATTTTCTAAGTGGCAAAAATTTTGAAAATTTGGATGATGTCCAAAATGTCATCTCCAGATATTTTGCTCAAAAACCAATTGATTTTTATTGATCCGGCATTGAAAATTTGCACACTAGATGGCAAAAGGTTGTTGATAATGAGGGTGATTACATCATTGATTAAAAATAAAAACTTGTTAAAAATTTATCTGTTTGAATTTAATGTAAAAAAAAACGACATTACTATCCGGTCCCCCTAATATGTACCCCTATGTTCATAGCAGCACTATTTACAGTTGCTAGGATCTGGAAACAGCCCAAGTGTCCTTCAGTAGATGAGTGGATAAAAAAGCTGTGGTACCTATACACAATGGAACACTATGCAGCTGTAAGAAAGAAAGATCTCGTATCCTTTGAGACAATATAGAGGGACTTGGAGAGCATTACGCTAAGCGAAATAAGCCAATCAGAGAAAGACAAATACCACATGATCTCACTTACTTGTCGAATATAATGAACAGAAGAAGCTGATGAACAGACCAGATCCAGAGACATAGAAAGGAGTATGGTTCAGACTGAAAAACCTCAGACGAGAGAGGCGGTGGGGAGGAATGAGATAAACCGAAGAACCTATATGTATGTATGGGTAACCAATGGTCATAGACAACAATGCTTGGCAGGGGGCCGGATATCTGCAGGGGGCGGGGGAGGAGAAACACCTGTATCAAAAATAAATTAATAAAAAAAAAGTTTATGTGAATATAAATCACCTAGGGATGCTATTCAAATACAGATGCTAATTCAATTGTTCTGGAATGCGGCCTGAGAGTCTGCATTGCTGACAAGCTCCCAGGTGCCGCCAACCAGGCAGATCAATGACCCCTCTTTGAGAAATAAGACTGATCCATTCTCTTTCACTGGATTTTATTTGCATTCCCCCATTCCACCTTCCTGGGACAATAATAGCAGACAAGGTACGGGGGGAAGGGGGAAGATGAGCAGTGGGAAAAGAGGTCAGGAGGTATTTCATAAATATCCCGGTCACACTGACGGCCGCCACCCTCCCCTCTCCCACTGGAACCCCACTGCTTCTTTGAAACTCCTTACTCGCCTTACAGACTTCAGCCATTGCTCTTGTGTTTGATTATAAGTGTTTCTCCCTAACTATACTGTAATTGCCTTGAAAGTGTAGAACAGAATCCCCAAACAGGTGGCGACAGGCTGCATTGGCCCCACAGATGTTTTGTGTTACCATCAGTGTTTTTAAAACACACCAATTGGTTGCCAAAAGCAAAGCACTGACTCTCAACCCCCAAGTGCACGTGGAAATCACCTGGAAACCCTTTCCAAAATGCCAGCATCCACGTCCTACCTTCTTAGTGATTCTGCTTCAATTTGTCCGGAAAGGGTCCTAGACATCACTATTTGTTTTTGTTTTGTTTTCAGTGTTTTATGCACGAATTTTATTATTTCTCACAAGTAAATCTATACCTCTTCAAGTTCTACCTAAATTAATGGAGTTACTATTTAGGCAGTCTGTAAAGGGAAAAACAGCAACAAAAATAACAATAAAAACACGTCCCCTAAAAAAGAAAGACTTGGGGCCTTAATGCACTCTGTCTGTTCTCTATCATCAGCTTATTCTCTTATTTTTCCCACAAAATATTCATATAAAGTTGTGCAGTCATGAATAAATGGGCTGACACATGTTGAATACTTTTGATCATCACTATTTGTTTTTAGTAACCTTTTTTTACTTTAGAACAGCTTGAGATTTAGAGTTGTGACCCTAGTGCCGAGTATTTTCCTGTACCCACACCCAGCTTCCCTCTTGACATCTTGCATGACTGTGGTACATTGGTCACTCAATGAGCCATACTGATACATTATTATTAACTAATGTCATACTTTATTCAGGCTTTTGTGGTTTTTCCCTAACTCTCTTTTCTGTTCCAGGGTCCCATCCAGGTCACTTTACATTTTGTTGTCATCTCTCCTTAGGCTCTTCCTGGTTGTCAGTTTCTCACACTTACCTTGGTTTTGGTGACCGACAGTCCTGAGGAGAACTGGGCAGGTATTTTTAGAATGTCCCCCACTTGGGATTTGTTTGATGTTTTTCTCTTGATTAAACTAGGGTAGGCATCAGTACTTTTTAATATGTTTTGATTTTTTTTAGAGAGAGATAGAAACATCGATGAAAGAGAACATTGATTGGCTGTCTCCTGCACACCCCCTACTGGGGATCGAGGCTGCAAGCTGGGCATGTGCCCTGACCGGGAATCGAACTGGGACCTCTCAGTCCATGGGGTGATGCTCAATCCACTGAGCCACACAGGCTGGGCGGCATCAGTACTTTTTAAAGATCCCTAGGATGCCCGGCCAGTGTGGCTCAGTGATTGAGCATCGACCCATGCACCAAGAGGTTGCTGGTTCAATTCTCAGTAAGGGCACATGCCCAGGTTGTGGGCCCAATCCCCACTGGGGGGCATGCAGGAGGCAGCCAATCGATGTTCTCTCTCATCGATGTCTCTATCTCTCCCTCTCCTTTCCTCTCTCTCTAATGTCAATAAAGAAAAAAAATATATATATATATATATATATATATATATTTTTTTTTTTTATCCTTACCCGAGACATTTTTGCATTTATCTTCAGATAGAGCAGGAGGGAGAAAGGGAGGAAGGGAGAGAGGGAGGAAGAGAGAGAGAGAAACATCACTGTGAGAGGGACACATCGACTGGTTGCCACCCACACAACCCCAACCGGGGCCGGGGACAAACTGCAACCGAGGTATGTGCCCTTAGCGGGAACCGAACCCAGGTCTCTCTGGTCTGCGGGCCGACGCTCTAACCGCTGAGCCAAACTAGCCAGGGCAAGAAAAATATTTTTTAAATTAAAATACAGATCCCTAGGTTATTCTAATGTGCAACTAGTATTTTAAAAAATCACTGATTTTAATAATGTGAAGAAGTCACTTGAAAGTTCAGATTCTGGCTTCTCTTGACATGTGGGGAGATCTGAAAACACTGAGACTGCACAGAAACGACTCCTGGTGATGAGAAGGGGTTGTGGGAACCCTCCAGTTCTCCACAAATCACTTCACCATTGGCCCTGGTGTTCTCCCCCCCAGTGCAGACCTTAAATTTATCTTTTATGCATAGCACCTAGCGTGGTACCTGACACAAAGCATGCACCTGCTAAAGGTTTAAGTAAATGAATAAGTGAATGAGTTTATAAAGGAAAGAGCATATAGTTACTGAAAATGGCAGATTTGTGTATTATATGATCTGGTTAAAACATTGGGACAAATATTGCCGATTGATTTACTCAACATTCACTCTAACCTGCTTTCTATATTATACAGACTCAAAGGGTAAAAACTCCATTTCCTGGACTCCCTTGCAGCTAGGTTTCCACATGAACGGGGAGTCCTTTCGGAACTTGGAAGGAGGAATGAAGCCACGGAAGGAGGAAGCCAGGAGGCCTGCATAGGGAGAGGGGTTTTCCCACAAAGACCCTGGAAACATGGGTTATGCTGAGACGCAGAGGCGGTGTGGTTCTGGGACCCAGAAGCGGGCCAGTCCTGCTGTGTGGTTCTGGGGGTTGCTCCTTCCCTCCTCCCAACAAATTATCCATGCATTTACAGAGTGAATTCTGTTCTCTTCATTTACTCATCTTGAATAATACGATAATTTGTGCAAAACTGCTAATTACCTACCCAATTTTTTTTTCACTAACTTCTAAATTTGGGAAGTGTGACCATGCCTGGCTCTGAAAACACATGCTCTGTTTCCACAGTCCCTTGCAGAGTGAATGGGCAAGGAGGTGCAGTGGAAGACTTTGACAGGGCTTCTGGGAAAGCTTTTTTAGGGGAATCTACTCGGCTGGCAGGCATGCCCTCATCCTCCTCTTCCACCTGGGATGTGATGTTTTCCAGCACCAGTGGCTTCTGGGAAAGATGGAAGACACATGCTAAGCATGGAGGAGAAAGCCAGGGAGGCCAGACACTGATGCCACTGGGGTGCCATCACAGCAGCCCCTGACCACCTGCCTGCAGCCTTCTTATGTGAGACAAAACCCAAACTGTCTGCTTGAGCTACTAATACCTGGGGGGGGGGGGGCGGTCTCAGTTCCTTAATAATATAATATAATGTAACACAATATCCAGCTGGAAATTAGAATTTTTGTGTGTTTTTAGCTCTAGGGAAAGGGGCCAACTTGGCCATTTCGCCTGCCCAGTCTAATCTCCTTTGAACCATCAAAAATGTCTCCCTCGCCCTGGCTGGTGTGGCTCAGTTGGCTGAGTGAGCATCGCCCCATGCACCGAAACGTAGCAGGTTTGATTCCCAGTCTGGGCACATTCCCAGGTTTGATTCCCAGGTTTCGGTTTGGTCCCTGGTGGGGTCACGTGTGTGAAGCAACCTATCGATGTCTCTCTCTCTCTCTCTCTCTCTCTCTCTCTCTCTCTCTCTCTCTCTCTCCCTCTCTCTCTGTGGTGACTGCAAGTAAGAAATGCAGAAGGGATCTGCCACCTGCCCTCAGCCACGAAGGCTCTGCAGCCTGCAACAGAGCCCCTGATCCTTTTAGGGAGGGTTTCTCTCAGGCCACATGTCATTCTCTAATCTGCCCTCCCCACTGTGATCCCAGCTGGACACAGGGCTCACCAGTTTCCCTGTTACTTTGCAAGTTAGGAATAGAAACTCCAGCCCTCATACTCTGGGAATGGAAGAGAGTAAGAGGCGGTACACTGAGCTTGGAAAGGGGGAAGTAGAGGACTGGTTAAATGTTTAGAAAAATCTTGGTTTTTAGAGACAGAAGTCAATTAAAATATACACTGATCACAACCATTCTTTTTCTAATGAACATGGATTGTAGACAGCAATGTGCAAGGCACTTGATCTTACTTTTCACAGAAACCCTGGAAGTGAGGTACGATTATCGTCATTTTGCAAAAAGATCAATGTTCAGAGAAGTTAATTATCTTGATTGGGTGCAGTGAGAAATCAAAATAGATCTATCTGACTCTAAGGTCACGCTCTTTCCACTTCACTGTTCTGCATCTTCCATGCCAGCCTGCAACTAAAGACAGTATGTCCTAGAGAATACGATCAATCTGTATCAAGCAAACCCTGCAAATTCAAAACAGAACCACAGCCGTCATCCCACAAGAACTGCTGCTGGAGGCTGAAATCGGCTGTCCAGCTTCAAGGAGAGCCCAGGAGTCACACTAAGGTAGGATTTTAATGTTTTTCAGTAGTATTTTTCTCAACAGTATATCCAGCCAGAAGAAATATTTGACAGTGCAGCAGATTACACTTTTTTTTTTTTTTTGGTAATTTACACGAACTATTCTTATTATGGGGGGAGGGGGGGTTAATGCCAATTCTGGTTCCCTAAAGAAAGAAAAATATTTCGATATTTTCATCTGTTCAGTCTTTACCTGTAGGGTCCTCGGCAATACCCACCAGTTAATGGAAATGTACAGACTAGGGGAAATTGGAGGGAGAAAAAAGGAGTTGCCAGAAATTGTTTCCAGACCACTGGATCCTCCTAGAACTAATTAGCTTGAGGCATGTAGGAAGAGAGATTGCGTGTCTTAGGTCAGCAGGAGTGTAGGATAGTCACCAACGGTTACCCTCCCCAGGCTGAGGACACTTACTCCCCCAGACAGAATCAGAGGCTCCCTCTCTGCTCTGCCCCAGCACACCAGGAACATGTCTCTGAATTGTCACTCACCACACATCTGCCGCCTCGGTATTAAGAATGATGTCTTTCATCATTCAACTAGTTTAAGCCAATGGGGCTTTTTAAAAAAAAAAAAAAGGAAATCAGTTGGCTCCTAATATTGAAACGTTCAGGGCCAGTGCCAGACTGATTTAGCCTGGATCCAGAGACTCTAATAATATCTTCATAATTCCATTTTTCTCTATCTTAGCTCTGCCTCCTGCAGTGTGAGTTAGTAGCCGCTCCTGGCAGTTCCAGGCTCACTTCATTCTTACTGCTAGTAATCCCGGGAGAGAGGGATCTTCCTGAGGCATCCCTCCTAAATCCTGGCTTAACTCTGATTGGAGGAACCCGAGTGACTCAGCCACCTCTGAACCAATCGCTAACGAGGCGGATTCAGTGTGGTGATTGGCCATCCCGGAGGCACATGCTCCAACCCTGCTGGGGTGGACACCCTCTAAGCAGCCTGGACTTTGTGAGGATGGGTGGCAGGGGCTCCCTAAAAGAAAATCATAGAGTTCTTACCGGAAGAAAAGGTGAAATGGATAGTTAATGACCCAAAACACGCATGTTCCTGCAGTATCCTCGCAGCCTAACAGTGCTTAGTCCATAGGAGCTCAGCAGACTTTGATTTATCGTTGAAGGAAAAGATGCTGCCTGGTGCAGACCTATGCTTGGAGAGGCACCATGCCCTGCCTCAGGCACTGTGGCATTGGTGAGTGATGCCCATCTTGGCTTTCTTTTCCCTTGGCTCCTCTCCTCTGAGTTCTGACTCCAGTCTGGTAAGCAGCATTTGATCCTGGATACTTTTCTCTGTTTCACAGCATTTGATCCTGGATACTTTTCTCTGTTTCACAACATGCCTTCTATTCCCAACCATGACCAGTCTACCCTCTGTTCATCGAGGTGCAGCTCTTTAGAAGGCAAAGTCCAGCCCTGGCCAGTTTGGCTCAGTGGTTAGAGCTTCCACCCGCGGACGGGAGAGTCCCGGTTCGGTTCCGCTAGGGCACGTACCTCGGTTGCAGTTTGTCCCCGGCCCCAGTTGGGGTCGTGTGGGTGGCAACCACTCCATGTGTCTCTCTCACGTGGATGTTTCTCTCTCTCTTCCTCCCTCTCTCCCTCCCGCTCTATCTGAAGATAAATGCAAAAATGTCCTGGGGTGAGGGGGAAAAAAGGCAAAGTCCAAGTTTCCTTGCTTCCTGGTCTACAGAACTCAACTGGACCTGAGCTCTCCAGGTGAGACACTATTTGGGCTGGGTGCATTGCTACACCAGGATGAAGGACAAGAAGTCAAGGAAAGCCAGAAATGAAATTCTGTTCTCTGGATCCTCCATTCCACCCTCTTTCCAAGCAATCTGTAGCCTCTCCTCCCACTCCCCAGCTCCCACCCCCCACCCCCAGTTTATCTGGGTGATATCCTGAGAGTAAGCCCAATGGCCTTTCAAAATGGCAACAGTTAGTGTCTAAACAGTTACAGCTAAAGTACAGGTAAATTTCCATCTCAGAGTTTTTACTAAATGGCCAGGAAAAGTATGTCCTTGAAACAGCCAGTCGGTAGCTAAACCCTGTGTAGCATCTGTGAAAAGACACACTCATTTCCATGTTGCTGGGATCTTGGAAGCAGTCTTCTGTTATTCCCAAAGAACTTAGACTTGACTCAATCTTCTCGTATTATAAAATGGATATGCTAAATCAACGTAACAGAATGCTAGCATCCTCTTTGTTTTCCTAGTAATCACTTTTTCCTATCTTTCTTCCTAACCTATGTACTCATTTTAAAATGTACGTTGTATATAACAATGAATAAGCTAATCATAAAATTGTGCTCCAGAAGATAAAAATTCAGTTTCTTATTTTCATCACCCATATCTTTTCAATACACCTGTAATTTAAGACACTAGGTGTAGCCATGTACTCCAATCGAGGAGTCATATATGAAGGGTGGATGGAGTAACCAATAAACTTTTCATTTCTTATGCATTCCAAATAAGAACTTATGAAAGAGAATGAGGAAGTAGTCATCCAGGGCAGGGAACTTGAATGAGTGCCTGAGGATTTGTCTTGGAATATTACTTTAGTATACTTGAGTCAGAGGAAACTGAAAGTAAAATATAGCAAAGCTTGTAACAAGAGCTATATTCCATATCTGTGTCGGGTATTGCTTCATAGCATTTCTTAATCCTTATCTTGGTAATCTTTATAACCACAAGGGGGGTTGAGTAGGCAGTCAATGACTTCATTTTACAGATAAAGAAATTGAGGCACAGAATAATTGAGTTTCTCAAAGTCACAAACATCAGAGATAACACTGGGAATTAAATCTACTCTTAATCATCAGTCAGTCAGTCCAGAACCTCACCTGCTCCTGTGTTTAGATACTAAGACCCACCCAGCTTGGTTATTAACCTTTATCCTAACACTGTTTGTTCTTTCTGTCTTTCTGAAATCCTGTGCTTAATTCCTTCCCAGATGTCGATTCTCTTCCTGACACCAGAAGATTTTTTTCTAATCCTTATTTTCTATCAGTATAAATCGAGTTCCTGTTTATGTTTCTGAAGCTCGTGAGTGCATTTATTTTACCAGCTCAAAGACATGAGCCAAACTCCTTGTGGCATACATTGAAACGCAGTCAAGTTGTTAAGTGGAGCACAAAATGTGGCAAAAATAAAAATACAAAGGTTGACGGGAGCCCCGTGTACAGGTCCGATGCTATGCAGCATTGATTTCCAGGAGGCGTATGTCTGCCCTTCCCTGACTCGACTCATTTATTATTTTTTTTCAGCCAGTTCTAAATAACTACTAATTTCCCAGGAGGATAACTTCCCTTAGGGGTTATCCTGAAATGTCTTTGCAATGCCTAGCGTGGTTAGGTGACAGAAAACTCGAATCTTCGGTTTCTAAATATGCTTTAGACAGGCAATAAGGAAACTGTTCAGAATGCCTCTTATGGCTTGTACTAAATACTGAACCCTTTCCTGATCATACCATTTGCTCTCACACATACTGCAGCTTCCGAGGGGGAAGCACTTATTTAGCATTCATTGCCTTTGAGATTGCAGGGTTTTCTAGGCATTGCCTCCCCAATCGAAAATGTATTGTTGAAAATTAAGTATAGAGAATAAAGAATCGATATTTGATCAGGCCTTTGGTAGGAGGGTAGAGCATATTGACTAGCAGCATGGGCTTCAGAGAGACGTGGACACAGAGCTCAGTGCTGCTGCCTTGGAAAGTCCCTTGATGTCCTGTGCCTGTCTCCTCACCTGTAAAACCTAATGCTACTCACCTCCTAGCATCCAGGTGAAGCTGAAATGAGATGATGTATGTAAAGTACTTATTATACTCAATGAATAGTAATTATTTGAGGGTATTTTAAAAATAAATAAGGGCCCTGGCCAGTTTGGCTCAGCGGTTAGAGTGTGGGCCCGCGGACCGGAGAGTCCCGGGTTTGGTTCCCACTAAGGGCATGTACCTCGGTTGCAGTTTGTCCCCGGCCCTGGTTGGGGTCGTGTGGGTGGCGACCACTCAATGTGTCTCTCTCACGTGGATGTTTCTCTCTCTCTCTCTTCCTCCCTCTCTCCCTCCCGCTCTATCTGAAGATAAATGCAAAAATGTCCTCTGGTGAGGATAAAAATAAATAAATAAGGCCTTTACTTGCCCTTGTGTGTATGAGAGTGTTCACAGCGATTTGTCACTGGTGATTGGTGGTAACTTGATCCCCGCATCCTTCTCTGTCCATTGCACATATATTGGTATATATCAGGCAAGGTGGCGAGTCACCAGGTGTCCGTTTATTATTTGGATGAGTACAGACAGTCTGTTCACTGATCAGTGTGTGGTAGAGCTTTATGCTTCCATAAAAATGAAAGAATTGATTTCCTGTCTGTACAAAGAGGAGAGAGACGGAGTTCCTTCCACTTCCTCCAGGGTCATAGAGAGGTAGTGGTATATCCTGGAAGATTAGGGAAGTGTGCTGGTTACCTTTCTATAAATAGAAAATCTTTATAGATGTGATAGAATTGAACGGTTTTTGCAAATGCTCTCATTTGAAGCTCCAAGGTTAAGGCAAAGACTGAACCGGAGCTGGAGCTCACTATGTGTCCTTTGGCACCACTGTGGCCTTAGGGCAGCTGAGCCACCAGAGCACGGGTGGAACCCCAACTCAGTCTCTCTTCCGTCTCCTTTTCTGTATTTTACAAATGTGCAAGAAAACGCCGTGGCCCCTCCGCACTCCTTTACCAGCAGCAAGGCCGCTGGAATTACCGGCAGCTGCCACTAGCAGGGCTGTATTGGGAGTCTCCGATTCTGCTGCAGGCTACGGTTACAGGTGTAGAGAGCCCTGCGGACTCCCTGCTGATCATGTTGCTGGTGCTCACAGCGTGGACGGGGCTCATCAGCACCTCCGTTTCCTGCGTGAATGAGGCCAAGGCCGTGGTGTTCTGTTGATGGGAATCAGTGAGCTCCAGTCAAACCAATAACCACCTGTAAGCCACTGACCCCCAGCATCTGGCATGCCTGTGGACAACAGCACCATCACACCCCCATCACCCGGCCATCGCCACCACTAGGAAGCAAATCAACAGGACCCCTTCATGTTGGGGGAAGTGGGCAGTCCTTCCGGAGAAAGATCTTCACGCCATCATTACTGAGAATAGCCGGGCCAAGTGTGCGTTAGGAACCAGGTAGGAAGAGTGAGGATGCGGAATGATTTAGGAGGCGGGAATCAGAGAAGTAAGCATGAGGTAATGTTGGTTAGCTGTTATTATTATACCTTTTTTTAAAACCACAAAATGTACTTGTGTATAGATGAGGGCCAAAAAAGTCAACTAGTATCTATTAAGCACCAACTTGGATGAAAATATTGAATTGGATGTGGTTGGAAGTACATTAGAAGTATCTAAATTCCACCCATGTTTTAAGGCCTAACTTAAGTACCACGGCTTCTAAAAGCCTACCGGGACATGAAGAATCTCTCCCTCCCCTGACCTTCCATTTCATTTATTGTCTACCAAAAGGTTCCATACTTTTTTTTTTTTTAAATCCTCAACTGACGTTACCTTTCCATTTATCTTTTCCAGATAGAGTGGGAGGGAGGGAGAGAGAGAGAGAAACATTGACACAAGAGAGACACATCGATTGGTTGCCTCCCACATGACCCCGACCAGGGCTGGAGACTGAACCACAACTGAGGTACGTGCCCTTGACCAGAATCGAACCCGAGACTCTCTGGTTCATGGGCTGATGCTCCAACCACTGAACCAAACCAGCCAGGGCAAGGTTTCACACTTTTTAAAACCATAAAACTGTGTATTGGGGACAAAGCTTTGGCAGAAGCCAATATGGAAACCAGGCGTAAGCAGAGGGGCTCTGGACAAGCGGCCATGTGACATCCTACGTACCTCTCCATGGACAGCCTGAGGAATCCTGGGCTCCCAAAGAACACTGTTTGAAAAATACCCACACAGCCCAGCCGGTGTGGCTCAGTGGTTGAGCATTGACCCATGCACCAAGAGGTCACCCATTCGATTCTCCATCAGGGCACATGCCCAGGTTGTAGGCTTGATCCCCAGTAGAGGACATGCAGGAGGCAGCTGATAGATGGTTCTCTCTCATCAACGTTTCTATCTCTTTCTCCTTCCCCCTTCCTCTCTCTCTAAAAATCAATAAAAATATTTAAAAAAAAAAAAAGAAAAATACCCACCTATATAATTCCCTTGGCAGTTTATTGGCATCATTGTCTTATGTTTTTTCCCGATTCTTGTAAGTTTGCTAACTAGATCACAAATTCCTAGAGGACCAAGATTCAAATGAAAGACAACAGAAACAGCGGGGGCTGGGAGCCAGAAGACGGGGGCTCTGGGCCTAGCCCTGTGCTACTGGGCCTGACGTATCAGCCCACTGAGTGCACTGGGCCTGCAAAGGCAGACTGGACAGTGTGTAGGGAATGTGCCCATGCTTCCCAGGCTCCCAGAGAGCCCTGCTCTACACGTGCTGTAAACCAGTGACTTAATTACTTCAGGCCCCTTTCACTCTCCAAAGTCTCCCCAGTTGGATGGCCAATCATGTGACCTCCCTAGATACGAGGCTGCTTTTTTTTTTTTTCTTTATTGATTTTAGACAGAGAAAGAGGAAGGGAGAGGGAGAGAGAGATGGAAACATCGATGAGAGAGAACATCGATTGGCCAGCTCCTGCATGCCCCCCACTGGGGATCGGGCCCACAACCTGGGCATGTGCCCTGACTGGGAATCAAACCGGTGACCTCTTGGTGCATGGGTCGATGCTCAACCAGTGAGCCACACTGGCCGGGCTATGAGGCTGCTTTTTGCTACAGGATGCTATGCTGTGTTTCACCCATCCACTCACCCCCACCCTAGGGTACAGCACAGGGCTAAGGACATAATAAGGACTCAATGTATATTAAATTAAATTCAGAATAAGACATGTTTATTAACCTAAAGGGGCTGGAAATCTAATTGACATGACTTACATATATGGAGCTTCT
This sequence comes from Tadarida brasiliensis, assembly GCA_030848825.1. NCBI lineage: Eukaryota > Metazoa > Chordata > Mammalia > Chiroptera > Molossidae > Tadarida > Tadarida brasiliensis. The sequence continues at coordinate 81,674,434 of CM061264.1, forward strand.
GGAAATCAATACAAATCAGTGTGTGGTGAAGGGGGGTAAATGGTGAGACAAACAAGAAGGGACACGGGCAGACCCCGAGTTCTCTGGACTGTGGCAGGCATTCCCATTATGGCACATTAGAGTCTGAACTTGAGAGCCAGGGACAGAGGCTGGATGGGGAAAGGCCAGGACCAGACACCGGACAGAGCACCGTGTGGAACATGGGATTGGGCTGACAGGGCTGACAAGGTGGTGGGTGTCAGGGAGGCAGAGTGAGGACCCGGTGAGATGTCTCGCCGGCTGGCAGTGCCCACAGAGTGAGGCAGTCGGCAGCAGTCAGGCGGGAAGCTGGTGCCAGCGAGGTCCATGTGTGGGGGGACCGGCAGCAGTGGGGACACGTGGTAAGGGAAAGCCGGGCATCGGGTCCCGGCACCCCCTTGCAGCCTCCAGCCCTAGAGAAAGGGCATCCTGAGGCAAGAACAGGACACAGTGGCTTCGGCAGCTACGTTTTGAAAATCGGGGGAAACTGGATGCTATAATTTGGGCTGACTTGGCTCAGGGCTTGCTGGGATCTCAGTGGTGGGTGAGCACTCAAAGAACGAGCTGAAAATTGGCAGTGATCGAGCAAGACGGATTACTTTGGTCTTGGGCATGGCCCCAAGGAGAGAAGCCAGCTGTCTGAAACACAAACGAGGATCTGACACAGGTTGGTGCCAATGTTCAAATCTGCCAGCAGAAGCCCAATCCCTGCCTCTCCTGTTAGGCAGAAGCCAGGCAAAACCACTGGGCAAATCCCACGAGTTAAGAGAGGTCGCTGGGCATGGCCCGTCCTCCCAGAGCGATAGTTAGAGAGTGAGGCTGAAGATGGACACTAGGAATCATGTCAGATCTTAGGCAGCCAATCCTAACCTGGGTCATAGAACAAGAGTTTGACTGAGAATAGTGTTTTAGTTAAAGAGCCCAATGAGAGATATAGAATCGGGGGGGGGGGGGTGGAGGTAAAGAGCGGAGAGTCAGGGCACACAGGACACCTTGCAGAACAATTTCATGACAAAGTACAAACACCTATGGTGGCCTTATATACAGCAGTCCCAACGTGGGCTGGCATAGATGGGCTTGAGCCACGGGGAGAAGAGCTGATGGTGCGTTGGCAACAACCATCTCCAGGTAGAGATCATGCGTGTTGTCAAGCAGGAAGGAGGTTCGTGATTCTGGGAAAGTCTAGAGAAATGAGCACAGGATTCCATCTAGCAGCCGAGGGAACAGGTGCAGCGCTCCGGGACAGCCAAGATCCAAGGCAGGGTGTGAGGGCCTCAGCCACGTAGACCGGGGGTCAGGGTGGGGCTCCAGTCCAGGAGCAGACGTCAGGATCCGGGACAGAAGCACAAGCACACAGACAAAGCACACACACATGAGGTGAGGTGGGAAGCAGGAGCCTGTTAGACCTGCCCCGAGCCTACCAGATATTCACTGGGGGCAGCAAAAGTGTGGGGTGGTGGAATGTGGTCTACGGTCTGGACTGAGACTAATTGGGGTTTTAATGATTCTGCCAGTGGCTGGCTGTGAGATTGTCAGCTAGTTAATTAACATCTCTGAGTTGCGGTTGCCTCATCTTTAAGATGGGGATAACAACGTGTAGTTGGCCTGGCTGCTGTGAACAGTGAGTGATGTAATGTGTGTATGACACACCAAGCCTGGAGCCTCGCACCATTATAGAAGCTCCACAAACAGAACTATTACTATCATTAAATCTAAATCCAAACCACACCTACTGGGAGGGAGGCAGATGGAGCTCTTCCTACACTGCCAGGCTGGTCCAGATCACCAAAGGAAATGGATGATGTCCAGCCTGCAGAGTTGAAGCTGCTGAACAGGCAGGGAATAGGGATGGGCTCAGTCCTATAGGAAGAGCAAGGGCCTGTTTTCTAAGAATAGGAATTCAGATTCAGAGAAGGACCAGCTGGGAGGTACTGATTACTGGCCTCCGTTTCCAGCACTAGGAGTACTGAGCCTATAGACAGGGTCCTAACAACCTTTGCAGAAAGAGGGAAGGGGCATGGGATGAGACAGCCAACCAGCTCTCTACACTGAGAGCCAGTGTACCCTGTCCTACCCCCACCCCCACCCTCCTTAATTCAGAACCAATGGTACCTAAAATTCCACTATTATATGTTCATTTCTTTGCATTAATTATTCTCCCCAGGCATCACTGTTCCAGATATAAGAGTACAGGATGTGGAACACACTGAGTCACTCAATGTATTCGTGTAATCAGACCTTCATCTGCCGAGGTGCCTGCAACTCCCCCAGAAGATTCATGTGGTCGTTGACCCTCATCACACAGGGGGCAGCCAGCACCATAGGAGGAGAGGAAGCATCTTTAGGTCTGTGAGGCCTTGGGGGGGAACTGGATAAAGATGGATGCTCACAACAGGATTCCATGGGATCTCGTTTACACAGTCCGTTCTCTTTGTGGAACAGTGGGTCCTAAGCCGCGTGAGGACGACAGGCATCTGGTCCCAGGGAAGATGGTCTAGAAAGGTGCACAATTTCTTGGCCCTGGGGCCCAAACCCCTTAATGGGACCTTCTTCCTGTGGTCTCCAGACTTCCCCTGCAGAAGCTCATGCCGTGGACACTAAGCTGGCGGAGGCAGCTTTGCATTTAGGCACCAAAGCTGCTTCGGAAAGGTGCGTGTGTGATGTGGTTGTTTGCAGAGGTTAAGTTCTTGACTTGTGTTGTGCAATATACAGGAGCCCAAGCCGCGTGTGTCTCCTTGAAATGCGGCTGGTACACATTGAGATGGGCTATAGCATCAAATACACTGGATTTCAGACTCGTCACAAACAGAAAAAATAATGTAAAATGTCTCGAATAATTTTGTATGTTGATTACATGTCAAAATGATCATTCTTGGCCTATGTTGGGTTAAATAAACTATATCATTAAAATTAATTCCACTTTTTAAAGTGACTACTAAAATTTTTTTAATTCTATATGTGACTTGCATTATACTATCCCTAATGGATAGCAGTGTTTTAAACAAACTGATGAGTCTGGCCGGTGTGGCTCAGTGGTTGAGCGTTGACCCATGCACCAAGAGGTCGCTGGTTCAATTCCCAGTCAGGACACATGCCCAGGTTGTAGGCCCGATCCCCAGTGGGGGGCATGCAGGAGGTGGCCAATTGATGTTCTCTCTCATCGATGTTTCTATCTCTCTCCCTCTCACTTCCTCTCTCTCTAAAATCAATAAAGGGGAAAAAAATAAAAAATAAAGAAACTGATGAGTTAGTTTTGTCCAAGGAACCCCCGCCCCTGAAGGTCTGGGCACCCCCATTGTCAATCTGGTGGGAACTTGACCTCTGCCCCATCCCAGAGGGGTTAACTCCTCTGGTGAGAGGGGGTAGTGGCTCCACACAGCCAAAGGGAATGTCGGCTCCACCAACATTCCCTTACCCCTCTGTCGGGATCTGTTAGGGACGTGCTGTCTCGCTCCTTTTCTGACGCAAAGGCAGTGAGCATCTCTCCTAGCCCTTTGCCACCATCACCACCTATGGTCTGACCTGTGTTGAGAAACGGAAACTCTGAACTCTCTTTTTTGCCAGCTGGTACTTTGGAGGACAGGGCCTCCTTTAAAGCATCTTGTACTTTTCTCTCTTGGTGAGCTCAAAACTGTGTCAACAACTCTCATCTGGATCCAAAAACCTGCTCTAGCTTCACCTCGGAAACCAGAACGTTTGTTCTCTGTTAAATTAATAAGGACATGAGCTTCACCTCATTTTTTAATTCATTCAACACACATTTATGTCACATCGACTGCCTGCTCAGCATCGGGAAGAAGAGAGAACAAAGCAGACATCGGACTCTACCAGCAGCGTCTGATGAGGCCATCACTCTGGCCTTCCCTAAAAACGTGCTTCCCGCCCTGGCTGGTTTGGCTCAGCGGTTGGAGCGTCGGCCTGCGGTCCAGAGAGACCCGGGTTCGGTTCCCGCTAAGGGCATGTACCTCGGTTGCAGTTTGTCCCCAGCCCTGGTTGGTCGTGCGGGAGGCAGCCACTCGATGTGTCCCTTTCATGTCGATGTTTCTCTCTCTCTCTCTCTTCCTCTCTCTCCCTCCCACTCTATCTGAACAAAAAATGGAAAAATGTCCTCAGGTGAGGATAAAAAAAAAAAACTTGCTCCCCGTAGTCCCTGGACATCCCTTTTCTTAGTTCTTCCTATTTCTCTGTCCAATCCCCCAGCTCCTTAACTAGTTCCTAACTGCCCTGATCTTTGAATGTTGGAGTTCCCTCAGTCTTCAGGCCTCATCTTCTTTATCGTCACAAAGTCCCCAAGTTGCCGCTGTTACAATGGCTGTAAATATACTCTGTGCACTGACATCACCTCATCTTCTCCATGAACAAATGCCTGGCTCAACCTCTCTCGGACCCCAGACTCTATGTACAGCTCCCTCTTCAACATTTCCACTTGCGTGTCTATTAGGCATCTCAAATATAACATATCCAAAGCTAAATGCTGGTTTCTCCCCCCAAATCTGCTCCCATTCTGTATATTGAGAATTCATTTTTCCAGTTGTTTAGGTGAAAAAAAAAATCTTGGGCTCATCCTTGACTCCTCTTTCTCTCACATCCCACTTCTAATCTGTCATCAAATCCTATCAGCTCTACTCAAAATCTATCACATCCTAACCATTCTCTCCATATCACCAACCTTTGCTCCCTTGGGTTAAGCCACTGTCATTGAGAATGGGGGTTATTGCGATTGTTCCTAATTGGTCTTCCTATTATGCCTGCCTTCCTACATAGTCTATTCTTAAGTCAAAAGCCAGCGTGATCCTCAAAAAATGTAAGTTCTAGCATGCCATTCCCCTGCTCAGAGCCTCCAACAACATCCGTGTCTCTCTAAGGGAAATCCACAGTATTTAGGGCATCTACCAGGCCTCCCATACTCCCTCTTGCTGTCTCCAGTTCAGCTGCTCTGGCCTCCTTGCTTTCCTCAAACATACCAGCCTAGCTGCTCCCGCTTCAGAGGTGTTGAATTAATTTGCTGTTGCCTCTACCTAGAAGACTCTTCTCCCCGATGTCTGTATGGCTTTCTTTCTTTCTTCCTTCAGGTCTCTGCTCAGGTGTCCCCTTCTCCAGGAGGCCTTCCCTAACCACGTCTTATAAAGTAGCACTCTGCACCGCGCCTTTCTATCCCCTTATCCTGCTTAATTTTTCTTCCTGACACTCATCACCACCTGATATGTTGCATATTCACTTGCCTGCTGATTGCCTGCCTCACATGAGAATGTGAGCTCTCTGACAACAGGGAGTGCATCCTTTTGTTCCCTGCTGTCTCCCAGTATCTGGTAGGGCACTCGGCACATTGTAAGTGCTCAGCAAATACGTGTTGAATACATGAAGGCAAAGAAACGGTTTTCCTTCATGAAGATTATCGTTGTAAGAGGCAGACAATAAACAAGAGAATAAATACTTAGAATTACAAGTGTGATGATGAGTGAGGAAGCAAACAGGTACAGTGGGGAAGAACCTACTTTAAATAGGGTGGTCAAAAGGGATCTTCTGGAAGAAATGACATTTAGTTTGGGATCCGAAGAATGAGATGGGACCAGCCCTGCAAATGGTGGGAGAAGACTCACGAAGGAAAAAATAATAATAATACATTCAAAGATCCTGAAGCAGGAATGAGTTTGACATCTTCAAAGAATTGAAAGGGGACCAGGGTTAATGAGCAAAATGTTAAGAGATGATGTTCAGGAGGTATCCGGAGAGCAAGTCATAAAGGACCTGATGGAGAACGGCGGAGTTAGCGTTCATTCAGTTTTGTGAGGCTAGACATGTTAGTAGCAAGTTGAGAGGAGTATCTGAGAAGGTGTCCAGAAGTGGCATTTGAATTTCTAGACCATTAACTTAAGCTTCTGCATAAAGCTTCTTAGGAACAGAGTGGCCTCTATAAGGAGAGTGTAGACTGATGTTCCAGAGCAAGGCTTCCAAGAATCCGTTTCCTGTGCAGGGATTCTCCCTCTGTCGGGAGCAGCCCATTGGCTCCAGCTCCTCTGTTATTCGGTCCCTCGTCCCTCGTTAATTCTGTAGCCAGTCTGATCTCACACTACAACACAGTATCACATATGACATCTCCAGTCCAATTGGCCTAGCCCCTGTTCTCTGTATCCTCACAGTTGCCCCTGGGCCTTTGCTCATGCCGTTTCCCTGGAGAGAGATGCCCGGTGCCTCATCCACACCTAAAACCAAGCTCTAGTTGTGAGATAAACATGAGACCAGATTTATAGGCCTGGACCGTGATTTCAGACTTACTTTGCTTATTACTGTCATAGGCTGAATAACGCCCCCCTCCTCCCCCTGTCAGATGTCCACATCCTAATCTTTAGAATCTGGGAATGTTCCTTTATGTGGCAAAAAAAAAAAAAAGGACTTTGTAGATCCGTAACTAAATTAAGAATCTTGACATGGGAAAGTTATTCTGTCTTATTTGGGTGGATCCTAAATGTCATCACGTAAGTCTTTGTAAGCGAGAAAGGGGGAGAACACACAGACAGAGAAGAAAGGCAGAGATTAGAATGATACGGCTACAAGACAAGGAACGCCAGCAGCCACCAAAGACTGGAAGAGGTAAGAAACAGATTCTCCCCTAAGGCCTCTGAAGAGCGTGTGACCCTGTTGACACCTTGATTTTGGCCAGTGGTACTGATTTAGGATTTCTAGGTCTCCAGGGTAGTAAAAGAATAAACTTCGGTTGCTTTAACTCTCCAGATTTGTGGCAATTTGTTACAATAGCCACAAGAAATGAATGCATTTACCTTGCTCTTGACCTTGACATCTTGTCCCTTCAGGTCCTCATTGCTTCCCTGTTGGCTTTCCTGGTGACTTGCTAGATATTTCCTATTCTCTGACCTTTCTTGATGTCGGCCAACCAACCGTTATTTGTTGTATACTACATATTTGTTGTGTGCCAGTTTCACAGGTTTGTGTAAGTGTTTTCTTCCTCTTGCTCTCTGCACCTTAGAGCCACATGCTCAAGCCAGCCAGACTCCAGGCAAATCCTCTCTTGGTGGCAGTGTCCAGGAGAGATCACGTTCAGCAGGCCTGGCTAGCTAGGGGGCTAGTTCAGTACTCCGTAAGTGAAGTAAGTGACTAATGGTTTGAGCTAGTGAAGTTGTTTTGTTTATTTAACTTTGAGAAAACCAGGTGCTTGGAATTGTGATGACTAGAGGCAGAAAACAAAGGCTCGGAGCACTATTATACCCAGGGATTCGGGGACCGAAAAGGCAAGGAAAAACTGACAAGACTTAACGGCTGATTGGCTCCAGGGGATGAAGAAAATGGAAACACCAGGTTTTAACCCTGAATCACTGGGGAAAATAACTAGTAATACTGTTTACAGAAATGGACACATTAGGAAGCAATGAGAGTTTGGGAGAGAACATTATTAATTCTTTACTTGAAATGTTGAGTCTTAGGCAAGTGGAAATGGCCATTAGAAAGATCATGTCCTATAGAAAGTCCTCTCCCCAACTCTGGTGCTTCCAGAATTCTCTGCTTATGCCTTTATCATAGCCCTGATCGCCCTGTATCATGATTACTGGCTTTTCTGTCTCCCTAACAGTCTGTGAACTTCTTAAGGAAAGACATCTTATCTTATTATGTCTCCAATTATACTAAGTAGATTCTTAACAGCGAAATTTGAAATGAATTAGTAAATGAGATTGATCTCCGCCAAAAGGTTCACGCAGCAGATGAAGACCTTGGAGTTCAGAGCCCTCTTGCACAGGTCGTGGTGGAAGACATGACGAACAGGACAGCTGAAAGGATGACAGTTTCCTCTGTCATCAGCTGGGTTCCACAACAATAGGAGGTAGTTCTAGTTAAGGAGATTTTTAAACTTTGACCTAATGTTCGGGTGCCAGGGATCATAATAATCAAATAAGGAAGAAGACTGGAGTCTGAAACATCGTCATCCATCCAGAGCTTTCGCAGAACTGAAAGTAACTTTTCATTTGCCAGCCAGTTCAAAGTTCACTCACCCTTATCACTGTTGTCACGCAACATTGTAATAAGCATCAGTCAGAGGCCTACAGGTATTCTGCATGTGACGATTCTGACTTCTAGGTACTGGCAATTCTATTTCATGCCATATCGAAGATCTGGTCACGTGAAAAGCTCTGTAGGAAATACACCTTTTTGTTGGATGTTGCTACGCCTAAAAATCTGCCAAAGGTATGGCGCGTTCTTAAAAACACATTTCAAGCTGTATTGCAGAATCTTCTCCCTTATATTCCCAGCCAGATCCTTTTTATACCCTGTGTGGTCACCAGGACATGGAGGTCAACCTCTTCTGAATGCCAAAAGAGAGAGATAATAATCCTAGCTGTCTCAGACACTGTTCTTACCTTCCTGGCCTGGATCTGTAATTGAATTTCCCTGGGAATTTTATGATGTATTGATTGAACTTAATTAAGTCAGGGATTCGCTCTCTGTTATCTACCTTAGCAGCCTCTACACAGAGCTATTCAATTCAGCAACATTTACTGAGCTACTAATAAGTACAAAGCCCTGTGCTGGGCCTCTGCTAGATACAAAGAGAAATAAGACATAGTCCCTGTCATCCAGCAAGCCAGTCTTGGAAGTTAGGGTTTATATGCAAATACTCTTGCCCTGGTCAGTTTGGCTCAGCGGTTAGAGCGTCGGCCCGTGGACCAGAGAGACCCGGGTTCGGTCCCCGCTGAGGGCACATACCTCAGTTGCAGTGTGACCCCGGCCCCGGTTGAGGTCGTGTGGGTGGCAGCCAGTCAATGTGTCTCTCTCACATCGATGTTTCTCTCTCTCTCTCCCTCCTGCTCTATCTGAAGGTAAATGCAAAAATGTCCTCGGGTGAGGATAAAATTTAAAAAAAAAAATACTCTTGCACAAGAGGCCTAAGATAAATACTGTAAAAGACACGTAAAGAGCTACCAAGTTGATCACAAAGTTTACCATTAATTATTGGGTTGAAATGGTAAAGATCTAAATGACTTGTTTGAAATAGTAATGACTCTATCCACAAAGTTTTAGGCACATGTTCTTTAAACAGAGAGCGAGGACTACTGACTGACTGGGTGTTGAGTACCTGAGCAGGTCCTTCACAGTGAGCCCAGACACATTCCTCGCAGCCGTCGTTCTCGTCCCTCCACTTCTGCGGCCCTTGTTTGACTCACCCAAGATTGTGGTATATCTCCTAGGGAAACGCACGAACATTCGCAGGATGACCTTGGGCAGCTTTGTTTATTTCGTTGCAGAATTTCTTTTTCACATTCTTATTACTTGATTTCCAGTTCCAGTAGTTCAGCACCATGTTACCCAGAAGCTTCCGACCATTAAGTTTCAACAAACACACGTGTGACTCCCCCCTCCGGAGGACCATCCCGAGGATCGTAGCAAAGACTGTGTGGTGCTGTGTTAACATCCTTCCCAACCCTTTCCCACTTTTTCCCCTTGAGCGAGACTGATCTTCTTACACGTCCCACCACCGTCAAGGCTCCAAGCCAAGCGTTCAAGAACTGGATGAAACCAAACTCCAAATAGCTATCAGTCCACTCCAACTTCTGAGAGAAAATGATGTTCAAGGAAAATCATAGCTATTTCTCTAGAATATCATTTTACATAATGCTGTCATATAACTTCAAGGTAAATGGTACGTGTGTGTGTGTGTGTGTGTGTGTGTGTGTGTGTGTATCCTAATGCATACAGAGTATGTCCTCACTAACATTGTCAGTAGGTCCTGTGACTTTAAGTGAAATGATATAACTGAACTAATTTTACCATAGGCTAATTGATATAAACAAGTGTTAGATTCCTACATTGTTATAATGAAAGAACATTGAACAAAACAGTGTTATTCGAGGACCTGCTGTGTGTGTGTGTGTGTGTGTGTGTGTGTGTGTGTGTATTCTAATGCATATATATGGTGTGTGTGTAAACTTGCAATTTCAAACTTCATGGTTATTTTCAGAAACTGCACCCACAATTAGAGCAGACTGCAATGAGGCAGTAAGTGCTTTGATTGTGTGACACAGACTTCCAGATTTAAACTGTGTGTGTGGTTAATTAAGAAAGAGATTACCATGCTTTTCCTCCACATGTTAGCTTAAGCAAGTCACTTAACCTAATCTTAGTTATTTTTACAAAATGGGAGTGATAATATCTGCCCTTCTGAACTTTCAAAGTGGTTGTGAGGGACAAATAGGATTATATTGATAAAACCACTTTATATAAAACAAGGGAGTTGTGATTATTATTACAGTCATGCACCAGTGCACAACGGGAATACAACAGGGATACATTCTGAGAAATGTGTCGTTAGGCAATTTTGTCATTGTGGGAACATCACAGAGTGCGCCTACACAAACCTAGAGGTTATAGCCCACTGCACACCTAGGCTGTATGGTCTAGCCTATTGCTGCCAGGCTACAAGCCTGTACAGCGTGTTACTGTACAAATAGTATACAGCATGTTACTATAAAATAGAGATTAAATCAAGCAAAAGAGAAAATGTTGCAATCAAGAGACACGGTAAACACGAGATATATGAGGCTGCTGCCAGTGCAACACAGCATAGTTTTACAGCAAACTATTTTTTATAGGTATAAAGAAGACACTATAAAATAATGATGAGAGTATAGTACAGTAAATACATAAGCCGGTGTGTAGTCATTTATTATCATTATCAAGTAGTGTGCACTGTACATCATTGTATGGGCTACACTTTCATACGACTGGTAGTGCAGGCTTGTTCACACCACCTCACCACTAACACGTGAGGAATGTGTTTCGCTACAATGTTACAATGGCTGCGATGTCACTGGATGATAGGAATTTTTCAGCTCCATTATAATCTTATGGGACCACCGTCATATACGCGGTCCATCGTTAGGACCGGAATGTCATTATGTGGCATGACTCTATTCAAAAGTGTCTTCGAGACCTTTGGGTGCTTTGCTATCTATAGACCATCAGGCAACCTAACTATTGTGGGTATTGAAGGTGGCCTTCTTTGTCTTTCCATTAAAATTACTTCTAATCTTGGGCCCAAAACATGTGAGAACAAGTTATCCTACTCGGAAAATTCTAGAGCCTTACCAGACATTGAGTCAACAAGTGTTTTATTGAATGTTCTGATACGCCAGGCACAGCAATAGACCTTGGAGATGCTAAGACACATAATTCAGAGTCCCTGCCTATAAAGGGCCTGGGATTTAGCCAAAAGAAACAAATAAACACATGCGATAAAATTTTATAGGTGCTATATAGAAGCATGTATGGAGAAGCAGCAGCACAAAGGAGGGAGTGGTGGAGTCCAGCGTGGGCGAGGAGTGTGACAAACTGCTGCTTGCCTACCTAGCAATCACCCTTGCCCTTCCCCCACATCACCTCCCACTAAATAGACTTGAAAGTCAAAAACTCCTGGTCTCACCCTCCCTAGCTACTAAGTGTGCATATGACATAGATGTGTTCAATGAGATATGTGTAGCCCTGGCTGGGTAGCTCGGTCAGTTAGATCATTGTCCCGATATGCCAAGGCTGCGGGTTCAATCCCTGGTCAGGGCACATACAAGAATAAACCAATGAATGCATAAATAAGTGAAACAATAAATCTCTCCTCCTACCCCTTTCTCTCTCTCTCTCTAAAAAAAGATCAATTAAAAACAAAAAGGATATGTGTGCATTTGCTGGGTGGTTTCTGGGTTTATTAAGAAAGTGTTGCTTTCTTAATAAAAGGGCTCATGGCAGGTTGTGTTTTTCAAAGATGGGCACAACAATATCATCCACCCCATCTGCTCTTCCTACAATGTGATCTTAAATCTCCTCCCACTAAGATGGGATCAATGTCCTCCTTTAATCTTGGAGTGAGTTTTGTGATTGTCTTAGCCAACAGAGTACACTGGAGATGACACTGTGATATCTGAGGCTAGATCGTAAAATTGCCACACATTTCAACTTTGTTCTTTTGGGAAACTTGTTTCTGGAAGCCAGCGCACATGCTGTGAGGAAGCCCAAACTAGCCTATGTCAAGAGACCACATAACCCTGGCCAGATGGCTCAGTTGGTTAGAGCACGGTCCCAATACACCAAGGTTGTGGGTTCGATCCTGGTCAGGGCACATACGGGAATCAACCAATGAGTGCATGGATGGGTGGAACAACAAATCGATGTTTTTCTCTCTCTCTCTATCTCTATCTCAAATCAATAAATACAAATTAAAAGAAAAAAAAGACCACACGGAGAGACCATGTCTAGATGTTCTGATGATAGAACAGCGGAGGTCCCAGTCAACATTCAGCACCAACCACAAGACATGTGAGTAAGGACATACTGCAGCCCCCAGCACTGAATCATGCCCAGCCATCAGGTCTTCCTAGCTGAAACCCCAGACATTGTGGAGCAGAGACAACCTTTTCCCCACTGAGCTCCATACAAATTCCCATGCCACAGAATCTGTGAGCATAATAAAATGGTTGTTTTTAAGCTACTTAGCTCTGGGGAGATTATTTTACATTGGGAATGTGGGTATGACTAGAATTACCCTTTCTCTCTTCTTCCAGCCTTGATTCCGGGAGCTGAGCAGAGTGGAAGTGGGTGAAATCTTAAGACCATGTGGTGAAAGCATGACATCGACCTTCACATTGTTGATCTGCTGAGCCAACACCCACAACTGTCCATCTCCAGACCTCTTTGGATGTGAGAAAAATTAATAAGCTCTTGTTTGTTTATGCCACTGTATGCCAGATTACTTATAGTTAGAGCACCCTTAACTCATATAACTGACCCCTACTGGTAAGATTTGGTAGATTTGTTGGGAATAAAATTTGATTTTAAAATGTCAAAGACTATCTAATCAGAATAAAATTAGAGATAGCAATTTTAGCCTAGTCTTCTGAGACATTCGTGAAGAAAATGAGAGACTTTTATTACCAACAGATATTTGTCTTAAGGACGCTATATTCCTCCGATTTTAAAAAAAACACGGCACATCATGTCAGAGAGGCATGTCCTCAGGTCTTTTTCCACTGGGGAACATTCTAGGCCCACAGAGTCCTGGGCCAGATGATCGCAAACCTGATTAGACTCCTGGCAGCTTCTTGTTAAAACCTTGCCACCTCAGCCCGTGCATCCTTTGCCCAGCACCTGCAACACTGGTTAAATGGACCAGATTCCTGTGAATCAATTCCTCAAGAATTATACCACATATCACCCAGATAATGGGGCAGCTGCCACAGCTGACTAATACCTTCCATATGGCCAGCTGAAATATCCCTTCCATTGTAATTATGAATTCTCTCACCCATCCTTCTCTTTCATCCCAAGACTACAATTGTGCCTATAGCAAAAGTTCCAGGTCAGTCTCTGGGACACACTTAATGGGGCAAAGCCTTGGTGTGAAATCTCTTAAAAAGTACAGCCAATTAAAGGGGATCCTCTATAGATGATATGACCTTGGTTGCCATATTCTTTATATGTCATCTCTCCAGCTCTCCAGAAAACCTCGGGATATCTCTCTGAAGACGTGGACAGCTAACAATTATCCAGCGAGTGATTTCATTAACTCTCACTGATGTGGACAAACAGTACACCATTCTCTTTTTCCCTTCTGTGTCAAGATTACCCATTGTTCAGATGTCATGGATGTCCGTGGGATTTCATTTTGTTTTTGTTTTTTATCCTTACTCGAGGACATTTTTCCATTTTTGTTCAGATAGAGTGGGAGGGAGAGAGAGAGAAAGAGAAACATTGATGTGAAAGGGACACATCGAGTGGCTGCCTCCCGCATGACCGCAACCAGGGCCGGGTACGAATCGCAACAGAGGTACCTGCCCTTGACTGGAATCGAACCCGTGACTCATTGGTCAGCGAGCCGACGCTCTAACCACTGAGCCAAACCGGCCAGGGCTGATTTCTATGGCCCTGTCTCCCCCAGAAATAAGCAGCAGATCATTACCAAGCTCCCTCATCCTCTCCCCCAGGGGGCGGGGAGCTGCTGACATGGACCACCTGACCTGACTCTGACTGGCTCAGGGCCTAGGGGGAGGCAGATGGTTATTTCTAGCAGACGGGGGTGTGTTGCTGTGAGTTAGGGACAGTGAAGGCAGGAATTTACATCCTCTCCTCTCACCTTTCCCAGTGCTAAGGAAAAAAGCTAGCATGAATTTTTAAAAATTTTTTATTGAATTTATTGGAGTGACATTAGTTAATAAAATTATATAGGTTTCAGGTGTACAATTCTATAATGCATCATCTGTATATTGTATTATGTTCACCAAAGTCAAGTCTCCTTCCATCACCATTTGTCCCCCCTTTACCCTCTTCTACTCCCCCCCCCCCCAGGTTTCCCTCTGATAATCACCATACTGTTGTCTGTGTCTATGAGTTTTGTTTGTTTGGTTGGTTTTGCTTAATCCCTTCACCTTTTTCACCCAGTCCTCTTATCTGCATTTTTATTTCCTTGAGTTAATAACTGACTTTGTTTGCATAGGTTTCCATGTACTTATGGCTAATTCAACCCAAAACCTTATTAGATGTATGAATATTTTCTTCATATGTTCAGACATGTCAGTTGTTCATCATTTTCATCCATGGTCTTGAAGAAATGGTTACTGTTTCATCCTGTGTGTTCGTCTTGCCTTTTGTGGCTGGTAACAGCTGTCATCCTAGAATTCCCCTTCACCGTCATCCTGGGGTTGCTTGCCTCTCCCCACGCTGGATTCCCGGATTTCTCGCTTCCTGTCTCACGTCTGTCTTAGATTTACTCCTTCATTTGTGTGCCTCACATCCTCGAGTCGCTTCCTTTTCTTCTTGGGCGTGGACACATCTCGCTCTTGCTTAGCCCAGGCTGCTTCACCATCTCTTGTGGGTTTCTTTTACCCTTGCCCACGCTCTTCACTTACTGCTGGGTGTGCCATCTCTGCACCGCAGTTCTCAATATGGAGCGGGGGCTTAAACAGCAGGCATTTCTCACAGTGCTGGAGGCTGGAAGTCAAGATCAAGGTGCCGACAGGGTTCGTTCCTTCTGAGGCCGGCCTTTCTCCCGGCTTGTAAATGACCACCTTCTGTGTCTTCACATGGTCTTCCCGCTGTGTGCGTCAAGGCTAGCATGAATGTATGTCTCCGCTTTCATTAACTGGGCTCAGCAACCTCTGATAACATAATTGTAGCATTTCCTTTTCTTTACAAATGGACAAATGCTAGCAGAAAACCAAAAAGAAGATAACGGAATTCTACCCAGCCAGAGGAAAAGCCAGTAAAGATCGTGGATATTTGTTATATATCATCAGGACCCATTTCTACGTCCATGATAGAGAGACCATATGGTTCAATGCCTGCATGTTACAGCAGCCTGAAATAATTTCAGCCCAAATATCTTAAAGAGGCATATGTTTCATAGGCAGACTTTTTTTAAAAACCCTTTTCATCTCCCACCCACTGTTCCACACACAACAGCTCACCTCTCACTTCTCAAACCCTTCAGAAAATATGCCCCTAGTCAATGTGCCTCTCCTCCTTCTCCCCTTTTTTCTTTCTTCTCGATTCTCATCAGAACAGCCCAAGGAGTTCGTCTGACAAGGTAGGTCCTTCCACAGAGAATGAAGGAAAGAAGGAAACCTACTGGGCAGAGTTAGAATTCTCCGTTGAAGGTGAAGAGAGGGGAAAGCTGAGATTGCATACATTAGCAGTCATTTTCTTGTCTTATATGTTCATTCTCTAAAAAAAATGAATGTTTTTGTACATCAATAAATATTCTTCTATGTAATATTTGTGAATGGCTTCATATTATTTCATTGTTTAGATGAATTATAATTTCTTTAACCAAACCACTATTTCATTTATTTTTAACTTTCACATAAAAATAAATTTCATTTTTACCTAAGTTTTTGCGTATCACCTCAATTATTGACTTAGGATCAGTCCTCAAAAGTAGGGATTCTGGTGCACTAGTTAGATTATTTTTTGGCCACATGTGTGACATGCAGTGGCTTAAATAGCATGAGCCTGTATATGTAAGTGTGTGTGTGTGTGTGTGTGTGTGTGTGTGTGTGTGTATACATACATACAGTGAGCAGCCACTTTGAGGCTAAGAGGAAATGGTCATATATATATAATAAAGTCAGAGCTGGTATGGTGATTCTATTCCATGATGGCAAAGACCCAGGTTCTTTCTATCTTGTGGCTCTGCCATCCCTAGATACTGCTCTTATTTACATGATCTAAAAGCACATCTCTATTCCAGACAGCAGGACAAGGAAAGAGGGAAACAAAAGACCATATCCCTGCCCTTCCAGGGCTCAACCCTGAGATTATACATATCACTTCTGCTCTCATCCTATTGGCCAGCACTTATTCATGTGCCCATTCCTAGCTGCAGGGGAAGCTGGGAATATAATCTTTATTCTGAGCAGCTGTGCTAAAAATTCTGATACCATGGAACAACGGGTTAATTACACACATATTTTTAAGGTTATGTATTAATAACTGAAGAAAAAGATCATCGTGCTATTTTATTTTGCATTGTCTTAATCTCTAGTAATGCTTGCACCATTTTTTTTTTTCTGTTGAAATACATCTCAGATGTGGATTGAGCAATTGATTCTAAATGCAGAGTTAATTGGGAAGCCCAGATTTCAAGATTATAGACTCTCCATAGGTATGCCAGCTGGTCCACCATCCTCCAGGGCTGTTTTGTTAAAGATAATTCTAGAGGAGCATTTGAGATCTTGCTCCTTGGCATATGTTGTCAGGTAGGCTCAAATAAACTCTTATAAAGGCTTTTTTAAAAAGACAGTTCTAATCCTGGTACTCAGGGGTGGTCCCTTTTCTTTCACCGGGTATAAAGCCACTGTTGCCAAAGCAGGTCTTCCCTTGGGTTTTCCTGTTTCAAAGACTTTTATGGCATGGTGAGCAGCCACTTTGAGACTAAGAGGAAACTACTCAGATCTTGAGGGACTGTTTCTTCTGGGAATTCCAGCTAGACAAAGTTCAATGTTATCTTTATTCATTTAGTGTTGCAGGTCACCCAAGACCACCAGTTCTAACTCAGACTACATAGCCTGATCCAGGGCCACAAAAACACTTGCCAGGTCTGGGAGACGTCCACTGTAGCTGTCAGGAAAGGCTAAGTTCTGCTGAGGTTACAAACACTCCTAAATTTTAGTGACTTAACACAACATTTTTTTTTTTTTTTTTTTGTATGCTTGCATCATTGTCTATCTAGCTCAGTGTAGGGGGCTCTTCTCCAAGTCACCCTTATCATGGGACCCAGGCTAATAGAACCTCACCCTCCGGAACATGGCCGGTCACTCACATGGCAAATCATGCACTCGCTCACAAAGGCTTTTACCCAGAAGTGGCAAATGTTACTTCCACTCACATCTCATTAGCCAAAGCAAATCCTATAACTCCACTTAACTCCAAGGAGGAGGAAAGTGCAATTCTACCATGTTCCCTGAAGGAAGAGAACCAGAAATATTGGGGATAGCATTAATGACTACTACGAAAGTAGTGAGTGGAGAAAGAACTTCAGATTTCAGCAGTCTCCAGAGTCATCTTGGGTAATTTCCCAAAGGGTCTGTGCATGTTTTCCGTGGTCCTTATGAGCCCACAAGCTCCTTAAAGACAAAATCCCACCTTACTTACATTGGGTCCCCAGCACATGGCAATTGCTCAGCAAATATTTATTAAAATGGGGAATGAGGCAGGGAGTACCATCCCTGGAATAGCTATGATATAAAAAGTGCTGCGGACTGGAGAGCATAGGACCAAAATGCTAGGAAGGGTGGCTACTTGCTTGGAGCACTCCAAGTCACCCACCACATGAAAAAAGCCGGAATAACAAGTCCATACAATATAACTAGGAGGTGTGAGTGAAATGGTGGGTAGCTAGCTAGAATGGAAGGACATCAGCCCACTATTCTCATTATGGTTCTCGGAGCTTCGGCCCGGAAGGGATACCTTTTTTCCTTCCACTCACAGTTCATTGGCCAAAGCACGTCCCATGGCCAAGAGAGCTCCAAAGCGGCAGTCCTGCCGTGTGGCCCTACCGTGTCCACAGGAGGATTACAATATTTGCGAGTGGCAAGTGGCAAAGATGATATTTTGTTTGTTTGAATGTACAAACAATTTAGTAGTAGAAATTGGGTTGGAATGGAGAATAAAAACCTTCTTGATTTGCAAATCCTTTAAGAGGATCAAATGGTTTAACCATATTAGAGTTTGCATCATAAACCATTTCCATTTCTAGCTCAAACTATATTTTGTCCCTCCCCCTAATCCTCTGTTCGTATAATACCACACAAACCGGAAAGTAAGCCGGTGCTGGTAAGACACAGAAGACAATTTTGTGATATCCTAAAAATCCCAGTGTTATTCATTCTACATGATCTAAAACAAAATATGAATAGTTTTGATTATTTCAACTGCTTTAAAAATTACTCCTGAGGAATTGAATATTAATATTAGGGCATGATCATCAGTGAGTCTGACCTGGAAGCTATTATGAAAATAATACCAATATGTAGCTTTGGAACTTGTTTATTTCAAGTGTTGCCTACTGAATATATTAACTGAATAAATGTTACAGGTGTTTTTACAAAGTAACGTATTATATAGACTATAAGGAAACACTTTTGTAGCCACTATATGGTGTGTCTTAGTTATATCAATCTGTTACACTTATTGACTGGTCCCGAGAGACTTTGGGGAAGAGAAAGATGGAACAGGTTAACATCAGAGGACGCCGGAGCCAAGAACACGTTGGGTACCACTGGAACCAAAGTATACAACCACGTGTCTTAAGAGGAAGCTGAGCTAGAAGCAAGGGTAGCTGACTAAGTCCTACTGGAAGCTACAGATTTCAGACACACAGTTTCCCGGAATGACCACGATGAGACTAGACACAAATGCTCATTTATATCCAACCTCATCAACTCACTGGTAAATGTTCACCTGGCATGGAAAGAGAGGCAAGGGACAAATGACAGGCTCCAGAAACAGTTTGCAGCTCTCAGAAAGGGAGCCAGTGGAGGGCACAGCAGAGGATGTCCTGAGGCCCAGGGAAAGGCATGATGGGACCTGGGCAAGGAAGGACTTCTGCATGTGGGATAGCGGAGAAGGATGTTTCCTGGGAAACAGCCATAGAGACTTCCTTTAGAATGAAAGTTCTGCAGAGGGAAACTCTCAGCTGGGGTAAGGGGCTGGGGTGTAGCTCCCTAGTCCTGTCTTCTATTCACTGATCAGACAGGAAGGGTGAAAATGTCCTGTGTTAAGTACACACTCTCTTGCCAGTCCTCAACTACTTGGAGGGGAGAGGAGAAGATCTCTCAATCCTAAAAAATAGAGGGACAGGCTGAGGGAAGAGGTATAGACGAGGCCAAACTGGATTCAGAAAAACACAGCCAAGTCTGCTCCTGTTCCGTTAGTCTATCCTCCTGCTGGAGTCCAGAGGTTTGGGGATATAAATGCAAGTTTTAATCAAGTCAGCAAGTATTTATTCAGTTCAATATAATAAGCAAAGTGGTTAAGAGCCATTATTATTTTTCAAATGCCTCAAATATATTGGAATTTTTTTTAAATAATCTCTAATTACATGAGTTGTACATGCAAATTGTAGGAATTGTTTGGAAAGCAGAGTGTAAAGAAAACAATTCTAAGTACCGATAATCTCATTGCCTGGAGATGGCTACTGTTAATATTTGTTTTCTTTTCTTTTTCTTTTTCTAATTGATTTTAGAGAGGGAGGAAGGAAGAGAGAGAAACACTGATGTGAAGGAGACACATCAATCGGTTGCCTTCCATACACTCCCTGATCAGGGATCGAACTTGCAAACCTAGGTATGTGCCCTGACTGGGAATTGAACCCACAACCTTCCGTTGCAAGGTATGACACTCCAACCAACTGAGCTACACTGGCCAGGGCCTGTTATATGATATATTTCCTTCTTGTCTTTGTTTATGCAATTTTTAAAACTGATTTGAGAGAGAGAGAGAGAAACATCGATGTAAGAGAGAAACATTGATCGGTTGCCTTCCAAACGCACCCCAACTGGGGATCGAACCTCAAACCTAGGTATGTGCCCTAACCAGGAATTGAACCTGCCACCTTTTGGTGTATGGGATGATGCTCCAAGCAACTGAGCCACACCAGACAGGGCTATGCAATTTTTAACAAATTAGATTTTAAAAAATATTTTAGCTCTAGCCAGTGTGGCTCAGTTGGTTGGGCGTCATCCGGTGCACTGAAGGGTTGCCAGTTCGATTCCTGGTCAGGGTACATGCCTGGGTTTTGGGCTCGATCCCCAGTGGGAGATGTGCAGGAGGCAGCCAATCTCATATCGATGTTTCTATCTCTCTCTCCCTCTCCCTTCCTCTCTCTCTAAAAATCAATAAAATCTTTTTAAAAAAATTTTTTAGATTATATGTTGCATACAACATGAATTTTACATTTATCTTTTTAAATTAAAATATGAACACTTGGCCCAACCGGCGTGGCTCAGTGGATTGAGCATCGTCCCATGGTCTGAGCGGTCCAGTTGGATTCCCAGTCATGACATGTGCTCTGGTTGCGAGCTCGATCCCCAGTAGGGGGCGTGCAGGAGGCAGCCCATCAATGTTTCTCTCTCTCTCCCTCCCTCCCTCCCTCCCTCCCTTCCACTGTATCTAAAAATCAACGGAAAAATATCCTCAGGTGAGGATTAACAACAACAACAAAACGCTATCACAGTTTTAATGACTTTACACTATCTTGGTGGTTCACTAACATTTATTTATTTATTTTTCTGTTGTTAGTCATTCAGCTAATTTCTAGTATTTCATTATTATAACTTATACTGAAATGTATGTTTATGTATACTTGAACATAAAACTTTGTCCACATTTTGAATTATTTCATTCAGATAAATTCCTAGAAGTGAAATCACTGGGTCAAAAGACAAAAATATTGAGGCAGTTTTAAAACATGACCTCAGAATTCTTTGGCTCACCTCCTACAGAGACCTGGGGTCTATTTCCCCTCTCCTGGAATCTGGGCGGGTTTGTGACAACTTCAATCACAGGGTAAGCTGAACTGATGCTGTGTGATGTCCACATTTTGGTGGCTTGGAGCATTCACACCTGAGCCACCATATAAACAACCTGACTACCCCAAGGCCACCATGCTGTGAGGACGCCAGTCCACGCAGAGGCCAAGGAGGCACTCCAGGGGACAGTTCTAGTCTTTGCATCACACCAGTCCAGGCACCAAACTTGTGAATGAACACACCTTCAGAAGATCCAGCCCCAGCCATGCACCCCCAGCCTTCACATCTTACCAGCGGAGGCCCCACATGTCATGGAACAGACAAGCATCTCCTGTGTTTGAATTTCTGATTCAGAGAATCTGTGAAATTAATAAAATGGAGTTTTAAGCCAAGTGTCTGGGTGAGTTTTCATGTAGCAATGGTAAACAGGAACAAACATGTATAAGGTTCTTGATAGATCCGGTCAAATTGTTTTCCTGGCAACTTGTAGCGATGTGGCCTCCCATGTAGAGCATATGAGAGCTCCCGCCTCACTTTATCCACACTGGCACGTTCCAGAGTTCATCTTTTGTTTACTTTACAAAATTTTTATTATGGAAAACAAGTATCCACAAAAATGAGAAAATAGTGTATGAACACAGGCCCATGTACCCATCACCCAGCTTCAATAATTCCCACTCTTATTCCCTCTCTTCCCCTTCTCACTCCCATCTCCTCTTCCTATCATCAGAGCTATTTTCTTTCTATATCACTCTTCTTAGATAAAAGTATATTTGCTTCTCTTGGTCAGTGAAGACCAGGACTTGCCAGAAATAGCTAGATCAAACAATGAACACCAATGGAGAAAGAAAATAAGATATTAGCAACTACATAGAAAATATTTACAAAAAGCTAGAGACTATGTTAAACACATCCCATAGAATAACTCGTTTAAACTTTATAGGAACTCTAAAAGGTAGGTAAAATTCATTATCATCACCTCATTTTACAGATGAGGAAACAGACCCAGGAAACTAAGTAACTTGTTCACGTTGTCACAGCTGGTTGTGAGTGGTAGACAGACATTGACACCAAGCAGTCAAGCAGTCCGGCTCCAAAGCCCACGCTGATCATCACTTTACATCCCTGCCCTTAAAGGAGACTGAGTTCTGGGGAAGTTTAGAGCAAACTAGTTCATAAGGTACACTGAAGTGATTCTCTGATCCATCATTCCCCTCCCCCCCCCCCATCACTGGGGAGATAATTGAAAGCTGGAGATAATCTAAGGAGCCATTTTACCAGGCGACTCAAGTAGAAGTATTGCTGGTTAATGTGTGAAGACTTGTAATGAAAAAGCCAGGCCAGAAAAGAGGGAAATGTGGTATAGCCTACCAAGGTCAGGCTAATAAGACCCTATTATATATGGAGTAGGGTCTTATTTATATTAAAAGGGGGGGAAACCCAACTTCTGGATTAATATGGAGGAATGGAGCTGCCTCTTAGCTCATTCCTAAGGAAATAATGAAAAAAAAAAAAGGCAAATGCTAGTCTCAAAAATTTACCAGTAGCAGTCAAATGAGGAAAGGACACACTCTACAACATAAACACAAAAAGGCAGTCCAGGCCCTGGCTGGTGGGGCTCAGTTGGTTGAGCATCCTTCCATGCACCAAGAGGTCCCGGGTTCCATCCCAAGGCAGGGCACATGCCAGGGTTCGGGCTGCATCCTGACTCCCAGTAGGGGGCGTGCAGGAGACAGCCGATCAATGCTTCCCTCTCATCAGTGTTTCTCTCTCTCTCTCCCTCCCCCTTCCTCTCTCTCTAAAATATCCCGGGTTCGGTTCCCGCTAAGGGCACGTACCTGTTTCGGTTCGTCCCCGGCCCTGGTTGGGGTCGTGTGGGTGGCAGTCAGTCGATGTGTCTCTCCCACATGGATGTTTCTCTCTCTCTCTTCCTCCCTCTCTCCCTCCTGCTCTATCTGAAGGTAAATGTAAAAGTGTCCTCGGGTGAGGATAAAAAAAAATTAAAATCTCTGAAGTGCCAATCTATGCAGTTATCCTTATCTTTCCTGTTTTCCAATTGCAGTAAATAACGGCTGCTGAGCAAAACTGGGTGAAACAGTCAACTAGAAGCACACAGCTGGGAGAACTGCGGGGCTACCCTCTCAGTGTGAGAAGGGATCCAAAGCCTTTGGAAACGGATGCGCTGGGTGGAGTAAAGTCTCAGACAGAAATAAGCAGAGCTGAGGGTTTCTAGTGATGAGTGCACACACCCTCGGTTAACCCCCTTCCCATACAGCAAACAAGCAGGAAACATCAAGCCTGCCAATTATACCACTTAGGGGAAAACAAACTGGTCCCAGATAAGGTGGGAAGGCAGTCACGAAGTCACCCACACTCCCTCAGAGCCAACAGGGAACTTGAGCAAGATGAAAAGAATCAGCCCTGGCAAGGAGGCACCGGGGCCCTCGAGGCTGGGGGTGGAGCGGGGGTGGAAGGAACAGAGTCTAACAAAAGACAAACACACACCGCAGCCTGTAGGAAAATTTAACTCTAGGAAAAGGAAGAACTGCCCTTACCAGAGTTTCAAGGACAAGGCAGAACCAGGTGATCAGGACCTCCAGGAGAAGACTACCATGAAGAGGAGGGATTAACGAGGAGAAGAAGAGAATTCCCCCATGAGACATCCTCTTAAGGCCCCGCCTGGAAGGTCCCAGACCAGATTCCTCTGTTTGACTCAGGGGAGTTGTGGGGGGAATATGTTCTACAGAAAGTAGCCTCATGGGGTGATCTGATCAAAAATTTGTAACTGGACAGGTCTAGGTGGATAGTCACGCCCCAGGCATATAGCTTTTTTCCTGAAGGTTTAGCTTTGCCTTAAGCAAGCCCCGTCCATTGTTTCTGTGCATCTAGGTTAACACACCTTTGAAAAAAGTGAAAGCACCCTGGAGCGAGCACATAATCTTGTTAGTTAACTATCCAGTCCCCGCCTTGCTTTCTCCCGCCTTCCTGTCACCTTCCCTGTGTTCCCTCCTTAATTCCAAACGCATAAAAGAAGCATTTGAAATCTTGCTTCCCGGCAATTGTCACCCGTATTGTCTCAAATACACCAATAAAAATGATCTACAGGTTTGGACATTTCTTACATCCACAGAGTGAACCAGCTCCAGCTTCAGGACCCTCACTTAGCCCTTCAGAAAGAAGACAGCTATTTGAGCACCAATGTGTTAGGTACCGCGCGCGTTTCCTGTATTAGCTCATTTCATGCTCACGGCGACCCAAGAGGAAGCTTTTGCCCTGGGCCACACAGCTAGTAAGGTGGCCTGGATCAGAGTCTGTCCTCTTAGCCATTCTATTCCCTCGACTCTCCTTTACTCAAAAAAGGTTTCCTCTTCCTCCGAAGCTGGAAGAGCCCATATAATTGACCAGGTAAACAGGAGGACTGACCAGACTGCCTAGCCTTGGAGAAGTTAAGAGTTCTTTGATTCTCCTCCCCACTCCTATCCTCAAAGAGAAGCTGGGAAGGAGGAAGGCATCTGCCATGTGGTTACACTTTCTTTTGCTAACAAGGCTTATTTTACATGTAAATTACCAGTTGAAATTAATCTGATCTTTATTAAGTGTTCAGATCTTTCTCTTAGGTAAATGAAAATCCCTTCACCAACAGGTTTAGCTTCCCAGGCTGTAGACTACACCCCTACCTAAAACACCCACACAGGTACACACAGCTTGCTGCAGTGTTTTAACACAGACAGCATTATGACTCACAAATAAGCATGGCTGGAGCATAAAGCACTCAGACAGAAGTTACATAAGCAGGGACGGCATCCATTTTTCCTAGAGCAGTGCTAACGTGACATAATGGATTGGAGATTAAATGAACAGAAGGCAGGATGGGCCATTTACTGCAATGAAGTCCTGAAGTGAAGAATCTGCCTTGTAATCACCAGTTCACTGCGGGGAGTGTCACAGTCTACCAATCAACAGTAAGCTCAATGATAAGCCCATATTTTGATTCCAGAATTTGGCCTGCAAAGCAGTGACTCTAGATGCCTTCCCTGTGGACTCCACATCTTGTGTTCTCGAGTTATTGGCTTTATGTAACTTCCACATGTGAATGATGATGAATTGTGATAACTTCAAGAATGCACCTAGATTGTTTCAAACTCCTCAAATCAAGAATAGGAACCAGCGCCTTGGCCGGTTTGGCTCAGCGGTTAGAGCATCAGCCTACAGACCGAAGTGGTGTGTGTTCGATTCCCAGTCAAGGGCACGTACCTGGTTGCAGGTTCAATCCTGGCCCTGGTCAGGGTTATGTGGGAGGCAGCCAATCAATGTGTCTCTCTCACATGGATGTTTCTCTCTCTCTCTCTCTCTCTTTTTCTCTCTCTCCCCCCTCCCTCTCTTCCACTCTATCTAAAAAATCAATAAAAAATATCCTCAAGTGAGGATTAACCAAAAACAAAAAAAAATAGGAAAGAGCGAGAAAGTCAGGAACCTCAGCTCAGGAACTTGAGGACCACAAAATGCCCACAACAGGGCAGAAAAAGCATTTGGCCCAAATGTCATACTTGCCTCCCTATTTAGTCCCCTCTACCTCCCCCGAACCCCAGGGGAGAGTGTGAACACTGTCCCCCACTACCACTAATAATGCATCGAGTTTCCCACACTTGGGGAAATCACGGGGTCAGCATGTCCAGAGTGTTGGGAAAACCACCTTCGTGATCATGGTACCTCCCCTGCCAGGTAAGTATAGTTCCCTCTATCTTAATTGTTTCTTGATCCTTCTCTAAAATATTTGATGTATGTGTGGATGGAAAACTTGTGAGAATAGGAGGGGCAGAAGAAGTTGATTATGGCCCTACCTCCAATGATCTATTCTTTGTAACTACTTATCATACATCAGCACTATTATCGTTATTATTATTGCTTTCTCTATCATGCACCCACCTGACCACATGTGTGCAGGTGTTCATTGTGAAGGTAAGAAGTGGAGAGTACAACTGACCTAATATGGAGAATAGCGGCTGAGAGCTATATTGGCACAGGTAAAACTCCCTCCCAGGGAATGTAAGCTTTAAGGCAGAAAATGATCGCACATCTCGGGCCACCCCTGAGGCAACCGTGGGTGTAGGCAATATAGAACAAGTTAGTAAGAACTACTATTTCTTAGAAACATCGTGGGTATATAAAGTACTTTGAGTGGGCACATGTTTAGGGGGCAGAAGAAGGACGTAGACCAGTGGAAGAATTTGGAAGAGTAGCAAGAGAAGGAGAAGGACCAGGGAAAAAACAATTTCACAGACGTCGAGAAAGTAGAGTTTCAAGAAGGAAGGAGAGAGGTAAACATGCCCAAATATTAGGCTTCTTGAAACTTCTTACTCCTTAAAAAATGTTTTTTTCTGGCCCAGCTGGTGTGGCCCAGCTGGTTAAGCTCGTCCCATGGACTGAGCGGTCCAGGTTTGATTCCTGGTCAGGGCATATGCCCAGGGTTTCAGGCTTGATCCCCAGTAGGGGGCGTGCAGGAGGCAGCCGATCAATGATTCTCTCTCACATGGATGTTTCTATCTCTCTCCCTTCCTCTCTCTCTCTCGAAAATATCAATAAAAACATTTTTTAAAGTATTTTTTCTGGATTCTACATATTCTGCTCACCATCTCTCCCCAACTACTGCCCAATCACACACACCCTTCCTCAAAAGAAGTCCTCCAACTCGTTACTGAGTAATCCAATCTACTTTCATTGTTTCAGTCCCCAGTCTACTCCTCCTGCCTAGACCTCCCCCGGTGGTTTAGGCTCATTTTTTTTTTCAGCTACAAGCATACCTCAGAAATACTGCAGGCTCAGTCCCAGACCACCACAATAAAGGTATTCTCCTAATAAAGCAGTCATAATCATTTTGCTGCGGAGGGTCTTGCCTTCGATTTGTAAAAAAACACATCTATGATGCGCAATAAAACAAGGTAAGCCTGTGCTTGCTAAGCATTTTCTTTTCTTTTTAATTTTTTATCGTTGCTGAGCATTTTCACTTGGATGTTCCACAGATCCAACCAAATCCTTCATTCTTCTTTTTAGTCTTCAACTCTCAGCGAGACTCAGTAGTATCTTAACAACTACCCAGGCTGGAAACCTGTGGATTATCTCTGATAACTTCTCCTTCAACCCTCATTTCTAATCCTGAGGCTTGCCCCTTTGGGCTCCTAAATGTTTCTCAAATTCATCACCCCTTTTCCGGACCGAGTTTCAGCCACATCATTTCTGTCCTCTCCCACCACTGTGGTCTTCTGTTATTGGCCTCCCATCTCTGGTCCTTCCTCCCCCAAATCTACCCTTCCCACATTCTCAGAGTCACCTGATTGCAAAGCTCACAGTCTCGCTCTCCTGTTTAAAACTGTCCATTTGGTGCCCATAACCCACGGACACTGTGAAAACAACCTACGTGTCCATCGATGGAAGAACGGATAAAGAAAATGTATATATAATATATATAAATTAATATATATATTATATATAATATATTTATATTATATATATATTATATAAAATGTATATATATAATGGAATATTACCCAGTCATAAAAGGGAAAGAAATCTTGCCATTTGGGACAACATGGATGGACCCTGAGGACATTGTTCAAAGTTAAATAAGTCAGATAGAGAAAGACAAATATCATATGATCTCACCTATATGTGGAATAATAAAAAAAATGCTCACTGATACAGAGAACAGATTGATGATTGCCAGAGGCAAGGCATGGGGGAGTGAGCAAAATGAGTGTCAGTGATCAAAGGTACAAACTTCCAGTTATAAAATAAATAAGTCATGGGGATATAATGTACAGCGTGGTGACTATACTATATATTTGAAAGTTGCTAGGAGAATAGATCTCAAAAGTTCTCATCGCAAGAAAAACAAAATTTTAGCTATGTATGGTATGTATGTTAACTACACTTATTGTGGTGATTATTTCACATTATATACAAATATCAAATCATTATGTTGTACACTTAAAACTAATATAATGGTATATGTCAATTATATCTCTTTTCTTAAAAACAAACAGAACAAAATCCATTTTCTGCCCAGCAACCATTGGATAAAATCTAAATGGGCCCCTCATCACCCAGTCCCTGCACCCCTCTTCAGTCTCCTCTCAGTGCTCCTTCTCCAAACTCCAACGACAATGATCTTCATGAGTTTCCAGTTACTTTGACGCTACTTTATTCCTCTATATCTCTGCTCATTCTCCCTCCCTAAGCCCAGTTTAGCCTATCTCACTCTCATACTCTAAGGCTCATTTCCATTTTGCTTTCTCCAAAAAGCTTACCTGATCCTTCCAGACTAGTTCTCTCCCCAATACCTTGTACATTGTAGGATTTTTTTAGGTTACGCGGGTAAAATACTCAGAATAGTGCCTGGCGTACAATAAACACACCAGTGTACGTTATACAGTGACGTCATTACATCCCACATTGTACTGTAAGAGCCTGTTGTTGTTTCCATTAGATACTGATCTCTGAAGACTTGCCAGATACCAGCCCCACTCTATCCTTCTCCTTCATGCTCTGCTCCAGGAAGCTGATGTACAGACTACATCAAGCAGCTTCCTCTCTCACCAACTTCCAGTTGGCTTGGAAGGGGCACCACGGGGTAAGGAGAGCGAGGTCAGGTTTTTATTCCCCAGCTCCCTCCTTGCTAGGTTGCCATCTGCTAACTGTGCTTTTGACTAAAGGCCACTCTGTATCAGGAAGCATCTCTACATAGCTTGCTGGTAATCCTCCTTTACTTCCCATATTCCAGTAGCTATGCCCCACCCCCACCCCCATTTCAGGCCTAAAGATAGTCATCTCCACTATTACTAGCCTTACACTACCCCTTGTGGCTTCCCTAAACTCTATCTACATTCTCCTCAAATGACCCAATTTGAAGTGCCATCTGTTTCCCGCTGGGCTCCTAACTGATACAAGGACAAAGACGGTTTACTCATCTCCGGAGCCTCACATTCAGCATAGTGCTGGCATCTAGTAGGAGCTCGATAATGCTTGAATGAATAATGAAAATATGTATCATCCTGCTGAAGTTGCCAAGTCATGGTCAACTATGTCTGAGATAACAGAAAGTGGTGGTAATTAATGAACTAATTAAATTTAGGTTAAAGAGGAGGTAGAAGGAGATGCTTCCAAAAGCAGAGGTAGGGGATTAGTCTTCCCAGGGGGACTCAGAGTTAGCTAGGATTAGAAAAAAGAGGGGATGGTCTGAATCTTCCTGGTAGATTTAGAAGAAGTTCACCTTTGGAATGTGAAGACAGTTGGAACAATTGATGTGAAAGATGAGATATGGAAGATATAGAAAAAGGAACTGTCAACTAGCAGAAAAAGCTGAGTTGATGTTAGTATATCTTTTTTTGCATTTGCATATATTTATGGTATGCCAGGGCAGCATTTCTCTGAGTTGGATGCAGGAACAGAATTAAAATAAACATTGTATTGAACGCTTCCACATGCCAAGCGTTGTGGTAGGATCTGGAGACACGGGAATGAATGAGACCCAATTTCTATCCTTGAAAAGCTCACATTAGACACTAGAGAGAGGAAGACAAACATATAAACAGAGCATTTCAAAGCCACCTGGTTAGTATCATGGTCTGTGGGGATTGCCAACAGGAAGGGTTATCTACCCCACCCTTGGGGAGAGAATGGGAATGAAGTCCAGAAGACTTCCTGAGGAGGTGAGCTCTCTGAGCTATCCTGGGAGTCAGTCAAGTGAAGAAGGGCAGCCTAGAATTGAGGTACAGTGAGAAGAAAAGAAGGTCAAAGTGGAGAAGAGCAGAGGACCCCTTCACCCAACCCCAGGTCCAAGATCTAAACACTATGATCTACTTAGAAAACACTATTGTTTTTATCATTAGTTTTCATTACAAAAGGTGCCATTACAACATGTCTATAAAGCATGCAAAGAAACCAAAGGAGGTTTTCAGAGTAAAAACAGAAATTCTGCTTTCACCTCATTACCCGTTCCCTCCATTCCTCAGGCAGTTTGTGAAGCCTGCTAACAGCTAGGTAGGTGTCCCAGAGTTTCTTCTATGCGTGGTGATATATTTTGGTATATTAATCAGAATGGCTTGTCTTCAGTATTGGTTGCTTTTGATAATTTGGGGGGTAGTTTTTGATTATTTGTTGACTCTTGCAGTCGTGTTTCTCACATACCCACACATTAAAGAAGGCTCCTAAGACAGAGGCATCACAGGTATCAAGACTGCTCATGGCCAAAACTTTGGATTCCCAACACCTGGAGGAAAGGTATTCTCAGTCCCCAAAATTTGATGTTATGAATCCAAATCAAAGCCCTGAAACATTTGGGGCTAAAATCTCATGGCACAACCAGCAGTTTGGAAATAGAATAGATGAAGAGTCCAACTTCCAGCCACCAGAGACTAGATAGGAAGTGGAGTGATGGAAGGGACAGGATATGACAAAGGGTGGGGTGGGGGTGTCTGTGTGCCTCGGGATGACACACAGGGCATGCATGAAACAACCACACCTATAGAAGAAGAGGCTCCACCTTCTTTTCTGTGAGCAGCAGAGAGCCAGCAGGGCCAAGGCAGTGTCTGCAGAGGGTCCAGCAGCCAATTGAAGAAGCAGAACCAAGAAACACTTTAGTTGTTCCCTGGTTGCCCTATACACAACAGCCCTGGACAGCCATCCGTTGTCCAGCAGATATGATGATGTCTGTTCATGCCCCAGAACTTTGCCCTTTTCAAGGCCCAAGCCATTTACAGGCCTCTGAGATGAAGGGTGGAGCCAGGATACATAGGAAGAGTTGATGTGGTAGAGCAAACACCGGTATCCACATGAGGTAGCCTGTGGCGAGCCAGCTTCAGACCTCTGTACATTTGGACACAGGTGCAGAATATGGTTAGTACTCACTGATCATACTACATAGACTATGCCATAATGTAATAGTTGTAACTTTCAGCACCTGGAGCAGTAAGGACAAAGCAAGTCCTCAATAAACATGTTTAATAAGTGAACAGTATATGGGTGATCTTTCCACACAGAACATACGGATTTCCACTATTCTTTTAATTGGTTGTACAGTACTCTATCATATGATAAATCTGTTTAACTATTTCCCTACTAATCAACAGTTCAGCAAGTGTATTTCTGTAGATTAGATACAAAGTACAACTGCTAAGCCAAAGGATATAAACAGTTTGATAGATATAACCAAATTGTCCTTCAAAAAAGACATACCAATGTATACTCCTAGCAAAGGTAAATGATATAATAGCCAATGTTGATTGAGAGTTTATTGTACCCAAAGCACCTTTTCAAATATTCTGCATGGATTGATTAATTTATTCCTTAAAACAGCCCTTTAAGATAGGTTGGTTTGTTTTTGGTTTTTTAATCCTCACCCGAGAATATTTTTCTATTTATCCTCAGTTAAAGTGGGAGAGAGGGAGAGAGAGAGAAACATCAACGTGAAAGGGACACATCGACTGGTTGCCTCCCGCACAACCCAGACCATGGCCGGGGATGAACCACAACTAAGGTACGTGCCCTTGGCTGAAATCGAACCCACTACTCATTTCTCCGCAGGCCGACACTCTACCCCTGAGCCAAACCGGCCAGGCAGTTTGTTTGTTTGTTTGTTTTTTTAATCCTTACCTGAGGATACGTTTATTGATTTTAGAGAGAGGAAGGGAGAGAGAGAAACATCGATGTAGGAGAGAAACATCAACCGGTTGCCTCCCATATGCACCCCAACAAGAGATTGAACCCACAACCTAGCTATGTGCCCTGACTGGGAATCAAACTCAAGACCTTTTGGTTCATGGGATGACACTCCAACCGAGTGAGTCACACCACCCAGGGCTAAGACAGGTATTTTTATTTTACATAGGTTAGAAACTGGAGCACAGACAAGTCAAATAACTTGACCAAAATCATGGGTTAGTAAATTGGACACCAGAGCATACGTCCTTAACCATGAGCCTCTCTAAGGAAGAGTCAATAATATGAGAACATAACATATGAGCTGGCAGCTCAAAATGGATGTAAGAGATAAAATATTAGAAAGTTGACTTCATGTGGCCCCTTCTCCAGGAGACACAGATCTTACCATTTTTGTGACTAAATAAAAAGTTCTGATGTTCTTGCTGACAGTGTGAGAGTGTCAGCTGGGGATCTGAGTTGCAGACAGTAGAATCCACTGTAGCTGGTTTCAACAGAAATAAATGTATCGTTGCTCTCTAAGTTTACAGAATTTCCAAGAGAGCCAGACCCAAGTTTGATGGCCACACAGCCAAGAACAACGCTGCAGGAGAAACACCCAACTACACCAGGAGCCTGTCCAACACCAGGAGCCCTTGCAGCTGCTGTGGAGACCACCGGCCACCGGACAGTTGTGCCACCATCCAGCTCCCTGGAAGGAGCACGGTCTCCACCACCGGATCCTCTCTCCCCATAGGCTGCCAGCTCCTACTGTTCTCTCCACCTTCCAAGTTTCTCATGGATGCTACTCGCAAAGGAGTCTGAGAAATAGATTTTTTTGCTTTCTAGCCTCTGAGGTACAGCCGAGAAGGGTTTGGAGTGAGTTCTACACCACTGGCAGATTCCGATATATTCCAAGCCCCCTTAGAGGATGCGTGAAATCATAGATGGTACCAAAACATATACTATGTTTTTTCCCATACATGCATACCTATGATAAAGTTAAATGTATAAAATAGGCAAGTAAGATATTAAACAATAATAACTAATAATAAACTAGAATAATTATAACAATATACTGTAATTAAAGTCATGTGAATGTGGTCACTCATCTCAGGGGATCCCTCGATGAAGTCTTCGTACAGGCTCAAAGTTTTCTGGTGCAGCACGTTACCCGTCGCTCAGAGCACATCGTGTGTTCACGTCTTCCACCCACAGATTTAATGCCTTTCCCATCTTAAGCAAGCACTAATCCTGCACGGCAGCCATAGTTTCACAGTTTGAGGTGCAACAGCAGAACTAGCACACATTTCTGTTTCCTTCACAATTTCACAAATATGAGATTTGTATTTGTTCTTACCATAGATCTTAGCAACCTCAGCATATGACTATTTTCTTTCCTTACTAAGTTAAGAACTTCCACCTTTCCACTCAGAGGAAGCACTTTACGGCCTCTCTTTGGCACAGCCAAATGGCCAGCACCACTATTCTGGGGCTTTGGGGCCATTATTAAGGAAAATAAGGGTGACTTGAACACAAGCACTGAGATACTGGGACAGTCCCGGTCACCTAGCCAGCTCGGAAGTGACTAACGGGAGTGTATACAGCATGGAAACACTGGACAAAGGGATGATTCAAGTCCCGGGGGGACCTCATGAGATTTCATCACATTACCCAGAATGGCACGCAATTCAAAACTAAGGAATTGTTCATTTCTGGAATTTTCCATTTTATATTTTTGGACCTTTTTGACCATTGGTAACTGAAACCACAGGAAGCAGAAGCATGAATGAGGGAGGCTTACTATAAACATACACCTTTTCTCCCTGAGGATTT
Organism: Tadarida brasiliensis; assembly: GCA_030848825.1. NCBI lineage: Eukaryota > Metazoa > Chordata > Mammalia > Chiroptera > Molossidae > Tadarida > Tadarida brasiliensis. Next base: position 81,707,997 of record CM061264.1, read on the forward strand.
GATGAGGTTTTGTCCTCTGAATGAGAAAAAAAAAAGTGAAGAAAAAATGTGATCTCTACATACCTTCATTTTTTTCTGAATTGGACATTTTGCAATTTGTCATACAAATGAGGGCAGGGCCCTGAGCGAGAACTAGCTCCCGCTGTGAGGAGAATAAAGCACAGAACTGGAAACTGGTAAAGATTTGACATTCCCAAGGTAACTGACCACCTGTTAGTATAGCTGTAACAGTGGTGGGAATCGGGGGCGTTGTCCCCCCAGCATGGACTTCTCAGCTCCTGAGACGTGCATTCCCGCCACCACTCCCATCTACGTGGCTACTGGGGGGCCTGTCTTATGTATTTATGCTCTTTATCATTTCTGCAACACTACACCTCCCCAGACAAATGTGACCAGTCTGGGGGAAGGCACCTGGCTCAAGCTAAGACAATGAGTGCCTTTACAAGTAGTTTTGAATTTGTGACTCAGTGGTGGAACCCACACGATATGAAACTAAAGAGCTATTGGTAGCCCCATCTCTTGACTATGGAGCAAGCCAGTCCACAGTGAAAGGATGAAGCCAACCCAAACGAGGGAAGCACGGCCACAGAAAGTTCTAGTAGTGTTTGGCAACCATCAGCTTGTTTGTTTTTTTTTTATCCTCACCCAAGGACATTTTTGCATTTATCTTCAGACAGAGCAGGAGGGAGAGAGGGGGGAAGAGAGAGAGAGAAACATCCATGTGAGAGAGACACATCGACTGGTCGCCACCCACACGACTCCAACCGGGGCTGGGGACAAACTGCAACCGAGGTACGTGCCCTTAGCAGGAACCGAACCCGGGACTCTCCGGTCCGCAGGCCAATTGGCTCTAACCGCTGAGCCAAACCGGCCAGGGCAGCTTGTTCTTTATATATATGGGTCTGTTTCTGTTTTGTTTTGTTTATTCATTTGTTTTGTTTTGCTTTAGATTTCACATATAAGTGAAATCATATGGTGTTTGTCTTTCCCTGTTGGACTTATTTCACTTAGCATAATACCCTCTAGGTCCATCTATGTTGTCGAAAATGGCAAGATTTCTTTTTCTTTTTTTTAAGTGCCGCATAGTAGTACATTATATATATACCACATTTTCTTTGTTTTTTCATGGATTGATGGACACCAAGTTTGCTTCCATATCTTGGTTACTACTAGCAACACTTCAACAAACCTAGGGGTGCATATATCTTTTCGGATTAGTGTTTTTGTTTTCTTCAGATAAATACCCAGAAGTGGAATTGCTGAATTATAAGACAGCTCTATTTTTAATTTTTTGAAGACTCTCCATACTGTTTTCTGTAGCACTAATTTACAATTCTACAAACAGTGTATGAATGTTCCTGTTTCTCCACATCCTCGCCAAAAAAATTGTAATGCAAATTTTTAGAATTAATGAAATACAGTTGTTATTCAAGTCCTCCTTGGAGTCTAAGCAAATTCAAGTTGGCTTGCCTGACTTCTAATCACGAGAATAACTAATACAGTATGGACTCGCATATGTGAATAGGATGCAAAGATAAGTTCCGACCTGGGAATAGGATAATGTGAAAGAGACACAGCAGTAAGTATTTCTTAAGGGAAAAATTATTTCATGCAAGGATTATAAAGAGCATATATTACTTGAAGTAATTGTGATTGTCAGGGTCCTAATTTGCTCCAGTATTACTTACAAGCTCTCTAGTGACCCATTGTGAGGTGAAGATTTAATGACTGTAACAATAGTTTCAAGCAAGTAAACCAAGATGTTTTCCTATAATTATCAAACATAATTTTGAATATTGGTTAATATACATGAGCATCTTCTCAAGAGTTAGCCAGTCCTCAGAATCCATCCTTCTAATACAATTAAATTGTATTCTAATAATTAGTAATGAAAGAATGATTCAAACTAAAGGAAGCTTTAAAAAAAGAAAGAAAAGCTTTGAAACTCCACAAATCAGCAAACTTTTCTTTGATAACAAAACAATTTGGAAACTCAGATTTACCTTTGTCAGAGCAGGTAAAGGGCCTTGTCTGAAAGCCAACAGAGATTGACAACATCAAACCACTGAAAAGAATTTATAGAGCTAAACAAGACTTCATTCTTATCTGTCCAACTGTCCTGCAGCCCACTTTTACTTTAAATTGGGCGTGTGGTCTTGCCTCTGCCATAGTGTGAGCTGTGAACTCGCGTAGTCTGCCAGATGGCAGTGGGAAGCCCATTAGTTATGCATCACACATCCTGATCAAAACTGAAAGAAATTATGCTCAGATTGAGGAGAGATGCTCAAGAGTGAGGCAATGATTAGAATTTTCTGTATTTTTACAGAAGATTTCACATAATCATTGTCCATAAATAAACTCATTCTTATGATCTGCGGCCCCAAATCTGGGATAACTTCCAAAGGGACGCTTCTCATGGTTTGGGTCAAAACGTGCCTGTTCCCATGATATTCATTAGAGAATGCCATAGAGCTGATGGTGCTCTTTCAAGGTTATCTCGAGCATCAAAGTGTAAGCTAATACATTAAATGTTGTGTCTTTCAGAGGAGGTCTATTCTGTAATAGGTACCGGGGAGGAAATAGAGGAATTCAGTTACAAAGGAAGCTTATTAGAATCTTTGAGAGAATGGGCTTGATGAAAATAAATGGGGAATGCAGTGTAGAAATACTGCTAATGAGGAAGGTTCCAAGTAGTACTTTGAAAAGGGCTGAGGGACCCGAAGTGTATAAAAATTGTAAAGTTTAGAATCTTTGAAATAAAATATAAGGTTGTGTTTGTTGCTCAACACAATCATGTGATTGTATCATAACCATACACGACCAGTTTTCTGCTACGCAGAAGACATTTATATAAGGGCTTGTTCTAATAATTTACTCTCCTGAGAAAAAAATCTTCCTTTTCGTTGCTTAAGAAGAACCAATCACTGTAAATGTGTCCATGGCAGCTAATTCCAGCTCTGCTTTGAATTGTCTTTTTGGCAAGGAGAAAACAAATAAATACTCATAGTCCTCGATTTCGCCATCTATAGAATGAGAATAAAAATGCCTGTCTTTCTCCACCCACTGAAATACCGCGAAGAAAAATGTCAGAGAATGACATTTCAAAGGGGGAGAGCCCTGTCTCAGATGAAGAGAGGAAAAATCTCTCCTATCCCCAACTTGTCTGAGAAAACTCAACAAAATCAACAGATATTCACCGAGTGTCTGTTATAACTCCCAGACCAGCTCTAACGGTAGCTTAGAAGACCACAACACGCAAGAGCAGTAGAAGTAGGGAAAATAGTGCTGGGTCCAGGGTGAATGTGGCCAGCCAGTCGTGAGGGATACACTGTAGATGTCCTGCTCTCATGTAGCATCCTGTCCAGGGCCCTGAAGACCCCTGGCGCTGCCGTGTCCAAGCCTGGCTCTGCATCAGAATCATCTAGGAAGCCTCCTAAGAACACAACCTCAGAGTGCCTCTCCCAGATCCAGTGAACTGGGGCATCTGGAATGAAGAGGGGAGACCGGTAGAGGTGATCTGATCACGTCCCTGGACTTACCATTTGAATTTGCATCACTGTCGATGTGCCCTGATTTATATTCAGCAAGATTTTGTTTGAACAGAGAATTCACTATCTAAATAAACCTTTGAGCCCTAGCCAGGATGGTTCAGCGGTAAGCGTGTCGCCCAAGGACCAAGGAGTCCCGGGTTCAATTCCAGCCAAGGGCACGTACCTCGGTTGCAGTTCGTCCTCGGCCCCGGTTGGGGTTGTGCGGGTGGCAACCAGTTGATGTGTCTCTCTCACATCGATGTTTCTCCCTCTCTCCTTCCAGCTCTATCTGAAGATTAATGTGAAAATATCCTTGGGCGAGGATTAAAAAAATAAAAAATGAAATAAAATAAACCTTTGAATTTGAAAAACCGCAGTTTCCTCATAGGCAGGAAATTATTTCTAGAGTTTCATTTCTTCATTCATTCACTCACCTATTCATTCAACAAATACTTATTGGATGCCTGTTGTGGCACTAGGGTCTCAGCAGTGAAAACAGCAAAGTCTCAGCTCTTACGAAGCTATCACTGACATAAACTGCACATCCAGGCCTCCAGCTTTTGAGGGTTTTTTTTTTTTTAGGTTTTACTCTTTAACTGAACCAGATGTTCTTCCCATAATTCCACACATTCCTTCTTGCCCCACCCCCTTTCTGCCACCCTTGCGCCCCTCCAGAAAGTCATTTCTAGTCACAAACACAGATTTTAACATTTGCTCATCTGAAGTATATTAGTCCCTTCCTATTTCTGCCATTGGTTCTGAACCGGGCGGTGCAATACACAAGTACGTCTGTGGAGCATGTGCTTGCTCCCTTGTTTCGTTTTCTTCTGTTTTATATTCCATTTGACATGTGGGAAATATGTCTCGGAGCAGGATGTTTACATGTACGTACCTTGGGCAGATACGATTTGGTGGGCAACACAGACATAAGCAAGCAATCAACAGATATATATGGAGACAGTCCTGAACATAGACAACCAGGTCCTCTTTCTCAAGAACCATATCAAATTTCTCGTGAGGGACAGCTCAGTAAAAGTGCGCATGGCCGACCCTCTCTGCTGAGTAATCTAAGAAGAGAAGGAAGAATGTTAAAGGTTACAGGTAAATTATTTCTTCTTGGACTCCAAAGCCAAAATGACTGTCTCAGAGTGAATAGTTTCACATTAGGTTCCGTGTGTGTGTGTGTGTGTGTGTGTATGTGTGTGTGTGTGTGAGAGAGAGAGAGAGAGAGAGAGAGAGAGAGAGAGAGAGAGAGAGAGGTGCCAAGAACAGGACTAGTGGGCACCTCGAGGGATAAACTTTTCACTGTTCCTGGTGAATATCTCACCAGCTTTGGGTAGCATGAAAATAAGGTTGACTCTAGATAAAACCAACCAATGGGAAGGTGGCCCTCTGAGTATCTCTTTCTCCTTCATTCTTCCTGCTCCCCTTCAGGTGGGCTTTCTCATGGCCTCATCATCCCCAACACCTACCCATCTTTCTGCTCCTAGAAAACTGTTCCCCAAGGTCCGGCTGTGTATCCTGCCTTCTTACTAGGGTATGAGGATGTAGCATTCATACCCACACCCTGACTCCATTCATTAACAGAGTGGATCCAGGGGCTCTTTGGTGGGTAGACCTTGCTTCCTGCCTACTCCAGAATGTCCCTCCTAAAGCTAGCTGGTCAGAGGGAGGAGATGCCCTTCCCTGACCGAGAAGGACCTTTGTCCATGTAAAGAGTCTACCGATATCTCCAACAACCCTTCAAGATCTTATTGTGTTTTCTCCACCACCAGAATTAGCCTCTCCAATCCAAAGTCCTGGACATTGCTGGTAAATTTTAGCAGATCAAGTAAATGGTTTCATGTTCATCAGCCAACGGGAAAAGAGCCACAGAAAACCTAAACACTAATCCTCTACCTCTCTCGGGTGTCACCTGTGAATTATTACACCCTCTAAAGACAATGTCCCGACCTTTGTTCTCTAACGGCTCTAAGGGAGGGAATTTTTGGCCAGAATACAAAGGAATGTTAATACCATTCCTTCATAGTCAAGGGTGAAGTAAAAAGAAAGGAAGTCAAATAATCGCAATAATGTTTTGTCAAAATAGCAAATGTAGACTATAAATGCAGGCAAAGAGCAGCTTCTACAACTCGTGAGTTAGAGGCTAGATGTAGGGGACGTAACTTAAATACCGGTCTGCTTTTTGGACCCTCCCTCTGAGATCACCCCACAAATTCTAAACCGGGCTCTTTCAGAACACAACAGCCCCATGTGACCAAACTCCCCATTACAGGCTATCCCCAACCCCAAACTAGTTCAATAAAAAAAAATGTAGTGACTTTCCTCCAAGCCCTCTTCTACAAGGAGAGAAAAATAATATATAATATATACTTCAAGTAGCATTCATGCTTTATAAATTTTCTGCCATAGTTTAAGTTGAAAAGGTTTTCATACTACCATAATGTGTAAATATTTCTCATTTTATTTGCTCTTAAACCAAGGACATATTATTTTCCTTTGAACTCTTAAATCATCATTGAGTAACTGAAAGATAAAAATCATAGTATTTCTGGCTTTTCGTGAGAGCTTTTGTTTTGTTTTGAGCAACTTAAGATATAAACAGGAATTTTTTATCCTGACCAAAAGAATGTGATCATTGTTTATGAATAAGTTGTTAGCAAAGGCAGTTACCTTTGTTATGTAGAATTTACCTGGTGCATTAGTATTCTAGGGCTGCTGTAATTTGGTGGCTTAAAACAACAGGAATTTATTGTCTCAGTTCTGGAGGCTAGAAGTCTGAAATCAAGGTGTTATCAGGACCATGCTCCCTCTTAGACCTGGAGGGAAATTCTTCCTTGACTCTTCTAGCTTCTGGTAGTTTGCTAGCAATCTTTAGCATTCCTTGGCTTGTAGCTACTCGTTCCAATCTCTGCGTTCATCATGACGTGACATTCTCCCTGTGTCTCTGTGTCTTTGCATGGACATCTTCTTATGAGGACACCAGTCACATGGGATTAAGGGCCCACTCTATTCCAATACGATCTCATTTAACTTAATTAATCATGTCTGTAATGACCCTATTTCCAATAAGGTCACATTCTGAGGTACTCGTGGTTAGGATATCGAGATATGTTTTTGGGGGGGTGAGGGAGGACATGATTCAACCCATAGCATTTGGGATCTGCAATTTTGAGAATGACTTGGAAACCAGATCTTGCTGTCTGGAGAAGCCGGCTACTCAGTTGAAACCAGTGATCCATTTTTAGAGCTGTGTCATCCATAGGCCACCGGGCTCTCGTTTAGAGTGGCATGCACTGAAGAAGGATCACCGAATCAAGAGTAGGGACATCTGAGTTAGAAATTCAATTCAGCCACATAGCAGGTGTGAGACTTTGAGCTTGGCATTTAATACTTATAACCCTCTGTGTTAAGTTTTTCAGAAGGTTAGAAACACCTACATATTACAGAGGGTAAAAGCTCCTAGCCTAGTTGTTTTTTGTGAATATTTTTTAGAAATTTTAAAACAAGACTATATATTGTAAAATTAAAATATTTTAATGTAAAAAGCGTACGGCTTTATAATCTGCAATGTACTCAAAAATTAAGATAACATTATATTTAATAAATCATACCCAATGTCTTAAAAATTCTACTATTCCTTCCCAAGAACCCACCATTCACCTTATATTTATTTCACTTGTGCGAATACAGAATTCATAGCATTCTCACAGTTCCTCATTCTGCCTCTTCCTTTTTCTCCTTTTTACTGTTCACCTTTTGCATGTGCTTTTCAGCTTTTCTGCTGTTGTTTGTCTTAGGGCTTCTTCTCCACTCAAGGGCATTACTAAAAACGCACAGGATGCTCTAATCTACATGCCTGCACTTGGCAGTAGGTTCTATCTTGTGTGTATGTGTGTGTGTGTGTGTGTGAGAGAGAGAGAGAGAGAGAGAGAGAGAGAGGGAGAGAGCGCTCATTCCATGCAGGAAGAGGACCAGTGAGTGCCTAGAGGGATCAACTTTCACTTTTCCTCATGATTATCTCTCCAGCTTTGGGCAGGATGAAAGTCAGGCCAACTCTAGGCAAAATCAAACTATAGAGAAAGACGGCCCTGTCAGCTTCCAAGTATTAAAACCAAAGACCTAGAAAAGACTTACTAGCCAGGCCTGGATCACATTCCCACCCTTAGAGTAGGGGTAAAAGGGTTCAGCTTCAACTAAATCACGTGGTTCCTGACTGTGGGGAAGAGGGGCCAGCAAGCAAAAGCAGCGGATGCTTTATGTGTGTCTGTGTGTGACTATCACCCTCATATTATCCACATACACCTATTTACACAACAAACAGTTACTAAGCATGTACCTATGTGCTGAGCACCAAAATGATAAAGTTGACTGAAGAAAAATCTACTTTCAAGATGTTCACACTTTCGTGGAAGAGAGAAGAGTAGAAAACAATAAGAAATCAATAGAGTTTCATTTTAATTCATATGTTTGGAAAAGGAGAGGAGACATCTAAGTCTACCTGGATTGTCTGGTCTAATTCACTATGTCTCACTTAGAGAAGAGCTGGGCAAACTCTTTCTGTAAAGGGCCAGATAGTATTTTCAGCTTTATGGGTTCACTGCCTCTGTCACCACTACTCAACTCTGCCCTACTAGCCTGAAAACAACCATAGATAATATGTAAACAAACATGCTTGGCTATGATCTAATAAAACGTTATTAATGGAAACCAAACTCTGAATTTCGTTTAATTTTTCACATGTTGTGGATATATTCTTCTTTTGATTTTTTTCCCAAGCACTCAAAAATGTCAAATGTGTAAAAATCATTCTTGATTGCAGGCTGTACAAAAGCAGACTGTGGTTTAAAAAAATAAAATAAATAAAATAAAATAAAATAAAATAAAATAAAATAAAATAAAATAAAATAAAATAAAATAAAATAAAATAAAGAACAACAACAACAACAAAACATCTGTGGTTCAGATTTGGCCCAGGGGCCAGTTTACCCATCCCTGACCTAGATTATCACCACAGTCTTGGTCCCTCCAATACATTCCCCATACCACAGCGAGGATTCCTCTTAAGACCGAATCTTATTATGTCACAACTCTGTTGCAATGGCTTTTCATTGCCTTCAGGATAAATTCCAATTGTCTTGATGATTATTTATAAGATTCTTCACAATCCTCTGGTGAACCATTTTCATTCCCTTCAACGAGACATGCATTCATGTTCCCTGCTTCCATTCTATATTACCTACATAATTCCTACTCATCCCTCTCCTGATTTTCTCCTCCAGGAAGCCTTCCCTAAACTCTGCCCCAAACCTGGGTTAAGTGTCCTTCTGCAGTGTGTTGCTAGCCCTGTGTATTGTTTCACATTGCGGCACTTAATGTATTATAATTATTATTATAACATATAGTTATACTATTATTATAATTCCCTATTTGCTAGCCTGTATCTTCAAGCTTTATAAGGACACCCTTAAGCCTATCTGTTTCTCACTAATATCCACAGTTTTCTAAATTGGGGTCTGCCACAAAGTAGATGATCAATAAATATTTATTGGATAAATGAATTGGGGAAGGGTGATCTGAGGAGGCTTCACAGAGGAGGTGTTCCTTGAGCTGATCTTAAAAGATGAATAAGCTCTGGCCCATGTGGCTCAGTCGAGTGGCACATTGTCTCATACATGGAAAGGTGGCAGGTTCAATTCTCAGTTGGGAAATATACCCAGGTTGCAGGTTTGATCCCCGGTCATGGCATGAACAAGAGGCAACCAATCTATGTTTTTCTCTCACACTGATGTTTCTCTCTCTCTCTCCCTTCCTCTCTCCAAAATAAATGAAAAACATATCCTCTGGTGAGGATTAAAAAGAAAGGTGACTACTAGTTTCTAATGTTGACAGGAATTAATAGGTATTTTCAAGCACAGTGACAGCTGTGTCAGACATTGAAGAGGGAGAGAGCACTTGAGGAACTCCAGGTAGTTCGAGTGGTTAGAGTGCTCATTGTCTGTTGGAAAATGATGTGAAATGAGACAATAGAGATACCTGAGAACTTGCAGGCAAGATAAGGAATTCAGCCTTAACTTCAGATAATGGGAAGTTTCAGAAAGACAAAATTTGTGGAATTTGCATTTTAGAAAGTTCACTTAGATCTCTTGCCCATGTAGATAGTCTAGATCCAATTAAAGTGTCTGGAATAAAATAGACAAGATCATTTTGGCAGTAGAGTTTATTGGAGTTTGATGCCCATTTCACATTAGGAAATAAATTTAGAGTCTGCAGCAAGAGTTCATTTAAGAAATAAAGACCACGTGAATTAAGAAAATGTTAGTGAGCCCTGGCCGGTTAGCTGTTGGTTGGAGCATCTTCCCATACACCAAAAAAAAGGTTGTGGGGATCAGCATACAAGAGGCAACTGATTGATATTTCTCTCTCACATCAAAGTTTCTCTCTCTCTCTCTCTCCTTCCCTCCCTCTCATCAATAAAAACATATCCTCGTGAGAGGATTTAAAAAAAATGTTAGCCCTAGCCAGTTTGGCTCAGTGGTTAGAGCATCAGCTGGCAGACCAGAGAGTTCCAGGTTTGGTTCCCAGTAAGGGCACATACCTGGGTTGCAGTTCGTCCTCAACCCCAGTTGGGGTTGTGTGGGTGGCAGCCAGTCGATATGTCTCTCTCCCATTGATGTTTCTCTCCCTCCCTCTCTCTCCCTCTCTCTCTCTCTCTCTCTCTCTCTCTCTCTCTCTCTCTCTTCCTCCCTCTCTCCCTCCCGCTCTATCTGAAGATAAATGCAAAAAAATATATATCCTTGGGTGAAGATTAAAAAAAAAAATGTTAGTGAAAACATAGTGGAAGTGTGTATTTGAAACTTAGGAAAAATGGCCAGGTTGGAAATACAGAATTAGAAGAAGTCACAGCTTATAAATAATATGCTGTCTGATTTGCTAGTCACATATGGCTATTTAAATTTGAATTTATATTAATTAGATGGGTGAAGGGGGTCAAAAGCTTCAAATTTCCAATTATGAAATAAATAAGTCATGATATAATGTACAGCACAGTGACTATAGTTAATAATTCTGAGAGCATCAGCCCATGTCTCAAAGAGTCTCGAGTTCGATTCCTGGTCAAGGGCATGTACCTGGGTTGCAGGTTCTATCCCCGCCCCAGTCAAGGTGGGTGCGGGAGGCAACCAATCGATGTGTCTCTCTCACATCAATGTTTCTCTCTCTATCTCTTCCACTCTCTAAAAATCAATGGAAAAAAATATCCTCAGGCGAGGATTAACAACAAGAACAAAAAATAACAAAAACAAAAAAATAGTAATTCTGTATTGCAAAATATAATAAATAGAACTTAAAAAATTCAATTCATTGGTCACACTAGTTAGAGTTCATGTGACCATCAGCCACATGTGGCCAATGGCTACTGTATTTGATAGTGTAGAATTATAAACCATCTTCATTATTGTAGAAGGTTCTATTAGAAAACACTACATTGACTGTAGCTGAAGTTTAGCTAAGGTCAAGATTGTCCAGGGAGTTACTCAAAAAGTTAAACATAGCACTAGCACATGACCCAGAAATTCCACTCCTAGGTATATATCCAAAATAATTGAAAGCAGGGACTTGAACAAATATTTGCATACTAAGATCCTGACAATATTACTGACAAAAGGCAAAAGGTGAAAGTAACCCAAGTTCATCAACAGATGAATGGATACATAAAATGTGGTATATACATACAATGGACTGACAATGTATATACATACAATTATTTTTAATAATAATAAAAAATATCAAAATATTTTTTAAAGAGAATAAAGATGAAACTGAAGCCATCAAGATGATCCAGAAAGTCAGAGGGAAGAACAGGAAATACGAGGGGGTACTGTCACGGAAACCAAGGTGGAGAAAAGTAATTTTCTACCCACAGGCCCCTTTATAATATGTTGCCAACAATGTTCCCTATTTAAAACCCACAAGAAAGAGTTAGAACCAGACTACCAACTATGAAAAGGTAGCTTGTGCTCCTCTGCTTCCCCCTACTCCAGATCTCATTCTAATCAGTGCCTACGTGAATTAAGTATTTTCACTTCTCTTCTTCAGCTTGCATTTTCAAATTCTTTCTCTATGAAACTGGAAAGAAAATGGCTCATAACTTTCCTTTCCCTAATGCTTGCAAATGTTTGCTACCTGGCATTCTTTCAATGCCAATCCAATGTGGGAGGTTCAAAATTAATTAAAAGGAAAGGGAAAGTAAATCTGAGGATGGTGGTGAGGCAGCGTCATCCTTCCATCAGTCCTTACCCTCAGTGGAAACGGAAAGGACACCTAGACAGGGAAAGCAAAAATTCCCAGGCAAGATTTACCACACAAATTGGTGACAGGGTAGCCCCATGAATCCCAGAATACGAATGAGCAGGGGCCAACCACCAACTGTGTAGTATGAGGAAGGAAGGAAGAATTGAGTGGTGCCTATTGGCCCCAAGAAGAGGAGAAGCCCCAAAGAGCCAGCAGATATTCACGGCCACGTGAGTGGGCTGCTGGGAGAACAGCAACTAAAACCGAGAGGGGTCTTGCCCTCCTAGAGCAGGTGAGAGCAAGGCACAAGGAAGGACGGTCTAGGGACTGCAGCAGTCTCGCAGGTGCGCCTCTCAGAACTGACCCTCGGGGCTCCCTTTTAAAACAGGAAGGCGCCTTGGAGGAGCTGCAGGGAATGGAACCAAAATTGATCAGGACAGGGACAAGAGAGCTGAAGGAACAGGGAAGGTCTAGACTAGACTGAAGTAGGGGGTGCCAGGGGCACGATAAGGAAATCTGAGAGTAAGCTTCCATATTCATGGTGAAGGCAGACAAGTTTATCTGAACCCTCCCCACTCTAGAAGTCCAAGAAGACTAATTTCACATACAAATGAACGACAGAAAAGTATTGAGGCCTGACCAGTGTGGCTCAGTGGCTGAGCGTCGACCCATGCACCAAGAGGTCGCTGGTTCGATTCCCCGTCAGGGCACATGCCCAGGTTGTGGGCCAAATCCCTGGTGAGGGCATGCAGGAGGCAGCCAATCGATGTCCTCTCTCATTGATGTTTCTATCTCTCTCTCCCTTGCTCTCTAAAACTCAATAAAGAAAAAAAAATTTTTTTTTTAAAGGAAAGTATTGAGGACAGATATCACATAAAAGCAATTTAAGAAAAAAAGAAAGTAAGGAGCGTGGATGACGGCTAAGATCACAGAAAAGCGACAAGCAAACGTTACGTGCCTCAGATTTGCCAGAGGAGGAACACCGGAGTCTGATCCAGACTGTGGATCCAGCTGCAAATCAGCAGGAGACACTGAGGACAGAGGAAGATGGTCAACTGCACCATGAGTGTGCAGTCTGCCCAATTCAGGCCGCGAGGTTAAGTGGCCCAGGTTCTTTAAATGAGTTCCCTGGAGCTGTTATGACAAATGACTGCAAATACGGTGGTTTAAAACAATGGGAATTACCCTGGCCGGCATGCCTCCATGGTTAAAGCATCTGGCCTGCGCACCTAAGGGTCGTGGGTTCAATTCCCAGTCAAGGGCACCTACCTAAGTTGCAGGTTTGATCCCCATCCCTGGCCCTGTCAGGGTGCGTGCGGGAGGCAACCAGTCGTTGATGTTTCTCTCTCTTCCCCTACCCTCTCCCTTCCACTCTCTAACAATCAATGGGTGAGGATTAACAAAATAATAATAATGATAATAATAATAATAATAATAATAATAAAACAGATATGTATTCTCTCACAGTTCTGGAGGCCAAAAGTTCAAAATCAAGGTGTCAGCAAGGGCCCTGTCTGGGTAGCTCAGTTGGTTAGAGCATCATCCCATTAAACCAAGTTTGTGGGTTCAATCCCGGGTCAGGGCACATACAAGAATCAACCAACACATGTATAAATAAGCGAAAAAACAAACTGATGTTTCTCTCTCTCCCCTCCTCTCTCTCTAAAATCAATTTTTTTTTAATTGGAGGCAGGGCTGGTTCCTCCCAGGGGCTCTCAGGGAAAATCTATTCTATTTTTCTCCTAGTTTCTGATAGCTGCAGGCAATCCTTGGTGTTCCTTCGGTTGTAGACACACCACTTCAGTCTCTGCCTCTGTTTTCACATGATCTCCTCTGTTTCCCCTCTCCTCTTCTCTTATAAAATAACTGGCATTGGATTTAGGGCCTGCTCTAATCCAGAATAATCTCATTTTGAGATCCTTACCTGAATTATTCTGCAAAGACCCCTTTTCTAAACAAGATCAGATCCACAGTTTCCCATAGACATATCTTTTGGGAGGGGCCGCCATTCATCTCACATTCTTCAAAATAAATTCTAAGGTAAGTAAAAAGTATGGATGAGGAACCATAGATTAAGAGACTTAAAAAACATACCAACATTTTTTAAATGGGCAAGTTTGGAGATATATATTTGGGTGATGGAACTTTAAAAAAAAAACACACACACAGAAAAATGAAGATTAAAAATATCAGGCTAATGGTTACTTTTGCTGGGAGGGAAGAGGTTGTGATGAGGATGGGGCATGTGAACAGGGTGCAGATCAAGTTCTATTTCTCGACCAGGGTTGTTACAAGGGTGTTTTTTCACCTTATAATAATTCATTCATCCAAATATTTGTTTTCTTTGGTTTTATGGATCTTTAATTTGTTCATAATACAGATATGTTTGTTTCAAAAAGGCAAGGAAACACATTCCTTTGAGATAACACCTTTCTTTTCCATTCAGTATGAAGATAATCCAAAATGATTTAATCTAGATTTTATTTAATTTAATTATACCTGCAAAGACCCTTTTTCCAAATAAGGTCATAATCACAGGTTCTGGAGATTAAGACTTAGAGGCATTCAACCAACTACACAGGCCAATTCTGGGACAACTATCTGCCTTGGGCCACTGTCAGAGCAAGGGAAAGGGGAGTGGTGTTTGGCAAGAGTAGCCTGGCTCTAGTGCTAGAGCAACCTAACCTTTAAGGGAAGGTGGAGAGGGCTCAGACTTAAGAACCACCCAGAAGCTGGCCATTAACAGATGAGCAGGTTAGAGTGGGATAAGCAGCAGAGCTGACTTTATTTTATTACCCTAAACTTCTGAGTCAGGATACTATAATCCCTACTAACCAGGACATGGCTGTGCTCCTACTCTCAGACAAAGCTAAACTGCCACAGCAAGTGCTATCTAGGGGCAGTTGGAAGATTAGAGGCTAGGAGTCAGATTGGGCTACAAAGAGATGCAAAGCACAACCACACAAATAAATAGATAGCTGACACCTATTGAGCACCTCTTATATGCCTGGTACTTTGCATTTATTGTTGCCTCTTTTCATCATATCCTTTCAAGATGGGTTCCCATTTTACATGAGAAAACGGGATTTTAAAGATTAAAGTTATATAGCTAGTAAGTGGCACAGACAGAATTTAAATCCAGATTTCACTGGCTCCAAAGCCCATTATCTTTCTACTAAAGCATGCTACCTCTCCACAAATTAATAGCCTACCTCAAATTTTAGCATCTTGTCTTCTAATACCTCCTCTTCTCTCTTTGAACTCTTCCCTCCACCTCCTCGTCCTGGGGTTCAATAGACATAAAAGGTCAAAACATCTGTTTCTCTGCCAAATACTCTACATTAAAGAATATAGCTTGGGTAAGGTAGAATGGGAAATATTTCAAAGCTTTCTAAACCAGAATCACAGGTGTGGATTTGGATTGTGAACACTTGCTCCCCTATGGCTGTGTCTCTTGTGAAGGTCTAGCAGGGATCTGTGCACAGTCCCAAACCCTAGGTTTGTCTCTAATCTGAAGATGCAGGTCTATAATGATTGAACATTGTCCACCCACAACCCTCACCACCACCAAATGCATGCTACTAGTGATGTTTGGCAAGTGGTAATATCTAAGTAATCACAGTACTAGTTTTCTCCACAGTGACCTACAGTGGAAAGCAATATTGATGGAACAATATCAAGGAAGTTGATAATACATTAGCCTCTGCCCCAACTAGTAATTGGTATACCACTTATTCTGCCCTAAAGATAATGTCAGCTCTATCTATGATAAATATCTGGTTCAATAAATGTTTGGGTACTAGGCCACGGATCCTCAACTAGCTTGAATGCAAGACCAAAATATTCCACCTGGTGCAAGATTTAATGAGTTTAGCTCATTCTGTTTCAGACAAGGTAATAGGACTGGAATATTAAGGAGTCTGAGCCTGAACTGACACATGTTTTCAGGCCTTTCATAAGACTGAGTATATGAGTTTTTGGAAATTAATAACAATAATAATAAAGTCTTGGAAAAGGGCTTGAGATATTACAATCTTCATCCCCTAGTGAACACCAGACGTCATTTGACAATAATTTTATATTTTTCTGGTGACAATTTATAGTTTACTAAAAAATGTTGTTTTTTTTTTAAATATTTCGAAATAGGTTTGGGTCGTCTTGCTTGCTTTTAGTCAGAGAGCTTGCTAGGAAACTGAGATTGTAAAGTGCCGGTGCCCGGAGGTGCAGCAGGGTTGGTTGGGAGCGAGACGTCATCGTGGGAAACGTGTACTTCTTCGGATTACTGCTTGGCGGATTAGAAACAGCAGATCAGTCCTAGGTTAGCCCTGATTAACTGCCCTGAGTGCTTCTGGGCCAGTGTGGGGTGTTTGCTAGATTCAGACAATACTGGTGGTGATATTTCACTCGACAAAACACTGAGTTAATTTTTACTTAAATCCAATCCAGGCTAATAACGAAGCTACCAGGAATGATCTAGAATGTTAACTAAATGTTGCCCGCTATCACGTCAGTCCAACCTTCTGCCCCCACGATTCTGTCTGCCCACATGTTTCTGTCTATCAGCCTCGGCCTCCGGATCAGCTCTCGCTCCGGCATTGGCTGGATTCAGGAAGGGAGAAACCCATGATTTAAAGGTCTCAGTTTCCACCTGCCAGGCATCGTCCGCATGGTCCAACTTGCCTTTGGCACATATTTGGGAAAATCTTCGGCTGTTCTTCATCTATTACACTGACTGGTCAAAGAAAGGGAGTTCCCGAAGGTGTCCCCTTAGTCACCTTGACAATTTCCAAAAGCGAAACTTGCGCTCTAGATTAGCGACACTGAGTCTGCGGGGCGCTGAGTCCCAGCCCAGGTCAGCAGCGCCCATCCGGCTGGTGGGCAGGGACTGGGGCGGAGCCTGTACCAGGCGTGGTCTTCCGTGGGAGAGAAGGAAAAGCTTTGCCCCACCTTCTTAAAGCCCCTGCTCTCTCCCAGCCAATCAAGATAGCCTATGCAAATAGGACCTCTGTCGCCCGGGCAACCATGATGCACGGCAGCCAATGGAAACCATCAAGTCGTGGTACTGCTCTACGATTGGGACTGAAGTAAGGAGATAGAGACCCAATGGGCTGTGGGAAAAGTCCTCGGCGGGTTGAGGGGCGGGGATATGCAAATATGGTTTGAAAAGCCGGCGGGAAATCTGAGTTTCGCGGGAGGACCTTGGCGCGTAAACCGTATCCCTTCATTCATTGTCAGCAGCAGCTTCCTGGAGCCATTTTTCAGCTGCCGGCCGCAGCGCCCGGGCTGCCGCCGCCGCCTCGCAATCCGTTGCATCGGCCGCCCCCGACGCCTCCATCCCCCCTCGGGGCCCGATATCCCTGTGGCCGGGACCCTCCTCTCTCCAGAGCCCCGATTATTTTTGGCCCCCGGGGCCCGTTCGGTGCCGAAAAATAAAAAGAAAAGAGAGAGAAGGGGCTCAGAAGCGCCGGGCGGGGAGGAGAGAAGGAGGAGAGACTTGGAAACTCCGACTGCAAATAATAAAGAAATTGAAAAAAAATACATTAATATACCATAGCAATAAAAAGAGCAGGAGCGAGAGATGAAAAAGGGGATCCAGCCCGCCCTGGAGCAGTACCTGGTGACCGCCGGGGGTGGGGAGGGGGCGACTGTCGTCGCCGCCGCTGCTGCAGCCTCCATGGACAAAAGGGCACTGCTAGCCAGCCCCGGCTTCCCCGCCGCCGCCGCCGCTGCTGCCGCCGCACCGGGCGCGTACATCCAGATCCTCACTACGAGCACTTCCACCACCTCCTGTACCTCCTCCCTCCAAAGCGGCGCCGTCGCCGCCGGCCCCATCCTTCCCAGTGCCCCCGGCGGGGAGCAGACCGCCGGCAGCCTCCTCTACACCACGCCGCACGGACCCTCCAGCAGAGCCGGGCTGCTGCAGCAGCCACCAGCGCTGGGACGCGGCGGTAGCGGCGGTGGCGGCCCTCCGGTAATGCCCTCCTGTTCCCACCATCCCCAGCCCAGGTTGGGGGGTGGGCTCGCACCGCGCGGGTTGGTGGGCGCGCTGCGGGCTGCCCCGGGAGAGCGCAGGCCGAGCGCTGTGGGCCTCTGAGCTGCCCCTCCAGTAAGGGTTTATTGTTAGACTTATGCGCTCCACTCAGCGCCGGTGAGGTTGGGGGGCTCCGCAAGGCGCGCGGGGCCGTGGGGATCGCCTTGGCGCAAACCACATCAAACACTCTGAAACTTTTCGTGCCCCCCCCCCTCCTTTTCCTGCACTTTTCCCTACCCCCACTCTCCCCTCCCCTCCAACTCGAAGCTTCCTCTTTCTCGGGCGTAGGATGGGGTCACGCCCCGGATGGAGAAGGGGGTGGGGGAGGGAGTAGTGAACTGGGGAGTAGGGGACTCTGGGGGGGTGAAAACCGGGGGACAATTGAGCTGATCGCCTCTCGCCGGCCTCCAAGGCCCTTGGCGGCGGGGGTCCCTAAGGCGTGCTCGGAGCGCAGAGGTTATGCCCGGCTGCGCTTGTCACATTTTGGGATCTGTAACTCCCGGCAACAAAGGGGCTGGGGGCAGCGGAGGGGGGTGTGTTGGGGGAGGCGGTGGAGCTAGCAGTCGGATGCGGGCTGGAGCATGGGGTGTCCGCGGGTGAGGGGCTAGTGAGAGGGCGCTCCGGCCTGGGTGCATCCTGACTGTGGCAGCGGCGGCGCCCGCGTGGCCCGAGAGTCCGGGCCTTCCTCGCTGGGCCCCGGGCCTGCCCTTGACCCGCCTCTCCCCTTACCCCTTCCTTCCCCGCCCTGTCCCCCTCCCCGCCCCCCGGCGACGGAGGGCGGGTGCAGCCGTGTTCCCGTCCCGCCGCCCGGGTCTGTCCCTCTCTCCGGGACCCGCCGGTGACGTTTCGCACACGTGCGCGGAGGACGCGCCTGTGACTGGGGAGGAGGCGGCGGCGGGAGGGGGCGCTGGAGGGGAGAGGGGGCACCCACTTCCTCCTGCACGCCGGCTCCCAGGCTTGGGACCGTCCGGGCGCCCTCGCACCCGCCCCCGGCAGGGCCACCCTCCCTCTCCTCTCCCTACCCCCCCCACGGGCGCCCGCCCTCGCCCGGCGCCGCCGGTCTGCTCGGCCCTCCGGGCCCCTCTCCAGCCGGCCCCCCACCTCTCCCGGAGCCAGGCTGGTTTCGGAAATGCCCTTACAGCAGCAGGTTAGTGACCGGGACCGCGCGGGGGCTGCCACCAGCACGGGGACACTGGATTCTGTTGGGGGCTGGAGCCAAGAGGGTAGGCGGTTGAGCGGGGTTTTGGAGTGGGAACGGGGGGTTGGGTGCTTCAGGGAAATGAGTAAGCAAGAAAAATCTAACTAAGTAAATGCCCCGGCCTCCGTTTCTGGGGACCTTTAGGTGCGAGTGCCCGCCCCAGGGGGTTGGTTTGGTGTTTACGTGTATTTTTTTTTCTAGGGGGCCTGTGGATGGGCGATTGAAAACCGGAGGGGGCTTCTTGCCAATGGCCGAGTTGAGCCCTGCTTTCTGTCTTCCTTCCCTTGTGCTGGAGGGGGAGGGGGCGGGTCAGAGGGTTGGGTGTCCGTAGGATTCCCAGGCCACCCGCCACCCCCTCCCTTTGTCCCTGTAATTTATAAAGCGCCTTTGAGAGATGATTTAGGTCAGTATGCGGCTTCTCTTTTTGTTGCTACTAGAAAGAAGTGTGGCCCGGAGGTCTGCCCCCCCCCCTTTCTCTTCTTCATTCCCTTCCTCCATACCTCCTGTCTTCACCCTCGTGGTCAGGCTTGGCCCCCACGAGGCTAGAAACAACCAGACTCAGACAAATGGTTAGTTGATAATACCAATCGTTGACCTCACCTTGTCTAAGCTCCAAATGGGTTTATTTTTTGGAGGATCAAGGTATTGCAGGGGTCTTTAAGAAAGTCGGCACATAAGCAGTACTTTGGGAAATGAGATGGGTTTTGGAATAATGAAAATGTTTATTTCCTTACTCTTCTCAATGTCTTCCCTTGTTGGATCTTAACTGCTTTACAGCCCCAGAGATACTTGCTGGGAATGTGTGATAGTCTCAGTCAGAGGTTTTTTGTTTTGTTTTCTTTTTAATGACTGGGGTCTGCCAGCAGAAGGGGAAACAATACAAGTACCTGCTTATACATACAGATCTGTCTGCTGGATTCTCAGTTACAGGAGTATTCCATGCTTCTATTAGTGTTAAATACTATTACTGACTTCACCTAAACTTGCTTGGACATATTTTAAGCATATTTGCCTCCTACACAGTTCGTACTACATCACAAACCTAATCTTAAACAACCTGCTATTGACATACTTCTTGGATTGGAGTCAGATTTATGGGAGGGTAGTTTTGATAATGGGAATTTGTGAGACCACCAGATTGCAGTTTTTTTCCTTAGCCAGCTTGTTGGGCCAGGTCTGCAAAGCAATCTAGCCAAACTTATATGTAGTTATATTGTATTTAAAGTATAAAAAATTACCCTCACCACCTTCCAAGTTATTTCAAAACTTTGTCCTCCTTGCCATAAGAACATATATAATTCCAAAGCCATGAGCCCTAAGTACAAAGTTTGATTTGCTTTTTTCTTATCAAAACTACATTAGACTTCTATTTAATTCTTGCAATTTATTGATATGTATTCCCTAATCAGGAATGACAACATGGGGACAGCTAAGTGATTGGCTGAGCAAAGAGACTATTTAAACACTTTGTGTCCAAGAAGTGGTTGAGAACTTGTGTTCATGTGGCCAGAACTGCAGACCCACTTGGTTCTTATTCCATGTTCTGTCTCAAGAACATCTGAAAACTTACCCAGGAGCAAATTCACTTTTTTTTTTTTTCTTTTTAGTGAGAATATATATATATGAGTACTATCTTACTAGCTAATTGCCTTTCATTTACAAGTTGTATGGGCTTAGGCAAAAAACTTAGTCTCTCAAGACAATTTCTTCTGTTAAATAGGGACAGTAACAAGACTAACTTGAAGGGGTTTTTTTTTTTGGTAAAGGTTTAATATGATAACACATGCAAAACACTTAGCACAATGCCTGGCAAATAGACACCCAATTAAATGAGTATGCCGAAATGTTGTTTTTTATAGCTTAGAGAAACAGTGTAAGATCACATGTAGAACTGCCCCTTTGTTTACATTTATGAGCAAAATGGTTAAAAGTTTTCTAAAGTGAAATGTAATTCATTATTCCTACCTAATTAATTTGGGTTTTTAAATCTATAAAACATGGCTGTCCTAGCACTGGGTCAAATAGGGACATGTCAGTAGACAGGCCTATGTAGAGGTGGTGGGGTTGAACTGCCCAAGCATGAGCTTGTGCCTTGTTTGTGACAAATTTAGAGCAACTCATCCTCACTTTTTTGCTGAGTTCCACTCCACCCATGACTCATGGACCTGCCAACTTTTGAATGCATCTGTGCTTAGTGACTTTTAGATAACTGAACTCTCAGTTGTCACCAAGTCAGAGACATGCACTAGATACTCAGTTTTAGATGAACTGTCGGAAATGGAAGAGCTCTAGAGAAACCAGTCAGAAGTGCTATTTTCTGGAACAGAAAGGGCTTCTTCATTTTCTGCCTCTTCTAAAAAGCTGAAATTATTTCATTCTCCTTCTAGAAAACTTCAGCTCTATTAATGCAAGAGACAGTGGCCTGTTACATCTGATTTAATGTAATGCAATCATAGCAACCCACTGATTATACTTTGGGAAAGAGCCCACAATGCTTGAAATTTCCATGTAAGAATGGAGGAACCATAGGTGCTATAGCTGGATCTCTTTTTTCCTGTGCAAGTATAAAAGAAGAAAAATGCTGGGTTCCTGTGGTTCAGTACTCAATAATCTTGCTTCTACTGAGATATATGATTGATGCTAAGTTTAAGCTAGGAGAGAATTTTTAGTCACTACATACACCATAATGGAGTTTTAATATAATGCAGTGCCCAGACTTGGGCAGTACAAATAGCTCAATGCCATAATCAGTACCAAGGGCGCCACTCTAATCAACCTCTGAAACAAAGCACCCTTACTTAAATGTGGCACTGTAAGCTAAGGAACCCAAGCTTGGGAACAGGAAAGGATTTTTTTTGTTTTTCTATAAAACGTCACCTTGTGTAATACTTGGAAGAGTAGATTCTGAGATTAATGTTGTGCTGTGTAAAGCTAACTTGAAAACAGAAAATAATACTCTCAGCTTAGACATGACTAACAGCACCTGGAGATGGAAAGGCTGGGGAAAAGTTGCTGCTATTCTCATTTCTCAGAGATACAATGCAGTCGTTTTCTTTTAACTCTGCAGTCTTTATTGCCATCCTAAACCATCCACACCTTTAACCCCTTTCTAAGGACTTGGATTCATTTGGCCAAGCTTCAGATATTCAGTTAATTTTCTGGCTGGTTTTCTAATTTAACGTGATTTATATATATTCCATTTGTATGTCCAGTTCACATCCACTTTCCAGAGTAACCAATTCCCATTCCTTTTAACCACCCATTTTCTACTAGCAGCTTAAAATTAGGATAAGTAAAAATCAGTTGCCTATGTTCATCGAGTCAAGTCACTCATAGATTCCCATGAAACCACCCCAGATAATGTCAGGCAAAGCAGGTAGATTTCAGTTCTCAGATTATCTGTTTCATTTTAGTTTTTAAAGAAAAGAACTCCCTGAATTCTTTGAGATACTAAGCATGTGGTTTAATGCATATTTTCATGCTTGTTAGCAGCTTAAAAATAGTGTATCAGGGACTATATTTATAATTGCTAAGAAGCATTTTTTTTTCTACTAATCATTTTTCATGGAACTAAGAAGGTAAGATAACTGGGAAAGCCGTAAATATAGGAAACCACTAATGGTATCTCCTTCCTCCTACTCTGAACCTCTCTTTGGCTTCAAAGAGTGACTTGGAAAATGTATCTTACACAAGGAAAAGTTACACAGCAGAGGGTACAAAAATGCAACAATTGAGATGGGGACAGGAAACTTGGAGGGAGTAGGTGGGGGGTTAATATCGAGGGATAAGGCATGTAGCTTTTGCTTTAGTAAGAAGGAAATTGGTTCGTTTTCTGTTCTCAATTTTGCTTCAAACACTCTCCCTCAAAAGCAATTTGCTTTTAGAACTCAAAGAATGTGCAGGTTACAGGACTGCATTCTCATTCTCCTCCCATCCTTAACTGGGGGGTCAGTCTTGTGGCCACAATAGTCTACAATAAAACTTTGAACGAGAAGAGATTAAAGCCCACTGGTTGCCAGGTTGTATCACAGAGCCTATGCACTTTGCTTTATGGGAGAACCTGAGTGAAGCAAGCCACTGCTTAGCTTTGAAAACTAAGGTGGGGGGTCAGTGGGAGGTTTATAGCAGTAAGAATTGACAGCTGATGGAATAGGAGGAAATAAAAGTAATTGACTTTAATCTGCTTTCAATTACTGTACCCCCACTGTCTGGGACCATTCTTTTTTAAAAATATGTTTTTATTGATTTTTTAGAGAGAGAGAGGAAGGAAGAGAGACATAGAAACATCGATGTGAGAAACATCAATCCGCTGCCTCCTGCACGCCCCCTACTGGGGATGGAGCCCGAAACCTTGACATACACCCTGATGGGGAATCGAACCGGGACCTCTCAGTCCATGGGATGACGCTCAATCCACTGAGCCACTCCCGCCGGGCCAGGCAACATTTTTATAGCTTGGCAGTCCCTAAAAACAATACTTTAGGTTAGTGTAGGCAATAATCGATATTCCCAGTGGTCTTCAAATTATAACATTTGAGAGCTGTAAAGCAAAAGTCATCATCTGACCTAATCCCCTTCATTTTTTTTCTGTAGGAGAGGAAATTAAGACCCAATGCAGTTACGTTACTTGCCCAAGGTCACAAGCTAGCTGGTGGCCAAGCCAGAACTGAAACTGGAGACTTGGATTCTTAGAAGCAGCCTCATTCCCCAAGAGAAAGTTAACTATGTCTCATGTGCCCTATGTGTGAAAATTGGGATGTGTAGAATACATTTTAGATTGCCTTCAGGAGTAGTTACATGCTTTAAAAATGTACACATACAGAAGTGTCCTTTGAACAGTCAGTTTTCCAGTAACAACTAACTCATTCTCAGAGAGACAAAATAAGTGAAGCTGCTTTAGATGTTCAATGCGAGGGAATTTTTTTAAAATGGAAGGAATGGCTGACGTATAAAAACATCATAGTAGTGTTATTTTAAGCTTTATTTGTTATATGCAGATAGGATTGTTTTCTGTGGAAATGACATTTCTGGTGCTCAAAAAGTGAAACGTATACTTCACAGAGAATAGAACCTAAAAGGACTTGGGCAGTTTTCCAGGAGAGGGGCACAGTGTAGCTCTGGGATTAGAAGGTTTGTCCTGGGCCATCCATGCCCTGAGTGCTGTGGTTTCCCCAGAAGACTTCTGGTTTAACCAGGTGGCTGGTCCATTAACCCTTTCAGAGGAAGCCACCATCCCTTAAAAGCCAGAACTAATTTTCTTAAAATGTCTTCTTTTACTTGTGGAACTGAGAAAGCTTAAAAATAGAATCACTTCAAGTCCTGAAGCCTAAAAGTGAAACATAATCCAAGGTGGTTGCAGTTCACCAGCTCACTAGGGGCAGGGATCTATGGCTTGTGTCTAATCCACAAATCAGGAAGGTGCCACGTGCAGACAGGTCTCACAGCCAGTGAGCAGTACGTAGCAGTTAATGATGAGAGCTGTGTTTACTGGTGAGGCTGGTTTTCCCTGGAAGGTTTTTTGGTGGACAGAGTTCGTCTTTCAGGGAGTGGAGGAGCTAAAAGCCCTTGGTCCTCCCAGCCAGCTCATGCCTGGCTACTCCGTAGATCCTTTGACTTCTCCAGTATGCTTTTGACTAACTGCTGGAAAACCGCTTCTCCCTGCTTGTTTTCAGGATCCTGAAGGTTGTGGCTCTGGACACTAAGGGTCATGGGAAGTGACCCCCCCCCTCTAGATTTCTTCCCTGCTTTGCCCTTTTCTGTTCCTGATGTTTTAAGGCGACCTCTTGGTACATGGGTAGACGCTCAACCACCGAGCCACACCAGCCGGGCGTGGTTTATTTTCTGAACTAGCCCTAGTGTTCATTGAAACCCAAAATACCTTTCTAAAAATAGTGTGATGGCCCTGGCTGTTTTGCTCAGTGGTTAGAGCATCTGCCTGTGGATTGAAGGGTCCTGGTTCAATTCCCAGTCAAGGGCACATACCTGGTACCTGGGTTGCAGGTTCGATTCCTGGCCCCAGTCAGGGTAGTGCAGGAGGCAACCAATTAATGTGTCTCTCTCACATCAATGTTTCTTTCCCTCCCTTCCTCCTTCCTTCCTTTCCATTCTATCTAAAAATCAATGGGAAAATATCCTCAGGTGAGGATTAACAAAATAAATAAAAATAAATAAACAGGGCGTATTGAGGAGGAGGGAACCATGGGGTGGCTTTCTCCTAACGTATTCTTTAGGATCTTTGTATGTCTTTATAAGCTGCTGTCCATGAAACTTCTTATTATAATAGCACTTTCAGTAGTGACAGTGTTGTGACTAAAGTCTTTATTTCTGTGATTGTGTTAATATAGTTGTACTGTTAACGTTAATTGCACTGTTAACATGATTTCACTTCTGTACAGTAAACTGTGGCCTAAGACTGAATGGCAGAAATCAGGGTGTCTGACGTCTCTGGGTCCTGGCAGCCTTGGAGGTCCCATTGTAAAGGGGGTTGGGGCAGTCTTGCTCTCCAGAGTCAGGAACCTGCCTCTGGGACTTCTTTTCCCATTCTCATCTCCCTCATCCCTTGTTTTTTGTGTTATGGCTGTTCTTCCCCTACCCCTCACCTCTCCCTCTGCCTGGCTTTTACAAGGATGCCAGAATTTTAGCCTTCACTGGCTGCTTCCATGACTTATCAAATTAATTATGGCCTTTTCCCTCGTGTTTGAGATAAGGTGAAATCTTGTCTTTCCCATTTTGCTTCCCACTCCTCCCAACTCGGATTCTGGCATGGCTCAGTGGTTCAGGCGGCTGAGGTTTCCTTCTAGTGCATTCGTTTGCTCATGGGTTCTTTCTCTTCCCGCTCTGCCTGGCTCTGGCTGCCGTCCTTCCCACTGGCCCATCAGGGAAACCTGCACAGAGCCTTCCTTGATTGCCCAGGGGCTTGGACCCGCCTTCCCTCACATTACTGCTTTCCTGTAGCACATCTTAGTCTTATCCTCACCATTGGCATTCTTGACTTACTCCTTCACACCTGCAAGCTGTGAGAAATCAGCCTGCTTTTTTCATCATGTGGTCCTTGCAATGCCCTCTGCATTGTAGACTCTCAAATATAGAAGTAAAGGCATTTTCATTAGACACCTACAGCGTGCTTGGCGCCCAGTCCTGTTGCGGATGCAAAGAAGTATGAAGTGTGATCCGCCCACTCTTGAGGTTGCAGTCTGGGGAGACGGGCTTTAAACACAAGTTGATTCAAAAGCAAGACTAAACAGGAGTCAGGAGGGAAGCAAGACTCATCTAGTCCTCAGCTGGACGGTTTCAGCAGGAAGTGCCAGCTGGGCCATGACAATGGGGAGGCCACAGCTCCCTGGTCATCAGTCTTGGAGCACATTAGGGTACACATTTGAATCACCTGGATGATTTAAAAAATTACCAATACTTGGGCCCCACGCAGACTAACTAGAATCTCTGGGGATGAGGTCCAGACTTAGGTATCTTTTTTAACTTCCCGGATCATTTTAATGCGCACTCTCAATTGGAACTACTGAGCTAGGTGGAGAGGGAGAATTGGGGAGGTTGTTCCTGGCTGGGGAAACATCATAAGGCAAAGGTAGGGAGGCAGAAAGTAGGTTAGCACAAGCAGACCAGTTGGACTGGAGTCAATATGGGGGAACCCCTAGGACCTCGCATTGGCTATGTTGGTAAAATTGGTCTAGAATAGAGATTGCCTTCCTACGAGGGCCAGGCGGGGAATTGGCCGGTGGATAAATGGTGTGTGGGGTTGAGCTTGAACAAAGAAGAAATGCCCTATCAAAAGGGGGCCGTGGGACCCTGTCCCAGGCCATCGCCGCCAGAGGGGAAGGCAGACCTCATTTGCTGCCAGGTCTTCGGGCTTAAAGTGCCAGAAATCTACCAGTTTTAAAATGTTGGCTTGACTGAAAAGGAAAAAGTGAAAGCCAAACAAAATAGGTCTCTAGGCCAGATTTGGCTTAAGGGCTGCCACTCAGCAGTCTCTGGTCTCTTGGATAATAATAGATAATGTTTATCAAGTGCCCATGTGTACGGAGGGCACCGAACTAAGTGCTTTGCACGCATTAGCACATTATCCACATAACAGCCGATGAAGTGGGTATTATGACCGTGCTTGTTCTGCACGAGAAGAAACAGACACTGAGGGGTTAAGGGGCTGGCGCAGCGCTCCGCTGATGAGTGGGGCACCTGAAATTGAACCCTGGGAGCCTGGCTCCAAAGTCTCCGCTTATTCCTGGTTTTTATCCTCTGTTCTCTGATTGTGTTAATTACATAGTAGGGACCCAAGATACCTGTCCAAAAGAAATGACCCAATGTTTTTCCAAGCTTACTTGATAAGGATTACCGGTAGCACTTGTTCCAGATGCCCATTTCCAGGCCCCACCTGTACCCTCAATCAGAGAAGCACCGAGGTCTTCTGATCTTCTGGAACACTTGGGAAACACTGCTGTAGGTCGTTGAGCACAGGCAAAGGTTTCTTGAAGCTGGAATGCCCAGGTGATGCAGGAGTGGCCACAGCATCAGTGGAGAGAACAACCCTGTAGATCCCTGGGACCTGGGTGGGTACATTGGTACCCCATACTCACCCTTGTGGTACCAACGTCTGGATTTCCAGGTCCTTGCCAAGGCAGGCCATCCAAAGATGAGTTATCCAAAACCCAAAGGAGGTAAAACAAGGGGGTTCCCAGAGGGTAGAGAATCTCGGCTCAGGAGTTTCGTGTTCCATGTACCAACACCAGTTGGGAACCTGGGCGATAATTTTGGACACCCTGCTCTCAAAGGATGTACTTTACCCCGTTATAGGAAGGCTTTTCAATCCATCAGGTCTGGGCCTGCCTGGAACAGGTTACCAAATGGACAGAAGGCCAGGACTTTCCCTGGGAAGAGAAGGGCATACCACTAGAGTGTGGGTGCTACAGATTCGATGGTCTGGGAGCAGGACTGCTGCAGTGACCGTTTGAAGGGCGGCTGGAGGTGACAGACAGGCTGAGGGGGCAAAGAAATACAAAACCTTGGATTCCCAAGACGTTTTGCTCCTGGAGCAGACAGAATGGATGAGGTTGAGCTTTTTTGTTAAGTCTCACCCAAGGATATTTTTTTCCATTGATTTTTTAAAATTTATTTTTCTCTATTGATATTAGAGAGAAAGAGAGAGAGAGAACATCGATTGGCCAACCCTGCATGCCCCCCACTGGGGATCGGGCCCACAACCTGAGCATGTGCCCTTGACCGGGAATCGAACCTGCAACCCTTCGGTGCATGAGCCAACACTAACCACTCAGGCACACCGGCCAGGGCGAGGTTGAGCTTTTCTTATGTCCAGGGTGTGCACTGTATGGAGGGAAAGGTTAGTTTGGTCTGAGCGGGCTGTGAGGGACACCAGAGGCCATCTGGCTTTCTGACGGGGAGGGCTGAGCACTGGTAATGTGGCCGTGGCATCTAGGCTTTAGTGGAAGTCACAAGCCCAGAACTGGTCTTCCTAGCTTAAAAGAAAAAATGAGGTGCCACAGAAACCTGTCATCATCTTCACTTCTCCTTCCATGATATGGAAACAAGACAGATTCATCAGGTTAATTTTGGGGGATCAATATTGTCAGGGCTCCCAGAGATGAGCCGTCAGATGTTATTTATTAGGTGCTTTACTGGGTCTGGGCTGGCTCCTGTGTGCTCTGAGAAAGCCCACAGTTCGCAGCCTCTCAGCAAAGAGCCAGCTGCAGAGCACTGTGCGTAAAGAAAGTCACATCAGCCCTGGCCGGTCTGGCTCAGCAGTTAGAGCGTCAGCCTGCGGTCCAGAGAGTCCCGGGTTCGGTTCCCGCTAAGGGCCGTACCTCGGTTGCAGTTTGTCCCTGGCCTCGGTTGGGGTCGTGTGGGTGGCAACCAGTCGATGTTTCTTTCTTCCTCCCTCTCTCCCTCCCACTCTATCTGAAGATAAATGCAAAAATGTCCTCGGGTGAGGATAAAAAATAATAATAAATAAATAAATAAATAAATAAATAAAAGAAAGTCACATCATTGTGTCCTGAGCTAAGACGGCTGTTTTGACCACTATGTCCTATGTTCTCCGATTTTGCTGATTAAAGAAAATCTTGAAGTTTTAGCATATTAAAGTTTTAAAATGAGAGTCTTTGAGTACTGCTCTCAAGGAAAGAGCTATGTAAATTCTAAGTACCTTCACTGATTTCTGAATACATAACGTGTTTAACCCTATTTGCAGCACTCGGAATTGACTGGTTTTGTGGCCATATTGACTAGCAAAACTTGTGACAATCCCACGAATAACGTGGTAAAGTTTCCAACTTTTCATGATGTGTTTCCTTGTTACCATCTCAGACACCCTAATTCTGGGACTAGGCTCGAGGAGGTGAGGCTTTCCGCCCTGGGGGGTGGTGGTGTATACGGAAGGAGCATAGGACTTGAATATCTGGCTCCGGTCACTTACCAGCCTGTGACCTTTTACAAATTGTATCTGTGAGCTGCAGTTACCTAAAATAGTGTCCCTGTTTCCTTCGATGGTTGGAAGAATTAAATGAGATAGTGTTTATAGGAAACGTACTGTGTGTGCTCCCCACCATGCTAAGAACTCTGGAGTGTTGGTTGAATCTAAATTCTCAGCATTTTACCCGCTTCAGGGAAAACAAACTATTGGACAAACACTCATTGAACAGCCGCTTTGTGCAGAATGCAGTTCCCAGTATCCTGGGGTTACGAAGGGGACTAAGATGCTCTGACCCTAGTTTATCAGGAGATAAGGGAGATGAAACATGCTCAGGAACTTAAGACAAGATGAATGAGAGTGATCGCCATGAGAAAATACTGATGGAATCTTAGGCATCCGAAGGGGGGTGGGGGGACAGAGAAGGCTTTAGGAAGTTTCAAACTAGTGCATGGTTTTCGGCACCATTGACATTTTGGCCAGATTCTTCTTTGTGGTGGGGGCTGTCCTGTGCATTGTGGGATGTTTAGCAGCATCCCTGGCCTCCACTCTGGATGCAAGGAGCACCTCCCACTTACAACAATCAAAATTGTCCCTGGATATTGCCCTCCTCCCATTGAGAACTACTGAACTAGACCTTTTCCTTTGGCATGCCTAACCATGGAACCCCAGAGCCGGGACTCACGGATCCCACTCTCCCTAGATGATACAGCTGCTCGGTGCAGCCCGCGGAAGCCCTCCCTGTCTGTTTTATGATCATGCGTTCTATGAATAGACAGGCCACTTGGAGCTTCTCTGTCAAGTGGAGAAGCCAGGATCAAAGTCTGCAGTTCAGGGCAAGCCAAGGAAGTTTTGCATTTATCATTTACTCGACTGGGTAATTAAGAGAGACCTTCTGCTCAGGACTAACATCCCGGTGTATCTGTTGATCCCAGTTTCACCGTGGCGAGTGGATGATGTGGGCACGTCATTTCCCCTCTAACCTGTTTTCTCACCTGCTTAATCGGAGTAATCAGGGTTCCCACCTTATAGGGTCGTTGTGAAGATTGGATGCCACAATGCCAGTAAAGTGCTGGTCAGTGCTGGACACTCTGAAATGTTTGTTGTCATCTTCTTATTGCTGTTTTTGTTGCTGTCTTTGTTAGTACGTGGAGCTTCCCTTTCAGGGCAGTTGAACTGTTAACAGCCATTTCCTTTGTTGCTGGTGCTTCTGCAGCCACTTTCCCTAGCTCGTCCATCTCCGCGCTGCCCGGAGGGCATCCTGACTCACTGGACTTGTTTAGCACATGTGTATGAGGCCCCTGGCTTATGCCAGCCCCTGTTGTAGGTGCTGGGGAAACAGGGTCAGCACAGACAAGATTCCCTGCCTTTGTGTGGCCTGTGTCATAATTGGTGACGATTTTGCCACATAATAAGTACCCTGTTCCTGTCTTTGATGGATTCGGGCCTGTGTTTTTAGAACAGTGGTCATTATACGGTGTGCTAGGACCAGTAGCACTTGGGAGCTTCTTAGAAATGCCTGATTTCAGGTCATTCCCCAGACCTACCGAGTCAGGATCTCTTGGGTGGGGCCAGCAGTGTAGGGTTTAACAGCCACCCCCTCAGGTCATTCCAGTGCACCCAGTTTGAGGGCCACTATCTGGGGAAAGATACTTCTCAACAAGGGCTGGGGAAGCCCTGGAGCTTCATTGGGCTACCGTGTTATACAGGGTGCCATCAAAGAAGGTATTGCTCATACAGTGCGGTTCTAATAACAGCGGAACTTAAAAAGCAAGTCTTTGGTGTGTGGAGATGATTCAAAACCCGGCAGCACCCTGGGATCTCGTGGGCCTGCAGTGCCCCCTTGAAATGGGAGGGTCCTGTGTGCCTCAGCATAGAACCCGGTGACAGAAATGCTTGGCCGCCTTGGGCTCTTCATCGCCCAGTGGACAGGGACACTTCCTCCCTCCCTGTTCTGCAGAAACGTTGACATGTTTGTTTGACAATTATTTTCCTTCTTTTAATTTCTTCTCTCTTAATCAGCCACCATTAAAAATCTTTATAATCAAATCGTCAGCCGGATGTGCAAATAAAATGGTTGCTCTCCTTAGGTAACTTGACGTTTGAAGATATTGTAAGGAGTAAATGAAATGAGAGACCATGGAAAGCATCCAACTTAGAGCTGGGCGCAGAGCGAATGGCCACTCGGTAAATGTGGTACAATTCCTGCCCCTACCCCCAATTCATCAAAACACCACAGTTCTTTGTGTGCAAAACATTCTACAACCCACAGTTTGAATGGTTGTGAATAACTATTGTATAAATTATAACTAAAGTCATGGAGTCAGAAGTTTTGATTGTTTAAAACTTTTACTAACTTTGTATGTAAGCCCTGGCCAGTTTGGCTCAGCGGTTGGAGCCCGAGGACCAAAGAGTCACGGGTTTGGTTCCGGCCAAGTGCACGTACCTCGGTTGCAGTTCGGTCCCTGGCCCTGGTTGGGGTCGTGCGGAAGGCAACCAATCGATATGTCTCTCTCGCATCGATGTTTCTCTCTCTCTCCCTCCCATTCTATCTGAAGATGAATGTAGAAATATCCTCGGGTGAAGATTTAAAAATATATATTTTTAAATATGTAATTAAATAAACTTAAATGCTCAAAAAAATAGCTGTCGCCTGATTTGTTTTCATGAAGATGGTTGGGGGTGGGGGGACTTAATCAGGCAGAAATTCTGCACTAGCCCAAACCTGGGTCTGCTTATAAGTAACTTGTCGATTTAACAGCCATCTTCAGTTTGCAAATGCTAATCAATTACTACCATGTTAAAAGGAACGTTTGGGATGGATGGACAGATAGTTCCTTTGATAAAAGGCTGTGTCTTGAAAATGCATGTGAAAGATTACAAAGCTTTCTGACCCAGGTTTGTCTTTGTGGTTCTCTTCTAAAAACGTTTCTCTGTCCCATGGTGGGCATTTTAGTTCCCTTTCCATCCACCTTCAGCCAAAACAACTTCTGGTTACAGGGACCGGTTTAAGTTTGCCATTTGTGGCTCTTCGTGTGATAGAGGTTGGGAGAGTGAGGCCAGCAGTACTCATTGAGAGGGTAAGAATCAGTTTTTCTAAGCCCTTGACTTTCAAAGTTTGCTGCTTTGTACAGCAAGGGTGGCCAAGGTGTGGCCCTTAAATGACCGCCACCTCCGAAGTTCTAGCGTGACTCAGCTACTACCATCTTTCCAAAACTGGGTTTGCTGACCAGAGTATGAGTCTGCTCTCTGCCCTGAATAGTCAAAGAAATTGGAATAGAGCCGTGCTGTCCACACACTTGAGTTTTATAAATATTTGTCATGATGGCTGTAGACATGTATTGTCACATTTGACAGTAATAAGTTGCCAAGTGTTGAGCTCTTCTGAGTCTTGCTTTTCCTTTGCTGTAACATAAGAATAATAAGTCCTGGCCAGTGTGGCTCAGTCGGTTGGGCGCTGACCGGTGTACCAAAAGGTCACCATTTGGATTCCCGGTCAGGGCACATGCCTAGGTCAGGCCCTGTGCAGGAGATAACCGATGGATGTGTTGCTCTCACATCAATGTTTCTCTCCCTCTCCCTTTCTATCTCTAAAAATCAATAAACTGTTCTTTAACAAAAAGCAGAAGAAGAATGTTAAAATGGCCCGTTAGTTGGCTATCCCTTTTAGATAGGTAGGTCTCCTGCTATTTTTGCACCTTAGAGAAGAGGTCTCAATGGGAATAGATACAGGCCCCAACTTTGCATGATTAGGGACTCAGATGTATTGCTCGGGCAGACTACTTTGTGTTAATCAGAGTTCTGAAGACCCATGAACCAGAATGCAAACTTATTAATTTACCTGAACAAGTAATACCTGACAAGTGGACAGTTGCAGAAGTTGGTATTGTCGTATTCGCTGAGTCAGAATAAAGGAGCCGAATGACTGCTAGTACCCACCACCTGTGACAGCTGCTCTGGAGCGGACCTGCAGAGGCTGGGGTCCCGCTGGCTGTTTCAGAACATGATGGACACCGGCATTTAGTCGGGGGTCCAGCGATGACTGTTAGGAAACACTGGCTTTGTTGCCTTTTTTTTTTTTTTTTTTAAGAAAATACTTATTTTTAGTGTATGCTTGCTATTTAAAGAAATCAAAGAATATATGTCAGTGGAGTAAAATTTAAAATACCCCTCTTTACTCCCTGCTAGTTCTGCTTTCCTTCCTAGAGGTAACCACAATAACAGCTTGGCCTTCCCCTTATATATCCATTTGCAAATATACTATTTTATATCAAAGTGCAAATTGTGGCTTGCAGTTTGTATTTAGCAAGGAATAAGGCGTATTTCCGTACTGATGTCATTCTTCTTGGGAATAGCTGCACTGCAGCTATGCTGTGGGTCTGCCTGAATGCAGTTAGGTTGTCACTTCTGTTATTTCTCATTTTAACTGTCAGTATTATAAACAGTGCTACGTGAAGATCCTTATACAGATGTTTTTGTGTATGTGTGGATTACATAGGCTAGATTTCTATATATTGAATTTCTGTCATAGGGCACATACGGTCAAATGCTGATAGATAAGGCCAAATTGTCCTCCAAAAAGGCTGAACCAGTTCTTATTCCTGTCACCAGTGTAGGTGGTGCCTGCTTTCTCATACTCTTTCCAATACTGGATAACATCAGTCTTTTTGCAGTTTTGCTAGTGAAACTGGATGGTATCTCTTGATTTTTATTTTGTGTTTCTTTAATGACTACTATTGTTACCACCACTGATACTACTTTACTGCTACTGGCTAATATTTATTGATCGTTTTTATGTACCAGGATTGTTTTAAGCGTGTTGCGTGACATTTAAATTTCAACATCTCTGTGAATTTGGTGTGATTATTGTTCTCATTTTGCAGAAAGAGAGATGGATTAGTACATTTAAACCTTTATTGGTTTTACAAGGCTGTTTATAATTTTCTTATTGATTTATTGGAACTTTTAATGGGTTACAGATATTGGGCTTTCTCTGGTGTGTATGTGTAGTGTAGTGAATATTTTTTCCCGGTTTGTCATTTTTCTTTTAATTTTTGTCTGTGAGATGTATATCTTTCTACAGAAGTTTTACTCATTTATTAGACCTATAAAACTATAATCTTTACAGTTTATGAGTTTGATGGCTTGTTTGGAGAAATTCTTTGCTAGTCACCAAATTATAACAATGTTCCATATTTTCTTCTGACTTCATAATTTTAGTATTTTGATCTTTAATGTCTTTGGGAAAGGTGTGTGTATGTGTGTGTTTTGTCTGTTTGTTTTTATTTTAGAGAGAGAGAGAGAGGAAGGGAGAGGGAGAGGGAGATAGAAACATCAATGAGAGAGAACATCAATTGACCACCTCCTGCATGCCCCCAACCAGGCCCACAACCTGGGCATGTGCCCTGACTGGGAATCGAACCGGTGCCCTGACTGGGAATCGAACCGGCGACCTCTTGGTGCATGGGTCAACGCTCAACCACTGAGCCGCACCGGCCGGGCATGTGTGTGTTTTAAAGATCTGATTTTAGCCCTGGCTGGATGGCTTTGTTGCTTGGAGCATTGTCCTGTACACCAAAAGGTTGTGGGTTCTATTCCAGTCAAGGCCACACATCCAGGCTGTGGGTTTGATGCCACCTTGTCAGGGCACCTGCAGGAGGCAACCGATCAATGTTTCTCACATAGATGCCTCTCTCTGTCTCTCAAATCAATAAAAACATATCCTCAGGTGAGGATTAAAAATATATATATATCTGATTTTCTACTTTTCCCAAATGGATAGACAATTATAGCACCATTTATTGAGCGGTCTTAGTCTTTCTCCATGACTCTGAAATGCCACTCGTATCATATTGAAGCAAGCGCTCTCTTGCGTGTGCCGGGATCTGTGTTGGTCTGTATGTGAACCTTCTGCTCTGCTCCCTGGATATGTCTTTGTTTCTAAGGAAACAGCACGCTGCTTTAAATACAGTAGCTTTGTGGTATGTTTTGCTATAAAGAGGGAAAATCTGCACCCTTTCATCTTATACTTGGTTTGGTTTTTTGATTAAAATTATAGTTTTCATCATTATGCTTTTTTTTTTTCTTATTTACACTTTTCTTGAAAATTTACAGATTCCCCATCCACTGTGAATTTAGGGTAATAAGAAAGGTGGTAATTACCTACCTTGTTGGTAGTTATGTACACTGGGAATGGTATTGAGCATTCTGCATACATTATTTCTCGTCTGTAGGTGAGGAGAGTGGGGGTCAGTGGGTAAGCCGTTGGTTCCAGGCTACCCTTCTTGACCGTGGTAGAACCAGGATTCCAGACCAGGTGATTTCACACCTCTCTTTTAACCCCGATGCCTCCCAGTCACTGGCTGTTCACAGGCTTGTCTAGGATGGTTACTAGGTGTCTGTATTCTGCGGGCAGTGGTGAGTGGCATTTGCAGTGTTTATTGCGTGAAGTGGAAGACCTAACAAGATTTCTCCTGGGGGCTCACATGTTGGGGCAGCAAGAGTTGAAAAATTCAGCTTTGCCAAGGGAATTTGTTCCACCTTAGGACACGAGTCCACGTGGGACCACAGTATAAAATGTAAGTGAGAGGGGAGGGGAATCCTGTCCCGGATGCTTCTTCTTCTCAGGCCCAGTAGTTGTTCAGCCCTCCCTCAGCTCCGAGAGCCCCGGGTCTGGCTGTGGTTCAGAACACAAGGTGAGGAGGACACGGGCCTGGACATTACAGGAACAGGCATTCTGGTGGCAAGCGCCACACCCGATCCAGGGGTCTGTACCCTTTCAGAGAAGAGGCAACTCGTGTTCGCGCTCTGGTGGAGGAACACAGGTCTGTGGTTGGCCTGGAAAGCTGTGCCCGAGAGAGGGGCATTTAAACTGGGGCGTCTTTCCTCCGTCGAAGTCAGTCTCCCTCCTGGTCCAAACCTGCCGTCCCACACGGGTGCCTTTGGAGTTGGTTTCTGTCGGGTGCCGTCTGTCGAACCTCAAAGGTGAAAGTAATTTTCTTTGGAGAACTTTGGAACTGCCTCCCAAACAGAAGTCCAGCTGAGCTCTTGCTGGGAGCCTTGGAAAAGTAATCCTATTTATTAGTAGTAGTATATTGATTTTGTGTGTAAAAATGGACTCAGAGGCCTGTGACAATGAGTGCATTTGACATTATAATTTAAAATATCTAACAGAATAGCTGTGCAGAAATACAATCCCAGAATATAAATGATTGGATGCTTAGTGAATTTCTCGAATGCATGTAATTAAATTGGCAATGAGGAGATCACATTTGTTTTCATATCCTAAATCCTTTAATTTACCTTTTCTTTAACAATCACTGGTGTAAGCATAGACGAATAACTATTCAATCTTATAGGCCTTTATAAAAATATATAGGTGTGCTTTGTTCACTTATTTGTTTAATCAGTTCACATTGCCCGATCTTATATTATAAAATGGAAGGCACCTCATCAAAGAATTCTCCTTTTTCCTGCATGACTGCACTGTTCATTTTGTGAAAGCCGGCAAGGTTTTCTTCCAAGTTGAAAGGTAAATGTATAGTTATTTTATTATTTATTAGCACACGATGGGATGGCCGACCTTGTTTACGTCCACAGCCATGGCTGGTACATCTACTCCGCTCCCAGCCTTCCTGGTCCTGGTATCCCTCTGATCACCACCTAGTGTCGCTCGGGGATCGTGATCACAGGTGGGCCTGGCGGGCTCTGCTGGCAGTGACCTCGGGTGCTGGTAACCCTGATGTCCATGGCTTTGCCTTGGCTGACCTGGGCTTTCTCTCACTCCCAGGGCTTAAGCTTTAGTCTGTCCTGTGAGTAGTTTTCTCCACGTTTCCTTTAAAACAGACATTCACTTCTTCCTTCCCATTCGCCCCTGCCCCCAATACAACTGCCCTGGCATCCTGGCTTTTTCCATTCTTGACAAATGATCTGTCCACTGTAACTGTAGCTCCGCTGTGCTGATATCTGTTGAAATTAGACCTAGAATCTAAATGTGGCTTCATGAAACGATGGGCGAGACATTTTTCTCTTCAAATAGTCTGTGGTCTGCTGGCATCCCAAATCACCTATCTGTGCCTTCTTTCTCCACTGTGATATTGGGGGGGAATGGGGTAATAATATGTGCCTGAACGTGACTAAGAATGAAAAAAATTCTGTATAAGGAGCAGTGTTTGCTATTTCTTTGCATCTATAATCAAGAGATGTTCACCACCATTGCTGCCTGCCTCCCCCAAGCATATTGAATAGACTTCAACCTAATTGCATTTCTTATCATGTAACAGGAATCAAGAACCCTCCCTATATTTGCTCCATAGCTACTTCTTACTTTAATGATGAGACTTTGTAACCCAAAGGTTAACTGTTTCATTTGTGCTTCCTGGACTGAGTTACACAAACACTTTGTATTTGGTCCCTTTTCTCTTAGAAAAACAATAATTTGGCCCTGAAACTACTCCTGCAAAATAGATAGATGGCAAATGTAACTCTCTTTGTGCTGGAGGCAGGCCAGACTGTATGGTGATTACTTGGAACTGGAGGCTGCTCAGGAAAGGGGTTGGCTGGGCCTGGCCATCGGTGGGGTTTGCTGTATAAGTCAGACTTCGGGGACATGGAACCTGGCTGGGGTCACAGCCTGGATGGGGTGGATCAATTCTCCAGTTTCTTACTGTCAAATGTGAGTCATCTTTATGACCACCTTCCATGACTTCCTCTAAGCCCCAGGGGAGGTTTTGCAGCTCGAGGTGGCCCCTCATTCTGCCACCATGCACCATGCCAGGGAGTATCACTGGAGGTGACTCAGACCTTGTGCAAGGAAGGGAGTGTCAGTGGGAGTGGCCTCCCTCCTACCTCTTGCCATACCCCTGCCCATCCAGACTTGATGTCTCTCACTTCTCTTTTCAAAGTCCTAAGGGTTAATTATGATGTTTACTGTTTACATTTGCATTCCTGATAGTGCTCTTTCAGAGTGAGTTGGCACCAGTTCATTTTCCAATCTTAAGAAGATCTCAGAATCAGGGTGTGGTTCTTCTGGTGTTTGAGGATGTTACAGCCCTGCAGAATCTGAATATCACTGCAGGTTGCCAGGACTTTGGTTCTTACCCTCCAACAACTCACTGAAC
This sequence comes from Tadarida brasiliensis, assembly GCA_030848825.1. Lineage (NCBI taxonomy): Eukaryota > Metazoa > Chordata > Mammalia > Chiroptera > Molossidae > Tadarida > Tadarida brasiliensis. Next base: position 81,746,602 of record CM061264.1, read on the forward strand.
TGCCTTTAAGTTCTTGCAGAGATTCTGAGAAATACTGAAACATTATTTCCGGTTGCAGGTGAGGAAACAGAATGAAGGTCAGAGATATTGAGTGGCTTTTTTCCCCCACAAGATGAGAGAGGTGGTTAAGGGGTGAGACTTTGAAGTTACTTGGGTTTAAAACCCCATGTGGTGGGAGCTCAGGCAAGTTACTTCACTTTGCTAGACCTGAGTTTCCTCACCCATGACATGGGACAGTTAATGACAACCTCTCAGGGTTGCTGGAGGGGAGGGACTGAGGGAGAATGCAAGCTGGAACCTGGAAAGTGTTCAGAAAAGTTAGCTCTTCTGTAGGGGTGGGCAAAAGTAGGTTTACAGCTGTTTTTATGGAATGGAGGTTGTGTTTATTACAATAGCTCTGTGAACTCTGTTTTGTGTACTCACAACTGTAAACTTTCTTTTGCCCGCCCCGTATATGCTGAGCAAGTGGAGAGATGGGACTAAAAACAGGTCCCTGCTGGAAATCTTGTATTAGTGCCCAACTTCAAGTATCTTCAGATAGATAGACCTGTTTGTTTTAAAGATATGTAAATATATTTAGAACAATTTCAATCAACATAGATTTGATGGAAACTTTGTCATAGCTTTTTTCTCTGTTACTCTAAGCTACTCTGCAATAATATTTTTAAAAATGGCTGGGAACTCAGGACTGTGATTGCCAGGGGAGAGCTAAGACACTAAAGGTTTTTCTAGGCCAGTGGTTCTCAGCTGGGCAGTTCTGCCCCCCAGGGGACATTCAGCAATGTCTGGAGACATTTTTGGTTGTCATAACCGTGGATGGGGGGCAATGCCATTGGTATCTGCTGGGCAGAGGCCCCCTCACAACAAAGGATCACTGGGCCCAAAATGTCAGTAGTGCCGAGGTTTAGAAACTGCTCTCGGGTAATCCTGTTCCTATTGCTGGCAGGCTTTCTGCACTTATTGCAAAGTCAGTTAAGTCTTTTCAAACAAGGTGTATTCCTTTTCTAAGGTATATTGGGTTTCCATATGAAAAGTCTTCAAAATCCTGAAAATCTAGGACCATTTCTTTCATATAGCTTGAGATTTATAAAGCTTTCAGACCCAATCAGAAATTTTCTCGGCAGCTTTCTTTTTTGTGTGTGGGGGGGTTTATTTGTTTGTTTGATTGTTTGTTTGTTTGTTTCAGTATCACATAATCCACATTGCTGTTTTAGTGTTTATAAGCACTAAGTAAACAGTAGCAAGCTATGCAAACAAAATGTTATTATTACATCTTAATTGCTCTTTTTTATACAAATAATACTTGGCTTTTGTTCTTACACATTGATTTCTAGAGGAAGTTTATTATTATTTTTTTAAATATGTTTTTATTGATTTTGCAGAGAGAAGGGAAGGGAGAGAGATAGAAACATCGATGAGAGAGAAACATTGATCTGCTGCCCCCTACTGGGATCGAGCCTGCAACCTGGGCATGTGCCCTGACCAGGAATTGAACCAGGACCTCTCAGTCCATGGGATGACACTCAATCCACTGAGCCACACTGGCCGGGCTCTAGGGGAAGTTTAATATTTGTTTTTAAACTCTTCTATTTCTTTCAAATTCAGCTACCCTAATTGTCAGAATAAACCATCAGTTCTAAAATGAATCCTGTCAGAATAGCAGCTTGTTCTAATAGTCATGCTTTGAGCATTCTGCCGTGAGTTACTGAAGTTAAAATGGGAAGTTTATATTTTAAATAGAAATTATATTTTTAAATTCTAATTTTGCTAATTTTTCATTCTGGAATATTAAGACAATAGGATGCCAAGTTCAATTTGAATTTCAGTATAACACATTTACATTTATACTTTTAGTATAAGTATATCCCATGCAATAATTGGGATATACTTATAATAAAAATTATTTGTTGTTTGTTTGAAATTACAATTCATCTCAGTATTATTCGTTTTTATTTGCTAAATCTGGCAACCCTAAAGATAGGACTTGAGTAATTGGAAAATGCCAGGAAATGCCAGTCATGTCTGACATCTTCCTGCATAACTTCATCCCGGATGCTGTACTTCACAAAAGTGTTAAATAATAAACCCCAGACAATTGTTTGCCCAAAAGAAGGAAGTAGTTTTCCGAAGGTAATTTAGAAAATTTGTTCTCTAATCACATTCATTGATCTTTAAGGATAGCTTGAGTCAACTGGAGTTAGAAACCTCTTACCTGATGTTCAAAAGGGCCAGATATTTACCCTAAAAACTCAATTCTCGAGGTAAAACCTGGATAGGCGAGAGAATCCTTTCAGTGGGTTGGCTTCCAGGAATTACCTAAAACTTAAATTAGGTGGTTATATAGCATCTAAACTCTTTCTGCTGTTTATAAGCAGTAGATTTCGTTTTGGAGCTGAAGGGCCAGTTACAACAACTGGAACAGGTTGATTGTAAAAGAATTCAATTAGCTTGGGGAAACAGCAAAAAAAGCCCAACCGAAAGTCTCATTTAAAATACAGAATTTATGCCCTGGCCGGTTTGGCTCAGCAGTTAGAGTGTCGGCACACAGACCAATGAGTCTCGGAGTCCCGGGTTCGATTCCACTTGCCATTTGTCCCCGGCCCTGGTCAGGGTCGTGAGGGAGGCAACCACTCGATGTGTCCTTCTCACATTGATGTTTCTCTCTTCTCTCTTTCTCTCTCTCTTCCTCTCTCTCCCTCCCACTCTATCTGAACAAAATAAAGAAGGGAAAATAGCCTCGGGTGAGGATTAAAATAAATAAATAAATAAAATACAGAATTTGCAAGAGTCTGCTGAAAGGGAGCATGCCTGAGCTAGCGTTCTTCAACACTCCTCTTCATTATCTAATGACACCCATCTCTACCTTTGGGGAGGAAAGCAACTGTCACAGGATGCCAGCATCTTTACATCTTTGTGGCCTTAAATGGGTCCATCAGAGAATCTTGCTGCCTTAACAGTGATTTTGCCTCCGGGGAAAGAACCAGCCATGTCAGCTGTGGTCAGCTAACCGCACATCCTTCTGGTCCCACATCATATCCTTGTGGCCCACCTCCCCGGCTGCATCAATCAGTGTCCTTGGAGCTCAGACTCCCCTCACTGTCCCCACGCTGACATTAGCTTGCCTCAGGTGCATGCAGCACTGCTCTTGTGCTCTCTCCCAAGGAGCTCTCTAGTGCCACTGCCCCCCCCCCCCACACACACACACACTGCAACCTGCAAGTCAAGGAAGTTATCTCCTGGGGGCATCACCCTTTGGGAACAGAAGAAAGCCAGTGAGTGGGTAAATAGCCTTGTCTCCTAGAACAGTTTTAGGTGATATTCTGGATGCTTCCAGGAGGCCCCTGCAGAATTAAGCTCCCATTACCTATAACCATGACCTGGTTCATGTACCCTTAAATAACTCACCTGCCTCACTCTTCCTGCTCCCTCACTTCTGCTTCCTGGGGATACATCCAAATAAACTACCTGCACCCAAGTGCCTATTTCCATCTCCATTACTGGAAAATATTGAAATTAAACTCCTGTTATATGAGTTTTCTGGGGCTGCCATAACAATACTACTGAGGGGTGCTTAAACAACAGAAATGTACATCTCACAGTTCTGAAGGCTGGGCAGTCCAAGATCAAGATTGGGTCCAATCAAGGCCAACAGGGTTGGTTTCCTCCGAGGCCTCTCTCCTTGGCTTGCAGGTGGCCACCCTCTTGCTGTCTCTTTACATGGTCTCTGTGCATTTGCGACCCAGTGTCTGTCTCCGTGTGTCCAAGTCTCCTGTTTATAAGGACACCAGTCAGATTGGGTTAGGGCCTGCCCTAAGAGCCTTATTTGAACTTAATCACCTCTTTAAAGGCCCCATCTCCAAATGCAGTCACATTCTGAGGAAGTAGGGGTTACAGCTCCAACAGGAATTTTGAGATGGACACGATTCAGCTCATAACACCTGTGAAGAAGAAAAACTTCATCTAGAATACCAGCTACCCCAACATAATTATTTGCTCTCAAGTTTGTAGCTATTTACACAAAACTTTTCCATCTTGTCTACTATAGGGCCTTGGGGGATGGGTCTGTGAACTTAGAGGGGGTTAAATTTATGGAGTGGCCTCTGTCCACTTCTGCGCTGTTCGTTCTGGAGAAGAGACACAAGGCAAGGCTGCTGCTAGCCAAAGGAGCTTAAAGTCTACATGAGATGAGACCATTAGACATTTATGAGCAGAGAACAGTTTAGGTTTGTTTGAGACAAGATCTGTGGCACACACCGTAAGTTTAGAGGAGACATACTGCTTCAGTGGGGTTGAGTTTCTTATCACTGAAAGGATGGTCAGATTATTATGGGTATGGATGAATTAGATGATTTATGGAACCTCTGCCCTGAAATGTACTGATTGAGAGATCAGTGTGGCCTGGAGTACTTGAAAATGTGATAGATGAAGGGAAGAAGGAAAGGGTATAGGAGAAGTGAATAGAGCCTCTTCCAGGGTCTTAAGAAGAGACCAGAGTATTTATGTGAAGGACTGGGAAGAAACGTTGAAGGAGGTGTAGTATGGTTAGGTGTGTTGAGGAATAGGGAATATTGTATATGTTCCAGCAAGGGCCCCACAATACAAAAGTGTTTAAGGAAGATGTATTGGGCAGTGCTGTGCTGGAGGGAAGACAGGGCCAGGGAGGGACAGCAGCTCGTCAGAGCCAGGTAAGAAAGACCTGTGCCCAGTGTCTTCCTGCCTCTGAGCCTTTGCTCTTGTGGTTCCTTCTGCCTGGAGTGGCCCAGGCACACGCTTTTCCCATGCTTCCCTTGGCTCTTTATCATCACTGGCTCAGCTGAAACCAGAAAGTTCTTCACCACCATCAGGTCTAAAATGCCCCTCCCCCACCGGTCACTCTTTAGCCTATTTTCATGTATTATTTTTTAACATCAATCACCATCTGAAGATAGGATCTTATGTTCACCCAGTACCTAGAATGCTGCCTGATACTAGGTGCTCCGTGAATATTTGTGAAATGAATGAACTGGAAGTAGGCTGGCAATAGGTGGACTAGCTGAGATTTGGGGGGTTTGTAATGTCACCCTAGGCTTCCTCGGCTCCTTTCTGGGGGTTTTTTAAGTCAAGACTTCTATTGATTGGCTCAATTCAATTGGTTTTCAATTCAAACTTATACTCAGTGCCTATTTTGTGCCATACTCGGTACTAATTAGATCCCAGGAGGTTGAAGATGACTAAGACCTTAAGGAGATCATAGTCTAGTGTATGGTTCTGAACCTGGGTCCCTGAATAGAGTTCTGGACATTACTTCTTTATTTTTACCTCCCTCTAACTGAAATTCAGCATTTCCTCCCATTATGAGTACAGGTAATAAACCACAGTGGTATGGGCATTACCTAAAACTTTGTCACCCACAGAAATCCCAGATATTTTCATATCACATTACACCTTGCAGATCTCTTGAAATATTATATATGCTCATCACGACTTCAAAATTAGTCATTTTTTTACCCACTATTGGATTTTTTAAATTTAAAACACAAAGTACTGTTTCATAGATTTCTTTTTAATATTTTGAATAGCTATATTTTATTGTTCTCTTTGAATAGCTGTATTTTAATACAGTGTTTCCTCTATTTCCTTTATTACAGAAGAAATAACAACATTAGTATATGCAAACATTAGGTATATAAAAATATTAGTCCGTGAGGGGGTCTGTAGTCTTCACCAGGGGTCGGGGAGTCATGGCACAAAAAAGGTTGAGAGCCCTGGTACAATTATGTAACAAGAGAGATCCATTCATCTCAGTTTAAAGTGTATGAGTAAAAATTTCTATCAAAAATGGTCCCACCCTCTGCTCTGGGCTTATTCCAGTTGAGTCTGTGCCCCTGGATCCTTTGTAAATTTCAGGATGTACCTTTTGTGAGAGATGCTTTTTTTCCGTTTTGTTGGAAGAAGTACACACCTCGTCAGGACCGTAAGAGGATATTGCAAGCTCTGATGATTGAGCAGAAAAATCTTAGGACAGCTGGTCAAAACAAGCTTGTCCTGCCTTGTGGGAGGGGCAGAGCTTTTCAAATGATCTTCTGGTTAAGACCTTAATTAAAAACAGCCTAAATTCACTGTAGCAAGAATTTATTAAAATAATCATGAGCAAATCCCTGTTGTGGTACAAAGGAAGGAGTGCTTTAGTGGGAGTCAGGAGTCTTGAGTTCTGAACTTGGCACAAGGGAGCCAAGAAACCTCAGATTGGTCCCTAAGATCTAAGAACCTCTGAACTTGACACTACTCTTTGTGGCATACTTAGATATAGTTTAAACTGTGCCATCAAGGTGTCAGAAGAAAAAATTTTAATTAATACATCTGACTCGCTTCTCCTACGCCACTTAAATCTCAGATCCACTGAAAGTGTCTAAATGCATCAGTGGGTTTTTCAGTATTACCACAAGTGTGCTTACTCTTTCTGGAAAGTGTATAGAGGAACGCGGGTTTCCTCCAAATGCCTTCATTAAGTTTTTTTGTACCTTGGAGCTTCATGTCTTTATTTCATTTAGGATCAGAAGGGGACCAGGCAGCTGAATGTCCCTAACCTGCCTAGACACCCAATGTACTGTTGCAAACTTTATAATGCTTGTGGTCATCCTTGGTATGCATGAGAGCTGGGGACTGCACCAGGGGCAACACTGAGCAGGACCAATGGCTTCTGCTCTTCAAAATTAGCAAAGGCAGCCCTGGCTGGTGTGGCCCAGTTGGTTGGGCATCATCTGGTGGCCGGTTCGATTCCCGGTCAGGGCACATGCCCAGGTTTTGGGATTGATCCTTGATAGGGAGCGTGTAGGAGTCAACCAATCGATGTTTTGTTCTCACATCGCTCTCACATCAACGTTTCTCTTCCTTTCTCCCTTTTTCTATCTCTAAAAACCAATAAACTGTTCTATAAAACATTTTTAGAAAAGGCACATGCATGAACAATCAGCTTGGCTGATGGAGAGGGGGTGGGGAATCTGGAGTGACCGGATCCAGGCGAAGGCCTTGGAGGGGAGGGCGCAGCGGGCACTTGCTCCCGGTGCTCTGCACAGCGCCCGTGTGCACATGGGCATGGCCCCACCTGGGTGAGATTCTGCTGGATCATTTCAGAATATGTCAGGGTGGTTTTTATTTGTTCTTCCCAACAGTAGCTCTTTGAAGTACTGTAGTCGTGTGTCCGTTTACAGAGGAAGAACTGGAGACCTAGGTTGGTTATAACTTGCCCAAAGTTGTGTAGAAAATAGTCAATTCCGAATATCAGGGAGACTTGAGTATTGCTTGGCCTTTGGATTGGATAATGAGACCAGACCACTTTAGTATAATTAAAGTTACAGAACTTGACCAAGCCCTTTTATTAACTTTTTAAAAAAAAGAGAGAGGAAACAATGAGCATAACTGAAATTCATTGAATTGCTGAATACCATAATTAGAGGGATGCAGGAGGTAAGACGAATGGACTCCTTCTGTTATTATAGAACAACAGTAATAACAATAGTAATTAGTATTCTTGCAGCTCTTTCATTCCTTGATTTCTTGTCCCTCTCAACCCACCTGGGACAAAAAAGAACTTCATCAAACTAAGATTGATCGTACACTACAGAATTGTTTTTATTAAAAAGGAGTATTTGAATCTTCTCCAATTATGGTAGAATGGAGATTCTCGATTTTCATACTTGAGATGCTCTCCCTCCCTCGTTAGTAGCCCCTTTTCCCCTCCTTCCTTCAACAGAAGTACTGGCAGAGTAGGAAGGCAAAGGGAACATGCTGCCTGTAATTTGAGCCCTTGAATTAGGTGAAGTTCTGACATGGACTTCTGTGAAAGTGTGACAATTAAGCCCATTTAGGGAGTGGGCAAGTCTTTCATACCTTCTAAAACATCAAAAATCACTATTCCAGACAAGAAATAGAAGTCTCTTGGTTGGACCTAGCTTATATGGAAAGTAAGACATTGGTTATTGCCAGCTATAGGTGATTGATAGTTCTGAACAGAATGTATCAGTGTTTGAAAAGGCATCAGTTTAAACAGAGTAGGTTTCGTGTCTAGGGCAAGACTGTTTCTTTTTCTGGCTTCCAATAACCTTGGTCTATCTGAAGAGTAGAAAAAATGGCTGATGAAAATCAAGTTTGGAAATGGAACTAATCAGTGTTGTAACCTGCAGAAAACATTAAATCATTCTAAACGTATTGGTTCTAAAGTGTTTGTATATTGTTTTACTTAAGCTGGGCAAAAGTTGGTGAAATGCATCTTAGAACCCTGTTTTCATTTAGTTGGGGAGAGTGGAGAGCCATTGACTTGGGGAAGAAGCTAATATCCAGAGAGGGAAGAAAGTTGACCCTTTGAATTCTGAGTAGGCGTGAACAGAAAAAACTGAAGCCACGTCGTTTCATAATCAGCTTGATGTTGAAGGGACTTTAGAGGTTCTCTACTCAGCCCTTTCACTTTACTGATTAGGAAATCAAGTCTACGAGAAATCCTTGCCTAAGCTCACCCAGAGCCCGTGGAAAGCAGCCTTCATATCATCACCTCTCTGTGCAAGCTATATTTTCAGGCCAAGTTTGGTTATCAGATTTATTTAATGACATGTGTTGACACTATTTGTGAAAGTTAACTTTAGCCTTTAGCGTGGTATGATAGGAAGGGCACTCAACTTGGATCCAGAAGGCTTGGGTTCAAGTTTCAGCTTCAACATGAGCTTTGCTTCAGCAAATCTGAGGGCCCTATTTTCTTTTTTGTTTGTTTGTTTTTTAATTTTTTTTTTCTTTATTGATTCTAGAGAGGAAGGGAGAGGGAGAGAGAGACAGAAACATTGATGAGAGAGAACATGGGCCCTATTTTCTTAATCCATAAAATGGGAACAATAATATTCACCCAGCTTACCTTACACAGTTGTGAGGCTAAATTGTGAAGGGTTTTGTACAAGTATAAAGTGCTGAATAAACATAAGGGTGTTGATCTCACACCTTTGGTAATAGGCTAAAAAGACATTCAAATTTTAGCTTCTCTAATTTGCAAATTCTTAAATATTGTCTGTTTTTATGCTGAATATTTTTTCCCTTTAGAATTTCTTTGTGCTAGGAATGCTAGCATGGAATTTTTGATACTTTTATTCAGTATATGATAATTGCATCATTTAGGGCCATAGGACACTTAAGCAAGTATCCAAATTTATATTGTGAAAACTCTAGCATGCTCTTCACTGGGGAAGTAGAGGATCGAGTACAGTTTGTGATAATGATCATCACCCTAAAACAGCCCACCTAGGCACACAGCCTTGGCAGCACAGATTGGAAGGAGATTTGGTAATTACACTCTTTAGTTCTTCTATGAATATAGCCGACCTGGGCAATTTGGGCACCAGAGTGGATACTTAGGCCTGAATTATCTGGTTAAGTTAGCCAGATAATTGCCAGCTGTCTCCTTTGCTCGTGCTCTGTAGACCCCAGCCTGAATAACTGTCCTCTGTTTACTCATGCAAGGAAGTTGCTGGTTTCCATTTTCAAGCAGAAACGAACTACATATTAGAATGGTATTTTAATTGAGCTATTTTTGCTGCTGATTCAGAGGTCTTCTACCTCTTGCCAAAGGAGTTGCCCAGTTCAGAACCCATTAATTTAGTTGATTTGGGGGCTTCCCTTGTTGACTTTGGGAAAGATGTAAACATAGTAAAAGAGAATTGGAAGTTGATGGTAGGAGGTTTTGTGAAACATTCAAAATTTATCTTAAATTCTGACCAGACATTTTTTTACTAATTTTTCTAACTAAATGGAAACTCCAGCTGTATAAATAATGATTTTTGTTTGAAAACATTTCATCCCTTGTTTTTAGAACTGTCAAGGGAATTAAAGTATAAATAAGTAGCAGCAAAGAACTACTTTGTCAGTGTGAAGCAGAATTGCTCAAATTTTGAACTGAATTCTAGAATGCAGAGACCACCCTTTCGCCTGGGTTGATGGAGCAAGCTGCCCTTTGGGGAGGAGGGCGAGGCTTACTCAGATGTTTCTTTTTGTTGGTGCCTTTATTCTACTTCTTCATTTATTTGCCCATCTCTCTCTTGGGTTTGATTTTAATACTGCAGTTCTTTCCATATACTCTTAACTGCGGTGACATGTCCCTCGGCAAAGGTGAATTCACACTTCACTGATCTCACAAAGGCCATCCTACTTGAGCATATATAAATACTCAGGTTTGTGACCAACACTGGTACTTTTCTCTCTGTATGTTTGTGTTCTGTTGATCTTCTGCAGTGGAGAAAGCAGTGATACAGCAGCCCAGCCAGTGCTCCTTGGCCGCCTGCCGTGGACTCCTTATGAAAACGTTATGTACTAGCTGGTAGCCGCCTCACAGCTTCTCGAACTCCCATTACTATATATCAAGGGCTTACCTGTGTTATTGAACTGTGAGCTTCCTCACAAATTTGAACTCATCTTTTGTTTGAGGCAATTGTTCTTGTTGTATTTTTCATTCCACAAAATATCTAACCAATGCATATTTTGGGACAGGCACATTACTACCAAAGAAATCATAATACTTGTTTAACTTGGTAATCCAGAAAAATTATAATAACTTAGATTAATAGTGTCCACAGCATCTCACATTGAACATTTTCCAGAATTGCTCAACAGAAACAAATGGCTGCTGTGGATTTCGACCTGCACCCCAGCCTGCTTTTTATCCGAGCAGTTAGTTGTAATTGGAGAATTGGATCCATCAGCCCAAAGAAGAGAGGAGAAAATGTGGCTCCTGCATCAGGGACAGCGAATGATTCACCCATGTGTACCTGCAGCCTTGGGCCCTTTTCTGTCTCTTTTCCCTCTCTCTCTTGAATTTTTTGGTAGGAAGTCAGTGCTACCAGTAGAAAAAAAACATTTTTCTAACTTAGGATTTGGTCTGCTCTCTGGAACCCACTGGAGAAACTGAAGATTTCTTTCCATAATGATGTTAAGTGTTGCTAGTTACCGTCTCTGTGAAAACTCACTGAGAATGACTTGCTGTCCTCTGGGAGGGAGGGCACATGCTGGAGCTAGCAGTGGAACGTCAGGAGTAAGGATCATCAACCTCTTGCTTTGACTCTGGTTCCCAGATTTATTGGAGTCTGCTTCAGCTCAATGGACATCGTAGGTGGGGAAATACACAGATGGTCAAGGACAGGGAAAGGAGTCAGAGGTAAGGATGGGAGGACCCTGCAATCCAGTGTGGACGACAAGTGGCGGGAGAGGGCATCTTTTCAGAACCCTTCTTTTGTTTGTGTTATTGTGGTAAAATATACATAACATAAACTTGACTGTTTTTAGCTATGTAGTTTAGTGACATTAAGTACATTGATAGCCCTGGCCGGTTTGGCTCAGCGGTTAGAGCATCAGCCTGCGGACCAAAGGGTTACGGGTTTGATTCCAGTCTAGGGCCCGTATCTCGGTTGCGGTTCGATCCCTGGCCCTGGTTGGGTTCGTGCAAGAGGCAACCAATCGATGTGTCTCTCTCCCTCCCTCCCACTCTATCTGAAAAATCAATGGAAAAGTGTCCTCAGGTGAGGATTAAAAAATAAATAAATAAATAATAAAAAGATCACTCTTTTTTTTTTAAATTAATTTATTTTATCCCCACCCAAGGACACTTTTGCATTTATCTTTAGATAGAGAGGGAGGAAGAGAGAGAGAGAGAGAAACATCGATGTGAGAGAGACACATCAATTGGTTGCCACCCACACAACCCCAACTGGGGCCGGGGACAAACTGCAACCGAGGTACGTGCCCTCAGTGGGAACCAAGCCCCAGTCTCTCTGGTCCAACGCTCTAACCGCTGAGCCAAACCGGCCAGGGCCACTCTTTTTTTTTTTTTTTAGTACATTTATAATGTGCAGCCATCACCACTATTCATTTCCAGGATTCTGTCACCAGCCATCCCTATCAGAAACTCTGTCCCCATTAAACAATAATCTTCATGCTCCTCCCCTCCCTAGTCCCTAGCAACCGCTATTCTACTTACTGTCTCTATGAATGTGTAGACTCTAGTTGCCTCGGATAAGGGGAATCTGTCCTGTTTCACTTAGCATGTCTCTGAGGTCCACTGATGGTAGCATATATCAAAATTTCATAGCTTTTTTATGGCTTAATGATACCACTTTGTATATATACCCCAGGTTGTTTATCCATTCATTTGTTGATGGACTCTGGGGTTGTTTCCACCTTTGAGCAATTGTGAATAAATAATGCTACTATGAATGTTGGTGGAGAGTTATTGTTTTGACTTCCTGCTTTCAATTCCTTTGTGTATATACCAGAAGTGGATTGCTGGATCATAGGGTAATTCCATGTTTAACTTATTTTTGTTTAATGTGTGTTTAACTTGTTGAGGAATTGCCAAACATTTCCACAGCCGCTGCACCGTTTTACATTCCCACAGCCATGCACCAGGCGGAGACCCTTCTTTGGACCCCTCTGAGTGTCACCTAACTCATTTGCTCACCATGGCCTCATTCATCACTGGGTCTTCCATGAGTGACTGTTTTTGCTGCTTGGTGAGTTTGCCTGGTTGGGAAAGGAGCATTTTTCTTTCGTTGTACCTGGTGGGCTGTGCCAGCCTGCGTGTGAGGTGTAGGAAGGCTTCCTGTGGCTGCAGTGGCCAGCGCTGGGTCACTTTGTGTTCTTCGCTGTAAAGGGAGCCAGCATGGGGAAGTGTGCTCCCCTTGCCTCCTCCAGAAACAGTCTGCCTTTGAGGCTTTTCATTCCCCTGGTAACCATCTTCGTAATAGCTGCAGGTTCATCTAAATGAAAAATTTATCTTGTGTTGCCTACCCAAAGGAAGGGCTCCTCACATGTCAGATATTGTTTTACCAATTATCTTGGTAACTTCTGTATTATTTTAAAACAAAGTTTAGAATTATTTGAGTTTCTATAACATTCAACTTTTTGCTATCTTTTTATCATTAGGTAACAATAAATTAAGCAAGGTTTAGTGTTATTTGAACTGCTCTCACACCTTCAGTTGCGTGTGTGTGTTTATCTCTGGACATGATTCTTTTCGTTGACCAATGTAGACAAAGCCTTTAGTGAACATTTAGGTTTCTTGAATAATCATTTTTATAAAAATCTCAAGTCCTTTTTTTTTTTTAATTTAATCTTTGAAACACTTGCATGAAGTAGGTGGTTCACGAGCACCATTATCTTCTTTTGGCAGATAAGGAAATGAACATGTCTGTCAACAAGGAAAGCTGCACCTGCCCACGAATTCCCCTTGGGGTACAGTGGGTGAGGGGCCAGTGTGAGAAGGGCGTTCACCATTACCTGTTGGGGGGGAGGCGTGAATTGGGGCAGAGATGTCTGCTTTCATTTCTGTGACTCTCCCCATAAATGTGCCTTCACAGATCCTCACTCTTTTTCTCTTAATGGAGTTACTATTAGATGTGTACATAACTATCCAGCATCCCAACTCATAACTTCCCCATACTTTCACTTTTTACAAAACGTACACTTTCTTAATGCAAAATCCGATGTGGGGTGATGAGTAACATTTTTTGAAAACCGCCGTGCTTCTGATACTGTCTCGGCCTGTGTGAATTCTGATAGCTTTGTTGCCTATGGGAATTATTAGGCAATGAATTGTGTTTACCTATATATTGCATATCTTCCATCAAATTGAAAGTTAATTGTTCTGTTTTATTTATTTTACTTTAATTTCCTATCAAGTATTTTATTATGGGTTAGCATTTAAAATGATAGAATGCTCTTTGCAGCTCGATTGTGAGCTTTTCGGAGATAAAAGTTATATATTAGTGTCGCCGTGGTATCTTGTACACTGTAAGTACACGCCATATATTTATGATTTGATACATTGCTTTTAGGCAAGGAGATTTTTAATATTAGCTACTTGTGAGACATAATGACTTCAGTCTTTGTGAAGTGAATTTTATTCAGATCCTTGAGATGTCCACTTTTCATTAGACTGACTTAGTCAACACTTTTAGTTCATTCCTTCTCAAAGCAGCTAGTATCTAGCACGATCCCTAGTGAGCCCTCGAAAAAATAATCGTTTCCACCTCAAATCCAGTTGTGGGTCTGTTTCTCTTTATCTGTGTGAGCTCCTCGCCGTGGCTGTGCCTGGGAGGAGCGCAGCAAAGCGGGGTGCTGTCCTCTGCACAAAAGCAAGAGCCTTGGAAATTAAATGTTATGTCAGAATCAAAAAAACAATAAAAAGAACAGAAGAAACACATTTTCTTAACCATGGATTCATGGCTTTATGATTAAGACGAAATTGAGCCCGGCCGGTGTGGCTCAGTGGTCGAGCGTCGACCCATGCACCAGGAGGTCGCCGGTTTGATTCCCGGTCAGGGCACATGCCCAGGTTGTGGGCCAAATCCCCAGTGGGGGGCACGCAGGAGGCAGCCAGTCCATGTTCTCTCTCATCGATGTTTCCATCTCTCTCTCCCTCTCCCTTCCTCTCTCTCTAAAATCAATAAAGAAAAAAAAAAAGACGAAATTGAGAAATGTTTCGAGTCAGTCCAAAGGTCTTGGGAAGTCCCCTGAGCTGTGGACAGGGTGAGAGGACAAGGGTGTGGGTCTCTGGTGTTAGGACCTTTGGGCTTCTTGTTCTGAGGCTAAGTCTCCCCCCCCCCCCCCAGGGGGCAGGAGTCATGCTGGTACCCAGGCCCAGCAGTTCCTGTCGTATGGCAGGTGCTCAGTGCCGTCTTGTGAAGGGAACTGCCTAGGCCCCTCCACAGCTTGGCCTCAAGTTCCTCCTCAGCCAGGGTGGGAAGTGGGAAGGAGCATGGTGAGTTGTTCCTTTTGTGTAAGAATGAGTATATTTCTCCATATTCTAAGACATGCTTTCTTTCATACGTCCATATGCATCTTACATTGATCCCCTCTACATTGGTTTGTAACACGGTGGCACATCGTTGCAATTACATCTTGCCATCAGTAGCTTCTTAGAGCCGAGGAATTTTTCTCATCACTCTTGGAGGTAAATTGGTATTAGAAAGACTTGTTTCCAAGTCCACACTTTGCCACTTTCTAGCTGACAACAAGTTTCCTCGCCTGTGACGTAGAAGTGGAAAGAATATTGCTTAGCACAGCGATTCGGCTTTCCGCAGAGACTCTGTACATATTAAGTATAACTATTTCACCACAAGGTTAGGGACGCACACGAAGGCATTAGGAGGCCCTATTTGACACATACAGTGTTGTGCAATGGCCAGGGCGGTGCTTAAGGCTGGAAGCATTGCTGACCCCTGGTGTGAAATACCTGCTTCTGGACTAGCATATGAGAAGTGGGATTTGTAATCCACCCTCTGGATTATTTTTCTTCATTGGTTTTTTTTAGAGAGGAAGGGAGAGGGAGAGAGATAGAAACATCGATGAGAGAGAACATCGATTGGCCGCCTCCTGCATGCCCCTCACTGGGGATCGGGCCCACAACCTGGGCATGTGCCCTGACCCGGAATCGAACCGGCGACCTCTTGGTGCATGGGTCATGGCTCAGCCACTGAGCCACACCAGCCGGGAGCCCTGGATTATTTTTGATGGGATAGACAACTCATACATTTAGAGGGAACCTAGAAAGTTAAAAGTAAAAAATAAATCTTCATAACAAAAGCAGTTTCATAAAATGTCACTGTTATAGTGCATCTTTATAAAGAAATACAGCCACCTTGGATCCAGATGATAGTTTTTTGAATCATATTTCTTGGGTAATATCAGGCTGCAGTATAATAAGTTAGATTAACGTATTAGCTTATGTCTTCTTGTCAGGGAAAATAGATAGGTCCTCAGAACACAAAGGAGCGAGGAACTTCGGCGTTATCCTGTTTGATGTCATTTTGAAGGGGACTAGTACCCGCCAGTACCCGCTGTTCTGCAGCTTTTGACAGACATGGGGGAAGGGCATGCACCTCATGAGGTTTCTTACCCAAGGGACAAATGAGCTAAGCAATACTGCATTATTAGTTTGTGTGTGTGTGTGTGCAAGGCAGAGAGAAACACACACACACACACAGCCAATAAGTTTTGCCATTTTTGCTCTATATCTGACAACCAGCCCTCAGCACAGTAACGTTATCATAAACCCAAGCCACTGCTTTCTGTGCTCAGGCCCCTGAACTAGAGCAGAACTTGGAGGCAGTGCACCTGACCGAGACCCATGGCCATCTTTGGTAGTTCTTTTTTTTTCCTGAATGTCAATGATTTGTACTGATCCGGCCTCTAAGGATGGGACCGGATGAAACAGAGAATGTGTTTTTATATTATGTCATCTTGTGCAGAGACTGCTATATAATCAGGAGTCAGAAACTCTAAGGCATTAGGCTGTGAAGTCATTTTGTCCACGAGTTGGGTTACAACACATTCATTCATTGTAAGCACTCACCAACAGAAGAACCCACAGTCATCACCATAATTTATTCTTGCCATTAAATTGGGTTTTCAAGTGACAGAGTAAGATACTGGAATTAAGCAACCTAGAATTTGAGGCTCTGTTCATGAGTGCTGGAAAAGAACTTGTGAGACCCCAAGGACCACCACCACCACATTTTGGAGATGAGCAAAGGAGGCCCAGAGAGGGAAGTGACCTGCCCGAGGTCACACAGTGAGTTAGGGACATAACAAGGACTAGAAAACTATTTACTGATTCTTGGTACCCTGTCCCTGGGTCTTTCTACTCCACTTCCTGGTGACACATGGATAGGATTTTACTGGTTTCATTCCTGGGGGTTGATATAAAGGTTTTTCACTTGTCTAACTCATTCTTTTCTCCATGTAGATTACAGGTGGTACTTTAGAAACGGAGCCAGGGATGCTGAAAATCTAGTTTGTGCAGTGGCTTTTTTTGGTTTGGTTGTCATGAGCGCTCTCCATGCTTAGCTTACAAACATCTCCAGAGACATGATAATCAGGTCTCCAAGGAGCACTGTTCCGACTGGCATGTTCCTGTGCTTGCTGGTGAATGTCCTGTAAATCCTGGCAGTGGAAGTCGGTACAGGAGAGGTCAGCACACTTGTTTTCTTTCATTGACATATGACAGACAGTCACAGAAATGTAACCGGTGCCTTGGCATGTACCCAGAGTAAGTTAAATGCATTCATCCTTTTAAAAAAATAATTATATGATAACATTTATATAAAGTTTACATTAAGTGTTTATAAATTGTATGCCACAACAGTCTGAACATAGGGGATGACCTTAAAATATGATATTTTAGGAAACATGTAAAAACTGGCATCTCTTCCGGTAGACACAGAGATACTAAAAGCCTTGGTCACTGTGACTTATCTGTATGTTCCATGTGGTGTCCTCTGTACAGCACCTAAAGACGTCTCCTCATTTTGAGTTAGAATAATACAGGTTCGAGAGGTTGGGGGTGGGGAGACAGATTGTATGTCTTGTCTGATGTAGGAAATTTTATATTCCTGAAGTCTATAATTAGGGGCTTATGTTGATTGTTTATTTATTAAAAACAAAGGTGGGAGAGATTGCTACAGAGTGAAAAACATTCTGTGGCAAACATCTGAGCTTCTCTTAAAAGCATGGGCTGCAAAGAAATGTAAATTCATTGGCTTAATTGGAAGAGAGTATTTATAGAAATTGAATGATCCAGTAAAACTAAAAGCCTGGCTTCTTTCATCTTCAGAGACCTGCTGTAGTAAATGTTCTGAAAAGCCCTTGCCTGCAAAGTGGACTTTGCCATCTACTGTCCGGCCCCCTGGAGGTCAATAACTTTGGCCTAGCTCGACTTGACTCATGTTTACTAAGTTCTTTTTTCTCTTATTTGGCTTTGAATTGTGCTAAAAACATCTAAAGGGAAAAAGTGTTCATATATACCAATTTTTTCTTATTTTTTTAATATAGTTCTGCAATTTGATTTCAATAACTATTACTAAGGAAATTTTATAAGAAGATATACTTGAAAATCTGGCTCTCAGGCCAGGTCCCATCTACCCCACCCTCCTATGCTTTTTATAGGTCATCATTTCCATTACTTTCTTTTGAATTTCTCCACTTCAAGCAAATTCAAAAATTAAATTTTTTTTATATTTCCTCTCCTTAGAAAAGATGATAACTATGTACTATTGTGTACCTCGTTTTTACACTTAACAATATACTTGGCTAAGCTTTCCATGTCAGAACATACAGTACTGCCTCATATTTTTTCAAGCTGTATAGTATTCCATTGTATGGATGTGTTGTAGTTATTAAACCAATCTTTTGTGAACAGGCTCTTAGATTCTTTCAGTCTTCTGCTATCACAAATAAAATTGCATGTGTATTACTTCATACAGAAGTAGGCATATCTGCAGGGTAGCTTCCTACGGGAGGATTAGAATTTGACCAGAGTGCATGTGCATCTGTGCTTGAGATTATTGACTGCCTTTGCTAGGGCTTGTTTCATTTTGCACTCCTACCAACAACTTCTGAGAACTTCAACAGAGTGCGTTATCACACTTTTGGATTTTGCCAATCTGATATGCAAAATATAGTATCTCCATATAGTTCAAATTTGCATGCCTTTTTAAAGAAGTGTGAGGTCAGACATCTCCTGCTTTTAAAGGCCATTTGTATTTCTTTTTTGGCAAACTGTGTTCCTGTACTTCACTTGCTTTTCTATTGGGTTGTTTGTCTTTTTCTTATTGAATTGTAAGGCTCTTCATTTATAAGGTAATTAATTAGTTCTAAGTCCGTGATATGATCGCCAAATATTTTTCTCAGGTTAGCATTTTTTTTTAACCTTTGAAGTTTTTTGTTTCCCCCATACAGAAGTTAATTTTTACAAAGCATGGTTTTTCCATTCCTTTTTTTTTTCTTTTCTTTTATGGCTCCTCGATTTTGAATCACAGAAAGCATCTTTCACTATCCCCCTTACATAACAGAAACTGACCCCCCCCCCTTTTTTTAGCAGAATTTCTGTATTATTTTACAGTATAAGCCATTTGTGGCTTATATTGTTCTTCTGTAAAGTACAGATGCAACTCTATTTTTTTCCAGATGTTACTCAGTTGACCTAGCTACTTAGTTAAAAAGCCCAGCTTTACCCCCATTTAAATGTCACATTATAAAATAAACATTTTTATAAATGAAAAAGACCCACTATTCCCTTGTGAAACAAGAAATCAAGCGTTGAGGAGGGGGTATTTAGGTCCTTCTTTTCTAACTTAAGACAGCTCTTCCACTTTCTCCTCCAAGGGTAATATTTACTCATGAGGGAATGAATGAAGTTCCCTGAACCCATCTGTTCCTCTAAAGCAGCGGTTCTCAACCTGTGGGTCGCGACCCCTTTGGGGGTTGAATGACCCTTTCACAGGGGTCACCTAAGACCCTCGGAAAACACATATTTCCAATGGTCTTAGGAACCGAGACACATGCAGATATGCCCACATACAACATGAGGAACTGTATGAAAGGGTCGGCATTAGGAAGGTTGAGAACCACTGCAAAGTAATGATAAACTTTTGCCTTGTGACTTAAATCTCAAGATTTATCTTTTCTTTTTCTTTCTTTTTTTTTCAATCCTCACCCGAGGACATTTTTCTATTTATCTTCAGACAGAGTGGGAGGGAGACAGAGGGAGAAACATCCACGTGAGACTGAGAGGGACATATCGACTGCTGTTTCCCGCACGACCCCAACCAGGGCTCTGGGGACAAACCACAACCGACGTACGTGCCCTTGACCAGGGAATCAAACCCGCGACTCATTTGTCCGCAGGCCGATTCTCTAACCACTGAGCCAAACTGGCCAGGGCTCAAGATTTATCTTAAGAAAATGTCTCATTTCACTCAAAGTAATTTGTCTCTTCATCACAATGCCTAAAGCAGGATAGAAACCTTTCTAGTTACTCATAGAGTATGCCGCTTGCAGAACAGGTCTGAGAGTGTGGTCCCCACACCAGCAGCAGCAGCAGCAGCAGCAGCACCTGGGAATTTGTCAGAAACTCCCATCCTTGACCTACAGAATCAGACTCTGCATGGGGGAGCCCAACAGTCTGCATGTAACGGGCCCTGCAGGTGATTCTGAGCATGCTCACGTTTGAGGCTCATGACCTTGCAAGTTATATTTAATCCCTTAATGGAAAATTGCAACTTTAGAGTGCTGCCCTCTCGCTGAATAGTTTTGGTCCTTATCTTCTTGACATGGGAAAGTGTAACGACTAGCACAGGAAATGACAATGTCTGTTCTTGGACAGTGGTATTCTTAGAGTAGAAAACTCCTCTGGGTTTCTCCAGGAGTCACAAAGATATCTCACTAGTGCTTTGGACTAGTACATCTTAAATCCAAAATTCTGCCGATTGTGTCAGTGCTTCCCTTTGTCATATAATAAAAAACCAGCAAAACTGGTTTCCATGATATGCTAGGAAGCTTTGTAGCATTGAAAACTTCTCTTACCCTACAAAAGCATCATTGTTCCTTCTTGTCCTTTGCCCCTCTGCCTTTGAAAATAATTTGATATCAGAATAGAATCGTATTTACCGCTGATGGCTGTTAGCTGCACCATATTTGTACTTATGCTTGGCCAGATAAGGCAGACTTCCCATAAATAGTGTCTTCTGAGTCTATTTGCCAACCAGCTTACAGCAGAGCTTCTGAAACTGTGCTGGACCTTAGTATCAGCTGAGTAACTTCTTGAAATCCCGCCACCCAGACCACACTCCTGTAACTAAATTACTATCTCGTGGCCAGGGCCCAGGCATCAGAAATTTCTAAATTCCCCACTCAATTTCAGTGTGTATCCAAGTTTGAGAACCAGGACTTGTGCATTTGTTTGAAAGTGATTTGGCTTCTAACAAAAAGGACTGTATACGAGGACTACAACATGCAAGAATGTGGTTCTGAAGATTCCAAATACAGTCAGAACAAGAAGTTTGTAGTTTAAATAGCAGCTTGCTTGAAACTAAAATCACCACCTTTTTGCATGACTTTCTCATCATTTGAAGAACCCACATGGTAGTGTGTTTTTCTGCATCCTCTAGTTCATTGTCACAGTCTGTGATTTTGTTGGCTTCAGGGAAAGTGACAAAAGACCAAGAGGGGTCATTGTTAGACTTTCCCATTGGCTGTGCTTTGATGCATTTAGGTGATTGATTCAAACCCCCTTTGGAAAATTTGACCTCCAGAAGCTTCTGCTAGCTTGGAGAGCCCCTGGGAAAGCTGTGCTCCTTGTTAGACCTTTGTCCGCCTTCTAGTCCATCAGGTGTTGCTTTGTTCACAGCAGCGGTTGACAATCACTCCTAGAAGTCCATCATTTTATTAGTTGACCCTGCTGTACAGTCATAGTTAGCTGAAAGGGGAGCTGAGGATTGAGTACAAACAGTTCTGAAGGAGACAGGGCCCTGCTCGTCATAAAATGAGCATTCTTCTGCACTGGCCCTGGGGCAGGGTGTCCCAGATGCTTTGACAAGGGTGCTATTTGGTCATAAACATTGTGGTAACAGGGTGGTTGGTGGAAACAGAACGCAGCTCTGTCATCCCTTTTACAACTCTAGGCAACTCTAGAACCAAACCTTGAGGAACCTGGGGAGAGAGCTCGTGCCCGGATCCAGTGGCTGCGGTGTGCCTCGGCCACCCCCCCAGTTTCACAGTTGAAGGAGCTGGGGACAGAGCTTATGTGTTTGGCAAAGTCACAAGTCAAGAGGTTTTTTTGGTGTTCAACTTTTGCTCAGGATTCTGTAATGGTTTTTGAAGTGTATTTTGCTAACCTTGTGTTATTAACTATAATCTCATAAAAATTTCTGGTGAATTTAGTGTTTGTCAGGTTTCGGTCAGTATGCACTCCTGCAGGAATGTTGCTCAGAGACGGCAGTGCGGGTGGACAAGTGGTAAACTTGATTAGCAGGTGAGGCTTCAGAGGTGCTCACGGGCGTTCAGGTCCTGGAAAGTAAGCCAGTGAGTTTTCTAGTTCCATTCACTTTGTTTTTTTGTTTTTGTTTTTTTTTATCCTCACCCGAGGACATTTTTTCATTTTTTGTTCAGATAGAGTGGGAGGGAGAGAGAGGAAGAGAGAGAGAGAGAAACATCGATGTGAAAGTGACACATCGAGTGGCTGCCACCCGCACGACCAACCAGGGCCGGGGACAAACTGCAACCGAGGTACATGCCCTTAGCGGGAACCAAACCCGGGTCTCTGTGGACCGCAGGCTGACACTCCAACTGCTGAGCCAAACCGGCCAGGGCTAGTTCCATTCACTTTGTAGACGAGGAAACTGAGACCCAGGAAGGCTCTGTAACTTGGCCAGGTTTTCTTGCCATTCTCCACAGTCTCACAGTTAGAAATGTTTTGTTTTATTTTGCAAAGGTGAGAAAAAGAATTATCACTCTGAAAACGTTATATAGAGCATTCTCCTCAATTGTGATTCAAATGGTCCTGTTTTCCTCGCTTTTTATGCAATGGCTGGCCACACACACACACACTTTAGTGAGCAGTACAATATATGAGTACAAATAGATTTTGTAAAAAGTTAATATCAGTCCATTAGCTGAAAAAAGTACCAAAGTAATCACAAAATTCTTTAATCATATATTTAATAAAACAAGCGTTTTGGGAGGGGCGGGGATTGGTTAATTATTTTATAAAGCTCTAACATTCTCTGATCTGTAAACTTTTAACTGATTTGTAAAGATCATGAAGCTTTATCACACAGATAAGTATTTGTGTATTTTTTAAATTACCCTTTGTAATAATTAATTGCAAAGATGCTAACACTGGTAAAAGGATCCTCTTGGTGAATTCTCAAGACCTCGTGCAGAGTTCTTTGACGTTCACTGGGGTTATTCAGCAAGAAAAGCAATGCATATCAGGTTTATGAACTCACTTTGCCCACAGGTGAGATTTCCAGATTGAGAACCAGTGGCAGAAGAGCCAGTGGGAGGATCTGTTTCTCCTTCACTTGCCCCTCTTGCCTAACATGTGGGAATAACTGTAGATAAGGGAGAAATTGTTCTCCAAATTGACAGGTTCAACTAAGTACTTTTTGAGATCCTTAGTCTCCAATTAACAGATGTGTATTTAAGTGACAGCTGGTGCCTAGAAGTGTTGTAAGGTATATAAGTTAGAAGTAGTGAAGAGAAAAATGGATTAGAAAAACCCACTTGTAAGAAAAGGAAATAAGCCATCAGCATAGTGACTTAGCTGTACCTGCCACTCACCATTGCCCCTGAAGAGAGCCTCATTCGCTTGGCAGGAAGGAAAGTCCTGTTCAAATCAACCACTGCTTTTCCTGTAATCATTGAGCTGCTGAATTGAGCCAGATCCTTGATAAACTTTATTGTTTGTTATGATTTTTATCATTAATAAAGGTTAGCATTCTCATCATCCCTTTGCTATACAACGTACTAGCATTTTGTTTTTTTCAAAACTCATGTAGGTAAAGAACATCTTTCTTTGTTCACTGAATTCAGGATCAAGTTTGTATATTTTCAGAGCTATTGTAGCAGTACTATTCCATCTCCCATCTTTATAGCATTTATTCTTAGTATGTTTTCAAGTTCTTTTTATGTGCACTTGAAAGTGAACACAATTTCGTATGTATTCATTAACAATCACTGCCGTAGGCCTTTTGAGAGTGTGTGTGTGTGTGTGTGTGTGTGTGTGTGTGTGTGTGTGTAGTGCATTTTAAAGAATCTGTTCCCCAGGAACAGGATGCTGCTTTGGACAGTTAGGATAATGGAGGCTCTTCCATCATGTATTTCAATAGAATAGCACGGTGTGGCGACATTAACAATACAGTTGAACACTATTGTTTCCTTCCCCAATTTTGGGTCCCTTTTTCTCTATATTTCCCTGTGTTTTTCATGTTTTTCTATATATGTATTATGCATGTGTTCCTTTTGGTACATATGTATTATAATAATGCTATTTAATGGCATGGATACTGTGTACATTCTTTGATTTTTTTTTTAACTCGGTATTAATTGTGTGATTCATCTATGTTGATAACTATGGCCCAACACTAATGCTACTCTATAAACTCTGTCCACATCTCCTTGTGCATATGTGTAATAATTTATGGTACATACTGAGGAGTTGATGGTTTTTACTAAATATTGTAGAAATGTTTCTCCAGAGGGATCCCACCATCACCCCTGTAGCAGGGTTTTGCATGTTTCATCACTTGGTCTTTTTAGACTTTGCAGTTTTTACCAATCTGAAGAAGTTATTTCATTTTAATTTACATTTCCCTGAATACATATTTTACTATTTTGACTATTTAGTACCCTCTTCCGGGAATTGCCTAATTCCCATCTCTAAGCTATTTTTCTCTTGGGTTCTTTGCCCTTGTTGGTTTCTTACTAATTCCTTATCTATTCTGGATAAGAAGTCCAAGGAGGTTATGTGTATTGCATATATCTTCTCCAACTCTGTGGCTTGACCTCATTATTTTATTGTAGTCTTTTAATGATAATACAGTTTTTTGTATGTATGATTTGTGCATTTCTGTTTCAAGAAAACCTCCTCTGTCCTGAAGTCGAGTATTTTCTTCTTTGTTTCTTCTCATAATTTTAGCTTTAAAGTTTGGAGCAAAATTTTATTTAGGTCTGGAGTTGAATTTTGTGTGAGTTGAGGTAGAGATACAATTATTTTTTTTCTTCTCAGATAAACAACTGTCCCAACATCATTTATTAGCTAGTCCATCCTTTCTAGTGATCTGCAGTGTCCCATTTGCAATATATGACATTAACAGGTATGTGTGGAATTTTTTCTGTGTTTTCTATTCTAGTGTCTTGGTCTATTCACCTAATCTTGTACTAGTACACATTTCACTAATTACTATAGTTTTACAGTAAAAGTCTGGATGTCTGGTAGGGCAATTCCCTCCACCATGTCATTCTTCTTCAAAATTGTCTTGGTTGTTTTTGGCTTCTTGCACTTACCCTATTCATTCTTTAGCTCTGCTTAAAGTGATACCACTTCTCTTATAATAATATGCTTTTATTTCTCATCTCCTAGAATTACGTCATGAATGTCCTGTATTTTATACATTTGTTATAAACTCCACAATACAATTTACTATTTTTGTTTCGACAGTCAATTATCTAGACATTTAAATATAAGTGGGGGGGAGACCTCACATATTTACCCAGGTAGTTACCATTTCTGATGCTCTTAATTGCTTTGTATAGATCCATTTTTCCATCTGGCATTTCCTTCTGCTTGAAGAATTTCTTTAACATTTTTCTAATGCAGGCCTGCTGGTGAAGAATTCTTTTAGCTTTTGTATCTGTGGAAAAGTCTCTATTTGCCTTTGGATTTTTTAATATCTTTGAAAGATATTCTTGCTAGGTATGGAATTCTAGTTTGACGGTTTATTTCAATACTTATAAAGATGTTACTCCACTGTCTGCTGGCTACATTGTTACAAATAAAATTGCTGTCATTTAAAAAAATATTTGGTTTTTAGAGGGAGGGGAAGGGAGAGGGAGAGAGAAAGAGAAACATCAATGTGAGAGCAGAACATCAATCAGCTGGGTCCTTCACGACCCCTACCCAGGATGGAGCTCATAACCCAGGCATGTGCCCTGACTGGGAATTGAACCAGCAACCTTTTGGTGCTCGGGATGTCGCTCAGCCAACTGAGCCACACCGACCAGAGCTGCTATCATTTTTATTTCTCTGTTTGTAACACCCCTGCCACCTAACCGCTGCCTGCTTTTAAGATTTTCTCTCTTTGTCACTCATTTTAAACAATTTGACTATGATGTGCCTTGGTCTAGTTTTCTTTGTGTTTTTTGTGTTTGGGATTTATTGAGCTTCTTGAATCTGTAGGTTTCTATCATCTGTGTGTCTCTACTTAAGTTTTTGAACACATGGAATAACATTAAATTAGCTCTTTTCTACGTTCTTATCTTCTAATTCTAACATTTGTATTGGTTCTAGGTCAGTTTTGACTGATTGATTTTTCTCCTGAATATGATTCATATTTTCATGCTTCCTTGGAAGCCTGGGAATCTTTGGTTAGAGGATAACCATTGTTGAGTGCTAGACATGTTTGTATTTCTGTAATTATTCTTGCGTTGTATTCTGAGATGCAGTTAAGTTTCTTAGAAACAGTTTGGTCTTTCAAGTCTTGCTTTGTTAGATGGGCCCAGAGCAGTATTTATTCTAGAGCTAATTTTGCCTCACTAATGAGACAACAACCTTTCGGGTATTCTAGCCTGTGCTTTATGAATAATAAGGATTTGGGTGGGGGCTTCATTCTGACTAGTAGGAACAGTTGTCTGAACAATATGCCTTTTATTTCAGGCTCTATGGAAGCTCTAGGAACTATTTTCTATTCCTTTCAGGTATTTATTTTTCCTGGCCTTGGATGGTTTTCTCACATGCGTTGTACTAATGAATACTCTGCTGAATCCTCAAGAGGGACTTTCTGCAGATTTTCAAGGTTCTTTGAACAATTTTCTCCTTTCTAGAAATCTCTCAAAATTCTAGATCAAAGTAACTAGAATTCTTACCTCCATCTTCTCTACTCAGGGTTTATTGGCCTCCACCTGGGTTCTTACTGTACTGCAGCCTGGAAACTCCCAACCCCCCCAAAACAGGACTTGAAGTCGGCAGTAAATGAAAGTTTGAGCAGGAAAGCAGCACTTTTGGCTTTCAAATCATACATTAAATTCAGGTCTTTCTGTTTCTTAAAGTAACATTTTATTTCAATATGGTCTTAGGTTCATAAGTCTTTCAAGAGTGTTCTTACTTCTTGGAGTCCTTTTATCATGCTCCTGCACCAGGAGACAGTTTGTGAAACTATGTCCACCAAGGACCAAGCCAGAGTGGTAACTAAACACACGCTCTTTTTCGGAGACTTAAGGTGCTAGCACTGCACTGCAAGCCCTTTTAGCAACTAGGTTCTAAAGTAAACTCCCTGGAACAGTTACCCTGATGTGTCAACAATACCTCAGTGGGAGAAAGTTTACTGACAGGAGATGTTTTTTGGTGCTAGTAATGAAGCAATTGAATCACTACTCTAAATTGATGAACCCATAGTACGACTTTCTTTATAGCTCTTCATTGCATCTATAAACTGTCTTCTTCGCCATGAATCACTGACATGAAAAGGAGCATCTCCAAGTGTTTGATTATCACTGTTTTCTATGGATGGGATGAGGTCCAACTATTCAAATGGATACTTTAAACTTGCTTTTATTTTTAGTACTTGTTTCTAGTCCTTAAAGAAAGTATGTCAGAAATGTAATTCCATTATCCAAAAAGATGATTGTCTTTCTCACTTCATAAAATTTTAGTATTTGGTATGAGCAATGTAGATATCCTTTAATAAAAACAGTAGTAATTGCAGGAGGGTAATGGTTTATCCCGTGAGTCCACAAATGACCTGCCAGCTAAATCTGGCCCACTGCCTATTTTGTAAATAAAGTTTTGTTGGAATACTGGGCAACCCATTCATTTATGTATTCTTTCTACAACAGGAGAGTTGAGTAGCTACAACAGAACTATGTCCCACAAGGTCTAAAATACTTACTATGTGGCCTTTTACAGAAAATGTTTGTCAACTTCTGGTGTACTCCATTGGTGTTGAAATGAGGTAAAATCTTAAGACCAAAAACTAGGCATCAGAAAGGGAAGTAGAGATAAACTAAATAGTACTCTGGGTGGAGATTCAAGTATACTATTGTGGGAGGCATCTGAGCAGCAGAATTAGAGCCTAGGCTTCCTAACAGCCTCATTGAATATATTTGAGATACTTTTGCCAACCTCCAGATTGGAAATTCGGATGTCTGAAGAGAAGAAGTCTTAAATTCCATTTTATGGTCAATAACTACATACTTAAGGTTAGCAATGATTTAAATAAAAGAAAAACACATTATGAAGTTGGTAATATAAATAAATTAAAAACTCTCTTTTTAAGTTAGTGGTTTAATTGCAGTGTTTCCTGCTGTTCGAAGGGAATAATAAAGTTTAAACATTGTATTGGGGATAAAAACTTTTGCCCACTCAGATTTAGAGGCCACTATGACTCACAGATATAGAGTCATCAAGCATTTCTCTTATTTAAAATATCACTCGTTTTCTCTCATTTCACCTGCATGAAATGAGACATTAGGTCCACTTAATTTATTAATCAGAACTTTCTCTTAAGCTTCTTCTCTCTTCATTCTTAATTTGGTATAGAATATATACAGATATAGAGATAGGTAGATGATAGATAGATAGATAGATAGATAGATAGATAGATAGATAGATATCAAATTAATCTATAAAAGGTGTTCAGAGGTTTTCGCTTTTAAAGATCACAGTCAATTACTAGGGTAGAGACTTAGGTAGGGAAGATGTTAGGGCTTCAGCTTCTATTTGCAAAAGAAATCATTGCCTAGTTTATTTACTAATATGAAGTGCCTAACACAGTGCCTTACACATTGTGAGTAGTAAGTACCACTTGCTGATAAATGAGAATTAAATATATAGAAGGCCAGTTCTGGTTTGGAAAGGCAGATTGTAATATATATTTATCTCCTTCCCCTTGCAACCCTATGAAAATAATAGTGAACAGTTGTTGTTTTTTAATCATTGAAAATGAGAGTGGGGCCTTTAATGGACAAGATAATTCAACAAATTTCTAGAATACAGAGAATGAATGGGGGAGTGACAGTCCCTATAGCAGAACAGAAGAAGCTATGGCCAAAGAGTCCACCAGTCTGCTCTGGAGAACCACAGAAGCTCAAGTGCGGCAAAACCAAGAGTAAAAGGGGGATTCACGTGAGAGTCTTTATGCAGAATAAATGTCCAGAATCCGGGAGTGTTTTACCAGACAAACGATTTTTGAGAAATCTCAAAGTAAATGAATTGGCTCCTTTCTGGCCTTTAGGGTGTCGCCCCAACCTGAGTCATGCAGCTCCCACTTGTCAGTGTATTGCTTTACTCTTAAATGTGAACAGACACGAGGCTTGACTAGACGTTTGAGAAAAGTCTGCAACATTATAAGTAACATCAGGATTTTTTTTTTATGGTAGGAAAAGATGACTATGAAGAAAACAGATTAAACAGGAAACAAAAGAAAACTTTAAAGGAAGTAATTGGTGGCATCAGAGAGGCTATCCTATTGGTAAAATAAGAGCGAGGTGTTATACAAGTAGATTGATCAGAAGGTGAAACAGATGTTCTTGGAAATTAAAAATAGAGTTGCCCAGCCCAGCTGGTGTGGCTCAGTGGTTGAGCATCGACCCATGCACCAAGAGGCCGCCGGTTCGATTCCCAGTCAGGGCACATGCCCAGGTTGTGGGCCCGATCCCCAGTGGGGGCATGCAGGAGGCGGCCAATCAATGTTCTTTCTCACCGATATTTCTCTATCTCTCCCTCTTTCTTCCTCTCTCTCTAAATCAATAAAGAAAAAAAATTTTTTTTTAATATATATATATTTTAAATAGAGTTGCCCAGCCCTGGCCGGTTTGGCTCAGCAGTTGGAGCATCTGGCCCTTGGACCAAAGAGTTGCGGGTTCAATTCTGGCCAAGGGCACGTACCTCGGTTGCAGTTCGGTCCCTGGCCCTGGTCAGGGTCATGCGGGAGGCAACCAATTGATGTGTCTCTCTCACATTAATATTTCTCTTTCTCTCTCCCTCCCACTCTATCTGGGATAAATGGAAAAATATCCTCAGGTGAGGATTAAAAAAATAAAAATTAAATAAAAATAGAGTTGCCCTTTTTTTTTTTTTAATTAGTGAAGTGGAAGCTAAATTTGCTGTAAGGACACAAGTAAGTAGAACCAAAACAACAACAATACACAAAAACAAACAAAGAAATAGAAAATAAGAGCTTTAGAGGGTGAATCAAGAGGAAGAGGGATTTTAGAAAGATTAGACAGAGACAATGAGGGAATGATCTACAACGTAAGTATTTCTCGGAGCTAAAGTCCAGTTTTCAGGAGCCCATGAGTTTCTCACACAGTGAGTGAGAAAAGATGCACACCTGAATACATTGTGACCTTTTACAGTAAGGTGAGACAGGCCTGGAAGGTTTCAGAGAGGTTAAAGACCGAATCTCTTCAAAGGAATGAGAACCAGTGGCTGCGGGTTTCTCATCCCTGGAGCAGTGCCTTCAGGGCTCTGAGGCCAGTGATGTTCAGCCTTAAATTCTTTACCCAGCCGAACTGTCAAGTGTGAGGGTGAAATGTGCATTTCAGATGTATAAGGACACAAGTTTTCCCTTCCATACTGTTGTTGAGGTGTGTTCCAGGAAATCAGTTGATAACAGTGCAATCAACTCTGGCTGACTTCAGCAGAAAAGGAATTTATTGAAAGGATATTGGATAACTAACTAAATGGTCAGGACGATTAGAGAACCAGACTTGGAAAACAGGCAGGAGCAAGGAAGGATAAATAGACAGAACCACAGCCAAAACATCAAACCACGGAACCAGTCCAGCATCACTAGAAACTTCTCCCAGGCTCCCCAGCCGTCACCACTGGTCTGTTTTCTTGCAGGAGCGACTCCAGACTCCCGGTCAAGGGTGGTGTGCCTGCCTGTGCCAGCCGAGATAAGGGCTCTGGCCCAGGGGTTGGGGAGGCTGAGAAAGGGCATGGGGGTCTTCAGCTTCTGTGGAAGAAAGGTGGCCGTGCCTCCCACCAAGACTGACAAAGTAGGGACCTACTACCGATAGAGGGGCAGGTCCAGAGGCTGGGCAGTCACATAAAATGACAGGTGTCTGCCTCCGATATCAACCTGCACGTGGGAAGGGAGAACTGCAGGGAGACCGCCGCGCAGTAGGCTTGGTGAACAGTCACTCTAGTGTCCAGACAGCAGGCGGTCCAGGAGTTTCAGGCAGGAGAAGAAGTGGGGGCTAAATAGAATATCTGATAGGATGGAGAGTTGGAAAAGGTGAAGACACGGTGAAGGCAAATGGTGCCAAAAAGCAGGAAAGACCATTGAAAACTCCCAAGAAAACAGATGAGGTTTACAAGAAAGGAAATATAGTCTCAGTGTACTCTTTGACTCTGCAGTGAATGATATGTGTATAGTCAAAACACACAGCGCTGGTTTTTAATTCAAACAAAAATGATAATGTAACTATTGGGGGAAAGTGTGGAAGAGAGGTGGGTGTGGTATATGAAGGAAGTCTACATAAATAACGAAATGGCTATAAACCAAGAAATAGCTGTGTAAGCTTATTACTTAAGAGATTCAGATACTAGGGAGGTAGTCATTATAAACTCCCTCAGAGAGTGGATTTTTAAAAATCACATGCATTTGTCTGGCCGGTGTGGCTCAGTGGTTGAGCATTGACCCACACACCAAGAGGTCGCCCGTTCGATTCCCGGTCAGGACACATGCGGGTTGTGGGCCCAATCCCCAGTAGGGGGCATGCAGGAGGCAGCCAATGGATGTTCTCTCTCATCAATGTTTCTATCTCTCTCTCCCTCTCACTTCCTCTCTCTCTAAAAAATCAATAAGGAAAAAAAGTCATATGCATTTATTTTTAAACTATCTTAAATTATTTTTTAAAACAATGAATGTATAAAGAAAGGAAGGGAGTCACCAGTTCACCGGTAAATGGCTTCTATTCCAAAGTTGTGAGGCAGTTTGAGATTCCTTTCGCTTTAGAAACATTCATATGTATGTGGTTCGGTTTTCAAATATAAATACAAGTTATACTGAAGTCAAAATACCCTAGATCTATAACTTAAAAATCAAAAGAAGAAAGTTGGCCAAGTTTGGGGGCCATTCTAGTAATCCAATGAGAAGTGATGGGAGAATGTAGCTGAGAGAGAAGATTCTGCTCACCAGCCGGTGGGGTGTGGGATTTAAGGGGAAATCTCTACCAAGATAAAATGTATGCTTGCTATTCCTGTCGCCACATGCCTCCGTCAGGGCTTTCTGCATGTCTGTTCAGTTCACCAGTTCTCTGAGGTAATTTGGTTTCTGATTAGGCCTCTCATCTAATAGCTCATAGACACACTGTTCGTGTTAGAATGTGAATTAACCTCTTGCCTAAAAAGCCAGAGAAGACCTTAGAGCTCTTCATCTTAAGTAACCTCATCTCTGAGAAAGGTTGGTGCTGGGAGGGTTGTTATTAGCGTGATGAGTAAGGGAACGCGGTCTGGCCCCTTCTTTCTCCTCCGCAGCGAGCCCCTCCCTCCCGCAGAACCTCTGAACCAGGGCTCTTGCAAGTCTCAGTGCCTCTGTGCGTGGCCAGCCACTCAGGTCCCGACTGCACCCACTTCTCTGCAGGACAGAGCCCATTGGATTTGGTACCGCCACCTCTAACTGCTCTCTCCAGACCCCCACCCACTTCTCTGTCCAGCCCTTCTTCCTGCCCTCCTGTACCCAGCCTCAGGCTCATTTCAGTGTTGATCATGCATTTCCTGTTATCTGTGTGCCTGCACCCTCTTATATATCGGGGATTACCATGTTGCCTTTACACTCATCTATCCCTGTGCAGGGCCTGGTATACAGCAGACGCAATAAATAATCGGATGGATTACAAAATGGTCAGCCACATTGAGTTAATATATAGTAGGCACAACTGGAAGCTAGATATTGTCTTCTTAAACTCCTCCTGCCCTAACCCCCTGCGCGGATGGCCAGAATCCAAGCGAGATGCAGCTGTGGCCCGGGCTCCAGCTGGAGATTCCTCCTGGGTTGTTTCACTAATGTGCTTAACCTGGTCCTCATTCTTTCTATTTAATTTCCATTTTCTTCTGTTTCCCTCCTTCTTCTGTTCAAAATGCCTGTCTCATGTTTGGCTTTGAGACAAAATGTATCATATATCTAGTTCTTCCGCTTGCCCAGATCTCCTGCTGACTGGGGTGAAGGGAGTTGATTTTAGTGTTCACAGCTTGTTAGCCTACAGCACGCCGTGCCTTGTTCTTGATTTAATTTTTTCCGGTGGCTCAGTTGAATGGTAGATAAGAACACCACTTGCCTTCCCGTCGTGAAGCTGGGATGCTCTTTCTGGAGCATAGCCCATTTCTGTGTTGAACTCTAAGCCATACACATTGGTACATAAGATTTTCAACGGTCTAAAAAGTAAACTACCGGACTTGTTTTATTTAACCTCAAATGGAAATGTTTTTTGTTGGTTTTTTTTGTAATGCAAGTAACCCACGCTCACCTTAAAATAATTTAGAGATATAAAAAGCTAAGAAAATAAAACCATAATACTACCACCCAAAGATAAATACTCAAACTATTTGGTATGTATTTTTACATACCTTACTTCTATGCATATAGTTTCCCTACAAAAAATACAATTCTGCCCTGGCCGGTCTGGCTAAGTGGTTAGAGCATCAGCCTGGAGACCAATGAGTCATGGGTTCAATTCCGATCAAGGGCACATACCTCAGCTGCGGTTCGTCCCTGGCCCTGGTCAGGATCATGCAGGAGGCAACCAGGTGACGTGTCTCTCTCACATCGATGTTTCTCTCTCCCTCCCTCCCACTCTATCTGAAGATAAATAGAAAAATATCCTTGAGTCAGGATTAAAAATAATACAGTTTTACTACTCACACCTGGAAAACTTGTATATAGCTGGACATCAGTACTAATTGAATAACATTCCATTATATAAATATACAATAACTTACTGAATTATTCTTCTGAGATTGTTGGACATATGTGGGAAAATGTAAATATTTAAAAACACTGGTTGTGCCCGGCCGGTGTGGCTCAGTGGTTGAGCGTCGACCCATGCACCAAGAGGTCGCCAGTTCGATTCCCAGTCAGGGCACAGCCCAGGTTGTGGGCCCAGTGCCCAGTGAGGGGCATGCAGGAGGCGGCCAGTTGATATTCTCTTTCATCAATGATTCTCTCTCTCCCTCTCCCTTCCTCTCTCTCTCTAGCATCAATAAAGAAAAAACATTTTTTTAATAAACTAAAAATAAAAAAAACTGGCTGTGCTGTTTTTAATAGACAAACCCTAGAAACAACATAAATGTTCTCAGAATATACTTCAAGAAGTGGAATTGCTAGGATGAAAGGTATAAATGTAACATGTATATAGACACATCACTGTTAAAAATATAATCAAATGCTACAGAACTATAAACATAAGATCAATATCCTGTATTTTAGTTCTTAGAGATTACCTCCACTAACAATTGATGTGAATCTTTCCAGACCTTTTCCTCTGGATACTTGGAAAATTTTATAGTGAGGTCTATAGTTTTATAATTTTTTACCCTTCTGAGATCATATTATACATACCTTTCTGCAACTTTAATTTCTCCCTTTAGATTTCTTGAGAACCTTTCCAAATACAAGGTGGGGCAAGATTAGGTTTATAGTTGTTTGTATGGAAAATAATACAATAACTAATAAACAATAATACAAGAATAAACTCTGTGTTTCACATACAATTGTAAATCTTACTGTTACCCCACCCTATATGTGGAGATTAATCTCCAGGATATATAAATACATGTACATACCTATATATATATATGCACACATAATTTTTTTAAAATTCCCCTTACACATTGGTAATGTTGGAACTTTGTGATTTACTTGCCAAGAGACTTTGAGAATTTATTTCTTGGTTCATTCAAAATAAGTAAATTTGGCTGAGTGCATGCCATATGCAAGGCTCTGGAGAAACTAAGCTGCTAAAGAACTTATGTGTTATGATTGGCAGCCCAGAAGTTGCTATGACAGCAGAGGAGGGACATCTCAATCAGACCAGGGGAGTGCTCACTAACAAATTATTTTAACAGACCTCGGTTCAAATCTTGATATCTGTGACTTATTAACTGAGGCTATAGGTAATCTTTAATGTATCTGCCTCAGTGCAAGATGGATAGTACCTACCCCACTATGCTGTCATAAATATTTATTGGGAAAATGATTATGGTAAAGGTGTGTTGAACGTCCATTAGTAGGTTTCTCGTTAAGTAAACAAATCATGATATCGTAACACAATATTATGCAGCTATGAAAAATAAGGTCATTCTAAGTATACTAATAGGAATCAACCCTGAGATGTGTTATAAGACTAGTATGTGGTTTCCTACCATTTGTGTAAAATATTTTTAAAGGTGTGTTATGTGTATTTATATAGACTATCTAAAAAGATATCAAAATAACTTAATAGTGCTTGCCTTTAAGGAAGGGAATTAGGGCTCACGATTAGGAGAAAAATATGCTTTCCATGTATACCCATTTGTGCTGGGTGAAGTACCATGTGCATTTACTTAAAGGAACTTTTTTTTTAATTATGAAAATAAAACTAAGTATAATCAAAATGAGATGATATCAACATAATACACTTCATATATTTTTACATGGAAATTTTTTACAATCACTTTTTTTTTCTTTCTTTCTTTATTGATTTTAGAGAGAGAGATAGAAACATCGATGAGAGAAAACATCGATTGGCCACCTCCTGCATGACCCCCACTGGGGATTGAGCCCACAACCTGGGAATGTGCCCTGACCGAGAATCGAACTGGTGACCTCTTGGTGCATGGGTCAATGCTCAACCACTGAGCCACACCGGCCGGGCTACAATCATTTTTTAAAGTAGTTATAAGCTTGGACTTTGGTGTAGGCATACTTTTTGGCTGTGGGTTCTTAGAGAAGTTATTTAAGCACTCTATAAATCTTAACTTTCTCCTGTAAAATAGGAGATAATAACTACCTTGTGAGGTTGTATGAAATGAGATAACATAATCTTTTGGAAAGCAGTTCACAGGGTGCATGATATATTGTAAGCCCTCAAATGTTCATTGGGTTATAATTAATACTAAAGGGCTATATCTATCAGGACTCTTGGTTGCCAGTGGTAGTAATCTAACTCAGTTGTCTTCTAACCGAAAAAGGGATTTGTTGGCTCACACAGATGAAAGTCTAGGGTAGGACTGCTTGTCGGCATGGCTGTATCTGGCATCGCCCTGGAAGGTATTGGGACTCAGCCTCTCTCCAAGCTCTTAACTCTACGTCTATGTTGGCACAGTTCCCAGGTAGCTCCAGGCTTGCACCCTGCTGCCTACTGATTCCCAGTGAAAAGAACCTAGTGCTTTTCAACAAAAATCCCAGGATTGATGGATGCCGGTTTTGTTCGTGGGGCCCATCCCTAAGCCTGTCACCTTAGTTAAGGGCCTGGAAGGCACTGATTGGTCGGCCCGGGTTACAGTACTCACCTTTGTAACCTTGATGGGACGGGTCAGTTGAAGATGAGCAGTATCAGACCTTTTGTCTTCAGGCTTAGAGACATAGAAACCACCTGAGCTAATTTCCTTCCTCAACAGAAAACAAACAAAGACAGCCCAGCCAGTGTGGCTCCGTGGTTGAGCGCTGACCCATGCACCAAGAGGTCGCCGGTTCGATTCCCAGTCAGGGCACATGCCCAGGTTGTGGGCCAAATCCCCAGTGGGGGGACATGCAGGAGGCGGCCGGTCGATGTTCTCTCTCATCGATGTTTCTGTCTCTCTCCCTCTCACTTCCTCTCTCTCTAAAATCAATAAAGAAAAAAAAAATTAAATAAATAAATAAGGGCAACAAAATGCCCAGCAGGTGGAAACTGTGGGTGTTCCCCACAGCCCACTGCTTGGCTGCCTGACCATTAATCCTGTTATTTTCGTGTATGTATTTTCAAAAAAGCTTAATGGTGCAACTAACTGTTCATTACAAAGAAATGTGATCTTGCCCTGGCCAGTTTGGCTCAGCGGTTAGAGCGTTGGCCTGCGGTCCAGAGAGACCCAGGTTCGGTTCCTGCTAAGGGCATGTACTTCGGTTGCAGTTTGTCCCTGGCCCCGGTTGGTCGTGTGGGAGGCAGCCACTCGATGTGTCCCTTTCACATCGATGTTCCTCTCTCTCTCTCTTCCTCTCTCTCCCTCCCACTCTATCTGAACAACAACAACAAAAAGAAATGTGATCTTAGTGGGAGCTGAGGTTCCAGGAAGGTGCCATGTGGGTGATCTACACAGCATCTCTCATGTCCCCCCTTGACTAGTAGGGGCCATGTAATATGAAAATCTGTTTATACACAGAATAATTCCCAGTTCAGCAAGATGGTCACACTAGGAGCAGCCAAAAATTGAGACGACCAAGAGAAGAGATTTTCATCTGCCCTGGTGCTCAGCCCAGGGCAGTGGGGTGTAGGCAGACACTGTTTAAATCCTCCCGTTGAGTTTTTGGTTTGTTTTTGTTTGTCTTACCAAACGTGTGCTTACATTGGCTGAATAAAGTAATGCCGTTCCAGCATATGTCAAAATTCTTAGCCTTTCCCCAAAAGAGAGTCCAGTTGTTACGTCCATCCTCAGATCTAGGACCTGCAAGTACTGCGAGTTCTCCCACGTCCCGTTCAGCCCCACTCACTCAGCAGTGGGGGGAGGTAACGGAAACCAGCAGAAACTCCCCTTTGGAAAAGGAAAGTAACACGCGTGGTTCCCTCGCGTAGCAGCCATGCCCTCCTCAGCAGGAACGCGGGTGCCTGGAGACGTGATCTGCTTGTGGCCACCTCGATTTCTGCCCTCTCTAAGCCCCTGTCTTTTTGGGTGTAGATTTATAGGCTTTAGTGGTTGGTTGTCTTGTGGGCTGAGACACTGCAGACCTTTGCTTTCTAGATGTAGAGATTCTCTGGCGATACAAGTGCCTTTAAATTTTAGTCAATTTTCCCATCCAGTATTTAGACCTGGTGAACTCTGAGGTTTGGTGCTTGGTGACCAGTCACACAGCGTGACTAGTCCTAGCCCTTAAAGTTCCAGCTCAGTTTCTCAGCAACAGATTTCTGGAAATGTCCCTAGCCTACAGTTGACTGCTTCCATAGGCCTTTGCCTCAAAGCAATTTGAAGCAATAGCCTGGGATGGGGGAGCAGAACTAATATTACCCAGGCTGCTGGCCAGTGGTTGGTTCCCTGTTGTGAGGCTTCAAGGAGAGTACAGTCAGCCTTAGGAGACGAGAGTTC
Source organism: Tadarida brasiliensis (assembly GCA_030848825.1). Taxonomy (NCBI): domain Eukaryota; kingdom Metazoa; phylum Chordata; class Mammalia; order Chiroptera; family Molossidae; genus Tadarida; species Tadarida brasiliensis. The sequence goes on from CM061264.1 coordinate 81,784,427, forward strand.
CGGGTCCCAAACTCTTCCATTTGCCTTCCTTCTGTGGACTTGAGCATGGGCAGAGATTATAGCTCTCTCTCTTAGATTCCTTCCCACAGAGGAAACAGGCCTCCATAGCAGAGCTCTTTTTTTCTCTACGTTTAGGTAAGCCAGCCTCAGAGGAAGCCTGCCTCCAGCAGTAATAACTTCTGCCGCTCTCACAGGCTCGCCAGCCCCGCCGTTGCACCACACGCAGCTAATCTCACAGGCCGTCGCTTGCAACACCACACTTTCAGGTTCTTGACTCAAAGTGCTTTAAGCAAAAAGGAGATTTTATTGACTAATGTAACTGAAAAGTCTGGGGAAGACCAGTTGTTGCCCCCAGTGTATGACGTGATCCAGAGTTTTGAATGATGGCCTCAGACCCCTTTCCCTCCATTTCTCCGCTCTGCTTTCCCTAGTGGAGGCTCCATTCTCGGACGGCCTCTGGCTTTCAGCTTATCAACTTTACTGGGAAGGAACACCCACTTCTTGCCAATAGTTCCAGAAAAACGCCTAGAGTTGGCCGTTGTTCACCCAGCTTTGGTCGTGTGCCACAGTGACTAGCCAGGCCTGGGTCACCTCTGTGCACTTAGGCTGGGAGAGGAAGGGGGTACTCCTCGAAGAACAACCGGGGAGCATTTGCCTGATGAAGAGGGCATTTTGCCGGGCCAACCAAAGCAACAGGCTCACACAGGATTGGACAGAATATTTGGGAGCAGAAAATGAAGTTGAGAAAACAAATGTGCAAATGCTCATTCCTAGGCCCTTAGAGTAATGTTTAGCCAATAGAACGATGATCTGTGCCAGTAATGTAAGCCACATAGTAAAAAAAATAGAGAGGGAAAGAGGTGAAATAATAACTTTAATACTATCTTATTTTATAAAGCCAAAAGACTATCATTTTAACATGTCATTAATATTAAAATTATTGATATTTTTAACCCTTTTTGTACTGTCTTTTAAATCCAGTGTGTATTTTATTTTCAAAGTGGTTTTTCTTTTTTTGAAATATGTTTTTATTGATTTTTTTTTTTTTTTTTTTTTTTTTTTAGAGAGAGTAAGGGAGAGGGAAAGGTGGAGAGAGAGAGAAAGATCAGCTACCTCCTGCATGCCCCCCACTGGGGATCAAGCCCACAACCTGAGCATGTGCCCTGACGGGGAATCAAACCAGTGACCTTTTTTGGTGTATGGGACAACACTCAACCAGCTGAGCCACACCGGCCAGGACACCAGTGTGTATTTTAAATTCATAGCCCAAGTCCTGTTCAGATGACAATACAAACAGCTAACTCTCCACAGAGAAGCTGGATATTTGTCATCAGGTGTTATTACTTCCGTTTCTGTGATGGAAAGTTACTTTGAAATTGTGTATCTCCTCATTAGAGGAACTTGCCCTGAAATAAGCCTAAGCACACGTTGCCATGTGGAGTGTCTCATCGGTGCCACTTCTGTGTGGACACCGTCACACCTACACCTTAGTACTCAACAGTTGCGTCTTTAATTCTCTTGTCTTCACTCGTGGACTCTGGGCCCTAGGTAGGTAAGAACTGGTGTATCTTCCTTACCTCTGTTCCCTAAGCCCAGTGCCAGTGCACAGAAGACGCTAAGGGGATATTTTTTTAAGTGAAATGAAAATAAATTAAAACTTTCATGAGGACTTCTCATTTGCCAGATTTGGTGACAAAATTGCAGAACTAATACTAGTTGAATCCCAAGATTGAGTGTTGGCAATATTTGTTCTGATGAATGACCACCTGTAGCCGGTGACTCTCGTGTTACCATCCAGTCACTTAGAGAGAGAGAGAGGGAGATTGAATACCTATAGAAACCCAGGCTCTGTGCCAAGCACTAGGTATAGAGAGAGAAATGGGAAACAGTCCCTGCCTGAAAGGAAATGAGAAACAGATTAGTAAAATCGCTCTTCTATCCAATATAAGTGTGATGGTACAAATTAACACAGAGTGTTTGGGGAAGCACGAGGAAGGGAGTCCAACCCAGGTCGGGGTGGAGAGGGGCAGCAAAGGTTCGCGGTGGGGGGTGGGGGTTAACCTCAGTTCCATGGTACCTGCTGTGTCCTCAGTGTCCAGCCCCATGCCTGCGTATGTATTGAATCAGTGAATGGATGTACAAAGTGACTCCTGGACCTAATCCTGCAGGATGGCTGGATTTGTCCATCTGAGCATATGTGGGTGATCACTGCCAGTGAAGAAAGAGTTTATGGGACAGCTTAGCCCTAGCTGTGGGGAATGGCGAGACCCCCCAGCAAGTGGGGCAGAGGTGTGAGCAGGCACGAGCCCGCCGCGTTGGGCCGTGGCCAGATCCCACACAGCCTCGCTTCTTGGGATTGTCCGTGACCAGGACAAATGATTGTACTTTCTTATTCCAGGCCAAGCGAAGGCTGGAGCTAGGAGAAAGCGGTCATCAGTACCTCTCAGATGGTTTAAAAACCCCTAAGGGCAAAGGGAGAGCTGCGCTGCGAAGTCCAGACAGTCCCAAAAGTAAGGATTCTCTCCTCTCTGACTCTCGGTGGTGTGGGCTCCCAACTGTCAAAGCTCATGGCTGTAAGGATGCCACGGTGTGAATACTTTTGGCATGTTTTGTTCTTTTTCGTTTCTTTCTGTGCCTGTCCAAAAAATAAATGCAGTGTCTGCAGACACCCAGCAAAAGGTTTACAGAGTCACTCCAGTGCCCACATGCTTGGCTTAAGGGGAGGCCTCTTGAAATGTGTGCAGTTTCATTTTTCAACTCAGAATACCAGCTCTCTGCTATGTTCTGTAATCCAATTTAATTTTAACTTTCTTTCGCGGACATTACTTCAGAGACTGAGGCTAACCGGGTGTAGACTGTGCCAGAGTCGCTGATGTCCATTTCAGCCTGGATCTCGAGTTCAGCGTAAGAATTGATCGAGACCAATGAATTGCAGCTACTTCCCCTTTCCATTGATTGATACGATCCTTGTTTCCTCCGGGAGAGAGAAAAGGAGGTTGGAGTTAGCTAACTAGACCTTTATGTCTCTGGCATTGGATGTAAAGGCTAAATTGGACTTTGTTCTCTCCTTCCCTGCAGTTTATGAATCAGGCAACCACAGACTGTGTGTGCTGCTAAATTAAACCCTTGACCTGTGAACTGTAAGAGAGGAGATATAATATTAAGTAAGAAATTTCATTCAAGAGGGATGGGAAGACTTGATGGAAAGACTCTTCCAGATTCCAGATAGTCTTCATCCAAAGGAAGCATTATTTCAAATATTGGTGAACAAGTTATACACACACAGAGACACTGGAGCCTGAAAGGCCAGCTGAAGTGGGTCTATCTGCGCCCCGTCTCGAAATGCTGGACAGATCCGTCACCTGGCCCTGTCAGGTTAGGGCCACTTGTGCTGATCCCATGGGGCCACGGCTCTTTTTCATTCATTCAACAGACATTTTTGGGCATGTGCTATGTGTGAGATACTTCACTAGCCCCAGGGAATAGAGTCAGCCAAAGTAGAAACTACTGAGAAATTCCAAGTAAAATGCTCTAATCAAACAGGAATTTTTACTGTCCCTTCCTTTCCTAATAAAGCCGTTTCATAGCCTTCTCTGCAACTTCACAGAAACAACAGCTTTGCTTCCGACACTAATGCTTGGGCTGCAGTGGGGAAGGGCTTGCTCCGCTGCGAAGAACCCTTCATTTCTTTACCTTTCCCCCTGTCCCCCACCCGCTCGGTTTTTGTTTTTCTTTAAGCTCCAAAATCTCCCTCAGAAAAAACACGGTATGATACATCCCTTGGTCTGCTCACCAAGAAGTTCATTCAGCTACTGAGCCAGTCACCTGATGGGGTCTTGGATTTGAACAAGGCAGCAGAGGTGCTAAAAGTGCAAAAGAGAAGGATTTATGATATCACCAATGTGCTGGAAGGCATCCACCTCATCAAGAAGAAGTCTAAAAACAACGTGCAATGGATGTGAGTATGTGTTGCACCCCCGCCCCAGCCCCGGCCCTGATGGGGTCCACGCGGTCCCAGCGTTCACGCCCACCCTTCATTTCTTTGCTCTCCTCCTCTTCTTTCACTTTCTTTCTCCCTTCCTCAACCCCTCCTTAGCCACAAGTTCAAAGTCTCTTTAGGAAGAGACTTACTTAGATGCTGTCAGATAAAAGGGCTTCCATTCCATTAGCTTCAAGCGAGGGGCTCCCGGGATTCACGAGGGTCCCGCAGGTGTAAAGTAGAATGCTGTTCGTCTGTTACCGTGAGGTCCGTTTGTGTCATCTCATAGATGCTTGCACACGTCTTACCGCTACTGGGAATTTGGAAATTAACTATGGGTGTGCATTAACACATCTGTGTCTACACACAGTCGCCAAATAACCTTTATCCACGGTTCCAGTGAAGGCAGGAGTTAAGTGCCTTGCCTCCTTCTAGAAAGCGGAGATGATAATGCTTATCACCTATACACCCACGTGGGTGATTAAATTTGTGAATTATGAACTGAGCACCCGAACAGCCAGTATTTTAGGAGGAACTATTAAAGCATATGGGGAGGAATAAATCTGTTACGGGGTTTGAAAAATGCTACTTCAAACGTGATAAGATGAACAGGTAACTTTTTGTACTCTTTTGGAATTTGGTGGCGATGCGGTAATCCATGTCTGCCTGTGGTTTAGAGAAACCTGTGGGGTGTTGGTCTGTTCTGCGTGCAGCCCGTCTGTCTGTTTCCTTAACCTCCTTTTCCTTTTTAGTTGTTGGTATAAGACACTCAGAAATCACCTAGGCCTTTTGTGCTTGTTGGAAGATGTTTTGTTGAATTTTTAATCATTCCATCTTTTCTGTCAAATTTTTCTATCTTTCTGTGTTTTCCTCTCTGCTTTTTCCCCCTGGGAGGCATGCGGCAGGAAGGCGCAGCCTCTCTCTGCCCTTTGAATTTGAGCCTTCTGCAGAGACGGGCCTCCTCTGTAGGAAAGAAACTGAAAATAGTAGTTTTTTTTGTTTTGTTTTGTTTTGTTTTTCACTTAATTCCTATGGTGTCAAAAGTGAAGGACTGTATGTATAAAAAAAATATGTATAAATGTTCTAATTTTAACACCTGGCAAATAAGCAGTGTGACCTCCTACATCAAGAGGGGACATTTACCCAAAGGATCATGTCTCCCTGCCCGCCCTTGATTGTTCCTGTCCCTCCTCCCTCCAGCTTCTCGAGTAGCCATGAAGAGTCTGTGTTTGGGTTTCTAGGGGCTGCAGTCTGTCTGAGGATGGGGGCATGCTGGCCCAGTGTCAAGGCCTGTCAAAGGAAGTGACCGAGCTCAGTCAGGAAGAGAAGAAATTAGATGAACTGATCCAAAGCTGCACCCTGGACCTCAAACTGTTAACCGAGGATTCAGAGAATCAAAGATATCCTTTGTGCCACCTGGTCATTGGGGGTTAGTGCCTTCTAGACTATTTCCAGAATTGACCATCTGACTTATGCATCAGTAGAATGTTACACTGGTTTCATGTGCACGCATGGTGTGTGTGCGTGTGTGTGTGTGTGTGTGTACCCACTTATCTTTGTATTAAAAGTGTTATGGAAAGATAATAATCTATTGTGTATTATATAGCAAGGAGGGAACCAGTTTTTACTTTTTAAATATGTTTTTATTGAGTTTAGAGTGAAAGAAAGGAAGAGGGAGAGACAAACATTGATGTGAGAAACATCAATCAGCTGCCTCCTGCACGCCCCCTACTGGGGATCGAACCCGCAACCCAGGCATGTGCCCTGACTGGTAATTGAACCAGTGACTTTTTGGTGCATTGGACCACGCTCAACCAACTGAGCCACACCAGCAAAGCCAGGGCACCATTTTTTAAATCATTTTATTCATATGTGGTTGGCACATATGGACACACTCATAGCGTAAGGCAACACTATTATAAGATATGTATAGTGCCAGTATTAATATTAATGACAACATTCAGCAGAGTCATCTATGGCTTCCCAGATTCAGGGTGGGTGTTAGCTGTCACTGTTGGGGTTCTCACACTCTGTTTTCTTTCATCAGCTATTGGCGCAATTGGAATTTGTTGAATCTCTCTGGTGGAGCTATAATTGAAGCAATTGAGAGAGTATAAAAAATTACTCTGTAACTTTTAAAGAGCATTATGCTGATTCACAACACCAAAAACAGATTTCAGAAGCACCGCAAGGCCTGACAAATCTCAACCTATCCGTTCATCTGCAAACAGTAGTTCTTGGAAATAATAAAAAGCCATTTCTTCTTCTCAATAGGCTAACAATCTGTTGACCATCTCAGGACAGCTTACTGTTCATCATCTCACTTCAGGCAAAAGATTAGGGAGATTACGTCATTGCAAGAAGATGTTGCAATGTTCTTAGTTATTAGTAGAAGACAAAGGCAATCTTTCAAATGACCCCATCTCTAATTTAGTTCCAAACTTGGATAATTCCACATTTACCTTTGTGAGACAGAAAATAAAATGCATCCTGCCCAATTTCTTCTAGTGTCTCCTCTCCAGTAGGCTTTCCCTTGGAGGGTGTGGGGACATTTATTTTCCAATTCAGGCCGTTTTTTGAAACTGCGATTGTTCATTTCCTATGGACCAAAAGATTAACCTTGTCAGCTGGTGATTAGTGCGATGGAGAAAGAGGTGTGCTGATACGAACCCCCAATGGTGGCCAGAGTGGGCTTACAGGGGAAGAAACAAGAATAGCTCTGGTCGGGCTGTTTCATTCATTGTTTAGTTGGGAGCCCCAGCGAGGAGGAGATGTGGCGGTTACACATGATTGGCAGCTTGTAGTTAATGGCATTGTCACCTACATTAGCTTTCTCGGGGGCCTTTGTTGCAGAAAATGAAAGCTTCCTTGCAGGGGGCTGCTAACCCAAGAAGCAAATTCAGGAGGGAGCCACAGTGGAAGCACTTTTAAGTTTATAAGATTAGAGAATATGTTTGCACAATTTATTTCAAGTTGCCACTCAGTTCCGAATTTGGTACAGCTTGCTCACAAATGTGTTGAAATTTTCTTTCCTGCAGCATGTTGAGTAATTGCAGATGAGTTTTTATTTTAATGAGATCTTGTCACGTAGCTTTTTGACAGAGGGCTGTGGTGTAAGTACCTGGTTATCAGTTTCCTCGTGTTCGCAATAAAAATTCAGAACTGTCAAAAGATTGTTTTTTTTTTTTTTTTTCCTTTTTAATCCTCACCCAAGGATGCGTTTCTTTTTATTTCAGAGAGAGAGAGAAGCATCGACCGGTTGCCTCCCGTACACACCCCAACTGGGGATTGAACCCACAACCTTTTGGTGTATGGGACCATGCTCCAACCAACTGAGCCACACAGCCAGGGCATGTCAAGACTCTTATAAAGGTACCAGTTGGCTTTCTTGATGTGATAAATGGTGACCTAAAATCTGGAATCCTCCTTGAGCTGTCTAGTTAAGCTCAGCACTGAACTGTCTGTTGTCTCTATTACTGAGACTTCAAGAAGGTAGCCTTGCCAAATGCCCCTAAATGTGTGTGCAGGTTTGGGTGGATGTGCTTTTTTTTCTGATGAGTGGGTTCATAGCATCCTTCAATTTCTAATAAAAAGCCACTATTCTAAGGGACATTACTTCCTCTAGGCTCTCTAAGTCCTGTTTCTGTGTCAAACATGTTAGAACACAGACTCTATTAGCTACATCATATTACTTGTAGAAATGCCTTCACTGAGTTGTGATTTTTGCTCTTTTATCACAGGAATTTTTGGGTGGGTTAATATTTTTAAATGATGGCTGAAGACATTGTACATTATGTTACTTCATGTCCCTTATATAAGAAAGCCATGCAACCTATTCTCTCTCAGTGCCAAGTAAAACTTGTCTCTCTAGGCAAGCGTGCACGGATACTTGTATCGTATGATATGTACCGTATTCTTTCACGATATCCTCGTCGGTTTGGCTTCCAGGGCACTGAAAGGAGCTGTTCAGTGCTCAGAAGTAACTACCCAGAGTCCTGAAATATTATTTTACTCTCTTTTCCTAAATCAGTGTTTCTCAAATTCATTCAGGTTGCAGACCATCTGGAAGCTGCTTTCTTGTGAACACTTGAAATAGTGATAGAGTTAATAATATCATTCCAAGGATAATTTTTCCAACAGAGAAAGACGGACACTCTTAATGTATAATCACAACCAGCCCAGGTACACTTAAGGAAACATGTTGCCTGCCTCGGCAGTATTTTCTTCCACTAATATATCCGCTACTAATTCATTCATTCATTCATTTGGGTGGCTGCTGACACTTGCTAATAGTCAAGTAGAAAGTAGAAGTTATTGGAATTTCCAAAAAATCACATTTAATAGAGCTTAATTTTTTCTGTGAATTGGGATCCGCCGTCATTCCATTGGAGGGACGGCACACTTCATTGGAGCTCGTGGAATACTTGGGCTTTGGAGGAACCTGGCTTGAAAATCCCAGACCAAACTGGGTTTTGGTTTTCTTTAGATAATTTATTTTAACTATTCTGTTTCTGGGTTGTTGTGGGTTTTTAAAAAAAAAAATTTTTTTTTTATTGATTTTAGAGAGAGGGAAAGGGAGAGGGAGAGAGAAATAAAAACATCAGTGAGAGAGAACATCAATTGGCTGCCTCCCGCATGCCCCCCACTGGGGATCAGGCCCACAACCTGGGCATGTGCCCTGACTGGGAATTGAACCAGTGGCCTCTTGGTGCATGGGTTGACGCTCAACCACTGGGCCACACCGGCTGGGCTCTGTGTTTATTTTAATATTTTAAATAGCCATGGACTTTTTAAACGGGCAGGGAAAAACTTGACATTTATTTTGTTTAGAATATCACCCAGAAAACAAGATTTGTGGGAGATCCCATATATTCAAAGATCTAGAAGGCAAGCCAGATATGATCTTATAAGTCATAAAGTCCTTCAGAAATTTTTCATGCACCTATTTGTTATCCTCATAATGGTTACATCTGAGGCAATTAGTTGGAAGATTTCCTTAACACTCGTTACGTTAGCTTATGTTACATATCAAGATATTCGAAAAATTAGTGGCCTTAAAGACCAAACTGTTATAGTTGTGAAAGCCCCTCCAGAAACAAGACTTGAAGTGCCTGACCCAATAGAGGTAAGGAGACGTCTTTCTTCATCTGCAGAGAGCTTTGTGGAATGCCTGAAGTTAAAGAATCATTGATTCATGGTTAAAGTTCATATCCTCCTAAAAACTGGAAAGTTCTTTCCCCATCTTGTCTACTTAACTCTAACTTTAAAAAACAACGTTTTAACAGTTGAATATGTATTGAGTGTCCAAAAGTCTAATTTTAATATAGCAGGGCACTCAGTTCAAAGTGATGTACGATGACCCATCCTTCTTGTACTTTCTCTCTTTTTTTTTTTTTTTCATAATTTGTTGGTTCTGATCAATTAGAACTTTTGGGGGGTTTTATGTTGATTACTCTAGATATGGTTCCCACTATGAATAGAGATATTAATGTTTTAAAGGATCTCCCTAACTTGTCTTAGTACATTTAAGAATTTATCATTTATATCATGTTTACTTTTAAGAGATGAAATGGGACTTTGGGTTCTTTGATAGGCTAGAATATTGTAAGAAAGTAGGGGGCACATTTTTGTGATTGGTTTTAGATATAGTTTGATAATAATAGGCCCAGACTATAACTCTAAGGTAAAGAAATGTAGTAAAAAGAATATGCATAGAAACTAAAAAGAGAATGAAATTTTCAAGCTCCCATCTAGGGTAGAGTGCTCACCTTCAGTGATAATAATAGCTGTATGACCTAGATGAAGAGGAATTTTAAATATTAGTGTGCTGAATTCTCTTATTAAACTCAGTTCCAGTGGTTATTAAAGTTCAACATAAAAAAAGCCCTACCATAAAGGAATAATAACATGGAAATATTGTATTTGGAACACTAAAAGGAACTTTTAAAAGTTTGTTTAAAAAAAAAAAAAAAAAAAGAATATATTTAGAGAGCATAATTCACTTCTTCCAGGGCATGGGTCAGCAAAATTTTTCTTTAAAGGGCTGGAGGGGTAAATATTTTTGGCTTTGTGAACCATTCAGTCCCTCTTGGGACTACTCACTGCACAACTCTGCCATTATAGCATGGGAAAAAAACTAGCCAGAGGCAATGCATAGATAATGGCAATTGGCTGACTCTGTGTCAATAAAACTTTATTCACAAAATTAGTTGGTAGACTGGATTTGGCCTTTGGGCTCTATAGTTTGCTGTCCCTTCCTCTAGACTCTAGAGAATACAGTCATTGGACTACCTGTGAAAAAGCAAAATGAACTATGAAAATGACCCTTACTGTATATTTTTAGATGAAAATGACTATAGCTTTCATTTCTAAAAGAACTTTCATTTTGAACTTTCCTCACTCTTCTCTGTTCATAGAGCCTACAAATCCACTTGGCAAGTACCCAAGGACCCATTGAGGTTTACTTGTGTCCAGAAGAGACTGAAACACACAGTCCAATGAAAACAAACAACCAAGACCACAATGGGAATATCCCTAAACCCACTTCCAAAGGTAAAAGTTCTGTTCTTGTTGTTTGGAAACTATGTTAAAAATGAAGGTGACTGCAAGGATGCTGTATCTGAACCACATGGCTAGGCAAGACAACATTTTCTGTTGTTAATGTTATGAAGGTAACATTTTTTTAAAGATCTTACTAGTTTACAGAATAAAATCATGGTCATTGGACGAATGAATCCTCCACCCACGAAGGGAGTCCCTCTGGCTTTTGCGATTGGCAGAAACCCTTTCCTTACAGCGTTTGGAAAACCACCTGAACTGGGGCGCGAAGCTGGGTAAAGCACCAGCTACGTGTGGCCACACCTTTGCGTGATGCTACAGAAATCGTTAGACAGAGAAATGAAAAATGTTTGGAAAGAAAAGCCTTCTATCAAGGAAGTTTGTCTTAATTTCCCCAATGTGATGGGGAAAGGATAAGGGAGGAAATCCCCAGCAAAATAAATCTAATTTCTCCCTCTGTTGTCCCTAAAGCAAAGGAAGCTCTTTGTGATCTTTTTTTCCCCCCATTTCAGGCTGGGGTTATGTGTTTAGTTTTTTTCCCCCCTATCTCCCAATATAGCAGCAAGAATAACAGTGATTTAAGTGCATAGGTCTGATTTAATACTGAACAAAAAATACCGTAGATGTCTGAAACCGGGGATAGTACCGAACCCTATACAGCCGACCCCTGAATAACGACAGGGTTTGGGGCACCCACCTAAATCCACATATAATTTTTGATTCCCCCAAAACTTAAGTTGTCCCTTGGTATCTGCCGAGGATTAGTTTCAGGACCTCCGTGGACTGCCAGCTGCAGATCAAAGACACTACAAGTATTATTGAAAAATATCTGAGTATAAGTGGACCCATGTCGTTCAAGGGTCAACTATATGTACTGTTTTTCTCTGTACATACATACCTATGGTAAAGTTTAATTAATAAATTAGGCACAGGAAGAGATTTACCACAATAACTGATAATAAAATAGAACAATTATAACAATATACTGTACTAAAAGTATATGAATGTGGTCTCTCAGAATATCTTGACCTGTACTCACCCTTCTTGTGACATGTGAAATGGTACAGTACTTACAGGATGAAATGAAGTGAGAAGAGGGACGTAGGCATTGTGAGGTAGCGTTAGGCCCTCTGGGCGTTCCATGGACACTGCCCTGCGCTGCCACAACAGTCCCTCGTAACCAAGGTGGTCCCTAAGCGACTGACGTGTGGGGAGCGTCTCCAGTGTGGAGATGCTGGACAGAGGGATGACTCAGGGCCCTGGCAGGATGGAGCAGGACAGCACGAGATTTCCTCACCCTACTCAGAACTGTGGCCGTTTAAAACTTGGGAATTGTTTATTTCTGAAGTTTTCCATTTAATATTTTTGAACTGCGGTTGACTATGGGTAATTCTGAAACCGTGGAAAATAAAACCACAGGTAAGGTGGGACTACTATACAGTATATCAAATAGTAAAACAAAAGACCATTTTTTCCCCATAAATATTCAAAGTGAGTATGCCTTATTTGTGTATTTTTAGAGATATCTTTAATAAGCTGGTTGTCTGCCCTGGCCCAGGTGGCTCAGTTGGTTAGAGCGTGGTCCCAATACACCAAGGTTATGGATTCGCTCCCCCATCATGGCGCATACAAGGATCAACCAATGAATGAATAAATAAGTGGAGCAACAAATCAATTTCTATCAATCTCTCTCTCTGTGTTTCTTTACCTTCCTCTCTCTCTCTCAAATCAATGAATAAGCTGGTTGTTCAAAAAAGACTAAGTTAAAATCAGTGAGTTTCTACTAGGGAGCCAACTTAATAGAATGTACCCTACGTTTTGCTTTTCCTTAAATAATGACTAATTAATTTCAGAGAGAAGTTTTTTTAACTTGTTGGCCTCTAATCTTTGGGGCAAGTTGTATTCTTGTTTGCTAACGGTAGGTACTTTAAAAGATGAGTGAGTAGACCAGAACAAAGAGAGGCTGCCGAGAGGTGATCTGTATCATACATAATGTTGCCTAATTGTCATTAGCAGAGGGTGAATGCTTTTATAACAGCAACCTGTATATTCTAACAATTCCAACAACAAAAATCATTTTTATTTCCTCCTAACTTATTTTTGTTTCCACCAATTTTTTCCTTTCAGACTTGGCTTCAACCAACTCAGGACATAGTGATTGCTCGATTTCTATGGCAAACCTTTCTCCTTTGGCCTCCCCAGCCAACCTTTTACAGCAGACTGAGGACCAAATTCCTTCCAACCTAGAAGGACCATTTGTGAACTTACTGCCTCCCCTGCTCCAAGAAGACTATCTCCTGAGCCTCGGGGAGGAAGAAGGCATCAGCGATCTCTTTGATGCTTATGATTTGGAAAAGCTCCCGCTGGTGGACGACTTCATGTGTAGTTGATTATGCTTTGTGAACTCCCCTTATAAACCAATATTTTTTTATTATGGAACCAGAACACCTGTCATGCAGTGTTGTCCCTTCCTACCTTCTTCCTCCAAGATAGTATCATGAAGTAAACTACAAACTTCAGAACAAAGCTGACATTTTAATGAATTTTTTTTTTTTTTTATAAATTGTCTAAACGCACAGTTGCAGGCTCCCTTGGGAAACCCCTGCTTTGCCCCAGGCTCCAAAATCTCCTGGATGTCAGCAAGTGAGAAAATGTGCAATCAGGTGTCTCTCACCCATACTTTTCCTCCCTCCCTCCCTCCCGGATTGGCTTGCTGTGCCTGACGGATGGGCTGTAGAACGGGGTCTGGCCACCTGGCCCGCTGGAATACAGCAATCTTCCTCAATCGCATTTCAAGCCGTGCCTTCTCTGCAGAATGCATGTCTTTGGGGTCTGCTAATATGGAATGGAACTGCAGGAACTGTAAACATGAAGTCATGCAAAAGTATGAAATGGATGTCTTCAGCTCTTCTTAGGAATATTTAAATTATTGTCGTAATTCAGAGTAAGCTATGGACCGTGTGCCCCACGAGGAGGTCGAGAGAACCTCCGCAGCCTTTCGGATGAAGAACCTGTTTTCGAATACTTGTTGCAGATACAGAAGAACAGTCGAGTTCTGCCACTCTAAGCTGTTGTGGATTTTCCTGTCTCCATAAACCACTCCCACTCCCCTGCCCCCAAAGTGTTTGTGAGTTTAAAGTTGATTTGTAGCAAATGCCTACTTAGGAGTTCCTTGTGGATTGTTTCAGACTTTTTTATTTTTTTCAGCTGCCATTTAAGCATTCCTGTGGCACCCATCACCATTTCAATTTTTAATTGTTTACTTTGAAGCAGTTTTTGCTCAAATGATTTAAGCAGAGATAGAGAACCTCTCTGATCAGAGCATCTAAACATGTGTCATCTAAGGTTTAGCACCCTCTGCAAGAAGCATCGCCCCATCTGGCTTCCTTTCCCAGAGGGGGAGCTTGGAACGAGTAGGTCCTGGATCCCACTGACATCGGCGGCCCATTTGAAAGGAGAACCAGGTCAGATGACATAGCAGTCCCAGGGAACAGCAGGTGTGGATCCCTCCGTCCTTGGGCTTCCCGGGCCCGGTGACCGGGGAAAGGGCTCTCTTACACTGCACTCAGGGAGACCACTTCTCAGGATGGGGTCAGATGGAGAGGCCTCCAGGGAGAGAGACATCCCATTGTGTGAGTGGCATTCTGTCAGTGGCATCTACTCGAGCTGGTAAGAACAGGGCGCTCCCACTTGATGGGGGGCTGCAGTACCCCTGGCCAGAGCCCGTCCCCCTTCCTCTGTGAAGGAGTAAGTTGAGCCAAGGGGAATTGCGGGTGTAGAGAAGGAAGCGCGAGAATGCCAGGGTGTTTTCCTGCTTTCCTCTTCAGGAATGGTGTCCCGAGTGGGAGGCTTCGTGTCAGCTACAACTCCTACTGGTTACGTCCAAGAGTGGCTTTCCCATTGGCCAGGGGAGGTGGCCATTTCCCACCGGGAATGTGACACAGTACCTCACATCCATTCCTTGGATGCTAAGACCGCGGGAATGAGGGAGTCTTGTAAAAAACAAACCTCAGCACGAACAGAGAAATTGTAATGCTGTGTGCCTGGCCCCGTGGTCGGCGCGTAGTAGGCACTCCAGTCACCTGTGTAATGGAATTGAAAATGCCCCTTGGGAAAAATCCAAAACAAAAAACCACGAACACCCCAGCCAGTTTACTCTAGGTAGATTTCCACAATATGCAAAGTGGTGGTGGGGTCAAAACCACGACACCAGCACTTTAAACGATTTGTGTGGGTATGCGTGGGTGTGTGTTTGGGAAGAAAAACAAAGGTGCAGATTACCCTCCTTTTTCTTCTGCCTCCATCCCCAGCCTCCTCCCCTCACACACACTGGACTTGGTACAAATTTGTGGTCCGCGATGAAGCATCGGGGTGGGGGAGGGAGGGAGGGAGAGCTTTGTGTCAAGTGCCTACTGGAAATGCACTGTGGGGTTTTTTCCTGTATGGGAAACCGTTTATGCCAAGCTTTTCCCCATTTCCCATATTTATCTCATCTGGTTAGCGGCCTCTGCTTCCAGCTTTGTGTCATTCTCTTTGCCAGCTGCACGAAGCTGATTTCTTTTTCCCCAAAGTCTAAAGACTGAGCTCACCTGGCTAGGTTGTTGTGTGTTTTTGTTGAATTTCTCGTTAAACCTTTCGTAATGTAATGCCGTATTTATTATTTTTAAATGAAAGGAATACTAATGTCTTAAAAGTTCCTTCGTGCGTAAGATTTCTCCAATTAATGGGCTTCACTAGTGTACATTAACGGAATGACCATACTGTATTCTGTTTGCATTAGTCATTTTCTTTTTGACATAGTGCCCGGCACACAAAGTGGGTTAGTTCTCCAGTGTTTGTGTTACTTTAAGTCAAAGTATGCCGGTTTCCTGGTACCATTGAGTTGCTGCTATTAAAGCTCACACATGAAATGGCTAAAAGTTACAAGTGTGCGAATTATGACTGCGTGAGCCTTAGAAAATAAACTGTATAAAGGGCAACACATAAGCTGTCAAACAGTGTTAAGGTGTGTGTTTATATGTACAGACTTGTGCATAGCAATTGTTTTATTTAAGTTGATATGTAGTCTACTCACATTTTCATTACCTAGCAATTTTGTACAAAGACAGCAATTAATTTGTAAACACTGCCAGAGTATTTTCTAGCTGGTTTGTAATTTTTTAAGAGTGTTATATTTGGTTTTTGTTTTTGTTGTTGTGGTTCTTGTTTTCATTTTTGTTTTAAGTGTAGATCTGTAAATAAAATTGCAGTATTTAAAGCTTTAGCTTTCAGGAAAAGGTGTGTGCATGACAACCCGTGCGTATGAGAGGAGGGATTTGAAGGAGATGCCTTGTAGAGCGAGTCAGGTGGCAATTGTCAGATTGTGGGAATTTCTTTTCCTATGGGGTACGTGATTTTGTCAAAGGGAAATATTTCTCCCAAAACTGGGAGAAGGCAAACTACTAATCAGTTTAGCTTTGTGTTGTATGCTAGTTTAAAAAAGAAAATGTGTAATATAATGTAAAAAAAAAAAAAGCTTTTATGATGGATTTTGTAAATAGATTTGTTACAGGGTAACCTGTTCTCTAGCTGTGATCTTACCACTTCAAATGGGTGTAATTTGAATAAATTTTGTATGGTAACGAATCAATAAAATGAATTTTTTTTTAAGAGTTGAGACTTGTGGCTGGATTTTCTTACTATGGTCTTATGCTCCTACATTCATTTCATTTTTAAAGACACACTTTAACAAGTTAAGGGGAGAGTTTGAACAAAAGCTTAAAACAGTGTATGCCTTACCCTTTGCTTGGGACTTTAGGAACATTGAACAAAGGAGTTTCACACTGAGAAGGTGACAGGTGGAGTTCTGTTCCTCGTAAGCAGTATGAAGCCAATAAATTTTCTTTCTCAATATTGGTAATTACCTCCCTTGTTCAACATTCTGTGTTTCCTGTGATGCATATTAGGACTTTTTTGGCTGCTATGTCACACTCTTAACTCTAAGCTCATCTAAAAAACTTCAAAATGTGTACAAAAAAAATTCCCACACTCCCTGGTCTATTCACTCCAGAGATACCAGTTTTTTCATTTCACGTCCCATTGTTTCCTAGGCATATATAAACGTGTGTGTGTGTGTGTGTGTGTGTGTGTGTGTGCATGTGTATTTTAACAAGTCATACCAAATATATGCTGATCTTCAGCTTTTTTTTTTTTTTACTAACTACATCTTGGACATCTTTTCATATTTGTACTTAAAGATCATGTTTGTTCTCTTCAAAGTCTGCATAGCATTCCAGTAATTTAAAATATATTTAATAATTTATTAACCTGGGTAAGTTCCTGTTTGAGCAATTTTTTTTTATCTTTTTATTTTTTAATCTTCACTCAAGGACATGTTTTTATTGATTTTAGAGAGAGGAAGGGAGAGAAAGAGAACCATCAATTCGAGAGAGAAACATTGATAGTTGCCTCCTACACGCGCCCCAACTAAGGATCGAACCCGCAACCTGGGTATGTTCCTGACCAGGAATCAAACCTGTGATCTTTGAGTTTATGGGATGACCCTCCAAGCAACTAAGCCACACCAGCCAGGGCTTGAGCCATTTTTTTGTTTTGCTATAAAGTAATATATATAACATTGAGTGCTTATATTATGCCAGGTAAAATACATATAACAAGATTATCCATTAATGGCATTTCATACATTCACGTGTTGTGTAAGATCACTATTTTAGCACGTTTTCATCCCAAAAGGAAACCCCATACCCACTGAGTCATCTCTCCCCATCTAGTCCCAGCCCCTGGCAACCTCTAATCTGCTTTCTGTCCCTATGGACTTGCCTGTTCTCGATATTTCCTATAAATGGAATCATACAATATGTGACCTTTAGTGTCTTTTTTTACTTACCATAATGTCCTCAAGTTTCATCTAAGTTATAGCATGTGTCGATACTTCATTTATTTTTATATCTGAATAATATCCTATGGTGTGGTTATACTACATTTTGTTTCTCCATTTTTCAGTGGATGGACATTTGGGTTGTTTCCACCTTTTGGCTACTGAAATGCCAGGTACGATTATAGGTGCGTTATTGAGTGCTGTTTTCATCAAAGCATACGTCCCTAGGTAACGTTATCTCCTCTTGCAGAATGTAAGCTCAGTGAGGGGAGGTACTTGGTATTGTTCACTGTTGTGTCCCCAGTTCTTAGGATACATATTTATCATACCTAATGCATATTTGAATGAATTATTCCTGTCTTGCTGACGACGAGTCTGAGGTTTAAGACGGTTGGTTTTGTTGTTTGTTTTGTTAAAGCCCAAAGGCGACAGCAATATGATGATCTCCAAGGTGTGTCACCTTTGTTGTCATCTTTCTCATTTTGTACCTTGTACTGGAATTTTTATTACTGTTATTTTGCTATTTTGCTTTCATCCTTAGTTCTTCCTGGGAGTCCCATTCTCCCAGAATTTGGGCCCTTGATTTCTGTCATCCAACACAGTATCAACCCAGGGATCTGCACCTTTGGTCAGCAGGTATTTTATAGTTAAGCCAGTGATAAAATCTGAACAAAATGATACAAAGGTGTATTCCTTCTTCCAGTTAGACTACTGAAGGGAGGGGTGGTGGGAGCTAGCAAATAAAACAAGAATTGCTCGTATACAAAAGCAATTGAAAGATATAGACAAGGATAAAGGTGAATCAATCCTGTAGCGCTGCAGCCTTTAAAAAGGTGAATATTTCACTAAAATGTGTAAATATTTTATAATTCAGAACCTTACTCGAGTATTGTTTCAGAAGTGGGCTTATGCTATTCTGGGAACAATTTAGAAATCTGTCTCGCCCTGGCCGGTTTGGCTCAGCGGTTAGAGCGTCGGCCTGCGGTCCAGAGAGACCCGGGTTCGGTCCCCGCTAGGGGCACGTACCTCGGTTGCAATTTGTCCCCGGCTCTGGTTGGTCGTGCGGGTGGCAGCCACTCGATGTGTCCCTTTCACGTCGATGTTTCTCTCTATCTCTCTTCCTCTCTCTCCCTCCCACTCTATCTGAACAAAAAATGGAAAAATGTCCTCGGGTGAGGATTAAAAAAAATAAAATAAAATAGAAATCTGTCTCAATAATATTAAGAGACAAAATAAAACCATTATAGTAAAGTTAATTGTATTCACTCATACAAATGTCCATTAAGAGAAACATCTTCACCTCATTCACTCATGGTGGGAATATAGACTGGTACAGTCACGATGGAAAACAGTCTGGGAATTTCTCAAAAGTTTAAGAATAGCGTTACCATATGAACCAGCAATCCCTTTCCTGGGTATATACCCAAATAAGTAGAAAACATGTATTCTCAAAGACATATGCACCCCTGTGTTCATTGCAGCATTATTTACAGTGGCCAACACATGGAGACAACCAAAGTGTCCTGCGACAGAGGATTGGATAAAGATGTGATACATATACACAATGGAACACACTGCTCAGCGGTAAGAAAAAATGAAATACTGCCAGAGAATATTATGCTAAGTGAAATGTCAGAAAAAGCTAAGAACCATCTGATTTCACACATATGTGGGATATAAAACTGAAACATGTCCTGCCAATGTGGCTCAGTGGTTGAGCATCGACCCATGCACCAAGAGGTCGCCAGTTCAATTCCCGGTCAGGACACATGCCCAGGTTATGGGCCTGATCCCCAGTGGGGGGGCATGCAGGAGGTGTCCAATCAATGTTCTCTCTCATCAATGTTTCTCTCTCTCCCTCTCCCTTCCTCTCTCCAAAATCAATAAAAAGAAAAAAAAAGATATCATTAATTTATTGAAAAAAAAAACTGAAACTTGTGGACACAACGGTGTGGTGGTTGCCAGCAGAAAGGGGGTGCAGAGTGAAGGGGGCCTAATATACGGTGATGGAAGAAGATCTGACCTTTGGTGGTGGGCACACAATATACAGATCTTTTATCATAGAAATCTGCACCTGAAACCTACATGATCCTATGAACCAATGTCACCCCAATAAATTTAATTAAAAAAGAAAATATGGTGCACTGGAAGCACTCGATAAAATTTCCCTTTAACTTCTTAAAAAAAGAGAGAAACGTGTTCATTCATTTATTCAGTGACTCTTTGAACAAGCATTAAGTAATTACTATATGCTAGGGACTGTTGTAAGTGCTGGAGTCCAACAAGAAAAAGTCTTAGTTCCTGTCAGCAAGAGGAAGCTTACTCTCTATTTGGGAGAAACCAGTTTTAGCATGGAGAAGTAAATGCTGAGGGCCAGATATTGAACAAGTGACTTCTCTTTCTGAAGCCATGTTTGGAAGACTTGGAGGAACAGACAGTTAGAGGCAGAAATGGAAATGAAGGGAGGATGAAGCCTTTACAAAGCAGGAGAGAGTGATCTCTGATGGTTTAGGGATCTGTGCCTCTGGAGACAGAAGGCTGCTGAGCAATCCCAACTCAAACGTAAATAAGCACAAGCATTTTCTAGGATCTAGGGAGCTGGGGAGCCTCACTCTACATCTCGACTACAACCCTGATTTCATGAAGGAAAATGACAAGATTAAAAGGTAGATCATGTATTGGGGTATTTTTATTGTTGTTAATCCTCACCAGAGGATATTTTCCCATTGATTTTTAGATAGAATGGAAGGGAGGGAGGGTGGGAGAGAGAGAAACATCGATGTGAGAAAGACGCATTGATTGGTTTCCTCACTCACGACCCTGACTGGGGTGAGGGACCGAACCTGCAACCCAGGTATGTGTCCTTGACTGGGAATTGAACCCAAGACCCTTCGGTCCATGGGTGGATGCTCTAACTGCTGAGCCAAACCTGCTAGGGCGCATTGGGGTATTAATGAGGGTTCCTGCCCTGGCTACTTAGAATTAATCAGCCAGGAATCAATCAGAAGTTAAAAGAAATAACATTCCTAGCAGGAAGTTGAATGCAAAAGCAAGCTTTTCATTGTGCCCTTAAATCTGGGACTTGAAGACTGAAAGACAAATAGAACAATTTATTAAAATATTCTGAAATGTTTATAATACTAGAAATTACTATCATGCTTTTTCATGTGTGTAAAGAGTATTATCAAAAAGTTGTGGCATTCCGCCTGCTGGTGTGGCTCAGTGGTTGAGCGTCGACCCACACAACAAGAGGTCGCCAGTTCGATTCCCAGTCAGGGCACATGCCCAGGTTGTGGGCCAAATCCCCAGTGGGGGGCATGGAGGAGGCGGCCAATCAATGTTCCCTCTCGTCGATGCTTCTGTCTCTCTCTCCTTCTCCCTTCCTCTCTAAAATCAATAAAGAAAAAACTTTTTTTTTTTTTTTTAAAGAAAGGGAGGATATATGTATCTTCGCTTTCCTACATCAACTTCAGTGGCTGCCTGCACACAAATCAGGAACACAGAAAAGCGGGATTAAGACCCCGGAATTAGGATAAACAAATAAACCAAAAACATTGATCAAAGCCTAGTTTTTCAACTCAGCCAAAGCCATGTCCAGGTAATGATCATAGAATCACTAAATTTGAGTTGGAAGGCAACCTTATATCCAACAAGGAGCTGTATTCATCATGTGACAATCCAGTTACGTTTTTTGTTTTGTTGGTTTTTTGTTTTTTTTTTTTTTCAAGAAAAGAGCTTCCAGGATCCTAGCCCAACACTCATCCTGCTGTATCCATAAAGCCCCTTCGTTCCCCTGCTTAGATATGCACATCAGAAACCTGCCTCTTCCCAGCCTTGGCCCTGGAACCATAGCCTGGCTGTCCTGTAATTCATCATTTTGAATTAACATAAGCTTCTGGAAGATGCCCGTCATATTGTCCACTAGTGCTGTGATTCCTTCCACTCTCCCACACATCTCACGGGTGCAGGCTCTCATTATTCTCTGTGTCTATGTTGTGCACAACCAATTGGGAGAGACAGAAATTGTTGGAAGTGTACGTTTGGAGGACTTCTCAGTGATTCTTTTGTCCTCAGTGTTTGATAAAAATAGATTTGCTCTATTTAAATAGAGGAAGAGTCAAATTGGCAGCAGCTTTTCAGTAGGATGTTCCATTTCCCCCTGTGCAGACCACTCTTCTGCTCAGAAGCCTCGAAGACACTGTGTATCTCATCCCTGACTAGTCTTCAGCATTGTACAGGGCTTTACAGTTGACAAAGTATTTTCATATCCCTTGTTTCTTCATCTAAAGCCATTTGTAACTGATGGCAACAGCTGCAGGAGTAACTAATCAATCTAAAAATGACAGAACAGTATGTGGGCAATGATGTAAACAGAGGGAAAAAAGAGCAATTAGCGTTAAATCATACTCGGGAGACCCAAGGAGCAATTCCACGGAAGAGACCTGAAATAATAACATCAGTAAATAAAAATTAAATCATGTCAACAAAAAGAACTTGTTTAAATGGGTTAGGGATAGGAATAGAGATTGGATGCGCTTAGAAATGGGAGAAGACAGAAGGAGACTCAAGATGCTCAAACAAAGCCACAAGCTAAATTGAAACCAAAGAAACAAAAGAATGGGTGTTCCTTTAGTCAGAGAAGATGTCATCACCATTGACTCAGAGTTTGGTGTCTATTAAGGGAATAAAAAGGGTGCTGAAGACAAGAATAGGCATAGGAATGTAATGAAGGGAAGAAGACGGTAGAAAGTGTAGAAATGATCCCCTTACCTGGTCCTGGGAGGGAGGTAAGCCAACAAGTGGGGCGGCCAAAATTACTCATAAGTGCAGAAGAAAGAAAGAAAGCTGCTCTGGCAATATGGCAGATTAGATAGCCAGGAAACCCTCCTGTTACAAAACACCTAGATTGTTCAGAAAAAAAAAATAATTGTATTGTGTTGCTGAGATCATAGAAAATTCCCAAGGGTCAGAAGAATAAAAAAGAAAACTAAGCTGAAAACCAAAGTTGAGGAGCATGCATATGGGAGAGACAGATGTGCCTGAGAACAGCTACCAATTTCATTTCCAATATTGTAGCTGGAATTGAGAAAAAATAGTCTTGGGCCAACAGAGAAAGATCGAAGTAGCAGATTAAGCTAGAAAAGAAGCCTCTAGGGTTCCAGGTCATGGTCATCTCCTCCAGCCCCTGGTCCAGTTGTGTTCCTTTTCCTCAAAGGCCCCAGGGACAAATTGTTTGTGGTTAAGTGGCAACAGGGTATGTGCCTACAGGAGCAGAAAGAGCTGAGGAGCAGAAACCTCCTCTGATTCTGTGCTGGGTGCCCAGCTCCTCTCCTAGTAATTTCATGAAAATACTAGGGAAAGTAAATTGGTAGAGGAAAGACCTTTCTGAGCCATTCTTGCTGATTTATTCCTTCTTGCCTCTGTCTCACCTTCAAATTCCTCAGCTTACTTTGTATCTCCTTTGCTTTCTCTTAGTTCTTTCCTTTCTCGGGCCCACTGTTTGTCAGGCTAGCACAGCCATGTGAACTTGGCTGGGATGCACTTGCCCAGCACTGACACCCCCACTCCTCTAGCCAAACCCCCTCTTACCACCCACAGTTAGCATTTGGCATCTTGGGACTTTACTATTCCGGCTGCGGCTATCACAGCAATGAATGAAAGAGCAGAAACAGTAAAACAATATTCTATTAAATATTTTCTGAAAATAGCCACTCAGCTCTTAAAATCTTTAGGACTCGGCTCTTTTTTATCCCCCCATTATTATACTTTGGGGGGAAATGTCATATACTCCATATATACTTTTTATCCTTTAATTATTTAGCTTCTTAAATTTTTTTTTTACATAGATTGACTTTATTTTATTTATTTATTTATTTATTTATTTATTTATTTAGCTTCTTAAATTAAAACTGCAAAGGTATTCTCTTCATGGTAAACTTACCGATTTTTTTCCTCTTATATTTCTTTTGGTAATTATTTAGCATGATGGAAATAGAGATACTAACCTTTTAATGAAATTCTATATCATGTAAGAAAACTTCTCTTGTTTTAAGATGACTATTTTTCTCGCCAGGGCAAGGAGGTGACATGATGATAGAAAAGGAAATGAGACCATTCTCTGGCCTCTTTCTATTTTGGTAGCTACCACGAGAAGTTGCCACAC
This sequence comes from Tadarida brasiliensis, assembly GCA_030848825.1. Lineage (NCBI taxonomy): Eukaryota > Metazoa > Chordata > Mammalia > Chiroptera > Molossidae > Tadarida > Tadarida brasiliensis. The sequence continues at coordinate 81,808,004 of CM061264.1, forward strand.
GCAGGACTGCTTGCAGAATGCCAAATGAACATGACATGGAAAGCCTCAACTCGGAGTTAAGTATAACAACAAACTTCTGCCCGGCTGGTGTGGCTCAGTGGACTGAGAGTGGTCCCATGGGCTGAGAGGTCCCAGTTCGATTCCCGGTCAGGGCACATGCCCAGGTTGTGGGCTCGATCCCCAGTGCGGGACATGCAGGAGGCAGCCAGTCGATGTTCTCTCTCATCGATGTTTCTATCTCTCTCTCCCTCTCCCTTCCTCTCTCTAAAAAAAATCAATAAAGTAAAAAAAATCAATAAAAATGTATTAAAAAAAAACAATAATAATAATAAACTTTCTATTGCTCCAATCCTAAAAAATATAGTGGTTTCAATATAACCTTCCAAACTTAAGTATATAAGAGTGTAATTGAGGACTTTTCCAGATTGTTCAGGAAAGTTCTAATAACAGCCATATTTGTTGACAGGTTCATATATAATCACAAAGAAGATTCTCTTGGTTCTGATTTTGCTCTCAACAACTCTTTTTTTAAAAATATTTTTTAATTGGCCCTAACTGGTTTGGCTCAATGGTTAGAGCGTCGGCCTGCGGACCAGAGAGTTCCGGGTTCAGTTCCTGCTAAGGGCACATACCTCAGTTGCAGTTTGTCCCCAGCCCCAGTTGGGGCCGTATGGGTGGCAGCCAGTCGATGTGTCTCTCTCACGTCGATGTTTCTCTCTCTCTCTCTTCCTCCCTCTCTCCCTCCCACTCTATCTGAAGATAAATGCAAAAATGTCCTCAGGTGAGAATTAAATAAATAAATAAATAAATAACTAAATAAATAAATAAATAAAATATTTTTTAATTGACTAAAAGAAATTTTTTTTTCTTTATTGATTTTAGAGAGAGAGGAAGAGAGAAGGAGAGAGAGATAGAAACATCAATGAGAGAGAACATCGATTGGCTGCCTCCTGCATGTCCCCCACTGAGGATTTGGGCCACAACATGGGCATGTGCCCTGAGCGGAAACTGAACTGGTGACCTCTTGGTGCTTGGGTAGATGCTCAACCACTGAGCCACACCAGCCAGGCTTTAATTGATTTTTTAGAGAGGGGAAGGGAGAAGGAGAGAGAAAAACATTGATCTGCTCTGCTGCCTCCTGCATGCCCCCTCCTGGGGATCGGGATCAAGCTCATAACCCTGACGGGGAACCAAACCAGCAACCTTTGGGTGCACGGAATGACACCCAACCAACTGAGCCACTCTGTTCAGGGCATCAAAAACTGTTTCTTATTTTCCCTCACTTTTCGACTCATCCACCACTAGACAAAAGACCTTTTGTAGAAGTCGACATTTTTGAAGATCTGAGGAAAACTACATTTGTTTTAGGATGATAGAATGAGAGCAGTTTAAGCTGGTTTTTAAAAAATGCCTGAAGGTGTTTTGGCAACATATTGCTGCACTGAGCACTTGACTTTCATTTTGCTTTGAATAGTCAGAGACTGATGATATGTGCTGAGTTTCTTTTAAAACTGAACAGGAATGCCAAATGGGAGGGATGTGGGAATCAGATCATATGATGACTTTTAAAAATATATAAACTGTTCATTCAGAATCATTAAAAATGAAGGAAGCTGGTCTTTGTTCTGTGAAAAGTAGATGGAGAATTTTGACAAGTGTTTACTTTCTTTACTAATTCATACTTGTCTCATACAGGGCTGTTAAATAAAATAAAAACAAATTAGTATGAGGACACCTTGTGCACTGCTAGTGGGAATGTAAATTAATCAGCTGCAGGGGAAATCAGTATGGAGGCTCCTCAAAAAGTTAGAAATAGAACTACCATAGGGTCCAACAATAGCCAAGACATGGAAACAACCTAAGTGTCTATCAACACATGAATGGATAAAGAAAATGTAATATATATAAATAACATTCTATATATATATATATTAGAATGTTATTATATATATATATATTAGAATGTTATTGAGCCATAAAAATAAGGAAATCCTGCCATTTACAGAAACATGGATGGACTTTCAGGGCATTATACTAAGTGAAGTAAGTCAAACAGAGAAAGACAAATACTGTATGATCTTACTTATATGTGGAATCTTAAAAAAAACAAACTCATAGATACAGAAAACACATTGGTGGTTGCCAGAGGTGGACAGTGGGGGATAGGTAAAATAGGTGAAGGGTGACTAAAAGGTACAAATGTCCAATTATAAAATAAGTAAGTCCTGGGGATATAATGTACAGCATGATGACTATAGTTAAAATTTTAAAAACAAGTCCCCCAAGCAACTTAGTGAGGCAATTAAGAAATGAAAAAAAATTGAGTTGTCTTAAAGATAATATGTCAATGGCAGTGAGGTTAGCGTGCAAAATTCATCTACAGAGCACTGCACATTTGCTGGAAAGGAAACACTAATTTAACTCCAGTGTTTTTAGAACCAACATAAAGAGAGAAATATGACCACTTACATGATTCAGGGTTCATTGGATAAAACAAGCCAGGACTCAGGAGGACGTCTAACTATTCCTGGTTTTGAGATTCAGATATCACAATTTCTGTGAATCTTCACAGAATGAACACTTTTTAAATGTAGTAAACAACAAAAACATACTTCAATTCAGCAAATGTTTATCAAGTATTTGTGATAGTTAATTTTACGTGTCAACTTAGCTGGGCTATGGTGCCCAAATATGTGGTCAAACATTATTCTGGATGTTTCTTTGAGTATGTTTTTGGATGAGATTAACATTTAGATCTGTGGACTTTGAGGATACCACATTGCTCTCCCTAATGTGGATGGACTTCACCTAATCACACACACACACACACACACACACGCATGCACACACACACACACGCACACACACACTATTGTTTCAGTTTTCTGGAGTACTCTGACTAATGCAGTATCTACGTAGAAGAAACCTTTTCAGTGTCTACACCTCCTTCATTTCCACTATCAAACCATAGGGTCACAGGTGGGCCCTCTGTTAGTACATGACCCTCATTTCCTAGACTCAGCTGATTGAACAGTCTCTTCCCCATGAATTTGAATTGGGGTTAAGAGAAACTAGTGTCTGTGTCTTGAATGGAGAAGATGAGCCATTCAGGAGTGTTGCACAGCCATCTCACATGCAAACGGAGGAGCAGAGAAAGCCATGGCAATTAGAGAAAAAGGAACCCCAGGGGCAGAGAGAAGCCGAGATGAGAGACAAAGAGAGCAATGAGTTCCATGTGCTTCTGAAACCAGCTGCATTCTCACCCTGGAATTCTCCTTATAATAAATTCTCCATTGTTTAATTGGGCTTGAGCTTTGTTTTTATTACTTGCAACCAAAAGATCCTAACTAATATAACCTAGTGTGTCAGCCAATTTGTCAACTGCTAGGGAGACAGAGATAAAAATATATATGTTTCCCATTCCACTACCCTCAGCTCCCAACCAAAAAAGACATGGTCCCTTCCTGCAAGGAACTTCCATTGCCCAAGGGAGGGGTACTCAAGTAGGAGGAAACACTTTATACAGTATGGCAAGTGAGGAGCTATTTAGCGTGGCCAGGTTTAGAAAATAAAAACAAAAACAGGATGTCTGGTTAAACTTGAATCTCAGATAACAATGAACAATTTTTTTTTGGTATGTGTGTCCCAAGTACTTTATCTGGAAATCTCACAGATATACTATAAACAGATGTTAGAGAAAGGGGGCTTAACTGAAACTGAGGAGTCTCAGAAATGTTATTTTATTTATTTATTTGGCTAGTTGTTTCCTGGAGAAAAGAACGCTTGGGCTAAGTTTTGAAGAATAAGTAAGAGTCTTCCAAGTGAACAAAGGTGGGAAGAATATCTGAGTGAGAAAGAGAAAACCAGTGATAAAAGCACAGACACATGGCGCCACAAGGTGTGTAATGGAGAACTCAAGCATTCTGGGATCACTAAAGCTCAATAGTGCCAGGCAATGAGATTTAAAATGTCAGTAGATGTACTGGGATTAAGATGACATGCTAAACACAAACAATGATTTCCCTTCCTGCGCATACACCTATTGGCATGTCAGGAAAGATACTTAAAAAGCAGTAATTTGTAAGGGTTGTAGACAGCGGATGCAAGAGTCAAGGAATTCCTAGAAAATCGAACATTTACAACTTCAGATTAGCAAAGAAAAAGATGGAGAAACTGTAGCCCAAACACAAAACAGGAGAAAGTCACTTCAGTGGTGTTTCAAGGGTAAGAACAGATTTTCCTTAAAAGAGCCCAAATTCATTGTATTGTCAATAGAAGAAAAGAGAAGAGCCTGGACACATCATTATGACAACTCATAATGATCTGACTTGGAACAGAGGCATCTGTTGGATACTCATGCCCCTCCACACCCCATGTGCTAGCCCATAGTGGTGTTTTTTTGTTTTTGGTTTTTGGTTAATCCTCATCTGAGGATATTATTCCATTGATTTTTCGAGAGAGTGGAAGGGAGGGAGAGGGAGAGAGAGAGAGAGAGAGAGAGAGAGAAAGGGAGAGAGAGATGGATGTGAGAGAGACACATCGATTGGTTGCCTCCCGCACGCACCCCTACCCAGGCAGGGGATCAAACCTGCAACCCAGGTATGGGCCCTTAACAGGGAATCAAACCCAAAACCCTTCTGTCCGAGGGCCGATGCTCTAACCACTTAGCCACACCAGCCAGGGCTAAGAATGTTATTTTTTTCTAAGCATGGCAAGAAAGTCCTTAGAGTTAGAGTTAGGATTATCATGGATATTTGGGTCAGAGAGCAAAGTAAGAAAGAGCCAGAAGTAACTATAGACCTTGGCCAAGACTATAAAGGGTGAAAAATTCTAAACTAAAGTAAGCAATACTTACTTTAGAGAGTAAGTATTGCTCTTTGAAGGGAAAGCGAGAACTGTGTTTCAGAAGACAAATACAGGGCCCCAGGTAAGAGTAAGGTGCTACTGTAACTACAAGGTACACTCAATCTCTCTCTCTCTCTCTCTCTCTTTCTCTTCCCCCCATCCCCCAATAACCTGTTTGGATATTCTGTAGATGGATCAATCTTGTTTAAATGTGTAAAAAAATCTATAATTCATAAATTATTATATATTTATTCTGTAACATTTATTTTTCTTGACCATTTCAGCAAAAACACTAATTATATGTTATAACAATCTTCATATAATTTATGTTCTATTGACAGTAATTATCAGAGAGATTGAAAATGAAATCTAATTAGCCAGCCAGTGTGGCTCAGTGGATTGAGTGTCACTCCATGGACTGAGAGGTCCTGGTTTGATTCCAGGTCAGGGCACATGCTCGAGTTTAGGGCTCGATCCCCAGTGGGGGGCATGCAGGGTACAGCCGATGGATGTTTCCCTCTCACGTCGATGTTTCTCTCTCTCTCTAAAAAATCATTAGAAACATATATATATATATATATATATATATTTTTTATCCTTGCCTGAGGACTTTTTTTGCATTTATCTTCAGATAGAGCAGGAAGGAGAGAGGGAGGAAGAGAGAGAGAGAGAGAGAGAAACATCGATGTGAGAGAGACACATCGAGTGGTTGCCACCCACACGACCCCAATCAGGGCCGGGGGACAAACTGCAACCGAGATACATGCCCTTAGCAGGAACCGAACTCGGGACTCTCTGGTCCACGGGCCGATGCTCCAAGTGCTGAGCCAAACCGGCCAGGGCGAAACATATTTTTTTTTAATGAAATCAAGTTATATTTATTTTTAAAATATAATTACATTTAAAATGTACAAATTTTTAATTGTTTTAATGAAAATGTGTAAATTACATGTGGAAATTATTTTTCATATGTTTTCAAAAGTGTTATTTTCTTCTAAAATATTTAAAATTATTAAAGTTAAATAACAAACCACAAATTAAACTTAATAAATATTGAATTTTTAAAGTTAAAATGTAAATTTAATTTTAAAATTTTTTATTTAAATGTTATCAATTTTAAAATAAATACACTAAAATCTAGTCATAAATTCAGTTTTCACTGTCCATCTAGTTGCCAACAGAACCAGCATCACGCTACATGTCTGTTATGTCTAAATTTAAGAGTAACATGAGTTAATATTGCAAAATGTTATTCAGCTGTCATGTATAATTGTTTCATTAAACATTGAGCTAATTCAAGAGAATCTCCAGATCCACAAAGGCAAGCAAGAAAAAGATGCTCAGCCCTCTGAGAAAATAATCCTTCATTATGCAAGAAACCATTGCATTCATTGAGAGGAAGAATTTGGCACAATAATTAATTTGTATTTTCTCTTTTCTTAATGTTTCTGCCTCTCAAATCCTCCCTTCTGAAACAGTACCCATTTCTGAAATTGATAGGGCACAACTTACAAACCTTCATGGCGTCTGGACAGGACTGTCTCTTTTTGTTGTTGCTTCTAGGACATGGACATGAGAGGAGGAGAAGTATTTCTCTGGGGCTTGAACAGTGTTAGCATAAGAGATGTTTGGGGATGCAGATCTTGCTGTACCAGGACTGAGTGCCTATCCTGAGTGGAAAAGGCATCTGTGTTCTCTAATCATTTATTTTTGTGCAGAATACTTCATCTCCAGGTCTCAGAGTGTGAATGCCCCTACTCTTCACCTTGATCCAGCTCTCACTTGCAATCATCAGAAATAGTTCTCTGTAATCAAAACTGGAACCCACTAGTAGGTGGCCAGAGTCTCACTTTGAGCATGGAAATAAGCTGTTTAACCTAGACACACACACACAGCAAATATTAACAGAAAAAAATAAAAGTAAAACAAAGCAAGAACGACCAAACACTGAAAGAAAGTCAATACTGTGGAAGAGAAGTACCAAATATAACAAATAAGAGAATTAAGACTTGATACAGTGTTAATAAGAGGAGAGGCAGGCAATGGCCAGCTCCTGACGGGCCTTATTGGTCCTTCTAAGGAGAATGGACTTTATAAAGCTGTCAGAGGGCCAGTGAAAGGTTTTCACCAGGGAATGATTTTATCATATTTGTGTTGTGGTTGCGGTTTTGGTTCCTCCCCAGCCCTGGTTGAGGTTGTGCAGGACGCAGCCAATCGATGTGTCTCTCCTCTCTCCCCCTCCCACTCTATCTGAAGATATTTGGGGAAAAAAAAGGGGGGGGGCCTCAGGTGAGGATTAAAACAAAAAAGAAAAAGAAAACAGTATGAGGCACTGGCTGGGTAGCTCAGTTGGTTAGAGTGTCCTTCCAATATGCCAAGATTGTAGGTTCGATTCTGGGTGAGGGCACATATAAGACACAACCAATGAATACATCAATAAGTGGAACAATAAATCGGTATTTCTGTCTCCTTCTCTCCCTTCCCCTCTCTCCTTCAAATCAATAAATAAACTTTAAAAAAATCTTTTAAAGAAAATAGTATGAAAGTACTTAGTAGATATACTCATTAGAACATGATTGCTTTGATGTAAAGAATGAGAATACAATCAACGATAATATCCAAGTTTCTGGTATTTTGACTGTCAGGATCACTTTGTTACTCATTAATTTCAAAAAACAGGAGAAGCAGATTTTGGTTAAAATTAAAATAAACAATAATAGTGATAACAATAACAGCAAATAATAATAATGATGGATAACATTAATTGAGTTTCTACTATTGTTGTAAGGTGTCACAAAACACCAGGGATCTCCCTGGGGCCTCCAAATGTTGTAACATGTCAGCGAGATAACCGAGGGGGGGGGCTGTTGATTTGGGGAGAGCCCCCCCTTCAGCCTGCCGACGTAATGAAGTGCTCCTTTACAATTTGGCTGTGCGTCTCTGGTTATCTCGCTGATACGTTACAACACCATGTGCTATGATTCCATTTTTTCTTTAAAAATACCTACATTGGCCCTGGCCGATTTGGCTCAGCGGTTAGAGCGTCGGCCTGTGGAGAGACCTGGGTTCGGTTCCTGCTAAGGGCACGTATCTCGGTTGCAGTTTGTCCCCGGCTCTGGTTGGGTCGTGCGGGAGGCAGCCACTCGGTGTGTCCCTTTCACGTCGATGTTTCTCTCTCTCTCTCTCTCTCTCTCTCTCTCTCTCTCTCTCCCTCTCTCTCCCTCCCACTCTATCGGAACAAAAAAAATGGAAATATGTCCTCGGGTGAGGATAAAAACAAACAAACAAACAAACAAACACCTACATCTATTATTCAAGTTAATGCTATAAACATTCTGAAAAACAGATATATTAATTAGTCCTTTTTTTTTTCTTAAATCCTCACTCGAGGACATTTTTCCATTTTTTGTTCAGATAGAGTGGGAGGGAGAGAGAGGAAAAGAGAGAGAGAGAGAAACATTGACGTGAAAGGGACACACCAAGTGGCTGCCTCCCGCATGACCCAACCAGGGCCAGGGACAAACTGCAACCAAGATACGTGCCCTTAGCGGAACCGAACCCGGGTCTCTCTGGACCGAAGGCCGATGCTCTAACTGCTGAGCCAAACCAGCCAGGGCTTAATTAGTCCTTTCTGACAGATGAGGATACTGAGGTGTAACCAGGCTAAGTAATTTGCCAAAACTCACAGACAATACTCTTAATAGACAGTGTTTTTGTTGTAGCTAATAGTTGATTAGGATTGTCTCCTTTAATCTATTGCTGCATAAAACAATATCAAAACGTGCTGGCTTAAAACAACAGTAAGTATTTATTACAGCATACAGTTTCTGTGGTCAGGAATTTGGGGGTAGATTATTTAGGTGGTTCTGGCTTTAAGTGTCTCATGAGCTTGTGATCAAGATGCCAGGCGGGTAGTCACTGAAGGCTAGACTGGGACTGGAGGATTCACTTCAAGTTGGCTCACTCTCATGGCTGGCTGTTGACAGAAGGCCTCAGTTCCTTCCCATGTAGACCTCTTCATAGGGCTGCTTGAGTTTCTTCACGATATGGCTGCTGACTTCCCCAGAGTGAATGATCCAAGAACAAAAAAGACAAAGCTACACTGTCTCTTAGGTTCTAGCCTCAGAAATCATACGTTGCCATATCCCGCTGTGTATATAGGTCAGCTGGATTCAGTGTGGGAGGGGCATATGTGACGATGAGCATCACTGGGGTGATCTTGGATACTGGCTGTCACATGTCCATTAATTTGGCCTTGTGGCATTCAGTCATAGAACCTTTCCACAGTGCAGTCTAGCTCTCAGCTCAGCTGACTTAATGCACAGATAGATTTTTAGAGACAACCATTCTCTCCATACCCTTCAGGCAATCTGTATTAATATTGTATCTGTCAACCAAGCTTTAGTCAATGTTGAGCATCAGGAAATTTGACATTGCAATCCCTGACAATTTCCTTGAGGCCAGTGAACTATATAGAAGGCCTAGCATAGCTGACCTCTGCTTACTTCTAACTCTCATCTCAGTCCACTCTCTCCAATAAACACAATGCAGGTTCACTTGCCCTTTATTCTACCTTGGAGCCTTTGCACTTGCAGTTCTGTCTGCCTGGGATGCTTTCCCTGCTTCCTCACTCTCCCTTTCTCCCTTGGCCACGGCTACCTCTGGACTTCAGCTTCCATGTCACTACCTCAGAAGAACTTCCCCGCACGGGCGAGACTCTAACAGAGCCATGGCCTCTCAGAACTGGGGTTCCTGAGCTATGTCCTGCCACAAAGCAGATGAAAAGAAACCTGCTCTGCTCAGGAAAGCAGCTCTATTAGAACACTTATGAGGAAGAAAAGGCATCATCTGTCATTGTTGTTATGAATAATAATAATAAAGACAATTACTGCTACCATTTGTCAGTACTTAGCAGTTTACCCTTGTCCCCATGTCCTTCAAGAATTCACTTTAATTAAAAACAATAGTGATTAAAAGGGACTTTACTAAAGATGTCAAGTGAAGAATAAGAAGAAAACAGTCTGGGGGGCAGTATGTTCCTGAGATATCCCTGTTCCAAAGCAACTTCCTTGACTGCCCTGATGTGGGGATATTTTATCCAGTGTTGTGTTCTAAATGATCAGCAGTCAGGTCTTTGAGGGCTGGAAGGGCTCATTTGTGGAGTTGCCAACTGCTGTGGAGTAAATATCCTCACGTCTGATTTCACACTACAACATGATGTCACTGCACACGGAGTTGGGAGGAGATGCCAACAAGCAGCCCTTGGGAGCAAACAGGGGCCGGCTCCAGCACACCCTGACGCTCCTTCAACACCGACCTCATTGATTCTTCTTCCTCCCAGAGTCACCCCATCTCTCAGCTCCCACCCATCAAACTTTGCCTATCCAAACCCTATTCAACATTCAGGAAAACAAAAGGCCTTCAGGTAATAGGATTCATCTTTCCCAGAAGGAAAGTATATTTTGATAGCAGATCTTGACTCCTAGGGTCTTAGTCCCAAGAAGCACATCAAAGCATTTCTTCTAAACACATGCACTAGATCACAAGAGTAATTCAAGAGAACGTAATTTCCTCTATCCCCTTATGTATGTCATCTCATTTATAATCCCCGTAACAGTCATTTGGGATATTATCTCAATTTTCTAATTAGGAAATTGAAGTTTAGGGAGTTTAAGTGACTTGGTCCAATTCACTGAATTAGAAAGTAGTATAACTAGAATTTGAAGCTAGGGCTATGTGATTCCAGGTCTGGGCTCTGAATCCTTCCTGCGTCAGGTGCACCTGTGAACCCACGCCGTGTCATTGAGTCCTGATTGAAAAGGACTGAGACAGTCCTTTCCCAGTCAGCCACAGAGCCTTCCCAGGATGTTGCTGGAGAATTACAGAATTAACACTATGACACCAATAAACAAAGTGAGTTTTAAATAAGGAAATTTATAAAAACTTTTATTTTGTGTCAACTATGCACAAAACACAGAGCCAGGTAGAGTTGTGGATAAAAACCTGGGACTTAAGACATTTTTAACATTTGTAGAAAAGCAGTGAATAAGTTACTTTAAGCTAAATCCCATGAAGTGCTGTTTCTTGGGGATAATCTAGGGAATATCTGTTAACTGTACAAAGCTTCAGTATGTCAGGTGGGATCCTTAGAAAATCAGTTCACTTTAGCTAAACTATTTACCAGCACTATTTACCCTTCTTTTCTTTTTTTTAATTTTTTTTCCTTTATTGATTTTAAAGAGAGAGGAAGTGAGAGGGAGAGAGAGATAGAAACATTGATGAGAGAGAACATTGATTGGCCGCCTCCCGCATGCTCCCAAATGGGGATCAGGCCTACAACCTGAGTATGTGCCCTGACTGGGAATCGAACCAGCGACCTCTTGGTGCATGGGTCGACGCTCAACCACTGAGCCACACCAGCTAGACTATTTACCCTTCTTTTAATAACAGTGCCCATTTTGCTCTGGGAAACCTCACCTTCCCAACTTTCTGTCTCGGTACTTTAGATGGTGTTCATATCAGGTCCTATTTCCAAAGAGTTCATGTGGGATCAAGTTTACAGTATATGGACGACATTTCAATAAAGTTGTGCCCTGGCCGGTTTTTCTCAGTGGTTAGAGCATCGGCCTGCAGATCAATGAGTCGTGGGTTCAATTCTGGTCAAGGGCATGTACCTCGGTTGCGGTTCGTCCCCCGCCCTGGTTGGGTCATGTGGGAGGCAACCAGTCGAATGTGTCCCTCTCACATCAATATTTCTCTCTCTCCCTCCCAATCTATCTGAACAAAAATGGACAAATATCCTCAGGTCAGGATTAAAAAAAATAATAATAAAGTTGTTATTTACTTAATAGAATTCATGTGACTCATTTTGGCTAATTATAATACAAGGTGGAGCAAAAGTAGGTTTACAGTTGTTCATATAAAAAATAATACAATAATTAATAAATAATAATAAAAGAATAAACTCTGTGTTTTGTGTACTTACAACTGTAAACCTACTTTTGTCCCACCTGCATTACATTTTCCTGGCTACAGTGAATTTGTTCAGGGCCAGCGATGTAATCTAATCAAGCCAACAAAAAGAAATAAGACTTTTGCTGGGATTGCTGAAAAGCACACTTAAAAAAAAAATGTTTTTAATTGAACTGAATCTGAGGAGATGGTTTTATACACAGCCATATTGTTACCCTATGGGACCAGAGAATAAGACCAACCTTTTCAAGACAAGAAATTGAGATGGTATTCTGATGACATTCTTGTTTAACCTTCCCCCTAATCCAGCCTTGACTGAAGTGAGATCTTTTTGTGTTTGTTTGTTTTGTTTTTTTAAAAAAATATGTTTTATTGATTTTTTTAGAGAGAGAGGAAGGGAAAGAGAGAGATAAAAACATTGATGTGAGCCCGGCCAGTATGGCTCAGTGGTTGAGCATCGACCCATGCACCAAGAGGTCACCAGTTCAATTCCCGGTCAGGGCACATGCCCAGGTTGTGGGCCCGATCCCCAGTGGGGGGCATGCAGGAAGCAGTCAATCGATGTTCTCTCTCATCGATGTTTCTTTCTATCTCTTTCTACCTCTCCCTTCCTCTCTCTCTAAAAATCAAAAAAGGGAAAAAAAATTTAAAAATAAATAAAAATAAGAACATTGATGTGACAGAAAAACATCAATCGGCTGCCTCCTGCACGCCCCCTACTGGGGATGGAGCCTGCAACCCCGGGCATGTACCCTGACTGGGAATCTAACGGGACCTCTCAGTTCATGGGGCGACGCTCAATCCACTGAGCCACACTGGCTGGGCTGAAGAGAGATCTTAACAAGACTTTTTAGTAACATAAGCCAATAACTTATCTTTCTTTATTTAAGCTAATTTGGATCGTGGTTTCTATTATTTATTACTAAAAAGGAGTTCTAAATGATGAAGAAATTCGTATCAGAATTGGAGTATAAAAGACACTATGCTGTAGAATCATCCAAGTTAAGAGTAGTTTCAATAAGACTGAAGACCCTCCACTTTCCTAGGCTGTTACATTGGCAGCTCTTAACTTTAATATGAAGTGTGAAACAGCTGATCAAATGACTGTCTGTATTTTATCTTGGAACTCAGACCATTTATTGACAAAAGATGGAATGTTAGAGAACACAGTTGAACAAAGTCAAAATTTTAGAGTCTGTTGGCTGTTTCTGATGGCCCATGTTATGGTGCTCCAAAGAGGAGAGCTTAGGTTGAAAGTGGCTGAAATCTGAAATCTAAGAGCTAGCATCAATTTTTAAAAAACACTCTTGATCCCATAGGACCCATCCAACCACCTCCCTTAATGTACTTCTGCCTGACAGAGTGGGCAATTACCATTTACAAAAATGTGGCTGAACTGCAGGCCTGGAGCAGATTAGCTTCACCTACCTGTGCTGAACATCATTTTGAATTACTCAAGACAGATGTGGAGATAAAGGCCAATAAGCTAAGGGTTATTGAAGAACAACAGAGCATTGGATTCTGTTGCTAAGAAACAGAAGCCTGTAGGTCCAGTTCTAGGCTCCACTAGTTGTCTGGCTTTGGTTATTAGCCCAGAGAATTGCATGGAAGCCAGAGCTAACTAAACTCCAAGTCTGGCAAACAAAGACTAATGATTATTTCATCTCTAAAGCTCTTGCCACACCATTAGTAGCCAAAAAGGTATAACCTCAGGAAGGGAAATCCTCTGTAATATCCATCTTAAATGTGGCCATGAAGGATAAGGGACTATTTTGACCAATTAAGAAACTTACTCCATTGCTAAGGTTGGGGACCTTGATAGTTCTGCCTAGCAGTGTATGATGTATACTATAGATGGGAGACCACTGTATGTTTTTTCCTACTCTTCTCTTTTCCAAAGCGGGTTGTTGGAGGCTGGGTAACAAAAGCAGATGACTGACAGATCACAACTGCAGTTTTATCCCTGATTCTGTTCTGCAGGTACTTTGATACTGGGAACCGAGTGTTGTGTCCGTTCCAGGCTATTGGGAAGCAGATGCTGATCCAGTTAGGAGTGCAAAAGGTTTATTAGGGGGTGGCAGAAGAATCCACAGAAAAAACCCAGCAATATTATACTACTTTAAAAAAAGACTTACTGGGAGTAATGTCTGTAAAAGATAAAGAGGGAGCAAGTTAGATTGGGTAGGGAAAGCCTTCAGCTAACAGTGAAGATCATACAAAGCCTGGGTCAGTGCAATCGACAGCTCCTTAGCAAACATTGCAGTTACAGTAGCCTGCATTGGACAGAAATGGCTAGATAGGAATAGGTCTGCCATGCTTAATCATTGCCTGGCAGGGTTGCCCGGGATGACCTCAGCTGACAAGCTGGGGTAGGTCCTGAGGGTGCTGCTGATGGAGGTTGTTAGCTAATTGCACTCTTCACAGCTGAGTAGCATGTTCTTTCTTGAGAGCAGACCTGATGGTTGCACTTTCATGGCTGCTCCAGTGTGATGACCAGTTGATTTGACTACCTAGGAAATCTGAGTCTCTCATTCCCGTTATTACCATTATATACTGGCTATGTAGGTGGGTGTGTGTGAGGGAGAGTTTTATCATTTCAGTTGGGTTTTGCTAGATTATGTGGAATTACCCAGAGAACTTAAGACATGTATTTTAATGAAGCAACTAGCTAGGACTTCGAGTTGTCTTATTTTGAGAATGAGTGGTTGTGTTTTGGTTGCATATGGTATTTCAATATGGAAGTGGACATGTTTTAAGGTATATGCATAGGAAAATGGGTGTGTGGGAATGTTGAGCTGTCAAAAGGAATGAACTGAGTAGTAAAAATCCATTTTGCTCCCCAGGACCCATTCATTATTCTTCCAGCAAAAGTAGTCCAGTTTTCCTCTGTGGAAACACCCCGTGCCACACAACCAATTCAGGTGCTTTAGAGAATGCCTATTCCAGCCTTGCCTCCAGCAGTGGGCGTGGCTCTGCCTTAGCAAAGCAATGCACTGCATTCCCTGTTCCATCAGGATTCTACAAGGCAAGCACGAGACCCAGTCAGAGCCCACCATATGCAATGAGGCTTAAAAAAATAAATTATTGAGTGGAAAGTAATATTTTTTTCTCCTGGATTTGAATCTGAAAATTGGCCTGGAAGCTAATGACAACCATCTTGATATCTTGTAGAGTCAGAATAAAAATAAAGATGAATGACAGAGTCAAGAGATAGAGAGGGATGGGTCCTAGGTGAAATTATTGTAGGCGCTAAACCCACTCTTGCCTGAAGCAGGATCCATCCTAAGATTTATTTATTTATTTATTTATTTATTTATTTATTTATTTATTTTTTATCCTCACCCCAGGACATTTTTGCATTTATTTTCAGATAGAGTAGGAGGGAGCGAGGGAGGAAGAAAGAGAGAGAAACATTGATGTGAGAGAGACACATCGACTGGTTGCCACCCTCACAACCCCAACCAGGGCCGGGGACCAACTGCAACCGAGGTCCATGCCCTTAGCGGAAACCGAACCCAGGACTCTCTGGTCCGCAGGCCAGTGCTCTAACCACTGAGCAAAACTGGCCAGGGCTATCCTAAGATTTAAACATCCCTTTTTACTTTAGATACACACACACGCTCACACACACATCACCCCTACACATTATGTACGTACATACACACACACACATATGCTATTCCATTTATATTTACTTCTATATAGTAAAAATGAGTTCACAGTGACAGCTCCAATTCAAATTCAGTACCATAGGGTTCATTCTTATTTTCTTTCTTTCTTTTTTTCCTATTTATAATTCTCTTCCTTGACAGGAAGAAACTTGGCTCCTATTTTCCTCAGTATATTAACATATTTGCTTAATCCTCCTGTACGTAACTAATCTCCCATTGTGTTGATCACGCCTCCTCCTATCATAGACACCCTCCTCACCCCACTTGGAAACTGACACCCCACACTGTACCAGCTACACCCTCCCCGCTTTGTCAGACACTAGTCTCACTCTCCTGAGCTCTAATACTTTGCACAGGCTGGTACTGGTACCATCCTATTCTGATATTGTCTTCACTCAACTCAGGCTCTGACATGCTAAGCTTGGTCACCTGTGCTGACAGTGTCATCAGATGGATGCACCATAGTTTAACCACTCACCTACTGAAGGACATGTTGGGTACTACAAACAAAGGTGCGGAGAAGAGTTGTGTGCATGTTTTCACGTGAACATAGATCGTCATCAATTCTCTGGGAGAAATGTCCAGGAACGTGATTGATGGGTCTATGGCAAGGGCGTGTTTAGTTTTTTAAGAAACTGCCACGCTATTTTCCAGAGCACTTTCTCATGTCTAATGATTTTTCACTAAGTTGTTCAGGAAGGGCAGAGAAATGGAGGGGAGAGAAGACAACTAAACGGAAGGGAAGCAAAAGAAGAAAAGAAAGAATCAGAAATGAACTATTACCTTTGTCTAGTTTCTCTATTTTTCTTTTGATCTATGTTTGCTTCATACTATTGATACCTTTTCATTTATATTGGTATGCAATATTTCTTGTAAAAGCTCTTTTTACCTGTTATTTTTAGTATTATTTAATATTTTGTTCATTATTAATTTTTTTAAAGCCAGGTTTATTGAGGTAAAATAAAATTCACCTTGCCTGGCCGGTGTGGCTCAGTGGTTGAGCATCAACCCATGCACCAGGAAGTCACCGGTTCGATTCCTAGTCAGGGCACATGCCCAGGTTGTGGGCCTGATCTCCAGTGGGGGGCATACAGGAAGCAGCCGATCGATGTTCTCTCTCATTGATGTTTCTATCTCTATTTCTCTCTGTCTTTAAAAAAAATAAATCAATAAAGAAAAAAAAAAAAAGAGAGCGAAAAGGCAAACTACGGAGTGCGAGACTTGTGTCCAGGATATAATATCAAGAACTACAAATAAATAAGAAGGTAGACAACCCATAGAAAATTAATCAAGAGATTCAAACAGGCACTTTAAAAAAGTATCCAAGTTGAAAAAAAAAATTCACCTCTAGCTCTGGCTAGTGTTCTCAGTGGTGAGAGCATTGGCTCATGGACAAAAGAGTCATGGGTTCGATTCCCAGTCAAGGTCACATACTTCAGTTTCGGGTTCCATCCCCAGCCCTGGTAGGAGTTGTGCAGGAGGCAACCAATTGATGTGTCTCTCTCACATAGATGTTTCTCTCTCTCTCTCCCTCCCTCCCTTTTTTCCACTCTATCAAAAAAAGAAATCAATAGAAAAATATCCTCAGGTGAGAATTTAAAAAAAAATCTATAATTCACCTTCAGTGCACAGTTCTGAGTTTTGACAAATGCACAGAATCATATAACACCCACCACTATTAAGATACAGAACATTTTTGCCCAGCCAGTGTGGCTCAGTGGTTGAGCATCGACCCATGCACCAAGAGGTTGCCGGTTCAATTCCCGGTGAGGGCACATGCCCAGGTTGTGGGCCATATCCCCAGTGGGGGGCACGTAGGAGGCGGCCAGTTGATGTTCTCTCTCATCGATGTTTCTATCTCTCCCTCTCACTTCCTCTCTAAAATCAATAAAGAAAAAAAATTAAAAACAAAAAAAAGATACACAACATTTTTAACACCTAAAATGTTCCCTCATGCCCCACTATAGACAACCTTCCCCACCCTCAGTTCCTGCCAATTAATGATTTTCTGTCCCTATAGTTTTACCTTTTCCACAATGTCATACAAATGGAGTCAGACAGTATGTAGTCATTTAAGGATGACTTTTTCCATTCTGCATATTTTCACATGTGTTGAGTTCATTTATTTTTCTTGCTCAATAATATTTCATCATATGTATGTACAAAAGTATATTTACTAGTTGAAAGATTTTGGAGGGCTGTTATCAGGTTTTTCTGATATTTTAAAAAATAATATTTATAAACATTGCCTGATTTCTATAAAAATTCTTTTATAATATTTTTCTTTATAATTTTATATTCCTTTTGATTTGCTTGCTGTGTCTGTATTCTTGTTTCTCTTTACTGTTTTTCTTTTTCCTGTGTTATAGATGGCATTTGTTCCTTATATTAGTCTCTTTAAAAAGCAGCTTTTGATTTCATTTTTCAAGTTATTTTAAATTTCTAATTAACTTTATTATGCTTTTAGTATTTTTTCACTCAGAATTAAAAATTTTTTCTTTTCTATGATCTAAAATTGAATATATAATTAATTGTCTATTAGTAATACAATTATTTAAGAGCATATATTCTCTTCTAAGGTGAGTTTTACCATATTTCAAGGTTTTTGAGAAGTGCTTTATTATTGTGGGTTTTTTTAAATTGCTTTTTCCTCAACTGAGGATATTTTTCTATTTATTATTATATAGAGTGGGAGGGAGGGAGGGAGAGAGAGAGAGACAGAGAGAAACATCGATGTGACAGAGCCACATCAACCGGTTGCCTCCCGTATGACCCAACGGGCCGTGGGACGAATCCCAGGGACAAACCGCAACCGAGGTACCTGCCCTTGACCGGAATGGAACCTGCAACTCATTGGTCTGCTGAGCCAAACCGGCCAGGACTATTATTGTTTTAAAAAGACTTTTATTGTGTTCTTAATTTTCTCCTAGATAAGTCTATTATTTAGGAGAATTAAAATTGTTTTCATGTAGTTTTTTTGTTTCATATTTTTGTTATTTATTTCTGCTTTTATCACAACTAATCGCTTAGAAAACATGTGTATGCACTGGAGTTCTTCTACATCATTTAAGTTGTTACAAATATCAATTAATTCTATATTTGAAGAAGTCAGGACCTTTAATACAATACTTCATCCACTCAATCTCTCATATTAACACTGGAGAATGAAAATCTCCAATATGATTTTGATTCAATTGCCTATATTTCTTATAAAAACATATGGACTGGGGCTTTGACATTTGGTTCACAATCTTCTCTCCCTAACTTCTGCCACTTTCCTAGGTAAATTATCCATTCCATTTCTTAGCATCAGAGTTCCTTAATCTCTACTCCAACTCTTACTTCCTTTCAACAGCCCTCTATGCTGGCAACATCTTAGACCTTGTTACAATATAGGACTCTCTACCTTTGATATCTCTCTCAGGCCACACCCTTCCTCTCAATTCCTGACTCCCACAAAGCAGCACCCTCATTTAACCCTGCCCTCCAGGCCCTCAGTTCTTTCCCTTCTTCTTGTTGGGTTTATCCCATTTTGGTTTCTCTTCTCAATTCAACTTGATCCTCATTTCAGGTGCTTCAACTTTGTTTTCATTGGTGCCTTCAATTTCCTTCCCTTTTATTTTTCTACTCTGTTTGTCCCACAGATTCGCAACGGAGGGTCATCATATTCATTTGCCTTCTCTGCTACTACCTTCAGGGGCTGCAGAATTAGTCAAATTTCTTGATTACAATGAGAAATCAAACTTCAAAGAAAGAAATTAACATGAAGATTCACATTTGTGCCCTCAAAGAGAAGCAAGGTTAAGAATGTAGCCTGGCCTCTGAAGGACCACAATCAGTACTTCCCTCCGTTTTTATCTCTGCTTCTCCCTGTCTGACTGGTTTTTTCTTCTCTCATTCTCTCTGTCTAGACCAGCTTTCTCTTCTCCCACAGTGACAGGAAAGATACGTAATGTACAACTTCTCCGTAACAGAGATGTCAAAACTGATATTGGGCTTGCTTGGTCTCAATTTGAAATCATGAGGAAAGAGCTCTAATTGGCCCCATTTTGGCCAGGGCTCAACTCGAGATCAATCAATTAGGGCCATAAGGGCATGGTCATATTTCATAAAAATGGCAACTGGGGACTAAAGAGTTGTTACCATGTACTCATCCATGAATCTACTGCCAGTAGAATAGGATATGATGATGGAGCTTGCCCAAGTTCTATGTACTTATGAAATCCAATACTGCAGTCAGAGGAATACTAGGTTCTGATTGAAATGGACTTAGTCAGTCGCCCACTAGTAGAGGCTGAAGTAGCCCATGGCAACCTGAACCACACAGAATTAGAGTAAGTTCTTCTGGATAAGAAAAAACAATGACTACCTGAAATAGTTGCTAAATGATAGCTAATGCTGCTGAGAGATGTCCTGGTGATTAATTACCATCTATTGCAAGTTTAATATGTGCAAGACCAGGTTGTGAGCTGAGTAAGTTTTTACCCAATATGTTTTCACTGCTTTACTTGAAGTAGGTTTTTTAAAAATTTTAAGTTTTTTTTTTTTTTTTAATTTTTTTCCCTTATTGATTTTAGAGAGAGAGGAAGGGAGAAGGAGAGAGAGATAGAAACATCGACAAGAGAGAACATCGATTGGCCGCCTCCTGCATGCCTCCCACTGGGGATTTGGCCCACAACCTGGGCATGTGCCCTGACCGGGAATCGAACTGGCGACCTCTTAGTGCATGGCTCGACACTCAACCACTGAGCCACACCAGCCGGGCTATTTGAAGTTTTAAAAAATATTTTTAAATGTTAAAAATATCTTCATTCATTGCTAAATACCGAGCAATATTTTTTTCAAAGTCAAATATAAATGACTTTAGATTATTTTGGATTAAGCACAACATTGTGCCCGGCCGGTGTGGCTCAGTGGTTGAGCATCGACCCATGCACCAAGAGGTCGCAGGTTTGATTCTGATCAGGGCACATGCCCAGGTTGTGGTCCTGGTCCCCAGTCGGGGACAGGCAGAAGGTGGCCAATCGATGTTCTCTCTCATTGATGTTTCTATCTCTCCCTCTCCCTTCCTCTCTCTAAAATCAATAAAGAAAAAAGAAAAAAAATTAAAAAAAAAGCACAACATTGTTTCCATCCATTAGCCAAGGTAATCAACAATCAATTAAATAAACTCATATGTGTCACTTGTCTAATCATACATCATAATTATGTAAAAACAAATCAACTTCAGGGAGTACAGTTTTGCTTTGGGCAAATTCGTTTAGGATATGAATTCTGCCCATATTGATATGTAACATAATTAAATATATGCTTTGAGAATGCTATAATTATTCACTGAGTGCCTTTATACTAAACATTTTTTCTGCCTCCTTATAAATCATTTACTGAGAAATTATAGAGGGTAGATATAACAACACAACAAAGAATAAGGATAAAAGGTCTTATTTTCTTTATTTGTCTTAGTTGCTTTTTCTTTTGGTCTCTGCTCTTACTCTCCTGTTGAATGGGCAACAACCCCAAAGAAGGTCTTCAAGACAATTAGAATAATCAAATAAACCAAGTAAATCAAAACTGAATACCTTCCTCCCCTCCTAGCTTTTGCAGTGTAACCTGGTTTCTCTGTAGGGAGTAAATTCTCATGAAATCAACCTGCAAGGATTGTTCTTTTCTCTGACAGAGTTTCTGGCTAGTAAAGCCCTCCCCAGCCTTTGTTATTCCCACCACTCACTCTCAAAGAAATTTGCTCTCAGTGGAATTGTATATCTCTAACTTTCCCCTACAGATTTATCACTTGTAAGAAAATCTTTGGAAAGAAGCCAGTGAGAAATGTGGCTAATAGTATTTAATAAATGCTTTTTTTTTGGTAAGCAAGCAAAAGTGACTAGTGTGCTACGGTTAAAAAAGAAAAAAGAAGAAAGGATTGTCTTTTTGCACATCTTCCTGGCAGTGACTATATTCTGATACTTGCCAGTGAAATATATTTCCAGTATAATATTTTAGTTGACTCTTTTTTTTTTTTGAGTTTATTATTTTTATTTATTTATTTATTTTTATCCTCACCCGAGGATATTTTTCCTTTTTTTTTTTTTGTTCAGACAGAGTGGGAGGGAGAGAGAGGAAGAGAGAGAGAGAAACATCGACGTGAAAGGGACACATCGAGTGGCTGCCTCCCGCACGACCCAACCAGGGCCTGGGACAAACTGCAACTGAGGTACATGCCCCTAGCGGGAACCGAACCCGGGTCTCTCTGGACCGCAGGCCGACGCTCTAACCGTTGAGCCAAACCAGCCAGGGCTAGTTGACTCTTGATATCCCACTGCTAATGTTTTGTTTTTGTTTTTATCCTCACCCAAGGACATTTTTGCATTTATCTTTAGATAGAACGGGAGGGAGAGAGATGGGAAGAGGGAGAGAGAAAGAAACATCGACATGAGAGAGACACATCTAGTGGTTGCCATCCACACGACCCCAACTGCTCTAACCGCTGAGCCAAACCGGCCAGGGTGCTAATGTCTTTTTTTTTTTTTTAATTATTT
The DNA here is from genome assembly GCA_030848825.1 of Tadarida brasiliensis. Lineage (NCBI taxonomy): Eukaryota > Metazoa > Chordata > Mammalia > Chiroptera > Molossidae > Tadarida > Tadarida brasiliensis. The sequence continues at coordinate 81,830,028 of CM061264.1, forward strand.
TTCTTTATTGATTTTAGAGAGAGAGAGGAAGGGAGATGGAGAGAGAGATAGAAACATCTATGAGAGAGAACATCGATTGGCCACCTCCTGCATGCCCCCCACTGGGGACCCAGCCCACAACCTGGGCATGTGTCCTGACCGGGAATCAAACCTAAGACCTCTTGGTGCATGGGTCGATCCTCAACCACTGAGACACATGGGCCGGGCATACTGCTAATGTCTTATTAGAAAGCTCTAGTTTTAAAAAAGTCATATTTCTTTACGTTTGATTTTTAAAATATTAGCCAAATGTTTTTAGCCAACTTGAGTTTTTAAACTAGGTGAACCACCTTGATTTATGCTCCAAATCTTTATATCTTAGGCACTGTGATATAATGGTTAGAAAATAGTCACTGTCCTTTCTCAGGAATATCACTTCAATCGTTTCCACTGTTCTTTATCAACAATTTCCCCATCTCCACGAGGTTGTTCTTATTTACAATATGAACCTGCTCTTGTTTCTTTTTTTTTGTTGTTCAGATAGAGTGGGAGGGAGAGAGAGGAAGAGAGAGAGAGAGAAACATCGACGTGAAAGGGACACATCGAGTGGCTGCCACCCACACGACCAACCAGGGCCGGGGACAAACCGCAACCGAGGTACGTGCCCTTAGCGGGAACCGAACCTGGGTCTCTCTGGACCGCAGTCTGATGCTCTAACCGCTGAGCCAAACCGGCCAGGGCTTGTTTCTTCTATCTTTAAAAAGTCCATCTGCCCTGGCCAGTTTGGCTCAGCGGTTAGAGCATCGGCCCACAGACCGGAGAGTCCCGGGTTCGGTTCCCGCTAAGGGTACATACCTTGGTTGCAGTTTGTCCCCAGCCCCGGTTGGGGTCGTGTGGTGGCAACTACTTGATAAGTCTCTCTCACGTCGATGTTTCTCTCTCTCTCTCCCTCCCTCTCTCCCTATCTGAAGATAAATGCAAAAGAAAAAAAAAAAGTCCATCTTTTTGAACCACATTCTCCACTGTTATAGTCCCATATCTCTGCTCCTCTTTGCAGTAAATCATCAGAGTTCTCTGTATGTGCTACCTCCAGTTCTTGTCCCTTCTTCTGCCTAATCAACTTCCTTCAACTGTTACCCACACCACTCCTCCAAAGCCACTCTTTTAAATTGCTCAATCCAATGATTAATTCTCAGACTTCATTGTACCTGACCTGTCAGCATAATTTTACACAGTTGATCACTCCCTCTTCTGTGATACACTTTTATCATTTGGCACTTAGGATACCACATTATTACTTTTCTCCCTACCTTACTGGTTGCTTCTTCTCAGTTTTATTTGCCGACTCTTCCTCTTCTCCCTCTTCTTGATAGTGGAGTGCCCCAGGCCTCAGTCTTTGGTCCTCTTCACTATTTATATTCATTCCACAGCTAATCTCATCTAGTGTTTGGGCTTTATATATCACCTATATCCCAATGACTCGCAAATTTATATCTTCATCCCAAACTTTCCATCTAAACTTTAGATTCATAAATCTAACTGCCAAGTTAACAGTCCCATTGAATGTCTAATAGACATCTGACGTTTAACAGGTTTGAAAAGAGTTCCCAAAGCAACAACATCCAGTAGCAATGAGCCCAGCTAGTGCTCATATCTGGTTTCTAAATACCATTTCCCACTAAAAGGAATCAGGACTCCTTGGAGAACTGGCTGACTCCATGCATGGGGCAGAGAAAGTACAAGATGAGCCCGAAGTATCTTGTTGTTCCAGAAAATACGAAAGTGATAAAAAAAAAAAAGTGTGGCGGGGAGACACTCATGTCAAAAGAACACAGAAGCCAATCTGAAGGTCAATGGCTAAATCTGGGATAATTTGAGCATCAAAATAATGCTACTAGTGGGTTATAAGCCATAGAATAAAATAAATATCTGTACTAATATAAATATTTGAACAGATAAATAAATGATGAGAAGGGACAGCTCATCTAATAATAAAAGAAGAAGAAATAATGGAAATGGAAAATTACCATTTGGCAAACAGCACAGTAATAATTGTTGCCTACAAGAATCACTAATGGATGCTAAAATTAGTGGCAAATACATGCTGAGAAACAAGATACTTATATAATCTCAAAGTATTGTCCCACAACACACTTACTAATAACAAAGGGAAAAATCATAACTTTACATTGGAGAGACAGTGTTCCAAACACATCAGTGGTAATGAGACATACCAACGTCATGTGCCTCCTTGACAAAATGGGCCAGAGTGGCATGGCATCACTTCTATAGTAGTATAGCCCAAAATTCATAGCCATGACCAACTCAAGTGGAGGGACATTTAAAATAACTGATGAGTATTCTTTAAAAATGTCAAGGTCATGAAAGACAAAGAAAGAACGAGAAACTGTCCTAGATTGGGATAGTTAGTAGCATCATATCAATGTTGATTTCTTGATTTATAATTATACTTTGGGTATGTAAAATGTTATCATCTGGGGAACCTCGGTGAAAGCTGCACACGAGTTAATTGTAATTTTTGAAACTTTAAAAAGTCTAAAATTATTTTTTAAAAAAAGTTTACAGAAACACCCAAATTTCTTTTCTCTCTTTTAGCAATCTATTCCATCTCCACTGATGGCAATTTCATTCTACTTGTAGTCCAGGCCAAAACCTTTGAAATCACCTCTCATTTCTCTTTTTGTCTCCTCATATCCTAAATACATTCTACAGGAAATTTTATGAGTGTGTCTTTAAATATGTCCAGAATCTAATCATTTCTTATCACCTCTACTGTAACCTCCCTAATCCAGGATACTGTAAGTGCTTGCCTGGATAATTGCAAAAGCTTCCTAACTGAACTTCTTTTTTTTTTTTTTATCTTCACCCGAGGACATTTTTCCATTTTTTGTTCAGATAGAGTGGGAGGGAGAGAGAGGAAGAGAGAGAGAGAGAGAAAAACATCCACGTGAAAGGGACACATCGAGTGGCTGCCTCCTGCACGACCAACCAGGGCCGGGGACAAATTGCAACCGAGGTACGTGCCCCTTGTGGGAACCGAACCTGGGTCTCTCTGGACCGCAGGCCGACGCTCTAACCGCTAAGACAAACCGGCCAGGGCCTAACTGACATTGATCCAGACCTTTTCTCGTAACCCTCTAGTGGCTCCCATTTCTTTCAGGGTAAAAGCCAAACTTCTGATTATGGCCCAGGGGCCATATATAATCTGGTTTTGTTTATCTCTGACCTTTCTTCTTATTCATTCCATTCCAACCACTCTGATTTTCCTGCTATCTCTTGACCATGCCAAGCTGACTCCTCCCTTAGAGCCTTTCCTCTGACTGTTCCCTTTTCCTTGAATTTCCTTTCTTCCCCCACACATTCCTTAGCTAACCTCATCTTTTTTTTTTTTTTAATCCTCACCTGAGGACATCTGCATTTATCTTCAGATAGAGTGGGAGGAGGGAAGAGAGAGAGAGAGAGAGAGAGAGAGGAATATTGACGTGAGAGATACATCGACTGGTTGCCACCCACATGACCCCAACTGGGGAGGGGACAAACTGCAACCAAGGTATGTGCTCTTAGCAGGAACCGAACCTGGGACTCTCTGGTCCGCAGGCCAACGCTCTAACCGCTGAGCCAAACCGGCCAGGGCTAACCTCATCTTTTTCAAGCCTCCACTTAAAGGTCTTTTTCTCAGTGAGCCTACTCTGACCACCATCTTTACAAATTGCAAGCACTCACTCTTGGTTCTCCTTAGTCTACTGCAATTTTGGGGGCCATTTTTATCACCTTTAAATGCAAAATATAACTTATATTTATATGATATTTATTGTATATTGTTTATCTCTACTTGCTAGCATATAACTCTCACAGAGGACAGATACATTGGTCAATTTTTTCTGAGCATTAATACAGTCCCTGGTACACTGTATACACAAAATAAATATATTATTATATGACTCACGTTTATTTTTTGATTCATATATTACTGAAGGACAGAGAAAACATCATATGTCTCTTTCCCACAGTTATTTATAAGCAATCAGAGAGTTAGACAATGGATACAAATTATTTGTTTAAAAGGCAAGAGAATAAAGCCCTGGCCAGTTTGGCTCAGCAATTAGAGTGTCAGCCTGAGGACTGAAGGGTCGCAGGTTTGATTCTCAGTCAAGGGCACATACCTGGGTTGCAGGTTCCATCCCAGCCCTGGTCTGGGTCGTGTGGAAGGCAACCAATCGATGTTTCTCTCTCCCTCCCTCCCTCTCTCCCACTCTATCTAAAACATCAATGGAAGAATATCCTCAGGTTAGGAGTAACCTGCTCCCCCCAAAAGTCAAGAGAATATGTAAAGATAAAATTTTAGCCTGGTCAGTGTGGCTCTGTGGATTGAGCATTGTCCAATGCACTAAGATGCCACCAGTTTGATTCCTGGTCAGGGCACATGCCGGGGTTGCAGGCTCCACCCCCAGTAGGGGGTGTGCAGGAGGCAGCTTATCCATGTTTCTATCTTGCCCTCTCTATCTAAAAATCAATTTAAAAAAAAAAAAAGTTTAGCCATGACTATTTTGGTGGCAAGTGAAAGAAACCCACTCAAATTAGCTTAAGGTATAAAAAGGGGGGAATTTACTTGTTGACAAAACTGAACAGTTCAGAAGTAAACCTAGCTCCAGGCATTCTGGATGTAGGGGCCTTCCGGTTGTTTTCAGAACTTATTGAATTCTCCCTTTTTCACTCAACTCTACTTTCCTCTGAAATGGCGTGGGTCTCAGGCATGTGTACTCCACATGGTAGTCCCAGAAGCTCCAGCACAGATTCTTCTGGTTGAGTGAGAGCCCAGAATTCACTGGCCTGGGTGGGTTACCTGTGCTGTGGCAAAGGAATGCGGTGCTCTCATTGCTATGGCATGGGCCACAGGTGCAACCCCCAAACCACTGATACTGAGAGTGGGAGAAGGAGAAGATGAAATTAATTATAGAATTGAGCCAAACCAATTAGTGTAAAGTTGTAGAATTGGAGAGCTGATATCAGAAGTATAGCACTCTGACCCCTAGTGGTTAGATTACATGGAGAAAATTTAGCATTGGTTCAAAGGCAACAGTAGGTTAACTTATTTCACATCATGTTTTTATATGATTTTTTTCAATGTATTTAAGAATGTCACGGTCCTTCCTTTCCATCCTCTGCATTTAAGTGTTCACTAATTCGTGGCAAATTTTCTTTTGACATAGTTCTTGTACCCTTCTTTTCTCCATATCTCTACGGTCACCATCTTTCTTCTTGGCTTCATATTTAGACTACTGTGATAGTGTCCTAGCTTATTTCCTTGTCTTCAATACTTAATGAAAATTAATACCTGAAAAAACTTCCTGAAAAACTGCTTTAGTTGTATTTTGTCCAGCTGGGGAATTTACTCTGACACCTAATCAGTTCCAATCAAAATCCCTGGGTCTAGCATTAACTGTCATTTGCCTCCCTGTCCTTTTTGTTTGAAAAAATACAATTAGTTTTCTGTCTCATGCAATGGTAAGCTAACATAAATAATAATATATTTGCATAATACATTTTGACCTGTTGAATTTTAAAAATTGAGAACACTTATTATTTTTTTCTTTATTGATTTTACAGAGAGAGGAAGGGAGAGAGAGATGAGAACATCGATTGGCCGCCTCCTGCATTCCCCCCCAGTGGGGATTGGGTCCACAACCTGGGCATGTGCCCTGACCGGGAATCAAACTGGCGACCTCTTGGTGCATGGGTCAATACTCAACCACTGAGCCACACTGGCTGTGCTAACATAAAACATTTGAATCAATCACTCTGAAGGCTTATAGATTTTATTTCACATTTCCCTTATCATTCTCTTCAATGTTTTTTTCTATAATTGCATTTTTTTTAATCCTCACCCGAGGATATTTTTACATTTTATCTTCAGAGAGAGTGGGAGGGAGAGAGAGAGAGAGAGAGAAACATTGATGTGAGAGAGACACATCGATTGGTTGCCACCCGCACAACCCCAACTGGGGCCAGGGACTAACCGCAACTGAGGTACGTTCCCTTAGTCAGAATCGAACCCGAGACTCTTTGGTCCACAGGCCGACACTCTAACTGCTGAGCCAAACCGGCCAGGGTGCATTTTTGCATTTTTAATGAAAGTATGCAGTTTCTTTCTTCTGAAGTATTCATACAGAATTGTTTAAAAAAAAACAAACCCCAAACTGAACTACTTCTGGTCAAGATGACAGTGTACGTAAATGCAGTACCTACATCCTCCCACAACCACATCAAAATTACAACTAAACTACAGAACAACCATCATTCAGAACCGCTTGAAATTGAGCTGAATAGAAGTCCTAGGGAATTAAAGAAGAAGCCGAATTGAGACTGGTAAGAGGGGTGGAATTGGGAAAGAGCTGGTCCCACACCCGCATGTAGTGGATAAAAATCGGGAGGAATATCTCAGCTGCAGAGGCCCTCCATTAGGAGTGAGGAGGGTCCCAGTTCCACACCAGCCACCCCAGCCCAAGGTTCCAGTGTCAGGAAGAGAAGTCCCTATAACTTCTGGCTATAAAAGACAGTGTGGATTGAGGCTGAGGCTTCTAGAGTCCCAGGCTGTTCCTCTTAAAGGGCCCACACATGGACTTACTCCAACTCACTTCCTCTGAGCTCCAGCGCTGGGGCAGCAAATTGAAAGGAACCAGGGACACATGGGGAGGAACTGAAATGTCTGGTGTCAAGGCAAGAGCTGGGGAGCAACTTTCTGCAGACAAAAATGCTGGCAGAGGCCACTGTTCCTTTTCTGAGCCCTCCCCCTAGAGCCTGAAGCCAGGTTCCATATCTGACTCTCCATTAACCTGGCTCACAATGTTCACTCCACCATGGTGATTCCCTAAGCCCCTGCCCCACCCAACTTGAGGCAAGAGAAAAGCAGTTAGTTACCTACAAAGGAGCTCCCATGAGACTGTCAGTTGATTTCCCAACAGAAACTTTGCAGGCCAGAAGGAATTGGCAAGAAATATTCAAAGTGATGAAAAGCAAGGACCTACAACCAAGATTACTGTACCCAGCAAAGCTATCATTTAGAAGAATAAAGAGCTTCCCAAATAAAAAGCTAAAGGAGTTCATCACCACCAAATGAAAATTACATGCAATGTTAAAGGCTCTTCCTGAAGAAGAAGAGGAGGAGGAGGAAGAAGAAGAAGAAGAAGAAGAAGAAGAAGAAGAAGAAGAAGAAGAAGAAGAAGAAGAAGAAGAAGAAGAAGGCGGCAATAAATTCACATCAATCAACAAACAATTCAATGTAAAAAACAAAATAAATGAACAAGCAGAACAGAAATGGACTCATAGATAAAGAGAACATTTTGATGGTTGCCAGATGGAAGGGGGTTTGGAGGATGGATAAATAAGGTGAAAGAATTAAGAAGTACAAATAAGTTGTTACAGAACAGTCATGGGGATGTAAAGTATAGCATAGGTAATATTGTCTATAGTATTCTAATAACTATGTATGGTGTCAGATGGGTACAAGATTTATCAGGATGATCACTTAGTAAGTTATATAATGTCTAATCACTGGGGCGTACACCTGAAACAAATATAATATTGTATGTCAACTGTAATTGAAAAATAAAAAGTGATTTAAAAAACTGAACTCAGACTGCCTATGATTCAGTTTTCTCTTCTGTAAGGGATAATGAGAGGATAATAATAGTACTCTGACTTTATCAGATTACTTAGAGAGTTACTGTGATGAATAAATTTGATAATTCACATAGAGGGCTTAATGTGGTTACTGACACACATTTATAATTTATCAAAAATGTTAACTTTTACTATTATTTTCTAGATTCACTTGCATTTTTAGTACTATACACCCACCGATTGGTTTGTCTACCAACAAACATTTATAAAACATTTGATATTATATTATGGGCTAAAAAACATTAACAATATGGAGTATATATTCTTGTGAAGTTTACAATCTAATCTGAGAGACAAAGCATAAAGACTTAAAATGTATAAACAAAATTTGAGCCTGGCCAGTGTGGCTCAATGGTTGAGTGTCAACTCATGCACCAAGAGGTCGCCAGTTCGCTTCCCGGTCAGGGCACATGCCCAGGTTGTGGGCCAAATCCCCAGTGGGGGGCGTGCAGGAGGCAGCCATTCGATGTTCTCTCTCATCGATGTTTCCATTTCTCCCTACCTCTCTAAAATCAGTAAAGAAAAAAACATTTAAAAAAAACCTATAAACAGAATTTGGTATAAACATACAATGGAATATTATTCAGCCTTAAAAAGGAAATTCTGACATGCTACAATATGAAAGAACCTTGAAGATATTATGCTGAGTGAAAAAAATTAAAAAGGACAAAAAGTAGGTTTACAGTTGTTCGTATGTAAAATAATACAATAATTAATATGTAATAATACAAGAATAAACTCTGTGTTTTGCGTACTCACAACTGAAAACCTACTTTTGCCCACTCCTGTATTGTATGAGGTACCTAGAATGGTCTAATTCATACAGACAGAAAATAGAATGGTGGTTGCCAGAGGCTGGGGGAGAGGGAAAGGGAAGTTGTTTAAATGAGTACAGAGTTTCAGTTTTGGAGGTGGAAATGTTCTGGAGATGAATGGTGGTGATGGTAGCACAAAAAATGTGAATGTGTTCAATGCTGCTAAACCATATACTTTAGAAATGCTTAAAACGGTAAATTTCATGTTATGTATATCTTACCACAATAAAAACACAGATATAAAATGTAAACATTCATATAAGGAAAAATTAAAGTTCAACACTACAATGTAATAGGTAAATCAGTAAGTTAGAAATTATCAAATGTCATTTTAACTTTATTAATAAAATGTATCCATTTATTTTTTGATAATAATACATTTGCATAGTACAAAAATAAAAGGTGGTATATAGGGAAAAATAAATCTTACTTTAGCCACTCAGTTCTTTTTCCTAGAGACAATCCCATTACCAGTTACTTATATATTCTACTAGAGATACTATCTAGCTACCTATCAATCTATCTTCCAATAACTATATTCGTACACTGTATACACAATGTTGCAACTTCCTTTTTTTACTTAAGAATGTCTTATACAGCACATTAAATACAACCTTGTTCTTTTATAAGAGCTGTATAGTACATACCATAAATATATTTAACCAATCCCCTAGTGAGAAGCCAGAGTTTTCCTGTCTTGCTATTTCAAGTAGTTTCAAAGAATAATCTAGCACATATGTAATTTTGTTAATTGTGAGTCTTTCTGTAATACAAATTCCTGGAGGGAGGCTTTTCAAATGATTCAGATTATAAATCCTTAACTAGACAGATTTCACCAGAGGTACTGGTATTAGTCACTTTATCAAAAAACTTGGAAACATCTTTGTATAATTTTCTTTGGCACCTATCAATCACTGTCTTGCTAATCTGATCTCTTCAGTATCTCGTCTGTCCTCCCTTCCCATTTCCCATTCCTTATAGCCAACAACTCAATTTAGGCTTTTGGTATTTCTTCACATCTGAAGTGTTGTCCTCATTCCATCCTCCTGAGAGAAGAATTTGCTCAGATGCTTTCATGCTACCTAATACATCCAGAATTAGGTCTAATGTCTCTATTTTAGCCAGCAAGGCTTATCTTAATCGGGTCCTTGCACTTTCCCTCTCTAGCCTTCTCTACCATTACCCGACTTTACTTTTTGCTTTTACAATGTACAATAGTTTACAGATTCAGGCCTCCACAAATTTGCTCTCACTGTCTTCCCAGCCTGCAATACCTTCATCGATTTCCCTTTCTTCACCAATGTGGGAAGTCTTGACCATTTATTTATTTATTTATTTATTTATTTATTTATTTATTTATTTATTTATTTATTTTTATCCTTACCAGAGGACATTTTTGCATTTATCCTCAGATAGAGGGGGAGGGAGAGAGGGAGAAAGAGAGAGAAACATTGATGTGATAGAGACACATCGACTGGTCGCCACCCACACAACCCCAACCGTGGCAGGGACAAACCGCAACCGAGGTACGTGCCCTTAGTGGGAACCGAACCCGGGTCTCTCTGGAGTCTTGACCTTTTTATGCAAGAGGAGGAACTTTCTCTTTGTGTTCCACAGGTCTGCATTCATCTTTCATGGTGATTGGTATTCTCTACTGAGACTATTTTCTTTTTCTATTTTTTTGGAAACTATCTTCTTAAAGTTGGCTGAAATAGTGGTGGGAGTGGTCTTTTCCCTTGCTAGCTCTAGCATCCAGCACAGTGTTTGAGGTCATGTGGTATGCACTCAATAACATTTTTTTAACTGAATTTAACTAGATCTTGGGGGAAAGGAGGAGTCATTCGCTCATTCATATGTTTATTGAGTGGCTATTAGTGGCAAGATTATGTACTAGGCAGTGGGATTAGAACCAAGAAGATAACCTAGGGCTTACTTTTGGCCTAGTGAAAGAGAGGGGGCAACAAAAACATACAATTATAACTCAGTGGGTGAGGACTGCAGTGGATCCCAGGTCACAGTTCAGATTCTTTTATGGATATGGATGAGCAAAGGGTGGCATTTTAATTTGAGGAAACCACACTAGGAAAAGGCATTTATAAAGTAAGGCTATTGCTCCAAAGCACTGGGAAACCAAGAATTAGACACAAAGCTCAAGATTTCTGACTTTCTGTTTATGGTTCATGGCCTCCACATTTTATTTTATTTTTTATATTTTATTTAAATTTGTTTTTCTTTATTGCTTTTTTAGAGAGAGGAAGGAAGAGAGAAAGAGAGATAGAAACAATGATGAGCGAGAACATCGATTGGCTGCCTCCTGCATGCCCCCCACTGGGGATCAGGCCCACAACCTGGGCATGTGCCCTGACCGGAAATCGAACCCGTGACCTCTTGGTGCATGGGTCGACCCTCAACCACTGAGCCACAACAGCCGGGCGGCCTCCACATTTTAAAGTAGAGATGCTCTTCTGGGGAACAGAAGGTCAAATACAGTTTCTGGGGGAAAAGAATAATAAAGTGAGACATAATAATGTAAGAACCAGGTCAGAATCAGTGTACTCCATGAAAGTTCTCTTTCTCTGCTCAGCTGCCTTCGAAGCATTCAGAAAAACTTGCTTGGTGTTAAATGACCTATATTAAATATAATCTATCAGCCCAGCCCTTGTGGCTTGGTGGTTGAGGCGGCTGAGCATCTACCGACCATGCACCAAGGTTCAATTCCTGGTCGGGGCTCGCGCCCGGCTGCGGGCTGGTCCCCAGTAGGGGGCGTGCAGGAGGCCGCCGCTTGATGTTTGCTGTTTCTCCCTCTCCCTTCCTCTCTCTAAAAATCAATAAAAACATATATTAAAAAATAATCTACCAACTGTTCCTTTTCTATCCTTTTCTACTGTCTCCCCTAATATGACCTTCCCCCCCCCCCAAAAGGTTGAATAAGCTAGAGAACGTAATGAAAAGAGCAGTTTCCCTGGGAGTCAGTCAGGAAGAATTGGATTCATCACAGAGGGCAGTCATTACTAGGGGAGTAACTATGGACAAGTGCTCACACTTCCGGTTTCCTCTTTTGTAAAATAAGATCTAATAATAAATAAGTCGGGAGAAGATGTTTATGCAAAGCCCTTACCTTAACACAGTGACTGACACATAGTAAGAACTTAGAAGTGAGCTATTCAGCGATCCTAGGAACCCGATGTCGTGGGGGTGTATTTTTGCCTCCGTAACCAGAGGAAATGTAGGCGTAACCATTACCAAATTAAGCCAGAAGTCGCGCTCCGGCAATGATGCGGTCTGATCTCTCCGGGCCACCGTCGCCGGGCATGCGCAAATGAACGTGGCGGGACGCAGGTGTCATGGCGAGCTCCATCTGAAGTCTGCGCGGTTCCGGAGAGCGGCGAGTCTCCCTTTGGACTGGTTTGTTATTTCGCGACTACTGGGTAAGGGTGGCGGGTGGGTGCGTGTGGGGCAGAGGGTGGCCGGAGCTGTTTTTATCACGGAGCCTTGTTTCCCCAATTTCAGTCTTTCTCGGGCTTTGATGGTTTGTTTCGCAGTTAGAAGGGGACTTGCCAGCTGGGATGGGGGCACGGAGAGGCTGGTAGCGCTGGCAAAAGTGAGGACAGGGTCGTTGGCCTCAGGTGCTGCAGGGCTATAGGGAGTATTTAAGGGATCTGGTTCTTTGTTGCCAAGATCCACTTCATCGTTAGTGATTTTCATCGTTAGTGATTTTGCAGGACCGGAGGCCGTCGCAGTTACTTAGCTTTCACAGAGCTGATCTCATTAAGAATTTAAACTGAAGGTAGCCATCAGAGCAGGTGTCCTGTGTTTTCACTTTACTGTCTCGTTTACTTGTAAAATCAACCTGAGTCTTGGGCGACACGTGTCTTTCGGGTGGAAGATGATCTGGATGGCTGTACTTCATCGCCTTGTTCCTGTTCTGTAGTTGTTGGTATCACTTGAATCACGCAGGTGTGTTCTAGTGCTGGATGGTATTTAGTACTATGGCCAGACGCCGGATTTCAGTCATGGCAAATATGGCCGATGTCAGCACACCTGTCCTAATCAGTAAGAAGTTGGAAGTAGTATGGAGCATAATTAACCTTGCTGTATAAGACAGTCTTTTATGGAGGGTAATCTCTTTCAGGTAATTTTAAAGAGTCCTTACTGTGGTTTTAGGAACTTGTTTTGAGCTTGCTTTTTCTAATTAATTTTTATTTTCCAGACTCATCTTTCAAGAAGATTTGAGACTGATTGCAGATAATCAAGGTACTCATTTATTTTAAACCGTTTATGTTTGAATGACACGTTACACATAATGTGCAGAAAGATAGCCCAAGTTCTTAGTAATTTTGTCACCATCATTGTGTGGGAATGCTGTGATCGCCATGTCACTAAATCCAAGAAACATTGTTATTTATTTTACTTAACCTTTCATCTATATTAAGTTGCTCTGTGTCCACTTCTTTGACATGCTCTCTGCCTTTGCCTTCTATGACCAACTGATTTGCTCCTTTTCTGGTGGTTGCTTCTTGGTTTCCATTAAAAGCTGGTTCTCTCCTATTTGGCAGTTAAATTTGGAGTTTCTCAAGACGTAGTCCTGTACCATTTTCTCTTTTCTGTTCTCTTTCTCTGGGTGTTCTAATCCACAGTTTTTTTATGCATTTTTTCTTCTAGTCATTCTAGTGGGTGTGAAGTGATATCTCATGGTTTTGATTTGCATTTCTCTGATAGCTAATGATGTTGACATCTTTCCATGTGCTTATTGGCCATTTGTGTATCTTCATTGGAGAAATGTCTGTTCAAATCCTTTGCCCATATTTTACACTGGGTTATTTGTCTTTCTGTTGCTGAGTTGTGTTCTTTAAAAAATTTATTTTGATACAAGACTTTTATCAGATGTATGATTTGCAAATCTTTTTTCCCATTCTGTGGAGTTATCTTTTCACTCTCTTGATGGTATCCCTTGAAACATAAAAGTCTTTATTCTGATGAAGTCCAATCTGTGTTTTTTTCTTTTGTTGCTTCTTTTGGTGTCATAACTAAGAAACAAGTGCTTAATCTAACGTCATGAAGATTTACGCCTATGTTGTCTTCTAAGAGATTTATAATATTAACTCTCAAATTTAGGTCTGTGGTCCATTTGAGTTAATTTTTGTATATGATATGAGGTAGAAATCCAACTTCATTCTTTGCATGTGGCTGTCCAGTACCATTTGTTGAACAGAGTATTCTTTTCCCCATTGAATTTTCTTGGCTTCCTTGTTGAAAATCAGCTGACTAGGTTGTGTGTGTGTGTGTGTGTGTGTATGTGTTTGTATTTAAATCCCCACCTGAGGACATGCTTATTGATTTTAGAGTATATATATATTTTTAACCCTCACATGAGGACATGCTATTGATTTTAGAGAGAGGGGAAGGGAAAGAGAGAGAGACATCCATGTGAGAGAGAAACATCGATGGGCCGCCTTCTTGTATCCACTCCTACCGGGTGATTGAACTCAAAACCCAGGTATGTTCCCTGACTGGAAATCGAACCCACAACATTTTGGTGTGCAGGACATTGATGCTTCAACCAACTGAGCCACACTGGCCAGGGCTAGGTAATGTGTTTTTGAGAAGCATGCTAGCTGATTTTTATGAAACAATAACTCTAGGACAGTGATTCTCAAACTCTAGTGGACATCAAAATAATCTGGAATGCTTGCTTGTTAAAGCTTGCTGGGCTTTACTCAGAATATCTGGTTCATTAGGTCTATAGTGGGGCCCAAGACCTTTCACTTCAAAGTCCCCCAGTGATTTTGATTGTGCTGGTCTGGGAATCACAGTATAACTGCTACTGGTGTAGGACTTTGTTTCACCACTGTGACTACACACTTGAGAATTATTGGAAAGTTTTAAAAAATATTGATGTCCAGGCTGTGTTGTCAGAGATTGATTCAGCTGATGTGGGGCTCAGTTGTTTATAATTTTCAAAAGCTCCTCAGGTGAATACAATGAACACTCAAGCTTGAGAACTGCTGCTGCAGGAGAACAGTGGTTCTCAATCAGGGTGTTTAGTGCAGTCACCTGGGCATGTTTTACATTCACATCCCTAAGTTCCACTTTTGGAGATTCTAGTTCAGAATGGGACTTAGGTAGTTGATATTATAAGAGCTCTTCTAGTAAATCACCTATATAGGTTACAGTACTCTAGGATGTTGTATTCTCTCTTGTGTTTACAAAAATTTTTTTAAACTTCACCCGAGGATATATTTTAGAAAGAGAGGAAGGGAGGGGGAGAGGAAGGGAGAGGGAAGGAGAGGGAGAGAGAGAGAGAGAGAGAGAGAGAGAGAGAGAGAGAGAGAGAGAGAAGAGAGAGGAGAGAGATTGGTGGGGGAAGAGGGAGGGAGGGAGACAAATATCAATGTGAGAGAGAAACACTGATCAGTTGCCACCCATACGCGCCCTGATCAGGGATCAAACCTACCTGTTTGTTGGAAGTAAACACTTCATTACCATTGGTGAGTGAGGTTGTTCAGGTGCTATGATATACTGCTAGGTTTAGGAACCTCTGCATTATATTATCTTTGACTCCTTTGTTTCTCTAGAGTGAATTTTCAGAAATGGAATTGTTGGGTTAAGGGATATATGTGTTTTAAAGTTTGATATACTTCCAGGTTGTCCTCCAGAAAGGATATGCCAGTTCTACTATGCTTTCAGCTAGCAGTAGGGATTTTTGTCAATCTCTTATTGGTAGGGTGAAAAATAATTCATGTTTAAACACTTGGTATTAGTGTGTTTGAGCATTCTTTCCTAGGCTTATTGGCTATTTGCCTTTCATAAAGTGAGTTGCATGTTTTTCCTTTGCCCATTTTTTTCCTGGAATGTGTTTATATCTTAGGGTCACATTAGACTCTTGCATTGCTTGTTCTTTGCCAGTGAGGCAGAGCCATAGTGGGGAAAGCTTGGTGTTGAGAGATGGCCTAGGTTCTGATTCTAGCTCTATCAGTGTACAAATCTTTCAGCTTTTCTGGACTTTAGTTCTGTAAAATAAGAGGCTTAGCAATGTTCCCTACTTCCCTAGCTCTGACATTGTATGTCAACTGCAGCAGACCCTTCTCATCTTTCTTCTTCCATTCTGTTTTTCTTCTTTTGTTTACGGGATGTTATTATTGTGTAATATAAAAAAGACGGCTTTTACTATGTCATTCAAGTCATAGTCTTTCAGTAGCTCATTAGTAACATTCAAAGGCACTACCTGGTCTTAGACTTCCACACAAGGCACTACCTGGTCTTAGACTTCCACACTTATTTTTATTTCATAGAATAATAGTGATAGACGAAACTCTAGGGATTAGGTATTTACTTGAACTTTTCACCCAGAGTAAGAATTTTCCTTTGTTATAGAAAGATTAACTAAATTTAGTTTAAAACATACATTTTTTCATTCAGTCAGTCTGTCAACAAATGTAGTGTGCCTGCTATGTGCTAGGCATTGTTATGGCTGTAGATACAGTGGTGAAAAAGAGATGATGCCTTTGTCCTTGTGGAGCTCACACTGTAATGAGAAAGACAGATACAATTGCCTATGTGATATCAGGTAGGTTAGTTCTGTGAAGAAAAATGAAGCATAAAACAGGGTTAGAGGTTAGTGAGAGTGCGTGGGGAATGCTTGGTCAGTGTGTGGTTATTTTAGACATGGTAGTTAGGAAAGGGCTCTCCAAGGAGGTGTCAGTTGAGATAAGTGGGTAGCAAACCATACAGATATCTAGGGGATGATATTCCAGGCAGAAGAGTAGCAATTGTGAAGGCCCTTGAGTCAGAAACTAGTTTGGCATACTCAGAGAATATCTAAAAGGTTAGTGCAGTTGGAACAGAGTGGGAGGTGGCAGAGGGAATAGCTAGGGGCCATACTTTGTTAAACTGGGCAGAATACAGTAAAAAATACTTATTGAGGAAGTGCAATATGCTAGACATAGTTCTAGGCTCCCCCTGGGCTAAAACAGTGAACAAAGCCCACAAAACCTTTACCCTCACAGAGTATATTCCAGTAGAAAGACCTAGACAGTAACAAAGTAATGACAATATTTAGGCAGGTGATGAAGTGCCATGGTCTGAAAACAAGGTGGGGAACAGGGATAGGAAGTGTATGTATATGTGGTGAGGTGTGGGAGTTGCTCAGAAGTCCTCACTGGTGACATTTGAACAGTCCCGAAGGGCTTGAGGACGTTCCAGGCAAGAATATGATCCTGAGATGAGTGTGTACCTGGTAGGTATGAACTGGCAAGGAGGCCCATGTGGCTGCGTGGAGTGATGGGGCGAGCGGCAGGCAGTAAGGTCAGAGAGGTAACAGGAAGCTGATTACATATGTCCTTTCCTTGTAGATTTGTGTAGTGATTTTGGCTTTTTATTCTGAGGTGGAAGACATTAGAAGGTTTTGAAGGGATCTCTGACTTCAATGCTTAAATGTCCTTTGGGAATTAAGGGTAGAAGCAGGGAGACTAACTCAGTAATCTAGGCAAGAGTTACATTGGTTTGGACCAAGAATGTAATAGTGGGTAGGGTTAAAAATAGTCAGATTCTGAATATATTTTGAAGATAGAACCAACAGGGTTTTGTTGGTGCATTGGATTAGGGAGAGAATTCCAGGATTTTTGGAATTCTGAGCAGGAAGAAGATTGGGATTGCCCTTACATGAGACGGGGAACATTGTGGAAGGGTCTGGTGTAGTGTTTGGTGGTGGTTGTGTGTGGGGTAAGATGGGGAGAAGATTAAGAGTTCTCTTTCTGATTTTTTAAGTTTGAAATGACTATTAGATGGGGTGTTGAATAGGCAGTTGGACATGTGAGTCTGAAGTTCAGGGGAGGACTGGGACCAGTTATATAAGCATATAGTTGCTATTTCAAAGCCACAGGATCATATGAGAACAGGGTATGTCTGTGTAGTAGAGAAGTCCTGTAACAGAACCATGGGGCCATTTCAGTGGTGGGAAGTTGGAGAGACGAGGAGGAACCAGCAAAGGAGCCCTGGGGAGCAGTTAATGAGGTAGGAGGATAACTCGGAGAGTGTGGTGTCCTACAGATGAGGTCATATAAGATGACTGAGAATTGATCATTGTATATATTGTTGGGAAGTCATTGAAATTATTACAGGCAATTTTGCTGGAGTGTGGGGGGGTGAATGCCTGGTTTATGAGAGAATGGAAGGGGAAAATTGGAGATTGTAAATATACATAGCTCTTGCAAGGAGTTTCCCTTTAACAAAGAGAAATGTGATGGAGACAGTAAATGGAGAAAATGGGATCAGGATAAGGCTATTGTTTTTTAAATGGGAGATATAGTAGTATGTTTATATCCTGATAGTAATGATTGAGTAGGGAGACAGTTAGTGAAGATGCAGGAAAGGGAGCATTGCTGGAATTCTTTGCTTGAGTAGGTCAGAGTACAAGGATTGTTCTTAGGGAGGTGGACAAGTTATTCATAGTAACAGATTGGTAGGCTGAGTACATGGGCAAAGAACTGGGTAAACGAAGGAAGTCATCCATCTGTACACAGTGTGGGAGGGCAGCTGAGGTCAGCTTCATTCAAGCTGTCTGTCTTCAGTACCATCTTTTTAGTCTTATAAGAGATGATCTGTGAGAAATTAATTTTCAGAAAATTTCTAAGATAAATGAATGCTTCTTTTTTTAAAAATGTTTTTATTGATTTTTTAGAGAGGAAGGGAGAGAGAGATAGAAACATTGATGTGAAAGAGAAACATCGATTGGCTGCCTCCTGCACGCTTTCTACTGGGGATCAAGTCTGCAACCCCGGGCATGTGCCCTGACCGGGAATAGAGCTGGGACCGCTCAGTCCCTGGGATGACGCTCAGTCCACTGAGCCATACTGGCTGGGCGAGTTTTTTTTTTCTGCATGAAGTTCTTCACAGTCTTTGCTCTACTTATGCATGCTGGGAATCTATAAGGAGGCAGAATTTCCTAAATTAATTTGACCACAGAACCATTTTTTCACTGGTAGTTAATATCTTAAATAGATAGAACCAATTTGAGAAAGACTAACTTAATTCATTTCACCTTACCTAGTTTGTTGAGTTGGCCAGGGCTCTTGTTTGCAAGAGCAGAAAACCGAACTCAAACTAATTTAAGCCACAGAGGAAATATATTGGCTCACATGACTGGGCAGAGTGGGGCAGCATCAGGCTTCAGGCATTGGTGGGATCCAGGTGCTCAAATAATGTCAGTATGGCTCTTTATCTCACCAGCTCTTACTAGTTTTCATTCCTTAGGTACTCTTCTGCCCTGTGACTGGCAGATGGTCTCCAGCATCATCAAATTGACATCCTCCCAACTTAGCCACTTCAGTGAAAAGAGAAGTCACCTCTTCTGTTAGCTCTGGCACAGAAGCCCTCGTGGTGATTCTGATTGGCTGGT
Source organism: Tadarida brasiliensis (assembly GCA_030848825.1). Lineage (NCBI taxonomy): Eukaryota > Metazoa > Chordata > Mammalia > Chiroptera > Molossidae > Tadarida > Tadarida brasiliensis. Next base: position 81,848,919 of record CM061264.1, read on the forward strand.
CTTGTCATATCCAACCCTGAACCCAATCACTATGGCCAGGAGGATGGGTCACTCTGGGAAGCTTGGGTCATGTGCCCTATTCCTGTGTCTAGGGAAGGAGGAAGCCTGTGATTGACAGTCCCTCCATGACCATGTGGTATGTACGTTAGCTATAATTTAGCAGGTCCTTGATTGATTGCCATTTGGAGTATTTGTAATCTTTTGTTCTTACTAACAATGTAAAGCTAGCTGAGATTTGAACACAGGTTTGTCTGATTTGCAGGGCATAATTTGTCATTGTTTTGAGTAGTACATTAGAGTACAGGGGACAAAATGAGCCTGGCTGGAAGCCACTCTTAATTGAAAGTTATTAATGGAAAGATGAGAATTTGGCAAATGAAGAGAAGGAAAATTCATCAGAAAGGCTGAGACCAGAGGAGAGTGTAGGATTCTTTTTTTTTTTTATCCTCACCCGAGTACATTTTTTTATTTTTTGCATTTATCTTCAGATAGAGTGGGAGGGAGACAGGGAGGAAGAGAGAGAGAGAAACATCGATGTGAGAGAGACACGTCGAGTGGTTGCCACCCACACGACCCCAACCAGGGCCAGGGACAAACTGCAACCAAGGTACATGCCCTTAGCGAGAACCGAACCCGGGACTCTCTGGTCCACGGGCCAACGCTCTAACTGCTGAGCCAAACCGGCCAGGGCGAGTATAGGATTCTTAACAGTGGTTTGGGCAGCCCAGATGCGAACAGTGGTCTCTCGGTGTGCATACATTAAGTAGGCAGTAGAGTGCCACACAGCGTGTGGGCTTGGGCTCATCAGACGGAATTCTTGCTGTGCTTCCTCGGGTCAGTTAGCTTCTCTGTGTTTCAGACTGCTCTTCACAGTGAGGGTAATAACACTGCCTACCTCGTGGAGTTGTTGTGAGGGGTTAATGAGGTGACTCTGAGCACTTGCTTCATGTCTGGGCATAGTATTGGTAGCATATCTTTTTTTTTCTGAGATAGTTTTTTCTTTAATTATTTTATTTTAACTAATTGTAGATTCACTTACAGTTATAAAAATTATGTGGAGATGGTGTACACTTTACCCAGTTTCTCCCAGTGGTAATATCTTGCAAAACTATAATACAGTATCACAACTAGGATATTGACATTTTTATGGTCAGAATGTAGAACACTTCCATCACCACAAGGATCTCTTATGTCACATTCACTTTCCTCCCACCTATCCACTCCCTAATCCCTGGCAACCACTATTTTGTTCTCCATTTCTATAATTTTATTTCAAACTCAAGTATGATACATAAATGTAATCATACAGTATGTGACCTTTTGGGATTGACTGTTCACTCAGCATAGTTCTTTGGAGATTCATTCAGATTGTTGCATGTATCAACAATACATTCTTTTTTATTGCTGAATAGTATTCTATGGTATGGATGTACCACAGTTTGTTTAACTATACAACCCATTGAAGGACATCTGGGTTGTTTCCAGGTATTGGCTATTACAAAGAAAGCTACTATAAACATTTGTGTGCAGGTTTTTGTGTGATTATAAGTCTTTAGATCTCTTGGATTAAGCCCTCAGAAATAAAATTGCCAGTTTGCATTGTAGTTGCTTGATTAATTTTTTTTGTTTTGTTTTGTTTTTAATCCTCACCCGAGGATATTTTTCTATTTCTCTTCAGATAGAGTGGGAGGGAGGGAGGGAGAGAGAGAGAAACATCGATGTGAGAGAGACACACTGACTGGCCCCCTCCCACATGACCCCAACCAGGGCCAGGGATGAACTGTAACCGAGGTACGTGCCCTTGACCAGAATTGAACTTGTGACTCATTGGTCTGCAGGCCAACACTCTAACTGCTGAGTCAAACTGGCCAGGGCCATGATTAATTTTTATAAAAGAAAATACCAAATTTTTTTCTTCAAACAACTATACCATTTTATATTCCCATCAGGACTGCGTGAGTGATTCAGTTACTCTGCATACTTGCCAGCATTTAGTGTTCTCACTGTTTTTTATTTTAGCCATTCTGATAACTGTGTAGTAATGTTGAATCTCTTTCATGTGCTTATTAGCCCTCTGTATATCTTCTTTTTTTCTTTTTAAACTTATCTTTATTGTTTGTATTACAGATGTCTCCCCCTCCCCCCCTATTGTCTCCCTCCTCCCCGCTCCCGCCCCCCTCCTACCTTCCTCACATTATTTTCTGTGTCCATTGGTTATGCATATAATCATATAAGTTCTTTGGTTTATCTCTTCCCGCCCTCCCTCCCCCTTCACTTTGAGGTTTATCAGTCTAAAAACCAGTCTGTACTTCTTAATTCCTTCACCTTTTTCACCCATCCCCCCCAGCCCCCTCCCATTTTTCAACCAACACAAAGTTCTCTGTATCTATGAGTCTGTTTCTGTTCTGCTTGCTCATTTTGTTTGTAGATTCAATTGTTGATAGATATGTATTAATTGCCATTTTGTTGTTCATATTTTTGTTCTTCTTCAAGGAGATCCGTCAACATTTCATATAATACTGGTTTGGTGGTGATGAACTCCTTTAGCTTTTTCTTGTCTGGGAAACTCTTTATATGTCCATTGATTCTAAATGATAGCTTTGCAGGATAGAGTAATATTGGTTGTAGGTTGTTGCTTTTCATCACTTTGAATATCTCTTGCCATTCCTTTCTGGCCTGCAAAGTTTCTTTCAGCTGACAGTCTTATGGGAACTCCCTTGTAGGTAACTAACTGCTTTTCTCTTGCTGCTTTTAAGATTCTCTCTTAGTCTTTATTTTTTTTTTAATTTAATTTAATTTTATTTTTTTATCCTCACCTGAGGACATTTTTTCATTTTTTGTTCAGATAGAGTGGGAGAGAGAGAGAGGAAGAGAGAGAGAGAGAGAAACATCGACGTGAAAGGGACACATCGAGTGGCTGCCACCCGCACGACCCAACCAGGGGCCGGGGACAAACTGCAACCGAAGCACATGCCCTCAGCGGGAACCGAACCCGGGTCTCTCTGGACCGCAGGCCGACGCTCTAACCGCTGAGCCAAACCGGCCAGGGCAAGATTCTCTCTTAGTCTTTAATCTTTTGCATTTTGATGATGATGTGTCTTGGTGTGGACCTCTTTGGCTTCATCTTGTTTGGAACTCTCTGTGCTTCCTGGACTTGTATGTCGGTTTCCTTCACCAAGTTAGGGAAGTTTCCTGTTATTATTTTTTCAAACAGGTTTTCAATTTCTTGTTCTCTCTCTTCTCCTTCTGGCACCCCCATGATGTGAATGTTGGTATGCTTGAAGTTGTTCCAGAGGCTCCTTACACTATCCTCATTTATTTGGATTCTTTGTTCTGACTGGGTGTTTTTTGCTTCCTTATATTCCAAATTGATGATTTGCTTAGCTTCACCTACTCTACTATTGATTCCCTGTAAATTATTCTTTATTTCAGTTAGTGCATCCTTCATCTCTGACTGGTCCTTTTTTATGCTCTTGAGGTTCTCACTAAGTTCCTTGAAAGTCTCACTAAGTTCCTTGAGCATCCTTATAAGCAGTGTTTTGAACTCTGCATCTGTTAGATTTCTTATCTCTGTTTCATTTAGTTCTTTTTCTGGAGTTTTGTTCTGTTCTTTCATTTGGGACATGTTTCTTTGTCTCCTCATTTTGGCTGCCTCCCAGTGTTTGTTTCTATGTATTAGGTAGAGTTGGAATGTCTCCTAGGCTTCCTAGGGTGGCCTATTGTAGTAGGTGTCCTGTAGGGTCCAGTGGCACAGCCTCCCTGGTCACCCCAGCTGGGCCCTTGAGGTACACCCCTAGTGTGGACTGTACACACTTCTGTTGTAATTGAGTCTTGACTGCTGTTGACATGTTAATGGGAGGGATTTACTCAGGCTGATTAGCTGCAAGGACTGGCTGTGCCCACTGACCACTGACTTCTGACTACCTTGGAAGATAGGCTGTGCAGGGTCCACCACACAGAGCAAGACTTACATCAGCAGGGGCTCTGGTACCCACTGAGTCTATTCCTTGAGTGTGTCACTTGTGGAGATGGTTGGGTGGTGGTACTTTGATGTGGTCCGAAGTTGTCCACTGGGTGTGCTGGCTCTGGGGCAAGGTCAGCCTCTGCCTGTGTTCTACCCAGTATTACCAGACTTAAACTACAAAGTGATCTGCTAATGGCTGCTTCTTATGGTGGGCTTGGAGGTGCCCAGGCAAAGCCAAGCTGTGAACCAAAGCTGGTTGTTCCTAGTGCCAAGCCTGGGGCCACTTAGTGAGAGGTATGGGGCTTACTGTGGCCAGATGCTGCTTGTTTGAGAGAATTTAGGAAAATAATAGAGTTGCATCTTAATCGTCATGTCGTTTAATAATGTTATGTCTGATTGATTAATTCTTGGTACCAGAAGTCCTTATATATAAGTGTAGGCACCTGATTTTTTAAAAAGTCACTTTGAAGCAAAAAGGGTAGATAATTACTGTTGTTATTTTTTTTGTAAATCAATCAACACTATACCTATTTTTTTGTCAGATTGGCAAAAAATATATTTTTGGTGGGCTGCATAATTTTGTAATTAGTTCATGTGTGCCATAGCACTCAACTAATATCATCTGATATCCAGTTCATATTCTGATTTCCCTAGTTGTTCCCCAAATGCCTTGCAGCTGGTTGGACAAATAAGATCTAAACAAGAACATGAATTGCATTTAGTTGTTACACTTTTAAGCCTCCTTTGATCTTGAACAGTTCCTCTCCTGCTTTTTTCTCCATGATATTGATTTGTTGAAGACAGTTCCATTTGAACCTTGGAATGTCCCACTATCAGTAGGGTTTGTCTGATTGTTTCCTTGTGTCTCTTCATTGCATTTTCTGTAAACAAAGTTAAATCTGAAGTTTTTATTGGATTCAGGTTCAGCAAGGATATTTTATAGGTGATGCTATGTTAAACAGATTCTCTGAGGGACTCATAAGTATGTATCATTTATAACTTTTTTATGTAATGAAGATGCCTTCTGCATCCTGTGATACACTACTGGATGACATAGAAGATATTGTGTCACAGCAAGATTCAAAGCCACAAGATAGGCATTTTGCAAGAAAGCACATTGTTCCAAAAGTTCGAAGACGAAATACCCAAAAACATTTGCAAGAGGAAGACAGTCCACCAAGTGATAGGTAAGTGTTAAGCTTTTTTTAAAAAAATTCAGTTTCATTCCAGTGGAGAAGCTGGTAGTACTGGTCTATGTGATATACCTAATGTCTCTTTTAAAAAAATCTTTGAACTTTTTCAGAAGAAATATGTAGGTTTATTTATTTCTTTATTTAAAAAATTTTTTTTCTTTATTGATTATAGAGAATGAGGAAGGGAGAAGGAGAGAGAGAGAGAAACATCGATGAGTGAAAACATACATTGGCTGCCTCCTGCATGCCCCCCACTGGGAACCTGGCCCACAACCTGGGCATGTGCCCTGACCAGAAATCCAACCGGCGATCTCTTGGTGCATTGGGTCAACGCTCAACCACTGAGCCACACTGGCCAGGGTAGATTTTTCTTTTTATTTGAATGTTTTCTAATTTGGCAAAGTAATTTTGTATGTTCCTTGAAAGCAAGGCCTAGGACAGTATTTGGCATATAGGACCCTCTCTCCCCTATCTTTTTGATATTACTATATTTGGTATGTAATTTTGCATTACTTCCAAATTAAAATTTTTACTGGGATTCATGGTTCTTATGAGACAGTGGTGGTTTGGGCATTTGATTTTTCTTAGCAAATTTACAAATACTTGTGGTTCAGGTAAAGGCATTGGGCACAAATGAATTATTGTGCTGTTTACGTTATTAGGTCTCTAGCCTTCAATACAACCTAGTTAGAAATGATTATGTATTTGTATAGTTTTAATATGCCTATATCTATTTATTTAATAAATTGTTGGAAGTTTTAGTATACTCAATTATTTTGTTTGGAACATTAAGCTTTTAAAATTTATAGACTTAAAATTTGCTTCTATTTTAAAAATGACTGAAGTTTATCAAATTTGTCCTGAACATGTCTTTAAGGTAATTTCTGTTTAATTATAAATTATTAGGGCAATCCAAGATGAAAGCGCTTTTTTCCCCCTAAAACTATTACATTTTCGAACTCTATTTTATGTATGAAATACTTTTAATAAATAGCTTGTGAATGGGTTGCAGTGAATATATATATCTATTTTGCATAATGTACCCAGAAATCCTCTAGTGCTTTTTATTTTAAAAATCCTTTAATGAGACTTACTCTTTTCTTTTATCGATTGTTTAATAGCACTATTCCAGGCATACAGAAAATTTGGATACGAACATGGGGTTGTTCTCATAATAATTCAGATGGAGAATATATGGCTGGACAACTAGCTGCTTATGGATATAAAATTACAGGTAATAAGATCTGTAATGTACTTTATTGATGAAATTTTTGAGAGCTAAGTTTTTTAGAGGTATGTATTCTAGCTTCAGGAAATAAAGGATATTTAAGCATAACTTAATGATTTTTAAGGCAAACAAAAAGATAACTTATATATTCATTGCCTACATAACTATGGATTTCATATTTTAAAAAAAACTTTAAAAACTATTTTGATATAAGTTTAGACTTACAGAAAAGTAGTAAAAGTACCAAGTTCGTATATCCCTTCTCCCATCTTCTATGTTAACATCTTACATAATTATAGTATAATTAATGAACTAGGAAGTTAACATTAGTGCAATTCTGTTATCTAAACTACAGATCTTTTTTGAATGTTGCCAGTTTTCCCATTTATGTCCTTTTTCTCTTCCAGGATCCAATCTAAGATCTAACCTTCCATTTATTTGTAATGTCTCTTTAGTCTCCTCCAATCTGTGACAGTTCCTCAGTTTCTTCTTGTCTTTTATGACCTTGAACTTCTGAAGAAAACCGATTAGTTATTTTGTAGAATGTGCCTCAGCTTGGGTTTGTCTCATGTTTTGTCATGATTAGAATGAGGTTATGTGTGCAGTTTTTGGCAAGAAGAGCACAGAAGCCATACTATATCATTCTCAGTGCATCATATCAGGGGGTTCATGATGTCAGTATATCTTATTACTAGTGTGCTGACCCTTGTCTGCCAGATTTCTCCGCAGTAAAGTTAATATTTTTCTCATTGTAATGAATAAATAATCCTCTTTCTCCTCAGCCTTTTTGTCTACTAATTCTAGTATCTGTTCGTGGATCTTGTCTGCAGCAATTATTATTGCATAATTTCCTTAGTGATGCTTTTTTTTTTTCTTTCATCCACATTCATTAATTGGAATTCTTGTGTAAGGAAGCTATCGTTTCTCATTTACTTATGTCAGTATGGACTCATGGATATTTTTTTATTCTGTAAGATATAGTCTGGTACTTATCATTACTTATTTTACTGCTTATTGTTTCAACTTTGGTCATAGGACCTCGTTCAGGCTGACTCTTGGGTCTTCTCAACATGCCCCCGTTCTTTATTGAGCATTTTCTTATTTTCTGCACCTCAAGATATTCTAGTCTCTTATTTTCCCTTCCCCAGCCTTGGAAGCACCACTTTTCCAAGGAGCCCTGATCCCTTTCATTGGGAGAATGGTGTTTAAAAGTAGATTGAAGATCTGGACACTAGGTGTGCTCATTGCCACTGTGAAGTGTCTGTGCTTCTGGGTCCTCTCCTGTGAACTGAGCTAAGAAATATATGTATTAATGTCACATGCACACATCTATAGCTGTTACTGGATCTATCTGTATGTATATTAAATGGCATCATAATTTGAATTCTTTGTGACAGGCACCGGCCTAGTGCTTGCTTAGTTCTCATGATATGAGGAAGTGTTGGTATCCCTACTTCACAAGTGAGAATGCAGAGATTGTGTCTTTTTAAAAAATATTTTTTTTCTTCATTGATTTTAGAGAGAGAGGAAGGGAGAAGGGGTAAGAGATAGAAACATCGATGAGAGAGAACATCCACTGGCTGCCTCCTGCATGCCCCGCACTGGGGATCAGGCCCACAACCTGGGCGTGTGCCCTGACCGGGAATCGAACCGGCGACCTCTTGGTACATGGGTCGGTGCTCAACCATTGAGCCACACCAGCTGGGCCAGAGATTGTGTCTTATCTTAAATTATACAAGCAGTGAATTCCCTGTCACTCCAAGACACTCCTCTTAACCACTCTTCCATACCTTGCAGTTGCCTTTGCATGTATAATGGGCAAGTCCTAGCTTCAAGATAGCATGTGAGGATGGGGGAGGACTGGAAACTTGCTCCTTTCATAGCATTGTTTTTTTCATTAACTAAACGACCATATGTTATTAACTTTATGTTTTTGATAACTTATTCTTTAGACAGCAAAATTGGTCTTTTAAAAATAATTTTAAAAAATTTATTGGTTTTAGAGTGCGGGGGAGAGAGAGAAACATTGATTTATTGCTCCACTTACTCATTCATTGGTTGATTCTTGTATGTGCCCTGATGGGGAATCAAACTTGCAACCTTGGCGTATCGGGATGATGCTCTAACCAAATGGAATACCCTGCCAGGATGTAAAATTTGTCTTAATACTTTTGTTTTTTAGGTAAAAATACTCACAATATGGTTTAAGAATTACTTCTCTGTACTCATTAGTAATTTTTAGTATAATTTAGCTCATGCTTGCCTTACATTCTTATGGTGCTAGTTTGAGTGTTAAGAAAATAGCCTTTAAGATAATTCCCTAATAGACAATACAGTCAATAATATTGTAATGACTGCCCGGCCGGTGTGGCTCAGTGGTTGAGCGTCGACCCATGCATCAAGAGGTCGCCAGTTTGATTCCTGGTCAGGGCACATGCCCAGGATGTGGGCCCGATCCCCAGTGGGGGGCATGCAGGAGGCAGCCAGTTGATGTTCTCTCTCATCGATGTTTCTCTCTCTCTCTCCCTCTTCCTTCCTCTCTCTCTAAAAATCAATAAAGAAAAAAAAATATTGTAATAACTATGTATGGTGCCAGGTGGACACTGGAAATATTGGGGGAGAAACACTTTGTAAAGTATATGACTATCTAATCACTATGCTGTACATGTGAAACTAAGAAATAATATTGAATCTAAACTATTATTGAAAAATAAAATTAAAAAAAGAAACAATAAGGTAATTTCCTAAAACATTACAAAAAATCAGAGCTTGACTTTCCCTAGGTAATATTAATTATCTTACACTTTTTAATTTAAATTTTAGTTCATTAGCAGTTTGTGTTTGGTTTTATAACACTGCTCTTGTATATAAAATAACAGTCCTGATATGTTTGCACAAGAATATTAAGCTTTGTTATGTACACCTAATTTTGGCTTCCTGTTTGGCAATAGTACAAAAGGAGAATTAAGGAAGCATTCACTTTAATATAAAATTAATTTTTCTTATTAATGTAGTATATTACTTTTATATACTTGCATTACTTATATAAATGTATATTAGTTTTATATGCTGTTGATTGTCCCCACTTTAGAAATGCATTGTCAGTTTTTAATTTTTAATTCTAGTCTGGCTTGCATGCAGTAGACTGCAGGACCACTTTTCTCACTTGTCTAGGTGCTGTGGGCCCAGGAAATACAAGCAATATTAGCTCTGTAAAACGTTTAAGAAGGAAATCTCTACTGATTTTATATTTAGATTCAGTATAAGATATGAATGATTTCTGGATTACCTAGCCCAGTAATCTCTTTCATTATTGTGGAATAGTAGAAGTTAATAAAAAATTTTATTGCTTAATAATTTGTAGTGTTTTTTTAAATCAAATATAGACCTAAAATATTTTCATTCAACTGCATAAGTGATTAAAATAGGTATAAAATATCAATTATGTATAATGTACACAGAGATTATTGAAAACAGTATACAGAGAAATTAAAAATTAGCTCTCAATTACCAATAGTAGATATTTTTACTATTTGGAGAAGAAAGAGATTATCTGGGCATATACTTGAAATTGCTGCTTTTAACTATGTGATACCAGGAATGTAATTATCCTGTAGTAAAACCTCACGGAGGCTTATTCAGTGAGGACTTGTTAGGGCTTGTTCATTATCTCTTTTAAACCCTTCTTATTTTGAGGAAAAAGGTGGTTCATAACTTATAAAATAGTGCCTGCTTGCTTCTCATTTAAAAGAATGAAACTTACTATTACAGGACAAAAGGGGTTCCATTCACCTGTGCATATCAAAGCCATTCAAACATGGACAGGAATTTGTAGCAAAGAAAGTAGAGGTTTATTAGTTGAGGAAATGGTGCCAAGCCCAGAGTCACAGGTAAGCTAGTGCTCAAAGACCTGGCTCCCTGATGGCTTCCAGGGGATGGGTTATATAGGGGGAAAATCAATGATCATGGTGACTAAAGGATTGGGGGTCTTGGGCTGTACTGATTGGTTGGGACCATGATAGGGAGCAGTTGGTCATTGTATCAGGTCTTGAGGTCTTCTGTCTGGTTTCATGAGGGTGTGCTCTGTAGGGCCCTTGTGCATTCATTGGCCTGGAGCTGAAACACAACTGAAGTCAAGATGTTACCTTTAGCTTGACCAAGATTCTGTTTCTGTGGTCAACAGACCTGAGGTTTTGTTCTTAAGACAGTTTGATACGAACTAGGACTCCATTGTCCTGTGGGCTTAATGATTAAGGGAGTGGACATACTAGGGAGAAGGGGGCAGATGAGTCAGGGTGGTGGATGAGGCTAGTTTGAATCAACAGGAAAGAAAGGAGAAAAGGTCATATTAAAGAAATGAGGTTTCCGCACGGTTACACTACTGAGAAATGATGTCTTTTCCGTAAACTCAGAACAATTAACTGAATCATAGATACATGTTTGCAAGATACAATTAAATTAGTATCACAGAAAGCAGTTACACTGACCCTGTAGGTACAGTGTGTCAATGTAAGAAACAGTTAAAACTTGAAATAATTTTTATGAGTTTGAGTCAAACTGACGATAATTGCCAGGAAACAAAATCTCAACGGATTGAGAAAATGCTCCAGAGAATGGCAGTTTTGTATCTTATTTTATACATTGCAATAAAAAAAGAAGACATAAATTGGTTACATGAAATCCATTGGTGATAGATTAGGGAGGCGGGAGAAAGCAAAGCTGGGTAACCTCTGGGATTCGATAAAAAGTAAAATGATAGACACATACTTCTTTTACATAGACGAGTGCAGGATAGTTAACAGTCAACAGTTAAATAATGAAGGGATCTATGGTTTCCGCTCTGGTGTGTACCTGTTCTTTGAGGGCTCTGGAAGAAAAAATTACTTTGACATTCCCAAGGTATGTTATAGTAGATGCAAAGAGATAACAGACAGGCTCAATTAAGGTGAAAATTGACCCTTGCCAGGGAATATTCTAGCCTAGGACATGACTACCCTCCATAAACTACTTTTAGTTAAAAAGTCTTAATTTCAGATGATCCTTTGTGGTTATTTTAGATCTCTGAGTTTGTAAGGCCACCACATAGGATTCCCCTGAGCTTGTCAGGTTTAGTATTTGGCCTCTTTTGGTCCACAAGTGGCTTTTTAAAGAAATACATTTTATTTATTTTTTTATTATATATTTTTAATCCTCACCCAAAGATTTTTTTTCCCATTGATTTTAGAAAGAGAGAAACATCAATCAGTTACCTCTCGTATATGTCCCAGTTGGGGATCGAACCAGCAACCTAGGTATGTGCCCTGACTGGGAATTGAACCCACCACCTTTTGGTGTGTGGGATGGTGCTCCAACCAACTGAGCCAGCCACTTGGCGAGGGCTAAAGAAATTCCATGAGTTTGTTCTTCAAGTAAGCAATTTTTGTAGATTATAATGCTGGCTTTGATTATTGTTTTTGGATTATTTCTTTTGGAGATGTTGGTAAATCATTTTTATTGTTCTCATTGGTGGCAGATCAGATCTTCATATCTTAAAAAAAAAATTTTTTTTTTCTTTATTGATTTTAGAGAGAGAGTAAAGGAGAAGTAGGGAGAGATAGAAACATCGATGAGAGAGAACATCGATTGGCCACCTCCTGCATGCCTCCCACTGGGGATTGGGCCCACAACCTGGGCATGTGCCCTGACTGGGAATCGAACTGGCGACCTCTTGGTGCACGGGTCGATGCTCAACCACTGAGCCACACCGGCCGGCAGATCTTCATATCTTGAGAGTACGTTTAGTATTAGAATGGTCACAGGTAATATGAGGCCAAATCTGATGAATAAAGTATGTGATAAGATACTGAACAATGAATGTTGTTTTAGTTAAACATAAGACATTTTTGTTTATCTTAATGCATTCTGAAAACTGTTCTAAAAGTTTCAAAAAATGTTTATTGCAGTGATTCTTCTACTTTTGTAAGTGGAATGCTTCCCCTCTCTGTTGGCTTCAGACTAATAGCTCCTGCTGCAAATATGATAATTAACTAGAGGAATTCTGCTTGAGGCTTGAGTTTTTGCTAGAGCAGCCCCTTGCCAGAGGGCATCCCCCCAACCCCAAGAGTTGGGAAATATGTACAAAATAATGACTATTTGTTAAGCACCTACAGGAATCTCTGGACCAACTCAGAGCAGCAGATAATGGACCATCCAAGAACCAAGGGATTTAGAAATTTTGTGCTTTTCTTTGGATCCCTTTTTGGTGACTAGTTGTCTGTGGCCCCCACCAACATCTCACCTCACCCATCCTTTCTTCTCTTGACCTTACGTATAAGAGCCTGAATTTTGAGCTCCCTTAAGTTGGATTTGAGAATTAGTTCTCCCATCTTCTTGAGTTAGGGCTTCTGGATCAATAAACCTTTCCTTGCTCCAAAACTTCGATCTGTTGAATATTGGCTTTTCTTTTGGAGCATTGAGCACACCAGCCATGTACCTATAACACTTTTGGATTTCTTAAGAATCTCACAACTCTTAATACAATTTCAGCAAAGAACTCATAGCCACTGCCTAGCCCAATAAATAAGGTATGGCCTCCCAAAGTGACTGCTTTAGAAACAGCCCTCATTTAGATACAGATTTGCTAGAGATATATTGAGGGGCGGGAGAGAGAGAGAGAGGCGGGAGAGAGATATGTTTAGTTTGTAGTCATGTCTGCTTGTGAAAGAAGATAGCATGTGCTTTTTGGTTATTTGAAAAAAGTCCTTCACAAGGCCATCAACTGAGGTTCTAGTTCATAAACCCAAGAGAATAATGTGTGTTATATATATATGAAATATTTGTGATACGCTTACCTCAGTCAGAATAGAATGTTTAGCTTGGGTGCTCACGGTTTCAGAGAAATCATTTTAAAATTGCTGGGCTGTTACAATTCTTGATAGTTTCTTTGTATATTTGTGTATAGTTTATTCATTCGGCAAATGTTCTCTGCACATGATATGTGTTACAGGGTATAGTGCTGGGAGACGTGAAGACATGAAAATGAACATGGGTTCCAGCAGACAAGAAGTTTATTGTTTTCAGCAATGAAAAAGCTTTCATATTGTATGTTAAATCTTAGCAGTTATTTTAGTAAATGGTCAAGCTTTAATGTAGTGTTCTTTTAGTTTCTAATGATACAGGGAAGTAGGGCCTGCTTCATTAAAAGAGCATTTCTAATTTATATTTTAGAAATGCTTGGTGATCATGTCAACTCAGGTTATAACCTCTTATGTTTGAATTAAGAAAATTAATATCTTTGTAGAAACAAATAAACATTAGTTTATTTGGTATAGGAGATAGTATTATAATTAAATGCCTGTAGTGTAAGCGTTATCTTCTGGACCTGGCCATTTAATTTGAAGTTACTTTAAATTTTAAGACTGAGGTCAATGGCATATATTAGATTGATAATATGAAAGCATTTGCGTAAGAAAGACATTCAAGGACCATACTTGTGGTCAGTAGAATTTTAAGAACATTAAAGTTACACTTTGTGTTTGGTCTTGGGTTTTTGGAAATTCCACTTGAACACAATTAAAGTATGAGTGCATATAAAGCTTCTTAAAAAACCCAGAAAACAAGAACAACGCCTGCTTTTTAATCTCAGTTTTAAGAACTGGTGACTATGACGTTAGTATCTTGAGTTTATCTTTATAATAAAATATATTAAGATAGGAGTAGATTAATTCTGTGGGAAGCTGAAAAGGCAGTAGACTTCAACTTTTTCAAAATGCAACTAAATGAAAAACATATGGTATATTGTGCTTCTCTTAGGTGACATAATATTTTGTGCAGGCTAGTTCTATGTAAAATCAGGATTTTTGTGCACATTGTCAGGGAAGGGAGCTGAATTGGTTAAAAGCTACTGTGTGTTAGGCATTTTATGTAAGTTATTGCAAGTATCAAATGAAATAATTTTGGCATGAAGTTTCTGCATATTTCAAGACAAAGTGATTGAGACTGGGGAAAGGAAGACACATGACTTACACAGCGTCCCCCAACTACTGTGTGCTGAAACTGACCTCGGGACAGATCTGTTGTCTGTCACCACAGCCTCTGCTTCTTTGACTGCTCTGTAGTCTCTCCAAGTTAATATTTTAAAGCCATTTCAGTTAGAAATCGAATATTAATGGCTTTTATTAGAGTAGGTGGTTTTTTCTGTTTTTGTTTTTTGCTGCCCATCATTTTGAAATTTCTTCTCTTTTTAAGTCATTTATAGATGACCCTTAATAGAAACTCCCCCTGCCCCCTTTTTTGGAAGGAAGAGAAAAGAAGATGTGTACCATTGGACTCCTTATCACAGAAGCATGTTCAGTTTAATTTCAGCACTGAGTTAGGAGTTGGAAGTAGGTGATTACTTTTGTTATAGAGAGCAGTGTCAGCTGAGAGCTACCTGGTCCATTCTCATCTCCTTAATTCTGATTGTAAAGATCTCCCAGTGGAACATAAATATATCATCATCTTCATTTTTGGATTCTTCTTTAACCTCTAGTGGAATTCAGTGAAAGAATCATCACTGTCTTAGTACAGGGCTCTGACCTTTCCCTCCACATGTGCCTCTTTAACCTACTCTTCTTGTTTCACCATCACTGCAACTATTACATACGTATAGTGTCCTAACAGTTTGTACACATGTTCATATTTACCGCTAATTTCATATAGTTTGTACCTGAGGATAAAGACAGAACAAGGACTTTGTTAACCTAGGCTTTAAAAAATTATTAAAAATATTCTGATATTTAGATTTCTGACATAAATTATTTGTATTAGTAATCAGTATTTGTTGCTGTTAATCCTCACCTGACCATATTTTTCCATTGATTCTTTTTAGATAGAGTAGAAGGGAGAGAGGGAGAGAGGAAGGGAGAGAGAGAAACATCGATGTTAGAGAGACATATCCATTGGTTGCCTCCTGCACGGGCCCAGTCGTGGCCGAGGATTGAACCTGCAACCCAGGTACGTGCCCTTGACTGAAAATCAGACCCTCGACCCTTTGGTCCATGGGCAGACGCTCTAACCATTGAGCAAAACAGGCCAAGGCTAGTAATAAGTATTTATGAGATGTTTAGTTATGTGCTGAATAGAACATTTTTCTTAATGTAACCCAGAGTTTCCTTGCAGAAATTCTTTATTCTGTAGCCAAAAGTGATGCCTTTTATCTGAAGGTTCTGAAGTCCATCTGAATTATAGTGAAAAATAAATTCTGTTCTGATCATTTGCAGTGTCTGTAATGCAAGTGGTGACCATCAGCTTATAAAGTTGAATCTTAGCATTTCTAAAGCTCAGAAGTTAACAGAGAAAGGTTATATAAACAGAAACCCAGCCTTTCCTGTACATTAAAATAGCAAGAATATCTGTTGGTCTGTCAACTGCCCTTCTTATATGGGCATTTCAGGCTAATTTTATAAGCTTTTACTATCTGTATATATCCTCTGTGCTGGAAAACTATAGTCTTAAGATAATTAAAAGTACTGCTTAACTTGCCAGTGATTGACTTTCACTTTCCCTTCCTGATTACTGTGGAAATATTCTTATTAGTTTATTTGCATGAACTACTAAGAATATTCTTCACAAGTGTTAATTTTTTTTTTGTTATTTTCGCCATTGTTGTGTTACATAGAAATTTGAGAATTTTATTAAAATTCGGCTTTGTGTGAGGACCTGACGGCACAGCAGTAGTACAAGTAGACAGTTTTCAAGGTGTGGCTTCCAACAAGAATGTGTGGCAGTTGTGGCAGGAAGGACAATTGTTATTGGATCACTGAGCTGTATTCCTTCTAGCAAGTCTCTCCAAGAAACTCAGCTTTCACGGATGGAAGTCTTAAGGAGGGTTGGTACCTTCCTCACCTTTTATCTCCTCAGACAACAAAAGCAGAACAACTCACAATGCTAGAATTTGGTGGGAGAAAAGAATTTGGAGATATTAAAACGTAAATGAGACCTCTGGGCAAATTGCATGGCAGTATGTATGATAAACAACCGAGTTGAATCAGTAAATGAATGAACCAGACAGCTTTTTTTTATTTTATTTTTTTTCCCCCACCAGACCTTGTGTTAAGGGAGATGCAGTTTTGGAATCCTAACCTAGGAGTTGTGGAATGGCTAGCCTGAGCTGGGAAAAGTTCTTTTGTGATCTCAGAAGGAGTTGAGTACGAATTTGCTCTTCACACCAAATTTCCCTTTTGTTGAAGAAAGTAGATGGGGAATGGTGACAAAGTAAAAGATGCTTTGGCCGAAGTTGTGGAAGGTGAGCAGCAACTGGGTTAAAATGAGATTTTTACAGTGGAAATTGCAGAGGACAGACTTGATTTCCTAAGTAAAACCTAAGACTGAAATGAAAGTCAATATAAGAATTAATTAGTGAGCCTGCATGTATTAATGAAAGACTCTATCATTTGGAAGGTTGTGGACAACTGTAACTGAAAAACCATTTATATATAATTGGGTCTTAAAAATGCTTCAATTTGGAAGGCCATTGATACATGTAATTGATTCCCATATGTTATACATAACTTTCTGGAAAACTATCACTTACTTTTGTGGCCTCAGGGATAAATACACCTTGTAGAAGTATAATAACATTGGTTTGTCACCTGGAAATGGAGCTGAATATGTACATTGTTAAGGAAAGCCGTGTGGTAAATAAAGATATTGCATATCTTAATTGGCACATTGTCATCAGTGTTTTCTTTTTTGTATTTTTAAATTTACTTTATTAAACTATAATTTACATTATATTTATTCATAAAACCCATTTTACCTATACAGTCTTAAAAGGAGGTTGTCATTATTTTAAAATGAGTTCAAGATGACTGAGAAATGAGGAAAATTGCTTTTCATTACATAAGAATTATACGCCTTATAATAAAAAACTGAAAAAAACCCTCTATTCAAGTTCCTAAAATATAAATTATTTATTGTTAAATTAAAAAAAAATTTGCAATGTTTTAGTAGAATGTAACATTTCAAAAAGATGTTTTAATATATTGTAAGAGGGTGTGGGGACTCTTCATTAACGTGATATAAAATAGGATGCATGCTGATTTTTCTGATTTCTGCTTTTTTCCCTGCTTTAAACAGAGCATGGAAATATGTAATTCCTCTTATTTTTAATCTTGTTAGTTCAGCAGTCTCTTGTCATGAGATGAAGCACAAAACTACACATTTGAACCAGCACTCCTACTAAGTGCACTGGTTTTGAATTTTTTGCTACATTGTGTATCTATACAAATTAGGTATTGTCAAATTTTTTTAAAATCCCAAACACTATTTTCTTTATGTTTGAGTGTGAACTTGCATGGTTGATTAGAATCTTCACTTTTTAAAGAGATAAAGAGAAAAATCTTGTTCATTCTTGTGAATTGTAAAATATTTTGGTTCCAGGTCATAATTTTTCTTAGCCTGGTATTATGTCCAAACTGAATGCCCACTAATAGTAAATAATTCTCATGGTCATTCAATTATTTTGATAAAAGTTTTAAACTCTTTTTCTCACTAGTAGATGTGGGAAAAGTTTGTTTTTTTAATTGCCTTTCTTTGGAAACTTGATCATTTTTCAACATGTTCCACTTTGGCCTGACCTTTTCTGGTCACTTCAACTTGTTTACATATCTTGTAGCATGTGAGTAGTAATACTTCAGTTTCTGTGTAGTTGTATTAATTTTTGTCAATAAACTGCTGTGGAGTGCTATATTGTGTTAAGATGATGTCTTTTCAAAATTGCTGGCAATCTCGTATTGAACCACTTAAAGTATTTTCTATAATTTTTATGAGAGACAAGTCAACTTAGACCCATAGATTTTCAGAAATGTGACATTTAATTGCTTAATGATTCAAATTACCCTTTGAGATTTTATGAAACATTTCTTTGGATAATTTAATTTGAAATAGCCTGTATTTAAATTTAAAACATTTTAAATGTTTTTATTGATTAAAAAAATTTTTTTTTAGAGAGAGGAAGGGAGAGATAGAAACATGAATGAGAAACATCCATTGTCTGCCTCTTGCATGCCCCCTACTGGGGATCGAGCCCACAACCCCAACATGTGCCCTGACCAGGAATTGAATTGAGTTACGCGAGCTGGGCTAAATTTTTTTTTTAAGAAAATGGGCATTTGTATGTCCTCGGGAGAAGTGTCTATTCGGGTCCATCCATTTTTTAATTGGATTTTTAGTTTGTTTGATGTTGAGTTGTATAAGTTCTTTATATATTTTGGATATTAATTCAGAGCTGTTGTTTGCAAATATTTTTCTCCCATTCGATTGGTTACCTATTTATTTATTTATTTATTTTTAATTTCTCATTATTGTTGAAAGTATTAAAGATGCCCTTCCCCCCTCCCCCCCTTTAACCTTCTCCACCTGGTTGCCTTTTTATTTTGTTAGTGGTTTCTTTTGCTGTGGAAAGCTTTTTAGTTTGATACAGTACCATTCATTTATTTTTGCCTTTACTTCTCTTGTCTTTGGGGTTAAATTAATAAATATTAATATCTTCTCTAAGACCAAGGTCCATAAGTTTAGTATCTGTGTTTTCTTCTATGTTATTTATTGTTATGGGTCTTATATTTAGGTCTTTGATTCATTTTGCATTAATATTTGTACATGGGGACAAATGATGACTGGATAAAGAAGATGTGGTACATACATACAATGGAATGCTACTTAGCCATAAGAAAAGATGGAATACTGCCATTTACAACAACATGGATGGACCTTGAGAATGTTATGCTAAGCCAAATAAGTCACTCAGAAAAGCTAAGAACCATATGATTGCATTCATATGTGGAATATAAAACAAACTCATAGACACAGACAACAGTATGATGGGTACCAGAGGGAAGGGGCTTGGGGACAGTAAAGGGTAAAGGGGGCAAATACAAGGTGATAGAAGATGATTTGACTTTGGATGGTGGGCACACAATGCAGTGTACAGATGATATAGAAATAAGTGTACACTTGAAACCTATATAATCCTATTAACCAATGTCACCCCAATAAATTTCATAAAAAATAAAAGAATAAGAATATGGCCAGGTGATAAATTACCAAAGCTTCACTTAAAAATCTATATTTTTTTCGCATTGTCATATTTGATCTTGGAGATAAACACTTTTTTGAGATGTTGACACTTGACTGTGTAAAATAGTGTTGGTTCTTTTTGGTCTTAATTAAAAATTTTAGTGGGTTTGGATTAAAGAAATGATGTATGTTTAGCTCTTGGACAATAGATGGCAGTATTTTATTACGTGATCACTGCAGCTATAATATACATGAAAAGTGAATTTCATGGTACAAATGGTCTTCTGATAAAAATTAATTATAACTTTACTTTTTATTTTTACTTAACTGCTTTTGAAACTTTTTACTAGTAGTACTATAAGAATTGAGCAAATAGACTTTTTCAGAGGCAGCATGAGCCTGTTCAGATACCAGCGCACATCTGGTAGAGACCGGATGTGCAATAATTCAGTCATTGACTTAACTTCTTGACATCTTCGTTGCTCTGTTGCTCTGACTGTGCTTGTCTTAGAATGTGGTTCTTGCCCTTTTGCCCATAGGAGGTGACTGAAGTGCGAGTTTTTGACTCTAAGGATAAACATTTGGTACCTTTACCGTTACATTGCTTTCACACTGAACTAAAAACTAACCTTCGCATAAAATGCAAATTGAATTGCTCATTAATCCTCAAGTCTATTAACATATGTTAAGGTTAAAGAGGCTTAATATTAAAAGAGGATGGAATAAACTACAGCCCTTATAAATGTCCCACCCATTTCCACTTTACCAGTGTGTTGATGGTTAATTTAAGGGGAGCTGATTTGAATGTCCAGACATTTTCAGAGACTTTCCTTTTGGTCCTTCCTTCAATGTAGCTTGATGGTTCTCAAATTTAGAGTTTCTAAGAATTTTTGTATAGTGTTATACACACAGATTCATGTATATTTTAAATATAGGTGTTTTAAAGGCTTTTTTTTGAGATGATTGTGACTATACATTAGATCACCGAATCTGATTATTTTAGATCCTGGCTCTGTGTATACACTGCATCTCTGCTTACACTGCTGCTACTGAGCTTATTTCCCCTGACTTAGAGACACAGAGGAGTGACACCTTAGCTAGTTCCTATCTTACAGTCACTTATCTGGTTTACACGATCTCTCCCAAGGCATGTGAGTTCCTTCTGTCTTAGTCATCCTTATCTTTGACATGTCAGAGAAATTGTTGATTAGTGGTGAAGAGCAGACAGTAGTCAGCTATTAATATTAAGCCATACTGTAAAACCAGCTATTGTATTAGCCGTATGACTTTGGGCAAACGACCATATCTCTGCTTCAGTATTATTTATTTAATGAAGGTGACAGTAGTGGTTCTTTCTAAAGATTAAATGTTAGTGCATGTAAAGCGTTCGGTGTGTGTGTGTGGTTATCATTACCATCATTAAACATAGTACCTGGCACAAAGGACTTTAGGGTGTTGTGTGTGTGTGTGGGTGTGCGCACGCGCGCGTCAGTGAAGTAAAAAAAAACATTTTTGATTATAGTGTTTTGAAGTAACTTGATTCTTCTTCATAACAGAATAAAAAATGTATATTCTAAAGGTTAAATAAATGTGGCGTGTGTGTCTGTGCGTGTGTGAATCCCTTGAGCTTTTCAGTAGAATCCCATTTAGGTGGCTGTCAAGTCCAGTCTCAATAGTCTTGACATGTCTTGGATAAGATCCTCATACTATCACTTTTCCTGACATAGGCACTACAAATTATATTGAATCAGAAATCTAATTTAATCCATTCTTATTAAATTGGAAGAAGTAATTGCTTTCAATTTAATGGGATGGCATTCAGTATTAGAAATTTTGATGTTCCTTCAAACTTAATAAAATTTGGGTATATATATATATTTCCATGTATTTGTGTGTATGCCTGTGTACTTGCATAGAGAAGTGATCCTGGAGTATGACTTGTATTCAAATGTTGAGTTATTTGCAACGATGGCTAATGGAGCATAGCATAGAGGTGGCAATGGGAATAGCACTTCTCATTCTGTTTTCCCTTTCTGCTCGGAATAAAGCAGAGAGAAATAAAATTAAGGCCCTTCAAAATGGGATTTTTTCATCCATTCAAAAATAGGGGAAGGAAAATAAGAGTCTCTAGAGAAGATCTGGAATGTTGTTTATTCTTGAGGGTGAGCATCCAGCCCTCCTAATGATGAAAAAGGAGCTGTGAGTGAAACAGTCCTTTAAAAATATCTTCTTAGCATTATATTCAGTCTTGCTCACTAAATCATTTTTTAGAAATAGCAAAGTTGACCAATTTTCTTGTCTTCTGTGCTTTTTCTTGAATCTGTTATGAACAAGAGGTGAGACTACTTAATGACCTAAATCCATTTCTGAGTTAATGTGTAATTATTGCATTTGATCATGGAGTTCTGTTTCACAGAAGGTGTGGTACTATGGCCTGTCCCTCTGGCTGGCCCTTTGCTTTCACTCTTCTAGTATTCAGTAACCATTTTAGCTATCGTCATATTAGCTACTGCCTTCTTTCTTGCTTGTTTTTAATTGAGTTGCTATGTAATTTAAGATAGAATCATTACTTATTAACTCTGATTTTGAAATCTGCTCTACAAAGAACTACTTGATGACTGCAGTTTGAATAAAATTTATATCAACAAGTGAATCAAAGTTAAAGATAGATCATTGAGAGTGTTTTCTTTTTTCTATATGGAAGCTGAATTGTTAACTA
Source organism: Tadarida brasiliensis (assembly GCA_030848825.1). Taxonomy (NCBI): domain Eukaryota; kingdom Metazoa; phylum Chordata; class Mammalia; order Chiroptera; family Molossidae; genus Tadarida; species Tadarida brasiliensis. The sequence goes on from CM061264.1 coordinate 81,871,058, forward strand.
GCTTATAAAAATAAAGGCACTGTGAGGGTGTTCTAGCATAAATATGTTACAGTCTAATAAAACCATTCAGGAAATCACTGACAGATGTAAAAGTGGAAGACATTGAAAATAGTATACAGACATCTGAATATAAGATCAAATTTAGGCCCTGGCTGGTGTGGCTCAGTTGGTTGGGCATCATCCCATGCACCAGGAGGTTGCTGGTTTGATTCAGGGTCAAAGGCACATGCCCAGGTTGCAGCTCTATCCCTGGTAGGGGACATGCAGGAGGCTCTCACATTGATGTTTCTCTGTCCCTCTCCCTCTCTCTAAAAATCAATAAACTATTTTTTTTTTTAAAGATCAAATCTAGGCAAAGAAGCTTTAGGGGGAGCGTATTTAAAGCTTATCATTTTCATCCCATTTGTAGCAGGTTTTTATCTTTGACTTAGGTAAGTTGCAAATCATATGCAAGCCATAAACAAGGGTTGTTTTTCCTGGAAAAAAAAAGAGAGAAGCCTTTGCAGTTTTAAATGCAGATGTTTTGTCTTTTTTTCCCTAATAGCATAGAGCTAGGAAGAATACTGTATTAGATTAAGAGTTTTTGCATTTGTGAAATGTAAACAGCTATGCGAATGTAGTCAATGTATATTTTTCATGTAATAATTTAAGCATATCTTTGCCTTGCAAATGTATACAAGATACATAGTAAAAAAACAATAAAATTATTTTGTAAAATCTTAAGCAACGTAGAAGTGTGTGAATTACTTGTAACATAGGATAACTATGGGATTTGACTCATTATATAATGTTTAAGGAATTAATATTGGAATTTAAAAACTAGCAATTTTGAGCCAGTAATGGCTCAACCATTCTTAACTGAAGGCTGTTTGGATCAGTCATTAAAATTTTCTAAGCCTCTGTTTACTTAGAAATGAAATGATGCTCTCCCAACCTCATGAAATTGAAATGAACGCATATAAATATGAAGTAATATTTTAATTCTTGAAAATATCTATAAGTTTAAAAATAAATAACTCATTTACTTACTAAAGCTTTAATGCTATTAAATTGTAAGCTGATGGTTTTTGAATTCCTTGGTTTACATCTGTTAAATTGAAGATATATTTGTACAATTTAGGAGCTCAATTCCTAAATATACCAAAAGGTGGCACTGTTTACCTATTTTTAATGTTTTAATTTGCTTTTTGATGAAAAAAATGCATTAGATGTTTTATCTGCAAATGTATTAAATTGAGGTTATATTTTTTACATTTAATTTTCTGTTTTGTAAATGGATCTTTAATTCATGTAAGGTTTTCTAGGACCAGGTTTCATTTTTATTTTGAAATGGTTTGGAATTTCAGATATTTAACAATCATTTTCTAGACATAAACTCCTGTATAATCCAGTATAATTAATGATAAAACCTTGTATTAATGTGACAGCTAATGTTTCATGGAAAACATAGTTGCTTTTGTATAGCAGAAACCATTAATTTTTTTAAGCCTCTAAAAACAATCCAGTGATTAAAACATAACAGCCATAAATAAGTGATTTGTGTGGCTTTTAGGTCATACTAGAGAGGTTTATCTATTCTGGACTATTATTTTATGTTAAAAGTACCTTTGAAAATTTAGCAAAATCTTTCATTGTTTGAATTTCCTACTGGCATGGTGTGATGAAAGAAAATCTAGGTTCTATGAATAGCTTCTCTAGGTGAGAAAGAAAAAAATTAGATAATATGAATTTGACTTGAAGTGAGGATTATTTATATAGCAGGATGTGGTTTATGCATTTCCCATGCAGTTGGGTGAACCCTCCTGTTTGTTCATTCATAGAGTGTATTACACCCAACGTGCTTTATGACCCAAGCAAGATAATATAAGTAGATTATTTTTATGTTCAATTAAACCTATCTATAGTTGTTTTTCAATGCAAGTAGAATCTGCCAGTGATATTTACTTGAAGCAGAAAAGCACAAAACACTTCTCTTACTAATATAAAATGCTTGACTCTTGTTTTGGGGTTAAGATAACTTCAAGTGTGTTTTCACAGTTCCAATTCAACATAACTTGTATGTTTCAGTGTTTTAAAATTTTTCCTTAACTATCACTTTTAAGATACTAATTTTTAGAAATAAGGAGTTTACATCTTTTTCCATTAAAAACTCACTTTCGTAATTCCGAAGCGACTGCCTGTTATTAAATGTTATGTATTTTGGGGGAAGTTGGGGAGACACTTGGCAGTTAGCAGTTTGTTTTGTGATCAGGTCAGTGTATTGTGTGCTTATATTTAAATGTTCACTCTTGTTGCTGCCTTTGTTGATGTTGGTAATATGATACCTATGTGATTTGTCTTAATTGTTTAAAAATGCATAATTAAAGGAGGATTTGATTATTCAGCAACTGTCCCAGTAGCTAAAGACTATCATTTAGCCATTTTCTTTCAGAATTTGACAATTGTTCTGTGAGCTATAAATAATGTGAAAAACAGAAGGAATGTATTGTGACACTTGAATACTTTAGAGCCCATACTGTTTGGATAGTCTTATTGTAGAGATTAAGAAACAGTCCTTTAATTATTTAGCAAGAAACCGATCTACTATTTCACCTGTTCTTTTTGTAGATGTAAATTTCTATGGATTTGGTAAATAACAAATGGAGAAAGATAGCTAACGTGTCCTAAAAATGCTTTAATCAGGTTTCTTCTTTTCTCCCCTCCCCCGACCCAGGCTTTCCATAATTTCAAATTTGCCTTTCAGGGTAGGAGCTGAAGTAGTCCAATGTGGTATTATACAAGCAATATTTCTTTTTCTCCAAATAATACTTGTGATGAAAAGAAATCCAATCAAACAGTATTATATATTTATTATGAAAAAAAATTTATCATGCAGGCTCCATTTAAGGCTCCTGTAGAGGCCTTATAATAATGTGCTAATTTATGCTGATGATCTTACCTCATGACCCTTCGGTGTGGCCTAGATATGTTAATCTGTTATAGCTTTTTAATTTCAGTCATTTGTGTTGGTTGAATATGCTTGTTACTCCATAGTACCACTCACCAGTCTGTGTCAAGGACTGGAAAAGAACAAGAGAAAGTGTACAGCAGAATCACTTTCTTTAAGCATGTGTTAGTAATAAAGGAAATTATAAATTAGACATACTTTTATTTAAAAATTTTTTTTTAAATTTTTTATTTTTATTTAATTTTTTCCTTTTTAGCCCCTGTTCCTACCCCAGGCCCACCCAGCCTCCGCATGCCCCTGACCCAGTGCTGCTCCTCACGAGGCCCCTAAGTAGTTACTCACCAAACCATAGTGCTTTCCAACACCAAAATAGATATGATTTTAAAAAGATTTATATCTGAACACTCATTGAAAATAGTAAGTCCTTCAAGTACTGTCAGCTTTTAATTAGGAAAGAGAGTTGGGTCATTGGTTTTATTAAGCAAGGGCTTATTAACATCTTTTGATTTTTTTGTGTTTTTTAAAATGTCAATGAGAAAATATCACTACAATGAGGAATAGATGTAATAGGCAATTTTTAAGAAGTCTACCATTGTATTATACCCATTTTTCTAATTCTTAAATTTTGAGGGTTATGTGTCTAAAAATCCTCATGATAGAAGAATACTATATGTGGTTGAGAATTTCAAGACCTTATGATACAACAGGGTAAGGACAACCAAGGCCTAAAACATACATATTTTAAAAATTTGTTGAAATAAAAATATCATAGAAGGAAAAGAATTTCTAGGACAAATATAATGAATTTATTTATTATTATTCTTCACAAAAACTTCTTATAAATTATTTTTATCTTTCCTACAGAAAGTGTTTTTACTAGGAGGGATTTCTCCCCCTTTTTTATATTTAGCCCTTCATCTGAAAGTATAACACTTCTTTAGCTTTGCCTTGAAGTGGTTGTTACCCGTTGTTGGATCTCAGCTGGCTCTGAAAGACTGATAACTCAAATGTCTGAGAAAACTCGGGGTAATTTTTAAATTAACGTAGTTGGTATAATTGAATAATTCTCAAACCTCTCTGAACTTGTGACTCCTCGTCTCTAAAATGGGTTATAGAGTTGTGAAAATTAATAAATGGTGGATAAATGTTAGCAGTTATTACATTAAGTATTAATAAAGAAAATTCACCATTATATATAAACATGTTAAATTTGAATCTGTGAAACGAACTGGTAACTTAATGGAATTTGATTTAAACGTGTTTAATCCATTTTAATCTATTTAAATGTCTTTTAGTTTTATATGTTTCTTTTTTGCACATCGTTTTTTGATGGTGAGTGTTATGTAGGAAATGAGGCAAAATAGGATATTGAAGGAACACATAATACATAGATGGCTTCTTTGGGGAACCAGTGAGGCAGAAGAGTGATTTCATAAAAGGAATAAAGGATTAGGAATTGGAAGATTTTAGGTCTTGCTTCAAAGATGATATTTATTATTAGTGAACTTATGTATTTTTTTTCAGCTTTTTAAATCTCATCTATGAAGTAACTCATTTTGACTGTTCCAGAAGTGAAGCACTACATTACAAATTGTCAGGTGTGAAGTCTTTGAACATTTCTAACTCTGCTCCTCCTTACCGGTTTCCCCAACTCCCCCTAAAATCAGGTTCTTCCTTGACACACTGCTATGACTGACATTCTCTCTACTTGTTGCACTTATTAGACTATAGAACTATTTGTTTACATGTCTCTCCTATTAGACTGAACTCGAGCACAAAGATAGCCAATTTTTCTTAAACAATTTTTTTTCTTTATTGATTTTAGAGAGAGAGGAAGGGAGAGGGAGAGAGAGATAGAAACATTGATGAGAGAACATTGACTGGCCACCTCCTGCATGCCCCCTACTACGGATTGGCCCACAACCTGGGCATGTGCCCTGACTGAACCGGCAACCTCTTGGTGCATGGGTCGACGCTCAGCCACTGAGCCACACCGGCCATAGGCCATTTTTCTTGTACTCATAATACCTACTACCATATTTGCCTATAATAAGCACTCAGTGTTTGTTGAATGAATTTAATCAGTATTCATGTCATTCATGAGAAATAAGTAAAATTTATTAAATGATAATAGACTACAGAATTGTTTTCTCATTTGTGTTGCCCTTTTTACCATTAGGTGTAAAACACTGATGATTTATTACCTCCTGAAGGAATTAAATTTAGCATTTTTCTAGTTCAAGTAGTCTTATAAAATTTTGAGACCTTTTTATGAGCCTGACCATAGTTAATGATCTTATTGGTGCTTACCAGATGCTGTGACTCATGGGAAATATAAGTATAGATTTTATGCTTAAAGTGACTGAATAAAATAGGCACATTGTTCTTTGTTAGTTTCCTCAATTGGTTCTTTTAATTTTCCTGTTCTTACTGGTGATACCTTAAGGCATCTGGCCAGTGTTGAGTATTTCTTCCTGACTCATCATTCTTTTTGCCACCTGCCAAAGAAATGCTTTTACTTTGGTCAAGAACATTTGGAGTTAGATTACATTATTAGTGTAGGTCATGGACCACCTGTTAAGTCTAAGTATGTCATACTAATTAGCATTGACTGCCAGCCACTAGAATGCTTAATTCTTGTCCTCTGTTCTTTTAAACTTAAAGATGGAGGATGGAAAAATCCTTTATCTGAATAAGAAACTAGCTACCAAAGTTGAAGATGCTTTTTCCATTCCCAGTATGATTTCTCTTTGTGTGAAGTAGACTGTATTAAATTTACTTTTATACCGTCTTTCAGGATCATTTTAATTTTTTCCTTAGGTAAAAGTCACCCCTTTTTGTGATAATGTACATAAGAGGAAATCAAGAGTTGGGAAGTAAAAAGGAGGAAAAATGGTTGATAGGTCATAATGTAGAGGCTTTAACCTTTCAGTCTACAAAAGATACTTTTGGGCTCTGGTACTTAATCTTGTACCTGAAAGCTGGGAGGAAGCTGAGATCTTGTCGAGGATGTTCCTGGAAACTTGTGGGATCCCCCACAATGGGAGTCTGTTACAGTAAGAAAGGAACCGATTGGACTTATGTTTGGGTACAGTGAAAACTTCTTAGAAAGCATTTTATCTGTTGCAAGTCAAAAGAAATGTACTCACATTTGAATGAAATTGTAGAAGGGAAATTCTGAATTTTCTAGAAAGCTAGACAGAGAACATTAAAAGCATAGTATCTGTCATTACGAACTGAAAGAGTAAAATGTCACTTATAGACCTTGCTTTTACTACTACAGTCTATTGTAGTAAATTTAAAATACATTGGTAGGAGCTTTCATGGGCTCTTTTTCTGCCTTTGATCTCCCTACCTTATCTTCCCGTTAGATCTCAAAATTCCCCCCAAGTATATTCTCCTGCTATGGGAATTTACAGAAACGTTAGCCCCCTGATTTGGAAGCGACTACTTTCCAGGTATATTTCTACAAGGGGAAAACCTATGTAATCTCTTGAGAGGGTTGTGTCGAGCTTACGGAATATGTGCTATAAGTGGGAGAAAGAAGAAGGAAAAGCTTGACATCAAAGCAGCATCTATTGATGGCGATTCTGTGCAAGGTTGACCAACTTGCCCTGTGATCTTGGCCAAGCCATTTAGTCTTTTTGAGCCTCAGTTTACTTATATATAAAATGAATGAGTTGAACTCCAGTGTTCTCTGGTTCTTTATAAATTCATTTATTCATGAGATATTCATTATGTGCCAGCGGTGCTGTGTATTCGGCAGTGAACAACATGGATATGGTCTCATCCTTGTAAGAAGGCTCCTATTTTCCTATCTGTTGACCTGCCCATCTTCCGCTCCTTCCTTCATGTAGTAATTGGGTGAAGAATGAGCAAATGAAGCAATGTGAAAGGATTAATTACAAATTTTGGGACCTTTTTGCCTTTATTTACAAAGTGAATCAGCATTTTTTGGGGAAAACACATTATATAGCTAAAAATGTAATTAAAATGAAGAATGAATTATCTGTTAGTGGAGATTAGTGTGTAACAAGGGAGTGAGAAGTGAAAGACTGAGCTAGAGAATGATCTTATTTAAGTTTAGGTGTGCCAGGTGTAAATGGAAAAGATTTATCCTTGACAGTGAAAAGTAATTTTTAAAATATTTGAGCTTTTTGAGGATATTCATACTTTGGTGTATTCTGAAGGTCAGATGCAATTCTTTTTTGGGGGGGGTACCTCTGGTATTTCAGCTTTATGCTTTTAGTCTGGAGAATTGAAGTTTATTATCTCACAAAAGGAAAAAATAATTTAAATAGAGTTAATAAAAATGAAAGGAGTCAAATTTTTACTTAAGTAATACAGGGAGGCATCCAAAATGAAGAATCCCGCATTTGGCTTCTAGATCTAAAATGACATTTGAGTCTGTGTAGGTTGGTTCAAGAGCGAGCATTTAACTGTGTTGGAGGCATCCAGGTTAGCTCCATAGAATTTAAAACTGACTTTTTCCAAAGATACTGATGAAAGCAACTAAATTTATTGGTTATCAGGTAGCGAGAGAAAGTTCAATTTTCTCCAGACCTGTGACAATTAAGAGGTTGGTTCTAGCATATCTAATGCTTAAGTTTCAAGGCTACCTCTATTTGAGAGCTGTTTTGGGGAGATAACCTTGTAACACATACATTTTAATGAGTACATTACTTTTACCACCTGCTGAAGTAGACTTGGAGTGACTACTGACCTGAAGTGAAGGCCTGTGTTCAATATTAATATGGCATGTCTGGATCCAGACAGCAATCTTTCATTTTGACATGCACATAGTCAAAGTAAATTAATGTTTAAAACCCGAACACTTTAGATTCAGCCAGTGTGTGCATTCCATAATAATCCTTCAGAAGCAGTTTACACAGAAATGCTGAGTGCTTTCTTATACTTTATTTATTATATGTATGGGTCCACATTGTAGTATTTGTAACAAGATTTATCCAGTGCTATTTTTTGACTCACTTGTCTTGCAGTGGCTAAAGAAATTAATTATTTTGGGATTTAGTCTTTGCATGTTTTAAATAAAATTATACTGTTTTTGTATATTCATGCCTGGCAAGGTAGTAACCTACTTTCAGTTATATTACTTTTAGATTTTTTAATTAAACTAATTCCTTCCTTTATTTCTGCTCAAATAATCACAAATTTTTGAAAGTATAGTAGTACTTTTTAATAAACTTGGATTGGAAATAGTGCGTATTTGTGACTGTCTATGTAACAAGAATATTGGTGGAGCATTTTTCTTTTCTTCCTTACATATCATTTTCTAAACTTGCTTTTATTGGTTAAAAAGACATTCATGGCAGATGTAGTAATGGGGAAATTATATTAACATTTAAGTATTAAATTAGCTTGTAGCCAGAGTCTCCTACTAATATGATGACATTTAGTTCAGGATTTTAAGGACTATGTTGCAAAACTCATTGTTATACATTTCCTGTTTCCCTTTTTTAAAAAGTATGCTAGATCTGCTTTTGCAGATTGAAAATTTCCATTGTGGATTTTAATGTTGTTACTATTTTACCTTGCTTGTCAGTGTTTGTTATTTATGTATTAAGAATATGTATAGTGACCATAATGAGAATAGTATGTTATTGGCACTGTATGTAAACAAGACAGTTTTCATATCACTTTTACAGTTTAATTTCAAAGAAAAATCTCAAGTTACATTTATTAGCAAACATATTTCAACTCTAGGGAGTTTATCATTCTCCCAAAAGATGGCAGATGGAAGTGAACCTAATATGTGTTTAAAGAAAATATGCTGCATTTACATTATATTACATCTCTTTTGTCAGCATGATGCTTTATATTTTGTCTTATAAATGCCATAGTTTGTTGTAAAGATCAAAATTAGAATTTTTTCTATGTCTGACAGAATTTATTTTCTATTCAGAAATAAATGATATTTGCTTTAGACTATAGACCATCAACAACTGTTAGATTATACTGAATACATTTGTAGTTTCCTGAATCTCGAATATCCCTAACATTAGAAAATGTGTGTTTCAGCCATGGTATAGGAGATTTAGATGGGGTTGGAAGCACTGTCCAGAGAACACCTATTGTTTCCATTGAATGATGTCTGCCCTATAGAGGTGAACTTTTTGATGCACTGCTCTTCTAGCAGCAATGGATTTGCACTGATTCGAGCATAGTCTCTCACTTGGTCCTGTTTCAGTTCCCATGTGTGACGGCTGGCTGGCCACATTAAACATCTGTTTTGTGGCTGTGGAAGGCAGTGTAACTAGCTGGCTCACACTGATTCAAATTTGCAACACTGGCTTGATTAGTCTTACACTGTCACTACCTGAATTAGCTAGTTGTGGACAAATTGTCTATATCATATGAACATACTCGTTTTTGTTCTGCATGGGGGATTTTTGTCCTCGTGTAAGATTTCATGAAAGGATATATTAGCTTGGATTAATTGGAAAAACCAGCATTTTAATACCACCTCTCCCCCTAGTCAGATACTTTGTGATTTCTACAAGAAGAGAATATATAAGAGATTATATGATCGGGCCTATTATTCCTGATCTGATTTTAATTTGCTTACTTTTATAATTTTTCCATGAGAAAGCAGCTCCAGAAAGATTAAGTAAGGAGTTTAGGTGGAATGTGTACATGTGTAGGTTTTTTTTTTTTTTAATCCTCACCTGAGGATATTTTTGCATTTATCTTCAGATAGCAGGAAGGAGAGAGGGAGGAAGAGAGAGAGAAACATCGATGTGAGAGAGACACATCGACTGGTTGCCACCCACACGACCCCAACTGGGGCCGGGGACAAACTGCAACTGAGGTATGTGCCCTTAGCGGGAACCGAACCCAGGACTCTGGTCCACGGGCCAATGCTCTAACCGCTGAGCCAAACCGGCCAGGGCCATGTATAGGTTTTTATGGTGCTTGGAAATCTGTGCAAACACACTACAGAGTCAGTGTATTTTGTTGAAGTAATAAGACCTCTCAAAAGGTAAGCAGTACTAGGGAGTCCTTAGAGGTCCTGGGCAGTTTAGGTGGAAGTTACCCCTGTACCTCCATTGGTACAAATATGATGGGCTGACATTTTCTTTGGTGAAAAGTAGTTCACAGCAGACTGTGGTATACACTTCTTGCAGTTTTATGGACTTACTTCAGAGGGCTGGTTACTGAGAGTAAAATATGTGCATGATTACATATAATCAGGGTTAATTTTTATCAAGGGTCACCATGTTTTTGCTATGGTCTGACAATCATGACCTACATTAAAAGAGCCCTGTGGGTCTGTCTGGTGTATTTTTTTTTGATGTCTGGATAGTTTATTTCAGATGCTTGTCAGTTTCATTATATATTATTGTTTGGGGCTCTTGCTGGATTTTCAGGTACACCATAAAAACAGTGCTCTTTGCAATTAGATTGTCATGAGGGAAGTTCTGTTTTATTGTGTGAAAACACCCTTTAATCTTGAAGGATGAGTAATTTGGGGGACATATTCCATTTGGTTTTGTGTTGTATTCAACTGGTAGATTATTTTGAAATAAAATAGACTTCAGCTCTGCAACTAAGATTCCAGAGTTGGTTCAGGTAATTAAATTTTAGTTAGTTCTTGGGGAAAATATTTTGGGGTTTTCAGTTCAGATGCATTTTTCTTGCTTAGGAAAAATCCAGATGAGGAGTTTATTTCACAACATAGCAACTAAGTAGGATTTATAAGACAGAAATTTAAAAATATTTTCCACGTTTTCTGGAACAAAAGGAATGGTAGGTAGTATTCTTTAAAAATGTGATTTAGGACATTTTGGTAACTCAACATGAAACTTAGTGGTGGTTAAAACTGGGTATTTAGTTTTGTTGTTTTGAAATTATATTTAATTTTGGCCATATCTCTCTGAGTAGTTGAAGGGATAAACAGTTTAAACAGTAAGAAAAAAAGCAGTTTGTGTTTTTCAGTTTTCAACTTTAGATATCAGTAAATCATTGCTGTAGCCTTCTTTATCTTTTGTTTGCACAAAAAACCTGTTAGAATTATGTCTGGGGGGACCATCTGCTGTGGTTCCCAGTCTTGTCAGTGTGATAAGGGATAAGCTGTATAAACAGGGGCACACACGCGTGCACACACACACACACACACACACACACACAGAGGAGAAAAAAGCAGGCTGCTTTTAGGAAGGGAAAAGTATGATGTGGATTTAATTTTATGATGTAGCCACAGAAAGTCATAGGATTTTGCTCAGAGTCTATCAAGATTGAGTCTGTAATGTATTTATTTAGAAGCCACAGGTCCATGTTATTTGGTTGGTTTATCTTCACATTAATATTATATCTTCCTTTGATTGTGTGCTTCCTATTTTGGAGGTCAAGCTTTTAAAAGTTCTCTGAACACATTTCAGTATAGCACTTGACAATGTATTCTTTTCCAGATTGTCTGTTGAGTTTTTGGATTTTCCTATGAGTTGAATCCTCAGAGATCATCCTTTTCTTTTTTCATTTGCAGTGAGGTCATGGTGCTTCATAAGGAACAAGCCAGTAATTTCCATGGCAACACTATTAAAACATCACAAATCTGTCTTGCCCCTTACCTTTAAACTTTCGAGTGCAAGAAGAAGGAGGTGTGTAAGCAGCAGCATTGTTCTTACAGCATACTGGATTACAGTAGGATTGGAGGAGGGAGAGGAAAGTCAATTAAAATATTAATCTCAAAAGCACCTTGAATTCACTTAGCTATATATATTTATGTGTGCATATAACTGTGTATATGTATGTGTGTATAGGTGAATGATTTATTTCATATCGAATTAAATAATTTTTTCTAGGATTGGAAAAATGAAAATTCCAAAAAAGTTGACTTGAAGACTGATTGTTTTGTATGCATGAGAACAGTAAAAGAATAATAAGTAACTGAGTTATATCATACATGTAAACATATCACCAATTACTCCAAACATGAGAAGGCTGCCTTTACTTAAAGGCTCTAGCACATTCCCGTCAGTTATTTTGGCTTAAGGCAGTATTATTTCAACACGATAGTGGCATCTTGAACTTTTAAATGAGTTCCAGAATTTTGTCATTCTGTTTTTTTTTTATTAGGAGGTGCTAGAGAGATGATGTCATTGCTTGTTTATGGAATTGGGGAACAATCAGTGTTTTATCATTACTGAAAATTTCATACCTTTTGATAGCAGGGATTATAGAGTACATTACAATTAATTTTTGATAATTAAAAATATTTTCAAAATATACTTGATTTCTTTTCCATATGTATTCTGCAAGATTGTCAAGGTTTGTTGGTGTGACCCGTGGGGATGGCACACGTTCCCCATGCTCCCGTCGCGTACCTTGTGGTGTGTTTGCCAGTGCTTGTTGTAGAGTCTCTCCATAGTACTTCAGAAGTCGGCGCACGTGCCATTTGACAGCAGGTACTTTGGAGGCAGGAGCTGTCTCTTCTCTGTATGTAGGTGGCATGGAGCAAGTGTTCAATAAATGTTGAGAGAACAGTGATCAGAATGAATGGAGTTGTTTGGAATAAACAAAGGTGTACATTCTAATTTTTTTCTGTGTATGTATAATATGAAGTTGGAATATGTTTTACATACCTATTTTGTATCTTTTTTATTTTACAATATGTTTGCTATGTTGGGCCCACCCCCCCTGTACCGGTCTAGGCCCCACATGCAGCCACCACCAGAGAACCCCTGTCTGCTTCTTCTCCCATTACCTACTCTTCTGCTGCGCTAGCCCTGGCACCTCGAAGCTGTGTGTTGTCAGAGAAGGAGCTGCTGGTTGTGAACGTTTTCAAAGTCTGCAGGCACTAGTTGGTGGAACACATTAAAATTTTTTATTATGAAATATTTGACAGAGAAAAGGACTAAAAGAATAAGATAAGGCACAGCTATGTACACCCTTTCCGGATTTAGAAATAAAACATGATGGATGGAGCTGACGCTCCCTTATGTATGGGGTGGGCATTAGGTGGGAGTGCACTTTTCATTCTCCCTTTCTGCCTTTTACTGCAGAAAAGCTTCAGCCTTCAAAGGAAATCTTCCCCTCTGCTGTGCTTTCTCAGGCCTACCCCAGGCCTGTGTGTATATTGAACCTGCCAATGTGTTATAACCATCTGTTCAAATGTCTGTCACCTCTACCAGGCTCTGCTTCATCTTTGTGTTCCCAGCACCGTACACAATGGCTGGAATGGAATAGGTGCTCGTCAGTGCTCGTGGCATGCCCCAGCGAATGAGCGAACAGGCTCAGTTCTCTTCTGACAAACAGCATATCAGCGTAGGATCTGTTTAGCAAAACTATTTCCTTGTCTAGTCCATAGTTCTAGGGCCTTGCTGCTCTGATTTGAACAAATTGAATTAAACATAGAATCCTGTAGAACAGATGCATTTACAAGTCTCTGCTCACACAGCTGCTGGTCTATTTAATAAAAACATTGCTGTTTTGATTGAGTATTCAGTCTTTCTTTTTGTTAACTCTATTAGTATTGTGGTGTAAGCACAGACTGCAAAGTCTCTGCAATGAGTGGAAGAATCAGCCAGTGATCAGAACTGAGAGAGACAATAGGAGATGGATGAGATGGATGTAAATAGGATGCAGAGGGAAAAGGTTTTATTCTTAGGTGTTGTTTTAATAAAAAGAATAAATACATATATTTGTCCTTCTTGGATCATAACTCATAAGTCTTTGAGTCCTTATTTCTCAGGTAATTCTAATCTTCCTGCTCCTAAATCACTTATGTATAACATTCCTATTCTAAATTTCAATGTACAGATACATTTGCTTTTTAAAAAATTAAAAAACTCAGCCCTGGCCGGTGTGCTCAGTGGGTTGAGCGTTGTCCATGCACCGAGAGGCCTGCTGGATCGATTACCAGTCAGGGCACATGTCTGGGCTTCAGGCTTGATCCCCAGTGAGGTGGCTTGCAGGAGGCAGCCGATCCATGTTTCTCTCTCTCCCTTCCCCTTCCTCTCTCTCTAAAATTAAAAAGAAAAAAATATATATACATTAAAAATTTTTTAAAACTCAGGTATGATTTATATCCGATAAAATGTACAGGTCTTAAGTGTACAGTTCAATGAATTTTTTTCCATTTTCTACAGCCATGTGCCACCACCTAAAGAAAACAGAGAATACTGTCATTCCCTCAGAAAATTTTGTTGTACCTTTTCCAATAAATCCTCCCTTCCCCCTCTCCTCTTCAGCAACTGCTCTCTGGTTCTGTTTCCCTTTATTCATGGGCGTCATATAAATAGAATCATGTAGTATGTACCCTTTTGTGTCTGGCTTCTTTCATTCAAAATAATGTTTTTGAGATTCATTCAGGTTGTTGCATGTATAAATTCTATTTTCTTCTAACAAATGTGTAAGTAGCAAATAGAAGTTTATTTTACCTGAAAGCGGAGAGCTTGAGTAATGCTTTTTAAGGAGCGCTGTATCGTTACCTGAACTGAATGACAGCTCACACGTGTGGAGTGCTAGCCCCTGCGCTGAGTGCTCTACAGCATTATCTCACTGCGTTCTGCGTTATCTGCTTGCTTAGTTCTCGGTGGGAGACAGACAGACTTGGTGCAAGTCTTGACATCTGATGAAGGACTTGACGTTTGCCAGAAGAAACTATCTCGTGTTCTAAAATTCTGCTTGTTTTCCTCAGGACTAAGCACTGTTGATGCTGGGTTTTGATAAGCTGAAATCTGAACCCAGAGGAGACGTATAACGGGGCGGTGGAAAGGAGGCGTTGGGTGGGGAGGAGAATGGTGCAGCGGCTCATTTTAGATTCCCTTCACACTGGCTGCGAAGAAACAGCCTTTGTGTATATGAAAAGTTGTGTTAAGCCTTTCAAAGATGCTTGCAATAACGCAATGCCCATCTTTTTGTTCAGAATGATATCAGTCCAGCTTGAATTTTTGTGTAGATTTTGGTGTTGCTGCACTTACATAGGACCGACTAGGTGCCAGACACTGTCCTAACTGCTTTATATATATTCATTCTATGCAAAGTGTGAAGTTTTAATTTTTGTTTTGCGTATGAGGATGCAGAGGCACTGAGAGGTGGAAGGGCTGGACCACAGGCACATAGGCAGTGAGGTGGGGTGGAGCTGGGCTTCTCACCCAGGCAGGCTGGTTTCAGGTCCTGCCACAATCCCCCATTCCCAAACACATTTTTTACTTTTCCATGATGCTGGCAGCGATGCTGGGTGAGTATTGCAAGGGTTGGTAAGAATTGACAACATCCGAACAGATGTAATGATTGGGACTTACTTTTATGACTTGTATAATTCACAAAGTAGGTCTTGAAATCGCAGGATTTTTGTTTTCGGTGTGGGAGGGTATATTTAGGAAGGAACTATTTATAATTTGTAATCTGTGATAATAACAGAGTGAGTACTTCAAGCCTCAACAAAGCGAATCCCCCACCAACGCTGTGCGTCTTCAAGCCTGTATGTGCAGTGGATTGATGCTTCTCAGCTAGTTGTCTGTAGATCCTGGGGGTGAGTTAGTCATCAGATTTATTTCGGGGAAAGTCTCTGAATGTGTGCATGTGTTTTCTTAGTCATTGGCAATTGCAAGTATTATATTAATCACCACGTAGAGTCCTTGTACTCAGAAAGATTGGACACACCTGCACTAGGTCCTTGACTTTGAAAATTTCGCATTTGGGTTTCAGTTAATTTCAGACACCCAGAAAGTCCATGATATTTAGTAGTTCGTTATGAAAATAATACCAGTTTCATGGAGGTGTGGGGTTATGAGAATTAAAAATAACTTATGTAGGAATTAACTGTCAGAAGGCTGGAGTACAGACTCTAGACATTTGGTTAGTGTGTGAACTTAGCAGCACTTCCCACGTGTCTGTTTTATTTTTGATACTTGTGAACTTGGGCAGGCCTCAGAACGCACCATTTACATGTCAAGGGGCACTGTTGTTCCCCTCGTCCCTGTGGGCCTGCAAGTTCATTCCCGGGACCCAGGCCCCCAGTGCCACTTCTGCCCCTTCGTCCTTGATGGAACAGCTACTTTTTACTGTCTTTACAGATGAAGCTCCTTCATTTTTTATTACCTAACTCCCCTCTCTAGCTTGTAACAGGCTGTTTATGGCTGTCACCTTTCTTAGCTATGGGTTAAAGCATTCTGGAGAGTATTTTCTTTTTATTGCAGGGCCATTAGCCCTTGTCTCTCTCCCCTCAACTCATACTTAGGTCAGTTTCATTGACGCTTTTTCTACCTTTACTTTTTTCATCTTAAAATACATGATTCGTTTTTTCAAGAGAAGCCCGGATGTGTTTGCAGCTCGGCCTCCAGAGCCTCAGTCACCCTTTGATGCAATAGATCATCTTGCTTCCTACTAGCACCGAACATTGGATACTGTGAAAACTTTGAATGGGGTTATTATAATGCACACTTTTATTTTTTAATTTTTTTATTTTTAATCCTCACCCGAGGATATTTTTCTGTTTATCTTCAGATAGAGTGGAAGGGAGAGAAAGGGAGAGAGAGAAACATCGACGTGAGAGGGACACATTGACTGGTTGCCTCCCGCAGAACCCCGACCGGGGCTAGGGACGAACCGCAACCGAGGTACGTGCCCTCAGCTGGAATCAAACCCGAGACTCATTGATCTTCGGGCTGATGCTCTCCAGCTGAGCCAAACCGGCCAGGGCTGTAATGCACACTTTTAAAGTCAGACTTCCATTTTACTGTACTCTACTGTAATTTAAAAAAATTATACAAATGTATATTTTAACAAAAATAAACCCTCTCTTTGGTGAAGGCTGCTTTAAATACATAATATATTTTTTTTTTTTGGAAAGGAGTCCTTTACTGTGTACTAACTCATAAGATATGTTGACTGTATTTGGTTTAGTAAGAAGACCTTTTTATTTTATTTTATTTTTTTAGTAAGAAGGCTTATAACTCTGAATTTCTTGAGGAGATATTTTCTTTCTTTCTTTTTTTTTTTTTTTATCCTCATCCAAGGACATTTTTTTTCCATTTTTTTTTCAGATTGAGTGGGAGGGAGAGAGAGGGAGAGAGGCATCGACGTGAAAGGGACACATCGAGTGGCTGCCACCCACACGACCCCACCAGGGCCGGGGACAAACTGCAACCGAGGTACATGCCCTAGCAGGAACCGAACCCGGGTCCCTCTGGACCTCAGGCCGACACTCTAACTGCTGAGCCAAACCGGCCAGGGCCATGAGGAGATATTTTCATAGGGTCTGCTCAGTGTACTCTTACTATGTAAAAGATTCTGAGCTGTGTGCTGTGGGGGACACAGATGAGATGAAGCTCTATCCTTCATTTAAAAAAAAAGTAGTTTATGGATTTTGTTAGAGAGAGAGGAAGGAAGAGGGAGAGAGAAACATCGATGTGAGAGTGTAACATCGATTGGCTGCCTCCTGCACACCCCCTACCTGGGATCGAGCCCACAACCTGGGCATGTGCCCTGACCAGGAATTGAACCAGCGACCTCCTGGTGCACAGGAAGACGCCCAACCAACTGAGCCACACCGGTCAGGGCACTGTCCTTCATTCTTCAAAGTATTCATCCTTTAAGACTTAAAAGGTGTGAAGCTACTGTTTTGGGCAAACCAAATACACTTTCTTTTGTTAGAGTTTAGGTAAATATTTGAAGAAAAATTTATATACTGTTTTGAACTCTTAATTCATCACATTTCATTAACCTTCATTTTTAATGCGGTTCCTCATGAAATGTAGATATTACAGAGATCCAAGTCGTGTGAGAGAGTCAGTGATGACGGCTGCTCCAGCAGCCTTTGGAATTGAGCAGTGGGAGATTTACAGCCAATACAAAGTGCCTGCAGTAGTCGTTAAAGTACAATCTCCAGTTTTGGGATTATTTTACTTATCTATGATTTATAATAAATATCTTGAAGTTGCAGCTTTTGCCTTTTGCAATAAAATACAAGTCAGTAAATAATGTCACAACATTTAACACCCTAGTTTTTGGTCTAGCAATTTATGGTAAAATCTAAAATGTACTTAGCTTTTACTATGTGCTAGGCATTTTTCTGAGCACTGTACATATATTAACTTCATGTTAAGGATTAAGCATGTTTTTCAAAAATGTATGCTAAATCTTTTTGGAAAAATACAACCAAGCTGACTTCTGGACCCTGGGTTTGGACAAGCTGAGCACCCTCCCTTTAAAACATGCGCATACAGATATATAGATAAATATATTTTGAAAAATAGACATAATAGCAAATTAATAATTGCTTTTTGCAGAGGAAGTATTTTCTTCATGTGGCTAACCCATAAAATACTGTTTTTTCATAAGACATTTTTCAGGGACATGGTCATATATTTATAAATTTTAACATGTTGCTTAACTGTTCAGCATATCTGTGAGATATAATACTATGTTCTGAGGGAAATAATTTTAAAAATGAAAAGATTTGGTTCTTGTCTTAATTTCTTCAGTTATCACAAATGGGAAATAAGGAAGATCCCAATATAAGGCGATGCCCCCGTTTCCCCAGTGGGAATATTAAACTGTTTCGGTGAACTGGAACATATAAACATTAGGAATGCAGGTGAAATTGTTAAATAGCCTTATATTTGGTTACATTTTACATACATATTTAAAATTGCATTATATGAGATAATTTTTAAATGTTGCTTTTCTTCCTTGGCTTTTCAGTGTGCACTTGTATTCCAGCTCTTCCAGGGCATCTTCAACACAAGGCTTTCCCTCTCTGGAGCCCCTCTGAGTTGACTGGCAGTTTTCTAGACTTCACTTCTGTTTGACTGGTTTGAAATCCAACATACTTGGAGTCTGTGATGCGGTCCCTGGAAATTTCCTCCCAGGTGTCTGTTCCCGTAATGAAAGAGCAGTTGGTTTTGTCTCTCCCCCTGTGGAAGCATATATGTTGATCTGTACAGTGTAACCACTCTTTATACTGCTTTTAAAAACTACTCTTAGAAAGGCTTGTTTACAGTGAAATCCAGTACTGCTAGTGTGAGGTTATATCCCTAGGAGTTACATCTGGGTTAAATCTCATTGCAGCTCTTTGTGCTGATTTAAGTGACTGATTCAGGTGACTTCTCTAGGCTTCCAGAGATCGTGTTGCTCAGGGGTCTTCCCAAGTGCTATTCTGTCATTCAAGATAAGGGAATAGAGACAAGTAAGAGCTCCTGGTAATAAGAAAGACTTTATTAGAAATACAAAACAGTTCCCTATTTTCTGAGGGATAACTTTTTGGGGAAGATAAAC
The DNA here is from genome assembly GCA_030848825.1 of Tadarida brasiliensis. NCBI lineage: Eukaryota > Metazoa > Chordata > Mammalia > Chiroptera > Molossidae > Tadarida > Tadarida brasiliensis. Next base: position 81,890,247 of record CM061264.1, read on the forward strand.
TGTGCCTTCCATTTGGACATTTGCTTAGTAGCTAGCTAACACTTCTTGGAGAGAATAGATAAGTTGTACTGTAGCCCAGTTTTTACTTGCTATTCGGTCGCTGTTGCATGCTGCTATTCCTTGTCATGAATTTAGCTTTTTTTATTTTATTTTCTTATCCTCACTCAAGGGCATTTTTGCGTTTATCTTCAGATAGAGCGGAAGGGAGAGAGGGAAGGATAGAGAGAGAGAAACATTGATGTGACAGAGACACATCGACTGGTTGCCACCCACATGACCTCAACCAGGGCCAGGGACAAACTGCAACTGAGGTACGTGCCCTTAGCGGGAACCGAACCCGAGTCTCTCTGGTCCGCGGGCCGACGCTCTAACCGCTGGGCCAAACCGGCCAGGGCCTTTTTTTATTTTTTACCTGTTTCTTCATTTTCACATTTCTCTGTTGCATATTATCTTATTAGTTTTTTTTTTTTAGTCCTTTAGTCAGGTGAACATGTATCACAATTGATGTATTCAGTATCGTAAATATCTGTAACTCTTATGTTGGGTGTGAGAGTAATGTTTTGATGGCTAGGAGTCTACAGAATTGACCACCAGTACATATTGATATATTTCTGGAATGAATGTACCTGTGTTCTTTGCTTGCAGATTAAAACTTTAATATTTGAAATCAGACCTGTGCAATGTGGAGAGACAAAATACACTCTCGAAATATTTGCGTGGTAATCTAAAGAACAAAAAACACTGAGTGGAAGTGGTGGCAGAATGTTTCCAGGATCAACACTTGGCTTGAATGCTCTGGGAGAACAATTTTTTTTTTTTAATGGATGGCAGGTGGCAGAGTTGAAAAACAGGTTTTTATAATGGAAATGCTAAGATTCTTAGCTATAGTGGTGTGAATGGTATTGTTACGATATAATAGATGTACTGCATTATCTTATCTAATCAGACACTTTGTTAGAGAAAGCTCCCCCGGCCCCATTTAGTTTCAGCTTGCTTGTTACAGGGAATGATTCCTCTCAACAATTTTAGTTATTCACAAAGTTTTTGAGAGACTAAGGATATTTTTTATCTTTGTCAAGTTTTAACCGATTTAATAAGCCTAAATTTATTTGATTAAAAATAATACCTTGCCCTGGCCGGTTTGGCTCAGCGGTTAGAGCGTTGGCCCGTGGACCAGAGAGTCCTGGGTTCGGTTCCCGCTAAGGGCACGTACCTCGGTTGCAGTTTGTCCCTGGCCCCGGTTGGTGTCGTGTGGGTGGCAACCAGTCGATGTGTCTCTCTCATGTCGATGTTTCTCTCTCTCTCTCTTCCTCCCTCTCTCCTTTCCGCTGTATCTGAAGATAAATGCAAAAAAATGTCCTCAGGCGAGGATAAAAAAAAAAATAAAAAAAAAATACCTTAAGCTAGGAAAGTAAGTATAAGAAACAGCCCAGCTGTATTTCAGATTAGAGAATATGTCTTTGCCTCTTTAATGAACATCAGTAGTGTCGGCAGTGTTCTGCTGGTTGCCTTTTTTCCCCTAATGTTACTGCTCATATTTCACGTTTGATTTGTTTTCAATATCCTTACTCTTAGAAAGGGGCTCTGGAAATTGAATTACATTTTATATATTTAGTTTCTAATCTCATTCTTACTTTAAGAATCTTTATAATTTCTGAAGGCATTTTGTAAGTAGGGGTCTGTAGTATCTGTAAGTCTGAGGGGCTAGGAGGGAAATACCACACAGGAATGGGATTTGCTCATAGGGGGAAGGCACTCTATAGTATGCTTCGAGGCAAAGGGACTCAATTATATTCTAAGAAAGAGTTGTTCTGAGTACCAGACTAGTGTTGGAGGGGGTCAGTCAAAATGAAAGGGAATAGTTGCCATTTGGAGATATTAATCCAAATAGGAAGAAAGTACTTTTGCACATGCAGGCTTGAAATGGACGCAACCCTCCCAACCCTGTCTGAGAGCAGCAGCACCGTGTGGGGAGGGGCTGTGGGTGGCCTGTGGTTGGTGATAGCTGTGACCCCTTTTCTTCTGTGAAATGTTGAGTGTTCACAGTACAGATCTGAATGGTAAGTCCTGCATAAGTTAAGGCCGAAGCTGAGGTCCCTGGGTGGTTTGGTAGTTCCAAGAGTATATTTGTTCAGTAGAACTCTTGAATAATTTAACATGTGCCAACTTGCTCATACTAGGAATACAAAGATGACTAAAACACAGTGCAGTCCCCTGAAAAGCTGTCAATCTAGTGAAGCATATAGCTATTCAGAACCATCAGAAGAGAATATCCACACATTCCCAATACCAAATCTACCTGCCTGCATAAATTTGCTTCCTGTACATGCTCGGTGATCCCTCTGTTGTGATAAATGGTCCATGCTCGCATTTGAGGTCAACTCTATCACTTGTGTGCTTATCCTTCCTCACCTGCTCGAGGACATTGCTCCTGCGGTTTTTGACTTTCTCTGTTGGATTACTTTCCCTCTTAACTGGACCATTCCTATCATCAGACATTCTGTGATATATCCTATTGTAAAGTAAGTTCCTTCCTGACACCTATTCCTCTCCAAGTATTCCATTTCTTTCTTCCTTGCAAGCTGTTGCTTATACCTGCTGCTTCCCCTTCTGTCTCTAGTGTACTACAATCAAGCACGTTACTTAAAATGCTCTCGTCAAATTCACCAGTGATCTCTGTATGGCCAGATGCCACTGTCACTTCTGAGTCCGTATTGTCTTTATCTGTTGGCATTTGACATGACTGATCACTCTTCTTGAAATACTTTCACCACTCTTCCCGGGCACCACTGCCTCTTGGTTATTGTTCTCTTCCCATTCACCGACTGTTCCTTCAGTCATCCTTGCTGTTTTTTCCTCATTATTATATCTAAATGCTGGAGCGCTCCCAGGGCACTCCACCTATGTTCACTCATTTGGAATTGTATAGTGTCACAGCTTTTAAGTACTCTCTGGATGTTGACACTTCCAAATATATATTTCCAAATCTCATCTCTCCTCTGAACCCTGGACTCTCGGCCTATATATAATCTGAATTTTGGTATTTAATAGGCATGCCTATGTAACATGTCTAAAACACCTATTCTTCTCCACAGATCTCCACAGTCTTCCCATCTTAGTTCAAGGAATCGGCGTTTTTTTTAGTTGCTTGGGCCCCAGATTTTGACATCAAGGATAACTATTCTTGTTTTCTTTATTGATTTTTTTTTTTAGAGAGAAAGGAGGGAGAGAGAGACAGAAACATTGATGTGAGAGAGAAACATCGATTGGCTGCCTCCTGCATGCCCCCCACTGGGGATTGGGCCCACAACCTGGGCATGTGCCCTGACCGGGAATCGAACCAGCGACCTCTTGGTGCATGGGTCAATGCTCAACCAGTGAGCCACACCGGCCGGGCACTACTCTTGTTTTCACATGCCACATTGAATCTGTTGGCAAATCCTGCTGGCTCTTCCTTTAAAGCATATTCAGAGTCCTGCCATTAAAAAAAAAATTTTTTTTATCACGTCTCCCTTGGTCTAAGCCAGTGTCATTTTCTTGCCTAGATTATAATAGGTGCCTGATTTATCTCTCTGCTTCTCCCCGTGCCCCATCTGTTTTCCACACAGCAGTCAGAAGTTCTCTGAATACTTGAGCCAGATTATTTCACTCTTGTGCTCAGATTTCACAATGCTATCCAACGGAACTTTTTGCAATGATGGAAATGTTCTGTGTTGCACTGTGTAATATGATACCCATGGGCCACATGTGGCTATTAAACGCTTGAAATCTGGTCAATGCAACTGAGGAACTGAATTTATTCACATGAATGAAAGCCAGAGTTTTTACCATGACTTGTGAGGATTAGATGAGCTGAACCCTTCTTACTTCTCTGATTTCATCCTACAACTACCATTGTCACCCTAATTTTCTTGCTGTTCCTTGAACAAACCAAGCCTGTGTTTACACTTGCTGCTCTCTCTGCCTGGAATGTTCTTCCAGGCATCCACTTGTGTTCCCTCATTTCCAGTCTTTGCTCAAATGTTACCTTGTCAGAGAGTCCTTCCCTGACCACTCTGTACATTACTAGCTGGCATCCCTCCCTCACTCTGTCTCTCACCTTATGTCCTTTGAGTCACGGTCACCACCTGATGTATTTATGTGTTCATGAACTGTTTCTTCCCCGCTCCAGTGTAAGTTTTCTGAGAGCGGGAGCCTCACGTGGTGATACTGTTGCGTCACCCAGGGCCTGGAGCAGTTTCCAGCCAATAGTAGGCTCTCAGTAAACATTTAGTTGATGAATCGTAACAGCAGTCAAGGTGATATGCCCTTAATGGCATATAAATGAAGGTTTCTTACAGTTACAGAGGAAATTTATAATGACTTCAGCCTCAGGACTTGGGAAAGCTTCGTAAAGATGATGAAGTTTGAATTAGGCCTTAAAGAATAGATAGAAATTTGTTTAATTTTAGCAGAGAGATTAAAATATGATCTAATTTATGTTTTTGTTTTCCCTTGTTTTAAATAATTGTGACATTTAGACGATAAATGAGTATGTGAGTTCTATGTGGTGGCACTGCTGGGCCCTGGCGCTACGCAGGTGAAGGTTTGTAAGATGCTTTCGCTTCTGTCGGAGAACTCAGTGTGTGTGATACTATTGCAGTATCCACCGACTAAAAATAAAGTAGTGAAAAGTTCTAGTTCAGCTTTATTTCTGTTAGCATTTTAAATGGTATATTTAATTATTTAATAATTAAGAGATTGCTGTGTAAAAAATATACTAAGAGAAACGTTGACTATTTGATTCCTTCAGCACCTGTCTCCCAGCAGTTGGTGTGCTCCAAGCTGTTGACAGGGATCATACTTTTTTTTCCCACTTCCCTTCTCTCTGTCTTTTAAAAAAAATCCTCATCTGAGGATATTTTTCCATTGAATTTTAGAGAGAGTGGAAGGTGAAAGAGAGGGAGGGAGGGAGAGAGAGAGAAACATCGATGTGAGAGAGACTCATTGATTGGTTGCCTCCCGCATGACCCCGACCAGGGCCGGGGATCGAACGTGCAACCGAGGTACGTGTCCTTGACCGGAATCGAACCCATGACTCTTTGGTCCATGGGCCGACGCTCTAACCACTGGGCCAAACGGGCCAGGGCCCTTCTCTTTTTCTCTTTATGTGATGGGAGTCAATAGGAAGCCGAGACAATAAAATTCGTCAATTGTCTACAAACTTTCAAAAATTACAAATCTGATATGGTGAGATTTTCATTTCTAAAAAGAAGCATTAGCTAAGTTTATATGATAAGCTTGGACTGCTACAGAATAGATATTACATGACTACTTGATGAATTTAATACTTGTTAAAGTCCAGTAGAAATATGTTGAAGCTGTGCCTTAGTTCCCTTTTACAGCATTTTGTGGTTCATTTAGGTATTCTGGGTGATGAATGGGCATTTCAAAAATCCTCTTTCTTTTCTATAACCCCCAGAGTATATTCTTCAAAGCTACCTTCTACATCCCCCCTTACCCTAAAAATTCATCTTTCCTTTTAGCTGCCTATGTTACTCTTGTTTCTTTGAGCCTACCTTTGAATTTAGGACTTGTAAAATTATAAACATTTGTAAATGTTTGATCTCTATGTCCATGGAACAGCTTTAAAAATCTTCTTTAATCTCTGAGATGAGGCAGTCAAGAATAAGGCATCTTCGATTACAGAATCTCTTTGAAGTTTTCCTTCCATTTCAGTTTTTTGCTCTAGCACTCCTACTCTCAGTGGCTCTGAGGGGGGGTTTTTATTAAAAAAACTTTTCCCCCTTTTGCTTGGCAGTTTTTCAAAAGTTTGGAGGCCGAATTAGTAAAACTGTACTTGATTGAACTTTGTTTATTGTTTTCAAACTCTGCTTCTCTACTAAGGTAGTTGCTCGGGATAAGAAGAGATCTTCTTTTAAAATATGTATTTTCATCTAGTTTACATTTTATTGCTGCTTCTGTTGTAGATATCATGGTCCTAGGAATGAGTGGTTATTTTCCTTGACTAGACTGAAAAGCTCAAGTTAATCAAGATGTCTTCGAGTATAGTTTAGTTACTATCCATTTTTGTTTTGTAGGATTCTATACTTATTTTATTTTATGAAATAAAAATATGAAATCTTATAATGTGGGATTTTCTTTTATGGTTTTACATCAATCAAAGCCTTGGTCCAGGCAATAATATTAAAAAATCTCACTGTACCCTGGCCGGTTTGGCTTAGTGGTTAGAGCATTGGGCTGAGGACCAAAGAGTCTCGGCTTCGATTCCAGTCAAGGGCATGTACCTTGGTTGTGGTTCGTCCCCGGCCCTTGTCAGGGTTGTGCAGGAGGCAACCAATCGGTGTGTCTCTCTCACATCAATGTTTCTCTCTCTCTCTTTCTCCCCCTCCTACTCTGTTTGAAGATAAATGGAAAAATATCCTCAGGTGAGGATTAAAAAATAACAACAAAAAAAATCTCACTGTTATCAGTGGGAAGAGCTCCTTGTCCCCACTGGTTGCTATTGGGAATGGGCTTCTTGTGATATCCTGAGGAAAATAATTTTCTAAGACTTGCACAGGAGAATGAGTGATTTTTATTTCTGTGGATTCCAACTCCTGAGTTTCCAAGGTTCCATTTTCCTTTGTCCTGCTGAGGAAGAAGTTCCATTTTGCTTTCAGCAGAGCCAAGATCAAAGCCAGTGTCCAGAGTTTTCCCTCCTTGTTAGGGCACAGTACAATCCAGCATCAGCCTAGCTTAGTTTGTGTTTCCTACTGCATACATCAGTCCATTGCATGTGGGGTCTGCAGGGCCACATGGCTATGGAGGGAACACGGGCAGGAGCAAAGAGCCCAGAGAGGGAGTGAACTCCTTTGTTTTGGGATTATGAATCCCCAAATTTTCACTGGCTTGCAGTGGCCCTGCCCCCTCTGGCCAGTGATTTCTGTTCCCAGGTTTGACTGGCAGGCAAATACCATACCTGTGTCACTCAACTCACTGTGCATGTGCCCATCTTCCCCTTTGTCCAGTCCCTTCCCATAATAATTTGCAAGGAATAGGCCGGTGGTTCCCTGGGGAGTGTAAAATTGCAGCTTCCTAGTGAAGCTGCCCAAGTGGCATGCTTATAATGTCTGGCCTCCCTTTCCTCCTTTCCTATTACTAATAACTAGCTAATTGCAATGGTATCATCACTTCAAAAAGAATGTATCTTGTTATTTTTTCATTTAGGTAGCCCTGTGTGAAATTATTGGTGGTCTTTTTGTCTCTGTGAATATCTACTTTGCTACACTGAGAAATTTGCTTTGCATTTTGTGATCAGATTAACATATAAATGTTCAGGCTAGATAGAATTAAACAGAGCCATTAAAATATATGTATCATAATATCTTGCCTATTTATGTTGGGCTTTTAATTCAGTGATGAAGGTTTGCTTCTGTTTTCTCCTTTATGCTTAATATCACACACACATCATCTAAGTAGGAGTCGTTTCAGATTGCTTCCTATTTGATTTTAGATGTAATCGATACTCTTACTGAAAGCCAATGAAACTGAAAGGCTTAACTTTGTAAGTAGAGTTTTTGTTTCTTTAATTCTGTAGTTAATAATGATTGTTTCTCAAGTTTCCTTTGGCGGGTGTTCTCGTGGAACATTCCAGGATCTTATAGTGCTTCTTGTTTGATTAGCAAATTATTCATCACCTGCCTCTCAGTTCTTTAGGAGAGCAGAGGGCCTCCTAATTCACATTAGTGAGATTGAATTTCAGAAAAAAGAATATACCACAAAAGATACTTTCTTAATTATTTTATTAGGTACTTTTTTTCTTATTTAGGTGAAATATTAAGAATGCAGTTCATGGCTCGGCTGGTGTGGCTCAGTGGTTGAGCATCGACCCATGCACCAAGAGGTCGCCAGTTTGATACCCGGTCAGGGCACATGCCCAGGTTGTGGGCCCAGTCCCCAATGGGGACATGCAGGAGGCGGCCAATCGATGTTCTCTCTCATCACTGTTTCTATCTCTCTCTCCCTCTCCCTTCCTCTCTCTCTAAAACCAATAAAGAAAAAAAAAAAAAAAAAAAAAGAGTGTGGTCCACAGACTGTTGAATTGCTTTGCTTTCTTACAGGCTTTAGAGAGATGGTGTAGGAAAGAAAGCAGGTACGAATGTGATGGCACTGGGCTGCCTAAGTTCCAGAGCCACTTCCTCACTTACTTGCTGTGTGACCTTGAGTAAGTTGTTTAACTTCTCTGTACCCAGTTTTCCCATCTGTAAAATAGGATTATTGTACCTATTCTATATGTTCGTTATGAATAATAAATGAATTTAAAATATTTAAGGCATTTAGAAGTGCTTAGAAGTGTTTTGAGAAGAAACACTCAATCATAGTAGGCAGCTACTACTATTAGTATATTGTTGTTCTTTTTGGTATCAAAGGATAGGTCTGTGTTTGAATTCTTCCTGCTTTGTCATTTAATAGTTATGGGACTCTCCCAGCGTACTTTACCTTGCATCTGAGTTTTCATTTGTAAAATGAATGTTATATTATGTTGTACCTAATGAAGCTGTTAGGATTGGAGATGGGAAATGTCAATGATCTGCTAGGGCCAAGTAAGGCATCATAATTTTTTTCATTGTAGTTGTGGTTTTCATATTTTTTCTTCTGGAATATCTCATGATACCTATGTTTTATCCTTATCTATTGTAATGTTTAACTGTATATTGCTAAATAGATATCTAGAGAGTTTCTGAAAGGAGGAACTCTTGGAATTCAGAGCTTTAGATACAACTGAAATAAATGTCTCTTAATTGCGGGCTGTGAGAGAAACATGGTGGGGTCATTAAGTTTTCACCATGGAGGGTTAAAAATGGATGTGAGTGCTGAGCTGACATTTTCTCCCTCCTTTACCTCCTGTCTGTCCATTAATATCTGCTGTGAGTTGTTAACGGTGGCTGGAGTTAGGGTGCAGACCCAGTGCTGCTGTCCTTTTATTTGAGAGTGATGGCCTGGGGGCCACAGCAGCTGCAAAGGCAGAAAGGATTAGACTTTCAGAGACACTGTTAGAAGGATGAAGTGCATTTCCTTACGTTTTTCTATCTGTAATAATTATGAAAAGCATTGGAGTACTTGAGGATCTAGGGAGGGCTTTGGTGTGGGCTAGTTTTGTGTCAGAGTTTACTTTTGCTAATGTCACATACCGATTTTCTTTTCCCCAGAAGGCAAAATTGTTTCTAAACTGAAACCTCCGCTTACTGAGCTTAATTCGGATTTTGAGGGCTGCATAGTGATGACTGGAAAATAGGTTACAGCCATTTTTGAAGAGAATGATACATCTGAACTTTTACATTTAGTCTGGCATGTGCTGTGTGTCTGCTACATTTCGCTGAAGCTAATGACGTGACCTGTCATGAGCATAGACACGTTTTAAATTCATAAATGGCGGCCTACTGAGAAATGTCTGTTGTGTTCATTAAAATATACATATGAAACTAGAATCAAATTAAACATTTAAAATAGCTAATTTTATCAACTCTTAATAATTAATTAGTTTTTAGCACTGAGAATAAAGGTAATTAAAATATATTTACTACAAGCTGTAAGGTTTCTGCCTCGGGAGATGAAAAGGGACACTTGTTTTTCATATGTTTAAACATTGGCATTTCCACTTCTATTCTCTGGGAGTTTTGTCTACAACAAGAGAACTTATTGAGTTTTTTAATTATAAAACTATAATTATAAAATATCTTGAATGCTTTTTAGTCTACCTAAATTTAATTGCAGTCTCTTGGAATGTTAAAGTTCCATCTTTTACTTCTACAGTTAATAAAAAAGTATTTTCTGCTACTGTGGTGTATTTTCACATTATTTTATGTACATTTTTATTAATTTAATCTTTAGAATGGGTTATATCTGTACGTGGTTTAAGATGCCTAAAATATATAAAGATTTACAGGCAAAAGTTTGTTCCTATCTGAATTCCTTATTTGCTCAGTTCTCATAGCCTCTCTAGATTAAAAAAAAAAAGTATTAGTTTCTTGTGTATCCTTCCATAGTTTAGGCAAGCAGGGTGTGTGTGTGTGGAGATAAACCAAAGAACTTATGCATATAAGCATAACCAATGGACATATACAACAACGCTGGGGGGGTGGGGTGGCGGGATTGGGAGGAGGGTGTCTAGGGGGGGGAAAGGAGAAACATCTGTAACGAAACTAAATTAATTTAAAAAATACAAATCTTTGTTTTTCTTCCCCTTATCCCATTTAAAGAAGTAGAAATCCAGAGATATAAATAATACGTCTTAGATGTTAGATAACAACTTGGAAAGAACAAAGTCACAGTTTTGTTTAGTTGGAAACCACTTCACTCAGTGATGTGCCCCTCCTCTCCCCTGGCAGTTCAGGCTGAGTGTACGTTTGCTGCTTCTTCAGAACAGAAGTTCCTGGAGGAGACCTGCCCTTTCTGGAACAGTTTCTGTTTGACCCATCCTATGCAAACTTATTCACTAATGCAAACACTGGGTGCTTTCTACAAATATTACCACCTGTATTTTTTATTTGTGTTTCTCAAAGGAGTTTTTGGTAAAATTTGCATAATGACATGGCTCACTTGGCTGTGTATTTTGTTAAGAGTTCAAATGCTGTGGATATGGAAGATTATAGTGTGTACCAAATAGAAAGGTGCTGTGACAGGCAGCGTTCTCAGGGTAACTCTGTCTTAGGCATTTAAGTCTAATTTGCGTATTGAATCTAGACCTATGATTATTAACCCAACTCCATTTACAGTTGATGAACATTTGCATGAAATTGGTCTGCTTGATAGCTCAAGGTATGTGTAGTGAGCAAAATGTTAACTCCTTATGTAGCATGTGCAACTCTGCCTGTCAGGTGAAAAACGAATCCAAGCACATTTGGTATACTGATGGATGGTCTCTTTTATAAATTAGCTGTGATATCAGTCAGAATGTCAGAACATGTCTGACAGTGTGCCTTTTCCTCTTGGAAATGCTGCATAGCATGCTTCAAATCCTAGCAGTTTTGCTGTGTCAAATCCTCTTCTTCTGAACCTCATTCTTGGAAGGGAGATCATTCAGGAGGGGGACTGTGGCTTGTGATTTGTTATAAAACTATAAAGTTTTGAAAGAATTTACACTAATTTGATTCACTTGAAACTGACTCTTGCTTTACATCTGGCATTAACTGACAACTTCCCAATCATCTGGTATTTTTATTTTTATTTTTTTATCCTCACTCAAGGACATTTTTGCATTTATCTTCAGATAGAGTGGGAGGGAGAGAGGGAGAAAGAGAGAGAGAAACATCGATGCGAGAGAGACACATTGACTGGTTGCCACCCACAGGACCCCAACCGGGGCGGGGACAAACTGCAACGGAGGTACGTGCCCTTAGCGGGAACCGAACCTGGGACTCTCTGGTCCGTGGGCCGATGCTCTAACTGCTGAGCCAAACCGGCCAGGGCGTCATCTGGTATTTTTAATGTGTTTTTGGAGAAGGTGATTCTTTTTTATTAAAGATTGTGTGGGTGTATGCATGTGTAATGGTTTACTGGGGGCAGTGAACTGATATAAATCCCCTTTTCAGATGAAGTTCCTGGCTACTTACAAAGGTCCATTACTCCTTAGAACAGATTGCCTCGGGTTTGCAAAGGCAGAGGAAAATTATACCTCTTATTTTACCTTTTCCATCTGTGGTTGAACCTACTGTATATGTTTATAAGTATGTTAGGCCATTGAATAGGCCTCTGTATTTGAACAATTTGGTTCTGTCATTTTCATTGAACTCATTATTCTTTTTAGTACTTCAGGATGATACCATTTTCGAGGTGCTGATTGACCAAACATCAATACTCAAATAATACAGTTTCTATTCATTTTTTTCCTTTTAACATGACTAGCCTCTATGTCTTTGAAAATAAGTTTTTAATAAGATGGTAATTAAATAATACTCAAGATATTTACTTTTATTTATAAAGTTTTGATTGCCTGGAGCAAATCTAATGAAGTACAAAAAAAATCTTGAGTGTGTGTGTGTGTGTATAACATATAACATGACTTAATGATTTCTGTAACAGTATTTATAAATTATTTCTAGCTAGCAAGCACCCTTAGTGTATTTAAAGTATCAGGTTTATAAAATTCACTTTATGTACAATATTAGATTAGGATGCATGTTATACTGTATAAAGTGAGACACGCCCCTTTGAAACTTGGCATGTTTTTTGTTTCCCAATTCTGTGGTGTGCTGAATCATAAACAGTCATGTTCTTAGTCAGATTGATCCCGGATCCCCTGAGGGAACTGGCAATTTTCCTTGATGGCATTGGTAAATCTTTAGTCTTTTTCCTGCCTTGCTCTCCCTGTGGCCCACACTTAGGTCAGATTACTGAGAAAATCAGTGTTATTGATGAATGCTTTGTACATGATTATAACAGACTCAGTGCCTCTGAGAAAGAGCAGAAACACATAATTAAGTGCAAATGGTGGCAACTTGTTTAATTTTGAGTTAATCCAATGTCATTGATCACTTGGGGATTGCACTACTTGGGGCCCATCTAATAAAGCTCATAATTATTCTTATTTTTCTTTTAGATAAGTTAATATTTGAGGAAAACAAGTTTTTATTACGTTTTTGTTTTCTTTTTAGTTTTTATTAAGTTTCAACAAAAGTTTTTTTGGGGGGAGAATGTTGACTGGTGATTGAAGTTTTGAGTTTAATAAATGGAAGGAAAAAAAACTGAGAATTGATTTAACTTTGTCCTCGGAGAAGAGGACAGCAGCACTCTCAAAGCTTCTCCTGTACTAGTGAGCTGGTAGTTGACAGGGATGGAGAAGATGAAGAAGACAATATAAGCGAAAATTTGGAAGGATCTAGCATAGGTATATTAATTAACACAAAACTTTGAAAAATTAATATAAGGTTATTGCAGTGTAGAATTGTAATGGAGGAAAGAATGCACAGCAGTATTGAACTCAAATGTCTTACAGCTGAGAAAACTGAGGCCCATAGAGAATCGGTGGGCTTGTCCAAGTTCCCAAACTAGTTAGTGGTAGTCTGGAATACAGATTTTATTTATTTAGCCCGGCACCTTTTCACTCTTCTCCTTCCATGTTTATCGGTTGTACAGAATTATTATTGGGTTACCAGACGGTTAGATATGATTGGGAAAGGAGGTTGGAAGACACAATGGAAACGTTTATTTCACAGTTCTGCTCAAGACCAGGGCTGCTGATAGTTAACAGTAGTGCCTAGTGTAACAGTGAGGGCTTGCTATGTAAGAGGTGCTGTGCAAAGAGCTTTTCATGTGCTTACATGTAATCCTCAAAAGAGATTTATGAGGCAGGTAGCATTATTATACTATTTGTGAATGCAAACACTAAGTCTTAAAAAGATGAAGTAGTTTGCTAAAGATAGCTACCTACTGAGTGTGGGAGTACAGATGTGAACGATCATATCCCATTCTGCTTCCCATTGTGTCAGCCACACATACGGGAAAGCCTTTGAACAAATCCAGAGCGTCCTCAGCTCTAACATCCAGTGACCACTGGATTTTAACTTGTTTTTTTACCTCTAAAATTTTTTTTCTTTTAAATTATAATATGGACGGTAGTTAATTGGATCTCACTACAGCTTCCAAGAGGGTAGACTTCTTCATGTGGTAGTTTATTCAGGAAGGTCTACCAACCCTTAGAAAAGGAGGAATGAGGTTAGCTTGCCAGTATTTGGTCCTCAGGATTTCAAGCTTTTCCCCACTGGTGAGTGATTTCTTTCTGAAGTGGTTTTAAACCATTTTTAAAATCTTAAAATTATAGTCTTCTGAGGATTGCTGGTAAATGGAGAAGTTGCCCAATTTACCTTAGCCTGGAAAATTGGAATACTTGCCTACCTCGTGTCTTTTCATATTTCTTTTCTCCATGTTTCCTGAGAGTGACCAGTAGACCCAGCAGCCGCACCTGCGTGTTCTGTCGTTGTCCTGGGGCGTCAGTGGCCTGGCTGGATTGAGATCGGCGAGGCACTTTATTCTTCTCACTCATCTTGGCCTCTGATGCCTTGTAACCATTGGTACTGTGTTCTTTTCTAATCTGAACATCCAGTTTCTCAAGGCAAAAAACCCCTCTCTGGTAATCTTTTCTCTGGGCCTCCTTTAGTGATGGGGACTATAGTCCTGTTGTACTGATTAAGTCTCAGGGGTGTAGATTGAGGGAGTGGTGGCCCCTTGTTCCCACTGTGGTTAGAAACAAGGAGGACATTGTGAGCAAAGATCATGTTCTATGAATTTTTTTCCTCCCGCCCATCCATTTCCCTTTTCTCCCTGTTATTTGCCCTTGGCAAGCACTAATAAGAGAAGTACAGGGCAGACCCCAAGGATTTGGGGGCAGACCTGTGCCCTCTTGGCAGATAATGATTCTTCTTTTGAGAAACAGCTCCTGGCTTGTATTGGGCCTTGCTAGAGACTAAACACCTAGTCATGAGATACCAGGTGACCACGTGGCCTGAGCTTCCAGTCGTGAATTGGGTCGTGTTTGGCCCATTTTGCTGTAGATTGAGAGTGAACAGCAGCAATTTGTTATCAAATGGGAACAGTATACGTAGTGTGAGAGACCAAACTTGGGCAGGTCTGGAAGCTATGAGCAGGTGCTTTTGATGCCAACTGCCATTTCATTGCTTCCTTTCCTTTAATCCATACTTATGGCTTGCTGGCAGTTCCCTATGACCAGATGAGCAAACAAGAAAGAACTTGAGCCTGGTTTTACAGATGAGTCTGCATGGTGTGCTGGTGCCACTCACAAGCAGACACCGCAGCACTAAAGGCCCACTCACGACTGACCACGAACGACAACGGCGAAGGCAAACCTACCAGTGGGCAGAACTTTGGGCAGTATATTTTGTTGCCTACTATGTTTGAAGTGGGAGAGGACTAGAAATAAGGATCTGCATTGATTAATGGTAGTTGCTAATGTTTTGTCTTGATGGTTGGGTTGGAAGAAACAATCTGAAGACAAAGAAGTCTAGAAAAGAGGTGTGTATGATGGACCACTCTGAATATCCACAGACTGGAGAAGATCGTGTCCCTTGCGAATGCCCATCAAAGGGCATCTACTGCAAAGGAAACTCTTACTAATGAGGTGGGCAAAACAATGTGCTCTGTGGATGTCAGCTGGCCTCTTTCTCCAGCTACCCTCGAGTTTGCTCCCTGGGCCCATGAAAAAGTGGCTGTGTTGGCAAGGCTGGAGGGTTCCTGGGTCAACAATATGGACTTTCCTTTTAAAAAAGAAGATTTTAAATTTATTTTTAAAGAGGATGAGAGAGGGAAGGAGAGAGAGAGAGAGAGAGAGAAACATCAATATGAGAGCAAAACATTTGACTGCCTCTTGCACGCCCCTGACTGGGGAGCAAGCCTGCAACCTGGGCATGTGCCCTAACAGGGAATTGAACTGGCAACCCTTCAGTGCACCAGACGATGCCCCACCAACTGAGCCACACTGGCCAGGGTGGACTTTCTCTTAATGAGCTGGACCCAGCTAATTACTGAGTACCTGATCTGCCAACAACACAGTCCAACTTGGAGTCCCTGACATAGCACCATTCTCCAGTGGAGCCAGCCAGCCTTCTGCTAGTGGTTGATGACATTGGGCCTCTTCTATCATGGACAAGGCACATGTTTATCCTCACTGGAATAGCCACAGAGTCTGCATATGAATTTGCTTTCTCCACCTATAATGCTCTGTCAGCACCACCATATGTGCGTTCATAGAATACCTTATCCACTGTTAATGGCATTCTGTATTGTACTGCTTTTGATCAGGGAATTCATTCCACAACAAAGAAGCTGTAGAATTGTCTCGTTGGAATTAACTGGTCTTGCCACATAATTCATTATCTGAAAGTGAACTGGCCTAGTTGAAAGGTGGAAAGGCTTACTGAATATTACAGCACCAGTGGAGAGATAATACCATGACAGGGCGGGGGCTTGTTTTACAGGGTGCAGCATATACTTTGCATTAGATGATGCTGTCTTTCCCATAGTCAGAATTCATGGCTCTGGGAGTCAGGCATTGAAAGTGGCTTTTCTCACTATTATATCTAATAACAATCCACCTGGAAGTGAGAGTGTTTTTCTTACTATTTTATCTAATAACCCACTTGCAGAACTTTTTTTATCCTCACCTGAGGACATTTTTGCATGTATCTTCAGATAGAGCGGGAGGGAGAGAGGGAGGAAGAGAGAAAGAGAAACACTGATGTGAGAGAGAAACATTGAGTGGTTGCCACCCACACGACCCCAACCGGGGCTGGGGACAAACTGCAACCGAGGTACATGCCCTTAGCGGGAACTGGACCCGGGACTCTCCGGTTCGTGGGCCGACGCTCTAACTGCTGAGCCAAACCGGCCAGGGCCCACTTGCAGAACTTTTGCTACCTGTCCTGGGAATACTGAGCTCTGTTGGTTTGGAGATCTTAGTTCTCAATGGAAGAATGTTTCTGACTAGGGATCGTCACAACAATGGCCCCATTGAATTAGAAGATGAGGCTGCCACTTGGCTGTTTTGGGGTCCTTGTGCCACTCAACCAACAGGCCAAAAAAAAACCACCAAAAACGCTGACTTACTTGCTGGAGTGATTGAGCCTGATTACCAAGGGGAAATTGGGTTACTGTTTATGTAATGCAGTCACGGAGACGAAATTGGAACCAGGGGATTTTCTGGGGTACTTCTTCGTACTTCCATTTCCAATAGTAAGGGTTAATGAAAAACTGCATCAGCCCCAAAAGGAGCAAAATGATTAGACTCAGATATTTTAAGAATAAAGGTTTGGGTCACTCTGCCAGGCAAGGAACCCAGAGCAGCTGAGATAGTTTAGTTTTCAATTTGAGTCTTGAAGAAAAAAAAGATCTTTCAGGTCTATGCTTAATTTCTTGAGCATAGATATTCAATATAGTTATAATAATAACTTTTTAATGTGTTTCTCTGCTAATTCTAATATATATGTCAGTTTTGATTTACTGATTTTTCTCCTCACTAGGGATTTTATTTTTCTTAGTTTTTGCATGCCTGGTAATTTTGGATTGGTTGCTAGATGTAAATTTTACCTTGTCAGATGCTGGATACTTTTGTATTGTTATAAATATTCTTGAGCTTTGTGCTGGGATGCAGTTAAATTACTTGGAAGCAGTTTGATCCTTTTGAGCATGGTGGAGCCAGGCTTAATCAAGGGCTGCTACTGAGGCAAGACCCTTTTGTGTCCTCTACCTCGTGTTCCATGAATCGTGACGTTCTCCCATCTGGCTGGAGAGAGCAGGCTTTCCCGTTCCTCGATAGCTCTGGGCACTTTACCTCCATTCTTTGAGGTCATTCTTCCCTGACTTTTGGCGGTCTCCTTACATGTTCGCACTGATCAGTGCTCAGCTGAAGGTTAGAAGAGGGCTTCTGCAGCTCTCTTCTCTCCAGTACTCTGTCCTGCAAACTGGAGTTAACCTTGGTTTCCCCAAAATATTAGCACTCGTCTTCTCAATGCGGACTGCTCTGGACTGTTGGTCAGCTCACAGTGCAGACTGGAAACGGTCAAGGCAGTGAGCCGGGGCAGTTGTACGGCCACCTCATTTGTATCCTCTCTCAGGGGTTATTGTCCTTCATTGTGTGATGTTCAGTGTCTTGAAAACGGTGGTTCTGTATATTTTGCACATTTTTTGGTTGTTTCAGATGGGAGCTTTTAGTATAGTGTTTGAGAGCACATATTCATGTAACATTTAATAGGCTAAGATTAAACAGAAAAAACATATTGATTATTTAGAAAGTTAAAAGAAAACCTTTCTGTATAATGGGAGCCTGTTTTTAATCATTTATAACTACTTCTTAATCATAGCAAGATATTTTGTTTTTAAGATTTGTGTCTCTCCAGATTTTTTCTTTATAAATTGTAGAACATAGAAAGCAGATCAGATCGACCAGATTGCCTCTGCAGGTTTGCATACACAGAGAAGATGAATGTGTAGAATTTCAAGAAGGTAATAGGGAAGTCTGAGAGGAGAGTTTATCTGAGCACCAAAGAATTGTTTGTAAATAAATGCAGGGTCACAAAAGTGAGGATTGGAAAGAGGAGCTCTTGAAGCACAATATTTCTTAGGTCTGGTCTTATGGATAAATGTCTGTTTGTGATTTATTGATTTGATATCTGCTTAGTCTACGCTAGAAAATTTATCAGGCTGCACCTAAAATGCTACAGAAAAGTTGGGTATGAAATGGGAAAGAAAGCTAACTTTCATGATACTTTCCACAGAATCTATTTCAGGTCAGGGTGAAAATTCCAAAACTGTGTGTCTCCCCCTGTTTGAAGGGTGTTCTGTGTGTGCATTATTTGGTTTTACTGTGAGGTTTTACTTATTTGGCTTCTTTTAGCCTTACTCTATGCCAGATGCTTTACATATGTTATCTCACCTTGTCCTCTTGACAAATCCTGTGAAGTATATGGTGTCCATCTCATTTTATTTTATTTATTATTATCTTTTATCCTCACCCAAGGACATTTTTGCATTTATCTTCAGATAGAGCAGGAGGGAGAGAGGGAAAAAAAGAGAGAGAGAAACATCAACGTGAGAGAGACACATCGACTGGTTGCCACCCACACGACCCCAACCGGGGCCAGGGACAAACTGCAACCGAGGTACGTGCCCTTAGCGGGAACCGAACCCAGGACTCTCCGGTCTGCGGGCCGATGCTCTAACCGCTGAGACCGGCCAGGGCTATATTTTTTAAATGTATATTTTAATTAGTTAATTATGCATTCTTATTAAATGAGGCATAGACTATCATATTTTTATAGTAGATGACACTTGGGGTCATAATGTTAGTGTTATAGAAGAAAGATTCAGAGAATCCCTTTCCTATATAAAATCATCTAATCCCAAAGCACTATTTAAATAACAATATGAAAGCAGAATTATTAGGAAAGGGAACAGTGACTATAGATATTTTGTCCCCTTATCCTGGGGGGGAGGTGGTTGTAAGAATACGGTAGAGTTGAACACATTCAATGCCTGTATGTATTTTTTTGTTTAAGCCTGTTGCATTATCAAGAATGTTAAGACCTGGCTGGTGTGGCTCGGTTGGTTGGGCGTGGTCCCATGCACCAAAAGGTTGCTGATTTGATTTCTGGTCAGGGCACATGCCCAGGTTTTGGGTTCAACACCCAGTAGGGGGCATGCAGGAGACAGCTGATCAATGTTTTACTCTCACTTTGGTGTTTCTCTCTCCTTCTCCCTTCCCCTGTCTCTAAAAAAATAGAATGTTAAGTAATGGTATATTGAAATAGCTCATAGTACTTTAAATCTGAGTATGTTCTGTTGTTCCTGAAGTAAATTAACATATATATAGTTGATTCCACACTGTCACCATTTGGACATAGAAGTTTACTGAGGAAAGAAGTTTAGTGTCCATCATATAAACAATATTATTACTTTGGTAATGTCTAAAGCTTGTGGCCAAAGTTGAGAAAGATCTTGATCCAATAAAAGTAATTCGCATTGTTTGATTGTGAGAGTGAAATTGGCACTTTGTATACTTTTGTTTTCTTTGCTATACTTTGTATACTTTAGGAAATGGAAAATTTAAAGAGATGAGGACCTACTCCTACTGGTACCAAGTTAGTATCAGTTTATATAACTGCATTGTATTATGTTCTCCTCTATCCAAAAACAAACAAGTAAATAAAATCCAGCATGTTATATCTTTGACATGAACACTATTTGTTGCGGACATATGGGTAGTAATTAGTTATATTCAGTAACATACCTTCCTCATTTAACGGCACCATCTGTTACAATTATGATTGAAACCAGTAGAGAGGAAGCCAGTTATTTTTTAGTTTGTGGGCATGGAGTAAATGAGAATGTGTCTGAAGTTGCCTGCGGTCAAGTACTTGACAACTGGTTTAGTCAAACAATTGGAGCTAGTGCTACCTTGGGAAACCAGATCAGGAAAGAACATGATAATGCATGTTTAGCGTCTTTATCTGCTCTTAGCAAGGGTAATGTGTTATGAAAAATAAATAACACATAATTTAGTTATTTAAAAGCATTTGCATGATATACTTTGTTTTTAATGCTATCAAACTATTGGTGTGTGTGGTTTGTGATTGCAGCTAGCATGAAAGTTGGAAAAGGTGTTTTCAAAGTGAGGGGAAAAAAACCTTTACAAGAATGATTTATTACAGACTTGAATTTGGGACAATTTTGTGCTCGTAAAATAAATCTTAAAATTATTAAACATTTATAAATGATTCTTTTTCATGTCAATGGCTTTATCTGTGTTGTGAAATCAAGTTTTGCATTGCATGTATGGGATTATAGCAGAATTGCTGGTGGAAGTGGGGGACACTGGTTTGTTCAGCCCGGCCCCCTACATGTGTGTGTGGCGGCGAGCGTGTGTGCCATCACTCTTTTTCTGTCTCCATCTGGGTTCTTGGAACAATAGTTTTGACTTGGAAATTATCTGGTTGTGTTTTGGTCTGATTTCCCCTTCACCCACCTTTTTTGCCCTAACTCATTATAGGACCAGTGACCGATATTCCGGTCAGGCTTCCCTTTCCCCCTCTCTTTCCCTCCTTTTAAAAATTTCTCCGTTCTGTGAGTTAATCTTATCCAGATGACGAAAACAAAAATTAATATAAAAGGTAGGGAAGTATGGCAGCAGCATTCAACATTGGCTTAGAATCTGTCTTGAATAATTTTGTCAGGAAAAGTCTGCAGTAGTAGTATCTCTGCTTGTGTGTGATTGAAAATGTTTCATACTTGTTGAATGGGTATATTTTTAGATTAAAAATAATATTCCCAGATCTTTGAGGCATTCTTTCTTTTTAGAATTAAATCTAACAGATAAGAGGTCTGATGTCAGTCTGTTTTTTTCCTCTTTGTAGGTAGTTTTTCTTATTTTCCTTTTTAGAAAATCTTAGCTTTAGCCTCAGTTTGAACTATCAGAAAATAATTATTTCCATGTGTGCATAAGTTTTTCAGTTTTCGTGCTTAGCACTCTGTGGATTATCAGTCAGAAGGCTCATGTCTTAGTTCTAGGGAGTTTTTTCTTCTTTCTTTATTTCCATACCTTTATTTCTGGTATCCTGTTTTATGTGGTAGCTTTGTGGACTAGTCCTCGATGCCTTTTAACTTTTCTCTCATATTTGCTATTTGTCTTTTTGCTTCACTTTCTGGAATTCCCTTGACTATGTTACACTAAAATATACATGGTAGCAGTTAATTTTAGTGCATATTTAAAAATCCATGTATGCATTAACTATAACTAAAGAAGACTGTATTCAGCAGTCCATATTTTCATGTTATTAATATATCCTTGAATTTATATGTATATAATATTAATTTTGTACACCTCTTTATTTTATCAACAGTAACTTATGGGATCATCTTTCTTGCTTCTCTGGAATTTTTCCAGAATTCTCTGCTATAAATAACTTTCTTTTAGCCACTTGATTGCTTTTTGCTTTTGTTGACATTTTTTCTGGCCAGAGAAAGTGAGTTAATGCACATCTACCGACCCCAAAATAATTTTTTCTAGTTGCGACTATTTCATCATCTTACTTTAGTGCAGAGAAAAATTGCAGGCAAACTATGCATTGCTTCTTGATTGTCTAGATGAGTAAATATAACGGACAGTTGAGATCGCCAGTACTTAAAAAAGGGGTGGAGAGTTGGGGTGGGAGGAATCCAAAAAAAAAACAAAAAAACGGACAGTTGATTGTGCCTGCTACCTCTCTGGATGTAGGGGGTGTTCTAATTGTCTCAATGAGAACAAATTAGAGATTAAAATGATTTTAAAGTCCTAGTGTCAGTTTCAGGAGACTGATTCTTTTATTAGTATATTTTGGACAGGGAAGGCTTTTCTTTGACCCAGGACAATACGTTTGTTGTGTCTTGCAGTTTAAAATGAATAGTGTGTGTAACAAAGACTGTGGTATTTACTATTACTGTCATGCTTTTGGATCAAACTAAGAATATTAAAAACATTTTTTTTGAATGGATAATTTATTCACATAGCACAAAATTCAAAAGAAACAAAGGGTATCCTTCCATCTTCCTCAGCTGCTAAATCTTTCTGAAGGAACCTAGTGTTATAATTTCTTTTTCTCTCTATAAAGAGGATATGGATTTATAAGAATAAATTTACATACACAATTACACACACACACACATGTTGTTTTTTACCTCCTCCTACTACATTAAAGCTAGCGTACATACACATGATTTTATATTCTTTTCATTTAACAATATGATTTGGGGGTACGGGGGAGGCTTCCAGGGCAACTGCTCCTTCAAAAGTCCTCCGAGGGAGACTTTCTCCTGCAGCAGTGGTCCCAGACCTGCCTAATCATCATGATCATTTGGGACCTTTCTCTCCCAACATTTTATTATGAAAAGTTTCAAGCATACAGGAAATTAAAAGAATCGTACAATGAACAGTGTTAAAAAACCAACAACAATATGATTTGGTGACCATTTTATAACAGTTCATCACAAATCTCCTTATTCAATATTTTGAAGTAGTGTTGTGTTCTAATATATGGATGTAGAATAATTTATTTAACCAGATCCTTTATTCTAGACTTTCCTGTTGTTTCTATTCTTGTCTTTTTCTATCACCAACAGTGCTACAGGGATATCCACACCCATGTTTGTGTGTTTCGTTTTGCACACGTATAAATATATTTGTAGAATAAAGCCCTGACAGTGTAATTACTGGGTTAAAGGTGTATACATTTATAATTTTGATAGATATTGCCAAATAGCTTTCCATAAAGATTGTAACTTATATTCCCAGCAGCAATATATGAGCTTGCTAGGTTCCCCAGAGCCTTGCCAACATACTATATTGTCAGCCTTTGTTGATTTTCGTTAATCTGAATGAAAAATGGTATCTCTGTATCTTTTAATTTGTAATTCTCATAAGAGCTATTTTTATTTCCTTTTCTGTGACCTCTCCATATCCCTTTATCATTTTTCTATTAGATGGTGCTTACTAATTCGTAGGCACTCTCTACTTGGGAAAATAGCCCTTTTTGGTTGGCCCCTCTTTGTCGTTTGTGGTTGATTTTGCCATGAAGAAAGTTATTATACATTTGACTTTATCAGTGTTTTCTTTTACTCTAAGTTGATGGTTGTAATTCATTGTTTCTGCTGTTACTTTAATGCTTTCATTTTCTTACATTTAAATTTTTGAGCTAGGTGTATTTTATTTTGGGTTATGTGTGATGTATGGATCCAGCTTTTCACCCCCGCCCCCATGACTAACCAGTTCTCCTGCCACCGTTTACTGAGTCATTTCTTCTCTACTTTGAAATGCCAAGTTTACCACACACTGAATTCCTATATGCATTTGTATTCTTTTTTTCATGTTTCAGTTGTTTATTATGAAAAAGTTCAAGCACACACACAATGAAACTCCTCCCCTTACCTATCAACAGATTCAATAATTAAGATTGATCTCTTTCTTTCCTTTTATTATTTCTGTTTTGGCTGAAGAATTTTAAAGCAATCCCAGATACCATCTCCTTTGACCCTTATATAATTTCTGCATGAGCTCTAAAAATATGGACATTTTAAAAGACAAGTTAAATATTTGACTTTTTATTCCAGATTCAAGAGAAAAAAATACTTGGAGCTAACATTTGGTATCTCTGCTCTTTTTAGTAATCAGTTGTTTCAGAGGGTGATATCACATTAGCCCTTTTGTTCTTCCGTGTTGTGTTATCATGTTTCCTCTTGCACTTATTTTTAGGAGAGGCCTGCCTCCGTGTAGCGTGGGTATTGCAATGTTTTGTTAGTGTAGAGGTGTTCAGATTTCACTAGTGGGCCTCATAGTAACAGTCTGTGTGTAGGCTGCATGAATAATACAATTATAAGCAGTGGTTAAGCGTAGCCAAATGTATGGGTGGAAGTAGGGGAGTGAACACAAATATACCTTAATCTGTTTTTGACAGTGTACAAAAGGCTTAATGCTGGAAATTGATAACATTTTGATTAAATTCATGACTGCATTTTTGAGAATGAGGGTGTCAGGGCATATGCCTATTTGATTCTAGACTTGTACCACTAAAATTAGTGCTCAGTTTCAGATTTGTTAGTTTCATGTGAGGAAATACACTTCCATGGTGCCAGATGGGTACAGACATTTTATATAGCTATAAATTTCAGTTTACGTTGTAGTATTTGTCAGTTACATTCCACAGATAGTATATGTTCTTTCAGTTTAATCTTCTTAAAACTGAGCTAACCTCATAGGGCTTGTTCTTGATCATTCAATTACATCCTCAGATTTGTTTTTCAAAGGCAGCGTTAGAAACTTAAAATAAGTTTTAAGTTTCATGCTCTTGTACATGTATAAAACGCTTGACTATGAGGAACCATTTTCATCACATAGCCCTCGTATTCCCCAGGATTCACCGAATACCTTGCAGCGATATACAATGAATATAGATTTTAGTTATCATTTTGCACAATTTGACTGGGAATTCTTCCTTTTTTGAACAAGTCCACAGTTCCTTGATTTTCTCCACTTTCAGTGTGCTTATAACCTCATTACAATGTGTTACTGTCTAGTGAGTTCCATAGATAGTTGACTGGTTAGGTCTTCCAAAGCCCTGCAATTCCAAAATATCGTCTAGGAGGCACTTCATCATTTATCTCATTGGCTTTTGCTGTCTAGTCATTCCATTGAATAAAATCAAGTCTTCATATTCTGCTTTAGCTTTTAAATATCCCCCTAACTTCTGTGTGTGTTCAACTTTGAAAGGTCACAGCACAGTGTCTTAATCAGTAACTTAGTGGAAAACTGGCCACACCTCTCTTCTTTGACTTGAATACATTGTTAGAATCTTTTCTTCCTTCTGTTCAATATAAGCATATTATCTAGGGCAAGTGTACTTACTCAGTGATTCTGTGTGAGAATTTCTCAGTTTCCTTCTGGTAGGCGTTCAGCCCTATTACTACTTCATATGTGTTGGCTAAATTCATAAAACAAAATTTGGGCTGAAAGTCTTATTTTCCACATATATGAAACCATAGTTTATATTTGAGGATAAAACCCACAAAAATCAAAACCACCTCAATCTATTGGAGGGAAATGGTAAAATCAGGAATAGTATTAACCAGGCAGTGTGTATTTAACAAGATAGCTGAAACGCTTTCATATATGTGCTGCCAAAGTGAGCACAAAGACTTTCTGTTTTTATAAATTTAACATCCTTTTAGGACTGCTAAATTTAGAATTATTGAAAATAATTATTAGTCCAGATTCTTAAGGAATTTCTAAAGAATTTAAATATTTGTACCATTTGTTAAGCTTCCACAGTATGTCGGGTCTGTCCCAGTAGCAACTTTGCACATATCATCTTTAACCTTTGCAACAAAGCCACAAAGTCGTGCGTATTATCCCCAAATCACAGATGAGGGAACTGAGCTCCAGAGGTGGTCTTGGCTAGTGTCACACAGCTGCCATATGACGAGTGAAGATTTGAAGTATATTTTTGAATGCAAAGCCTTTTCTTACTTTCTAACATTTGATCATTTCTACTGAGTTCATGAAGATGAGAAAACTATCATACTTATATTTACTGGACCTATATTTCCTGCCTATTTAACATCTATTTTTTTTTTTTTTTTGAAGCGGACTTTAGACTTTATAATAGATAAATTTTTTTTCTCTTTATGGACTTTAGTTCTTTGGATAGGTTCAGACTTAAAAACTGAGCAAATGGTATAGGCATTTTCTATATATGCCTCCATCCCTCACGACTTCCCCTATTATTAACATCTTTTGTTAGTATGGTATTTTTATTATAATTAATGAGCCAGTATTGATACATTATTATTAACTGAAGTCCAAGGTTCATTCATATTTCCTTTGTTTTTTACCCACTGTCCCTTTTCAGTTTCAGGTTGCCACCTAGGATATTACTGCATACATTTACTTGTCATGTCTCCTTATGCTCCTCTTGCTGAGACCGTTTCTCAAACTTCCCTTGTTATTGATGAACTTGGCGGTTTCAAGGACTCCTGGTCATTGTCTATTGTAAGATGTGCCTCTTTTGGAATTTGTCTGGTGTTCTTCTCATGATTAGACTGAGATTATGGGTTTTGGGGAGAAAGACTACAAAAGTAAAGTGCCATTTTTTTTTTATCACATTATATCATATAATGACATACCATATAACATGATTTAGTAGTGTTGATGCTAACCTTGATGAGCTTCAGAAAGCAGTGTTTGTCAGGTTTCTCCTCTGTAAAATTATGTCACTCTCTTTTGTACTCTGTGCTCCTTTGAAGGAGGTCACTGTGTGCGGCCCACACTTAGGGAGTGGGGAGCTGTACTCACCCTCCTTTAGAGAGTATCTACATAATTTATTCGGAATTTTTCTGCACAGAAGATGTGCCTCTTCTTCCTTCTTTACTAATTCAGTTTTTTAAATCCTCACCTGAAGATATGTTTTTACTGATTTGAGAGAGAGGAGAAGGGAGATAGAGAGAGATAGAGATAGAGAGAGAGAGAGAAACATAGATGTGTGAGAGAGAAACTATTGGTTGCCTGACCCGGGATCGAGCCCAAAACCCAGGTATGTGCCCTGACTTGGAATCGAAGCTGCAACCTTTTGGTGTATGGAACAACACTCCAACCAACTGAGCAACTCGGCCAGGGCTCCATTATTTTATTATTTTATTTTTTAAATATGTTTTTATGGATTTTTTAGAGTGAGAGCAAGGGAGAGAAAGATAGAAACATCGATGTGAGAGAGAAACATTGATTGGCTGCCTCCTGCATGTTCCCTACTGGGGATTGAGCCTGCAACCCAGGCATGTGCCCTGACCAGGAATCCACCCAGGACCTCTCAGTCCCTGGGACAACGCTCAATACACTGAGCCACACCTGCTGGGCTATTCTTTAAATATCACTATGGATGCATAGATATTTATTTTATGCTCTGGATTACTTAAACTATTCTAGCTTTGGCCATTGTGAGATCTATTACTTGCTCCTGTGTCCCTTTGACATACTCATCAATTTCTATTTTTCTTTTTGGCACTACAAGGTATGCCAGATTCATTTGTATATTTTCCGCCCCATTCCTATAATCAGCCATTCTCCAGGGAGTCCTGATTCCTTTTATTGGATAAAGGTATTAGAAACCAAAGTTTGGATGGTAGGTGTGCTTATTGCTACAGTTTGTCATTTATTTTAGGCTGTCTCAGATGGCAGATCAAGGAAATGTATATATGTATATATACACACTTAGTATAAATATTTCTGTTTATCTATATTAAGTTAAACATGAGTTCTACCTATGTCTCCAACTCTAATTCTTTACAATCCTCAAGTTTTAAGTGATTTCTAAAAACATTTTACAAGTTTATGACAGTTTTATCCTATCCCATAACATATACCCTTCTCTGTTGTTTAGTTTTGGTTCTACATTTAGATGGACTCAGTGTTCACTTTTAGTTGTTTTATATAAGACTTCTCCATTCCTGTATTCTTTTCATTCTTCCATGGATTACCTTATTTTAATACTCAAGTCTACTCCACCAAATGGCCATGGGTACTATATTTTCTAAGTTTACTCATATGTTTGAAGATTTTAAGAAAATAAAAATTGGGTCCTATCAATGAAATGTTTTAAAAATTATATCCATCTACGTTTTCATTCTCATAGTATTGCTTTTTGAGTTGCTTATATAATGTGGGCAAAGGGAGTGGAGCTGGGCATTGGGTTGATCATTGAAATATTTTGTCTATAGTTTTGTTTATTCTGCTTCCAGATATTATTTTTCTTAAGTTTATAGATTGTTTGGCCCCTTACCAGGTTAGAACACTTGTGGTTCTTTTTTTTTGCTAATTTTATTTCTTTTGTTTAGTTCATTGGGATTTGAAAAAGATAGGTTCAGTGATTCTGTATTATTCTGCCATCTTTTTACCTTAACCAATACATTTTTCTCCCAAAGCTTTTTTTTACTCTACCTTATGGTTTCCTCAAATTTACTATTTATATTTAGGTACATTGTATCTAATTATTATCTTAGCTGTTTTCTAATACAATTCTCATTTTATAGCTAAAAAAACTTAATTAGAATTAGCTATCATTTGTGGTAGAAACTGACACACTGGTTTATTCCTTAATTAAGCTGGAACAGTTAAGGAGACCACTTGCATTTGCCAGACTTTTTAAAATAAAATGTTTTTGTGCCTAAGCATATTTGTGGGACTAATTATATTGTTTGTTTTATTTTAAATGGATTTTTGGAGGAAGAAAAATGTATATTAAAGGTGTTTTGTTGGATAGTGAGGCAATGAAATATAAGTGTTTATTTTCAGGGCAAAGCAAGTTTAACTTTCCTTCAAATAAATTGTTGTAGTCATTGTTGTTGTTGCAGAAAGCCCATTCATTTTTTAGTAACAAGCAGAAAATAGCTGAAAGTTATAGTGAAATATATAACCCTATTTGAAAAGAATAATAATTTTTGAAAAATCTTAGGATAATCAGTATATAAACTAACTTTGTAAACCAAGACAGCAAACTAGTAAGTTTATGTAGTGATCCATTTGGGATGTGGGGAATGAGATATGATACAATCATGTAACATTGCCTGCCATCTTAGACTTATTTTATAATACTTAAGTTATTCAGTGTGTTAAAGGCTTTAAAATGGGGTCCTTTACAATATACTTCCCCAAACTCAGTGGGAAAAGGAAATTGCTATGTTGTGTTCAAATCTTGTTACAATAAAATCTTATTGCTACAGTTTACTGAAGGTGTAGTATACTGATTCAAAAATTTTTTATGCCATGCAAGACGTTTGCTATATATGTTTTATAAAGTAAATCAGGGTGGAGGTTAGTTATTTAATAGGGGAGGTTTTGTTGGTTTTAAGTCACGGTACCTGACATAAGGAAAAATAGCACTATGTAATAGACCCTTATTTTATTACTGATATATTTTGAAGTACTTAAAAAAAATTTTTTTTTTCTATATTGATTTTTAGAGAGAGAGGAAGGGACAGGGAGAGATAGAAACATCAATGACAGAGAACATCTATTGGCTGCCTTCTCATGCCCCCCACTGGGGATCGGGCCCACAACCTGGGCATGTGCCCTGACCGGCAATCGAACCGGTGACCTCTTGGTTCATGGGTCGACGCTCAGCCACTAAGCCACACCGGCTGGGCTGATGTACTTTTAAATACATTTGACAAGCAGTGGTGATTCAGGTTGCAAACGTGGAGCCAGATTGCTAAATTCAAATCCTTGTTTTACCATTTAGTAATGTGTGACCTTGGCCAAGTTATTTAAGCTCAGGTTCCTCATCTGCATAATGGAGATATCCATGTTCCTGCCTTACCTGTTATAAGAATTCATTGGATTTATGCATGTAAAGCTCTTAAAGCCTGGCACACACAAAAAAAATGCTTCATAAATAATAGTTATGATTTTATATATATATATATATATATATATATATATATATATATATATATTTTAAGGAATATTGGTTTACTAATGTGCTTTCTTTGGGAGGCGAGAACCTTTTGCATGCAGTTCATTGTGGAATTCTTTTCTGGAGATTAGATCCTATGCAATTTGTTTTCAAAGTTCTGAGCAGGCATTTGGAAGTCTGTGGTGACTGCTCGGCTGAGGAAAGAAATGATTGGTCAACTTTTGGTAGAGACTTTTACAGGAGTGGAGGAGTAGTGTTTTGAGCTGAGACCCACGGAGACAGACTTCACCATACCACCAGACCTTTCTTTCCCATCATTAGTCAGTTAGGAGAACTCATTAAAAAAAACTCAGAATTTTTTATTTGTCTGTTTTCCCTAAGACTTTCCCCCCTTCTTGAAGATGCTTCCTGTTATCTTCTAACTCAGGAACAGGCCAGGGAGATTGTAGGGTGTCCAATTGCTGCCCCATCCGGTATATAGAGATGAAAGTTTTGCCTTTGATGTTGTGGACCCCTACTTCTCTCTCTCTCAGATTTGATGTCTGTTCTTACTTATTTGTTACTCTTAAAAAATCTCATTTTTGACTGGACTCAGAGAGGACAGCCTATGTCTCTTGGCAATCTCCTTTTTTTTTTTTTATTGTTGAAAGTTTTACAGATGTCCCCCATTTCTTTCCCCATTGATCCCCTCCTCCCCGCTCCCACCCACCACCTGCTTTCCCCAACCTAATGTCTGTGTCCATTGGTTGTGCATATATGCATGTAATCTAGCATATAAAAACTAGCGTTTTTCTTTGGCCTCCTTCATTCTCTTTGCCAAATGTTTAGATATTCTGCAGCCTCTTCCTTATTTTTCTTAGTCCAATGTTTCTTCAGAGCAACATGCCAACAGTGGTGTTGCAGGACACGTGGTGTGACAAGACGCTGGATCTTCGGTGCTTTGGTCCTTGAGGGGCTTTCTCTCAACATATTGGTGGACGACATCTTCTTTAGAGAGACTGAAAAGTTTGCAGATTCGGCTAACCCTTTCGGGCCCCAGGCAACGAGGCACAGTAGTATCAGTGAGACCAGGAATATCTTTCTCCTCTTTTTTCCCCAACGACCAAGTTGAGAACACTGAGATTGGCATCCACAATGCAACCGCAAACAGATTTACACTTTCTCCCAGGCCTCCTAGGCCTATAACGGGAATGCCCTTTACTCAGCAGCAGGCGGACTTGGCCATGGGTCACGACACCTGCTTTATGGGGAAACCTTGTTTGTTGTTCCCACCACTGATTCGAAGCACATAACCCTTCCATTCTTCCCCCGGAGCATCAGCAGCAACTTCTGTGGCCATCCACTTTTCAGAAAAGGTATGAAGTTTGCGTTCATTGTCCACTCCAGTGAGTTTCTGTCCAGCAGTGGCTGGGGAAGAGATGTTCAGCTTTATTCTGAGGCAGCTGACCGCCTGCGAGGCACCACGAGAAGGAGCCCTACTTCTCTTTATCTTAACAACTTGCCACCACTTCGAGCCCCACAGACTCATATGAAACTGGGCTTTGATCTCACAGATTCGAGCCGAGTGCCAGAATTAATTTAAAAACTTTTCCACAAATAGAATAGTGGGGGAAAAAATGAGACATGAAAATTTGAGAAGTATTTCAAATGATAGGATTAACTTGGGACTGAAATTTTTAACCTAAGCTTCTGTATTTTATTCTGTATAGTGCTGTATTTCTATATAGTGTATGGAAGCCAAGTTTTTGTTTGCTTTATTGAGTTTATTATATTTACATTAACAACTGGTATTAGAATAGGCTGTAGAATAGAAATAGTTTCTTTGTAGTAATGATTTTGTTGAAACAAAATTCTGTCTCTAATGCTTCTATGCTTTTTGGCATAGGTCCTATGATTATGGTTTATAAATATTCTCACCTCCTCTGTTCATCTGTTTTCTGAGTAGTAGTAACGTGATTTCCCAGAATACTTAGCACACTTAATTAAAAAAAGACAATATTTGTCTTTGCTCTGGTTGCCATAAGATAGAACTTGGAAGCATTCTTGATATATTACAGAAAGTTAATTCCTAGAAAAAGTTCTTTTATTTCTATTGGAGCTTTTTGTAAGAGTAAACCTTAATGAGACTGGTATCTGTTTTTGTAACTCTAATAAGAAGTGGTTACATATTTCTATTTTACTTCAGCAAAATTCTTTTGACTATACTATAAAACTCTTAAATTATTTACCTGAGTTATCTATCAAATATTTTAAAAAGTGATCAGAGACAATTTTATAGGTAAATTAAGTTAAACTGTTCAGTCAGTATGCATCATTTTACCTCTCCTGCATGGCTGGTTGAACAAGGGTTCCAGTGGTGTGTATATTAGCCGACAATGTTTCCCAT
The DNA here is from genome assembly GCA_030848825.1 of Tadarida brasiliensis. Taxonomy (NCBI): domain Eukaryota; kingdom Metazoa; phylum Chordata; class Mammalia; order Chiroptera; family Molossidae; genus Tadarida; species Tadarida brasiliensis. The sequence goes on from CM061264.1 coordinate 81,922,110, forward strand.
AGTTCTCACCAGGGAAATTAGGGAAATTCACTAAACTAATTGAAAAGTTTTGAATGTTCTTGTGACATGACAAATTCCTGAAAATTAGGGCATTCTAATGAGTCAAGTTACATAGGTACTGTGTAAAAAGTCAATATATTGCTATACGGTGCCATTTAATAAACATTTAGACATATTTGGCTCAAATGTGTTCTGTGTATTTTAACCCTCTAAAGTGATTTGTAATATTTACATCTATTTTCCCTATGGGGTTAGGTAGAAGTAAGGCATTTACAGTCAGTGAATTGCTTCTGGGTAGAGTGTAACATATTTTTCTCTAGTGAAGATGATAAAATATCATCATCATAGAAGAAAATGTAGACTGTTATGTTAAAAAAAATTAAGGCAGATTTTATAAAATTGCAATTGGGAGACTCTATGCCCCTTTGACCAATTTTAGCTTATCAGTCTTTCTTCCTGGTTTAGGCTTAAAACAACAGCGCTGTCTCCAAGACGGGCCTTGACTGTGTCCCCTTTCCTCAGCCGTTAAGGTCTGATTTAGGATCTGTGTTTCCTTTGCTGCAGTTTCTTTGGGCCGAGTGGGGCTGGAGGGTGTGGATTGAGTATACTTCTCTTCCGACTTCTTATTTGGTTATTATTTAACTTCTTTTATTTATTGATTGATTTTAGAGAGAGAGAGATATTAATTTGTTGTTCCACTTATTTATGCATTCATTGGTTGATTCTTGTATGTGCCCTGACCAGGGATCAAACCTGCACCGTTTGTGTATTGGGACTATGCTCTAACCAACTGAGCTACCTGGCCAGGGCATGTAATTATTTAACTTCTAACTTCACTGTTAACACATCTTTCCCCCTCCTAGACTCACTGACTTAGAGCAGTGGCATTCAGCAGGCCCCTTCCTTTATTGTTTCTTTTCCTGATGCCTGTGTCAAATGAGAACTTAGGTTCATTGCCTCATAAATATCGTCGTTAGGAGAGATTATTTTCCATCTGCCTCATTTTGCAAATAAGTTTTTTGCTAAAAAGTCAGCTGGATGGAAGCAGAAGCCCTCACTAAATCTTGATCACTCACTGTTTTCCCAGCACCTAAGAATGCCTAACAAATAGTAGGCACTTAAAACCGTGTGTAGAATGAGAGAAAGGAAATGAAGTCCAGAGAGGCTAAGTGAAATAATAAGTTGGAAATATTTGTTTTGAAAATACTCTAAATGGATTTAGAAAGATTAGTTATTTGTTAGTAGTATTAATGCAATAGTAAATCATTATTCTTATTTAAATATACATTATTATTAGATAACATATCCTGTATTTATTAGGGATGTTTTTCATTGTATATAACAGAACACCTCAGCAGCAATGGCTTAAACTAATGAGCATTTACTTTTCTTACATAGGAAGTTTGAAGGTAGGTATCTGCTGACTGGCTTAGCAGCTCAACAGTGTCAGGACTATTGTTCTGAATTTTCTTGGCCTTTCCTTTATGGATGCAAGAGGGTTGCTTCTGCTCTAAGGCATCACCTCACCTTTCTGTTTGAGGCTTCACGAAGGGCATGGATTGACAGCAGCATCTCGTTTCATTTTACCAGGAAACCAGAAGCCTTCCTGGAACATCTCCGTTTTACCAGTAAACTGAAAGCCCTCCTGGAAGCCTTGTGGCACAGCAGAGTTCCCCTTAATTGCTGTGGCCAAAATTGTTTCACATGGCCACCCCTAACTGGAAGGAAGGCTGTGAACTTGTTGTTTAGCTGTTGGTAGAGATGGGGGAAGGGAGAAGGAGTTTAGAAATAGGTATTGGGTTTGATAACCAACAATGTTTACAAAATCTACCACTTTGGCTAGCCAAAATCCAGATATTTCCTTCTTATGGATACATTTTACAGGGAATATAGTCCCCACTGCTCGAGGGAGACGATACCTGTTCTCATCCATGACTACATCTATCTCAGACTCCAGGATGTCTCCTTTTCTCCATCAGGTCTGGTTGTAGCTTGTTGTCCTCTGGTGATGTAAAGCCAAAAGAAAAAACCTGTGCTCCCAGTACACTCAGAAAACTACAGTGGATAAAGGAATACGAAAACTACAGTAAACCTTCTCACTTGGGAAAAATATGAAAGGCTTCCTGTTCTGGCAGTAGATTAGATTCCTTTGTTAACTGATCCACTGTCCTTGTGTATGTTGCTGGGAGGATCTCCTTTCATCATCGTCTTGCTTACTGTAGCTATAAGAGAAGTCTTGAAATCAGGTAGAATGATTCCTTCCACTTTATTCTTTCTTTTCAAAATTGTTTTGGCTATTTTAGGCACTTTCCTTTCCATATAAATTTTAGAATAAGTTTGTCTACCAAAAACCATGCTGGGATGTTGATAGGAATTGTGTTAAACTTATAGATCAAGTTGGGGAGAATTGACATGTTTACTATGGTGAGTCTTCCAATCCATGAACATAGTAAGTCTCTCCAATTATTTGGTCTTTAATGTCTTTCAACAAAATTTTATAATTTTAGCATACATATTTTGGTACATATTTTGTTAGATTTATACTTAAGTATTTAATTTTCTTTGGAGCAATTGTAAGTGGTATTTATTTTTTAAAAAAAATTGATTTTAGTCCGGCCAGTGTGGCTCAGTGGTTGAGCATCGACCCATGCACCAAGAGGTCGCCGGTTCAGTTCCTGGTCAGGACACACGCCCAGGTTGTGGGCCTGATCCTCAGTGAGGGGCATGCAGGAGGCGGCCAATCGATGTTCTCTCTCATCAGTGTTTCTATCTCTCTCTCCTCACTTCCTCTCTCTCTAAAAATCAATAAAGGAAAAAAAATTGATTTTAGAGGAAGGGAGAGAGAGAGAAAGAGAGAAAGAAACATTGATGTGAGAAACATCAATTGGTTGCCTCCTGTATGCACCCCGACTGGGGACTGAACCCGCAACCTAGGTGTGTGCCCTGATAGGGAATCGAACCTGTCACATTTTGGTGCTATGGGAGGGTGTTCCAACCGAGCCACCTGGACAGGGCAGTGGTATTGATTTTTTAATTTCAGTTTTTCTTATTAGTTGTTAGTATACACAAATATAATTGATTTTTGTTTGTTGATCTTAGTTTCTGTGACCTTGCAGAACTTTCCAGTTGTAGGACTTTTCTACCTATATAATCATGTTATCTGCAAAAAAGGACAATTTTCTTTCTTTCTACTTTGTGTGTATTTTATTTCCTTTTCCTCCTTCTTTATGCTGTCTAGACCTTCCTGTACTATGTTGAATATGACTGAACATCTTTACCTGGTTCCTGGTCTTAAGGGGGAAGGAGTTCAGGCTTTCACTGTTAAGCATGATGTTAGTTATAGGATTTTTGGCAGATGCTCTTTATGTTTCCTCTTTATCTATAGAAGAAAATACCATCTATTCCTAGTTTTCTGAGTTATTTTATTTTTTGTCATGAACGGGCGTTGGATGCATTATAGATATTTAAAAATACTGCAAGGGAATCTGGACTATTCTTTTTTAGTTGGAATTAGGATAGTGTGTGAGTAATAGAATGCTAAAGTCTAAATGTCATCTAACATGCAGTAAGTACTTAAGTACCAAGCACATTACCTGGCTGTCAATCAACATCACTTATTTCTCCATATGTAGGGAAAGATTTATGAATATAATTACATGTGAGTATTCTTTTCTTCTCTTTGGCTTTTATTTATTTATTTTCTTTATTGGTTTTTAATTTTTTTTTAATTTTTTATTTTTATCCTCACCCGAAGACATTTTTGCATTTATCTTCAGATAGAGCAGGAGGGAGAGAGGGGGGAAGAGAGAGAGAGAAACATCGATGTGAGAGAGAACATCGATTGGCCGCCTCCTGCATGCCCCCTACTGGGGATCAGGCACACAACCTGGGCATGTGTCCTGACTGGGAATCGAACCGGCGACCTCTTGGTGCATAGGTCGACATTCAACCACCGAGCCACACTGGCCGGACTTCTCTTTGGCTTTTAAAATAAATGTTTCTTTGATATAAACATTTAAAAAAGCCTCACTTTGTCAGTATCTTTATTGGTCCTGCCACTGACATTGTTCCCATAAAACTGACCTTTAATTTCCTATTAGGGAAAAAAAATACCTCTGTGTGGATAGAGTCATGTTCCACGTTTCATAGTGCTTTTAAGTTTTTTTGTAGGTTTTTGTGGTGGCTATATATTCTTCTATTGCCAAGCAGCCTGCCTCTTCAATCTCCTCAAAACTTATAAAAAAGAAGATAAAAATAGTGTTTACAGAAAAGTTTCAAGACAATGTCTTTTTCTTGGCTATTTGATAGTAAGCTGCTCACGTGGTGCCTCATCACCCCACATACTTTAGTGTCTGTTTCCAACGAAACTATTTTCCTACAAAACTACAGCAGGGGCTTCAAAACCAGGGAATTGACACAGGCATCGCTCCCACCTAATCCTCAGACCTCGGTTATGTTATTTCCATAATGTCCTTTGTAGCAGGGGGATCCATTCGGGGGTCACATTTTACACTGAATTGTCATGTCTCTTCAAGACTTTTAATCTGGACTAGTTTCTCTCCCCTTCCTTGCTTTTTTATCTTTGACACTTTTGAGGAGTGCAGGCCAGTTATTTGAATGATTGTCCCATGATTTGCGTTTGTCTGATGTTTCTCTTGAGTAGGTTCAAGTTAGTGCGTAGGTTCTGAACGCTTTCAGAAGTGATGCTGTTTTCCTCTCAGTGCATCCTCTCAAGTGGCACCTGACTTTGATGTGTCCCATTATTGGTGATGTTAACTTTGATCCGCTGATTAAGGTGACGTCTGCCGAGTTTCTCCACTGTGAAGTTATATTTCCCCCAGTGTAGTTAATATGTATTTTGTGAGAAGGTTCTCTGAGGCTGTGTAAATTTCCTGTTCCTCTTCAGACTTTCACATCTCTTGAACTCCTGAACTTGGCACCTTCTGCCTCTCTGCAAAGATGCCCTCTTCACCCCTTCTGGACTCAGCACCTTGTGGGCATGCTCTCCTAAAACTGCACAGGGCTGTCTTCCTGTGTGCATGCTTTCATCACCCCATTTATGCGCTGACAACAGACATCAGGCAGCTGCCACCACCTGTCCCGCGGGGGTGCCTTCTTCACCTCCCTTGGGCTTGGACACTGCAGGCCAGGCTGCCCTTTGGTGCACATGCCCGTCTCACTGTGCTCCCGCTCTGCTACCCCACACTCAGCTGCCCCTGCAGGGGTGGCCTTGCTTTGCCCAGACTCTGAAATCCTGAGCTGGCTGCCTGCCTCTGTGGATGCTCTCATTCTGCTCAGACCCTGACGCTCTCCTCTTGGTCACTCCAACCCTCTTTACTCCTTGAGCACTGATACCCCATGCTGAGCTGCCCTCCCGTACAGATGCCTTCCTCAGCCTGCTCATGCTCTGGCACCCTCTCCCCTCTGATGGGCTCTCCTTAGACTGCTGCCCACCATCCCACAGCATGGGGGCTGCCCACCTGGCTCTATGCTGCAATGGTATAGAAGGTCGGAAGGGTACGGGGAATCCAGTCTCCTCTTGGTTGACATATTCTTCTTCAGTCCTGCTCTTTGCTATCTCACCTCTTCTTTCTACTTTTTTTTTTTTTATCCTCACCTGAGGACATTTTTTCATTTTTGTTTAGATAGAGTGGGAGGGAGAGAGAGGAAGAGAGAGAGAGAGAGAGAGAGAGAGAGAGAGAGAGAGAGAGAGAAACATTGATGTGAAAGGGACACATCGAGTAGCTGCCTCTCACGCAACCCCAACCAGGGTTGGGGATGAATCGTAACCAAGTTACGTGCCCTTGACTGGAATCGATCCCATGACTCATTGGTCCGTGGGCCGACACTCTAACCGCTGAGCCAAACTGGCCAGGGCTCTTCCTTCTACTTAAAAAAAAAATTTTTTTTTATTGATTTTAGAGTCAGAGGAAGGGAGAGGAAAAGAGAGAGAGAAACGTCGATGAGAGAGAACATCGATTGGCCGCCTCCTGCATGCCCCCCACTGGGGATCTGGCCCACAACCTGGGCATGTGCCCTGACTGGGAATCGAACCGGCGACCTCTTGGTACATGGGTCGGTGCTCAACCCCTGAGCCACACCGGCCGGGCTTTTCTTTCTACTTCATAGCTCTTTTTATGAGGAACAGTTAGATAGAATTTATGACATTCTCAACATAAAATTTAATTCCTTTAGAGAAAAAATGATGACTATAATCTGTGAATAAATGTATGAACTTAGTTGTTTTGGGCATCATGAAAGAAATAGTCTCTGTATATGGTGTAAGGACAGCCCACATCACAGGACGTGACCCTAAGGGACATTGGGAGTGCAGTCAGTGCTCCAGCCCAGCCTCGAGAGCCGAAGACCACCCTGGCCCTGCCTCCTGCTTTCCAGTTCGTGATGACTCTTTGCATGCTTCCTCATCCATGAGATGTACATACTTACCTCATGGGGCTCGTGGGGAGCTCCGATGAGATAATGTATTTGAAAATGCTTTGTAAGTGTAAAATGCTATGCAGATGTTGTTATTTAGTTCTACTTTATTGTATAGTCAAATTGAAATCTATAGGAAATTAAGTCAAGCATTTTAATTGTACTTGTGACTTCTAGGCAAATTCCCTCTGATTCACAAGGCAGGGAAGAGGTCAGCATCGTTTTTGCTTTTCACTACCACTTCCAGTCCACTGTGCCGTCACCATGACTCAGGCGGGCACATTGTAAGGCTGTGACATATTTTCATCTTCCTGGTGACTTTTATCCCCGGTACACAATAGTCCTCACTCCAGTGCCTGTTGTCTGTCATCTTGGGTGACATCAGCACCATTGACCTTCTGGGCGTTCTTTCATGCACTTAACAATTGCTTGTGGCAATTGCTTGCATACGTCACGGACAGGCAGCTTAAAGTGAACACGTCTATGCTGAAGCTACACTTTTCCCCTCTGACCTGCTCTTCCCCAGTGCTTCCATTTATGTTACTGGTGTCACTCTTTGAATTCACTTCTAGGTTAGAAACCTTTCATTCTTCCTGCTGTCATTTCCCATATGTAGTCAGTTACTAAGTTCTTTTGTTTTTTGCAGAAGTCTCCTTTCCACTTGAGCCTTTGTTTCCCCATAATTAACAGCTTACCTCTGGCCCTTGTTACCTAATCTCTGATCTATGAAATAACCATCTTCAAGGCCAGTGTTACAACCTTGGCTTGCCAGGTCCAAGCCTGGGCCTCTGTTGAATAACTGGATGAAGAAGACCCTTGGGGCCTAAGCCGGCTCTCAGGAGCCAGCCCATCCAGATGAGCCAGTCAGATGAGACAGAACATGTCTCCAGAGGCCAGTAAGAACCTCCAGATGGTAGGGACCAGGCTTGGGGAAGAAATGCCTTGGCAGGCCCAGACTCATGTCGGAAGCCTCTGGAATCTAGAAAGACCTGATCTCTAGAACCTGAGTGCCAATACCTAAATATAGCTACTGTGAACACTTCGGTACATTTCCTTCTAGCCTATTTTTAATGCACAGGGTTCTGTTTCTTTCTTTTACTTTTCTATAATTATAGCTATATGTATAAATTACATAATCTCTGTTAAATGGAAAGGCATTTTTCCATGATATTTTTGTAAGTACATTTAAAAAAAAATCAGTGCTCAGTGTTCCATAGAATGAAAGGTTGCTGCTGCCTTTATTCTTGTTAGAACAAGAAAATCCCCTGGAAGAAATGTCAGATTCTCCATCAGAGTTTGACCCCGGCTTCTGCTGAAAGCGTTTCTCTGGTGTAACTTTCGGTTGCTCACAAGAACTAACCTGCTTGCCTCCTCATTTGGTCTCCATGTTTAGTCCTCAACATGCCGTTCTGCAGCCCTGGTCTTTGCTTTTTGTTTATTCATGCTTGCTCTTTGTTTCTTTCTCTCCTCTCCTTCTGTTCTCTCCATCCATCTGCCTGTCCACCCACCTGTCTGTCCATCCGTCCATCCACCCATCCATAATAAGAGCATATTCTTTTTAAAGTCCTGAGCTCGTCTCTGGGGATTTAAAGATGGCTAGTCTCTTTAGGGACTCTTAGTAAGGGTGAGACATACTTACGAATCTTTGCCAGGATGTGCCACAAGCTCGTCTGGAAGCACAGGGGAAGTAGTGTCTTACTCTTTCTGAAGAACTGCGGTGGAGAGGCTTCCCAGGGGAGGTGACATGTAACCTAGATGAGACTGCTGATTACGAGTTTTCTAGGGCAGATGGGTGGAAGAGAAGACATTTAGGCAGAGGGTACAGAAATGAGAACAGTGGTGATGTTCTCTAGTTTTTTCGTTGTTTTGTTTTTTAAACAGTTTTTTTTTAAAGATAACTCTCATACCACACACTGTTTAAAGTGCACAATTCAGTAGCCTTTAGTATACTCACAGAGCTGTGCATCCATCACCACACTCCATTAAAACATTTTCATTACCCCAGATAGAGTCTCTCCATCCTTTAACTGTTATCCCTCAGTCTTCCCAGCCTGCCCAGCCCTAGGCAATCACCAGTCTCCTTTCTGTCTCTTTGGACATTTCATGTAAGTGGAATCATCCAACACGTGTTACTTTGGGACTAACCTCTTTCACTTGATTTTCAAGGGCCATCAAACAGTTATCAAGATTACATTTCTTTTTATTGCCTAATAAAATTCCTGTGTATGGATATACCACATTTTATTTATCCAATTATCAGTTGATGGACATTTGTGTTTTGTTCTTTTTCCACACTTTTGGCTATTAAGATAATGCTGCTATGAGAATTGATGTACAAGTTTTTGTGTGAATACACATTTTCATTTTTTTAGGGTGTATACCCAGGAGAGGAATTGCTGGATCATATGTTAACTCTTTGCTCACCCATCTGAGGAACTGTCAAACTGTTTGCCAAGTCAGCTGTGCTAGTTTACATTCCCATCGGCAGTGCATGACAGTTCCCGTTTCTTCACATCCTTACCAACACTTGTTATTTTCTCATCTTATGTTTTATTGTAGCCATCCTGGTAGATGTGAACCAGTATCTCCTAGTAGTTTTGATTTGCATTTGCCGATGGTTATTGATGTTGAGTATCTTTTCATGTGGTTAAGTGTTATTTGAATATCTTTGGAGAAATGTCTATTCAGATCTCTTTCGCCCATTTTATATTGGATTATTTGTCTTTTCATTATTAAATTGTAATAGTTCTTTATGTTGTCTCTAGTTTTTTGAATCAAAATTAAGACGAGAATACATTATTTTTGACTTTGTAACTAGCAAGTGGATTAAGTAATCAAAATAAAATTGGAATCACCTAAAAGAAATACAATTTAAATCTGAAAAGTAGATTTGGAAGCAGGGGATATTAATATTAATTTTAACAGGTGATAACATTGTCTGGCCAGTGTGGCTCAGTGGTTGAGCGTCGACCCATGCACCAAGAGGTTGCTGGTTGGATTCCCTGTCAGGGCACATGCCCAGGTTGTGGGACCAATCCCCAGTGGGGGGCATGCAGGAGGCAGCCAGTCGATGTTTCTCTCTCTTCCTCTCACTTCCTCTCTCTTTAAAATCAATAAAGAGGAAAAAAATAATTAAAAAAATATAAAAAGGTGGTACCATTAATACTTCCACAAGTCAAATTCTAGTTAAATGATCTTAGTCATTTTATTAAGATAACTCCCCTGTCTGTGCAGTGGTGTCAGATGTTTAAATATTCACTTCTCCCTTCAGGAAGTCCCCATCTACTGTGACAAATGAGTGAAGTTTTCTAATGGTTCTTCTTTCCCGAAGAGTCCTTTAAGGCAATATTGCTCCTTCTCTTTGTAGCTATTTACTCTTTGTCTCAAATTAATAAAACATATTTGTAATTTTAGAAAGTTTGGTACTGTCTTTTTGCAATATTGTTTATGAATATCCATCCATCAGTTGAACAGTTATTGGATGCCTGCTGGGTATACAGCTGGTGCATTTTGTTTCTTCCCAGGAGTCGTAGTCAACATAGCTAGCACTGGTGTAGCGTGGGCACTGACAGAGCAGAGCGGGCATGGCCCTAACACGCTTCACTCACATTCAGTTCATTACTTCATTCATAGATCTTTGGTGTTACTCTTGTTTACACTTAAAAAAAATGCTTCCATTGATTTTTTTTTTAGAGACAGAGAAAGGGAGAGAGAGATAGAAACATCCATGTGAGAAAGAAACAGAGATCGACTGCCTCCCGCACGCCCCCTACTGGATCAAGCCCACAACCTGGGCATGTGCCCTGACAGGGAATTGAACTGGTGACCTCTCAGTCCATGGGGCGATGCTCAATGCACTGAGCCACACTGGCTGGGCTTATTTGTACTTTGAAGTCTAGCAAACCTATACCTGGTCTATAGTTTTATTTTTTATTTGGACCTTTACTCTCTTGGCAGTAAAAAATACCAGTGGGTCTTTTTCTTTCGATAATCAAATTGGTAATTGTTTTGACCTAGTAAGTTTGCTGGGTCAAATCCAGAGACAGCTCTTGAATTAGAGATAATATTCAGCAGATACTCTAAACTTCCCTTCAAGGAGATGTTTCTGTACTCTGGAATTGGTCCTGGAAATGTACCATTCCTAGCAGATGACTTGAGTTATTGATTTGTGCTAAACAATTGAGGTTTGTATATAATCTGAACAGATACCAGATGTTGAGAAAATTTGCTAGGAGTGGTTTCTCTTGGTGATTATGATTTGTTCCTTGGCTAAATAGAACTCTTTTTTGTATATCATTTTTTAAATGTTTGAATCGGGAAGGAAGATTTCCATGAAATACATGAATTGAAGGTACAGTTGGACTGGCCGCTCTGAGAAGCCATCTTTGCGTTGTCCAGGGTCTGACTACCCACTCACTGCAGCCCCCTCCGTGCGCCCCCTCTGCTGACGGGCACTCGGGCAGCTTTATCGCAGCATCCCCAGATGCTGGCTTCTTTTATTCTGCTGAATTGGATCACTGATGTGCCCCACCAGGTCGGCCACGGCCGTAGGCACCAGCTCTGAGATCTCCACCAAGGACTTACAGGCGAAGAAGGAAGGGGTGGAGGAGGTGGAGAGTGGAAGGCATGTGCCTGCGAATGGGGACACTCATGAGGAAAATGGGGAGCAGGAGGCTGACAGTGAGGTCGGAGAAGAGGAGGAAGGAGGGTCAGAGGAGGATGGAGATGAGTGATGAGGCTGAGGCAGCAGCTATGGGCAGATGGGCCACTGAAGATGAGGAGGGTGACAGTGTTGACACCAAGACTCAGAAGACTGACGAGGATGACTAGACAGCAAAAAGGGGAAGAGTTAAAATAAAATAAAAAAAGGCTGCCATGACCCACTTAATCCTCCTTCCTCGCATCTTAGAATCTGAACATGGTCACCCTCCAGTGGAGACCGGCCAGCTGCCCCTGTGGTGGCTCCACCCACAGATGACACATGCTCCCACCCAGCCCAGACTGCAGGGTGAATTTGCAACAGGAGAGGAAGAAAGAACCCAACTTCCAAGGCCCTGCTTTTTTTCTTAGAAGTATTTTAAAGAGGAAAATTTGTATTTTTAAATTACATTTTATATTTTTGTCCATATTTGTACGTACATTTTATTTTATTTACTGTTTACACAGGGACAGCTATTTTTAATGATCTCCAATGACCAGATCGGCCTTTGGAGTGTTCTCTGTCCTACTTCTGACTCTGCTGCGGCGTGAGCATGTTCATTATAATCTCAAAGGAGAAAAAAGCCTTGTAAAAAGAGTGAAAACAACAACAAAACAGTCTTACTCCCAGCTTGCCTGTAACTTTTTGTGTATGTGCTTAGCTGTGTTAAAAGTAGTCGGTTTTATGAGATGGATAAAAAGGCCAAAGATAAAATGTTTATTTATTTTTTTGTCTTTGAAGTTACTATTTATTTATTTTTTGGTCTATATGATGTATGTGTGAAACTGTTGTCCAACAATAAACCAGAATTTTATTTTGCTGAGTTGTTCTTTAAAAAAAAAAAGAATACAAACTGTATTTTTGTTTTAAACAACTCTATTTTTTTTGGTGTGTAGTAAATTCTCAAAAATGACTTATTTTTTTTATCTTACCAAAATATAGTTTCAAATAGCTGCCAATAGTATTTATCCTATTCGTCTAGTTTTCCATTATCCATATATTTGGATTACCTATGACCATAAAAACAAAACAGCTCTTGATTTCCTTTGGTTCCTTGGTAGTTTTCGAAGTTGCCTTAACGGCAGCCGAAGGAGGCAGGAGCCTGTTGCAATGGTTTCGGTGACACACGCTGACTTCTGCAAGGGTGGCAGCAGTGGGATAAAGAGCGGGCGTATTCACATTATTTTGGAGGTAAAATCTTTTGGGAGATGTTGGACTTGCTGTGGGGGATGGTTAGGTGAAAGGGATGATTAAAAATGACCCCCAGGTTTGAGGTTTCGACGTTTGGGTAAATGTGCCATTTATGGAGATGGGGAAGGCTGGAAGAAGTCAGAGTTAGTCATGTGCCTGTTGGCTGTAAGTGTCACTTCTCTGACCTTTTCTGTCTTGTGTATGGCAGGGAGCTGCACTGCACAGTCTTACTTACCTTTTGGCCTTTGTGGCCACTTACTTACCAGTGGCCAGCAGGAGGCACTGATGGAAGACTGATGGATAGCAGTGGAGAGAGAGTAGGGTATCTTCTTCTCTCTTTTTACTGGGTCATGTCTCAGGAAGTGGCAGTTTCATTCCTGGGGCTTCTTTCCTGTCAGACAGCTCCTTCTCTGCAGGCCCAGCTCTTGACGATGGGCAGCCCAGTGGTTGCTCTGGCCCCTGCCAGATGATCGCAGCTTCTGGGCTCATAATCCCACCGCTCTTGGTGGGTCTCTAGCCCCGAGGCTGGTCATGGTTTCCTGCTGTCACTCACCTCAGGGGTGCTCCACCATTCCCCATGTGGTTTTCATCACCCGTGTAACCACATTTTTGTATTAATTTTTCTTTATTTTAATGCCTAGAGTGGTTTCTGCATTCCTAATTCGAACCTTATGAATACAAAGGTGAAAATTTGAGAGTTCAGTTTTGGGAATAACTTGCGTCAATTTTACTATTTCTTTGGTGCATCCCACTGGAGATGGTACTAGGTGAGTTGGAATGGTGAGCGCAGACTGACGTCCGAGCTGACAGTGTACGTTTGGGTCTCGTCTCTCTGAGTCATGGTGCGTTCAGAACCACAAGAGAAGTGGTTGGAATCATCTGGTGAATAGGAGGGAGGGAAACGGAACTTTGGGTCGTAGGGAGCTCTAATTCGTGGAGTGTGGAGGGGGTGGATAAAGCAGAGAGGCCTGGGGGGTAAGAGGGAAAAGGAGGGTGGTTCTGACACCATGAAGAAAGGAGAGTTCAGCTGTCTGTGGCGTTTAGTATCAGTTCCCACAGTGAAAGTGGTTTTGTGGAAATGGTGAGTGGTTGGAGATCTTCACCAAAATGAAGTGGTGGAAGAGTGTCTGGGAGGTGACAGAATTTGTGTAGCTGATACAGAGACGGTTCTTTTGGGGTGTTTGACTGTGGCAGGAAGTCAAGAATTGGGGAGATAGTAGGAAGATTACAAGCTACATTTTTTTGCAATTGCTTTTTTTTTTTACTTTGAACATACTTAATGTTTGAATAGGTTCAAAAATAAAAAATTAGTTATACAAGGGAAAGTCTTCTTCTTACCTCATCTCCCATCAATTCTGTTCTTATTCCTCTTCCCAGTCCCAGCTATTGTTACTTGTTTCTGGTATACTACATCCAAAATTTTTTATACAAATACAAGCAAATGTGAAAATGTATTTTAGAGTTCCAGTGGTAGCATAGTGAATGTGTTTTTTAGTGTCTTATTTTGTTTTTCTCTGAAAAATATGTCTGGAGATCTTTCTATGTTAGGACTTGAGGTTATTCACCCCCCCCCCCCCCATTTTGGAGCAGTGTTAAAGGAGTGTCAATTCGGAATATACTAAAATGTCTTTAACTAGTCACCTTTTACTCTAAAAATTAGTGACTCAATGAATTAGCTTGCATGTGTGCAAGTATGTCTATAGTAGGAAGTTCTTAGAACTTCTTGGTCAGAGGATATGTGTTTGCCTTTTTGGTAGGTATTGTCAGATGGCCCCCATAAGTGGTTTTGTCGTGTGTGTGTGTGTGAACTCTCAGTTCATATTCTTTGCCCATCTTTTGTGTGGGAGGATTAGATTTTCGCCTTCTCAATTTTGGAGTTTTATTATGCCAGAAGGCCTCAAAGCTCAGCGTGGCAGGAACATGTCATATAAGGTCGGCACGGTGAGCAAGTGGCTCAGGGTAGAGGTGTGCTGACCAGATCCTGAAGTGCCCCGTAAAGTCCATTTGGTGTGCATATTGCCTCTTAGTTTATAAACCTATTTAAAACCTAGAAGTAGATATCCTACTATGGATTCTTTAGACGCAGTCACTTCTGAACTAATTATGTGTCAGGATCAACAGGGCAATTTAATTTGGAAAGAGGACAGGGGAATATTAGCAATGTTCTGTACAGTATGTAAAAGGTTTGTCTTGCACTCTGATTTTGATTGTTGCCAGGCCTCCTTAGCTATGTAATTAATTTTCAATAGTTATCGGTAGAGTTTCCCCAGCTTTTATTTATCATTCAATGAACTTATCATTTATCCCGTGAACAGAGTTCCAGCTGACCCGTGGTTTCCTCTTTTTATTTTGCAAAGCACGGCAGGACTACAGGCTTCCGCGCCCCCGAGAGCAGAGCGTTCCTGTAAAACCTTTCCTCAGCCGCAATGGCAGAAAGCGAAGAAGCAATTGCCATTGATTTGTATGGGAAAGTTTTTTAATTTTCCGAGGTCCAAAAAATAGCCTACCAAATCACACACAAAGCCTAAAATAATGCTGACATGCGGCAGCAGCAGCGCCGCTCGGCGCTCGGAGCGCCCACTGCCTCTCTGATACTGGCTGCATCACAAATGCCGAATGCTGTTTTCCCTTCTTGCCCTCTTTTGTAAAACGGAAAATCCTCCTTGGATTTCTTTTGATTAGCGAAAACAGGTTTTAATGTAGGTCTTTTGAAAAAATAATGTGATGTAACCAGAACTTTCGACAAGCTGGGGAATACCTTTACTTTTATTTTTTAAAATCCTCACCCCAGGATATTTTTCCATTTATCCCAGATAGAGTGGGAGAGAGGAGAGAGAGAGAGAGAGAAACATTAATGTGAGAGGGACACCTCGACTAGCTGTCTCTCACACGACCTAACCAGGGCCGGGACGAACTGCAACTGAGGTACATGCCCTTGATCAGAATCGAACCCGTGACTCATTGGTCTGCGGGCCGACGCTCTAACCGCTGAGCCAAACAGGCCAGGGTGCAATACCTTTACTTTTAAACAACAAACACATGCGAGCGATCTCCAAGAAGAAGTGCTTCCCCCTAGGAGCTCTGTGTTCTGCTTCCTTGGAAAACACACCAAATAATCACCCGCACTAGACAGTGGAGGGTCAGCTCCTGTGCTGAGTGTTTCAGACGGGGCCCTGCAGATGCTCGTTGTCTGTCAGACTTGTATTTTCCCTTCCCCTTTCTCTCCTTCCTACCCCTTCCTCTGTTTCTGTCCCCTTCTCCTCATCCTCCCAGTCTTCCAACCCTACTCACTAAAGGGAGAATGCTTTCTCATGGATCACTTTAATTGTTTTTGTAAGAAGATATTGACGCCCTGGCCGGGTGGCTCAGTTGGTTGGAGCATCGTCCTGATACACCCAGGTTGTGGGTTTGAGCTCTGGTCAGGGCACACACAAGAAGCAGTCGATGACTGCATGAATGAGTGGAACAACAAATTGATTCTCTCTCTCAACATCAATATACAAAAAGATTTTGAAAACATGGTTACTCAATGCTGTGATTTGCACAGTCTCTATAAAGAACAGTAAGTATAATGTAGAAGAAAAAAATCCATTGACCAGAATTTAAAATTATAATTTAGCTTTTTATTGATTTTAAGAAATTATTTTTCAAGATGCACCGTAAAGGTGCTTTCAAATTCTTTTATGAAAGTTTATTCATAAAAAAATGTAGCTTGTAATCTTCCTACTATCTCCCCAATTCACACCCTGGGTATGAATAAGTGTAATGGATGTTTGGTCTGTGATCAAGACCCCCGTTTCCTACCAAATGCTGTTGGGTCCAAAACAATCAAACACTTCCTCCTCTTTGCTGTGTTCTTAGTGAATTTTTATTTATGTCTGCATGCTTAATTGCCTTACCTAAATCTATGGACAGACTCCTCTTACCGTTTTATGCTGCCCCTCAAGCTGACTTTCCAATGGAGCAGTTGTGTAAGATACATGTTTTGTTCGGAGTAGTGTTGATCGTGAGCCATGCCCATCTTTTCCGTGATGCCATGATTGTGCAGAAGCCTGCAGGGTGAAGGGAAGGTCGGTTGCTGAGAGTCAGCCTGTGCTTTGGAGGAAGGATGCTGCACTCATTATTCATTCTCCCTTTGCCTGTACGTGTCTCTCACTGATTGCAGAAGGCCGAGAGCTGACGTGTTCAAGATCTTGGACATTTTGGAAATAGCCAAACCGTTCCTTTTTAAGCCTGCTCGTTAGTCTCTTTAGAAATAATCATGAGGCAACCTCAAGGCCATGTAACATTTCTCTATTTTGTTTTTAGATATTGTCGGCATT
The DNA here is from genome assembly GCA_030848825.1 of Tadarida brasiliensis. Classification (NCBI taxonomy): domain Eukaryota; kingdom Metazoa; phylum Chordata; class Mammalia; order Chiroptera; family Molossidae; genus Tadarida; species Tadarida brasiliensis. Next base: position 81,938,757 of record CM061264.1, read on the forward strand.
ATTTTTGATCAAGAGGTGCAGAGCCACTGATGTGGCATTCTAATTTACTTAAAGTGACCGTCCCTGGAGTCAGGTTGTCTGGCTCTCTGATCCTGGCCTCTCTCACACTGTGTGATTTTAGGCAAGTTACTTTTTCCTTTCTAAGCCATAGATCCCCCCCCCCCCCCCATAAAATTTGAGTAAAAATGAACTCACCAGAAATATGGAGGAGTAAATGGGGAGAAAAAAAAAAGGATATGACATGCTTAACTCATTGCTGGACACATAATATGTATTGATTAATGTTAGCTATTATCATTATTGCTTATCAGATTTTTATTTAGATTTAAAAGTAATTTCTTTTGTGTATATAAAGAGATAGTTGGGAAAGTGAATGTGTTTCGATTAAAAGAAATAATAGTTTATTTTTCTTTCTTTTTTTTTATCCTCACCCAAGGACACTTTTGCATTTATCTTCAGATAGAGCGGGAAGGAGAGAGGGAGGAAGAAAGAGAGAGAAATATCAATGTGAGAGAGACATATCGAGTGGTTGCCACCCACACGACCCCCCTGGGGCGGGGGACAAACCGCAACCAAGATACGTGCCCTTAGCGGGAACCGAACCTGGGACTCTCCGGTCTGTGGGCCGGCGCTCTAGTTGCTGAGCCAAACCGGCCAGGGCAATAGTTTGTTTTTCTATCCTCACACTCAGAGTGGGTGTGTGTCAATGGCCATCATTTTCTTGGTTCAGTGAGTACAAAAGCTTTTAGCAGTGGGGAGAAAAGTCCCCTGGAACATGTATATCAGGTCACTGTTTTCATGATGCATCACAGCAGGAAAATAGTTTATGTTCTCACCTTGAAATGAAAGGACACTGTTGACTCTAAGCTCTGTGGGAAAGGAAACTTTAAAAAAAATTAAAAAGCTTGAATAGTTTTCTTAAGTGAAAAAAGTAATGCATGCTTTTAATAATTAAAACAATACAGATGAATATAAATTAAATATTAATGTGTCCCTTCTCAGGATTAAATTTTGTAAAATTAAAAAAGTAATGTTATGCAATTTTAAAAATTAAAAGAGAAAGAATATAAAAGGTGCACATGAACACTATATTGGAGGACAGCTGAACCTTCTTCTTCCAAGGACCGACACCTCAAACGATTTCATTTGTATGCTTCTAGAAATTTTCTTTTCTTAGAACAGAATTTCACTTTTCTCTTTCCTTTTCAAAACGCAAATGAAATACAAGAACTACTGTTTTGCGTCTTGCTTTGTTTTACCTGATGTTATAACAAAGATTATTATAAATTATCACTTACAGATTTATCTTGCTTTTTATGTAAACAACTAAATGGCATTTTAGCTGCAGCCTCATAATTCATTTGGTCAATCTCCTATAATGGACTTATAGGCTTTCTAGGTCTTTTGCTTTGTCAGTAATCATCAGTGAAAATTTAAAAATTTATGTGTGTAAATATATATATACACAAGTGTGTATGTATATAAATATGGATGTGTGTGGTGCAAGTATCCTAGAAATGTGTAGGAGAAATTCCGATAGTTTTGTTCTTTTAAAAAAAAATTGATTTGAGAGAGAGAGAGAGAAACAAACGATGTGAGAAACATTGATCGATTAATTGTCTTCTGCATGCACCCCAACCAGGGATTGAGCCCGAAACCTGGGTGTGTGCCCTAATAGGGAATCGAACCTGCCATCTTTTGGTTTACGGGACAACTCTTCAACCAACTGAGCCACCTGGCCAGGGCAGCGTTTAAATTTTTGATTGCTACCCCTACATTGCATTCCAAAGAGTTTCCTCGGTGCCGACTGCCGTCAGCAGAGGAAGGTGTTGCCAGTTTCCCCATTCGTTTGCTAGCTTTAGGTAGTGTCATACTTTTTATTTCCAATTTGATATGAGAATATAGGATCTTCTTTTTTAAAGATTCAGTAAGATGGATGTGTATCAGGATAAATTCCTAATAGATCAAAGATCTACATGTTAAACCATATGTGTATTAGAAGAAAATACGGGTAAATTCCTTGGTAATCTGGGAGTGCGGGAAACTTTCTAATTATGACTCAAAATCCAGAAGCAATAAGCGAAGTGGATAAATTTGATATCCTGGAAATAAAAAAGTATGAAGAAACTGTGAAAAAGTAAAATGACAAACTGGGGAGAAATATTATAACTAATATCATAGGCAAGCAATATTCTCTCTGTATATATAATATGTTTATGTGTGTCACTAAATTAAAACTTGAAATAAAAATGACTAGCCTGGTAGAAAAGTGAGCAAAAGATATGAACAGACTGAAAACTAAAAAAAAAAAAAAAAATCCTGCAGATGGTCCCTAAACACATGAGGAGATGCCCAGTTGGTTGAGTGTTGTCCGGTGCACCAAAGGGTTGCTGATTCAATTCTTGGTCAGGGCGCATGCCCGGGTTTCGGTTTTGATCCCTGGTCAGGGTGTGTGTAGGAGGTAACCGATTGGTTTCTCTCTCACATTGATGTTTCTCTCTCTCTTTCTCTCCCTTTCCCTTCCTTTCTCTATAAAAAATATTTAAAAATTAAATAAACAAACAAAAAGCCTTACCTGGCTTTCTGTTTGTCACCTAATTGGCAAAAACCCACAGGTTTGATAGCACACGCCGTGGGTGATGCCCTGGATAAACAGGCAATGTCTTGCATTGCTCAGGGGAGTACTAAGTGAGACACTTCTTAGAGAGGAAAATTTGATAGCTCAATTACATATAAATTTACCCTTGACCCAACAATCCTACATTTTGGGATTTGATTCCAGGGATAATCTGGGAAGACTACAGAATGATATATGTACAATGAATGCTATTCATGGCAGCACTATGGCCTGATAATGAAAGACTAAATAATCCTGGCTTGAGGTCTAGATTCCATCTGGCTAGCCTACAGTTTGTAGCCTTCCAAACTGGTCCTGATGTCCCAGCTCAGGCATTGGCAATATTTGGCTAATGTGCAGATGACTTTCAGTTCCATATCAGGAGTTAACAGTTGTGCTGTGGTCATATCTCAAAGCAGGTAAAAGTTTTTTTGGGGTCCTTTTCAAGTCTGTGTCTCCAAGCGTGGTGTCTTCTTACTGTCTTTCTCTTCCTTGGTCCATTCTTGTCCATCTACCATGTCCTTCTATTCCTAAGGGCTCTTCTGTAATGCTGCTTCTTCCTCCTGGCACTGGAGGACCTGACATGAATACTGTGATTAAGGCAAGACCATAACATGCTACCCTTCTCTCCTCATGTATTTAATTCAGCAACCTATATTCATCTACTAGCAGTAGTATACTTGAACATTTATTTATTTTAGATGATGAAATTCTGGAAAGGCAGGTTTTTCAGTATTTCTTGTTTGTTCTAGATGGTGCCACTTCAAGACGACTGCTAAACTCACTAATTTCTTCTGTTTCAGCTGCATTTCACCCCCATCCTGCCTCTCTTGTTAATGTTAGAAGTTGGGATACATGTTAAAATTAATACGAACATGAAGGGAATGCTCTACTCCTTTTGAAGAGCTGTTACTAAGTTGATAGTGTTTCTTATAGTTGGTGGCATCTTAGAACCCAGGAAATGTGATCAGAAGGGGACCAAACATGAGGAATCAGAATTCTTTATTGGCAAATAGCCATACATGACATTCCTCCTCCTTCTCCTTCTGTAGTGAGTTTGTTTTCTGTGTTACTTAGTGAAAAAGGACCTTTGCTGGGTGATTGCGGCTTGGCACAGAGCAGGCAAATGCTCAAAACTGAGAAAGGAAAATGAAAGCATCTGGACGGTCATTTTATTCTTTTGTTAACAATACTGATATTTACAGTTGTCTTTCTTGAACTCTCAGCATTTAACCCAATGGTTACTTCCATTTCAGATACTTTCTTCTCTGGATGTCAGTGACATCATGTGCCTGTTTTTTATCCTCTTACCTTACTGGCTACTCTTTTTCAATGTCCTTTTCTCATCTCAACTTCTCCACCAGATCTCTGAATGACCCAGTGTTTTGTCTTCTACTTTTTTCTTCTCCTTGCTCCATTTCCCCTCCACCCCTATACCGTCTCCTTAGGTGGACTCATCCATTCCTATAGATGGAGATATCTTCTCTAGGGTTTTGTTTTAAATAAATTAAAACATTTTTTTCTTTTTATTTATTTTAGAGAGAGAGGAAGGGAGAGGGAGAGAGAGATAGAAACATTGATGAGAGAGAACATCGATCGGCCGCCTCCTGCATGCCCCCCACTGGGGATCGGGCCCACAACCTGGGCACATGCCCTGACCAGGAATTGAACCGATGACTCTTGGTGCATGGGTCGATGCTCAACCACTGAGCCACACTGGCTGGGCTTTTCTAGGGTTTTGATTCTCCCATTTGTGTCTCAAGCCTGAAAGACTCCCCTGAGCTTTGGTTTTATATACACAAATAGCTGATCAGTGTTCCTAGTTGGATATTTAATAGGGATCTCAGATATGGCATGGCCAAAAAAAACCCTGTTGATTCTCTCGTTCCCAAATCTGTTTCCTTGCAAACCCTCCCCGTCTCAATAAATGGCACCACAAACAACTGATCTCAGGCCAAAATCCTTTCCATGTGCTTAGGAACCGTACTTGATTACTTCTTGTGTGACTCATCTATTCTCAGTGAGTTCTCTTCTTTCTGCCTTCAAAATACACCTCCATTTGCATCTCCCTCTTGCCATTGCCATAATCCTAGTCCAGGTTACCTACCACTCTTTCACTCACTTTTAGACCAATGTGTCAACTTCCACCTGATTTTCTTGCCTTTACTTTTCCCCCATTGCTTTTACATTGGCCCCATCTACAGTCTTGTCTTCACAGTGCTTTTAGAATGGGCTTTCTGAAGTAGAAATTAGTTCATGTTTGAAACTCAGTTGCCAGCGTAATCTGGTTCCTGCCTACCTCCCTGACCTGTCTCCCCTACCCTTCCTATGTCCAGTCACACTGGTGTTCCCTCTGTTACTAGAACATGGCAAGCTTGGTCCTCTTTCAAGGCCTGTGCTTTTGTGGTATCTTCTCAGAAAGGTCTTCCATTCATTGCAGATTCCTTCCCATTATTTAAGTCCCAGTTCAGATCTGAACTTCTGAGGGAGACTTATTTTGACCAGCAACTCCCCAATTATTCTTTGTCCATTACCCTCTTTTTTTTTTTCCAAAATTTTTTTTCTTTATTGATTTTAGAGAGAGAGGAAGGGGGGGAGAGAGAGATAGAAACATTGATGAGAGAGAACATCAATTGACCACCTCCTGCATGCCCCCCACTGGGGATTGTGCCCACAACCTAGGCATGTGCCCTGACCAGAAATTGAACCAGCAACCTCTTGGTACATGGGTCAACCCTCAGCCATTGAGCCACACCGGCCGAGCTCCAGTACCCTCTTTTATTGTCCTAGTATCATTGACCGGTGCCTGAAATTATTAGGCTTGTTTCCTTGGTTTTGTTTTTTTATCACACTTCCTCCTCAAGACTGTAAAATCCTTGAGAGTAGAAACTCTTGTCACAGCCATATCCCCACCATCTAGAAGACAGCCTGGCACAGAGTGAATCGTTGTGTTGTTGTTGTTGACTGGTTTAGGCTTGCAAGTAGAACAGTCTTTTGACAACATTAAGTAAGGCACATTAACCCAAAACTAAATTCAGAAATAATTGGATAAGAAACTGTGTTCATTGGAGGAGAGATATCTCTTTTGTGGGATAGTTATTTTAAAAGTTAGGCAATTTAGTGGACATTTTGGTATATTGACAGATTTCCTGCTGATTACGACTCCTGGGTCACCAGCATTGTATTCGCTTTTTTTGGAAAGTCAGTATATTTTAACATTGACAGGATTCCACATAGAGTGAAATGATTTGCCTTATTTATTGCTGAAGTGCTCCTTGAGAGGGCTTTTGTTGAAATATGGTAAGAGTTGTCTGATGGCTTTAAGGTGACTGAATAGAAGAGTGTGCCAGGATACCAACCTGGCATCTGACATAGGTAGTCCTGTCTTTAGGTTTTTGTTTGTTTTAAAGGAGTCCAGAGTCTCCATATTTTTATCGTTAGTTAACAGACACCCATGACTTTTTGTTAAATGTATAATACATTGCTCATAGTTTTGCTTTGTCTTTCAAAATTCAACATTCTTCTAGTAAATTAATGAGTATCTACAGTGTACCAGGCACTGTAATAAGTGCTGGGGGCATAGCTGTGAATAAGAGTATCTACAGTGTACCAGGCACTGTAATAAGTGCTGGGGGCATAGCTGTGAATAAGAGTATCTACAGTGTACCAGGCACTGTAATAAGTGCTGGGGGCATAGCTGTGAATAAGATAAAGTCTCAGCTCCACGTATTTGTTAAATAAATTGTTGAGTTTCTGAAGCTTATTTCAGAAGATTAGCGGGACCTTCAGAGCTTTGGGCGGTTGGTAGAAGTGCTATCTGTATGTAGTCTCACACACTGTCCCTCTCTCATCTTCTTCTACCTACTTGTGTACCGTTTAGATGCCATGGCTATTTGAATGCCTGCTCTGTGCCCATTACTGTATTAGGACTGGGCATTCACAGAGCAGCGATAAAAATGTCTTCAGTATTTCTTAAAAAGCAATAAGTGCAGGCTGGAAAAATGAATTATTTTAATACAGAAGTATAAAGTGCCAGAATGGTCTATGCAGTCTACTAGGGGAGTGCAGAGAAGAGGCATTAACAAACCTCAGCTGAAACTGAAGGATGAGTAGGAGTTAGTGAGGTGGATAGGTAGGAGAAGGGCTGTCTGAGTTGCCATTCTGAAAAAAATAAGGGTATTCTCGGCAGATGGAATAGTACAAGCTTTAGGAATTTCAGGTGGTTCGGTGTGGCTTGGAGGGACGGATGAATTTAGGGAGAAGTGAATATTGAAGTTGGGGTGGTGGTTGGATCTGGATAGGCCTTGAATGTCAATGTGAAATCATTGGAAGATTTCAAGAGCACTGCGATCAGATTGATATTAGAGGAATATCTCTCTTTTTTTTTTAAACATTTATTCTCGCTCTCATTTATTCTTAGAGAGGGAGGGAGAGAGAGAGATAGAAACATCGATGAGAGAGAAAACATCGATTGGCCACCTCCTGCATGCCCCCCACTGGAGATTTGGCCCACAACCTGGGCATGTGCCCTGACCGGGAATTGAACCGGCGACCTCTTGGTGCATGGGTCGATGCTCAACCACTGAGCCACACCAGCCGGGCTAGAGGAATATCTTTCAGATGGAATTGTGGGGAATAGCTTGGGGGGAACTAGAGGAGGAAGTCGAATGCTCCTCATTTCTGAGTTTGAGCAGGGAAGTGACTTAATCAAATTTATGTTTTATAAAAGGCCACTCTGACTGTTGGGTGGGACATACTCTCTGGTGGTATGAATGGGAGGAGTGAGGCGAGTGAGAAGGGACCATAGTATGCAGCTGTTATATAGGAATAAGGACCTTCCCTTGCCTTTTTAGCATCTCAAGAATTTTTGGATCCTGCCTCTTTATAACAATATTTTACCATTTTTATAATAAAGTGTTGGGGGGGGGGAGTTTTTGCCTAGTCACTAGAAAGTCTGATGTGCTCACCCGCCCTCTCGCGGAACGCTGGCCCTTGTAGCTCCCATCTCAGGTGGAGGCCATACATACAGGCACCCGCCTGTGCCCTTCCTTCTTCATGTCTCTGGATCTTAGCTTCTGCTCTGATTGAAATGCCATCGAAGGTGCTGCGGCTTTCAATTTTGGTTTTCCTTTCATTGCGGTAATCCTATCTTAAAGTGTAAATCCTGTCTTAAGGCAGCAAGGTAGTTGGAATAGCATCAAGCACGTGAGGCATTTATAAATTTATTTCAATAAACACAGTGGGTTTGGGTGATTTGTTGCACTGCTAGTGAGTTTATTATAGTATGTAACAATATCTAATTAAATTGTTGAGAGGAATAAAAGCCTCAGTTTGAGGTTAATCTTTAACTTTTCAAGGAAGACAAATTATATTTTTAATAACTTTTCAAGCTGAAAAATATTCAGTATATGATAATACGTGTGCTTGAAAAACATTAACATGCAGCCCAAAGGGGGCAATTTCCTATTCAGAGGTAAGTTTAGGACAGTTTCACTTTAGTTTTTGGAATTTATTAATTACTCTCAAGTATTAAAACTGCAGGAAGCAAATGCTGAGTCTCTTTATATTTTATTTTATTTTTAAATATGTTTTTATTAATTTTTTTAGAGAGGAAGGGAGAGAGAGAAACATCGATGTGAGAGAAACAGCGATCGGCTGCCTCCTGCATACCCCCTACTGGGGATCGAGCCTGAAACCCGGGCATGTGTCCTGACCGGGAATCAAACTGGGACCTCTCAGTTCATGGGACGATGCTCAATCCACTGAGCCACACTGGCCAGGCAGTGCTCTTTATATTTTGAATGGAAAGATAATAGCATAGGTTATACATTTTAATATTATTTCTCATGAGTATTTCCATATGATAGCAGTTGCTACTATAATTGCCTGTCGACTTGACTCTATCCTCTCCCTCTCTCTGCTCACCCCCAGCAGCCCCAGTGCCATTGAAGTGACACTTGGATATTTCTGACTGATTAAAAGTGATACTTTTCTTTTTCCTGTTCCACTTTTTTAACAGAAAATGCATCAGATGCAGATTTATGGCTCCTGAATAGTTGTACTGTAAAAAACCCGGCTGAAGATCACTTTAGAAACTCAATTAAGTAAGTAGAAGTTGATTTTTTTCTTATTTTTTTATGAGAGGTAAGAGTTAATTTAAGAAAATCCACTTTTAAAAGATTGCTAATAATATAAATCTTCAGTATGTATCAAAAATTATGAGTTGGACTTGTAGTTGTTGTTAATTCTGATCCAAGGATATTTTTCTGTTGATTTTTTTTTCTAGAGTGGAAGGGAGGAAGGGAAGGGGAGAGAGAGAGAAACACTGATATGAGAGACTCACATCAATTGGTTGCCTCCCACAGAACCCCGAAGGGGCCAGGGATCGAACCTGCAACCCAGGCACATGTCCTTGACTGGGAATCGAACCTGAGACCCTTCTGTCCGAGGGCCAACGCTCTAAATCCTGAGCCAAACTGGCCAGGGTCATGAGTTGGAATTTTAATAGTATATTGTTTTTGCATTTATCTGATAAAGAATGGAACTTTAATGTAGACTTTTCTAATAGGTGATTTGTGTATTTGTCAAGTTAGCTAACAGATGATTGGAATATTTGTTAAGTATTAACAATGTACTCTTCTCAAGGAATCCATTCTGTACTTTTTGAAACTACCCAAAGCAGCCCTTGTTTTCTCTCCCCTGCCCGTTAGCAGTGTTCTAGATGCTAACAGTACCTGGTTATGAAGGGAAATACAGTTCGTTGGGGGAGGTGGGCATGTAAGTTTGGTTCTTGCTTTGTTCCCTCAAGTTAATGTGAAAGAGTATCTTTTTTTCACATGTGCTCTGAATCTTACCCCAGCCTCATTCTCCTATGTTTTCAACCTCTCCCGTCCCCTTGGTGCCTTTTCATTGGTATTTAGACACGCTCAGGTCTACTAACCCCACGCACCCCTTTTAGCTATTGTCCTATTTTTCTTCTTGCCTTCCCGGCCAGACTTTAGATTCTTCATCTCCCAGCTTCACTCTAAAACTCATTCCCGCCCTGGCCGGTTTGGCTCAGCGGTTAGAGCGTCAGCCCGCGGACCAGAGAGACCCGGGTTCGGTTCCCACTAAGGGCGTGTACCTTGGTTGCAGTTTGTCCCCGGCCCTGGCTGGGGTCGTGTGGGTGGCAACCAGTCGATGTGTCTCTCTCACATTGATGTTTCTCTCTCTCTTCCTCCCTCTCTCCCTTCCTCCCTTTCTCCCTCCTGCTCTATCTGAAGATAAATGCAAACATGTCCTTGGGTGAGGATAGAAAAACAAAAACAAAAATAAAACTCATTCCCCTCTCCCCCCAGACTGTTTTTATTATGAACTATACATAGGTAAGATTTATGAAACCTAAAGTTTGAAAAAAAAAAAAGATTAACACCAATATGTCCACCACCCAGCATAAGTAGTGTGACGTTGTCGAGGGCTTAGAAATCCTCGTGTGTCCCTCTTTCAGCACACGGCTAAGAAGTCATTGTTATCCTGATTTCTGAGTCATTCCATTACTTTTATTAGTAAATTTATCATCTGGTAAGTATATATCTATTGGTTGTTTAGTTTTAGACTTTACTTATTGGACTTAAGCTGTTTGTGTTCTGAGATTTGCTTCTTTTCCTAAGCATTCTGCTTTCAGATTTATCTGTGTTGGTGGATGTAAAATTACTCTGGTCACTTGTTGCATGAGTTTGCCACAATTTATCCATTTTATTGCTGAGTTTTGAATTTCTCCAGCGCTTGCTTGTATGAATGAGGACTGCTGCTATGAATATTTTGAACATGGTTTCTGGTGCATATGAGCAAGAGTTGTTTTAGGATATGTAACTAGGAGTTGAATTGTCGGGTCACAGATATGTACCTATTCAAACTTTTATAGGTAACACCAGACTCCTTCCCCAAATGCATGTGTCCATGTTCACTCCCACGAGCAATGGATGCAGGGAGTTGTTGTTTTCAGTTCTTGCTGATACTTGATATGGTCAGACTTCTAACTTTTGCCACTCTAGTGTGGAGATGATATCTCAGTGTGGTTTTAATTTGCATTTCTCTGGTTACTAATGATGTTGAGAATCTTTTTATGTCTGTTGGCCATTTGAATTTACCTTTTTTGTGAAATGGCTTTTAAAATATTTTTGTTGTTGAATTGTTTGTCTGTTATTTATTTGTGGGAATACATTACATGTAGACTAGATACTAATTCTTACATGTTACACGTTACAAATATCAGGTGTGACTTCTCTTTTCACTTTCTTTAGTGGCATCTTACGATGGAGATAAATTCTGGTTTAAAATTTATCAATCTTTTCCTTTGAGTCTGCTGTTATTGTTTAAGAACTCTTTCCTTACCCTGAAGTTAATATATTCTTCAATATTTTCTTGTAAATGTTTTATGGTTTTTACTTCTTACACTTAGGTTTATAATCAGTCTGGGATTGACTTTTGTTTGTTTGTTTGTTTTTTTATATGGTGCCAGAAAGGGGGTCCCAATTTATTTTAAATTTCAAAAAAAATTTTATTTATTTTTTCCATGTAGAAACCAAATTTTTCCAGTATCATTTATTGTTTCATTTTTGTTTTTTAAAAAACGGATCCTTTCTCCTTTTATCTATGTATTATCCACTCTGTCACATTGAGTGCCCATAGATGCTTGGGTCTGTCTCCGGGTTTTATTAATCTCTTCCTTTATTATGATACTTATTCTACACAGTCATACTTAGTATAGCTTTATATTAAGTCTAGATATTTGAGAGTGCTAAGGGTGTCTTGGCTTTCCATTGCCCTTCCATGTAGATTTAATATCATGTTTTAAGTTCAGCAAGTGATTTTGATTACATTGAGTCTTTTGATGACTGAGAGGAGAATTGATATATTTACATTACGAGTCTCTCAACCCATGAATAAGGTATTTAGGTCGTTTTTGAGTTCCTACGGATTATGATTTCTTCATGTAGCTCCTGTGTATCTTTTAGATTTTTTTCCCCTAACAAGGTAGATACCAAATTGTTCCAATATTATTTATTTTTAAAAATCTATTCTTTCTCCTTTTACCTGTGCAATATATTTTTTTATCTTTATACTATTGTAAAAGGTAAATTAAAAAAAACTAATTTTCACCCTGGCCTGTTTGGCTCAGTGGTTGAGCGTCATCCCATGCACCAAGAGGTCACTGGTTCGATTCCCGGTCAGGACACATGCCTGGGTTGTGGGCTTGATCTCCAGCAGGGGTCGTGCAGGAGACAGCCGATCAATATTTCTATCTCTCTCTCCCTCTCCCTTCCTCTCTCTCTAAAATCAATAAAAACATATTTAAGAAAACACACCTCATTTTCTAAATGTGTTTACTCCTTGGTCTCAGAGAATCATATCATGCAGCAGTGTGAAGGGTGGTTGGGTATGAACAAGAGAAAAGACTAGGATTCCACAGGACAGACTTGCAGTAGCCAAGGTACTGATGGCCTCCTTTTGGGTGGCATCGTTCACAGTTGGAAGGAAGGCGTCAACTTGAGAAAGAAGAATTCTTTACAAATTTTAGCATTGTTGAATGTGACTTTCTCTGACTCGAATGATAAAGGGAATTCCAGAAAGGGAGTTTAGTTAAAGGGAAGACATGTTTTGATTTTGATCATGCTGTATTTGAAGTCACAGCTAAATATTATAATAAAATAATAGATAATATTTGATCTTTATTGATTATATCCTTTGTGGCAGGCACTGTTCGGAGTGCTTTACATCAATTGGATATTATCTAGCTTAGTTCGTGCAGGCTATCACGTTGTAGATTTCAATTTTATTTCTAGTTTACAGATGAAGCAGCCTCTCTTTCATAGATGAAGTTCTCTAAGGCTGTTCAGTTCATAAATGGCGGAGGTGGGATTTTAGCCTAGGCGGTCCAACTAGGAGTCTGTATGTTTATCCATTTTATTGCTGTGCCTCCCAGATAAAGATGTCAGGTAAGCAGTTGTAGAACTGAGGCAGATTTCACCTTAGTGATACAGATTTTATATTGTGTGCATAGAAGTTATCATAGTTGAGTGTGATGGCATCCTCAACTCAGAAACTATAGAAGGAGCAAAGAGTTCTTTCCAGAACTGGAGTGGGAGGCAGAGGAGGTGGTGGTGATACGGGATGGGACAGGGGAATTTGGGTCATGTTTAGGAGCAGGAGAAGGAGGAAGTAAACCAGGAGCAGGGGATTATGTTTACCAGATGCTGCTCATTTTTAAAGAATGCTTTTTATTTTATGAGAAGTCTGTCATGTTCTCAGATGATCTATTTTCACCCCAATAGGAACGGTAAATAAGATATAAGGTATTTTAGTGCTACTCATACCGCTAAGTGCAGAGCCCAGAGAATTTAGTTTCTGTAATTCTCAGATTTATAATCTAATTAATGGGTATGCTTCTAGACTGTTTCTGATGGTTTTCAAATATAGCTTGTGTTAATGGTTTTTGTTATAACACATAAACTGTGTTGTGAATGTGGTTTAGAGTAATGATATGGTGTTTGAATGATTAAGTGAAGTAGCTCTATAAGAAAAGTTTGTCATTTGAACACTACAAAGCTAGTGGAGGCAAGTGCAGGCTCTTTTAATGCACTATTCTGCTTGATTGAAGATAATTTAAAAACAATATTATAGGTGATTAAGTACTTTTTAAGAAAGGCCTTTGAAGACTTTTTGAAAATTACAATTAGTTCTTGTTACCACCTAAGCCACCATTTAGTTTGTTTCCAGAATAAATAACAGTGCTGTGAAATGCACAATAACAGTCAACATTGAGAAAACATCACATTCAAGTGGCATTTATACATTTAAACCTTTCAGTGATAGATTACCTACTCTTGTCAAGCATTTTGCTTTATGTAGATGCTTTCCCCCTTGTCATCATCTCCTAACAAAGAAAAACAAGATGAATACTTCTTAAACTCACTTTACCTTGTCATGCTACCGATATATCTTCTCTCATTCTCTAGCTCTATCCTTTCCCTTCAGCCTCCTCGCTTGCATGCATTTCCCCCCATGATAGTGAGGCAAGATGTACATTCGAGGAGAGTCTCCGGGTGTTTCCTCTCTCCCTGTTTGGTTGTTCCCAGTCCCTTATGCTCAAATGCAAAGATTTACAAGGAAGGGCTAGGGCCTATTTTTTTCTAACCTGGACCCCTATAAATAATGATTGCTTCACTTGGCCACTCACTGCCCATGTTTGTCATCATTTTTGATCATCTGCTTTTGTTCCTCTTCTAATGTTTCTTAGTATTTAATAATTGTTTGTCTTTAATGCCTTACCATCTTATTTTATCTCTCTTGAGCCTGCAGGCAGTAGACCTTCTTGTTTTTTGCTTTGTTTTTAAAAATTTTATTGATTTTAGAGAGAGGAAGGGAGGAGGGTGAGAGAAAGAGACAGAGAGAGATTGAGAGAAAGAGAAAGAGAGAGATTGAGAGAAAGGGAGAGAGAGAGAAAAAACATTGAAGTGAGAAACATTGCTTCGTTGCTTCCTGATTGAACCTGCAAGCTGGGTATGTGCTTGACCTGGAATCAAACCTGCTGCCTTCTGGTGTATGGGACAGTGCTCAACCACTGAGCTGTACCGGCAGGGCTAGCCATCTTGTTTTAACAGGAGTAAAGAAAGATAACTGAGGGACTTACTGTCTCCCTTGTGATTAATACCCATCAACTGATCAAGACCCATGAATTTATTGTGAATTTCTGACAAGATAGCCATGGACTGATTATTATTATTTTTTTGTGTGTGAGGGAGTGGGGGCTATTTCTCCTCGTGGTGTTGATGGTCAAAATATTAGTTTTGTAACTTCACAGTATAAACAGTGTTGGGAAGAGTATTATTTAATCTTGGTCAGAGAGAATATTGGCTTACAATTATTTGGAAATCTTTATTTTATAAACTGGTGCTGATAACAAATCACTGTATCTTTCTTTAATATAGTCAAAATACCTGCTATGAAAATGCATATTTTTATTCATCTGTAGGCTGTACTGCTTGGTATTTATTCTGGCTTTCTACTAGTTGATCTGATTACAAAGTCTACAGTGTTTGTATAATTGATGTTCAGATTGATAAAAGAGTAGGAGTTTTAAATCGCAAAAATGGAGTTAAATTTTTTTTTTTTTTTTGCTGCCTTTTGACTTTGAAATCTTAAGTGCTGTTGCCTTTACTAATTTTGAAAAAATTGCGGAGCCCATGATTTGTGATGGCAGCCTATTGCCTGCATCTCTTTTCTTCTTGAGCATTTGCTAGTTGCCCTGTCCTTGTTTTATCCATTATACCAATTTGATTTAGACATATGGCCTTTAACTTGAGGGATTCTTGAGCAAACAAAGATGTTTTTGAAAGAGATCAAAAGTTTCAAAAAAAAAATAAAATTTGCTCTTAATGAGAGTATCAAATAAGAAAACTCCTTCAGTTAATGCTTTATAGAAATGTGGGATCTTTTCCATGCCACCTAAAGGAGGTCATTCGGAGGCTGGTGAAAATAAACACATCTTGTGTGTTCTATATAAATGACAGAAAGAATAGCCAGCTTGCTTTGATCATGGACTGTCAACCTCTGTTTGACCTTGTGCATTATTAACCCAAATGGGCACTGTGGCTTAGCCATAGTGCTAGTAGATAGACAAGAGTCACTAGTTCTTTGAACAACCTTTGCTTGTAGAAATAAATGGAAATGTTGAAGGAATGTGAGTGAAATTACTGGAAAGAACAATTGGAAATACAAGGAGAAATGGACAGAGCAGACACATGTGTTGAGACAGAGGATACCTGCTTTGTATAACATCTTCTGTCTATAGGAAAGCTCCTTATTTAGAATTCTGTTGACCAAATTATTGGATAGCTGTTCCTGTTATGAAAATATTTTTTTGCTTTATATAGATTTAACTTTGAGTTCTGCATTATAAATTGAAGTTGGGAAGGTACCAGAATATTACTTCAACTTGGATTTGTAAAATGAATTGCCTTCAAAAAAGCTGACTTAAGAATAGAGAAGTGTTTTTCCTTTCAGTTAGTACTCATGAGGTTAAAAAAAAACACACAAACTTGACTGGTTCTATTATTGTTTTGTTTTTAAAGAATAGTTTGTTGATTTTTAGAGAGAGGACAGGAGAGGGAGAGAGACAGAGAGAAACATCAATGTGAGGGTGAACCAACAATTGGCTGCCTCCTGCACACTCCCTACAGGGGATCGAGCCCACAAGCCGAACGTGTGCCCTGACTGGGAATCCAACCCCAACCATGTGGTACACGGGGCAATGCCCAATGAGCTGAACCACATCGGCCAGGGCTTGACCAGTTCTGTTTTTAACTAGATTTGTTAGTAGTCAGGTTATCTTTGTCCTTTCTTTCTTTCTTTTTTTTTAGAGAGCGAGAGGAAAGGAGAGAGAAATAGAAACATCGATGTGAGACAGAAACATTGATCGGCTGCCTCCTGCAAACCCCCTACTGGGGATTGAGCCCGAACCACTGTGTGCTTTTGCAGTCACAATCCCATTATTTCAGCTATCCTTACCCACCAAAAAGTTTCCCTGTATTTGGAAAGTTAGTTCAAAATATTGTACTGTTTGACTTAATATGTATTATTGATCAGGTACTGTCTAATGCGATTGCTTTTTTCTAAATTGTGCTATGCTTAGCATGAGTTTACACTTCCTCCGACCATTTCTCATCTACTTCCATTGTTTAGATACTATCTATGTGCTGATTACTCCCACATTTTTGTTTTGGACCCTAGTATCTCCTTCCAAGATCCAGACTTGTATATTCCACTGTTTCCTGCACTTTTTTAAAAAATTTTTTCTTTTTTCTTTATTGATTTGAGAGAGAGAGGAAAGGAGAAGGAGAGAGAGAGAAACATCGATGAGAGAGAACATCGATTGGCCGCCTCCTGCATGCCCCCCACTGGAGATTGGGCCCACAACCTGGGCATGTGCCCTGGCCGGGAATTGAACCCGTGTGACATCTTGGTGCATGGGTCGATGCTCAACCACTGAGCCACACCAGCCGGGCTCCTGCACTTCTTTATTTAGATGACTCATTGACACTTAAAATCATCAGAACCTCTTCATTATCTATCTCACCTTTTTCCCAGCTAGTGTTTCCATTCCTATTGCTTACCTTGTTTGGTTGTGTACACCCACTAAATAGACTGGGAGTTTTCCTAGATTCCCTGTTTCTTCCCCCTTTTTTCTCCCTGGCCCAAGGATCGATGCTACTTCCAAAGTGTCTTTTCCTTCCTCTTCTTGACCCCTTTTTTCTCTTTCCTTTTGCCCAATGTTTTATTGCTTATGTGGTAATGAAATGTTCCTCTTGTCATGTGCAGTGAACCACTGTGTTCTCATGTTTCATCAAATTGCCACAAGCTAGACCATATCTTTTGAATTTAATCCTTCCTCTCCATCTCTATTGCCAGTGTCTTAGTTATTGTCCTCATTATCTCTTGCTCTTAATATTGCAGTAGACTTTCCGCTTTTCTCAGCTTCTTTTCTGTTCCAGTTCATGCTTTCCTCCCCTTCATGCCCTGTAATGATTCCTTCTCAGCTACAGGACACATACAGATAAACATATTAGTGTAACAAGGTATTTTAAAAATTCTGTTCCTTGCTTACCTTTCTGACCTCTTTTTTTCCCACTCTTAATTCTTTAGAATTTTCTTTCTCCCCTAAATTATGTGACTTTTCAAACACATAACGTGTTTGCATTTATTTTTCCTTTTCCCTGGCATATGCTCTCCCTTTCCCCCAAATGCATGCATATGTGCACGTACACACACACACACACACACACACACACACACACACACACACACTCACACTCACATACCCCATGTAATCCTGCCTGGCAACCTCTTCATCTTTTGGAACTCATATCAAAGGTTATCTTCCTTCTAACTCCACTCCTTACCGCCAAGGTCCACAGAGATAATCACTCTCTGTTCTCTGCTCTTCTTTGTCCCATACAAACATCTAATGTTGCATATTACATTTTATTATTTGTTTACATATTTGGTTCTTTACTAGATTGAGTCTTGAGGTCAGGTTATTGACCTCAGGAAAATCCTTCTTTTATGGAGTCTTTGATCCTGTGACTCTACCATGTAATGATTTTCCTTTTCCTAGGAAACAGATACCATTAATAGAGTGAGATTGCTTGTCAGCTATTCTAAGAATGGTCCCCCCAAGGCCAGTTTGAATCCCTTGTTGGTAACAGGCTGTATATTTACAAAAGGGGAAAGAACATTCTAATTTTCAAATACTGTTTTTAAAGGACCCTCTTTAGAAATATGCTGTTTTGCTTATGAACTAGGGACAAACCTGCCGCTTGTTGTACTGAATGAGGTAAGGAACTTCTGCTTGTCATTCTTGGTCCACAATTTCTTTCCAGAGGAAAGTAGTAAAAGGGGTAAGAATTCTTCTCCTTTCTTGGAGTAGTCACTTGGTCATGCTGGCAGAAGCTCAGCTGTGAATGGCTGGACCCTGTCTTTCCGGCCAACTAGGTGAGCTGAGCCAGCTTCAGGACCTTGGCCATTGAAGCATCTCACCTTGAGTCAGAGGGTAAGAAAGTTGTAGATAAAAACCTGGCAGTGTTTGGCCTTGAATTTGTCACACAATTGTAATCACTCAATACATGTTGGTACAATTAGGTTGAACTGATTCTTCCCTCTTGGGGAAGAGAGCTTAGCATCATTCTGCTGTCAGTGCATCAGCAAGTCATTGTTAATGTATCACTTTATGTTAAGTATATTTTAAACTATATAGCTATATTATTATCACAGCACTTGTCTTACCTTTGAGTATTAAATTGTCCAGTTTTGATGAATAAGCAAAGAATGTCAGATGACCAAAGTGGGGGGAGAAATCAGCATGGCTGTTTCGGGGGGAGAAGCAGAAGTGTTGGGAAGGTTAGTTTGATTAGGATCTCTGTGAAATGAGTCAGACAGTAAGATGTGTGCAGACAATGACGTGGTCGCGCCTGTTTGCTCCGGGACCCTTTGTCTCTCGAACAGTACCTGGTAGACAGTTGGCACCGAGTTACTCAGTGAATTAAAGGCTGATTAGATGAAGACTTAACTGCTTTGCAAAAGTTGCTGTTTATGTGTTAAGTCTTCTTATTGTCTACCATCTGTGAATTCATATTATTTAAGTCTTAGGTCACGGTTCTGTTTAGTCTCCTTTCTCTTGTTGCTAGGACCTGGTGTTGTTTTCCCTCGTCCGCTAGTCTGGGGTTAATGATAGTAGTGGAGTAGCATGCTTTCTGGAAACATAAATGAAGAGCTCTCTGTTGATTCCTGAAGTGAGGGGTGAGAGTTATATAATTCAGAGCAGATTTTCACCCATTTCCTGTTACAGGCTTTAGTTGCTTATCCCCTAGCCATGGAGACACATGGAGATGAATGGGAATGCAGGGAGATTATTATGTGACATATCCCAGTGAGAAATGTGATGGGAAATAAAGGAGAAAGTATATTTGAGGGTTGAATTCCTGGTTAACTTAAAGGAAAACACCACAACAAATGAAGGAATAGTTATATTTACAGTTGAAAGATGTCTTAATTTGCAAATCAGGAACAGAAAAAGCAGTGCAGATGTAGTAAGTCGTTTTAAAATGCCAAGCTGAGTTTTGTAGTTATCTAGAATCTTTTTGGAGAACAGTATTTTGCATATTTTATGATTACTGTTACATCAACAGTTGCTTTGTTTTTGCCATTTTAAGCAGGAGAGTGAGTGAAAGAGGTCAGTGTATTATGTACCAGCAACAGCTGGCTGATAGCACTGAATACTTACGTAATTAAATATATGTGTTGGCTGTTGTCCTAACAACTCTGTAGGTGGAGGCCCCAGAAAGCATGCAGAAACTTGCTTTAGCAGGATTAAAGAAGAAATCAACATGATCTAAGCCTGTGCTTTCAGCCAAGAGTGATTTCCTATTGTTTTGTTTTAAAAGACATTCTACTTATTCTCGGTGTGTGTGTTGATACAACAGCCGAGGGGGAAAAAAGACTGGTGTTTGTTTCTTCCTTTCCTCTATGCTCTAAGTGTGAAAAGCATAATCTTTCTTAATTTTTAGTCACTCAGTAGTGTTGTTTAGTTAACTGATAACAAATGAAATGAAAAATGTATGACCTTTAAACCATAAGACACGATGCTAAAATATTAACTGTTTCTGTTTCTTACTGAATGTTGTCCTTAGGTTAGGTGTCCTCTGGGCCAGTTTTAAGAAGTTACTTTGATTTTAGACTACACTAAGTCATGGTTGGGTATGATCTTAAAAAGTTGGGATGGGGTGGCAGTGAAGGATAAATCCAATCCACAGGTAAAGTGCTACTGTTCTTATCTGTGGGTGCAAATCCTACTCAGAGTACCCTGTGTTTACCTGTGTTACTGTTTTTATAGTTTACAGGCTGAGGCCTTTGAGTACAGGCTTTGATGATTAGATAGCCCCTTTTGTGGATATTAGAAAAAGATGCCAATCTTTGTAGACAACACAGACTGGCTGTGTGTGGCTGCCCCATGTAAACAACCCTGTATTTTAATCATTTCTATCTGTCTATACTCCATTTCAAAGTTCCTTAGGGGCAGCCACTATATCTTTTCTCCCAGCACCTAGTACTGTGGTTGACAGTGATAGTTGAACAAAGGAATGAACCAACTCATATGTTTGTGTTCTCTATGTATTTATCCTTGGACTCTCCTACCCCTCCCCCATCCTGCCTCTGTCAGAGTTAGTGTCTTCTTTAGTAGCTTTTCATAGAACTTTTTCTGAATCTCTCTTTCCCATTAGATTGCATTGCTTAGAAATGAAATTCAGCGGCATGTCATGGTAAACCCCAAAAGTGGAGGCTTCAGTAAGATAGGGGAGTTATTTTTCTTTATATAATGCAAAGTACATAGTTAGGAAGTTGCTGGCTTTGATTTCAGTTCAAGGATGTGAGGCCTAAGTCGCTGCAGTTTTATTGATCTTTCCATGATGGTGTAAAATGGTTGTTACTCTCCAGCTATCATGTGTACTTTCCAAAGAAAAGGAAGTACCAAAGGAGACAATGCCAGTTGACTTGCCCCTCCTTTAAATCCTCACCCGAGGATATTTTTCCATTTATTTTCAGACAGAGTGGGAAGGAGAGAGAGAGAGGGCGGGGGAGAGAGAGAGAAGGAGAGAGAGAGAGAGACATCGATGTGAGACAGACACATTGATTGGTTGCCTCCCGCATGACCCCGATCAGGGCCGGGGACGAAACCACAACCGAGGTACGTGTCCTTGACCAGAATCGAACCTGAGACTCTTTGGTCCGAGGGCTAATGCTCTAACTGCTGAGCCAAACTGGCCAGGGTACTTGCCCTTCTTTTAAAGGAGCCTTTTGGAAGTCTCATTCAAAACCCTGTGTTTACACTTCATTGGCTGGAACCATATCACATGACTAACTCTATTGGTAAGGGAGGCTAGGAAATGTGGTGTATTATCATTTGTTTAAGACTGGTCACATTGGTACTATAGAATTGGGGTTCTGTTAGTAAGGAAGAAAGGGAGAATGCTCACTGGAGGCTAACTGTGTCTTTGCTGTAGGTTGTAATCTTGGGGCAAGATACGTATTTTATTTATCTTTCTCATTTGTCAGAACAGTGATTAGATGAGGTCCTCAACATACTTGTGAACAAATGACCCTTCTTTCATTCAGGATGTTAAGAAACCACATAGTTGACATTTGAGAACTTTCCCTGTTTTTGGTTACCCTGAGCTGTCTCTGATGAAGTAAGAACAACAAAATACACAGGAAGCTAATGGCTTAGATGTTGCACACAATAATAATAATAATAATAATAATAATAATAATAATAATAATAATGAATACAGCAGGTCCTTGAAAAACATCATTTTGTTATATAACGTTGATGAGAAGAAGAAAAAATTGCTTCGTGGCCGAGGCCAGTTTCTGTATTGAGTTGAGTTCTCCCCATGTCTACGTGGGTTTTCTCAGTAGACCCTGGTTCCTCTCACATCCCAAAGCTGTGCATGTGAGGTGCATTGGCCTGTCTAAATGATTGCAGTCTAAGTGGGAGTGGGTGTGGGTGTTGGTGTGCATGGCCCTGTGATTGAAGGGTGTCCTGTCCAGAGTGGGTTCCGCCTTGCATTCCTGACCTGCCAGGAGAGGCTCTGGCCACTCTTGACCCTGAACTGGAATCAGTGGGGTGGAAAATAATAATCCGACTTGTTTTTATTCATCTTTCTTAGATGTATGTAGAGCTCACATTCATTTCACTGTTTAATATTGGAAGTGTTTTGGGTCTTTATTTAGAAGTTTGGTGATGTTTTTGTGACCAGAAATATGCAGTAGGGACTTCACTCTTGTTTCTGTCAGTTATCGTAGGGTAAAGTTGGTTTTGTTAATTCATCATTTGGCTTAAAGTTACAGTTTCCAAGAACCTATCCATGATGTAAAGTGAGGATTTACAGTAGTTGGGATTTTCACATACTTAACTTTCCACTCTTAAGATCTGCAACGACCATATTTGAAATGGAATCTATAAGGAAAGTATTTCATTGTTTCTAAGATTCAGTTTTGTGTTATAATCATTGTAAACCTGGTTTAGAAACTAGAAATTGTAAATAAACTGATGAACAAAATAGAACCAGAGGCATGGATACATGGAACAGACTGACAAGTGTCAGAGGGGAGGGAGGGTGGGGTGACTGGATAAAGGAAGGGGAAGGGATTAGCTAAAGAACATATATGCATACCCATGGACACAGACAATAGTGTGGTGAGGGCCAGGGAGGGAGCAGGGGCTGGGTGGAGGTGGGCAAAGGTGGGGGGGAAAGTAGGGGACATCTGTAAGAGTGTCAACAATAAAAAATATTTTTTATTTTTTAATTTTAATATAATTTTTTCCTTTACCTTTTATCCCCCTATACCATCCTCCACCTCCACCCACCCCACCCGCCTGCAGTCACCACACTGGTGTCCCTGTCCATGAGTTCTTTCTCTTTTTATATTTTCTTTTTTGCTAAATCCCTTCACTCCCAGCCCTCACCTCCAGAGCTGTCAGCCTGCTCTCTGTCTATGAGTCTGTCTCTATTTTGCTTGTTAGTTCAGTTTGTTCATTAGATTCCACATATGAGTGAAATCATATGGTATGTGTCTTTCTCTGACTGGCTTATTTCACTTAGCATAATGCTGTCCAGGTTCATCCATGCTGCCGCAAAGGGTAAAGTTTTCTTCCTTTTTACAGCAAGTAGTATTCCATTGTGTAAAGGTTCTACAGCTTTTTTATCCACTCATCTACTGGTGGACACTTGGGCTGCTTCCAAATTTTGGCTATTGTAAATAGCGCTGCAATGAACATAGGGGTGTATGTATTCTTTCGAATTAGTTTCCAGTTTCTTTGGATAAATTCCCAGAAGTGGAATTGCTGGGTCATAAGGCAGTTCCATTTTTAATTTTTTGAGGTATGTCCATATTGCTTTCCATAGTAGCTGCACCAACCTGCATTCCCACCAGCAGTGCTCAAGGGTTCCCCTTTCTCCACATCCTCACCAACACTTGTTGTTTGTTGATTTATTGATGATAGCCATTCTGACAGATGTGAGGTGATGTCTCATTATGGTTTTAATTTGCATTTCTCTGATGATTAGTGACATTGAGCATCTTTTCATATGTCTATTGGCCATCTGTATGTCCTCTTTGGAGAAGTATCTATTCAGGTCTTTTGCCCATTTTTAAATTGGATTGTTTGTTTTTTGGGTGTTGAATTTTATAAGTTCTTTATACATTTTGGATATTAACCCCTTATCAGATATAAAGGCGAGTATATTCTCCCATTCAGTGGGTTGTGTATTCATTTTGTTGATGGGTTCCTTTGCTGTGCAAAAAACTTTTTAGTTTGATGTAGTCCCATTTGTTTATTTTTTCTTTTATTTCTCTTGCCCGAGGAGATATATCAGAAAAAATATTGCCATGGGAAATGTCTGAGATTTTACTGCCAATGTTTTCTTCTAGGATTTTTATGGTGTTGAGTGACATTCAAGTCTTTAATCCATTTTGAATTTATTCTTTTGTGTGATGTAAGAAGGTGGTCTAATTTCACTTTTTTTGCACATATCTGTCCAAGTTTCCCAACATAATTTATTGAGTAGATTATCTTTAGCTCATTGTATATTTTTGCCTCCTTTGTCAAATATTAATTGACTGTAAAGTTGTGGGTTTATTTCTGGGCTCTCTATTCTGTTCCATTGATGTATTATGCCAGTACTATGCTGTTTTGATAACTATGGCTTTATATTATAGTTTGATATTAGGTAATTTGATTCCTCCAGCTTTGTTATTCTTTCTCAAGATCACTGTTGCTATTTGGGGTATTTTGTGGTTCTATATAAACTTTTGGAATATTTATCCTAGTTCTGTGAAATCCACCATTGGTATCTTGATAGACATTGTGTTGAATCTGTAGATTGCTTTGGGTAGTATGAACATTTTACTGATGTTTATTCTTCCTATTAGTGAACATGGTATATGCTTCCACTTACTTGTATGTTTTTCAGTTTCTTTCTTCAGTGTTTTATAATTTTCTGAATATAGGTTGTTTACATCCTTGGTGAAATTTATTCCTAGTTATTTTATTCGTTTTGAAGCAATTGTAGATGGGATTATTTTCTTAGTTTCCCTTTCTAAGAGTTCATTATTGGTATACAAAAATGCAACTGATTTCTGGATATTTATTTTATATCCTACTACTTTACTGAATTCATTTATCAATTCTAATAGTTTTTTGGTGGACTCCTTAGGGTTCTTTATATATAGTATCATGTCATTTGCAAATAATGACAGTTTTACTTCTCCTTTCCAATTTGGATGCCTTTTATTTCTTCTTGTCTGATTGCTGTGACTAGGAATTCCAGTACTGTGTTGAATAAGAGTAGTGAAAGCCAACATCTCTGTCTTGTTCACGATCTTAAGGGAACAAAGTTACATAGGTTAGTTCTTTTCCTTTCTACCTCATTAAATGTGGTTATGTTTTTGATTTGTAATTCAATTAAGTTAACTTGTTACTACTTGTATTCCATTATAGATTCTGCCTACTTCCTGTCTGATGTTAATTTTGTTTTGAATATGTGAAACATTAGCACAATTCTCAAAGTCAGGACTGTGCTAAATAGTTTTCTCAGAGAAGTATCACAGACTGTTCATTCTTTTTACTATCCCATTACTCTGTTCTTTCCATCCTGATTCCACCTGTCTGCCATTACCTTCCGGTTTTTCTTTTTTACATGTACAAGCACAAATCAAGCCATGATTTTCTGTTTCTATCATGCCTTTTACATTTATTAATTAGAATTTTACTATGAGGAAGAGCTGTTTTTTCCTCCACTTTTTATTCATTTATTTATTCATATCAGTATAGACTCATGGTTATATATTGTGAGTTGAAGCCCACAGAATAAATATGAAGAATTCTGTATGCAGAATTCATGTAAACTATTAAAATTTCCCTTTGTTTTTTACTTACATGTTAGCATATTCTTGATATTCTCTTATTCTTTACTTTTTTGTAATATAGCCTAGAACTCTATATCAGTTGATAGTGATTGTCCTTAGTTTCTCTTATGGCTGCATAGTACTCCATTGAGTGGCCGTATCAGGGTTTAGTCAACTACTTTCTTATGTTGTGGGCATTTAGGTTGTTTCCAGTATTTTGAAGTTCCAAACAGTGCTGCAGTGAGTAAAAGTTGCACGTGTATATTTGTATTGTTGGAGGTATATCTTCAGGATAAATTTCTCTAGTGGTAAGTGGGCACATAGATATTACCAAAGTATTTTACAAAAGGCTTGTAATAATTTGCTTCTTACCAGCAATGTATGAACATTGCATGTTTCCTCTCAGCCTTTCAAACAAAACGTTGTTCTTATCAATGATAATCGCACTGTTTAGTAGGGTTGAATGACACCTCAGAGTTTTACTTTTTGTGAGTGTTAGAACATCCTTTTATGTGTTTGGCAATTTAAACCTTTTTGTCAATTGTTCATGTCTTTTTCTTACTTTTTATCAGTTGTCTCAATTTTCATGTTTTTTTATGTATTATGAATATTTGTGATATATGTCAAAAACATGTTCTTCCAATTTTTCAGTGATCTTTTGACTTTGCTTATGGTGTTTTTTGGACATATAAAAGAATTTGTCATTACATTTATGTAATTTTTTTCCTATTTCTCCTGGATTTTGAGACATGGCTAAGTCATAGCCTTTGTGTAAGTGTACTCTATGGTGTTTGCATGTAGATGAAATTGCCCACCAACACATTTTTCAGAATGTATCCCTGTCGTTAAGTTGCACATGACTATATTTTATAATTATCTATATTACTTTATTTTCCGTGTTTTGCTATGAGTTATATTTTTTCTTTAAATTAATGTTGTTTAGGAACATTTGTATTTCAATTCTAGTAGTTACCTTTGTCTTTATATCTTTTAAATACCTGTATTTCTGTTACCTATTTAATCATTTATCATCTATTGTGTTAGAGTTTAAATGGTTTCCTTTAATTTATGACTTTTGCCAACCAATGGATTTATTTTATTCTTTTTTCCTCCCGTTTTTTAACATTTTTTGCATTATTTCTCTTTAGTTACAACATATAGCATTTGCACAATAATCTTCCAATTTCAAAGATTAATGTCCTCACCTTTATTTTTAGTCTTAGATTTACAGTTGTATGTATGAATGGGCTTATCACTCTTTTTGCTAAAATTTCTCTAAATATTTTTTATTACATTAGCTCATCCTGCAACATATTCTTTAAGAAGGGATCTTAGATTTTCATATGTTTAAAACTGTTTTTATATAGTATTGAGACTTAAAAGGACAGCTGGGTTGGACATAAAATTCATTATTTATACTTTCTTACATTGAATTTCTTAAAAATGCTGCTCCATTGTTGCCTTGAATTCTGTTTTGTTCTAGACAACTCTGATGCTTGTCAAGTTTGTTTGCCTTTGTACATTATTTTATCTTTTACCTCCCCCACAACAGTTTTATACTAAGATGTTTCCTGGAGTTGATTGTTCCAGGTAAATTCCCCCAGGTATTGGTTGGTTCTTTTAATATGTGGATTCAGATCCTCTTTGATTTCTGGAAGGTTTTCTAGGATTAAAGTTTTAAATATTAGTTTTATTACTTCTTAATCTTATTCTGGGACTCCAGTTTTATGATTATGTTAATTATTATTTTGTGTTTTTTTTTATTTTATGGAAAAACCAACCAATTTTAGTGAACTCAAAATATTGATATGTATAAAAAGGCATTTGTGTCTGTCACTTAAGTGTCCACATTTTCTGGATGGGGAGTTGTCTTCTCCATGGACTATAGTACCTGTTTCTCCCATGGCTGAGTGAACGCTGGCTGTGTCTCCACAGTGCAGGGCTGTCCATGGGAAGGGAAGGTGTGGGGCTCTAGTCAGCTTTTTCAAGAATAGTCTTGTTCTTGGCCTGAGAAGGCCACCAATGTTAAAGTAAAAAATCACTGCTGCAGAATGGAAGTCAGTCCAGGTAACCTGTGTATGTGAGGGAGGCTAACCCATCACCTTACAATCTGTCCCTCAGCCTGCTCTTCTCAGTGTAGGGCAGTCTTCTTCCCTGTTTCTAATTCCACTTCTCTCTCTCTCGTTTTTTAAAAAGTTCTTTTACTCATTTTTATTGTCTTGATTGTTTTACTACATTTCTTTATTACTCCCTATTCAATTTTTTAGTAGAGTTTTAGAATGGATCTTTATATTTATATGGGATCACTTTTGGGTATGCTCATTGGGAAAACTTTTTTAAGGCATAAGTCTAAATCTCAAATAAGTTCTGCAGTATTTATTCATAGTCAGAGGACAACATTCTAGACAGCAGAAAAATACTAAAAAAAAAAAAATTTTTTTTTTTTTTGTATATTATTTTCTTGCCATTCTAATTCCAGCCCCTCTTCAAGCGAGGCTTGGATTATTAGTAGGAATGGAAATTATATGTGTGTTATGTTTTGTTCTGTTTGCACTAGCTGACAAAGGGTTCATTATGATCATTAGCAGTGGATGGAATAAATTAAATGGATTATTTCCTTATTAGTACTTTGTGGATATGAGGTAAAGTGAGTGGCATTGTTATCCATAGCATGGGCCACTTTGTAGATCAGAGTGCTGTGTGGGGAGATCCATTTCCTCCTTTCTTCAGCAAATACCTCTTATGTGTTGGACACTGTACTAGGCACTGGGGATAGGGGCCCTGTCCTCAGCTAGAAAAAGCTTCTTTAGAGGAGAGCTTTAAATCTAGATTTTTGTGTTGAATAGCCTTCTAGGGAGATTCAGGTGTAATTAAGTTGTACATTTTTTGAAATATGAATGACTTGTTTTTGAAATTTATTAGAAGAACATTTTTTAGAATAGAATGATATGAACTATATTGATTTTCAAAAACTTATTTTATAATAATTATAGATTCTAAACTGTTGGTGGTTTTTCAAGATATGACATTATATTTGAAGTTAATTTTCTTGTAAATATGTGCCAAATTAAGGAAAATTGAGGATGAACTTCTGACAGTGAAAGCACTGTTAGCAATGTTTGATTCTTTTTTTTTTTAAGATGGTTAAAAGTAGGACAGGTTGTCACTTGTCTGGAATTGTTCTTTCAATTAGCAAGACTTTATTAAGACTGAATGTTGTCTGTCACTGTCTACATCTGTGATTCTCTTCATTCTGATGGAAAGAAAATCTTTACTTTCTGCGTGTAGCTTTATTTAGAAATCTAGCACGGCAGGGCACTTTTGGATCAAATCCCGAGCCTTAAAAAACATTGAAAAATATAATTCAACAATGTTGGTTCTGTTCAGTAAGGCGAGGCTGTTTGTAACAGGGCAGAATTAAACCTGTGCTTCTTGTTTCCTAGCCTGCAAAGAGGTATCTTGTTTTATCATCGGAGTTTTCTGACATCAGGATGTGATTTTAAGAACAGAAAATAACAGCGTTTTGATCCCACCGATACTAAAGTATTTAATGCCTGAAATGAACAATCAGTATTTTGTGAGAAATGAAAAAACAGCTCAGGAAGAATACATGATTTCAGTTTTGCTGGTTGCGTCACATTAGTTGGGGACATGTAGCTGCAGCCTCTTTCCTGTTGGCTTCACCTCAGTTGTTTCAGTGTTATCAATGCATTTCCAGTTCTTTTAAAAGATGGCCTCTCTGTGAAGATGAATCTCTGTAAAGAACATCATAATAGAGCCCTGGCCGGTTTGGCTCAGCGGTTAGAGCGTCAGCCCGCGGACCAAAGACTTGTGGGTTCGATTCCGGTCAAGGGCATGTACCTCGGTTGCGGTTCTGTCCCCAGCAATGGTCAGGGTCGTGCGGGAGACAACCAGTCGATGTGTCTCTCTCACATCGATGTTTCTCTCTCTCTCTCTGAGGATAAATGGAGGAATATCCTCAGGTGAGGATTTCAAAAAAAAAAGCATCATAGAAAGTTGTTATAATAACTCCTAATCATGGTCTGGAGTCTAAAATGTTTCTAAGCAGCCACAATCGTGTGCATGACCTTTGGGAAATCCCGCTGTCTCCTGCTGTTAGTCATGTGTCAGTCACTCCATCCCCCAACCCCCATGACTGGGCAGGATCCAACCAGTCTCTGCCTGTGTCTAAATTTTGTGTTCCTTCCATTTTACTATGCTTCAGAAATCTATTGAATTCCTACTTTATGTCAGGCAGTGTGTTAGGGGCCAAGGATTAAAAAAAAAAAAATCACAATAAGTAAGGCAGACTCCTGTCTTTTATTTGATAGGAAAGACACTCCTGTCTTCTATTTGATAGGAAAGACAGTATGCCTGTTATTAATGGGTTCTCAGACCCAAATCCAGCCTTCCTTGCCTTGCTTTGTGGGACTGGGCTGGGCCTGGAATGGTTCTCCTTCATTGGCTTTGCCAGTAGAGGGTGTTGGAGGGAAACGGCGAGGTGAGAGTGGCAGGAAAGCACATCTCTTCCTGGTTCCAGTCCTCCTTCCTTCATGCACCACAGGAGCCGGGTGTGGGTGTGTGGAAGACCTGGCGAAGCCCAGGTGACAGGGTAGACCCTGCCTCCTTTCCAGTGGCTCTGTAGCCGCATCCCTCGAGGAACGCTGGTTCTAGCTATACCAGATCATTTGTTCTTCTCTGACCTTCCAGCCCTTCTCTCACTGGGTCACCTTGATCTTTTATTACCCAAGTCTAATAGCACTTGCTTCTGGAATTCTTCCCTGCACTTTCCTAACCTGTACTCCTGTGAAGCATTCTGTATTTATTTACCATTGCATTAGAAGGATTCTAGATTTATTTGGTCACATTGTTCTCTAGAAAAAGTGTATCAATTAACCTCCTTACCAGTAGTGTATAAGAGTAACAGAGACACACTTTTCCCTCATGTGCTTTTAGAATTACCATTTTGTCTTGTCTAATTTGATGGTGAGTGGGATGATAGCTCATTGTTTTAATATGTATTTCTTTGATTATAAATGAAATCCAGAATTTTTACATTTATTTGTGTTAGTTACCATTTACATTGCCTTTATTATAGACTTAATATCTTTCCAGTATACTCATTTGAGCTTTTTGTATATTGGAAATTAGCTCTAAGAAAACTTTTAAAGTCAGGACTGCTTTACCAGGCTCATAAAAGCAACAATCAAGAATAATTTTAACATTTAAATCTTGAGAGGTTTTGCAGATGCAGTGTGAATTTAACAATATTCCTATGTACCCACCACTGTCTGCTTGAGTACTTACAGTATTAAGAAAAGGAAATTGAGCCCTGGCCGATTTGGCTCAGCAGTCAGAGCGTCGGCCTGCGGACCAGAGAGTCCAGGGTTCGGTTCGGTTCCCGCTAAGGGCACGTACCTCGGTTGTGGTTTGTCCCCGCCCTGATTGGGGTCGTGTGGGTGGCAGCTGGTCGATGTGTCTCTCTCACATCGATACTTCTCTCTGTCTCTTCCCCCCCCCCCGCCTCCTGTTCTATCTGAAGATAAATGCAAAAAATGTCCTCGAGTGACGATATAAAAAAAATTTTTTTAAAAAGGAAATTGAGATTATGGTATGCTATGATAATTATTTTGCTAATAAATGATAAACATTTTAAAATAAAGTGAAATATATATTTCATGCAACAAATACTGTATTAAAGGATTTTTATAAAAATAGGAAATATCCAAGGGAATAAGCAATAATTATGGAAATTCTTTAGGAACTATGGGTGGGTAAGATGCTTTGTGACCCTCCTCCCAAGAGGTTTTATGGCTCACATTTGTAAGCTGCCGTTCATTGTCCTGTCTCCTGTCTTTGGCTCTCTCCAGTTTTTCTTCCTGAATCTTTGGACTAGTTCCTGATGAAAATGTGAGTTCACAGTGGTGCCCTCTGGGCCAGGGCATCTCTGGGCCAGCAGACTCTGAGCAGCCACTGCTGCTGAGAGCAGGTGCACGTGCAGATGGCGTGGTGGGGCCAGCCTGCCTTCTGCTTGGTGGTGCTGGAGAAGGTGATTGATAATACAGTTTACTCCGCATAATGGTCTGAGGCAAAGGGAGCAAGAGTACCAGGCTGGGTGAAAGTCAGAGCCGGCAGAACAAACACCCACACTTAATTTAATCGGTAGTTTTATTAAACTTCCTTATTAGTTCTCTTAACCAGTGGCCTTGGTGCTTGCAGTTTTGTCTGTGCCTCCGCTCTTGCTCTGTATCTTTTTAGGGAGGTGGTGATAACAGACACAGAAAGGGCTGAAAGCAGCTGTCCAGAGTTGGAGATGGTGTTCAGTTGTCAGTTTTACATGATTTAGAGTGGACTCCAGGCAGTGTAAAGGGACCTCGCTATGTGTCACAGTCTGGTATTAAATATTTGTCTTTTCTTGTCGTTGTCTCCAAACTGGGGTGTGCATACCCCTAGGGTAGATAAAACAATGCATTGGGAGTTGGGTGGGAAGGAAACACCAAAAACTTCGTTTTTATCGACTTCTTTTAAAATTTCCATTTCCGTATATCTTTTATAATGTTCACAATCAATGTGTAATAGTAATACAGGTATATGATTTATAAATAAATATGTATAAAATTGGTGAAGAGTGTTCAAAAGTTTTTAATTTTTAACTTTGTTTTCACAGCATGCAGTTTTACATTTTCTGGGACTTGGTCTTATGAAATTTATAGTGGTGTGGCAGCTTTTGCTTATTGTTAGTACTAGGAAATTAGGCTGTTAACATAGGTTACTGTTTACCTGTTAAGAGTTTGTGTGTGTTTTTCCCCTCTGAGTAAACAGAGGACTTAATAGACTTACTCGAGTCCACGTGAAGGGCATGAGGTCAAGGACAATTCTCACCTGCTTTCTGGCCAGGATTTCTTTCTGAATTTTAAAATACCAAAATGACTAAGGATTTTAGAGATGACTCATGTAGAAGTATTCTGTTTGTTATGACCCAGAGTGCACATGAGATCTTGTGAATTCTGCCTATAACTAATAAATAAGGGTAATGGTAATAATTTGTCTCTGGTTTGATTTATCTTCACTTCTTTAAAATGTTTGCCTAGCCCTGGCCGGTTTGGCTCAGCGGTTGGAGCTTCGGTCTGCCGTCCAGAGAGACCCGGGTTCGGTTCCCGCTAAGGGCATGTACCTCGGTTGCAGTTTGTCCCCGGCCCCTGGTTGGGTCGTGCGTGAGGCAGCCACTTGATGTGTCCCTTTCACGTCGATGTTTCTCTCTCTCTCTCTCCCTCCCTCCCTCCCTCCCACTCTATCTGAACAAAAAATGGAAAAATGTCCTCGGGTGAGGATTAAAAAAAAAAAAAATGTTTGCCTATGATGTTTAAGACCATTCTGGGCTTTTAATTTGTTATTCCACAGAATTTCCGTTTGGGTCACAGAGGGGTTAGTGAGTTTTTGGACCTCTGAAATGTCATTATTCTTGTGGTTCAAAAATCATGAAACCTAAAGCAAAACCACTGTAGAAAGCTTGCTGATGGGGAATTTCAGCCATGAGAATTTATAGTAATTATCATTTTTTGCAGGTTTCCCCCCTTAAGATACTTTTTTATTTGAGGCTTTATTTTTAGTTTGTTGTTTTTAGCAGCCCTGTGAAAGAATAACCAAACCTCTTGGATACATTTCGAAAACCAGGATTTTGAGGAGTTGCACTTAAGAGAGGATGGGAGCTTTCAACAGTGTAGGGAAGCTGAGAGAAAGCAAAAACCTGGACTGGAGCAAGGGGTCGCGTCTCAGCTGCTGCGGGGAGGGCGGGCGGCCCTCCAGATTCTGAAGACAGCCTCTCATTCTTCTTCCTCCCTTCTCCTTTACTTGACAGTTATATTTTAATTGTGCATATATTTATTGTTTTTTCTGATTAGTCAGAAATACTAACCATTTCTGATAATTTACCCAGTTGAGATAAGGTCATTCTTATTATTCAATTCCAGGGCACTGAAATCCCATTGAGACTCAGCTTTCAGAACTTCAACTGTATGAACTTTTTGTGTCTGGGTTTTTTCAAGAGGAAGAAGAGTCACTTTCATCTTTCTCAGAAACACAGAGTGAAGAACAGGACAAGTGCCCAAATTGTCTTTCCAGATAGATGCGTTCCTCTAGGGACAGATGTTCTTCTTAGTTAATATACTGTATACACCTGGCACTACATACAACAGCAGCCTTACTTTCTTGCCTGTAGCTTCCTGAAAGGTCAAGACCATAAGAATACTCTGCCTTCTCTTGTCGTGTTTTGCCATTAATAAGGATGATTGAAGTCTAATAGCAAAGGCTTTTCATGAGACCGAGTTATAGCTGAACCTGGGGTTGCTTAATTCAGAAAAGTTCCTAGTTTAAGTAACTTGTGACTTGTCATGCTTGATAGAAGTCGTACTGAGAACCTGATGGCTACTTTCATAAGCATCAAAGTGTTTTTTCTGAATCCAGGAAAACCTCCTTCAGTTCCACAGAAGGAGAAGAATGGACATCTCGACCTGTGCATCAGGACGCCATTCTTTGAGTTGTGCAGAGAAAGTCCTATTCCCACATCTTTTGCGTGTTCTCCATGTTTATGTTAATTTTGCCAGGAAGCGTCTACTCTGCAGAGGTAACAGGAACCATAGCTCCATCGATGCCAGGGCTAAAGAAGTCCCTTCTCCCATTCTCCAAACAGCCCATGTACATAATGAGCTATGTCATGACCCCAATGTACTGAAATACAGAAAAACCAGAATAAGGACTATTTCACTGCTTTTCATCTCTAGTGAAAAGTACAAAATGTTTCTAAGCCCCTGTAGAATGCAGAGCTGCTCCTTTCCCAGCCAGTAATTTAGAAAGATATAGATGTAGTATGTGTTTTGTAGGACTGTGTCTTTCGGGGGGGGGGGGGGGGGGGAGTCAAATTGTCCAGCGCCTTTAGAACTGGATAACCTTGTGGTTCCACACAAAATCCGACCCTGATAGAAATATCCCGAATTCTTTCTTAAAAGGTATCCAGGAAAGTTGGCCCACGAGCCAACGGCTCTTTGTCATCTGATGGATCTCTTCTTTGTAAATTCCCTCTTTTTTTTTCCCACCTGTGTGAAGAGTTTACTATCAAAATCCTGCTCAGGTTATAGGTCCATCCAGATGTTCATAAACACACGATTTTCTCTCTTAGAGCTAAGCTCAGGTGTCAGGTTATAATCGGAGGAAGTGATTTTCTATGCCACTAGGGAGCTTTGGTTTCTCCATATTTGCTAAATCAGCTATGCCACCTAGTTTCTTGATATCTGTTCCTGCTACTTCCATCATTCTTTTGTTCTTTTCCGTTTCTCTGGCCATGCAGATATACTCTGGATTGCCACCCATTCTGCAAGATACTGTGGGCAGCCATCCTGGATTTTACTGATATATATGTTTTTTTTCTTGTGGTAAAAAATACATAATAGAAAATTTACTATTTTAACCATCTTATTTATTTATTAATTTATTTATTATTATTTTTTTTAACATTGATTTTAGAGAGAGAGAGAGAGAGAGAGGAAGGGGTAGGGAGAAAGAGAGAGAGAAACATCAATGTGAGAGGAACATCCATCAGTTGCCTCCTGTACGCACCTCAAGCAGGGATTGAACCTGCAACCTGGGTATGTGCCCTGACCGGAATTGAACCAACGACCTTTCGGTGCATGGGACGACGCTCAACCAACTGAGCCACACCAGCCAGGGCATTAACCATTTTAAAGTATCCAGTTTAGTGACATTAAGTACATTCACATCGCTGGTCAGCCGTCACCACTGTCCATCTTCAGAACTTTTTCATCATTCAAAACTGAAACTCTAGCGAAGCAATAACTCCTCTTCCCCCTAGTCCCTGGTAGTCACTACTCTACTTGCTGTCTTTATGAATTTAACTTCTGGGTACCTCATATTAGTGGATGTGGATTCATCGATACTTTTAAAATAGATCTGAAAAAGCCACAGCCACATTTCTTGAATGCATGGCTTAAATCACCAGTTAATTTTATATTTCTTCTTTTTAGCTATGGCCACAAGAGATATGCCACATTGACTGGCCAGCTAGCAGCAACGGAGCAAAACATGGGGAGACCCCAGAAATGATGGGCCCTCCTCCTTTTAATACTGATTCTAAGAGATTATCTACAGCTCCAAGTCTCTAGAGAGCCTTTTCAGGTTAAACTGTGAAATCTTTAAGAAATCAGGTAGCTAAGGGCATATGAAATTAGTGTAGGAAATAAAATAAGTCCTTTAGAAAACAAAAATTAGAAGGTAGCCTAACAGTTGGCAGAGGTACTTTCCTTTGATTGTCTCTCCAAAGCTAGCGTACAGACAGTTTTACTTTGAACTTTGATCTCTATTCATTACTTCGTGCTTGGATTAGAGAACAATATTAGAGTTTTTATATTTAATAGTTTCAAAAATACGTATTTTAATAAAAGTACTTAAAATTTGACTAAATACCTCTAAAGTATTTTTAATGTAAGGTATGTTAAATCGAAAGATATTATCATGGAAGAATAATCACAAATTACTTAGCATGCGAGTCCATGTGATGTAACCCTTTCATTGACTTTTTATAAGTAGTCCATGACCCTACCCTGTCTGCTGCTCACTGTCTTTCCAGCTTTCCCCAGGTAGGACTTGATTCAAGCAGTATGTGTGAGGAATATTTTGTATGATGTGGGTACTCAGCAGTCATTTTTCATAATGTTCATTTGTAATAAATTCAGCATTTTCCATGTTTTCTCACGAGGATTAAAAAAAGACTTCTGCATATTGCTTTTTCAGAAACTTGACTAATGAGATGATAATCTGACCTTTAGCAGCATTTCTGGTGACTATGTAGAATGTTATTTCCTTGTACCAGTGCCTTCAGGATGGAAAAAAATAATAATTAGAGAGGTGCAAAGGGAAGAAAGTTGGCCACTGTTTTCCAGGGTTTGGTGAACTGGAAACTACAAGACGTAGCCCAAAAACTAGTGTGAAGATCCTGTGATACATGGCTGAAGCAAACTGATTTCATTTCAAAAGCAAAACCTAACTCCACTGAGATGCGCAGGTATTTTACATCGTTCAGTAAAATGGTTTGAAAGGCAAACGCATTTTGCCTTATTGTTTGAAAATAATGGCTTCAAGAAAATTTTGGTTTCTGCTTTGGGTGTGATGTTTGAAATGTCAAGTGAATTCACTTGATTGTATTTCCTAATAGTTAAAGTTTTATCTGTTTTTGAAGGTCATATGACAGTTCAAACAAGAAGGCCACTTTGGGGGGGGGGTATAAATTGTGTAATTTAAGGAAAAACTGATTTTAATGGAAAAAAACTGTAATTGTTGGTTGACTGTTGATTACTCAGGGCTTTGGTTCGTAAGGATTTTTGAGTCACAAACCATTTTAATATGTTGATCAAAGCTAAGGACATTTTCCCTCTACCAAAAGGAAGCACAGTCACAAATAAGACCAGTTGGATTTCTGGAAGGCCATACATGGATCTCAGGTTAGAAGTTCTTTTCTAACTTTTCTTCTAAGGGCTGTAGTGAATTGACATGCCACCTTTGTCATTCACAGCACTTAGTTTTTGCCAAACAAGTTTAAAGTAGGGGAGCTCCTTCTCTACAAGACTGACACCACATTCTGCCACGCAGAGATATTTCTTAATCATTCATTAGTGAAGCAGGCTCAAAACAGTTAACACACTTTGTTACAGAAGCTTGATGAAGGTTCAGCTCTCTGTCCTTTTAGGTGCCTTGACCACCACTTCCTATGAAAGTTTCATCCAAGCAGACACAGTAACATTTTGGAAGTAGGATTCAGTTACTTTTATATTCAATATTGGGCAACAAAGAATCCCCTAAACCCATGACTGGACAAAGGACTTTTAGAGATTAAGTTTAGGGAGCTGTCTCTGAGGGTAAAGCTGCAGTCCTCACTAATTCTGGTCGTTTACAAGTGTGTGGTGTCTTTACACTTTGTAGTCAGTCTACATTGCCTGAATACCGTACTTTCAATAGGTGAAAACCCATTTCTGGCAAGAATCCTGACAGTCAGCAAGCCACTGCTTTTACCAATAAAAACTTATTTCTGAAATTTAATATACTAATTAGCAAGCCTTAAGTTGTTGCTTGAGATATTGATAATAGAAGTATTTATAGTAGCTGTCACTGGAAGTGGGATTCTGGTTAGAGTGCCCTGGGCTTTGCCTCCTTGACTGGGGCTACTGGACATTCCTAGACTTGAAGTTTGAAATGCATAAATATCTCTTTCTTCATGGTCAAGCATTAAAAAAAGTTTTTAAAATTTTTTCTTTATTAATTTTAGAAAGAGAGGAAGGGGGAGGGAGAGATAGAAACACTGATGAGAGAGAACATCGATTGGCTGCCTCCTGCATGCTCCACACTGGGGATCGGGCCCACAACCTGGGCATGTGCCCTGACTGGGAATCGAACTGGCGACCTCTTGGTACATGGGTCGACACTCAACCACTGATCCACACCTGCCAGGCCATGCTAAGGCATTTTAAAGGAAATGACAGACATTGTAACAGTAGGTAAAGTTACCTTGGTTTCATACTCACCTGCTTTTCAATCATCTTCCTATCAGTAGTGGATTTTAGTCCCAGCTTTGTGGTGATCCAGTGTGCATTCACATTAACTCTGTGTCATGGTGGGGTCCCCAGTGTATTGCATTATGCATGGCTGTAATATAATGGCTGATAAACGAATTTTGGTTGAATGAATGAACATTCAAAATCCCCACTGAACAAATTCTTAGACAACCTTTTTATTTTAGAATATTTTTATTTATTATTATTATTTTTAAATTTATTTCTTTATTGATTTTTAGAGAGAGAGGAGGGGAGAGGGAGAAAGAGAAACATTGATGAGAGAGAACATCCATTGGCCTTCTCCAGCATGCCCCCCACTGGGGATTGGGCCCACAATGTGCTGTGACCGGGAACTGAACCGGTGACCTCTTGGTGCATGGGTTGATGCTCAACCACTGAGCTATACCGACTGGGCTAGAATATTTTTAGATTTACAGAAAAGTTGCAAAAATAATGAGAGTTCCTGTATACCCTTTACCCAGTTTCCTCTACTGGTAACAGTTTATATTACTATATTACACTTATACCAACTAAGACATTAAGTGGACAATAGCATTGGTCCACTGCTATTAACTAAACACCACACTTTTTTCAGATTTCACTGGTTTTCCCCAACTGTCCTTTTTCTGTTCCAGGAGCTCATCCAGGGTACTGCATTGCATTTAATCGTCCTGTCTTCTTTGTCCCATCTAGTCTGGGACAGTTTCTCAGATGATCCTTGTTTTTGACAGTTTTCAGGAGTACTGTTTTGTAGAATGTCCTTCAAGTTGGGTTTGTCAGAAGTTTTCCTCATATTTAATGTAGGATTGTAGGTTTTTAGGAGGAAGATTACAGATGAAGTACCTTTCTTATTACATCATATCAGGGTGCATACAGATAATCTTGTTTTTAATATTTCTATCTCAGAGGGGAGAGATGGGGAGAAGAAGGAATTTAAATCAATCCCCTTTGCCATGGTAAACATTGTGGTAAAGCTAAGGCGAGGGAACCGAATCTAAAAGACACATTTAAATTTATCTGGGGGAATTCAGCCTTTGGTTTTCCTGTCATGCATCATTTTGGATGTTTGAGAGTTGGTAGTATTTACTTTATTTAAACACCTGACTGATATAAATCAGAGAAATGAAAAGGCCAATGGTATCCAGATATACATCAAGGTAGAATTTCAATAATTTTTCAAAGTCTCTCAACCAATCTTTTGAAGTCAGAAAAATTTTTAATTGGATATTTTTTCTTTTCCTCTGCTGCTATGCTTTTTCTTTCCCTGTGTTCTTTTGCATTAAGGTTTATGTTCTTCAAGCTGAGTTAATGATACTGAGAAACACTTCAAAGCATTTGTCACCAGAGTAGTTTATTCCTTAATTAATGGTGAGGTGGTTTTGTAGACAGGTGGCACACTTTAATGTGTTACAGAGACTAGTCTCGTTAGTTATTGATTAGTAATGAATAAATTACTGCCATTTTTAATCATAGGAAAATTTCTTTTGAGGATAATTAATCAGATTCATGTATTTCTTAGCCATTATAGGATTATCATGTTTTTTCGTTACAAGAATGAACGTGCCTGCCTCTGCCCTGGGTAAATTCAGGATAGAGCAGACAGGTTTCTAGGTTTGTATTTTGATCTGTACTTTTATTAAGCAGATGAGAAGTGTACTTGCTTAAAAATTACTTTAAACTGCCTTTCCTGTTGAGTGGGTTTTGAACTACCTGCTTGACAGATGGTGTTGGAAGTAATTACTGAAATCATGTGTTTACCTGTACATGGACATGTGTTCACCAGATGCACCCTGTTTACCCAGAGCTGCTGATTTCTTAAAGAAATATACACCTTCTGGATAGAGTTGCATAACTTAGGAGAAAGAAGAAAAGCTCAGCCAGCCAGAGCTCTCAGTCTCTCAGTTGCAGAATCAGCTGTAGTGAGAAGACCCACTTACATCTCTTGAGTGGTCGGGTTAGCCCAGAGAAGCACTTTCCACATTATTTATCTTTCCTTCTTTTGATTTACTTAGTAGTTTAATCTTACTTGTCTACTAAATTATTCAACAGCCCCCCAAAATGTAGATTGAATTGTAGTAATACTGATCAATCTCTTAATATGATGGTATGGTTCATTATATTGTTGTGTCATTTGTACTTGATATTTTTAAAAACATGTTTTCCAAACCAAATGTTAAATATGTAGTCATCACCCCCAATTTCTATGTTATGATATTGGAGGTCTGTCTTTTGTATTGAGCATTTTTTTTAAACAACTCAAGGTTAATTTCTATATTCATGAAGTTTGAGAATAGGTACTTTAATATTTTATTTATTAACCATCAAAACCTAATTTATGTTTCCCTTCTTTATTTCTACTTTACTTATGTCAAAAAATGGTGCACTCAGTGGTAGTGACCCGTTTAGCATGTGTGCTTTAAGTGTTCAGTTTGGAAACTGAATACATTTAGCTGTCTATAAACCCTGAGAAACAAGGAAAGTCATTGTTTCAAGATTTTGACAGGTGCAATACTGTAAATAATTACAGGCCTGGGCAGAAACTAGAACAGAAGTTGCATAGCAGCTGGCAGGCCTGACCTGTGACAGGTCTGACCTGAGTTAAGTGGCCTACATTTCCTGGCAAGCTCAGATTTGTTTTATAGTATGAAATTCACCTTCTATTATAGAAAGATTCTACTGAGTGAGACTAGATATCGGTGGCAAAGGGAGAAACGTATGCAGAATATTGAGAAAGAAAACTGCCCATTGAGTCACCTTCTGTACAACTTCAGGACTAGATGGAACTTGTATTGATGAGTTTTAAAATTGATTCACATGTTGACTGAAATAAATCACTCCACACCAAATGGTATACAGCAATTATACCTGAGGAGGGTGGTCTGGTTTTTTTTGTTGTTGTTGTTGTTGTTACTTATGTTATTTACTTCTGAAACACTTTAATTTTTAATCATATGAGCATGTCTGACTTTTGTAAAGAGGAAAGCAATTTAATTTTTTATATCTTGGGAATACCTGAATTGTACTTTGCTGGGTCTTCATAGAGAATAATGCAGTTTTTTAAATGAAATTGTATCACCTTCTGGCTCCATGAGGCAGTTCCCTCCCTCCCAGTGACCTGGCTTGCTGCTGGTCCGGGAAGAGGGCTGCCTGCTGCCAGAGTCCCTGCACGGCCGTACTGTTACCCTGGACAGCGGTAGTTCAGGAAGGACCGATCCTGCCAGAGCAGAATTAAAAAGCTGATGACTTGTGGGCCCAATCTAACCTACACATGGGGCTTCTTTGGCTTGCACAGTGTTTTGAAATCTTTACAATTTCACCTTAAACAATGTATTTCTTACTTTCTTGGAAAATTGGCGACGTGGCAGCACTGGGCCTGCCTCCTGTGATGGGCTGGCACAGCAGCGGCCCCCTTCCACTCCGCTTTGCTCCAGCCCTTACTCGCCGTTGTTTATTCGCATCTGTTACTTACCTGTAGATGGCTGAGTGAATGACCCTTCGACTAGAAGATGTGTGGGTTTAAGAGGAGACCAACCTGAAGGATAGGGCATTTTAGGAGAGGTCTGTGGAGCCTTGATCCAGTCAGCACTGGATTGCCTTGTGCCGTGTTCCCTCCACGCTCTCCATCTTATTTCATTTAACGCCTGCATTTTCTCATCACTATTGTAAGAACTGGACCCAGTAGAATGTGGAGTTATGGTCCCCCAACCACCCCTAATAAAGTAAATATCCCAGGACCTGAGACAGGGTATGAGTTTTCCGAATGGTTACTAGTCCTTTCATTTACATATTCATATGTTTTAGTTTCATCAGCTAGTTTTTCTCATCATTTTTCATAGAAATCAGCTTTATTGAAGAATGAGAGTTTGATTAAAAAAGGAATATAGACATTTTTAAACCTCTGGGCATATCAAGAGTTAGGGCTCCAGGACCTACCCATGGGCTTTAAAATATTTAAGGTATCTCCACCTGTCGCGGGAGATGCAGGTTTAATTCCCCAATGGGGAGCAAAAAGAGAAATGAGAAAAGAGTTGGGGAGATCATGGTATAATGCCATGGTAGGTGACTTAAGAGAGACTGACAGCATTGAGACCCTTTACAAAGTGGACAAAGGAAGTAGGAGAATCCCAGAAATTAAAATTTCCTGGAAAGGAAAGTTCCTTCTTCTCTCTCACACCTCTGTACTATTTGGTGTTTCAACTCTTATGACCCAGAATCTATGGAATGAATATGCTCTTTCTTTGTTTCTAGTTAGGAGGAGAGAGAAGAACTGGGGAAGAGTTGAACTTCATTTGTCTAAGAATCTCACTAGTAAAATATATGAAGAAGTGGGGGGAAAAAACCCACCTCACTGTAAACTGACTTTTGGCACATAGCTGACTCATAAGTTGGGTCGATCTGAGTTTTGTTAAATAAAGTTACTAGAGACGGAGTGGACCCCGGGGGTTTGCAGACTGGCCTGCAGGACCAATCTAGCATGCTGCCTGTGTTTGTAAAGAGAGTTTTATTGCAACACAGTTGCACCCATGAGTTTACACGCACTGTCTATGGCTGCTTTCACAGTAAGGGCAGGGCTGAATAGTTGTGACAGATGACATGGCCCTCAAAATTTGTAATATTTATTAACAGGTACTTCATAGCTAAAAATGTGCTGATTCTTGGTATAGATGGTTTTATCCAAAAGAGAAAAAACGGCCCTTTATGTACTGTAAGTTATTTTTGTTGAAAACACAGGGAATTAGATATATGATTAGTTTTCACAATTTATATATCTTTTTAGTGGTTTTGCAAGTATTTTATAGAGTTATTGTTTCATTTGAATGAAATGAAAGTGTATGATGCCTAGTACTACAGTTGGGCTGTGATTTCATTATGTCATTGACTATAGCTGTTTCTGGTGAACATTATAATAAGTTAACAGGAAAACATGAAGTAATATAGTTAGTAGAAGCATGATATAATTGTAAAAATTAGTAAAATAAAAATTTTGTTATGTTCTGGGCTACAGCGTTTTGGAGGGAAGACTATAATGACAATAAGTATAAAAACATGATGTTATTTAATTAGTTTTACACATAAAATGTTCAGGGATGTATTTAATGCACAAATGTGTACATACGGTCCATTATGTTGTTAATGTGAACTTTGAAAACGAAAAGTTTTAGTTATTAGGGAAATGGTGAACTTTCATTTAATGATCAAATTAAACATGAATAAAACTGATGTCTTTATTGCTTTCAGTTTTGATAACATTTGAAAAAAGCAGGTCTGTATTGTGCGATTCATCCCGCCTGATGAGTATCTCGAGGGTGAAGCACTGTTCTAGGCCTTGGGAACTCATCACTGGATAAAACAAAATACTTAGTGCGCTTACATGGGCAAGGGGAGAAACAGATAAACAAACATTCATGGACTCAGTTATTTTTTGAGCTGTACCAAGTGCCCTTTTAAGTCCGGGTGATAAAGCAGTGAATAAAGCAAATTTTTGTCTTTTATGTAGCCTACATTTAAATGTAGCTTACACGTAGCTTATCCAACATTAGCTGGAGAAGAGATATAATGTGAAAGTTGGGTAACAAATGGTATGAAGAAAATGCAAGCAAGGTCTTTGGAGAGATGGGGGATGCTGTTTGGGACAGCATGGTCAAGAAAGATTTCTCTGATAAGATCACATTTGGGCAGAGACCTGAATGAAATACAGTAATGAGCAGTGGGGGTATTTGAAGAAAGAACTTTCCTTGCAGAGGTAACAGCAGTGAAAAAGTACTGGGGTAGTAGTGTGCTTGGAACAGCAAGGAGAGGCCCTGTGGTTGGTGTAGAAGGAGCCAGAGGGAGAATGGTAGGAGATGAGTTTATTTTCTATTTAATGAATGGTTTTGAATGTATAATAGAGGTAAAGCCCCATAGGACCAAGCTAAATTCTATATGAAGTGACAACAGTACAGACTAGAATATGAGAGTCTTTGGAAGATTTCTCTAGACCAGAAGTCAGGATATAATAGAGTAAATTTGTTCATTGTTCCTCTGACTAAATCTCACTTCTGTGAATCTCCTTGCGATGTACTCCTTCAAAATGGAATTCTGCATGGGATAGTCCAGTGCCCTGATGCTGTATAAGTTGTTGAATTTATGGTGTGCTCATACCCATTACAGGGTGGCCATCCAGTTGATTTTTAATGAATGTGAGGTTTAGAATAAATGGGTCAGAAGCTTGACTAAAGTGACAATAACAATTCACATTCAATTAAAATGTGCATAGCCTGCAATAATTTTTCATCATACTAGCATTAAGGGGAGGCCAGAAGTAGAATGATAATTAATATTTTTAAATTTGAAAGTCAGCTTTATTGCAAGTGTTCATTTTTCCAGGAAGTCTTGTACAAAATGGTCAAGTTCCTGAAATTGTGGAAACATTGACTATGGTATTTATAATTTGTAATTGTGAGGAGTGCTAGGTAGCTGACATCAAGTGTGAACTAATTAACAAGGGCTTCTGTCATATGCTTTAGCAAAAGTACATATTTAAAAATAATTGACTTATTTTTTAATTTTACAAATGGCAATATTTATATGGTATTTTTATCACTGATCATATTTTTATGGTGATTTAATTTTAACACAGGTAGGTATCAATAAGTGAAATTTTGTTTCTGACTAAATAATATTATTACACAAAAATATACATTTTATAAAGAACACCCATCAATCACAACTATTATAAAGCTACTGTATTTGAAACAGTACACGTTTTTGAAACTCAGAAGTTAGTAATGATTATTGATGTGCCGTAGACAAATTAAATGTGTACCATTCAGACAAGCATTTCACCAGGAAGGCCCCCACAAGT
The DNA here is from genome assembly GCA_030848825.1 of Tadarida brasiliensis. NCBI lineage: Eukaryota > Metazoa > Chordata > Mammalia > Chiroptera > Molossidae > Tadarida > Tadarida brasiliensis. The sequence goes on from CM061264.1 coordinate 81,983,338, forward strand.
AAACAGGTTGGGTTTAAAACGTTCTTTTGCAAATACTGGATGAAATTCAGGACTCATTTTTACTCAGGAGCAATAATATATATGGTAATTCGACTTTCAGGCAAACCTAAAGGGTGTTCGGAATCTGTGTGTATTTCGTGGCTTTCAGAGGACTCTGGTGGAAGTTCTGAGCAGATCTGATTTCTAGTAAAAAGCTATCTGTAGAGTTTCTTTTCCTTGGTGTGCCTGTTTCAGCAGCACACTCCTTCTTGAGTCAGTTTAGAATCTCTTCTCTATTTGCTGCCTGTGTGCCTTTGTCCCGTGTGGTGGGTAAGGTAGTCTGTGTTCACAGAGTTGTTTTATGACTTGGGTGTACAGGTGAGGCAATGACTGATATCGCCAAACATTTGATCTTGTCACTGTCTCTTCCAGGGCAGCAAGTCTTACCCATGGGTAAGATTGCCCATGGTTATCAGCCACAAGAAAGCTGGTGTGAGGGGGAAAGGCATGCCCCTGACCACCCGTTTGCTTCTCACTTTGTAGGACAATAGGAGGTGGCGAAGGCCAGGTACCGCCATTTGGGACAGGTGGGCTTTCCCTATCTAAGTCCCTGTGAGGATTCCGTTGCCTTAATTCTGCCGCTGTATCAAGTGATGCCTGGCCCTCTCACTGGCTGCACCTTGCGTGGGGATGCGGCGCTTCTGGGTGCCGGACATGGCTGGAGGGTTGTGTGGTGGGGGAAAATAGGAAGGAAAGGAAAACGATATCACTTCATCTACATTAGTCCCCCCCCCCCCTTTGGGTGAATTTGAGGTAGTGATCAGATTCCCATAGGCTAACCCAACCAGCTTTCCAGTCTTAAATTTCTATGAAAAATGTCCTATAATTCAAATTTTAATGAAACTGGATACACCTTTCTCCTTACTCAGACTTTATTTCAGATTTTATTTTTATTTACTCAAACCAAAGCGTTCATTTAATTCAGCCCCCTAAGTTTTACAACGAAGGAAACAGAATAGCATTAAATATATAACTGTATATGAATGTACATGTGTATCTGTGTTTATGTATATCATTCATCTATCTGCTGTACAAGGTGATAAATAATCCAGGAGCACAGCATCTGTCTCACCTGCTGCTCTCTTTATGATGTGAAGTGGTGAGTCACATGAGTAATTGTATTACTTGTATAAAGTACTTGGAAGACAGTTTTACTTGCATAAGTCCTTTGCTGCATGTCATAAAGATGAAAAGTTTGAGCCATCTGTTACTTAAAAAAAACTACCCTAGTCTACCACCTGGTGTTTAACTAGGCCTCAGGATTTGTTCCAGATACTGCACTGCTTCATTGAACAAATATTGGGGTGAGGGGTGGGTAGGGTTTGGTGATGACTTCTGTGACTTGGGAGGGGCCCTTTTCACTCAGTCTTGAACAGTGTTACTCGGATCATTGTTATTTCCTATTGTGGTTTGCCTGTATTAAAAACAATTTTGTCTTAATTTTGAAAATTGGATGTGAGGAGTAACATTACACAAAAACAACATTATACAATGATGAAGATAATGTTCTGTGCAGCATGGTTTAATTTGGAGCAGTGGATGGCCACCTGCTAGGCCTTTGTTCTTGTGACAGTCTGGCAAGGGGCCCCAGTGTTTTGGTTCTTTCGCTGGTCACGTGGCCGTTGAGATCTGCTTGGGTTAGTTGCAAACCATTCATCTGGTAGCACAGAATGATGGCATATTTGACTACTGGGTGTTTGAATTAAGAAAACAAATCCCTTTTAAAGTTATTATTCAGCAATCACAGAATGCTTTTATCGTGTTGATATAACATCTGAGTCTTTACATTTTATCTAGGGGTAGTTTATTCTTATCTACAACATAAAAAAGAAATCTAGTAGTATTTGGCATTATGGTAACTCGCCACCATGTAGCACCTGTCTGCTCACCCACTCTGGTGGGGTAACCATGTAATTCAGTGCCTAACCAGGGACACTTTTGAGTGTGACAGAAAGCCAGTAATAATTATGCCGGGATAAGAGGTGTAGGCATAGACAAAGACATATGGTCACTCTGTTTGTCAGGCATGACCATTTCTACCATCCTCTATGATCAAGAACAACCAAGTATTTCATATGTCTCTAATGATGGTTCCTTTGTTTAAATTGCATTGATTGTGGCTGGTATGGTGCCCCATATAAAATAAACACTCAACATTTGAAAATTGAATAAATGTTTATATTAAAAAAACTTAAAGCTCCCTGCCAAATGTCTTTTAAAATGTTCTTTTTAAAACAGTTTGAGGTTAAAAATTCTCTATATTTTTCTGATATTCAGGCCAAGTTTCAATCTTCCCTGAAGTGATATGCAGTCTGAAACCATTTGAATATATAGTATATTAAAGGGTAGGGAAAACACTTACAAATTGCAATCGTCTGTTCTGTCTAAAATAATTTAAATTACATACTATACGATGGAGCCATTTGGTCAAGTGCCTATGACTTATCCCAGTAACTTACATACTTTTCTTTGTTACTTGAAAGTATTAAACATTTCAGTAGCTACTTGGCAATTCCTTAAATTTCTTATGGGAAAATAAGCCATGACATTCAATTTAATTGTCTGGTAGTACCTAGTCAGAGATTTTCATACTGCAGAAAGATTGAAATTCTGGATAATTTTTATTGTTAATTACAAATTTTGTGTTTACCACTTTATAAATTTTCTGTCTTTTAAACAAAATGTCCTCTCTTTACAAGCTCTAATTTATTACATATCAGACATAGAAAAGGGTACAGGAATTTATCCCCTTTTGCATATGAGGCCATAAAATGGTATTTCTTGCCCATCTGGCCATCTCATGAGAATTGAATTTAGCTCAACCGTGGATCGTGGGTTACAGTGTGGTGGGTTTTGGAAAGTCATCTGCAGTTTAGAGGGACTTTATGATGTGGGCTGGGAACTTTGGTGTTTTCTTCTGGTCTGAGGTGGGTTTTTAAAAAAGAGGTGTGAAAAGATCTTGGGTTCTAGACCTTGTTAATTGCCTTAACATCCCATTTGTCCTAGTCTTCTTCCTGATGAGAAAGAGTTGAAACAGATGCTCTTTAAATTCCCATCTTTTATTCTGTGTGTGTGTCTTGATGATTTCATAATCTTGCTTTTTTCTCCTGCACCCTTTCCTTTCTCCTATCTACAATTTTGGTCCAGTTTCTTTCTTTTGATCTTTCAATTTTTTCTTCTTGTTCTTAGGTCTTGCCTTGGACTTTTTCTCACTTGGGTAAAATCATTCATGAAATCTTGTTTGTTTCTATCCCAGTTCACAATATTCAGATGCTGGCCATGATAGAACTTGCTGGGGTGTCTTATGATTTTTATACTGCAGAACTGAATCCATGAGGAAGATATTTATTTACTCGTTCATTATTTTTTTCTCCCTATTGCAATACAAGCTTCGAGGACAGGCATTCTGCCTTGTTTACCACCATGTACCCAGAGCGGGGTGCCTAATAAATATTTTTAAAAACGAATAGAAATGCTTTAGTCTCCTGATAGTTTAAAATCAGATATTGGTTAGGGAGAGTCTTGGAGTTCCTTTGCTCTGTAGAAAATCCCCAAACCTCGGTTGGTATTTGAACCATTTAATGAGAAAGAAAGTACTTTGAAGTGTTTCTTCTTGTAATACTTGAGGTTTGTAGTCTCTTCCCTTTCTGGTGCTTGTTGTCCCTTAGACTTGACTTTACTACTTTGCCAGTGAGGATTCTTTTTGCTGCAAGTAACAGACATCTCAACTGAAACTCACATAAGCAATAAGGAAGTGGATTATTCTCACAAGTCCAAAAAGTCTTCAGAGTGGGTTGCTTGAACTCAGTGTTGTCATAAGACACTCAGGTTTTTGTTCATTCTTTTCCTCTCCCCTTTGCTTTCTTGGCTTCATCTTTAAAGCTGGTTCTTTGCTGTGGTTATGGGGACAGGAACAACAGTTGAGTCCATATTTTCCTTGTTTATGTATAGTGGGAAAGAGACTGCCGTTTCTTTCTTTGAAGACCCGAGCAAGACTTTCTTTGTGTATCATTGGTCCAAATTGGCTTTGGACTACTCTCCCCTGAATATTGGCAAAGGAGGTAGAATTACAGCAATTGGTTTGGACTAATCATCTCAAGTGAAATAGATGTTGAAATCGACTACAACACTTACTAAAATCCCATATGAATTAACCTTTATAAATAAATTTCTAAAGACTGTTGATTTCCGGAGCTCCAGGTTAAGACTTCCTAGAATAATTAGGTTCATAACCAAGAGGATGCTGGATGAAGTCAACATTATCATGATAATTGCTTCATTAAGGAAATTACATTTGAATTTTTACAAGTGACAATTTTTTGGTCTAAGTTTTTAATAGATGTGATATGCTACATTGTTTTTATGAAGTAGAATGTGGATATGTAAAAATCAGAACCATGACCCCTCCTTAAGTGTGTTTGCACTGATAACAATTGGTATGTTTAATTGTTTAAATAAAATGAAATTTTGTTGACTGGAAAAGCAGAAATGATAACTAGGACATAGTGGAGCTTACTTAAAAAATAAAAAGTCAATATATAAGGTAATGTCATCTGTCACCTTAACTTACTAAAAGGTTTATGATTTACTTGCACATACAGTAATGGATTATTTTTCTTTGGCTAAGAATTCTCGGTAAATGTTTGATAAGCAGCCTGGAAACATTATGATATTGTGTGGAGAAAGCAGTGAATTAGGAATTGGAATCCAAATGTCTCGTTCTGGTTCTGGCCCTAACTGTGTGATTTCTAATAAAACATTCAGCCTCTATCCCTCACTTCTTTGTCTGTAAAAGAGTTCCCCTTTGATTTCCTAAAAATGTCTTTTGTGTTTTACTGGTTGTAACCACTCCTTTGCTGGGAATTTAGTGGCATGCCTTTTTCTTTTAGAGGTGTGGCTTTTTAGTGGAATTAAGATTATATGCGATTTAAATGTACTTGAGCAAGGAGGGGCAGGTAAAAATTCGTAAGTTGTAAGATACACATAGGTATTCTGTCCTCAGGGCATGTAGCTATTGTAGAAAAGAATATTTTTGTTTTGAAATATACATGTCAATTAATCATCAGAAAGGCAAGTATTTTGTAGGTGTAAGCATATAACATTTTCCCAATACGTTTAGTACCCTATTAGCCAAAGGTGCGTGTCTACCGACGTTGGGCATTTGGGATGGTGTCAGACTACTAAGCTTGTACATGAAGTGCAGAAGCCTAGGCTCCCTAGGCCACCCGTAATCCAGTAAAAAGAGATTTGGATAAGAGTGGGTTGGAATTCTGGTAGTAGTAATAGTGGAATGATAGCATGGACCCTGGAGTCAAACAGAAGCGGGAATGTTGATGAATGGAGCTATGTCGGTTTGGAAACCTTTGGCTGTAAGATTCAACCAAAAGTAAGTTAAACCATAAGTGTTTTATCATCTCTCTCATGACAGGAGGGCTGGAGATGGACAGTTTAGGTTAATGAATTTCGTGACTCAGCGTGTTTTCTACGACACACGGGCCTTCCACCTTTCCACACTGCCATCGTCAGGGTGTTCCTGGCAACATTCTTGCAGTAGCAGTAGTTTCTGATATGATATGTAGTCATGATGACAGCCAGTGAAGAGAGGTGTGATTCCCATAATTCTCTTTTTAGCAGATGAGAACCATTCCCCAAAGGTCTACTGCATACCATTGGCTAGAATTGGGTCCCAAACTCAGACATATGAGTTACTTACTGGCAAGGAGAATGAGGACATCGTAACTGACTTAGACTATTTTTTATCTACTCGGGACTTTGGGGTGGGGGAGGCTCTTTCCTGAGTACAGTGCCTCATAGGATGAACGACAAACAAAATCAGGTCTCTGCCAGCAAGAATACAAAGGTGAGTTGGGAGGAGGGATCTGAATTGGCAAGCAGTAGTGAGCACACCGTGTTGTTTGAGTCTAGTTGGAGGGGATGCCCATACACCAAGGGAAACTGATAACAGTGATAAATATGATGCAGTCTATGTTGGGGAAATGTATTGGGCAGTACAGGAACACATAAGAGGAAAACCTAAGATTTAAAGTTGCAGTGGTCAGTCCTGGCCAGTGTGGCTCAGTTGGTTGGAGCATCATCCCGTTCGCCAAAAGGTGGCACATACCCAGGTTGCAAACCAAGGCTGGCTGCCACTAGTGCTGGGTCTGGGGCCACTTAGCCAGAGGTACCTGGTACGCAGAGGCCAGATGCTGCTTGTTTGAAAGATTTTAGGAAAGTCCGTTACATGAGCCAAGACGGGTCATTCATATAGAAAAGCCACTGGAAGCTGCTTGGGGAGCCCACAAGTTGGGTGGGGCGTGGTCTCAGGGAATCACAGGGTGAGGCAAATAGTGTGAGCCAGGTTGATGGAGACTCAGATATGGTGCCTGCCTGCCTGTGTAGGGAGTTTCAGAAAAGGAACAGTGGCCTCTGATAGCACTTTTGTCTGGCAGAAAGCTACCCCCCTCCCCGCCCCCCGGCCATCTCTTGCTCTGATGCCAGACAATTCAGTTCCCCACCATACATCCAGTCCAAGTAAGTCTGGGACTCCAGCAGCCCTCTGTACCCCTCAGCTTGAATCCACACTGGTTTTTACAGCCAGAAGTTATGGGGACCTCTCTCCCTGGCACTGGAACCCTGGGCTGGGCTCCTGGTGCGGGGTATCTCCACAGCCAAGATATCCCTTCTGAATTTTAAAAAATAATTTATGTTATTTATGATTTTTTTTTTTTTTAATCCTCACCCGAGGACATTTTTGCATTTATCTTCAGATAGAACAGGAGAGAGAGAGGGTGGAAGAGAGAGAGAGAAACATCAATGTGAGAGAGACACATCCAGTGGTTGCCACCCACACACACAACCCCAACCGGGCAGGGGACAAACTGCAACCGAGGTACTGGGAACCGAACCTGGGCCTCTTTGGTCCCTGGGCCGACGCTCTAACCACTGAGCCAAACCGGCCAGGGCTGTTATTTATGATTTTTTGAACTCCTCACTTGAGGATACATTTTCATTGATTTTTAGAGAGAGAAGAAGGGAGGGAGAGAGGGAGGGAAGGAGAGATAGAAAGAAAGAGAAACATTGATGTAAGAGAGACATCGATTGGTTGCCTCCTATATGTGCCCCAACTGGGGATCCAACCAGCAACCTTTTTGGGGTGCAGGGTGATGCTCTAACCAACTGAGCCACCCGGCCTGGGCCTCCCTTCTGATTTTTATCCGCCACATATGGGTATGGGACCAGCCCGCTCTGCATCCCTGTCCTTCCTACCAGTCTTGATGTGGCTTCTTTAAATCCATAGCTGTAGGACTTCCATTCAGCTAGATTTCAGGTGGTTCTGAATGATGGTTGTTCTGTAGGTTAGTTGTAATTTTGATGTGGTTGTGGGAGGAGGTGAGTACTGCATTTATCTACCTGTTTCTTCTTGAGTTTTAATTGAATTAATTGATTTATTAGAAAAGAAGTTAAGACTAACAAGTGTTTTATTCTTTCTCTAATGATTAGGAAGTAAAGTTTTATTTTCTGCTCTCTACTGGTATTTTTACATGTTTGTCTTCTCTTTAAATGATACTAGTATCTTAAAGTCTTTTAAAATGATGCTTACTCTCAACAAACATGGGCATTGTATTAGGAGTTTGGTACTCTGGTTTTATTCCTTGTTACTGGGGATATAATGCCCAGTTGTATTCATGGAGAGCATTTGCAAGGCTAACCAACAGATTTTTCAGGTAAGCTAGGAAAAGGGTATGGTAAAGCATTTTAGAAATAAATATTTGGTGATCCTAGGATTCTTACAATGTACAATGATAATTCTTTTTTTTTTTTTTATCCTCACCTGAGGACATTTTTGCATTTATCTTCAGATAGAGCGAGAGGGAGAGAGGGAGGAAGAGAGAGAGAGAGAGACACATCGATGTGAGAGAGACACATCGACTGGTTGCCACCCACACGACCCCAACTGGGGCCGGGGACAAACTGCAGCCAAAGTACGTGCCCTTAGAGGGAACCAAAACCCGGGGCTCTCTGGACCACGGACCAACTCTCTAACCGCTGAGCCAAACCGTCCAGGGCACAATGATAATTCTTAAAGTCATCTATGTGGTTTGGTTTGTGTAAATCCTAACATGAGAACTATGCTTTCTTATCTTTGTATTAGCAGGCTATTTAAAAATACACCTGTGATTCTAATTTTGATCATCTTTCGAATTTTAGTAAAATTAACCTTTCTTCTATTAAAAAAAAACATAAATGTAAGAAAAATGACTTGTAGGATATTCTTTAAGCATTTAAAAAATATTCTTATTTTTCCTGGTCACTATTTCCTGACATTTTTTCCCACTCTAGGTTTCATGTATTGCTTTTGTAATAAATAAGAGCATTAAAAGAAACTTCATACTGAAAATTGGAGATATTATAGCATATCTCCATTTTGGAATATTTAGAATATTTACCATTTTGATGTGGGTTTATTTTACTCTTTGCAATAGGGATTTATTTTACTATTCCATTCATAATTTTATTTTTTTTTTTAGCTTATATAGAAGAGGAATGAGAATGTGGGAGAAGACTAATGTGTAAATCATACGATAGGACACATAGAGTTTCAGTCATTTGTCAGATGTTTATTTGGCATTTGCAGTAAGCTAGGCACTGTTCTGGCTGTGTGGATAATATGTTGATTAAGAGAGTTTCTCAGCCTTGTAGAGGGGGAGCAGGAAGTAAATACATAAAATTTAAAAAAAAATAAAAGACCATATTTCAGGTTTTAGTAGACTTGATGATAAGAAAATAAGGCAGGCATACGCTAGTAGGGAGAGTAGAGTAAAAGGAGGCCTATTTCACATGGGACGGTCAGGGAAAGCCTATGAAGAAGGTGGCATGGTACCAGTGCAGAGCTTTGTGAAGAGCTGGCAAACGAGCTTTTAAAATGATCATGCTGGTGGACAGAAGTGCAAGCAAGGTTGTAAACTGTGTTTTGAAAGTAGAGTCAGTAGCCTTTGTTTTGGTAGCTTGAACATGGAGTGTGAGAGAAAAAGAGTGATCGAGGGTACGCCTAGTGTGTGTGTGTGTGTGTGTGTGTGTGTGTGTGTGTGTGTGTGAGATTGGTTAGAGGAGGGGCTGATAATCAGGCATATGTTGGTACCATTTATCTGAGATGAGAAATAATAGAGGAGTTTCTCTATTTGTTTTGTGTGGGATGGAAATGAGAATAGAAAATCAAGAATTCCATTTGGATCATGCTTAATTTGAGATGTTTGCTGTATACCTGACTTGGTATGTTGTATATATGACGTTAAGGCTTGAGATGTAAGTCTGCGAGTCATTATCCTGGTATTAAGCCGTAAGACTGATGAAGATTACCTACAGAATTAGGGTAAACAGAGAAGTACAAAACCAAGGAATAGGAGCCAGCAGAAGAGGCTCGTTTCGAGGTAGAAGCAACCAGGAGTGTTTCGTCTCAGAAGCCAAGGGAAGGATGTGTTTCAAGAAGAGGGAGTGATCAGCTGTGTAAGTGCTGCTGAGAGACTGAGTTAGATGAAGACTGAGAATGGATCCATTGTCTTTGTCGAGGGAGCTCGTGATTGTTCTTGATGGCCAGTTTCAGTGGAGAGGAGGGGATAGAAGACGGGTCTGAGTGGATTTAAAACAGGAGAGGCAAGGAAGTGAGACAGTACAGATCACATTTTATAGGAGGTTTGTTAAAAAGGGAGAGAAATGGAGCTAGAGCCAAGTGGGGCAAGGTGTAGACTCAAAGTAGAGGTTTTGTTTTGTATGTTTAAGATGGGATGTCGGGGCTTATTTGTATGCTATTGGAGATGATCCACTATAGAGGGAAAATTGCTTAGTAGAAGGAAAGAGGGTAATTACAAAGGGTAATTACAGGAGCAGAGTACACAGGGACTGGGATGCTAACACACAGCAGAAGTTAGATTTACATGAGAGTAAGGACAGTTGATCTCTTTTAACGTGCGGGGGTGGGGGGAAGACAAGCACAGTCATATACATCTTAACGATGGGAATACGTTCTGAGAAATGCGTCATTAGTCAATTTTATCATTGTGTGAACATCATTGAGTGCACTTACACAAACCTAGATGTCATAATCTACTGCACACCTAGGCTGTATGGTACAGCCTATGGCCAGGCTACCATCCTGTGCAGCATGTTAGCGTGTAAAACCACACGAGGTTAAATCAAGCACGAGAAAACGATGTCGTCTAGAGACGCAGTGGACATGAGGTGTAAGGTGAGGCTGCTGCCGGGTAACTTGGCACACAGTTTCACAGCAAACTTTTTATTTTTAGTAAGTAGAAAGAGTGCATTCTAAAATAATAATAAAAATATAGTGTAAGGTGAGGGAGGAAATAGGGTAAATGATACCACAGGAATGTAATTTGCAAATTCCAGACTCTGGGAGACTTTATGGAACAACCAACCCAATTTCTTCAGCAAGTAAAAAAAAAAAAAAAAGAATGAGAACCTAGTGATTAAAAAGAGGGACTTGAGAGCATATCAACCAGTTGTAATTTATGAACCTATTTATATTCTGATTTGAGTAAATGACCTGAAAAAGTTTATGAGACAATGGGAAAATTTTTAAACAATATAGTATAGTAAACATAAACCAGTAGCAGTTGTTTATCATCATCATCATCATCAAGCAGCGTGAACCACAATGGTACACGCTAGACTTTTATACGACTGGCAGCCGCGGTTCGTTCACACCAGCATCACCACAGAGCCGTGAGCGATTCATCGAGCGACAGCGTCACTAGGTGACAGTTTTTCAGCTCCATTGAATCTCACAGGACCGCCTTCAGGTGTGCAGTTCATCGTTACGCAGCTCATGACTGCATGTTGACACAGAGCAGGTTGTTGGATAGGTTCGGTGGTAGAAAGAAACAGCTGCTCTGTTCTGATTTCTTCTGTTTTTCAGTAGAATAAAAAGCAAGATCACCTGGTGGGAATCTTAGTGGGGAGAAACCCTGTTGCAGCAATATAAAATGTTTGTTTTATTTTTTAAAATACTTAAGAAATATATTCTTCCCTTAGCTATTGTTTTTGTTGTTGTTGTTTTATTGTTACGGTGGTTAGCAGTCTATGCCCAAATATATTTTATGTAAACAGGGCGAGTTGAATTCACTGAGCCTTGTGTGGCATAGACCAGAATGCACACATCACCCCTCCTTTGCATATAAGGATTTGAAATTTAGGAACCTTATGTTTTGGACTTCCTGTTCGAGTTCTTATTTTTTAACTGACATAGTAGAGAGAGAAGATGGTTTCACTTAGTTCAGGGTCCTTTTCGCCTGTCTTCAGCATCCAATTGCTTCCAGACCTGGAGAGTAGTTGAACACATTCCTTATCGCATGAAATATTTCAGCTTGTGCCACTCTAATGGCCTAGCACTCCAATGAAGGTGACCTGAGTTGAGACTTTTTTTTGGTTCAGATTTTATTTTATTATTATTTTTAATCCTCACCCGAGGATATTCTTCTATTGATTCTCAGATGGAATGGGAGGGAAGGAAGGAGGAAGGGAGGGAAGGAGAGAGAGACAGACAGACAGACATCAGTGTGAGAGAGACACATCAATTGGTTGCCTCCTGCACGACCCCGACCAGGGCCAGGGATTGAACCACAACTGAGGTATGTGCCCTTGACCAGAATCAAACCCAAGACTCTTTGGTCTGTGGGCCGATGCTCTAACTGCTGAGCAAAACTGGCCAGGGCACAGATTTTAAAGTGACATCTTATCCTTCTTTAACAGGTACAGATCCCCTACATATATTCTGCGTTTTTTTGTTTTGTTTTTTTTAGGGGGTACTCTAGGGTACCCCTTTTTGCTGTGAGTGGTAGAGACTAATCTAATTCTTGTATTCCATTTTCCAGCTTGCTTCCGTGACCCTCATTTTCCTCATTGGTAGAGTAAGAATCTCACCTTTAACTCACAGGTTCTTCCTGAGGCTCGCAGAGGCAGCATATGATACACGTGAAAATGGCTCTGGAAAAACCTAAATGGTATAAAAAGCAAAACCTATTGTCATGATCATAATTTTTTTTATTCTTTAGAAGACATGGACAGTTGCATGGGACCACCCCCTAGACTCCCAACTTTCATTTCTTGATTTATTTTTTTTTCTGTTAGAGGCTTAATATAGCAACTTGGGTATTATTCAGGATTTTGATGTGTGCGGTTGGAGTTTTTGAACACTACAAACTGGAGGTGAAAGAAAGGAAGTTGAATTTATTGCCTGTTTTGTATTAACATATTATTCTAACTTTTTAAGCTACAAGCTTTCTCTCTTATCATAGTTTTACAAGTGGATATATGAGAGAATGAACCAGAATTTAAATATTAAAAATGAACTTTCTTCTTATATTTCTATTTGCTAATTTTGAAATCTACTAAGCTATTTTCTTCTTGTATCAGCTGAGTGTATGAAATTAAACACAGATTGCAGCTTTTAGAGGGAGTTTTCAAAGAAGTTTTACTTTTTTTCTAATTAAAGAACTTATTATTTGGAATGGAAAATAATTTCTAATGATATTATTTGCTCGTGTAGATTTTTTTCTTAACCTTGTTGGATTTTGGTGGCAAGTGCTACTTTTGGGGACAAATTTTTCCCATCACAATCATAGCTTTTTAATGTTAGAATCAGCCTCAGAATTCATCTTGTTTAACCATTTTAATGAATGTGTGAGAAAATTAAGGCCCAGAGAGGAAGGATTGCTGTCAATTCATGGCACAGCCCGGACCTGACAGGCCTCTGGGCAGTCAGCATAGGGCTTGAATGCAGTTGTGTTCTCAGAAAGAACCAGGGAAATTGCCCATAGACACAGGAGAGCAGCCAGGGGTGAGCCTGTGTACTCCCTGCTTTTAGTTTTCCATGCAGTCCTTTCAGTGGTATTGGTGTTCATTTTAATTAATTACCATAAAATACAGGAAAGAAATGAGCTCTTTGGCGGTGCTCATTTTGAAATCTCTTCAGTAATAATTCTGAATTATTCTTTTCAGTATCATTCTAGTTACTCTGGCAAGGATGGTCAGAGGACAGAATACTTCTACAAGCACACATCGGGGTTCTTACAGCTAACTGTGACTTCCTGTTGGTATACAATGTGTTAAAACCACTTTCATGTGGGTTCTAAGATACATAGGGAGGTTTCAAAAGACTGAAGAGATGGCTAGCACAGTTTTACTTCTCTTCCCCTTTTGTGTACTTGGAAATCTCTGGTGATTTGGTTGTAGAGTATTTTTTATGAAGATATTTACTTTAGCTCCTTTATTCTAAAATACAACAGAAATTTTAAAAATCACAGAAAAATGTATGTTAGTGAATTATTTTAAGTCAAACACCATTGTAACTGCCACCCAGTTCAAGAAATAAAACATTGCTTAGCCTTGTTGGAAACCCCTTTATGGTCCCTGTCATAATCACAGCTCTCTCCTCACCTCCACCACTGACCACTGTCTTGATTTTTGTAATAACCACTTACTTATGTTCCCTTATGGCTTTATCACCCTAATTTGTTTAAAAAAATTTTTTTTGTTAATCCTCACCCAAGGATATTTTTCCATTGATTTTTAGATAGAATGGAAGGGCGGTGGGGGGGTGAGGGTGGGGAGGTGGAGAGAAACATCAGTGAGAGAGAGAGAGAGAGAAATCGATGGGTTGCTTCCTGCACGACCCTGACTGGGGCCAGGAATCAAACCTGCAACCCAGGTACGTACTCTTGACCAGGAATTGAACCCACAACCCTTTGGTCCTCGGGCCAGTGCTCTAACTGCTGAGCCAAACCAGTCAGGGCATATCACCGTAGTTTTCTTCTTAGATAATAAAGCTAAATATTGCCCATTTATAAAACCTGATGTGTATTTTAAATCTCTCTTAATCTATAACTCTTCCCCTTCCATCTCTTTCTTTTCCTTATAATCTACGCGTTGAAGAACCTGGGCCTTTTAACCTGTGGGCTTTCCTTAGTCTAGACTTTGCTGAAGTTCAGCATGTTCCCCATTTTCCCTGCAGATTGACAGCTGGCTGCAAAGCCTTGGCAGAACTTTGGGTTGTGTTGGATTGTATTGTATTGTATCCTTTTGTCAGAGGCTCATAATGAGTGGTTGTTTCTTGTTTCCTGATGCTACCAGCCATTGATGCTTAATGCCTAGATTAATTAGTTCTGTGGTGTTTGGAAAATGGTGATATTCTGTTTTATCATCTTGTTGTCACAAATTAGCTGTAATAATTTTATAAGGAGACGTTTCTCTTCATCTGCTATTTACTCGTTGGTAGAGTTCATAGAGAAAGGCCGAATAAATTTTAAATTATTTTATTTACCCAGTTCCTAAACTAATCAATTATTTTCCCATCATTCTCAGAAGGTGACTGAAAACCTCTTAAAAAAAAAGATTAGCCCTGGCCAGTTTGGCTCAGCAGTTAGAGCATTGGCCTGCAGACCACAGAGTCCTGGGTTCGGTTTCCGCTAAGGGCACGTACTTTGGTTGCAATGTGTCCCCAGCCCTGGTTGAGGTCCTGTGGGTGGCAGCCAGTCAGTGTGTCTCTCTCACATTGATGTTTATCTCTCTCTCTCCACCCCCTCTCCCTCCCGCTCTATCTGAAGATAAATGCAAAAATGTCCTCAGGTGAGGATTAAAAAAAAAAAAAAAAAGATTAGCCCTAGCCAGTGTGGCTCAGTTGGCTGGAGCATCATCCTGTACACTGAAATGTTTTGGGTTCAATTCCCGGTGAGGGCAGGTACCTGGTTGCGGGTTTGTTCCCTGTTGGTGTGCATACGGGAGGGCAATTGATTGATATTTCTTTCTCACAGCGATGTTTCTTTCTTTTTCTCTCTCTCTTCCTTCCTGTCTCTCTAAAATCAATAAACATATCCTCGGGTGAGGATTAAAAAATAAAAAAAAAAACTATTAGAAATCCATGAATTTCTAATACTTGGACTTTAGCCAATTGCAAATTCTTTTTTTTTTTTTTTTATCCTCACCCGAGGACACTTCTTCATTTTTTGTTCAGATAGAGTAGGAGGGAGAGAGAGGAAGAGAAAGAGAGAGAAACATCGATGTGAAAGGGCCACATCGAGTGGCTGCCACCCGCACAACCAACCAGGGCCGGGGACAAACTGCAACCGAAGTACATGCCCTTAGCGGGAACCGAACCCGGGTCTCTCTGGACCGCAGGCCGACGCTCTAACCGCTGAGCCAAACCGGCCAGGGCCCAATTGCAAATTCTTATCCAAGTTCAAGTTGCCCTGTGTCTCATTACTGTGAACTCCTTCAGGTTGGCTTCTGAGTTTTTTCTGACATGACCCTGGTACTCTTTGATAGCTTTGTTACTCTCAGGGGGTATGATGAGATGTTCCAAGTTCATCTTCTACATTTACTGTCCCAGACTTGGACTCAGCCATTCCCTAAGAAGTTTTGCTTTTTTAAAAAAGTGGAAATGGTTTGGCCGATGTGGCTCAGTAGGTGGCATCAACCCATGCACCAAGAGGTCGCCGGTTCGATTCCTGGTCAGGGCACATGCCCAGATTGTGGGCCAAATCCCCAGTGGGGGGGCATGCAGGAGGCAGCCAGTCGATGTTCTCTCTCATCTATGTTTCTATCTCTCTCTCCCTCTCCCTTCCTCTTTCTCTAAAATCAATAAAGAAAAAAAATTTTTTTAAGTGGAAATGGCATTTCATGTTCACATTTGGATGCTTTGATTTTGTGTTAGTTATTGATTGCAGGCCTTTTCCATCTTTTCATTGGACACACGCATACACATTCTCACATGCAAATTTTAAGGTAAAATACCTCATGAATTCATATTGATATTTCTATTTTACATTTAGGACTGTAGGGCTTTTAACATAATCTCTGACACATTACACCTATATATCCTTCCTTCTTCACCAAGAATCCTAGTTCTCAAGAACACAGGGGAACATAGAATTCAACCATAGTCCTTATTAGCTTTACTACACTTTACATGTACAATAGTTTCATAATAATAATACATGTGCATGCACCGCCAATCACGATTACTGACAAACTAAACCTTTTTTTGGCAAATGCCATCCCCATTCTCCTCTCAAATATTTTTAATGGGAGCTCTGTATTTACATTGTCAAATCCTAGAGCTAGTATGTACTCAGTCTCTCCCTGGTAACCTTTATTTGGTATTCATCCCATAAATAACTACATATTTACTGTTTGACACTAGACCTTATGTAGATATCCTTCTAGTTATTTTTGGTGTTTGAGCCATTCTTGCTAGGTTCCTTAGGAAGGGCTCCTGGAACAACAACCCCTGAGTTGTGACATGTTAACAGTTAGTACTCTTTATACTTGAAAGTCAGTTTTTTTGGATATAAAATCCTTGGGTCACATTTTCTTTAAGTCTGGTGACAAGATAATTTTCCCCTCTTTTTTTTTTTTTTTTTATCCTCACCCGAGGACATTTTTCCATTTTTTGTTCAGACAGAGTGGGAGAGAGAGAGAGAGAGAGAGAGAGAAAGAGAAACATCTATGTGAAAGGGACACATCGAGTGGCTGCCACCCGCACGACCAACCAGGGCCGGGGACAAACTGCAACCGAGGTTCATGCCCTTAGCGGGAACCGAACCCGGGTCTCTCTGGACCACAGGCCAACGCTCTAACTGCTGAGCCAAACCGGCCAGGGCTAATTTTCCTCTTTTATATCATGTGTTCATTTTGTCTAGATGACCAAAGGATTTTTTTCTTTTTCTTTAGAGTTCAGCAATTTTATTAGAATGTGTCTTGGTGTTGGTTGTTCTAGGGCAATAATCATACACAATAGGATCTTTTTTAAAAATATGTTTTTATTCATTTTAGAGAGAGAGAGAGAGAGAAACATCCATGTGAGAGAGAAACATTGATTGGCTGCCTCCTGCACGCCCCCTACTGGGGATCGAGCCTGCATGTGCCCTGATTGGGAATTGAACTGGGACCTCTCAGTCCATGGGCTGACGCTCCATCCACTGAGCCACACCAGCTGGGCCATAGTATGATCTTTTAATATATAGTCAAATATTTTTAAAAATTGTGTCCGTTTTCTTGACTTATAATTTTTGTGTTTTTTTCCTGCTCTATTGCTTTTAGGGCAGTGATTTTCAACAGGTGTGCTGCAAGAATTTTTCAAACATACTATACCTGACCGTTTAGTCAGGGCCATTGACCTCTTTTTCTCTTAGATTGTTCAAATTAAAAAATTACAACAGCCAACACAATAATAGCCGTCTGGTGTGAATGAATCAAAATTTTACCTTTTTTTTGTCAGATCGGCAAAAAATATATTTTTTGGTGTGCTGCAGAATTTTAGCAGTTAGTGTATGTGTGCCATGAGATGAAAAAGGTTAAAAATGGCTGCTTTAGGGTATTTTTTCTTCTTCAGGAACCCCTCTAACATATGAAGTCTTGGCATACTTTCAGTATCTGTCACTTTCTCTTGTATCCTGTTGTCTTGCTAAACTACATAATAGTGTTGGTAGTTTTTTATTAAATTTCCTTTTATACATGCTCAATCATTTTATTTATGAAGAAACCCTTTTAATTTATTTTTGTGCCAATTGTATGCCTTTTCTTTCCTCTGGTACGATATTGAATGAAAGTGATGAGAATGGGCATCCTTCCCTTGTTTTTCATCTTAGGGAGAAAACGTGATGTTAGCTGTAGGTTTATTCCAGGTATCTTGATCGGCGTGCGGACGTTCTTTAAGTTTAGTTTGCTGAGAGTTTTTTCATGAATGGAAGTTGGATTTTGTCAAATGCTTTTTCTGCTATTGAGGTGATCATTTGGTTTTTCTTTTTCAGTATGTTATGTGTAAATGTGTTTCTGTTTTAGGAGCTTTGATTAGTTGTTTGCTTAGGGAATGATAAAAAGGACCACAAGATCACAATTGGCTGAGAACTGGATTCCTTTTGGGAGTAGGAGAGTTGCTGGTCTTTTAAGTGTGGTAATTTTGGGACCCTGTGGCGCTGTTCTTCTTGCCTGTTTGCAGTGCTAATGCTTATAGGCTCCTTTATAAGACCTTCTGCTTTTATATTGAGAGCTGTACTGTGGCGGTAACTTATAGGTGACTTGGGAAGCCAGTTGTTCCTAGGGCAGGGAGACTCAAATCATTGCTTGTCCATCTTTGATTATGTAGGCCAGCTTTTCTCAGCCTTTCATCTTTGATTGATTGGGTTTTCTATGGAAAAGTCCCTTTTTCTTTTCTTTCTTTCTTTTTTTTTTAATACAAATTGCTTCATGATTTGGGTTGCTCATGGCTCCTTTCCTAGTTTTCTACCAATGCTATGGATTTATTCTCATTTGCATGTATATTTGTGTTCTCTGTGGAATTTTGGGAAGAAACAGAAATATGTCTTTCTGTTCACTTTTGGTCTTCTCAACCCTGTACTGGTATCAAACTACATACTTTGGCTTTAAGTTTTAGAAGGACTGAGAAGATAGTAAATTCACACATCTTATTTCTACATTTTAAATAAGGCCCTGGAAGCAGCAGCTGCTGTGGCTCCACTCACAACTTGCTCCCACAGCAGTTTTTCTGCAGTAACTCCGGTTTTAATTCTCTTATTTCTTTTTTTTTTTTTTTTTTTTTTTCCTATCGAGGACATTTTTTCATTTTTTGTTCAGATAGAGTGGGAGGGAGAGAGAGGAAGAGAGAGAGAGAGAGAAACATCGATGTGAAAGGGACACATCGAGTGGCTGCCACCCGCACGACCAACCAGGGCCGGGGACAAACTGCAACCGAGGTACATGCCCTTAGCGGGAACTGAACCCGGGTCTCTCCGGACCGCAGGCCGACGCTCTAACCGCTGAGCCAAACCGGCCAGGGCAATTCTCTTATTTCTTTCTGGTCCCTTTCTTTTGTTTATACCTTCAAATTAAGAATTTTTATATTATTTCTGTGACCATAACAGTTGACATTTTTTATGTGTAAAAATACAGATATGTAGTACTTTGTTTATTACTTCTGAGTTTAAAACGGTAACATCAATCTAATAGAGTTGGTTTTCTCTGTGTGTGTGTGTGTGTTTGTGCACGTCTATGCATTAATAAAATATACAGTTATTTAAAGGGCCAATTAATAGGTTAATTTTAGTAGAATTCAAACAAAAATCTTTAGAAGGAAATGGAGCTATTAAATTAAGCACAGATATCAGTTAGTCTTAATAATGAAAAAAGCATCCCAAGAATAACATGCTTTGTTTGTACAGGTGAAGTGAAATGGATAATCAATGGAATTATGTAGTTAAAGCCAACCAAATCTTTTCTCTTCAGCCTTAGCATATGTGATTTTTGACCCCAGAATTTCATACTTGCTACATAGTGACTGTTCAGTAACTATGAGTTTATTATATAAAAAGTCTTTAGTTGATGCAGCCCTGTGTATTGTTTTTTCATGTATAGCTACAGCCTTCTTACTGTTGTTGCAGTACCTTATGGTGACAACGTTGAACAGAGATGAGGCTCTCTACGCATGTTTTTCTTTTATGTGGCTCAGAGGGAGCCCATAGTTCCTTTCCATATGATTCTGCTTAGCTTTAGTTTGTTCTTCATAATAGACAATGGTAATAAGGAAGAAAACCTCTTTTTTGTGGTATATTTTGGTTTAATTCATGTTGCTAAATTGTGTCATTCGCTTGGTTATTTCAACTGATAATTTGAATAGAGTTAGTGTGAGTGATGTTAGTGTTAGTGTAATGAAGTTTATCTTTTGGCTGTCATTGCAAACAATAGAAGCTTGACAGTGCTCCTCTCTTCCCCTAAAGGGATTCTATTTTGTCCATTTATGTTGGTATTAGGGCATTTTCACAGCAGAATAGAGGGCAGTGTCTGTTTCACTGAAATTGCTTTCCTTTCTGGAACTAGGAGTGAGCAGTGGTTCCAAGAATTGTCTGTGATCAGCTGTTCGTTGCTGTTGTGAAAAAATTATTTTTTTCCTTGTGAAGTTAAAAGTTACATTTATGATAAATACCCTTTTGATCTGAAGTCAGATTAATTATAATCAATAGCTCTATTACTTTTCTGAAGATATGGAAATAGATTTTTTTTTAAAAGAAGGAGTGTTGGAGAGGATGGAGAGAGTTGAGAGGAAAATAGTGTTTTTAAACACAAAGAAAATAATTCTTAACACTAAGATAGCAATTCTTATAAATTGTCTACATGATTTGTGAGAGTGAAAATCCTGTGATGATTTACCATAAAATTTAAATGAAGATAAATGATGTTGACACCAATCACACAGCTCCTCTGATTGAATTATCTAGAATTCTGTTGATGGACAAGATAGATTCCTGTTTAATGGTGACCTTATTAAATTTTAAGAGACATAAGCATGGCTTTCTATCACAACTTTAGTTAATGATTTATTCTAGTGTTCTGTCCTGGTATTGGCTTTTCTTTTCTTTATTAAATTGCAAGAGTTTTTTTTTTTTTTTTTTTTTTTTAATGTGCCCTGAAGTATGTAGAGTTGTGGGCCCTGAGAAGAAAGATTCATTTGATGAGAACTCTGAGAAGGAATTTATCTGCTCAGGTGGATTCCCCATGGTCAGCAAGGGCCCAAATTTTATAAATAATAAGAGTTTAACAGCCATTTGCTGACAGGGGCTTCTCACGTACCTTGTATATTGATAAAAACTTCAAACTGAACTCTCAGCTTCCTGTGCTATGCCCTGCTCATTTACCCCAGCTGAGTCAACTATTATAAGGGAGTTCCTGGTTTTGTCCTTTGACCAATAGACTAAGACCTGCTCCATCCAATCAGAACTTCTTCATAACTACCAATCAGGACCCATAATGCTGACCAATCAGGATTGTGTGATTTGGATCAATCAGAAGTGATGCTTTTGGATACCTCATTTACAGAAAACAGACCTAATTGGGAAGTTAAGGGGGAACTTTAGCTACTAAAGGTGGCCTCCCGTTTGTCTCAGCAGAACACAGTTTAGGTTGCTACCTGAATCTGTGTCTCCTGGGCTGTAGTTCCTTTTGCTCAAAT
Organism: Tadarida brasiliensis; assembly: GCA_030848825.1. NCBI lineage: Eukaryota > Metazoa > Chordata > Mammalia > Chiroptera > Molossidae > Tadarida > Tadarida brasiliensis. The sequence continues at coordinate 82,004,390 of CM061264.1, forward strand.
AAATGATTTTTTAATTGTTATTATAGTCTAAAGTTAATATTGGTTTACAAAGTGAATCATATCTAGGCATTGTCCTTAAGAAGCTTATCTTCCTGGAGGGAAGAGATGTCTCTTGAAAGAACTATAGTATTATCAGTCAATGGCATAAGAACAGTCCAGATAATTTGGGACAGTGATTCATTTGGAATTAACTAGTTCAAGCAAGAGCATGTTAAATCTGAGTGTTTCATACAGCCCTAAAATACAGGTATTCTCTGCCTCTTGCTCCTCTGATGAAACCTCTTGATCATACAGACCTTACTGCTTGCTGAAGCCCAGTTATGGCCACTTTGAAAGAAATTAATTCCTTCTGTTTCCTCTCTGTCCTGAAGGTGGGGATTCCATGATCATGTAAATTAGCCAAGGAGATTACCCTCACAGACTCTTTCCCAGTTACAAGTGTCTCTTGCTTGGCCACTTCTTGTATTTTAAAAAATAACAATGTGCTTTTCTGTTACCTCCTTCAAGAGATCAGTTTTTATATTAACTAATGTCTCTTTGGGAAAGTGACTTTGAAGAAGATGTAAAACACTAGAAAATTTTGTTTAGAAACCTGTTATAAGTTAAATGTGTAAAACAACTCTATTCAGACTATATAGCCAATTCTAAATTCTAAATTTGTCTGGGTCTCCATCAGAAACAAGGCTGGGATCTAATAGCACTCCAGCTCAAATTTTATTCAGGATGGAACCCAACTATGCATTTTCCTTCAGAACTTTTATCTCTTTAATTCATTTTTCAGTTGGAACCAGAACAGTACATTTTCCTAATTTCTTCCTCAAAATATAACATAGATTTAGGTTGTAATTTAATTTTAGTGTTTCTTGGTACATGTGATAATTAGAGTAAAGTACAATGAGATGTGCAAATTGGATGGTGAACTGAATAAATATAACAGCTGATCAGGGTGTCCTTCTTAATGTCACTTTATTAAAATAAAGTCTGATGTACTGACATACTCTTAAGTCCCCTCCTCCCCCTTTCTTTTTCCTTCCACGCTTTGTTCCTTTCCTCTGTTGAGGTTATTACCTCGTGTTTGCTATCAGTAGAGTATCCTGATAGTGATCTTAGGGGAGGTGAACTAATTACAGATTTTTGCTTTCCATTTTATAGGGATATTCTTTATAATAGGAATATACATGTCATAACTTTAGGTTATTTTTTATGTTAATCCTTTTAAGGAGGGGGCGTTTTGCTTACTTTAGCTTAACAAGAAGAAAATGATTGATTCAAATGCTGTGTGCTATATGAGTGTTAAATGCAGTTTTAAATGCAGTGAAGTATCATATATGTAGTGGTCTGGTTTTTCAGTAATTTTCACTCATCTTACTTTGCCTTGGATCTGGAAGTGACACAAAAATACCACTGAACCTTAAACTTCATGGTATAAGGGAGGGAAAAAAACACCTCTTTGTATGTATCCTCTTAGGTTCAACAATTGGGGCCTGGGAACCAGACTGATAAAAGATGGATGATAGGACAATAGGAAAACAGATTGAAGTGAGCGTGGGAGTTCACAAAGAAATGTGACTCCAGGAAGCAATTAGCATTTGGAAATCATATACAGTTTTTTGTTTTTTATCCTCACCCGAGGACATTTTTGCATTTATCTTCAGATAGAGTGGGAGGGAGAGAGGGAGGAAGAGAGAGAGAGAGAAACATCGATATGAGAGAGACACATCGACTGGCTGCCACCTGCACAACCCCAACCGGGGCCGGGACGCACTGCAACTGAGGTATGTGCCCTTTGCGGGAACCGAACCCTGACTCTCCGGTCCATGGGCCGACGCCCTAACCGCTGAGCCAAACCGGCCAGGGCATCATGTACAGTTTTAACAAAGGGAATAAAGAGTGGAGAAGACTTTAGAGAAAGGAAAGATTTTGGGTTTCTTGGGGAGCAGTAAGTTATGGGAAGCTGATTAGGACATATATGGTATATAAGGGTTGTTTGGTAGGGTTTGCTATACAGATCAGAGTTGTGTCTGGAGTAGTTGTCTTTCTGGTACTAGAGAGGGAGGTAACTTTCCAAATGGAAATTTGTGTCCTGCTTTTAGCCAGATGGGGGAAAGGAGAGAGCTTTTTTTCCCTGAATCTGCTGTTTCTAAAATGCTTTCAACTCAAAACAATCCTATGCCAAAAAGGCATATTTTAGGGTAGCGTATTCTGGCGCCCTTCAATGAGAAAAGGAGATTCTACTAATCCTTTATTTGAGTCTGCAGTGGCTTCCTCCCTTTTCAGACTTGGAGCACTAATTTTCTTTTGCAGTATTTCATTTAAAAATACTAATATTAATGTATGTTTTGTAATGCATACACTATAATAGTATGATTTACATATAATTGTATATGCTTTTGTATTTGGGTACATTTCCCTCTATTTTTTTTACTGGTGGGTGCCTTGATAAAGAGTTTGGTATTCACTAGTCTGTAAAATTACTTGTACTTATTAATGAACTAGCCATTTACTTAAAGTGTATATTTTATGTTTCTGTTCAATTTTGCACATTTCTTTTTTAGCTTTTTCAGCTTCATGTGTATTCCTTGAAACACAAATTCTTCTTAATATTTGACAGGCCTCTAAGTATATATTGTACACATAATATTTTATAAATACATTTGTGAAAATCATATATAAGATGAAGTTGTTGATAGTCATCATTTATTCCAACTCCAGAAATTTTTATAGATTTATTGCATAACAGAAATGGTGGCAGTAGATTGAGTTAAAAAGTTAAATAGCATATTGAGAAGTAATAGCTGACACAAATGAAGGAGAAGAATCAAAATTATAGCTTACTGAAATTATTTATTATGGGGCCACTCAGCCTTACGGATCTTGGTAAGCTTCGGCTTAGGACATCATTATGTCTAAGCAAAGGGTAGTGATGGGTGGCTGCCAGTAGTCTTCATTTTGATCACTGGCGAGCTATTTAATCTTTCTTTTTTTTTTTAATCCTCACCCAAGGACATCTTTGCATTTATCTTCAGATAGAGCAGGAGGGAGAAAGGGAGGAAGAGAGAGAGAAACATTGACGTGAGAGAGACAAATCGAGTGGTTGCCACCCACATGACCCCAACTGGGGCCGGGGACAAACTGCAACTGAGGTACGTGCCCTTAGCGGGAACCAAACCCGGGACTCTCTGGTCCGCAGGCCGATGCTCTAACCGCTGAGCCAAACCGGCCAGGGCTATTTAATCTTTCTTATCCTCAGTTTCCTCTTTTATAAAATGAAATGACAGGGCTAGAAAGTTTTGAATGTCTCTTACAAATGTCAAATTCTATATCTACAGTGATTATCTAAAGCAAAGAACTACAGGTTCAATTAGATTCACTATATGTATATATATATATATATATATATATATATCACATTATGTAATATAATTATTACACATATAAAATCATTATATATGTATATTTTATATATACAGATAAGAAATGTAAGCATGTCATATATTGTAGAAACATGTCCTTTAGAGTGGTTGCATATTTTTTGGACCAAACATGATTTGGGATGTAGACCAGCGTGGGGGATAAAGCTTGGGGAGGTGAGAGGAGGCACGTTTGGATGAGTAAGTTGAAGCTCTCTGAGGTAGAGTTTAATAATAAGAACATGTGGGCAGAAACAGGTGTTCAGTGATTAAACAGGAAATTTTGAAATAATGAACTCCCTGCCTCTGAGGAAGCAGAGCAGAAGCCACATGACCACTTACAAGGAGTACTGTAGAAAATATTGACCATTTGGGTAAAATATGTTCAATTGGAAAGCCTTCCTAGCCAGCAGGGGCTCTACCAATGCTGGGGAGCTCTTTGAGGTCACTCAGAGCAAGCTCAGAATGTATATAGGGAGGGTTATGGCATATACTTCATCCTGGATGGTCCCAGTTCTGGGATGATGCCTTACCACAGCTTCTGATGGAGCCTTTCCCGTGCCCTAAGCTTTTAAGAATAGGTAACGAGTGTCTTTATTTTCTTAGTTTCTTATTTAGCAGAGATAGTTGTTATATACAATTGGGAATATTTCCTTTCAGAATTTATTCTATGCATATGTCTTCTTGATGCCTTCTTTATAAAAACGGGACATTGTTTACATTCTGTTCTATAACTTGGTGTTTTCTATGACCTTATATAGTGTGGACATCTCTCCATGTCAGTGCTTGTAGATTTTCATAATTCTATTAAATAAGAGTGAACATTTATAAAAGTCCTTACTATGTGCCAGCACTTTTTAAAGTGCATTTCATTTATTAACATATTTAACTCTCAGAACAACTTCATGAGATGGAAACACCTATTGCAAATGCAGAAACTAAAGCACAGAGAGGTGAGATAATTCACCTACAATTACATAGTAAATAGAAGAGCCAGTATTTGGACTCAGGCAGTCTGGCTCCAGAGCCTGTGCTGTTAATCACTTCACTACCGTGTTTCTCGAATGACTGTGGATTCCTTCATGTGCCTATGCCCTCCGATTTAACTACTCCTTCATGGTTCGGTTTGGAGTGCCCCCCCCCAACCCCCCGTTTTGCCCCTACAATGTACTGGCTCTGTTCTAAGTCTACGAATGCCTTTGTGAACCAAAACACACCAAAATCCCTGTCCTTATGAAATTCACACTCGGGTGGGGGTGGTAGGTGGGGAACAGACTATTAAAAAATTAAGAAAATTATATAGTATAGGAGAAGGTGAGAGGTAGCAGAATAAGAAATATAGCAGCAAAAGGAATCAGGTGCAGCTATGGCGTGTCAGTCTAAAGCAGGGCTAGAAGACGACGTGTGAGCAAAGACCTGGCAGATGAAAGGAGGTGAGCCCCGTGGACACCTGCGCGGAAATGTATCAGTGGAGGAAACCACAAGTGCCAAGGCCTGAGGTGGGAGCCTGGTGCCATTTTCCAGGAGCACTTAGAAGGCCCGTGGAGCTGAGCAGACTAAGTGAGGGAAGGAGTAGCAGCAATTCCAGGAGATGCCAGGAAGGAAGAAAGGAGGAGAGATGCCCAGGTAGCATGGAGCTGTGTTGGACATCTTGAAGAACTTTGGCGTTTAAGCTTTGTGAGATAATGATCCATGAGAAGAGTTTGAGGGAGAGGGGGTGCTGTGGTCTGGTGTTTATGTATGAAAGGTCACTCTGGCTGCTGTGTTGAGACTAAACTATAAGGGAACAGAGTTGGAAAGAAGCAGGGGAGAAATGTCAGTGGCTTAAACCAGGGTGGTAGCAGTGGGAGAGGTAAACATGGCAGAACATGGACATACTTCCGAGGTAGTCAGAGGGATTTGCTGATGGATTGGGTATGAGAGAACAAGACCTATTAAGAATAATTCCAAGATATTTGAAAAGAACAGCTGGAAGGATGGACTAGCTATTAATCGAGTGACCATTAACTTGCACACATGTCTTGGTGCTTAATTTCTGAACCAGAGAACAAACCTATGGCCATTGGTACTTCAGACACAACTCTTCAGAAAGCAGATCGCATGTGTGTTTGATGACATTGCAGGACCGGAGTTGCAGTTTTAGAGAAGTGGAAATGTCCTAGAGACAAGCTGGCTTTCCAGATGACATAAGTAGGTCTTGTCAGTATTTTTCAGGGTACAGCCCTCAGTTTTGCAGGTTCAGAAACTTGATTTCGTAGATTTACCTAGAGTGAAATGGACCTAGGGACTGAATTTGTAATAATCAGTTTCACCAATTTAGTTTCTCATGGAGGCACATCTGACCGTGATCAGCAGCAGCCAGCATTGCAGAATCACAAGGATTCCCACACTTCCCACCCCCGCCCCCAATTTGGGGAAATGCTAACTTCCTGACTTTCAGGGAGAGTGGCTTTTAGGGGCCATCCTGGCAGGGTTCAGAGAGGAGCACCTCACTATCTTCTAATGAATCATTCCCATTCTGTGCACTTGGTTCCTTTGGGGCCGTGAGGCTAGTTAGCCCCGCTGGTGCTTTTTGCTGTGTGTCGTGGTTTTTATGGAGCATGCAAGCACCAGGCACCCATTTTTGGATTTCTGCAGGAGGTACTTCCTTGTACTTCTTCCCATCCCTTCTGTCTTTGGTCCTACTCCTTTCCCTCGTCACTTGTATCCCCTGTAGCTTCTTTTGAAAACTTTTTTACCCTTCTCATTGAAAGTCCCTTTCTATAGTGAACCAACTTTCCTTAACCTCTTCACAGAGTCTACACCCTTGTCATTTATACCTGTGAAGCTGGAAAAAAAGCCCATGTCCTATTCTCACTTTGTTTCGTAAGTTAAAGTCACAGAATCCTTCTTCAAACAAAATCATTCACAGACTCTTGGTACAGAGAGCAGGTGAAAGCACAGTGACAGGATGCAGAGAGGGTGGGGGAGGGAGGGAGAGGGGGAGGGGGACTGTTCTGGTCTCCCTTGTTCCTTCTCCCCTGTGCCCCTGATCTGGCCCCTTAGGGACCTCATCTGGTGTCAGGGTTACACAGCCCTAGAGAAAGCTGCCTCTCCTTCATAACCGAGTACCCTTGGGTCTCTCTGCAGGACTGCATGCTGGTTCTCCCACAGGCTACTCTCAGCATTCCTCACTACCTCCAGTCTCTGCTCTTCCCCTTCGCGCACCAGCCTGGGCTCTAGGGTTCATTGCTTCCTTTTCTCACTAGACTGTGAACTTCTTGAGATCAGTGACCATCTTTTTATTTTTATTACGTGTGTGTGTGGTATGTGGTGAGTGAATGAATGATAGAATGAAAAAAGGAAATGCTGAATTATTGACTTTTTAATAAACAGTCATTTTTATAGGTGAACCAAAGAACTTGTATTGGCAGTAAGCACAGTAAAGGAAACCTATTGAACCTGGAATCAAGTGAGACTTTCTTGACTGGTTTTTATCTGTCTTGGGTGCCCGCTGTGTCTTTTCTAGGTGCATTTTCTTTCTTCTCATGGGGCATAAGATGTGCAATTATGTTTTAGTTTCGTTGGTTAAAATAATATTCAGTCTCGTGATCCTGAGATTATATTATACATAGTACTTTGGATTTGAATGTCTCTAGGCATCCCCAGTTACACATTTGAATACATCTGCTTGGATTATTTTTTCAGATTAATGAAGCCCATCAAGCCTTAGACTTACTTTATTTTCCATGTTTGGCAGCTCCTCGCCTAACTCCCCAAGTCCTGACCAAGCCGTATGAAGACAGAGTTCATTGCCGTGACAAACTATTTCCTCCTTGACTGCTTGTTCCAAAACGTAGGAAGGGCATCATAGTTACTGAAGTATATCACAGTCACAGATCCTTAGTTGTTTTCTCTTACATTATTTGCCAAGATGTTTTTATGCATTTCACATGGCTACTTGCCTGCACATACATAAACACTTAAAATATCCTCTCACTTGAGTATTTGAATGCAAACAGTAATCACATGCAGAGTGGTTAAGAGTGTGCTTGCTTTGTATAGATGCAGAGTGATCTGACCCTTTCCGGCGTTGTTGTGAGGAAGTTTTTAGGAATGCATTCATATAAATTTAGAAATAAAAAAATCAGATATATATTTAAACATTTTTTTTCTTTATTGATTTTTAGAGAGAGAGGAAGGGAGAGGGCAGAGAGATAGCAACATCGATGAGAGAAAACATCGATTGGCCACCTCCTGCACACCCCCCACTGGGGACCTGGCCCACAACCTGGGCATGTGCGCTGACCGGGAATCGAACCGGAGACCTCTTGGTGCATGGGTCGACGCTCAACCACTGAGCCACACCAGCCGGGCCAGATACATATTTAAAAATACTTTTTCATGAATGAAAAATTTGGGTGAAGACAGACATTATTATGAGTATTTTATGTAAATTAAATATCAATTTGCAGGAAAGAGATCAAGAATAAGAGAAATGAACACGGAAAAACAACATTTCCTCTCTACCGCCATTTGTAGAGAACTGTGTTTTTCTTGATATATGCATGAATTTCTTCTTCTTCTACGAGACTTATTTTGTTCGTAGAAAAACAACTGTCAAATATTAAATTGTGTTTCTACTTTGAAGACATTTAATATATTATAATCTCTGTACATTTCTATGCTGTTTTAATCAAGAGATGTTTGCTCCAGTGCTTATGACACAGTCAAAACTCAAGTCTGATTTATGTTCTGAAAGATAGTAGAAGTCTAATACTCAAGGACCCAGTCGATCTTGGGGACTCATCCCAGCTCTAGCACTAATTCCACAAAGTGTAGAACTTTGGGTCTTGATCATTGCATCCTCTCAAATCTTAATTTCTCATTTTTGAGCTAAGGGAATGATACTGTCATCTTTATGTGTTTTCTGTGATACTGTGAATTTTAACCTTCTGTACAAGTTATTGTTTGAATTTGGTTGTTGGCAGAAAAGAGGGAAAGATTTCTTTATGTTTTCTATATTACTCAAGTTAATACTCTGGACAAGGCTATGTCTCTGTTAATTTAGAAATATGTTTCAAGAAAATGTTCATGATTATTTTGAACTTTACATTCAATTTTCATTTTAATTAACATTTCAAGGCTATCTTAAATGAAGACATGGAAATTCATACTATTTTAACATTTCTTGAGGTATTATTTTTATCAACTTCTTATTCTGAAAGATAAAGCTTTTAAAAATATGCCTGTGTGATTTTATTTAGGCTTTTATTAACTTGAACAACACTCACTAAACAAAAAGAATAGAATATAAGAAGGGAATGTGTAGAGCAAGAATACTCTGAGATAATGCCTTAAAGCTTTTTTGCTACTTTATTTGGTCACATATAAAGTGTGGCATTAATATTTCATAACTGGGGTGTGAGTTTTGGCTTAGCTTATAGTTCTGGTCTACTTTCTCATTTTAAAGCTAAATACAGCAAAAGCATAAATAATATTTTAAAAAAATTACTTAACAAAGCATCTCTATTTTGAACCTTTCCTCTTTATTTTCTGGTATTCTGCTTACTCCCTTAAAATCATCCATGGACCGTTTCATGCCCCGATCTAATGATGATACTGTCACCAGAACATTTCCCTAGGAAGTTATATATTGGCTGTACTGTTTTGAATGTGTTACATAACTAATTACATAGCTACATACATGGTTGCCTTGACGAAGTACCATATAAATGCTAACCATGATTATTATTGTTGGTACAATGTTGGTGGTGGTGGTGATATTATCTCTTTTTTGTTTTCCACACCAGTATTTTTCTCCAATAGAATTTGCACATCTCTAAACAAACTTCAAGTGTTGTACTCAATTGGATTCTCACTTTGGAATCTAAAGTGTACCCCAGCGTCACTCCCAGCCAGCTGACTTGCATTTCCAGAGTAGACAGGCATTAGTGGACCCTCAGATTTAGTGTGTCCTAGGTGAGTTCTTAGCTTCTGTTCCGGTTCTCAGCCAGCTTCTCCTGGCGCTAGTGCTGCCTTTTTATTTTCTTAGGCTAGGGATCAGCAAACTCTGGCCTTTGGGCCAAATGTGACCTGCTGCTTGTTTTTGAAATGAAGTTTTATTGAAACACAGACACACCCATTTGTTTAAGTATTGTGTGTGGCGGCTTTTGCTCTAAGATGGCAGAGTTAAGAGTTGCAACAGAGACCTATGACCTGCAAAGCCTAAAGCATTTACTATACGGCCCTTTATAGAAAATGTTTGTTAATCCTTTGATTCTTTCTTAGGGTTTCCCAAGTAAATATGAGGAAGAGAACTAATCTCCTTTTCTTTAATTATCTCCCCCCTCTCCCTTCTACTTCTCCCTTCCCTCCCCCTTCCTTCCCCTCTTCCTCTTCCCTCCTCCTCCTCCTCCTCCTCCTCTTCCTCCTCCTTCTTCTCTCTCTCTCTTTCCCACATTCAGGTCCTCACATCCCTTTGTCAAGGGTATTCAATTAATTCCCCCCTCCAGTTTCTTTTCCCCTTTTATTTCATTTTACACCTTGTCACCAGTGCCATGTTCTCAAAGTTTGGCTCCACTCTGTGTCCACTCTGCCACCAAAACTTAAGAGATTTCCCCATTGCCCACTAAACTCAATACTCTCCAGCATCTTTCCTAAGTCTCCTTCTGCAATGTACACCCTGTCAGTCTTCCTGATGCCAAAATTCTTTCTATAATGAAATACTTTCTCCCTACCTTATTCCTTCTTGTCTTTGTCATGGTGTAAAAACTGTGGGAGCTTTCTCTGCCTCCATTTCCCCCTCTCCAACTTCTGTTTCCCCTTAAACTTCTTCCAATTTTTCTGTGAAGCTTTTTACTGTCCTTTCCTCGGTGTAGATTATTATTATTTTTTAAATGTGTTTATTGACTTTTTTAGAGAGAGAGGAAGGGAGAGAGAGATAGAAACATCGATCAGCTGCCTCCTGCATGACCCCTGCTGGGGATCGAACCCACAGCCTGGGCATGTGCCCTGACCGGGAATTGAACCGGGACCTCTAAGTCCACGGGACGACGCTCAATCCACTGACACACCGGCCAGACCCTCGGTGTACATTCTTTTCTCTCCGTGATGTGTTGCCTGCACATCTTTTTGTCACCGGGGGCCTTTTATTTGATGCTGTGTTGCTGGCGTCCTTTTACATCTCATGCATCATCCACCATACGCTTGCTGAGTGTAAGGCACGTCTTCCTCTCCACTGTTTCCTTAAACACCATCCTGTCTTCGATGTACTTAATAGTTGAGTAACTGAATCCCTTTATGGAAAGCAGGCTTTTTATTTGGATTTAATTGTTGGTGACCTCACAGACTCTCTTGGATATTTGGCAGTGATTCTAGGTGTTATGGCTGCAGTTCTGGAGGAAACCAGATGTTACTTCCTTGTATAGATTGTTCATGTAAATGGAAAGATTTCTTTTTGATAAGGTATTTCACGTTTATCACAAGAAAACCGTTTGTGTGCAATGATGTGCTTGGTACTGATAAAAAAGTGAAACCAGCTGGCAAAGGCAGGCAGTTATTCCCTTGGAGATGGTAAGCAGTCTACGCAAGTCAGATCTTTTTCATTTCATTAACACTTTTTTTCAGGATTCCAAGTGGAAAAGCTGTACCAAAGTACTCTGAATTATTGAAATGAAACACTTATAGGTGCTGTTAAAATAGCATTTTATATTCTGCCTATTCATTCATTCATTGATTCCTTCTCTGAATACTTCCTATACCATACCATCTGTGGTATGATAAATAGACACACACAGAAGTCTTATTAGAGTATGTTCTCTTTAAACAGTTGTAAGAAAATCCAGTTTCATGTTAGATGGGCTTGTTATTTAGAGACTTTATATGCACTAATGTCGGTTTCTGTGGGTATACCTATGAGCAAGAGAGTTCACACTGTCTTCCCTTCCACCTTGCAGAAGAGCTCAGGAGGAGAACAAGAAGATAGTGCTGGCTGGATGTGTTCCTCAAGCCCAGCCTCGCCAGGACTACCTTCAAGGCCTGAGTGTCATCGGGGTAAGCTTGCGCCTGGTGGGAAAGAGGAAAGTCTATGTCGTTAAAATCCGTAATCACTGCACACTTTATTTTCTGTTTCTACATTACTTACAAGCTGTATTATACGTAGGACTGTCCTCAACTTACGTCCCTTGTTGCCATGAAACTTTGTCATGCCTGTGTAACTTTTTCATCTTAGCACAAAATCATGTTCCGGATGATCTCATTAAAAAAAGACCAGCTAACAGAATCAATAAGTCATAGTATGGCGTTTAAGCCCCTTAATGATAACTTGGTTTTTGCCTGCCTGTTCGGTACTACCATATCATTATAATTGTCTAACCCCACTAACTCCTTGTCATCCCCCAGTCCACCCTGATGCCTTTTTGGGAATGCCCCCCTTCCCTAGTCACCCGCACGCCTCGGCTTCAGCATCCCCGTTCTGTCAGCCTCCTCTGACAGGTCTGTGCGGTCCTCAGTAACCCTGTCTCTGGCTCCCTTGGCTTACTCTGCAGTTACTTGTCATTTGCTCTCTCAGCCTTTCACAGAGCTGTGATTTTGGGGTTAACGTACATGGATTTTTGAATAAAAGCCTACCTTTCTATTTAAATTCTTAACTTCACGATGACAGCTGTTCAGTTACTTTAAAACCCTCACATGTTCTGCAGCCTTTCCCACGATCCCCAGCATACAGTAGGCACTAAGTGAGGGTGACTGCCACTGAGTGAAAGAATGGGACCCCCCCCTCGCTGGGCAGTCAGCTTAGCTCTGTGAAGTCAGGAGACGGCTGTCTGCTATGTCTCTTATTCTTGTGGTCCTTCCTACTCACAAGGTGCCATTTAGTCCCCGTCTGCCGACCACGTGGTGGTGCTCCACCCGCCCCTCACGGCCTGCAGCTGCGCTCAGTGTGCTCAGTAATGAGCTTTCTCACTGTCTTTAGTTTTTAAAAATGTGAAAATACTGGATGTGCCTAGAAAACATGTATATGCATAATTGGCACCTGGATTGAGATTTCTTGGATTATTCCTTATTTGATGTATCATCGGCAGGTTCTTATACTGTGTTCTTAGTGTAATGAACTTGTTTTCTGCTGCGAAGTCCTTGCCCCACCAGCGGATTGAATAATCTTTGAACAAACATTCTCGTGCTAAACAAACAGAACCTGAATGTCTGGTAACTGTAGTTTGTTTTCATTGTTTGTCTGTTTACATTTTGATTTCTCTTGGTTTAAGGAATGAAATGAATATGGACTCCTGAGTTATCTTTTCACATCAGACTAACTTTCTCCATAAACATAATCCTGCTGTGTCAGGGAAATCGGAAACTCGTTAGAATTTCGTGTTAGAGATGGAATGTGGTAAAAGCTTGGGATTCATCTTAGATTTCATCTCAGGGAATTAAGTTACCAGAATCATTGAATTTCTTTCGTATGGCAAAAGCCTCTTTTCTCTGTACATATGGTAACATTTTCCTGAGCTCCGTTGTGTGCAGTAAAGAGCTTAATATATGTTAGGATGCAGGGCCGATTCTCAAGATAGCGTGAGGGAGGACCCGGTGCTGGTGCTGTGAAGACGGTTTCAGGGCTGATGTGGGCCCACGGCCGTGACACCGAACCTTGCTTTCCTGTTTAATCTAGCGCCCTCTTCATTCCGTCACCAGTCTCATTGTGTTACCTTTAAACGTCTTTAGATTTATTTTATTGTGCTCCTTTATCATTGGAAAGAGAACTTAAAAACTCATGTTTAAAAAGTGAATAGAAAAACAACATAATTCCACCACCTTTACACAATAATTATAACCTTGCTTATCCTCTTCAGACTTCTAATCTTTGCATATTTTACCTAATTATAATCTCCAAACTATCTTTTCTTCTTATGTTTTCACAAGCTTTTATTTCATGAGTTTTTTAACTATTTTAAATTCTTCATTGATATTCTATTGACAGATATGCCATAATATGCTTCACTATTCTTAGTTGTTGGATATCAGTATTTTCTGATTTTTAGGAAATATACATCACACATGAATGCCATAAAGGGGTTTTTATTTTAATTTAAAATCAGTGTATTGTCAATAGTTCCCAAAAGTTGAATCACACTATTAGTAGAAACGTTTCGCAGTTGTACTTTAATTTTATTTTCAGCATTTATTATTAACTATAAGATTATTCTTTGTCAACATCGTTTTGTAGAGCATTGTTTTCTGTAACAGCGACATGGCATCTATCATAACTGACTATGTATAAAAATCATGTCCACAAAACCAAAAATTTCAGGGAAAAAAATCTGGAACAGGAAACCAAAATTACCTATAATTAGTGTTTAGAGGGACTATTTCTGAATAGAATTGTTAGAATTGTATAAAATCAGAAACCTCCTGAAATAAAATGAGTTACATCGAAATAAAGAAATGGATTAAATTGGTTTACACAAAGAAAAAGCAATTCTGAAGTGTGAAAAAATATGAAGATGTTTACATTCAGTGATTTCAGAAACTTTTTTTAGGAGGATGTGTGGAATTGTGTTGCACATTTGATTTGCAGGCTGGGTGGAAAGTGTTGGTCCTTCACAGGATCGCCCTCACAGAAGCATGGATGGAGGGTGTCCACAGAGGAGGAAGGAAGAACAGCCGTGACTGCATTCTGTGCCTTCACTCCCCTGTGGGACTTGTCTCTTCACCCCTCAGTTCAGGGACGATGTGTCAGCTCTGTTGACCAAGGGACTGAAATAAAAAGCTGCCGTGAGGTGGGGATCCGTGGGTGAGCAAACTACTTATTTGCACACCTGAGTTAAAAAGACATACTATCTATCCCATGTTTACAAATGCCCATAGCATTTAAGAAGATGTTTAATAAGTAAGAAGGGTATTACTACCATCGTAACATGTTAATTTCCATCACTGTCAGCCTTTAGAAATGGGGCGTTGAATTTGTTTTCATGATCAGAAAGAGCAATGGGGTGAGGGCACATAATGATTGCTGATTTGACCCTGGGGCCTTATCTGTCTTGTTGCCCCCTGAAACTGTCTCGTTGTGGTTAATACTATTGTGTGGCGGCACACGGAAAAAACATAGAAGTAAACCTGCCAACCTCCAGGTCCAGAACTGGCTTTGATGGCAGTAACCTTCTCCCGTCCTGGAGCACAGAGCTGTCTACTTTTTTTCACATTGGGAGAGGAGAAAGAAAAGATTTACAGCGTAGAAGTCTTCAATGAAAATATCTTTTTGTTGTTAATTCTCACCTGAGGATATTTTTCCATTGATTTTTAGACAGAGTAGAAGGGAGGGAGGGGGAGAAAGAGAGAAACATCGATGTGAGAGAGACACATCAATTGGTTGCCTCTTGCAGGACCCTGACTGGGGCTGGGGATCGAACCTGCAACCCAGGTACATGCCCTTGACCAGGAATCAAACCTTTGACCCCGCCCTGGCTGGTTTGGCTCAGTGGTTGGAGCGTTGGCCTGAGGACCAAAGAGTCCCGGGTTCGGTTCCTGCTAGGGGCATGTACAAAAAAAACACAAAAAACCTTTGACCCTTTGGTCCTTGGGCTGATGCTCTAACCACTGAGCAAAATGGGCCAGGGCTGAAAATATTTTTTTTAACCAGTACTTTTTTCCTAGAAGGATTAAATGACATTTTTATTTTATGTCTAAAATATGTATTTGTAGATAACCAATCAAGATCTTTTTAATTTTTTCACTGTCTTGGAACATTTTACCTTATAGTGAAAAATTTCATTTCTCTTCTGGCAGATAGTTATGGTTAACCATCCACCTTGGAATGAGTTTTCATGCAGTATCATTTCTTTCCTATTATGTTTAAATTGTTTACTCTGTGTCTACCTGTAGGTAGTAATTTCATGATCTTGTAACTATACTCATTGAATATTCCATTCCTTTTCTTCAGCTCATTTGTTGGCAGGAAACTTTCTTTTAGAACACCCAGAAAGCAAGTTGATCTCTGATAAAGTCTGGTAGAAAAGAACTAGGAGACTTCAGGACTCAGAAATTTCTGTTTGGCTTCAGATCCTGGGGCGGCTATATCCTTCTTCGGTTCAGCAAGTGCGTACTGAGTGTCTACCATGTGCTTGCTACTGTTCCGGGCAGTCTATGAAATTAGAGATCCCTGTCTTTGTAGAGCTTACATTCCAGCTTTTGGGGAGAGCCTAGAATATTTCCAGCCTCCTGGAGAATGTGATGGAATGGGCCCTAGACCACAGGGAGATTGATTAGTTGGGAATTTCTCTGGAAGGCTCTGATGGAAATACACGCTGTGTCCATTGGTAGGATTTGTGTTAGGGGTATAGATGGGTCATATAGTATTTATTTGCTTGAATTTTTCTTAAGGTATTGTTGTTATTTCTCATTTATTGACTAGCCATTATTGATAGGCATGCCATTTATTAGGAAGATTGGGTTTTTACTCCGTTATTGGGAAGCATGTTTAAAAAACCTGTACGTTTTGTATAGATTTTTCTGTGCTAATAAACAAGAACTGTATTTGAACTTGGTCTTGATATTGATTCATTAGGCTTATCTTTGTAGTAATTGTAAAATTTCTCTAGAAATCCTAAACTGCAAATTAATACACATGCGGAGATATTCTAAAACATGCAGTTCACAGCAGGATATGTAGTTTGATGTTGAAAATTTGTAGATGATAAAACATTCTGCCATGCAAGCCATGAGCCCTCCAGACAGAGGCACATTTTCTTTGGAGAGCTGAACAAGAGTGTGGATTAACTCAGGTGTCCACTTATCTCAGGGCCTGTTACTCGGTTGATTTGCAGCAGTTTAAACATCTTTGCAGGCAGGCTGCTCTTATCCTGCGAAGTCAAGCAGCATGATGACCATTTCAAATGTGAACACTTTGATTTTGAAAATTATATGTGTAAATAAGGCACATTTGAAAGAGACTATATCTGAGAATATTTCTGCTATATACCATATTGTAAAAGGCAAATAAGTTTATGAAGTGAAACAATGTCACAATGATAGTGGCATTGATGTTGAAGACAAAGCTTGGGAAATGTGTCCTTCCTGTTTTTCAGTACTTCACGTCTTCTAGTTTTTCTTCTCCCTTTCATATTATGTGGTGTGTTTTATTTGTTTGTTTGTATTTTACTTTTAATTATCAAAAGGCAGTGTCATAACAGAATAGCATGTGAATTTAAAAGCCCATTCATGTTTGTACCTTCCTAGATCTGTTGTTTTCTCTAAGCCTCCTCTGATTTACCTATTGTGTACACATTTTTCATCTATTGAATTATAAAGAAAGTAGTGTGTCATAGTAATTAAAAGCATGAATTTAGGAGCTATATTGAATAGGTTCATATCCCTGCTGCACCACTTACTAGCTGCGTGACCTTGTACAAGTTACGTATCCTCTCTGTGCCTCTGTTTCTTTATCTGTAGAATGGAGGTAATAATAGAACCTGAGTTTTGTTTTTGTTTTTTTATCCTCACCCGAGGACATTTTTTCATTTTTTGTTCAGACAGAGTAGGGGGGAGAGAGAGGAAGAGAGAGAGAGAGAGAGAAACATCGACGTGAAAGGGCCACATCGAGTGGTTGCCACCCACACTACCAACCAGGGCCGGGGACAAACTGCAACCGAGGTGCGTGCCCTTAGCGGGAACCGAACCCGGGTCTCTCCGGACCGCAGGCCGACGCTCTAACCGCTGAGCCAAACTGGCCAGGGCAGAACCTGAGTTTTGTTAAGGGTTACATGAGATAATGCCGATAATGTGCCTCTAGCACATAGGTGGCTCAGTATTAGCTTTTTATTAATTTTTTAATCTGTTTTTATTGATTTTTTAGAGAGAGAGGAAGGGAGAGAGAGATAGAAACATCAATGTGAGAGAGAAACATCGATGTGAGAGAGAAACATCGATCGACTGCCTCCTGCATGCCCCCTACTAGGGATCGAGCCCACAACCCGGGCATGTGCCCTGACCGGGAATCAAAGGAGGACCTCTCAGTCCATGGGCCGATGCTCAATCCACTGAGCCACACCAGCTGGGAAATATTAGCTTTTTTTAAAAAAAAAAAAAAAAAAAATCTAATTCACTTAGTAGTAGAATTAACATTGAGCATGGGAATGAAGCTATGTGGAGCACTGGAATCCACTGTGTGCCTAGAACAAAACTATTTGCTAGAGATACAAAGCTGAATAAAACATGTCTCAGTCGTGGTTTGATGAATGGAGAAAGGGCTTTTGAGCAGAAACATCAACATGTCTATGGAAAAGCCTGTGTGTTTAGGGGTGCCTGGAAGAGAGAAGGAAGAGCAAGAATTGTGTCCTGACTTGAGTGTGACTTGAGGGGAGTAGTTTTAAGAGGTGTAGTTTGGAGTAGCACAGATGAGTGCTAGAGGAGTGTGGGTGGAGAGGTGGAGTCTGCATTCAATGCACTTAAATCAGACTCCACAGGGTGAAGGACTGGGTGTGGGTTAGACACGCTATCGTCTAGTGGGTGTTTCTGTATGCCCCTTATTTATCATCTGTTGATTATTTTCTTATAAGTTATTGATACTAATCTTTTTTCTTATTTTAAGTCAAATTTATTGAGGTATAATTAGCAGATAGTGAAATTCGCCTTCAGTGAATTTTGACAAATGTATACTGTGGTGTAAGCACCACCAAAATCAAGCTACAGCACCCTTCCTTTGCACTAGAAAGCTCCCTTGTGTTCCTTTGTACTCAACGTCAACCAAACACACATACCCACAGTCCTTGGCAGTGACTGTTCTGATTTCTGTCCCTATAGTTTTGCCTTTTTCAGAATGTCATATAGATGGAATTATATATATACTTGTTTCTTGCTTTTTTCACTTAGTATAATGCATTCAGTATTCACCCATGTTGTTGTAATTGTTAATTGTTACTTTGTATTGCCTAGGATTATTTCACTGTGGGATGGACCACAGTTTGTTCTTCTGCTCACCAACTGGTGGAAATTCGTGGTGTTTCTAGTTTGGGGCTATTAAAAATAAAGCTCCTGTGAACATGCACAGATAGGTCTTTGTGTGGGTGTGTTTGCATTCTCTTGGGTAAAGTCCTAGGAATGGTATTGCATGGTCACATGGTAAGCATCTGCTCAACCTTTTAAGAAATTGCCAAAGTATTTTCCAAAACAGTGATACCATTTTGCATTTCTACCAGCAGTTCTAGTTTCTTCACATTCTCACCAAATTTGGTATTGCCAGTTTTTCAATTTTAGCAATTGTACAAGGTATGTAGTGGTATCTCATGGTGGTCTTCATTTGCTGTCTTTGTTGAATGATGTTGAGCATATTTTTGTGTAATTATCTGCCATACATATATCTTTGCTAAAGTGTTCAAGTCTTTTACCACTTTCCCCCCTTTTTTGGTCAGCTTGAGCTCGAATACTATTTCTTTCATTTTTTTCAATTACAGTTGGCATACATCATTATATTAGTTTTAGGTGTATACCCGGTGACCAGACATTACATAGCTTAATAAGGGATCACCCCAGTAAATCCTACACCCATCCAGCACCATGCCTGTTATTAGAATATTATTGACTGTATTCCCTATGCTGTACTTGACATCCCCATGACTCCTCTGTGACAACCAATTTGTACTTCTGAATCCCTTCACCTTTTCTGCCTGTCTCCCCAACGCCCCTCCCATCTGGCAACCAACAAAAAGTTCACTGTGTCTATGAATAGGACACTATTTCTTAAGCAGGACACATACAAAAATGTGAAACTATTTCTTAGGACATGAAAGAAAAGAAATTAATGAAGTGGACTTCATCAAAATTAAGTCCTTTTCCTCAAAAGATGCTATTAAGAAAATGAAAAGACAAGCCATAGACTGGGAGCAACTATTTGCAAAACACATAGCTCCTAGAAGGGTTTGTATGCAGAATATATAAGGGACTCCTGCACTCTAGAAAATCAGTAGAAATTTCAACATAGAGAAAAGATTTGTCTGTCTTTTTGTCATCATTTTTCACTGTTTTTCAAAATTTTGATATACTAGACACCTTGAATATTTTGTGGGGGCATAGGTGGGTGATTTCTTTTGTATTTTCAAAATTGAAAAGTTATGTTCCCAGAATCTAGGGACGGGTCTGTCTGATAAAGTGTCCTATTCCTCTCTATCTGTTTTTTAAAGAATGGAAAGGATTTATTCAACTCTTCAATCTATTTGCAGTTGACTTTGATGGACGCTTACAGGCTCTATAAAGTCAGATATTTTGTTTGTTGTTATTTCACATTTTTACATCATTTTCTGTGCTCAGTACAGTGTCTGACTCAATAAATATTTGTTGAGTGAATGTTTGTTAAATATAAGGTATGACTTTTACATAGTTTTCCCATATTGTTCCTAGCTATTCCAGCACAAGTTATTTTTAAATTTTTCTTTTCCCTCTTTTATGATACTAACTCTATCGTGTGTTTGTTAATTGGTGTATTAGTTTTGGAAGCCCCATAACAAATTACCATAGACACAGTTGCTTAGGATAACACATATTTTAGAGATCACAAGTTGGACATGGGCTTTACTGGACTGCAGTCAAGACAGTGGTGCATTCTTTTCTGGATGCTCTAGGGGAGAGTCCTTTTTCTTTCCTTTTCCAGTTTTCAGAGGCCACTCACATTCCTTGACTTGTGGCCTCCTTCCAACCTACGGGAATAATGCCATCCATCCCTCAGCCGTGAAGGACTCGTGGGAATAGATTGGGCCCATGTGGATAAACCAGGCTAATCTCATCATCTCAAGGTCCTTAGTCACATCTGAAAAGTCCATTTGCCATGTCAGGTAACATAGTCACTGTCTGGGTTGAGGACATCTGAACAGTTTTGGAAGACTGTTATTCTGCCTGCTACATAATGTGTTTATTAGTTGATGTTTTACATCTCTAATGTGTATTTCTGATTTAGTTCTCACATTACTTTTTTAACTTTAGTATCACTTAAAAAAATTTTTTTTTTACTTTATAGCATGTCCTATTATTTAATGACAATATTCTAATGTTCCCCCCCAAATGGGTCTCTATATAATGGAGTATAGCATGTTGAATTTTGTTATAATTGCTGAGAGATTTTTTCCCCACTACAGAAAGTTTTATAGGTATTTTAATTAGATTTAAGAGAAAGAAGTTCCTGGTACTGATTCTCATTTTGCTGGCATCATCTAGCCTGGCCTCATCTTTCAATTAGTAATTTTTATCTCTTACTAAGTGTTAGCCACTCACTGGTACCATTCAGGTCGAAAACATGCTTTTAGTCATGTGTGGAATGTGCTGTCATATAATTTTTGATTAAAGGGCTATTCCTTCTATTGGGGAAGAATTTTTCTCAACAAAGAGATGAAAGAAGATGAAAGAAAATGGAAAAGTTTTGTTCAAAGAATTAAACCCCATGTAGCATCAAGTGCTCTTTTGTTTAACTCATTAGCAAATTTGTTCACAGGCTTGTGAATTCAATAAATCTTTCATCTAGTAGAGTTGAAAGATGGTAAATTAGTTTGGTGACTGCTATGGATTTCCCCAAATTGAAGAGATTTGGAAATTGAGCTCTCCTCCAATAAATACTATTTTTAGAGGTAAGGAGTTTTCTTAAGAGCTAGGAGAAAAATTTTTGGAGAGAAAAATATTTTTATAGAGAAGTCAGTACTGAACTTTAACCTGTCAGATGCTGATTATTGGATCTCATTTTCGTTATAAAAGTGAAAATTTTTGAACCCATGATGGCAAAGGCTTTTTATGTGTATGGTTCTTACAGAGATAGAAAGGCTTTTTTTTTTTTAAAGGTTGGTAGAATTTTAAGGTAGTTTTAAAGCTTTGGGTTGAGCCCTGGCTGGTTTGGCTGAGCGGTTAGAGGGTCAGCCCGCGGACTGGAGAGTCCCGCGTTCGGTTCCCGTTAAGGGCACGTACCTTGGTTGCGGTTTGTCCCTGGCCCCGTTTGGGGCCCTGTGGGTGGCAGCCACTCGATGTGTCTCTCACATCGATGTTTCTCTCTCTCTCTCTCTCTTCCTCCCTCTCTCCCTCCCACTCTATCTGAAGATAAATGCAAAAATGTCCTCCGGTGAGGATAAAAAATAAATAAAAATAAAGCTTTGGGTTGATATTTCTTAATTAAAATGATGACAGGTTGTCCTAGTATTTATATACAATCAAAATTAAGAGAGCTAATGAGAAAGTTCCTCTGCATCTGGGTTTGTGTGTATATATAATGTAGATACACCTTTACTCCTGAAAGGATTTGTGATGTGTTGGGATAAAGTCAAGGGATAGTGAAACCCCAGTCAGATTCAGGGAAGTATAAAAAGCCTCACACCAAGTAGCAGAGAAAGTAGATAAAGAGTAGTCTCTGCACATTTTCCATAGGACTAGTCTGAGCAATGCTGTTAGATTGTTCTTTTAACCCTCCAGTGACTTCCTTTTGCTAGGAGAATTATATGTAAACTGCATTGTACCAGCTACAAGGTCTCATATACAGGGGGTGGGCAAAACCTACTTTTGGGAGTATGCAAAACAGACTTTATTCTTATATTATGATTTATTGTTGTATTATATATTTTCCATACGAACAACTGTAAACCTACTTTTGCCCAACCCTGTGGTCTTCCCTTAATTATCTGACTCCATTTCCTACCATTCTGCCCCTCGCTTCCCATCATTTCTGTCTCTCAGCCTTTTTATGTATTCTTCCGCCTGGAGGTTTACGTTGATGCTTCTGTCTAAGGGTTCCGGTCCCGGGATTAATGCTACCTATTCCAAGGTTTACCTGGACCTACTGCAAACATGCTCTCTCCACCTCCTGCCACTCCCACATTTTCTTTTCTTTTTTTAAGTTTATTCTTTAATTGAATTTATTTTTCTTGGTAGCATCTGTCATGATAGGAAATGAGCATCTTCAATTATTTACATGTTTGCCTCCCTGGTTAAAATGTAAGGTCCATGAAGCAGGGGCTTGGTATTTTTGACCATTATATCCCCAGTTCCTGGAGAAGTGTGTAGTGGTTGGTTGTGCTCAGTAGATGTTTGCCAGTGAATGCATGCATGCCAGTGGCGACTTGGGGGGGAGAGTGCGGGACGGTAGTCGTTGCCTGGGTGTCTTAAAAGTCCAGGTTCAGTTGGATAGCGTTCTGTGATCATTTAGTAATGACCTTCGACCTTCGTGTATACAGGAAAAGGGAGATTCATGAATGTGCCACCTATGTGCCATTTCTAGATAACATCTAGAAATACTCAGCAAGAATTTAGCTGGATATTCTGGTGCTTCAGTTCCCTAACCCTCAGAAGTAATGGTAGTCTTTAGCCTAGGAATGCTGTGAGGATTAAATGAGATAGTGTGTTGTGTTACCACAGAGCCTGGGACATAGTAATTGCTTAAGAAATGTTAGCTATCGCTGGGTTATTACCAGGCATTAACTTATCTAGCTGCTGGCTGTTCAGACAAAACGATACTTCAAGTACATGCTAAAGCAAAACCTCTGCAGAATAGTATCAGCTTGCTCCCTGACCTTTTTTAAGCCAACTTGGCAAAATTGTGTTTGAGATATGCATTCGTTTCCTAGGGCTGCCATAAATGACCTCAGACTGGGTGTCTCTGTTAGCTGTACTCTGAAGCTGCACTTTCCAGTATGGTCGCCAGTGGCGACGTGTGACTATTTAAGTTAATTACAGTTAACTTTTAGTTCCTGGGTCACAGTAGACACATTTCCAGCAGGCCCGAACCTAATGCGGCAGCCACGCTGGGCAGCACCCGGCACACACACATTGCCATCACCGCAGAAAATTCTATTGGCTAGCCCTGCTCCAGACAATTAGGGCATTTCTGAATAGCACTTTTATTTGCTTTAGGTGTCTTTGTATAGGTTTGTTTCTTCAATATATGTTTACTTATAAATTTGGAGAGGTTCATAATAGCTGAATAAAATATTTTTATGGATTTCTTTTCAAAGTTCTGCAGCAGAATGACTCATTGATGTTATTTATGAATTGTTTATTCACCAACTCCTTTTTTCATTGTTGAGAACATATGGAGCCAGTAATAGAACATACTGCGTGCTTTTTTTTTTTTTTCCTCTCTCTGTATATTTATAACTAAGTGCCTGGAGGACACAAGATACTGTTTTATTTATTTTATTTGAATTATATGCCAGAGACTAAGCTCTGTATATTCAGGGCTACAATTTATAGTATTAATTAAGAACAGCTTTCCTTTTCTCCCCAGAATGAATGCAGTGTATTCTTCTTTACTGTATGTGAATCTTGAGTTTATTCTTTCGCTCATGCTTGTTTTTTTTCTCTCCTTGTCTCTCATCCCATGCTTTTTTTTTTTTGCTTCCTAACTTCTCCCTCTTCTATTTAACTCACCCTACTCTTCTCCCTCTTTTCTGTCTCCCCTTCTTTTTTCCTCCTCACCCCGCTTCCTTCAGATCTCCTCCTTATGGAAAATGGAAATGACACAATATTTTCATTAAATCATTAATGAACTGCTCCCCTGCTTGTTGGTAATCAAACACTTTTTAAATTTTTTTCTTCAAATTTGGTAGACCCTTATTTTTAAAGTCCCAGAGCCTTTTCATACCACCCAGTGATTAAATAATCACGGGCAGGCAGTATTTACTTTTGTGCCATGAAGGCAAATGTAATCGATTACTTTGATAAATCAGAGGCGATATTTTGAGCTGTATACATGCATACAAATTCTATGTGACCATCAGAGTGAAAAAAAATCTATTCAACACACACACACACACACACACACACAAATGTGTGTATTTTACTCAAACACTTTTTATTTAGACATAATTTTACATTCACAGAAAAGCTGCTAAAGTAACTACCATATACTCATTACCCATGTTCTCCAAATGTTAATTTTTAACAAATTTGCTAATAATTCTCTTTTTATGTATACAAATTTTTTTCTGATCTTTTTTTTTTTTTTTTTTTAATTCTCACCTAAGGACATTCTTAGAGAGAAGGAGGGAGAGGGAGAGAGATAGGCAGAGAGAGAGAAAGAGAAACATTGATGTGAGAGAGAACATCAATCTGTTGCCTTCCGTATGTGCCCTGACTGGGAATCGAACTGGCAACCTTTCTGTGCACAGGACAACACTCAGCTAACTGAACCACACCAGCCGGGGCTTGTCTGTCTTTTTTATTATAGCCATCCTAGTGGGTGTGAAATGGTTTCTCATGATAGTAAATATATATAACAAATTTATTATTTTTACCAATTTTAAGTGTATACGTTTTAGTGGCATTCAGTACATTCACACTCCTGTTCAACCATCACCACCATCTGTTTTCAGAAGGTTTTTCTCTTTCTAAACGGAAAATCTTGACCCTTTAGCAAGAATTCTCCATTCCTACATTGTAGTTTTGATTTGTATTCCCTGTTTGGCAAATGATGTTGAACATCTTTTCATGTGCTTACTGGTTATTTCTATATCTTCCTTAGAGAAGCGTGTATTCAGATATTCACATATGGGTTATTTGTTTTTGCATTGTTTAGTTGTAGGAGTCCTTTATATATTCTAGATACAGGTCCCTTGTCAGATTTATGATTTGCAAAAATTTTATTTTCTCTGTTGTCCTGTGACTTTCTTGGTGGTGTCGTCTGATTCATCAAGAGGTTTTAACTTTGATAATGTCTAGTTTAACTTTTTGTTTGTTGTTGTTGCTCATTGATTTGGTGTAATATATAAGAAACCATTGTCTACTCCAAGGTTTATCTAGATTTATGGCGGTTTCCTTCTAAGAATTTTATAGTTTTAGCTTAACCTCAATTTATTCACCTTGAACCGCCCCCTGCACATGTTACTCAGCCTTCTCTAGGGACACGCTGCTCGTTCCGTCCATGTGCTGCCAGCCTGGAGAGTGTTCCCTCTGAGCTGTTATGTCCCCAGCTGCATGTGCAAGCATTTTGGTTTGGGTTCCATCATTGAATTATCTCATAATTATCCCTTTTATGCTCTGTCTTCTATCCTCACCTGATACCTTAATCATTCACCCAAATTCACTGAGAAATTCGACCAACTTCCTCAGCCCACTCATGTCTCTAATGTCATGGGCACTCTGAATGTCCTTATGTGATGGCTCACAAACACTCCAACCTCTCACTTCCTTCTCAGCCTCAGTACTTATCACCTTCATCCTGTTTCAGCAGCTTGTTCTCATGACCAGATCTTAGACCTTACTAGTCTTCAAAGATCCTAAATGCCTGTATCTTTACTCTGATTAGAATCTCCTGTACTCTTTTATTCTTTTTGTCTTGCCTTCCTCCCTCCTTCTTCCCACTCTCCCTTTTATTCCTTCTTTTCCCCAACCCTCAGCCACTTCTTTGTCTGTCTGACCTATTCTCCAAGCTTCATTGTATCCAAAATGCATAATTTCCTTTCTGCCATATCCTTCAAGTCCATCCTATAACTCAGCGCTGTTTTCCCAGCTCTTTGAACTATCCTGGTTAGATGTTCAATAAATGATGAGTGAATGGATGACTGAGTGATGGAATGAACAAACATTGGATCAATCCATTTATTTAACTCTTTGGCTCCTACACAAGAATTGCTGAGCCCTAAGAAAAATTACAGCTATACAGAGAGTCGTTAAAAATTCATCATCTGTAGTTTCAACTGGTATCTCAATACTGTCTGGCAATTTTTACATGTCCCTAGTCATCACCTTTTTAAACAGGTGTTAAGCCCTGGCCGGTTTGGCTCAGCGGTTAGAGCATTGGCCTGCGGTCCAGAGAGACCCGGGTTCGGTTACTGCTGGGGGCATGTGCCTCGGTTGCAGTTTGTCCCCGGCCCTGGTGGGTCGTGCGGGTGGCAGCCACTCGATGTGTCCCTTTCACGTCGATGTTTCTCTCTCTCTCTCTTCCTCTCTCTCCTTCCCACTCTATCTGAACAAAGAGTGAAAAAATGTCCTCGGGTGAGGATAAAAATAAACAAACAAACAAACAAACAGGTGTTAAACTTTCCACAGGTATTTTAAACATTCAGTTTGTTCTGCTTTAGTGCTGTGCTTTCTCACTCCTAGCAGATGAACTTGGTTCTTACTCTTCTGAGTCAGTTGAGGCCAACAGGTGGGAAACTTGCCTGCATTCTCTGTGACCTCAGTGAGAGTACGAGCGCTTGTTCCCGAGCTTTTCTTCTAACCCGTGGTTTCAGAAGAAGATGACTTGGCCCCTCTCCCATTCTGGGCTTGCAGTCTTTACCTGCTTTTGGAATCTTACCTTCTCCACCTCCTGAAGTTACTTGTTCCATCAATTCTATCTTCAACTACTTCTTCTTTACTGCCTTTCTCTCCTCAGCACATAACCCCCCAATAAATAAATAAATGAGTTAAATATGTTAGCTTAAACCAGTGGTTCTCAACCTGTGGGTCGCGACCCCTTTGGGGGTCGAACGACCCTTTCACAGGGGTCGCCTAAGACATAACAGTAGCAAAATTACAGTTATGAAGTAGCAACGAAAATAATTTTATGGTTGGGGGTCACCACAACATGAGGAACTGTATTAAAGGGTCACGGCATTAGGAAGGTTGAGAACCACTAGACCTTAAACCAAGACATATGTACACTCAGTTTCTTCCAGCTACCAGGAGTCCTCTTTCTCCTCCCGTTTCTACCCAGCATTTGGAAACAGTGATCTGTATTAGCTGTTACCATTTCTTTGTCAATCACAGTTACATATTAGTATATTATATTATATTATATTATATTATATTATATTAGTTTCTGGTGTACACCACAGTGATGAGACATTTATATAACTTATGAGGTGATCACCCACCATTTTCTTATTTAAGATTCATTGCTACTGAATTCCCAGCTTACCCTAAGTTCATTGAAGTCCCTCACTGTTAAATCAGGCACACCTATTTCAGTTATGTTCATTATCTTTGTAGCAATTGACAACACTGTTGGCTGCTTCCTCCTCTTTGATCACGTTCTTTAAGGAAACACATGGACTCTCTTAATAAAACCAAACCTCATGCTTCCAGTGGTTCCAGGTAGATACATCTCCAATTAGGTTAAGTTTGTTTGGGACTGAAAGTCCTACATCCTCTGAGAGTTATTTTGCCTTTGGCAATTTCCCAATAATTATTGCTGCTGCTAACACCATACTGGGCTAAATGGTCAGAGGCAGAGCTGGATTCAAGTGTGTTCTCACAAGTCTTTTCTAATTTCCTTTAAGGCACTGAGGCAAAGGAATATTTTAAAGAGATTTGACATTGCGTTTTTTTTTTTTTTTTAATTCTCACCGGAGGATATTTTTCTATTTATTTTTAGATAGAGTGGGAGGGAGGAAGGGAGAGAGAGAGAGAGAGAGAGAGAAAGAAACATCAACGTGAGAGGTACACATCAATTGTTTGCCTCCTGCACGACCCTTACTAGGGCCAGGGATGAACCACAACCGAGATACGTGCCCTTGGCCGGAATCGAACCCGCAACTCATTGGTCCATAGGCTGACGCTCTACCGCTGAGCCAAACCGGCTAGGGCTGACATTGCATTTTAATAAAGTTTTTAAAAAAATAGGTTCTTGTCTCAGTTGAGGTTATTGCAGCATTGCTGTATAGTGAAGATTGGAAATAACATAAAGGCCTATCAATAGGGGAGTGGATTCATGTGTGTTATGGTATATCTGTACATGAGGTACTGGGCAGCTAGTGAAATGAATGAAGTAGGCCTATATGGACTGATGATGTACAGAAAACAAATTAAGGACAGGTCTATTTTACATATCTTTCTATGTCTCATAATTTGTAAAAAAAAAAGAAAAGGGGGGGTGGTGGGGAGAAAAAACTACAGAATGGAACTATATTAGACCCCCTTATGCACGGTTTTGCTTTTTACAGTGTCAGTTACCTGTGGTCGAGCACAGTCTGAATATTAAATGGAAATTTCCAGGAATAAACAGTTCATAAGTTTTAAATCGTGTGGTGTTCTAAGGAGCTTGAAGAAGCCTTGTGCTGTCCTGTACTGTCCTACTCTGTGCCCTCTGGGGGTGTCCTCCCTTGGCCCAGCGTAGCCATGCTGTCTGTGCTGCCCGCCCACTAGTCACTGAGCAGCCATCTCTTTTATCAGATTGGTTATCAGAGAAAGAGACCACATTTACATAACTCTTATTATCAGTACACTGTTATAATTACTCTATTTTATTATTGATTACTGTTCATCTCTTATTGTGCCTAATTTATAAATTAAACTTTATTATAGGCAAATGTGTATAGGGAAAAACATAATATGGAAGATTTGTTACTATCTGTGATTTCAGGTATCCACGGGGGGGGGGGTGTCTTGGAACACACGCCTCATGGATAAGGGGGGATTACTGTATATAGTGTGGGGCAAAAGTAGGTTTGCAGTTGTTCATATGGAAAATAATATAATAAATAATAAATAATAATACAAGAATGAACTCTTTTGCATACTCATAACTGTAAATCTACTTTTGCCCCACCCTGTATATGAATGTTTAGCGCTGGAAGATGTCTTGGTATCTACTCATCAAACTGTTATGAGTGATTTCACCTGAGGAGGAGTGGAAATGAAGGATGGAGGATATTATGGGTTACTTTATTTCTGCTTTATATCTCTATTTTGTTTGAATTTGTTCAGCGAACATCTTCTGTAATAAAACAATGATGAACTGAATATCAACATATGATCTATTCTTAGTTAACTTTCTCTATTCCTTTAGCTTCTTGGACTACAGTCGTTGCTTTTTCCATTTTCCTTCTAAACTTTAGCCACTCTAACTCAGTCTGCCTAGTGGGCCTCTTCTAATCTAATCCTGTTTATCCCTCAACAAGCATTCCCGGATCACTCAGTCAGATTTTATTGCCTTTCCTCTCTGATCTCATGACACCCTGGGAAATCTTTCTTATTCACTGGTGTCCAGGGCAGGAGCTGTTATTGTTTGACTTTGTAGTCCATGGACCTGAGCGCTGTACCCAGCACAGGGTAGAAATTCATTAAAAGGGGTTTCAGTTAAAATAATAAAGCAGAGTATTTCGGATAGATTCCCTTAATATCAGCATGTCCTTTTGTGTAGCTTGTCATTTTCTGTCATTTTTCTTGAAGCTCTGTGTGAAGAGACATGTTTTAATGAAACGTTAGTGTATGTCTCAGGACTTTTTTACTTTATGTTGATAAACTCTTCTAACAACTCCAGGAAGTTTATTTAAATGTAATTTGATTTCTTTAATGGTCACTAGAGGACAGGAGAGTGATAATTTCATACTTCATTGTAACTTAAAACGTTAATACAGAATATTTTCATAATACCTTCAAGTATATTAATTTAAGAAAACCTGCATTTGTGTGTTTAGAAAATGTGTAACATTGACTGAAGCAGAAGGATAAAGAAATTAATATTTCTTCTCCGTGTAAAGTGCTTGTCTAACAGTTTGTTATCTTTTTAGGTTCAACAGATAGATCGTGTAGTAGAAGTTGTGGAGGAAACAATTAAAGGTAATTTGAAAGTGAGGTAAGCAGAGGTATACAGTTTATATGAAACTGCCTGCAGGAGACGAACCTGGACGGGTGGAGAGACGGTGGACGGGACTGGAGAGCCGGTTACTGTCACCATGCTCCAAGAAGCAGGGTCAGTCACCACCTCCCACTGTTTCCATCTTCTTCACTGTTTCTTTATATTTTACTGTTCTCCTTTTAGACAAATAAAAAAAGAGTCATCCACCATGGCAGTCTCCTATTCCTTCATTTCAGGTGTTGCAATGACTTTGGGGGCTTTAAAGCATCTGAGGTATATATTTATAAAGACACTACTTTGTTACCATTCATTGAGCATCTTTATGAAAATTTTTGTTTTAAATACAAAATTACAAAATTTTGTCCCTGACTACTTCATGCATTGAATGACCTCATAGAAGAGGCATGTATTTGATTAGCTTATAAGGGAGTTAGTTCATAGTTCTTTTATTTATATTTTAATTGAATTTATTGGGGGTGACGTTGGTTAACATAATTATATGGGTTTCAGGTGTACAATCCTAAAGCACATCATCTGTGTGTTCACCACCCTAAATCAAATCTCCTTTTATCTCTGTTCATCCCCCCTTTACCCTCTTCTGCCTCCCCAACCCCCTTTCCTCTGGTGATCACCATACTGTTGTCTGTGTCTATCAGCTGTTTTTTGGTTTTTTGCTTAATCCCTTCACCTTTTCACCCAGTCCTCCTCTCCCCTCCTCTCTGACAGCTGTCAGTCTGTTCTCTGTCTCTATGGGTCTGTTTCTATTTTGTTTGTCAGTTTATTTTGTTCATCAGATTCCACATACAAGTGAAATCATATGGTATTTGTCTTTCTCTGACTGGCTTATTTCACTTAGCGTAATGCTCTCCAGATCCATCCACGTTGTCACAAAGGGTAGGAGAGCCTTCTTTATGGCGGAGTAGTAGTCTGTGTACCACAGCTTTTCTACTGATGGGCACTGGGCTGCTTTCCAAACTTGGCTATTGTAAATAATGCTGCAGTGAACATAGGGGTACATATATTCTTTCAAACTAGTGTTTCAGGTTCCCGGTGTAATTTTTATAGTTTCACTAGAAAATAGAATTATGCTTTGCTTCTTTCATTAACCAGTGTTCTTTGAAACAGATTTTTATTTATGTCACTGAGAAATAAGCCATTCTTAATTCTGTAGTTTGATTCCTAAATATTTGTAGCCTGTTTTTCCTCTTTTAGATGAGCACAAATGAAAAACAGAAATATTATATTGAAATATTAAGTTAAATGAATTGAAAGTCTCATTTAAAATTTTTACTATTTTCGCCCTGGCCGGTTTGGCTCCACAGTAAAACATCGACCCACGACCAATGAGTCGCGGGTTCGATTCCAGTCAAGGGCATGCACCTCGGTTGAGGTTCGTACCCAGCCCTGGTCGGGGTCATGTGGGAGGCAACCAGTCGATGTGTCCCTCTCACGTTGATGTTTCTCTCTGTCTTTCCCTCTCTCTCTCTCTCTCTCTATCTGAAGATAAATAGAAAAATATCCTCAGGTAAGGATTTAAAAAATTAAAAAATAAAATTTTTACTATTTTCTTATAAATGAGAAATTTACTTAAAAACCAAAAACAACCAAGTAGATTACTTCCCCAAAACTGAGGTGTTTTTTTTAACCACATACTTTTTTCTGCTGGCTTGTAGCTACTGCCTTCCATATACTGTTATTCAGGCTCATTAATATTGAATCTTTGGTTTATTTAGAGACTGGTAACCACAGAGTATAAGAATGAGACATGCTTAATCTTCCTTTGAAATGCCAAAATAAAATGAAATGTCATGATTACAAATTTTTAGCATTGATAATTTGAAATTTTTTTCTAACTACACCTCAACTCTGTCTTGGGAAATTCAGAAGTACTACCATTTATTGCACACGTAGTGTCCCAGGCACCATGCCGAGCCCTTCGCGTGCATTACGTCATTTAATCCTCACGGCAGGTCTGTGAAGCGAAGTGGGCACAAATGTTATTCTCGTTTTTCAGAGACGAATTTGAGACACAGGCCACACAGCTAGGAAGTGGCAGAGCTGGGAGCTGAGTCAGTCCTGGCTGCAGTGTCTGCGCCCTTAAGTGTGACACAGCATTCACACCACACTGTGACCTCTGCTCTCTCCGGTGGAGAGCCTCTGCCTTAATGACTGTTTGATTGCGCTTGTTCAAGTGGTGCTTCAGGATGTTTGAGCATCTTGTTGCCTTTTTTATCTTCTGCGAGTACCAGGCGTACACTGTGAGCTCAGTAATTTTTGAAAGGAGTTAATGGTAATGAAGATAACACAGGAGAAAAATATAGGTGAGCTTAGGTACGGCAGTGACTTTCTAGGTGCAACACCCAGAGCATGATCCATAAACAACGCTGGTACATCCGAATGGTGGAGTGTTACTCAGTGCTGAAAAGAAGTGAACTACGGAACCATGAAAAGACATGGAGGAAACTTAGAAGGAAATTAAATGAAAGCCGTCAATCTGTGATTCCAAATAACATTCTGGAAAAGGTATAACTATGGAGATGGTAAAAAGATTAGTGATTACCAGTGGTTTTGGGGGGTCAGGGGTAGAAATGAATGAATAGCTGAGTACAGAGGATTTTCTAATTAATTTATTAATTAATTTTTTATCCTCACCCGAGGACCTTTTTGTTTGCATTTATCTTCAGATAGAGTGGGAGGGAGAGAGGGAGGAAGAGAGAGAGAGAAACATCGATGTGAGAGAGACACATCGATTCGTTGCCACCCACACGACCCCAACTGGGGCCGGGGACAAACTGCAACCGAGGTACGTGCCCTTAGCAGGAACTGAACCTGGGACTCTCTGGTCCACGGGCCAACGCTCTAACCACTGAGCCAAACCAGCCAGGGCAAGAGGATTTTCTTAAAGGCAGTGATACTATTCTGTCTGTTACTCTAATGGTGGGTACGTGCCATTATACATTTGTCCAAACCCATGGGATGTACAACACCATGAGTCAATGGTAATGTAAACTGTGGAGTTTGGGTGAAAATGATGTATTGGTGTAGGTTCATCGATTGTAACAAACATCCCACTCTGGTGGAGGATGTTGATAATGGGAGCCTGTGTGTATGGCAGGGGGAGGGGTGTATGGGAACTCTTTATTTTATGCTCAGTTTTGCTGTGAACTTAAAGCTGCTCTAGAAAATAGTCTATTAAAAAACAATGAGTAGTAAATAACATTGTGCTCAGGAGGCTGCCAAATGGCTTGCAGAAGTATAATTTCTATAGGAAATCATAGAAGGTAAAGGTAGATTATGTTTTCCTATACTCACAACACTTCTGACACCAAATGTATACATTTTCTACACCAAGCAGTTCTGGCACCAGCCACCCAGAGTTAGTGCAGCTGTCCTAGGCCAAGGCCTCAGACTTACCAGACTGCCCACCACTTCAGATGCCAGTCGCAAGTCCAGATTGTCACCTGTACTTCTGACAGACCAACTCTAAATCGGGTTCCTACGACCCCCTCCTCAGATTTGATAATTGGCTAGAACAGCTCACAGAATTTAGGAAAGTCCTTTACTTACTATTGCTGGTTTGTTATAAAGGAGACAAGTCAGGACCGTCCGAATGAAGAAATGCACAGCGCCGGGCGTGTGGAAAGGAATGCAGAACTTCCCTGTTCTCCGAGTGCACTGCCCTCCCCACACCCAGTGCTTTTTCCAACTTGGAAGCTCTCCAAACCATCATTTAGGGTTTCTCTGAAAGCTCCCTTATATAGACGTGATTGATTAAATAATTGGCCATTGGTGATTTAACTGAATGTCCAGCCCCTTCTCCCCTCCCTGGAGGTGGGATCTGTGTGATGGAAAGTTCCAACCTTCTAAACGTATGGTTGGTTCCTCTGATTGCCACACCAATCCTCCGAGAATTTCCTCATTAGCATAAACTCAGGTACAGTTGAAAGGGGCTTATAAACAACAACAGAAACAGCTCTATTCACCCCTCTTACTCAGAAAATTATGAGTTTTAGGAACTCTATCAGGAATCAGGGATAAAGACCACACATATTTATTTTTATTGTATCACAATATCACAGAAGGCTTATTACCTCCATGGTAGGGTTAATTAGCGATGGCTTCTCACTGAGAAGTGTGGGCTTGAGTGATTGCAGTTGGATTAAATGGTAAGAGTCTGCAGCAAGAGTTGAGTTGAAGATGAAGTTGATGGGGATGTTCATTGGCAGGTCTAGTTTGAGGGTAGGAAGGCTGATGAATCAAGTCTTAGTAATGCAACGAGAGAATTTTAGAGATGGAAGGAATAATTTTGTAGGTGTCTTTAGTTTTCAGATGAGGAAGCTGAGGTAGGCAGGGGGTAAGTGACCCATCTGAGATCTACTGGATAATCGAGAACGAGGCCTGTCAGTGAACCTCTGTTCTTTACTTTCTAGTTCTGGTGCTAGTACTTCATCAAGACAGCACAAGCCAGAGACATAATGCGGCCTGTAGCATTTAACCAGTTGTTTGCTGTCTTCAGCATGTTACTTCTCTGAGGCTCAATTTTCTCACTTTAAAACGGAGAGGATTAAATGGATAATACTTTTGAGATACCCAGAACACAATTCATATTAATGTTTATTTCTTACTATCTCCTTAATACCTACACTGCTGGAATAACCTAACCTACCTTTGCTCCCAGTGACTCTCTTTTCAATCTGACTGTATCCACTGCTACCATTATCCTCAAATTATTTTACTCTCCTTCATATGTACCTTCAGTGGTTGCCTGTTACCCACCAAGTCAATCGGGGACTTCTTAGGGTGATCTTAATTATCTTCTACCCCATTCTGCCATCTTCACCTTTCTTCCATTAATTTCATACATATACCTTTTGCTCCAATCAACTGTCTATTTGTTGTTTCTTCTGTTATTTGCAGTTCACTTCATATTTATCTTAAGGTCCTGCACAGAAGTGGATACGGTCTGTTTGCCTCTCCAGATTCATTCTCTACCCTTTTCCACCTGCTGCGTGTTCATGGAGGCTGACCTGTGTGAATACATCAGTAGATCCTTGTGATCTGGCATCCAGTTCGATTTAGCCCACTGGAGGTTGAAGGTGTGACTGGAGCATGAGCTAGGAGTGTGTGTTGCCTGCTCACCCCTCCCTGCTCATTCTTTATTGGTTGCTTCTCTCACCTGAAGACCACAGCTTCTGTCAGGTGGCTCCCTCTGTTCATCTGTTTATCCAGGGTCCTATAACTCTTCCCTTCCTTTGATTTTGCGGACCCAGGAGTAGAAATAGCACCCCATTGTTGCTCACCTTAGAGTAAGTACCACATTGTCTCTTGTTGGTTTTGCTAACCTTGCCAAACTTTAGTCAACAGTCCCTTTATTAAAATCTCTTCAATTATGCAGTGTGCCATCTGCTTTGCTGGGACCCTGATTGATAAATGCTCTGTGGAGAAGCAAGACTCTGCCCAGAAGGGCCAGATGGAATACAGCCTGACGAGAGGATGTTGCCATAACTGTCTTGTTTCCACATTTGATTCCTGTTGGGCTCTCTTCATATGTCTTCCTTGAAGGGGGTTTGGACAGACAGCCTCTGCCACAGCCTGTTTGCATTCTTTTTATTGCTATCCTTATGCTATACCAAGTAATGTTTTTTAAAAAATGTATTAATAAGATACACTGATGCTGAAAGCATTTAAATCTCTTATAATTAACGTAAAACCATTCAAAAGCATATTCCATTTGTATTTGTCTTGGAACAAAATGGAAAATTTCAAGTTATTTTGAATGAAGCCTCACTATTTCAATAGTGGTCTGAAAATTTCATCCTTTTTATAACATTTGTTTTGGGAGAGACCAGATTATATGAATTTAGGATTTTCTCTGTATCATCTTTAAAATACAACAAGATATGTAACTGAATATAAGGGAAGAAATGCAGTGTTTAAAAGATTTAAACTCATTTCTTTTATAAAACATTACTCATGGGGACCTTAGTCTTGGTTTGCAAGGACGTTAAAACATTTTGTGTGAAAGCTCTGAAGAGAATATAAATCTGCATTTCTGTTGATGAAATCCTCAAAACAACAACAACAAAAAAAACTTAAAAAAATTCTTTGTAAAAGTTACTCTAACTGAATAACTTATGACAAATAAATGCAAGTAAATATTTCCTATTGAAATTAGAAAAATGTTTTTACTGTTAAGTCATATTTCTTCCCTAGTCAACCTCTGATCAAAGGGGCCTCTATTGTTATTAATATGTTTGCTGGTGTTTTATTCAGTCTAATTCCAAATGCAATGCCTCCAGTGTTGGTAATTCAAGACTTTTCCAATATGGTACAATCTGTAAGTTTAATTGATTTTCTGTTTTCCCCAACTTCTCAGTAATTGATGCGATCTTGGATTAGACTTATCTAAATTCCCAGGGTACTTCACCAAACAACTCTTTCATATTTAACACATTGCTATTAATCTTCACTCTGTCAGATTTTGTACTTTGCATTTGATGCTAATTCAGAGCATAAATTCTTTGTAAATTGAGACTGGAAGGCAGAACTATATACAGTGTAGTTTCATCAGTGTTAATCATGAGGAAATACCCTACAGAGTCAGGAGATTGACTTGAGGGTGTTTTCCCAGAATGGATAAATGAGTTGAGCTCGGACATGGAGCATTCTACATCTGCGGCAGTACTATGCTACAAAACATTTGGTTTTTCAGTATATATATATTTTTAATTCTCACCTGAGGACATTTTTTTGCATTTACCTTCAGATAGAGCGGGAGGGAGAGAGGGGGGAAAGAGAGAGAGAGAGAAACATCGATGTGAGAGAGACACATCGAGTGGTTGCCACTCAAACGACCCCAACTGGGGCTAGGGACAAACTGCAACCGAGGTACGTGCCCTTTGCGGAACCAAACCCGGGACTCTCTGGTCCGCAGGCCGACGCTCCAACTGCTGAGCCAAACTGGCCAGGGCCAGTATTTTTTTCAATAAACGTAATAGTTTCAGATATAAGAATAGGCACATTTCTTTATACCCCAACAGCAAAGTTCTATGATAGGACTTGAAGCTGATTTTTCACATTGCTTTAGTCTATATCTTGGTTTGGAATGATGACTGGAAAGAACTGTCTGTTAGAGAAACCACCATGTCATCTCTCGTCTGCATTTCTATGACTTCATAACTTTATTAGCCAGATTGTCAGTCCTGTTTCCAGCCACACACACACTGAACAGCAACAGTGTTATTTATCTTCTAGGAAATATGCAATAGATGCTCTTGAGCCTTTTTTAATTGTGGTAAATGCTCATGTTTATTGTGGGTTTTTTTATGAAAGTAGCTAAGTAATTTTATATTTGTGTAACATTTTTCAGCCATTAAAGCTTTAAAAAGTCAAATAAATGCTTAACTATGCCCCCCCCAGGTGGATTCTGCTGCTTTATGATGGCTTCATAAAGGTTTATGTTTTGATTTGTCTTAAATTTAAGTACACTGCTCTAACGTGTTCATCACTTATATTTCCTTTTTTTATTTAAAGATGCTTTTCCTTATGGTTTGAAACCACCTTTTATTATTAATAGAATTTATGTATATGAAGATTGGGTATTTCATTAACTTTTGATTTCTTTATCCTGGGGTGGGGAGAGTGCATAGTGCTAATAGTGTCTGAGGTTGATGACCTCGCTGTGGTTTTCACATAATACACTGTTATAATGGTTCATTGGATTTGATTGTTCGAAACAGGAAAGGAAATTACTTTAAGCTTGAACCTCTCAGGCTTCCCATGACCCAGCCCTGTTGTTAGTGGTCCACTGATCTGTCTGGTAAAGTAGCCCCATCCTTCTGTTTAAATATTAGCCAGGACCTGCCTGCTGTGGAATTGGGCTTCTGTGTTAACTCTTGCAAATCTTGACAATACCTTGGCAGAATGCATGAAGGAGAGGCTACAGCATTGTTGAATTCTTAAAAATGTATTACTGGAGTCTAGACTTCTGCAAAAACTGTTACTGTAGGGTGGTTTATAAAGTTTGAACATCCTGATTTTAAAGTTTGCATATTAATCATTTTCACCAGGTATTTGGTATTCTCAGATATAAAAATTCTGAGTCCCCAGGCTCTAATTTCTATTTACTGTAATAGGAGTTATTTAGTTTAAAAAAAAACAAAAAACGCCAAGTTGATCAATTAATCCTGTTTTGATTCTCACATAGAAAACATGACAATTGCTATGAATAAAGAAAACTTTAATGTCCGTTCTGTATTTTGATTAACTG
This sequence comes from Tadarida brasiliensis, assembly GCA_030848825.1. Lineage (NCBI taxonomy): Eukaryota > Metazoa > Chordata > Mammalia > Chiroptera > Molossidae > Tadarida > Tadarida brasiliensis. Next base: position 82,042,566 of record CM061264.1, read on the forward strand.
AGGAGCACTGGCGTGCGGTGCACTGCTTCGGCGCGCATCTGGGAACGTGTTAGTCTTCACGAAGGAACCGACTGCTGCTGTTTAGTAAAGTGTAGTGAGAAGGCTTGGGACTGTGAACTTAGAGAAAATACTATTCAGAAGCTTCATTACATTTTCAACTAGAGGGTGAAGTTGTAGGTTAATTGTGGAGCTTTCTGTCTTGGTTTGACTGTTCTTAGCACAGTAGTAAATGGTGTATTGGTAATTCTCCTTTAGTACTTCATAGCTGGGTCCCTGAAAATGGAAATACGAAGTGGAAACCATCTTAGAGGTACAGTATCTAAAACGTCAATAGCAAAGTAAAATATAGAGAAAAATTGTGATCATCCCTGAAAAATTTATTTAAAAGCACATGTTTTGTCAGCAAAAATTATATATCACACCCAAGTGACAAAATTGCTAGCATACAGTAATTTGGTGGCTCAGATGTGACTAGACAAAAAGTTTAAATCTGATTTTTCTCCTTGTCTTGAAAAGTTTGTTTGACAGAAAATTTTACTTCATCAGTAGGATGTCATTTATTAGATGATGCAACCTTTCCTTAGAAACCTAATATTGTTAGTAATCAGTGTAGAGAAAGAATGCTGGATTGATTTTAACATTTTGTATCGAATGCTTGGAGATGCACCTCTTTTCTTTTTTTTTTTCCCCCAATTTTTATTAATTTATTAATTTATTTTTGTTACAGATATTTCTCCTTTTCCCCCCCTAGACACCCTCCTCCCCATCCCCCCCCCCCCCCACCTAGCATTGTTGTCTATGTCCACTGGTTATGCATACATGCATATAAGTTCTTTGGTTCATCTCATCCATCCCCCCGCCCCTCTACTCTGAGGTTTGTCAGTCCGAACCATACTTCTTTCTATGTCTCTGGGTCCATTTCGTTCATCAGCCCACCTTGTTCATTATATTCCACAAATAAGTGAGATCATGTGGTACTTGTCTTTCTCTGCTTGGCTTATTTCGCTTAGCATAATACTCTCGAGGTCCCTCCATGTTGTCTCAAAGTATAAGAGACCTTTCTTTCTTACAGCTGCATAGTGTTCCATTGTGTATATGTACCACAGCTTTTTTATCCACTCATCTACTGATGGACACTTGGGCTGTTTCCAGATCTTAGCTATTGTAAATAGTGCTGCTATGAACATGGGGGTACATGTATTCTTTCTGATTGGTGTTTCAGGTTTCTTAGGGTATATTCCTAGAAGTGGGATCACTGGGTCAAATGGCAATTCAATTTTTAATTTTTTGAGGTAACACCATAGTGTTTTCCACAGTGGCTGCACCAGTCTGCATTCCCACCAGCAGTGTGCTAGAGTCCCCTTTTCTCCACACCCTCGCCAGCACTTGTTGTTTGATGATTTGTTGATGGCGGCCATTCTGGCAGGTGTGAGGTGATACCCTATAGTTGTTTTAATTGCACATCTTTTCTTTTAAAAGTTTATTTTGTAACACTCTACAGAGCCTGTAGCATATATGTAACGATTACTTCTGAGACTGAGAGAATAAATACCAATTTCATTTCCTTATTAGTTGCGGTGGCGGCGGAGATAAACGCATTTGCAGAATCTCCAGTTAGGATATCAACTGTGGATAGATTTTTAAGAAGTTTATCAGTACTGCTGTTTTATAACAAAGCTTACGTTTTATTGAGTAATAAAGAAATAGTAATTGAAATGTCCTTATAAAAGATGGTTTCTACACATTAAATCTTTATTGTAACTCTGAAAATTCGAGTGCACCATTACTTTAAGCTGCACTGAAGTGCGCTTCTGTGATGGGTAAGAATCCTAGACAGGCTAGGAAGTGCTGTGCTGAAATGCATCTTTTCCTGATAACAGGTCCTGTTTTACAACCCACACAATCTCACGGCTTGGTTCTCCGTTTTCTGTGTTGTTAATTGTTATGACGTGGAAGGTCCCTTCAACTCAGAACTTCTAGGAGTATTTGAGTCTGCAATATAAAACCGAGTTTCAGAGTCTCTCACTAGAATGAGATATCGACATTTTGGACAGTTATTTCTGGCAAAAGTTATTTGAATGGGACTAGCTTTTTCTCGCATCCTCATCTCCATGTGCCATGTTTTATTTTTCTTTCCCCTTGCCTACAAAATGAAGTTGAAGATGTTTGTGGCGGACATACCATGTGTTTTTCTTCGCTCTATCTGTGTCCGCCAGGGAAGAGGGTCTCGGGGAAAGCAGGGTCCTCTGACTCCTTCGCCTTTACTCCATTCAGTTGTCATGCCGGCCTGGGTGCCTCTAGGCACTACTTCCCAGTACTTCATTCTTTTGTGATTCTTTGAAGCAACTTTTATTTCTACGCTGGGGCATGTTTATTGTCAGGATTTGGAGACAGGCAGTTGTAGTCTTGGCGACTGGGATTGCTGGAGAGAAAAAAAGAAAAAAAAACAAAAACGGAGAGGATTTAATGTAAAGTGGAAATATTCTCTGGAGTGGCAATTCTCAAGGGTGTGTCCTAGAGAGGAAGGGTAGCTGAAGGGGACTCCTGCCAGAAAGGGGAGGTGGCAGAGCAGTGTCTCAGAACCTGGGGAAGCCAAGGATTAGGAATTTTGCCCTGTGGCCCTTCACCTAGATTGGTTGCCATGGTGAGCCCCTGTTATAGCTGGGTAAGGAGCATGTCATTCAGGTGTCCTGGGATGGTGACAGCCATGGTTCTCCCTTGGCTCTCCAGGCTACGATTTACACAGGATCACATGCAACTCCTGGAACACCACTGCTTTCTTCCTCCTCCTCACATTAAAGAAATTATATCAGAATGCAAGTGAGTGATTTCATAGGGATGCCCTGAAATCTACTTTAACTTATGCATTTAAAAGTCATTTGCAAAATTTATCATTATCAGTGCAATTATTTGCGACCTATTTCCCAGCCCTCCAGAGGGTTAAAAAAAAATGGGATCCGACTTTAACTTACAGTGTTTGAGAGTTTTGAAAATCTCCTGGCCTTCTTGCTTTGGAGAAACATCATTAGCACTATAGGTCTTAATAGGATTACAATTACATTAATTATTGTAGCAGCTGTAATGAACCTCTCTCTAGCTCTTTGTAACTTACCCTTTCCTTTTACATTGGTTCGTTGTACTCCACAGGAACCCTGACATCACCAAGTATACGGCGAGGCAGCAAGCAGGGTACTCTACTTTGAAACCTCAGCTTCTTTAGGTTGCGTTACGCTGCTTACCTTGAATGGAGGGAAGTGAGAAAGTGACACTCGTTTATTATTATTTCCTTTCCTCATGTCTGTTGTTTCAGGTCACTGCTCACCCACTTCTAGTTCCCTTACACATTCTTTTTTAAAATCTGGCACAGATATATTTATTACGTGGCAATGACAATTAGGTATTAATTGGACACACTTCATGTGAATGATAATTTTACATCAAAGTTAGAAACAAATTGTTTCGAGAGTCAGGTGTAAAGGAGAACAACTGAACTACGCCAAAAAAAAAAGGTCAGTTTTAAGATCACTTCTAAAACCCATTAACTTATGTTGATGTAGACAAATGGTCTTCTCCACCCCCCTTAACAGGTAGTGTGTAGGAACATTGAAACAGGGAGTGCCTAAATTTTGGAAATCTTGACCAAACTGATACTCGGCCTCCTGCTCCAAAGTTCCCAGCCATACCAGAGAAGGGCCTCAGTCATCGGTCCTCTCACCACCCTTGACTAGGCACCGTTTTCTCGGTGCTTGGGACACAGGCTTCTGGAAACACAGTGGAAAGAAGACGACAACTTCAGAAATCAAGGAGTGGGTGGTATTTTGTTTGGGTTTCAAGCACTCGCCCTATTGGGTGTCCCAACAGCAGGATGAGTAGTGCATTCTCTGCTGTCCCAATGCTGAATGCTGTCTTTGAGATCACCTCCCAGGACAAACATTCTTGCTTACACCTTTTGTTCCTTCACATTTCTTGTGTCCATTTTTAAAACACATTTTTTTCATTCTTTATTTTTAGAGAGAGAGGAAGGGAGAGGGAGAGAGAGAGAGACATCAATGTGAGAGAGGAATATCAGATCGGCTGCCTCCTGCATGCCCCCCACTGAGGATCGAGCCCAAAACCCGGGCATGTGCCCTGACGGAATCAAACTGGGACCTCTCAGTCCATGGGACAATGCTCAGTCCACCGAGCCACAATGGCAGGGCTGTCCTCTGTTTTTATTAAACTGATTTTATCGTTGCCGTCTCTACAGAAGGGCAGTGGTAGCACCTATGCAAGAGACTGTGAATTTAAAGCCAGCGAGTAAGCGCCAGATGCCCCCTTCCCTAACCTCCTCCCATCGCCATTGCCTTTGTGCTGGCCGCAGTGCACGTGTGTTAGCTCGTCATTGTGATGAAATGAAACACAGTAAGGACAGACAGGCATTTTCTAAGCTCCATAGATGGGACAGCTCTCTAACTTTCTCTGCTTCCCATCTCTCCTCTGTCACATTGTATGGTGGCTTGAGTTGAATAATAGCAGGAGGACACTTGAAATTTTCATTCCTGATTTAAAGTGGGAATTTGGGCTCCAGTGTTTAGGTTCAGTGTGGCTTACAAGTTCCGATGTCTTGTACTTTAATGTTATTTTGTAGCAGCTTGGATGCCATCTATTGCAAGGTCTGTTCTCTCTGCTTTCATCACCTGGTGCAGTAATCTTGGGGATATAGGTTTGAGCGGGAGCAGTGATTAAGTCCTTCATTGCTGCCATGGATGCTTTACATACTGAAACCGAAGCATACGTAGCTTTATTGCTGTAAACACTAAAGCCTCGGAGCTACTTAACACATTTAGAGTTCAAGAATGCCTGTCGTAGCAAGACAGCCAATGACCCGAGGAGTTCTTTTAAGCTCCGTACTAATGTGGAGTTATTGATGTGGGACTGCTGTGACTTTTGAGTGTTTTGATGTACACTTGAGGGACATTGTGAGAAATAAATTGGCACCACACAAATCTCCCATTGTCACCAAAAGGAAATTCGCTTACAAAAGATGTAATTAAAATGTAAAATTAAATGCTTATGGTAATTTGCCTCCAGAAGATGTCTCCATTAGGGTAAAAAGACATTTTGCTTATGTGGATTATTTGCTATATGTAGCCGTTGTTTAATGTGATGACCTTAAAATAATTGTCATTATTTGTTGTACCAGCAATGCTGTGCAAATGGAAGAAAAAATTGCCCACGCATGTTTATTCCAAGAAATGTTTTCAGCTTTCCATCTTCCAGAGTTCTGCCTCATACTTAAATTTTATATCGTTACAATTATAATGTAGAACCTGTTTTTGTGCAATAAGAGTTTTGCTGTTAAACAATCCTGAGACTTCTAGGGATTTAAACTTTGTATTATGGCCCTATCTTAGCTTCCTCTCTGGCCCACCTGACTATCAGGCAAGGTGTTGGGTTCTTCATGCTTCGTTACACTCTGGATGTGCGCGCTGATAGCATCGGTACCTCTGTAGGCTCTCTTAATGCTTTGATTCTTGCTTTAAATTCTGTCTTTTTGGACAATGATTCTTTTTTTTTTTAATACTCACCCGAGGACATTTTTGCATTCATCTTCAGACATAGCGGGAGAGAGGGAGGAAGAGAGAGAGAGAAACATCGATGTGAGAGAGACACATCCACTGGCTGCCACCCACACAACCCCAACTGGGGCCGGGGACAAACTGCAACTGAGGTATGTGCCCTTAGTGGGAACTGAACCCGGGTCTCTCTGGTCCATGGGCCAACGCTCTAACCACTGAGCCAAACCGGCCAGGGCAGGACAATGATTCTTAACACTTTCTTTATTTTATTTTTTAATTTTTATTTTATTAAAATAATTTTTTTCTCTTGATTTTAGAGAGGAAGCGAGAAGGAGAGAGAGATAGAAACATCCATGAGAGAGAACATCTATAGGCCACCTCCTGCATGCCCCCCACTGGGCATTGGGCCCACAACCTGGGCGTGTGCTCTGACCAGGAATCGAACCGGTGACCTCTTGGTGCATGGGTCGATGCTTAACCACTGAGCCACACCGGCGGGCTCCTTCTTTATTTTAATATCTTTTCTAGGTATCATTGTTCGAGCTACATTTAAATTTTGAATACTTGATGACATCTTAGTAGCTCAAATTGGCACTTGACTTGTCATGATCTTGTGTTTTTGAGTCAATTCTAGCATTTCCTGTAAAGTTTTCCAACCTAGACTTGTGACAAAGCTGCTTTTAACATCTAACCAAATTTCTTTGTTTTACTTTGCTTTCTTCTTTTAAAATGAAAACATTTCAAGGGATGATCACATTCTAGTGTGGGTTTCAGAGAATGCTCGCTTTCTTGACAGGTGCCCACATATAAGGAATACCATTGAATGTCACTGAGACAGGCTTCTGGCTACATTTTTGTTTTTCTTTGTAATTAAGTAGTTAAAAGTGCCTATGAAGGACATGTCAAGTAATAGCTCCAAGCATTTTTGAAGAAAAATTGATTAATTGAGCATTCCTTTCTCCTTTTCTTAAGTATTACTCAAATTGATGTGACTAAATTTGGTCAAGTGAGGATTGATATCTGCAGTGCATTTGTTCTTCTTCCCTTCTTGCTTGAGTTCTCTGCCCCCCAGACCCCAACATCGTGTTAGATCGCTTTACTTGGAAGTTTTCCAGCAGGCGGACCCAAATCTTAGGGTGCAGATGGGTCTTCTGAATGTGTCCTTACACGGACTGAAATTGTGTGACGTGAAAGCAGATAGTAAGAGACGGAGACAACTTGGCAGGAGGCCGCTCTGGTGGTGACGGAGGTGGGCGGTCACATATTAAAGAAACAATGAATGGCCATTAAAATCAGGTGGGAGGAATCAAGGATTGAAGGGACGGCTGGCTGTTTATAGTGCCTTTAGAACAAAAAGAAATTAAAGGGGAAAAAACAAACAATAGGAGTCCAAGTTGCTAGGTCACTGCTGCTCCTGTAGCATTCTAAAGCTAATTTGTACAAACCACTCCAGCTTTAGGAGCCAGAGGAGGACAGATTGGTTTATGTGTGGAACCATAATTAATAACTATATATTTTATAGGTAGTTTTATTTCTGTCACTCAAGTAACATATGTACTTATGTTTCAGAGGTTGGTTCTTTTCTGTTTGTGAATGACCATTGTCATTGGCTTCCTGGCATGCTGACAGTCGGGGCTCTCTCTGTGTGGATGGGATGTTTTTCCCCAGCTCCAGTGATGTTCAACGCAGTCAGCACTGTGGGATTGGGAAAAGATTTTTTGCTCTTGAACATCCATAAACACATTGAATATTGATTCAACTAGTATAGCAATTATTGTGCAAAACATGACTGGTTTGTTTTTTTCCACATAGGTTTTTTAAAATTTATTATTATGAAATCACAAATATGCATATAATAGTGAATTATATTAAAAAACTAGTTTTGGGTTCAAAATTTTGTAATATATAATTGTTTTAGCTAATGAAATGGCTTACTGACATTTTTTAGTGGATTAGATCAAATGTAAAAACCAGCTCAGTATCAGTTTTTTGTAGCTGATTTATAAGTAAGTGTGGAAAGCTTCAGACTTAAAATTAAATTTGTTTTAAAGGGCTGAATTTTTTGTGACACTTGTAAGTAACACCTTAGAGAGATGTTTATTAACGATGGTTAATAAACTCACTGAGACACACCTGACCATTATTTAAAGGAGATGAAATGTGAATTTACATTTAAAATGGAAAAGATAAAAGATATCAGAAATATAACATTTGAGTATGTCTCATTCTACATATAAGGCAATCTTCTTTTTTCATCCTTGTATTAAAATTTCATATCTCTATTTAATCATTTTTACATCTTTATCACTGTCTCCTCAGTGGTCTCATGTTATTATCAGTTGATCTGGTCACACTGAGCATCTTTCTTCCCATCTGTTCTATTAATACTTCCTCTCATTTGTTATTATGTGTGATTGAAATGATGTAAAAACTGATATTTTCACTCTCTTTCTCTTTCAAACTCTGTTGTTCTGGTTTCTTTTTCCTCCCTTTCTCTTCAGTCCAGCCACAAAAGGTGACGAAATTCACAGTAGTCACAGAATAAATCAGTATTCATTGAGGAGCCATTCTTTTCTCGTCACAGCGCCAGGCATGGGTGGCTGACCAGAAGGGACCGAACAAAGAAGCAGTATGTGAGTGGAACTGTGGTCCTGGCCTCACGGTCCCTCCGTAAACACAGCGTGTCCATTTTCAGCACGTTCCCCTGTTCCTCGTCCTCACTCCCTCTCCTGTGCTTCCCAAAGACATGCCATCTGGAAGGCATCTCTTTCCATTTTATTCTTTACTCTGTCAGACTTGAGTTTGTTTTAGATGGTACCAGTATTGATAACTGCACATATAATACGTAATGATTTTCAGTATCTGTTTTCATTCTGTGGTCTATAGAATTAAGGAGTTAATTTGAAACCGGAATTCTGTTTGAAAAATAATTTTTATCTATTTATTAAGCTTATTGGGGTAACATTGGTTAATAACAAAAATTGTTTTAGATGTAACAATAAAAGTTTTATTCTGCTAGTCCATTAAAAAAAAAAAAAAAGAAGATAATCATCCTGTGGTTGCTTCTATTTCTTTCCTCTCACTGTTGGCTAGATATAACAAGGGACTTGTATGTTATTTCCCACTTTGTCTTTAATGTATTATATTTTCGATTTTTTTTTTTTAACAGATTTGTTAGGTCTGCCACTCTTTAATGAATCATTGGATTGGAAAATAACTCATTATATCATCAGGCAGAGATATGCTCCTTTATTTGCATGTAGATAGTGAAGATGAATAATTTATCAAATGTTATTAGTGCAGGCTGCGTATTACTGAAGTCTCAGCAGGATGTAATGAAATTTGTCTCACGCTAGTATGAAAATAGCATGCCTTTGCATAGCCATTATTGAACTTTTGGCATTTCTCAGAGAACTATTATGTTATCATGCCAATCTTGCTCATCTCTTCATTAACTGGACTTTTGATTGAAGAGTTCAACTTATCTTGAAAATCTGTGAAATCTGGTATGCCAAATGCTCGCTTGACTCTAGCTATGTTTCTACATCAGCGCAAGAATTTTCAGAATGCATGAAGTCTGTAATGTTTCTTATTAAAGTGAGTAGTGCAAAAAGGCCATGACTGATGGTTTTATTACTTCTGGTCATGAAAAGCTGTCTGTATAAGAGATGTTTAAGGAATGTATCTTTCTTAAATGAGGGGTGATGAAAGATGTATATAATTGCTTAGAATCTTATATCTGTAGTAATTACGCATTTGAAGTTATTTTAAATAATTGCTTTTATAAAGGTGGCTTTGATTTGCTTGTGGAATGATTGTGTGAGGAGGCCATCAAAGCTCTTCTCAGGCAGTGATAAAGCTGGATAAACGGTTAAGGACAAACCATTTCAGCACTCTAGAAAGCAACTAAAAGCATTCAGCAAGCTGAGTGGTGTTTATTTGTGAAAACACCTGAATTTGAGTAAGAACAGTGTGAGCCTGTGGTGTTTGCTTGTTCCTTGCTATGGTACTCTCATTTTCCTTCCTCACTTTCCTCAGCCCTGTGGGCAAGCGCGTTCAACAGGGCAGAGCAGGGTATGAAAACTAGAAGCTTTACTGCTGCTCCCAAGACAGCTCATTTGATCTGGAGAACTGTCAAAGTGGAGATTTTGATGGCAAATGACAGGGAGGGTGGCGGTTCTTCCCCCTGAAGTTGCAGGCCTGTTTGGCACAGAGTGGACAGGTGGACTAGCCAGGGACTTGTGAGAGGTAAGACAGTGATAGAAAGCTTGATAGAAATCTTTACAGACTGTAAGTTGACTGGAGGCTGTGAACATGCACGGTAGAGGTTGGAGAGGGCCCCGTCTACCACACTTCCCTGCCTTCTGGAGCCTGCTTGTACATCCAGAGGAGGTGGAGAGGACTCAGGAAAGCCCAGGAGAAAGTAAAAATTGGGGAAGACTTGAAAATGGCCCTGGCTTTGAATGCCCTTACCAGTTCATACAGACATCCATCAGCATATAGGAGAAACCTTACTGGCTTAAGGTGTTTGAACAAATGTGTGACCAGTCCTGCTTAACAAAAAGCTATGCAGATGCAGAGTTGACCCCTGGGAAGTCATACTTGGGGGATAAACCAAACCAAACAAAACTAAGAAGGGACATCAATGATCATTTATACTGTGGAGAGATAGGCTTCATAGATCTAGTCCAGATAAGTTACTAAACAAAAACAACCTTTGGAGTGGGTGGGGAAATCTGAATTGAGAGTTGCTACAATATATTAATTAAGATGTCCACTATTCAATAAAGTGTTATGATACATGCAAAGAAACAAAGTATAACCATATTTAAGGGGAAAAAAATGCAGTCAGTGCAAATTGTCTTTGAGTGCCCAAAATTGTTGGATTTGGCAGAGACTTCCAAACTCTAAGTGAAACCATGCTAAATCATTTAAGGAAAGGATGTTGACAGTGACTTGAATATAGAATTACAAAAAGGTAGAAATCATAGAGAAGAACAAGTAGAAATCTAAAGTTAAAAAGTACAGTAACTGAAATGAAATAGTCGTTAGAGGGGCTCTATTGCAGGTTTGAGGTGGCAGAAGAGAGAAATCAGTAAATCTGAGGAGAGACCAGTACAAAATTAACCAATATGAAAAAAAGAAGAACATGAACAGGACCTCAAAGACATTTAGGACAACATCTAGCACACCCAACAAGTGTGCCATGGAAGTCACAGAGGAAAGGACACAGAAAAAAAAAGAATACTGGATGAAAACTTCCCAAACTTTATGGAAAACATTACTTTATGGATCCAAAAAGCTACATGAATTGCATGTAGGAAAATCACAGAGATCCGTACCTAGACACATCATACTCAAACCACTGAAAGACACAATTTTGGAAGCATAATAAAGAAGTGACACGTGATGTACAGGGGAACAGCAGTAAGATTAGTAATTGACTTCTCATCAAAAGCAAGAGAGGTCATAGGCAGTGGAATGATATATTCACTGCTCAAAGAAAAAAACTTATCAAGTAATAATTTTACATCCAGCACAGGTATCCTTCACAAATGAAACAAAATGCAAACAGTTCCAAATAAATAGTTTGTTACTATAAAATTTCCATTACAAGAAATAGTAAACGTTCTTTAGGCAGAAAGGAAGTGGTACCAACTGATAACTTGAATTCTCAGGAGGAAATGAAGAGTGCCAGAAATGGTAATTATGTGAGTAAATATAAAGTACTCTATAAATATATATTTTTCACATTTTCTCTTTAAAAACATACAGTTGTATAAAACAATAACTATAGCTGTATATTTTTGGATTTATACAACTATATTAATACGTGTGACAACATATAGCACAAAGGAAGAGGAGTGCAAAGGAAATGTCACTTGGACTATTGAGCATCCATCCGTACGGAAAAAATGAACTTAGACCTTTACTTCATACAAAAAGTAACAAAGAGGATCCTAGACCTAAATATAAGAGTTTAAACAGTAAAACTTCTAAAAGAAACTGTAGGAGAAATCTTTGTGCCCTTGGGCTTGGCAAAGAGTTCTTAGATATAACAGCAAAAGCATGAGCTATAAAAGACAAAATTGATAAATAGAACTACATTCAATTGAAAAACATTTAATTTTCAAAAGGTATTATGAATATGAAACTATAAGCCATAGACTGAGAGAAAACAAAATAATATATCTAATTAAGCTCTTGGAAACAGACTACATAAAGAATTTTTACAATTCAGTAATAAGACAAATACTCCAGTTAAAATTTTGACAAAATACTCGAGTAGACATTTTTATTGGAGAGGAACAGAACCGATAGTGTGTGTGCGCACGTGCTTGCGTGTGTGTGTGTGTGTGTGTGTGTGTGTGTGTGTGTGTGTGTGTTTATAAGGAGATGTATTATAAGAAAGTAGTTTATACCATTATGGAGGTTGAGAATTTCCCAAGATCTGAAGTCAGCAAGCTGAAGACCTAGGAGAACTGATGTGTAGTTTTAGTCTAAGTTCAAAGGCCTGAAAATCAGGACTGATGGGGTAAGCTCTAGTCCGCAACTGGGCAAGCATGAGAACTAAGAAGAGCTGATATTTCAGTCTGAGTCCCAAGGCTGGCAGAGAACATGACCCAGCTCTGTAGTCAGGCAGGAGGAGTTCCCTCCTACTCAGCATTTTTGTTCTGTCCGGTCTTCGATTGATTGGGTAAGGCTCACCACTGTTAGGCAGAGCAATTTGCTTTACTTAGTCTACTGATTCAAATGTTGGTCTCATCCAGAAACACCATCACAAGTGCACCAAAAACAATATTTGGCTAAAGATCTGGGCATCCTGTGGCCTTGTCAAGTTGACACCTAAAATTAACTAACAACATTTTACTAAGCAGAACATACAGTTGGCTAATGATCACGTGAAAAGGTACTCAACAACATATGTCATTATAGAAATGCACAGTTATTCAAACTATAATAATATACCACTGCACACCCATGAGAATGGCTGTTGTCAAAAAAGTTACAATATGAGGTCTTGGCAGCAAAGTGGAGAAACCCGCATACGTTGCTGATGGGATATAAAATGGTATCACCACTACAGAAAACAGTTTTTTTCTCATATTAAAATATAAATTTACCACATGACCCAGTGATTTTACTCGTAGGAATCTATCCAAGAGAAATGAAAACATACAAACATTCATCCACAGGAAGACTTGTATGGAAATGTTCACAGAAACATTATTATAACAGGTATTAATTGGAAACAATCCAAATGTCATCAGCTGGTCCACAGATTAATAAAGTGTTGGCACGGGCACAGGGATATACTGCATGTCAGCTTGGGAGAATTTTTGGAGTGATAGAAATGTTCTAAAACTGTAAGTTTATTTAAAAAAATTGAATTGTGTATTCGCAGTGGGTAAATTTTATAGGATGTACCTTAGTAAAGTTACATAAAAAAAAATGTGTATGTATATAATGAGCAAATGACAAAGTAAACACAGAAAATAATTGGGAAATCTGAAGGGGATGGAATTTTTTTGTACTGTTCTTTTATCTTTTCTATAACTTGCAATTAACTCAAAATTATTAAAATTTTAATGATTTTAGAAGTGGTCCAATTTCCTTTTGTAATTTTTAAAAAATAAATTCAAAATCATTTGTTTTTAAAAACCCAGTCCTAAAGTGATTTTTTTAATTTAATTCAGCGTGTTTATTCTTTACTTCTTTGATTTGCTATTTGCTTTGAGCAGATAACCCGTTTTCGCATTTTCCCCGCTGTAGTGCAAAATTGGCCAGCACGCCTAGTGCCCAAGTGAACCCTTCCTGCTTCATCCAGGTATCTGGTGAATGCTAGTGAGCATAGACCTTGCAGAGAGACAGTCTGCGGATAGTTCTTTTTCTCTCATCTGCGCAGGAAAATGATGTGCCGATATTATATTTGGACTGTAGGTCACAAACACAGCTGTTTTTCCCTCTGGTAATACTAGGTTCAATGATCACATGTCTCTAGGTTTTCTTTTTTTTCCTCATAAAAGAAAAAGTTAAATGCAAATGTTAACATTTGTTGAGAGCACTAAATTAAAGTGAAATTGTGCGACTCATGCTAATGTATGTTTATATGCTTTATTTGAAGGTCACTCGGTGAGACTGCTGGGTCAGAAAAAGGATAATGGAAAACGGTTGGGGGGAGCACCATTGGATTTGCCGAAGATTAGGAAGAATCCACTGATAGAAATCATTTCCATCAATACTGGGTAAGCTGCTCTCCAACTTATTCATAAAATATTCAATATATTCCATGAATTCAGTATGTTTTTCCTGGACAGGTGACACAGAAAAGTAGCTGTACATTTCCACGAGGACGAGAAATGAAAATGCTCTGTAGCACATGATTATAGTTCCCTCTAAAGTCTTCCCTGTATACAAACTACACTTACGTTTGCAGCAAGGTTTTATATCTGATTAATATTATTCTAACTTCTCCTTTTGGTAATAAACATGGATTTCATTTGATAGCTATGTCCTTGGTTAACATCGTTTGAAGAAGAGTATTTTATTGTGGGGCATGGTTGACATGCTCATCATTTGGGACTCTCAATAGCGTTATAGTAAATATTGCCCTAGGTACTAACCGTGTTTTGATTATTAACAATCTGAAATGCATATTTGAAAATGTGACTCTTACAGTTCTGGAGGTCAGAAGTCTAACACGTGTCTCACGCTGCTGAAATCAAGGCTGCTGGGGAGAAGTCAGTTTACTTGCTTTTCCGGCATCTGTAGGCCACCCACACTTCTTGCTTCTGGTCTCCTTTCTCTTCAAAGCCAGCACATTGTATTTCTTTGTGTCTTCCATAGTCATATCTCCCTCTGATTCTGAATCTCCCACTTAAAATGATTATATTGTGATTCACTGGGGACACCTGAACAATACAAGATCCTCTCCCTATTTTAATGTCAACCAATTCGCAGCCTTCGTATCACTTGCAACATGGATTTCCTTTGGCATGCAAGGCCCCAAGGGTTGGTTAGGATAGGTATGAGAGAAAATCGCAGGTAGAGAAAAGAATCAACAAAGGCGTAGGAGTGGACCATATCGTTGTTTACAAAGTAGATAATTTTGTCTAGTTTATCTGGAGTGTTCAGTATATGTAAGAAAAAGTGTGATAAATGATCTTTTGTGTGAATTCATCTACTTTAAAAGGAAAAGGAGAGCCACTGAAGTCTGGAACAGAGGTGAGAAATAATCATAGCTAGGCATTAGGTTATTAGGTTATTCTGGGACTCGCTTGTGATGTGGATTGGGGCTGGAGAACAGCTGGATACATGGGTACACTTAGGAGGCCATTAGCATCCCAGCCAGGAGGGAGTGAGGGCCTGAGTGGCGGTTGTGGGAACGAAAGTAAGGATAGCAGCAGGTTGTCGGAATGGTTAAGAACACCGGCTCTGTGCCCTGGCCGGTGGGTCAGTTGGTGGGAGCATTGTCCTGCACACCAAAAGGTTGCAGGTTCGATTTTGGTCAGGGCACTTACCTAGGCTTCTGGTTTGATCCCTGGTTGGGGCACATACGGGAGGCAACTGATTAATGTTTCTCTCTCACGTTGATGTTTCTCTCTCTCTCCCACCTCTCTTCCCTCCCCCCATCCTTCCCCTCTCTCTAAAATCAGTAAACATATCCTCAGGTGAGGATTTTTTTAAAAAGGCATGGGCTGTGCCTACTCCGGTGGAGTTTTTGTAGCCATGGATTTGGAAGTTCCAAAGAATGGTGTAAGATAGAAATACAAGGCGAACAGGAGGCTGCAGCTGGGGGAGTGAGGGTGAATGAGGGCACTGAGCTGAATGGTCAGTGCCTATGTTTGGGAGGTCGGAGGAGCAGGAGGGACCACCTGTGAAATAGTAGTCAGAGAGGAAGGGGTTATGACTGTGGAGTGGAACACTCTCAGTTGTCCAGACCCGGTCAGGGGAGATACTCCTGGGGCAGGTGAACGATTTCAGCAGAGTGGGGAAATTAGAAGCCAGGTTAGAAAAGAGGAAGTTTTGCTACAGGAAGATTACTCTCTTGAGCAGCTGGACTATAAATTTAAGAGAGGTAGTCTAGAGAATAGATTGTTTTTTCTTTATTGACTTTAGAGAGAGAGGAAGGGAGAGGGAGAGAGAGATAGAAACATCGATGAGAGAGGACATTGACTGGCCGCCTCCTGCATGCCCCCCACTGGGGATCGGGCCCACAACCTGGGCATGTGTCCTGACTGGGAATCGAACCTGCGACCTCTTGGGGTATGGGTTGACGCTCAACCACTGAGCCACACTGGCCAGGTGGATTTTTTTTTTTTAATCTGAGCTTGTTTAGAGGTAGAGGGTAAGGATTAGAAATATATTGATGGGAGGCACTACACAGGCTCATGTACACAGACAGAAAGGTAGGTGTTGGAAAGGAAGGACACTGTGCTTCCTTAGAGACAGGAGTAACGGGTGTGAGGAAGCGGGGTGCAGAGCTTACCAGTTCATGTTTCTCAAAGTTCTTGACCCATTTACTGAGGAGAAAGTGGTTCCGTTTCTCCATGCGATGGGGTGGAATAGAGGGCAGTGCTTCCGTTCTTCCCTTTGTGTCCCAGTGAATGTGCCCCAGTGTTTCACTGACACTGGCTGGAGCTGGGGCCAGTTCTTCACCAGAGGACAGCCCTTCCCCTCCAGGGTGTGTCAGTGTTCTCTCCCCTCCCTGCTTCCCTCTGCTCTGGACGTGCCATTGTTATTCTACTCTATGTATTTTCTTTCTTTCTTCTTCTTCTCCTTTTTTCCCCCCATTTAACAAAAAGGGCCCCCGGGCCCCAGGGTTCAGGCAGAAGGCTGCCTGCAGCCGAAGGAGGTGGTGGAGGGCCCTTATTTAACCTTCTTCTTGGGGCGCAGGTTGCTGGTGTGGCCGCACTTCTTGCAGTTGCCAGTGCAGACGTGCAGGCATGGGGGACACCTAGGGCAGATGGTCTTGTGGCACTCGCACTTCTGGGCGAGCTGGCGGAGGGAGGGCGCAGTGAGGCAGGGTGGACCGTTTCTGGGTATTGTAGTCAGAGAGGTGGCCATCCTCCAGCTGTTTGCCCGCAAAGCTCAGGCGCTGCTGGTCAGGCGGGTGCCCTGCTTGTCTGGATTTTAGCTTTGACATTGTCCGTGGTGTCACTGGGCTGCCCCTCGACGGTGGTGGTCTTGCCAGTCAGGGTCTTCACACGGGTCCGCAGCTCCGCCTCCTTGGAGAGAAAGAGCTACCCTGTGTATTTTCTGTAACATGGAAGCTACGCCATGTTAGAGTCTAGTTACAGATTGGGCCAGAAATAATACTTTCTGAGGTAAAGATAAGAAATTTGAAGATTCATGCCAGTGTCTCAGTCCTGGCGTGAGCAGAAGGGCGAGCTGAGGTCCGAAAGCTGTTTTGTCAGGCTTCCCATTTGTGTAATTACTTACTTTTTCTAGTGTTGAGGATGGAGTTGGAGACAGAAGGTATTGTAGGGGACAAACTGAAAAATCAGAAATTGGGCCATAAAGAAAATCTGGGCCTTATTATGCCTTCTCTGTCACTATTAAAGTCATCATTTTTGACAATACCTTGACAATTTTTGTTCTTCCGAAGCCAAGAGTTGAGTGCTGCTTAGCAGGTCTGATATAAGTTATATTATTTTTTAGATACTACTATCAGATTATTCCTAGTTTGAAGGATAATCCTCCCCTGGGCTAAACACATCTTAGAAAATACTGTTTAACCCTGTAATACTTTAATGATACTTTTTCTTTTAAAATTTATCTCGTCTTTCTTGTTATTTTCTATCTGTCAGACATAAAATGGTGGTTTATGGGAACCTTTAAGGGGAATCTAATTTTCTTTGAGATTACGTGCTTAAACTTATTATCATTTTTTAAAGTATCTGTTACATCCTGCCTCCCCCCAATAACATTTTAGTTCTTAGAAAACAAACTAACTTGGATGTTTTCACTTTCTGTAATGTCAGAATTTATCAGCCCCTATTCTAGTACTAGATACATAGTTGCTTTCTAAACATTTGAATGAGTGAAAGAAAAATAATGCAAATTTATTTTATATAAGTATTTTTAGAGAAATATAATTATTACTAATAACATTTTGTTATCTGTTTCTAATGATTAAAACTCAAAATGGTTATTGACTACGTATAATCATAATACATTTGAAAATATCATTATTGTGTACTTACCATATTACCAGGCATTGTGTTAGACATTATCATATAAACAAAGATAAGCATTTCCCAAATCATCAAGTAACTAACACTGACTGAAATAATCCCAAACAGGCGGCTCTACGCACAGTGTTAATTGCAGCTCCCGTATGGGGGGATTTGGATCTCCTTCACTCCACACTCAGGGCAGTGCTGTGGGACCCAGCAGGGCACTCTCTCCAGGCAGTGCCTCTCCGACCTCTGGGCTGGAGAGCTTTGAAGCGCATAGGTGCCCTCTCACCGCCCCTGCCCCTCGGGGGCAGCAACACAGTACAAAGGCCTTCTACTGAAGCCTCAGATGCTATCTTTTATGTCACTCTTAAATGATGGCTTTTCAGAAAATTATATTCTATTTAAAAAAAGTTTTTTTTTTTTTTAAAGGCATTTAACTAGAAGTGCTCTTAAAAAGCTTGAATTAAGGTTCTGAAGAGATCCTGTTAGAAGTTTGAGTATGTGTGGGACCATCCTTATACTAACGTCAATCTTTTCACTATTTTGGGAGGATAAAATATGGGATATTTTATATTATGATCTCTTTGAAATGACTGTATATTACTAGATTCAATAGTGATTCTTGAGTTTTTATATCTTAGCATGGTGTCAAGAAATAAGAGATTCTTTTTTCCGCTCACGCTCTGCTGTTGTTCACGTCTTGATGCTATAAACCATGGTCCTATTCTGAGTGTGCTCTCTGGAGACTAGTTTCTTCAGCCTGGTGCCATCCCCAGAGACAGCTCTTAGGAGATCGTGACACCTCTCTCCAACAGGCACTCTCTCAGGATAAAACATTTTCCAAAAGTAATTCAGCACACTTTATAGTCATTCACTTATTTTAAAATTATGGCTCAATATTACTTTGCAAATTAACCTAAGCCAATTTTGTCATGCATAGCTGTTAGGTTTTTTTTTTTAATAGAGAATAATAGCTACCAATGAGAATTAGCTGCTTCCCTATAACCCAGCTGTCAGGTTATAATGAAAGCAAGTCCCAGTCCAGAATCTGCCATAAGAATTTATTAAGCAAGGTGGCACAATCCAGCTGTGCTGTGAGCTTAGTGAAATCCTAATTCTCTCTCCTTTAGGTGATTAAATCAAACCTTATATGAAAGGTTCATTTGAGCCAGATGAGAAAATATTGTCAGCTTTAGGCAACCAGAATCCTCTACACCATGTCTAGAGTGAGGGGAGGGGAAAGACCAAGCCAGAAGAATATTCTTAATGGTTCAAGTCAGCGCTACCCAGCCAGTGGTCTGTGGACTAGTGCCAGGTCACTGACTATTGCTCGCTGGTCTGTGACAAGCATAGAAATTGAGAGCAAACATTTTAGAAACTTTAGACAGTCTAACATTACTGCAGTGTCTTGTCATTTATTTTCATTGTATTTTAAAAAATTATTGGTTTACAGGAGGTTGGAAATGCAAATCCTTCTGTCACTATAGCTAGTTTGAGAAACACTGGTTTTGGCCAGTGTGCTGGTACAAGGGTTCTTTACCCCATGTTGGAAAATATTTTAGCCAAACGCTTACCTTTAGTGCTATTGGTTAAAATACTAGTGAGATCCCATTTCTACTATCTTTTGTGTTATTAGTCAACCACTTGTGGTTAGTAGTTAACTACTACTTCCACAAATGAAAATGTTTCTGTCATTTATTATGCTAATTTGCAAAGTCTCTGCTTTTGACCAAAGATAAAATATAGCTAAAACGCAACCAGTAATTTCTGGAAGGTAGCCTTTCTGATTAAATACTAATAAAAAGAGACTGTTCTTAGCCTTGCAGCTTAAAATAGCTCACCCAGCCCTGACTGGGTGGCTCAGTTGGTTGGAGCGTTGTTCTGTACACCAAAAGGTTGCAGGTTCAATTCCTGGTCTGGGTGCATTCGGGGAGGCAACCGACCGATGTTTCACTCTCACATCTCTCTCTCTCTCTCTCTCTCTCTCTCTCTCTCTCTCTCTCCCCCCCCCTCCCTCCCTCCCTTTATCCCCCTCCTTTCCTCTCTCTCTAAAATCAGTAAACATATCCTTAGGTAAGGATTAAAAGAAATAACTCACACATTCTATATTATAGTCTCTACATTAAATGCTTTCAAAAGTAAATTATAGACGTCCTAACATAGCCCCTGTGAAACTTGAATCTAGGGGTTATAACAGTTCTTTTGACACATTGCTAAGTTGTGTAGAGACCTATTGTTATTATTCTTGTTCTTCTGCAAGCTTGTGGAGGCCAGGAACCTTATCTCTTAGTCATGAGCCTGGAATGCGGCCCCAGCCTATTCTGGAGAAGGCACTGGAGTCCTTGGTACACTGGGGAGAGCTCTGAGCTTAGAGTTTGGAGGCACAGACAGTTATTTTCTAGCTGTGTGACATCATGAATTAGATAATCCCTTACAGACTACCTCTTTTCTAACATGGACACATGCTACCTACCGTATGTGTAGCCTAACACATTATGGGCACTTTAATAAGTGTTTTCTTTAGAATTTTAATGTTACTGTATTTTATAATCTACCAAAATTCTCCAAGAAAGTTGCTGTTGCTAGAATTTAAATTTAGGAATTTATCCAATTTATCATTATCTCGTCCATCTTCTATTTGTTCAGTTTTAAGTGAATGAAAAATAAACTTAAAAATTAATCTTAGTCTCTCCTGTAACTTTTAGTACAGCGTCTTGCTCACAGTATTCACTCAATAATATGTTAGTATTTCAGTGTTACTTAAATGCAGAAAAAATGTTCTGGCTGAGTTGGAATATAATTCTTTTGCTACAGATGAGTATTTTGTAGAAAAAAGAATATGTTAATTTGGTCTATGAATGAAGTCAGACTTATCTCAAACAATTAAATGTGTGAAATTGAAGTATTTGTGGCAATTTTGAACTTGTTACATTTTTACTTTTATCCAAAAACGAGTTATTCTGAAATGTCAGCTTTTTAGATGTCTTGAAATCCCCTAATACCTTATTTTCATGTAAATATTGTACAAATGGAATTTTAAAGTAATCGTATTTTTAGTGCATTATAAAACTGGATTTGGGAAAGAGCATTCATAAGAACAGTGGATGGCACTATTGGCTCATACCTGCGAAGGAATTGTTAAGTTGCAGAACTTTCAAATGCTGGTTTAATAAATGCCTTTAAATAAGTGGCCCAGTTAAAATTTTTAGGCAGTGTTAGGATGGGGTTAATCTTAAATTTTGTAATTCCTCTTTATGTAACCATTATTTTGTATAAACTTTGAGATGAATACATAACTTCCTTAATACTTATATATAAAGAAATGGCTGGTTTTTAAAAATAGTTTCAAATTCTGGCAAGGTATAGGGTATACCATTGTGCTAACTGAAAAGTGTGCCTTGCTTACCACTTTTCTGGTAAACAAAATTATTTAGTTTAGGGAAGGGAGAATAATTTTGAATTTGGATTAAAAAGCGAAAATTTAAAGATACTCAAATTTAAGCACACAGTTAAACCAACCTTAGATTAAAGCTGAATAGGATGGTTAACACTTTCCTCAGGTCGGTTTCATAGATTATATGATAAGGATATACATTAATTATAAATAGTAATAGATGCACTTATAGTTTAGAAAGCTTATTGTTTTATTTCATGTTTGCCCTTTAAGAAAACTAAACTGCCCTGTGTCTGGACATTCATTTATTCAACAAATTTGGTTGAACATTTAAGTGCGGTGGATAGAAAGATGCATGCATTTTGTGTCTGCCTTTGAGAATCTCACAGGATAGAGTGAAACAAGTACAAAGCAATTGAATTATAACATTGTAAGTACAATAGTACAGGAGTAAAATAAAGTTGTGTTAAGACCACGATGGGTTGTTTGGATGAGTTAGGGAGGACTCCACAGAAAGGAGATATTTAGGCCATGACTCCAAGTTTATCTCATAGGTGGGTTCAAAGGCAAATTTTTTTCTTCCTCACTCAAGGATATTTTTCCATTTATCTTCAGATAGAATGGGAGGGAGGGAGGATTGCTTGTCTCCTGCACGAGCCCAACCAGGGCCAGGATGAATCGCAACTGAGGTACGTGCCCTTGACCGGAATAGAACGCACAGGCTGATGCTCTAACCATTGAGAAAACCCGGCCAGGGCTTCAAAGGCAATTTAAGCATGGGAACTGCACCCGCCCATGAATAGTGGTACTGAAGTGTGAAAGGCCTTGTCTTATACAGAGAAGGATGAGTGTGGGTCAGTGTGGTTGTGTTTTGAATAATGGAAAGGTAGGAGAAAGTTTAAAATGAGATGGTAGCTTCAGATTGCTTGAGTTCAAACTGAGCCTCGTCATTTCATCATTTGCTGTGTGATATTGTATAAGTTATTTAAACCCTCTATAGGTCTCATTTTTTTCATCTATAAGTGGGGATAATATTAGTGTTGTGAGAATTAAAAGTGGTCATCTGTTTAAAGTAATTAACACAATGTCTGGCTCAGAGTCTCTGTTCAATATAATTACTATTTTTTAAAATTGATTTTTAGAGAGAGAAGATGGGAGAGGGAGAGAGAAAAAACATCGATGTGAGAGCAAAACATTGATTGGCTGCCTCCTTCACGCCCCCTACTGGAGATTAAGCCAGCAACCCAGGCATGTGCCCTGACCAGGAATCGAACTGGCAACCTTTAGGTGCACGGGACAACACTCCAACCAACTGAGCTACAATGGCCAGGGCAATGTAATTACTATTAAGTTATTACAATCACAACTATGCAGAAGGCAAACCTTAGGCTTAATTAGGTTGCAGTTTATTAAGACCATGGAGCAGTAAGTGGCAGAGCCGTGACTTGAATCACATCATCTAACCAGTTCTTTTTCCAATAAAACACCAGTGGCTTCCAACCCAGTTTGCTCTCCTTGCGTTAGAATTGTAGTCATTTAGTTAGTTGAAAGGGAAGCCAGTCAGAGCTAAAGTTTGAGACGAATATAGAAGACAGCCTACTAAACCTGAGAAAGATGCTATGGGCCCCAGATTTTTACAAAGAGAATGGAGAACGGAGGTGGGCTGGGAGAACTTCTAAAGTACACATTTATTGTGCTGTGTTTAGATGCCTCTTGAAATACATTGAGTTTATCTAGTGGAATGATGTTTGGATTTTCCTGTTATGATGATTGAAGGATGGGACTGCTAAGTCATTTAGATTTAGAGATACATGACTGTTGTACCCTCCTGTCTTGTCTTTTTTTTTTAGCCAGTAGTTGAGTTAGGGTGCATGAAGACGGGTTGTACTTGGAGGGCACAGTGGACATGAACCGTTGTAAGCATACAGAGGGCTACCATCTGTCAGTTTTCCTGTTGTTTCAAGAAAACTTACTTTCCAGCCCCATCAGGAACTGGGCAGGAGGAACCCCAAAATTGTGTAGCCCAACTTTAATTAAGTATAATTGGATACACATGTGATTGTGGATCAAGGCCTGTCAGTTTTTTAATACAAAAATAATATATATCTCATATTTATTTCTGAAACCACTTTGCTCTTATTGTACTACATCTCAGCATGGTAGCAACAATTGTTTTATTTTTTCTAACCCTGACAAAGCAGAATGTTTTATTTGGCTTTTTAAAAAGGCCATAGTGCATGCAGTTAAGACCTCATTTACTTTATCTGATGAAGTAGTCTCTGAAGAATGTCTGTTTTTCTGTAAATCCACTAAGGAAACTGGGTTTAAGTCAGGGTCATTCTTTAAAATCCTTGTATCTGTTTTTAAACAGTGTGTGTAGCTTTGTGTTTTGTAATGTATATGTCTGTGGTTCTTTTTAGGTTATCCTTAAAATAAATATTAATTGTGAGAGATAGTATGGGTTTAAGGAGATCTTTCTACCTTGTAAAGTACCTTTTATGTATTGTTCGAGTATTGCTCTTGAGAAAAACACAAACTGTCGGAAATGGGGTTTCTAGTCTGTTGTGTTCCTCCCCACTCCCCTCATCTCTGTTTTTCTTTCTCCCTGCTCACATCTCTACAAATTTATGAGAATAAAGTATGTAAGGATAGATTTATTTATTTAGGCACACAGCCCCTTGTGACTGGAAGATACATTCCCATCCAAGATTGGTGGTCTACTTTATTCAGTGGTTTGTTCACACATTCGTTTGTTTGTTCTTTGTACTCATTCACTCATTTATTCAGTGAGCATTCACAGAATATCTGTATGAATCAGATACTCTGCTAAGTGCAGTAAAAGAAACATGGCTTACCTATTTTATCACTGCCCTAGAGAGTCTCACAGTCTAGTGGAGTTTAGTTAACTGGTCAACAATTCCGTTTTAGTCTTCATCGAATATAATTAATCATCCGTTCTTTTTATATGTGTGAGACTTAGTTTCATACCTAGAAATGACCACAAATATAGAGAATGAATAAAATAGGACCTGTATAAAATATGATGGCTGAAAATGGGCATGTACCCATGTATAGCAGGTTAGCTAGTGGGAGCCTCTTTGGTAATTGATTGATTACTGTTGAGAATTCAGCCCCCACTGTCGCATATAGTTAACACTCTGGATTTCAGGCAACCCCTGACCGTTTGGATGTTGATTCTACACTCACTCCGTTAAACGAAGCACCTGCGATTTCATTTCCAAGGGATGGAATTGTTAAGACCCCGTTTTTGCCATTCTGGCTTCATTCTTATTTTTACCATTAGGCTTTTTTTTTTTTTTTTTCATTTTCCTTCCTTAATTCTCAATGACAGGCAAAGCAATCAAATGAAGACAAGGGGCCAGTAGCAGCACTGATGTTGACACATTGAACACATTTTCAGAAAAAAGATGTGTGTGTGTGTCAGATGCCTATGAGGAGGGCGTGGGGCTGAGGTTCTGCTGCTGCTGGAAGCGCATTTTCGTGAGGGGTAGTGATGCCCAAGAGGGGTCACATAGTGGGTGGCGTAATGTGAGGCTTCTGTGTAACTGAGTTGACGTGCACTTACATATTTTGCTTTTTATAGTTACATATCACTGATTAATTTTCTTAATTTTATTGTGCCTTGTTTGTCCAGATATTTTATTTGGAAAAAAGTTGTATTCCATTCACACAACGGAATACTACTTGGCTGTAAAGATAGAAGGAAATCTTACCTTTTGCAACAGCATGGATAGACCCTGAGAGTATTATAGTAGGTGAAATAAGCCAGTCAGAGAAAGAGAAATACTATATGATTTCACTTGTATGTGGAATCCAATGAACAAAATAAACAAACAAAATAGAAACAGACTCATAGATACAGAGAACAGACTAGCAGCTGTCAGAGGGGAGGTGGGTTAGGAGGCTGGGTGAAGGGATTAAGTAAAAACAAAAACTCATAGGTACAGATAACAGTATGGTGATTACCAGAGGGAAAGGGAGGTGGGGGAGGTAGAAGAGGGTAAAGGGGGGATAAATGGTGACAGAAGGAGACTTGACTTTGGGTGGTGAACACACAATACAGTATATAGATGATGTATTATAGAACTGTACATTTGAAACCTATATAATTTTATTAACCAATATATCATTCCAATAATTTCAATGAAAGTTAAAAAAGAAAGGATTGTTTAAAAATAAAAATACTCCATTAACTTTAAATTCATGTGGTAGATTTTCGAAGGTGAATGTTGGAAAGAATAATATAGATGTTTGAGAGTTTTTTGTTTTGATTTTTAATTTATCTTATTCTTATATACCCTACATCAGAATCCAGCCGTAACTAGGACTCCTACATAGAATATTTTCCTGATATGTTTCAAAAATGCTGATCTGGAGCAGTCTAATTTCTTAGTTTGTTTTCTATATCCCAATACTGCTTTGCTTATATCTCAGTGTTCCTAGACAACTTTGACCCTGTGATATCTGTATTTTCTTATTTCTCCTATCTTGCAGCCTCTTACCTTCTTTAAATTATTGCTTTGTTTCCTGCCCATTCTTTTTTTAAGTATAGTCGGTATATATTATTATATTAGTTTCAGGTGTACAACATAGTGAGTCTACATTTGTATATCTAACTATGTGGTCATCACACTAAGTCCGGAAACCATCCAACCATCCGTCATTGTGCAAATGATCACACTACTATTGACTGTTCCTCTTCACCTTTTCCACCTGTTCCTTCACCAGCACCCCCCTGGCAATCATCAGTTTGTTCTTTGTTTCTATGAGTCTGTTTTTGTTTTGTTTCATTTTTGATGCAGTGAACACAGGGGTGCATATATTTTCTGAATTAGTGATTTTGTTTTGTTTGTATAAACACCCAGAAGTGGAATTGCTGGGTCATATGGCAGTTCTGTTTTTAGCTTTTTGAGGAATCTCCATACTGCTTTTTTTTTTGATGTATTAAATTTTTTTAAAATTTATCTTTATTGTTGAAAGTATTACAGCTGTCCCTCCTTTTCCCTCCCATTGATACCCTCCCCTGCCACTGCCTTCACAGCACTGTTCTCTGTGTCCATTGGTTATGCCTATATGCATATCAGTTCTTTGGTTTATCCCTCCACCCCCACCCCCCCAACTTCCCTCAGATTTGTCAGTCTGTTTTTACTTCCATGTCTCTGGATCTGTTTTGTTCATCACCTTATTTTGTTCATTATATTCCACAAATAAATGAGATCATGTGGTTCTTGTCTTTCTCTGACTGGCTTATTTTGCTTAGCATAATACTCTCCAGGTCCTTCCATGTCCTCTCAAAGAGTAAGAGATCTCTCTTACAGCTGCATAGTATTCCATTGTGTAAATGTGCCACAGCTTTTTAAACCACTCATCTACTGATGGGCACTTGTCCTGCCCATTCCTCCATCTTCTGTCTCTCCTGTCTTTTCATGAGGTGCCGTTATCATCAGGATACTTTGGTAACTAGAATAGTTTGGTCTTCAGTGCCACCAGTGTGTTGTGTTCTCCTCTATATCTGATATAGAATGATTAGTTGTTGTTTCTTCTTTCTAAGAGTGGAGCCTGGAGGAGCTTTTTTCCTGAATTGAGATATAGTGACAACAGCCAAAAAGGAACTTTTATGGTCTAGACTAGATTATTCATTATTTTTAGAGTACAGTACTTCATGAATTTATCTTTGTCTTTTTATTTTCTTTCCGTTCTGATGATCTTAACTGCAGTTAATTTTGTCATATCTAACTTGTACTACATATTAAAAAGCATAGATTTTCAAATATATTTCATTAGGATGCATTCACAGAGGCAGAATTATTATGTCAAGGTTAAGAACCTTTTTATGGGATATAAACTCAAATTGCTTTCCAAAGCATTGCCATTTATAATGTTAACAGTTAAGGGAATACATACTTTGTTCCATTATAAAGTCTTTATTATTATTCCCATTTTAAGGAAATTGAGGTTGAAGAGATTAAATAGCATACCCAGAGCTACCATCGTAGTATAAATGTGGCTACCATCTTTGTAGAAATTGGCTAAAATTTGTAGCCTCGTTTTTTAAGTGTGAGAGGCCCTTTGGCCTTGTGTTAAGAGCATAATTTTGGAGTCAGACTGCTTCTAAATCCTGGCCCCAGTGTCTATTGTGTAACTCTGGGGAAGTTTCTTTGTGCATGAGTTTTCTCATCTCTAAAATGGGAATCCTCATACCATCTGTTTCGTGGGGTTGTTTGAGGATGAAGTGTATCGATGTATAGCTTCGAATTGCATCTGGCAAATAGTATCATCATTATTAATTAGATTGTGTTGTCATTATTTTTTATCCACATAGAATGTTTATCCTTTTTTTCTAAAGCAACATAGGCAGTTTTGGTAACCACATTGCTGAACCATTTAAATGTGTGTGTGAGGGAGGGAATGAAAGAAAGAAAAGAAAGGAGCAAGCCTGGAACCCACATCTTTGACTTTTATATAATTATCACGTTTTATGAAAAGCCTCCTTGTTTTGTGTGGTAGGTAAGAAAGAACTAGTTGGATTTAAGTGTATCTATTGTAAATAGTGGAATTGTCGCTGACAATATTTCCTTGAGAAATGGTTGGACGGAGCATAGAGTAACATGATAGTTTGTAGAGTGAGCAGCAGTTTGATTTAAGCTGTTTATTAATGGGTTATACTGCCTAAGATCTTTTGCCAACTAATGAGAACGGACTGAGGTCTTTTTTTCTAAAGGATGGAAAAAAACCTCTTAATTAGGGATAGACTTAGCAAACTATTAAATGCGTCCCTGTATTATCCGAAGCCCTGTGGCCAAATACCAACTGCCCACACACCTTCTTAGCACACATCTTCTTTTGGATAATTAAATATTCTTTTGAAAGATTTATATATTCAGAAACTATTAGAGCCGGAATGGATTTTAGAGGTTTCAGATCTTTTCAGAGGATGAGGCTGAGGCCCACTGGGCCTCACCACCCCCAGGTTTGATGGTCTGCTCATTGCACTCACGCGTAGGAGAGTTTGCTCATGACAGAAAGAGGCTATTCTGACAGGTGGTACAGTTTCACCTTTAGGGTTTTAACGGTTGGTGGAAGGATTAAGCTTTTGTGGTCTGCAAGATATCATAAAAATGAAGTATATAGCTTGTATTGAAGTATATAAGGGTCAAAACATCAGAAAATGGTATTACTTTGGCCATGTTTGGTGAGTAAACAATGGAAAACAGTGAAATTATCTTGCTATTAAGTGAATTGGATTACAGTGGATAAAGAGGCCATTGAGACAAGACTTCTCTTTGGATGTGTGAGAATCTTCACAAGAACTCCAGACTTCATATGTTCCTATATTCTTCCTCTATTCCCTTATTATTTGCCTTTTCCATCTATATCTCTGGTTCTGTTTTATACTTTCCTTTTATTGCCGCAGGTTTACGTGTTTGTATCCCTAGCACCCAGTAGTGGCTAGCATATGGAAGCTCTCAGTGAAAAAGTTTTTAAGACTCATTTTCTAAATGCTAGTGGTACGTTTCACTCTGAAGTCTCTCTTACTGTTTCCTGAGTGTTGACCTCATCGTTCAGCCTTTCTCAGTTTGTGTTTTCTGAGAGAATTAAGCCTAAACTTATACCTGAATGTTTTAAAGCATTTCATTATATATAATGAATTAACTTCTCACCTAGGTATGTATATCTGTCTGTATGTATTTAATTTTTCTTTTTTATTGAGTTTATTGGGATGATATTGATTCATAAAATTATATAGGTTTCAGGGGTACAGTTCTATAATACATCATCTGTATATTGTATTGTGTTTCCACCACTCCAAGTCAGGTCTTCTTCATTTCCATTTATCCCCCCTACACCCTCTCTTCTAGGTATTTAGATTGGTAAACAGCTGTGTACCATTTTTGAGAGAACTGAGAAAATAATCACTTAGATTGTTTCCTGTAGTACTTAAAAGCTGATTTATTTACTTCATCAACCCTCCTAATATCTTTCTTAAAGCTTTTCTAAGGAAGCATCATCATTGATTGATTGACTTCATTTTGATGTCAGTTGTTTTTGTAGGCATTAATTTAACAAAGCATGTATTAATTTAACAAAGCACGTATAGTATCTGTATGTTGTAAACTGCAAACCAAAGTAATCAGAGAAGACCTAAAAAATAGAGAGATATATGATGTGTATGAATTAGAAGACCTAACATAGTAAAAGTATCAGTTCTTCCCAAATTTATATAGATTGTAATTTCAATACAATTTCCAGTTGTATTTTTTGTGTGGGTATGGACAAGCTGATTCTAAATTTTACATGGAAGGACAGAGGAACTAGAGTTTTATAAAATAGTCTTGAAAAGGAATTAAATTGGAGGAATCACACCACCCTATTTTTAAAACTTATTGTAAAGTAGCAGCAATCAAGAAGGACAGAGTGGTAGTGATGAAGGGATAGACACAGGAGTCATTGGAAACAGAATCGCAAAGCAAAAGAGACCGACCCATACGAATTGGCCGTTTGATTTTCGACAAAGGTGTTGAGTCTATTCAAGGGGGAAAGCAGTGTTCTCATCAAGTTGTGCTGGAACAATTGGATATCCATATTGAAAAAGGAAAACTCTTTTACCTAAACCTCACATGTACATGAAAGTTAACCCAGAAGGGATCAAAGATCCAAATGCAGAATTTTAAAGTATAAAAATTATAGCAGATTTTTGTGACCTGTGGTTAGGCAGAGTTCTCAGCCATGCTACCCGAAGCACAATGCATAAAAGGACAAATAATGGATTTCATCAAAGTGAACAACTTTTGTTCCATGAATGATGCTGTTAAGATCACAAGCTACAGAAAAAGTACATACCTAAGCATAGGATTTATATTCAGAATATATAGGGAACTCTCAAAACTCAGCATGAAGACAAACAACCCAATTAAAAATGGACAAAGGAGGCCTGGACAGTTTGGCTTAGTGGTTAGAGTGTCGGCCTGTGAACTGAAGGTTGAAGGGTTCGATTCCTGGTCAAGGGCATGTACCTGGGTTGCAGGTTTGATCCCTGGCTCCATTTACTGGTTGGGGTCATGTGGGAGGCAACCAGTTGATGTGTCTCTCTCACATCGATGTTTTACTCTCTCTCTCTCTCTTCCTCCCTCCCTTCCTCCGTGCTTTCCACTCTATCTAAAAAGAATCAATTGAAAAATATCCTTGGTTGAGGATTAACAAACAAACCTAAAAAGGACAAAAGACTTGAACAGAAAGTGCTCTGAATGGCAGATAAGTATATATAAAGTTTTTCTGTGTTGTTACCACTAGGGATACTGCAACTCATCTCTTAGACTAGTGGAAATTAAGAAATAATGATAGCACCAGGTGTTGGCAAGGTTATGGAGCAACTAGAACTCTTATACATTGTTGATGGGAATGCCAAATGATATAGCCATGTTGTAAAAACAGTTTTGTAGTTTCCTTTAAAAAGTTAAACATAAATTTATCATGTGACCAATAATCCCACTTCTGGGTATGAGAAATGAAAACTTAAGTTCATAGAAAAACCTGTATACAAATGTTTATAATAGCTCCCTTCCTAATTGTTCAAAACGGAAAACAATTAATATGTCCATCAAGGATGTGAATAAATAAACTGTTATATCCATTCAATGGAATATTACTGAGCAATAAACGTGAATGAATAATTGATACTTTTGGCATCTTAGATGAATCTCAAAAGCATGTGCTGAATGAAAGAAGCCAATAATAAAACCTTATATACTGTATGATTTATTTATATAACATTCAAGAAAAGGGAGAACAATAGAGACGGAGATGAGATCAGTGATTTCCAGTGGGTAAAGGTGGGGCTAGTGTGCCTCTAAAGGAAGAGCAAGAGAGCCTGCTGGGGTGATGGACTCTCTGTATCCTTACCACGGCTGTTCCATGTATCTGTACGTGTGCTACATCCATAGAACTGTACACGCTCCACAATTTCAGTTTTACCATGCGACAATTATTTTATTTTTATTTATTTATTTATTTATTCATTTTTCTTTATTGATTTTTTTAGAGAGAGAAGAAGGGAGAGAGATAGGAACATCGATGAGAGAGAACATCGTTTGGCCGCTTCCTGCTTGCCCCCCACTGGGGATTTGGCCCACAACCTGGGCATGTGCCCTGACCGGGAATCGAACCGGCGACCTCTTGGTGCATGGAACAACGCTCAACCACTGAGCCACACTGGCCAGGCATGTCAATTATTTTAAAAGTTAATTGGTCCTGCCCTGGCCAGTTTTGCTCAGCGGTTAGAGCGTCGGCCCGCGGACCAGAGAGTCCTAGGTTCGCTTCCCGCTAAGGGCACGAACCTCGGTTGCAGTTTGTCCCCAGCCCCAACCGAGGTCGTGTGGGTGGCAACCAGTTGATGTGTCTCTCTGACATCGATGTTTCTCTTTCTCTTTCCCCCTCTCTCCCTCCCGCTCTATCAGAAGATAAATGCAAAAATGTCCTTGGGCGAGGATTAAAAAAAAAAAAAAAGTTAATTGGTCCTACAAAGAAAAAAATATATTAAGAAATGTTAAGGTGGAGAACCAAAGTAAGAGACTGAAATTTACAAAAAAAGGTTTATACCTCATTTAAGTAGGCAGCAAAGTTGTGTGGATGGAGAGGGAAATGGGTTTGGACATGTATATTTGAGAACTGAGCTTTAGAACAGGAGCTGAGGGTAAATAAAGCATTACTGAGTTTATCCTCAGTGCTGAATGGAATAGTGTGTCACCTCTAGGTAATATGAGATGGGCTCACCATGAAGATTCCACTATTACACTTTTCTGTCCTTGCTGTGTCGTTTATCCATCCGTCCAGTGCTAGCCTCCCATCAATCCACGCTGTTTGTTCAGCACATTTAAATTGTAGACATCGGAACACTTGCCTGTAAGTGCTTCGACAGATATTAACTAGAGGTCAATATTTATTAATAGTTTTTTGTTTGTTTTGTTAATTCTCACTTGAGGATATTTTTCCATTGATTTTTAGAGAGAGTGGAAGGGGGAGGGGGAGAGAGAGAAACATCGATGTGAGAGAGACACATTGGTTGCCTCCTGCATGACCCTGACCCGGTGATTGGGGCCAGGGATCAAACCTGCAACCCAGGTATGTGACCTTGACTGGAATCGAACCCGAGACCTTTTGGTCCAAGGGCTGAAGCTCTAACCACTGAGCCAAACTGGCCAGGGCTGTTAATAATTTTTTAATGTAAAATTTAGAAACAATGGAATGAACACATCTTGAGTACATTGGTTGAAATGTGACAGATATACCTGTGTCACTCATATCTCTGTTAAAAACTTTGGCCTAGATATTACTAACATAAATATTCATGATGCAAATATAGTACCCCCTTGATTTATAAAGAAATGTTGGTGAATAATCTGTATTTGTTGTGTTTAGAAAAAAAGCTGTAAACACACCCCCCTCCCTTTCTCTCTCTTTCTCTCTCTCCATGGAGTGATGAAAATGATAGATTACTTTAGCCAGTTTTGTGGTTTCATTCTTAAATGTGTTATGAATTTTTAAGTGTGCTCTTACACAACATGCTTAGTAAAATAATATTTTTTTAGAGATATGTTTCCTTACCACTGCAGTACTTGCTGTTAACTCTTAAAAAGTGTGAATGAGTTATTTTTTCTTTAGCAAATAACATTCTTTACCTTCTAAAATACTGATAAAGCATATTTATGATCCGTACATGACATCCTATACATCCTATACAATAAACAAACAAACACACAGAAAATGAAAAAAATTACTTCCTGAAATAGTCTCATAAGGGAGATATAGGAAATCCTTTTATAATCAGGAGAAATAGCTATTGGAAAACGAGAAACCGAAGGATTATAAGCAAGGCTCTTTGGTAGAGCAGGTTTCTGGTGCCTGTGGGATCAAGAGCACGAAGTGGAAGTACTTAGAAGAAGAATGTATCCCGACCTCAAAGGCAAGAGGGCACTAGAAGAAAGTGAATGAATTTCAGTTTTGTAGTCTTGTTTAGGAAGTAATGAAATGTGATATTTAGATCATTTGCGGAAAATTTTCCAGGATCATATTTTTTATTATTTTCCATTCTATTTACAGCTCTTGTATTCTGTTAAATCTTTGGCTATAAGTACACCATACCATTTTGTAGTGACCACTTATTTGGAAAACACCTTTAAAGGTTTAGGAGTTGCACGATAGTCATTCAGTAAGGACCTCTGGACTGCATACTGTGTGCCAGCTACAATGCTTGGTAAAGGGCACAATGATGGATAGAGAAGCAGTTGTGAGTGAATTGTCCTAACTTCGAAAAGAAATGGTAGTGTGAACTTAGGGAGAGACACTGAAAGGAGAGAGGCAAGGGTAAGTGGGGTTAGGAACATCAGTGGTTGGTCAGTTCAGGAATTGGATAACTGCAGCCTGTAGGCCAGTCTAGCCACTACCTGTATTGGTACCTGTTATTTAAGAATGGGTTTTGCATTTTTGAACAGCTGGGGAAAATAATCACAAGAAGAAGAATATTTTGTGACACATAAAAATTATATGAAATTCAGATGTCAACACTATAAATAAAGTATCACTAGGAGAGAGCCATTCTTAATTTTTAAAAAATTGTCTGTGACTGCATTTGATGCTGCAGCGGCAGAGCTGAGCGTTGTGGTAGAGACTACACATGGCGCTGAGCAGGAGAGAGTTAATACAGGAGTCCAAGGCTGCCGTCCTCATAAGGGCCTGGTTGGGGTCAGGAGAAAGGGGTTGACCTTTTCTGGCGTCTGCAAACCTGGCTTCAGAATTTTATGTGTGTCCATAAGGCTGTTTCGTCTGCCTGGGATCCTTAACACTTGTTTTTTCCTTCTGGAAGTCTATAGTTTAGATAGTTGGGACTAGTCATTGTGCCTCTCTGACCAGCCTGGAGTAAGAGCTCTGCAGTCTGAGTTTCTATAGGGCTGTCCTAGGCCAAAGTAGTGTACTTGTGTGTGTACCTCAGTGCACTGCTGGAGAAAGGAGTGTGTTCTGTATGGCCCCTCCTGAGAGCGGAATGATTCCTCTAGTCTTCACCTGATATGTCGTTTTCTCTCACGGACTGTGATGTAAACTATAGCCATGAGTACAGCCCTCTCCTGACTACTGTGAGCCCTTCTGTGCATCCCCAAATATGTGGGTGATCTTGGGGCCCCTGGAACAGGCAATTCCAATGATTGCATTGCTGCTCAGGACATTATAGATTGTAAGTTATAACTAACTCAACAGTGTTTTGAGTGGATACATATTGCTGCTTTTGTTTCACTGTATTTTTATTACCAGGGCATACCAATCATTGCAAAACAAAAGACAAAATTATATTTTGAATGTTTCATTTTTAAGTCAAAATGGAGTGTGGATTATTTTGTTATCAAATTACATGGCAAAGCATTATGTTTACTGTGCAGTGCCACTCCTAACTGTGCTGAAAGAATACAATATGCCTTGACATTTTAGACTAAGGATTCATCACAGTATTCCCAATTCACAGGAAAGCAGCAGTCAGAAAAATTGGACAACTTAAAAATGGGATATTTGTTCACAGCGGAATGTCTTTACAAAAATAAAAAATGAAAATGAGGCTGCAACTAAATTGAGTTTCTAATTGGCACTTTTGTTAGTCGAGCAAGAAAAGCCACTTATCAGTAGTGATTCAATTAAACCATGCTTTGATCGTACCAGCTGAAGAAGCTGTGTCCAGTCAGAGTAAGTTTCCTTATTAGACATTAGGTGAGAACATTTGCTGAAAGAGTTGAGGACATGGGGAGCAACATTAGTAGTTTTTTAAGAAAACCAAGACATTTGAAGTGGTTTTCTCTGGTTCTGGATTAGTGAACAGATGTTGCCAATACTGCTCAATTGTTTATGAAAGGAGTCGATGATGAATTTGAAGTGACGGGAGAATCAGCCTCTCTGAATAGGCTGTGTGGCACAATTACAGATGACAGTATTTACAAAGAAACTAAGAAAACACTAATTCCGTACAAGCTGAAGTGGAATCTGCTAAGATGTGTTACAGCTGATGATGGTAAAATATGTGTAAAACAGAAAAAGTCTTAGACAAATTTAAAAATTGGGAAAATGTAGGATGTTTAAATCGTATAGTTATTCATTGTATTATTCACCAACAGATACTTTGAGGAAAATATTTGAATCTGTAATATCTTATTGAACCAGTGGTGTCATTGGGGAACTTTATTTTTCTCCCTCACAGGTTAGCCGTTGTCAGTTCCATGAATTTTTGTCAGAAACTAAAGCTAAGTGTCTTGACTTGCCTGACTACACAGCAGTTGGTGACTTAGTGGCAGAATTTCACTGATTTTTTTTTTTTTTTCTTTTGAGCTCAGGGCTTAGAATTAAAATCTTTCTGAATGAGAACTACTTTCAACTACTGTAACTGAATACTATATGGCTTGGGAACTTAGGTTCTGCTCAAGATTTCCTAATATTTCTTAATGAAGTTAACCCAAACTGAAAAGCTGGAACAGCATTTACGTGTGAAATGCATGTTGCATTAAAGTCATTTCGATGGCACTAGTGTTTGCATCCCAAGCAGTGTCCGCTCACTCTTTACACTGCATGTGCTGTCAGAACTTACACCAAGAAGGAGGCTCTTCCTTCTCACCCACGTCTGCAGCAGATACATTTTCTGAGCTCAAACCAGCTCTAGCAGCATTTTTTAGACCTCAGTGCCAGAGCAAAGGAAATTTCCATACTTCAAATCCAAGTGTGCAGTGACAAACTCCCACCTGACCTTCATCCGAAGTGATTAATCTGCGTTGTAATGGCATGCTACAAGGCAAATATCAAGAACAGAGTTCTGCAGATGCCTTCCAAGTGATGGATATGCTCAGTTAAGATCACATGCTGGTGTGTTGCCTTCAGTATTTGCCATTACCCATCTGTGTGAAAAGACATTTTCAAAGACGAAATAAGTAAAATCTCTTCACATGTTGGTATTAATAGAGGAACATTTGTAACTGATATTGATGATAGGGGCATTATCTTTGAACCCAAATTAAGTAAAATATTATTCTCATTAATAGACTTGTATTACAGAAACAATAGTCCTCTCTTGTTAATACTATATTTTGAATTTTGTCAATAAAAAACGTATGGAAATTTGTTTTGTCTATTTATATAAGTACCTACATAATAACTTTGGCATTGCCTTCTGGTTGGAAAGCCTGGCCTGGAAAAATATATACTATGGAGCCCTTCACAGAAAGAATTTGCCACGCCTTTGAAGTTGATGGAACGCAGAGAGAGGTGTGATGGAAACAGGGAGCAGCGATGCCCAGAGTTTCCGGCTGGGGCGCTGTGGCCCTGTTCTCACAGACAGGGAGTTAAGAGAGAGGAGAGCTGCTGGTGAGACAAAGATGAGTAGTTGAATATTGGACTTGTGTTTGAGATGCCTGTGGGAGATTTTCAGCAGCCAGTTGAAAATTTGAGTCTGGCTTTCAGGAGACAAAGTGGGCCGAGATGTGCTGTCATTAGCATAAATAGTAATGGGAACCATGGGCGTGGTTTCAGTGCATTCTCCATTCCCTCGAAAATAAGTGCATTTTCCTGCTGTGTTTTCTGTTCTGAAACAAAGCTAAGAGTTCCTGAAGTACAGACTCTGGTCACTGAGTAACCAGCTACTGTTCTTTAACTTTGCACTAAGGGGGGTATTTCGCGTTCTCTTCTTGTCTACCTGATACAATTCTTTCTCGCTGTATATAGCTTTAATTCTCAGCTACAGTACTTGAAGTTGAATTCAAAAGATCTGTTTTGAGGGCAAAAAGCATACATGCACTTTGGCTCCATCAATGTTGCTTGTAGAAACCACAGTGTTTTTTATCAGGGGGAAAGCAAAAACTTGTTTACAGTGGAAAGCATAACAAAATCTGTGATCTTTTTGCCTGAGGACTCTTTCCAAAACAACTTACTGTAACAGACATCTAAGGTCAGTATTTCCTAATTAAGACTATTCGGCTTGGAGCTTCTAGACCCAGCCATCTCTCTCTCTCTCTCTCTCTCTCTCTCTCTCTCTCTCTCTCTCTCTCTCTCCCCCCCCTCCCTCCCTCTCTCTCTCTCCTTCTTTCCTTCCTTAATACTGTGTGTAGTTCAAGTTATTAGTCAGCATGCAGGGGCCATGCTTTTTTTTAGCTTAAAATAATATGATAGAGAAAGATGTTTTACTTCATATCACTGAGTTTTGCCTTTTTTTGAAACCAAGTTTAAAAATCCAATATGCTGAGTATGTATATCTCTTTGTTAGCCAACTGTGAGCAGAGAAATGTTTGATATTTTAGTGTATTAAGAATACTT
Organism: Tadarida brasiliensis; assembly: GCA_030848825.1. Lineage (NCBI taxonomy): Eukaryota > Metazoa > Chordata > Mammalia > Chiroptera > Molossidae > Tadarida > Tadarida brasiliensis. The sequence continues at coordinate 82,080,053 of CM061264.1, forward strand.
TTTGTATCTGGAGTACATAGGATGAAGCACTGGCCTGAAGAGGCAACATACTTCTCTGCTTTCTGGTTTGGGTTGTTCTCATGAAAATGCTTCATTCTAGTGAATATTCAGTAAATATTTGTTCAGTCGAACTGAAAAAAATCAGCAAAATAGAGGGTTATCAGTTGGAGAACAAATAACATTAGAAAGGAAGAAAAGAGACCCTCACAAATGAGTTGTTCTACTTCTTGAAGCATATGTAAAATGACAAAAAAAACTGGGGATTGGTTTGACTCATTCATACTTTTTATTTTACTCTTAGCTGATTTATTTCTTTTAAGATACATTTAACTCCCTGAAGAAAGATAGTTTTATTTTTGAAGTCTCATGAATAGAAATTACTCAGGAATATGTAGTATTGCAATTTTTAATATAAAAAGTTCAATAAGATAGAAAGGGAAGCAGCGAGTCAGTTGAAAGATGAATCTAAACGTATAAATGGACATCCCTACAGATGGATAGTCATCCTTTATTTTGTATCCTATTATTCTGCCTTTTACTCTCCCACATCTTTTAGTTTTTTTAATTATGGAAGACTTCGAACATGCAGAGAAGAGAGGGCAGATTTTCAGCAGCCAGTTGAAAGTACTCACCAGGCTGCACTAATTACCATCGAATGGGCGATCCATTCATCTGTTTTCCACCATCCCCTGCCCTTTCTTGCCACAGCACAACTGGATTATCTCGGAGCAAATTTCAGACATTGTGTTATTTAATTGGTAAATACAGCAGTTATGTATCTCTAAAGAAAAGATCTTGGTCATTCTTTTTCCTTTATGGAGAGAGAGAGGGAGAGACCAAGAGAGCCAATACCATTGTCATTCCTGAAATTAAATTAAAAGATGTCCTTACTGTCAACAACCCCCAGTGTCAGACTTTCATAGTTGGTGCTCTTGTTCCTTCCCTCTCCCTCTCCCTCTCCTCCTTCCACCACCATCTTTACAATTGGTTTCTGTGACTCAGGACCCAAAGGCAACCCACACATAGCCTTTGGTTGATATGTGTACCACCACAGCACTGGTTATGTGTCCAAACTGGCCATCAGACTCACAAGACTCAACTGACTTTAATCTAATACTGTTTTTATTTTGATTCATAGAAGGACCAAGGGTAAGAGACATAGCAGGTACAGCGTCTTCATCTCATCAGGAAGCCTAGCCTGCCTACCCTAATACACACCTCCTTTTTACCTCACCTGTATTAAGAATTTCAACAGCCACAGCCGAGAGCCAAGGTGTGTGGATGCCACCTTGACCTGGTGAGGATCCAGCCTCAAGTATTCACTAATTTTTTATATCATTCTGTTATGTGGACACAACGCCTAAAGTGAAATAGAAAGAGAATAATGCTAGCCAGCATCCTTTTTGATATCAGGTAGAAAATATTAGTCTTTCACCATTTAGTATGATACTAATTGTGGGTTTTATCTGGTTGAAGAAGTTTGATTCTGTTCCTAATTTACTAAGAATTTTAATCATAAATTATTTTTGTCAAATGCTTTCTCTTTATTTGTTGAGATGATCATATGCATCTTCTTTTTTAGTCTGTTAATGTGGCGAATTACATTGATAGATTTTTAAATGTTAAATCAACTTCGAGTTGCTGGTACAAATCCCACTTGATTTTGATGTATTTTATGCATTTTTTAATTCAATTTGCTAAAATCTTGCAAATAATTTTTAAATATATGTTCATGGGAAATGTTGGTCTATAGTTTTCTTGAAGACCAGCTTTTATATTACAGGGAAATGCTGACCTCATCTTTTTATTGGTGTGTTGAGACCATTTACATTTAAAGTGGTTATTGATGTGTTGGATTTAATTCTTCCATTTGCTATCTTCTATTCATTCTATATGCTTTTGATTTTTTTTTTTCCTTTTCTCTTGCTGGATATGTGAATTTTTATTATTCTCTTTCATTATTTTGGTTCCATTTTCTTAGTAGTGGCTCTACAGTTTATAGTATTTATATTTAAGTTACTTTAATTTACCTCCAATTTATATTATACCACTTTAGATACAGTTGCAGAACTTTGTAGCAGTATACTATTATTGCATGCCCCTTTCCTTCTTCATTCAGTTGTTCCACATGTTAGAGTTTTATGTATTGTAAACCACATAATACATGTGATTTTCTGTCAGTCCATCTTGGCTGGAAGCACAAGTCTTTCTAGTGTTTTATTTAGCATTTTTGTATTGGTATTCCTGAGAGTGGTTTTAGGATTTTTTGTTAGATTAAAGAATTACTGTTATGTTTGTTTAATGAGAAAAGCATTGGATAATTTCCTTGTTACTTTGTTTTAGGAGTAGTTTGTATAGTACCGTGTGATCTTGAAAGGTTCGGTAAAGGAGAGAGTACTTTAGAGTCCCTGTTTCTGCTCTAGTACTTGAATATTTTTGTCTTCCTGTCTTTTCTGGGATCAGTTTGCTAAAGTGTATTTTTCTAGAAAATTACCCATTGCAGCTAGATTTCCAAAAATCATTCACATAAGTCTGTGTAAAGTAGTCTCGTATTTTAAGAACTTTCCTGTTTTGATGGTTCCCTTCCCTTTCAAATGTTGCATGTTTTTCCTTTCCGCCTCGCTTCCTGATTAGTTTAGTGTTTGTACGGTTTTTATAAAGTCATCTTTATTGGCTTTTTATTCCGATTTTAAGAGTAAACATGTTTATTTTAAAAGGGCTTAGACAATTTGGAAGAAGCACAAATAATAGGATAAAAATCAGCTCGCGCACCACCCTGAGATAGCTATTGTTAACAGTTTGGTAACATTTCAATGGTATGCATATAATTGCATCTAATTTAACACAGTTGAGATCAGCTTTCTGGGTCCCTACTTGTATTAGTTTCCTACGGCTGTCATAACAAAGTACCACAAACTGGTGGCTTCAAATAACAGACATTTTTCTCTCTCAGTTCCAGAGGACAGAAATCTAAAGTCAAGGTGTAGGCAGGGCCTTGCTCGCTCCGAACATAATGCGAATCCCTGCATTCACTTCCACGAGGCCATCTTGCCTCTGGTCTATGTCTGAATGTCCCTGTTCTTACAAGGACACTAGCCTTGGGATTAGGGCCCATCCTAATCCAGTCTGACCTTATTTTAACTTGATCATATCTGCAAAGATCCTATTTCCAAATAAGGTCACCTTCACAGGTTTTTGGTGGACATGAATTTTGGTGATACACTATTTACTGCACTACAGTATTCTATTGTTATTTCCCCTTCTACTTATTTCAAGGCCCTTTTTTTTTTTAACTTTTATTTCTATTAATTTTAGGGGCTGCTACTGGGCAGAATCACCACTAGAGTATATCAACATTGTGACGTGCAAGCAGCTAGCTATACGTACAGTTTACCCATCAACACAAATTTCTATCATGACCTAACAAAGCATCATCATAGAAAAGAGAAGCAGAGCTCATTCAGTTCTCTTAGAGCTCAAACCTCAGTTCATTTTCAAAGAGGAGAATTTTCTTTCTTATACCATTTTTGAAAATCATCTAATTGTATTACATGTAAGTGAATCCGATGAAAATGGTGTTTTTCAAACCCAAAGTAAGAATTATAGGAAAGCAAATAGAGCTAATCAAATTGAACCATCAGAAAGCTAAAAAAGTCTACTGGTGGCTTAAGTGGGACCTTGTTGTTATTGGTTGGTTTGATTAACAAGCTGTTCCTGGACCTTTTTCATGCCTCACATAACCTGTAACATTCTCTAGTCATCTCTCAGTGTCTTTAAGAAATGTTGATTTATAATTTGCAGTGCTATTTTAATAAATCAGTGGTGATTCCTTACTATGATGAATTAATAAGTATTTACCGTTTAACACTTTGCATTTCATTAATCTAGATCAGTGATTTTTCAACCTTTCTTATCTCATGGCACATATAAACTAATTACTAAAATTCTATGGCATAGTCCTGGCCAGTTTTGCTCAGTGGTTAGAGCAAAGACCCCTCTAGTTCGATTCCCGGTCAAGGGCACGTTCGATCCCCAGCCCTGGTCAAGGCCATGCGGGAGGCAACCAATTGATGTGTCTCTCTCTCATCAGTGTTTCTCTTTCTCTCTCTCTCCCTTCCTTTCTCCCTCCCTCCCTTCCACTCTATCTAAAAATCAATGGAAAAATATCCTTGGGTGAGGATTAACAAAAAAATAAAAATAAAAATAAATAAAATTCTGTGGCACACCAAAAAATACATTTTTTTCTGATCTGACCAAAACAAAAAACCAGATATATTTTGATTTTGATTAATTCACATCAAAAGGCTATCATTGTGTTGGCTGTTGTCATTTTTTTGACAATCTAAGGAAAAAGAGGTCAGTGCCCTTGACTAAAATAGTCATATTTTAAAAATTCTTGTGCCACACCGGTTGAAAATCGCTGGTCTAGATAAAGGATTATGGAGGGCAAGATATGGGCAACGACCCAGCATTCTTTGAGGATATTACATGTAATGCACTGTGTTACATTACTTATGTTATTTTTGCTTATAATCCCTAAAACAGTCTGAAAGGTAAGTATTACACCCATTTTAAATATTGGAAAGATGAAAACAAAATCCTATCACTAGTTTTTGCTATAGTTGGAACTAGAATTTAGGCCTTAGTTTCCAAGATTTTGCTAGATCTTTCTTTTTTTTAAATTTTTTTTCTTTATTGATTTTAGAGAGAGAGGGAGAGAGAAGGAGACTGAGATAGAAACATCGATGAGAGAGAATATCGATTGGCTGCCTCCTGCATGCCCCCCACTGGGGATTTGGCCCACAACCTGGGCATGTGCCCTGACTGGGAACCGAACCGGTGACCTCTTGGTGCATGGGTCGACACTCAACCACTGAGCCACTCCGGCCAGGCATAGCACTAGATCTTTTTATTGGCACATGTATATGCAGGCTGCAGAGAAGAAACAGGAGATAGTATAAACATCCTCTACAAAGTCTTCTTTAAGGCAGCCCAGTTTTAAGAAGTGAAGAGAATTTTCCTAATAGTTTTTTTATTATTATTATTTAAATGATCAGCCATGCACCGTCTCTTCATAGTAGTTACAGGTTTAAAGTTCTATTTGTCAGAAGGTAGAGAAAGTAGATGTCATGATTATTCTCAAACTGCTACTGATTTGTTTTATGTTATTGGATTAGATAACATGGGGACTTCTAGGTGTTTTAAAAACTCATCCAAAAAGAATTGACCAGTTATCGTTGTTTGAAGGTCATGGCTCTGTAAAGGTGCCCTCCCTCTCCCGCAAGCACACTAGCACCCCATTCCTCTACAGCTTGCTGTGACCCACAAAAGAACTATTACAGTAAGGTTTTTATGGTTTACATCAACAAGGAACTTGATCATAGGGTTTTTGTGAACAGAGATCACTTGATTTATAGAGTGCTCTGTGAAAGTAATGGCAGACTGGAGGGACATGAGTGTCGCCGGGAGTGCCTGGCTCTCCAAGCAGCTCCTGTTCCTGAAGAAAAGGTCTTTTTACTCTTTGCCGAGCCCTGCACCCCCACTCCCCACCCCATCAGTCCTCTTTATCGAGTAATCATTTACATTATGGTTCATGTCATGATGTCAGCTTTCCCCAAAGGTGCCCTCCTCGGACGAGTGAGTCATTTCTCTGACGATGGCTTATTCCAGAGCTTTCATAATCTCTTGTTTGGTCTTGTGGGACCAAATGTTACACTGTCACGGTCAGGATTAGAATGTGATCTTTGATAACACATCTCAAACTGGAGTTAGCAATTTCTTCACCTGAGGAAATGTTTCTGGATCGAATTCTATAAACTTCTGTAATAGTAATGTCATGGGTCTCACAGTGGTGCCTCAGTCATTACTCACAGACTATGGAGAAATAAATTCAAATGATGATAACATTACCAGATTGTCAGCATTATAAAACGCAGTCCAGTATCAACCGGTTATCTTCTTTGTCTGAGTGTTTTGTCTTTAAGATGAATGATAAGGTTCTTATTATTTCACTTGAGCTGATGTTACTTATATAAGTGAAATTCATAACTTTTTAAAAATTGTAGCTCTATATTATGACCACTGGAAATGAAGAAGAGAAGTTATGTGATTTCCCATTCAGGGCATCAGCTCTCTCAGGCTTCATTCAGAATAAAAGAGTAGAGATGCATCACACTTACATAAACACTTTACAATTCACAGTAAAAACCGTAGAAGTATGTTATGCTATAGCAGTGTGGTGTGTGTGCAGAGATCGTGCGGTACCCTAGGGATCCGTGAGGGAAGCTCTGTGTTCACCCTCTTGTGATACATTTAGATTATTGCATATGTTCAGAACTTAGGTTTTACAGATGCTTTTACAATCTCTTCATTCTCTATATGTCACCGACTCATATAGGAGTGTGTGTTTCTTCAGTTCATGGATAATGCAAGTGCGTGGTAGATGTATGCTCTGTATTAAAACAGTCTTTGGGTTGAACTAGAGTTATTTGTGTTTACAAGTTACTCACTCGTTCTGGTTGCTTAGACCAATTTCTGACGGTACCATTTTTAAGTGGCGTTTTCTCTATTTGCTCCTTCCACGTAGATAGCATACATTGTTACCGAACTTTGATTTATATGTTTGCTGTTTTATTTTCCCATATTTTGTATGCTTAATTGTTTATCTGGAGTACATAGTTTTGGCCTATAATAATGGACAGTTTGGCCAAGATGCCAGTGTGTTGGGCTATTGTAAAAAGTTTCAGGTGGCTTTTAAGCAGATGTCTCTTTTCACTTGATAGGTAGAAAAATTAGACTATATTTTTGGAGAATCTGAGAGATGTGCCATGTAGGTTTTTCTGACCCAAGCTTCTATGAATATCATGATTGTAAAGCTATAAAAGAAGTGGCACTATATTAATTGTTGGCAAATGTATGTTTTTTTTGTACATTTAGGGCTCTGTGTCCTGTATTCCTGATAGTCAGACTGACACCTGAGCTTTGCTTCACACCTTTAGTAACAGAAAACACCAACCAACTAACCTACGGCAGTCAAGCGTGAAGTAATCTAGAAATCCTGGCACACGTTCCTCTTATGCTGTATTGAAAGCCCTGAGACTCTTAAACAAATGAGATTCTTCTCTGTACTGGAAAACAAATGCAAAGTGTGAAGATATTTTAAAATATATATTAATATTTATATTTATATTCTGCTTTAAAATTGAATTTTTTATTATACAAGTAGGAGAAGAGTAGATACTATGTCAAAAAATTTTAGTCATCATTTTTGTTTAATATTTAACAAGGTATCTGGGCACCCCCTCAGCTACAAGCCTCACCTCACCCTGTTGTGATTCCGCGTGCAGATGGGGGGCTGCTTGGAACCCCTGGCCGCCCCGTCCTGAAGAGGCTTCCTCTGCCTGGGGAGCGCCACCTCGCAGGCCCAAGTCTAGTGCGTAGCATGACAGGGGGCCAGGGGACTGTCTCCAGGAGCTTGCACCTGCTTCCTCTGGGTGCTCCCCAGACCTCCCAAGTGCTCACAAGGCCAGAGGCCTAAAGGGTGTTGACAGCATCGTCACCTCCCCCCTCTCTTCACAAGAGGGCGTAGGCTTCTGACTCATCACACCTCCTTCCCTGCCTGTGGTTACATCAGTGTCTTCCATCTGGCTGGAGTCAGGTTTTCATGCCCGGAAGCCGTTTGCTCGATGAAGATGATGATGATGCTGATGATGATGGAGGAGGAACCCGTGTGCACAGTTGATGGGAATGTAAATGGATGCAGCCACTGTGGAAAACAGTATGGAAGTTCTTCAAAAAATTAAAAAATACAACTACCATATGATCCAGCAATCCTACTTCTGGGTATTTGTCTGAAGAAAATGAAAACACGAGCTCAAAAATATGTTTGCACCCCCATGTTCACTGCAACATTATTCACAATAGCGAAGATATGGAAACAACTTATATGTCCATCAGTAGATAAATGAATAAAGAGCATAAATGAGAGAGAGAGAGAGAGAGAGAATGGAATATTATTCAGCCACAAAAAAGAATGAAACCTTGCCATTTGTGACAACATGGATGAACCTTGACATTAAGTTAAATGAAATAAGCCAGGCAGGGAAAGACAAAACTGTATGCTCTCTTCTGTATGCGGAATCTAGAAAATCAAACTTACAGATACAGAGAACATATTGATGGTTGCCAGAAGCAGGGGGTGGGAGAAATGGGTGAAGGGGTATATTTATTTTAAAAAAATTTAAAGTAAAAACAAACAAAAGAAAAAACAAACCATTTAATGAGTACCTATACTGTTGCAGGCCTTTTCTAAGTAAGTTACAGATATTAACATTTTGTTCTTCCCGCCAGTGTTGTGAGGTAGGGACTCATTCTGAATTTATAGACGAGGCACAGAATGATAGAGTGATGTATTTGCTTAAGGTCACAAGGCTAGGGAAACACCAGGCTGGAGTTTCTAACCTCGAGGATAACTTGCTGTAAAGTGACAGCACTATGTGTATGTGTAGCTTTATTCCTGACTTCTCTGTTTCATGTTCCAGGAGGACGTGCCTTCAGAGGCTGTGTGTGAGGGGTGTGCCTCCGGTTTCCAACAGCCTTAGGCTCGAGTCCTGGCTCAGTCACCCTTTCACTGTGTCCTCGGGAAAGCTCTCATTCCTCTTTTATAAAATAGAACTGCATTCGTGCATTCCTTCTGAATGTGTGTGTGCCCGACACTGAGGCGTTAGGGAGGTCGTGCTGGCGACAAAGTCCCTGTCTTCATGCAGTTTAGTTCCTGGTGAGCGAAACAGGGACACGAAAACAAGAGGCTGTTCTGTGTAAAATTATTAGTGATAAGGACAATGAGGGAAATAAAGCAGGCTGAGGAGATGCAGAGCAATGAGGGTGTTGGTTTGGACAGAGAAGTTTTAGGCACGGGCTTTGAGGTGGTAGTATCAGTGAAGAAAGTAAGAGAGAACCGTGCAGATATCTGGGCACGAGCGTCCCAGGCAGCGGCAGGAGGCGCTGGCTGGAGGGTGTGTGACCTGGAACCGCAAGGAAGCCAGTGTGGATGGAGTGGAGAGAGGGGTCGGACAGGAGAGCCAAGTCAGGCTTTGGATGAGGTTCACGGTGTGCAGTGGCGTGAGCAGGGTTTGGCGTGACCCGATGGCCATCTGAGAAGTATTGTTTGGCTGTTGTGTGGGGCATCTGTAGAGGAGCCAGGATGGAAAGAAGGGAGAATGGAAAGCCGCTGTAACAGTCCGGGTGAGAGGTGATGGAAGCACATTCGGATGTGAGTGCCCTGCCCAGATGCTCTTGTCATAGATGTCTGAGGCGTCACCTGACCGCGCTGGTTAAGATTGCCTCTGTCACTCTGCCTTGTCGTCCCTATGCCTCGGTTTTTTGTTTGTTTGTTTTGGTCTGTATTTCCCTCACTTTCTAATATACCATATCCTTTACTTGTCTATTAAGTTTATTTTGTTTTTTTAATCCTCACTCGAGGACATTTTTGCATTTATCTTCAGATAGAGCGGGAGGGAGAGAGGGAGGAAGAGAGAGAGAGAGAAACATCGACGTGAGAGAGACACATCCACTGGCTGCCACCCACACGACCCCAACCGGGGCTGGGAACAAACTGCAACCGAGGTACGTGCCCTTAGTGGGAACCGAAAACGGGACTTTCTGGTCCGCGGGCCAATGCTCTAGCTGCTGAGCCAAACCGGCCAGGGCTATTAGGTTTATTTTGTATTGACATTCATCACTTGCCAGAATGTGGGCTCCCCAAGGACAGGGACTTTCTCGGTCTGCTTTCTGATGTGTCCCAGGTGCCTGGGACAGAGCTGGACTCCGTGTGCGAGCTCGGTGGACCGTAACTGAACGGGTGCCTCACGTGGCGATGCAGAAAGTGAAAAGAGGTTGGATTTGGGGTACATTTGGAAGACGAAGTTGACAGGATTTTCTTCTGGGTGATGACAGACTTTTCTGGAAATTATTCTGATAGATTGGAGGTAATAAACTTAGCTTGGTGCTTGACATACAATGCAACTTCAGTAAGTATGGATATAATTATACCATTATATCCCCCATGTTCAGGAGTTACATTTTACTCTTTTATGTGAAAGTAAATTAATGAAAGAAAACACAAATCCAGGTCAGCAATCTATGGCCCATAGGCCAAACACAGCCTGTTGCCTTTTCTCGTAAATAAAGTGTAATTGCAACACAGCCAGGCTCACTCACTGACGGAATGTCTGTGGCTGCAGCAGAGGCTGTGTGGGCCTCCAAGCCTGAAGTGGTTACTCTTGGACTCTAGGAAACGTTGGCCAACTCCTGGTGCAGAGCATTAAACTGAGTTTATGGTGTTATGTACTTTACAGTATAGATCGTAATACCATTTCAGAAGTTGTTACAGTGAAGTAATGTTGATGAAAGCAAATAGTGAACAATAAGAATGTGTTCGGTCATGAATCAGTATTGAGTTATCTTGACGGAATTGATTTATTTATAAAATATCAACCGGCAGAATTGAGAGGGAAGTCCCACAAGTGACACTCCAATTCTCTCCTCCCGCACCCTGTCTCTCTAGGCAGTTTGCTGTATTTCCTTCTGGAGAGACAGTCCATTCCTCTTCCTACCCCCAGGATTCCCTTGTGAAATCCTGCTTTCTGACTAACGGCCTGTTCTAAATTCTGGAGAGGAAGGTCCTTGAAAGCTTTCCTGGTTCCCCATCCCAGTTATGGCTGTTCCCTGCTTTGCTTGGCCGTTCCTGTGTTCCTTGTCGTATTGTTCCTTTTGAGTAATTACTTGGGTACTTGTCTTGTTCTTCCCTATTGGACTCTTCTAACTGATGACATGGTGTTTTGTACAAAACACGTCCCCAATAATTATAGAATTAAGTTGATTTGATCTAACACATGTTTACATGTGATGCGCTTTAGTACTAATTTTCTATTCTATTTTACTAACAAAAAAATAAAATGCTGATTACAACCCACAGTTTGGAAAACTGTGCTTTAAGGTACTTTTGTGGTTGGCTAAGATAGATGGTTATTATGATAAGTTTTGAAATTGCCTCTGAGTCTGCCCTCAAGTAGAGTCAATCATAGGATAGATTTGCCAAAGTGGTTTCATCCATTGCTGCCACTGCTTCTGCTGCTCTTGCTAATGTTTCAGGTTCTGTAGGGCCACGGGCTTCCATCAAGTGAACATGTAAATGGATGGTTTGAAAATTCTAAAGGCCCTGTATATCCACAGGTTCTGCAACTGTCGAGTTGACCAACCTCAGATTGAAAATATTCAGGGTGGTGGTGAAAAGTTACATTGTTGCTGACCTGTACTATGTAGTTAGGCCTATGATTGTTACATCTGTACTGAATAGACTTTTTTCTTGTCGTTGTCCCTATATAATACAATATAACAACTATTTACATAATGCATTTTATTAGGTATTATAAGTAATTTAGAGGTGATTTAAAGTATATGGGAGGGTGTGCATAAGTTATATGCAAATACAACACCATTTTCTATAAGGGACTTGAGCATCCGTGGATTTTGGTATCTGTGGGGTGTCCTGGAACCAGTCTCCTGCAGATACTGAGGGGTGACTGTATGACATACACTGGAAACATAGCCACTTAAAGTAGCACACATTTATCATCTCACCATGTTTGAAAGTCAGGAGTCAGGAGCCTGGGTACCGTTTAGAGTCCTGTGACAGGCTGTGATCAAGGTGTCTGTGAGGGCTGAGTTTCCATCTGAAAGTTTGACTGGGGAAGGAGAGTTGTTGGGAGCACTAAGTTCCTTGCAGCCTCTGGAGTGAGGGCCTCAGTTTCTTGCTGGCTGTTAGTCAGAGGCCACCCTCAGTTCCTTGCCACGTGTCCCTCTTCATAGGGGAACTTAGAACGTTGCAGCCTTTTCAAAGCCAACAAGGAGTTTTCTTGCAAGATAGATGTTATACAGGGGTGGGCAAAAGTAGGTTTACAGTAGTGAGTACGAGAAACACAGAGTTTATTCTTGTGTTATTGTTTATTAACTAATGTATTATTTTCTATACAAACAATTATAAACCTACCCCTGTATAATGTAATTATGCAAGTGACATCTTATCATTTTTGCCATATTTAATTAATTAGAAGCAAGTTATAGGTCCCACCACACTTAAGGGGAAGAGATGATACAAGGTCATGAATACCAGGAGGCAGACTATGGGCCCACCTTGCAGTCTGTTAGCAAGAGGCCCATACATACAAGTATAATGCATTTTTATTGGAGACATCCATGAGAAGTGATATGGTTTGTTTATTTCTGTTTTAAAACCTCTTGGCTATTAAAATGATCTGTTATTTGATAATTAGTAAAAATAAGCAAGATGTATTAAGCTCTTTTAGCAGATAGGTTGTAATTAATTAGTAATTCTAGCCAAATTTATTGTTATATTTCTGCTGTTTCCTACCAATTTTCCTAGTGAATAGGGTAGAGAGAGGATGAATCTTGACCTCTTGATAGAATCAGAAGTTGTTGATTGTTTCTTCCATTTTTAATCCATTTTCTTTAGCTTCTAAATAGGTCCTCTTCTGGTCTCCTTCTTCCTTTAACTTTGATCCTGGCCATTCTCCTCTCCTGGATCATTTTCTTTTTTATTATTGTAGTTTAATCACTTTAATCTCCATACACCATTCATACATTCAGCAAGTGTGTATGATTTAAGTGACAGGATAATAATTCTGAACTTGATTTAGTAAGCTGGAAGTTTTCAAACTGGGTTCTGATGAGACTGCAGGGTTCTTGGGGTATAAGTGAGAAGCTGAATAGATGGAGCTAGAGCTATAAATCAGTGCTGCTCCATTGTGACTGTCCTGCCTGGTTAAGGCTTTGTCGTCACTGGTCTAAGACAAGATACACACAGAACAGAGAGTAAGTGCTCAGAAACTTCTGTGGGATATGTTTGTTTGTTTTGTTTTGGTTTTGGTACTTCAGTTGCAAGTAATATTACACTGTGTCATACCCAATGCTTTTATGACACCTCTCACAAACTTTTAAGGTATGGCTTGATTCTTCCTGGCAATATGTGTGGCATGAAAGCATATTCCTTAGTGACGGGCTATATTTACTGTAGATATTTCTAAAACTGTTGCTTATAATACAAGTCTAATTAATGACTTTTTAAATGGTCCCATTTACTGATACTAACTCCAGTTGGCGATTAGTTGTGACTTAATGAAAGTATTGTCAAATTCTAAGTATGGATGGGCTGCACAGACAAACCCCCTCAGGCCCTGCAGTCTGTTTTTATGATATGTCTTTGTTGGGTTTATAGGTCCTCTCCATTTTATTTTCTAGATCATTTCTGGGAGATTACTACATCTCATTGCATCACATTTGTGGGGGGATTAACTACTTTATCTTTGTTCACAGATAGGACCTAAATTTGGTCCCTGGAGCAGTGTTCTTGCTACATGTAATTATTTAATGTCCTCTTCAAATAGAGTTCACATTCAAATACATGTAGCAGCCTTCCTTCTACCTGGAGTGTTTCTTTCTCCTTTTGGATAGGAACTGGAGTTTGGGGTAAGAATTTCTCTGAACGGAACCAGTTCCCCATACCAGTGAACTCAACCTGTGAGCTTGAGGACAGAGTGGTTGTTCACGTTAATAGGAGGAAGGGGGAAATCTGCTGAATGAATGCAGTGTGACAGAAGCTATTATTATTCCTTCTTTTCTTTATTGGTTTTAGAGAGAGAGGAAGGGAGAAGGAGAGAGAGAGATAGAAACATCAGTGAGAGAGAACATGCACGCCCCCCACTGGGGATCGGGCCCACAACCTGGGCATGTGCCCCGGCCAGGAATCGAACCGGTGACCTCTTGGTGCATGGGTCGATGCTCAACCACTGAGCCACACCGGCTGGGCAAAAGCTATTTCTTTTTTCTCCTAAATATAGAAGTTTCTGTCTGTAAGATATTTTATGCTCTTACTTATAAAGTTTCCTTTGTGTTTTTCTTTCTTGGTTTTTTTGAGAGACTTGTTTTTTTCAGGTGTTTTGATTTGGGGGGGTTATAAATGGAATTGTTTATTTTAGAGAAGGTCAGGTTTAGAAGTCATCACTCATCATGTGCCTATCTCTCCTATCTCTCTTTTTTATTTTTAAACAGCACATGAGTGCCTGACTTGCACGTGGTATTTCTTGCTTGGCAGGCTGGTGCCAGACTCAGTGTCTTTTGTTTTTAAGAGATAAATGTCTGGTGGTTTTTATTTTGCTGTGAGTCATGCTATCATGAACTATACCCTCCCTCCAAACCTCTAATTGTTTTGGACAACTTACCTATACCTCAACATCTACAGGCTAATGTGTTAAAAATTTCAACTGTGTGTCTGTTTATAAAGGTTGATTAGTCATCTGTACTTTTCATTCCTTTATAGGTTAATATAATTATTTTTTAGTTGAGTAAACTACCAATCCCGTAGGTGTTAATACTTTTATTTGTATACTTGCATATTGATTGCAAATTTAGAAAAAGATGAAAGAAAAACTCTAGCCCTCAATCTCTGTGACTTACTTTCTTCTTGGTCATGGATAGTACATTAGTGTTTTTAATCCTGTGAATTATACTCTCAAGTGCAGTGACTCATGGTGTTTTTTGTTTTTTAAGTTTTAGAAATAATCCTATGATAAAAAAAAAAAAAAAAAAAAGACCGCTGAAATAGTTTCTATTACTGAAGAGTGTGTTCAGCATTATCAGAAGCATCTTCATTTCCCCAGTATGTTATGACCAGTGGTATGTGTGATGACTAAGGGAATGGATGTGGGAGCCGGACTGTCTGCGCTAGTGTATTAGCTCCACCGCTTAACCGATTTTGCGATGTTTGTGAAATCACATTATTTCTCTGTGCCTCATTTTCTGCCCTGTGATATGGGGAATAATAGTAGTACCTACCTCATAAGGTTGTTTTCAGGATCAACTTAATATATGTAAAGTCCCTACAACAGCTCCTGATAAGGTTTAGCTCTCACTGGTCGTTTTTTTGATTGTCTTGATTGACACGTGGTTTGTTAATAACAGCATTTTATTAATGATCTATTAAAAGTATGTACTAGGATTTAAGTTTTTGAAAACAAACTTTTCAGTACAAACCACTTTTTGTGTGTATAATTTAAAGAAATGAACAATTGGAGCTAAACACTTTTCATTATCAAGGTCTATTGCAAGGTATTTGAACTATTAAAAAATAAGAAAAGTTGTCCATGGAGTTATGGAAGCCTGAGTGATGTGGTTTCTGCCTTTTTCTCATTCTGCGTTCTTTTAGCATTTGCTAATAAGTTCCCAGTTGAAAACATAAAGACAGCCGACTTTTAACAGAGTAGCTACCACATGTTATGTGTCTTATATCTAGAAGTTACGTTTTTATTAAGTTACCGCTTAGGTTTTCTTGACTGTTGATACACTTCCACGTTATTGTTTTAAATAGTCTTTTTTTGGGGGGTGGGGGTGACATTTCCTTGAACATTCACTTAGAGTATCAAAAGAAGTTTTTGTTTGTGGTTGGAAAAAATGTCCTTAACCTGCCAACAGAACTTAAAATTGCATAAGAAAATGGGTGTTGATGCTGAGAAATCGTGTGTAGGCAGCAGATCTCTTGCTCTGTCTGAAAACAGTGATGAAATACAAACAACAAATGTGGATTTGCTCTTGGTCTATTTTAGTGTGGGAAAGACAGCTCCGGAGTGGGAGAACATTTCTGCTTTTTAAATAAACTTTTATTATATTTAGGCATGGGATTTTGTTGGCAATCATTTTAGGGACCACAGAAAGTTGATTTCTATAAAGTCACAGCGGTGCCTGTTTCATTATCTTTGTGTTGAGATTTAGCAGGAGTTTATAACTTCGGATTCCTTGTTGAACTTTCGGTGATCTGTGAACTCTTAAAATTGTCTGTAGAATTTGCTTTCATTTTGAAGCTTTTATCAATCAATCGTTTAATCAATCTTTTACTCTTTACTGTAGTAAAATACATAGAACGTAAAATGTATCATTTTGACAGATTTTAAGTGTACACTGTAGTGGCATTAAGTACACTCATATTTTTGTGCAGTCATCACACTCTCCATCTCTGGAACTTTTCATCATCCCAACCTGAAACTCTGTACTTGCTGAACAGTAACTCCCCCTGCCCGTCTCCCCACCCCTGGCCCCTGGCAAACACCATTCTACTTTTTGTCTTTAGGAACTTGACTACTATAGGTACCCCATATAGGTGGAACATTACAATATTTGTTTCTCAGGTTCATCCATGTTGTAGCATGTGTCAGAAATTCAATTTTTAAGGCTGAATAACATTCCGTTGTATGTATCTACCACATTTTGTATATGTATTCACCCATGGAGAGATTTCTGGGTTATTTTTACTTTTAGGCTATTTTGAATACAATACAGAATATTGCTATTGTCATTGATATACAAATATCTGTTTTAGCCTCTGCTGTCAGTTCTTTTGTGTATGTACCCAGAAGTGGAATCGCCGAATCATATTGTAATTCTATGTTTAATTTTTTGAGGAACCAATATATTGTTTTTCCCCAGTGGATAAACCATTTTATAGTCCTACTGTCTGTAGAATTTTATGTTGCGTACATTTTTCTTGAGAACCAGTCCTTAGATTTCATTAAAGCCTCAAAGTGATCCGCTATTCTAGTATTTAGTTCTTAACAGATTCATTTTAATTCCTGCATATTTAATGCAATCAATATTGTATTACAGATATTACTTATATTAGGTCTATTCACTTGTTTCCTCATTCCATCAAAACTTCTTTGAGTAGATGAAATGCAAGGCACTATCCTTCAACTTTAGACATATAGGTTAACACATAAATAGTGACCCTAGGATATTTAGACTCTTGTGTTCAGCAGTCTTGAAAACCAGTGTTAATTTTAAAGTTCACCAGAAGACTGAGATGAGAAAACACAAAAAGTAACATCAAATATTTTATCTCAGGTACTCCTATACTGAGAGTAGGGAAGCAGACTGCATTAATAATTTTTATTTCAGATGAGTGGAAAGAAACTACAACACTATGTGTAGCTTTAGGTCCTTGGATAAACTATTTTCAGTATGAATATGATAAGGAATTGATTTATGTAAATAGATTTTAACAATAGGTTTGTTGTTGTTTACTTTAAAATGGGTCATTGCTCCGTGTGGCTCAGTGGTTGAGCGTTGACCCATGCACCAAGGGGTCACTGGTTCGATTCCTGGTCAGGGCACATGCTCAGGTTGTGGGCCAAATCCCCAGTGGGGAGCATGCAGGAGGCAGCCAATCGATGTTCTTTCTCATCGATGTTTCTATCTCTCGCTCCTTCTCCCTCTCTCTCTAAAATCAATAAAGAAAAAATATTTAAAATTGGTCTTTAACCAATGACATTATCATAGTTGAAATTTTTTTCACCCAACTTTAGAATGCTAACCAGCATAAATAAATTAGTGAGCTGACAGTAGAGCTATGATTCCCTTTTCACTTCCTCCAAACAGATTAGAGCAACACAGTGACAGAGAAAAGTCCAACAATATCTTTTGTCCTGTAACCCTATTGCACTTTACAATGATTATATGAAGTTGAGCACCATCATTTGGGATTCTATTCAAGATTCTGTTTATTATATTTTATTTCCTAAAGCAGATAATCAGTACCATATGTATATATTAGTTCATTCTCACCCAAGGATATTTTTCCATTAATCTTTAGATAGAGTGGAAGGGAGAAAGGAGGATGGTGGGGAGAGAGAGGGACAAAAAAAAACATTAATGTGAGAGTGACATATCTATTGGTTGCTTCCTGCAAAACCCCAACCAGGCCAGGGATCGAACCTGCAACCCAGGTGCATGCCCTTGACTGGGAGTCGAACCCAAGACCCTTCAGTCCATGGGTGGGAGTCGAACCCGAGACCCTTCAGTCCATGTGTGGTCGCTCTAACCGCTGAGCCAAACCAGCCAGGGGTCATTTATATAAATATAAATATATATATAATTTATATATGCATATGTATGTATATATATAATTTTTGTTTATTGATTTTAGAGAGAGAGGAAGGGAGAGGGAGAGAGAGACATCGATGAAAGAGAACATCAATTGACCGCTTCCTGCATACCCCACAACCTGGGCATGTGCCCATAACCTGGGCATATACCCAGACTGGGAATCGAACTGGCAGCTTCTTGGTACATGGGTTGATGCTCAACCACTGAGCCACACCAGCCAGACAAAATATATTTTTTAATAAATGAATTTTGGAATCATTTATTTTGGGACCAAATTTTAAAATCCAAAACAAACTAAAGAAAATTACATGTGACATCCAACATAATTAGGCTACTGTAAAAGAAGCTGTCTTCCCCAAGATTACGGATGACGCTCCCTTAGTCCACCTCTTTTCCTTCCTCCCCCACTCCACCTCTGCTCTCCCCCTTCCCTCTCGCCCCTGCTTTTTCCCAGTCACGATCTATTGTTGATGGAACTTGGACACATCTCAGCGTAGACTGTATTTTAGAAAATCTGAAGTTTGCTTCTTCAGGTTAATTAGCTAAATCACTTGGCCTCCATTTGTTATTTGTAAACTGAGAGGATTGAAGAAGTAGAAGAATCTACTTTTTTGAATTTCATTCTAATTTTTATTTTTTGGAGGGGTATGATTCTGGAGTCTTAGCAAAACCAAAAATTTAGAAATCAAAACTCCCCAATCTTTGTAGGGTCTCTATATGTCTACCTTATAATTCTTACTTAGTTTGAAGGCAGGGACTACTAACCCTCTTATAAACCTCATATCTCCAAGTACAAGGCAGTTTTCAAAGTTGACACCTAGAAAGACTGCAAATAGAAAGAAAATTGTTCAGGTTGATGAAGGTATAAAATTATTGTGGGAAACACCATTTAGTTGGTTCTTTGAAGCGCTCAGTGGGTTTTTGGTATATACACTGGTTATTTAGATTCATATATTTCAACTCCAATCAGAGATAACCAACCTATAGATAATGAAATATAATGATTTGCATAAGTCAAGGTTAAGCAATGTACCTCAATCCAGTGTCTTTGTCTTGATTTTTCTGTGATTTCCTTGGCTATACCTTCCTCTGCCTTTTAACCTGTAATTTATAATCCCTAAAAGAAAGGCTGTATTTTAGAGCAAAACAATGTTTAACCAAAATTCTCAGTACATTTCATTGATATGGATTTTATCCTTGTACATTTCTGAACGAATTCCAGTTTCCATGAGAATGCCAATTGGCTAGGTCTTAGTTCCTGAACTAAGCATTTATTAGAAAAAGATAAGGGATTTTTTTTTTTAATCCTCGCCCAGGACATTTTTCCATTTATCTGCAGATAGAGTGGGAGGCAGATAGAGGGAGAAAGGGAGAGAGAGAGAGAGAAACATCGACTGGCTGCCTCCCGCAAGACCCCGACCAGGGCCTGGCACGAACCGCAACTGAGGTACGTGCCCTTGGCCGGAATCGAACCCGTGACTCATTGGTCCTTGGGCTGACGCTCCACCACTGAGCCAAACCGGCCAGGGAGGGATTTTCTTTTGATTAGTTATGGCCTACTCCAGAATTGGTGCTTGAGTTAGTTTCTCTTGATATTTATGGATGACATAAGAATGGAGTAGATTTCTGAACAAAACCAACACTAGTGT
This sequence comes from Tadarida brasiliensis, assembly GCA_030848825.1. Taxonomy (NCBI): domain Eukaryota; kingdom Metazoa; phylum Chordata; class Mammalia; order Chiroptera; family Molossidae; genus Tadarida; species Tadarida brasiliensis. Next base: position 82,099,711 of record CM061264.1, read on the forward strand.
TCCTTTAGGAAGGGGAATGAGAATTAGTCCAGGGCAAGAATCTGAGGACATGCCCTACAGTTCCCTTTTCACTCTCAAATAGCTATACACATGTTCTTAACTAAAATGTGCCCTTAAATGAAACACCTCCACCACCCCATACACCCCAAAGAGGGACATTTAACATCAGAGTCTTGTTTAGTTCCAAGTCCAGGATCTCTGGGTGATATGTAGTCCTCTTTCTCAGGTGTGATGGGGCTCATGGTCTTGTAACCTATGGCTAAAGAATAATGTATGTATGTCTATTCATAATGCTGGGGCAAGAGCAAGTTAATTGCAATAAAATCCCTATTTTTAAAGGAGGATAATGGAAAACTACACACACTGGCCACTCTTTCATAGTTCAGGAATGGTGAGTACTCCTAGTACTGGCAGGAAGTTAATTTCTTAGTGTTTTTGACAGCAAGCAATTTTTATCTCCGAGAATGTCTCCTCTTTCCTTGTCTTCCATGGCACATCTGAGATGGCCCTTGTAAGGACTGTCCACTTGGGAACTGCAACTTTAGTGGTTCTTTCCCAGTGAATGGAAGTTGGGAGGAGGGATCTCAGGTTGCCTCACAGCAGTGATTCTCAGTGTGGTCTCAGGACCAGTAAGTAGCATTAGCGTGACCTGGATAGCAAAGTTTTGGGTGTCGCCCTGGCAGGTTTGCTCAGTGGTTAGAGCATCGGCCCGCAGACCAAAGAGTCGCGGGTTCGATTGTGGTCAACCTCGGTTGCGGTTCTGTCCCTAGCCCTGGCCGGGATCCTGCGGGAGGCAATCAATCGATGTGTCTCTTTCATCTCTCTCTCTCTCTGTCTCCCCCCCCCCCCCCATCTCCTCCCTCCTCCTCTCTCCCTCCCGCTCCCTCCTTCACACTCAATCTGAAGATAAATGGAAAAATGTCCTCGGGTGAGGATTTTTAAAAAAGTATACGGTGTTGCCCCAGACCTAATAAGTTTGAGTAGGAACTCCAACAATCTGTCCTTTAACATCACCTCTCAGAGTATTGGATAAACTCTCTAGTTTAAGAACTGTTGACATACGTTTAGCAGGTTTTTGTGATTGGGCAAATCAGCTTTTTTAAAAACTAAGTGGACTCCTCGTCGGTTTAGGGTCCGTTCCATTTGCAGTACCCATAGTCAGAGTCGGCCTGGTCATCCTTTCTGAGCTTGTTGGGGCACAAAGCCTCCGCCTGTACCTTGGGACCTTCAGTTAAAGGCCACTGCCCTGTATTGGTCTCTGCTTGTTCCTTGCCTTTAGGCTGCAGCTCAGCTTCATTTTCCCAGTGAAGTACATTGTCTTCTTTGTTAGGCAAGGGCACACCTATTAGCCGGAAGAGCTTGGGAAAGGAGGCTGTGGGGGTGAGGATTAGTGTCTTCAGGGCTCTGGTCTCACCTGTGTAATCTGACTTCCCAGCCTGTTTTCACAAACCTTAGCCCCACTTCCACAACTTGGCTTTTTGTTTGTTTGGTTCATTTTTTTTTTTTAATAATTTTTTTATTGTTGCAAGTATTACAGATGTCCCTCACTTTTCCCCATTGACACCCTCCTTTGGTTTGTTTTTGTTTTAACCCTACTGGAGTCCACATTACCAGACTACTACCTTTTTTGGGTTATAGAGGCAGAGAAGGTCTCTTATATCAAAGGTCTGTTTTCTCCCCTCTCTGCTTTCAGCCTAAGCTTAGCTTTATCTTGTCTAGAAGAAGTAGGCAACACATTTCATCATTCTTAATTTTTGTACCATTTAAGTTTCTTTTACTTGAAGTCATCATAAATGCTTGGAGAAATCATGAAACATAACGTGTTAGCTCATTGGTTAAGAGTGCCGATGCTAAGCTCTCCCCATGAGGGTCAGAAACTTGGTCACTCACAGGGACAGGAAGCAAGTAAGAAAAAGCAAGTCCCTTCTCTCTTGTCTGGACTTTTTGTCTCCCTCCATCGCCCCCTAGTGTCAAGGCCTCAGGGGAGGAGTTGGCAAAGTGTGGAATCCATGGACTAGTACTCAGAATAAAAAGCAATGAACTACGTGATATGGATGAAAGAAGTCACACAAAAAAAGAGAAAGAAAACACACTATGATTCCATTTATATAAAATTCTAGAAAACTAATTTATCATGAATACTAATTTGTAGTGAAAGAACACACTGGGTGCTGGAGTGGCGAGGTGACGGAGTGACTGGCGGGAAGGATGGCAAAAGGACACAAGAAACCTTTGCAGTCGATGGATATGTTCATTATCTTGATTGGAGCGATGGTTTCACAGATGTACTCATATGTCAATACTTATCAAATTGCACACATTGTATGTCAGTTTTACTTCAATAAAACTATTAAGATTATTAAAATACTTATTCATTAAAATAATATATGTTAAGCAATCAAACAGGGTCTTCCCTTCTCCCCTTTCCCCTCCTCAAATCTGTGGACAGAAAGGGGCCACATACTAAATAAACCTGATAAGCTCAGGGGAGGCCTGTGTGGCGGCCTTACCAACTCAGAGACCTAAAGCAGCCACATTGGGTGGTCTGAAATGAAAACTTTTGCACTAAAAGCAGTTTATGGTGGGTAGTCATGTCCTAGGCTAGAATCTTCCCTGACAAAGGTCAAGCTTTACCTTAACTGAGCCTATTGTCTTTTTGCATCTACCCTAACATACCTTTGGACTGTCAGAGTAATTTTCTTCTTTCTGGACCCCTCAAAGCACAGGCACCACACCAGAGTGGAGACCCCAAGTCCCCTTATTGTTATTGTTGTCATATTAATAGTTGACTGCTAACAATCCTGCACCCATCTATGTAAAAGAAGTATGTGTTTGTCAATCTACTTTTTATCCAATCCCAGAGGCTTCCCTACTTTGCTTTCTCCCGCCTCCCTAATCTATCACCAATGGATTGCATGTAACCCACTTACGTCTTCTCTTTTGATTGTAATGTATAGAGCAGAGTGCAGCACTGCATTTTCCACAGCATTTTCTCAATCCGTGGAGATTTTGCTTCTCGGCAATTGTCATCAGTTTGACTCAGATAAACTCACAACATTCTCTACAGGCTTGAATGATTCTTACGTTGACAGACCTCTTGAGGTTTCTTATACCTAGGAAGATCTGGGTTTAAACATTAGTCCTGGGTCTTAATTAGTCTGTGTCTTATAAACTCTTTTCAACTTCAGCTTTCTTATCTGAAAAAATAGAGCTTCTACTACTGACACCAAGGATATCTCAAAAGAGGCTGTGCACATCAAAATGAGGTGTGTGCGAGAGCGCTTTGTGTTCTTCTAACTCCTCTTCCTTCTCCCTTTCTTTTTCCTGAGTGTTGGAAAGAGACCCCATGGGTTTCTGCTCTGGCCTCCTTTCCCCCCTGTATGGATGTGTTATCAGTATAATTAGCTAATTATTAATATTGGTAAAGGAAAGAGAACAGAGAGGAGGCCATGATCATCTGGGCAGCTTCACTAGGAAGCTAGAGCCTCATGCTCCCCAAAAAACCACCGGTCCATTCCTTGCAGATCACTGGGGGAAGGGGTTGAACAAAGGGGAAAATGGGTGCATGTGCAGTGAAATCGGGTGACATAGGGAAGATGCTTGCCTGTCATTCTAGCCTCAGGAACAATGGATTGGCTGGGGGGTGGGCTTCATCAGAATCGCACAATCTTGGAAAATTAAAAATCCCCAAAGAGTTTCCTCTCTCTTGCTCTGGTTTTGCGCTTGTTTGCTCTTGCTCCATGACCTGCACTAGCCCATGTGCTCACATGTTCTCTCTCCATAGCCATGTGGCCTTCAGCAGCTGCACGGCTCATGACTGTGGGGACCCCACACACAATGGACTGCAGCTGGGAACACATGCTAAGCTAGCCAGGTGCTGGACTGGACTGAACTTTAATATGGAACATAAATTCTGGGCAGTGGCCTTAATCCTGGCCCTGCTGAAGACAAGATTGGACTTTTTCCATGGTAAGATGGCCGGAGATGGGACCCTGGAGAGGAACCCCTTTAATTTTACATCATCAATAAAGCTTTCCATGAAACCCCCTCCTCCTATGAGTTCTTAGGAAATTCTTTTCCTCGCAGCACCCCAAGAACTCCACATCCACCAATAACAGATGGCAAGAGAAGGGAGAGTGTATCTCCTGTGGACAGGCACACCTGCATATTTTGGTAGTGAACTGGCTGAGGAACTGTGTCATGAATTTGGAGGTGCTCTCAAGAAATGGCAATGGGAAAAGAAACGCCTTGAAGTAAATCAAATTAATGATTGAGTTACAAAGGCTGTTTGATTTGCTGAACTTCAGTCATTATATTCTACGAATGTAATAACTTTACATATTATAAAAATATTTTCTCTTAATAAGGCAGCACCACTAAGGCAATCATATCTAGAAACTCAGCTTAAACTGCAGATGTTCTTTGGCCAGTTGACTGACGGTCCAGTTGAAAAGAAATAGATTACTTTGTTCCCTAAGTGTTGCATTGGCGTCTGCATCTGATGAATGGTAACTCGGAGGGGTGGGAGTGGGGGGCTGCTACAGCTGTTTCAAGTTAACTTTTTATTTGTAGCTAATAAGGGAGGAACAAAAAAAGTTATTTTCTCAGCAATTAAAAGATGAAAAAATAGAGTTTCTTTGAGGATTTACCATGTGTTATGTATGTTTTAGTTACTTTTAATGGTATATTTCTTTTCTAATGGTGAAATTTAGATGCCTTACGATATGATATTTGGTTATGGATATCAGGACATTAGTGGAATGGTGTATTAATCTAGCAATTTTTTATTTTTGTATATTGAAATAGTATGACATAGGGATTCTTAGTTTCAAATCCTAGCCTCACCGCTTATTGCTAGCCTTGGATAAGTTACTTAGTTTCATTCTGTTTCAGTTTCTTTATCAGTAAAAGAAGGACAATAAAAACACAGAATATTATGAAGTTGCAAGAATTAAGAGTCATTTAATACATGAAAAGTGCTTAAAATAGTGCCTGCACACAGAAAGCATTGTGTAACTATTAGCTTATCATGTATTATTATGCTAGCAAGAATGTTTTATTCTTAAGATTCTGGACTTGGAAAGATTATTTCTTCATACATTGTATACAAATTGAACATTTAAAAAAATAAAATGTTTGTTAGACTGGAAATAGAGTTATGGGGGAAAACATTTTGAGTCTTTTAACACATATTAGCAGATTTGTGTTCGATAAAGTTACAAATGTCATCAGCAATCTATGAGAGTCCCTAGAAATGGGATTATTAAACCAAATTGGAATGATTTTATCTTGCTAAATCTTAAAATGAAACAATTTTCTCTATTTAATCTAGAAAATAAAAAAGTCAAATACAACAGGGGATGTTTGGAAATATAAGGAAGAATCCTTCAATAGGATATGTTGAAAAACAATAAAATAACATTTAAGTGTAGGAAAAAAATCTACCCTGGGAAATGCTAATAAGTAATATTTCTTGTCATTTGTTTTGTGCTTTTGGGGAACTACAGGCACTCAGCTACGTGGCCTGGTCTTATTTGAAAGTTTGATGAAGTTTCTTAGTGTATTACATCACTTGATTCTTTTAAACAGAAAACACTTTTCATACCTTGGTGTGTGCCTATGTGTAGTCCTGCCGGGAGCCAGAAGTTTCTCACAGTTCACTTTGCCTCCATCAGAGGGTGGTTCCTTCAGGGTTGTACCCTGTACATATCACCCCCTCTTCGGAAAGACGTTCTAAACTGGTATATTTCTCATCTCTAAAACAATGTTTTAGTGTTCCTGTTTGAGTTCTTAAACTGACATTTTCTTCATCTGTGATAAATTCTTACCTTTTCCATCCTAATGTTTCTGAAAACAGCATGGTTCTTTATAAAGGACTGAATTCTTTTGTTGTTGTTGTTGTTAATTCTCACCCGAGGATATTTTTCCATTGAGTTTTAGATAGAGTGGAAGGGAGGGAGAGAGAAAGAGAGAAAAACATTGATGTGAGAGAGACACATCAATTGGTTGCCTCCTGCATGACCCCTACTGGGTACATGCCCTTAACTGGGAATCAAACCCTTGGTCTGCAGGCTGATACTCTAACTGATGAGCCAAACCAGCCACGGCAAGGACTGAATTCTATATTTAATGGGGGTTAGTAGCTCTTATCACACCCCATACCCCCATCCCAATAAAGAGCTGTTACTGAATCAATAGGGATTCTTAAAACCAGTCAAGTAAGTAAGGTGTAAGGTGTATGAAGGAGAAGATACACTAACCATTGTGCACCCGAGGCCTGCGTAGTAAAAGCCTTTCTCTGACGGAGGTTTGGGAAGTCGGCTTGATAGGCAACGACTGTGCATCAAGGACCTGCTAGCTGTCTTGTGTTAATTCTGATGAATGGTATTCTGTCTTGGCCCTGCTTTAGGTAGTAATCTTCTAAAGGTAAAGACAGGGTTAAATTTTATTTAGATTATTATAATGTTAATTAGAATTATAGCTCTCACATTTGGAGAATTTGTTGAAATTAAAATGGTGGGTAATTGCATAAATGGTTCGGCACTACCTTTCCATTTGAGCTCAGTACACCTCCTCTCTCTTCATTATGTAATTACACCATTATTCAATCCAAACAATTTATTTTCCCATACATGTTACAAAATTATCTGAATTTTGCTTTCTAGTTTCAACATAATTGAAATGCAAGATTTTTTTTTTTCTTTTCCCAGGATGTTTTGACCAGTGTTAGAACAATACCTTTTTATCCCAGGCGCCAAAATATGGTACCTGTTCTATGTTATAGAATTAGCTTTGGCCAGTGTTTCCTGTGAGATTTTACCCCAGCAGACGCCAGCCTCCAAAACCACCGAGGAAGCAAAAACAATAGTTGTCCTCACCAAGACTCCTTTACTTTTAAACTATAGTCAAATTTTTTTGGTCAGTATATTTAGTGTGCAATTAGTCAAACCTTTAGGAGAGTAACCCTTAGGTAAGTTTTTCTTTAGTTTAATAGCAGATTAGAGTTAACTGTTAAGTCACTGAAAGTCAATGAATGTTATTTTTAATATTACCATTACATAAATTTGGCTTCATTGCAGGCATATAATAATAGTACCACTTTTTTAAAATAAAATTTTAATGTTTTTATTGATTTTTTAGAGAGAGAGGGAGAGAGAGAGATAGAAACATCAATGTGAGAGAGAAACATCAATCAGCTGCCTCTTTCACACCTACTGGGGATTGAGCCTGCAACCCAGGCATGTGCCCTGACCGAGAATTGAACCAGGACCTCTCAGTCCATGGGATGATGCTCAATCCACCGAGCCACACTGGCAGGGCAATAGTACCACTTTTTATAAATACAGATGCCTTGGTTACATTCTTACATATCTTGATTCAGTAAGTTTGGTAAGGGAATCAGGTTTTGTACTTAAAAAGAAAAACAAACAAACAAGTAAAAAAGCACACTCCAAGATGTTGAGAACCTTTAGGAATAGGAGTGGGGAAACTGTGTGTGTGTGTGTGTGTGTGTGTGTGTGTGTGTGTGTACTTGTATGGATACAAGTATACATCTACTTGGTTGTATTATTTTTGAAAGAGTGTTACTGTGTTTTAAACTTTACAGTATATTGGGAATATGTCTTACATGACAGAATTATACTTCAAAAGTATGTCATATATTTTTGTATACATATGATTTATACCACAGCAGGAGATACATAGTTGCTTTCATAGCCCCTGTTTCTTTTTCAGCTTGGATATTTGTAAGTTCATTCAAATCTGTAGCACAAAGTCATTTTGTATGGGGTCTCAAGCTCTAATGGCCAATCAAGTATTTTTGTTTCACTAGCAACGATTATGTGGTGATTGCATGCAGCTATCTCCATGGCTGTCTTTGCAAGGTTAGCCTTAATTTTTTCTACCACTTGTCATTGTTTTATAAAGCTAAAAATAACGCCCTGGCCGGTTTTGCTCAATGGTTAGAGCGTTGGCCTGTGGACTAATGAGTTGAGGGTTTGATTCCGGTCAAGGGCACGTACCTTGGTTGCAGTTCATCCCCGGCTCTGGTCGGGGTCCTGCAAGAGGCAGCCAGTCGATGTGGCTCTTTCCCATCGATGTTTCTCTCTCTCCCTCCCTCCCTCCCTCCCTCCCTCCCTCCCACTCTATGAGATAAATGGAAAAATATCTTTGGGTGAGGATTTAAAAAAAATTTTTTTAACTAAAAATAACAATGTAGGTGGAATAGAAGAACATTTTTAGAGCAGTATGTGCTTTATGGCGGACAGAATTTCATCATCTTTCACCATGCTATTTCGGTAAACACACTCAGAAACAGTTGTTGCTATTATGGGTGTGGGACTTTGTCTCCCAGAGAGTAAACCACTAGCTACAAATAGAACACTTTGAAAATCCAACTGGAATTATTATTGTTATTTATTAATTATATTTCTTCTATATCTGTGTCAATTGGTATGTTACCTAATTTAGGCGAATATTCAGTCAAAGCTATTTTCTTTCTATTTTTTTCCTGTACATCTTCCATTCTAAAGCTCACAGAAATGTAAGGAGACTTGGTTAGATGTTATAGCATCATCTGCAGCAGTAATTTCTGTTGAATTTGGTGGGTTTTTGCTGAGTGCTGGTGAAATGAGAAATAAAGTGAGTTTTTCTGAAACTACATGTGTGGTCCTTCATCATGACACTTCTATTTTGGTGTTAAAATAAGCTGCTTGTTAATAAAATAATTATAGTACAGGGTAGTTTAATGTTTTTAAAATAAAAAGTTGGCACCCTGTTTGGTGGTCAGTTTTAAGTATGTGCATTTTAAATTTATTGCTTTGTTTGACATCTCAGAGTCTGGGAACTACTGATGGAAAGAGTTCAGACAGTTATGAAAACGGATGTTCTTAATGTGTACTATGGCCCTTTGATTTCTCTAGTTGGGTAGTCAGTTTGGAATGGTGTACATACTGTAGTGTGTTTATGTCCTGTGTAGGGCCCTTGGCTTTATCGTTTTAGTTTTTGGGGGTTTTTTGTTAATCCTCACCCTAGGATATTTTCCCATTGATTTTTAGAGAGTGTAGAAGGGAGGGAGGGGAGGAGAGGGTGAGAGAGAGAGAAACATCTATATGAGAAAGACCCATTGATTGGTTGCCTCCAGCACAACCCTGACCTGGCTGGGGATTGAACCTACAATCCAGGTATGTGCCCTTAAATGGAATCTAACCTGAGACCCTTTCATCCCCAGGCCGATGCTCCAACCACTGAGCCAAACTGGCCAGGGCTGTAGGTTTAGTTTCCTGTTTCCAGCTGCCTGACCTTGGATTTGTCTGGCAAATCCTCATTATCACCTTGCCTTCTCCATTCCTGACTTTCCTTTCCCTGCCTCTTTGTATCTTACTGGAATTTTTCCCCCCAAAAAGATACAATTATAATTGCCAGCTCATCTTTCTGCTTAGCACTGCTCCTGGCCCTGTAACCAAGTATTGTCTTGACGTCTGGTTTGGTCCATTATGAAGTCACCAATAACTTTTTTTATGGATATTCTGATAGTATACAAGGCACTGTGTTAGATGCTACTGCAGATAGTAAGAAGTATACCTATTCTTTAAGTAGATTGTAATCTACTAAGAATGTTAAGCACACACATAATTATGTATTCTTTTTTTCCCCACTTTTTAAAAGTTTTGGTAAAACACACATAACAAAAGTTGCCATCTTCACCATTTGTAAGTGTACAGTTCAGTGGTATTAGATACAGTGCATTTACATTGTTGTGCAACCATCACTAACATCCATCTTCAAAGTTTTTATCTTGTAAAACTGAAACTCTATTCCTGTTAAACAATAACTTCCCATTTTCCCCTCCTCCCAGGCCCTGGCAGCCCCCATTCTACTTTCTGTCTGTGAATCGGACTCCTCCAGATACCTCAGAGAATCAAATGGTCTTTGTCTTTTCATGACTGTGTATTTCACTTAGCATAATGTCCTCTAAGTTCCACCATTTTGTAGCATATTGCAGTTTCTTCATGTTCAAGGTTGAATGATATTCCATTGATTTTGCTTATCCATTCGTTCATTCATCGGTAGACACGGGGGTGGATCCCACATTTTAGCCATTTTCTATAATGCTGCTGTTGCTATGGATATGACTATACAAATATCTCTTCAAGACCCTACTTTAAATTCTTTTGAGTATATACCAGGAAGTGGAATAGCTGGATCATATGGTAATTCTACTTTTAATTTTTTGAAGAAGCGCCATACTATTTTCCTATTTTCCACAGCTGATAGACCATTTTATATTTCCACCAGCAGTGCACAAGGGCTCCAGGTTCTCTACCTGTTCGCCACTACTTGCTGTTTTCTGTTTGTTGTTGGTTTGTTTTTTGATAGTCGCCATCCTAGTAGGTGTGAGGTGGTATCTGATTGTGGTTTTGTTTTTGTATTCCTTAATTATTAGTGCTGTTGTGTATATTTTCATGTGCATATTGACTATTTGTATATCTTCCTTGGAGAAATGTCTATTCAAGTCTTTTGCCCATTTTTGAGTCTGATTATTTGCGTTTTTGTTGGTGAGTCTTGGAGTTCTCTGTGTATACTCAGTATTATCCCTTATCAGATATATGATTTGCAAATATTATGTCTGATTTGGTGGGTTGCCTTTTTACTCTGTTATTGTCTTTTGATGTAAAAAAAAAACAAAAAAAAACAAAACTTAAAATTTTTTCTGAAGTCCAATAGATCTTTTTTTTTCCTTTTGTTTCTTGTGCCTTTGGTGTTATATCCAAGAAATCATTGCCAAGTCCAATGTCATGAAAATTTTCTCCTATGTTTACTTCTAAGAGTTTAATTATTTTAGGTCTTACATATAGATTCTTGATCCATTTTGAGTGAATTTTTGTATATGGTTTTAGTTAAGGGTCAAATTGTATTCTTTTACATGTGAATATACAATTTTTCCAGCACCATTTGTTATAAAGACTCCTTATCTCATTGAATGATCTTGGCACCCATCCTTGTCAAAAGTCATTTGACCATGTATGTGAAGGTATATTTTAGGGCTCTCCATTTTATTTTTTTATTATTTTATTTTATTTTTTATCCTCACCCAAGGATATTTTTCCATCTATCTTTAGATAGAGTGGGAGGGAGGGAGGGAAGGAGAGAGAGAGAGAGAGAGAGAGAGAGAGAGAGAGAGAGAGAGAGAGAGAAAGAGAGAGAGAGAGAGAGAGAGAGAGACATCAACATGAGAGAGACACATTGACTGCCTGCCTCCCGCATGACCCTGACCAGGGCGAGGGACGAACCACAACAGAGGTATGTGCCCTTGACTGGAATCAAACCCGCGACTCACTGTTCCAAGGGCTGACGCTCTAATTGCTGAGCCAAACTGGCCAGGGCTAGGGCTCCCCATTTTATTCCATTGACTTATATGTCTATTTAGGCCATTACCACACTGTTTTGGTTAATGTAGCTTTGTAGAAAGCTTTGAAATCAGAAAAGGAGTCCTTCAGTTTTTTTGGTGTTTTTTTTCCAATATTGTTTTGGTTATTTGGATCTCTTCAGATTTCATATGAATTTTAGGATGGGCTTTTCTATTTCTGCAAAAACATCATTGGAATTTTGTTAGGGATTGAATTGAATCTGTAGATTGCTTTGGGAAATATTGACATTTTAACAGTATTAAGTCTTTCAATCATTGAATATGGGATGTGTTTCGATTTATTTATGTCTTCATCAGTTTCTTTCAGCAATGTTTTATAGTTTTTACTGTATAAGTTTTTCACCTCTTTAAGTTAATTTCCACGTATTGTATTCTTTTTATTTTTTATTTTTATTCTCACCTGAGGACATTTTCTGCATCTATCTTCAGACAGAGTGGGAGGGAGAGAGAAGGGGGGGAGAGAGAGAGAGAGAGAGAAATATCAATGTGGGAGAGACACATCGAGTGGTCGCCACCCACATGACCTCAACCAGGGCCAGGGACAAACTGCAACCAAGGCATGTGCCCTTAGCAGGAACCGATCCCAGGACTCTGGTCCGCAGGCTGATGTTCTAACCACTGAGCCAAACCGGCCAGGGCTCTTTTTAATGCTATTGTAAATGGAATTGTTTTTGCAATTTCTTTCTCAGGTTTTTCATTGTTTATGAATAGAAATGCAAATAATTTTTGTGTATTTACTCTGTTTCTTGCTACTTTGCTGAACCCATTGTTTTATTTAAATTTACAGATTTTCTACATATAAGATCATATCATCTGCAAACAGATATTTTACCTCTTTGTAATTTAAATGGATTTTATTTCTTTTACTTGCCTAATTACTCAGGCTAAAATTCCCAATACTATCTTGAATAGAAGTGGTGAAATTAGTCATCTTTGCCTTGTTCCTGATCTTAGAGGAAAGGCCTTCAGTCATTTATCATTGAGCATGATGTTCATTCTGGGTGTCTTATATATGGTTTTTATTAAGTTGAGGGTTTTTTTTTTTTTTTCTATTCCTAGTTTGATTGGTTGTATACTAAAAGGCTGTTTAATTTTGCCAAATGCTTTTTCTACATTAATTGATATCATTTTTTTCTTCATTCTGTTTATGTGGTGTATTTTGATCAATTTTTAAAAATTGAGCCATCCTTGCATTCCAAGAGTACTTCTCACTTGATCATGATGTATAATTCTTTTAATATGCTGCTGAATTCTGTTTGCTAATATTTTGTTGACAATTTTTGCACGAGTGTTCATAAAAGATATTGCTCTGTACTCTTCTGTTCTTGCAGTATCTTTATCTGGCTTTAGTATTAAGGTAATTCTGCCTTCATAAAATGAGTTAGGAAGTTTTTCTTCCTCTTCAACTTTTGTAAAAGTTTGAGAATGTTTAGTATTTGTTTTTCTCTATATACTTGGTAGAATTTACCAGTGCAATAATCAGCCTTTTTTCTTCTGTTAAAAAAAAAAAAAAAAAGTATCAATATGGGTGAATTTTTTAAAGTCTAACTCCGATTTTTAAATTATTCCAGAACTTGTGATATCTAAAGATGCTCTTTAAGAGAAAAAAAACTGAATATATTAAAACTTTTAGTTTTCATTTGTTTTATGTGGTTCAATTTTAAGTTTACATGTATTATGCGTTTGAACCCTTTGAAATATTTTCATTTTTGAAAATTCATTGTTATTTCATTTGTTTAGTTTTTGTAATTTAGAAATATTCTACCACAGATACTTTTTAAAGTTTCAGAGTTAAGTTTCTAAACTGAATGCCGAATCTGCCTCTGCTTTTGAGGGTTTTAGTTATTTCTTGGCCTGTGGCCATGTAACAACTAGTGCAAAGAGCAGAGTGGCGTACTAGCTTTATTCTCCGTCACAATAGTCTAGGTCTGTTCAGGATTTTGCATCTTCCTTGCAGTTCGACAGCCATCCTCTTTTTGGTTTTGGCTTTCAACAGTCTGCCTTCAAAGAGCTTTTGTTTTCTGACGGTTGAAGAAACTGGCTTGGTGTTACTTGTAGACAATTATTTAATTGTTTACAGATAACTGAAACTCTCTATGATGGTTTCTGTGGTGAATCCCTTTATTTCAATGAAGGCTTGTCATGTTGAAATGATTGGTCATCATAATCTTTAATGATTGAGAAAATTGATTTTAAACCAAAGAGCACCAAAAAACTTATTCTTTTCTGATTTTGTACTGCATATAATTGTGGATTATAACAAATCTCTTTCCTTTTTAAACCGAAGACATAGCAGATGTAATTGGTTAGTGCTTTTTTAACATGCTTAAAGAAATACACTCTATAGAAATTTTCACTTTATTGAAATAACATAAAGTATTTTGATAACTGCAAGTAAAGACGAACCCATCTTATACAATAAAGAGTTTAGAACTTTCAAAACATCACATCAACAACCCCAGTTAACTCCAAGGGAGCAGTTTAGTGAAGAATATTTTGAATTCTTAATGTAATATTTATATTTATTGGCTTATTTTCACTATTATAAATGTCTTGGAGTATCACTTTGTTTTATTTAAACTTTTAGTACATTTTCATGAGTGATTTTCCATGGGGGATACATTTCTACTTCTATTAAGCGAGCCAGTAGGAAAATATGATTTGTTTTCCACAGTTGATTTAAGCCAGCCTATCAGTAACACATCTGTTTCATAAAGTTAGGTACACCTGGCACATGATAATGTGTAATTATTTCCCTTCAGAATTGTTTAAAAGAGTCACATTAAACCACTGTCAGCCAGCATTTACTGATCACTTACTAGGTACAGACTATTCTCAATACTCATGTGCGTTCATTCATTTATGTTATAAATGTTTAAAATCCATGTTTTGCTTCCTTTTTCCTTCTATTCCACCCCCCTTCTCCAAGCTGGTATCTCTTAAGACAGTTACTTTTTTTTTTTTTTTTTTTTTTAAATTAATCCTTACCAGAGGATATTTTTCCATTGATTTTCAGAGAAGGTGGAAAGGAAGGAGGGAGGGAGGGAGAGAGAAACATCTCTCTGAGAGAGACACATCGATTGGTTGCCTCCCGCAGGACCCCAACTGGGGTGGGGAATTGAACCTACAACCCAAGTACGTGCCATTGACCAGGAATCAAATCCACGACATTTCAGTCCAAGGGCAGACACTCTAACCACTGAGCCAAACTGGCCAGGGCAAGACAGTTACTTTTAAGAAATAGTTCAATTCAGAAACAGGAGTAGCTTCTATTAAGATTGTCCACTTAACTTATGGAGCTCTCCATTGGTGAGCGGAGAAAAAAGAGAAAGGAATCAGGAGAACTAAGTAGTATCAGGAGATAGAGCAGATTCCCTGGATGGGTGCTGATTTCACTTTAGTGAATGCCAGTCATGATGGGGAGTCACAGGTGAATGAATGGTGGGCCTGCTGCATTCAGCAGATCACGGAGCCACTTGAGGAGAGGAAAAGGCAGAGAGAGCCATCAGCTTTGAGAACCTGAGTGATAGAATTTTAAAAACATGGCAAGCCAAACAAGGTGATACAATTTGCCAAAGAGCCAGCAGGAGGATGAAAAACAGAACTTGTAAACAGTAAGGTTGAAATAGCTGGGTTGGGTCAGTGGATGGGCAAGAAGCCTAGTCTTAGATGTCCAAAGAATAAAAGAGAGAAATTCATGTTTTAAATAAATAGCTTCATACACATGACGAGTATTGGTTATACCTTTAAATATATATGCCAAGTTACTTTATATCTCTATGTCAGATGATTGATTATCTTATGGTTATGTCTTATCAACATTTGTATCTAGCTAGTATGTTTGGTACACATTTATTCTGGGGAGGCAGCTTGGTATGAGAACAGCATGGAATTTGAAATTTGATAGACCTAGATTTGAATTTCAGCCCTTGAGATTTGAGTTATAGGCCTTAAGCAAGCTACTTATTTCACCCTGCCCCCCAGTTTTACAGAGATACAATTGACATATAACATTGCCTAAGTTAAGGTGTACAACATTACGATTTGAGATACATGTATTGTGTAGTCTTTACCACATAAGTTGAGTTAACATCTATCATCCTACATAGTTACAATTCTTTTCCTTTGTGACAAGAACTTTTAAGATCTCTCTTAGCACCTCTCAAATATAATACGGTATCGACAACCATAGTTCCCACGCTGTACGTTACATCCCCAGAACTTATTTATCTTGTAAGTGGAAATTTGTACCTTTAGACCTTCCTCACCCATTTCCCCACCGGTCCCCCACAAATTCCACCCTCTGGGAACCGCTAATCTGTTTTCTATTTATATGAGGTTTTTTGTGTTTTTTTAAAAAAAAATGTATATAGAAGAGAGGTCATATAGTATTTATCTTTATCTGACTTATTTGACTAAGCATAATACCGTTGAGGTCCATCTGTGTTGTCACAAATGACAGGATTTTCTTCTTTATTATGTCTGAATAATATTCCATTGTATATATACATACACCACATTTATTTTATCCTTTCATTCATCCATGGACACTTAGGTTGTTTCCATATCTTGGCTATTGTGAATAATGCTGCAAAGAGCATATATCCTTTTGAGTTAGTGTTTTAAAAACTAAAATGATGGTTTTACTCTTGCAATTTAAAAATATCATTTAAATAAATTTTCTTATTATAAGATAAAAGAGACACTTATAATAAAACATACTTATGTAAAAAAGATAAGGCTCAAGCTCTGGCCATGTGGTTCAGTTGGCTGGAGCAAATGCTTTAAAATTTCAAAGTGAGAAAAATTGACCATTGGTCATGTTTAAATATTTTTGTTCTGATTTCAAACAGTGAACAATATCTGAAAATTTCAAGGTTGTGTTTTTTATGAAAATGCTATGTTGACTTATCATGTTGGTAAAAAGTTAAATGAACATGCCTTTTCATTTCTGAATAATATGGTATATATAGACGATACTAAAATTTTAGTTTTCTGATAGCCAAAGAAATGTCAGTGGTTTAAAAACAATGTGGATCTTGAATTTCTTTTGAGTAATCATCGGATATGTGCATTTGAAGATAATATTACCTGATTTGTACAATCATTTTTGAGTGGTTGAAACATAATTGCAAATTTCTGTGTCTGGTAGAAATAACATAAATATGAAGTATGGTAGATATTTGTTTTTTATGTCTCTTATATAAACTGCAAATGTTACTAAAATAGCACTCGCTGTGTGTTTTTCATGTTAAGTGTGCACTGTCTTTAAAATTTGAGCCTTACTTATTGCTGTCATTTGAACAGGTGTCTCAATGCTTGTACCTACTGCAAAACTAAACACGCCAGAGGAAACCTGGCCAGTTATCCAATTGACGAACTAGTGGACAGAGCCAAACAGTCTTTTCAAGGTAAGTGTCTAGAATTATGAATTTTTAGTCTTCTTAATAAATTATAGTCATCTTCCAATTTGTTTTACTTCACATACATACTTCTTTAGCTTTCTGAAGAGTTTACTAATATTTTGGCTTATCTGGTAGTTTCAGTCAATCAGGCTATACTATTCACATTTCTGCGCTTTAACCACTCTTTCATTTTTTTACGACTCAAGGTAAATGGCATGATTTGAATTTTATCACCTACCTGTAGATTCCATGGAAAAGATAAAAAAAAAAATAAAAAAATGAAGTCCATGACTTTTTGATGCGTGTTAAGTCTTTTGTGGACTGCGTGATAAACTTTTTAAGATTTCTACCTCTTTCTTTGATCATTTCTGGACCATTAGAAAATAGAGCTCATAAGCGTTTCCCAGAATCTTGGAAGGAGAAGGTAGATTTTACTATCAGCCAATAAAGATAGCTTTTCCTATCCACAGGACTATTAGACCAGTAAAGAGTGTACTGGTAGAGAGCCCTAAAAATAATGATTCTTTGTGTGGGTGGCCAGCGACTTCTGAATCATCACTTGCTGGACAATGTGATTGTCTAGGTACCTCTCCACACAAAGCAAGACTTATCTTTTACATGAGTCACGGTTGTGCTGGTTGACACATAACTGCTTAAACCATAAACTTCCCCTTTTGTCTTTGTTTATACTGTGTGTCTGTAACATCGGGTGTGCTTTTACACCCAACATGAGATAATCTATTGTCTCATAATCTTGTGGGTTAGTAGTTATTAGCAATGCACTTTTCCTTATAACAAGTAACTTGGCATGCTACTGTCAGTATTCACACCCTGACTCTCAGCAAGTATGAGTTCCAAACACATTTCTTTATTTAGTTTCTCAAAAGCTTTTCTCAACATGAATTTGGAATGCTCTTAATAATAGAGAGAAAATAACCTTGGTGGATTTATTAACACCTCCCAATAATTTGCTTCTACTTTTATATTCTTAGCTCAGTCCACTCTGCTGTTCCCATTCAACTTGTATTAAACGAGAACTGAAAGGAAACTCGCGGCCTTGCCGTGTGTCCAGTTTTAGAGTGAGGTCATTATCTAATCCAAGGAAAAGTCTGGGTCGTGGTCTTTTCTACCACAATTGCATTAAGGATTTTTCAGAAAGGCCATAAATTTGCACAGAAACCTAATATATTTGAAAAATGATGCCTTTTCTGACATTCTTACGTGGTGTTTGCTTTTTTATGTATCTTGTCTTTTAATGGAGATATTAACATTATATGATCTATCCACCAAACACTGGAAATTGGTACGCATACAAATTAGTCTCTTCGAGGCACTTTTTCAACATTATGCATCTCTAAATGCAACTACATACACTTTTTAAAAATCTTCTCATTTTACTCTGAAAATTTGAAAAATATAGAACTGTTCAATCACCATATAGGAAGTGGAAGTGTTCCCCTGGCTCCCTCACATCTGTCCTCATCTGGAACCTACAGTAACACTGTGATACGATTGCTTCATGGCTTAGTATGGACACGTCTGTGTATTATATGTGACTTGGGGGTGGGGGGAGAAAGGAGTCAACATAAAACGATTATAGAATTACTCTAAATAGAACCAGCAAACTTACCTCTCTGATTATCTTTAGAAATGCCCTCTGAGCAGTGGAGATACAGTGTGTTACTTCTGTCAGACTTGAAGTGTCAGTTAACGTTGACACCTCCAAGTGAATTAGTTGGGCTACTTAGGGTGAGTGGTTCAAAGACTGTATGTCAGAGGTTCGTAGGGACTTAGTGGCCATTTATAGAGAAAGTATTAGAAGAGGTTTATTTAGTACTACTTTCATCATCATCATTAGTAGATATATATATGTGCCTTTTGATTTCCAGTCGTGGAATGTTTGCAATGTAAGATTTTTCTGTTGTCCTGTCTCTGTATTAGTACAGTTGAAACTGAATGCTAGTTTTTGGATTGGTGAGCTCATTTGCTTGATATGTAGTAGTTACTAAAATATTGAGATCATAACTTTCTAGGTAAGCCATTGCATTTAGGACAATTTAAGTTGTCAAGTATTTGATACTCTTTGTCGTAAGAGAGTTTGAATTGAAACAGTGGTCTGCTGCTCACCGGCCACGTGATCTGGACCAGGTACGTGACTTCTCCGAGCCGTGGTTTTCTCATTACTGTGACGTCTAGGGTTGTTTCTTGTTAGAATTTGAGATAATGTATGTGAAGTAATTGCCTGCGTCCTGATTATGAAGAAGACATGTTACTTAAACTGAAGGAATTTAAAATGAATCCAAATAGAGAAGCCTTAATTTTGAGTAAGAATATTGGAACACCTGTAACAAACATTAATGACTAAAATCAAATGACAGGTTTTCTTTGGCTTTGAAAATATGTCCTATGGAAAATGGCTCTATAGATGGAAACTATCTAGTATGACAATTACCTTTCATTTTCTTAATTTTAGAAAAGCAAATTCATGCTAAGAATGGCCCTATAATCCCTTCCCACTGTAGGAAATAAATCTATAACTCACATTTTCAAGACATTGAGTTAGCATTATCTCTCTTTTCTGCAAAAGATAGTGGGATTTTAATGGTCTTACAGAATTTCTATTTCAAGAATAATTGTGAAGGTAAATATAAGAGAAGAAATAACCCATTTTCTTAGTTTTATGATTTTTGCATATTTAGTTCCTTAATAACTCAGGTGTTAGGAATATTTTTTGAGCCATAACCCCTTAAATTCTGCATTATATCATTATGAAATTATATGCCCTATAATGAATAAAGAATAACAAATATTGCTCTTTGAAAGGTTATGTTAAGATGAAAAGTTTAAATATGTTGCCAATAAATTTTAGCACTACGTTTAAAGTCAGTGGAAATTAAATTCCCCATCCCGAAAAAATCACATTTGCTTTCTTTCTTTTACTTACAATTTTTAATGACTGTGTAGAAATACAAAGTGTTTTTAAAAACTCTAAACCATTTGTGGAATTGGGATTAGAGCTCAGGTTGCCTGTCATGATACAATAAGATCACAATTTCTTTCTGAATAACATATTTATGAAACATTTTATATTCGTAAAAATGTATTTCTTAGTAGTCTAATGAATATGAAGAGACTGAGAGCTAGCCCAAAGGCAAGGGCGCATTGAGAAAAGACTCATGAAATCATTCTGAAAGTAAAATGGTTTCCCAGAGCACTAAAAATATGCTGACTGTACATTCAGGTGCCAAAGAATGAGAAAGGCAGCTCGTTAACTTTTCAATGGATGGCGTTAAAGTCACAATTACTGTATTTTGAAATAGGAACTTTAGTTTACCTTTTACATGTGTGTTCATGTGTGTATGTGTTTAATTGGGTCCTGTTTTTTTTTTTTTTTTTCTTTCTTTTTCTCTCACTGAACCTAGTTCCCTTAACATTTTCTTCGACTATTTTGACCTTCTCTTGTGTTTATCATTTTTGTGGGCAGTTCTGCATATGAGTAGATTTACCAGGTACCATCTCATTGTCCCACAGACTGCTGGGAAACCTTCCCCCTTACTTCCTCACCTCTGCCGAGATTTCGGTTTTACAAATTCCTAGGCATAGCAGTGTCTGGGGGCTGAGGTTTGACATGGTTGCATTTTAGATATCTAGAAAAACATGTCAAGCAGTGGCCAGGACTCTGTTGAGGCCAGAATGAATTTACAAGCTAGTGTTTTCTAGCATATTTGTATTGATTTTTCTCCAGCAGCTAATCAATCAGTTTCAGTGGTATAAGTGATGGAACAAACCTTTTTAAGTGTGCTGGGTGAGTGGTGTGGAAACAACACCTTTCACTGCTGTCTCTGGAATCAAAATGTAGAGATGATGGATGAGCGGTTTTCATAGCTATCGTGTGCTTTTCTAGATCTCATTTGTGTGTTGTTACTTTTCTTTGTCCCTCATAAATCTGAAAAACAAACAAACAAGCAAAAAAGCAACCCTGCAAGATAAGTGGTACAAACCAGTTATAGAAAGGTAAATAAACTAAGATGAACTGTTCAAAGCAGGGAGAAAATTTCTTGATGCTTAGTGATTTGGGTATTAATGTTGGAATTGTAAAAAATGAATTCTTTTGTATTTCAAGACTTGCAAAGATGCCATCTATTGTGTATAAGATTAATTATGAAACGCAACTGGAAAACATTGCTTCCTGTCCTTTTAGATCAGAAAGGGTATGAGCGATATTTGATTCGCTGGTGTGGAAACCCCAGATTGTCGAGATGTATGATTTACATCAGGCCCCATTTGACTGATTACTGTTAGCAAGTGTTACTATATATTGATTTTGATCTAAGATCAAAAAAGAGACCTATAGTTTCTTCCTATTAATTTATAAGGCAGTTATTTAAATCTTTTATTCCTTTATTTTTTCATTTGTGCTATGTTGAAATAAAATTGTAAAATCTATTTATTCTGAAGGATTAATAATGTTAATTTAAATGTGGTTTGTTTGTTGTTGTTGTTTTTTGGTACATTGTCAACTTCCAAAAAGGATTTCAGGCAGCTTACATTAAATGATCGCATGTAATAGACCATGAAAATAAAAGCTGTATAAAATGCTGTATTGTGTTTGGAAAGAGGAAAGATGATTTTACCGACTGATAGATCTAGGCTCTCCAGAAGAATAATGAAGTGGTGTGATTTATAGAATTTGAAATGCATGTGTAAAAGGAAGTATATAGTTTATAATGAGAAATGTACATATTTCTAGGCTGTGAACAGTAACAAGAATTATTTTTATACATCCTTTTCTGAGACATTGAATAATTAAATAGAAATGCCTTTAGCTGCTAATATATAGAAATTCAAGATATAGTTTCCACATGGCCTTTTCTTCTATTGATACTTAACAAAACCCAAAAATATAATATTAAAATGTAACTTATAAATAATTTTAATGAGAGCTAAATAAATGCCTGTAATGTATATAACTTGATAGGGGGCCATGGTGCCTAAATAGCTGTTTATCAGATAGTCAATTTAAATAAGCTGAGATTAATCGATTTTATTTTGGAGAATGTAGTTAAAGCTTTCCATGGCAAAGCAGAGTATGATTTACCTGCCTTTTCTTAGTTTCTAAGTCAGTGATGTTCAAACCTCTCCTCAGATGAAATTTGAGAAGTGCGTGCAGAACAGCCATGGTTTGGGTGGAAGAGGAGCCCCGTTTAATGAGCTTTCTTTTCACACCTCTGAGGCCTTTCCTCAGAACCCTCAGGATCCAGCCTGAATTGGCTAGTTTAGATTCGTATTTCTAGTGTATTCCTTAACATTTTCTTAAAGGGCCTGATAGTAAACATTTTAGGCTTTGTGGACCATAAGGTCTTTGCTACAACTGTTAATTTCTGCCCTTGTAGCGTGCAAACGGCCATAGACAACCCATAAATGAATGGGTGCGGCTGTGTTCCAATAAAGCTTTATTTATAATAGCAGTTATGATGAACAGGGTCAATGAAAGCTAATTTAAATAAGACTCTTTATGGCAGAACTTCCCACTGTCACTAATATGCTAATATAAATCATAATCCATAAGAGAAGGATGTAGTCTTTAGGAACTAATGTTGATCTAGAAAAGATCACTGTTCCCAGTTTGGTTGTTCATTTTAGTCACTTGGCAATTTTATAAAACCAAACCCCAACTTATGTCTGTGTACCTTTCCTAGCAATTGCATCACAATTTCTGTGGATGGAGGGGTGGGGCAGGTCTGTATCTTCTAAAATACTCTGTAGGTGATTCTAATGTGTAGCCAGAGTTGAAAACTAGAATTGAGAACCACCGGTTTAGATACATTTTTGGTTGAAGCTATAGAATGAACTGACCCTTTCAGCCTTTATTGGGAGGGATTGTGAGAAAGAAGCCTGGTTGATGAGTAAAGACTGAGCCAGGTTAGGGAGGTGGGAGGGGTACCACAGTGTTGCCAGTTGCTGACCCACAGGATAGTTCTTGGATGGTTTTGAAATCCAAAGATGCTTATTTAAGTTAGAAGGCTCACTGAGCCCTGGCCGGTGTGGCTCAGCGGTTAGAGCGTTGGCCCACCGACCAGAGAGTCCCAGGTTCGGTTCCCGCTAAGGCAGTGGTTCTCAACCTTCCTAATGCCAACCCTTTCATACAGTTCCTCATGTCGTATGTGGGCGTATCTGCATGTGGGCGGACCTGCCTGGAGACGGATAGAGGAGCGGTGTCTCGGTTCCTAAGACCATCAGAAATACATGTTTTCCAATGGTCTTAAGCGACCCCTGTGAAAGGGTTGTTCGATCCCCAAAGGGGTCGTGACCCACAGGTTGAGAACCGCTGCCTAGGGGCACGTACCTCGGTTGCAGTTTGTCCCCGGCCCCGGTTGGGGTCATGTGGGTGGCAGCCAGTCGATGTGTCCTCTCATGTCGATGTTTCTCTCTCTTCCTCCCTCTCTCCCTCCCACTGTATCTGAAGATAAATGCACAAGTGTCCTCGGGTGGGGATAAAAAAAAAAAGGCTCGGTGATTTTTGTTATCCCCAAGGTATCACAGAAGAGTCAGCTGCCATTTATGGGGCATGTACTGTGCTGTGTGGGAATAAAAAATGAAAAAGACAGGGTGCTTGTCTTGGAGGAACTCCTGCTAGTTTGGAAGGACGGAGTAGCATGCTGGGCTAATGAACATTAAAGTACACAGAAGCAGGAAGCACGTCTCCAGATGACAAAAGTCATTGCGCCTTTCAACTTAAACGAGCACCTTTGGATTTTGAAAACATCTGTTGTCTGTCTAGGGTGGTGTCAGCAAATTGACCACACGGTGTGGCCTCTCCGCCTTCCCTAACTCCTCGTACTCTTTCCTAATCAACCAGGGCTCTTCCTTCGCATCCCTCTCAATACATAATTCTTGTTAGCCACTGCCATTTTGTTGTGCTTATTCTAGACGAAATCCACTGGCCATTCTGAATCTTGAGGTTTATGTGATGCTAGAGGTCTAGGAAAGAAAGAAATCAGCCCGGCCAGTGTGGCTCAGTGGTTGAGCGTCGACCCATGTACCAGAAGGTCACCGGTTTAATTCCTGGCCAGGGCACATGCCCAGGTTGTGGGCCCAATCCCCCGTGGGGGGCATGCAGGAGGCGGCCAGTTGATGTTCTCTCTCATCAGTGTTTCTCTCTCTCTCCTTTTCCCTTCCTCTCGCTCTAAAAATCAATAAAGGAAAAAAAAAATAGAAATCAAATAATGACTCCAACTGAAGTAACTATTGGGATTATATCATTGTTATTTTTCCATCCATTCAACAAATATTTACTGTGCCTTTATTTAGAAACAGTTCATGTTTCTGCTAGTAGTCACATGCTTTAGAAAAGTGGAGATAAGAGTACAGTCATCCCTCGTTTATCGCGGTTAATCCGTTCCAGACTCTAGCAGTTGCACCTGGCGTTGAAGGATTCCTGGGGTGCTTGAATACATAGGCCTACAGTCCATACTTACAGTAATTTTAATTTTAATTGTAATACAGGGGTGTATAATTGACTCAGACAACTGAACGTGCTGTATCATTTTCATTGTCTCGATCAACTTTTTAATGAATATATTTGAAAAACCCGCAATAGAGTGAAGCCACGAACGTCAGCAAGGGACGACTGTACATTATTATAATCAGCCTTTGATTACTTCTTCCAGTAAGATAGGC
Organism: Tadarida brasiliensis; assembly: GCA_030848825.1. Lineage (NCBI taxonomy): Eukaryota > Metazoa > Chordata > Mammalia > Chiroptera > Molossidae > Tadarida > Tadarida brasiliensis. Next base: position 82,124,224 of record CM061264.1, read on the forward strand.
CAGTGGGTAAAGTTTGCTGATAATTGAGTAAACAGCTTATCCTTGCTGTGAGAAACAAGGATTCAGTCCTAAGGCTGTTTTACAGAGTGACATTTGTTCAAAATTCTCTGAGTTTTCATAGTTCAGAGTACATAAAATCTAAAGCACAGCAAATTTGGAGCTTCTGGGAATACCTTCTTGTATCAATCCTTAGGAAAACTAGAATAATTAATACCCCTCACCCAGCTGTTACTGGAGATTTCTATTCTTTTTCTTAGTTATTTGCAAATATGTAAATAAGTATATTATACATGTACTTATTATAAAAAATAAAATAATGAGACCTGGGAAAACAGTTGGCAATGGCAAAGTCAAGGCTTGGTGTGGGTTTGGAACACAGGAAGTTAGACCATAGGCACATAGGCAGTTTCAACTTTGAACTTTTTGAAAGCTTACTGTCTATAAGGGAAGGGAGGGGAAAAAAAACAACAACACAGCTTGGCATTCGATTTGAAAGAAAATGTTCACATGGACTTCATATACTGAGCACTGAGAGATGTAGTAGGTCTCAAGAGCATCCTTTTAACACTCAAATTCACATACTGTGTTTCTTAAAGTTGTATGTTTTGGCATTCCTTGTTAAAACTTGCAACCATGCCCAGAAAAACATGCACTCTGAAAGGATTTCTTGGGAGGCTGAGACAATGCATTCCAAGTATTTGTGACTCGAGTGATCCGGCCCCACTTCTGCAGCCACTGGGCACCAGAAAGGAGTCCCCTTACAGAGGCTGGTACCGCTCAGGGCTGCTCGCACACACTGGGTCATTTGGGAGGTGAAACTTCACGTCAGAGCACAGGAAGAAGATTCTGGAATTTGACTTTGTATTCTGTCTTCCTTTAAAATTTTCTTTTTTAAATATTTTGTTTTGTACACAATATATTGTAATTAATAACTATATATGTGCAGATGTATTCTTAAATTCTTTTTTATTGTGTGTGATTAAGATGTTATTGCTTATTAATTATGTCATTCCATACATTTTTAAGTAAACAGAGTTTGAGAAAATATACATACTCTGAAAATCTGTAACTGATTCAGGAAAGTGATTTTTCAGGAGCGTGGAGACCACTGATTGAGAGGCCGAGCGGCCTGCCGTTCTCCCCTCGGCTTGGTTCTCTCAGGCAGGCATCTGAACCGAGTAGGACAGCAGAGCGCTTTGCTCTCTGCCCGGGTCCGGAGGTGCCTGTATTCTGTTTTGATTGAGCGCAAATCTATGTGCTTTTGAGATCAAATAAGCAGATAATGAAGCCTGTGCCCTTGGAGGCGAACTGCAGTACTTGAGGGAGACTCTTGCCTTTGCGTCTCTGCTCAGAGGCAGAGAGATGACCCCCCAGCACATGTTCCCCCTTTCCTTCCATCTGTGGGTGAGGTCACTGCACACGGAGCCAGAGGGCACTGGATCAGGCATCTGTGACAGCGTGTGGATGGGTTTAGTAGGTGCTCAATAAATGTGGAATGAGTAGCTAATCCTGAACTGATTATGCCTGATGAAATTCCATGTGCGACTTGGAGCCTATAATGAAAATCGAGCCTGGAAAAGCTGTATGCCTAAGGTGGGCCGGCGGGCTTGCTTGATGTCAGCTTCTCTTCAGGCCCAGTTGAGTACCGGGTCTTATAACACAGGCTTGATTTTATGACATCAGATATTTAGTGGTGGTGGCTTTCCAAGATTTGCAACAAAAAATTATTTACTTTTGGAAATTATTTCCTGATGTTAACAGGTGTCTATCATTTCACTAAATGGGTATATCCACTTAGATCCACGTTTACAGTTCTAGATAAAGATATACGTATTTGCTTTGATATTTTTCTTTTACCAAACAGAATTCTACAAATGATTTTTTGTGACAAGGGGGCAAAAGTTAACCAAGGGTTTGCTTTCAGAGTTTGAACTGAGGCTAGTCTGTCTCTGGGATCATTTTGGTGAACTTTAAAGGCTGCATGTTAGTTTTGGAAGGTTGTTTAATGGAATTTTAATAGCCCTGGAAAGATGTGAAAGTGATACCGCTACCTGGTGGTTTGTAAACCTGACCTTTGTGAGATGTTTTCTGGGCAAAAGTACTACTTTATGATGCCAGCAGCTTTTATTGATTCTGCAGAGTCTGCAGTTTTCTAACACTGGCTGTCAATTCATTCCAGCTGAAAAATTATTAAATTTCTTCTCCTGCTTGTGTGGATATTAAATTGCAGTAAACATACTTGCACAATGTCAGGTACGGTGAGCACAATTTTATGCATGAAAAAAAAGTTTGTTAGTGAGACCTTGGCTCTTCGGCAGAGGTTATACATTTATTTCTTTGTATTTGTTGCTCTCAGTTATATATTTTTTTTATTTCTCTTGGTGAGTTCCAGCACATTTCTTATTATTTGTAATATAAGAAAGAAAAGTTTAGATTTAGATTGCTGAACTTTAAAAAGTATGCCCTTTAGTTAATCATTTCTGGTACTGTCAACAAAAATGGGTGAGAACCTGGGGGTAGGAGGATTTAACCAGTGACAATATAATTGGGAAATAATGAGAAATATCTGATGAAAGAAGGAACTGAATGAATGAGGGAAGAAATGAGTGAGTAGGTGACCATACACTCCCCATCGATCTTTTTGATTTGCTGAATTTTAGTTAAGGAAGGTGAACAATGGTGAGATAGTAATCATTTATTGGACGTGGGTCTGAAACATTACTGTTTCTAAGAATAATCTCTGGACCTTGGTGGGCGGAGTGGTCAAAATGCAAATACCTGGCCAGATTCCCAATTCACTAGGTCTGACATGGGCCCAGGAATTTGCATTTTCAAATGAATCACTGCAAATAACTCAGATGCAGGTGTGTGAGGGCCACTTCTAGAAACTTTTGTCTAGAAAACTTTCTTGATTAAATACACCGAGTCATTTGACCAAAATAGTCAGTGGAAGTGGAGAAGAAAGGTACTATTTATGCGAGGAAATAAAGTAAAAATCTGAGCCTGTTTCTCCCATGTAATAGATGAACGGATGGACCAGCTCCGCTTTCCCACCCCAGGCCTTTCATCGGGTTACGTTGGGTGCTCTCAAAGACAGCTTCATAGGCTCCATCTCAGAATACTCTGATTCTGTGGGCTGGGCTCAAGACTGCAAATGTGCTTTTTTTCAAGTGGTCCAGTTCTTTTTGATCTATAAGTTCATATAGATTTCCCCCTTTTTAAGTACCATTTTTATTTTGTACAGTTTGAGTTGGGCCTTTCAATGCAGAAAGAATATCACCCTGTTACTTGACGAAGATATGGGAAACAGAAATGTCACTATTTGAAACATTTGCTAAACTAAAACTTATTTTTACTTAACTTTGGAATTGGTGGATCCTGTTTGATCATAGACTAGCCTGATATTCTGAGAATTTACGTTTAACGTACTAGATTCTGTTACGAAGACTTCTTCAGGAGAAATCTGGGAGCCAGCTGGCTCTCCTATTCTGTTTCCTGCCTCGCCCTGTACTTTTCAGTACAATTTTATGAGTAAATCAAAGAACTGCAGAGTAGGAGGAAAGCTTTGCTGTTATCTTTGCCCCTCGTTTCCAGATGAAGAGCATGAGGCCTCAGGAGGATAAGTAATACCCTGTCCACCACCCCAGTTCTCTCGCCACTGCTTGGAAAGACAATCCAGGGCGTATGGGAGGCGGGACAGACATGTGAGTAGGAGCAGGTTAGGAAAAGGAAAGCTGTGGGCTGGAGGACTGAGTGGTGGCCTGTCAGAAGAGGAGAGCCTTAAGTCCATGATGGGTGGTTTGTATTGGATGAAGATACAGTTCAGCCTTGGATCCAAGTCCCCGAGGCCCCACGTGATCTGACTGCACTCTCCAGTCCACACTGCTCCGGTCACACTGTCCCCAACCTCTTATCATCTAACTGTCTTCCTTAGTCCCTATTAAAGTTCCAGCTTAAATATCACCTCCTCACAGGGCCCTTCTCTGACCAACCTTTTGAAGGAGTCTTTTCCCTCTATTTCTCTATCATATCCCACTGTTTATTTCCTCCAAAGCACTTATAAGAATTTGTATTTTATAGCCACATGTTTCTTCATTTCTTTAAAAAATTAAAAAATTTTTCAGTTGCAGTTTACAGTCAGTATTATTTTGTATTAGTTTCAGGTGTACAGCATTGTGGTTAGACAGTCATCTACTTTACAGTATGGTCCCCCTAATATTTCCAGTGCCCAACTGGCACCACACATAGTGATTACAAAATTATTGACTATTTGTAACTGCCAGTCTGTGCTTGTCAATCCCTGAACCTTTCTCTTTAGTTCCTCTTTACTCTGAGAAATTGGTGAGAATGCCGGTTAACTCATCACTGGAGTTTAGAGCTTGGTATAGCACAGGGTTTATAGTGGGCCCATTAAAAATGCCTATTGAATGGTTGCATAAGTAAAAATTAAAACAAATTAATAGAATTCTAGGAAATTTAGATCTGTTTAAAAACATTCTTCATAATGAGGTCTGCTGTTTTAGAGCAAAGGATAAACATAAGCTATAGAAATGGTTTTCTGCATCTTCTCATCTTATTAGGAAAAACATACTTGCTTTTCCTGAAAACCCTCTCCAGTGGGTGTGAAGTGACAGGCTACAGTACTGGGAGTAGGGATAGTAGCGATGCGTCATGAGCCACGCTCGATGCTGGGTATGTTTGTGTGTGTGCGTGCTTGAGTGTGCACGCGTGTGCACACCTGTGTTGCCTGGTAAATGGAATGCTCAGAGCCCAGGAATATGGTGGGAACCAGAAGAGTAGCCCAGTGAGTCATCAAAACAATGAGATCTGAGTCAGAGTTCAAAGCCAGAGCATTAAACCAGAAAAGTGGAGAGAAAATAAACCCAAACACATGGAGAGCAAGTGGGAGAAAGTCCCAGCCTATTAATTAGAAAGGGGCCATGCTGTTGGTCACTTGCAAAGCGTTGGACTCGACTCGGAGTTTAAAGGCCATGTGTTCAATGGACAAAGCTCACTTTTGGTATTAAAGGTACTTGAACTGTTTAAGCTTAGTTGACTGCTGATAGATTTTATAAACATATTTAAAATAATCTAAGATTTAACAGATCTAGAAAACCAACAGTTCCAGTTTTCTTCTCTTGGAATAGCATGTGGATAAACTACTGAGAAATCCTTGCAGACTATTACGTGGTGGCCCCCACTGAATCATGCCTCCCAGTATTCATGCTCTGTGTAGATAGACCCCTTCCACATTGACTGTCAGCTTGACTATGTATGTGTCTTGCTTTGGCCAGTAGGACATTAGAAAACATGATGTGAGCAGAGGTTTGATAACCATTTGCATAGTGGGCTTGTTCTTGTGTAGTGTTACTTGGAGCCCTGAGCCACCACGGAAGGAGGTCTGGCTACACTACTGGCAGTATCACGTGGACAAAGAGAAGTGCATAGGCAGCCCACAGGTATTCTAGCTTCCCAGCTGAGATGTCAACGGAGAAGTCATATTGAATGTTCCAGCCGCTACATTGATCAGAAGAACTGCCTAGATTGAAGAATTGTGAGCAACAATCAATTACTATTTTAAGCCATTAACTTTTTTTTTTAATCCTCACCCAAGGATATTTTTCTATTGGTTTTTAGATAGAGTAGAAGGGAGAGAGGGAGACACACACACACACACACACACACACACACACACACGCACACATCAATGTGAGAGAGACACATTGATTGGTTGCCTCCTCACCACCTTGACCAGGGTCAGGGATTGAACCTGCTACCCAGGTACATGCCCTTGACCTGGAATCCAACCCCAGACCCTTCGGTGCGCACGCCGACGCTCTATCCGCTGAGCCAAACCAACCAGGGCGAAGCCATTAACTTTTTGTGTGTTGTATTGTGCAGCAACAAGAATATTAGATACTTTTAAAATTGTATTTTAATATTAAAATGTCACAATACCTTTATTATATTTACATTACCTTTTAAGTATTAGTCAAATATATTCAGGATTGTTTTTCATTAAACTACATGTGGTGGCAAAAATAGGATTACAGTTTAAACACTTATTGACACATCATCAGGAGCTGTTAAGGACAGAGGGAGCTAAAAATCACAGAGCCATGTAGTTTATTGTCTACAGTCTTGTAAGTGAGCCATCATATCACTGGGTGATAAGAGGTCATTGAGATAAAATCTAAGATGCTGTAGCATTTTGGTTAAGAGTAGAATGGGTCAAATTCTGCTTCCATAGTTTGTTAGCTCTGTGGCCTTAAGAAAACTGTTTATTCTCTCTCAGCCTCAGTTTTCCCATCTGGAAAATAGGGATAAAGCATAGTTATCAGATAATCAGCATGACTGTTAAACAAAACAACTTAATGCTAAGCCTGTGATACTTTGAGAATACTGAATAAATGGTTGCTTATTATTATTATCATTGTTATCATAATAAGAGGGCAGTCTCTTATTATGAGCCGGTTTGGCTCAGCGGTTAGAGCATCGGCCCGCGGACCACTGAGACCGGGTTCAATTCCTGCCAAGGGCACATACCTCGGTTGCGGTTCATCCCGGCCCTGGTCAGGTTGCGCGGGAGGCAACCAGTTGATGTGTCTCTCTCACATCGATGTTTCTCTCTCTCTCCCCCTCTCTCTCCTTCCCTCCTAATCTGTCTAAAGATAAATGGAAAAATATCCTCAGGTGAGGATAAAAACAATTTTTAAAAATTAAAAAAATATTAAGAGGGCAAGAAGGAGGAACAGGGACAGGAGAAAATAGGTTACTACCTAAGAAAATGCTGTTGCCATTTTACTTATTTTTTTTTCTTTATTGATTTTTTTTTTTTAGAAAGAGAGAGAGGAAAGAAGAGGGAGAGACAGAAACATCGATGAGAGAGAACATCGATTGACTGCCTCCTGCATGCCCCCCACTGGGGATCGGGCCCACAGCCTGGGCATGTGCCCTGACTGGGAATCGAACCGGTGACCTCTTAGTGCATGGGTTGATGTTCAACCACTGAGCCACACAGGCCAGGCAATTTTACTTATTTTTTCCCCAGCTGTTCTATGCGTTTGTGCACAAACCCACATGCTTTTGCATGCCTGTGCCTGGGCTGCTGTGAAGAAACACTGGGCTATGAATGTGTTGCTGACACTGGAAGTGCATGCAGATGACCTGGGGATTTTTTAACATGCAGGTTTTGTTTCCTAGGTCTTGGGTGGGACCTGAGAATCTGCATTTTAAGCCCCCAGGTAATGCTGATAGTGCTGGTCCTTGGATCACACTACGTAGAAAGGGCCTAGAAGGTGACATGACACTCATGACCCTTCATATTTTGGCTTAAATCTCTTCTTCAGCCACTGTCTCTCACCATTCTACGCCACATAATTTGTTCTTCAGTGACAGACTTTTTTCTTCATACAAATGTGATGGTGCTTTCCAGGTTTAAAGTGATTTGTTTAAATGTTCATATCCTCTACTTTACTTCCTCTATGATAAGGACTGCTTGAGTCTCACTTCCCTTATATCACAATTAATGTTCAAGTAAATGTGTTTTAAATGCATGCGTGCATGCCCTTATTATTTTCATAACTGTAAACTGGAGACTTTCTCTTTACCAACTGGAGGTAGTGAATGTTCTCAGAAGGAACCTTCGAAATGTCTGGACATGGATCCTGGAGTCTGAGGGAATAGTCAGCCAGTACCTTTGATTGGTAATGAGAGAAAGACGGATGGTTCACAGATGTGGAAAGAATACTGAGGACTGGGCACAGTCAAAGCTATTTTTTGTGAATATTAATGTACACCCATACTGTATATATAAGCAAATAATGACAAACTAGATAATATTTGAAACAAAGTAAATGCTTTACTTAGGAAATATGAAGAAAACTGGAATTAAAAAGGTAACACCTGTTTTCTTTGACAATTTGGGTTGCTACATATTGTCTACAAGTGAATTTATTTCTGTTTCTACATCTATATTTGTTCATTCTGGCTACATCTGTGCTTTATTTTTTAGACTTGAAATAATTTATATACAATGATCTGACCTTCATTTACAGTTGTACCCACTTGAAGATGTAATTCACTATGTAATTAGTTTTAGTAACAAAAGGGGAATAGGAGAAACTTGGCACCATGTTAAGTGGAGAATAAATTGAATAAAGATTTAAAAAATAATTTCTCTAACTGCATTAGCCTAGCATTTGAATGTTTCCAGCAATATTATTTTTGCAACTAAATTTCCAAGCAGTAAGTGTATTTTGTAAGTCTGTAAATATTGAAATCACATGAAAATAATACCTCTCCCCATGAATTTTGAAAATCTGTAATGTTTTTGCTCAGATTGACTAACACTTTGCATTTTATTGTATATTTCTTGACTTGAAAGGATGGCGTTTAAAATAGCTTTCTTTAAGTAAATAGAGAATGGTTGAGCTTTATTCTAGCTCATTAACCAAGGTTAGTATGCAATTGAATCTTATTGTTATTACTATTATTTGTTTACTTAACAAACATCTGTCAAGTACCTATTAAGTAGAAGATTTGTGAGAGTGAAATGCTGTTTACAATTTGTATTTTCTGAAGTGAATGCTGGAACATTAGAAGAAGCAATTTGTAATTTATAATTATGACTTGGAAGCAAGATATGAAATGAATATATATTTTTCTTCACTATAATATAGAACTTACTAAAATATAAGGTGCTACTTAAAGATAGCTGGCTTGTTCAGAATAATTTAACTAAAAGGAGAAGTAAATGGAAACTTTGACCAATGTGTTCTAGGTAAGATAGGATATTTCTCAAATTGGGTATCAGCTAATTCTTGACGTCTAATCATGTATTCAGCCACCATATTGCTAATTATTCTTAAACATGGACTCCAGGAAGCAGAATTGCTATCCCTAAGTAAATAAAAATGTGTTTTCTATGTTGCAGATTATTTATTATATTCTACCACCCCCCCAAAAAATAAACTAGAACCTTTACATATCACTGATTATATTCTTTGTTTTATTTTTATTCTTATTTGTGACAGTGATTTTTTTTCGATGAATACAGGGATGATTAAAAATATATTCAGACTTATGCTGTTTTATGGGCCCTTATATTAATAAAATTATCTAAGAAGTGAGAATCAAATAATTTTCTTTGTGCTCTTACCTCTAGCTTTTCATTTCATCCTTACAATCACTGAATGAATTATAGCTGCTGGTGCTTGTTATTCCTGTTCTACTGAAGCACAGAGAGGTTACACTGACAATCTGAAGAAGAGTATTAAAATAGAGATTTTCTGATTGATGGGCCAGTGCACTTGGTACTGTATAGCATGCTGCCCCTCGGGGAAAATGTACTCAAATGCTTGATATCGCAAATACATTGGTTGCTATGATGCAGCTTAGTTTATTCTGATAATGGGGGTCATTTCATCAGTTGGGATGATTTTGAGAGAAGCCCTTACTGGAATTGCAAGCATAATGTTCTTGAATGGTGGCACCGACACATTTCATAGGTTTTCGTTTTCATTGGTCATTGCTGTTTCAAAAGATAGATATTTGTTCAAAGCAACAGAATGCTAAAAATCAGATCCAAGCAATAATTTTAGGGTCTTAGAATCTTGATATACTAAGAGAAAGTGTTTTAATATTTGTGTTAGTAAATTGGAATACATTTAAGTATATTCATTAAGTAGTTCATGAAGATACATTTAAAATGCACTCTCATTTATTAAAATACCTATTCTCTTTAAGTTTGGAGATTTAAAATGTTTAAAATAAAACTGTATTTTGCATTTTAGAAAAGTACATAAAATGGATATGGTAATGATGTCAGTGGTGCATAAAGGTGAGTTCTGAGACATACACCTGTGAATCAGAGGCTGGGATCCATGAAGACATGTAGAGTTTCTACTAATGTGCTCATCAGGGTAGCTTGATCACCTAAAACTTCCATTCTCCTCATGCCACAGACTTGCTTTAAAAGCACCGTGAATTTAAATTGGAAATGCATTTGAAAACCAGTTCCTATAAAAAAGGCACTGTAGCCTGGAAACTGGAAATGCCTAGCTAATCCAGTTCATCTGTAGTCGCCCGTCGGGCCTGTTTTTAATTTCAGGCACTTGCATTTGTGTCCGCGCTTGTTTTGCTTTACTTTTTGAGAACCAGTGCTCCAAAGAAAGAAAAAATAAACCCACTTTTGTTCCTAGTTTATTTGCAAACCAGGTCAGACGCCCTTGATTAGCTCTCAGTTGGAGGATAATTTGAACCTTGACAGATTGAACCCAAACAGCAGGGTTTCTCTAGTCTGGCCAACCGATAGAAAAAATAAAATAAAAGCTAATTCCAGTTCACAAGCCATACAACAGGACTGAATAAATGTGCAACTGTTAATGAATAGCTATTTCAAATATTTACAAAAGGCCCAAGAAAAAAGAAAAGATTAGCATCTTAGGCAGCTGTTCTAAGGGAAACCTATTAAAAATAAACATGATAAATGATGCTCGAGAGCTAATATATCTGTCAAATATCAAATACACTCAAAGAAAAAACACTGTTTCAGAAAAAAAAAACTAGGAAGACTCTTTGGACCTGGCTATCTTGCTTTGCGGTTTACAGCAGATTTTTGTTCTTATTCTTTTAAAACTTTATATTTTCTAACTCCTCTAATATTCATAAGGATGTTGTTTTACAGATTTGTAAGGGCCTGGGTAAGGGGAATGTGTTTTGCGGAGTTGTGTCTATTGTGATTAAATTGGTTAGAAACTTGAAAGTTCACCTATGTACATTTGAATGAGGACACACTGTTAATTGTTATTTTATGGGCTTGCAGATGATATAATGGTTTGAATGTGACAGTAATAACATTTAGCATCATGGCAGTTGTGAATGCTGCATAAAAATGGAAATTATTGCAGAAACAGTGAGGTGTTGGCTGCAAGTACAAGTGTATTTTCTACAAGTGTATCTACAAATCCATCCTTGTCTCTCCATGTGAAATACCCTGTTTTGCACTTAGCTAAAATGGAAACAACCTGTACTTGCCATGTATTAGTGACATATAGTAGACCTTTGGCCTTCAAGACTTACCACTAGTATTTTTGATGATTTCTTGATACTGTGAAATTGTAGAGAGAAGCAGTTTGATTATCTGCTGCTTGAATTTGTGTTTGAAGAGCGGTATTCTGAGGCTCAACAGAGAATCGAGTCATTTATCTGAGAAGTGAGTTTCGCCTTCAGCTCAGCATTTATATCTCAGTGTCCCAGAGAGTAAGTGACTTGCAATTTTTTCGTTGTAAATTACTAAATCTTTGTTTCTGTTTCCAAGATGTCACCTAAAGGAGAGCCAATTGTTAGAGATAGAACCTTTGTGCCTTTGGAGATTTGTGGATGATAAGGGTCTACTGTATTCATTGAATATTTGAAAAATTTTAAAGTACTTCGTTTTGGTCTGAGGTCCTTTCTTCCTTGTAAAACTGGGGTTCTTTACCAGGAGTGTGGGTCATTTTGTGAGAGTTCACGAAGCACGGGCATGGTTGAAGGGTGCCCTTTGTGGGGAGTGATGTCCGTGGTGCAGACATCGAGCAGTGTGGTATGATCTCCAGGGGCAGCCAGTTAGGTTAGGTGTTAGGTATGGTTTCAGGCCAGTGGCAGAACCAGGGCAGGAGCATGGCCCTTCTCAGCCCCTTCTGGAGAGGATATTGCTGGGGAGGCCATGATGAAGGCTGGCAGAGCCTGGGACTCCTCCATCCGGCCCTAGCCTGTTTCTCACCGCGCAGGGCATTCCTCTCCGGGGGCACACTTTGTTTCAGCTGTGTCTTTATTGTCCGTTCCCCTCCCCCCACCCAACCTGGCATGATTGAGTGCTCCATAATTCCTGTCACCTGGAATAGCCTTAGAATCATCATTAATTCATTTCTGCCCAGTAATGCGAAGGTTAGGAAATGGAAGGGAAATGACTAAAGGACTTACACTGATGTACGAGGTGGGGGGTGGGGGGGCATTGGACGAGTCGTAAGGGGATGAGAAAGAAAGCTAGCCAAACCGGTCCTTTGTGTTGAGCCACTTGTTGCTTCTGTATAATAAACAATGTTACTCTTTTTTTTTCTTCTCTCATTTTATTTTATTCTTTTTTTTAAAATTAATTTATTTTTGTTACAGATGTTTCTCCTTTTTTACCCATTGACACCCTCCTCCCCATCCCCCCCACCCCGTCCCCAGCTTTGTTGTCCATGTCCATCGGTTATGTGTACGTGCATATAAGTTCTGTGGTTTATCTCTTCCCTCCTCCCCCACCCCCTCTTCTGAGGGTTGTCAGTCTGTACCCTACTTCCACGTCTCTGGGTAACAATGTTACTCTTAATATTGCTGCTTAATTCTTTGAAATATACACACAGTACACATACAACATGAGAGCGGAATTCCATTATGATTTGTACATAGAAGAGCAGTATTGACACTTGATATTTTTAATGATGACTTTCCTGTTTCTGCTGTGTTGAACGAGTGGTAAATATCACCCCCACCTTAAACATGGTTTCAGTGAACTCCGAAAGGGCTGTTCTTACTTAGAGAATACTTTAGTTCTGACTCTGTTGATAACACTAAAGTTTCATGCTGTTCTGTAGTTATATTAGATCCTTCCACTTAGACTCTCTTTGTGCTTCATCATTGTAATTTACACACTGGCTTGGTACATTCTCTTCAAGACGGTTTGTCTTGCGCCTCCAGCTGCTCCCCAATAGCCATTGTGCTGAATAAGCACGATTCAGTATGTCCTTGATACAATTAATGCAGGCATCTGCAGAAGCGGCGGCAGCTGCACTGCCTTATGGAAGCCAACTTCTGCTTAGCATTGTGATAAAAGAAATAGTTTTGAGCTGGAAGCTAATGTTGGCTTATTTTTAGCATAAAAAGAGTTGCACCTGCCAGGGCTAGCAGAGGACTGAGGTTTGTTGATTACAAGTTCTTGTTAGTGCCATTGTTATTGGTAAAATGGGGATGATGTCACTCTTATCAGACTGAATTGGCACCCCATAGAGTGACAAATAATTTACCCTCTGCGGTTTTATCAGCATGGGCCGCATGTTAGAAGCAACCAGAGTGCTGAGTTTTCACAGTTGAATGCTATGGAACTGCAGAGGTGTATGAAAATGAAAGGGATTGATACTTGTAATCAGTGCACATAGTAATGGCCAAGGTGTAATGAAACATAAGTGCACATTTAGGGTAATTATGCTGCTACCAGGTGGGGCCTTGGGGCTTTGCATGTATGGAAGCTGCTTGAGGCGGCGGATGTGCAGCGTGGAATCCTGCAGCACCATCTGGTAGATTCTCATTTTCTCATTAATTCGTCTGTCCCCTAAGTCTGGGCTACATTGACTTTGAACAGCACTTCATCTGTTCAGTATCTCATCTCATTTTAGTTGGGAGTTGCTTTCAACAGCGGTATTGATGTAATGTAGTTCACACTCAGCTATGTGAACTATATTAAAACAAATCATTGAGTTGTTTTTTTGGGGGGAGTTTTTTTGGGCGGGGGAGGAGTAAAGCTAACTGTCCACATGACCATCTGATTCTAAATGATTCACCACTTTTACAGTTATGTTTTAATAAAATAGAAGCTGTTCAAAATGGCCAAATGCACCTTACTCTCCAAAATAATTTATAAATAAAATATGATGTATATCTATAAGTGTAAATAGTTAAAAAGTATAATTTTTTTGGTCATTAAAAAATTGTATGTTTGATTTCTACAGGCTGATGTAGTTTTTGCCTCAAATATAACAAAAACTGATTTTGCAGTCAAGCTTAAGAATAAGGAAATGATAATGATTAAGTATATTGCACAACAATATACTTAATGCACACTTAAGAATGGTTAAAATGGATTTTAAAAACAGAATAAAAAATGGTATTCGAGGTTTTGTATTTTATAAGAAAGTAAAATGCTTTAAACCTGCTTGATTAATTTTAATGAGTATTTTCACGTAATATTAAGAATCATATATTTAAGGCACCTAGCATAGTGTCTGTAGGTAGTTCACATATGGCTGATTTCTTTATTAATGTGAATATTAATATGAAAAATTTAATGGAGTTCGTCTATATATTTATAGAACACAAATTGTAACAAGAAAGTGTCGCTGCTCTGATAGCAGACTTTTTTATACCATATGTTTTGTAACAGTGCAGTGTCTGACTTGGGCCACCTTCTGGAGTCTGTGGTTGCATTTAACTGATGTTAGATTAGTGATTTCACAATCTCTTTAATAAATGCAAGTATAATATTTGTACAGTCTAAGTAGAAATACCTTTATTACAATTTTTCACCAAGAGAATCTCCATACACTTGGTCATTTCATTTCCATGAATTTTCCTTAAATGGGAAATGAGAGAAAAACATGTTAGCTTCTCCCAAACACGAGGCGAATGCCCAGTGCTGCCTCTGCAGCCCGTGTTTGTGGTGTGGCGGCCCAGGGGCTTGGAGCTCTGCCGTGGATGACAGCGCTGCTGCGGAGCGTCCCTTCAGTGCGTCCCAGCTGGTGTCCACACACCTCTGGCTCCGAGAAAAGAGAGTCATAAGCAACTTACTGCTTTAAAGTGTCCAATTAATTCTTTTTCCACATTTCCCTTGAATAAGCTCCTAAAAGGTTGATAAATGTATCTTATTTTCCTCTCCTTTCTATTTATATGAATTCATCCTTTTTTTTTTTTTCCTTTTGGTAATTCTTACCACAGGATAATTTTTTTCATTGATTTTTTTAGAAAGAGTAGAAGGTGGGGGGGAGAGAAACATCAATGTGAGACAGACACATTGATTGGTTTCCTCCTGCTCATGCCCCAGCCAGAGCTGGGGCTCAAACCCGCAATCTAGGTACGTGCCCTTGACCAGAAATGGAATCCGCGACCCTGTGAAGGCTGACGCTCTAACCACTGAGCAACACTGGCCAGGGCTGAAACAACTTTTAAGTTATCTCTTGAAAAATTAGGTGATTATTAATATATAATGCAGTGGTGGACAGAAAATATGTCAGCAGTACTTTATTTCTCTCCTAAACTTTACTCCTTTGTGTTCAGAGCATTTAAATATCAGGATTTTTTTTCCCTCGTACATTCAATTGACACTCACTAGCTTACCTATTGACCAGGCTGTGAGCTAGCCAAAGCCTGGGTAGTGAGGTCAAACTATTTGAATCCTGGCTTGGCCACAAGCTATGTGTGTGACTGTGAGCTAATAATTTAACCTTTCCAAGCCTCAGTTTTCTCATCAATTACCTGAAAGCAATAACCTTGCATGGCTTGTGAGAATTCATGATCATGTATTTCTAGCACAGGGCCTGTGCATAGGCACTCAGTAGATGGTTGCTGCTGTTACAGTTCTTTTTACCAACAAATATGATCAAGAACGTATACCCTAGTATTTAGATTATCTTCACAGAAACTGTTACACGGGAAGACATAAGACTAAGTCATGTTCTTCAAAGACAAGGATGAGCTACAGAGTTTCAAGATATTTCATAGACAGGAAATGCCAATGGAAGGACACTAGTCAATTAAGATAAATACCTATAAATCCTGTCTTGCGATGATATATATATATATATTTTTTATCCTCACCCGAGGACATTTTTCCATTTTTTGTTCAGATAGAGTGGGAGGGAGAGAGAGAAAGAGAGAGAGAGAGAGAGAGAGAGAGAGAGAGAGAGAGAGAGAGAGAGAAACATCGACGTGAAAGGGACACATCGAGTGGCTACCTCCCGCACGACCAACCAGGGCCGGAGACAAACCGCAACCGAGGTACATGCCCTTAGTGGGAACCGAACCCGGGTCTCTCTGGACCGCAGGCCAACGCTCCAACCGCTGAGCCAAACCGGCCAGGGCTGCGATGATATTTTTTAATGCATAAAATAAAATATATGGGATTAAAATAAAACAAATTATATTGAAATATCATTTTCAATGTATAAAAGGACATTTTTGTGATATAGTAATATATGTGTTTCTTTATCAATATATTATTATTATTATTTCCTTTATTGATTTTAGAGAGAGAGGAAGGGAGAAGAAGAGAGAGAGAGAAACATCGATGAGAGAGAACATCAATTGGCTGCCTCCTGCATGTCCCCCACTGGGGATCGGGCCCACAACCTTGGGCATGTGCCCTGACCAGGAATCGAGCCGGCGACCTCTTGATGCATGGCTCGATGCTCAACCACTGAGCCACACTGGCCGGACATCTTTATCACTATATTAAATAGCATGATGCAGCTATATGTCTAACGATTATCATAAGAACAACATAACAGCGGAAGCTAACCAATACACTTATCAACATCAACAAAATAATCCAAAAATTATTCTGAGGAGCAGGTTTGTATTGTATTGGCTCTTGACCAAGACCCCTGGTTGGTGGGCTCATCAATGTTGCCTATGTTAATCTCCTCCTATAAGATTAGCTATGCCTTTGAATTTTATACTAAACAGTTCCTTGTTATTTGATGATGATTCCAAATTCACTTACTATTTTATTTGAACTAGAATACAAATTTCCCATGCAATTAATATAATTTTCTGTTGAATCTATATATATGTGTCACAGATTTATAACATACATGAACACAACAGGTATGGAGTTCTCAGATGATGTGCCCTGAACTTGAGTAGATGCCTCAGTTAAAATCTTGATTTTAGCCCTGGCCCGTTTGGCTCAGCAGTTAGGGCGTCGGCCCTCAGACCAAAGAGTCTTGGGTTCGATTCCGATCAAGGGCATGTACCTTGGTTGCAGTTCGATCCCGGCCCTGGTCAGGATCATGCAGGAGGCAACCAATCGATGTGTCTCTCTCACATCAATGTTTCTCTCCCTCTCTCCCACCCTCTCTCCCACTCTGTCTGAAAATCAATGGGTGAGGAAAACTATCCTTGGGTGAGGATTAAAAAAAATCTTGATTCTATTTTGCTTAAAGTTGGAGCAAAGAAAAGACTCAAGCATATTCCTTAGAGATTACAGTTCCATAGTTTTATATATCTTTAATTTTAGGAAGGAGTAGTCACAAAAATACATACTGTTTTAAAAACATATTCAGCAACTTGTATTATTGAAAATATTTCAATTTAAAATGTGTAATTTTAGAACAGCAGTACTTTTTTTACTACTCTGAAGAGCTTACTTTTCCTAATATGCACTTTCCTGATTATCTCTTCAAAATGCTAATTCATTATTATAGTTTTGATTATCAAAATTGTACTCCTAACTAAGTAAAAATAACAACTTAATTTAGCAAGAGTCATCAGAGTGCAGAGAAAGATTAATTTTGGCTTTCAAGGTGGTTGCAGGATTGTAAAGAAGGTACGTTTAAGCTGGATTTCAAAGGACACGTAGGATTTAGTCAGTGTGAGAAAGGCCATTTCCATTCTAGGCTGCAGGAATAATGCGATCAGATACTGAGAGATGAACGTGCGTGTTCATTCGGGAGCCCCGTGCAGTCTGAATAGCTGGGCGCATGGCCGTGCGCGATGGGGCCACCGCTGAGAAGCTTAGCCACCACTTCGTCATTATTGGACGGAAACCAACGTTTCCTTTTTCTTTTCCAATCAGGGAGGACACAGGAACACATCTGTATTTTAGAAAAATAACTTAGGTTGTAACAGGAAGGACGGTTAGAAAGGGGGGAACGTTAGAGACCATGGAGAACATGGAAGGTGTTCCCATGTCCCAGGTGAGAGACTTAAACTCGGGCATTGGACACTTCGAAAGGGTGAGTTAGAACTAAGAGTATTTTAGAACACAGATTTTGAAAAATGGAAGAATGAGAAAAAACAAAAAGCAAACAAACAGTCACAAATGGCCGAGTTTTGCGGCCTGAATGATGGGGAAAGGCTGAAATGGAGGTGATGAAATGGAGGTGAAAGGGCGCAGCTTGCTTTAGGGGAGAGGGTTGTTTGAGGCTTGGCTCAGTGCAGCCGTGCTGGGAGTCTTTCTCTGGAGAAGTGTAGCTGTCATTTCCACACTTCCATCCGAAGCTCCCTTAGTTTCAAGTTTAGACGAAGATGTGGGAGTCAGGCATTGGAGCGGAAAGCTGAAAGTTGAACAGGATGAGATTTAAGAAGAAATCATTGATGGGACAGTTAGGAACTCACTGATGATCTCAAGAAAACAATTTCGTTACAATAGTCATTCCCAGACTTCAGTGTGCACGTGCCTGGGCAGCTAGTAACAAAATGTGGATTTGGGAGCTTTTTGTTACAGGCTCCAAGGACAAAGGCAAGGCCTGGATCTGTTTTCATGAGCACTCAAATGATGATGATGATGACGACGATAGTAGCTGATGTATACAACTTATATATAATAGTAGCTAATATATAATGTATATATATACATAACTTATTGTATGCCAGACACTGTTTTAAGTTGATTATATTTATAATTAAGGTATCATAAGAACCCTTTACAAATGAGATGACTGAATCACAGAGAAGTTGGTAAATAACTTGCCCAAATTTACATAGCCAGGAAATGGTGACTCTGTATCCCATGATCTTGGCCCTGGTGTTATTCCCAGTTGAGAAATGAGAATCAGTAGCTTAGAGCAGGCCCATCAAAGGTTGACTCAGCCTCACATCTACCTAGGCCTTAGTCATCATATTTATTTCTGTGGGTTTGTTTGATGTTACAATTCTTGTAACACTGTTTTGACCTTGCTTAATTTTTGACATTCTTTAAACCTTAAAAAATGTAAGTGACCAGGCTTTTCTTCACTCCCAAAAGGCCCTTGGTCAGTGATTGAAGAGGAGTTGGATTGTAATGGAGTGAGGAGCTAAGGGGAGGCTGGGTCATCAAAGTAGCTCGGGTGTGGAGATTAAAGAGCGGTGGCTGGTCCCCAGTTCCATGTAGGACGGGGCTTAGTGGTGGCAGTCCCAGGCGGGAGAGCGGTAGGTTTAAAACAAGCACACTGATTTCACTTAGTTATGTTTGTTTGTATTGCCTTGAAGGGCATTTCACAGAGGAAACAATTCGGGCTGGGAATGGGGTCGGGGAGATTGCTTTAAGCCCCATAAAGTAGATTTGGTGTCCCCAGCTATGGAAAGGAGAACAAAAATAGTGTGGTAGATGATTACGTTGTATGGAGGGAGCAGTATTTTCACATTAGGGGCTTTTATGCATATTTGTGGCAACAAGGAAGAAGTAGAAAGAAAGATGGCTCTCCCTGATGGGAGAGCCATTTCAAAGGAGGTGAAAGAGGGCAGTGAGGTTGGGATATTTCCTGCTCTGACACAGAGAGAAAGTGAGAGTTGTGTCCAAAATATTGAGATTCTAAAGTGATGGGACGAGGGTGAAAGACTTTGGAAATGGATGTCCTCTAGTTCTTTGAATAAGTAGGTGGCAAGGTCATTTGCTGCAGGAAGCACTGGGGACTGGAGGACAATGGTTGTATATCAGCTGATAATTGTGTCTGTGTAGAGAGAGAAAACAAACAGTAGAAGCTCTTAGAAGATGTTTCAGTATTTAGATTTAAAATACTTAATATTTCATCTTCACTATTGTTTGAGATGTGTGTGGGGGGTTAGAAGACTGATTCCAGGAGGGGGCAGCAACGCTATAAGCATTTAATTTGGGTATTTTCTTTCTCTGTTCAGTTGGCTTTTAGAAATTAAGTAGTAATGTGTTTTCTGTCCCTATTTCCTTAGCAAATGAAGAAATAGAGTCTATAAAGCTATTTAATAATCTTATAACTTATTAATTTATTAGTCTCACATTACTAAACATAGCAATTGTGGAAAATACAAAGATACTGAAAATTATTTTTATATATCATAGTCCTATTGGTATGATTTAGGCCTAATGTGGTTCCATCTCTGCATGTGACCTGTATAATAAGAAATTTTAAAAAGGCTCACCAGCTTAAAAAGCTTTTAAAATAAAAACTTTGGAAATATAGGACTAATTGGGCTTGTTGAAAGAATTTTTAACATATAAACATTAATTTTTATTGAGCACAGACTGAATTGAAAAAGGCTAAACTTAGATGTTGAAATAATTTGGCAATCTAACTGCAGATTCAAAATTTCTGAAAATGTAAATAAATTAAATGTAGGCAGTGTTTTGCCATCTGTAATGAATTAGCGTTCCATTTTTACCAGCTGCTGCTGGGGTTTTTGAAGCTGACTCAGGATCTGAACACACTGGTGGGTTGCTGCTGATAAATATAAGAACCTGTAGTTTAAACCGACGGGCTGAACTGGTGGTTAGAAACGTCGCTGCAATTTTAAGCAGCAGAGATTCCCCCCACTTGGGGCAAGAAGTACTAATGTATACAGATGTTGCCAGCACGAGAGGAGGCTGGGCGACTGCTGCTTGGGAAGGTGTCAGAGCATTCAGGATGTCACAGCTGTTGAATGTGGAGTCTTTCTTGTTGGAAAAAACAACTAGAAATCGTCTCTAGTAGACATATTTCAGGCAAAATGGCAATATTTGTACATTGTTGAGGAAATTTATACTGTAGGTTAAGTTCATTAATATGTTTTCCCCTTGTATTTCATTTTCTTTTCTTTCTTTTTTGTTAATCCTCACCCGAGGATATTTTTCCATTGCTTTTTAGATAGAATGGAAGGAAAGGAGGGAGGGAAAGAGAGAGAGAAACATCGATGTGAGAAAGACACACATCGACTGGTTGCCGCCCGAGCAGCCCCTACCAGGGCTGGGGATTGAACCTGCAACACTTCAGACCACGGGCTTACACTCTAACCACAGAGCCAAACCGGCCAAGACATCATTTTCAAAGCTTTTTATTTGGAGCATAAAGGAGATGATAATTTCTTGGAAAGATCTTGAACTTTGAAGTCACTCATACCTGTATGTGAATTCAGATGGTCACTTCTTGGGTGTGTAATCTTGTCAAACAAACTGCGTAAGCTTTCCGAGCCACAGTTCCCTCACCTGTAAAGTGGGGATACCGTCTAGCTGGTAGAATTGTTAGGACCGTGCACACTTCTTGGAAAGCCACCTGAGTGTGACACTGTTCCTGTAGGCCTGAAAATATGTAAAGAGAGGAGAAAAACAATGGCCCAGTTTTGGTCACTTCCTTTCTAAGGGAATAAGGCCTATCCAGGGATCTGTTATTTCCCACACCGTGTTAAGATCTGTGATACTGTGAATAGTAACCAAGAGACAGATGTGAAGGTTTAGCATTTGCTGTGTAACAATGTGTCCAAATGGTAGCATATTCAGTTTACAGATATGACATTACTTTTGTGGTTAGTATGGTTTTATTACTTTTTCCGTAGGTATAGACTTATCAAAAAAACACATTTTTTAGTAAAAATTTTTTGTTTGCTTCAGAAGTGAAACATTTTGGTGTCTTCAATTTTTACATTGCCTGCATCATGCAAATTAGTTTTAGATAGAATAAGTTTACATGCTAGCCAGAGCCAGCTGAAAGTCAATACACTTATTCAACTAACACATTTATTTAGCATGTAGTGTGTGTTAGGTGTTGGAAAACAGTTATCATTCTGTTCTAACCGGGGGGGGGGGGGGAGCGGGGGACGGGGGTCGTGGACTGCTATGAATGGAGGAGAATAAACAATCATTTGTATTGTGGTCTGATCAGTGATAGAAAAGACCAGTGTGGTTGGGAGAGCCTTCCCGCAGGCAGCGGTGCAAACTACAAGACATGTCACCAAAAATACATTTGTAACAGTGGTTATGACTCGGACATGCAGGTGCCTCGATTGTGAAGTGGGCATAGCGATTCTGACCCACCCTGACAGATGTGCATGTCCTGTGCAAACCTTTGCAGTGGAAGACCTGACCAGCTTTAAGAAATTTTTAGTCCAATATCGTGAAAGTACCTGGGAATTTTTTTTTTTTCTTTTCTTTTCTTTTTTTTTTTTTTGTGTGGCCTAAAATTGCTGTTCTGTTTCCATGATCACAGAATCTTCAGGTTTCCTGACAGGCCAACCCAGCCCAAGATGTGCCTATCTGGCCAATGTACAGGCCAGCCTGAGCTCACCGCCAGGACTAAGACCTGTGTCCTTGATTTACTAGTGACTCACTGTGGATTACTCTGGCTGGCTGTGACTCTGCTTCCTTGTCTGTACTTCAGGATGAACTCAGAGAACCTGTTTGTGACCCTAAATTTGTCCTGTGTGCATTTCTGGTGGTTACTCATCCACCCATGACTCATGGCTTGTTTCTCATTTTATATGTGCCCATTGGGGTTACTCTTAATTGAGCCTTCCTTCTCTCAGAGCAGAATCTCTTACTTACCCTGTTTTGACTCAGCCCTTGACTGTTTGAAGTGTCTGTGCTTGGCTCTGGATGGCTATAATCCCAGCTCCTTAGCCTAGAAATTTAGGCCATTGTGGTCTCTATTTCCAGCTTTAGCCCTAACCACCCCACTTCCTGCTGCTCCTGTCAAACTCACCTCCTTACATTTTTCCCTATGTGTCTCAAGCTTTCTTACCAAGATGATAGATCTTTGCTGATCCTTCCTTCAGGCCACGCTCAAAATTGCCCTGTTGGTTTTGGAACTTGCAGTGATTTCTCTTACCGAAATAATATCTCCCTACTCGATGCTATTGTGAATATAATGATACTCTACATTTTCCACTTTCCACTGCAGTTATTTGTATTATGTTTTGTCACCCCTGCTAGACTGGAAGATGTTTTTGTCCATACCTCATATAGTGTATTTTATATATATATATAGGTTCTAAGCAAAGTTTTGATTGTAGAATAGAGAGGAGACCTAGACTTTAGATAGGAACTGACAAGAGCAATATTGAACGTCCTTCTTATCTGTTCTTACTGAATAAGCTTCTCCCTGTCCCCCTGTCGACTTTGATCTACAGCTGCCCTTTCTGTGTTAACCTACCTTAGAACCTACCTGCCCCTAGTCCTGCACACGACAGCTTTACACTATTGTCCTGGACGCCTTCGAGTGTTAAGTAAATCAGTACATCTTTTTTTTTTTTTTTTTTTAAATCTTTATTGATTTCAGAGAGAGAGGAAGGGAGAGGGAGAGAGAGATAGAAACATTGATGAGAGAGAACATTGATTGACCGCCTCCTGCATGCCCCCCACTGGGGATTGGGCCCACAACCTGGGCATGTGTCCTGACCGGGAATTGAACTGGCAACCTCTTGGTGCATGGGTTGATGCTCAACCACTGAGCCACACCGGCAGGCATCAATACATCTTTAAAGCCAACCATAACAACCCTATCAGTTATTAAATAAATCTCTTCCATCATTGATTATTCCAGTACTAAGAGGATAGAGAAGTATCTGCAGAGTCTCAAGACTGCTTTTCGGGTGCGCTTCTCCCACGTCTGCTGACCCAGAAAGGCTCTGGTACCCTGACAAAGCTAGGCTCTCTAAAAGGGGGCAAAGCCCACTTCAGTGGTGGGGGAAAGAGCAGTAAGAATCTCCAGCTGGTTTTCAAGAATTGGTACTCCCTGGGTAGGAGGAGCGGACTCCTCTGGGGTCTGAAACTGCTCATATACGCTGTAAAAAACTCTCCTTAAATAATATTTCTTGCCTGGTATGTACAAGGCACTTTAGCTGTTTTTATGCGTGCTTAACCTTCAAAATAATCGTTTTTGGGTAGTCATTATTCCAGCGTTTGTAGATGAAGAACCTGAAATGCAGAGATTCATGCAGGAAGCAAAAATGTATGTTCTGGGGTCAGCCTTCCTGTTGCCTCTGCCAGGTATTTTGAAATGTAAACTTCGTTCTCCTTGAGCACTTGATGTCAGCGAATTCCTTCCTATCTTTGCTGGATTTCCTAGACTTCTCGCTCCTGACCTCTTCTGACTTTCGCTACCTCTCCGGTTCTAAAAGTCATCCCCAGACTGCTGGCTCCTGTTCTGAGCGGTGGTCGCTGCTCTCCGCCCGCGCCCTGGAGTAAGTTCAGTGAGAACCCAGCCTGCCAAAACCAAGAAGGTGAGCAGGCTTTCACTCGGAGCCTTCGCCTCCCGGGCCGGGGAAGGTCACCCTGGCCGGCCAGCTTCGCATCGCAGCCTGGCGCGTGGATACCGGGATCTGTTTTGTGTCTGCAGCCTTTGCTCACTCTGTTGCGCTGCGTCGGAAACGCGTGCCGGTCGCTGTCCTCGCTCCCGGGTCCCTCTGGGTGTTGGAGCCGGACTGGCTGCCAGACAGCAGCGTTTGTTTACCAACATAGTCGTTTTCATGTTCTCGGAGGTTGTGGCTTTAATCATTGTTAGCATTTGATATTTTTTATCAGTACATTCTATGCTTCCACATCACACACAGAGGAGCACTCGGGCATATTTTATGATATTGAAATGTCTGTAAATAATTCCCTTAATGCATCGACAGGAAGAAGTTTGCCACGGGCTCCAGGATACCCCGAGTGGGAGGGAGGCCACAGTAAGCAGGTCTCCATATTCCATGTGGTAGGTGTGTTTTGTTTGTTTGTTTTTATTCCATCAAATAAACTAAATCCTTTCAGTTTTTACAATATTTCAATATAAAACCAAGAGGCCATAATATATTAGAATACTTTTTTGTTATTTACACCTGGCTCTGTGACTAGAGCTTATGGTGGTATATACCAAGCTCCCAAATTCATAAATAATGTGGGTCTGAAAACATACTTGGACGTTGACTATCTAAAAGTGAAATAATTGAATTACATTTTATAAAGGGGGGAGGATTGCTAAATAAGTTCCCCAAATGCTTTACAAAAAGATGACACAGTTTGTTACTGTTGGTTCCGGTGCACCAGAGCAACACAGGGCGGGAGAGTGTCCACAGACGGCCTGGCTCGGGCTTGGGGGCTTCCTCGACAAGGGACCAGCAGCTCTCTGAGGACTGGGGACGTTATCCAGGTGTCTGTCTTAACTACCCTTTTTCCCTCTGGAACTTCAATTTGATATGGTGTCCTTCCAGATAGCTGAGCCTTTGTCCCATCACTATTCATTAAATAAACTAGTGATCCTGCAAGTGTGATTCCAAACCAACAACATCAGTAGCTTGGTTCTCAGATTTTCAGGAACATCACCATCACCTGGAGAGCTTGTTAGAAACACAGATCGCTGGGCCCCATTCCCAGAAGTTATGAATCAGTGGGTCTGGATTAGAGCTCGAGTATTTGCAATTCTTTTCATGACCATGATCATTTCTAAAATGATGCTGCTGCTGGTCCAGGACTACATCTCAAGAAACACTGAAAAAAGGCCTTCTTTTCTCTGTGGGTGGATAATCCTTTCTTTACTGTAGATATTTATAAGCATATGTTCTGTGTACAGGACACATAAATATATAAACTTTCATTTTATATTCTCTGTCCTGTAATTTTCTTATTAAGAATTTATTTTTAGTTCATTCTTCTTCTTGTGAATCTACTCTTTTTTGTTTGTTTTATTTTCTAATTTTATCACATGTAGATGGACAAGCTATTGATTTTGCTATATTTATCCAGACATTTTATTGAACTTTCTTATTCATTATTAATCCAGTAGCTTTTTAGTTGATCCTTTTGGGCTTTCTAGGTAAACAACCCTGTTATTTCTATTTTTCTCTTTGAACTCTGCTTGTTCTTAAGATGGCTCTCTCTGTGAAGTGTTCTTCCTATTGCTAGCATGCTGATGTTATTTTCTTTCTTTGATATGGTATTATTTCTTAACTCTTTCCTCAGTTGATTTTTATACAATCTCAAATCTCCTGTTTCTGCCTCCAAAGTACATAAATATTTTTTATTTATATATTTTTTAATTTATTCTTTTTGCAAATTGTGACTGCCACTACAATCAAGGTACCAAACAGTGGCACCATCCACCAAAATGTCCTCGTCCCTTTGTAGTCATACCCCCTTCTCACTCGAAGTACTAATAACCAGGAATTTGTTTTATGTCCCTACAGTTCTGCTTTTTACATAACGTCCTACAAATGGAATGATATAGTATGAGGCCTGTGAACCTGGCTTCTTTAATTATAATGTAATTGAGATTCATCCACATTGTTGCATGTTCATTCCTTTTCATTGCTGAGTAGTATTCCATTGTGTGAATGCACTACAATTTGTTTACATGTTCACCAGTTGAAAGGCCTCTGGATTGTTTACAAATTTTGGCAATTGTGAATAAAGCCACTGTAAACATTCACATACAGATTTTTGTGAGAACACTTCCAAGTTAGTTTCTGATTTTCCTCACCAGTTTTTTCTTCTCATGTGGTCTTTATTGTGATTCATTTTCATCTCATAATGGCTTTGTCTGATTTTTTTGTCTGTCTTTTTGTGTGTCGTTAACAACAAGTTTCAAAAACTGAAAAACAATTATTTGCCTTTTACATTGATGGGAATCAGTCTCGTTGGCACTTGGATTTCTTTTCTCTTTTGCTGCTGAAATTTTTATATGCTCTGTTTTCTTTGCTCATCCTCTGTAAGCAGAAGTCTACAGTTGTGTGTAGGGTTTAGACAAAATTAGATACTTTAAGTATTACCATGAGTTCTGACAGAGATTGTTATAGGGCCCCACCTATAATTCTTCCAAAAGGACCTTCCCAAATCCATACAAAGGAAATGACAAAACCCAGCTCTCAGCTGGCGGCTAGATAGGAAATGGAGCTGTGAGGAGTTGTCTGAGCTACAGGCATGAACCTCTTCTCATTTCTCTGCAGGCATTGTTCTCCCAGTTGTTACATTTTAGTCAGGACAAGTATGACTAAGTCCAGGCAGCTGCCCCTTCCCACATCTGGCAGGCAGGATTGAAATATGGTCCTCCAGATACTCACTGTGCTGTCCGTGCCGTGTGTGAGCCCTTCCCTGTGGATGCGCACTGAATCTGTGACAGTAGTAGGATATCCCTCCAGTGATTTTCGTAGCCACCAGCCACCTGTGGCCATTGAACATTGAAATGTGGCTAATGCAACTGAAAAACAGAATGTTTTGCCCGGCTGGTGTGGCTCAGTGGTTGAGCATTGACCCATGCACCAAGAGGTCACCAGTTCGATTCCCGGTCAGGACACATGCCCAGGTTGTGGGCCCAATCCCCAGTGGGGGCGTGCAGGAGGCGGCCAGTTGATGTTCTCTATCATCGATGTTTCTATCTCTTTCCCTCTCCCTTCCTCTCTCTCTCAAATCAATAAAGAAAAAAAAAAAGAAAAACAGAATGTTTTAATAACTTATTTAATTTTAATTAATTTAAAAATAAATAGCCACATGTAGCTAGTGGCAGCTTGAGTTATGGGCTTACTGAAGTATTTGGAGTGAAGTGTACCGATGTCTGCATCTTACTTTGAAATGCATAAAAAATAAGATAAATAGTTATGTGGCAAATCAAGAGTAGTGAAATGTTTATCATAGAATCTAGATGGGGTTATATGGGGTTCACTTTAAAGTTATTTAAACTTTTTCTGTATATTTAAAAGTTTTATAATATGATAGGAGGAATTCTTTCAAAGGACTTTATTGAAAAATTAATTATACACAGTAAAGTCCAGGAACAGATGGCTTTATTGGTGAATTCTACCAAACATCTAAAGAAAAATTAACACAGTCCTTCTCAAACTCTTTAAAAGAATAGAAGAGGATAGATCTTTTTCAAATTCATTCTCTGAGGCCAGAATTACCTGATACCAAAGCCAGGAAAAGATATTAGAAATATAGATGAGTATCACTTAGGAATATAGATGCAAAAATCCTCAGCAAAAATAGTAGCAGATTAAATCTCACAGCATATTAAAAGGATTGTACACCACCACCAAGTGAGATTTATCCCAGAAATGCAGTGGTGGATAAACACAGAAAATCGATCAGTGATAATACACCACAGTAAATAATGAAGAGAAAACAAAACAAAACCATGATTATCTCAATTGATTCAGAAAAGGCATTTGACAAAATAGAACACCTCTTTATGATCAAAAAACACTGTTAATAACATAAATAGAAGAGACTTCCTAAACATTGATAAAGGGTACTGATGAAAAACCCTCAACTAGCATCGTACTCAGTGGTGAAAGACGGAAGCTTTTTCCTGTAAGAACAGGAGCAAGACAAGGATGCTCACTTCCACCACTGCTGTTTGACATTCTCCTGCAGGTTCTAGCCAGAACAGTTAGGATAAAGAAACAAAATGCATCAGAATTGGAAAGGAAGAAGTAAAACATATCCACAGATAACATGTTCCTATATACAGACTATCCCAAAGAACCAAAAGAGAGCAACTAAAGCTAAGAAATGAACTCAGTGAAGGTGTCGGTTACAACACCAACACACAAAAATCAGGGTTTTTCCTATGTTGCACTAGCAATGAGGAATCCAAAAGAGAAATTAAGAAAACAGCTCCATGTACAGTAGCATCTAAAAGATTTACATACCTAGGAATAAACTGAAACCAAGGAAGTGAAAGACTTGTACACTGAAAACCACAAAACATTACTGAAAGAAATTAAAGACCTAAACGGGAAGACATTAGTGTTCATAGATGGAATGACTTAATATTGTAAAGATGTCGATATTATCCAAAGCAATGTACAGATTTGATTCAATATAATCCCTGTCAATATTCCAACAGCCCTTTTTTTGCAGAAACTGGAAAATTGATCCTCAAATTCATGTGGAATTGCAGGGGGCCCCCAACAGCTAGAACATCTTTAAAAGAACAAGGTTGGAAGACTTACACTTTCAATTTCAAAACTTACTATAGAGCTGCAGTGATCAGAACAGTGTGGTACTTGAATAGAGATCCCCATAGATCAATGGAAGAGAATTGATAGTCCAGAAATCAACCCATACTTCTATGGCCAACTGATTTTACACAAGGGTACCAAGTCCATTCAATAGGGAAACAATAGTCTCTTCACCAAATGGTACTGGGATAACTGGATTTCCTCATGCAAATGAATAAAGTTAGACCTCATGCCATATATAAAAAGAACTAAAACAGTAAGGGTCTTAAAAGAAAACATAAAGATAAATTTTCATGACCTTAGATTTAGCAATGGATTCTTAGATATGTCACCAAAAGCACAAGCAGAAAAAGAAAAAAAATAGATAAATTACATTTCATCAAAATTTAAAACTTTCATGCATTAAAAGGCATTGTTGATAAACTGAAAAGACAATTTATGGAATGTGAGAAAATATCTCCAAATCATAAATTTGTTAAGAGGTTAATACCCAAAATATATAAAGAACTCCTACAACTCAACAACAAAAGACAACCTGAGTAGAAAATGGGTAAAGGTGTTGAATAGACATTTCTTTATGCCAGGCCAGTATGGCTCAGTGGTTGAGCGTCAACCCATGCACCAAGAGGTCGCTGGTTCGATTCCCGGTCAAGGCCCATGCCCAGGTTGTGTGCCCGATCCCCAGTGGAGGGCATGCAGGAGGCGGCCAGTCAGTGTTCTCTCTCATTGATGTTTCTATCTCTCTCTTCCTCTCCCTTCCTCTCTCTCTAAAATCAATCAATCAATAAAAAATTTTTTAAAAAAAAGAAGATAAGCCCATGGAAAGATGCTTAAAACATTATTAGTCATTAGCAAAATGCAAATTAAAACCACAATGAGTTATTATTTCATACCAGCTATGACATCTATAATTTAAAAAACTGAAATAAGTGTTGGTGAGGACATGGAGATATTGTCACACACACACATTGTTGGGTGGGAATGTAAATGGTGCGGGTACTGTGGCTCTTCCTCAATATGTTAAACCTAGAATTACCATATGGCCCAGCACTTTTATTACTAGGTATGTAGTCAAAAGAACTGAAAACAGGGATGCAAATAGCCACTTGTATACCAGCATTCATTGCAGCATTATTCATAATAGCTAAAAGGTGGAAACAAATGTTCATCAACAGAGGAGTGGATAAACAAAATGTGACACGTACATGCAATTCAATATTTTTCAGCCACAACAAAGACTGAAGTTCTGATATATGCTACAGCATGATGACCCTTGAAAACATTATGCTAAGGGAATTAAGCTAGACCCCAAAGGAAAAATATTGGATGATCTCATTTATATGAAATATCTAGAATGAACAAATTCATAGAGACAGTAAGTAGGTTAGAGGTTACCAGGGGGTAAGGGGAAGGAAGAATAGGGAGTTATTGCTTACATGGATACAGTTTCTGTTTGGGGTGAGGAAAAGTTTTGGAAATAGATAGTGGTAATAGTTGCACAATGTTGTGAATATAATAAATATTGAAATGTAAAAAAAATTAAAACTGTTAAAATGAATAGTCAAGCCATAGACTGGGAGAAAATATTTACAATACATTTATTTGGCAAAGGATTGATATTCACCATATAAGAATTCTTAAATCTCAATAATGTAAGACAGACAACTGAATTCTAAAATGGGCAAGTACTTGGATAGATACTTCACAAAAGAGGACACACAAATAACCAATCAGTCCACTAAAAAGTATTCAGTATCATGAATCACCAGTGAAATGCAAATTCAAATTACAATAAGGTACTGTTATATATTCAGTACAGTTGCCAAAATTTAAAAGATCGACAACACTAAATGTTAGCAAGGATGTGGAGCAACTGGAATTTTCATATGTTGTTGCAGGGAATTGGGGTTTCCAAGCACTTAGGAAGAGGTCTGACATTTCTTATAGAAGTAAACATAGACTTGTCCAGTAACTACTCATTTGCTGAAAAGAAATGAAAACAAATGGTTACAAAACATTTGTAAAGGCCTCTTTATAGTCATTTTTTTCACAATAGCCAAAGAAAATTGTGGATACAGCACAGTTGTCATCGATAGAAGAATGGATAAACAAAATGTAGTTTATTCAACACAATGGAATATTATTTAGCAGTGAATGAATTGCTGATATAAGCAATAATAGAGATTTATCTCAAAAACATGCTGAGTGAAAGATGCTTTACACAAAACATACACCAGATATGATTGCATTTGTATGAATCTCTAGAACAGATTAAAGGAATCTGCGGTGGGCATGTGCTCAGTGTATTCATGCCTCTGGGATGTGGCAGGGGTGGGGCTGGAAGGGGGCTGGAGGTTGACAGGTGCACAGGATCACTCAGAGGAGCGCTCATGTTTTTATCTTGAGAGAAGTTTGGGTTATATTTGTCAAAACTCACCTAAGATCTGTGGATTTCATTTTATGTAAACTTTGCATCGAATAAAACACTCTAGTTAATAATAGAAAAGAAAAAAGTAATTCTGGGCTTCGAAGCTATCACACGGTGGCATAAAACAATGTATGTTTTATGGGGCTGTTGCCACCGGCCTTGAGCAGTTACAGCCTGATGTTTTACAGTGTGTTCAATATGGATGTTAACAACAAGCGCTTTAAGCTACATCTTGGTGTTTCTTATTGCTTAATTACCAGTTTGTAGACGCTAAGCAAACTGCACAGTGGTGTTCGTGGACGCTTTCCTTTCTTAGGAACTTCCCCTCCAATGGCAGAATCTGTGGTGTCTAGATTTGAACACTGGAAGCAGCTGTGAAGAAAAATGTGCTCAGCGGTATATGTGGAAGAAATAGCGTGCAGTAGATAATTAGAGCATATATTCCGGAATGAAAGAATCTTTATAAAATCATGTTTTTCTATTAATGTCCATTGTCATTTCAAGCAATCAGATGGAAAAGAAGTATAGTTGTCATCAGGACCTTCTGGTCACATCTAAATTTTTCTCTTCTGAGCTCTCTATTGTTTCCTTAACTTTGTTTAAAATAAGGATTATCTGGAGTGCAGTTCAAAATCTATTTCCTACCATCTTGTCCAGGAGTCTGCCTCCATGGGTCTGGAATGGAGATCATGACATGTGTCTTTCTAACAGGTACTTCAGATAATCTGCATCAACATTTTTGGGAAACATTGCTTTCAGATTGTAGGTAAAGTCTTCAGAAAAGAAGTCCTCTTGTAATTCTTACTGGTGACCTCTGATAGCTTAATAATTCAATATAATGATAACAAAAACCATAAAATAATATTGAGTATTTAATACAGTTACTGTATTCTAGTCACTCTTTTAAATACTTTGTTTGTGTTGCCCTGTTGACTGTCACAAAAGAAGGTGGTGCTATTATTCTCTCACATGACAGATGACAAAACAGGCCCACAGAGGACACATAACTTGCCCTCGGTTACAAAGACAGAAGGTGACAAGGTCAGCCTTTAAATCCAGACATCTGGTTACAGAGCCCGTGCTGTACCCAGGGACCTGCTTGGAAGCAGTCTGAGTTATAGGAAGAAGGGCTTCTCCTTTTTGAGGATTGGAAGGACTTTTTCTACAGCAGAGCGATGAGGTGTGATGGTGGTCCAGCACCTCCAGCCTTCCTCTCGTCATCTCCGTACCAACTCTCTAGCACCAGAGATCTTGAACTGCATAGGTGTGGGAAGGCTTTGGCTTGAGCTGTGACCCGATCACTGTGGGCCCGCTGAGCCTGCCTTTTGCGAGTTAGTGACACTTCCCATGTGTGTCACCCTGGCTGCTATCCCACGGCACCCTCTGCCACCCGTCCTGCTGGTTTCTCTTGTGCTGACAGGGCCCCTCTGCTTTTAGCGGTCGTCTGTTTCCTGGTTTTAAATTTCGTCTTGTCTCCAGAAATTTTTTCCCCATCTCTACTTTCAGTCACTGTGGCATTCTCAGAGTCGCTGTTGGTTTGTGTCTTTCCTTTTCAGCACTTCTGTTCGTTGTGTACCTCTGTTGTCACCACCACGCATGAGGAAACCTTACGGAAAGGCTGAACTCAGATTCGATCAAGATAATACAGGGGGACTGGGGGACCTGCGAAACTACACGTTAGGGACGCAGGCAGCAACTGTGAGACACGTCACAGAATCAAAGATCCATTTCTTCAACGAAGAAGAGGTGGTGGCAAGGGGATGGTAGGGAGAGAGACCGAAGGGAACCTTACGGGTGACAAGATTTAAAAGAACATTGCAGTGTGTGGACTGTAGATGGATCCTGATTCAAACAAACTGTTTAAAAAATGGACAGTTAAACAATTGAATACTGATGATATTTAAACATTATTGTAAAACTCTTCAGGTGTAGGAATAATGAAGTGTTTATAGGTGAAATGACATATCTATGATTTGCCTCCAAAATCCCTGGCAGGGGGGTGGGGGAGGAGGACATGTGTCTAGATGGTCATGGGCTGTCTGTATTTGTTGAAGCTGCTTTATGATGATTCTTATACTGTCTACATGTGTCTGTGTTTGAAATTTTTCTATAATAAAAAGTTAAAACAAAAATATGTGCTCTATCACCCTCATTGTTACAGACCTCTGGCATTCATAAAGCAGTTCTTAAAATCGATTCTTTCAAAGGAGTTTTACCTCATACTGACTATCCGCTTCTATGTTGGCCTGCAAAGATTTTGTTCCAGCATTTTCTGACAGGGTCTTTCTGATACACCACGCTTTCAGGAAGCAGTTGCCTTCAGCATCTGTCAATAGAGTCTGATCAGATTGGTTAAATTGAATGAATTCAACTGAGGCAAAGTCAAGTGGATGAGCACCTCCTGGTCTTCCACTAAACATCTGCTCCTGGTGACAGGCTCACAAAGGTCAGCTTTGCTGATGGACCTGAGTCAAATTTGAGGAGCAGGTGCAGAGTCATTTGCTTCTTTTGTCTTGCACCTGCTTCACCTCAGGTAAGGAGAAACAGCTGTTGAAAGCAGAATAACATTACCCTGTAGGTGGGTCTGGAATGATCCCAAGTATGCAGCTCTTTGTGCAGCCTCATTTTTTAATAGCTGTTGTTTTTGACTTGGCATCACCAAGGAAGTGCATTAGGACATCTTAATAAGGTACTAAATTCTTTGGGACTTGACTGCAGTCAGTAGTGATCACAATTCACTGATGTCGCTGTACTGGATGCGGTTTCTGCCTGCTGCCCGAGGTGTTTGCTGGCCTTTCACTGGCCCCAGAGCAAGACAACAGTAGGGTTCAGTGCACCTGCCTCCCTCCTTGTAACTAAATGATTCTTGGCATATTCAGTGTAGATCTCGTGTCTGTAGCAACTGTTTGTCAATACTTTTGACAGAGAGTAACGGATTTGTGTTATGGGATATGTTAAGGATGGATTATTTGAGTGGGGAGGGCCAGGGGGGGGGATAATGTAACTTTTTAAGTGTTTGCCTCACTGCATAGTTTTTTTTGTTTGTTTTTGATTTTTTGTGCACATCACTGCACCGATCTATACTGTTTCTAAGTCTTTCTTTCTGGTAGTTTGTAGACTCTAACAGCTAAGTAAGTGCTTGACTTGTGCGTTCAGCTGCATCACTGTTCTCCTACTTGCTGAATCTACGTGACTTTGGACAAGTTATCCAACATCTCTATTCTCAGTTGCCTGTCTGTAAAGTGTGGATCATGACAGAACTAACTCACAGAGTTGTGGTGGGAATCAAATGGAGAAATGTACGTGAAGAGGTTTTAGCAAAGGGCTGGCATAGAGTAAGTGCTCAAATGAGTCGATGGTTAATATTAGTAGTATGAGCAAAAAGATTGGGTATGTAACTGAACATTTCTTACTGGAACAGCAGTTAACATTTAGTATTAACAATAGTCCTTATCAAAGTGGTGTGATTATAAGTGAAATATAAATGCATAGTAAAAAAACATATTTCAATCATTTTGACATGAGATTGTGTACATTTTAGTTGAGGGGAGATTGGAATTATTAAGGATATTGGTAGTTCATTTGCTTATTGATTATGTACTAAGTATTTAAAATGTTATTTTGGAGTCAGTCTTTTGCAATAATTCCAGTTCAGTGTATTATTGACCTCAACTATTTAATTCTTTAAAATGTCAGCTTAACTATTTTTTTTCAGTCAAGTATTATTTTGTAAATTAGTATACATATTTAACAAAATTCTTTTTTTTATCATGTCATTCACACAGTCTTCCTAATTCGACAGTGTTACATTGGTCATCCTTAGAACTTTGGAGACTTAACCTCTGGTCTTGTATTCCGCACTCCTTTTTGTAATGCTTCAGACAGAAATAATTCTTCAAGTGGCATCAGGGGAAAAACACGTCAATGCCTTAGATTTTTAAAGACTTACGTTTAAGCAGTTTTTGGAAAAAGAATTTTGAGTGACAATCCGTAAAGACTACTGTTCTGAATCAGAGTTCTCCCATTTCGGGAGGGTTGAAGACGGTCTTTTATTTCATGTTTGAGTGTTACACGTGGAATAACTGACCTGGCATTTATAGAGATAAACCACTGATTTATAGAGAGAACCATTATTTTTATTTTTACACTGTTACATATTTTCTAACTTTAGTTTTGACAAATAAAAACAGACAAAATGCATAATGTAATATACCAAAAACTGGTGAATTTTCCACAGAAAATGAACAAATGTTAGTATTGTCACTAGTATTGCTATACTAGTAATACTGATTCACAGTGGTCCCAGACAATTAACTTGAAGTGAAACAAGCAACTGACTTTCTACTGACTTGGTTCTCTTTATGGAAAAGGTGACCTTAGACCAAAACTGAGATATGAAGGGTATACGCGGATAAAGGGTGGTCGTGTACTTCTGATCTCCTAATGCCATCAGCCTTGAGAAGGGAAGGGAGCAACATTACTTAGGCTTTTGTATATTGTTGGTCGGAGCTCTTTAGATTTTTTTTTAGAAATAAAATGTTACAGATAAAGTCGAAATTTCCTATACTCTCCAACAGGTTTTATGCTCCTCCTTCTCTACCAGAAGAAACTGCTGTCATGAATTTCATGTTTATCGTGTATGTGTGTGTGTGTGTATTTTGTAAGTTTATAATTTTAAAATTTTGTTTAATACTCTCAAATATTTTTCCATTTTTAATATTTACTCAACATTTTGTTTTATAGAGCTATCCATGTTGGTCCATAGATCTTATCTGTTTTACTCATTTTAATAGTTCTATAGTATTCCATTATATGAATTTATAACTTGTTCATCTGATGATGGATATTTGGGTTATTTTTAATTACAAACAATGGAATTGCAGTGAACATCTTTGTATTTATTTTTTGCATACATATGTGAGAGTTACTTCAAGGTATATTGCCTCTAAATGAAATTTTGGGTTAATGAATAAGTGTATTTTTTTTATAACATTTCTTTATTGATTTTAGAGAGAGGGGAAGAGAGAGGGGGAGAGAGAGAGAAACATCGATGAGAGAGAACATCGATTGGCTGCCTCCTGCATGCCCCCCACTGGGGATTGGGCCCACAACCTGGGCATGTGCCCTGACTGAGAATCAAACTGGTGACCTCTTGGTGCATGGGTCGACACTCAACTGAGCCACACCAGCTGGGCAATAAGTGTATTTTTTAACTTTGCTGGATATTACCTAAATGTTCTCATACACTCCTTCCACAAGTGTTATATTTCCATTTCCCCAGATTCTTAGTTATTTATCTTTGGAATTCAGAATCTAAAATGTCTATCAGAAGAATGAACGCAAAGACCTTATATCCTTTTGTTTGTGTGTGTGTGTGTGTGTGTGTGTATGTGTGTGTGTGTGTGTGTGTGTGTGTGTGTGTGTGTAAGATGATAGACAGACAGACAGACAGAGGTGCATTTGTTATGTAGGTGTTTATCATCATTGTGCTGATCATTTCTATTAGTAGATTTCAGGATTTGCAAGTAACATCTAACATTGGCAGTTGTGAGAGGCTGTCAAGTCTCTGTCTCTTTAGCTTCATTTAACCTCCACTGTTGATAATTATTCCTGGAAAGAAAGAGAAGGACTTCCCTTAATCATCTACCCTAATGCAAGCAGCACTGTGTCCAAACACGCACTCAGGGCCATGATTACCCTGTGGAAGTAAGCATATTTTGATTGATAGTCACTCCTTAAAATTGTGTTCCTCGACTTTTTTATCCTCGACTTTTTTTCCCTTTTTTAAAAAAGGGAAGTCTTATTTCCTCTGCTGCACTGCGGCTTCTGCCGCGCTGTCCGCTGTCTGCTGTCCGTCCAGCGGGCTCTCAGCAGGGCCCCGGAGCTGTGTCAGGGACAAGGCAGCGTTCTGGCATGACTCACGGGCACGCCGACAGATAGCACCGAGGAGATTCGGATTTATAAGTGGGATGTAGGGGACTAGAAAACCAAGTCTTGCTAAAAACATATCAGTAAGTAAAACAATTATATTATGTCCTTTTGATGTAAAATGCATGTTTTTGCGATTTCTTAGATGAACGTTTTTCACTGCTACATAAAATAAAGAGTAAAGAATACCTTATTTTAAATCAATCATGAAAGCCATGGATTGGGTTTTGAGGTTTAGGAATAAACATATGTAGTTGGGTTTGATACGTGAACTCATCAAATTAATGCAGTTCTTTCATTTTTCAGTTAACTTTTCAATTTAGTTTAGCTTTCTGTACCCCATTGTTGGAGACTGAGACTCCTAGATGTTACCAAGCTGAGAATGGCCTGTGGGAGGGATCACCAGGATGAAAATTCTCACCCAACCCCCCTCTCTCTACCTTCCTAAAGTAAACTTCTCTTCTCAAAGAGAGCTGTGGCCTTGGAACTGTCTAGTTTGTACAACTCAGTCAGGGTAAAATATTCATGTGTTCAGAGAATAGTCTTAGAAATTACTTTTTACTCAGTCCTGCTACCTCTGAAGGAAAATAGAAAGGAATTTCTGTGGGTAAAAGTGAATTTTCAAAAGTTGCTGTTTGAGACTTATGTTTAAAAGATATGATCTGATCTGCCAGGTAGAGTTCTGAGATGTGTGACTGCCTTGGCTAAATATATCTAATAATTTGGAAACTAATTATTAAAGTTTTATTGTTCCTGGGATTCCTATGCTAATAATACTGATTTACAGTGGTCCCAGACAATTAACTTGAAGTGTTAAACAAGCAACTAACTTTCCACTGTGACATGGTTCTCTTTATGGAAAAGGTGACCTGAGGCCAAACTGAGATATGAAGGGTATACGAGGATAAAGGGTGGTCGTGTACTTCTGATCTCCTAATGCCATCAGCCTTGAGAAGGGAAGGGAGCAGCATTAGTTAGGCTTTTGTATATTGTTGGTCGGAGCCTTGGTTTCTAAGATGACCAGTCTGTACTCTCCCACTACAGATGATTCAGCTGTCGAGGTTTATTCAGAAACCAGTTAAGTGGAGCGCCCCCAGAAATGCAGCTGTATTTCCTGAGCTCCAGTTGAAATGAAGAACCCACAGGGGGCATGGCCAGATGCATGCCCAGATGAAGGATTGATCAGCGAGCCGTGCCCCTTAAAGGGGAGGCTGTCACCCTTGCTCCGGCAGACTGAGTGAGGCCACGTGTCATGGCCTCTTTGACCTCTGGCATCCAGAAGCAGTCAGGTGTCTCAAATAACATACATCTAGCCCTGGCTGGCTTGGCTCAGTTAGAGAGCGTTGGCCCCAGCACCAAAGGGTCGCAGGTTCTATTCCTAGTCTGGTCAGGCAAGTGTGGGAGGCAACCAATAGATGTGTCTCTCTCACATTGATGTCTCTCCTTCTCTCTCCCTCCCCCCATCCCTTCTGCTTCCTCTAAAAAATCAATGGTAAAAATATCCTCGTGTGAGGATTAACAACAATAACAAAATATAACATACATCTACAACATAGAAAAAGCAAATATTTGTTAGGAAAGTCTTCCTAGAAATAACTAATTTTGTGTCTCTTTTCTACCAAATCTTCAGTTTTCTACTTAGTTAAGTCTACTTTTACATTAAGGGGCTAAAGTCTTACCCCAATTATTTAGGGAAAAAATGGTATCTCTGTGTGTACATAGAAAAAAAGACTTGATTGAAATAAAATATATAAGTGGTTATCTCTCAGTAGAGGGATTTGGTTATTTTAATTTTACATTCTATGGAATTTTTACAGTCAATGGACACAATCTCTTCTTCCTACAGTCTATATGAATTAACCCCCATCCCAATTATTAAATAATTAAAAATACATAGTTAAAGCACTAGCATTAGTGGTTTTAATGCTACACAGATAGTAGGAGAATATGTTGGTGGCTGTGATGTTTTTGTTGTTTATTCATTTTTCTGTTAAATAGCTTCAGAACTGATAAATCAATCCATTTAAGATTGAATTGTCTGATCCATTTAAGATTGAAGGTCTGATAAATTGATGAAATTAAGTTTCTGAATCCGTTTCTCTGCTCTCCCTCTGCCTCTTCTTGTCCCTCTCTTCTTTGGAGCCCTCTCTCGTGGGATATTCCGAATGAGTTTTTTAGGCACACTAGACAGGAATGACCGGAGCAAACTCACTAAATGTGACTCCTTCGGAGAGTGGCCTGGAACTTCAGCTCCCCTGGGTTCTTCTCAGGAGTGATCTGGTTTTATAGGGATACTACAATTGTTCTAAAGTGGCTTGTCTTGTCTAATGACTGTTTTCCTTGGCATTTAAAATCTGAGAGCTAGAAACTCAATTCCTCTTTCTAAGTACTTTGTATGCAGTAGGATTAGGAATAGTAAATGAGAGTACTGATAAACTAAACATTAGTTAAGTAACTTTATGAGAATTATTGCATAAAATAATGTTTTGTAAAATGAATCATATGTAAATATTTTCTCATCTCATAAACAACATTCTGTATAATAGTCCTGTGATGAAACTTTATAAAACAATTTCTCCTGATTTATGTTTGCTCAAAGTAGCTTAAACTAAGACTAAATGGCTCCCAGGGTTTCCCTTGTAAAATATATTAGTGCGAAGGAGTATTTTGGAAATCATCTTACTAAATTCCACATTTTATTTGTATAGAAATAGAGATCAAGAGGGGCTAAGTGACTGACTTGCCTGTGTTATATAACTAGTCAGGTAAGCTCAGCACAACCCGGACTCAGAGCCCTGGACCCCTTGCTCTTCTAATTCTCTAGCTGCGGTGTCACACTTCACCCTGTTAATGGAGTGTTATTTCCAGAGCAGAGTGTGTCTTGTTCCTGCTGCAATAAGTCTTGTCGATAGAATGCTGCTGCTTTTTGAAACCATTTATCAGGGATGTAATATTTACCAGTATTGTGTGAAGCAGTGTACATATCTCTAATTTCAGTTTTATTCTCATGATAACCCTGTGAAATTGTTGCTGTTATTCACATTTTGTTGATGAGGAGACGAAAGCAGAGACCCTGAGAGATTTGACCAGGGGAATGTAGGGATTGACTGTGACCAGGCCGTGTTAGCTTTAGGCACTGGTAGCATGCTCAGTGACCAGAGATGCTGCCTGGACCCGACGCTGTTAAAGATTATACTCAACCCCGGCAGTGTTCTAGTCCTTAAATTTTACCTGCAATAATTTTTATCCAGAGAAAGTGTGAGATGAAATAGCCCCTCCTCTTTTAATGTATGCCCCTATAGAATTCGGCATTCTAGCTCAGACACTGAGTGTCTGGCCCAGTCCTCACGAAAAGTGGTAAGTACACAAATACCTAAAATCACACTAAAGCCAGATTTCAAGACAAGTAGGTAAAGTGGTATTATGAGAACAATTGTTTGATATCTTGTCCTATTTAAAGAGGGTCTCCAAACTGTTGTAGTAATATACTTCAGTGCTGACCATTTTGCTTCTTTAGGAAATTGTGAGAAGTGAGAAGCTTCTATCCTAATCAGCAGTGCCACGAGGCCTCCCAAGTTTTCACTTTAAATATTGCATGCTCTGATGCAATATGCAAATGAAAGCACCAGCTCCATGGTAGCTATGGCTCAGGGCACATCACAGATAGGCCACTTGAGTGGAAAAGGCTGCTGTTAAATTTAATGATGAGGCTGAGTGTCATTAACTGTATGCTTAGAAAAAGAGTTTCCCGCCTAAACATCTGCTCCCTAGTCAGAAATGTCACTGCTAAACAGCACCTGTAGGGCAGAGTCATTTCCAACTTTCTCTTCATGGAATCACCTTTTTTTTTTTTGCTAATGGACTCCTTGGTAAAGAAGGAAAACACAGACTCTCTCTTTCAAAATCGTACTAGAGTATCTCTGGCTAAGTAATGTGCTGCAAAATGTAAGAAAATGGACAACATTCCCTAAGGAAATCTTTTATGAACATGTGATAGAATATTTTATCATTTGTGTAGATTTTTCCCTGGAAGTTAAATATTAAAAAATAAAAAATAATTCTCTTGAAGGGTTTGTAATTTACAATAGTTCCAGTCATAATCACCAAAAATCAATAGGACATGTCCTCTTTAATAATATTCACGGGCTTGGCCAGTGTGGCTCAGTGGTTGAGCGTCGACCCCTGCATCAAGAGGCCGCCGGTTTGATTCCCGGTCAGGGCACATGCCCAGGTTGTGGGGCTGATCCCCGGTGGGGGGCATGCACGAGGCGCTCAGTCAATGTTCTCTTTCATCGATGTTTCTATCTCTCCTTCTCCCTTCCTCTCTCTCTCAAATTAATAAAGAAATTAAAAATACTAATACTAATACTATTCACGGGAGGTAATGTCCATTGGAACTCACCTATTAAAATCTGAGCACGGAGGTGGCCTTTGGATCAGATGCCACAGCCTCACTGGCTGTTCTGTGTGGGAGGAAGAGGGGGAAGGCGGGGCCTAGTGTGTGAATAGACTGCGTTCTAGGAGACACGCATGTCCAGGAGCCCTTTTAGTGATGTTCAGGTTGAAGGTGGAACTTTTATGTGTGATTATTACCTTTATTTCCAGAGTCTGTTTCTTTCTCTTGATTTTTTTGTTTAGTATTTTTATTCAAGTATAACATATATACAAAAATTGTACAAATCTTAAGTGTATAGTTTGATAATTTTTTTATAAACTGAAACAACAATCGTGAAACATGTATCCAGCACTCAGATTAAGAAACAAGGCAGCCCCAGCAACTCAGAAACCAGTTTCTTATTCCCTGGTCATTAGAGTAACCACTATCCTGACTTCTGAATGGATTATTTTTTCCTTTATGAAAGGCCAGATTAAGGATTTTGAACTTTATCCTAAGAACAATGGGAAGTTATATCAAAAGGTTTGAGGCAGTGCCCTGGCCCTGTGGCTCAGTTGGTTGGAACGTCATCCCATACACCAAAAGGTTGTGAGTTCGATTCCCAGTCAGGGCATATACCTAGGTTGCAGGTTCGATCCCCTATTGGAGTGCATGCGGAAGGCAACTAATCGATGTTTCTCTCTCATGTTGATGTTTCTCTCTCTCTCTCTTCCTCTCTAAAATCAATTTTTAAAAAAGGCTGTGGTATGTGTGTTACTCTGCCATAAAAAAGAATGAAATTTTCTCCATTTGTGGCAGCATGGATGGACCTAGAGGGTATTATGCTAAGTAAAATAAGTTAATCAGATAAAGACCAATACCTCCCCTCAGGGGGGGGTCAGAGTCTGTTTTGAAAAACAGGCTATTTGATATCTTGTGGCAGTTTGACCTGGTGCGATGGCAGTGGAGAGAAATGGACAGGTTCAAGATACACACACACACACACACACACACACACTCACTCACTCACACAGGTACAGACAATTGACTTGATCAAACAGAATTTAGATCTCAGGCGTGAGGAAGAGGAAAGGGAGGCATGCGTTGTTCCCGGTTTATGGAGACGGCATCATGTACTGAACGTGGAAGACTCGGAGAAGCACACATCTGGCGAAATTCTGCAGTTCTAGTTCGGATATGTTATTTTGAAATGGCTGTCAAGGAGCCAGTGAATATATAGCTGTACCTGGAGTTTGATAAAGGAATCGGAGCTGGAGATCTGATTCTGAGAATTGTTGACATGTAGATTACATTTAAAACCATGGATATTGATGAAATCTAAGAAATGGAGTATAGAGTGAAAATAAATGATAATATTTTAAAAGATGTGGGATACAAAATTGGGAGGTGCCGAAAAGAAGAAGCCATCCAAAGGGCAGCAACAGAAGAATGGCTGCAATGGGATGACAGCAGGCCATTTCGGAAGTTAGAACGGAGGATGGATGAAGGATGCACTGAGGTGAAACCCTCCCAGGGGTGCAGGAAAGTGGTGATGTGCTTGGTGGTCCAGGACTTTCTGCCCACAAGTCATTTCTCTGTCTTGTGCTATGGTTGTGACTATATTCTATAGACTAAATGGCATGTAGCTGTAATAACAACTCACTGATTTTTTGAGGAAAGATGAGCGAGTTTGAATTTGCAGATGGAAAAAGCAAATTATTATTATTATTTTGTTATTAATCCTTACTCGAGAATATTTTTCTATTGATTTTTTAGATAGAGTGGAACGGGGGGGAGAGAGAGAAAGAGAGAGAGAGAGAGAGAGAGACAGACAGACAGACAGACGTCGGTTACCGCTGAGCCAAACCAGCCAGGGCAACAATATATTAATTTTGATTTCAAAGCTTTTCTGTGGCAATTAGTCTTTGACACACTATCTCCTTTAATCTACCAACCATCATTATTTGGAGATGTGTTCTTGAATAAAGTGCTGCTCGAATTGGTAAATGCATGATCATTACTTTACTCAGGCTGAGTTCCTTTGAGACTTTATAATTGAGCATTAGTAGTATGCATCATTTTAGAAGCCTTCAGAGATCGATCTTGATGTTCCTTTTTTAACTTCACTGCGTTTACAGTGTCCTTACATAATTACTGGAAAAGATGAGATGATTTTTTTGCTCCTACATGCTTTCGTTTGATTGCTCAATCATGATTGTATTTTCCATATAGTTGCACATAGTAACTGAGAAGAGGAGAGAATTCTGGTAACAAAGGTGCTACTTCTAGATGGAAAAAAATTTTTTGAAAGAGCTAACCACCACCCTTAAGGAACAAATGAAATGTGGAAGCCCCAGTGCACTTAGTTATATCACAGGGCAGAGTTGGCCTTGCTTTATTTGTCATGATAAACATAAACCTTTTTAGGATTAGATATTATAGTCTTAAAAGTGACCATGGAGAAAAAAAGAATAGTCATTAGGAAAGAAAAAAGGAAACTTTGGCTAATCCTCTCACAATTGTGGTCTGGAAGGTGTGTGTATTGGTCAAGCTTCAGTCAAAGGAAGCAGGACCACTGTGAGTTAAGGGATAAGGGTTACCTCCAGGAATCAGAGCGTCCACCGAGGGGGCCGAGGTGCAGGGCCAGGTGGGGGTTGCAGGAGCGGAGGGTCGGGAGCTAAGGGTGCCAGCCACCCAGGTGGACGGTGAAAGGGAAGGTCCGGGAGGGCTTTGAGCAGCTGCTTCTGTGGGTGTGCTGCCAAGCATTTAGTGCTGGGCCCTGGGCTGCCATTGGTAACGGGGACAGAGTGCTGGAGGCAAAGTGGAAGATAGCGAGGGTACCGAACCCACCCACTTCTCTTCTGTCACGTCTGCTTCCAAATCTCGGGTGAATTCCTGCTCCGGCCGCTTTACTCAGACCTCACAGGAAGGGCGTGCTGGGGTTCTGGCCGGGTGTTTGACCCAGCACAGCCCATCACAGCGTGGAAGCAGTACCAGGCTCCTGAAAGTTGGTATTTTTTCCTACTGTTTCAAATGCCAGAATTATTGAAAGGAGACAAAAGATATGTTAATGTCTTTTTCACTAGAAGACAAATGACTGTCTTGAATATATACGATCAACTTAATAAGGATTGGGTACTGTCTATGTTTATTCGATTTGGATGGGTCAAGTGTAATTACTTGAAAATGTTTAACATTGATTAAAAATATCATATTTTGCTTAAGATAGGAATTATAAATACAAATTTAATTGAACAATCACAATTAATTCTTGCCTGAGTCTTCATTGGTAGGCAAAGGGAAAGGCACACTGCACCACACATCACTCAGTCTGGATTTTATACCTCCGTGTCCAAAATGGGCGATGCGACTTTACATCAATATTTAATTTTTCTCATCCTTACATTGTTTACTTAAGA
Organism: Tadarida brasiliensis; assembly: GCA_030848825.1. Taxonomy (NCBI): domain Eukaryota; kingdom Metazoa; phylum Chordata; class Mammalia; order Chiroptera; family Molossidae; genus Tadarida; species Tadarida brasiliensis. The sequence goes on from CM061264.1 coordinate 82,169,024, forward strand.
AGATTAAAAGAAATAATATATGTAGAAACCAAGATGCATTATACGATCTTCAGATATTACCATGTCTTTAGGGCAGCGATTTTCAACCTTTTTTATCTGTGGCACTCTTAAACGAATTACTAGAATTCTGCAGCACACCAAAAAACATATATTTTTGTCTATCTGACAAAAAAAAAAGGTATAATTTTGATTCATTCACACCGGACGGCTCTTGTTGTGTTGGCTGTTGTCATTTCTATTCGACAATCTAAGGGAAAGAGGTCAATGCCCCTACCTAATTTGAAAACTCTTGCAGCGCACCGGTTAAAAATTGCCGCTTTAGGGAAATAAGTTTCCTCCAGTTGTCAAGAAGTTAACTTATATAATAAACATTTTTATCCTAAGTAACCTTGTAATTAATAGACTCCCTGCATATTAAGTCTGATTTCATTGAAGTCTGTCTCAATGCAATTGTAATGTGACAGAACATTTCTATTAAAATTTAAATACTCTTATTTCTTGGTTATTTTTCTAAGAGGAATCTTCAGTTATACTTTCAGTGAAAGTACTGGTTTAGCCTCAGCCATAAGATTATTATTCATTACTGTCATAGAAATTATATCCTTGAGTATCACTCTCTGATATGTCCGAAAGACTACTCGACATTGGATCTGTTTTAGTGAATTCTTAAGTTTTCTGATTGTTTGTCCTTTTTTTTGATGCATCCTTTCCTAATAAACCAAACTACATTAAATAAAAAGTCAAAGTCTGTAAATTAAAATCCAAAAGCTAAAATAAGCTGTAATGTGATAAAAATGTGTGTGTGTGCATTACTGTGTGATTTGGGTCTACAATATGATATGTATAATGCTCTCCTTGAATTTAAGCCTCCACAGGACAGATTTCAAATTACCCAGAACTCAGAAATCTCCCCACATTTCTATTACAAGAAGAAATTTGGGATTAGGTAATCAAAATTGATGAAGCGACCAAAAACAGGTCAGACCGTCCGGAGAATATATCACAGTTCAGCACCTTTTAGAATTAACCCAAGTGTTTACTTTTTCACTGTAATTTAGTTTTGTAAACCACTGATACTTTGCTTTAAAAGGCCGCTGGTCATGTCTAAACCATTATTGCAAATGCAGTCGATGAGGTTTATGTAAATGCTGTAGGTGCTTCCTTTAAAATCAACTTAAAACGCAGATTTTATTTTAGTGTGGTACTTGCTTTGGTTTTGCTTGTTATTTTCCCCCCAGTATTTGAAACATATTTCAAAACTTTGAGCTGTACCCAGACCACCCACAAGCCAGGCAGTGTTCTACCTCACATTCTCTGCTTGTAGGGAACAAGATTATGTCCCTGTGCTGGGGAAGTTGAGAATCTGGAGGTGGGATCTCGCCCCTGGGCAGGCCTCAGGTAGAGCCCAAAGACAGTGCCAGGAGGCGCTGAAGCGCAGGGGCTCATTTCCACCAACAGGTGGCCAGGGTCGCAGGGCACTCTTGAGTTTAGCAGGGTCATACCTGGTGGAGTAAACATAGGGGAAAACAGTCTGACTAATTATCACACCCTCTCCACCTCCCCAGAAGATAAGCATTATTTATTTGTGGTTATCTGGTTCTATTTCCTACATTCTCATGTTCTAAATTAGAGAGATGTTTGTAATTCTCAGCTGTTTATTTCTAGATTCTGTTTTTACTTTACAGTCGTCCCTCCCACTTCGCGCTTTGACTTTCGCGGCTTCACTCTACCGCAGTTTTTTTCAAATATATTCATTAAAAAGTTGATCGAGACGGTGAAAATGATACGGCATGCTCGGTTGTCTGAGTCAATTATACACCCCTGTATTACAATGAAAATGAAAATTATTGTACGTATGGACTGTAGGCCCATGTATTCGAGCACCCCAGGAATCCTTCAACGCCAGGTGCAACCGCTAGAGTTTGGAACGGATTAAAACGAGGGATGACTGTATTCTTCTTTGTGCTAAAAGCTCTTCAAAGGTTCTTTGTCCTCATCTAAACCATTGTTTACCAAATGGCCTTGATAAGCATCACCTTGACTACTGGTTGAACCTATAGCTTTCCAGACTCCTTTCGCAGAGAGTCTGATTCTGTGGGTCTGGGACGGAGCTTGGGAATTTCTGTGCATGACGAGTACCTCAGGTAATTCCTGTGGGGGGACTTGAGGCAATGCTGCCTGACCTCGAGTTGCTAGCTCAGTGTGGCAATGCACCAGCAATCCACCAGTGGGTAAGGCGCCACCCTTACCAAATAAAAATATAGGAGGCTCATGGAACATACTTAACAGAAAATTTATTCATGGTTTATCTGAAATTAAATGTAACTGGGTGTTTTCTGTGGCAGTCTTGCCTGTGTAGAAAATAGATTTGTGCTGCATAAACAGCTCTTTGAACTTTGTAGCCTGGGGGCCCGACGAATTCTAGCCAAGACTTACGAGTTCTCTTGGACTTCGAATTTGGTACCTCTTCACACCCCCTGTGTGTGCCCTGATTTACAGCCTTTTAGATGACGCATAGTGTTATGGGTTAAATTGTGTCCTCATACATTTCTTATGTTGAAGTCCTAACCCTCAGTTTCTCAGAGTATGCATGACCTTTACAGAGTTAACCGAGTTAAAATGAAGCTATTAGGATAGACTATAATCCAGTATGACTGCTGTCCTTCTAAAATTTTGTTGACAGTCAACACCCACATAGAGAGAGCTAGGAGAAAGGCATCAGATTCTTCGTGACAACGCTTGGAAGGAACCAATGCTGCCAGCACCTGGCCTTGGACCCCTAGCCTCCGGAACAGGACTTTCTGTTGTTTAAGCCACCCAGTGTGTACTTTGTAAGGGCAACCCTAGCAAACTGATAAACAGGGCAGTACAGAAATTGGGCTGATGAGTTCCCTCTGTAATTTGTGTGGATCATCTTTTGAATGTAGGCTGGACAGGTAGCAAGATCTCCGTTTTACAAATGTAAAAGATAAAGCTCAGAGTGATTAAATGACTTACCCAAGCTGACACAGCAAGTCACTGATTAAGGACTTCATATTTACCAATATTTATTAGACATATGGACTATATGAAACATATAAATATGAAATTGATATATATATATAAACGAAATATATACAATATTTATATATAATATATTTGTAATAACAACCTTAGACACTTTATGTATGTTGTCTAATTTAATCTTGTCTTTACATCTTCAAATAGTAGCTACCAAGTGGTGGAACCAAAAATCAAGTCCAAGTTCTCTGGTTCCGAGCACTGTTCTATACTACTTCTTGACAAGAGAGATGCTGGCCAGTTCTATAACTCCACAAGGGACTTGATAAGTGAAAGGCTATTTGTTTTGTTGGGATTACTTTTGCTCTAAAATTATATATTGCTTCACATCCTAATTTTGTATATGTGTACATGTGTCAGTAATCTTTGATGTGGGCAAGTCACCCAAAATGCCATTGTTCTTGAGTTTTACCAAAAATTAAAAGAATTCATACAAGTAGGGTTTTTATATTACTATAGACATTTTCATTTAGGCTCTTTTTATTTTTCCCTTAGACTAGAATAGACATAGCCAAATATAATTTCTGGATATTATGTTCTTACTAATGTTTAACAGTTTCCCTAAAGGGTTTCTAATGTAGGGAATAATAGAGATTCTACCTCCCTCTTCCTCTTCCTGTATCTTCCTCAACCCCTGAGATTTGTGGTGCAGCCTTTATTCCTTTGAGTTTCACTGTAATGTTTCTGGTTCAGCATTTTAACACTTAATGTTTGCATAGTACGTTGGAAAGGAGGATTTCTCACCAGAGGTGATTTCTGGCCTCCAGAGTATGTGGCTTTTGAGATTTATTATTCGTATGGGGTGGAGAAGTTTCTGCAGGCTATTTCTGTGAATGAGAGATCAAAGTCGGTTGGAGCTGACAACTTTCCTCTGAGAAGAACCACCCCATCGTTTGCTAGTTGTTGTGTTTTTCTACCACATGGTGATTGGTGTACCCATAATCCACTGCCATTTTCTTTTGAATGAAAGTGCGTGAAGAAGTGCCTGTTTCTGTTGTTGATTTTCACCAGGAAACTATTTGAAAACTTTACTATTATTGTTTCTTTCAAATTCATAAAAATTTCCAGTGTTCTTCTCTCCTTAACTTCCCAACATCTATGTAGCTGCTGCTTGTTTCTCTTTCCTTCATCTGAAGTGGAGTTTTGCTCTTCCCAGCATGGCTGGGGAAACAGCATGCGTTCCTGGACTGTGCTTGGGGTAGAGTCCAGCTCCTCTTGAGGTGAAGTTGCTCTCCTAGTTTCTGCAGGTGAGTAGTTTTATGAGGAACGTGTTGGGTTGATCAGCCTTCAGTTGCTAACCGAGGATAAGGCATGAAGGAGTCTAGATAAAGGAGGAGTGGGGATGATGTCTTGGTCAGGAATAACTGAATGAGGCAGGTAATCAAGAATGAAATCTGAGGTTCTCTCTTTTCATCTTCCCAGGTGACCCTGGCTTTAAAGAGCCCATGTTTCACCCAAATATCACCTTCTCAGGGACATCTTCCATGTCTGTCCTCTTTAAAATAGCACCTACCACCCCTACACCTTCATTTTAGACTATATATTTTCTTTCGTTTTTCTTTTTTTAATCCTCACATGAGGTTATTTTTTCATTGATCTTCAGATAGTGTGGAAGGGAGGGAAGGGGGGGGGAGAGAGAGAGAGAGAGAGAGAGAGAGAAACATCAATGTGAGAGAGACACATCAATTGGTTGCCTCCCACACGAACCCAACCAGGGCCGGGGATCAAATCGCAACCAAAGTACATGCCCTTTACTGGATTCAGACCCGAGACTCATTGGTCTGCGAGCCGACGCTCTAACCTCTGAGCCAAACTGGCCAGGGCAATATATTTTCCTTATTGGTGTATCCTCAGAGCCTGGAACTTAATAGATGCTCAATAGAAACTTGTTGAATTTTTGAATGGCTGTCTTCATGGCAGAGATATTAACACTGCCTGTCTATTCCTACAGTATTTTCTACAATACTACTATTTAAAGCAGATTTAAAATTTTTCTGCTATTATCACTTAGCATCTAACAGTATTCTGTAGTTTTGTATTGCTCCCTAAAAAGGTGTTTGTTTAGTAGTTATCTGAATAGTCAATTTTCCCACCTTTTTAAAAAAAAACTTTTTTCTTTACTGATTTTAGAGAGAGAGGAAGGGAGAGGGAGAGAGAGATAGAAACATCGATGAGAGAGAACATTGATTGGCCGCCTCCTGCATGCCCCCCACTGGGGATTGGGCCCGCAACTTGGGCGTGTGCCCTGACCAGGAATCGAACTGGTGACCTCTTGGTGCATGGGTTGACACTCAACCACTGAGCCACACTGGCTGGGCAATTTTCCCACCTTTTTAATGTGTAGACTTTCTCATGACTCTGGAACCACATTGACAAATTTTGCATATCATTTGTATATCTAAGGTATTGCTCACTTCCAAACTTACATATATACCTGAATATATTTCTATTAAGTTTACCATGATGGGTGTAAAATTGGAGATAGGGTGGTGTTTTTTTACTTCTTCTTACAGAATTTACTTGCTGAAATACTAATGGACTTTACAATAAGATTTTTTTTTTTTTTATCCTCACCCAAGGACATTTTTGCATGATAGAGCGGGAGGGAGAGAGGGGGGAAGAGAGAGAGAGACACATCGACTGGTTGCCACCCACATGACCCCAACTGGGGTGGGGACAAACTGCAACAGAGGTACGTGCCCTTAGCGGGAACCAAACCTGGGATTCTCTGGTCTACAGGCCGACGCTCTAACCGCTGAGCCAAACCGGCCAGGGCATAAGATGTTTTCTTATCATGTTTACTAAATCTCTGTTAATTCTTAGTCCTTGGCTAGCCAATATGCCTGTATCTATATTCATTATAAATGTATTGATATATTTTTACATATATAAATAATTGTATTTATTATAAATACATTCGTATTTTTAAAATCAGATTATTGAATAATAGGAAAAATTAAAAAGAAGTGCTGAGAACAGATATCCCTGCCTACTTCCCAATCATAGGGCACTGTATTAGTCAGAGGTTTCCAGAGAAATAGACCAAATTCTCTCTCTCTCTCTCTCTGTCTCTCTCTCTCTCTCTCTCACACACACACACACACACACACACAGAGGATTGATTGATTTTAAGCAATTGGCTCACACTCTTGTGGGGACTGAGAAGTCTGAAGTCTATAGGGCAAGCTGGAAATTCCGGCAGGGATCTGTGTTGTAGTCTTGAATCTGAAGGTAGTTTATAGGCAGAATTCCTTTCTTTAACAGGATCTTCAGTCTTTTGTCTTAAAGTGTTCAACTGATTGGAAGAGACCTATCCATACTATGGAGGGTGATCTGATTTACTTAAAGGCTGCTGATTTCAATGTTAATCACATCTAAAAAAATACCTTCCCAGCAACATCTAGACTAGTGTTTAACCAAACAACTGTGTGCCATAGATTCATCCAGTTGACATATAGGAGCTAATCATTACAGATAACATACATATGACTCAGTAGCCCCTCTCTTGGGTATTTATCCTAAGAAATGAAAATTTAAATTTATATAAAAACCTATACATGAATGTTCATGGTGGCTTTATATTCCCAAACAGGAAACAACCCAGATGTCTTTCAACAAAGTGAATAAATGAACAGATTGTGGTATATCCAGTATTGTATAATGGAATACTACTGAGAAATAAAAAAGAACACAGTATTGATATATGCATCAACTTGATTGAATCTCAAGAGCATTCTGTACTTTTTTTTAAAAGCCAGTGTCAAATGATTACGTACTATGTGAGTCTATATGGAATATTCCTGAAATGACAAAATTAGAGAGATGGAGAACAGATTAAAGATTGCCAGGAGTTAGGGGTGGGAGGAGTAATGACTATAAAGGGATAGCATGAGAGAGTTTTTTGGAGGGTGATGGAGCAGATGTGCATGTCAGTTGTGGTGGTGGTTACATGAATATATACATACAGTAAAATTTATATATAGAACTATATCCCTCCTACCCCACCCCCTTGAAAAAAAAGCCAGTTCATGGAAAAACTGGTGGAATCCAGGTAAGGGCTATAATTGAGTTAGTAGAATTATAACATTGTCAATTTTCGAGTCTTGATAATTGATGCTATGGTTATTTCTTTTTCTTGACTTATTGCATTAGCTACTACTTCCAATATGATGTTGAAAAGCAGTGGTGAAAAAAGTTGCCTTATACCTGACCACACATATTTTAAAACAAGATTTAATATGCCATTCAATTATCACAAGCTTTACCTGATTTGAAACTTTCTCTAAAAAGGAACTTGTAAATATAGTATTTTTAAAAGGAACATGAGAATCATAATAACTTTGAATTGAATTTTGTTGGAAGATGTGATTATGCATTAGTTATATTTGGGGGACTATTCAATAAACAAGTCTGCCTATTTTCCCCATAATTGGAGAAGCATAAAACATGCTCATTCTATATAAACACTGAAGTTTTGTGTGTATCCTTCTAATCATTTGTAAGGCATATAATTACATATTGTTTGTTTGGGGACTTTAGCCTGGAGGTGATATTTCTCTTCATTTCTCAGTCTCATTATTTACTTATATTCCTATTCCTAAATATAGTTTGCACATGGGAGGCTACATAAAATGATGCTAAGCGGGACATTAAGAAACAGTGATGAGCCCATCTTCATTGTGTTTGTCCATACAAGATGTTTATCCAAGCAAGAATTGTAGTATTTAGTATTCATGGACATCCCTGCCCTTCAGTATTGTCCAATAGCAATGTTGTGTGCATTTTACTTAGTAAAAACATACAAAGGGTATTGATGCATGACAACAATATGGGAAAAATTGGTTAACTGTGTAAGGTTTGGTCAAAAATATCCGTAGGTATATAGTATGTTGAACTATGAAGTTGTTTATGGAAAGGATTGAGGCTTGGCACTAACCCCACGGGTGAATCTGGGCAGCACACTTACTATGTCAAGGATACGTTGTTCTTGTAAGAGTTAACATTACTTTGCGCTAAACTGTATAGGTATTGAGAACTAATTCTTTTATTACACTGTGGAGAAATTCATTGAAAATGGATTAGAGAAAGGGACCTCTGAGAAAAATTAAAAGAAAATGAAATTGTTTTATTTGAATAGAAGAATTGAGAGATTAGGAGTTCTGAGGAGAAGAGGTAACAGCTGTTTTCCATTTTTTAAAAAAAAAAAACACAAAGAATAAGGAATATGCTCTGGATGTTAATGACAGCGGAAAATATGCAGGTTGCTGTTGCAATAGTACCAGAAAGAAAAGGTATCTTTTTGTAACAATTTTGTGACTTTTTTTTTTTTTTTTTTTGGTACGTGCCCCTAGCGGGAACCAAACCCGGGACTCTCTGGTCCGCAGGCCGACGCTCCAACCACTGAGCCAAACTGGCCAGGGCCTTTTCATAACAATTTTGAATTAACTTTATAATTGCATCTGATAATAACTACATACACTCATTTGATAAATATGTACTGAATTTGTTCCATAGAAAAGTCGTCGTTTGGTGCTGATTACTGTTTGAATACAAGAGACCAAACCAGGGACTAGATACAAGGTATCCTCCTAGTTCTGTGACTTTTTGTGAAAGTAGTTAGCAGGTTAAGTGAGACTTCTTGAGAAAAGGAAAATCTGTATGGTATTTTTTCAGTGGGGTAATGTACCAAGATGTTAGATATAAAGGCAAGAATTGAATGGTTCTATAGAGTTATCCACCCTTTCATGCCAATTAAGTTGACCTTCATATCTAAGTATCGTTTGAATATTCCTTAAGAAATGTCAAAAGAAGCGAGAGAAAGTTAGTAATGCTACTCATATTTTCTTTGTCATTATTTACAGTGTATTATGTACACAGTGTAATTCGTCAGCCAACTTTAATTTCATAAGCTATTCATTGTGTTTAAACAGTGCCTTTTTATATTAAATATTTATGGCAGTCTTTGAGAAGAATACATTAAAATGGCAGATGGGGGTCATTTTAAACATTTCCTTGATTGAAAGGAAAGGGACCCCCTTGTGAATTTATAGTCTGCTTTCAAAGGAAGTTCACAATGTCCGATAATAACCCAAGGAGGCAAGAATTCCACCAATTCCCAGCCCTGTGATTTCAGAAAGCAGTGACTGCAAACAGTCTTCATGCTTCAGCAGCTCCCATTCTGAAACTGTTCGCGAGGGCAGTGAAGAATGGTGAACAAAACATTTACAGTTGTATTGCCTATTAATAATGCAATAGGAGTATACCTCCTTTGCATTAATATTGCTTTTTCATCGATTTTTAATGATAGTAGCAAAGATAAATGGAAAATCAAATTTTTGACTTATGTTGGACAGAAAGATATGTCCCAGATTCTAGAATTCTAGAACTTGAAAGTTACTTAGGGGAATCATGTCCTAGATTTCCTAAAGGAGGGATGTGCTTTTTTGCTTTACTATTTTATACTTGTCTTGGTAACTAATAAACCTGAATTAGGAATAATGGTTATTTCTTTCCCGCTCAGAATAGTGTCTCCTAGTTAGACTTCAAAGTACTATACATCTTTAATTCTATTACCTTCTTTGGTAGCTACATAAAAGCTACTGTTTTTAATAAGAGCTTTATTGACTATAAAAATTAAATTTGTTAATTTTTATTAAGATCTTGGAAGAGTCTATATTAACTGTATCATTTGACTGTTGATAGTTGAGATGCTTCTTAACCAGTTTTATTCTGTTTTTCTAAGTGAACAGCTGAAGTTTGATGTAAAAGGGAAATAATTGTTTCTGGAAATCTTTTATCAGAGATAGTTGCTTCGAGTAACTGTTTCATTAATGTTTGGTGAAAGCTTTGAAAGCCTCAAGCCAGAGAAATTATGACTCTTGTTGTACTTAAGTTACTTACCAATCAATATTGGCCATCCTAGGCTGATAGAGCGATTATTTTTAAATTATCCAGTATGTATGGGCATACTGTGGGTTACATGGGCAGATGTGTAATTTCAGAGTCTCATTAAACTTACATTTTTCAAGTAACTATCCAACAGCTATTAGATGGGGATGTGAATAAATTGCTTTTCTAGTAGTGAGAATCATGCAGCTTTATTTAAGAAAATGGTTTATTATGTGCGCTGAGCATCACATTTTAACATATAGTCCAGGCTGCACTTCTAAGAATCTATGAATCCTCTGAAGGATCAAGCAAAATCGTGTATGTGCCCTGTTTTTGGAAAGGGGTCCGTGACTTCCATCAGTGTCAAAGGGAATCTCCAACCCCAAAAGTTGAGCAAAATAGCCTGGCCTAATCTCCTGTTTTCCAGATAAACTGGAATTCAGCAAAATCAACTGACATTTAAAGTGAGACAATATTGGAAGTGCTTCAATTAAAATATTTTCTTCTACTGTGGATTGTCCCTGAGGTTTTCAATATTTTTTAGAAATTGGATGTTCAGAACTCGGAATTGAAAAAATTATGAACCTTTTCCATACAAAAATCTATTCAACCCAAAATACATATAACTAGAGTCCTGGATTCATAATATCTCGGGGATATTGTTTTGAGTTCCATCTTAGCTTGAAGGTGCTATTTCTAGAAGCCAGCTGAGATTCATTACATCTTGTAAGTGAAAGTAATGCCTCCTCCCCGTGCCTAATCTTAACAGAACACAGTGGAAATGTAGCCTCTCCTTCTCCTAGCATTTGTGAAAATAAATCCTGGCAGTTCCAGACAATACGGAGGGTTCCCAGTAGACATAGAAAGGAGCATCACTTCAAGGTCCAGGCTTAGTGGGATAACTTTCCTGGGCAGATGGTGACAACAGATGGCCTTAATGTATGCAGCCACTCATTCACTGGGTTTTCTTTGGGGTACTCCAGGTCTTCCCTGGGGAGGGCGCTCATAGAGGTGCTATCCCATCCTTCCTTGTAGCAAAGGCTAGCCTCAGTGGCAAGGACAGCAGTCTCTAGTGCAGCATAATGTAGGCTGAAAGGGAAGGGAGAACCCAGAAGAGCTGAAATGGTCCCAATGCAAGAGCAGTAGTAGGGAAAGAAAGATGTAGGCAGGAAGGCAGTGACATGGAGATGTTCTACAAAGACTGGATATTTCCTGTGTAATCTTTAATCATCTTCCTGTATTTTGATGTGAGTAGTAGTGATTTTTGCTTTATGTTTGGCTTTTTCTTTTACATTCATAATTATCAAAATTGTGTGTGTGTGTACGCGTGTGTGCACGTAGCAAGCAGTACATGGGCTGATTTTTCATTTTTAATTTTTGCTGGCTGATACCAACCCTGAAGATCTGCTCCTGTCCACTTCAGAGGTCAATGGCAGGTGGCCCCTAACTGCAACGTCATCCAAAAGCCAACTCACATCAGCGTCTCTTCCTTCGACCCCAGAGAATATACAGAAAAAAGGCTCAGAGATTTGGCACATTGCTTTTTTTTTTTTTTTTTGCATTTATCTTCAGATAGAGCAGGAGGGAGAGAGAGAGGAAGAGAGAGAGACACACATCGATGTGAAAGAGATACAACGAGTGGTTGCCACCCACACGACTCCAACCGGGGCCAGGGACAAGCTGCATCCAAGGTAGGTGCCCTTAGCTGGTCCGTGGGCCGACGCTCTAACCGCTGAGCCAAACCAGCTAGGGTGGCACATTGCTTTTTTAAGGGGTATTAGCGCCTGGTTTATGATTTTAGTACTTGTTTAAATACTCTGAAACTTTATTTTCTATTTTTCTTTAATATTAACTCATCTTCATAATGTTGGTTTACAAGGAAAATTTTTTATCGAGTTGATTTAGATTTTCCAAATTAAACGTGTAAGTGACTTCTGTACTTCTTCTCGACGAAAATCGCCACGAAAAGCTGTACTGAGACAACAAATCTAACTTTAAAAACACGTAATGAGTTAAAAAGCAGACTCAAACCAAACTAATGAAAGCTTCTTATAATAGAAGTCGGTTGAAGTGGTTTTAAGCATTTATTTCATTACTTTTAAATTCCTTGACTGTTAACACAATAAACGTGAATTTGAAAAAAAAAAATTAACTTGTTTCTGAACTCTATAAAAAGTATTTTTTTCTTTTAATTAACTTTATTGTTTTTAAAGCCCCGCATCAAGCTCTGTTTCTGTGCTTGGGTAGTTCCATTTGCAAACAGGGCGATTTCTGCATATAGGTCTGAACAGGCTATGCCACAATTATCCTTTTTATTGTAACTTTACTATCACAGAAGTAGTTTTCTTCTCCAAATGGAAATTCCAGAGTAACACAAATGTCTTACTAAACATATTGTTATTTCCAATTTCCAAAAGCAATGGCCCCTGGTCCAGCAAACAAAACCCACGTTGAGACCTGGAATGGATCCTTATCTCCTCATTGTGACTTTGGTATCTCACAGTTTGTTGTTTACTATGTGCCAGGTAGAGTGGGAATTGCTTTGTGTGGATTCTCTCACTTCACCAAGCCTGTGTGGTGTGGTGTGGTGTGATTGCCTTCATCGCACAGCTGAGAAACCTCAGCGCAGAGACCTGTGTTTAACTCACCCGAGGCCACCTCGCTAGTAAATGGCAGAGCCAGAATTCCAGCCCGAGCTGACCCTGACATGAGCCACTGTACTTAAGGGTGTACATTCATTGATGTGTATGTAATGTCCTTCCAGCTGCAATTTATCTTTGAAGCCACTTTGACTTAGAGAAGTAACTGTATGTAGTAACTGGCCTCGTACCAGGTATCAGGTCTGATGCTGAGTTTTTTACTGGAAAGTTTCCTGTCGTTAAATTGTAACCATCCAGTGTCACTGTGGCCATTTTATACACAAGACCTAGGAGATATTACTGTGCTCACTGTCACTGGCCGGTGAGGGGCCACCCAGCAGGTGACAACCTGGTCTGGCCGCTGGCTCTCTGCAGACAGAGCTGTCCTTCTGTTGCTGGGTGGGCACTACTGGGACCAGCGACACAAAGGGAATAAAGTGCAACTAAGTTCTTTTTGAAAATGGGTGGTGGTATTTGTTTCTGTGGCATCTGATTTTATTTAGAAAACTTTCTGAAAAATGATTTCCTACCTACAATAATAGTAGAAAACATTTTTTTGAAAAAAAATTCGCCTTTTCCTAGGTTAAATATTTGAAGCATTTCCCTCCTTTCTGCCCCATCCCTTTCCTTCCTTTAGCAAACATTAGTTGAGTATTTATTATGTGCTATAGTCTTTGTGTGAAGAGCTAGAGGCACCTAAATGAATAAAACGTATATCCTTACCTGAAAGAACCTCCAAATGTTTCTTTCTTTAAATCACAAATAGGATTTTTTTTTATTCGACACCATTAAATGTCTGAATTTAAATAGATTCCTGGACTGGGGGACTCATATCCATTAGCTCGTTCAACTTGAGCCCCTGTCTCATCCCCAGTAGCTTTTCCAGAATTGCTACCCTCACTGTGACCTCCATGAGTTTTCCCAGTTCAAATTCGGGCTTCTTCAGCATTCTGACTTTTCTAACAAAGACATCGTGGAGTGGGTGAATAGATTGACGAGCCTTTTCTGTGTCTTTTCAATGCTGTCTGGCATCAGTTTACTGAGCGCTTCTTTCAAGTCGTTGGTCTGCACCTCTCGGTCATGATGTCCATCATCTCCTGGAGTGGGTGGACCTGTGGATGCTGAGCGTAAGAGGTCTTCCGAATCTGACTGTAGCGCTTTTTAGTAAGACCAACACAGTGTAGACAAAGCAATAACCATCGATAGTCTTGACATTAATGTGAGCTTCAGGCATGTGTGCCCTTTTTTTTTTTTTTAATCCTCACCCAAGGATATGTTTTTATTGATTTTAGAGAGAGGAAGAAAGAGGGAGAGAGGGAGAGAAACATCGATTGGTTACCTCCCATACAGTCCCCAACCTGTGATTAAACCTGCAACCTGGGTATGTGCCCTGACTGGGAATCAAACCCATGACCCTTTGGTGCATGAGACAATCCTCCAACCAACTGAGCCACACCAGCCAGGGTCTGCCATTTTTTGACCATGGAGCACATTTTGTCATGGGTAAGATCTGTGCATAAAAATTAGGCAGTTTTTGCCCAGAACATCCTCAGTAAGTGGCTTGAGTTTTCTAAATACACCTTCATCATTTTGCAAATCAGCTCGGCTCACTTCAAAGACATGACACTTGAGATCATCAGATGCGATTTTGGTTCCTTGAGTTCCGTGACTATTGTTTTCCCAGTATTTTTTATACAAAGTTGGTGCTTTCCCATCACACCCATCTTCCTTAGCTTCCTTTTTGCCGCCTGTCGTAAGGTACTTGTTCTTGTGACAGCCACGGTGCTGTTCAGAGAGCCAAAAGGGCCCTCCAAGCAATGTCTGAGCAACTACTGTGGACTGCTTGCTTTGACTTTTACAAATAAAGGAGTAAAAACTCATAAAATCTTCAGGGGATTGATTTTACAGTATAGATTATCTCCATGTATTAAATATGCATCTCAAACATTGAGTTCTTTCTCTGTGCTTTAGTGTCCACATGTAACCATAAAATCTTGTCATTGTATCACATACTTAATCTCTCCCAGTTCTGTGTTCCTTTCTGCTTAGTGGAAAGCCTATACATTGTGGGGACACACGAGACATTTGCAAGCTTTTTTAAAGAATGTGGAACCTATATTCCTTTTGGGGATCAGTAATTGGGAAGTATGAAATCATAATGTGTTAACTAAAGTCAAGTAGGAGATTTAAAAAATCTCTTAAAGGTGTAAAAATATTTTTTGTTTGTAGTTGTTGTTTTAGGATTTTAATAGTTAAATATGTTTAAGTTGTTGCCATATACTCTCCTGAGCCCTAAACTAGCGTTTCTCTTAGTGTGGTTATCAGTATCACCAGGTTCAACGGTCTTGGATATCAGCGCAGACTTTCTAATAAATTAGAATCTTGCCCACCGTGCCTCTCAACTTTTAAATGCTTTCTAGATGATTCTTAAGCACAGTACCACTTGTGACACTTTTTCTTGTCAGTTTGTTTGTATTTGAGCAGAAGCAAAAGCAACTCTGGTTTGGAAAAAAAATTCCAGGGGGATTCCTGATGACTTGGGAGCCCTAAAGAACCTCCGTAGATCTCCATAAACTGAGTTGACGCAATTCCATCTGGCTCCAAGACCCGCCTTCCTTAACAGGGCTTTCTTCAGTGGTTTTAAAGTAGGATGAAGCTGGATTCCCCTAATACCAAATCCCAGAGGCTTAAAAACTCTCACTTCTTATAGAATCGAATTTCCCAATCAACACCAAAAGTGTTTCCCTAAAGAAAAATGAGAGTATTTTCTACTGAGCTCCAAAAAGACTTCTTTTTCTGATTAATTCAGGTAATTCTCATGGGTCCCTTCTAGGGGAACCCAGCAAACTGTATTAACTTTTATTTTATATTTGCTGTGAGCCACCCTTTACTAGTTATTTTTTGTGTTGTTGAATTTAACAATTATGTTAAATCAAGATGGTCATTATTTATCCTCACGTCAATTAAATAACTTGCCCAAAGACATTGAGTTAATCAGCAAAGGAGCTAGCAATCAAACTTTGGTTGGCTGCATTTTAAAACTATAGACCTGTCTTCCTAAGGAGAGAAAAATGCCCACTGAATCGTGAAGCCACCATCTTTTTGAACTCATCATCAGCGGAGCAGCACTGAGGGAAAGGACATTCTTAGCCATCCTGGAAAGGGCTCATCTCCTTTTTGAATTTAAGTGTGTTTACCTTACTCTTAGAATACAGTACCCTTTGCCTCAGGGCAATAAAATACTTCTCTTGTTTTGGTTTTAAAGGTCTTTCCTTCTGGCTCCTACAGGATTAGAACAAACAGAAGTGATGTTTATGCCAACAATGTTATTTAGCCAAATAGGTGACTGTCAGTGTGAAAGCTAGATGGTAGATGACTTGCAGAAAGTGATGAGATGTTTATGAACTAAAACTGGAGACTCAAAATGAAGAACGCCTCAGCAACTGGAACTTTAGCTCATTTGCCTGAATCTTATAATGTATTCACTGTAAAGTCTAGAAGCCTTATAAATATATGACTGGCAGTTGCCTCAGGCAGAAATCTTTTACTGATGCAATGAGATAAAAGTAATTAAGCTACATGTAGACTGATGGGTAATTAAATCCATGTGAAGCATTTTGTAACTAATTGCTATGTTCTAATCACAGATTGCTTTCTATTTGTCAAGGTAAGTGTATATAATTACACAGTCCTTATTTTCTTTAATCTGAAGTCATCCCAGTTGGGTGAATATTTTTAAGCACTCTGAATCTTAGAATATTTGGTACATTTCTTGCATAAACGTAATTTGCATATTTTGTAATTTGAGGGCCTTTTATGTAAATAGCGTTTAGTGTCACTGACAGCAGTTCTACGGTCAATAGAGATTTCTACAGTCTAGATCCATCGCTTGTTTTTAAATTTATTTTTAATAGTAAAGCTGGTTTGTTATTTACTGAATGCTAGTAAAGTTCAAAGCATTATATAGACTGTGGTACTGGTCACAGTAGTTTGAAAAAAACCGAAGATCAGTAAGTAGATAAAAAACAGACCATTTCCAGTGACACAGGTAAAATAAATACATAGCTTTGGGACTTGGAGAGTCTTAGTATGAGAAAGCTTTGTGGTTCAAGGCGTGGCTGTAACTATTGACAATGCAGGTATGACCCAGGCAATTCTAGAGTCAGGGCTAGAGGGTATTTCATCTCTTGGTAGGAGTAGAATTTTGAATGTAGACACCCATTCAAAGCATGTTTTTTGTTTTGTTTGTTTTGTTTTTTAAATGCAAGTTGCTTCTGCTGGTACCCAGCACTAGACAATGTGTTTCTGGGACATCTTATTCATCTTTGTGCCCTCAGTAGGGTGCCTGGCACATGGATTTCACTCAGATGATGTTTGTGGAATTACTATGAGTAACATATTGACTAACAGGGAATCCAAGATCATATTCTGCAGATTATTTTCATTTGTGAACCTTTCTCGACCCCTTAGTTGGAAAGAGAGACTGTTTTCTGACCTTCAGGGCATATTATAAAGCCACTGGGTTTTTTAAAAACCTGTAGTTCTACTTCATACATATTTTTTATTAAATTTACGTATATAACATCATTGCTTATTGGTAATTACTTTTAAAAAGACATAATTTGTCATGAATATTCTTTAACTTTGGCCTTCTCAGTGGTAACTGTGATGAAAGGCATGGTTTTCTAAGGCTAAAATGTAATATATTGGTTAGGGAGACAGACACTTTCCCCTCATTCTTCCCGCCGCCCTGTGTGGTGTGCAGAATTGGACTTCTGACCACACGCTAGACCTGCTTCCCTGCCCTCTTCTGCAGAAGAGTGGATTCTGCAGCGACTGGATTCTCTTGTTCAGATACAAGTGTTATGTCAATTCCTTTACAGCACTGCACCTCATCCCATAATTTCTCCTTTATATTAGTGCATATATACACAGTGAATACAGATGTAGTGTATTGTATCTTTATTAGATCTAACTGTAATGCCTCCAAAACATATTCTTTCCCATTGTCTGCTGATGTTATCATTTTCACATCTCCTTGGCCTCTTCCTTAGGGTTATATTTGCCTATCTTGTAAATAGTTAACTCAAACCGTTTCTGTGCATTTATTTTCTTTAGTTCTTTTTCATAGGTCTGTCATCAGTTTTGTTTATATGTGCCTTGGGGAACTTCATGGAGGGCTTGTTGGTGACTACTTAAAAATACTACTTGGTGATATACCACATGGTCATAGTATGGCAGTACTATGACATGTTTTCAGAAGGTCGTCTTCACTTTCGAATTGCAAGTACAGTATATACAATTGCTTTAATGTAGTGTGTGAAGCTTGTTTATAGAAGAATGTGTTCATTTGGTGGATTTTTTTTTTTTAATAAGGTGATAATTTTTAGAAGTACTCTGACATTAGCTACTTTAAATCAGGAGGCTCTACTCAGTGTTGAGGAGAATAGGTTCTTTTGCATTAGAAGAAAAGACTGGGTGGGCTCTCCCTACTTAACCTTCCTGGAAGCCTCTGCAGTACATCTGCTAAGCAAAGGTTTCACATACGCAGCACGGTCTTGTCCTGGTAACCAGCACCCTGCCTTGATGTTCCTTTTTAACTTATATTTTGAATTACAAAATATTTACAAAAATGTTGCAAAAATAATACCAAGAGTTCACATTTACCCTTCATCCAACTTTCTCAAATGTTAATAATCTTACATGACCAGGGTACAATAATCAATATCAAAAAAAAATTAACATTGATATAATACTATTATGTAATCTGGGACAGTACCTTTGTCTTCCTTTGTTTTCATAGCCTTGGTAATTTTGAAGTGTACCGACCAGTTATTTTATAGAAACTTTCTCAGTTGGGTTTGTCTGGTGTTAAAGTATAACATGTATAAGGTATAGTAGCTTACATTTATCGATCATATTATTTAATTAAAGAATTTTCAGTTTCTCAGTTATTTAGGAGAAAGTACAATTTATTTATTTATTTTATATAATTTGAACTTTTTTTTCTTTATTGATTTTAGAGAGAGAGGAAGGGAGAAGGAGAGAGAAATAGAAACATCGATGAGAGAGAACATCGACTGGCCGCCTCCTGCACGCCCCCCACTGGGGATCAAGCCCACAACCTAGGCATGTGCCCTGACCTGGAATCAAACTGGTGACCTCTTGGTGCATGGGTCGACACTCAACCACTGAGCCACACTGGCCAGGCTGAAAGTACAATTTATTAATGAATTAAAATTTATGTGAATTCTTTCAGTTCTTCATTGCCGACAGTTCTATGGTCTATATAACAGTGCTGTGCAATAAAAATGTGTGAGCCATGTGTGTGATTTAAAAATACCTAGTAGCCACATTAAGAAAAGTCAAAAGATACAGGTTCAATTTATTTTATAAGCTATTTTAATATAATCATTTCAACTTATAATCAACATAAAAGAATCTTGAGGAGATATTTACTTTCTTCTTTCATACTCAGTCTTTGAAATCTGTGCACTTAAAGCACATCTCAATTTGGACTAATCACCTTTTAAGTGCTTAATAGCCACATGTCGCTGGTGGCTATCATATTGCACAGTGAAAGCTTATATTCTTAATGCATGTCACATGTTATGTATGCATTGTTTTGTTTTTTTTCTAATGCTACTAAAGAATTCTTTCTTTTGAGATTTTAGTTGGTACTTCTCCTTTTGTCATAATTATAGCCAAAGTTTTATAGGTGTTCTCTTTGACTCATTGAATTGACGTCAAAGAATTATGTTGGACTTCCTTTTTTGGAAGAGATTTATTCTTATCCTTGTCTGCTACTGGTTATTGTATAACTTTGGATAAGTCGCTTAGCCTTTCTGCTCTTCAAGTCTATGTAAAATGAATTAAAAAGTCTTTTGGCATTTTCTTTTTTGTTTGTTTGTTTTTTCTTTATTAATTTATTTCTGTTACAGATGTTTCTCCTCTATTCCCCATTGACACCTTCCTCCCCATACCCCCCACCCCATCCTGAGCTTTGTTGTCCATGTCCATCAGTTATGTGTACATGCATATAAGTTCTGAGGTTTTATCTCTTCCTTCCCCCCCACCCCCTCTTCTGAGGGTTGTCAGTCTGTACTCTACTTCCACATCTCTGGGTCTACCCCATTCCTCAGACTGTTATGTTCATTATAGTCCACAAATAAGTGAGATCATGTGATATTTGTCTTTCTCTACTTGGCTTGTTTCGCTTAGGAAAATACTCTTCAGGTCCCTCCATGTTGTCTCAAAGGATAAGAGATCTTTCTTACAGCTGCATAGTACTCCATTGTGTATATGTACTACAGCTTTCGTATCCATTCGTCTACTGATGGACACTTGGGCTGTTTCCAGATCTTAGCTATTGTAAATAGTGCTGCTATGAACATGGGGGTACATATATTCTTTCTGGTTGGTGTTTCAGGCTTCTTAGGGCATATTCCTAGAAGTGGGATCACTGGGTCAAATGGCAATTCAATTTTTAATTTTTTGAGGTAACACCATAGTGTTTTTCATAGTAGCTGCAGCAGTCTGCATTCCCACCAGCAGTGTACTAGAGTCCCCTTTTCTCCACACCCTCACCAACACTTGTTGTTTGATGATTTGTTGATGGCAGCCATTCTGACAGGTGTGAAGTGATACCTCATAGTTGTTTTAATTTGCATCTCTCTGATGATTAGTGATGTTGAGCATTTCTTCATATGTCTCTTAGCCATCTGTATGAACTGTTTGGAGAGGTGTCTATTTAGTTCCTCTGCCCATTTTTTAATTGGGTTCTTTGTCTTCCTTTTGTTGAGTTGTAGGAGCACTCTATATATTTTGGAGATTAACCCCTTATCTGATGTATCATTGGCAATTATGCTCTTCCATACAGTGGGTTCCCTTTCCATTTTGGTGGTTGTTTCTTTTGCTGTGCAGAAGCTTTTGAGTTTTATGTAGTCCCATGTGCTCATTTTTTCCTTTGTTTCTGTTGCCTTAGGTGATGTATCAGTGAAGATTCTGCTGCGTATGATCTCTGAAATTTTGTTGCCTACATTTTTTCTAGGATTTTTATGGATTCACGAGTCACATTTAAATCTTTTATCCATTTTGAGTTTATTTTTGTGTATGGTGTAAGTTGATGGTCTAGTTTCATTTTTTTGCATGTAGCTGTCCAATTTTCCCAACACCATTTATTAAAGAGACTGTCTTTACTCCATTGTATGCTCTTGCCACCTTCGTCAAATATTAATTGAGCATAATGTCTTGGGTCAATTTCCGGATTCTCTGTTCTGTTCCACTGGTCTATATGCCTGTTCTTGTGCCAGTACCAGGCTGTTTTGATTACAGTAGCTTTGTAGTATAACCTGATACCTGGTATTGTGATCCCACCTACTTTGTACTTCTTTTTCAAGATTGCTGTGGCTATTCGGGGTCTTTTTTGGTTTTTTGGTTCCATATGAACTTTTGAAGTATTTGTTTTAGTTCTGTGAAATATGTCATTGGTATTTTGATGGGGATTGCATTGAATCTATAGATTGCTTTGGGTAATATGGACATTTTTTTTTTTTTAATTTAAAAAAAATTTTTTTCCTTTATTGATTTTAGAGAGAAAGGAAGAGGGAGAGAGAGAGAGAGAAACATCAATGTGAGAGAGACACATCGAGTGGTTGCCACCCACACGGGGCTGGGGACAAACTGCAACCAAGGTACATGCCCTTAGCAGGAACGGAACGCGGGTCTCTCTGGTGCGCAGGCCAACGCTCTAACCGCTGAGACAAACAGGCCAGGATGTAATATGGACATTTTAATGATGTTAATTCTTCCAATCCATGAACAAGGTATGTGCTTCCACTTTTTTATATCTTCCTCTATTTCTTTTTTTAATGTCCTGTAGTTTTCTGCAAATGGGTCCTTTACTTCTTTGGTTAAGTTTATTCCTAGGTATCTTAACTTTTTTGCCGCGATGGTAAATGGGATTGTTTTTTTAGTTTCTCTTTTTTTGAGTTCATCATTGGTGTATAAGAATGCCGTCAATTTCTTGATGTTAATTTTGTATCCTGCTACTTTGCCAAATTCATTTAAAGTCTAGTAGATTTTTGAGGGAGTCTTTAGGGTTTTCTATGTATAATATCATGTCATCTGCAAATAATGACAGTTTCACCTCCTCCTTTCCAATTTGGATCCCTTTTATATTTTTCTTCATGTCTGATTGCTGTGGCTAAGACTTCCAGTACTATGTTAAATAAGAGTGGCGAAAGTGGGCATCCCTGTCTAGTTCCTGTTCTTAAGGGAAATTTTTTAATTTTTGCCCATTGAGTATGATGTTGGCTGTAGGTCTTTCATATATCACCTTTATTATGTCGAGATATGATCCCTCTATTCCCACATTGCTGAGCGTTTTTGTCAGAAATGGGTGCTGGATTTTGTCAAATGCTTTTTCAGCATCTATTGATATGATCATGTGGTTTTTATCTTTCATTTTGTTTATGTGGTGTATCACATTTATTGATTTGCGAATATTGAACCAGCCTTGCATCCCTGGGATGAACCCCACTTGGTCATGGTGAATAATTTTTTTGATGTATTGCTGGATCCGATTTGCTAGTATTTTGTTCAGGATTTTGGCATCTATGTTCATCAGGGATATTGGCCTGTAGTTTTCTTTCTTTGTAGTGTCTTTTTCTGGTTTTGGAATTAGAATTATGCTGGCCTCATAAAACGAGTTTGGAAGTCTTCCTTCTTCTTGAACTTTTTGAAGTAGTTTGAGGAGAATGGGTGTTAGTTCTTTGAATGTTCGGTACAACTCCCCCGGGAAGCCGTCCGGGCCTGGGCTTTTGTTTGCTGGGAGAGTCTTGATTACATCTTCAATTTCCTTACTTGTTATTGGTCTGTTCAAGTTTTCTGTCTCTTCCCGGTCCAGTTTTGGGAGACTATGTGTTTCTAGAAATTTGACAGTTTTGCTCAGATTGTTGATATTATTGCCATCTAGCTGTTCATAGTATTTGTTAACGATCCTTTGTAATGATTTCTGTGGTGTCAGTTGTTACTTCTCCTCTCTCATTTCTGATTTTGTGTATTTGGGTTCTCTCTCTTTGTTTCTTGGTGAGTCTAGCTAAGGGTTCATCAATCTTGTTTATCTTTTCAAAAAACCAGCTCTTTGTTTCATTGATCCTTTGAATTGTTTTCTTGGTCTCTATGTCATTTATTTCTGCTCTGATCTTTACTATTTCCTTCCTTCTGCTTCCTCTGGGGTTTTCTTTTTATGTGCTTTCTAGTTCTTTAAGTTGTGAGATTAGATAGTCTATTAGAAATTTTTCTTGTTTCTTGAGGTAGGCCTGTAGTGCTATGAACTTCCCTCTCAGAACTGGTTTCGCTGGATCCCATAGATTTTGTGTTGTTGTGTGTTCATTTTCATTGGTTTCCAGGAAGTTTTTAAGTTCTTCTTAATCTCCTTGGTAACCCAGTCATTGTTTAATAACATGCTATTTAGCCTCCATGTGTTCAAATGTCTTTGCATGTTCTTGTTGCAATTAATTTCTAGTTTCATGCCATTGTGATCTGAGAAAATGCTTGATATGATTTCAATCTTCTTGAACTTGTAGAGACTTAGTTTGTGTCCTAACATGTGGTCTGTCTTTGAGAAAGTCCCATGTGCACTTGAGAAGAATGTGAATTCTGTAGTTTTGGGGTGTAATTCTCTGTAAATATCTATTAAATCCATTTGGTCTAGTACTTCATTTAGAGTTTCTGTCTCCTTGTTAATTTTTTGTCTAGAGGATCTATCCAGTGATGTCAGCGGGGTGTTGAAGTCCCCTGCTATGATTGTATTGCTGTCTATTTCTCCTTTGAAGTCCTCCAGAAGATTTTTAATATATTTTGGTGTTCCTATATTGGGTGCATATATGTTTACCAAGGTTATGTCTTCCTGTTGGATAGATCCTTTCAATATTATGTAGTGACCTTCTTTGTCTCTAGTTATGGCCTTCATTTTGAAATCTATTTTATCAAATATGAGTATTGCTACCCCAGCTTTTTTTTCCTTTCCGTTTGCTTGGAAGATTTTTTTCCATCCCTTCACTTTCAACCTATGTGAGTCTTTTGTTGTGAGGTGGGTCTCTTGTAAACAACATATATATGGGTCATGCTTTCATATCCAATCAGCTACTCTGTGTCTTTTTATAGGAGCATTTAATCCATTTACATTTAAGGTGATTATTGATATGTACTTATTTATTGCCATTTTTGTTTAGTGTGGTTCTACTTTCCTTCCTATTTCTTCTACTAATTACAGCAGTCCTTTTAACGTTTCTTGCAGTGCTGGTTTGGTGCTAATGTATTTTTTAGCCTTTTTTTTTTTGTCTGGGAAGCTCTTTATTTGACCTTCTATTTTCAATGATAGCCTTGCTGGGTAGAGTAGTCTTGGATTCAGATCCTTGTTTTTCATGCCCTTGATTACTTCATGCCATTCCCTTCTGGCCTGTAGTGTTTCTGTTGAGAAGTCAGCTGACAGCCTTATGGGGGTTCCTTTGTAGGTAATCTATTGCCTATCTCTTGCTGCCTTTAGGATTCTCTCTTTGTCTTTAATTTTTGGCATTTTAATTACTATGTGTCTTGGTGTGGGCCTGTTTGGGTTCTTCTTACTTGGGACTCTCTGTGCTTCTTGAACTTGAATGCCTTCTTCCTTCACCAAATTAGAGAAGTTTTCTGTCACTATTTCTTCAAATATATTCTCTAACCCTTGTTCATTTTCTTCTTCTTCAGGGACTCCAATGATGCGAATATTATTACGTTTCCAGTTGTCCCACAGTTCTCTTAAGCTGTCTTCCTGTTTTTTCCTTTGGGTTTTCTGATTGGTTGATTTTTTCTACCCTGTCTTCTAATTCACTGATCCGGTCCTCAGCTTCCTCTACTCTGCTGTTTAGTCCTTCCAATGTGTTCTTTATTTCTGCTATGTCATTCTTAATTTGTTCTTAGTGCTTCTTGATTTCCAATTGGTTGATTTTCAGTGTTTCTATGTCTTTCCTCATGGTGTTGATGTCCTTACTCATGGTTTTGAGCTTCCTCAAGATCATTGCTCTGAATTCTAGCTCTGTTAACTTGCTTAACTGCATTTCATTTATCTCATCTTCGGTAGAGGTCTCTTGTTTTTTCATTTGGGATTTGTTTCTTCGTTTCACCATTTTGGCTATCTCTGTGGGTTTTGGAGCCTGCCAAATTTTCTCTGTGGATGTTGGTGTTCTGCTGTTTGTGGCTCCCTCTACTGGGTTTGGATGAGCGTGGGAGGACCCACATTAAACACCACTGTCAAGTCTTACTTTTCTGAGTAGATTTGCAAGCTCAGGAATGGTTCAGTTATCCTCTAGCTTTTTGCCTAGAGGCTATTAGTCGCGGTTACTTGAAGAACCTTGGGTTCTCAGTTGAATGAATACCTCCCTCAGGTGTTCAGCTGTAAGAGGATTTCCTGAGGGTGGCGCAGATGCTGGTTGTTAATGAGCCTCAATTTGCATTTTAATGGCCCACCTGGGTGGGGTTGAAACTCCGAGGGAGGAGCCACCGCCTCTCCCCAGAGCCCTGGGAAGGAGTAAGATGGCCACCGTCCTACGTGGCCACAACTCAGCAAAAGCTCTGAGCGCCCTCTAAATCCCGAGTGTCCTCACACAGTTCCAGTCCAGTCTACCCTCCCTCTGCTGGAGTCCAAGGTGAGTGGCTGTGGCTATTTTAGCGCTCTGTCCCAGCTCTGCACTGTGGAGCCGGCTTGGGCTTTAACCCTGAGGGCACTGCTCACAGCTAAGACCACTGCTGTCAGTGGGCTCCCAGCACCCCCTCTCGTGCCTCCACAATCCTACCAGGATCAATTCAGTGTCCCTGGTTGTATGGTCCTCGAAAGCTGCTTTTCTGTTGTTTTTTCCTGACGATTTGTCTTTATTTTAGTTGTAATTCCAGTTTGGTTTTGGGAGATTGTCTGTGTAGCTTCCATTCACTCTGCTGCCATTTTGGAATCCTCTTTTGACATTTTCTAACTAGACAGTTTTGATTCCTAAAATTATCTTTGAATATGTTATTCCAATACTACATTAATCTAATTACCCTAAAATGCATTATGTTAGGTGTAGTACCAAAAACAAAAAAGATACAATGTAGTCTATTTTAGTCAACCATGGTGAGTAGCCTGCTGATAGATCATGAAGAGAGAAAAGTAGCCTTAATTCACCCCCAAGTCTAGAATTATTAACATCTTACAGTGCATCTGGGTACAAACTGCAGAACCCTGAAGCGAATGACTGAGGCAAGGGCAGGGCGAGTCAACAGAGCTATTGGTTTGTTGTTTTCCTCAATGTCACCAGCCAACTGTATTTTATCTTTCTTTGAAAAGTTGAATTATTGATGGTAAGAAATTATCATTTTTTCCCTCTATGAGGTAGTTATTTTAAAATGGCATTCTGCTTTCCCCTTAGGCTAGAGGAAAGTTAGCATTCTATTTTTAAATACTGAATATTAGCTTATCTAGATTAGCCTCACATAGCAGAATTTAATAAAGGTCATTGCACTTAATTATTCTTATAGAACCACTTATTTTAAAACACACGGACTTCGTTGGTTGATTTATTAGCTTCTTTTTAAAACAAAAATAATGGATTTTACCAATATTTATTTAATCATAGGGATTATAACTTGTTATTCAAATGTTAAATTATATTTCCAAGATATAAAAACTATAGAAACCAACACCATATAAAAAATTCACCTACTGTATTAACCCCTAACATTTTATCATATTTACTTAAGGCTTTTTAAATAAAGGAAGAATTAAAGATAATGTTGAAGCCTCCCGTGTATGTCCTTCCATGATTCCATTCACTCCTGTCTCCTCTGCACTTAATGATTCATTATAATTCCAATCATTTCATTGTTCTTTCCTCTTTTTCTGCCTTCTTCTGGACTGAGGATTGTGATTGAGTAGTGTGATTCCATTTTGTCTTCACTATTGCCTTGTTAGCTACATCTCTTTATTTGTTTGATTGTTTGATTCATAGTTGCTCTGAGGTTTAAATATATGTTCTTAGCTTATTGCAATCAACCTTCAAATAAGAATAATTTAACCTTCTAGTTGTATACTTTTATTTCCTCCTTCCTCATATCCTTTGTGCTGTTGTCATTTTTATTGCATTAAATATAGATCCCACAATATATTGTTGTTGTTGATGTTGTTTTTGCCTAAAACAGTCAATTTTATTTTAAAGAGATAAAAGTGAGAAAACAATAGCTTTTACATAAACCTACACATATAGCATTTCTGGTCTTGTTCTTTCCTCTGTGTGTCATCTAGTGCTTTTCTTTCCATCTGGAATAATTTTTCTTATGGTTAAAGATTTTTCTTTCTTACTATTTAGAGTAGTGATCTGTTGGTAATAAATTCTTTCAGCTTTGTTTATCTCAAGTCTTTATTTTGCCCTCATATTGAATAGCTATTTTCTTATTTTGATGGAATATAAAATTCTAGGACAGTTTTTCAGTGTTTTGACAATGTCTCTCCATTCCATTCTGGCTTGCATGATTTCTGACAAGAAGTTTTCTGTTATTCTTTTTTTTTAATTATTGAATTTATTGGGATAACATTGGCTAATAAAATTACATAGATTTCAGGTGTACAATTCTATAATATTAGTGGGACCGGAAAGTAATGTCGTTTTTTTACATTAACTTCAAACAGATAAATTTTTAACAACTTTTTATTTTAAATCAGTGATGTAATCACCCTCGTTATCAACAACCTTTTGCCATCTAGTGTGCAAATTTTCAATGCCGGATCGATAAAAATCAATTGGTTTTTGAGCAAAATATCTGGAGATGGCATTTTGGACATCATCCAAATTGTCAAATTTTTTGCCTCTTAGAAAATGTTGTAGCGATCGGAATAAATGGAAATCCGATGGCGCAATATCGGGCAAGTATGGTGGGTGAGGCAATACCTCCCACCCCAATTCATTAATTTTTTCCAGGGTTCGTCTTTCACAGTGCGGTCTTGCATTATCGTGTTGCAGAATAATGCCTTTTCTGGTGACAATCGCTGGGCACTTTTCAATTAATGAATGATTTACTCGATCCAATTGTTCACAGTAAAGGTCTGCATTCAGTTTGTCCAGGTTTCAGCACTTCAAAATGAACGACCCTGCGAATACTCCACCAAACACACAAAAGTGCCTTTTTGGGGTGTAAACCTGGCTTAGCTGTACTTCGTGGCGATTCCTTCGGAAAGAGCCACTGCCTTTTGCGTTTTGGATTATCATAGAGGACCCGTTTTTCATCTCCAGTGATCAAGCGATCAAAAAACGCTTCTGTATTGTGCCACTGAAGCAATAAGTTGCATGTGGTGGACCGGTTAGCTTTGTTTTCTTCGGACAGATTATGTGGGACCCAAACACCTGCTCTGCTTACTGTACCAATCTGCTGCAAATGTTCTTGGATGGTCGACCAAGGTTGGTTAAGAGTGTTTGACAGTTCCTCGATTGTCTGACACGGATTTGCTTCCACTTCCACCCTTAACATGTCATGACTTTTACGACATTACTTTCCGGTCCCCCTAATACATTATCTGTTTATTGTATTGTGTGTTTGCCACCCAAGTTAAGTCTCCTTCCATCACCATTTATCCCCTCTTTACCTTCTTCTACCTCCTCCCACCCCTTCCCCTCTGGGAGTCACTATCCTGTTGTCTTCGTGCCTGTGTACAATGTCTTCTCCACTCCAACTGCTTTTAAAGTTTTCTCTTTATACCTTTTTTTTTTTAAAGCCACTTGTTTATAATGTGTTTGGGTGTGGTTTACTTTTTTGTTTATTCTATTGAGGTTGATTGATTTTCTTGAATTTGTGGCTTAGAGTTTTAAACATCAAATTTAGGAAACAATTCAACCATTATTTCAGGGCATCTAATGCAATTGGTTTGGTATTGTTCTTCTCTGTTCATTCTTATTCTCAGTGTTCTTTCTTTCTTTGCTTCATTTTGAATAATTTTTATTACTAAGTCTTCAACTCCATCTCTAGAACAGCGTCTTTTTCTAACATCTATTTCTTTTCTCATCATGTTCATATTTTATGAACACATGGACCACATTTACAATAGCTTTTTTAATGTCCTTGTCTGCTAATTTCATAATTGCTGTCACTCTGACTCTGTTCCTATTGATTGAGTTTTCTCCTGATCATAACCATAGGCAATATTTTCTTTCTTGCTTGCATGCGTATGAATTTTTGTTTGGGCACCAGCCATTTTGAATTTCATCTTGTTGAACATTGGATTTTGTTGTGTTCCTTCAAGAGTTTTGGGCTTTGTTCTGTCATAGAGTTAAGTTATTTAAGTTTTTAAAATTAATTTGATCTGTTGAGGCTTTCTTTCAAGGTCTGTCAGTATAGGTTCAGAGCAGCTTCTAGTTTAACATGAAATTTTCTCCACCACTAAGGCAGATGCCCTTCTACTGACTCTATCTAATGACTCATGTATTCTAAGGTCTTTCTTTCGTCTTGCAGGAAAGCAGACTCTTCTTGGTCTTGTATGACTTTTAGGAATTGTTTGGTCCATTGCTTTTCTGTGATTCTTTCCCCCGCCTTGGGATTTAGTATCCTCTCATGCTTGCCCAGAGAGTCCTCAACTAAAACTTGGGGGGATCCTTCTGCTGATCTTTGGAGCTTCATCTCTGTGCAACTTTTGCCTCTTTAATATTTAACCCTGTCAATTGTAGCTTTCTGAACTACAATGCTGTCTCCTCAACTTAGCGGGATCCTCAGGCTCTGTTTGGTTCCCGCGTTCTACACTGTGACCTAGACAGTACCTCCAGGTGGTGAGATGAGCGAGCGATCATAGGACTCACCTTGTTTGTTTTTCTCAAAAGTCATAGTCCTACACTGCCTCTTATTCTTTGTCTAATGGCTTCATAAATTCAGTCAAA
This sequence comes from Tadarida brasiliensis, assembly GCA_030848825.1. Classification (NCBI taxonomy): domain Eukaryota; kingdom Metazoa; phylum Chordata; class Mammalia; order Chiroptera; family Molossidae; genus Tadarida; species Tadarida brasiliensis. The sequence goes on from CM061264.1 coordinate 82,198,542, forward strand.
TTTTCTAATTGTTTATAGCATTAAGGCAATTCCTCTAACAGTGAATCCTTTGTGTGTAGAAATGGAAGTCCTCACAATATTTCCTTTCAATTACAATTTTGTGTTGTCATTAATATGACCAGAGTCCTTAATTTGTACTGGATATTACACATTGCTCCACAAAACAGACCTATTGGCACATATAATTTTGATTACCATAGCTTGGTCAAGTTATAGTGTTGGTTATTGGTATTTTTGTTACTCTATTGTAATAGATATTAAAATCACCTTTTATTAGTACCACCTGTGTTTGTAGTGCTTTGTTCATAGAAATTTTAAATTGCAGAGGTAACTGATTATTAAATTCTTGATATTTCAGGTATGTGTCAACTTTCTACTCAGATTATTCTAATTTTTGTCAAGGCACAACTACCAGCTTCATAAAACTTCCAAATTTTAAAGGGCACAAGTTATACTTACAAGACTATTTTAATTAAGCCACGTTTGGGTCAGTTGCCAGTTATAGTAGTTAAAAACAGTAAAGCTGATCTGAGTTATTCCGTCTGTCATTATAGTGACTTGGTGTGTGAGTAGTAGATTCTTGAGGGTGAGACTACTTTTTCCTTTAACGAAGAAAAAATGACTTTTATTCTTCCTGCCTCATAAGAGAATTCTATTTTACTGATTCTTATTTGTCCTTCCTTCAGAAGTCGTAGTAGTGGTTCAACCCCTTAGAAGACACTCTGAGTTTGTAGGAAATGTTTTTTTTTGTGTGTGTGTGTTTTTTTTTGATGTCAGCTTAAATGATGCTAAGTGAGAAGTTGGGGCCCAAGAGCAGTAATACTTAGGTTCTATTGGGTGGAAAGAAGGAAGAAAAAAAGGAGGAGATGTAAAAGACTGGCACCATGTGTTAATGGTCTCGGGTTTCTTTACTTGTTTCTATTTAAATATTTTAGTCTTGTTTAACTCATTTTCGTCAATTATAATCAATTCTCCCTCAAAAGAAACTAATTTCTTTTAGAAAGACTGGACACTTTCATGATCTGTTATTTCTTTTTCTGTTCTTTTTTATATACCAAATCTAGTGATTAGAGAATTCTGAAACTTATTGAATATTCATGAGCTAAAACATGGAGTTATTGAAAGCTTTCACTAGCAAGTATAATATACATATTACATATGCATTGCAAATGACAGTGAATAGGTTATCAACATGTAATTTTTGCTCTCTGAGCTCTGTTCTTTGAGTATGAGCCTCTTGCAACAACTTACGTGTCCACTGGCTCCCAGCTTATAATTCTTTTTCTCCAAACACCCGTCTCTCACTTCACCCCAACCACACTGACCTCTTTGTGGTTCCTTGGGAGCTGTAATCATGCTCATGCTGGGTCTTTGCACTTCCGTTTCCTCTGCTGCCAGTGCTCTCCTTCAGGTACTGGTCTACGTGGCTTACTACCTTCGTTCATTCAGGTTTCGTGTCCTTGTGAGTCTTCTGTTATTCTCTGTCAAAAATAGCAATGTCCTGCCCGGCCAGTGTGGCTCACTGGTTGAACATTGACCCACGCACCAAGAGGTCACCGGTTCAGTTCCTGGCAGGACACATGCCCAGGTTGTGGACCCAATCCCCAGTGGGAGGCGTGCAGGGGGCAGCCTGTCAATGTTCTCTCTCATCGATGTTTCTATCTCCCTCTCCCTTCCTCTTTCTCTAAAATCAATAAAGAAAAAAAATTATTATTATTTTTTTTTTACCCTCACTTGAGGACATTTTTTTTGCATTTTTCTTGCGATAGAACGGGAGGGAAAGAGGGAGGAAGAGAACACATTGAGTGGTCGCCACCCACATGACCCCAAACGGGGTCAGGGGCAAATTGCAACCAAGGTACATGCCCTTAGTGGGAACTGAACCCGGGCCTCTCTGGTCCACGGGCCCACGCTCTAACCCCTGAGCCAAACTGGCCAGAGCAAGAAAAAAAATTAAAAAAAAAAAAAAAGCAATGTCCTTCCCCAACCACTTTATCACTCATTCCTTTGATCCTGCTTTAAAAACTTTTATTAGCACTTATTTATTTATTTATTTTTTATCTTCACCCGAGGACATTTTTCCATTTTTTGTTCAGACAGAGTGGGAGGGAGAGAGGGAGGAAGAGAGAGAGAAACATCGATGTGAAAGGGACACATCAAGTGGCTGCCTCCCGTACAACCCAACCAGGGCCGGGAACAAACTGCAACCGAGGTACATGCCCTTAGTGGGAACCGAACCCAGGTCTCTCTGGTCCGCAGGCTGATGCTCTAACCGCTGAGCCAAACCGGCCAGGGCTTAGCACTTATTTTTATTTGATAATATATTATTTATCTCTTTTCTCTCACTTGAATAAATTTCACGAGAGCCGAGACCTTGTCCCTAAGACCTAGAACATGCTTGGCACATAGTAATACTCAACAAATACTTGCTATAAGAAGAATAAGTGAAGGAATGAATGATGCTTTGTTTGTATTAGGAAAACTAAACTATATACGTGATGCACCTTCCAACTGAACATGAGACTATATTACAAAGTCAAAACCTATATTTGCTGCTTAAATACTTGAAATATTAACTTATAAGTTTTGTTTGTTTGTTTGTTATTCCTCACCCGAGGATACTTTTTTTCTATTTATCATCAGATAGAGTGGGAGGGTGGGAGAGAGAGAGACAGAGAAACATCGATGTGATAGAGCCACATGTACCGGTTGCCCCCTCATGACCCGACCAGGGCCGGGGCGAACCACAACCAAGGTTCGTGCCCTTGACCGGAATCGAACCCGCGACTCATTGGTCCACTGGCTGACGCTGTAACCGCTGAGACAGACTGGCCAGGGCATACGTTTTATGTTCAAAGTCAAATTTCCCTAAATTGGAACTATAGAATTTCAGGTCATATTTGACTGGAGATTTGATAGAGTTCACTTTTGAGAAATAGTTTTAGGACCATAAAGGGCTAGTCATTAAAATATTCTGTTCTTTTAATATTTAAGTTCTGTTAGTTCTTCAGCTGAGTTCCGTGGCCCAAACAATGCAAAATTGTTTGCTTTTTTAGTTTCTTTCACCCTGTAAACTATTCTGTAACTCTCTAAGTTAGTCTTGGATTCTAGATACATTTCTATAGTCACCATTATCAGCGATATTGCAGTACTGCGTTGCAGGCTTCCAGCTATTTTCTTTTTTCCTCTTCCTACTTCCTTTTGTGTCTGTAATGTTTGGACTGCTAGAAGTTGAGCCTGTTGTGATTTTTTAAAGACAAAATAGCATCTCTTCCCACATCCTGCTGAAACACCAGAGGGCCCATTCATAGACACTGTTGTATTTCTCTAGGGGTATTAAAACAGCCTGTGTATGGAACAAACACACTGTGGTATTCAGAGGATAAACTTAATCTGCCTCGTTGAGGCTTATTGCAGATTTTGGACACTGGAGAATCAGATGCCTTGTTTCCAGAAAGTGTGTCTTCCTTTTGTGTTGTTTGTTTTGTTTTGAGCTTTCCATTATTTCCATATTCTTGTAGAACTATGGAAATAAACAGGATTCTTCCTGATTATGACCTTTCAAAAGAAATAATTTAAACAGGTTGTTTTGTTTAACAATAACATTATCAATGATGCCAACAAGTATTTTTTTTTTATATCACTGTAATCACAGATGCCAGGACGCTCTGGGAATACTGTCTCTGTGTTAACTCTTGTTATTAAAGCAATAAAACAGATAATTTTAAAGTCTAATTGTTTTATGAGTAATTGATCTATCTGAACTTATCTGTAATTGGAAAGTCTGACTTCTGAATAAAAAGATGTTTTGTACTCACTTGCTGTGCTCTCCAGCTACCTCTGAAGGATAATAGGGAACTTTAAGCAAGACTACTAATCTTGTGCAGAAGTTAAAAGAGATCACGCAACACACCTAGCAACACCCAAGCTGCATTTCTGTATTTCCCAAAGGAAATTCATTTTGATATTTTCTCATTGCCTATACAGAGCTTATGCGCACTGCTTTGCACACTCTGTGTATGTGTGCATGTACATACATCTATGTGTTTATGGAACCAAAATTCATAGAATGCTACCTATGTGCTAATTACCATAATTGTTTCTAGGCATATGTGTATTTTTTAAAGTTTTTGTACCTCTGCCAGGGAGATGCTTTCATCCAATATAGGGAGATAAACAATTAAACCAGTAATTATAATGCATTGTGATACAGAATTTTGCACAAGATGCTTGAGAGCACAGGAGAGGAGCATCTAAATTGGTCTAGTGGTCAAGAAAGTTTCCTGGAAGAGGTAGTCATTATGCAAAGAAGAGAGGAAGGCGTTATAGGCAGAGGGAACAGTACATACTAAAGCACAGAGGTCTGAGCTGGAGTGAATTGCACAAGAAAGTACAGTCGAGTCAACTGGCTACATTGAAAGTGCTGTCCAAAGATAGTCAGTAGCAGTAATTGTATTGTGATTATGGGCAAGGATGTTCTCGATCTTAGAAGATATATGCTGATTTATTTAGATTTAACGTGTCATCATGTCTGCAGCTAATTCTCAAAGGATTCGGGGAAAAACAAAACAACACGTGCTGTGGGTGTGGAGAGATTGAGTGCTCACAAATGTGGCAAAATGCTGTATGTTAGTCTGAGTGAAGGAGGGACAGGTATTCATGGTAGGACTGTTTTTTTTGTTGTTGTTGTTGTTGTTAATCCTTACCTGAGGATATTTTTCCATTGATTTTAGCTAGAGTGGAAGGGAGGGAGGGAGAGATAGAGAGAAACATCAGTGTGAGAGAGACACATCGATTGGTTGCTTCCTACACACACCCCAACTGGGCCTGGGATTGAACCTGCAACCCAGGTACATGCCCTTGACCGGGAATCAAACCCACGGCCCTTCGGTGTGAGAGCCGACACTCTAACCACTGAACCACACCAGCCAGGGCCATTGTTGGACTCATGAAGTTTTCCTCTAAATTCAGCATTGTTCAAAAGAAAATAATAGAGATTAAAAAAAAAACTTTAGGTCACTAATAATTCTTTGAAGTTTGTAAAATAGTATAAAATGATATAATTGAAGAATTAAGTAATGAGTAATTGTCTTCTACAGTGGCCTATTAATTGGGTTTTTATCAGTGATATATCATTGTTATATAAAAGATTGCCTTAGTTGGTCCTCTTAAGAGCATATCTTTAATAAAATTGTCATCGAAGTCCTTTTTTATCTAACAGGAAAACATAAAACCTTTGAGTGTCTGGCAATAGGATTAGGAGAGACCATGGGAGTTATATTGTCTAATCTGCTATTAAGTAAATAAGCTGAATAACTAGAAGCTGCCTATATATATTATTATTTAGAAACATCTCCATTGAATACATTTTCATGACCTTTCAAGTGTTTCAACAGAGGGTCATATTTATTTCTGAATTTTCTACAATTATTTTTAAAAAGAACGAGCCTGTAAAAATCTAGTTAATATGCACTGTGACCCTTTAAAAAAGTGTCAGGAATTAAGAGCCAAGAAATTAATGCACACACATAGATAAAACATAATGTATTGAATTTATATTTCTTTCTTAAAAAAATTTTTTTTTCTTTATTGATTTTAGAGAGAGAGGGAGAGGGATAGAGAGATAGAAACATCTATGAGAGAGAACATCAATTGGCCGCCTCCTGCATGCCCCCCACTGGGGATCGGACCCACAACCTGGGCATGTGCCCTGACTGGGAATGGAACCGGCGACCTCTTGGTGCATGGGTCGACGCTCAACCGCTGAGCCACACCTGCCAGGCTGAATTTATATTTCTTATTGGCCGTTGAAGAATGTGGAGCAGGAGGGCTGGAATGGGATGGTGGAGAAAGAATAGGCGATGGGGTTGAAAGGAGGAAGGGAGGGCTAGCTGAAGAGCCGAGGCAGGAGCAGGGGAGTGAGCACTTCTGAGCAAGAGAGATTTAGTCGACCTTGAGGTGATTTTCTTTATCATGTTTACCTGATGTAGATTTTCTTACCATCTAGTGCTCTTTAATTATTTATCCCATTAATCATAGTTTATAGTTTTCATATTTTTATAATCCTTACTTTTAGACAGTCTACCCGTAATGGAATATTTGAAACAATGTATCATGGTGGAAATTTCCCCCCACGATAGAGCAAGAGCTACTAGAGAAATACCACTTCTCAGACCAGATGAAATCAATCTTTACCCATATTTTAATTTATTACAATGAAGCTCATACACAGGAAAATTATAGTGAATCATAATCTTTTGAAATTGAGTTTTGGCAAAGTTTGATTTTTCAAAAAAGATGTTCTTTGTTGTGAGACTATTTTATTGAGAACATTATCTTTTATGTCTCCTACTTTTTCCATCCTCTGTCATCTCAAATTGCTATGGAGCAAAGATCAGAATCCAGCTGTTGAGGTTGCTCTCTGTTCAGGGGAAAAACAGCCATGTGTTTCAGCTATAAGCTGATCAGTAATTACGTGGGGAAAATGATAATGGGTTCTAATAACTAAACTTTTTAAAGGTTGTTTTTTTTTTTTTTTTACCTTGCAAGATGCATTTCATTTCTCCCTAGTATTTGCTTGTGTTTTTACCAAAATTAACACAACAAAAGGATAGAGGATCTGATGAACCTAAGGTTCCTTAGAAGTCAGATAGACTGAACAATTTAAGGAAAATGAACAAAAATCAGGTAGATGGCCAATCTTAGGAAAAAGTAAAATTTCTCCTTGGATGCTTTATAAAAAGTGAATTTTTTTTTTTTTTTTTTTTTTTTTGGTTTCCCATTTTTCCACTACTTTCTTTTTTTGCATGTATTTATTTTTACAGGCATGGGAGGTTTTACTGGGCATTCACTTCTCTTATCTCAGTTCTTCCTGCTTGCTTCTCTTTTTCATTTCCACGTGTTTGTTTTTCTGACATGTATTAATCAAAGTCCGCATTATATTGCAGACGGGGCCTATCTCATTGGGGCTGACGTCACATCCACTTCCAGCCTGCCTAGTTGGCCCTTCATTTTGATTTCTAAGGCTGTGTTCTTCCACACCCACCCCGCCACCACCACCGTTAGGGACGCATGTGAAGTTCCCAGGATGTCTGTCACTGTCCCCTTGCCAGCTCTTGGATAACAGCCAGTCTTAGATCACAGAAGTTTAATGATGAATCCATATCTGTCTCGCGCTGGAACTGCTGCAGGGCACATGGTAGGTAAAGGCCTAATAAATGTCTGATGGACGAATAAAGAAATGACTATGCAAAGGAATAGAGCTCATAACAGAAGTCCTTAAGGAATGAAGCTGTTTAGGCAAGCACTTCTGTCCATGAGTATAGCCAATTAAGTGTGCAGCTAGCAGCCTGCCTGTGTCCCGGTATCCATTAGTGATTACACACTGCAGCCTTCGGTTTCCCTGGTGAATTCATATGCAGGCTGACCTGACAGGAACTGCCTGCCCTATGAGTAATCACAAGCCTTCCCAGGAAAAAGGATGTCAGGCGTGGGGGTTCCATATTTAGCTTCACCTTTGGTATGAAATGACTTTCTATATCCTAACTGTTTGAGAGATCAGCTCTCATTAGAACTCCTGCTTGAAATATAACCTTACAAAAATCTGAAACTTTCTCACATGGATTAAGAGCCAAATCATCTTTGACAAATTTTTGGATTGAACTGGCCAGGCACAACTCTCCTGAAGTCCGTGGGTTTCCCATTTTGCACACGTTCTCCCATTTCGTCGTGTTTTAAGCCAGGTTGCTATTATCCGGAGCACTTCAGCAGCCTTGATCTTGGAGACATCAAGACCATTATTCCTGTTGTTGCTGATTTAGTGTTACAGCTGCTTCCTCTTTCTGTGATTTAATTTGAAGTTTCAGCCCACCAGGGGGCTATTGGTCCCCACCTCTGCAGCTTCAGAGCTGGCTGCTGTTTCTGCTTGGATGTTATTTCCATTCCTATTCACAGTGAATTTTCCCCTTCCGTATTCATCTAGCAACAGCAAGGCACTGTTCCAGGAGCTTGCTCTCCCTACATAAGGCGTAACGTGGAACCATTTGGATGGAAAAATTATAAATTAAAATTATTCTGTTCATTTTAAAATATTCATATTATGTTGCTCAAATGCCAGTAACTGGAAAATCATGGATAATGTCCTGTTTTTATAACCTCTTTCAGAGTGTTTTAAAATCTGTTTATGTTGTTACTTAGCCATCTCTTTTCCTGGAGTGGATTTTGTGATAAGATTTAAAAGAAAAAAAGGTTGTACGAGTCCAGTGGCGGATGGCATATGTGAAATTAAAATAAAGATGACGCCACTAATTGCAACCCCTTTTTTAAACAGAACAATATTTACTGCATAGGCAGAGAATATTTATAAAATTATATCTATAAAATTATAAGACTACACAGGGAGCCTATAAACATGATAGACTGTTTTCCTTTGAGTATACAGTTTTTTTTCTGAAGTGATTACAACTCAACAAAGGTTTATTAATTTCTGGAACTCCATATTTCATTTAAATTAAGATAACCCATATATCCATAACACTACTGCTTTTCAAATACTAAAAACATCTCCAGCTTCTTAAATGGAGGGTTTTTTGTTGTTGTTGTTTGGTTATCTCCTGTTTTCTCTGCTAAGTCACTGACTCTTCAATTTCAGGAAAGTCAAGTCCTATTTCTGTCCTTGTGTTTTCTGTGTTGTTAGGCGTGGGTGAGGATGTGCATGTCTCAGAAAGACAAGCGGGTGAAGAGGACATGTTTCTGCGTGGGTTGGCTAGTGTTTTGATGAAGGAAAGAATAGTGACTGGAGAGCTTACCTTCCTTCACGCGTGTGTCCCACCTCTGGACACGTGGAGAGGGCAGGGCTCTGCCCTTGCCTCTGTGTTCCCGTGGTTTATTTGTTGTCTCTCTTGGCGAGGGATAGTTACATGTATTTTTGAAACTCTTCTGTTCCGTCAACTCTAAAGACAATTTAAAATTCTAATTTTAAGATTCTTTTCAGAAACGTGTACTTCTGGTTCAGGCTGTCGGCTTCCTTGGTGTGCCTGGTGGGTGGGCGGAGGGGCGTCAGGAGCAGCAGATCGCTTTGGCGTGAACACGGTTCACAGGCCCGTCTTACTGTTCGTGGAGCTCTTCGAACCATTTGGCCTTTTAAAGGAGGCTCATCCTTTCGTGGAATGTGCGTTTAGAGACGCTCTGTGTGCCATGCGAGCCAGTGTGGCTCTTGCTAACTCTGCTTTATTCATCTTAAATGGTCCTAGGTTGTCCAAAAATATTCCTTTCAGTTTTGGGAAGGAAGTTATTGTAGGCTGTAATATTTGAGGTCAGGATTGTTTATAATAACAATTGCAACAACACACGTATGTACGTTTCTCTAAGGTCTGATTGATGGAAAATAGGATGCAAGCTGTCATTGGACAGGTTTCCAACCCAAACGCTTGTACAGCAACCAACTTCTTTGAACAAAGCCCTACCATGCACTCTATTCTTAACTGACTGAAGAAGACAAATTAGGATGGTTACTATAGGAGAAATGGATATCCTATAATGAATAATTTGTGAGTCCAACCTTAACCACACTTGACAATTTTCCTTGGGTTGGTGACAGACCAATTGGGGAGTTAACTGCTGATCGCACCTGTTCTGTAGAGTGAGTGGCCAGTTCCGGGCCTTAGGGTGTTCAGTAAAACAGGGGTTCTCTGGGATGGGACTGCACCTTAGTCCACGTGCTTCGCAGAAAACACGGTTGAACTGATCGGCTCCGATTGTTAATCACTCCATAGGACGCACTGATAATTTACAGCATTGCTGTCACTCTCTGGTGTTCATAAAATGAACTTAATAACCCAGTGCCACCATGGGATAAGCTGCTTTTTCTCTGCAGTTGAATGCCCAGGCTGCCTGCATGCTAATGCTGAGAAATAGTGCATTAAAGAGTGAGCAGCAGCTGTGTGTCGAAGGCAACAGCTCTGCAACAGATTTGTTAATTATCTCCTTTGATTCACAGAGGGTGTGTGTGAGATATGGTTGACCAGTGAAGACACGGGGGCTTACGGCAGAGACATTGGCACCGATCTCCCCGCACTGCTGTGGAAACTGGTTGAAGTGATCCCCGAGGGAGCCATGCTGAGGCTTGGCATGACAAATCCGCCCTATATTCTAGAGCACCTGGAGGTAAGGAAAAGCACCCCCTGTCCATGCTGACACCGACACACCAACCCCGATAGTGTGGCAGCCTCGGCACCATGACATGAGCTGCGTTTAAAACCACTTTCACATCTTTTGTGTGTGGGGGCCCACGTCACCAGGAGTGGACCGAGAATTTCAAACCCCCTTCTTTGTCCGTCTGCACATCTTGCTTTGCGTCCTCACCGTTCGCTACTGTTGCCCAGCTTTTCCAGTACTTGCCGTCTTGTCCCAGTTCTTTGTTTCTTTTCTGCAGCCCTCAGTTGCATACATTTGCCTCAGTCCCTCCATTTAGAAGCCTGTCTAGTTCAGGGCTGCTAAAAGATGCATTAATTTTACAGCCATCAGTGAACCTCACGTTACCTATGTGATGGCTGTTAGCCCTGTCAGCAAGGATACTGCGCTGTAAGTTTGAGGATGTTAGAAATTGCATCCCTCTGTCAAAAGGCAGGTGGGGGAGGGGGTGAGTAGAATCAGAGAGACACGGAGGTTGGCTGTCTTCCATTTGCTTCTCTTGCAATCAGTGTGAAAAGGGGAGTTGTAATAACGTGAGATCCCTGACTTTATTTTTAAACCTTCCATGGATCAGGATGCTTCCCTTCAAGAAGCTTACCATTAAACTAGGACAATGGACGTGTGCGCAAGTGACCATGGCACCTGATGGCAGATGCCACAGTGAACAGGAGCAGTGACTATGGGCAGGGAGCGGTCACTTAAGTGAGCAAGCACCTGCTAGGATCATAACTATAATATACAGAATAAAGTAATTATATGAAGCCTGCAGTTACAGATAAGAAATTTAGTAAGTGCTGTTGGAAAGTCACGTGCAAAGTATAAAAACAAGTCACATATTTTTAATCAGCTGTATGCTTCGCAGTTAGTTTATGCAGAAAAATAACATTCCCCAAATTTAAGAGTGAGTGTAGTTGCTGAAATTTAATGCATAAATGCAAATGAGTATTCCAAGATTGTTTCTGTTGATTTGATTTGAGACCTATACTTGTTAAGGTTGTTGCTTGAAAGCCTCCCTAATATCAACAACGTATTTTAGAAATTCTGAAAACAGAGTTGATAGCAATCTGATTGTTAATTATAAATATGTCATGAAGAAATTTAGCAATTTTAGTTTTGTTATTTACATTTTCCTAGCCAGATTTTTAAATAAAAGTATTTGATTTATACGTTAACTTTGGCATTTTGGACACTGGGGGGGCAATTATGATTTGCTATTTAAAAATAAGTTGCAGGCATGTCAATTTTTACTTAACTCTTTGATTTCACACTTGAAAAGCAAGTGATTATCTGTAAAAATCTAATATGCCGAGACTACTGCAGTCTTACTGTGTTTGCAGTAGCAATGAGACATACATCATGAATCCCAGGACATGAGCTGGATATGTGGTGGGTAGGCAGGGAATTAAGCCCTACCAGTATATAGTCAATAAACAGTTTTGTCAAGGATCAAGGGAACCATGGTAGGAGAGTCAGAGAAGTTCAGGGAAGGAGTAAACATGGGAAAAAAATATTTTATCAGTTCTGAGATGACTAGCCAAATACCTCTTGGAATAAATCCAGCACTTTAATTAGTTGTAAGAGTGCAGAAATTAATGACATACTTATAACAAATCCTAAAGCTCAGCACCTAAAGCAGTGCTAGTTGTTGACCTCTGAATAGAGGCTCCAGGAGAGTATCTCAAAAAATCCACAGGAGATTATAACTAGAGCTTTCCATTTCACCTGGAAAACACCAGATGTTTAATTCATAGACTGTGGTTAGAGCGATCAGCTCTGATTGCCGTTGACGTTACCTTTTTTAAATTCTTGCTGTTAAGATATTTCTAATGTTGGCCTTTCCTCCTACGTTGTCATTTGCCTGGGTCAAGGAACTTGTCCTCTCCAGCTCTGCTTCTCCCCCACCCAGGAATGGATCCATAAATGAGTGAATAAAAAAATGAATGAAGGAAGAGTCTTCTTCATAAAATACATTGTAGAGCCCACTCTATAGTCTTTGAGGTCTTAACATTCTGGCCAGAAGAGGCCACGGAAGATGACGAAGTAAATGAGCTTCCAGGGTGCGAGTTTGCCCCAGAGAAGCTGTGTGCCTCGTAAGCAGGTCTGTTGTGCCACAGCAGGGAGAAAGCCACCCACAGGAAGCCCGAAAGTGAAGCGGGTGAAGGCGTGCAAGAATAAGACTCACACCACTCGGAAGTGAGAGCTTTCGTTTTTTTTTTTTTGCTAATCCTCACCCGAGGGTATTTTTCCTTTTTTTATTTTTATTTTTATTTTTTGGAGAGAATGGAACAGAGGGAGGGAGAAACAGAAACATCAATGTGAGAGACCGCAGAATCGAACCCGAGACCTGAGACCCTTTGGTCTGGGGGCCAGCGCTCTAACTGCTGAGCCAAACTGGCTAGGGCGGAAGTAAGAGCTTTTAAAAGTCTTTTGCACCCTGGCCGGTTTGGCTCAGCAGTTAGAGCGTCGGCCTGCAGACCGGAGAGTCCTGGGTTCGGTTCCCACTAAGGGCACATATCTCCATTGCAGTTTGTCCCTGGCCCTGGTTGGGGTCGTGTGGGTGGCACCCAATCGATGTGTCTCTCTCACATCGATGTTTCTCTCTCTCTCTTCCTCCCTCTCTCCCTCCTGCTCTGTCTGAAGATAAATGCAAAAATGTCCTCAGGTGAGGATTAAAAAAAAAAAGTCTTTTGCCACTTTGACAAAACCGTCTCACCTTGGCCGCTCTCCTCCTCCGCTGAGTGGAAGAGCCCAGAGTTTTCAGGGTTCCACAGACACGTTCTGATGGAGTGGGACAGGTCACCAATCTCCAGGGGCTTCACTGGCTTCCCACTGAGAAAAGGACATCAGGGAAGGGAGCCCAAGCCCGGTGAGCCTAGGCTCGCACCCACCAATACATTATTTTTCCCTTTTTCCTCTTGCCAATCCTAGACCACTCTAAAGAAATTACTTGGCTTATCTAAAGAGTGCTGAAGAGAGTTCACCGATAAGAAAAAGAGAAAACAGGAGCGGAGATGAAAACAACAACAACAAAATGGCCCCAGTGAAGGACAGGTGGCGATTATTTTAAACTGTAGGGAGAGCAGGAACCCACTTTTGAAGTAACTGCTCTGATGCGTTAATACCCTTCCCGTGAGGCTTCCTTGAGAGTTATACTGGTGGCACCCAGCCTTCTCGTGTTTCTGGAAGGTGCTTCATGCTACAGACTTTAATTATAGGGCACTTCGCTGGGCTGTGTTCCTGCTTCATTCTGTTCACTTCCCACTCGCCGAACTCTCGAGATGTTTTTAAAACCCTTTCACCAGCTTAAATTGTTTTTATTTTTTATTGACCAGTTTGAAAGGGTAATCATTTAAAGAAAAATACCAAAGTTTCTATCACTATTTAAAAGAGTGGTGTGGAAAAATAGATCTATTGATAATACATTTTATTAAGCTTTATACAAACAGAAGATGTATATTATAGTTCTAGGCATATTATTTGTATATATAGGATGCACGTCTAAGGTTTTATCAGGAGTCTTGTATTATATGTGGCATGTATATAGTATGTATTAAGTAACTGTGTAGTGAATAAGTGGAAGGGAGGGAGAATTCGTAATCCCTAACAGGCAGGCAAGTAGTCAAGGGTCTGGAACACCTACTGTCAACGTACACTGTGTGAAACAATACGGAGCTCCTTTCAAATGACTGTATAGCTGACAGAGCTATCTCAAGTATATGTGAAGAACACCCTGGAACTGAAGAAACATAATAATGTTAAATTTGGGTATAAAGTAGAAACAATAGGTCAAATAATAGATTAAAATATTTTACGTCATCTTAAAGTCTGTGATGCCTCTCCATTACCCTAGGCTGAAGATAAGCTCTTTTGCATGACATACAGGGTCCCTTGGATGCTTACTCCGTGACATCTCCACTCTCTCCTCCCTGATGAAGCCTCTGGGATAGCCTGTAATTTTTTTTTTTTTTTTTTTTTTTTTTTTTGCCATTTTGTACTCCTGAAAGTTTTACTATCACTTTTTCTCATTCCATACTTACCACATTTTTTCTTTCTTTTTTTTTATCCTCACCCGAGGACATTTTTCCACTTTTTGTTCAGATAGAGTAGGAGGGAGAGAGAGGAAGAGAGAGAGAGAGAGAGAGAGAAACATCGACGTGAAAGGGACACATTGAGTGGCTGCCTCCCGCACGACCCAACCAGGGCCGGGGACAAACTGCAACCAAGGTACGTGCCCCTAGCGGCAACCGAACCCGGGTCTCTCTGGACCGCAGGCTGACGCTCTAACCGCTGAGCCAAACCGGCCAGGGCCATACTTACCACATTTTAACAGTTGGTAATAATGAGTTAATTAGATATACTAATAATTGCTACTATGTGTATTGACTAATATAATGCCCATATAGTGGCAAATAAGAGATATTTTCCCTGTGTGTTTGCCTTCCTATTGACACCATAAAGGTAATAACCCTGACATATTCTTTTTTTTAAAAATCCTCACCCGAGGACATTTTTGCATTTATCTTCAGATAGAGCCAGAGAGAGAGAGAAACATCAATATGAGAGAGACACATCAACTGGCTGCCACCCACACAACCCCAACCGGGGCCGGGGACAAACTGCAACTGAGGTATGTGCCCTTAGCGGGAACCGAACCCGGGTGTCTCTGGACCACAGGCCGACGCTCTAACCGCTGAGCCAAACCAGCCAGGGCAACCCTGACATATTCTTTAACAAACTCTGACCTTTTAGAAAGTAGATGGCTTGTGAATTAGACTACACTGGAAACTACCTTGCTTAGTTCTGTCCTCCCAGTTGCAGGTAGCCCATAGCTAAGGCATTAATTCAGACAGAACGTCATACATGTGAACTCAACAAGGTGAGTCCAGTGCCAGTGATACGATGGCTACTGCTAAGTGGGCACCAGACATCAATGATAACTTTTTTCAAGACTTAATAATAATAATAATAATAATAATATCAGTACAATTCACTGAGTGCTTATTATTTTCAAGAAACCATGCTGACTGCTTTACACCCAGTATCTCTTTCCCTTCTAATAGGCTGACTGCAGAGATATTATTATCTTTCTTTTGTTGATTGAGAAGCCAAGTCTTAGAAAGCTTTAATAATTGGCCAAATTACATAACTAGGTAGCAGCGGAACTGGTTTCCGATCTTATCTGTTTTCATTTTTTTATTATTATTTTTTTTTTATCCTCACACGAGGACATTTTTGCATTTTATCTTGAGATATAGAGTGGGGGGAGAAAAGGAGGAAGAGAGAGAGAGAAACATCGATGTGAGAGAGACACATCAACTGGCTGCCACCCACATGACCCGAACCAGGGCGGGGGAGAAACTGCAACCGAGGCACGTGCCCTTAGCAGGATCTGAACCGGGGACTGTCCCGTCCGCGGGCCGACGCTCCAACCGCTGAGCCAAATCGGCCACGGCCGATCTTATCTGTATTTAAAATGCTTTCTACTATTCCACATCTTCTATGAAGCCTTCCCAGATGCTCCCCAGATTCCTTGCATGCTTTTCCACTCTGTCCAAGATACCACTGCTGCACCCCTCATGGGGGGCCGTGATTACTCATTTACATGTACACTCGACAGAACTGTGATTATCTGGAGGGACAGGCTGTCGCATTCACCTTCGCATTTCAGTGCCTGTGATACGGGCACTTACTAAATGTGCGTTGAGTGCTGCGATCGCTCTGACTTCAGCTGTTCCTTGACTGCTTGCCTTATATTTTGAAGTATCTTCGTATCTGTGTCGAGGCTTTCGTTTGGGAGGAATGTTCAGATGGCTGTCATGTGTTTCTCAATTATGAGTCACACTTCTGTGACTCAGGGATGTGTTTTATTTATTTGCTCTGCTAAAATATCAGTGGTCGATAGTATCTTTTGGACTACCTAGAGCAGTTGAGCTCCCTGTATGATTATCGAATTCGTAGATTATCTAGGCCTTTAGCTTCTTTATTCTTCTGCTTCGTAGCTTTCACTGCTTTTTATAATCTCCACTGGAGAAGTCCGCAGTGAATGGTCCAGGAGGAGAGATTAAAACCAGGCAGCTTGTCTTGTTTTTACTTTTATGGGTTGGCTAGTAGGGAGAAGATAGTGAAGCTGTTGACCAGTAAGGGACATGGGAAGGATCTGTGGGTTTTATTTATCTAAGCTATCTGGTTCTCCCTGTGTTGTGAATAATTAAAAACAACTGTTATCTCCCTTTAAGATTCCTGTATGTCTTAAAATTGTATCAGAACTTTAGTGTGTCATGTATAGCCGGGTCCACAAAGGGCAAGTGGAGTATTCTGGTGTGCAAATACTTGTTATTAAGGACTTTTACTTCAAATTATGAATAAAGCAAATGATTTATTTTTAAATTTATATTGCTCTGTAAAATATGGCTGAGAAATACTGACACCAGTATTCACATTGATATTATACCACATTTTATTTAGTTTGAATTAAAAGGTATAGTTTTCTACAAGATTTATATTTAGTATTTTCATGCTATATAGATTGTATGTGTTATATTATATAATGTTAATCGTAGTGATATTTTAAATGTTCCATCAGTTTCTCACTAGCCTTGATTTTTGTATGTTTACTTTGAGTTAATTGACCCTATAGTCTAACCTAA
Organism: Tadarida brasiliensis; assembly: GCA_030848825.1. Classification (NCBI taxonomy): domain Eukaryota; kingdom Metazoa; phylum Chordata; class Mammalia; order Chiroptera; family Molossidae; genus Tadarida; species Tadarida brasiliensis. The sequence continues at coordinate 82,215,380 of CM061264.1, forward strand.
GTGTATATTTAGCAAAATTAATTTATCCAGCAAAAGACAGGACTATCTGTCGAGGACTTTTGCCGCACGGTAATTTACGAACATTAGGAGTGTGTTTGGCTTGGCAGACCTAACAAATGCCTCATAGTTTTAAAATAAGAACCACGCAGGGCCTGCGGTGCTTGTTAAATCAAAGCAATGCAGCATCTCCCCACTGAAGTCAACAGTTCACATGGGGTCTGTATTTTTTTTTTCCCTTAAGGTTTCTACTTTCCAGAATAATAGAAAAATATGGAAATAGATTTTGTGTTGTTGTATACAAAATATTTCCCCCTTCTGATGCCTAGAGGACACACTGGATGATTTATTTTGAGCAAGAAAATGGAGAGAAGTCCTTTATTTCTGCCATCTACATATAGCTTTTGGGATATGTTAGTGTATGGTTTATCTGCTGTTAGCACCCCTTTTCTTGCTGATTATAATCATCAGCGCTTTACTTTGTTCTTAACCTCGCATTTATGAGTAGATTTCAAAAGGTTAGTGAAACCTCTGAGGCTGGAAACCAAAGTTTGTGCCTATCTGAAAATTTGGGGTGAGAAAATCTTCATCGAATAACAAAAGGATTCATGTCCATGATAAAAAGTGTGTCAGGCTTTATGGGGAGCCTAGTTCTGCCATCTGGGAGCAGCCCCTCTGGAAGCAAAGATAAGGATGAAAGAAATGAGTGCCCAGCCCTGTTTGTCCGGTGGCTTGACTGTTTCTGACAAAAGATGGAATTAACATGCTCCTCCTCCTAAGCAGCCCCCCCCCCCATTCCAACTCTGCAGGCGGTCTGCTCACTCTGTGATCCTCCCTTGTTCAGGCTTCAGCCCCTAGCTCCAGTTTTGCTCAAGAAGCCTAAGCTTTTCTTGAACTCAGCAGCCATCAGAAAAATTTACATCGCTTATTGCTTCTTTTTTTTTTTTTCTAATTGAATGTATTGGGGTGACATTGGTTTGCAAAACCTTACAGGTTTAAGTGTACTATTCAGTGAAATGTCATCTGCTGCACACTGCCACGTGTGCACATCGCCCCAAGCACAGTCTTTTTCAGTCCCCATTTCCCCCCACTTTGCCCACCTCCACCCAGCCCCCACGCCTTTCCCTCTGGCTATCACCACGCAGTTGTCTGTGTCTTTGTGTTATGTATAGATGTTTTTTGGCTAATCTCTTCACCTTCTTTCATCCAGCCCCCCAACCCCCTCCCCTCTGACAGCTGTCAGTCTGTTCCATGTATCCATGCCCCTGTTTCTATTTTGTTTGTCAGTTTATTTTGTTCATTAGATTCCACATATAAGTGAGATCATATGGTATTTGTCTCTCTCTGACGTATTGCTTCTTATTACTGAGCCTCAAAGCCTCCTGATTACATGCAGACCAGAGGACCCAGAAAAGAAATGAATTCATAAATAGATAAACTCACTCTCAGCAGATCACTCTTTGTTGCTGCCCTCACAGACGTAGTCTCACTTTCATCAGGAGCTTTATTTTTATCATCCCAGGTATGTTTCAGGAAAAATGAACTATTTTGTGGATGACTGTTTCTCATGTTGAACATATTGGATACCTCTGTCTTCCCGGGGAGCACAATGGAAAATGCCTTGTTTAAAAATTGCATTTCTATGGCCGTCAATAATTTATACAGAGATCTACCCTGTGGGCCTCACTGCCGCTCTCACTTCCAGTTTCTAAATTACTAAATAGCATGCATGGGAGTCTAGATCCAGTGTAAGAATATAAATGGTGAAATCATGTTTAATTATCAGAAAGTACGTTAGTCCACTTTGTGGTGAAAACTGTCTGAACTTTTCAATCACTAATATATTTTTTTTCTCTTGCTATTGACCTAAGTTATTGAATATTGAATATTGCTCATGAAATCCAGTGAAATATGGATATTCATTCCCAAAAGAGATCATCCTTTTTTCTGAGAGGAAAAGAACAGAGGGATAAAACGTGTGTCAAGATGATGAGTGAAAGAGACTCTGCAAATGCTTTATAAAGAAACTGATGTCATAGTCAAATATCTGGAGCCCAGCTCTGTGTGTGTGTGTGTGTGTGTGTATCTTTTAACAAAGCAGAATACACACACACACATACACACATATGTAATTCTAATGTAATCCTAGAATACTCGAGAAGCCTGGAAATTAACATATTTTAATTGTGGCATACAAATATTCCTACTTCATCTTTCAGTATCCTAGTATACATTTCCGTTTATAAAGGAGGGCATTAGATATGTATATGGTTTAATTTGCATCTTAAAAGGCATTTCACATTGCCATTCCCCTGAATCCTTCATTTTTTTCACAGGAGTAGCTGAGAAGGTTTCCATGTCACCTGTCAAAATTAGTATAGTTCAAACTCCACAGCACACCAGCTGTGGGCTTTATCTTTCTCATTAATTTAGGAAGTCAGTTCTGCTCAAGCCATTGAAAAGCTGCCTTTGACTTTCCTTCATAAGCACAGAGGACGCCTCACACATAAAGCAATCAACATAGGTTCCTTTACACTCTTCTTTTGATTCTAGGATCGTTTCTGTATTGATTTCTTTGCTCTGACAGCCTATGAAAGGTTACCTTAGGCACTTGCTAATTCAGCACTTAGTAAAATGAAATTCTCATATTTTATATCAGGTCTGTAATGGAATTTTCAGGTGATTCATGGTGTAGAACAGAAAGGTTGGTAATGAAGTTAATGGTTCGTAGAGTAGTTGAGGAACATTCTGCATGTTTTTCAGAAAATTTCCAGCCTACTAAGTTGTTTGTTGTTTTCAGGTCCAATGTGCATCTGTCCTTTCCCCCATGTCTTCCTTTGCCTGTCACAAAAATAATCCACTTGAAAATGTTAATCTTTCAAAATTTAAGTTCAAAATTCTTTTTTTCTTTTTTTGTATCCTCATCCAAGGACACTCTTACATTTATCCTCAGATAGAGCAGGAGGGAGAGAGGGAGAAAGAGAGAGAAACATCGATGTGAGAGAGACACATCGAGTGGTTGCCACCCACACGACCCCAACCGGGACCTGGGACGAACCGCAACCGAGGTACGTGCCCTTAGCGGGAACTGAACCGGGACTCTCTGGTCTGTGGGCTGACGCTCTTAACTGCTGAGCCAAACCGACCAGGGCAGTTCAAAATTCTTTAATGTCATTCAACAGTAAATACTGATTGTATTCTAAATTGGAAACATAAATGTTTTAAAATCAATATTGTTAAGAACTCCTCCATTCACATGTGTTGCAGCAGAGCTATTGAATAGAATATAATGGGCATGAATGGACTATGTGTACTAAATCTTTTTTTAATTTTATTTATTGCTTTTAGAGAGAGAGAGAGAAACATTGATTTGTTGTTGCATTTATTTATGCATCCATTTGTTGATTCTTGTATTTGCCCCGACCTGGGATCGAACTTGCAATCTTGGTGTATTGGGATGCTGCTGTAACCGAAAGAGCTATCCAGCCAGGGCCTGTAAATCATTTTTAGCATCAGAGGGTGCTATGTGTGGGCCAGAAAAAAGTAAACTGTTTAGGGTAATGATGAAAGTTCTCCAGTTATTCATTATTTATGGGGGAAATCCTATTCTCTTTCTTTTTATAACATGTATTTCTTTTTGTATGTTCTTAAAAACCACTGTGAAAGTTTGCTACATTTAAAGCATTGTTTGATTAGAGAAACTATTGTGGATAAGTCTGTCTCTACTATATGGCAACAAAGAAGTAGCTTTTAGAGTTACATGTTAAGATATATCTGAAAAGTAAGTTTTTAAATTTTTTTTTTTTATCCTCACCTGAGGACATTTTTCCATTTTTTGTTCAGATAGAGTGGGAGAGAGAGAGAGGAAGAGAGAGAAAGAGAGAAATATCGACGTGAAAAGGACACATCGAGTGGCTGCCTCCCACACGACCCAACCAGGGCCAGGGACAAATTGCAACTGAGGTATGTGCCCTTAGCGGGAACTGAACCCAGGTCTCTCTGGACCACAGGCCGACGCTCTAACCGCTGAGCCAAACAGGCCAGGGCGAAAAGTAAGTTTTATATCGTCTGTTGTTATATAATGTCATATGGAATATCAGCCTACATTGTGATCAATTGAAATTTCAGACATTAATCTTTTCACTGATTTGCGACTATAATTTCAGCCTTCTTTTTTTCCCCACCTCAACAGATCCTAATTATTTTTGTTTCTTTGTTCCTCTATTACTGCTTCTCTATTAGCTTCTTCACATTGCTCTAACAAAGTACCACAGACTGAGTGGTTTAAAAGAACAGAAATTTATTCTTTCACAGTTTTGGAGGCCAGAGGTCCAAAATCACACTGTTGGCAGGGTTAGTTTCTTTCTTGAGACTCTGAAGGAGAACCTGTTCAATTTTTCTCTCCTAGCTTCTGATAGTTGCTGACAATCTTTGGCATTCTTAGCTGGTAGACACATCACTGCAATCTCTGTTTCAGTTTTCATTTTTTTTTTTTCCTGTCTGTGTCCAAACTTCCTCTTCTTATAAGGGCACGAATCGTTGGATTAGGGCCGACCCTAATTCAGTATGACCTCATTTAAACTTTATTACATCTGTGAAGACCCTGTTTCCAAATAAAATGTTTTAAAAAAAATATCAGAGATATTGCAGGTTTGGTTCTAGAACACCATAATAAAGCAAGTATCACATTAAAGCGAGACATGATATTTTTGCTGTGGAAGGGTTTTTGCCTTCAATTTATTTTAAAAATGTCAACTTCTGAGGTGTAAAAAAGCAAAGATAGGTAAAATGAGATCTGCTTCTATGTTATCCCACTACCTCTGGCCTCTCTGATTTCTGATGAAAAATCAGCTGTTGATCTTATGGAGGATACATGATGAGCTGCTTCCCTCCTGCTGCTCTCAGAATTTTTTCGTTGTCTTTCAACAGTTTGATTGTGAGAGATGTCTAGATATAGATCTCTTTGAGTTCATCCTATATAGAGTCCACAGAGCTTCTAGGATGTGTATAGATTAATGTTTTTCTTCAAATTTGTGAGTTTTGGCTATTATTTCTTCAAATACTGTTTCTGCCTTTTTCTTTCCTCTCCTTCTGGAATCCACATTATATGTATGTTGTTGTGCTTTCTGTTATCCCACAGATTTCAGAAATACTGTCAATTTTTATTCATTCTTTCTTCTTTCTGTTCCTCAGACCAAGTAGCCTCAATTGTCCTGCCTTCAAGTTTGCTGACTCTTTTTTCTGCCTGCCTTAATCTCTTGCTGAGCCCATCTAGTGAATTTTTAAATTTTTTAATTCTTGTACTTTTCATACCAGAATTCTGTCTGTTTATTGTATCATTTCTGTCTCATTGTTGATATTCTTTATTGGGTGAGACATCATTTTCATGCTTTCCTTCAATTTTTTTAAGCATGGTTTTCTTTACTTCTTTGAATATATTTAAAACAGTGGTGACTTAAAGTTGTTGTCTAGTAAGTCTAATATCTGTGCTTTTGCCACAACAGTTTCTATTAACAGCTTTTTTTTCTTGTGTGTTTTCATGTTTTATAATTTTTTATTGTAAACTAGACAATTGGTTATACATTTGAATATAATGTGGCAGCTCTGGAAATCAGTTACTTCTCCCTCCTCAGGAATTTGTTGTTGTTGTTGTTTACTCAGTGACTTTTCTTAATTAGTTCAGTAGAATCTGTATTCTTTGTTCTGTGTGGTCAGTGAAGTCTCTACCCAGTTAGCTTAGTGGTCAGCTAATGATTGGACAGAGATTTCCTTAAATGCCTGGAATGAATAAGTTTCTCAGTCTTTGCCCTATGTGCATATTGGAACATGCCTTCAATGCTCAGTCAGGCTGCTTACAATTCTATCCTTACTTTCACTTCCTGCTTGTGTAAAACCTTAGGTTTAGCCAGAGGTGAGAGCCGAGGGCCTTTTTAGGTCTTTACTGAGCATATGCACAACCTGGACATAAACATAGCCCTATGTATGCACATGGCCTTCTAGATTTCCAGGATTATGTCTGTGTTTTTCAAAGCCCCCTTTGGACATCACATTCCCTAGTTTTTCTTTGTAAGCTTTTTGTTTTGTTTATTGTTTGCCCTGTTATTCACAGCCTCAGGCAGCCATAATGTTAAACAATTACAGCTGATTATTTTTGACAGTTGCCCCTGGGAAAAAGGCTATTCTCTCTGGGTGCCAGGTCAGGTTAAACAAGCAAGCCCTATGTGTGAAGTCTTCCATGGAAAGAGGTAAAATAATGCAAATTTTCTGTGAATGGGGCTTTGAAGGAGCTCCAACCCTCTTCTACCCCCTCTAGTGGCTGCCAGGCTGCTGATTTTCACCATAATTGAGGGCTCTTTGTTTTCAAGGCTACCGTAGAACTGAGGGGTAAGAAGTGAAAAAAGGGCAGGCTTAAAATGCCATATAGCTCACTGTTCTTAGATTCTTCCATTTAAAAAGATATCGATACTCCCCAGATTTATGCAAGCCTTTAGTTAATATTCAGAGTTCTAAAAAGTTGATTCTGACCATTTTTGTCACTGACCTCATTGCTCTTATGCAAGAGAAGATTTTCAGTGATCTTTATTCTTTCATTCCTGCTGATGTTACTAAATTTTTTTAAAGATGCTTTTTAAATTGACTTTTTTAGAAAGAGAGGAAGGGGGAGAGAGAGAGAGAGACTTCGATGTGAGAGTGAAGCATCAATCAGCTACCTCCTGCACACCCCCTACCAGGGATCGAGCCCACAGTCCAGGCATGTGCCCTGACTGGGAATCAAACCAGCAACCTTTTGATGCATGGGATGATGCCCAACCATCCCAACTGAGCATGCCAGCCAGGGCAGTAAATATTATGCCTTGGAATGGGCTGCCTCTGTATGTGTCAGGCCATTAGTGTGTGGGGTTGAGTCCGTTTTCTTGCTGAATTTTTATGTTCCATGTCAAAGGTGCCATCAGTCACTTATATTGTCATCTGCCCTCATAAAGCTTTTGAGGAAGAGCTCATGTCATTAGTAGATTATGGACAGCAAACAATTATTAATTTAGTCTCTCGGTGGCCTGTAGCAAACAAACATCACCCTCACAGAAAGCACAGATATTTATTGACAAAATGTATGCCTCATTAGATACTCATACCTCTGGGCACCGCATAGAAGGTAATGTGGCATATATGTAGGTCTTGCCTATGACAATTAGTTGCTTCCCTCTCTTTTTTAATTGATTTTTTTCATTAAAAACCATATTAAATATTTTGTCATTTCTATTCTTATAGACAATTCAGCTCCCATTGTCATTATCTTTTATGTTGTTGAAGCTGCTTTTGGTCTCAGTTCATAAAAATGCTTGTTTTCTTGACAGATGATATCCTCTTTACTGTGCCATGATCAATCATTAGTATAGTCTTCCCGAAAGTTTTGTACATCAATAGATGAGGCATGTGTTAATCAGTAAGTGTATGTTTGCTGTTGATACTGCTTTACTAAACTAAAAAGATATCAAAGTTGCAATTAAGAGTTATAAACTCTAAAATTGGTAGTAAACTATTGGAAAATATTAGTATTTCAAGAATATTTAATTCCTGGAATTAAAGAGAGTCTTTTCAAAATCTGCAGTAGATTGTTTTACTGTTGTGAAATAAATACAGATTTTAAAGTGCTTCAGTTTTATTACCAACATTTTTGTTAAAAATATCTTTATGGTGTTTTTATTTGTTATTCTTCTAACTGAATGAGTCATGAAATGTTCACAGAAGTAAAATGCCTGAGTCTGAATCAGTTTTGTCATTAATCTGGCAAATTTGTTGAATCATGGTCACTCCATCCACATCTGAGTTTTTCTGAAAAGGGAACACCATTTTAAGGGATATAGCTGAATGAGATAGATTTTAAATTTTCCATTTGAGCTCTGATTCTGAGCCTTCTAAAATCTTTTCAAACTCATTTCACTTAATGTGACTTAGAACTTAAAAGAAAAAAATAGCATTTCAGCAATTTGTTGTGCCATTTCATTATCTGGTATTTGGTGTGAAACTCTTGCGTTGACAGTTCTGTCATATTTATATAACTCTGTGTCAGAGAGTCCTGGGACAACAATGCTTTCTGCTTCTGTAGTAAGCCTGGGGAATCACTTGCCTGACTTGCATCCTCTAACCAACACTTGAGAAATACACATTTCTTTTGGACATCATGGCCCTCTGTACTTACAAATACTTGTCATGTTGCAAATAATACAGTATAAAAATGAAACTTACAGAAAACTGTATCACAAAGATCTCTTTGTTGTTCAAGGAATAATTGTTCTGCAAACAGACTATTCTTGTTTCCCACTTGCGGCTCTGGAGAGCAATTGGAGATCATTTTGGTGGCTGACTCCATGAGGCCTCAAACACATCCCTCTAGCATTCACCCTCGATCATTCTGGGCTCGACACACTCTCTACCCTCTTACTGAGCCTTTATGAGTCTCCCAGGCACCGGCTACTCTTCTTTGTATATTCCCAGTTTTATCAGTGGAAGCCTGTCAGTTTCTTATGTCTCTCCTTTTCAGAGTCCTTACTGTTTCTGGAAAGAAGTTTTCAAAAGAAAGCCATATAAACAACAATCTACTTCTGTTCCTCTTTTTCTTACCATAAACCTAAGCCCACCTTCGCCTCTATTCATTTCCTCACTTTCAGGTACCTTTTATGCTGGGAACATGGGTTTTAATGAGTTAATACATGGACCTCTGTGTGGGGCCCCTTTTCTCTTGTCTTAAGAAAGCATTCTTGATTTTAGACCTTAAAGGGAGTCGTGAAAACAGATTGAGTGTTGCTGATTGTCAGGGCCATTTTTTTATTGTCCCAGTTTTGCTGCTGATTTTCACATTTCTCTGGGTTTTGACATTTTCAGATATGAACTGGGGCATAATAGCAGTTACTCTGTACAAAGAATAATGTATCAACAATGCTTTGTAAGATACTATAAATTTAAGATTTTGTTTTAGCCTGGAATAGAGTAACATTGGTAGAATAATGAATTACTATATATAGAATGCTTAGAATAGTACTGTTATTATCTAAGAATTTTGGAATTTTATATAAAATGCATCACATCTGAAAGTACAAAATTTGTTTTTTATTTTCCTGTCAGAAGGTGTCTTTTGGATTGGCGGTTTCCAACTTTTAAGTATTTTTTCATCAGAAATCTCATGATTAACAGCAAGCTGAAGTCTCGCGTCCTCATAGGGAAGGAGAAAGTGCGGGAGTGGAGCGATCTCAGGGTGGAAGCGAGACTTTCCAGGGGCTGTGGGAGGAGGAGTGGAGCACAGGAAGCAGAGATGGAGGTGTGCCGGGGTTCACGCTGCTTCGATGCTGCCGTCTTGTCTTGTGCCCAGCAGAATATCTGTGAGAGTCACCCATGTCGCTCTGTGCACTGGGAATCCATTTCTGTTCCACTGTTGTGAGGTGTTCGTCCTGTGGACGTGCCACAGTTTGTTCAGCCATTTTCCTGTTGAACATAAGGACGATTTCCATATTTCAATTATTATGAGTAGAGCTTATGTGAACATCATCATATGTGTCCTTTGGTGGACGTGTGCAGTCATTTCTCTGGGGTATATACTTAGGAATGGAATAGCTGGGTCATAGAATAGACATATGTTTGGCTTTAATACAATTGCCAGCCTTGCATGAGAGTTACCACTCTTCTCTTAAAGAGACTTCTGAATGTGAAGTAGCAAAGACCCTTCAACAGATGGCTCAGTATAATAGTCCTCCCAAAGGGGAAGTGTCGGGAATTGGTTGTGAGTTTTTCCAATGGATAGTTGATGTAATGCCTATTCAAGAAAATGAAAAAGTTCAGATATAGAGATTTCATTTATGTTAGAGATATGTATATGAGGGCAGATGAATGAGGCACATATTCTGTTAGAATGCATTCTGGTATAATTTAGTTAAATCTATAAGAAAAAGATTTTATTATAAATTCTTACGAATTGTATTTAAGAGGGCACTGTTCTGAAAATCTGAAGACCTTGGTCCTAACCCTAATTCTAACACTGCAGTTGTGTGACCTTAGGTGAGTCATGCAACCCTTTGAAATCTTTGTCTTTGTCTGGAACCTAATGGTGGTGGGAGCTGTATGTCTCTTAGGCTCTTTCCAATTTTTCTTCTGTGATTTTTAAAAAATAAATCACTTAAAGTTAGTATATATGTCATTTTACATGTCTAATTAATAAATTAATAACCTAATAAATTAATTCCTACCAAAGGAAAATAAGTAGTTACAGACTCAAAGACGTGAAGTGAGTCTAAATTTTAGACTATTGACACAATACAGGGTTTACTTAAACCAAAAAATGTATGTTCTTAAAAAAATAAAATACTAAAAAGTTCACTGGCAACTACTTTGGTTTTGTAATGTATCACAGATGCAGCTGCTCTGCCACTAGGTAATCAAAATCCTAAAGGACATTCCACATATAATGTTGCAAAGGTTCAGCTTTGGACTGGGGTTTGTAGTCAGCTTGAAACAAATTCAGCCAGTCTGTGGCTCTTCAGATCCTACACTGATTCCGAGTTTCACATGTGGCTGATGTTTTCCTTACAGTTATTAGTAGGTGCCACAGTGTAGGAAAAAGGGCAATCAGCTGTTTCTGTTATGATTAAAGGTAGAAGTTTCCCTTCACAGTCCTGCCATTTCAGAGTTTGATTCCTTTATTACATCCAGATGGGACTAAAGGAGGCCTTATATTGTATTTTTTCTTACTGCAGAATATATAATTTTATCTGGTAATGCAAAATACTTTGTGAAAATATAAACAGGAAACAGATGTTAGTTAATAGTTTTATTACTGAGTGATGAAATGGAGTATATTCTTTTTGAAGTAGACAGTGGGAAATTCTCTGTCATGTTACACATTTTAATGTTCATTAAAAAATTAAAATGAATTTAATCGTTTTATTATTAGTTGTAGAGAAAAATAATAAATATTCTAAATATTTAAATATTTTATTTGTTTATAAAATCTATTTTGGACAGGAAACTTAAGGTAAGTTCAGGGACTAGCCCTGGCCCGTTTGACTCAGCGGTTGGAGTGTCGGCTTGCCGACCAGAGAGTCCTGGGTTCGGTTCCCACTAGGGGCACGTACCAAAAAAAAAAAGATAAGTTCAGGTACTAGACTAGCATAGTATTTGAGCGATATCCTTCGCTCTTCAACTGATTTGCTTTGTTTTGTGACCTCCTAGTATCTTGTTTGTCTTAAGGGTTTTAATTTTAGGCTACTATAATGTAGTAATACTCATAATTAGTCTTTCATATTTACAAATGATGACAGATTCTTTTGGTTAACCTTTTATTAAAATTTTTCTTTTATGAAATAGGAAACATCCGTCCATTGATAGACAAATGGGTAACGAAGATAGGATATATATATATTTAATGGAATATTATATAGCCATTAAAAAAGAAGGAAATCCTGACATTTTTGAGAACCTGGATGGACCTAGAGGGTATTATGCTAAATGAGATAAATCAGACAGAGAAAGGCAAACACTATATGATCTCATTTATATGTGGAATTACCAAAAAAAGAGCTTATAGATAGAGGGAACAGACTGCTTGTTGCCAGAGGTGGGGGGTTAGGGGTGGGCAAGGCAAAGGTGGTCAAAGATACAAACTTCCAGTTATAAAATGAATAAGTCCTGAGGATCTAATGCATAGCATGGAGACTATAGTTAACCATACTGTACTGTAGATAAGAAAGCTGCTAAGAGAGTAGATCTTAAAATTTCTCATCACAAGACAAATAAATTTATAACTATTTGTGGTGAAGGATGTTAATTGGACTTGTGATCATTTTGCAATATATTCAAATATCAAATTATTATCTTGTTTACCTGAAAGTAATATATAATGTTATATGTCAGTTATATCTCAATTTTTAAGAAATGACTTTGAAAATTGGATTGTGGTGTTGGTTATACTACTGTACAAATTCACTAAAAACTTTCAGCTGTACACTTAAAAAAAAAAAAAAAGGGTATAGTCTTCAAGCTTAAAGAAATTTAGGTATAAACTAGCTGAAGTTGAGCTTTACCTAGAAGCACATACCAGGCCATTGAAAAACCCGAAATGAGAATTATGAGTACTGAGTCTTTACTTTGTCTCACTTAAACACATTGGCTCTCAGTAAAATGAGCTGTTTTTCAACTCAATTCAACAAAAAGATACCAGATATTTTTTATATACAATGTAGTGGGGGTATGGAGGGTGGTATTAATTAAAATGTAAACTGTTGTCATTGCCTAGTAGAGGTATAAAGCACTCTAAATGAGAATTGGAAAGAAGTGATTAGTTCTCTGTGTACATTGGGGTACACAGAAAGAATTAATGATTGCAGTGCAGATGGGTTTCAGTAGGCTGTGGTCGCTTAGAGGTAGGGAGTTGGATACTAGGCTGAGGATGACATTTGAACCAGGGTGAAAGTCTAAGTCTGGCTGGGCAAACAATAGGTCTCTTTAAAGTGGAAATGTGTTTCCTTGGACTTGGTATATGTTAGGAGAGAGAAAGTCATCAATGGGAGACGAGATTGGAAAGCCCGAGTTCTAGGAGCAAGAGTGCCAGGCTAAGGTGTTGGAACTTTGTGTTGTAGACCAATGAGTGGTATTGAAACTTTTGCCTGGTATTACCCCCAAAATAATTTTTTTTTATAATTTATTTTATTATTAATTTGTTTTTGTTACAGATGTTTTTCCTTTTTTTCCCCCATTGACACCCTCCTCCCCCTCCCCTTCTCCTCGTCCCCATCCCTGTTGTCCATGTCCATTGGTTATGCACCCATGCACATAGGCTCTGTGATTTATCTCTTTCCCCCGCCTCCCCCCCTCCTCTGAGGCCCGTCATCCTGTACTCCACCTCCATGTCTCTGGGTCAATTTCGTTGTTCAGTTTGCTCAGTTCTCCTGTGTGTTGCCGGCTTCCTCTGTTGGTGGGGGGGTCGCTCGGCTCCCTCGCTCCTGGGTTCCTCCGTGGTGGGGGGGGGTCGCCCGGCTCCCTCGCTCCTGGGTTCCTCCGTGGTGGGGGGGGGGGGTCGCCCGGCTCCCTCACTCCTGGGTTCCTCCGTGGTGGGGGGTCGCCCGGCTCCCTCGCTCCTGGGTTCCTCCGTGGTGGGGGGGGGGTCGCCCGGCTCCCTCGTTCCTGGGTTCCTCCGTGGTGGGGGGTCGCCCGGCTCCCTCGCTCCTGGGTTCCTCCGTGGTGGGGGGGGGGGGTCGCCCGGCTCCCTCGTTCCTGGGTTCCTCCGTGGTGGGGGGGTCGCTCAGCTTCCGCAGGCACCCCTGGCTGCAGGATCTCGTTTCCTTTCAGGAGACAAGGAGGGTCCTGGAGGGCAGTATGCCGTCTCCATTCTGCTGCTTCTTTAATTTCGTAGTTGCAGGGCTTCCATTCAGCTTGATTTCATGCGGTCTTTAAGTGATAGTTATTCTGTGATTTAGTTGTAACTTTTATGTGGTTGTGGGAGGAAGCGGTTCCATGTCCACCTAGGCCGCCATCTTGACCGGAAGTCCCAAAATAATTTTAAAAATAATGTGTCACCTCTTACATTTTAAAAAATTGATATTGAAATTTTTTTCATGGTAAGTTTAAATAGTTGCAATAGATGCAGTCTCTGGCATGTTTTAAATATGGAATAGTAAAATGAACTTGTTACATCACTCATTCAAATGTATTCAATGAAATATTAAAAATAGGAAAATTTATGTTATCTCCTCGTTTACTGGAATATGAATTTCCTTTCTACTTTTTCCACAAAACTCTTAACATGTTTTAAACTTGAAAGTCTCCTATTGATCGTTCTGCCATCCTTCTCTGTATCAAAATATGTGTAAATTAAAATAAAAACATTATTGTGACCATAAGACTCTATTTTAAAAGCACCCTTTTTTGAATTATTAAATTTTTACTTGTATTATCAAAATAGTATACATGTTTATGAGGCATACGTATAAAATTTATTATAAATGCAGTGTTCAATGAAATGGACAGTGAGGGTGGCAGGCGTGGGAACATAAAATTGCTTTGGAAAAGGCAGCTTTGCTAATTTGGTGACTTGAAGGTGTTAAATAAAGGTGAGAGGGAGGTGTGAAAGGAGACCCAGCATGAAGCCTTTTACCACAGACAAATCAATTTTAGCCAAGAGTACAAATGGAAATTGAAGATTTGGAAATGGATTCATTTTTAAATGACCCTTGCCTGCTAGTTTATTTCCCTCCAGGAGTACGTCGCTCCCCTTTGAGGATCCACTCCTACACTGTGGTTTGTAGGAAAGACGCATGTCACCTGGACAGTGCAAAGTTATGTTCCAGAGGTAGATATGGCAAAATATCAGAGACTTCTGAGGGTTGATTAATATCAGAAACACCTAGCAACCAAATGGTGAGAAATTTAGAGATTTCAAAACTGTAACTGATCAGGTAAAGGTTACAGTGTTTTGGGTAGGAAATACTGAGTTAATTTTTTTCATTGAAATATAATTGACATAACATTATATTGGTTTCAGGTGTATAACATAATTCTGTATTTGTGTGTGTGTGTATATATATTATTTTTAATTTTTTTCTTTATTGATTTTAGAGAGAGAGGAAGGGAGAGGGAGAGAGAGATAGAAACATCAGTGAGAGAGAACATTGACTGGCCGCCTCCTGCACGCCCCTCATGGGGATCAGGCCCACAACCTGGGCATGTGCCCTGACCGGGAATCGAACTGGCGACCTCTTAATCGACGCTCAACCACTGAGCCACACTGGCCGGGCTGTTTTTCACTTTTAATGAGTAGTTTTAATGTGTAATCCTTACACCTCTAAGGGGCTGGATTTTCCTTTCATCATTTCACTCAGCTGAAGACATTTCAGAGTGTCCATTTTACTCAGCACAGCCTCTGTACTTGGAATGCATTTCTTCATCTGCAGTGTGTTCTCCCTCTTCTTGATACCATTTCTTCAGGGGACCCTTTTCAGAATAGTATCCAGTTCTTTCTAAACACTCTCTACAAACTGCCCATTTGGGTGATTCTTTGGAGAGAGGAATTAGTGTCCTGTGAGACTGGGACAAAGGAAGTGAGCCACACGTGATATAGACAGCTGTTCATGATTGCCATCACCCTCCGGCCTGGTTCACTTCAGCGAGTCACACATTTTGTTCAACTCATCTTTGACACAGTTCTTTCTTTTCCTACCTATCCTTAACATTCTTAATTGGTAGCTGATTTGGAAATATTAAAAACTGCAGAATGCTTGATTTTGAAATAATTTTTCTTACCTAAGACAGAAGGAAATTCTTAACATGTAACACAGTACATATTTTCTTAATCATTGTTATTTAGACCTGTGTTTATCCCATTCGGACGCCAGGTACACATAATGTATTAATAACATATAACACATGTGATGATTGGAAAGATGACGTTCAAAGCCTGCTCTGCTATCTTTAAAAAAATACTTTAATCCTATAAAATGGCAAGATTTAAAATCTGAAAATATTTATATATAAAATGATTGCTTCTATTATCGTTAGGCATAGTTGTGCACACAAAAAAAGTGCATCAGATTTTTGTATTTGTAGAGGCCACATACTTTGACAGAAAGGAGGGAAATAAAATAAAAATCTTCATTTTAAAAAATAACAGAACATTTAAAAAGTTGCTCAAGTCTTAAAATGTAAATTTGGCTCATCAATTGGAAGCTTTTCCTGATCTTTCTTTATATGCTAGACGAGTATTTAACCCTATAACTTTAGAGCCATGCTATTTAAAAAAGCATCAGGTTAGAACCTCAGAAAATATTCTGACAAGGTGTTCTTAGACAAGCTAGCCTACCATGCAGTAATGTTTTAATTTCAGTTCCAATTAAAGAACTGACATGTGAAGCCAATTTTACCAAGTGGAAACAATTAAAGTAGAACAAGGAGGCAATATGGCCCTCTGTGTTGCCTGTTTAACAGTTTGAACTCAGATTCCATATTGTTCAGTAGCAAAAGACTGCTAAGATCTTATTCATTATCAAATTTCAAGTAATGTAGTAAGAATCCTCTGATTCATGCATTTTTGAGACATTTGAAAAAAATCCACCCATTTCTTTTTTTCTTTTTCTTTATTGATTTTAGAGAGGAAGGGAGAGGGAGAAAGAGATAGAAACATTGACGAGAGAGAACATGGACTGGCCGCCTTCTGCTTCCCCCCCACTGGGGATCAGGCCCACAACCTGGGCATGTACCCTGACCAGGAATCGAACCAGCAACCTCTTGGTGCATGGGTCGACACTCAACCACTGAGCCACACTGGTCGGGCTCCACTCATTTCTAATAAATGTAACATCAGGGGAATTTTGTGAAACTAGCATATATATGTGTCTTGTTTTGGGGGAGACTCTTCTCCACTGCTTCTTTCCAGCCCTGCTTCCAGAAGTGATTGGTTGTAACATCTCATGTGAACTAGTTTGTGCTGTTCCTCAGGAATAACTTTAGGTTTCAGTAGGATCATAGATCAACCAAAGGAGTGGTGCTTTTGTTTGACATATTGATGGAGCAGTGTGTAGGGAAGGAAAAAATTTTTCCTCTACCTTTCTTAGGTTCTTCATGTGGGGTACCTTACATTAGCCTGGTCAAAGACAGATTAACAAGAGAAAAGCAGACATTTATTGACATGTGCATCACACTGAGAGAGATTGTACCCAGAGATCAGTAACCCAAAGTGGTGTTTAGTACTTGGGTTGATATACCGTTTTGTGCTAAAACAAAAGAGGAGGGATTTGAGGCTTCAAGGTTAGGGAGACAAGTTATAGGAAGGTGACCAGGAAAAGTATGGTAAATAAGAATTGTTTAGTAAGGTTTGTTATGCAGACTTAAGTCTTGATTCCCATTGTAAGAGTTGTTAAAAATTCCCCTCTTCCTAGTTTGGAATTTTCATATTTCTATTCCCCTGCCCCCCAAATTTTTATTTTTAAATAATAATTTTATTTTCATAGAAGGAAAATAAAAACCCTGTTTTTAGAGTTTTTTCTGGGCCTGCTGGTTCTCAATGGCCTTTAGCTCAAAATAATTCATAGGGTGGCATATTCTGGTACCCTTCAAGAGTCAGGGTGACTGTTTACATTTCAGTTCTACCATTGTGCCTTGGGTAAGGTAGTTAACTTCTCTGAGTCTTAAATTTAGTAAGACTGTTATCATTGGAAGTGGAGTTCTTGTGGTACCATGGGGAAAAGAATTTCCTGAGGCCTCCACAGGAGGATGGGGTTTCATGGAATGCTTCATTGATAAGGTAAAATTAAGGGGGTCCCCCTCCAAGGTCCCATCTCTATCCATCTCACCATGGGAGAAGTCCAGTCTTGTCTTTAGCAGGCCCAGAATAAAGCCACTGCCCATAGTTTCTGTTCCATATTAAAGTACAGTCCAGTTCAGCATCTGGCTAGCTTAGCTTGTGTTTCCAGCTGGAGTCCATTGTGTGGGGTCTGCATGACCATGGGCCATGCGGCTGCTTTAGGCCACCTGGCTATGGAGAGAGAACAGGTGAGTGTGGGTCATGGAGCAAGAGACTGTGAGCGTGAACAAGAGAGAGGGCACTCTTTGTCTGGGGATTTATTTTTTTAACCCTCACCCGAGGATATTTTTTCCACTGATTTTAAGAGAGAGTGAAAGGGTGGGGGGAAGGAGGGGGGAACATCAATGTAAGAGAGACACATTGATTGGTTGCCTTCCGCACACACCTCAACCAGGGCTGAGATCAAACCTGCAATCTAGGTACATGCCCTTGACCAGGGATTGAACACACAACCCTTTGGTCTGAGGGCTGACGCTCTAACCACTGTGCAACACCAGCCAGGGCTGTCTATGGATTTTAACCTGGAGCTTCTTTTTTGCATTCTGATGGGGGTCACCCAGGCTAGATTGACAGGCAAGCACCTTCCCTACAGTCACCCCAACTTGACTTCACTGCGTATGCACCCATCTCCTCCTTTGTTTGACCCCTTCCCTCAGTGATTTCCAGGGAGTAGACTCATGGTTCCCTGGAGAGCGTGCAGCTGTAGCTTCCTGGTGAAGCTAGCTGCCCAGATGGTCATATTTATAATGTCTGGCCTCCCCTTTGCTTTCTTCTTATATTAATATTAACTAGCTAATTACAACGATAACAAAACTACTTCCTAGGTGTGTTCAGAAAATTAAGTGAGTTAATGAGTGAGACTTATCACAGTGTCTAGTACATAAGGATGCTAACTGCTGCTATTATTATTATTATTATTACTGTTAATACTGTACCACTAATGGTGTTGTGATTTGGAAAGGGCTGTGAGCTTTTGTGGTTCGTGAAATAATCATTCTAATTAAGTGACTGCGCATGGTCCATGTTTTTAAGACCAAATGTCTTAAAGGACTTAAGAATTCCCTTACTTGAAAATAAATTTGGGAGTGAGGAAAGAATTGCCCATCTTCCCCGCCCCCCCTTTTAATTTCATTCTCATTTTTATGTTCTTTTGAACAAAGAAATTCTTTCATGTCTGTTTTTCTCACTCTCTCATCATACATAGCTCCAGGGACAACATTGCTCTAATGGTAATAACTTCTTCAGGAGTGATTCTCAGATGTTTTGATGATTCTTATCTCTGATTCTCCTTTGTTTGTTGTTTTCATATTCAGATTTTTTCTCCTGTTATGCTAATATGGCAGCATTATGAGCCCCTTGAGAGTAAGTGCCTGTGTGATTTGGGACCTGCTTAGAAGAAAGGTTTTCTTTATTTTTTAAGAAATTGAGCTTACACTGAAAGATGTATTGTCAAGAAATATTATTAGCTTAATATTTTGGTCTTTGAAAATCATTTCACTTTTTCTAAACCCACTAGATAGTATCAGATATAATTTTATTATCTAATTATTTCTATATGATAATGATTTTTTTTCTTTTAACAGTGATTGTCTTAACTATGATTAGTTTTTCTCATTCTATTTTTGTTTTCCAAAATAAAAAAGATGAATATTTCTTTTATGATATAAATAACTCTTTTTTTTTTTTTAAAGAATGGTTTTTTCATTATTTTAAGTACACTAATTATTTTATGTCTCTTTTTTTCCAAAAGTATGTGACAGGGTCAGCTACATAAAATCTATAAGCCCAACCTCTCAAATGAACAATTCTCTCTTTAAAATGATTTCAACAAAGAATGTTATGCTTGGTGTTGTGGGAAAAGGGAAGAACTCCCCCTTCCCGCCTGAGTCTTTCTTTTTGGCTGCTTGAATGATCAAATCAACATGAAACAGATTGACAAGGGAAAATAAAATTTAATTTCATACGCATGAGAACCTCACATAGATGAGAGAGTCAGAGACCGCATGTGCATGAGAGCTTCAAAGACAAAAAGGAAAAAGGAGATATATACGACATTCTGAGCTAGGGAGGAGGTGTAGCACCTGGGGGCTTCCGAGGGTCATGGCAGTGGGATAAGAAAAGATGTTCAGTAATTAGAAGTTTGCCCTGCCCTATAGATAGGTAAAAAAAAGTTATCTCCGATAATTTATTATGGGCAAGGCCCCTAATTCACATTCAGCTAGATAGTTAAGGGTGGGGCGAAGGTGGGCAGGAGTGTCTCTTGAGCACACAGCATCTTGGTTGCCTATGGCTCAAGTAATTCACTCCCTGGCCTGGTGGCTCAGTTGGTTGGAGTGTCATCCCGTACACCAAAAGGTTGCAGGTTCTGGGTCAAGGAACATAACTGGGATGCAAGTTCGATACCTGGTCAGGGCGCATATGAGAGGCAACTGATCGATGTTTCTCACGTCGATGTTTCTTTCTCTCTTCCCCTTCCTCTCTCTAAAATCAATAAAAACATATCCTCAGCTGAGGAAAAATATATACATATTAAAAAAGTAATTCACATATCACAGAGGCACATCTTGGGGTGACTCATTCTGAACCCCTACTGTATATTTGATAAGAGAATAAATAGGTAGAGAATCTTGAGCTGATTCCCAAGTACACTTCTTATTTTTCCCAAATGGACTTTTAAAGACATAATTGATATTATTAGGGTAAAAAAGGCAGCACTGATTATTTTATAAAATAGCCAGCCTTGTAGCTCATATACTAGGGTATGTTATGTATAACCTGTTGCAATTTGCCCGGACATGTTTTGTTTATCATTTAGAATTGAACGCCTTTCAGGGTGAAACCTCCTGTTGTCCATATAACAGTGAAGTTCTTCATCCCTGTCCTTCTTTGCAGTCGACGTGCATTTCCATTCCAGTCTTTACTGAAAATTGGTTCAGTGAAAGCACGCTGCAGTCTGATAGACTTAGGCTCTCAATCCAGTTACTCCACTTACTGCTCTTCTCTGTGCACGCAGTATTTTAAACACGTCCAACTGCTGGTTTCTTCTTCCGTAAAGCGACAACGTATTAGTAGGATGCATTCGGTTTTGCTGTGTAGCAGACGATCTTACAATTCTCAGTGGCTTATGGCAACAGCAGCGTATTTCTTGCTCATGCCATATATCTGTCATGGGGTGGTTGAAGCTCTGTCTAAGCTGTCTCCACTTCAGCACTAGACTGTGGAAGAGGGAGGACAAAGAGACATGGAGAACCACGGGCTTTAAACCTTCTGCCCAGAAATAGAGACTGTCACTTCTGTTGCCTGTCACACGGCTACTCCTGAGTATAACTAGGCAGTGATTCTAACACTCCCACAAGGAGAGAAACCGGAATATTTGGCAAACACCGATAGTCTACCACAGAAAGAATAAAAATACTGACATCATCGAGGGAGGGGGTCAGGTGAGACACACAAACCGCCCCGCAGAGTGCCCGACACGGGAGGTGCTCGGTCATCAAAGGATGCAGTGCGTCTGCATGGTTATGAAATGCAGAGGTCACTGTCTCCTCTGCATTCCCAATCCCGGAAACGTAGTTGGATGTTTAATAAATACTTGCTTAGCCACATTATTTTACATACCAAGCAACCCTAACTAGGGCTGTTACAGCGCTAGAACATTCTTTCTGCTGTGTACTACCAAACACATGAAAGAAAAGTTATCTAAAGTGAACCTCATTGTGGATAATCAGACTGTAAATACATGAGTTAAGTATTTTAAAATAAATCTTTAACATCTGCCTTTCCATCGGGTTCCTTTATTATGTATATCATGTTTCAGAGAAGCCAACGGATTGTCTGAGCTTAATGCTCAGTCCAACTGGGTTGTGCTTTCCCCATTAAACTGATCAGGTAATTAGAAGTTTGTTTTTTTCTTTTTTAAAATTTGTTCTTTTAGTGTTGTGTAGACTCAGTCTTTCTTTAATGGAAAAAAAAAGGCAACTATGTGTATATTATACATTTGCTTTTTTCTTGGCCTTAGCAGAGGAGAATCATAATTTAAAAAAACAACAAAATACTGATTATATCAGTTGAAAATAAATGTGTGTATAATTACAGCTCTTAGGATTTTTTTGTTGTTGTTACTCCTCACCCAAGGATATTTTTGCATTAGTTTTTTAGATAAAGTGGAATGGGAGGAAGGGGGGAGAGAGAGAAAGAGAGAGAGAGAGAGATCGGTCGCCTCCTGCACGACCCCGACCGAGATCAAACCTGCAACCCAGTTCCGTGCCCTTGACCAGAATTGAATCTGAGACCCTTTGGTCCACAGGCTGATGCTCTAACCACTGAACCAAATTGGCCAGGGCACAACTCTTAGGATTTTGACATTAATTTTAATGTATATCTTTATCTCTGAAAGACAGTGTCTGATTGCTGACTTTGACACTAAGGTGAAGAAATGGTAAAGGAGCACTGAACTCTTTTTAACATTTCTATGAAAGCTAATAGAACATTTTGTTTCAGCTCATTTTAATGCAAATATTGAAAATGTTTTCTCTTTGCAGTTTAGATGTGAATTTTCTGTTATAATGAAGTTATACATCAAATTTAATTAACACCTGTTCACAATATCAAACCCTTTTCCTTTGGGACGTAAGGATTGAAAATAGTCTCTTCTCATTCTCCCTCATTCACTTTCTGATGCCATTAATGATCATTTATTTTTAGATTGCTGAGAGTCAATGTAGGTGTGGCGACTCACTTAGTGGCTGTTACGGTGTCATGAATGAAATAATGGTTAAATTATGACTCTGGTCTTGTTTTGATTGACTTACATGACTTTGGGCGTATTGAAGGTGACTCCAGGACAGGAGGTCCTGGAGCACCAGCACTGCTGTTCTGACCTCTAGCTAGAAGTCTTTGTAGAACTTCCTCCAAAATAACTACGTTGATTCAGTGATTGGGTCTTTCAATCATTCATTCATTCAACTACAATTTAAGGGCCAGGCATTGCTGAAGGAAATGGGGAGGTACAGATAAACAAGTGTACCCTTGGGATATGAGCATGTACAATGAAATTTCAGGACAGGGAAATACATGCTAATACAAGTCTAATGCTCTGGCTTTGAGAGTAGAGCTGCCTACCAACTGCCTCGAAGAGTGATGTTTAAAATAACGTAATACTGCTTCAGCAGGGCGGAACTTTGAAAACACACTAAGTGCAATAAGCCAGACACAAAAGGATAAATATTGTATGATTTCGCTTACTTGAGGTACCTAGAATAGCGACATTCCTAGAGACAGAAAATAAATAGGATTACCAAGATCTGAGAGGAGTCAGGCATTGGGAATTATTGTTTAATGGGTAGAGAGTTTCAGTTTGCGATGATGAAAAAGTTCTGAATGTGAATGGTGGTGAGGATTGCACAACATTCTGAATGTACATATTGTCACTGAATCATATACCCCAAAATGATCAAAATGGGAAGTTTTATGTTACATATATTTTACCACAATAAAAAAAAATAGGAACCTAAAAAAATTTATCATTTATAGCCCTGCCCTATTCTTCTAATCAAGCTAACAGTTTTGCGTGCAATGACATATTTAATAAATTCTAAATTCCTGTTTTATTTAATTGAAAAAATTAAACCACATACTTTAATATGGATGACCCTTGAAAGCACTGAGTAAAAGAAGCCAGTTACAAAAGACATATTGTATGATTCTGTTTATATGAAATGTCCAGAAAAGGCATTTTATAGAGCTATAGAAAGTAGACTAGTGGTTGTGTAGGGCTGGGGGAGGAATTGTGGGACGGGGGACAATGGGGAAACACTGCTAGTGGGTACAGGGTTTGTTTTGGGGTAATGAAAATACTCTAGAATTGGACTGTGGTGATGGTTCCACCATCCTGTGAATATAGTAAAAAAACATTTAATTGCATATCTTATCTTCATATATCTTAGGTTACTTGAAAACAACATAATGTAAAGTTTAGCATTTTAAATATGCATATACTTCCTAACAAAGCTATAGTCTGAGCAGGCTTTCTGATGGATAATTATCACTGTGAATGCAGAGACATCTGAATGCAAGTATTAATATGTATTATACACTCACATACTGAGTGACTTTGTTCGGCTGATAGTGTATATATCCAAAGCTAGGTCGAATACAATGACTAATTTGAGGACTGCAGGGCAATAAAAAGGAAACATTAAAAAAATAAAGTCCTCATACACAGGATTGCTTTTTAAAATTAAGCCTGTTTTTATTCAATTCATTATTTTTTCTCTCTGCTTTTTAAGTTTGTAAAAAAAATTGCGAACCTTGAGATGATTACCAGTTTGTAACCAGAGAGCTCTATCTAAAAGCACCCGGTAGAAATACGACTGTTTTGGTGATCTGGTTAGCATTCTCTGGTCCCCGCCTATAAAATAGTCGCCATCTGTATTTTAAGCAGTCTTGATACATCAACCCTTAAATTATAAATGTCCTTATATTAAAATAGATACTATTTGCTTGCTAATTGCTACCAGAATTCCTCAACACACATACACACACACACCCTTTGTGTGTACACACATGCGTATTTGCCTGTGTACTCACACTCTCTCCCCCAGCTCAGAGCTCAGGTTGCTCATGGCTGCCATTCTCCTGTTAGCCACATTTGAAGTAAGTGCCCCTTTTTTTCTGGTTAACCTGGACCCTGTACATCATTTCCATAAGAAAAGCCATTAGGAATCCAATCTGAAGCTCCAACAGACTTTTATTTATTATTATTATTATTATTTTAATCCTCACCCGAGGATATTTTTCTATTTATCTTCAGACATAGTGGGAGCGAGAGAGAGAAACATCGATGTGAGAGGGACACATCAGCTGGCTGCCTCCCGCACGACCCTGACCAGGTCTGAGGACGTACCAAGTCTGCGGAATCGAACCCGCAACTCCTTGGTTTGCAGGCCGTCGCTCTACCGCTGAGCCAAACCAGCCAGGGCTCCAACAGACCTTCAGAAATAGAACCCATGGTCGGGCTACCTATCAAGTGTCTGAGTTTTGCTTATGTATCTGTTGACTTACATATTTACATATAATTTTTCACTTCTTCCAAAAATCCAGGCAGGTGATTACATGCTTATTTACCTGCTTGACTATGTACTTGTTTACCTGCTTTCGCCAAATTGAACTATTACTAATTGAATATTTGTCTTCCTATCAAATAGCAAGTATATTTTGGATGTCTTCCTTTGTATACTGATGCGGGTCTAACCCATGTCTGTTTATATGGTTGAGGTTACACTGAGCACAGCCCTAGCCATTGCAGAGATCCAGAGAGAGGATAAAAACCCAATCTTCTGCCTTGGAAATGTATTATCGCATTGCCAGGTCGAACCGAGCAGGTGCTTTGGTAACTCCAGGAGCGGTTGCCCAGGAATCACGGAGGAAAAAGCAGTCTCTTGCAAGAGAGAACCTGTAGCTAGAACCTTAAAAACAGAAGAATTTTGAAAGGTGAAGAGATCAAGGGTTATCTTGAACCCACAGTGCTGAAAGAGAAAGGGATAGAAGGAAAAAACAAAACAAAAAATTTGTACTTTTTTTTTTTTTCATGCACATTGTGTTCAGTCTCGGTTCTTTTAGTAGGCAAAATACAGACTGCAGTGAAGGGCACGTTTATTTATTTTTTCTGTTGTGGTGCCCACCATTATTCAGTTGCAAAGCTGTAGTATGAAGCTGAGGTAATTACTAGTGGGGAAGTCTTATTTTGAGAGCCAAAAGGAAAACCCAGCAAATGTATCCTCTTTGTTTGCTATTAACGTTTTAATATGTAAATTGTCATACTGTCACAAGGCAGGCTTCATCTGGTGCAGCTCCTGTTTACAGGTGTAGGCCACCCTGAGTGCTCCCAGAGAAACGACACCACCCTTTCTGGTCAGGGTCATGTTTGCTGGGGACACCCTTCAGATTTACTTCATGTAAATCAGCACAAACCACCTCTCCTTCACTTACTAGGTAAGGGAACTAGCTTATTGCAAGGCTGTTCTATTTATGGATGTGTCTCCAT
Source organism: Tadarida brasiliensis (assembly GCA_030848825.1). NCBI lineage: Eukaryota > Metazoa > Chordata > Mammalia > Chiroptera > Molossidae > Tadarida > Tadarida brasiliensis. The sequence goes on from CM061264.1 coordinate 82,240,762, forward strand.
TAACCTGTATGAAACTGTGTTACCATGAACTTGAAATACTCTCCAAGGAATAAGAAGATTAGTTCTTTTACATATCGAGTGTTATTAGATCATTTACATAATAAGCACATACTGGGTTATTTTCTTTTCACAATAGTCCAGTAGCCCTGAGAGGTGGGGATCACCACTGTTGTCCATTTTACAGATGAGAAAACCAAGGCACAGAGATTGAGAGTGACATTTTATTTCACAAATTCTGTTATTTCTTAAGGTCATATTTTTACCACAATAGACATGTTAACAGTTAACTAAAGCTGAGCATCCTTTAGAAAACTAAGATTTTTGTACAACTACTTCCCCCACCACCCACACACTTTGGGAATCTTGACGTTCAGGCGTGAAAGACCTGAAAGGCAGAGCAGCATAGCAGAAGGCCAGCGTGTGTTCTGTGGGGTCCGTCATGATCAGCGTTACCCTGAGAGTCTTCTGACAGCCTGGCCGGTGTGGCTCAGTGGTTGAGCGTTGACCCGTGCACCAGGAGGTCACAGGTTCGATTCCTGGTCAGGGCACATGCCCAGGTTGTGGGCCCAATCCCGGGTGGGAGCATGCAGGAGGTGACCAGGCGATGTTCTTTCTCATCGATGTTTCTATCTCTCTCTCCCTCTCAATTCCTCTCTCTCTAAAATCAATAAAGGGGGAAAATTTTTTTAAAAAAGAATTGTAACAGTTCTGTGAAGGTAATGTTTAGATAATGTGTTAATCAGTTATTTTTCTGCTAAACAAGAAATTCTTCAACTCCAGTTCCAATATAGTAACCAAATATAATGAGGTATATATATCTTAATGTTTTGTAGCAAAGGCAGATAAAAGATATCCACAAGTAATATTGTTTGGTTATTTGAATTTCTTAGCCAAAAGGACTTTTTTTAAAAAACAGCTAAGCTGCTACCAAGAAGGTGACTGATTTGAGTTCATTGCTATTCCACTTTGGTAAAAATGCTGATTTTCACAGTCAGTGGAAAGAAAATGGAGAAACAAAGGGCATGGTTGATACATATGCATGACTTACCCCCTGAATAACTAGGAGATGACTGGATAGAATGAGCTGGCTCTTTGACTCCATAAGATCCCTCAAAATATTGCTGTAAGGATAAAATGAAATGACATGTCAAAGTACAGCACTTTGAAAACTGAAAATCATTGGGCACATGCAAGTCATTACCAAGAAGGTCCTTTCTGGACGTGTTTATCTCTGTTGGGTTCTTTGCACTCTTTTTGCCCCCTCCTTCCCTTCCCTCCCTCCCTTTCCCCCTCACCTCCGCCTTTCCTTCCCCACCCCCACTGCGGAGACTGCTTGCAGCCACGGAGCAGGGCTAATTCAGCCCATTTTCTCATTGTTTGCAGAGACGTCACGTTACCACAGCTGTCCTTGCATTCCTCTTGTTCCCAGTCTCTGCATCCTTGGAGGAGTTTTAAAACAATCTCGGGGCATTCTCATTTGTCTCACTCAAATTTGCTCTACTTCACTTTGCAAGATAGATTCTTCGTCCTGTTCTCCCCTCATTTCTCTTCCCTGAAACTGCGCATCTTCAAGGTAGATGTCCGCAGTGACCAGGGCAGGCTTCGTTGTCTGATGCTGTGCCTTTTGCATAGTAAATCCTCAAAAAATGTGTCCATTAACTAGCTGCAGAAGAAACAGTTGAGTTATAGATTACTTTTTCTCCTTCAGTATTTTAAAAAAATCAAGTGTTGATGTGCCCTGAATTTGTTCAAGGACACAGGATTATCCGGCCTCAGCTGTTTGCCTTAAATACAGGGCGGGGCAAAAGCAGGTTTACAGTTGTTCATATGGAAAATGACACAAGAATTAATAAATAATAATACAGAAATAAACTCTGTGTCGTGTACTCACAAGTATAAACCTACCTTTGCTCACCCCTGTATTGCTGTTTCTTCTGCTAATGCAACAGGCAGAATAAAAAACTGCTGTGAGGTGAAGGAGTGTTTATTTTGAAATACTCAAAAATCTCTCGTCTGTAGGCATTACATGAGTTTATCTGTTTTGTCACCTAAGAGAGATGATGAACGTGAGGAAGCGACTCTGAAGTGGAATCATCCACAAGGAGTATTAAATGCCCAAATGTCATCATAGAGTACAGCAGGTGACATTCCCTGTAAGAGCCTAGAGGATGGGTCTGTTTCAGCTGTGTTTATTTGCTCCCACTTATGAGTGCTGGGGGAAACCATTCCCTGGTTTGTGAAGATGATTAATGTTTTCTCCTTCCACTTTTTTAAAGGAAATGGCTAAAATCCTTAATCATCCCAGAGTCTATGCTTTCCTGCACATACCAGTCCAGTCTGCCTCTGACACCGTTCTCATGGAAATGAAAAGAGAGTACTGCGTGGCTGACTTCAAAAGAGTGGTGGATTTTCTGAAAGAGAAGTAAGTCTGTTAGCACTTAAGAAAATAACCATTTCTTTTTTTTTTTCTTTCAAAAGCATGTGGCAAAATGCACTCATTGTAGCCACAATTAAAGGTGCCAGAGAAAAGGTGAGACTTTTGAAGCTTTCAAAGCCTTTGAGTTTTCTCAAGCACCTTGATGTGGTTTTTTTCTTTCTCTTGGGTCTATAGCCACCTTCCATCTGTACGTGATACAATGTTAATTTGTGTGGGATTGCCAGTCTTTCTAAGGTAGTGTGCATTGTGATCGTTTTAATACCTCACGCAGTGGATGAAAACTGCTTTAAGTTTTGCTCTGCTTACAATCCCCTTCAGTGTGGCTTTGTGAATTTGCAATCTGGTTTTGACATGGAGTTAGGCCACATCGTGTCACTACAAAATCGATAATTTTCTACTAAATAGCATTTCTTGAAGAGTATCTGGAGCATCTTTGCTGTTGCACACTGTCCCCATGGCTTACTTGAAGAATTGTGATTTATAAGGAGGTTTGGGGATTCTGTTTTTTAAGTTCAAATTGTTATTGACCAAAATTAAGGCATTTTACGCAATCTCAGACATAACTGATCATTTTGTTTCCACAAAAAACACTTGCAGCCCATAATTATATTCTTCGAAATCCTTCTTCTCATCATCACTAAACACTGAAAGGCCTTCTGTGATTATACAAGGCAGGAAATAGCAGTGCTGGCCAGGGTCACAGAACTTTCTCAAGTCTAGGGCCGTGCTCTCCCTCCGGGGCTATGTCATTTATCTAGCATATTTGTGGCATGGATCTTCCTACTTTCCATAATTTTGTTCTTCTGTTGTTTTTCTTAATTAAGACAACTTTTTATTTCCATCTTCTTGTTTATAATTATGTACCTTTGTACCATGTATTTTATGGATATAATGGCTTTATACAAATTGTAAGCAATTATTTTTTCCACCGTCAATTAGTCACTTGTCTGGACTACATACAAATCTTTTAAAATCTTTTTCTTCTTCTATTTACTTTCTCCTTCCTTCCTCATCTTTCTGTTATGTGTCTTTCTAACTTTTTTTTTTTTACTTCTAGGCATTTCTTGATTATCCTAACCACCAGAAATAAAGATACTTAGTGTACATTCAAACAAATACAGCTAATTGTTTGAATATTCAAAGCAGTGAACAAAGGCATATTTATTCTAGGTCTATTAATTATGACCATTAAGTATATACACCCTGCAAGGTAGAGAATGGAATCATGACTGATCTCTACCACCTCTGATACTTTCTGATCCTGAACAGAACTGAGGTCAAGGCTAAAGAATAAGGACTTTTATACTAGGTCTGTCTGTTGTTGGCCTGTATCCCTCTTCAACATTTATTCTTGCTTAGTTTAGGTAAAATTGTCCTGTGCAAAAGAGTCCTTTTGAGCACTCTGGCACTAGTGAATATAATGTTTTCAAAAATTGAAAATAAATCATTGCACCTGTGACATTTCTTGCCTCTTACTTACAAGAGCAGTAGCAAATACGCACAATTCATACCTGTTGCACAAGGTTTTGCCAAGTGCAGACATGCACCCTGTTGTGCAGAATAGACCAGAACACTTTCCAAGTAGCCGGTTGCAGTCATATGATTCAGTGAGGTTAAGGAATCAACACCTCTCTTTTACATCTGTTTGGGTAAGTGCTGACTCAGTTGTTTGGGAAACTGCTGTGGCTACTTCACTGGGCAACAATTTCACAACAAGTTCTAGCCTTTTATGTTGTTCCAAAGATGGACCTGTTAAATTTGTTGCATCTTGAACAGTTTCAACAGAATCATGAGCAATATAGAGGTCGGTGATGATCACGTCAAAGTGTTAGAAAATAGTCTCTTGTCTTTATTCGTGGGCTAAGCTCGTTGTCTGTTCTTTGGATTCCGATTTACTTGGAGGTATCCATGTAGCTTTTCTTGAACCATTCCAAATGGCTGGAAGAGCCCAGAACCAAGTACTCTCTACCCAGGCATCTCTAGGATTTCCAGCAATAGATATCCCTGGAGAGGATATTGGAGATGCCTGGAGAAGACACCCATCCCACCCCCATCCACCCACAGTTCAGTTTCAAATGCTACGAATCACTGGAATTGTAGAGTCACTTAACGTCTCTAAGAGGGTTTTTTTTTTTTTAAAATCCTCACCGGAGGATATTTTTCCATTTATCTTCAGATAGAATGTGAGGGAGAGAGAGAAACATTGATGTGAGAGACACATTGATTGGTTGCCTCCCGCATGACTCCGACCAGGGTGGGGGTTGAACCTCAACCCAGGTACATGCCCTTGACTGGAATCGAACTGGAGACTCTTTGGTCTGTGGGCCGACGCTCCAACTGCTGAGCCAAACCGGCCAGGGTTGTGAGGGGTGTTTTTTTTTGTTTATTTGTTTGTTTTAATTCTGTATTATGTATATGCAGTGAGGGCAGAAGCAACCATGGTATACAATTTCACACTTAGTTGTAATTTTATCATTTATAAGATGTATTGAAAAACTGTAGCAGGCAGACAATAAAATATAACTGATATGTAGAGCTGATGACAGAAAAATTACTAGTACCCTTTGGGGAAAAAAATGAAGAAATCATATTATCACTACTAATACACGAATCCTTGCATAGCTTTATACAGTTCGTAAAATTGTATGTAGTCCAGTCCACCCTGTTGCTTGTAATGCACCCTCACTCCTGTGAAGACGCTGTAACCCAGCTTTGCCACTAGTGAAAAAGTTCTTCTGCCCTCTCAGGGAACTGCGTCCACCCAGGGACTAATTTTCAACCATAATGGACATTGAGAAATAAATTAAATATTTTAAACAGAACTCTGATCTGATATTCTGCTGATTTCTTTCTATCAAAACTACCACAGCTTTGTGCCAAATAGATTAGTGCTTATTGGAAACACCAAAGTTGCAGGGGCCGATGGAACCACTGATCTGGATAACTGATCCAGCACAGAACTGTCTGTCCAGTTTATTAAAATGCAATACAATATTGTCATGCTCAGAAAAGGGGTCTAATACTCTGAGTTGCCCTGCTTAATGCCTAACACTGTATCATGAAGTGACCCCGACTTCCAGGGTGTGCGGGGTGCTGTCGGCCGTCTGGGCTTCAGCTCCTGTGTAAATGCGCCCCTTCCACTCACATCCTGTTTCCGCGGAAGCCTCTCAAGCCTTTTTTGTCATAAGCCCTTAACAAATAAGAGTCTCATTTCTTTATTTTTCCAGCAGCGTGAGGCTTCTCAAATATTCATGTTATGAATTAGGGACGAGGTATTTTCTAATCTGTTTCCTCAGAAAAACTCCATCTCTAAAACAACCTACAGCACTTAAGACTGAAATCCACACCGTGGGAGTTTCCCCGCAGCCGCAGGCTTCCAAACTGCGACTTCAGCAGTATTCGCCCTGCCGGTTCTCAAACAGTGGAGGTGAAATCTTTTTAATTAATTTTCTTTAGAGTTGAAATTGGCCCGCGTTATAACTGGGAGCAATATAAGTTTACATGTGAGCCAACTTGAAGCTGATTCATTATTCTCTTCATTTGTTTGGGAGTTGGCAACTGTTATCATAACAGCAGCTGGGGTGCAGATAACCTGGCAGTGCTGGCACACGTCGAGGCCCATGGGAGTGTATTAAATCATGCAACCTTTGCAAAGGAAAGTGTCTAAATGACTCCATATACTCATTCCAGACAGCAGGCCATGAGCAGACAATCAGATGCCTTAAATTATCCTATTCAGATTTATTAATCCGGTCGGAAAATTAACCAAGAAATTTGATGTTTTTATTGAAATGGATGAGATGATTTCTGGAAATATGATCATGGGATTTTTAGGGCTATGGAAGAAAACTAAAACAGAGCAAGAGGTGCAATTCTAGTTTTAGAAAGATCTGGGCTTTTATAATTTTTAATAAGTCCCTCAAAAAATTTATTTCTTTAATTACCTGTCACCTAACTGCCCCTTCTGTTACCTTTTAAATGTCTAACTGGGATAAAAAGAGTATAAAACTTGACTTGTTTGTTCTTATTTTCTTGCATCATTTTGAAAAAGTTACTTCCCAGTGAGATGAATTTTCACTTTGATATGGTCGGGATGATATAATTAGGGTTCCCAGGACTGTGGGGCCTTGGGCATAGACTTTGTGTCCTCCTCATTGGAGCAGTATTGTATGTACACAACCACTCTCCAAAATAAGCCAGATATTCACATATTTTTAAAGTGACAGCATGCAGACTTCTCTCAAGTGTATGTTCTACTGCTGAGTGAAAGATCTCTGAGTTCCCAGGTTCACGCAGGAACATGGGAAAGTGATATGTAAGAAAGACGAGAAATGAAACAGTTTATATGTGAAGACCTAGCTGTTTACACAGATCATTGTGTTGGAAGTCCGTGGCCTTTGGTTTGTGTGACCCTGACCTTAAATTTGAGAGGCAGGCTCCACCTCCCTCCCTCAGTGAGTACACTGTGCATCCATGACCACTGTGTTTCTACCGTCCAGCACACAGAGGAAAACAAAGCCACGCCTCACTGTAGCATCTTTGTGTTCACTTGTGATTCCATGACGTTATCCGTCTCAGGTTTGCCATTATCATTTGTGAAGGTCCCCTCTGCGGTGGATAGAATATTCGCCTTTCAGCATTGTGGTGTCTATCCCCACAACCCTGAGTGTACTCTACCCAGAGATTTCCTAGTAAAATGCCACAACCAATAACTGACGAGCACTGAGGGGTAAAGGGGAATCTCTTTGTGTGGAGAACAGTCTAGAAGGGAGGTAGCAGCCTTGAGAAGAAGCGCTGTCCTCTGATCTGCTCAGTGTATGCTCAGACAGTGAAGGGGCACCAGGGCACGGGGCCAGGGCACTTTGGCAGGATGACTTCGTTAAGTGACTCACTGACTTACCTCATGTTGTCCAGCCTATCTTATGACCTACTTTTCCAGTCTATCTGCAAAGAAATGATGCCAACTCATTAACATCCTGAATTATCTTTCTTCCTTTCATTAGTCCCAGTCATCCACGTGTCCAGGAACACAATCTGATAAAAGACAAGTTATGCTAAAGTTGTATTTTATTCTGTTTTTGCTTCTATCTAGCTTTATTCCTAATGTCTTGGAAGCATAAGTAGCAAGATTTGTCAGATTAGAAGAAAATAAATTGAAATGAAAGAGAATGATTCAGCAAGGATTAGATAATTAAGGTTTCTTCCAGATGCATTCCCAGATGTGTTTCTGTTCGCTGAATAGCCACCTTCAAAGTAATTAGGCAAAATACTTCCCTCAAAGATATTTTCTGGCTTTACTTCATCATTTCTAATATCGTTAGGTTGTTATTTTGGGGGTCCCTCAGGCCTTGTTCACTGGTGTACTGTACTTGTATTTCTTTCTGAGGTAGTGAATTTCTTCTTTTCCCCGTGTCCCTTGCTACTTTCACATTTTTTCAGGAGAATGAGTACATATCATTGGAATACTTATATAACAGAAAAAACATTTACTTTTTTCTTTTGCAACATGGTATTATTATATTTATAGTTGGAAGATTTTGACATCATGTGCAAATTCCTTATTATTTTGGGATTACCCCAAATTTGATTCATGAGTTTAAAGACAAGTAAATTTTCTATTGCTTTAGTTTTCTGGTTTCCTTCTAAACCTGGTCAAGAGAGAAGTCTCATCATTCCTAGTCTCCTTCTATCTTCTGTCCTTCCTGTATAATATGATTGTGTTATTCCTTTCAGAAACCGAGATGCTATCTTTCTTTAATCGCTTGTACATTTTTTCTACCACAACGTTGGTTGTAAACATAAGGGACAAATTGATATCTATGAAGTCATATACTAATAGTAAGCATTGTTCCCTTTCAGGGTGCTTTTCATACTCTCTGGGGCTCCCGTATTATGTCATGATATTGTCACAAAAACCTAGCCAAGTATGTGGGATGGGTATTTTTAATCTGCTCGTATAAAGTGAATGGCAGGATTCACAGCGCTGAAAAAGGCTTGTTAAAAAGCCCATGCTGGCCCTGGCTGGTTTGGCTCAGCGGTTAGAGCGTCCGCCTGGGACAGAGAGTCCCGGGTTCAGTTCCCGCTAAGGGCACGTACCTTGGTTGCAGTTTGTCCCCGGCCCTGGTTGGGTTGTGCAGGAGGCAGCCACTCAATGTGTCCCTTTCACGTCAATGTTTCTCTCTCTCTCTCTTCCTCTTCCTCTCTCTCCCTCCCACTTCATCTGAACAAAAAATGGAAAAATGTCCTTGGGTGAAGATAAAAAAAAAAAAAAAAGCCCATGCTGTGCCTTGGCCAGTTTGACTCAGTGGTTAGAGCATCGGCCTGCAGATCGGAGGGTGGCGGGTTCTATTCCTGGTCAAGGACATGTACCTAGGTTGTGGGTTCAGTCGCTCGCCATGGTTGGGGTGTATGCGGAGGCAACTGACTGATCGATAGATGTTTCTCTCTCTCCTCCCTCCATCCCTCCCTTAACATTCTCTCTAAAAATCAACGGGAAAAAAATATCCTCGGGTGAGGATTTGTTAAAAAAAGCCCCTGGTGCTTTAATGGGTAATGGGACTAGAGCCTCAGTTTCTGCTGTGTAGCAATTTTCCTACCAATTCTAGTAATACATATTAATTAAATGATTCTTTTTTTTTTGTTTATCAGTTTTGTGCCCAGCACTGTAATAAGTGGGATGATAACAATATCAATAATAATACTTAATATGGTAATAGTAATAAAACCAATAGCTAATCTTTTTGAGTTTGACTTTTCAGCCCAGCACTGCTGCAACGGCACTGCATGTGTTGGTCTGTTTAATCCTTGGGCCCCAGGATGCCCAGTGATTTCCCCGGGTCATGCGGTTAGTGGTGGAACCGAGGAGCACGCAGGCCGTGCGATTCCCGGGCCAGCGGTACTCAGCCCTCGCGCTGCACTGTCCTTCCGAGGAGCACACAGGCCGTGCGATTCCCGGGCTGGCCGGTGCTCAGCCCTCGTGCTGCACTGTCCTTCCGAGGAGCACACAGGCCGTGCGATTCCTGGGCCGGCCGGTGCTCAGCCCTCGTGCTGCACTGTCCTTCCGAGGAGCACACAGGCCGTGCGGTTCCCGGGCTGGCCGGTGCTCAGCCCTCGTGCTGCACTGTCCTTCCGAGGAGCACACAGGCCGTGCGATTCCCGGGCTGGCCGGTGCTCAGCCCTCGTGCTGCACTGTCCTTCCAAGGAGCACACAGGCCGTGCGATTCCTGGGCCGGCCGGTGCTCAGCCCTCGTGCTGCACTGTCCTTCCGAGGAGCACACAGGCCGTGCGGTTCCCGGGCTGGCCGGTGCTCAGCCCTCGTGCTGCACTGTCCTTCTGAGGAGCACGCAGGCCGTGTGGTTCCTGGGCCGGCGGTACTCAGCCCTCATGCTGCACTGGCCTTCCGATCTAAGGCATTCTGCTCCGGCGGTGGAGACGGTCATGTGGACTCAGCAAGTACTGAGGAGAGAACATTGTCACTGTGTTCTTTGAAGGAAGGATGAGGAACACCTGCATGAGTGTCGAGATGGTTCCGTGGTGTCTGAGCTCAAGGCGTCGTGGAAGATGGTGTGCTTAAACCCAGATAGGGAAGTGAGAAGGAGGAAGGATTTGAGGGGGAAAGATAATGAGTTTGGTTTTGGACATATTGAATATGAAATGCTTACATAGAAAATTCAGGAGAGAGCCTCTAAGCTGTAGAAAATTGGGGTCAAGAGCCCAGGAGGGAGCTGAGGGCTGAGAGATCACTGCTTGGGAGTAGCCGGCATTTGGCTGGTAGATGGAACGGTGGTGATGAGGTCATCCCGGAGAAAGAAGGTGGAAGGCCAGGAACAGGAGTGTGGGGACACCAGTGTTGGAGTGATGGGAGGGAAGGAGGATCCTGCGACAGGTTGGACAGCAGGGTCGGGCAGTGTAGTAGATCCAGGAGGAAATGGCACTGAAGAAGCCAGGTGACAGTGGCCGTTTAGGAACATGAAAACGGTAGGGGTCAAATGTCAGCACAAGGGCTGGGTGCTCCGGGTTATGTGAACAAGCGGCTCGTTGGATTACTTCCCCAGGTACTGTAAGTGTCAAAGGCTCTCGCGGTGTAGTGATGTCTCATATCAGAACAAGTCTTCATGGATCTCAGCTGACTGCTGCCCCCAGTTCTTAGCACCGTGCTGGGTTGCGCCCCTCGATTTCCACATCACCATCCTGTCTCCGCAGCATCCGGGGATCGCCCCATCACCATCCTGTAGCCACAGCACTGAGGGGCACAGGAGCAAGAGGCAGGATAACGTGTATTTGTTCAATGATGGCACGTACTCTGGGACCAATAAAATTAAGGCTTAGGGTCATATTTCTCAGTCTGTTTTAATTAAAGTTCTCTTTTCCTAACAAAGAAAATCCCCTGCTCTTTGCAGGGAAATGGGTATATTCCCTTTAATGGAACACAGTACTCTGTCTTAGAGAGTCTGTGTTCTGTGACTCCCTGCTGGTGAATAGCGAACAATCATTATTAGATAACATGAGTGTATAATATGTTGGATGCAATATGCTCAGTACTTTACGTGGGTTAACTAACTTAATTTCACAATAGCACATACTAAAGAGGAAATATTAGTTCCCCCATTTTATAGGTGAGGAAATTAAGGCATATAGAGCTTAGTGATTTGCCCAAAGTCACTGTGCTAATAACTGGCAGAGTTCAGATTCAAACACCAGCCTGGTGACCGCCAAACTTGATTCATTGCTACTATGGCATTTAGCCTTTCCAGACTGGATGATATTTGGAAATATTAGAGATGATCATAATTTTCCAATTAAAAGTTGTACTATAGAAACATTTTAAATTATACATACCTTGTCCTAAAAATTTAAGGTATCTTCCTATAGTCAATGTCCCTTCTTTTCTGCTCTCACTCACCACATAGGCAGTGGGTAAGGGGGTGATAAGAAGCTGTTTTTGAACATGACCACATGATGGAAAACTACAAATAGAAGTAATGAGTCGTTTATCTAGTATCAACATCTTTAACAGTAAACTGCAGCTTCTGTGTGAAGTGTGTGTACAAGTACACGTTTTAAAATAAAATGTTGTACTCGTGGTTGTTAATGAGCTGCAGAGCTGTTATCCAGTAATCTGTGTTTCAAAACCTCTGTAAGTCCTTATTTCCACCTCCTATTCATCCTTCTTTCCTGAGCCAAGTGTATTAGTGATTCAGCTCCTTCTCCTGCGTATAAACAGCCTCAGCTCCAACGCTGATCCAGTTCGTGACTTGCTGCTGGCACCAGGGGAGTCAGGTGTTGGTCACTCTTGCCTCCCCGTACTCAGCATTATTCTCTGATGGACGTTTCTGAGTCCACAGTGTTACGTCTAGGACCTTATGGTCTCATAAAAAACCAGGAAGAAATCAAGGGAGCACGCGCAGTGCATGTGATTTGGAATGTTCTCTTAGACTTTGCCGTAATATCTGGAAGGTCCTACAACTAAGTCAGCAGCAAACGGGTGTGTGTGTGTGGGGGGGGGGGCGGGGATTGGGTAATATAACCCACAATTGTCGTTAAAGATTGAATCTTGGATTATTAAGATCTGACCAATTTGAATTCTGAAAGTAAGACCCTTGCCTCACCCCCCAGATCACTGTGAATTAATATGAATTTCAAAGGAGCCAAAGTTTTGTATTTACTCAACTAATATTTGTTGTTTGTAGACTAAGTAGGCATTGTTAGGTGTAGACTATTAAGAGATTACTAGAACTTGGTAACTGTCTTCTAGTGACTGACATTCTTAAGTCATGGTTAGTATTATATAAATACTTATAACCACAATGTTTGATAAGTATAGTAAAACCCCAATGTCACCTCTGATGTAGGGGTGGGCGGAGCATAAATGTTTACTGTGAGCTTCCCATGGATAAGAAAGAAACACTGGATTGATCCAATGTGATAGGGCCTAGAAGTATGGATTTCGTTTAGCTGGGCAGCTAGTAGGAAGGACTGACTCACTGCAGGCTGTGAGGCTAATTAATGTTATATGTTAGCAAATTATTTGGTCAGATTGTCACCTGCTGAATCTTGGAAGATACACCGAGTGTTAACTAAGTCTGTGGCAGTGAAGTGTCACCAACAGTTCAGAATGTTAACCATCAGCTCCTTCTTAGTGCTCGTAGCAACAGGAGCTCAGACCAGGGCTTGCCTCGCAAGCTGAGATGTCAGAAAACAAACTTCGCAAAGAACATCAGTCTTTGTGAATTGCAATCTAATTTGACTGAGAATTCTGTAATTTTGAGGCTTGCGAAAGCCAAGCAAAGCAGTGACAAGCCCTGGCTGCAATGCCCAGCCATCCGAGAAGCCGCCTCGTGCGTGGGTCCAGCTTTCCAGCAGCGATGGGATTAAGAGCGTTTCAGATGGCCCTGGCAGGTTTGACTCAGCGGTTAGAGTGTTGGCCCTCGGACCAAAGAGTCACGGGTTCGATTCCCGTCAAGGGCATGTACCTTGGTTGCGGTTCAGTCCCCAGCCCTGGTCGGGGTCGTGCAGGAGACAACCAATCGATGTGTCTCTCTTACATCAATGTTTCTCTCTCTCTCTCTCTCTCCCCCCCCTCCCTTTCTCCCACTCTATCTGAAAATAAATGGAAAAATATCTTCTATGAGGATTTTTTTTAAATGTTTCAGATGGCCTCAAGGAGGTCGTCAGTAAATTCAGAGGCAGTGAGGGCCGATAGAACAGAGGACAGAGGCCAACTAATAAAAGTAGAGTCTTCCAAACTATGTTCTGACATGATTTCTGACTACATTTCCACATGAAACTGACAAGAAATAGAGTGGAAGCATGCTGAGTTTTTAAGGGAATGGGGTTGCCTGAGACACACCAGGGTCGTCTGCATAAGCTGTGACTGGACGAGTCTTAAAGCAAGTTCTAGGCCTCCAGTCCGCAGCAGAAGGAAGCAGGCGGGGAGCCCACGCAGACGCGCACGCCGCGATGCCTGTCCACGACGGCCGCGGAGCACAGCAGCAGTGGGAGGCGTGGACTAGAGAGTTCCATCCACAGGGCAGATCAGGGCTCGCCAGATGTAAAGTCTCCGTGACTCCTACGAAGCTGGATTTGAAATTCTATCGAATAGCAGCTGATGGATTTCCCACCGTCCCATTGTTCAAATGAGAGTTTTAAAAATTATAACGGTCTTATTTCTTTAAATGAAGAGCTTGGGGCTGCCCTTCAGTTTATAGCCATCAGTCCTCAGAAAGCCATGTCTAGACCTCTTGAAAAGGACAGAACATCAAGCAGAGGTCAATGGACAACAGAACAGGGTACCTAGACGGCCTTGGGTTATCCCTCTTAAACAAATGGTAAGTTCCGTATGTAGCAAGAAGAGTAGCCAAACAGCAGAGTCTGTGGTAGAGACTACGATTGGTCCTCCACCCCTCCCCTTATTTTCTACAGAGCCCTTTGTTTTCAGATGGGCACAGGCCACTCAAACTAAAGGCTACCTTGCTTAGCCTTTCTTTAGGCTGACTTGGACACGTGGCTACGTTTTGACCCACTAGACGTAATCAAAGTGACAGGTGTGACTTTCACAAGATATCTAAAGGGGACGAGTACACACCCTTCGTTGCCCCTCACCTTCCTGCAGCCTGGAATGTAGATTTGATGGCTGGCGCTCAGATAGGCCACCTCGGACAAGACGACAGCTGTACCCTGCAGCCCTGACACGCTGGAGCCTTATACAGCCTTACTGCCGCTCTGACTCCATGTACATGGCTGCAAGATGAACTTCTCCTGTCTTTATGTTTTTTTTAATTTAAATTTTTGTTTTATTTTTTCTTCAGATAGAGTGGGAGGGATGCAGAGAGAGAGAGAGAAACATCGATGTGAGAGAGACACATTGACTGGTTGCCTCCCACATGACCCTGACCAGGGCCGGGGATTGAACCGCAACCCAGGCACGTGCCCTTGACCAGAATCGAACCTGCAGCTCTTTGGTCCGGGGGCCAACGCTCTAACCGCTGAGCCAAACTAGCCAGGGCAAACTTCTCCTTTCTTTATGCCATTACTTTTTTTCTTGCAGACAAACAAAACTATAACTTTTTTTTTTTTTTTTATCCTCACCCGAGGACATTTTTTCATTTTTTGTTCAGACAGAGTGGGAGGGAGAGAGAGGAAGAGAGAGAGAGAGAAACATCGATGTGAAAGGGACACATCGAGTGGCTGCCACCCGCACGACCAACCAGGGCCGGGGACAAACTGCAACCGAGGCACATGCCCTTAGCGGGAACCGAACCCGGGTCTCTCTGGACCGCAGGCCGAAGCTCTAACCGCTGAGCCAAACCGGCCAGGGCAAAAACTATAACTTTTATGTACGTAAATATACAAAAACGTTTTAAAAGTTTTGACATTACAGTTTGCCCCTCTAAAGAATTGAATGTATCATCACAACTCTAAGCATCTACTTCGAAGCATCTAGTTATTTTCTCTTAGGTGTGATACCTGGTTTTGCACACAAGCCAATTTATACTTTATTTATTTATTTATTTATTTATTTATTTATTTATTTATTTTGGTGGTGATGTTGTGATTTTTTTTTAAACATATTGTTTCTACTGAAACAATCTCACAAACTAAACAATATTTTGGCATATTATCAGTTGTCTATTTTGAATAATCAGAAAACACCATTTTATGAAAGACAAGGACATTTAACTCCGAGATTTTATTTTTCTAAATGAAACAGGAATCAGAGTTACCTCAGTTGTTGTTCTCTATTTCCTTTTCGTGGTGAGTATGCAGCGGTGGCCTCGGCCTCAGGGTAAGTCCTTTCTTGTCTTTCCATATCTTCTAGGACGGATCCTTCCACCCACTGATTCCCACACGCTACATCGAAACTTAGAGGACAGGTCTTCCGTTTGTCTCTTCTGCTACCATCTCCAGCTCGAGATACCCAGTACACTGGAGCTGGCACGCTGCCCGAATGACTAGTGTCATGTCAGAGCAGAAATAGCAGCTCACATTTTTCTTTTATTTTGTCTGCAAGTGTGTTTCCAGCCCGGCGTCCCCTCTGATTTGTGTGGGGTTACTTGCATGGTGTGCTTTTGCTCTAATTTGTGTCTTAAATTCTTAAAGGAACTTTCTCCTTATAAACTAATCTACTGTGATCAATGAAATCAGTAGTTTCTTGTTAAAAAGCCTTTTAAGTGAACAGATTTTTCTTCCCTTAATTATTATTTAGAGCAGTTATTTTTCGTCTAATCGGGTAAATAAGACCAAGCATCAAACTCCTTTTGGACAATGCCATTTTCATTCCACTGTTCAATCACAACTCTTTCTTATATACTGTTTCCTTATTCATTGTGATTAAATCTTTTGATTGTATCTTGGAAAAATACATTGTTCTTTTGACCTTTTTTCCGGAAAGATTTTATTTCATTGTCCAGTTTGTTCTTACTCTTATCAACTATTCTAGTTGGGTTTCATTCTTTTTTCTTCCTTTTAAGTAATTTGTGCTTTTAAGATATGATGTAATTAAAAATATTAAGAGTGAATGTCACATTTCATCTTGAAAACTCTTATAGTATAATTCCTTGAATTTTATTTAAATGATAAAAGAAACTAATTTTGATAGGCCACGCTTTAGAACTTTCAGAATTCTGGTACATAGGGAGCTTAAAAAAAAACTATTTCTTAAATTGTAATGAATTGCCCTGGCCGGTTTGGCTCAGCGGTTAGAGCGTCGGCCTGTGGACCAGAGAGTCCTGGGTTCGGTTCCTGCTAAGGGCACATACCTCAGCTGCAGTTTGTCCCCGGCCCTGGTTGGGGTTGTGTGGGTGGCAGCCACTCGGTGTGTCTCTCTCACACTGATGTTTCTCTCTTTCTCTTCCTCCCTCTTTCCCTCCCACTCTGTCTGAAGATAGATGAAAAAAAAAATTGTAATGAATCTTAAAACAACATTTCTTGTGCATAAAAGATACTAGTAGGTCTTCTCTTTCTGTAGGCTAAAATAAATTACAAAACCCAAAAATATACAAATAGGAAAACAGCATTAGCAGAAAAATATTTAGCCTTCAAATTATGACTTTCTGTAGAAACAGCAGGTCTTTGAATGATGTCATTATGTTATAACATTGATAAAGAAGAAAAGAACGATTCCCAGCAGAGGACCCTGTCTGTGTGGAGTTTATACACTCTCCCGTGTCTGCGTGGATTTTCTCGGGTGCTCCGCTTTCCTCCCACATCCCAAAGATGCCCTTAGGTGAATTGGCATGTCAGCATTGTTGTAGTCCGAGTGAGTGTGGATGTGGGTGTGGGTGGCCCTGCCCAGGGTGGGTCCCGCCCTGCACCCTGAGCTCTTGGGAGAGGCTCTGAACTGGAATAAGTGGGTTGGAAAATCATTATCTGACTTTTTTTATTAACCTCTCTTCAGTGTATGTATAGCTCACATTTATCTTAGTGTTTACTCTTAGAAGTGTTTTAGGTCTCTATCAGAAGTTTGATGATGTTTTTGTGACCAGACAGATGCCGTAGGAACCTAACTTTTGTTTCTATCAATTAGCCTGGGGTAGAATTGGTTTGTTACTGTTGTTTCCCTTAAAGGTGCGGTTCCCAAGAACCCATCCTCGATGTTCAGTGAGGACTTACTGTATGTTAATACTCACTGCCCTCAAATAATAATTATATTGATTACTAATATATATATATATATATATATTTATATTTAATCCTCACCCGAGGACACTCCTCCATTTTTTGTTCAGATAGAGTGGGAAGGAGAGAGAGGAAGAGAGAGAGAGAAACATTGAAAGGGACACATCGAGTGGCTGCCTCCCACATGACCAACCAGGGCCGGGGACGAACCACAACCGAGGTACGTGCCCCTAGCGGGAACCGAACCCGGGTCTCTCTGGACCGCAGGCCAATGCTCCAACCACTGAGCCAAACCGGCCAGGGCATGATTACTAATATTTATTGAGCACTTAAAATGTCCCAATCCCTATTCAGATTGGTTTATATTAATATATGTAAACTCATTTAATTCTTACGACAACCCTACAAGACAGGTTTCATTGATGTTTTACAGGAGAGACAACCAAAACACAGAGAGCTTGAAGCTACACAGGCAGTAGGTGGGCTGGTCCAGACGCCAGTGCTTTCTGTGGGCTGTCCCGTCACCGAAGCGCTGCTCTAAGTGCGGCTTCCCCAGGGCACAGGGACCAGTGCCCATGTGCACCCGCTCTGCCGGCCCTGCACACCAGGGTCGCTCGGCATTGCCAAAGCATCAATTTATGGAGTTTTTTAGTAATTCGCTTCAGTCGTGTTTTAGAAATGTCAGTCCATGATGAAGTGGGAGAAACTGGTTATTCAAGAAGCACTGCTCTAAATGGAGTGCTTTTTTTTTTGGCTGTCAGGTGCTTTTAAATTCATAATTTCATTCAGTTCTCACAATAACCCTCTGAAGTGCATGTTCATATTCCTAAGTTTTAGGATGAGAAACTAAAGATCAGAGAAAGTGAATCTGGAATTCAAAGCCAGCTTTCTATTCTGTAACACACAGAAACTATACTCTCCTGTTCCCGGTGACATTCATATTGGAACATTTAATCACCTATTTACATTTGTTATAACCTTTCAAGACACTTTTTCTTTTTGCCAATTGTCTTTATAAATGACGAGTTAAATGAATAAGTAAGATTAAAAAAAAAAAACAAAAAAAAACCAGTGACTCTTTAAACTTAAAAAGAATGATATGCCCTGGCCGGTTTGGCTCAGTGGTTAGTGCGTCAGCCTGCGGTCCAGAGAGACCCGGGTTCGGTTCCCGCTAGGGGCTCGTACCTTGGTTGCAATTTGTCCCTGGCCCTGGTTGGTCGTGCAGGAGGCAGCCCCTTGATGTGTCCCTTTCATGTCAATGTTTCTCTCTCTCTCTCTTCCTCTCTCTCCCTCCCACTCTATCTGAACAAAAAAATGGAAAAATGTCCTCGGGTGAGGATAAAAAAAAAAAAAAAAAAAGAATGATACAACATAGTCATGTATTGCTCCTTTGTTAAGACGTTATTTTTGTGACTTCTTAGAGACAATTCTCAACTTTAAATGTTTAGTCCGGCCGGTGTGGCTCGGTGATTGAGTGTTGACCCATGCACCAAGAGGTCGTCAGTTCGATTCCCAGTCAGGACACATGCCCAGGTTGTGGGCCAAGTCCCCAGTGGGAGCCATGCAGGAGGCAGCCAATCGATGTTCTCTCTCATCAATGTTTCTATCTCGTTCTCCTCACTTCCTCTCTCTCTAAAAATTAATAAGAAGGAAAAAAAATAAAAAAAAAAACCACTTTAAATGTTTATTAGCTACCCTAATTCCACCTATTAGCAAACATTTCTTAGAATGGGAATTTCAGATCTTTTTGCTGTCGCTTCTAACTGTAATGGCAGAATGTGATTTAGCAGTCCCTCAGTTTCCTCATCTATAAAATAAAATGAGCTATGCTATTTTAACTTCTAGCCTAACTCAAAAATTCTGATGTTTTTCTTTGCTTAGCTTTTTCCTTTTCTGTTTCTAGGTATCTCTGTTGTCCAGAAATCCTCACCTTGAGCCTGCCTTCATCTGTTACAACTGCACTTCTTTCCTCCTCCTGGCCCAGCTTCTCTAAGGAATGACTTCCCCTGCTGCCTGCCCCCACCGTCAGTGGCTCTCTTTCATTATAACTACTCTTGCTGAATTCCTACTTGTGAACTCCAGGCAGTCTTCCTTTCTTCTTCTCTTATGTTGGCCAACTCCCAACTCCTTGAATCAGTCTCATTCTCAGTCCTTCCATTCCTCCCTCCTTTCCGCCCTCCTTTTCCCCTCCCCCTTCACATCCATGTATCTCATCCAGCCAAGGAATGAGAACTCTCCACCTGTGTGTCTTCAGGCACGCAGTCCTCACCTTTCACACTTACTCCTCCTGCCCTCCTTTGTGTCTCAGTGAGGGCCCCACTGTCCATCCAGCCAAACCAGAAGCCATGTTTCTGCACTTCCCCCTCAACTTTCACCCTCCCCCGCAATCTCCCTCCGGCTTCCATGGATTTGATGGTCCACGGGGTTCCCGGCTGCCCCCCATCCCCACCCACTGTCAGTGCCCTCATTGAGGAAGTGAAGTCCTCTTGGAGTCTATCTAAATGGCTTCCCTAACTCCTGGCTCATTCCCTTCAGTCCACCCTCTCCTTTATTGCCAGAATCTTCTTTCTAAAATACAAACCTGTTTTTCTGTGAGCAGATTCTTCCATAGCTCCCCATTGCCTTCAGTGCATGAAACAGTAACAACGGCAGTTGTACCGTCTACCACCTACCGATTTGGACCAGCTGCCAGGAAGTGCGCGAAGCATCTCACACTGTCTCCTTGCAGTGTCCCTCCGCAGTGGCACCTACCACATGTTCTGTGTTTGTGCCTGGGTCTCCCTCCAGAGACCCCGCCCCCCGTCACTTCAGGGGTCTTCATGTGTGTATCTTCAGCACTCAGTACAGAGTCTCATACACAAACCATCACATCTTTGTTGAATGAAGGATTTCTGTTGTTGATAAAGGGTGTAGCGATTTCAGGATCCTATAGTAGAAAAGCTCAGAGGAAAGACAGCAAAGACTTGGCTGGTGTGGGTAGAGATTAGTCCTAGGTGAAGGGAGCCAGGGCCCTGCTGCCCATCGCAGCCCCCTCTTTCAAGTCCTTGGGCCGTGTCATCGCCTGCAGCAGCAGGACTGGGGAACCGCGGACATGGCCATCGCTGCGGCTGGGTCCAGTGCACACAGCCAGCCTCACGCCTACACGCACCATGTTGTAAGACAATGATTGTGTTATGTAGAAAATAGCCTTGCAAAGCCAGTTTTCTTTCTAGCTCTGGTGTGTCCAGTTCTTCACTGCTGACCATCTTCACTGAAAGGCAGGGATTTCATTATTATTGTTGTAAGATAGCTGTTCTTCTGAGCTGTTTTATATTTCCTGAGTGACCGCCCCTCACACAGCACGGATCCCATAGTTAGCAGCAAAAACCGTTCTTTGTCATTCCCTTTCTTGGGTGTTTAATTTAAAATACATAAAGTTTAATTTAATCCTTCTATTTCTAAGATATTTTAAAGGTGTAAACTGAGGTTACGAGCACTTTTAGGTCAGGCTACCAAGAGGAATTTGACATTTATATGAATAAGAATAATATCAAGAGTTACAAAAGCTAACACAGAATTGCAAGGGCTATCAAGCTGTATGCTTGGGGCCATAAATTGATTGCCAGCAGGGGTCAAACAGGAATCTCTGCTTTCTCTGAACAACCTCCCCTGGGTCTGCCCTGCCGCCCTCGGTGCACCAGCAGAAAGGGCAGAGTGGGTTGACTCCTCCTTCAACAAACTGCTGCAATATTTACTTCTTGAGGGAGGTGTGGATTAATAGCACTTCCTATTTAGACAGCTAGACATAGAGCTCAAGATTATTTTTCTAGAAATAGTACCAAGCCAAGGGAAATCAATCTAATAATTTAGTCGAGCATATGCAGACAGGCTCTGTTTGGTCCACACAGTATGTTTCAAGACGAGGTTTTATTATCTCTGGTTTGGGCTGTAAGAGCTGCTGAGAAAAATAAAAGTTGATTCCAAATAAATTAATTTCGTGCTAGTTACATAAAACAAGGTGTTAAAACCAGAGTTCACCTTTAAAATATAAGTATGTATATATTGCCATTTTTGCTGATGTTTATTTCATCTTGTCTTAATAAAATGTATTCTTATAGAAATGAAATTACTATATGCTAAGCATATAGAATAAGCTTCGATATAAGTAATAGAAGTTGCCTTTAGATATAAAACGTAAGAACTGTTTGCTCTTTTGGAAATATTATGACATTGGGTGCTTTTCGTAAAGATGAGCTCTTAGGTCAAGCAAACCTTTAATGGCCTAACATTGAATAATGTAAGTGTGTGCATTATTCCTTTGTTTCCAGTCATTGTACTTGTTATTACTTACTGTGGTTTTTCTTTGCAAAGGTGGGAAGTGAACTCTTTCCATTCTGCGGTTCCTCACAGTACTGAAATGAAGTTATATCCACTTACAGACTGGGTTTTCCTTCGTGGCAAAGGGAGGTTGTACCCAGCCCACTTTATTTCATCTCATTCACTTTGTCATCTGTCCTGTGCCTCATGCTTGTTTTTTGTGGTGGTGTTTTTTTTATTAACACATTGGTTTCTGTTGCCTCATCATCTCAAGTTATGCCTCCTCTTTTCTCTCCTGTTTTTAAGAGAAATGGTTTGTACGGGTGCCCGTTTGTTACAACACTGCATGTTTTTCCTAATTAAGATCCCAGGTGGCATCTCCACTGCTGTGTCGGGCGCTGTGTGTGGAATTAAGAGTTCCCACAGGAGTTTAGTTTTGCATTGAAAGTAGACTGGAGGCTAGATAGCATAAATATTAGTGGTTTAGGCCACGATGAGATATATGAAATTTAAATAATATCTTTTTCCAGAAACCTTAGAAGTCGCTCGGTTGTAGCAGCAGCCTGTGGTTCTGCTGTTGGGAATGATTAACTGAAGTCTTGAGCAGTGAGCATTATAGAGATCTTTTTCTTTTATTTTCCTTTCCTTACTCAATTAATTTAATGCACTTAGGAATCATCATACATGCAACCTATGTAAGGCCATCCTTCAAAATGTTTCATATGCCAGCAGGCCACTAGGAGATGCTAAATAACAGTATGGCCACATATTATTTTGAAACAGCTTTGAGGAACGAATCTTAAAAGTTGCTTCTAGCTTAATTTTTACCTTTTCTCAAAGCATTGTATTTATACAGTGGCCATTATCTCATTTCCTTTCCTTCTTGACCCAATCAATATTTTATCTCCAAAGTGAAAATGCTTCTCTAACACCAATTTTAGAAGCTGTGGTGCTAATCTTATTAGAAACAAATGTTTCTATCTCTTCTCTTTTTCTTTCACTCTTTTCTCCAAAAAAAGAAAGAAAGAAAAATTAAGGGATGAAATGTGTGTTTTTTGCCAGTTTAATGAACATGATCATAAACATATGGAATTAGAAGGCAGTTTAGAAATCGTAGTCTATCTTCCCTCATTTTCTACCAAAGCCCAGAGAAGTTCATTTTTAAATTTTATTTTACATATATTTAATGGCCAGGTCAGTCTAGTTTTCCTTGGTTCTACGTGGCTGCCATAAAAGGCTCATTCTTTCAAAATATCAGACGGCAATATGTAAGTTGCTTCTCTCAAAGTATCAGCGAGAATTATACAAGTTGGTTATGTTAGAGATAGCTTCATATCTTTAACTAGTTTTTGCTGTTTTGACAGAAAGGAACTTGAGCAGACTCACAGGTACTATGGTGTTAAAAAACGGTGAAGGAATAAAGGGAAGGGGGCATAGACAGGCAGCAGTGTGGTCATTACCAGAGGGAAGGGGGTGGGGGAGACAGAGGGAAAAGAGGGATGGAAGGAGACTTGACTTGGGGTGGTGAACACAATACAATATACAGATAATGTGTTATAGATTGGACACTTTAAACTTACATAATTCTGTTAACCAATGTAACCCCAATAAATTCAATAAAAAGTTAAATTAAATTAAATTTTTTTTTAAAGCCAAAGAGAAAGAATGCTGAAGCTTGAGTATATTGTGGTAGAGATATTCAAGTGAGGTGCTGTCATCATTTTCTTCCGAGCAAGGACTTTTGTGTAGAGTAACCAAGCTCAGAATATTGATGATAGCAGCATTTTAATTTAGCCTAGTAATTGAGAGCACAGATGTAGGGTCAAATAACCAATTGAAATCTTGTCTATTTTTGTAATATTGACCAAGTTATTTACCCTCTTTGACTGTGGTTTTTTAAATCTATAAAATGATGATAATAATACCCTTTTTAAAAGGTTGTGAGAGCCCTGGCCGGTTTGGCTCAGCGGTTAGAGCGTCGGCCTGCGGTCCAGAGAGACCCGGGTTCGGTTCCCGCTAAGGGCATGTACTTCGGTTGCAGTTTGTCCCCGGCCCTGGTTGGTCATGCGGGTGGCAGCCACTCGATGTGTCCCTTTCACGTCGATGTTTCTCTCTCTCTCTCTCCCTCTCTCTCCCTCCCACTCTATCTGAACAAAAAATGAAAAAATGTCCTCAGGTGAGGATAAAAAAAAAAAAAAAAAAAAAGGTTGTGAGAATTAAATGAGATGATAGTTATGATAGGCTTAGAACATTTTAAATGATCGTTGCTACTTGTGATGCAGAACAACACAGAACACAGTCCATGATACCTAAAAAATAAAAACATTGGCACATAATAGGTAGAATCCAATGCACGTGGGCTATTTAATATGAAATACAGAAGAAATCAGTTTGGAGGAAGAAAAACACACTGAAAATATTTTTCTGTTTTATTTTCTTTCCATAAAATTTTATAAAATGTCCTCTTAGGTTAAAAGAACTGTTCAGTTGGCAGAACTCATCCAAAAGATTGAGACAACAGAGTGATTATGCAACAGTTACATGTTAATCAAGGTCCACTAGTCTCTAAGAATGATGCCATCAATTGGGGTCATCAGGGTTGAAAATACACTTTTTTTTTTTTCCCAGGACCAGAGTTCTCATCACCATTTCTAGACCTTTCTTCTTTTATTCACTCCACACCCTAATTCAACTTGACCCTGGTAGTACCAGTCCTCCAAACATTTCAGTCTTTCCTCTTGTAAACCTTGGCTTCCCTGGAGCACCTCACAGCCCTTGTCACTGGTGGTTAATTTTGTATGAAGTCATTCTGGTTGAAGTGTTGTTGGTCGTTAATGCCAGGAAATTTCTTTCCTAAGTAAAATTTGCATTTGGCTGAGTCTTTAATGTCTTAAAGAAAAAGAAGAAATAACAGGGAATAGGTTAGGAACTCTGAAGGGACAATAGGCAAACTATTTTGGTCCAGGGAGAAATTTCAGCACCTGTGGTCCCTGAGCAGAAGGTGTATGTTTTTATAATGCACCCACCAGTTACACTTTGGAGAAACTACCAGTATATAGAATGGTACTGACTCCCAGAAGGACCTCCCCTTTTCTGCATTCCCAGGTATGAAATTTAGTTGCATTAAAATCAGAATTGGTCCTCTGATCTTTGGATAGCCTTAAACATTGTCTTGTTTCAGTTTTTTGTTTAAGAATAAATGCATACAAATATTGTCCAGAGTTCTTCCACAGTTTCATGCCCAGTGCCAGATTTATTTTTGAGCATTATTTACAGGGATCAATTATCTTCAGTACTCTCATGGCCTGGCTGCTGCCCAGAGTCCTGGGAGATGTAATCAGGTTCAGTTAATTCTGCACAATAGAGTGTGGCGGGAACTCAGGTAAGTGGCGGGTTGACCGCACCCAAACTGTTGATTTAAGTTGTCGAGAGAGCTTTACTCATGCTTGGACTTGATACCGGCTTGGGTCAGCTGGCTTAGCTATAAACCATTACCAGAAAACGATGCTTCTTTTGTGTGAGGAGGGTATGGAATGACCCCTCTGGTCATTCCCACCTCCCCCAGCTCACCGCAGCCGCCACAGCCTGGCTGTGACAACCTTTCTGACTTTCCTAAGCCGGGCGTCGCTGTCTTCATACCACCCCTGCCCATCACTGGTTATCCAGCCACATGTCCCAGGGAGCTGCCAACATGGTGTGTGCTGTATGCAATTTCTACTCATTTCTGAGTTCCGTTGGTGCTGTTTAATAAGAAATGCATTAGTGTTCACTTATCAGAGCCCACATCTACATAGCACTTCATGGCTTTCATAGAGAACTCATATATTTTAGGCTAAGACAGAGCAGGAATGACATTGCATCAGCATTAATCATTCTTGTTACCTTTTGATTAAATCATTCAGCTTAAATACTGTTTGGAAAAGTGATCTAAAGTTGAAAGCATAATAATAAATATGGGCAAAACAGCAGTTTGTTTCATGTGAGGATTGTTTTTGTAAGTTTGAAGGTAAATGTTTCTCAATTCGTCATTCATTTTTTCCCCTACCATTAGCCTTTAGAAAGAAGCAGTAGCAATTTAAAGTGTAGACACACACACAAATGGAAAGTTGTTACCCCTTGGATACCAGTTCAAATTTATTTACTCTGAGGTGCTTTAAAGCCCAGATACAGGTATGTTTGTTTCCGTAGGTCCATGAAAGGATACTGAAATTGAATAGTGAGGTACTATGAGAAAAACGACCTCGGAGGGTGTTCCAAGGTGACTGTAACCTCACACCCTCCCGTTCATACCAGCTCTGAGTCTCGGGAAACTCCGAGGCAGTGTGTTGATAAGAACTGCCTTTGTGTTCTTTCTGTAAATTAGTTTTGGGTATGGAAAGCCAGAAAGCTCAAGTCCTTTAAGTACTTATGTCAAGAGATTTTCTTCTTCCTTACCCTTATCAAACTTCATACCCTTTTCTCCTTCCTGTTATAATGTTGAAGTCTCCAAATCAATTAAATGATTTGCTTCTCAGTTATAGACGGTTCCCCTTCCTAATGAGTAGAATATTGTCTCCTAGAGAACGTCTGCTAAAGGTTCACTGGTTTTTATGTTAATTCCGAGTTCCGTGTCTACTTGTCTTAGAACAGAGTGCCCGATTTCACCAGGGTAGAAACAATAAACAGAACGGAACAATATATTTTTATTTACCAGAGATCATGTCCATTTAGCTTTTCCATGGCATATAGAAACAAATCCCTTTGGCTCTTCCCTCGTTTCCTGCTGTGTCACTCACTCTCCTGGCCACTCGCGTGGTGTGACATGGAAAGGGGAGCTGCGACTGGTTTCCCTTGGTTCACACAAGGTCTTCAAATGAGGCGAAACTGTCTTCAGCTGAAGAATGTGTCATGAGTTTTTGTTTATGGCATTTCTTTATGTAGAATTTTGTGCATAAATATGTAATAAATATAGTAAAGTAACAAGACTTAGCAGTTAGATTTTAGCCAAGAAAATAATACAATATACATATTATGTTTATGTCTGCTACGTTATACTTTACTGTGGGGATTCACTTTAGAGATGAGACAATAAAAGTGTAAACATTGGAAGCAATTTTCTTTTCTGGAAAAAAGTATAGACGGTTTGATCGGTGACATGAGTGTGTTTTATAAACATTAAAAGAACTTATTTATTTATCCCTGCACTCAGGAATTTAGTAGTTGATAGAGAAACACGCTGCAATTTAAAAAATGCAGTTGAAGAAATCAAGAGAAAGGAGGAAATTAATGTAGGAAAAGTGAGCCGATGCTAATGGTAAGGTTACTATCAGCACCGTGCCCTGCGGTCTCAGACACTTACGAGCTTGGACTGCTTCGTGAGCACAGGCTTCCTAGACACTGAAGCAAAGAGGGAAGTATTGTCAAGTACATACTGTACACGGTCTGTGAAGTTCAAAATGTGTGTCCCCAGAGACACAGCTGTGCTTAGGACGGAGACTAGAACAAAAGTTCCGCATTGGACCCTTCTTGTGACATGCTGTGTGCCCTCATCGGTGACTACACGTCGCTGTTTTCCTCTCTTCCTCAGTACAAGTGAGAGAATACCAATCGCAGTTCAGAAAAAGGTCAGATGTAAAGCCTTGTCACTGTGTGGCTTAATACAATAATAATTTAGACCATCTAGAGGAATGGGTGGACTCTCCATCCTTCAACCAGTCCTCTCGTATTTCTTGGCTATGTTTTTGATAAATACTGGATAGTAGAACATTTGACGTTCTACTGAATGTATTATCTGAACCATACATAGAGAATAAAGTTGTATTTTATTGCCAGTTAAAGACAGATTCACAGGCTTTTAAAAAATCCACTTGTCTGATATAAATTTAATCCTTATAAAGTTACGTGTAAGAAATCACTTTAAAGTTGGTTCAGCTCATTGTCACCTCTACAGTCAGTCACCCCAGCCTTTCCCTCCCCAACTTTGTGCTTTTTGGATTATAAAAATGGGCAGTGATAGTATCTTTTATCAGTGCAATTAATAGATAGCCTTTTTCCTGGTTAAGTGTATTCTTATCTATATTCTTCTCCTTGTGTTTTCAGTTCAGTTTTTGTTGAAGACATGCTTGTCTGCTCTAGTTTTATGTTTTGATTTGGTTTTGCTTTTTAATTATAAATTTAAGCAACTTTCAAAGAAATGCAAAGGTGAATGAATATTCCTATGTTTCTTCTTCCTCTAGAACTTTCAGGTCACCCCTCCTGATTTCTTTCTCTTCGTGGAGACATAGATTTTGATCTGTTTGTTTGTTTGGGGTTAGAAGGTAGTGAGCAATGGAATGAAGATGAACAAGAAGACAATTAAAACTATTTTCTCTAGGCCTGGAAATTCAAGTTTTTAGAAATTCTTTGAATATTTAAATGTTCTAATCATCCCCTAAATAACTAAATAGTAAAGTGCTTTTATAAACCCCTGCTCCTATTTCTAGCTGCAAAAGATAAAAAATCTATCAAGAGAAAGCTTCATTCCAAACTTCCCTGACAGCTTACTTATTCACCTGCTTCTTTTTGGGTTTATGTGGACATGGAAAAACTTTTATGGAATAAAACAATACACTGAAGTTTAAATTTCATTTATTTATATTGTTTTCTGAATTTACAACTTAACACCTATTAATTTGTATTCATTCTCCCTCATTATTTTGAATAAACATTTCTGTGATTCAAGGTTGTTCATATATTTATCATTTTTAGAGGTTATATAACATTTTATTAAGTTTACATTACATCTTTTTTTAGTTATTCCTCATTATTCAACATTTGGATTGTTTTCTATTTCTAACTCTCATGTTAAGAGTTGGCTAATAGCCCAGCCGGTGGGGCTCAGTGGTTGAGCGTCGACCCATATACCAAGAGGTTGCCGGTTCGATTCCTGATCAGGGCACATGCCTAGATTGTGGGCCCAGTCCCCAGTGGGGGGCATGCAGGAGGTGGCCAGTCGATGTTCTCTCTCATCAGTTGTTTCTCTCTCTCTCTCTCTCTCTCTCTCTCTCTCTCTCCTTCCCCTCTCTCTCAAATCAATAAAGAAAAAATATTTAAAAAAAAAGAGTTGGCTAATAATTCCTTTTCCTTTTTTTTTTTTGAAGTGGAGAACATGGAAGCAAATTAAAATTAATTTTATACACATATATATTTGCAGCTTATATATTAACTTTAGATAATATAAAACTATGATACAGTACAGTTGTATTTTTCTGTTTTATAGATTTACTGCAAGTAAATTGTCTATCCCTGTATATGAAAAATATATTGTTTAATTTTGCTCATTTTATGGGATTTTGAAATAGGCTGTGAAGGCATGTATTTGATTGGGAGTCGAGAAAGGAGTTTTTTATAGAGTTGGAAAAACTGATTTAATCTTTGTAGTTTCTATTTGAGTCTCTTCTTTTGAACAAGACGATTAGACTCAACAAACTCTAAAGTTCACTTTTGCTCTAAAATTCTATAATTTTAATAACTTGAAACACAGTTTTACTGTTTTTAATTGTTATGCATGTTTATTGTTGTACCTTTGCTTTTATGATATATTCTTGACATTATCTGTAATTTACTTAGTACCAAGTCACAACCTAGAGGGCAGCAACCAATGTCTTTATTATTCCTTTGAGAAAGGCTGACTTTCATGGTGCATTTTCCAGGAAATAATTTTGGAGAAAAGTAGAGACTGCCCATGTGTGAAACCAGATGTATATGCTGTCCTAAGACATTATCAGAGAAAATGGTTTCAGTTTAAGAGACCTCTCTGTCTGTTACTGGACATGAATTTATGCATGACTTTGCCAGTTCACACTGTGACTCCGCAGTGAGCTTCAGCCTCCTGACGTTTTCTTTTTCCTGTTCTTCATCCTTGTCCTGAACTCCAATCCCTTGATCTTTCCTAATTCTCAAATCTTCTGGCTTCCACCCGGCCTGGACCCCCGTGTTTCAGTGTTAGTGATGTCCTTGGATAAGAGCTTGGGCATTCCTTTACCTCTGATCCTGCCCACCCCAGGCGGGGCCCCCCATCGACTCCCACTCCCCCGCCCCCAGGTTGCTCGGTGTGCCTGTGGAAGCCTGGCTGGAACCTTCCTCAGAGAGTCACAGTTCATCTCCACTGAGCCCCCTTTGCTGTTCATCAGTGTGTTTTCTTCTCCAGTCAAGCTCCGAATGCAGTTATATTCTGGCCACTTTCTGTATCCTTCTTGCTGAAGAAGTTGTCACTCCTCTCTTCAGACCACTAAAGCAAATCCCGAAGGTGACAGGAGGGGCAGTGCCAGGTTCCACAGAGGCACATGTTGACCATGTTCTGGAAAACAGAATCCATGGGTCCCACAGGTCTGAGAGGGGAAGAACTAGGCTCAGGGTGCTGAGTAGGGCCGAGAGAGGAAGAAATTCAAGTGGACGAAGCCCAGGAACTGGGGAGGGATCTGGGCATCCAGGAAAGAGCAGCTGGGCCCAGGTCGCAGGGACGCTGAAGGAAGCTCTGTGACACAGTGGGTCTGGGCAGAATGGAGTCACTGTGCTGCAGGTAAGCCCAGGCAGTGAGGCAATAAAACATCTTGTCTGCACTCTCGAAAGAACTTCCTGATGGGTCTTTTGTCCGACGCTGACTCACCTCCCACGTTTCCAACAGTAATAATGGTTACTATTTAAGGGTTGGCTCTGTGCTGGGCTGTATCTTAAAACTGCATCGATGTTAATCTCATCTGATCTTCCAGCATTCAGCTGGTTAGGTATTATCCTCCATTTTAGACTAAAACAGAGGCTTCAAGAGGCTCAAGATCACAAAGCTAGTTGCCAAGTGCCTACTAAACTTTTTACCTGCATATCCCATTGACACTGTGACAGAATCTTATTCCCTTCCCCAACCAGCCTCGCTGCTGTGAGGCTCTGTCGCTTCTTTTCACTGTACTATGCTTTCCAAGTTGCCATAACTTAAAGTCTGTAGATACTAAGCTTGATGCAATTCTTGTTCCCTGTATCCAGCATCTAACTGGTGGTCACTAACTCTCTTTTTTTAAATAAGATTGATCACTCTCGCCCTGGCTGGTTTGGCTCAGTGGTTAGAGTGTCAGCCTGCGGACCAGAGAGTCCCGGGTTCGGTTCCCGCTAAGGGCACGTACCTCGGCTACAGTTTGTCCCGGGCCCCGGTTGGGGTCGTGTGGGTGGCAGCCACTTTACGTGTCTCTCTCACATCAATGTTTCTCTCTCTTCCTCCCTCTCTCCCGCTCTAGCTGAAGATAAATGCAAAAAAAAAAAAAAAGTCCTTGGGTGAGGATAAAAAAATAAGTAAATAAGGTTGATCACTCTCTGAATAAACAAGAGAGAAAAAGGAGATAAGATAAAAGTAGCCCGGCATCAACCGGTTGAGCATCAACCCATGCACTAAGAGGTCACCGGTTCAATTCCCAATCAGGGCACATGCCCAGGTTGTGGGCCAAATATCCAGTGAGGGGCATGCCGGAGGCTGCCAATCGATGTTCTCTCTCATCAATGTTTCTGTCTCTCTCTCCCTCTCCCATCTTCTCTTTCTAAAATCAATAAAGAAAAAATATTTAAAAAAAATTTTTTTAAAGTAAAAGTAGGGAGATGCCCTGGCCAGTTTGGCTCAGCAGTTAGAGCATTGGCCAGTGGACCAATGAGTCTCAGGTTCAATTCCGGTCAAGGGCACGTACCTTGGTTGCGGTTCGTCCCCGGCCCTGGTTAGGGTCGTTCAAGAGGCAGCCAGTTGATGTGTCTTTCTCACATCAATGTTTCTCTCTCTCTCTCCCTCTTTCCCTTTCTCTCCCTCCCTCCCACTCTATCTGAAGATAAATGGAAAAATATCCTCGGGTGAGGATTAAAAAAAAAAGTAAAAGTAGGGAGAGAGTGTTGGGAGTCAAGGTGTTGGAGATGGGGAAGCACTGTTTCCTTGGAGATTTTCTATAAAACTGCTGTTTAAGGCTTTCCCCTTAGGATAATGAAGGTGGTTGTCCTAATTTCAAAGTTGTGTGATGGTATAACCATCAGTTTTCCATTAAATCCCTTCTTTTGATGCTTTCCTGAAATTATGTGCCAACATGTCATGATTAATTTTATTTTCATTTATTTTATAATAGGAAATGCATGCACATGGACAAAAATTCACAAAAGCATAAAGCATGAAGGGGACACGTTGAAAAGTAGGCCTTTCACTCCAGCCACTCGGTTCCTCCTCCTCTGGGGTGTCCTTACCTGGGGAGAAGAGTGGATTTAATTATTCTCATGGCCCATTCTCAGTTCATGAAAGCTATCGGGGGTACCAGTGGATGTCTAGTACTGTCCTGGTCTCATTCTTTGTGTATTCATTTTCTATTACTGTGTAACAAATTGCCGCAAACGTAATGGATTAAGTAGCACAAATGTATCATCTCACAGTTTATGTGTATCAGTCTGGCGCAGTGTGGCTGGGTCCTCAGTGTCGGCTCTCACAAGGCTAAAATCCAGATGTTGGTGGAAGGCTATGTTCTCATTAGGGGCTTGGGATCCACTTCCAGCCTTACTGGTTACTGATAGATTTTATTTCCTGGCAGTTGTGTGACTGAGGTCCTTGTATTCCTGCTAACTCTTGTCCTGGCACCGTTCTCAGCTCCTTGAGGCTACCCGTTTACAGCATGCACGTTTGCTTTCTTCCAGACCAGCCAGAGCGCTTTCCCTTCTGCCAGCAATGCCAGAAAAACTCTGCTTTTGTTCAAGGACACCTAAGTAGGTCAGGCCCATCAGGATAGACCTCACGGTAAAGTCAGTTGGTTTAGGACCTTAATTACAGCTGCAAGATCTCTCCGCAGCAACACCTTGTCTAGTGTTTGGTTGGATAGGAGAAGGCATCTGCCCACCAGGGGCTGGGAATTTGGGGACCGTGTTAGAATTCTGCCTACCACATTCTGCTTTGTGCTTTGTCTTGGGTTATGAGGCTTGGCTAGGATATAGGGTGCAAACCACTGCCTTGGAGAGTAGAAGTCAACATTAGGGTGTGGGTGGAACGCCATGAAGTGGATTGTTTCCATGGCTAATTGGTACGTACGTTAAGTTGGCCTCATGCTTTAGAAGTTGAACAACTCTATCTGCTGTGCTTTCATACCCATACCAAGGCCCATCGCTTTCAGTACATTATTTACATGGCTTTTGAACACCATTTGGAAAATGCTTTAATGTCCCAAAGTTTCCCAAAGTATGGAGTCATCTAGCCCTTTATTCCTCCCTCGTCTATGCTGACCTTTTTCTTTGTTTGCCCAGGACCATCCTGATTTAACTGTTGTCCTAGATACTTATTTATAGCACCCACTGTCACTCAACAGTGTCTGTGTTTGGAGGATAAACAATACACACTGCTCATACCCTTTAGCCTCCTGCAAGTCCCAGCTCTCTCAGCCCCCTCTTTCTACTCCTAGTGTTATTTCAGCATTGACAACCCATGGACTGTAAGCTCACCCCATCACATCATTTGTCAAATGAAGAGTTAAGGAAAGGATGATTAATAGTGTCAAATGCAGTATGTAAGTCGCAGGGAATTAGGACAGAAAATAAAATTTGTGGATTTGCCAGGGATGAGATCATAATTTCATCACGGGGTTGGGGTAAGAGCCAGGTTACAGAGGGTTTACCAGGAAGTTAATAATAAGGAAACAGAAGCAGCAGAGATACACTCTTCTTCCAAAAGTCTAGAAGGGAAAGGAAGAAGGGAAAATACTTGGAACCAGTTAGGGAAAGGTATGGAGGAGTTAGGCAAGACAGCTGGGTTGGTTTGCCCCTTGGTGTAGGTGAGCCTGAGTTGCAAGGGACGAGTATGACCGAGTGTACTAGAGAAAGAAACATTACTTGGCTTGATGTGTCACCATTGGTGGGCTTTGCAGCTCTTACTGTTGTGAGTCCCCAGCGGTACCTTTGAGCCATCGATGTCTTATTTCTGGAGATTGTAGTATCCTCTAAGTGTTTTTAATTTATTTTTAAAAATTATAAAATAAAAATCAGTGTGTGGAATTACACCTGTTTAATTTCAAATAGTGGCCAATTAAGTCAGCTCATAGATGAGCTAGTCCACTAGGTTTTATTTCACAGATTGAACAGAGTTTTGAAAGCATCCATGTAGCTTGATCCCAAGACCTAACAAAGCCAGCCAAATCACCAAGGAAAACATCTGTTTTGTTATCAGGCCAACACAAACTGCCTTCAAGTTCAACACAGAAAGGACTTGTTCATGTGAACATCGGGTTAGTTCAGTACAGCTGTTTGTTCAGCCAAGCAAAAAATGGATAATCTAATCTCAGCAAATTATTTTTGTTGTTATTTTTAAAATAACCAATTTTGGTTCGACTTGATAAATATAATGAAATCAAATATGAGCGATTCATGTATGACATTTTTCCTATCTAAACAAAAGGCACCATGGGGTACAAAAATTCATTTTAGGAATTTTATTTATGAATTGTAAACTCAATTACTTTTTAAATCTTTTAATCTATAAATTTTACAATGTGGTGAATTGCCTACATGTGATGTATAAAGACAATGTATTTTACTGGTCCTCATTTTAATGAAATAGAACAAAATTGAAATAGCATATTAAGAACTTTTCATGTTAAAATACTTATTTTGTGAATGTTTGTGCATGTTGGTGTTTGTGCTTGTGGTTCAATATGCATTTTATGTCAGCATCTTCCTTTATCAACAGCTCTCTTAGGCAATCACAGGGACATATACATTTTTTTTTTTTATCCTCACCTGAGGACATTTTTCCATTTTTGTTCAGATAGAGTGAGAGAGAGAGAGAGAGAGAGAGAGAGAGACATCAACGTGAAAGGGACACATCGAGTGACTGCCTCCTGCACGACCCCAACCAGGGCCAGGGACGAACCACAACCGAGGTACGTGCCCTTGACTGGAATCGAACCCGCGATTCCTTGGTCTGCAGGCTGACACTCTAACCACTGAGCCAAACCAGCCAGGGTAATATACTATTTAATTAGCCTTAGATATTGCCTCAAGAGTTGACTTCTCAATAAGAAGATTCTCAGACCCAAGACTGGAGACTAGGCTTGTCTGAAATCCACTGAAATTCTCTTTATAGAATTATTCAGAATAAAGCATAGGCAATCGCTGAGACAAGGCACATCTAGCCTAGTTCCTGCTGAGCATCTCCTGGACTCTGATGCTTTTCTTTACTGTTCAAAAAAGTGATAGAGTAGATTTTGTTTTGCGCATAATTCATATTTGAGAGGAAAACTTTAATTTTACAAATATTTTAAACTCTTTAGGGTCATTAGAGAAGCCTATCATCTAGGGGTTGGCAAGCTTTTTAGTTAAAGGGCCAGATAGTATTTTAGACTTTGGAGACCAAGAAACAAAATCAAGGATTATCTGTCTACCTATCTATCTATCTGTCTGTCTATCTGGAAAACACATTCCTATAAATTTCTTATTGACAAAAATCAAAATATAATAATGTAGTACAATATTTAAAATATAGATCTACTAATAAGAATAATGGAATTACTTTATTTGGACAACATTTCACTTAGTGGGTTCAAAGTTTAATGTTTCCTTTCATCAAAGTCAGTTACTAATATCCATTTGTCTTTGCTGATGTGTAATGAGATTTTATGTATTCCTTTTTGGAAAATGTCTTTTCACCCAGATACGTAATACCAAATATTGATATCAATTCATATCAGTGTGTTGGTTTTAATTGAACATATTTATCACTTGGAAGGCATTTATAGAATTCTATTAGATCCTTCTCTCAATATTTGCCTTTTATCATATCAATCACTTCCAATTGAAGGTTAGTGGAAATTCCCCAATCACACAGTTTAATGGATTTTAAATATGATCATTTCCTTTGCAAAGCATTTCCCTTCATATTTCTAGTACCCACCTGGTACCGTACATAGTTATTAAAATATTATTGAAATGTTTTTTATGTCACTGTTGATGTTGGTCCCACTGCCTTCAACTCAGTGTTGGTAGAACTTTGAGAAGAAGGTAGTGGGAGGAGCGGAGACCAGAGATAGAGTATGATGGGCCTTACTTGCTTGTCATTCATAAATGCTGGAGATGTATCTTCTAGGACATTGTGGGGTTTTTGTTTGCTTGTTGTTGTTGTTTTACTTTTTTGTTTGTTTGTTTGCTTGGTCTCACTGTCCTTTATTGGAAAAAAAAATGAAAAATAAGAAAATGTCAAGGGGAAACCCAATCTGTAACAATTAAATCTGAAGTTGTTTTGGTTAAAAAGTCAGGTTAGAAAGCATGGGCTGGACTGTAGTGTGTGGATGTGGGGCCTGCTTGGTGCATTCTATAGAGATCAGCCTTCTATGGAGTGCAGGGCCGAGAGGACAGGAACGGCTACTCTCATTGCTACCCCTTGGTTAATCAATTCAAGCTTCAGTGAATTTTCTGGATCCATCAGTAAGAACAACTGTAAATCTATACCTTTAAGTGACTAGGTATACTCAGAAAAAGCTGATTTTCCTCTTGCACTTCAAAGATCTCCTTTTTCTACAAATCTGAAGTTCCTTTTGAAATGGTCATTTCTTTCTTCTAAAACTACCCTCGTAGTATATCATAGTATCTTTTAAAAAAATTTTTTTTTCTTTATTGCTTTTAGAGAGAGAGGAAGGAAGAAGAGGAGAGAGAGAGAGAAACATTGATGAGAGAGAACATCGATTGGCCGCCTCCTACATGCCCCCACTGGGGATCAGGCCCACAACCTGGGCATGTGCCCTGACCGGGAATCGAACTGGCAACCTTTTGGTGCATGGGTCAATGCTCAACCACTGAGCCACACCGGCTGGGCCATATATCATTGTATCTTAAACATTTATTGGAAAGATGGCCGGTACATACAGCTTGTCCTCTATCAGTTTGACATTAAGTCCTCATTTCCCTCATCTATGAATAAAGGAAATATCGATTGTCCCGATAGTTTTGTAAATAGTACTCCCTAAGGACGAATATCATGAATGAGTGTTAGCCGTTTGTTCTCACACTCAGCTTCTTCACTGAGAGCTGAGTCTACAGAAGCTGCTTATACATGTGCGTCATATAACAAGTATACTTAATTATTTGTTGATGATTTTAATAACCAGGAATTTCACTCAGCAGTTAGTTTTCTTCTTTTTATACTTGTTGACCTATGGACAGTGGACACTTCTCTCAGCTCAGCAGTAAGGTGTATGATGATAGTGAAAGACCAGCATAGAAATGAGCAACTTGTGGGATATAGAGAACATTTAAGGTCTGTACCTTTGTACTTGGATTTTTGTATTTTTAATTTCTTGCTAAACATTGATGAACTTCATAATTCCAAAAGGATTTAGTGAAATTTAACTTCTGGAAGCATATATGCAAAAAATGGAATCAGAGCAGTATTATGCCTACAGAAATCACTCAGCTATTTCTTCTTAGAGAAATGCAAAGTACGGTTGAAACATGGGGGACTGAGCCATATCAACCAATGTCAGTCAGTAGACACGCCATATAATTTTCTCTATTTTGATGTCTACTGTTCCATTTTTTTTCTGTTCATGCATGACAGTTTTAATGTTTTACATGGAGGAGATGTAAAAAATTAGTGTAGTTTCAGTGGCTGATTTTGTGCAGCAAACATTAAGTCAGTTCCCATGAACAGCCCCCTGGTGCAACTCTTAATAAATGCAAACTTTATTTTTAGTAATGACCTTTCGTAATGTGAGCCTTGATCCGTTGAGATGCTGTTCACTTTTGATGCATCTCCAAATCCCTTTTTTTATGCATTTTAAATCAACACACGCTTGCTCTGAATTTATGCATGTGGATAGATGGAGATGTAATTTAAACACATCTGTTCAAATATGCATTTCAGATCAACTTGGTGCCGGTTCTCATAATACGATGGAGTTTTTGATGGGTATTATTATATCCCTAAAGTACACACCAGATGGTATTTATTAGAGAATGAATAGAAATGAAGTTTAAGGATGTTGAGCTTTTTGTCTTAAGTCACTCATTTCTTAGTCATAAAACAATAGTGGTCCAATGACCTGTCCCCTGCGATAAAGCTTCATGTGAGACTGTTCTCTTTTAGATGATTGTCTCTCAGTCAAGTTGAGGTTAAAAATATTTTTTTGTTGAGTAGTCACCATCACCAAGGCAGTTAAATGAGAAAGGGATGTAGCAAATAATAGGCAATTAACAATTAGATACTAGTTACAATTAATACTTTATAAGCCATATAAATAATAGATTTAAATAGATTGAATGGTGGCACTGAATCCTCATTCACTTGAGGCATATATCATTGAATAGTGTCATGTGTATTAAAATATTGTTACACTTTGGGGTCATTATATCAATGCCTAAAATAAGATATCTTTATTCATCTCCAAAGCTCACCCCCCCCCGATACTTGTATTAAGAATAAACGACATAATAGATTCATAATATAGTGACCTAAAATTAATATGCAGAAATTCATTGCCTCTCTGATTTACCATTTTCAGTTGTGAGCTACACCTAAATGATTGTCATTTCAATGAATATAGAGAAATATGACATGAACACACATTGCTCTTTCCCTAATGGCTCACACGCCTCTCTGTGTCAAGCAGCATGTCCCCGTGTACCTTTATGCCCACGTCTGCAGAGGGGAAGCTGACAAGGCTGAAGTTGCCTGTGTGATGGGAGACCAGTGATAACTAATTTCTACACTTATTTTCTTCTCCAGAATGTACAGCACTGGGAGCCAGTTCCAAAGAGCTGAATCAAGGATAAGAAACACAATCTATATATACACGCCTTTTTTCTTGCATTTGATAGGCAGCTATATTCTCATGTCTACAATCAGATGCAAGCAAACCAGACTGAGATTACTTGTGAGCTATTATTGACTTCTACAAACAGCACCACAAATTAAGTCTTTTTCTCGGAGACCTAGACAGAGGGAGTGCAAAAGGAAGTGATGATTTGTGAGGTAACCTGCAGTTATGTTAGGCAGTAATAGAAAACATTTTAAAATATTTGAAATAATATAATTGCTTTGCACTGGGAACACGTACATGAATAAAAGATGTTAGCAGGTGTCCTGCCAGTGTGGCATCGCATGCTGTCGTCGTTATTGGAAATGCGCACACCATCAGCAGATTGGAATTTGTAAAAAGTAATTGAAACAGAAGGTTTGAATAAAAAACTCAGGCTTAAAATCATGTAGCTTCTTTAAACTGAATTCCCAATTTAATAAAATACAGTTTTTGTATTGTTACCTTTCCATCTTAGATTTTTCACAATTACTCTGAAAATCGTATTTTTCTTGATATTTCAGATTTTTAAAAATATGCTTTTACCTCCAGTACTTGCCTAGGATGTTTGATTTGTCCATTGAGTAATGTGATAAAGGTTTTTGTAGCATTTTTATTTTTTGATGAATAAAGACCTTAATGTTTTATGTATTTCCGGGTTATAATTTTTATGGTTAGTAATATACAGATTTGTAAACATCACATTATTATAGTCAGTGTGCAGAGACACATTTTGTATTGTTTCATGTTCATCAGTAAAATTGATTTTTTAATACAATAAATTACATGCATAACACAGTTTTAGTTTTAAATAACCTCATCTAGAGTGCAGTTTGCTTTCTGGTGAAGTGTTTTCTTTTTTTTCTGCTTTGCACTATTTTTATCAATTTAATGTATGTAACTCTCAGGGAAAATGTGGAGTCAAAGTGCTCAAGTCTCAATCCATTTGACTCAGCTGCTGCTTCCTCCCCAACATTTCTTATAACTTGGTCCTTCTGTTTATCTTTTAACTGTGAACTCATTTCCACCATTCACCCCTGTCCCTGCTCCTCTGCCAGCAAATGCTT
Source organism: Tadarida brasiliensis (assembly GCA_030848825.1). Lineage (NCBI taxonomy): Eukaryota > Metazoa > Chordata > Mammalia > Chiroptera > Molossidae > Tadarida > Tadarida brasiliensis. The sequence continues at coordinate 82,279,977 of CM061264.1, forward strand.
TTCTTTTTTTTAAAATTGAATCTATTGGGGTGACATTGGTTCATAAAACCATACAGGTTCAAGTGTATAACTCAATAACACATCATCTGCATATACTCATCACCCAAATTCAAGTCTCTTTCCATCTCCATTTATCCCCACTTTGTCCTCTTCCGCTTCCCCCCACCCTTCTGGCTATCACGCTACTGTTGTGTGTGTGTGTGTGTGTGTGTGTGTATGGTTATGTTTTGCTTAATCTCTTCACCTTTTTTTATCCAGCCCCCCATTCATTAGATTCCACATACAAGTGAGATCATATGGTATTTGTCTTTCTCTGACTAGTTTATTTCTCTTAGCAAGTACTTTTTTAGAACCTCACTGTGCAGTTAGGAGAGAAAAACTAGATGTAACATGGTCCCTGCCCTCCCTGCACTTAGAGTTCATCAGTTATACAGTGGACACTTCTATAGTGACACTGGATACTCTGGTAGGTGCCTGCATTAATGGTAGGTGTCCTGAAGGATCACTCTCCTTCAAGACTGAACAACCCAGAGTCATACTGACTCCTTTTCTTTACCGTCTCCACTCCCTTCCACCCACCTGCCTCCACTCAGGTCAGTCACCGAATCAGTCACAGCTCCGCCGATTACACCATCTCTTGCACCCCTGCCCCTTTCCGTCCCCTCTTGCTGTCCTCGTTCATCATGATCTTAGGTATGTATGTATAGGAAAAAACAGTATGTACAGGGGCCTGCGCCATCATTACCTGTGCCCTGTCCTCTCTCCATCATTGCTCTCTCACCTACCTCTTGCCAGGATCCCCTCACTGGTGCACAGTTTTAAAGGTGTTGCTCCCCACGAAGCCTTTGGTAGTTCCTCCTGGCCACACTTCACGTGCTGGCCCCAGCCCCTGCCGAGCTGGAAGTCCCGGTCCGCCCTTGCACGCACCACGTGCTGCGGCGTTCGCGGTTGGTTGCTTTCCTCCCCGAATGCCTTTGCCCTTGCTTTCCTCCTGTCGAGAGGATTCATGCACCTGCTCTCTCCGTCCTCGCTGCCCAGCACATGGAATGCAGCAACTCCAAACTGAGATGAGCCATGAGTGTAAAATACATGTCATTACTTTTTATATTGATTGCATGCTGAAATGATAATGTGTGTGTACACTGGGTTAAATAAAATATCGTTAGCTTCATTTGTTTCTTTCTTTTTTTAATGTGACTACTAAAAACTTAAAATGACACATGTTGCTCACATTCTGTTATTGGACGGCACTGCCCTATACTGTCTGCCTGTGTCCTGCGCGTTGGTGGGCCACTTTCCTGAAGGCCTCCTATGTCTCTTTCCCCTCCGTGTTGCATTGCTGTGGGATTTATTTACACTGCTCACATTGCACTTATTCATTGCACCTTGGATTATGGTTACATATCAAGAGAGAGCATACACTGAGAGAAGAGCTCAGAATTTGGAACCGAGATGCCTGGGTTCACATTGCAGTTCTGACTTCTACGGTACTCCCCCCTTAATCCTGGGGGATCTGTTCCAAGACCCCAGTGAAACCTGAAACAGCAGATAGTACTGAACCCTATATATATGTTATTGTCCCTTTAATACATACTCATGATAAAGTTTAATTTGTATATTGGGCATAATAAGAGACTAACAACAGTAACTAATAATAAAATAAGACAAATATAAAAATATACTGTAATCAAAGTTATGTGAATGTGGTCTCTCTCTGAAAATATCATATTGTACTTCTAGGATAGTTCATTTTGCACTTGTCATTGAAAGGAGGCACTTGGCAGCTTCTCTTTGGCATCACTACTCTTGCAGCTTGGCACTGTTATTAAGTGACGGAAGGCTGACTTGAACACAAGCACTGGGACGTGATGTCCGCTTATCTGATAACTGAGGCGGCTCCTAGGTGACGAGGGGCACAGAGCATCTGCAGGGTAGGGACACTGGACTAAAGGATGATTCGTGTCCTGAGTGGGACAGAACGGGGTGACGTGCGATTTCATCACACTGCTCATAACAGCACACGGTTTAAAACTCATGCATTGTTGTGACTGACTAAAACCACAGAAACCACAGTGGGGAGACTACTGAACGAACTGTGACCGGGTGGAAGTCACGGAACCTTTCTGAGCTTCAGTTTCCTCGTCTGCAACTCGCCTCGTTAGGAGTACTTGGAGGATAGATGAGTTAACGTCTGGACAGCACTCAGAACCGTGCCTGGCAAAGCCGCTGTGGAAGTGTTTTCTGTAGCTGCTAATACTCGCCACTGCTGCTGGTGGGGAATCCCTGACTGGTCTCTGCCGGAGGACTTCGGAGGCAGGGCAGCATCTTACTGTCTTTAAATAGCTCACTACTAGGACACAGAAGGTCTGCCTTCTAGGATAGTGATTAAATTACCTATTATTATATTGATCATCAAGTGAATTGATCATAGTGATTGAATTGCATTTTCCTTGGGAAGTCATCAAAGCCCAGAGTGACTTATCTCCCCACATTTTACAAAAATGATTTCAATATAGGGGTGAACCCCATTAACCTGAAGATTCTTTCAGCCCCAAGATGGGTGTGCATGCAGTTCTTTATACATTCTGTTCTTCTGTCCTCATGGGTACCTCCTAAAGCTCCATCCAAGGCTGCCCTTCCCCCTCAGAAAGCATTTTAGACTCGCGTAAGAATCTGTCATGTCCACATGCTTTCACCATTTGCTTTACACTGTATACACCTGAGAACTGTGCCGCTCGTCATCCTCACTTGAGTGGCAGTACTTGCCTTTGCATTTTGCTCTCTTGGTGTCATTTACTCGTGGCTTCGCCTAGTGTTTATGTTCACATTTTGTAAAAGTATCGTCACACAGTTAAGAACCGTTCTTATTCAGGGCTGCCTGGAAAATGTGACATTGTCTTCAGGAGGAGATGGCTTTGTGCAGAGAGCCTGTTGTCACGACTACACAGCCCTGGGTCTTGGACCTGGACCTCAGCTATGATGAAATAGCCATGACTTGTGTTTTACCACCTGGGGTCTCTTCATTTTCTTTTTTGATCAGAAATTGATTTTGTTAAAGCTGTTTGCTAAAGGAAGCATTTGCTGTGATTGGAGCTACCCACATAGATTGAAGTGGACCATAAATACTAGTGATGTTACACTGTTTCAGTTCATTTCCGCGGACCTGCGGTCCTGTGGCTTGTGTGCACAAACCTCTGCAGTTGTTGTGTATGGCTTTTCTCTCCCACCCCCGCAGCCTGATGGGTGTTCTTCCACTTTCATCTTCTCCAAGGCTCGTAGTCGCACCCCTCTTATCCCCCCTTCCTCCTGCGTCTGCAATTGAGCCTGGCTCTGTTCGCCTCCGCTGGGGACTGGACATGCCGTGCTACCCTCCCGTGCGCTCTGATTCTGTTTCCCTCGTGGTAGGTATCTTATCATTGTTGGATTGACTCAAGTTGTTTTTACATCAGGCTTTCACCTGGTAGACCTTACTGGCCTGGTGCTGTCCGCTGGACCGCGTCACACATCTGCACACTTGCTGCTTACATTGGTGGTCACAGGCAAACCTGTTCTCCTTCTCTCTCAATCACAGCACAGAAACCTTTGGAACGGGCTGTTGTGCTTGAGAAGTGCTCAGTTGAGCAGGTTTGAGAGGCAGTAGTGAGTGTTCTGTTTCCTCTGCAAATGCTTCACCTCTCTGGACCTCTGCAGAGTAAGCCTGCCACCCCTTCCTTCTCGCAGGGTCGTCCTGATGTCTGAAATAGCATAGAGAAAAGAATATCCGCATGTGGGTCTCTGTGGGTCTTTATAGTCATTAATTGGATCTGAATTATATGAAAGACGGAGATATTTTGGTTTTTGTGCCATGCTGTGAACTGTCCAGGATTTGGTATCGAGCACCACAATAGTTATCTAAATTCCTGCGATTCTTTGCCAAAAAATGATGTAATCCGGGCCACTTTCTAGACCTTGCATGCTTGGGGACATGATGTGAAGGGTTAAAAATGAACAAGACTTTTTGCTTTCTCGCTGCCTCTCTAGCCAAGGGCTAGTTATGTCTGTTAATGTTTCTAGTCTCAGGGGATCCTCTCTCTCTCTGTGATTTTGGCACCACTGAGAATGTGTGTGATAAAATCTGAGCTTTCATGAATATCTTTTTGTTGGCTACTGGCACAGATACGGTATCTGGTGAGGATTTTTCCCTACATTTTACCCCCTTGGATAAAAGAAGTACATGAGTCAAGCATGAGGAGTCAGAACACCCCATCCCTGCTTCCTTGACTGTTCCCCAGCTCTGTAACCATGGATGAATGACCTAATCCTAGTGTCCTTGTTCTTTTAACAGGAGAGAAATAGTCCGATAACTGAGGAAGGACCGAAAAGATCGTGCGAAGTGGGTATTCTTGTGATTTAGCAGCTGTGGAATCATGAGATGATACCCATGCTTCTAAATGAGTGTCTCAAACAAGTCACTGCACGATGACACCGGATATTATTGTTTGTGAAAAAGGAGGCCTTTGGGAATAAGTGTGTATCTGTTGTATATCTACTGCCCTCCGTCAGTGGGAGGCAGTTTGTCCTTTAAGGTCACAGACTCCGATCAGATCCAGACTCTACTGCTTATTTGCTGTGTGACCTTAGGCAAGGTACACAATCCCTCTGTGCTTTTGTTGCCACATCTGTAAACTGGAGAACATGTTACTTATCTCATTAGCTGCTTTGCGGAGTAGATGCATCGGCAGGTGGAAAGCACTTGCAAGGGCGACTAGCCCAGAGGCAGTGCTCAGGGAGGTGTGCAGCGGCTGGTGGCAGAAACAGCCACCACATCGACCTGACACTGAACTTGTTCACCTGCGACCAGTTTGCGTCTGTTTTCTTCCAGAAACGATAACTTGGGGTTGTTGTACTGTCCTGATGTTAGTGTAGCTGCTTTGTTCTTGGGTTTTGAACTATTTCTTGGCTGAGGATCAGCCCCGCAGCATGAACACGAAGCCCAGCCTCCCAGCACTGCCGAGCCAGCTGCAGGAGCAGGCGGCCTCCAGGGCTGTGCACTGCAGGACCTGGGCTCCTGCACTCGGGGAGCCCGGGAGCCAGGGAGCCGGGGCGTGTCCTAGGGAGGCCTCCAGGGCTGTGCACTGCAGGACCTGGGCTCCTGCACTCGGGGAGCCGGGGCGTGTCCTAGGGAGGCCTCCAGGGCTGTGCACTGCAGGACCTGGGCTCCTGCACTCAGGGAGCCGGGGCGTGTCCTAGGGAGGCCTCCAGGGCTGTGCACTGCAGGAACTGGGCTCCTGCACTTGGGGAGTGGGGGAGCCGGGGAGCCGGGGCGTGTCCTAGGGAGGCCTCCAGGGCTGTGCACTGCAGGACCTGGGCTCCTGCACTCGGGGAGCCAGAGAGCTGGGGCGTGTCCTAGGGACCGGCGGAGCTCGTCTCAGGCAGTGCTCGCGGCTGCGGACCACAGCTGGCAGGCCAGCCAGGCGTGGCTGGGACAGAACAGAAGAACCCTCTCAGAGGCAGTGATTCAGAGATTTGGGCCAAATGGGACCCAACGGGCAGTGTCATAAAAAGTGGCCTGCCCTGGCCATTTTGGCTCAGCAGTTAGAGCGTCGGCTGGCGGACCAATGGGTCGCGGGTTTGATTCCGATCAAGGGCATGTACCTCGGTTGCAATTCGTCCCCGGCCCTGGTTGGGGTCATGCGGGAGGCGGCCACTCGATGTGTCTCTTTCACGTCGACGATTCTCTCTCTTCCTCTCTCTCCCTCACACTCTATCTGAACAAAAATGGAAAAATGTCCTCAAGTGCGGATTAAAAAAAAAAGTGGCAGGCCCTTCACATCGAGGCTACAGTGCCTAATGAACACACACACGCCATGAACACTCACATGGAAAGGAGCCTTGGCCACTTGCTGCCTCTCTGCCACAGCGGCCTCCTAGAGGTTGACGAGCAAGAACTTGGCCAAGAACATACCATCCAGTTAATAAGCAATTTTTGAATGATGGGACTTATCATCTTCAAAAATAGAAGAGAGCGCCCGGCTGGTGTGCTCACTGGTTGAGCATCGACCCATGCACCAACAGGTCACCAGTTCGATTCCCGGTCAGGGCACATGCCCAGGTTGTGGGCCCGATCCCCAGTGGGGGGCATGCAGGAGGCGGCCAGTCGATGTTCTCTCTCATCAGTGTTCCTATCTCCCTCTCCCTCTCCCTCTCCCTCTCTCTCTAAAATCAATAAAGAAAAATATTTTTAAAAATAGAAGAGAGTAACTGTAATAAAAAATTGGAATGAAAACTCCTTTTTTGAGTCTCATAAATAAATCTTATTTCAACTTCAAGGATTCCAGCTTGAACCCCTTCCCCCAAATTTTAAGGTGAAAACTGCAAAGGACCTCAGGTTATTTAAAATAATCTTTCACCCTGTGTTAGTGTTTTAATTTTTTCTAAAAATATGAATTTAAGGTGAAAAATACAGTTTGTAAACTCATACATTTTTTTAAGTACTCATTTGAGAAGTGATACCCTCCTTGTAAGCATGACCAGACAGCTGCAGCGGCCAGGGTCTGGGCGGCACCTGGGCAGCCTTCAGCCCGAACAGCAGCCTGTCACAGAGCCCTGGGAATCACCTCTCCTCCTCCTCTGCCAGCTAGATGAAGGCTAGAAGTTCACTTCTTGGACTGTAAAGTAAAATACTGAGATTCATATTGGTCAACACAGGGGTTGATCACTAGTAGGTATGAATAAAGTCCGTCGCTTTTTGCGTTCATGTATTCATTGCCCTGTCCTTTCTCCCGGTTCTCCCCTGCCGGTCACCTTCAACTCAGTAGGCACCTGCGTGGAGCCTGGGTGGTCTGTGAGGCTGTTGCCCCGCTGCTGCAGTGTAAGGATGTGAGTGTGGCCCCATCCTAGTCCACCAGGCGTTTATGATTCACTAGGAGGCTTAAGACGAGGAAGCAAACGTGCACGGTGCCGGGCTGGACAGAACAGGCCATCACGGAGGTGTAAAGGAAGGACTGAGGAGCTGAGACGCGGAGAGAAAATCAGGAAACATTTCATCGGAGAGGTGGGCCACGGGATGAGTAGTGCGGAGAGGTGCTAATAGATTGTGGGCCAGGATTGCTCCAGGAAGAAGTGTTCAGATTTGAATCATATCAGTGAGAATTCCATGGCAATGCAAAGTTTGATTTAGGGCTACATTTTGGAGAGCATCAATATATGCCCACTGTCCCCTCAAACTCACCCTGGGGTATCCTTGGGAGTACTTAACAAAACTTAGTCAAGGGCCTGGTTGGTTAGAATCTCTGCAGATAATGAATATTTTTAGCTTTGTGTAGTCTGTCTTGCTACTGTCACAATTACTCAACTCTGCTCTTGTAGTCAAAGTAGCCATAGACACTATGTAAATGAACAGGTGTGACTGTGTTCCAATAAAACTTTATTTATAAAAACAGGCAATAGCCAGATTTGGTCCATGAGCCATAATTGGTCTGTTTTTTAGGGTAAACTGAATTTAAATAAGATATGAGTTCAACTAAAAAGGAATAAAGAAAGTAATTGTGAATAATTCTGTGGATTTTTTTTTTTATCCTCACCCGAGGACATTTTTCCATTTTTTGTTCAGATAGAGTGGGAGGGAGAGAGAGGAAGAGAGAGAGAGAGAAACATCGATGTGAATGGAACACATCGAGTGGCTGCCTCCTGCACGACCCAACCAGGGCCGGGGACAAACCACAACCGAGGTACGTGCCCTTAGCGGGAACCGAACCCTGGACTCTCTGGTCCACGGCCCCATGCTCTAACCACTGAGCCAAACCGGCCAGGGCTCTGTGGGGTTTTTTTTAAATCCTCACCTGAGGACATTTTTGCATTTATCTTCAGATAGAGCAGGAGGGAAAGAGGGAGGAAGAGAGAGAGAAACATCGATGTGAGAGAGACACATTGAGTGGCTGCCACCCACACGACCCCAACGAGGGCCGAGGACAAACCACAACCGAGGTACGTGCCCTTAGCAGGAACTGAACCCTGGACTCTGGTCCATGACCTGACGCTCTAACCACTGAGCCAAACTGGCCTGGACAATCATTCTGTGTTTTGATTTGATGGCTTCTGTGTGTGTGTGTGTGTGTGTGTGCGTGTGTGTGTGTGTGTTTCCAGTATTATTTTTGATGGTACTATATAAATTGCATTTTAGGATAGCATAAGATGTGAAATGTAATGCCTCTGAGTGCCATTTCTTGATGATGACAACACTTCAATTAAAAGTAAAAATTTGCCCAATTTCTTATTTATAGTGGACTGGGTATTAGAGGCATTATGATTATATAGCTTTATAAATTGTTCTTCCTGAGACCCAATGTTTAGGCAGTTTCCAGTTATGCTTTCCCATTAAAGAATGCTATGGTCTAGGTTTGAGTCTAAAATTTCAATAAGTGCGGGGTTTTTTTTTCAAAGTTTAATTTTAAAAGATTTAAGAAAATTGTCCAACTTTGTAGTTTTTACCCTGTCCTGATATTCATTTAATTGGTTCTGCTAATGTGAATGCCCTTTCAAATATGAAAAAAATAAAGCAAGAGGGAAAAGTTGATTATTTCTGTAATTGGATTTTCTCTTGAATAAAATGATTTCACCCACTCTATATTTCTGAGTTAAGGCAGGGGGGTGGGGGACCAATTGCTTTCACATTGTAGTCAGAAGCAGACAGAAGAAGGTATAGTCTGTTCCAAGGTATCAGAATAGCATATTGGTTTGGCTTGTAATTAATTACTGATGCTGAATATACTCTGGCCCCTGCTTTCATTCCCAAATCTAAATTTACACTGTGTGCAAAATAATTCCATCCAGGAAGAATTCTAATTACTTTAGTAATTATCGTCTTATCTCTAAATGGAATTCAGACATTTGCTGCAGTTTATGAATGTTAGAAATGTTTCATTTCCTTTTCACCTTGAATAACAGAAAAACACACATTACTGAATCTGGCTTCATTGAACCTTATAATTCATGTTACCATAGAAACAGAAAAACTCATATAAAAATTGTGTTAACAGTACCATAGATAGTAAATACCTTTACTTTAACCAGCAATATCATAAAATGATTTTAATAACAGATGTGCAAAAATTCTGTGAATTTTAATATGGTGTCTTTTAAATGTTATAACAATGTTATCCAGTATGCTTACTTTTAATCTTAAAGTAATATATTTGGTCTTATGTAAGGCTTTGTGCTTATTTCAGAATATTTGCTATGGAATACAAGCATAGCGTTATAGGATAAAAAAAAACTTACTCTCCGTGGTATTTATTTAATTTTTAGTTAATGGTGATAATTCTCTTGATTTTTGTTTGAAGCCAAACTCTGTATTTTGGGTTCATACCAGGTTTGGGAATGTGATGGATGACACTACATTCTTTGGTGGCATCTGCATCTGGCCGGTCCCCTCTCTTATTTTTGGCTTATTTGACAACCACTTTTCGTTTTGAGCTTCACAGACACTTTTCCCATAGACTTGATCAGTTTTTATCACAGACATTTAATAGTTATTTATTTTTTACCATTTTACATTCTGATTTTGCAGGAGGATATCCAGAAATTTCCAATGCTTTAGCAAATCATTTGTCATTTTATCCATAATTCTCTTTCTTTCCTTGTCCCATACATACTAATTTTTTACTTCAAAAATGCAAAATTGTACCAAATTTAAACTGAGTCATCTGGATTTTTTTAGCTTAGGAAAGGTAGTTTAAACTTTAAAGAGAAGGAATAATTTAAAAAGCTAATGGCTACTAACTTTTTCTCATGAGGAGGCCTTGAAAAGCCATCTTTGATTATAAATATCACTTAAGATTAATAAGGGAATTATTCGAAAAGAATTTCTTTAAGCAAGTGGCTTAACCTTATCTCGAGATATCAGAAATTTGAGTTCTACTTTGAAAAAGATCATGGCTATTCATTTTTAGGAATACATCTGTATATTGTATTCAGTTCCCAAACAAATAGGGTTGAGGTTTTTTTAAACCTATCTTTTTACCATTTATTTCGTCTTTTATTACTTTATTCTAAGAGTGTGTGTTCTGTGTAAGTGTGATCTCGTTAAGGTAATAGAAGGTGTGCACTGGTGAATTGAATTGTTCTGATCAAGTTCCCGTCGGGAAGAAAAACTATGCTAGGTATTTCTACCAGAGGATATTTAATCGGGAATTCATTTTATAGAATATTGGCAAAGCAAAGATTGGGAATTGAGGTAACCCAAGAATAGTAACTACTGAAAGCAGTTACCAGCACTCGGGCTAAGGGAACAGAACGAAGAGGTTGTGTTAGTGGGACCTAGGAGCAAGGACCATGGTGCTGCCTCAGAAACAGGAGGTAACCACTTCCAGACCCCATGAGCGTCTTTCTGCTCTTGCCGTCTGATCTCCAGTCCGTCCTCCTCTCTCAGGTTCCGGTCGGAGCCACTGCCAAAGATCCAAAGGACTGTTTGGACGTCCAGCCCCAGTGTTACCTGCTGTACAGAATATATGAGTGTGAGGCTAAGGACCAGCAATAACACCAGTTTTTATCATCTCCCAAGTAATCTCATAATTGACAGAGTGGGGCCCGTTTTATATTACTGATTTTCTATTAGGTTAAACGTTATGAAATTGATGGTACCATTTTTGATTTTCAAAAAAACAAATGAACAAATAAAACGGTAATGTTATATGACTCAACTTTTAGATTCTACTAAATCTACCCATGCCATGATGATTATTACTTCATTCACACTGGTCAGGTGAACCTTACTTTCTCTAATACACAGACTATGCCAAAGATGACCTGTTATCCATTTTTTCCTAATATTTTTTTGTTGATCCAAAAGCAGTCAGAGAAATGTTTCCTACTCTTATTCGGGTCACAGAAGCCTGTAAGAATCAGAATAAAGCAATGGTCACCTCTCCCTGAAATATATACATACAGTTTTGCATGTAATTTTAGGGGTCCACAGACCCCAGGAAAAGAAACCCTAGATTGTCAAGGAAAGGGCATTGTTGCTCTTGGCACTTTTTCGTGTGTGTGTCTTTAATGTTTATTCATCATAAGCATGGCTACCTGAAATGTACGCTGTAGATAGACACCACCCCTTCTTGAGTTTTCAGTGTGGAAGTGATTCTAGGTACTTAAACAGGGAATACCACAGTTAGACATAAATGGATGGATGGATGGCCTTCCAACCCTTATCTAAATATTTTAGTGCTTTTTCTGTTTTCAGCCCAGGATCCTTAAGAATTTTTAAAAATAAAATTATGATAATAGCCCTGGCTGGTGTTGCTCAGTGGTTACACCCTCACACTAAAGGGTCTTGGGTTCGATTCCCAGTCAAGGGCACATACCTGAGTTGCAGGTTCTATCCTGGCCCTGGTCAGGGCACATGCAGGAAGCAACTAATTGATGTGTCTCTCTCACATCGATATTTCTCTCTCTGTCTTTCTTTCTCTCCTCTCCCCCCTTCTCCTCTTTCTAAAAGCCAACAGAAAAAATATCCTCGGGTGAAGATTAACAACAAAAAAATTCTGAGAATAGCCCTGGCCGGTTTGGCTCAGTGGTGGACTAAGAGTTCTGGGTTCGGTTCCCACTAAGGGCACGTACCTGGTTGCGGTTTGTCCACGGCCCCTGTTGGGGTCGTGTGGGTGTCAGCCACTCGATGTGTCTCTCTCACATTGATGTTTCTCTCTCTCTCCTCCTCCCCCTCTCCCTCCTGCTCTATCTGAAGATAAATGCAAAATGTCCTTGGGTGAGGATAAAAAAAAATTATGAGAATACATTTAAAGCTGCTGGAAAGTGTTTTAAACATATCGGCTGCCTCCTTCATGTCCCCCACTGGGGTTTTGGCCCATAACCTGGGCATGTGTCCTGACCGGGAATTGAACCAATGACCTCAACCACTGAGCCACACTGGCCGGCCTTAACCTTTTTTCTTAAGGAACCTCCATACTGTTTTCCATACTGGCTGCAAATTGAAGATAATACAAATAAATGGATAGATAGGTCGTTCTCATGAATTGGAAGAATTAATATTGTTCAAATTTCCATAATCCCCAATGCAATCTACAGATTCAATGCAATCCCCATCAAAATACCAATGGCAATTTTCACAGAACCAGAACAAAGAATCCTAAAATTTCTGTGGAACCACAAAGGACCCTGACTAATCAAAGCAACCCTGAGAAAGAAGAACAAAGGAGGAAGTATCACGCTCCCTGATTTAAAACTATACTGCAAAGCTATAGTAAAACAACATGGTACTGGCATGAAAATGGACACATCGATCAGTAGAACAGAATAGAGAGCCCTAAAATAAACCCACACATAAGCGATTAACCTGAGTGTCCTTTTTTTTTTTTTAATCTTCACCTGAGGACATTTTCACTTTTATCTTCAGACAGAGTGAGAGGGAGGGAGGGAGAGAGAGAGAGAGAGAGAGAGAGAGAGAGAGAAACATCGATGTGAGAGAGACACATTGACTGGTTGCCACCCGCACAACCCCATCCAGGGCCGGGGACGAACCACAACCAAGGCATGTGCCCTTGGCCGGAATCGAACCCAGGACTCTTTGGTCCACAGGCCAACGCTCTAACCACTGAGCAAAACCAGCCAGGGCCTTAGTGTCCTTTTAATGGTGAGCCCATCTGTAGTGCTTCTCCTTCATGCCTGAAGTTGGTCAGTTGTGTCTTCATTTTCTTCTCAGTCTAGCTAGTAGTTGAGTAATTTTGTCATTTTTCAAAGATGCACCTTTACTTTTATTGATTATTCTCCATTTTCTATTTTATTGACTTCTTGTACCTTAGTTACTTCCTTTCTTTGTCTTACTTTGGTTTTGATTTGCTCTTTTTTAGCTTCTTGAGGTGGAAGCTTAGATTATTGTGTTTAACTCTTTCTAACACAGACATTTAAATCTATCAATTTCTCTCCAAGCACTGCTTCAGCTGCATCCCATATATTTAGATATACTGATTTCCATTCAGTTCAAGATGTTTTTCCCCCCTGCCTACCTCTAGTTTGCTTTTCCTGGAAGTATTGAGTAACTGTCCTGGAATTAATATCCATAGGACTAAACAATATTTTTTCCATCATGTGTTTAGTTTATGCCTAATAATTTTATAGGTATGATCCTTTTTCTGAAATAATAGAATGTGTGTTAGTTTTAGTTTTTTCACATATGGAATTTGAAGCTCTAATTTATCGATCTAAAGAATGAACTAGAACCAGTCTTTTTCCTATTTTTGCCACTGTAACACCAAATTGCAAGTAAAATCTTGAGATGAATTAAAGTACATTTTATTTAATTTAAAAAAATTGTTTTTGTTTTGGTTATTGATTTTAGAGAGAGAGGAAGAGAGAGATGGAAACATTGATGAGAGAGAACATTGATTGGCCGCCTCCTGCATGCCTCCACTGGGGAGTGGGCCCATAACCTGGGCATGTGCCCTGACCGGGAATCGAACCAGCAACCTCTTGCTGCATGGGTCTACGCTCAACCAGTGAGCCACACTGGCCGGACTAAAGTACATTTTAATAGTATTTCAAATAAAGTATGGGATATGTGTATGTGTGTATTTTTATTCAAGGTAAATAAGTCTTAAAATATTGGAGCTTCCTTAAATCCTACCCTAGGGCCGCAAATAGGTAGTACTCTCCTCGTATGTCCTGATAGATTTTCTTAACCAATCATAGCACTGCTTCTGCCAAGGCAGATACATAATTGGAATCTTTCTCATTAATTCTGTTTTCAAGTAATTTAATGAATCCATTTTGCCAGTAAATAGCTTGTATAAGTCAGAAACAATAATGGGTCAAAATTTCTCTGTTTTTAATCTAATTAAACATTTCTATATTCAACTTTCAGAATTATTCCCTAATACTGCTATGAAAATATAAATATAGAAGGTCTTTTAAATTTTAAAACACATAATACGTACTAATTATATTCATTAGACTCACGACTTTAATAAATTCATGGAAATGTATTTTAATATTTTGAAAATTCATGACTTCTCAAAAACAGCATTTACTCATAATTAGCATATTAAATATTTGGATTAATATTGCATTTTATATCCCATATACTTTCCTCATAGCCAATTAAATCATATGTAATTTAGAATTTGGTTCACTTAAAAATTTGATTTTCTCATATACTGAAGAGAATTACTCACTAGGCAAATTAACACTGTAAATATGAGGAGGTTTTTTTATGTTCACTTAAGGAGCTGAATTATTTTTAAGACCATAAGTAGCATCATTTGCATATATAAAATTAATGTATAGATGAGCATCATCTAATATTAAAGTGCAGTCTGTACTTTGAAAACATTTTATAGGCAATCAGTTTACATTCATATATACTTTGAAACCAATTAAACTACTTTTACTTTTAAATTCTAACACAAGTCTTTCACTGATTCATAGTGGCCTACTCCCTCCCTTGTTATCAGTCAACTTTTTGTGTAGATTATCAAATATATCCATGCATTGAACATTTCCTTCCTTAGCATTCATGATGACTAGTATAAAGGTTTGTCTTTCCTCTTTCACTGCGGACCTTGAAGCCCAAGTGAGCAGCTGTTGCATAATACTGAGCTCAGCTACACTGGATCAAGAAGGATTGAGGGGTGGGGAGAGATCAGTAAGGTGCTTTCCTCTGGGAATACCCCATAATCTAGTGCCAAGTTCATTCTAATTCACAGCTCAGGACAATAAGAAATTGTCTTGGTTTCTGCAGTACTTCACAGGAAGTTTTTAAGATTTAAAAAAAAGTTTCCTAGGAGCGATCGACGTTTCTCTGTCATTTCTGCTGTGATCCATTACTTTTACTTTTTGCTGTGGGTTTCTTTTGTTCCGGAGTAGTTATAAGCTAAGTGTAAAAATTGGCTAATTGAAGTTACTGACATAATTTTTCTATTCCACATACTTTAGTAGGTATAGAAAATGGTCATATTATCTATAGCTTATTGTAAAAGCATGTTTATATGATTTTCAAACATAATTTTGATAATCACCCTTAATAAAGAAAAAATATTTTTATATTGCAATAAAAATTAAAATTGTTTTTTTCAAATATACCATTTTATTTTTCTCTATGCATATTGTCTCTTTTTCTATCTATCATCACAGAGAAAAGGTTCTCTCTTTGTAATGTATCTTATTGATGAAAGTTCAGCCAAATTAATAGCTAAATGAAACTAAGTAGAAACCAAGAAAGAAATATTTTTAAAAATGAGTTTGTCCTTTTTTCACATAAGCATTAAAGGATTATGCAGACTAGTTATGGAAAGCTGTTTTTTGTTTGTTTGTTTTGATTTTTAAAATATATTCATTGATTTTTTAGAGAGAGAGATAGAAACATCGATGTGAGAGAGAACATGGATTGGCTGCCTCCTGCAGCCCCCTCACTGGGGATGGAGCCCGCAACCTGGGCATGTGCCCTGACTGGGAATGGAACCGGGACCTCTCAGTCCATGGGGTGATGCTCAATCCACTGAGCCACACCAGCCGGGCGGAAAGCTGTTGTTTTAATAAAGCTGTTTGTATTTGGCATCCAGTAATTTTATTTTCCCATTGTTACATCCTTTTGTTCTCTCTTACGCCCCCAAATATTTAATATATCTTGATGAGATAAACTGTCCTATTCAGTCTTATAGAACTGTATTTAGGTGATAAAAATCTGTATAGGTAGGTATTCTGTGATCTGAAATGTTTGAGGCTATTTTTCCTGTTGTTCATGGATTCAGAGTAATACTGGAGTTCTGAATACTGTAATGGTGTTTTGTTGTCCTGATGCTGTTAGTATACAATAGACTATTGTAACATACTTGAGAAACTCAATGGCCACAGAGGAATGATTTTCAAGATGCTAACATTTGGGTCTATCAGAAACAAAGGCAGCTTGTTACCCAATCTCTCTGTAATGAAAACAGTTAGTGGTTTACTTTTAAATCATTAAGGGTAGCAAGAATCACCATTTATTGATGCAGAGTCTCAGCCATGAATGAGAGGGACCAAAATAGAAGAACCTGGAGAAAACAGACACCCTTGCATTGAGCAGAGGAAAAACTGTGAAAATGGTTATTGGTATCTTTGGTATCTTCAGAAATAAGAAAAGATGTTGCATCTCTAAAACAAAATCAGTATGCTGTGGGAAGGAAAATTGGAGCAGGAGAGAAATTTAAAATAAGATATTCAATTAAATTTTTTTCAATAGAAGAGTTGGAATATAAACTCAAGCAAATCTTCCAAAAAACAGAACAAAAGGACAACGATGGAATATGACAGTGGAAAAGCTTAGAGTCGGTTCAGTAGTTTCAACATTTGAAGAAGAGGCATCCTGGAGACAGAAACAATGCTTTTAAAAAGAACATGAAATTTCCTAGACCTAAAGAACACAAGTCTCCAGGTTGTACCCTGTACAAAAATGTAAATACCTAAAACAAGGCCTATTATCATCAAATTTAAAATCATTGAGAATAGATATAATATCCTAAAAGCTTTCAAAAAAGAGTGGGGCACATAAAGAAGTGTGCCTCAGAGTGGATCTGGACATCTTATCAACCTTGCCAGCTTAAAAATAATGGAATAATACGAAATTCTAGTGGCTAACCCTTTCTGTTGGGGAGCGGCACTATCAGCCACTATCAGTCACGGATCCATAGTTCAGACATGCTGAGGCAATAACAACAAAATGTTTATGACGCTGCTGAAGGAATGCCCCTGCGGAATTATGGAGAATAGAATAATCAAGAATTAGGAGGACATTGGATCCAGGAAAAACAGGATTGAAAAAAGGAGAGCAACATTCAAGTATTATAGCTGGTTCATTATGAAAGCAACTCACGCTTGAAGAAAGTAAGAGTAGCATTTCCGGGAGAGTGGGGGGCGGGGGGATGGATATGGAACAGGTCAATTATATAATATATTGAATGTTTAGAAAATAGTATTGGTTTTTGATAGACCTGATGGAGCTTCTGGAAAACATTAGCATAGATACATAGAACATTAAGAAAAAAAAATTTAAAGAGGAAATTACTAACTCTGTGAAAAATTCAACATTGTGACAAAAGAAAGTCCGCAATAGTATACCAGTTGGCTCTGCAGAGAATAATCTTTGCAGTTATACCAATGAGAATACTATTCATTTCACTAAAAATTGCGCAGTGATTATGTAATGAAGGGAGGGATAGAGTAGTTTTAAATCCTCATTTACCTTAACAGAGAAGTCAGTAAATATTGCATAAAATAAATGTAGAAATAGCAGAATAAGTCTTTTAAAATAGAGAAAAACAAAGAAACATCTAAAAGAATTAAATATGGGTATCTCTTGAGGATGACAGGGGTCCACTGTTTTTTTTTATAAACTCTTAGTATTTAGGGCTTTTTAAAGTATTTGCAAATGTCCCTTTCCTAAAAGTACATTTTAATTTTAAAAGGAACAATGGTATTTAAAATGTCAGGGAAATAGAATAATTATGGATTGTAGTCAAGTTTTATATTTTTGTCTCCTTATTTTTTAGAGTTCCTGGAATAACTATTGCCACAGATATTATCTGTGGTTTTCCTGGAGAAACAGATCAAGATTTCCAAGACACAGTGACACTTGTTGAAGAGTACAGGTTTCCAAGCCTCTTTATTAACCAGTTTTACCCAAGACCCGGAACTCCTGCTGCAAAAATGGAGCAAGTCCCAGCACACGTGGTAAGATGCTTCTCTGTAAGGTATTGTCTTTAGCCAATAACTGTAAAAATGCGTTTGTGTGGCCTATCTTAACACACTTGGCTCACAGGATAACCCTAACCTCATAAAGCGTGGGGAGTTTGCCAAGTTTAGTTAAATCATCGTTGGATAAGTTAAATGACCTTAGGCAATAAAGTGTCACCTTTTTTCTTTTCAAGGAGGAGGATCAGGTGACACTGGGAAAGAAAATGTTAACTAACACTAGTATATGCCTATGTTTATAAAGTAAATTCTTGGACATTTCCAAATCAGGCAACATTTAAATACCTGTGAGCAAAGGAGGCATCATATTTATGCTGCTTTTTAAGAGACCCTTTCATAATTTGTTGCTTACTGGGGGTCCCAGGCTTTCCTATTTTCTCCATGGTATAGATTTGATTTCTTTTTCTTTCTTTCTCTCTTTCTCTCTTTCTCTCTTTCTCTCTCTCTCTCTCTCTTTCTTTCTCTCTCTCTCTCTCTCTCTCTCTCTCTCTCTCTCTCTCTCTCTCAGGTGTGTGTTGCTTTTTCCAATGAAACTCAATATAATTTTATTCAAAAAGCTTTGTGAACTATAACTTACCTGTCAGACCAGGAGTAGCACATTACCATACCCCAGAGATTCCCATCATGCTCTTCCCTTTTCATCCTCCCACTCCCCAGCAGAAATCACTAGACCGTATTTTAATGCCGTACTTGAGTTTGACTTGTTTTTAAACTTGACATAAATTAAAGAATTCATCAGTGTTGAATGACTTTTCTTTAACTTTGTATTGGTGAGACTAGTATGTTTTTATAAGTAGCTGCTGTTCATGCATTTTCATTGCTATATGGTGCTCCATTGCATGTGAATCCCAATGTTTTCATTCTAATGCCCATCGTAATCTGAATCTCCAAGTGATTTGTGTATACATTCAAATTTGTGAGGTGCTGTTCTAGTTAACTAATCCTCTGGTCATCTGTTTTTAATCTGTTGTCAAACCATCTATAAAGTTTCTAAGTTTTGTTTATTTTTAACTTCTATAATTATAATTTGATTCTTGTTCATAGGTTCCAGATTTCTAGTGAAATCCACATATTTTCTTTTGTATTTTTTTGAACATCTTACTCAGTTATCTTAAAGTCCATTCTGAATTATCCAGTATCTGGATCTAATGTTGGTTTGTTTCTGTTGTCCTTTTTTTCTTCATGTTGGCCAGTTGTCTTCCCTTTTAATGCACCTGATGACCATTGTTTATTTTTTGTAAAACTCTAGGGCCCAGCCAGTGTGGCTCAGTGGTTGAGCATCGACCCATGCACCAAGAGGTTGCTGGTTCGATTCCCGGTCAGGGCACATGCCCGGGTTGTGGGCCCAGTCCCCTCTGGGGGTCATGCAGGAGGTGGCCAATCTCTCATCGATGTTTCTGTCTCCCTCTCCCTTCCTCTCTCTGTAAAAATCAATAAAGAAGAAAAAATTTAAAAAAACAAAAACAAAAACTAGGTTCTACACTATAATGTATCTTTTTCTGGGAGGATTTAATTTTGTTTCTGCCAGGCTCTAAGGTAAAGACTGGTTATTTTCATTGGTGTGAGATTGATTTGTGAAACTGCTTAAACTGCTTTTCAGTCTGTCTGAGGACTGGTTTATTTCTGGTTTGCCTTACTTTAAAAAATATATATATCTTTATTGTTGAAAGTATTACAGATAGCCCCCTTTCTTCCTCCATTGACCCCACTCCCCGCCACCTCCATCCGGGCCTTTATCGCACCATTGCCTGTGTCCAAGGGTTATGCATGTAAGTTCTTTGGTTAATCTCTTCCCGCCCCACCTTTTCCCTCTGAGATTCCCTGCCTCCATTTCTCTGGATCTGTTTTGTACGTTAGTTTATTTTGTACATTATATTCCACAAATAGTGAGATCATGTGGTACTTGTCTTTCTCTGACTGGCTTATTTCGCTTAGCATACGACTCTCCAGGTCCCTCCCTGCTTGGTTTGCCGTAGTGTTTGAATGCAGCCTGTGGTGTGCTGGTGTGTAACAGCTGACTCTCAGCGGGAAGCGTTCTGAGTTCTAGCATTTGCCAGTTCCCATAGTGTGAATACTTCCGCTGTGCCAGCTTCACACTGCCAACGTGACATCACTGGACATGAACCGGGAAGAGATGCCGCAATCGGGGTGAACAGCTGGACCCCACACACCACAGAGTGGGGCTCTTCTGCAGTGCTAACCAGGGCCTTTCTTTATGGTGGATCCTCAACACTAATGTCTGTCTCCCCGGCTCAGAGGACGCAGAAGCCTCTGAGCTTCTGCTTGGCTACTCGGCCTCCCAGCGGCTGCTTACACCTGATGGATGCCTGGGGGGAAGGAGGCTCCGGGGGTGGGGCTAATGGACATCCCTGCCCTCTGGAACCCGGTCCCTCAGGTCCTCACGGCCTCCTAGCTTTTTGATGTTCTAACGGTACATATTATAAATTGTATTCACCTTTTCTTATTGTTCTGGGCAAGATGTTGGTCTGATACAAGCTGGTTTGCCTTGGCCGGAAACAGAGCAGAACTCATTGCCTCAGACCAGCTTTCAGATGCTTTGCTGTTGTCTTTCATCTTGTAAACATAGCCCTTGGCATCTTCCTTACATGTTCAGACTTTGGACACGCGGTCCTGGCATAGCACAGCACCTTTTGTTTTTTAGATTTACTATTTTAGAGCAGTGTTAGGGTGATAGCAGAACTGAGTAGAAAGTAGATGGAGCTCACATATATTCCCTGCTCACATTTCATTCCGCCTCCCACAGTATCATCCCACATCACAGTGATACATTTGTTGCATTAATAAACCCACGCTGATACATCATTATCACCCGAAGTCCATAATTTACATTACATTTCACTGTTGGTGTTTTATATTCTATAGGTTTGGAAGAATGTGTAATGACGTGTACCCACCATTATAGTACCGTATAGAATAGTCTCACTGCTCTAAAAATTCTCTGTGCTCCACCTGTATGCCCTCCCTCTTCCGTAACACCCCGCCATCACTGATCTTTTTACTGTCTCTGTGGTCTCGCCTTTTCCAGAATATCACGTAGTTGGAATCATACGGTATGCATTCTTTTCATTGGCTTATTTCACTTAGGCTTCTCCATGTCTTTCCACGGCTTGACAGGTCAGTACATTTAAAACAACATAAATGTATGGTCTCACCGTTCTTGAGACTAGAAGTCCGAAGGCGGGCCCCTGCTCCCTCTGGACCATGTACAGGAATCCTTCCTTACCTCTTCCTAACTTTGGGTGGTTTGCGGTAATCTTTGTCTTTCGCTTGCAGCTTCATTATTACAGTCATTGTCACACCGTGTCCCTATGTTTCTGTCTTCACATGGCTGTCTTCTTTTCAGGACCCCAGTCATAGTAGATTAGGGACCCATCCTACTCCTCATCTTAACTAGTTACGACTGCAGTGACCCCGTTTCCAAATAAGGTCACATTCTGAGATGTGAGGGTTAAGACTTCAACATATTTATTGTGGGGGAGATACACGTCCAAGCACATTCTCATTTCTGTAATTATGCTCTAGGTAAAAACTGTAGCCTGGAAGAATTTTATCTTTGTAATATCTTGAACCTTAAATAAAGGGAAACAAGCATTAATAATAAAATCCTAGAGATCTGCCATGAAAGAGGATATGTGATATACATTTAGTCTTTTTTGTTCTAGATTTATCAAAAATTAGTAATTGTCTACCTGTCTCACGTAGTTTGTGAAGCTGCTTAGCAACCAGACTTCACTAAAATGAAACACAGCAACAAAATGGGTAGCAATTCTTTAATATAGTTCCCATTTTCTGGCCCCCCAAAAATCAACAATGAAAGTAGAATCTGGCTCGGCTGGTGTGGCTCAGTGGTTGGGCGTCGACCCACGAAGGGCACATGCCCAGGTTGTGGACCCAGTCCCCAGGGAGGGGCATGCAGGAGGCGGCCAGTCGATGTTCTCGCTCATCGATGTTTCTCTCTCGCGCGCGCGCTCCCTTCCTCTCTCTCTCTCTCCAATAGCAATAAAGAAAAAAAGAAAGTAGAATCTGAACCATTATTGCCCTGACCAGTTAGGCTCAGCGGTTAGAGCACTGGCCTGCAGACCCAAGGGTCACAGGTCTGATTCCTGGTCAAGGGCACGTACCTGGGTTGCAGATTTGATCCCAGGGCTCTGGTCAGGGTCGTATGGGAGGCAACCAATCGATGTGGACACATCAATGTTTCACTCTCTCTCCCTCCCTCCCTTCCTTCCACTCTATCTGAAAAAAATCAATGGAAAACTATCCTGTGGTGAGGATTAACAAAAAATAAATAAATGAATAAATAAATTAATTAAATTAACCATTACTGGAAGAAGGGCATAATACCAGTTGCTTTAAAACAACAATGTTTTATTCTGGATTTTGAATGCCTCTTAATGGAAACATATTGTTTTCTTTGATATTTATTTCTGCTAAAATCAAGCCCCCAAAAATGTTCTCCCCATTTGAATGACATAAAATAAATAAATTCCATTGTTCTTAGTGTTCTATAGTAGAGTTCTGATAAATAAACTAAATTATGTTTTTCTTAATCATTTACAATCACCAAATGGATAAAGCACCGTTCACTTGAGTCTTGCATTTACATAGGTGGGAGGGGTGGATTTTTGCTAATCCTGCTACAAAAAAGAGTTATAACCTTCTTAAATTTGTAATGAAAATTAACGAGGCAATATATTTTTATGAACAGGACAAACTAAAATTTATTTTTTGTAGCTTTTGCAAGATTATTAATGTATAAGAAATTTAATAGTGAAATTACCTAAACAAGAGCGACCTTAGACTTTTAGAGGAAAGGTCAAATTTGCATGTTTGTATTTTCTGTTCCTTTGAATCTTCCTTCATTAGTCTTCATTAATCATAAGAAATCCTAATAGTATTTTTTAATATGTTTTTATTGATTTCTTAGAGAAATAGAAACATCAGTGTGAGAGAGAAACGTTGATTGGCCGTATCCTGCATGCCCCCTACCAGGGATCGAGCCCTCAACCCGGGCATGTGCCCTGACTGGGAATCAAACCAGGACCTCTCAGTCCATGGGACAATGCTCAGTCCACTGATCCACACCGGCCGGGCTCTAATAGTATTTTTAAATTGTGGTTGAGATTCTTAATCTGTCTAAAAAAGGTCCTTAAGTTTAAAAAATCTTTTGATTTGCCCAGCCGGTGTGGCTCAGTGGTTGGGTGTCGACCCATGCACCAAGAGGTTGCTGGTTCGATTCCCGGTCAGGGCACATGCCCAGGTTGTGGGCCCAGTCCCCAGTGGGGGGCAAGCAGGAGGCGGCCAGTCGATGTTCTCGCTCATCGATGTTTCTCTCTCTCTCTTCCTCTCTCTCTAAAATCAATAAAGAAAAAAATACTTTAAAAAAAGTCTTTTGATTTTTATCATCAATTTCTGACATTGTTTTTAAGATAATTTTGATGAAAAATAATGACATAATTAGATCTTTATTTTAAGAGATCTATGACTTAAAAAAATATCTTTAATTAACAAGAGTGGCTCTTGGACTGACTGTTCATATTGTTTTAAAATGTTAAATTGTGAAATTACATCCACCTGCTTGCTCATCTTACATCTTGGAACCAGAGTGTGAAGATAATATCTTTCAATATATGTCAGCATGAAAAAATCATAGCACACTTACTTTCAATTTCTAGCCTACTTACCCTAAAGATAATGAGGCCACTCTAGACACTTCCTGCCTCAACCCTGAGGGCTGGGAGTGTATGTTCCTGAGAGGGCAGGAGGGACCTCCTCAGGGTAGAGAGATACAGGCAGTTTCACTGACACTGTTCACAATAGTTTTCCCTGCGAGGAAGTGAGTTTATGCTAGAGGTGTTCAAAGCAAGGCAAGGTGACCACTTGGCATGCATGTTGAATCGGGAATGCTCTCAGATCACAGACAGAAGCATGTTCAGTGACATATAATGGCTGTCCCAAATCTAGCTGCCCGTTAGTCCAGGATACACTTTATTTTAGAAAGCAAAACAGAGAAGCATGCCACGCGGAAAACATTTTGCCGCTTTCTTTACATGGTTTTAGAACTTTTCGTTGTTCTGAGTACGATCCTGAAGTTCAACAGCTCAGTACTTTAGTGAACAAGCTGCCTTGGTGGAAGGAATCCAGACACTTTTAACTTACTAGATAACATAATTATATTATTTACATAGTCCCTGATTTTCAAATTAAACTTTTTTTCTTTGGGGGAAAGGAAAAAAATATTTTCAAGAGTTTTACACTCGAGATGGTCAGGTACATCTTATTCTAGATTGATTCCCAAACGCACCTCCAGCGAAGCCCCCTTTTCTCAAGATCCTTTTTAGTCCCACTTCTCTTTTTAGATGGAATATTTTGGGGATCTTATGCAATTAATTGTATTTGATCCTTCCAGTTGGTCTTTTCAATTCTTCGTTTCTGATCATACCATTTCTCTTCCTATTTTCATTTTTTGATAGAGTTTTGTTTGTTTGTTTGTTTGTTTGTTTGTTTGTTTGTTTATTGTTTTGTCTGACCATAGTTTTGCTGTATGTAGATTTCAACAGATCACATTCTAGTCTTTCAGATGGCCGTCGTAACAGCAGGGAAGTAAGAGCTAGAGCACAAGCCAGAGGGGCTGTTGGGAGCCTGCCACCTTGGAGTTTTGATACAGGTGGTGTTCAGTTGACAAATGGAGAATTGAAATTTATAAGCTCTGAGTTCTTTGAAATTCTTCTTAATCTTTGATTCTCGATCATAAGATTTAAGGCTACTTTTTTAAACCACATTTAGAAAGTTTAGGTGGTCTCTTTTTCAGATCACTGGCCTAAATTTGTTATCTGAATTTTCCAATGTTTTCACCTTTTACTTTGTTATAAATCTGATGAGTTTTGTTTATATAATCAATGTACTCGTTTTTTCTGGAATATGAACTAGGAATATTGCAGCCTAATTAAATTAGCTGTTTATCGGGGCTGGAAATGGCAGCAATGAGACCCTCGGTGGTGGCAAGAATAATGAGCCCCCAAAGATGTCTTTCTCCTAATCTCAGAGCCTGGGAATGTGCTACCTGACATCGTAAAAAGGACTGTGCAGATATGATTAAGTTAAATCGTTTGTAATGAGGAGATTATAATGGATTATCTGGGTGGGCTGAGTATAATCACCAGAGTTCTCAGAAGAGGGACACAGGAGGTTTAACGTTAGAGGGAGGAGATGTCAGGACGGAGGCGGAGATCAAGGACAGGACCATGAGCTAAAGCATGCAGGCGGGCCTCTGGAAGCTGGAAAAGGCAAGGAGCAAGTTCTCCCCAGAGCCCGAAGAAGGCATGCAGCACTGCTAAAACCTTGATTTCAGACCATAAAACCTGTTTCAGTTGTCTGACCTTTAAAACTGTAAGATAATAAATGTGTATGGTTTTAAGCCACTAAATTTGTGATAATTTGTTACTGCACCAATAGGAAACTGATACTAACCATGAAGTATTTTGATCTGAGAGCATTGTCTGGCTTTTTGATGCAGCTACATTAATTGATCTTTCAGCCCTGATGCTATCCAGGGTGTATTATAGTCATTATGCTCATGAGGAAACAGGGGCTAAGAGTAATGAATTACCTTGCTTAAGATCAGAGGGAAGTGCTTGCCCCCCTCTCCTCTCTTGCCGTTCCTTCTAGCACACTGAATGCACCCACAACACCTGGCTGCTTATAATTCCCCACATGCCTTCCTGTTTGTCTCCTCCACCTCCAGTTTCCCAGAGGGACCCGTGTGAAGAAACCTGAGAATAAAGAGAACATGGAACATTTAATAAGCATAAAATGCATGATATTTGGGTCAGTGAGATATTAATATATTGCAGGGGGGTGGGGTGGAGGGCAACCTGCAGGTGTAGGTTATTGTCAACGAATAAGTCAGGAGCTATAGGCAAAGCTTAGACTAAGATGCCCATGTAAGTCATGTTAAATAGCTTCGGACTGTCCTGTGGGATATTGGGAGCTGCTGAATAGCAGTGACCATGTGCTTGTTTTTGCAAGCTCATTCTAGATGCAGTGAAGTGGGAATAAGAAGAGTCAGAAAGCCCAAGTAGGGATCGTGCAAGACGGGTTTGGAGACTAACAGGTGGATTTAAGAAATCTCTGTGACATTATTCCTGAGACCTTTTGGACCTAATTATTCTAAGTCCTAGGCTTAGCTAGATGTCAGCAAAGTTATTCCGTATTCAGTGCAGAGTATTTACTTGACAGAAGGTCACTTCATTGGCTTCTGATGGACTCCGGGCTCACACATCAAATGTTGGTAGGCCAGAACGTCTTATAAGGACCCTTAAACATGCCTAGCATTTAGGACATTACAGCTTGTTTCTGCCTTTGCTCCTGCTGGTGCTGTTGATGTTCTGTTTCCTAATGGTCGTGAGATTGCTCCTAGACCAGCCCAGGGCCTCTTCTACTTCAAAGGAGAAATGCCAGCCCCTCCAGTCCCCTGTCTGCTGTCTGTGCCTCCCCCCACATGATTTTATCTCTACCCAAACTGTGTCTACATGGCAGTTACAGAATTGGCTTCTTCCTTGTAGCCTTTTTATCTTTCTTCGTATTTCTGTTTTTCTAAGCACCACAATTATCAAGTGTGTGTGTGTGAATCCTAGAAAACTCTCTGAATTTGGGAACATTGGAAGAAGCTGAATCATTCTTTAAAAATATATATTTTTTAAAACAGGGCACTTCCCTTCTGTCCTACTCTCTAAAAGACTGAAGGAAAGGGGGTGATAACGTTCGGAGCTTTGAAGAATGTGAAAATAACAAGAATTGTTAAGTCTCAGCTGTGTAGAGGGAAGTTTGCCAATGACAATGCCTTGGCCTTGCCGGTACTCTCAAGCCCTTTGCTCGTCTACCATCTTGAACCTGAAATGTTAGAGAATTCAACAAATGTGATTAATTTGGAGTAAACCAAAGCGCAGAGTGTCTTGTCAAAATCTCATGAAAGAAAATCAGTGCTGTTTCTAAACAGGAAGTGCTCTCGGGGGCATAGAAAGTGTGCATGATGTGGGCTGATGCAGGACCTCAGCACCCAGGGACCTGGACACGGGGCCTAGTGAAACAGCACAGGAGACAGGTGCTACCTGTGAGACCCTCTGAGTTGTCATAGCCACACATGATTTTTTTTCCCTTCTTTTTTTTTTAAGAGCATGCTCCTGAATCCTCTCCGCCTGAGCCATTCTTTCAGAAAACCCCAACCCTCGTTGATTTCTCAAATTTCCCATCCTCTGACTCTGACCTCTTGTCTGCCTGCCACAGAGCACCACCTAACTTTTTATTAAGTCCTGATTTGACATTGATGAACTGAGTTCCATTATCACGTAAATCAGCTTCATGTAGTCAGACCCACAGGACGAGACATGTCGTAGACGTGAGGACACTGGAACTGCAGGATGGAGCCGTGGATTTGTGGGATTGGTCTCTGCTCAGGATGGGAAAGATAAGAAAAGAAAAACAGATTTTTGTTGATACCTGAAGCCTTTTCATGTGATTCTTCTGTTAATTAAAAGTCATTAAAAGAAAAAAAAAAATCAGGGCTGACTATACTTTGGGATCGTGGTTTGTCTTAGGAATCTTAGCATTTCAAGTGTTCTAAAATAACCCAACTTAGGACAGTGAAGAGTCAGATACGACCTGAGAGCTTTGGTTCAATGGTAGCAGTCTTAATTTATACTTCATACTGAGCCTATGAAAACCTTTTTTTCTTTTTGATATCTTGTAGAAAAACTACACTCAACTTGTTTCTTATGATTGCTTAATTTTTTGCTTTCCTTTTGGCTTTTTTTTTTTAATCCTCACCCGAGGACACTTTTCCATTTTTTGGTCAGATAGAGTGGGAGGGAGAGAGAGGAAGAGAGAGAGAGAGAAACATCGATGCGAAAGGTGCACATCTAGTGGCTGCCTCCCACAAGACCCAACCAGGGCTGGGGACAAACTGCAACCGAGGTACATGCCCTTAGCGGGAACCGAACCCGGGTCTCTCTGGACCGAAGGCCAACGCTCTAACTGCTGAGCCAAACCGGCCAGGGCTCCTTTTGGCATTCTTTTATGAATGTATAATTACCAAAACAGTAGGAAGATACGTGGTTATAAGTTTTTCTCTCTGATGGTGAATGGTGGTAGATACTAGGGTTGAGAGGGACTAAGTGAATTTATATTAAATAAAGAGAATATAAATTCTATCCTTTGGCAAGTCATCTTTATTATATTTCAATCTAACTTTTTTCAGTAGTGATCACATGCCTTGTGTTATATAAGTTTGAGAGAAATTGCAAGGATTTACTTAATTCTTATATGCCTTTCATATGAACTCGATTTATTAAAATTGTATTCAATTCAAAATATTCCATTTGAACTCACTTTTTATTACTTTAATAACAACTTGGAACAACTTCTAATGATAAAGAAACTTACAATGAGCTATCTTATTTTTTGGTCTTCTATTATTTTTTTCTATAACTATGGTTCATTAATAACTCTATATTTATAATGTTCCAAGGGAGTTACAATTGTAATTCCAAGTATTAGAGCTACTGTTAAATGTGTGTTTAGGTCAACATAATACATTCAGTAATTTAACATGACACTTTTCTAAACTCCTGCCTCTTAAAACCATGTTTATTTTGTAATTAAGGACTAACGAGTCAACTATGAACAGATAAGCATTTAATGTATAAAAATGTACTATACTAATTATGTTCTGTCTGAAATCTTATATGTAAGATGAATGTCCTGATCCTTTATTTTTGCTATTCGTAATGAACGTACCTTGCCCTGGCCGGTTTGGCTTGGTAGTTAGAGCATTGGCCCGTGGACCAAAGAGTCCTGGGTTCGATTCCAGTCAAAGGCATGTACCTCAGTTGCAGGTTCAATCCCCGGCCCTCGTCGGGGTCATGCAGAAGGCAACCAATCTATGTGTCTCTCTCACATCGATGTTTCTCTCTCTCTCTCTCTCTCTCTTTCTCCCTCCCTCCCTCCCACTCTATCTGAAAATCAATGGAGAAATATCCTTGGGTGAGGATTAAAAAATAATAATAATAAAATAAATAACATAAAATAAAAATAATGAAAGTGCCTTTATAGAAGTGGTATATTAGATTAGGAGTTGTAAGGCAGGGAAATGAAGCTTCCATTGTTTGAATGTTAAGAAGTGCCTGAAACAAACTGTCTGTGTTTTTCATGTGCTTTGTCTCATGTTACTCTTCCAATGATATTTGTAGGTGTCTGCTGTTATTTTTCACTTTACAGATGAGTTAGCCCAGCCTCAGAGAAGTCACCTACATTTGCCCAAGGTTACGTGACTACGTGAAATGCCTCAGACAGACTCCTTTCTTCCTCTCTGCTCCGTGTGCATACAAACAGAACAAACATTTCTCCCAGACATTCAAAGTAATCCTAGAACCTTTCGTCCAAAACTGTGGGTTTCCAAAGTTGCTTTTCTATTATAGCATTGATTTTTTTGTTTGTTTATAAGCCCTAGAAAAATTTTAACCTTCTTAAAAATGATTTTAAACTTCTAGAAAAGTTGTAACAATAGTATATCTCCAGTAAAGCCTTTACCAAGATTTATCAGTTTTTAACCTTTTTCTAAATTTGCTCTTTCTCAAGAGACAGACAGACAGACTGACTGACACATGGATATTTTTCCCCTGAACAATTTCGGAGTAGATTGTAGACATACAGATTACAGACACTGATATTTAGTATGTATTTCCCAAGAATGAGCATCCTATGTCACCACAGTATTGTTGTCAAATTCAGAAAATTTCACAATGATGCAATACTTCATCTCATCAACAGTTCATATTCCAATTGTGTCAAGGGCCCGACCATGTCCTTTATAGCTGCTGTTTCTTTGATGCAGGACTCAGTTAAGGATCGGATCTGGTATTTACTGTATCTCTATATCTAGACAGTTCCTCAGCTTTCTCTTGCATGATATGTTGACTTTTTTTTTAGAATATTGGCCAGTTATTTTATGAAATGTCCCTCAATTTAGGCTTCAGTTTTCCTTATGATTTGATTTGTGTTACATTCTTTTCCCTGTGAAACTAAATAAATGATGGTCTGTCTTCTCAAAATACCACGGCAGGTACATGTCCCTTTGCCCTGTATTGGTGATATTAATTTTGATCATTTGCTTAAGGCATGGTCTGGTTTCTCCACTGTATAGTTATCCATTTTTAGCATAATTTTTAATCCCAATTACTTACGTGGCTCATAGAAGAAAGAAAAAGTAGGCTTTGAAAACTTAAATGTCTTAGTGGTTCAGTTGGCACTTTCCGTGTGATGATGGCTGAACTGTCACAATGACATAGTCTAAAAGATATCTCATTTCTTTGTTTTAACCCACTCTAAATCTTTGAATTATTTTAAACAGATTTTAATTCTTCGACGATATATTTTTAAACAAGATACTTTAAACTGAGTGCAGTGACAAGGGAAATGGAAATCGGACAGGCAGAAATTGATTTCATTCAAGTCCCTCTGTGAAGCAATGTGTACACAGCATGTAGGGCGTGCAGAAGTTTCACCTTCGAAATTGTGCCGGTCAAAAACGTGTTAGGTCAGGAGGAGCTTGGAAAATCCATGGATGAAATGCCTTTCATTTCAGGGGGAATTCATAGGTCATGAATGAAATATTTCTCCTAAAATTTCATGATACCAACTCTATCTGGATGTTACTCAGTATCTAGGCATACTGTTGGAGTAAAAAATACTTTCCATGTATTCTATATTCCTGTACTGCCTTTCCTCTTAACCTTTATTATCTGGGAAAACCACAAAGTAACCTCTCAGACTACTTTCTGGGAGGAATGAACTTGTTATTTTACGACAAACAAATATAAAAACTATGGAGGGAGAATTCTACCTGTAAATTCCATTTGGTTCTGGAATCAAACACGAAAACCTGGTTGATCTCACTGGGGCCCTTGCAGAGTTCATGCAAAGCAGTAACTGACGGGTCTCTGCCCAGCCAGCTGGACGTGAGTCGGAGCAGAGCCTCGGGAGCCCGAGGCCCCGGGGAGCAGCCCTCATTCTTCTTACCCAGCTAATGGAGGGTCCGTCAAATGTTATAAAAACGAAAATCGGTGTGTTCTCTCAAGGTTTAAAAAGTTTATCCAAATAGATAATTTGCTATCCCATTAAAGAACTTAAAGACCACTGTGAAATAGTTTGGTCTGATTGTATCTTCTGTCAGCAGCCAGAGCTCCGCAGGGCACACTGGAAGTTGGAAGAAGGCTCGGCTGGCACTTCTCACCCGTGTGAACCACCACAGCAGCCCTGGTGCCCACGAGGACCAAAAACATGGCGTTGGGGAGTCACTGAAGTCTCCCAGTCACTTTGGCAATCAGAACTACAGCTGTGTTAAGAAATCATAGTCGAACTATAGTTAAGATAACATTATCAGTAACAGTATGCAAGGGCCTGGACTGGGTGCGACACCACGTGTGAGGATGACTGTTAGGTGTCCTTACTCTCAGAGAGCATATAATCCAGACAGGAAGAGAAAGACGGAATAAATGGCGACAGTACAAGGCCGTGTGTCTCGAATGCTGAAGAGGGACACGAAGAGCTGTTCAGACTCGGAGGCTCAGGAGCGAGAGGATCAAGGTCACTGTCCAGAGAGGGAACTTTTAAAAAGCTTTGCTTTTCACTCTATGAAAAGTATTAGGAGCGAGGTACGAGTTGTTTCTGGGAAATGTTAAGAAGTTCAGTTCTTCTGAGATGCAGGAGTTGGAGTGAATAATGGGAGAGACCTTTACCAGGTGGTTTGGGGGCAGTCGAGGGGACTCTGACTCTAACCCCACTGGGACTCACAGCCTCGTTCGCCCTCGGGACTGCTCCTAGATATGATCACAGCCAGAAGTGTGTTGTCTGTGCTCCGGAGGCAACATCCACTGCTTCCATGTCTTTTAGCAGAAGAGACACAATTCCGTAGCCTTCCAGGAAGGTGAATTTCGGAACACTATGCAGGATGCATCAAGGTAGAGAAAGGCTGCAGACAGGAACTGAGAGGGAGCAGTAGTGCGGCCACGAGGTCCAGCAGCCGAGGCGGTGGTGGCCGATAGGAGAGGGTGCGGGGAAGAATGAATGAGAGACTTGGAGGGAAGACTCCTGACTCGATGGTGCTGGTACTTCCCCCGTGTGCAGCTCTCACCAGGCGCCAGGTGCTTTGCAGATACCAATTCATTTAATCTTCACAACAGCCCTGGACAATGACTGTTCTCATCCCCATTTTGCATTTGAGGAAACCGAGGCACAAAGAGTATACGTACTTTGCTCAAAGTCACACAGCCAGCGGTGGAGTTCGGATCTCAGACCAAGCCTTCTGTCTCTGCTCTGACTCCTAGCCACTCTGCCTGTAAGGGAGAAAGAAAAGCAGTGCCGAAAATAAAGCTTTAAGAGGCATTATTAAAATATACAATCCTTAATGTCTATTTTAAATGTATAGAATTCTAGAGCCAAAATTTTACTCATTTAAAGGCAACATGCTTTACCAGCATGACAACTTTAAGGAAGTTGAAATCTGTGCTCACTGAGGCTTGGCCAGGTAAAGTGATTCCCCGAGTGCTTCATCCATGGCTGGGCCAAAATGGGTGAACAGACAGGGGACCATCAGCAAACACCAGTCCCGTTCTGGCTGTTTGAAGGGGTGTCAGTAAGTGTCTAGGGTCAGCTCTGGCATTGAGTCTCATCTCTAGCCTGCTCCCAGGCACCCCATTCTGCTTTCCCAACAGTCCCCATGTTTCCTTTCATTTCAAGACCAGCTACAAAGAAAGTCTAGGGTTTAATCTCTTCCTGGCTGTGCCCAAACTCCTTTTTCACTTTGATTTTTTTTTTTTTTTTTTTGGCTAATCTCTATTGAAAACAGGAGAAAACCAGAACGAAACTTTGAGGAAATTCACAAAGGTTAAAAAATATCCTAGTCACTCACCTTTAATTCTTCACTATCTTGCTAGACCTAGAAGTCATCATCCTAAGAAAATAGTTTTCAGGAAGCATGCAGGCATCGGGCATTGGTTGGGATGGTATTCCGAACCTCTGTGGCCTACTGACTCTCTTGCTCATTAACTATGGTGTTCCTTAACTTGACCCTGACTACTTATCCTTCCAGAGGTCTTGTGGACACTTTCCTCGCAGCCTCTAGGCCTTACCGAACAATAAGTAGCATAAACTGCATGAAGATGTAGACAATTATGTGCCTGGTACTCTTGATCCCAAATATCACTGGAAATACAATGAGGTGGGGACCACTTTTTTTATTAGAACTCTTCTAAGGGAGAGCACTATATGAGGGTTGTAACTAAAACTTTGAGAAGCTACCTGGAATGGGCTTCGAACCCCCAAGGGATATGCTTGTACCTGCGATTTAAAGAGGGAGAGCCTAGGTCTCCTCAGGTCCTGTGATTTGCACAGGGGAGTGAACAAGCCGGGACACCACTCCCTGTGTCTCTGTCTTGACTCCCAGAGTGCCCAGCTGGTCCTCTCAACACATCAAGTGTTTAAGGGATGTTGGCTTCCGTTTGCACCGAATGAGTCGTTTGTAAGAGACCTTCCTCTGTCCCTAATCTAGGTCAGTGGTCCTTAACATTTTTTTGAGGACCTGATTTTACATATGTATAAAATATTCACGACACACACATCATGTGCACTCTTCCCAGAAAAAACAAATTTGCTGCAAAATGGAAATATGTTTTTGAAGTACATAGATGTCCTAAAACCATCCATGGCCCTGATAGGGACCAGTGTGCATAGTGATCTGTGTCACCTGCCTGGCTTTCTTCCTGTCCACAGTAGAAAGCCTCTTTAGGACATTTCCTTGCAGACAATGCTTGTGGAAGGGAATGAAAGATTGAATATAGGCTGACCACATAATTGTGGAGAAGTTGGATAAAGACCTTGAGAAATTGTTATTCATGAGAACTTGAATATCTGGTTAGTGAATATACTTCATACAAACCTAAGAGAGAAAAACAGGTCAAGAACAAAGATAGTACTTCCGGAATCTGTGCTCACAGAGATCTGGAACAGAACAAAAAAAAAAAAGACCACTACAGATTAGTGCGATATGACATGAAACTGGAAAAGAATTCATGAAAGCAATTTATAAATGGTACTTAGGTACAGTTTAAGGGTGTGTAAGTTCTATCAGGATGTAGTCATTATTTAAAATGAAGAAAGTACAGCCTGATTCCAAACAACCAACTTAAAAGCAAGATAGACGATAACTTGTTTCAAGGTTGGAAACTACAGTTATTGCTCACTAATTTCTTTCATTAACGTTGGCTCTACAGCACCGTTTTTGTCTGGGAGTGGAACTATGTTACCCAGAGTCTTGAAAATGAATTCGCCATAGAGTATTAAATGATACCTCTCCGTTGTCACTTAGGAGACGGCATCATGCGTTATGCATCCTGACGATATGTGTGCTGCTGGGAATTAAAACTGTAGCATTTCGTTTTCTTGATTTTTAAAATAATAAGAATAAAAAAGAGTAACCAGCATTCTTTGTAAGCTCAGTAAGTGCTAAGATGAATGTTTCAAAATTTCCAGGCCTTGAGGAGCGTTTTGAGGGAATAAAAACGACAGAGGAGTTTCCTAACCTGGTTAGCCCATCCGTAGGCTTCCGAGGCTCTGGAAACCAACTGAGGTTGTGTGGGGCAGTGTAAAATCGATTTTTTTTTTTTCCTGGGGAAGGGACTCCTTGGTTTTCATCAGATTCTTAAAGGGATTCTTATCCAACAAAAGGTTCAGAACCAATTATATGATGTTTCAGTTTAAGAAAATAAAATTCAACTGAGTAAATTTTAAAGATCTTATTTATTGGCTTTATTCAATGATTCATCAACTGGGCGGCATCCAATACAGCAGCTAGAAAGGAGCTCTGGGGAGCTGTAAAAAAATGGAACACTTGCCCTGGCCAGTTTGGCTCAGCGGTTAGAGCGTTGGCCCACAGGCCAAAGGGTCAAGGGTTCGATTCCGGTCAAGGGCACATACCTCGATTGCAGTTCGGTCCCCAGCCCTGGTCGGGGTCGTGCAGGAGGCAACCAATCTATATGTCTCTCTCACATCAATGTTTCTCTCTCTCTCTCTCTATATATATATATATATATCTCCCTTCCTCCCACTCTGTCTGAAAATAAATGGAAAAATATCCTTGGGTGAGGATTGGAGGGAAAAAAAAAGGAAGACTTATAGGCAGAAGGGATCAGGAACAAGGAAGTTGCACTGGGCAAAAAACATGGGTTGGTTATTGCAAGGTTATTTTCCGTTAGGGATGGCAGGGGTCTATTATGCAGATTACCTACCTAATGCTGGTCAGGTGATTCCTGAATGTCTGCTCTGAGATTCCATTTCTGGGAGCGCCAAGAGTGTAATTAAGTTACATGAGTAAGTTAGCTGATGTGGGGTTTAGCATAAGCAACTCCGTTTTGGGCCTGTTGTCTTGTTTTTAACAATTGTTTGATTGTTAAAATCATCAATGCTTAATAGTCTGCTAATCTTTAAGGGCTGGAAAATGAACAATCTAAAAACTTAAAAATAATTTATATTTTCTAGTTATCAGAAAACATAAAATCCCCATGTCTTAAAAACCATGCTTTCAGGCCCTGGGTGATGGTAGGGGGGAGAGCCATGCATAGAGCTTGAGAGCAACCAGACTAAATCAGGGCAGGCTGGAAGATACAGAGTAACCTTCTTCAAGAAGATGAAAAGAAGAAATACTTAGTATAAATGGAACTTCCTGAAGAGTGATGTAGATAAGTAGAAAGAATTGAGACTGAATTCATGATAAATTCATATAAAATTAAGCACATGAAGAAAGTGACTTTTTAAAACTCCTATATAGGAAAAGATATATAATCATCATTATTACACAGCTGAATTCTGAATGACGTGTATATGATATAATTATACGGGGACGGGAAGGTGGGAGATAAACATGTAAATGGGCCGATTTGGGAAGGAATGAAAGAAAGCTCATCTTCCATAGTGGGACATCAGGAGAAAGAATTAATACTAAAATATTAGGAATGGCAATAAAGTCATGTTATTTAGCAATATGGTTGTATAAATACCAGAAGAAGAAACTAAAAGAGTTGAAGGTAGTTACCTCTAAGGAAGCAGAACTGAGAAAAGGAAGCTGGGAAACTGTTGAGCTGGTTGACTCTTTTAGATTATATACACACGTGACTGATTTGGAAAACAACTGAAAACATAAGCAAATGCCTTGGGATTTAGGATTAGCAGAGTTGCTAAAGCCAAGCAACATACCCCCCAAAAAGACTCCACCAAGGCGAACTGTCCAACCTGGAAACTGGTTTAGGTGCACATGCGTATAGTGACTTAGGAAGATGCTGGCATTGAAAAAAGAAAAAGAATACCTGACATTCCTCTATAATTAATAGATTGATAATGAACTTCCAGCATTGCTCTGAAAATAAGTAAGTTTATGGTCAATTGCCCTTGGTGGAAAAGGAAGCCAGTAGATCCAGTTCCTGGTGAGGGAAGGAGGTTACAGTTGACCTTGAACAAGGCAGGGGTCAGGGGCCTCTGCCACCTTGCAGTGGAAATACGTTTCCCATAGGCAGCACACATACTAAAACTGGAACGACACAGAGAAGGTTAGCATCCCCTACGCAAGGATGACGCACACATTTTTCGGTTGCAAAATAGTCCTGGGATGTAAAGTACAGCATAAGGAGTATACTGATTACTGTGTGTGGTGCCGGGTGGGCACTGGACTCACGGGGGACTCACTTTGCACGATCTGTAAATGTCTAACCACTGGGCCGTACACCTGGAACTAATATAATATTGAATGTCAACTGTAATAGAAAAATAAATAAAAAAGAAAATACATGTATTATTTGACTCCCCCCAAAATGTAACTACTAATAGCTTACTGTTGACCATAAGCCGAGTGGATGGCAAACAGTCAATTAAAATATATTTTGTATGTTATATATATTATATACTGTATTCTTAAGAAAATCATAAGGAAGACAAAATACATTTATAGTATTTATTGAAAAAAAATTGCTAAGTTAACCCATGACGTTCAAACCCGTGTTGTTCGAGGGTTAACTGTAATTGCTAATAAAGTGTATAGTGCAGACATTCAGAAATCTTTTAGTGACTGGATAAATGCTTATCATTAAACTATAGTTATGATCACTTTGAAAATATAATACACTATATAACTGTCTAAAATTGTTTGGAGATTGACACTGATTTAAATTACTTTAAGCATAATTCCTTTAAAATGATCACAGCCAGGTAGTTTATTCAACTTTTTTCTAAGACACGTGTCATTTTGCATGCATGTTACACCTACAGGCCTCTTTTAAATACCTTAGGATCCTCTCCCAACAAAAAGAAGAAAGCATACAGCATACACCATATGTGGGTGGCAGGGTCCTCCAGTGCTTAGCTCTTCATTGCTGAAGAGGGAAGGAAAGGAAAGAGGCAGGAGGTGAGAGAGGGATGGGGCTGTGAGGGCGTCTCCCAGGCTGATGGACAGGCCTGCTCTGCTCCCTGAGAATATGCTTCAGGGGATGGGCACAGCCTCCATAAAAATGGAGAGCCTGGCTGATGGAGTCACAGTACGTTAGCCCCAAGGATGTTGGTGGACTTAGCTTTCAGCATCACGTTCTACCTATCTTCTCTTTACTGAAAGTGGTCAGGCCTGTCACTTGGTACCTATACTTGGGGCATTTTTTTCTCTACTGTGTGAACATGGGCTGGTTTCTCTGAAAGCCCTTCTATAACATGAATTATACGTAAGTAGAGTTGGTTTCGGTGTTGGAATGGGCACAGGGGAACCTCAGCTACTTCTTGGCCCTCCTGCCTACCCGTTTTCTAATTTCCTAGCCCTCAACAACTCTCCCTCCCCCACATCCCCACACGGACATTCCTGTGCCCTTCCTACCAGTGGCTGAACAGATTGCTGGGCTTCGAGCTAACCTCAGAAATTTCCATCCACTGGCTGTCTGTGTAGTAAACTTGCCCTACAACATAAAAAAGAATCAACCGATTTCTGGAGCGACATGAGGACAGGCAAGTGGAGAAGATTGAGCTGTATATTAAATTGTCCCCTGGTTATCAAATAAAGACTCCTTTATCCTAAAGGCCAAAGATAAAAAAGAAAATGTGTATGTTTACTCTGTGGAACAAAAATAAGTCTATTTTTGACATAGTACTTGAGGAGAAGGTAGGTCAAAAAGCCCGGCCACCCCTGAAATGAATTTTAGACTCTTATTATTGGTGTGATGGGACGGAGAGAGATATCAGTGATGGTTGCACTGCTGATAGAAATGATTTTTTACAGTAGGTGCTAAATTAGATGTAGAAAGGAGGAAAGTTATCAAGCCTACATTGTCATGTCTGACCTCCAGGTCCCAGTCGAGGAATCATAATAAAAACGAGTTGTGGGCTTATCTAGAGATGCAGCAATAACTGGCACAGAACAATTTTCCAGCTCCTCTTCAAATGGGGTGACAGGCGGGGTTATTCGGGGCCACGAAGGAGATGCATTGGTTTTGATCAGTTTTTAGAACTATATAGCAGCTTATCTGTGGGTGAGAGAAATTTCGTTTTCTCCATTCTTTTTCATCACTTCTCCCCTTGGCGGCTGCGTGGATTAGCCTCTGCAAGCCGGCGTGAGGCTCCGAGCGTTAGCCGAGTCCGAGCGATCCAGGCTGCACGCGCTGCCTTTCGCACTCTTGGGCTCCCAAGCCCATCCTCGCTGGAAGTCAGAGTCAGTAAAACTTAACATTTCTTGATATATGAAAGGCAGATAAATATTTAATAACAATACAGAAATACATATAACTTCAGGACACTAATTAGAAAAACCCACCCTGCATTTTTTTCATCCACTTGCAAAAATATCACTCTCATGGTTACGTCTCTAATACGACTTCCTACTTTTGATTTCTTTTCATTGTACGGTGTGTCCTTACTAAAATAATTTACAGGTGTCAGACGTGATTATTAAGCAAGTAGGAAAAAGGTAACGAAAGCCACTTGTTTCCAGCCTCTCCCTAATTTCAAATCATTTATAGCACAGTGAGACTTTGAAGACAAAAGTAAACACTGCAGTCCTAGAGAGAAGAAAATGCTGTTTGCTGGTTATGATGATGGGATAGACTTCGAGAGTTTTAACACAGTAACTGCTGGTCCTTTTAAAATATCGCTGTGAAGACAGTTACTTGTCATATGTTAAAGGAATGTTTTGAATTTTAGAAATAACAGTGAAACCTCTTCATACATGGGCAATATTTATGTCTATGAATTGGTCTAGATAAACTACAACTTGTGGGAAAGAAAATGTAACAGGAATTAGATTAAAACCTATTTGTTTTGCTTTGTCAAACTGCTTAGCTTCAAAGCAACTAAAGGGAGGAGGACCTTGGTGGGGACATGTTTATTCTCGTGCTCTCAGGGTTTATAGGTCATTAAACTTAGTGTCTAATATATATATATGGACAGCAAATCGGGAATCTGACTACGTTCTGAGCTGCTACTGGCTGTTGTCTTGACTCATTTATTTTTAAGGTTAGGGTAATCCATGATATACAGCTGTTGATTTTGTCCTTTCGTAGTATTCGTCCATCCCCCAAAATATACTAGACGCTGTCATTCCCCTCTCCTGGACATATCTTGTCAGAGAAGGAGCAAGCCTTGAGAGAGCAGACATGTTCAAAAAAATGTGTGCGTAAAATATAAACTGACGCAAAAGCAGAATCCCATGGGAAACTCGTTTCAAATCCTGGAGTTTTTTACAGTTATCATCTTGAAGTACCATTTATCGTTATAAAAATAATTGTAACATAAATTTGTATTTGATTCAGTTATTTGAATCACAGACCAGCGGTTCACCGTTTGCTGGTTATGACGATGGCACAGCCACTTGGTGAGCAGTATTAATGCCAAAGTTTACCAGTTTTAAGAATTTATTCCGGAAACATTTAAGGGCTTACTGTGTGCTGGTAGCTGGTTAAGTACAGGGTAGGGCAAAAGTTGGTTCACAGTTGTCCGTATGGAAAATAATACAGTAACTAATAATAATACAAGAATAAACTGTTTTGCGTACTCACAGCTATAAACCTACTTTTGCCCGCCCTCCGTAGTAATTGTTCATTCTCGCACCAGATTGTGAGCTCTGTTGAGCCCAGTGCCTGCTTTCCATCTCGCCGTGGGCTTAGGATGGTCCCTGCAGCGTGAAGATGGGCCTGCAGCGAGTGCGTCAAATGCAGGAACATATCATTCAGTTAGTAACTGAGTTCCAGAGCTCAGGGAATGGATTTTAGATACAGAGGGTGAGAACAGGGACAGAAACATGGGCAGGAAGGCTTTTCTGAGGAATCAGAACACCAGCCGACTAATCCAGGAGGAATGACCACGGGATGTTGAGATGGCCTCAGTGCACAGATGGTGTCCAAGTGACCAGATTAATATAGGCTGGAGAGCAAGAGCCTGTAGGGAGAAGGAAGGACAAAGAAACAGGGAAACGGAGGTTACTAAAGTTGAAGTGCCTGGAGGGAAAGGTGACCTGGGTGGATAGTCTGAGGGACTAGAAGGTTCGAGGAAGGTAAAGCCACAGTGTTGTGGGATCAAGGGGGTGGCAGCATTTCTGGCTCACCGTCCACAGGCCAGGCACTGTAAGGAAGTGTTGTGGAGGGAAGAGGTCCGCCCAGATGACCAAGGTGTGGTTTCTGCCCTCCAAGGTGTTAGCGCAGTGAAAGCGGTAGAGATCTGTGGAAACACGTAGTTAAAAAGGGTTCTTTGTCCCTGGGGGATCCAGCATGAAAGAGGCACTCTTTGAACCGGCTTGTAAAGAATGAATTTACCAGTTGAGGATGGTGGGGAAGGCGTCCTAGGCAAAGGGGATAGCATTAGCAAGACGTGGACTCAGGAAAACACAGACCTGCCAGGAACGAGACGTTGCCTTTGGTGTTAGTGGGGCAATGTGGCCCAGCCCTAATGCTACCTGCAACTTGATTCTCTGAGCACTGGGGAGCCCCTGAAGGTTGTAAAGAGGAGAGTGGCATTAGAGGACCATGCACTTGGAATCTCACCCTGGCCTCCGTGCAGAGTTGGGGTAAGCAATGGTTCTAAACCCTGGGTTCACTTTAGCATCGCCCGCAAAGATTTTAAAAATTTCAAATCCCAGGCTGCAACCCAGATCAATTCAATCAGAACCTGTGGCCATGGAACCCAGACATCAGTATTAGTTAAATCCCCGGCGATGCCAGTGTGCAGCCAGGGATGCACACCAATGGTTTAGAGCAGGGGTTGGAAAAGTCTTGCTGTAAAGGACCAGATAGTCAATATTTTTGGCTTCCCAGGCCATACGATCTCTGTTGCAACCATTGAGCTCTGCCCTTGTTGCCCAGAAGCAGCCGCAGACAGTACAAGCGTGGCTGTGTTCCAGTAAACTTTACAGAAACTGAATTTCATATAATTTTCACGTCACCAATAAATCTTGTTCTTTTGGGGGTTTTTCCTCAGTCATTTAAAAATATAAAAACAAACGGCAGAATGTACCAAAAAAAAAAAAAACCCAAATAGGTGGCCAGCTGTATTTGGCCCACAGATCTTTTTGCCAGCTCTTAATTTAGAGGGTAAAAATTGAACCCAGGTAGTTCAGGGGGAAAAAATATTACTACCATAATCCAGATAAGAAGTAGTGCTCACTGTCTTTTGTGGTCCATTATAGGGGCAGAGTGAACATCAGTGATGCTGAGTTGATATTTATAGCAGCTCGTGTTCTTGTGTACTCCTTTCAAGCCCCCAGAAGTTGTCACACAAAGGAACTTGGAATGAACCATTGTGCGTAGGTAGTGCTCGGTATTCTTGGGCTTCGTCTTCCTGCTCTGCAGGGATTGTTTTATGTTGAAAGGCTGCTGCTTTTCTAACTGCTTGTGATGGCTACTCATTTTTAGCAACATCTGTTGCTACAAAGTAGTTCAGTCTCCTTCCTTTCTCACCTGCCAGCCTTGCCTTTGTGGCCAGAGAATGACCTTTCCTTGCCAACTAATGTTCTCTTTAGGAAAAACAAGGTGAGTTTGATATAGGGAGATATGGCTACGTACACTGTACTTATCAGCTCTCACTGAATTAATGCAGAATTTCCTATCAGCCTTTTCTTCCAGCGTTTGTTGCCCAGTTAGGGACCTGCAGGGTAAATGGTGCCGCTGCCCCTCTGCCACCCCCACTGGGAGAATGAGAGGCTGAGTGTTACCCCTTCAGTGCCACTAAGGTTATTTTAGGGACCCTAAGGCCGAAAAGAAGCGTTTCCCACTGATGTCTACTGTGTTTTACAGCTGGTGGTACGTTTCCACATTTGCCTGGATATTTTATTTGAATACCATTACAGCTGGGTGAACACATTCACTTTATTTATTTTCTAACTCCCACTCTTAGAATTCTGCTTTCTTTTCTTTTTTTTTTTTTTATCCTCACCCAAGGACATTTTTGCATTTATCTTCAGATAGAGAGGGAGGGAGAGAGAGAGAGAAACATCGATGTGAGAGAGACACACTGGTCACCACCCACACAATCCCAGCCAAGGCCAGGAACAAACTGCAACCGAGGTACGTGCCCTTAGCAGGAACCGAACTCGGAACTCGGGTCTCTCTGGTCTGCGGGCCGACTCTAACCGCTGAGCCAAAACGGCCAGGGCAGAATTCTACTTTCTCCATGTCCTCTAAGAAATGCTTACACTGCCCCCCGCCCCCAGTGGAGACTGGAGAAACTAAAGAACCTGGTAACTCTCCTTGAATTTGCTGGAACTGGAGGGAAAGAAGGAAATGCAAGACCAGTCGGAGTCAGCAACATTTAGAGGCATCTCCGTTATCTTGCAGATCTTGCCAGAAAGGACGAGGTTGAAAAATGTTGAGTTAGAGCAGACTTTGAAAAAATTTTCCCTACCCCTCAGTTCTTCCTCATAGAACACAAAAGTATACGTGCCTTACAAAGCGAAAGCACATGAGATTGTGAAGTTTGTCTGTTTTCCTGAGTGTTTTTGGTTATTTGATCACTAAACATATTTCATATCACTGACATTTTTTACATTGATTTCTAAATTTTGAGGTTTGTTTAAATTCCAGGGACCTGTTCTTTCTTCTCTCAGTGATCTTGAGTGATTACCACCTCAGGGACACAACCCAAATACATACACTATAAAAGTGAGGCTGTGATTGAGTGCTGATAATGTCAAGTGCTTTTAATTAAGCTTCTGATGTTTTATACATTGATAACAAAATAAAGGCTCAGGCTTATTAAATTAGCTTTCCATTTATTTTTCAGAAGCACTCACCAAGTAGGGAACTAAATATATAACAGCAGCCAATTCTCTTCAGCCAAAGCCTCAGGGTGCCTCAGAGGAATTCCTGCGTAGAGTCCATTTTTAAGTAAAGGAGGAGGTTAGGAAATAAGGCAAAGCTTCAGACATGATGTGGAGATTGAGAATGAAATACCTGAGAGGATTCAGAACCTAGAATGGCAAGGAAAGACAGTGGGGAACCATCCAGAAGCATAAAGGTTAATAGTTGGAAGAGAACTTAGGAATCATCTCGGCTACTGGCTTTCCACTGTAGCCACACATCGGCAAACCCAAGAGCTATTAAATAATACCTACCTAACTTCCTTCTCATCATCTCTCCAAATAAATGCCTCACAGCCAGCCCACCCCAAACTCGTATGTTCAAAACTGAATTTCCCTCCTCACCACCTTCTAGTCCCAAATCTGATTTTTTATTTTCTTAAGATTCCTTCCATCAGCACAGGGTACTTCACTCTCCTTGGTTCTCTGAGCAGAAACCTTGGAGTCCTCCTCTGCTCTTCCCGCTTGTATTACTGTCCAGTTTTCACCAGGTGCTGTCCATCCTGTCTCCCAGCTGTGTCTCAAATCCATCCCACCTGCCCTCCTTGCCCTGAGCTGAATTTGGCACGCTGCCATTGGGTCTGACCACTGCACCCCCCCACACACACACACAAACACACACACACACATCTTCGGCCTCTGGCCTTCCTTCCTCGCTCGGTCTGACATCGATAGGAAGCCCTTTCGAAACACAGATTTGATCACCTTGAAGAAACTGTCACATTTCTTGCATCATGTGCTGTAATCATTTAGTCATTTCTTTTTTTTTTTTTCATCCTTATCCGAGGATATGTTTTTACTGACTTTAGAAAGAGAA
Source organism: Tadarida brasiliensis (assembly GCA_030848825.1). Lineage (NCBI taxonomy): Eukaryota > Metazoa > Chordata > Mammalia > Chiroptera > Molossidae > Tadarida > Tadarida brasiliensis. Next base: position 82,323,950 of record CM061264.1, read on the forward strand.
GAAGGGAGAGGGAGAGAGAGAAACATCGATGGATCACCTCCCATATGCACCCCGACTGGGGATTGAACCCACGACCTTTTGGTGTATGGGACAACACTCCAACCACAACTGAGCCACACTGGCCAGGGCCATTTAGCCATTTGTTTGATTCAACAAAGCTACCTCCTTCTCTCCCTGTCTCTGGTGCCAATACCCAAGCGACTTTCTTACAGTTTATATAAATGGCATAATCTATCTATAGTCTCAGTTCTTTTATTTCGGCTTTTATCAAAAACTGAACTCCCCAGCAAGCCATAACGTTTTCCCTCTAGACTGAATTTACTAGGAGCAGCATCGCCTGCACCCTGACAACTGGAACCCGCCCCTGGCGGAAGGAGAAGAGAAGAAACTCAGATCTACCTGAGCATCAGACCACATCCTTGGTGGTTACTTCACTTACCTCCTAAGGTTTCCTGGCCACTTTATTTCTCACCTCTGACTTCAGTGTCTCTTGTTGCTTCTTGCTAAGCCCTGTCCTCCTAGTGACTCTCTCAGTCCCTGACTACTTCTTCACCAAGGACTCCTTTGACCCTGTGTCATTTTTTAGTCTACTGGCCCTTCTGCCCCAGGCTGTGGTTCTCTGACTTCCCTTCTGAATGTCTGTCCCTGACGTGTAGCAACTGACCAGTCCTGGATCCCGAGCTTTGGCTGCCTGGAATTTGGGGATTTATTTAGAACTTAACTTTCCCAGTCCCCACCACACCATCATGGCCTTGTCTCAAGGGCGCCTGCATGACTCACAGGTCAGCAGTTGGGAGCCTGGCTGCCCAGTTAGGAAGTTGTCTTGGTTCCTTATCTTTTCACTCTTACTTTTCTGCTGCTACTTGCCAATTGATTGGTTAACTACGTCTTAGGTCTTAGGCTGTCTTCCAGAAAGGGGGCAGGAAAAAATAAGCATGTCGAAACTCTCCTTTCTTAGCATATCAGTTTTACTTTTTAAAAAAACTGGTTTTAATGATTGCCTTAGAGTTTGCAATATCCATTTACAACTAATCCGAATGAAAAATAAATCCACTTTCACATAATACAATACTACTTCTCGGAATATGGACCTTACAATAACAAAAGAATCCTAATTCCTCCCTCTCATCCCTTGTATCATTGCTGCCCTTGATTTCATATACACATAAGCATACAGAATTAAATGCTTTGTTGCTGTTGTTTTTTTGAACAAACTGTTATCTGTTAGATCAATTAAGAAAAAGAAGTTTATTTTCCCTATACTTATTTCTTCTTCAGTGCTCTTCTTTTCTTTATATAGATCTGAATTTCAGACCTGTATTATTTTCCTTCTCTCTAAAGAACTTCTTGTAACATATCTTGTGAGGAAAGTCTACTGGCAATGAGTTCCTTCCATTTTTATTTGAGAAAGTCTTCTCCTCTTTTGAAGGATCATTTCACAGGGTACAGAATTCTAGGTTGTTCTTTTTTTTCTCTCCCAACTCTTAAATATTTTACTCCATTCTCTTTTTGCTTGCCTGGTTTCTGAGGAGAAGCTGGAGGTAATTCTTATCTTTGTTCCTCTATAGCTAAGGTATTTTTCTCCCTGAATTCTTACAGGATTTTCTCTTTGATTTACTGTAATTTGAAAATGACATGCCAAAATTTTCTTGGCATTTGTCCTACTTGGTGTTCTCTGAGATTCCTGGATGTGTGGTTTGGTGTCTGGTGTTAATTTGGGGGAAATCTTAGTCATTATTGTTTCATATATTTCTTCTCTTCCTTTCTGTCTTTATTCTCCTTCTGGTATTCCCTTTATGCATATGTTATACCTTTTGCAGTTGTCCCACAGTTTTTGTATATTCTGTTGTTTTTAGTCTTTGCTTTCGTTGCTTTTTGGTTTTCAAGGATTCTGTTGAGATATTGTCTAGCTCAGAGATTCTCTCCTCAGCCATGTCCAGTTTACTAATAAGCTCATAAGGGCTTTTCTCATTTCTCTTAGTTTTTAATTTTTTTTTTAGCTTTAGCATTTTTTTGGTTCTTTCTTAAAATTTCCATCTCTGTGCTTACACTGGCCATCTGTTCTTGCATGTTGTCTATTTTATCCATTAGAGCCCTTAGCATATTAATCATAATTGTCTTAAATTCATTCAGATAATTCAACCATCTCTGCCGTGTCTGGTTCTGATTCTGCTCTGTCTCTTCGAATTGTGTTTTTTGCCTTTTGTTACACCTTGTCATTTTTCCTGATAGCCAGACACGGTGTACTGGGTAAAAGGAACAGCTATGAACTAGTTTTGAGTAATGTGGCAATGAGGTGTTAGGGGAAAGGAAGCCTTCTATATTCCTGTGATTAGACCTTGGTCCTTTCGTGAGCCTGTGCCTCTGAACTGTGAACTTAACAAATGTTTCTCAGTTTATCATCCCCCTGCCTTAGATGGGGCAGGAGGGCTAGGTGAGCTGGAGTTCAGAATTTCCCATCCCCAGGTCAGCTAGGCTCTGAAAATACCCCAGCAGGTTGGACTCTGGTTGCCTAGTTTCTCCTGAGGGCAGGCCTTGTTAAGAACAGAGTACACAGGTTGTATTTCAAAATGCTTCCTTTCCCCTCCCTCTGCCAGAAGGAAGCCCCAGGGGGGTTTTCTTTGATGTTTACTATGGGAACCTGGTTGAGCTCCTGGAGGTAAATTTCACATCATTGTGCCCATTTCCCCCACAACCCTCCTCCCACCACAACCGAATCCTCCTGGAGTTCTGAACGCAGAGCTGTCTGCACCGAGCCCCCAGCAGCCCCCGAGCCCCCAGCAGCCCCCGAGCCCCCAGCAGCCCCCGAGCCCCCAGCAGCCCCAGAGCCCCCAGCAGCCCCAGAGCCCCCAGTAGCCCCCGAGCCCCCAGCAGCCCCAGAGCCCCCAGCAGCCCCAGAGCCCCCAGCAGCCCCCGAGTCCGGGCCAGGTTTCCTGCCTGAGCGCTGGCCCCTGAAGTGGCTTCACCCGTCTCTCTCTGCGCAGGAAGCCACCGTCCCTATCCGCCGGTCCTCTCCAGTCTAGGGGCTGCCGTTTTCCCTGTGTCCTCCCCTCTCTCCTGGACCCAAGAAGAGTTGTTCATTTTTCAGTCTGTTCAGTTTGTTACGTGTTGTCAGGACAGAGTGGTAACTTCCAAGCCCCTGACATGTGGGACAGAAAGCTGGAAGTTAGTACATTGAAACTCAAACCTGCTATTTTGGCTGTTTACCACGAAGTATGGTGAAGGCTTGCTGAAACATTTACATTTTATTGTAATATAGCTTAAGCATATCAAACTTTCTGGAAGCTCATACAAAGGCTTTATCATTTTTTGAAAATCCAGATGTAGAAATGAAGTCCATAGTGTTATAGTTTTACCTTAACACTATGGACAATTAATATATTTGAGAAAGCCTTATTTTCTTTTATTTGAGAAAGTTTTCATCTACAAGTAGAGAATGAGCACAAGAAAGCACTGAATTAGTTTGGGGAACCAGGAGAAGTTAAATTGGTGGATATTGTTATAAATTGATTTTATAACCTCACCTTCAATGTGTGGGTTCTCATCCCATGCGGGGCCTTTAGGGTCTGAGCTGTTGCATACCTTTGACAAACAAGAAAACTGTTACATTGTCTGGAAACCTGAACTATTAAAAATGCTCCCTTGGGGCCTTTAGTTTTGCTTGGTTTTGTCTGAAAAGGAGTATAAACAGATACAAAAGGGGTCATCGTGCTCTCTGTCCTTGGAGAGTGGAATACAAAAGCGGTCCAGGAAGTACCTGTAGGCTGGAGATCCGCAGATGCTCAGCCTGTCAGGAATCTGGCAGCTTTACTAAGTTTGCATACTGCCTTATCTTTTAAACCAAACTGCAGCCCACATACCTTCAGGGCTTGGCATGGAGTTCCTTTTTAATAGCCTCTCATCTCTGTGGCCTGATCCTTGGGACTAATGACAAGGGTGATTTGGAGGTACCTCGTACGGTGCTGGGAGAGGTATCTGCCATGCTCACTGTGATCTGGCCACCCTCGTTACAGGTTCCTCACTCCGCTTGTTTAACACGTTTACTTTTTAAACCCTTGGAGAATGAACAGGTGGTTGCATGACTGAGATGTTTGTTTTAACAGGCTAAAAAGTGGGAGGTAATTTAGACACACACTGTGATGCAATAGGAAAATACCTAATTATTCCCTTTTTGGCTCAGCTTTTAGTTTCAGTTAAAACTGCTGATAGCAAGGCTCAACAAGCCTATTTTGTAGCACGGTACACTTAACATCGTCTTCATATGAGAAACCGCTCACACTCTGGTTTGTACGTGAAACCTTCTGCTTGGCTTCAGTGCTAGACCTTAGAAAAGGGTCTCTTTTCAGGGTGTCTGTCATCAGCAGTTATGATGTGACTACAGAAGGCTCTGGAAGCCCCATATCTTTTCAGCATGCTCTAGACACCAACTTACAATATTTTCTGTCTGAACAGAGAATGCTCAGAAGGTAAAATCCTGAAAACAAGATAGCTCATTGTTATTTTGCTGGTATGTTCATCCTGATGTGTGAAGATACAGGCTGTGGTTGGTTCTTGAACTGTCTTCACTAAGCAATTAAAAGGAGCAAGGAATTTCGCTGGATAGTTAGTTGTTCATTTGGTTGGGGTCAAGGGACTACCGTCAGATATAGACATGGTCAAAGACAGACATCCAAGCTCAGGGGTGGCTAACTTTTTCTGTAAAGCGCTAGATAGTAACTACTTTAGGATTTATGGGCCATACAATCTCTGTTGTAACCACTGAGCTCTGCTGTTGTAGCATGAAAGCATCCATAGATAATACATAACTGACTTGAGCGTGGCTGCGTATCAGTAAAACTTCACTGACGAAAACAGGTGGTGGGCTGGACTGGCCCATGGACCATCATCTGTCAACCCCTATTCTGGACCCCAGAGGACATACCAGTGGGCTACATGACTCCGACCTCACAGGAAAAACAGCAGTACGTTTTGGTTAACTATATTAATACATATAACCTTCAATATTCATAGCCAAGACTTCATTGTATTTGTATATAATACATTTGTTGTCAGAAAAAAAGAGCATTCTTTCCTCACTGGCTTCTTTGTAGGCTAATCCGAATAGTGTATTTATTTATCATTTATACCACACTTCCTTCCCAAAATGATTTGAGGTAGCTTATAATGAAAGGCATCTTTAGCTATCAAATTAGACATATAAAATAAAAACCCACCAAAAAAGGCACACAAAACAACCTCTGAATGTTCCTTATCCACATGCCAACTCAAGCTGGTAACTCAGCCATTTCTGGGACTGAACAGACCTGGGACACCTCCTGAGTTTCATACTGCTTTGCTCCCTAGTTTATCTTCTCTAGCATAATTTCCTTTCTGAAAAAAAAAAAATATTCCCCATGTTTTATATTAAGTCTCCTACCAAAGGAAGTGTTAGTATCCGTCATTTTTTTTCTGATTGAAGTATAAGCCAAGAACTGTTAAATCAACTAAGTGGGTGTATGGGAAGGAAAGAGAAAATTATAAGCTAATGAAAACTTTGGTGGCAAGTGACCTGTTCAGAACAGATTCCAGGGCTCATAGAGCCCAGGGACTGTTTCCAGTCCATTAGAGACACGTCTCTGCTGTCTGGGGAAAAGGAGCATTCAGTTCGAGTTCAGTGGTGAGATGCACGCCGGAGAGGTGGACCGGGGTGGTGGGAGTTCTGGCTGAGCGGCAGGGAGGAGAACTTTGTGTGGGTGTCCGAACGTGGAAACAAGGCCAAGTGATTTGAAAGACTGCCAACTAGTTTGTGGCTCCAAAGACAGTTCTGAAATAGGGAAACTGGTCTACCGGAAAACAACGAATGTGTACAAATGACTCTGATACAAGGTCTTAATTAATAGCAGACTTGAATCCTTAGCCAAGTGGCTGTAGAACCCAGGGACCTCTGCTTAGATCCCTGGCATTGGGGAGGATGGCAGACATGCTCATGCAGATGCTAGCATTTAAAGAAAAGATGCCCTGGCCAGTTAGTCCAGTGGTTAGCGCATCGGCCCATGGACCAAAGAGTCACAGGTTTGATTCTGGTCAAGGGCACGTACCTCGGTTGTGGTTCAGTCCCCAGCCCTGGTCAGGGTCATGCAGGAAGCAACCAATCTATGTGTCTTTCTCACGTCGATGTTTTTTTTTTCCTTTATTCATTTGAGAGAGAGAGGAAGTGAGAGGGAGAGAGAGATAGAAACATCAATGAGCCCTGGCCGGTTTGGCTCAGCGGTTGGAGCGTCGGCCTGCGGTCCAGAGAGACCCGGGTTCGGTTCCCGCTAAGGGCATGTACCTCGGTTGCAGTTTGTCCCCGGCCCTGGTTGGTTGTGCGGGTGGCAGCCACTCGATGTGTCCCTTTCATATCGATGTTTCTCTCTCTCTCTCTTCCTCTCTCTCCCTCCCACTCTGTCTGAACGAAAAATGAAAACAAACAAAAAAAGGAAACATCAATGAGAGAGAACATCGATTGGCCGCCTCCTGCATGCCCCCCGCTGGGGATCGGGCCCACAGCCTGGGCATGTGCCCTGACTAGAAATGGAACTGGCGACCTCTTGGTGCATGGGTCAACACTCAACCACTGAGCTACACTGGCCGGACTCGATGTTTCTCTCTCTCTCTCTCTCTCTCTCTCTCTCTCTCTCTCTGTCTCTCTCTCTCTCTCTTTGTCACTCTGTCTGAAAATAAATGAAAAAAATATCCTCAGGTGAGGATTAAAAAAAAAGAAAGAAAGAAATACTTCCCTGAGAAACATAGGTCCCAGGCAAGAGTTCACTCTCAAGTGAAGATAAAAGAAGCTCATTTACCTGGTAGTTGGATTAAAATCAACAAACTAGAACCGGAAGCAACCCAGGGGAAGAATTAAGGGCACACAGGCCACTCCCCTGGCAGAACTTTAGTATGTGGTAGTCTAACTCCATGATGCACAAGAAAGAAATTCTGTGCTCGGCACCTGGCGAGATGTTTGATATCTGTTTTTAAAATGTTTTATCTATTCGGTAATTTAGAATATCACAACCTTTAAGTGCAAAAGAGAAATGAAAAATTTCCAACTTAAGCTGTGGTTTCTTCTCTCAGCCCCTCCTGGTGAGAAGGCAGTCCAGGGCTTGCGTGGGGAGGGCAGTGGGCAGCACCATCGAGGCAATCAGCGTGCATGCCATTTGATCCTGCATCTGGACTTCCAGATGTTATCTTTTAAAAAACTTCCACTCTTAAGCTGGCAGAAATCTGTGCAAAGATAATCCGTATATTAAAAAATTGAAATGAATTACAGAAAAAAAGTTCAGATTGCAGAAATTGGTGGAATGTGAGAACTCTATATAAAGGATTGCAGATCTGTATATACAAGCCTGTGAGTTCGGCAAGGATACATTGTGAGATGGAGAAGATAAATTTCAGAATGTTGTACAGGGAATGATCTCCTTTCTTTGAAAGTAATCAGTTGTGTGTGAAGATAATATGCATAGAAGATTGAGAACCATACACAAAATTGGTCAGTTTTTGTTTTTTGTATTTTTTTTCTTTATTGATTTTAGAGAGAGAGGAAGGGAGAGAGAGAGAGAAACATCGATGAGAGAGAACATTGATTGGCCTCCTCCTGCATGCCCCCCACCGGGGATTTGGCCCACAACCTGGGCATGTGCCCTGACCGGGAATCAACCCAGCAACCTCTTGGTGCATGGGTCGATGCTCAACCACTGAGCCACACCGGCCGGGCTCATGGTTGTTTTAACAGGTGTACAGATTACAGTGTATGGAAAAACAAGCTGCTTCTTATGGTCAGCTCTAGTACAAGAACCCCACATTTCTTCATTATAACACTGGGGGAGCAGGGGGTGCATAGGGAGCTTGAGTAGTGCCTGGGTTCAACTTGAGAAGAACATGTCACTAGAAGTGAAAAGAACCTAACTATATATGAGGCTTAGGTACCATCATTACGCATACTTAGAGTTATATGCCTGTCTGACTCAGATGTTTCAGTAATTTTGCAAGTATTTACTGAGTGCCTACGGTGTGGGAAACACCACGCAAGGCCCCTGGACTATGTAACAGTGACAGAACAAAGGCTGACCTCCAGCAGACAGATCCAGGCTGCGACCAGGAGGCCGGAAGGAGGTATATTGTTTAAATGGACAATGCAAATGCCCAATTCAGAGCAACAGCAGTTGATGTTACAATGAAATTCAAAGAGTTTTCTTTCTTTTCACAGTTTGTTGTTGTTGTTTTTTTTTTCATTTTAGTCTCTGAGTTATGTGCTTATAAATAGAGTTTTTGATGATTCATGTTTTAATTATGAAACCTTCTAGGAAGAGGCTGCCTGGCTGGTCTTTGACTACGACCACATAACCATCAAGTGGCTTTGGATTCTAACTGAGTCCCCATGTCCCATGTTGACACTGTAGCCCTCAAACTGCCCAAGGAAGACTCTCTCAATAAGCGGACAGAGAGAGAAACAAATGCAGATAGGAAGATATACATAGAGATGTATATGTGCGTGTATGTTTTGCCACCTATCAACTCAGATGTCTGTGTTTTCTTCCACAGAAAAAGCAAAGAACAAAGGATCTTTCTCGGGTATTTCATTCTTACCGTCCATACGATCACAAGGTAAGAGATGCATGTGATTCGCATATAGGGTAGTACAGAAGTCTTTCTAAATGTATGGCACAGTTTCCCCCGGTATATAGTGATTTTAAAGTACTTACCAGTGCCATTTCTGTTTCTATTTTAATTTTCAGCTCTGTGTCTTTAAAAGGAACCAGAAAACTTGTGTTTTGAACGAAAATAATTACATTTTATTCACTTTAACATCTAGTCACCTATTGTCACTGAAATGTCAAAGACTGAAAAGGCAGGTTTGGGGGTGATTTTGTTTGGTTGGTTTCCTTTCTTACCAAACAACGTAGTGATGGGCTTGGCTTTTGAATAGTTGACATATCGACTGACAACTCTTGGTTCTCCATTGCTCCTGATAGCGAGTTATTTTTCTGAATAGAAACCCTAACAAAAAGCAGTGCATAGTGTTATGTCTGAAATACCCACTGCCAATAGCCTTCCGGCACAGAAGACCCTGCGCATCCATCCCACGGCTTTATGTACCCATGGCCAGTCCTGATTCATTCATAACCCACACTCTCCACTCCCTGCATTTGAGGAATCCCCAGACACCCTTTTACTTATAAGCATTTCACGGTATGTTTGTAAAAGGTAAGGACTCTTTTAAAAAAAAAAAAACCGTATAACTGTGTTTAAAGAAAATGCTCAATATCACATCTTCAGAAGGAAATACATTGCAAGATTTCTGAAAGTTGTGCAGAACTTCTTTATCATGTAAGGTTCCAGTCAATCTGTGAACTGGAGGTGATTTCAGAAGCAAACGGAATGTGCACAGTTGAATTGCTAATATAAACTTAAATCTCTATCTGTGAATTTACAAGGAGACATGTGGTGGGGGGTTTTTAACTAGCCAAAATGAGTAGTGTGAAAACTACCCCCCTCAGCTGAGAATACGAAGCTGTCTGGATGCAGGAGGAGAAAACCGTGCCAGTTGTTCGTGGAAGTCGAAAGAATTTGAATAGCTTCTGGTGTTTCTGCAGTGACCAATTGACTCAAGCACCAAAAATTTTAAAAGAGGTATTTATGCTTCTCTGTGTGCCCATGGCTCCATACCCGACTAAAATGATGTCATTTCAAGTCACTTTTCTGAAGTTAAATCTATCCCTCTCCAGAACACAGCAGTTTGTTTAAAAGATTGAGAGCCCGCCACACCTGACAATGCAGACGGAAGGTGCAGGCTGATAAGTAATATACAGAAGCAAAGGGGTGAGATGGGCCAGATTTCTGATGGAAAAGTTGCATTTTTTTTAGATGAAGCCATGTCACGGACATACATGCCACCGTGGCTGAAGTTAAGATTTAGCAGCAACAGCAACAACAAAAGGCTGTGACAAATGTTTTGCCTGGCTTGTCTAAATTTTGCCCACTTCGAAGATTTTTTAATTCACAGTTAAGGGAAATTCCATTATTCTTTTATTAGAACTCTTAATGGAACTTAGCCATTTGCAGCTTCTACCAGCTTCCTCTTCATATCCTTTGTGGCATTGTATCAAAGTCACCTCAGATTATTTTGGCTTGCCTTGTGAAGACTTCATTCGTCTACAAATTAGTCATCAGGCAATGAGGAATTGAATATAAATGCTGGATGGAGTTCCTTTTGATCTTTGCTTTAAGATCGGTAATAAATTATTATAAGTAGCTAGACTGCCTGATGAGTGATTTTTGAAGCTTCCAAGGTTTGGCCTATTGGCATTCTGATTTATTCTGTATGTGTGGCGAAGGAAAAGGGAAACGTTTCCTTCTAGGCAGCTGTCCTGCCCCTTAGAAGCCTCCTCCCATTTTTCCAAGGCGAGTCTGCTACTTTTAACGTTGTCTCTTGTTGATCAGTGTCCACAAAGACTGGAATCACAGGGACTGGGTAACATGCACTATTTTCTCAACCTCAGAATGTTCCTTTCCCCCCCATAAATAAAATAATAGAGGGTTACGATTCAAGTTACTGTGTCATTTTAATTAACCAATTATATTCAAACAAATTAATTTTCTAGGCAGATAGGTTTTCGTGTAAAACATTTTATTACAGGTGGTTAAAGTTGGTTAAAACATGTCATGCTCAATGAGATTTATGGAGTAATCTTTAGGTTAAATATGTACATATATCGTAAATGAAAGCTTATATAAAATAAAATATAGGCTGTGGGGGATTTGCTTTAAAAAACAATTCAAGGAGGGGAGTGGGTAGGATCAAGGAAAATAAGACTGGCTATGTGTTGATTGTTGAAGCTGAACGATGGGTTTGTGGGGTACCTCATTCTATTCTTTGTATATTTTCTATATGATTGAAATGTTCTATAATGAAAAAAGATGCAAAAGTAAGATAAACGACGGTCGGCTGCTGGCAGTGAATGTTATGCTATTCTTTTCCTCTCTAGCCAGACTCCTTTTATTGTTACTGTTTCCCTTGATGTAAATGTATACCAAAGGGCCACTCCGCATTTCAGTGGGCTCACCATGCGGAGTAAAATCAGGAATGCAGCTCCTGTTCTAAAGTGGCATGATTTCCTGGGGCTTCGTCCAAATTATAGTGGGTCACTTAAATGATAGCCTTGCCTACCAGAAACTGTTAAAACAGTTGTAATTACAAAGCATAGTTAGCACAACCGTTTTGTTCTCAGTGAGTCAGTTATATTCGCTCTTCTTTCCTTCCCCCCACCAAGGCTGCTCCCGCCTGACCCCCAGACACAGGAAAGTCACCAGGTTAAACAAACGTGTTGTTTGAGTCTGGCCAGGTGCATTTCTTAATGCTGCTCCAAAGCCATTGTTTGGGTTGTAAATGGTCAGTTGGTTTTCTCTTAAATGCTGTTGCAAAAAGCAAACAAAGCTTAGAACAAAATGTGCCCCGAGAATGAGCCTCAAGGAAAACACCTGATTTATTTTTTATATGCTAAGACAAATTTTGCCGCGGACTGGAAGAATTTCACTTTAGACTCTCATCTTTGGTTCCATGTCTATTTGAAAAATATATTTTTCAGGACTTCTTATAATATAGATATATGCAGAGAGGCTTTAACCAGCGCTAATTCCCATTTATCGATCCTAATAAATGGTAACATTAGTAAGGGGAATTCAAAAAAGCAGGAATGCTGATGGTATTTTGTACATATAGTGCTTCTGTTATTTTAAGAAACATAATAACATAGCTTGTAACCTCTGGTGACACATCATACTGACTACCAGGCTCAGAGCCACAGGCCTTCCAGGTCACAGAAGGCCAGGTGGAGTGGTTTTTGCCCTTGCATAAGTCACAGGTGAGGAGATTAGCGTGTAATTAGAACACTTTCATTGAAGCTATGCAAATTAGCATGTGCTTTCGGTCTTCAGCCTGAAGAAAATACTGCTATACGTAGAAAAAAAATGTTTCTCTCTTTCTCATTTCCTTCCTTCCTTCTTTTCTTTCTTGTTAGATTTTTTATCAGAATGATATGTTCAGGGGGAAATCTAGGTTTATTAAGCAAACACAGGTGTTAATCATCTGCTAATGTAAAAAGCTATCATAAAATACGAACATGTTTGGAAAGAAAAAGTTATAAAATTCTGCTTAGGTTTATAGTGGTTCTTAACATCTGCACAGTTGAGCAAGTTCCTAAACACGGCTAATCTGCATGAATTCGTGTATACTAGATGGTTGAAAGTGAGTCTTCAGCCTGGCCGGTGTGGCTCAGTGGGTTGGGCATTGTCCCGTACACTGGTGCTTCTCTCTCACATCGATGTTTCTCTCTCCCTCTCCCCCTCCCCCTCCCTTCCTCTCTCTTAAAAAAAACAACAAACAAACATTTTTTTTTAAAGTATGTCTTGAACAGGTTGTCACTATTATAGTTTCTGTATTTTGTGAAGTGGGCTTCTCATTTTCGTTTAGTGACTATTGATTGTTATTTTAATAATTTTCTACCTGTGAAGACAGAGATCAGTGGACACACAGGATAAGTAACATTATTATATAGCTCCTGTATCGGTGAAGTAAGTTTTCCTTTTCTTTTGGTGACTAGTGTTCTTTTAATAATTTTTCTACATGCATAGACATATATCAGTTGACCTGTACACAAATTCGTGTGTCAAAATAAAAAAAAAAAAGCTATGTATGAAGACACTTGATAAGTTAGCAGATGAGTAAGACAGAAAACGAACACCAGTGCTTTCCTCAACCCGGGGTCTTTTATGCAGCAATTTCAGCTCAGAACCCACAGGTAACCTCGCCTGGACCCAGCCTAGCAGAATAGCTGTTTAATTCTCTCTCCCCACCTCATTACTCCTTCAGTCCCCCCTCCACAAACAGTCCACTTTAAAATATATACACACACATATATCCCTAACAAACAAAGACGCCTGGTTTCCCAAACCACAGTCAAGCCTAGCAGCAGTTAAGGAGAGGGTGGTTATTGCTTCAAGAAGTCAGAGCTCCATTAAGAAGTGGCAGCATGCTAAATGAAGGCAAGGCCCCGGCCATAAAAACTGCAAGTCATTAGCAGAGGAGCTCTAAAAGTGCAGCTGCCCACCACCACTTAATTTGGACCCAGATACTCAAATATCCCTATACGTTTTCAGTCGTTCAGGGTGAACTAATTGGGCCTAAACTGCATCAAGAAACAGATGTTTTGTTTTAAAATAGGAGAGATGTGTATAAGCTATTTTTAGAAACATTGATATTTGAAGAATACCATTTTTTTTTTTTTAAATCTTGAAAACTCTCTTAGGAACAGCTGGTTCTTAATGAGATTGGATAAATGAAGTATCACTGTAGAGAGTGGGTTAGCAAGAGAGAAATCGTGGGAGAGTGGTTGAACATGTGCTGGTAGTTGGGTAAATGACAAAAAATGTGTGAGCGTAAAAGAGGAGAAGGGTAGAATCAATATTCCCCCAAATCGTCCGTTATATAATTGGATACTGTGAAGATACTGAAGTCTTTGAGAATTATAAGATGTTTTTATCTTTAAGGTTACTCGAGGCATAACTTGAGTGGGATCATAATTAATGTGTGAGCACAATGCATTTTCATTGCAATATTAAACATACAAAAATATTCATATGTGTTTCAATAATCCATGTTTCCTAAGACTACCTTAAGAACTGTCGTTAATACAAACATGGCTGGGAATTCCTAAGTACTAGTAGACAGTGACATATAGTAAAAAAAAAAAAAAAAAACCACAGAACATTTTCTTCAGTTCTGTTTGGTCACAAGCATATCGCAAAAATCTATTTGAAAAGTCTAGGGGAGGGAAAAAGTCTTGGTTTCTACTACTGTCCTTTCTTTTCTAAGACACTAATAGTCTCTGTGACATTGTTTCATAAATACATATATCATACCTTAAGAAAAAAAGAACAGTTGTATTTTGGAAACCATGTATTGATTTACATTTCTCCATTAATCAGATGTGTCTAATGATTTAAGATAAAAGTCACTTTACTCAGCTCTTTAGAGTTGAAGAATAATGGCCATTTGACTCCATCCTGAGGCAGCCACAGCATTGTCAAGACTTCATTATCTCCTGTGCTTTGAGCAACATAATGTAGCAACAGAGTGCTCTGAGTCGTTCTTGTAGAGAGGGAGATGGGAATTTGGATTATTGCCTGCTGGCCCTGTTGAGCTTTGAGCTATCTGCTGTCTGGAAATAGCAAATTCAGTTTTTAATGGATCCGGCACTCTGTGATAGCCAGATTTTCATGGCGCGTGCAGATAAAGAAACAAGTTATTGATTTGGCATGTTTATGCCACGCTTAAAACAGTTCTCTGCAGCAGATTGTCCAAAGCCATTTGTGCACTGAACTCTATTCCCAATCTTTGGCAAAGACTAAAAAATGTTTTAAAAGTAATTTTAGGGATGTTGCTAAATATCGGGAATGATTGGATAAGTGTCTAATGGATTGAGTTCCCTTCCTGTTACGTTTTCACAAGTCATACTGAAACCATGCTCAGACTATGGCCTTGGAACACAGGGAAGTGAGCCCTGTAGTAAATACTGAACCCATGTATTGGCCCCAACCACTCCCCTCTAAAGCCAAATGGATAACTCGGCCTCAAAATAAAGGACGTACTAAATAAAGGAGTTCTCAGTGTAAAGCCTCTGCTTTTATTTGTTAAAATATCTTCTTTCTCAAGGTGACCTGTAGTTGTGGCAGAAGACGCAGACCCAGCTCAACAGCAGAGGTCTGTAACCACCCTTGTGCTCCCTGATCGATGCCAACCTGGCCCAAAGCTTTGTCCTCATTGGTAGCACTCCCCAACTTGTGGTTCAGGTTGGGGAGCAGATCGTGTGTTTCTGAGCCTGACTTTGACATTATATTTATGGACTTTCCTATTCTCCTTCTAACTTGGCATTGTTCTAAAAATTAAACATTTTTACATGTTAGTTTAACATTTTGTTACTGTGACTGTAGGGATGGGTGGTACTGGAAGGACGTGTAAATGGCAGAGATTGTAGTATTGTTAAAATGGGACATCTAGGGACCCATAGATACCAGACTTCTGCTTTGCCAGTTACCCTGAGGATTGACAAGGAGAATCGAATCCGAGTGGATTATTGTTGTTTTTGTTATTCAACTATTTAAAGCACACCGTGTAGCTGGCACCGCCCTCAAAGCTTTACATGCACACGTTACTCATTAAGCTTTATACCAACCTGTAAGATGAGCACTCTCATCATCTTCCATTTTACAGATGAAGAAACTGAGGCACAGAGATTAAGTAACTGCTCAAGGCCACACGTCTGGCAAGTTATAGGGACGTCTAACTCCAGAGCCCATGGCACCGCCCCTTGCCACAGGTACTGAATACCCGCAGTGGCAGATGCTCTAAGAAGAGGTGACCTGACAAACACAACTCAGGCTCAAGGTTGAAGTGGACCTTCTCACCCTGCCCCTCTCTGCCCAACCGCACATCTGAATCCAAGTAGCTAAACGTTAGGAAGAAATAGAAAATGTATGTGAAGCTTTGTGTGAGAAGGGATAAGGAGAGACAGATGACAGTAACAGAAGGGGAAGAGCATTGAGGACTCATTGAATGACCTCCATGTAAAGCAGGTGATGAAGCGGCTAGGCTTATCCTAAGAACCACCCCCACCCCCCCCACCTCCACTCTTCCCCGCCTGGTTAATTCACTGTCAGCCCGGGGCAGAGGAACCTTCACTTAAGCTGGACATCAGGGCTAATATCATCAGAGACTAATGGATGATGATCAGGCACTGCCGGGCATCTGCTTCTAACAGAGCCCTGTCTAACTGGCTTTCCTCCCGACGCCCCTCGGGGGAGGTTGGGGGCGACTCGGCAGCACTGGTTTCAGCCAAAGGATTGGAATGCTTTCGGACCAACACAGCAGGGGATGTTCAAGCCAGGGGATGTTTCAGAACCTAAACACCAAAAGCACAGAGAAAGGTTGAGGAGAGGATGAACTCAAGTCACGTGACGTGGCTGTGGGAACACAGCATCGGGGCGTGCTGGAAACAGGTAGCATGCTGCCCCGTCCCACTCACCAGGACCACAGCCAGCGCTCGGAACTGCCTTTCGTGGGCAGGTGGGGCCATGGCACAGAAGATGGGACGTTTCCCAGGTCATTATTTAAGAATGACTCATTTAGTAGCATATTCTCTCCCCTCCACCTCCCCACCCAGGCACTCCCAGGAATATTAGTAATAAGGAAAAAGCAAAGTTCATGATTCAGTCCTTTGCAAACATTTAGTATAAAAGCATTGATTTTAAAATAGTCAGAAGAAGATCTACATAGATGTATGGCAGTTACCGTATTTTCCAAGTATTTATCAAAAAGGTCTCAGTTTCTACTGTCATTGGTGAAATTCACTAGCATAAGGAAGAACCCGGCAAAGAGGGGCAGGGGAACTGCATGGTACCAAGAGCCAGAGGACGTACCGGGGCGTCTTGTCCCCACTGCTCTACCAGCCTGCCCCCGCTTGTCCTCTGTCGTCAGTCTTTGCACCCAGTCAAAACGTGTCACCGTACACATGCCCGTGTCCTGTCTCACCACCAATGTGCACTGCCACTGACCAACCTTTTCCATCCCCGCCGGGACAATACACTTGGCTAGAACACAGCCCACTCGATATGCTAGGGTTGCCAGAGTGAATAAAAACACGGACACTCAGTTAAATTTGAGTATCAGCTAAACAATGATTTTTTTTTTTTTTTTTTTAGTATATGACCCCTACAATATGTGTGCCATAGTTATACTGAAAATGTATTCATTTATCTGCAATTCATGTGTAACTGATGTCTTGTTATTATGTGGCAACCCTAGTTGTGTGTCCACTGCATAGCTCACTTCGGCACACAGAGACAGAAAGGTGAAAAGCAAAACATCCAAAATGGAGAGAAATAACCAATTATTTTCCTTCCTCCCCTGTATTTCATGTGTGGGACCCGAGACCATTTGTTCCTGTTCGTCGGTCCATCCTTACATAATGTGCCTGGCCTCCCTTCAAAGGCTGACACCTATTCAGATGTAGTTTTCCAAGTTTACTATTTTACTTAAGAAGATAAAACGACTTACTCATTTAACTTTGGTTCTCTGAAACCCGATGACAACATTTGACTTTGACTTTGGTTCTCTGAAATCTGATGACAACATTTTACCCTGGGAAATCTGTCTGGAAAGTTGCTTGGAAGGCACAAAGCAGTTACATTAAAGCATCCATACCTCATTTTCAAGGAAGAAGACCTTTTATATTCCCCCTGAAAAATACACTTTGTTTCTCAGCAGCACATTATCATAAAATATAATTGATGACGTCTTTGTAGCTGCAGTTATTTTTATTGAGATGTACTGAGAAACAGTCATGCCGGTGGTGCTTGAAACAAGTCATGCAGGCATCCATTAGAGAAATGAGGAAGCTCTTACTGCTGTTTTTCTCCTGTAGCTCTGCTGCCCAAGTTTTAAGACTGTCGGGAGCCCTGTGATTGGTGGAGTGTGGGCTGATGCTGACGAGGATCGGGCTCTGCAGGCCTGGCCTGTGTCTTCCTCAGCACATTATTATTAACAGCAGCTGAAAAGCCCCGTCTCTGTGTCATCTCACTCGATGACCAACCTTCGGTGCACATTCTGACTTGCACAATTTCCACAGCTCTCTTGACAAAGAAGAGTGAAATGGAAGTATTTCCGTGGGCCAATAACTCATTTTCTCTAGGGTCTTTGTGCAAGATTAAGAAGACGCCATTCCACTTCGCATGTATTGCACGTTTTTAATGTGCCCATTAGCACCCTTCTCTTGAACTTGGAAAATGAGAGCCTTTTAGCATCTGGGAAGCAAATACGCGAACCAGCTTCTTGTAATGATTGTTACTATTTTCCATTATTTAACACTCTACCTTTGGGTGCCTTTCAGAATTCCAAAGGTATTTGAAATCCACATGTGTCAAATGAAAATAAAGGCATTTTAAAAACTCAAGTTCTTTTTTAATTTAATACTCTTCTTATATGGAACACATGGGTAAGAAAGGAGAATATTTCGTGTTTAATTACTGTAAAGTATAATAATCCAGCTGCTATGCATAAAACTGAAATCTCTCTAATTCAATTTAGACTTTTTTGGACGGGGATCATTTTAAAGCTGCTTGTTTGTCTTTATTCCTCAGTTTTTGTTTCTTATCCACACTCTATTTTTCTAATTTAATTTAAAACGAAATTTGCGTTGATGTAGCTAAGGGTTTGGGGTTTGCCCCTCCCTCCCCCAGGCTCACTTACTTTCTGTCGTGTTATCCGTTTGTCTCGATACCAGCTGATTATCATCCCCGTCTATTCTTTGTATTCATGTTTGTTACTATTCCACGTACTTTTCCATTTCTCTGGACAGTTTCTCCGGAGTTCTTGCTTTTTACCTTCCATTATGTTTCTGCTCGCGGGTATAATTCTTAGGGTCTTCAGCATGGTGCGTTCTGTTGCTAATTCCCTTCCTTTGGAGACAGTGGTATAAGAACCCAGCACTGGCTTCGTGTATCGTCCCTCCTTCGTCTGAACCGACAGAGCTGGGCAGCCCCTAGACTCACGCAGCCCTGCTGCTGTCCCGTCCCTCCTGCTGCACAGGGGAGGAGCAGGCCCCTCTGTCCTGCGAGCTCATCCTTTGGGACCCACTTTCGTGCACCTCCTTTGCGTCTCTTCCGATGCACACAGAGAACTGTCCCGGCTACCACAGGGGCATGCATATGTCTTTGTTATTTGACTTAAGCTCTCAGAATTCAGTTCCATTCAAGAAACGTGAGTTTTTTCCTAGGGCACAGGTAGGGCAGGATGGCAACAAACACGGCATTGTAATTATTTTGACATGTTATATATTTATTACTGACATAACTGTTCCACCCTATGACACTGTGAATGTCTTTAGGTGGGAATCCTATCTGCTTGCCTGTTTCTCCTCCCACCCAGGGAAAGACCCTGAATTACGGCCTAGGATTTAATGTGTCGTATTTATGAAGTGTTTTTTATTTTTCTTTTGATCCCCATACCGAAACCATACAAAGCACTTACCCATTATCCCACAGCAAATACAGGGTTAAAATCTAGTACTATTTTAATTCCCAGTTTGGTCTCTGTCCATGTCCTTACATAGCTGGAATGTTCTTGTGTAATGACCACAGCTATGGGAGGATGTACTAAGTTTGTGGTTTTTAATTGTAAAATACGTAGTGCTTGCACTTAATACCATATTCACAGAGCGTCCGCCTCCTAACCCTGTGTTACAGACCCCTGTCCTCCTCGCCAGAGGCCACCGCTAGTTCTGGTTTTGTGTGTATACCTCTGGAGTTCTTTTCTGCATATACAAACATATACCTACATATATGTTCTTATATAGATTTGTGCTTTTTAATTCAAATGTTAACATACTACGAATTCTTCTGTTTCTTTTTCACTTTATGGCACGTCCTGGAGGTAATGTGACTCGGGACATAAAGAACTGCCTTGTGTCGTTTGTTTTAAATAGATGTGTATGTTCTGTCGCAGATGTTTACCGTCTTTATCTCACTGGACCCTTACAGATGGGTCTTTGGGTGGCTTCTGATCTTCTGATCTCGCAGACAGTGCCGCAGTGTATAATCTCACAGATGTGCCATGCTGTGCGTGTGTAAATATTAGCTGTGTGATAAACTTCCCGTAGAATGGCTGGGTTATAGGTGTGTGCATTTGAAATCATGATAGGAATGGTTAGATGCCCACTAGCCAAGGATGCCCTGATGTCCCTTCCCATCGACAGTGCAGAACAGAGCTGTTCCCACGCACCCTCCCCTGCCTTTCCAAATCCTTTCCTGTTAGGGAAAGCAACAGTATCTCCTTACAGTTTTCATTTATGTTTCTCTTTTAAGTGTAGCTACTCAATTGTTAGAAACAGCCACAGAAATAGAATAATGTGGTCTTTGAGTTTATATAGCTACCCTCAGAGTCCTAACTTTGAGTTCTGACTCCTACCCATACCAGTTGTATGACTCTGCCGAGATACTTAAGTCTTCTTTACCTCTGTTTCCCCTCTTTAAAGTGAGAGTCATACTGTATTTCATAGACTCTAAAACACTGTTAATCATAAAACTTGCCATGCATTAAAACAACACAACCCTGGCCAGTTTGGCTCAGCAGTTAGAGCGTTGGCCTGCAGACCAAAGAGTTGCGGGTTCGATTCTGGTCACAGGCACGTACCTCGGTTGGGGTTCGGTCCCCGGCCCTGGTCGGGGTAATGCGGGAGGCAACCAATCGATGTGTCTCTCTCACATCGATGTTTCTCTCTCCCTCTTTCCCTCACTTCCTCGGTCTCTCTCCTCCTCCCACTCTATCTGAAGATTAAAAAATGGAAAAAGATTCTCGGGTGAGGATTAAAAAAAACCACACACAGCCTATTATAATGTTGAGACCTCACTGATCAGAAGATACATCTGAAATTGCGGGATGCTAACATTGTAAAGAAAAAGTGCGCATTTTAGAATTAATGAAATTTGCTAGCATCTGCCTGACGGGAGCGACATATGAATAAAATTGGGAGTGACTGGAATAGCATCCAGCACATAATAAGCGCTCAATGAATGTCTGTCATTATTCTCGCAGTAAAATGATAGTTACGAGACTGTCAGCTTCACCACTGGTACCCAGCACATAGTACACGCTCAGTAAATAGCAGGTGCTATTTTTATTAATGCAAAATTATGGTTAGTAGAACGGAAGCAGGGATTGTGTCTGTTTTGTTTAATGCTGTTTCTCCAACCCTTAAAACAGTGGCATGTGGGAGGTGCTCTATAAATATGTGTTGACTAGAGAAATCGATCTGCTTCCACCTCTAAAACTTCAGCAGAGGCGTATGCATGGAGTAGGAGGTTCCGTGGTTGTGGATCTCTGGGCTCAGTGGTCCCTAACTCTCCTCATACTCACCGGCGCTTCTAGACCTCACCACAAACCTATGGAGCTCAGCAAACATTTAAAAATCTTTATTTATAAACTCGAAAACTTTAAATAGAAAGGAATCTTCACAATCTTGTTGGTATACATTCTTTTCTAAACACTCCTCAAAGCACGTTGGATATAATCTGTACAGGATCCTAACGAAAATTTTATAGGATTTGTGTAAGTCCTACATTTTTGAGTTTCCATTGGTAAAATGCAATAAACTGGTTTTACAACTGACCTGGTCTTGAACTCTTGTTACACATTATACCCACTATAGAAAGAATAAATAAATAAAGACCTTTTATTTTGAAAGTATGATAATTTTTTTTAACTGAACCTGAGCTCTTTATGAGAAGTTTTTCTTTCTTTTTTTCTGCCTATGAGGATGTGGACTCTAGGAAAGCCTTTATATTCCATAAAGAATATATCCTTTATATTCTGCTTGTTGAATTTTAGTACTTTCTCATTTTATCTGCTTGATTCTGTAGACTTTCCTTATTTTACTTGGTCACATATAAGTATCGGTATATTGGATGCAGCACAGGTCTGTTTGAATGTTTAAGAATTGAAAATGAAATACAGTCACTTTAAAGAGAGTAGTTAAGTATAGACTTTGAGTTTGTGTTTATATAAATATGCGTGTGTGTGTATATATATATATATATATATATAATGTAGATGGAGGGAAGGAAGGGTAGGTGGATGGATGGAAACTAAAATACTATAAACTCTAGCTAATAGCAAGGTTCGCTGGGATGACTTAATTATCCTCAAGTAGCCCATGTTTTCTGGATAATATAATTTTCCCCATCTATAAGTGGCCTTAAAAATTCTTTGAACAGCTGCAAGTGTACTCGAAAATTAAATGTGGATTGTTTTGCCTTAAATGTAGTTGATCGTGTTTGAGCCCGCCTTGTTGAAAACGCCTCCCGACTGTGAAATCAGTGCAGCGTGTCCAGCGTGCGCCCTCTGTGGGAGCACCTGAGGCTCGCTTGCTCTTGTGTGAGCATCTCCCTGTGGATGAAGGTCACCCCCACGTTATAAAAGGCCACTTTTATCGCAGACCGTTTGTCCATGTATTTGTCTGACTTTACAGTCTCTCACCTCTTACTTGAAGAACATACAGTCAACGCCTGAAAGTTTGGGGTGAAAAATCCAGGCAAACCTAATATCTCCCACTGAAATACTCTCACAATCTGCAGGAAGGCTTAGAGCAACTAAAATTGCTGCCAAGCTATCACTGAATGCTTGCCCCCCAAGATCGGCAGCTGCTAACACTTCAGGTCTGATCAGTGAGTGATCCCACATTCCCTTTTTTGTACTTTGGTAGGTTTAAACATTCACCAGTCTTCACTTCAGTTATAATTTGCAAATGTACTCATTTCTAAATAAAGACAAATGGTCTTAACTCATGGATGAAAAATCTTTTTCAAATTAAGTATTCATAATAAATTTTGAATATGGAACAGATGTATTTAAAACTCCCCTCAAGGATTGTAAAACATTTGTAGAAGTATGTAATTTCATAGCATTTAGGTAATGGGTTAATAGCAATACATTCATGTTAGCGTGTTGCTCTCTGCCAGGCTTTCTTGTCACCTCTCTGGTCTCTCCCTCCAGGGTTCTCCTCACTGTGTCTCTTTGAGGTTGCTGTTCCCCATTCACAACAGTGTTCTGTTCCTTGAGGGCCCACGGGTGCTCCCAAACATACATGCAACATGTTCACTTTTGGGTGGCCCCTCGTTCCCATCGTATGCTGCACTGAACTCATCCTCTCTCTCTTCTCCACCCCCCTCCCAACACATATGCTCTTCAGTTCCTACATTGATGAATATTAGCACACCTTTCCAGCTACAAACCAGAATGTCATCCTGGACTCCCCCCTTTCCCTTTCCCTGCTACTTTTCATTGGTCAGATATTTCTCAGTCTGCTGCCGTGATTTGTCAAGATTTGACCTCGTCATCTCCGTTGCACTGGCAACGAAATCTCCTGGATTTCTCCATCTGTCTCAAGCTGATTTCCCTATTTTCATTCTCAGGTCCTCCCAAACCCCAGTTCATTCTCCCACTGCTTTGATGGGGATATTTATAAACTGCAATTCAGAGTGTGTAAATCCCTGAGTAAAATACTTCCACAGCCCTCGGTACTTCCAGAATAAAGCCCCAGCTGGCTAGATAAGGCCCTTTACGGCTGGGAGCTCCTTTCGTTTGCATTGTACTGCAGCTTTGCCAAATTCGGTGCCTTTCCCAAATACTCCACACTCGCTGTGCTCCGTGTCTACGTGCAGGCTGTTTTCTGTTTCTGAAGGCTACTGTCGTTTCATTCACCGGTGTCATCCTGCCCCTTCAGCACTCAGACACAGCCATTCCCTCTGGGAAGCCATCCCTGTCTTCCTGTACTCCCCACCTGCTCAGGGGCCGGGGTCCCTTTCACGTGCTCGCCCAACCTCGCTGTCTCTGTCCCCACTGGATGATTGGATTTACCGAGGACTGGGATCGTGTTGGTAAGGACAGGGACAGGTCTGTAGCTCTGGGGACTAGTGCAGTGGCTGACACAAAGTAGATGTTTAATAAAAGTTAATGTAACGAACGAAGGTGACATTTTTTAAGGTCTGACTCTATATATGCCGGTGCTCTTGAATTTGGATCTCTGAAGCATCTTCTGTATCCCATGCACACGTGGGAAATTAAAAAGCTCGCATGGACAAGCAATGGTTCCACAGGATTTCCGTATTTCACACTGAATATGCATCTTTTCTATTGCCAGTTACATTATGTTTATATAAAATTAAGGAGAATGATTTGAAAGCAGGGTTCACTTTCTTCCCCAGCTCTCTGGAGAGTGCACAGGCCCCTCATAATGAGTGGGGCCGTTTCTGCACCAGAGGCTCACAAACCTGATGGCCCATTAAAATGACTGGGGGTGCTTTAAAATATGCTGATGCTAGGGTCCCACATGTCTGCACAATGTGTGTGTGTGTATGTGTGTGGCATTGCTTCCAAATGTTCTAAATGAGCAAATTATGCTAATTGGCTTCATTATAAAGTTATGCATTTCCATCTCAGCTGAGCCCTCAACCCTAATCCTTTTTTGCATCTGCAGTCAGCTCCTTTTTCCTATTTTTCTGGCACTTTTCCTAAACCATTATCAATTTCCTTAGTCCTCCTCCTACCTCAGCCCTACCTGCATTGCATGCACGTGTACACACACACACACACACACACACACACACACACGCAGCCCCTCAAGAATTGGTCTTCTGCTTATATTGCTCAAACAGCAGATCTAAGCGTACCATTTTGAATTTCTAGTTTTACCCATATTGTATTTAATCCGATAATGTGACATATTTCTAAGGATCCTAATTGACTTATTAGATATTTTATTTAGGACTGTGTTGTAAGTAACTCAACTCGTGCTGGCTTAGAGAGATAATTTATATTTATAATTTATTGGCCTCCTTAATTGAACTGTCAAGGTGTAGAGTCTGCATTAAGCAAGGCTACCTTCAGGACTACAGTGAGTCGTCAGTAGCAGTCTTTGCTCTATCGCTTGGCAGTGTTTGACACAGCAGCCATTCACAGGCTCGCCTCCTCCGTGGAGTTGGCAAAGCGGCTACTGCAGCGCCCCCTCCACGCTTCATACTACCAAGTACAAAGGAAACCAAGACATCCACCTGATTGCTTTGGATTGTGTACACTTCGCTGAGGTGGGACTTAATGTGTTGACTGACAAGCCAGTCAGGGTTCTCACCCCAGATGCTGGGGGCGGAGTTAACCCACTCAGACCACATGGGCCACAGTGTGAGGGCTGGAGGGCTGGTGAATCCCCAGGAGTGGAGAATAAATGCAGAAAGGACGGACAAATGTTCATAATGGTGCATGTTATCATACTGTTATCGTTTATAGAGTTTCATCAATGAGTGAGCACTGTATATTTAATTTAAAGTCTTATGCATATATGTAGTAAAATTGCTGTGTTATATTGGAAAATTTGAATCTTTAGTGAAGTGAGTGCAAATAAGTAGTCATAATATATTCTGTGTTTATAAGCAACAAAGAAAGAACTCTGTCATTGAATCTACATTTAAAGTTTTTACAAATAATAAGACTTAACCCACTAAACACTGGAAGTATGGTGTGACAGAACACGGCACTGATTTCAAAGCTGTGTTCTGTTGCTTGACTTTGGATCAAGTTATTTCCTCTGATCACTTACTTTGTTATCTGCTAGATGCAGATATATAATAAATAACACCTGTCTTATTGATCTCCAAGAGTCATTGTATCACAGGAGATAATATATGTTAAAGCATATAATAAAAGGCAGACTTGTTATTTATTTTTTCATTACCTCATCAGGTTGACTTTACCTGGCCAAAGAAAATATTATTATAAATGAAAGTGTAATTCTGTTTTACTAATGCATTGCCTCCATGACTTAAAACATGCTTGGTTTTTAGTTTTGTTTTTGTCCAAAGCCTCAGAGGAGCTTACATAAAAAGTCCACAGAAAGATATTTTAGGACAAAACAAGAAGAGCTTCGTGGTTCGCTCGCAAACTCGGAGAAGGAAGCCCGGGCTCCCGGGCAGCAGAGGCAAATAGATAAACAGCTAACTGCACAGCTTTCGCTCTGTCATAACGGAAAGTATATCATTCACGAGGACTGACAACCTCTTCTTAAGGCAAATCTCTAAGTAGAATATGTCCCATCAATCTTTCTGGTAAGGGGAATTGAACAGCATAATGGACCATTGTACCATAAAATTGACAAAACCCAATAAGCTTTGCAACTCTTTTGGACAGGTTTCAATAGAGAAGCACTCTGGCTTGGGTTTTAACATGTCATTTATTAGCTGTGTAATGGGGGTGATTTACTTAAACTTCCCTGAGCTCAGCTTTCTCATCTCTAAAATGGAGATCAAAATAGTACCTTCCCGCCCTGGCTGGTTTGGCTCATCAGTTAGAGCGAAGGCCCTCAGACCAAAGGGTCAGGTTTGATTCCCGGTCAAGGGCATGTACCTGGGTTGCAGGTTCATCCTGGGCCAGACAGGGAGGCAACCAATCAATGTGTCTCTCACATGGATGTCTCTCTCTCTCTCTCTCTTTCTCTCTCTCTCTCTCTCTGGCCCCCCTCTCTCCCTCCCCTTCTCCTTCCCTCCCTTCCACTCTATCTAAAAATTAATGGAAAAATATCCTCAGGTGAGGATTAACAAAACAAAAATAGTACCTTCCCCGTTGATATATTATAAGGAATAAGAAAGAGAGTGTGTGTTGAAGAGATTGGTACAGTGTTCTGAATGTAGTAAGTGCTTAATAGATATTAGTTGTTATAATAGTTATTTCACAAATTCCATCAGTAAACATTTATTACTATAACTGCATATCTGTAAAAGAGTATTAGCAGTGAGGTCATTTTTTAATTAAAGCACACATGTGATTGGATGCTAGACAGTATCATCAAGGTCCTTCACCTTGATAAAAATCTAACCAGCTCAAAATCTAAAGGAGAAAAATGAAAATATTGTCCTGGTTCTCTCTGAGCTGATTAAATTTTCTAGTTTTTTTTTTTTTTTTCTTAAGTTGTTTTAGAATAGCACTGCGGCACTCCAAGATATCATAACAGTGAAAAGTCAGTGACAAGGAGGGTCATAAAGCTAACTAACGTGTGTGAACCCAGAGGAGACCTTAAGATTCACGCTTTCGGTGACAGACCTCCACCTTCGAATTCTACTTGGCTGTGTGTAGACTCATTAGCATATCATAGACTAGTGGATGGGGGTCTAGTCATTACATAAACAGTACTGTCCTGCAGGGTACTGTCTTTAAATTCTAACTCTAGTAACCTGCAGAAAAAGGAGGATAATTATACTCATAACTCTAGATATAAACCAAAATGAGATTACCTAGAATGTTTTACACGGTAATAAATTGGTAAAGATAGGTTTTTACATTTGTCCCTTAAATAATCAAAGTAATAGGGTACAGATTTAGAATCATTAAATGTTAGCACTGAGGGGAATTGTAGGTCAGCTTTTCTCCTGCATTTAGATATGGAAACCAAGCTCACAGAGGTTAAGTTCCACAGGCAGTTGGCTCAATTAATATTACAACTGTACCGAAAAGTCAGAATCGCTGAGTCCTAGTCTGCTAGGCTTATACCTTCACCACAAGGTGTGTTTTTGTTTTCTGGGTCATTATTTATTTAATTTTTTGGTAGCTATTGTTGATTTTGAACACAGTCAAACCTCAGTTCTCGAATGCCTCCCATTTTGAACAATTCAGTTATCGACCAAGTTGTTCACAGGGTGTTGGGAGCGGGGGGGTGGTGTCTCGATTGTCGAACAAAACATCAGTTCTCGACCCAACAACTGTTTCATGCTGATACCTGTATGATCAGTCACATGTCTCTCAGGCGACGGAGGAGAGAATGCGTGTGTATGAGTCAGGTTCTGCTAAAATTCAAGTTGTTAACATCTCAGGAAATTGTGCTGTGAATATTTTCATGGTTTGTTTTTGGGTTTTTTTGCTTTTGATGCTGCTTATTATTATAAAATACATACAGTAAGTCACCATGGTCCTAAGAAGGTTAGTAATAGCAGCAAAGTGGAAAGGAAAGTTGTGAGAATGACGTTAGAGCTTTAAAAAGAAATAATTGCAAAGTATAATAGAGGTGTTCACATGTCTGATCTGGCTACTGAGTGTAGCATGATGAAATTGATGATTAGCACGATTTTAAAACATAAAGAGGCCATCAGGAATGCTGATGTTGCTGAGAGTTTGAAAGTGCTCATGAAACAACCATTACAGGTAACTGAGAAAGGTTAAAATGGAATCATTTAGGGGTCTGGAACTGATTAATTCAATTTACATGATTTCTAATGGGAAAAAATGATTTGGTTTTCGAACAAATTGCTTCTTAAACAGCCTTCCGAATGAATTAAGTTCGAGAACGGAAGTCCCACTGTATTTGCCTTCTACAGAATAAGGACCCCTTTTATTTCCAGTTATTCTGGGATTCAAAATTCCAGTACATTCCACCGTTAGCACCCTGGACTTAACTTTATAAGCCCCTGAGGTTGGTGTGAACTTGATTTGCTCAAGTAAATGTGAATTTCTGCGTTACTTGGTTGGCTTTTTTCAGGGTTCACACGTGCAGACCACAGAAGTTAGCGGTACAGCATAACACAGCTGTTGCTCCTGGGTGATATAGACCTGCTGTGGGCTTGCCCTTTTGACCTTTCTATTTGTAGAAAGTCCCAGAATTGGCCTGGCTGGGTTCCTTGCCTCCTGGCAGACCTCTCCATAGCCGGCACCCAAAGAAAAAGTAGCTGGGGTTGGGAAAGCAGGGTGGTGAAAGCAAGAAGGTATGGCAGAAACTGCCAATGTCAGGACAAAAAGGACCTGCCAGTTGGAAGTGAACTTGATTTTTTTGGGTCAGCAGTGCTGTAGTCCTCTTTATCCCTGGGTTTCCCTTTGCGTGAACTGCCCCAGTGGAGCTGGAAGATGTGTGTTCCCAAAGACTAATTAATGATACAGGGTAGTGCTTACGATATGCCGAAGGTCAAAGGGCAGTCACAAAACAGTATATCCAGTATGATGCCAGTGTTATGTATCTGTGCTTCTGAATTGTCTACCTTTTATATAATACAGTTTCTATAATGAGGAATAAAAGTAGTAGATATAACTTTCTTTTATAAAGGCTGTGACTGGGCCTGAGAAAATGTGGGTGACTCTGGATTGTTCAAAATCTGTTTGGGTCTGATGATGCTAATAATAATAAGAAGAAGAAGAACATCAACAATAACAATTACAATATTTATTATTTTACTGTATTTTCTGCTTTAAATATAAGCATCAGTGAATTTTGGAAATACCAATTCTTCATGACAGGTAGTGCCTTATTGGGTGTTTATCTCAGTTACATCTAGTTTTAGAAAGATACATAGTTTCTGTATTCGTTTAGTTTCCACTTTCTGGTTGGGCCATTTTGATCACGTGGCCTTGTACGTTTTGATCCTAATAACTTTTCATTCATACAGTGCATCTTCGTGACTTTGATATGGGCCGTAATGTTACATGTGTGTCAGAAAAGCCAGCAGAAACAAGTCCAAAGGAGCGCCATGCTAACCAGCCAATATTAAAGTTTTGGTAGAAGTAAGACAGAGATACATTTCCTGGGAGGGAGTCACTGAGAAAGCTGTCATTTAACATTCCTAACACTGGGGAAAAAACCTATAAAAACCAGGCGGCTACTCTAATATGTTACTGCTTAGTTTAGAGCATTTAGTTATTTGCGTTAAATTTTCACTAATTTGAAGTAGTTTCAAGGGAGACGTGAAACCGCATTAATCATATCCTGAACGAAGGAAGTGTAGACATGTCTGTTTAATATGTGTCCATACATAATGTAGCACTGGTTATTCATTCAGCTTGCAGAACAGAGTCATAATGTATGCGAGGTCTGAATTAGTGAAAAATATGTATTTTTAAATATTTTAAAGGAATGTAGTTTATTACTTTCAAGTAATTAGACAAATGTAAGTATTCCAGGGAGGAGTATTTTGTAATTCTTTTTATGAGTAGATAAGGATGGTACATTTTAGACATCAATAAGACTTTAAAAAGGAAATATAGTTTAACTACAGAAAAATTCTTAACCAAGCTGGTAATTAAAATAATACAAACGTAAATTGCAATAAAGTGTTATTTTCATCTCTAAAATTCCTGAAGATTTTTTCATTGAGAGTAGTTTTAATTAAGCATTAGATGAGAATATAAATTTTAGAAAGAGTTTTTAAGTTAATGTCATTAAGCAAAGCATTTGAACTTCTGAAAATCTATTCTAAGGAAATTACCTTAAAGACAGAAATACCACTTTTCATAAAAATGTTCACTGTATTATCATTAATAATAGGAGATAGAGAAAAACATTTAAATGTCCACCAATAAGGAAATTAATTATATAAGTAAACCATAGTATTTATGTGCAGTAGAATAATACTCATGTGAGAAATATTATTTGCATAGAATTTATAACAATGTGGAAAATGATCACATTATTAGAGAAAATATGGTGACAAAAGTCTCCATAAATTAGGATGTCAGTCCTATTTTAAAACAACATAATAATGAAGATAGAAAGAAATACCAAAATGTAAACATTTTCTTAAGCTCAAGCATTCTACTGAAAGTCTTATCCATAGTAATACGCATAGCCATTTCTTTTTTCACTATCACTAAAAAGGTAAAAAAAAAAAAAAAAAAAAAAAAAAAAAAAAGCTGTTCTCTTCCCAAAGTATCTCACATGTCAAGTTTTGAGGGTCATAATATAATTTTTATCTTAAAACAGGATATCTTTAGATAACACATTTAGGTTTTCCAAATATTTTCATTTTCATTAGCCTTTTATATTTGGGATTTTTAATGTATTATTTAATTATCTCATTTTGCCATATAACTCTTCTGGAAGAAGTTTTTATTTCCTGGAATTTTCTCCATGCCCGCACATCTGTCTACCTCCCAAAACACCGCAAAATTAGAGTTTCAAGGTATTTCAGCGGCTATCGGGATTTGGAACCTATGTATTTGTTTTAATTTTTGAGGTCCTACAGCGTGTGTGGATTATTTTAACATTTTCTAAACACACGTGATCCATTTACGAAGACAAAGCGCCTTGTGTTTCTATAGTTATTTTTATGTAAAGCTATTAAAGGAACAGGAAACATTTTCTGACCACCTTTCTCCCCACGACTGCCCCCAAAATAGCCCTTAGCATTAAACATAACAGAGACTGAAGCTGTTTCCCATGGATCCGTGGAGAAAGGCCGCGCAGCAACGCGAAAGCATTTGGGCTTGTTTGTCATCAAGCCTGTGCGAGGGCAGCGAGGTGCCAGCGCACGTGGCCGGCAGACAGTGGCAGCTGCTTTGTTACGGCGTGGCAGTGCCCCCCCAAATCAAATGGCAAGTGGGTTCTGTTTGACAGATACTGTCAGCAGTGCAAACATTATTTTAAAATAATTAAAAAGCTTCTAATTCTTCTCCTCCTCCTTTCTTTTATCTTAAGGACAGGCTGTTGGGTTTGTTCAGGCTTCCCCAGCTCTGCTGCTCAGGGCTCCAGCAATGAATGTTCCCGCGCCAGATTTTTTATCTAGCCAAGCCTGAGCTACGACTTTTTATCCCAGTGGGACAGTGCAGCTATGTTCTTGGCGTTTTCTGCCTATTACCAGTTAGGGTCTGTGAACAGAATCTCCATTTGTGAGAACCTCATTGTGGATAGCATGCAGTGGTCTTTTCATTTTGATTGATGGTTCTGGTTCTGCACCATCTGGCTTCTGATAGGCTACATTAATCATATCCTGAACTAAGGAAGTGTAGACATGTCTGTTTAATATGTGCCCATACATAATGTAGCATTAGTTATTCATTCAGCTTGCAGAACAGAGTCATAATGTATGCAAGGTCTTTATATAGTAAAACATAAATATTAATATGTGGCCCATTAATGCTGTTTTCACTTGTACTAACCTCCCCCTAGTACATTTGTTTACGAAGATTGAGGAATTAAGAGAAAGAAGACCATGTGCACATTTACATAAACATATATAGTTTTGCTGATGTCTCATGAATTTAGAGTGATATATGTCTGTACTACTTATCTTACCCATATTTGCTTTCTCTCTCTCTCTCTCTCTCTCATTGCCTCTTAAAATACAGGGTAAATGGAAGATGCAACACAGATTCACTTTTTCTCATGTGAACCCCCTGGCATCAAATGTAGGTCATTTGTTTGCTGGACTCTCTGTGGTGTATGTGCCTGCTCTTTTGTGCTCCTCTGGCTGGGCCCACTTTGACACACTCTGTCCCCTGCTGTGTAATAATGTCCAGAAAAGAAAAGAGAGAGGCCAGGAGAGGCAGGCTAGGAATTCACAAGTCAAACCAAATTTACTCCAGGTTTAGGGCCATCCTACACATCAGTAGCTTAAATTTGGTTTTCGAAATTTGCTAGGACCTGTTCCAGTTAAGAGAGATTTAGTGTGCATTAATCATAACCCTTCAGTACCCAGAAGAGGGAGGGGAGGGGTTTGAATTCTCCTGGGAAGTTACCTTGTACAAAATTGCTAGAGCATATTTCTTCAGGTAGCAAATTAAAACCATAACTTCATAAAACATATTTCACGCTTAATTAATTCTGTTTTTTTGTAACAGCACATATTCCTGTGAGGTTACATCTTCTTGTATGGGACCCAATTTCAAAGATTGTATTTTAATGAATTATACTATTGAAGAGTAAGTGAAGATTAATGCTTGTGTGCCGCAGCATGCAAAATGTAATCCACACTGTAAGTGATCAGTCATGAAGGAACACCTGGGAAACAAGGCAGGTGATCATAGTTTTTGTTGAGAAATAAGTAAACTACGGCTTCCGTCTGAAACATAATTTCATTGAGGTTTAGTTACATAAGCACTGTGAGCAATACCAATAGCAACTATATAAAACGGAAGACGTGTGCACTCTGACATCTTAAGAGTTTAAGACATAAAGATGGAAAAATCATCCTAGGAGTAAAATTAAGTATTCAGCCCATCCATTTCTTATTTTAAAGCTATTTTTAGCTATTTCTTCTAATAATCTAGACCCCATTATGGCTTAGTTCACTCTATTAATTGATTTTTTTTTTTTTTTAAATACACTCCCTGTAAGAACCTGCACTGACAAACTAGAGAGGAGGAAATCTATCCCAAACAGGCTTGTGACCAGAACTGTGGTGTAATTCTAGGACTTGGTGAGCGGCCCTGATTTTGCTGTGTGTGGCAAGATGGGGTTCATGTCCTGGCTTTGCCACAACCAGCTGGACAGCACTGAAAACGGGTTCAAACCGGCTGGCCTACTTCCAGATCAACCCTCTTTCCAAGATATATAGTATTAGCGAAGCTCCTATCTAAAAAAGAAATATCTCAAATCTGACTTCTTATCTTAAAAATGGAGATTATTCCTGCTCTGACTACCTTTAGTTGGGAGGGTCAAATGAGATAACAGGCATATGTTACAAGCTTCCAAATGCTATCAAAATATATGTACTGTCATTGTCGTTGATTAAACTTTCCTGAATTTCATCTGTTATATTCCTAAGGGTTTGCACAGTGATACATTCCCTCCCCATGTCACAGTGAATTGAAGAACCAGTGAAAAGATGAGCACATGCGTTTTCTGGTGCCTGGGCTCCTCTTGTCTAAGTTCCCTCTAGAATTTACAGCAGTGGTTGAGAACTATTTTTTTCCTCCGTAAAGGACCATATGCCAGTGAAATACAGCATAATTTAATTTCCGTCTTCGAGCAACATATAAACTATTGGACTGTGCTTCTTGAAAATTAAGGACATTCATCCTGAAGCTCGGACAGGACTGAAAGGGGGAGGATTTTTAAACCAAAACATGTCTTAGCTCGGGGAGGCATGCCAGAAAGACAGCTTTCAAAGGCCAGCGCTTCACTGCGATTGGAGAACTGGTGCGGTGCAGGAGGGAGGGCTCGAACAGATGGACAAGTTAGCGGACTAGACAGCCTCCCTCCTCCACAGTCGTCCTTAGACTTTGTTTCCAAATGCAGTCAACTCCCACAATGCCAGAGAAACCTCTTTCAAATGTATAAATACGAACACACAAGAGATTTAAAAATTTGTAACATTTTACTGAATCTACCCTATTATGGGTTTTTTTTTTGCACGCTCATGAATATATGCCTGCTTACATCATTACTGAATGTTAAGCACTCTTTAATGTTGCCAGCTTGTCTGAAGGACAGCCAGACATATGAATGGCTCCCCAAATCAGGGGAAATAACATCCATTCTAGGCTGTATTTTGTGTTTACTTTGACTTGAGGTGAAATGACATGTCTTCTGTACCCTGGACCCAGCACCGTAGAGCAGACTTTCTTATCTGTAAGCAGTAAGTCTTGCCCTGATGCCTGCATCATAAATGAGACTCAGTAGTCATTATATGACATTTTATAAAGCTCACTTTTGTTTATTCAGTTGCTGTATGCAAGGCACCAGGAACACAAAGAATAAGGTACCGTTTGGTCCTGGGTATCTGCGCTGACAGTGTGCGGGGAGGGTAGAGGAAACAGCTCGTTTTCATTTGAACTGTACAGCACAGTGTCTCTAACACCAGTGTTATTCATCACTGTGTTGTTAGTAATGATATTAGGAGCAAAGCGTAGATATATTTTAAAGGAACCACATTATAAAAGTTTAACTGAAGGTCATTTGGAACTTTGAAAGCATAGGGAATTCAGTACCAGCCTCATGCCCAGAATCAGTTGTCGGAATAAAGTTTCACTGATTATTTGATTCAGAAAATTTTATTTCTCATTCTCCTAAGACCTAAAAATGTCCCCATTTCCACCCCTAAAACCCATATGCAGAGGTTTGTCTGCGCCGCTGTGACCCTTGTGCCAGTTCAGAGGCATAATGGCCCCAACGAACCGTTTGGGGTTCACATCTGGCTCAAATTATAACCGGGAAACAGAGCACATACCTGTCCGTAAACAGCTATTCAGTGCTTTTCCCTAACAGTACTGCACTCTCGCGTATGATTGCTTTTGACCCTATCTGCAATCATAAAGATAATGCTGAGGAATTGCTTCCTAGCTCTCTCTCCTAACTACAATAAATTATTTGCATCTAATAAGGCGTCCAAGGTTATGGATGGTCCAGACTAATGTCTGCCATTGCCATTCACGCCCCCCTCCACTAATGTGTCCTGCCCCACAGCCACAGCTGGAGGATACACTGATTGGAACAGAGGCTGGAGGCGCTGTGAGGAGGGGCCGGAGGCTGGGACGGTCACACGTTGTGCAGTTTGTCAGCATGACTGTGAACAAAGGTCCCCAAGACCCATCACGTTTGTAATGGGGAGCAAACATTTGCTCTTCAGAATTCCTCGTTTCACAGTTAACCGCGTAGGCTGCAGGTATTTTGAAGTTGAAGATGCCGTTCTTGCTAAAAAAGCTATTTATGTTTAATAATAGTTGGTCAGCCTACGTATTACTAGGTATTAGTTACTTTAGTTATTTACAGTCTCTACTTGACCTTCACAGCCAAAGGCAGATTCATCATATAAAGAAAAGAACTACTCTTCTTAACTTATTTTCTTTTCCATGGCCTGTTAGTTTTTAAAAGGTAGTTAAAGCATGAAGAAGCCTTGAAATGATAAATAGGCTAAAGGCTTCTTCTAAAGATATGATATACTTATCTTTTGAAAGTGTATTTTTATTATTTAGGTTTTTTATAAAACACACATACAAATATGAATTGGTTTTCTTTTCTAAAGTGATTATTTCATTACAATTCTTCATTGAAAGAATCTATACACTGGGGAAAATGACAATGTGGTTGCTGTTTAAATTGATTATTTTCAGAGGGCAGAAACATGGAATAATAAAATTAAAGCCTCTTATACAGTTAAATACAACTAAATGTTAGACGAGATAGAAGTATGCTTGTCAGAATCAAATAATTTGTAGGCCATGGTGTCCATCTTTTCCCCAAGAGTGGAAAGTCTTAATATCACAGCTATCCAACTTTGCATTCCACGTGGATTGTTTATAAACACTCCTAGGACAGCTCTCTGTATAACATGTACATGTGCCTTGTTCTCAGTTTCCTCTTTTCTCCCTCTCTTCAGTTTTATTATTGCTGTTTTATGCATTTTCCCCTTTCTTCCTTTAAAATTAGAAAAGAAAAACAGTTCACTCTTGTATGTATTCGTAGGGTCATATTTTTGTTTCAAATGATGCCCGTAGCCCTCAACACCAGATCTGGGTGAACAGATGTTGCCATCTGTATTTTGTTGTGCAAAAGAAAATGGTTTCTCCAAATAAATTCAGTGCCTCAGCCATAATAACCAACATTGTCAGGGTGTGTGTGTGTGTGCAGGTGTGTGCGTAACAGAGTTTGGGGGAAAACCATCATTTTATCATTTCAACCACAGACCACCACAGCCCAAAGCTTTTTAAATGCCCATCCTTCGACAAACGTACCTTTGTTTCTAACGTTTCTGTAATCAGATTTGCTGAAACACGTGAGCAGCTTGGTGCGTATCAGAAGGGGCGTGCGCTGCCGTGCAGTGAGGCCGGTGGGAGTGTGCCCGCGCGCGGTCACGAGCCGTGAAACTCGGCCCCGTTTCCGAATCTGCTTGACCCTCACATTTGTCGCTCCACCTAGAGAACATTGTAGCTCCTTTCTGTGAGAAATAAACCTCTGAAAACTGATTCATTGTAAGTACTCATAAAATCTCTTACCCATGTCCTCTCCCTTCCTTCGAAACGATTACTATTTAACACGCTCAGTAGTCTGGATACTTGGAAACACTGAATTATTAAATACAGGGTGGGACAAACGTCGGTTTACAGTTGTTAGCCCTTGAAACACAGAACTTATTCTTGTATTATCATTTATTAATTATTGTATTATTTTCCATACGAACAACCAGAAACCAACTTTTGCCCCATCCTGTATTTTCATGTTTTATTTCTCACATCTTTCCATGGTAGTTGAGAAAAATACGTTATAATGGAAACACACACATCATCATGGATTAGCTCAGTCAGCCAGGCCCATTTTTATACATAAATTCCAAGCCGGGCCCAGCCCTGGAGAAATGGTGAGGTTTGCCTCTGCGAGCAGTTACTTCTCCCTTTCCCCTTTGCGTGACCTTTTCATTGCTCATGAACTCCACAGCCTCTCGCTGTCTCCAGCCCTCCACAGTCAAGCCTGCTTTCAGGAAAGAATGTGATAAACACATCCATTACAAGGTATAAATTATTGAAAAAGGTCCATATGAGAATCTCCCTGGCTCTTTTCATCCTAACAAAAGAGACCAGGATTTAAGCCAGAATATTAACGACTAATTGTTGATTCTCATCTGAGTGAACCTCCCATTTTCTAACAGACTTGCTGGAACTTGTTGATTTACAGCATCCCTGAAAATTACAACTGGAGATTGGGGTTTTTCCCCCCCTTTGAGAGGCAACTTTTGATGACTTGTGACCCCAGCAAAGAGATCCACAGATCACTGGCAACTGTTCCCTTCGAGCAGAAGTCCGTTATACTCTGTGACCACATGGTCCTGTAAAATGCAGTGTCACCAAGGAAGGGGACTGGGAGGAGAGCAGAGGACCGCACCTGCAGCAGTTACTAGATGTGGTTGTGGTTGGTCGTCAACATAGCCTAAGAAAGACTTCCTGGAGCTGGACAAGGTACAGGAACATAATGTCCACCTTCAGTGTGAATTCAGTATTGTTGTACCTTCCCTCAACAGCTTCACTTACGGGAAACGTGAAAGTAAGTGAAAATCATGTTAGTTATGAGGATCCGTATTATAGGTAAGGATATCTTTGTTTCTCTCAAGTAAATTAAAATAGTATTTTCTAAAAAAGCCCTAAGACAGGAGAGACAGGGAAGACTCATGGGTAATTGTTGATCATCTCCGCTTTCTGCTGACTTGCTGTTTCTTTGTTGAACTTTTCTGATAGTGGATGTGGGTCCGAGAGGACAGATCAAGGAAAAGGGAAAAGGAGGAATCCACTTAATCACTGAATGTTTCCATAAAGCACGTGAATAATACACTGTCACACTGGATTATGTACAGTCTTGTGTGTTTGCTTAATTATGTTTCAGCAACTAGATTATAAATTTCTCATGGGTAGAGACTGTCTTATATTTTCAAGTGCCCTTAAAGGAAACGAGGCTAGAAGTTGACATTTTTAAAAGGTTCTAAGTAAATACTTGCTGAGTGGAATTGAATTTATGGTAAAGTCACTTACAAATTACTTGTGTAGAGGCCAGATGTAAACACTATTGGAGTCTGATGTGATTTTCTCTGGAAATTCCTCGGACGTGGCTGGTGTGGTTTTCCCTGCACATACTTTTAGGATAGCCCTTTAATTCAGACAGATTGGTACCACAGCATCTTCCGAAGAGACCTGTCCACTTTTTAAAAAAATATGTTTTCATTTATTTTTTGGAGAGAGAGAGAGAAACATGAACGTGAGAGAGAAACATTGATTGGCTGCCTCCTGCACGCCCCCTACTGGGGATTGAGTCCAAAACCCAGGCATGTGCCCTGACCAGGAATCAACCGGGACCTCTCCGTCCATGGGATGATGCTCAATCCACTGAGCCACACCGGCCGGGCCTTGTCCACTTTTTGACAAAGCCATCCATCTACTCGGGCTCTCAACCAGGGTTACTGTTACTGTCCCATCGTGCTGGCACTGAGTGCCCTGGGGCCAGGGATGCCAAACATCCTAAATGTCGCACGCTGCTTCACACACACAAAATGGTTGTGCTCACGATACCACTAGTAACCTCACTAGGTTTCTTAGCACCTTTGCCCTTCCTACAACTCAGAGCTCATATTGCCCACGCCCTGCTGGCCCTCTGTACCTAAGCTGTGCTGAGCTGCTGGATCGTGCACCGCTCTGTGTGTGTCTTTCTCTCTGCAGGTTTTGTTTCTTCTGCTCTTGCCCTGCTTTCTCCTCGCAGCTAGCATCCTCCCACCCGTCAGGGCTCAGCTCAGGCGCCATCTCCTCCAAGAAGCCTTTGTTCGTTACAAACCCAGATGGGGAGAAGAGGCACGTTTATGTGCTTGTGGTTATTTGTCTATTTTCTGTCTCTTTCACTAGCCTGAAAGCTACCTAAGAACAAGTTGGGTGTCCCAGGAACTCTCCCAGTGCCTGACATACTGAGCACTTAAATGATTTTTTGGATGAGTGAATCAATCCGTGGCATTTTAAGACAGGAATTAGTTCTTTCAGAAAATGTTTATTGCGGCCCTGGCAGGTTTGGCTCAGCGGTTAGAGCGCCAGCCTGCGGACCAGAGAGTCCTGGGCTCAGTTCCCACTAAGGGCGCGTACCTCGGTTGCAGTTTGTCCCTGGCCCAGTTGGGGTTGTGTGGGTGGCGACCACTCGATGTCTCTCTCACGTCGATGTTTCTCTCTCTCTCTCTCCCTCCCTCTTTCCCTCCCGCTCTATCTGAAGATAAATGCAAAAATGTCCTTGGATGAAGATTTTTAAAAAAAAGAAAGAAAATGTTTATTGCGTACTTTTCATAACCAGGAAGAGAGTTGGCATGAAGCATGCTAGGATGTCGGCAACACTGGCGTTGGATGGGAGGAAACCTCGTGCGAGGACAGATAATTCCCCTGCGGTGGGCCTAGCTCAGGCTGGGTCCGCTCAGTGGACAGGATGGCCGGAGGGCCTGGCCAGAGCTGCTCTAAGGATGGTCCTCAGACCCAGTCCGTGCACAGACACGCTGATCTCCAATAAGGTGGCTACAGGAGTTGGAGTGAGCATTTAGGAATTTGACAGAATAATTGTGTCTCTTGAATCTTATACTAAAAATCTTGGGTCTTGTGCCTGGTAGTGTGGCTCAGTTGTTTGAGCATCGTCCCATGCACCAGGAGGTCACTGGTTTGATTCTCAGTCAGGGCACATGCCCAGGTTTTGGGCTCAATCCCCAGCAGAAGGTGTGCAAACGGCAGCCGATCGATGTTTCTCTTTCATTGATGTTTCCATCTCTCCTCCCTTACTCTCTCTGGAATTAATAATAAAAAAAATTTTTTTTAAATCTTGGGGCCCGGCCAGTGTAGCTCAGTGGTTGAGCATCGACCCATGCACCAAGAGGTCGCTGGTTCAATTCCCGGTCAGGGCACATGCCCAGGTTATGGGCCAAATCCCCAGTGGGGAGCATGCAGGAGGCGGCCAATCGATGTTCTCTCTCATGGATGTTTCCATGTCTCTCTCCCTCTCCCTTCCTCTCTCTCTAAAAAGTCATTAAAAAGAAAGAAAAAAAAACTTGGGGCTCTACTTTATATGTCTTTTTTATTTCATTTTTCTAGTGACCAATTTTTATTGTATTTTATAAGTAAATTGATTTCTGATGCACCTGAAATACTTTTTAGTAAGGAAAGGAGGAACAGAAGGGGGGTAAATTTTTTAAAAAGCCGTTCTACACCACAGGTAGTTTGAACATCACTGGTCTAGGTGATCCTTGTGTGGTGATGGGTTTCCGTCCTACCAGATTCCAGGCTGGGTGCGGAAGAAGCAAGAACTTACTGCTAATCTCCCCTACCTGTTCTCTGCTCCTGGCAAGGGCATGACTAACTCGAGAAGGAGGCAGGTGGTTAGAATTCGGGTCCTTTCCAAGTACCTAGAGTTCTGGGTAAGACAAAAGCACAGTTCTGAGCTACGGTGCCAAGCAAAAACAAAACAAAACAATATATTTGTGTGGATCACACCAGTGGGGTTTGTGGTAGCACAACCGGTTCTAGCACCGACTGGTGGCCACCAGCGTACTGCCCAACTGCAGGAGAAGGCTGGGTTCATAAACTGAGGACCTTCACTGGCAGCAGCTGAGCTGACACCGTCGAGCTACGAGGAGCACTGTGCCAGGTGTTATGAAGATTTAGAGATGAGCCACTGTGTTGATAATCTGAACCAAATGCACAGGCAAGAGGACAAACAGAATGCGTTAGGAGAAAAGGCAAGAACAAATTGTAGTAAGGCAGTCTTAAAGAATGAATGTGGACGAGTCTGTGCAAAGCCAAGCAAGGAAACATTATTTTTACCAAATTACTACATGAAGTTAGAGATGGCAATGAGAAGGGAGCATTTATTGCTTGTTAAATCC
Source organism: Tadarida brasiliensis (assembly GCA_030848825.1). Lineage (NCBI taxonomy): Eukaryota > Metazoa > Chordata > Mammalia > Chiroptera > Molossidae > Tadarida > Tadarida brasiliensis. The sequence continues at coordinate 82,364,642 of CM061264.1, forward strand.
GAAACAACGTGACCCTCCTGAAGATTGTTTGTGCCGAGCAGGGCTGCACCGCCACATGACAAAAGTCCGCAGCTTTGCTTACAAGAGTTCTAACCAGTGTGGAAACACTCCTGCCAGACAGCCTGTCTGCTTTGTTTGGAATAGAAGCATAAACATCTAATTTGCCTTGTTACAGAGAAGAATGCATCATCTATGCAGCATGTAGCCAACCAATCACTCCATCAGGCTCAAAATGTAGGGAACATAATTAATTTGCTGATTCAGCCTAATCCGTGTCCTCAGATGGTGAAACATATCTGTAAGTTCATATTTCATTTAGTCATATTTTATTTCTTAGAAGTTGAAAACACCATGTTGCTACAAGGTCAAAAATAAAAGCAGCCAAGTATAGGTCAGTATACCCTGAATTAGGAAACTTACAAACACACTGTAGTAAATTTCAAAAAGTTTGTTTTTCTGTCCACATTTCTCTATTTTGTAGGGTTGTGTTTTTTTTTTCTTTTTGTTTTAAGTGTTGTGTCATCAAAGCAAGTGTGTCTGTAATGATAAATCTAATCTGTGCAAAGTAGGACCGTAGAACCTTTAATATTAGCATTTCGCCACAAAAGCTCTTCTCTTCATTTTCCTGTTGAAGAAAAACCAGGGTGCTTAACAGCCTCAAACAAAAGCCGTGTGTTAAACAAAACTGGCCTGATGTTATTTAAATCAGATATTGATATTTTTAAAATTTGTCAGGGTTTTCTTTTTTAGCTGGGTCTTGCTAACCAACCGCCATTCTGTGTTAGATGTGTTGGTTTCCTGATGTATTTGTACTAAACAAAAGCAAATACATTTTTATTAGGCCATAAAAATGATCAACTATGCGCTCTTACCTACGACGCTCATGTGCAGCATAATTGTTTAATACTGTTTTCCTTCCACATTAAGTCAACCTGAAAGACTATTGATTGTACCAAACACTGTTTCTTAACGCCATAACTCTCCAGACCTGTGTCTCTGGGGACTCCAGTCAAGAGAGTACTTGTATATCTTGCTGCTCTCTGTTGAACACCCAGCGACAGCCTGTCTGTCTGTAACAACTCTGGCCGCAGAACAGCGCCCACACCCTGCTGAACGGCCTATTGCTCAGGGCTGATGGGGCATCTCTTTGGTTATGGCTAAGAGAAGGGAGTTGGAAGGGGAAAAACACCAAAATTTTGGTAGGCACATTGTATTCAGAAAAGACTAAAATACCATTCTATATGAAGTTTTAAATTTTGTCTGAATTTATAGAGATATACTAAAGCCATCATATTAATTGCTTTCGTTTGTTTAGTACTTAATACAAAGCACTTTACATATGAAACATCTTACCACTAAGCTGTGTTCTCTCATTTAACTTCCTTGATCCTCAGTTTTCTGATCCGCAGTAATGGGTGTAAAATGACAAATTGTCCTGTGAACCCCGTAGAATTGTGAAGGTCAAGTGCCATGGAGCCAAAGCAAGCAAATGTTAGGTGTTTTCCCTTCACTAGACTAAAGGCGCATACATTCATCAACAACAGTCTTCAAAGCATCTACCACGTGGTGACCACACCACGGTGAGCGGGCCCAGTGTCACGCACCAGGAATGGATTCCGCACTGGGGCCTTTCGTACTGAAGCACCTGTTCATTCTTAAAATTGAAGGAAACAGGCCAGGCAAGATGGGGCTGGGGCGAGGAGAATGCCAGATCTGCCCTGTTTTCCAAGATTTCCCATCTTAACGGTTCTTACTTGTTCCAAATCTGCAATTTACACCAAGTGTCTTCAGCTTCAACAAATGTCCAAAATTAGTTCTCCCATTTTGCTAGGTGGTCATGTCCCCTTAGGGTGCCTGGAGCCCGCAGGGTTTTACCGTCTCCGTGTGTTTCTCGGAGGTCTGCGGGGCCTCGGCAGGTCACATGTCCTTCTCCGAGCAACGTCCTTACTGTTGAAAGGATGCAGATTTTCATGTTCGTTCTTCACAGTGAAGAGCAGGAAGTCTCTAAAAATTGTAAAGTAATAAAGTGAATGTCTTTATTTACTAAGCTGATCTTTTCACATTTATAATAAATATCTTCCTTGTAGTAACTCCTTTAAAAAAAAAAAAAATCCCAAAGCCTTTGTAACATTATTATGAGAAGAGATTTTTTTTTTTCCCTCCTGTGAAACTGTGTTAGCGACATCCCAGAAAACTGGAATTCTCTATTAACCTCCGGGTCAAGCATCCATCTTGACACACGTCTCTTTTATTCCACCTCATTTATAAAGAAGCAGTTTATTCTTAACTTCATTTCGAGCTTCTTTTTAGGGAGCATTCGAAGTTAATCTCAACAAAGAACAGTCGATCAGATTTGCAATATGTGGTATTAGGAAATAGAGCGAAATCAAATAATTTTAGTCTTAGAAAGACTCATAGGGGTCATCTCGTCTAACCACTTCATTTTGCAACGAGGCAGCCACGGCCCAGAGAAGCTAAGTGTTTATCTAAAATCATAGCTGATCTGCGGCTGATCCTATAGTTCAGTGCTTAACACTAGACAACGTAAAGAGTGATATTTCCTAAAGGTTATGGTGGACTAGAATGTAACATTGTGTTCAAATCAACGCATGGGGAAACGCTTGGAGATGGTCTACTTCTAAACGGCTAACATCTTGCCATGTCTTGCTGCAGTCCTAGGGGGTCTGGATGGTGTCGATACAGTTGCCTCGTACAGAAAACTCATCCTCACATCTGGCTTTGGGAATCAGGGGCCAGGCACTTGCCTGAGCTCAAGCATGGCCTTCCTGGGTCGTGGGTTTTTCCCCCTACTCTGAACGTAAAATAACAACGTGACTGACTAACAGCTTCATGGAGGACCCTTCTTCCATAAAAATCACCAAACATTTATTTTATGTCCCGTAGTCCAGAGGAAAAAATGTTTTTGATTTCTGACCCTACCCTTTCTAGTCTGTCCTACAGATTCCAAGGGAGGTTCAGCTCAGAGCAAACGTGGCATGTCCAACCGGACTCAGTGTTCTTCCCTCGTGACTTCGTGACTTTGGAGTGAGGAGCAAACCATGTAGAATCATTTCTAGAGCCTCTAGGGCAGTGGTTCTCAACCTTCCTAATGCCCTGACCCTTTCATACAGTTCCTCATGTTGTATGTGGGCGTATCTGCATGTGGGCGGACCCGCCTGGAGACGGATAGAGGAGCGGTGTCTCGGTTGCTAAGACCATCGGAAATATGTGTTTTCTGATGGTCTTAGGCGACCCCTGTGAAAGGGTCATTCGACCCCCAAAGGGGTCGCGACCCACAGGTTGAGAACCGCTGTTCTAGGGTATTCCTGAGATAGACTAGTTTCTCTAAGATATTCTTGAAGTTACCTTCCTGTCCAGCGTTCCTTCAGATCTCTGCCCTTGTGCTGTGATCGAAGTAACCCTCCTCTCTCGTGCACGCCCCCATCTGATCCAGGCCCACATCTACACTTGGGGGGCCCACCCGCAGCAGTGACCGGGGATGCCCCACCAGACGCTGCTGCAGCCGGCACAGGGAGCGGTGGGTGCCTGGAACCTGCCATCCGACACTAGTTTCTGGCTGTAAATGCATCACAAGATCCAAGTGAGGACCAATCTGGGTTATTTTTAATCCACGAAGTCATTTTATTGAGATGCTTCTTAACATACAACAAAGAGTAACTTGATTTCGTATAGAGAATGTTCAACACGATGGAAGACTGGGCCCTCGGCTTTATATTACATTGTTTTTCACTTTTTTTAACATGATTGTAACTGTAATCAGGTAGCACCTTGTGAGTAACTGATTTTCTAACCAGACTGGCAAGTAGAGTGTGATGGGGATTGGGGAGACCTATGGAGTGAGGCGACCATGCTGGACCCCTGGGAAATCGGACCTTCCCACGAAGGCTTAGAAGTTAGAATGATAAGAATAGCAAAGGCTAACCTGCAGTTCTGTTTCCATAGCCGAGTCCCAGGAGCCTTGAAAGTTACGTAAGCCCTGCAACACAGACCACCCTCTCTCCCTCAGTCATGTGGGGTTCTGACTCTACTTTGACTTGAGAAGAAGCTAATTAGGGGGTGATTTTTTTTTTTTTTTTGGAAAGAATGATTAATAATCACTTCCATTTGGTGGAATGTAACTTGTGGAGACAGCATTAACATTTTACTACCTTATGAATCAACATAAGAAAGAAGGAGAAAATCTGTATATTCTTTTATAACAAGTAATAAAATGATATATTTAATCTCAAATAATTAAACAAAACATTTTTATTCACATAATGTTACAATCATATTGCTAATACCAGCTTAATGCTTGCTTTTTAACTAATTCATTTTCTCATTTGTGGCAATCTAGAAAGGTTTATTAAATCTAATGACTGTTTTAGGATTAAGAAGGGGAAAAAGCATGGTCTAATTACAGGGACGGATAAAAGCAAACTAATTAACCAAAAATGTGTATTTCCTTCCTCATAGAGGTCTGGTCAGCCATATCCGAGATGAACTTGGGTTACCTAGCTCCTGAGTTTTCTAATCATGTTTTTAGATTGCATTTCTTACACCATCTGTACCATTAACATGACTGTAATTTCTGTCACAGTTGGAAGCTTCAGTTAATAAATGTTTTGTTTTGGAGGGGGCTGGGAAGGCAGACAAGAAGATCGAAGTGTTTATGAATGAACCAAAGGAAGAGACTACGGGTGCCTTAACTGAGGGGCTGTGAAACAATGCTGGACTTCTCCCTGTGGGGACCTGGTGCTGCCTTTCGTACCCCACCTTGTAACTATATTTACATGGGAACATAGTCTCATTCAGACTTAAAAAAAGAAAGAAAGAAAGAAAATCTGATCTAATAGAATATATAACCACCAGCTAGTCAAATACCTAAATAATCTCATTCATATATAACAAAATATATAGGACATATAATTATTTCATGAAATTCAGAAACATCTGTTTTTCAGTGTTTTGTATGTCCTGAACAATGCACAGAATTATAGTACTATAGCTCTGAGATTCAAATAAGTTATTGTCCCGTTACAAAAAATTACTGGTTTTCTTTTTTTGTCTGGTAACTACTACTGCAGGCTTTTTAAAAGCATACCGATTATGTTTTCAAAACTGGAGAGAATGGTCAGAGTTGTTTGTGTGTTTGTTTGTTTTTAGGGCATTCATTATGACCTAGTAGTTTATTGGTTTGGGTTACTGAATTTTGAATGATTCAATTCATATCTTTTTTTTAATTAAAGTATAGTTTACATACAATATTATATGTTTCAGGTGTACAGCATAGTAATTCGACATTTATATACCTTACAAAGTGATCACCATGACAAGTCTAGTAACCATCTGTCACCATATATAGTTATTACCGTATGATTGATTATATTCCCTGGGCTGTATGTTACATCCCATCACTTATTTACTTTATAGCCAGAAGTTTGTACCTCTTAATCCCCTTCACCTCTCCCCACCCCACCTCCCCTCTGGCAACCATTAGTTTGTTCTTCATATCTCTGAGTCTGTTTCTTTTATTTGTTCATTTGTGTTTTTTTAGATTCCATATATAAATGGAACCATATGGTATTTCTCTTTGTTTATCTGACTTATTGTACTTAGAATAATACCCTCTAGGTCCATCTATGATGTCTAAATGGCAAGATTTCATTCTATTTTTTCTCTTTTAAAAAAAACTTTTTTTCTTTATTGATATTAGAGAGAGAGAGAGAGAAAGGGAGAGGGAGAGAGAGACAGAAACATCGATGAGAGAGAACATCAATTGGCTGCCTCCTGCATGCCCCCCACTGGGGATCGGGCCCACAACCTGGGCATGTGCCCTGACAGGGAATCGAACCGGCAACCTCTGGAAGCATGGGTCGATGTTCAACCACTGAGCCACACCAGCTGGGCACGATTTCATTCTTTTTATGGCTGAGTAATATTCCATTGTATATATGTAACACATCTTCTTTATACATTTATTTATTGATGAACACCTGGGTTGCTTTCATATTTTGGCTACTGTAAATGATGCTGTAATGAACATAGTGCATGTGTCTTTTTGAATTAGTGCTTTTGTTTTCTTCAGATAACTACCCAGAAGTGGAATTGCTGAGTTGTATGATAGTTCCATCTTTAATTTTTTGAGGAACCTCCTTAACTGTTTTCCAGTGGCTGTACCAGTTTGCAATCCCAATAGCAGCGTACGAGGTTTCCCTTTTCTTCACTTTCCTACCAACACATGTTATTTCTTATCTTTTTTATCATAGCCACTCTGACGGGTGTGATGTGCTATCTCATTGTGGTTTTGATTTGCATTTCCCTGATGATTAGTAATGTTGAGCATCTTTTCATGTGTCTGTTTGGCCATCTGTTTATCTTCTTTGGGTTTACTGCCCATTTTTTAATCAATTTCTCTGTGTGTTTTTTGATGTTGAGTTGTATGTGTTCTTTCTATATTTTGGATATCAACCCCTTATCTGATATATCATTTGCAATTATCTTCTCCCATTTAATAGGTTGTCTTTTCGTTCTGTTGATGGTTTTCTTCACTATGCAAAAGCTTTTCAGTTTGATATAGTTCCATTTGTTTATTTTTGCTCTTGTTGCCCTTGCCTGACAGGACATCCCAAAAGTATTGCTTATTCCACTTTTGTATATGTATATGGTATGAGAAAGTGTTCCAGTTTCCCAGTTTCTTTTCCTTTTTTTTTTTTTTTTTTTTTGCATGTGCCTATTAAGTTTTCCCAGCACCATTTATTGAAGAGACTTTCTTTTCCCCATTGTATATTCTTGCCTCCTTTGTCATAGATTGACTATATAAGCATAGATTTATTTCTGGGCCCTCCATTATATTTCATTGATCAATATGTCTGTTTTTTTATGCCAGTACCATGCTATTTTGATTACTGTAGCTTTGTAGTATAGTTTGAAATCTGAGAGCATGATACCTCAAGCTTCGTTTATCTTTCTCAAGATTGCTGTAGCTCTTCAAGGTCTTTTGTGGTTCCATATAAATTTTAGGATTATTTGTTTTAGTTCTGTGGAAAATGCCATTGGTTCTTTGATAGAGATTGCACTGAATCTGTAGATTTCTTTAGGTGGTATGGACATTTTAACGATGTAATTCTTCCAATCCATGAGCATGATACATCCTTCACTTTATTTGTATCTTCTTCATTTTTTTTCATCATTGTCTAATAGTTTTCAGAGTAAAGTCTTTCATCTCCTTGGTTAAATTTATTCCTGGACATTTTATTCTTTCTGATGCAATTGGAGTTTTTGAAGTATCTTATTGTCATTTCAAAGTGTGGTGGTAGAGATGTGGAAGTAGGGTACAGACTGACAATTGCCAGAAGAGGGGGTGGGGGAGGGGAGCGATGAACCACAGAACTTGTACGCATGTACTCATAACCAATGGACATGGACAACAAAACTGGGGACGGGGCAGGGAGGGAGGGGGAGGAGGGTGACAATGGGGGGAAAAGGAGAAACATCTGTAACAAAAATAAATTTAAAAAAAAAGTGTGGTGGTATACTGATAATAAAGAAATAGATAATAAGATTTGGGGGAGGGGCAGGGGTGGGGTGGGTGGCAAGATGCAATGCTAGGTTCAGACTATTGACCAAAAATAAGTATACCTACTTTTCAGATGGAAAAGATTACCATTCATGACTAAAAAAATAATAAACTATGTGAACTGAAGACTGAATTTTTAGTTAAGTCCTGGAATACTAGAATACCTATACCTGGAATCACAGACATTAGCTTTAGTATTGTGAAGGAAGTATCAGTACATATCGTGTGGCTGCTATGTGCTGGGTGCTTAGGGGGCAATGATTAGGCTAGAAGCTTCCCTTGAGGAGCTTACAGTGTAAGTAAGCATTTGGGGATAGCAGTTACAGGAAAATAGGAAATGTAGTAATTTACTTACAAAAAAATATTTTAAAGGGGCGTTTCTATACTAGTAAGATTATTTTGGTAGTAGACAATGGGAATAGCACTTAACTGGTTGCAATAATGTGTAGATACTGGGCTTTTGACATTTGCAACTTTATTGGCTATACAGTCTAAACCCTTCGTCAACCTTCAGATTCCCAAGCAGCCTTGTAGCTTATAGTTACAGACCCAACTTATGCCAATAAATGTGATTGAAAATTTAGAACGACACCTCCAGGCCTTCCAGAAAGTGCCTGTGTACACTGACAGTAAAGAAGCTGTGTAAAGATAAAAGTCCTGGCAACTTGGCTGAGTGCACTCTTTAAGTGAGTCCATTCTATCTACCAATCTCGAAGTAATTTGGGAATTCCAAATTGTGCGTCACCAGAATAGCAAATGGATATGTGTCCTGAGCATCTATGTGTCCTGCTCATTCAAATGAGTACTGAGGATCTACAGAGTTCCCACATTAGCTACACATTTCCCAAGCAGCACACACTTCAGGAGCAAGAAAAAAAAAATATATGAGTGTTGTGTCTTCAGAAGCAAGATACACAGTATCCCTTATTTCCATACTAGAAATCAGAACTCCTGCTGGTTCCTCAGAGAACGCTGCTTCCACGGACTTCAGTCCAGGACTATGTTTTCTAGCAATACATTCTTTTTAACAGACTCCCACGAACACTTCAGCTATGAAGTGTGTTGTAATGAAAAGTCTCACGATAACTAAATCTTCACCTTTAAAACAAAACCTAGTTAGGATAACGAAGGCAAGTGTTCCAAAGCCTCCGTAAAGTTTGCTTGAAACTCGGCTCGTCCTGTGAGCCAGCCACTCCTGTCAATAAAACCAGTGACCTTGGGATTGATCCGATTAAGCATTCACGTCAACTTAATATTTAAAATGCTTTCAGATAATTGCCACAGTCTTATTAAACACAGCAGCCCGGTCCCAAGGTTGTCCCGTCAACTGCAGCCTGACAGGCTTTCCATATTCCGTCGCTGGCTTTCTAACTTACTCTTCACCAGACTGAAATCAGAGTAATGAAAACAGTCAAACTGCTCATAAAATGTCACATTACTATGAGAGCACACATTATTTCTACAGATACTTCCTGTCAGTCACGGGATCGCTGCCCCAGTGACGGCGGTGCCCGCCTGTAGCACGCTTTAAAAATGACAATTCCGCGCCGTAAAGACCACTGCAGCAGTGAAATTAACTGATTTGTCCCTTTGATCTCAGCCTACAAAAGGTGCCACATGTTACTCGGGAATAAATAAAACATTTATAGAGAAGGAGAGAAAAGGTTATATGCTTCATTTTGCTTATCAATGTCATTTCCAAGCCAACAATTTTATTAGGGGTAGGGGTATGGTGACATGCTATTTTTAGTTTGTGGGGGAGAAATGTGACATTTAGAACAAATGTCACAGCATTTCTTCAATAAAAATCCATGCTGTCAGCTGCCTAGCTCTAGAGAGTTGCAGAAAAGCTGCACTGAACCACAAGAGAAGCAACAATAAGTTGACATTTAGTTTAACCCTCTCAGTCCCAGCCTCGGTGCGGGTGCCTAGTGGTGACAGTTCCGTTGGTCGGGCAGCTCTGGGAAGCAGGCCTGTATATGCACAAAGAATATTTCTGAAAAAAATCCAGTCTGTCTACCTAAGAAATGAACCTGCGTTCAGCCAGCTTTGTTGATCTGTTTTGTTCAGTGAACACTGAGAAGCCATTTTTCTCACAAACAAAATAACTGAAATGCCTACTGAAAAACAATTCCATTATGAAAGCCAGAAAATGACTTTATTGACTACAAACAACAGGGAAAAAAACAGGAGAGGAAATAATTATTAGAATTTAATAGAGAGAGAGAAGTAACAATGAATGAATGTAGTTCTTGTTATGGACTGCTTTGCCCTTATCTCGTCCACTTTTTTTTTTTTTTTTTTTTTTGGCATGTATTCATATTCCACCATGAAGTATCTCTGGGTTGTTATTTAACTTTTCGGGGACAAGAGCCATATCTTACATTTCTCTATATTCTCCATAGTGCCTAGCACAATTCTTGATAAAATTATTGAACAATTAAAGCACTGGTTTGAGAACTATGGTTCCTATCTAGTATTTTTTTTTTTTTTTTGAATTTTTTTCTTTATTGAGTTTACAGAGAGAGGAAGGGAGAGGGAGAGAGAGAGACAGAAACATGGATGAGAGAGAACATCGATTGGCTGCCTCCTGCACGCCCCCCCACTGGGGATCGGGCCCACAACCTGGGCATGTGCCCTGACTGGGAATCAAACTGGTGACCTCTTGGTGCATGGGTCGATGCTCAGCCACTGAGGCACACTGGCTGGACCCTATCTAGAATTTTTTAACTTTCCAGCTCTCTCTAGCATGCCGCCCACCCCAGACACTCACACTGATCCTTCGCAGCCTTTGCCTTTCTGAAGGCTCAAGGCTCAGACCCCACTCATTTCACCCTCACTCCTGTTGAGTCATTCCAGTAGTGTTTGCTGACAGCTGCCTCTGTGCTTTTTTTTTTTTACTCCTCCATTGATTTTTAGATAGAGTAGAAGGGAGGGAGGAATAAAGAGAGAGAAACATCAATATGAGAGAGACACATCGATCTGCTGCCTCCCACACAACCCCAACCAGGGCCAGGGATGGAACCTGTGACCCAGGTACGTGCCCTTGACCAGAATCAAACTCAATACCTTTCCTTCCACAGGCCAACACTCTAACTGCTGAGCCAAACCATCCAGGGCCCCTCTGTGCTTTTTAAGTGAGTGTTACCATTTTCAGTAAGTGAGAAGGTGGAGACATCTGTGACTTTTTTGATGTTCCTTCCCTTCCCCTTGCAAATAATCCTGTGCTTCATTCCTGATCTGTTCTTTCCTCCCTGTCCTAGAAGAAGTTCCTCTCTTCCTTGAGGAGGCCCTTCCTTCCCCTCCGTTCTCAGTCAGGGCTCCTGAGGCCTTCCTGGAACACCAGCACTTGTCCCCAGGAGTTGCGATGTCTCCCTTTTTCTGGGACTCCTTTCTTTTTGCTTTCAGATGGGCAGAGTAATAGTCTCCACTTTATCTGCCGTCTTCTCTAATTACTATAACATTGCAAAACATGAATTGGGCACTCAATAGGTACCAAGCATTGAGCCAAGTAATAAGGGTATACTCTTGAAGAAGATGGATTCCCTTCTCTTAAATAGCTGGCACCTGCCAACCTTTTCTACAGGTCACCAGTTCTACCACCTCCACAAACATTCACTCAACAAACATTTACTGAGTCAAATTCGAGTGGCCCAGTGGCTACTAATGACAGTCCCTGCTGTCAAGGAGCACACAGTGTATGCTATGCTTAGAGCCCATACCAGCTAGACTGCTCATTTTGAACTTCTACTTATTTCCTGCCCCAAATTATGAAGTAAGTTTTATGTATATGCCTACTGCATATGCAGTTTTTCTTCAACTACTGTAAAAAACTTTTTGAAGGAAAAGACTGGTTTGCAAAAACTTTTTATTTTTCATGCTCATTGTCTGACAGAGTACCCTAAACAGAGGCTAGCTCATGTGGCCTCTCAGGCTGTGCACTGCTCAGCTCCAAGAGGTCCCAGACCCATCGCAACCCAGTTGGCCTTGCATGACACTGCTCAAGAAATATTTTTGCCCTGGCTGGTCTGGCTCATCGGTTAGAGCGTCTGCCCGTGGACCAGAGAGTCCCGGGTTCGGTTCCCGCTAAGGGCACGTACCTTGGTTACAGTTTGTCCCTGGCCCCGGTTGGGGTCGTGTGGGTGGCAACCACTCGATGTGTCTCTCTCACATCAATGTTTCTCTCTCTCTCTCTTCTTCCCTCTCTCCCTCCCGCTCTGTCTGAAGATAAATGCGGAAATGTCCTTGGGTAAGGATAAAAAAAAAAGAGAAATATTTGTGTTTGACTCTTAGGATATCAGTAACAGGATAACATTGTTTCATTTTCTAAAATTTATTTCTGAATCCTTTCTTTCTCCGACTCCTTTTAATCTCCCCTAGTAGATAAAGGCATGTGCATAATTTATATTCATTCACTCGGTCAGAAGTAGGTGATGTTTTGAAAATTCATTTTTTATATATATTACATACACATGATTTAGTAATTTGTATATGTGCCCAATTATATCCTTCACCTCTTTTTTTTAGTAGTGTGATGACATGACTTTTTAGCACTTGTTATAGACCTATATTGACAGCCTCATTGGTGGGTGGAGGTATGTGATTTCATTTCATCATGAAGCATTGTCATTTCTCACCATAGATTCTCAAATGCAAAGAAACATAATTACTCCTGTATGGATTTATTTAAGGCTTTAATGAATTAACCTAATGTCATTTGAACTTGGATTTCTCATGCGTCTATTCGATCAGTCAGTGATTGTATGTCAGATTTGTTCTAGTATGGCAGCTGTGTGATCATCTGTGGCAATATTTTATATTAATCTTAATATAGAATATCTCACATCCATACTGCATGTACATATGGAAAGAAGGACGTCATGCTCTTAGGTGGCAACAGAATTCCTCTCAGAAAGGGAACGAGAACCTGAGGCCACGAGTTAGAATGCCACGCAAGACAGAACTCACTGCTCTGCAACAGAAAATTCTAGGGAATTCTTTCAGTATAAACAAGAGAAGAGTGATAAATGGGGGGAATAACTAATTTTCAGTTTGCATTTTTCCCTGTGTGCACTTAATCACAAAACTAAGTCAGAAGACCAGAAATTGGGAGCTAGATGTGACCTTGAGAATGCAAGTGCCTAGATGTTTCAAGTCATCTGGAGAAGGGCACTAAACTTTTTTTTCCTTTTAAAGATTTTGTATTGATTTTTAGAGGAAGGGAGAGGCGGAGAGAGAGAATCATCAATGTGAGAGTGATACATCAGTCAGCTGCCTCCTGCACACTGCCCACTGGGGATCAAGCCCGCAGTCCCATGTGCCCTGACTGGGAATCGAACCGGCAGCCCTTTGGCGCACAGGACAACACCCAGCCAGCGGAGCCACACTGGCCAGGGCCAGAGGGCACGGAACTTTTTCCCATAGCATAAGGTGTGGGAGGTTGGAGCTTAGAGCCAAAGGGGCAGGGAGACCCCCAGATGACATCTGAGTTTCATATGTATTCATTCCAGGCTTTGATTCCCAGCTCTGCCTTTTACTTGCTGTATACCCTTGGAAAAGATACTTAATTGCCCTGTGCCTAAGTTTTCTCATCTATTTAATGGAAATAATAAAATTATATTTTTCAACTGGTTGTTCCCATCCACCCCCCCCCCCCATTTATCGATTTTAGAGGGAGAGGAAGTGAGAGGGAGAGAGAGACAGAAACATCAATGAGAGAGAACATCGATTGGCCACCTCCTGCATGCCCCCTACTGGGGATTCGGGCCCCCAACCTGGGCACGTGTCCTGACCAGGCATCGAACCGGCGACCTCTTGGTGCATGGGTCGACGCCCAACCACTGAGCCACACCAGCCAGACTCAACTGGTTGTCTTAATGATAAAATAAATTAGCACATGTGATGATATTAGAAAAATACGTAGTAAGCCCTGGATAAATGCCATACACTACCCATACTCATGCAAACATATAGGATAGATTTGAGTGTGCTTTTTATGTATATGCCAAATACTTAATTACAAAGAAATTATACATGTAAAACCCATTCTAAGGAATCCAAATTGATTCAGTACTCCTTTGTATCACCTAATCAAGACCAGAATCTTATCGAGTCCTGATACATGTTCATAGCTTTATCCATTTGAGAAAGAGGTCGTGCTTTGTTGCTGAAGCAGTGGTGACTGTATACTCATTAGACATAATTTCTAAAGTTTTAACCGTTTGACTCTTATCTACATGAAATGGAAAAGTAGCCTACTTTGTAGCAGGTGTTAGTTTCAGTGGTTGCTGAAAGCTGTATTGTGTAAAATAGTGCAGTCCTGATGTTATTTTGGTAATGTAAGTATTTTGTGTTTTGATTGCTTCCTTCTCAAACCTTTAGGCCACATATTGCTGACCAATTTCGGTCTCTATTTATGTTCATGAGAAGTGTTTACCATATTCATTACAATATCTAGAAATTTAGTTATGAAAAAAATCTACAATTCAAATCTACATAATCTTCTAGAAAAATATTTTCCCTAAGTAATTGCTTAATTTTACCTAATTTTTCTCCAGAATTATTCTGGTTTTAATCCTTCTGTATGTGTATGTTGATTTCCTTTATAGTTGGGAAGACACTTTTTAAATAAAATACACTTGATCCTTGAACAACATGAGGGTAAGGGCCGCCAACCCCTGTGTAGAAAAAAATTCACGTATAAATTTTAACTCCCCAAACACTTAACTACTAGTAGCCTACTGTTGACTAGACCCCTTACCGATAACATAAGCAGTCAATCAACATATATTTTGTATGTTATGTGTATTAAATACTGTGTTCTTACAGTAAAATAAACGAGAGAAAATAAAACGTTATTAAGAAAATCATAAGGAAGAGAAAACACATTTACTGTATTTGTTGGAAATAAACCGGTGTGTACGTGGACCCAGTTCAAACCTGTTGTTCAAGGGTCGACTGTATTCTGTTGTAACTCAGCTTAAACTAGAACTAGAACTAGGAAACGTGGGAGAATAAGGGGACTCGTCGCAGCACTGTGATCTGAAGAGCTCATGGCAAAGCCTGACCTTGCCCAGGGCACTCAGTCGGTCCCAGGACTTGCCGTTCTACCTCTGGACACCGTGCCAGCCTGGTCACTTCTGTCCATTCTCATGACATCCCGTTTTTGCACTTTTAATTATTTTGTCGTTATCACTTCCTTCATTTTCTGTCTTGATACAAAGACAACCCTGTAAGAGCAAGGACTATATCTGCTTGCTGTACCCCCAAACCTGGCGCATTTGGAAGGTTAATGAGTATTTGTTGAATGAATTACTTAATTCACGTATAAGTTACTTTGCAAGCTTGTGATTATGTTCAAGATGCCCATTTGCCATGCATGAGTACCTACTCTTGCCAAGAATGAAATTTCATAAAGTCTGTGAGAAGCGCCACCTGGCAGTAAGTATCAAGGCCTCTCAAATGTGTGGAGGAATGTAATATAAAGAAACAGCCATGAATCTGGAAAACAAATCTATGAGGATGTTCATTGCAGAACTGTTTATAATACTAACATGTTCAAAACAACCTAAATATCCAATAACAGGTGATGAGTTAGATAAATATGCTACACTCATATAGCTGTAATGCCACGCAACCCCTGAAAATCGTGTTGTAGAAGAATATTAAATGATAGGAAAATGTTAATTGATATTTCCAAAATTTCAAAAGTATTGCAAGATAACATGTATATATGGTATCAATTTTATTAAAATAATTATTGTACATTTGCTAGGAAAATATATATATATACCACAATGTTAACAGTAGTTACCTCTAAGTGACAGAATCCCTGGTGATTTTATGTTCTTTTTTTTGCTTTTCTCAGTTTTTTGAAAATTTGTAAACCCATTAATGCTTTTGTAAAGAGATGGCTCGCCGGTTAAGAGTAGCAGTCACCAAGGAAGTTGTGTGGTGGGATTAATAGAATTCACATAGCTGGAAAGGTGCAGAGGTCCCAGGAACTGGGGCAGCAAGACTGGTAGGCACTCCTTGGTCATTGCTTTGGCACGGAGTCCTCCTCCGGGTGTCAAGCCCAGTGGAACAGGTGCTAGGAACCAGAACCTGAAGGCCTTGTAAGCTTTGCCGAGGGGAAGGGGTTCCTGTCTGCCTGGGTGGGTTTTTTCAGCATAGAACTTAAGTACATTTTAGCCACGTTTCCATTTCCTGAACACTGCTCTTTCTGCAGTAATATTTTGGAAGACGGCGGGGTGGGAAGATGTGCTCTGAGCTTGTCAGAATTCAGCAGGCATCAGTTTGATCCCTGCTCTATCACTTACAAGCTCCATGACCGTGGACACATTTGGTTCCATGCTCTGAGCCAGTCATGTTCAAATGAAGCTAAAAACAATCACCTGGCAGGGTCTTACATTACATGTAGAGTCTCTAGCTTAATGCCCTTTACAATGACAGACAGCCAATGCGTGTTAGCTATTGTTCTTCAGATTGTCTCTTCTCATTGTTCTTGACTGCACGGGCACAGTGTAGCTCATAATTACAAGACCATATGCTCGTGTTGATGTCTTGTTTTGTTTTTCGTCTTTGTAAATTTTTTACTCAAGTAAAGAAAAGCTAAGTGAGAGTCTTCACCAGTAAAGCGAGCTGCTTTGTTAGTTCTGAGTCATCCTGACCAGAGTCAGTAGTTTGGTGGCACTTCTGTTTCCTGGTGACACCCACCTGTCCCCTACACTCGCCTCATTGGAACAAAACCGTCTCTGAGGAACGCTAGCACATCACTCAGCCCGGTTAGGGAGACTGGCAGACACCTGGATGTGCCCAGGGGGACTGTGATTTCACTTCTCACTCCATAAGCAACATCCTTCTGTTGTGAATTAAATCTTCACAGTCAAAATCTGTGTCCGCATGTGCTTGTTTATTTGGAAAGGAAATGTTATTCAGAGGCATTTTATTTGTGATAGCTGTGGAGCAGTATGATATTAAGTGAGCTTAATACTGACCTGGTGCTTGCTGCCTCCACGCTGAGAGTCCTCACGAGCATTTGTTTTTCTCTCTGGCCTTCCTCGTTTATTATTAGGCCAACGGACACGTTATATTATACATATGCGTAAGTATGATGTTTTACACGTGTCTGTAACATAGATGAATATTGTGTGTATTCTGTTATTCCACATGTGAATTGATGTGTGTATCTGAGGACATGCATGTTCGCGAACTGATCTCTATTTACATGAGGAGGTTTCTTTTTTCCTGGTTTCACCCACTCCTGCTTTATTCAAGAGGGTAAATGCTGTCTTCTTATCTCACGTCCCACGCTGAGTTCAGCATCTGGAGAAGCTTAAGGTCCCACTGTATCAAATTATCCTGCTCAAACTGTTGTTTATCGCAGTCCATTTTGTCCTGTCACAGCGACAGACGTCAAGGCTCTCCTTCCCGTGGCCTTCAGCTTTCAGCATCTGCAGGGATCTGATATGCTGCCCTGCTGTCCCGGGGGCACAGCACAGGGGATCACGATGGAGGCCGTGAGCCAGATAACTGCAGGCGCCGGGAGCTTCTCTGCTCGAGCTGGGGATGGGTCCGTGCGCACCGTGCCCTTCCTGGACCGCAGACACGCGCTGTCGTGAGGGTATCTGCTAGTTTCTTCCGCTTCCATTTCTCCTCTTTGGAGACATGAGGAACTACAGCAAAGCATGGGTGATAGCATCCCTGGAAGTGCTGGCAGTGCAGGTCTGGAAACTGAATTTCATCGCGCGCTGCAGTGTGGTCTGTAATCTGAGGGACTTGATTTGGATAAGTAGAAAAACTGTACCCTTCAAAGCTCCGTCCAGAATAACTAAACACGCATGCCTTTCCTGTTTAATTTCTTAAATCTTCAACTTTTCGTATTTACACCTGTGCACCTAATTATGTGTTTTTAGTTTTAGACAATTATAGTCATAATATATCATTACATATGATTTGTCTTTCCAGGAAAAAAGGTCAACAGGGCCAAAAGAGGGTTTCATTTCTGGGACAGAATGCAGTGTCCCTTATTCAGATAAGAGAAAGTCTGCCAGTAGCGAAACACCACACTGATTCCAGGCTAAGAAACATTGATTCCAGGCTAGGAAACACTGATTCCAGGCTAGGAAACCCTTGTGTGTTTCCGCTTGAAATCGGCTCTGGCCTCTCCGGTCTTGCCTGCAGTATAGCCATCACCTTCTAGCTGGCCCCTCGGCATTCATTGTTGTTTCCCTCTCAAATCTGTTTGCAACTAGAATGGTCTTATAAGCCAACAAATCTGATTATATCACTTCTCTGCTTAAAGTTCTTCAATGGCTTGCCGTTCCTTTTAGGGAAAAGGCAAAACCCTCCTGTGTGTGAGGCTGACTCTGTCCTCTAGCTCTCTCTGCTCCAGGCACACCTCGCCTTCTTCTGTTCCTTCCCCCCATGGGGCCTCTCTGCTGTTTCTCTGCCTGCACCCCTCTTCCCGCCCTCCTTCGCCCCGTTAGCTCCGGTCACTCTGCAGATCTCCCCCAGAGCTTTTTTGAGAACCTTTCCATCCAGACTCCTCTGACCAGGCCGGATCAGCACATGCACACTCTGAGCAGGTGACAGCCCCTTAACACAGCAGGATGGCCAGTCTACAGCGTGTGATGACCTGGTCATGTTCAGCTCCCTCCCTGGACTCTGAGTTTCATAAGGACAGGGACCATGTCTGGGTTTGCTCACCACGACGTCACCAGAGCCCAGCCCATGCCTGACATTGGGTACATGCTCAGTGACGACTTGAAGAATTAAATGAAGACAGTCGTGTCTGTGATATACTCCACTCTATGAAAGCAGGTCCTCGGTGGTTTACACAGTTCTCACAGATACCCGCTCGTAACAGCGGCACCTCGTTCCCTTTATCACACTCTGAGATGATCTTCCCTTGTGCATGTGTCCTGTGGTCTGTAGTACAGGTCCCTCTGGTCCCACCAGCCATGGGTGGGTTTGCGGACATGTGTACGGAAGACACAAAGGGGAAGATTGTTGACTCCCCGGCTGCCCTGGAACAGGACCTTTGCAAACAGGCCTGATTATTTTCCTGTCATGTATGTCCAGAACGGAAGATGTTTAAAATAAAACAAAACCGTGTGACACCAAATGTATAGGATTTGTTCTTGTGATTTGGAGTTACCTCTTGCTTTTGTCCATATGTGACAGTTCCCCGAGGAAGCACCTTGCCGATTTGGGCAGCGAGTAGCATATCCATGGTCTGTAAATATGTGTGCGGTCCACTGTAGATCACGTCTACCTAGGTGTGCAAGTTTCAGAGACAGGTCACTAAGAATGTTTTGGCTTTGAAATGACATCTGAGCCTCCTACATTTTTGTTTTCATTCTAGCTTTTGTCATTTGATGGGAAACGTCATTTTTTATTGACTACAGTTTTGGGACACATATATTTTTACTTAAACGGTGGCTATCTCAGTCAAGAAACTAGCTGCTGAAAAACTAGAAAATGCATGATACGGAAAAATAAGAGTTGATCATCATACAGGAAGCCCCTTTTGTGGGCTGAGGCTTTGTTGAAGGTAAGGTCAATGTATACAGGGAAGATGGTCTCCTGGGGACACCAGCCAGACCTTGGGTGTCAGGGCAGGAGTAATTACCCTGTTCCTCTGAGGTGGAGATGTTACGGAAACCTCATACTATGTGGGCCCGTCCTCCTTATGTACTCGACAAGGAAACACTTTGTTCTTCCCCTCCAAAGATACTGTTTAAGATTAACATTATCAGAATAAAAATAATGCTACTTTTTTTTTTTTTCTAAACAGCAGCAGATAAGCAAAGGCCATTTTCTAAGCAACAGTGACTCCATGCTTCATTAAAAGATTATTTGTGTTCCGTAGAAACAGTATGGAAATGGTAGTTCCAACAAGCAGGTTATATCTCTTTCTGATCAGTGTAAGAGGTAAACTGTTAGCAATAACAAAGAGATGCCCATATACTGTTAACCATAAAGAACTTTGGGGTGGTTTTAATCCCTTTTTTTCCTTCCAAGAGAATGTATCCATTGAATATATTAATAGGAGTGATCTCTGTTTCAGATGTATACTGTTTCTGAATATATGTTTTCAAATGTACACATAAAAATTAAATGTGGAGGGAAGAGTCTCAAAAGCCCCCTTCCATGAAGCTCGCAGGCTAGCTTTGCTTCCTTCAGGGGCTGGGCTAACTAAGCAGACATAATATCACACAGAGAGGAATTTATTAGGCTCTTTTTAAGGCTTGATCATTTGAGTTTCAGATTTTAAATCTCAAGGGGCTCATAATTGTTGACATTTTCGACTAAAAGCTGCATTTAGAAAGAAGTTAAACCACGGTGCTGAGGAAAGGCACGTTGATTAATTCAGCACTTGAACGCTCGTGTCCGCGAGGCTTTGCAGTAGTGCGGACACCGCTTCTGGGAGTTCATTTCTTCTGCTGGTTTCTGGAAACCGTGTTAATTGCAGGAAGTAGGAGTTTGAGATTGAGAGATGCCTTGGTAGGAAGGGAAAGATTGGTTTCAAACTCCAAAAACGTAAGGGACTCATTTGCCAGATCACATTAAATCTTAGGAAGGTTTTCAATTTGATTATTGACTCAAGAAACACAGGACGACAGTTCCAGGATGGAGCGGGTGGATTCTGGAATGGTTGGTAACGTCCCAAAGTCTAGAGATATGCAATAGTGTATCTTACTGACATGGTCGTCAGGACAACAGATAGGCCACAGCTCCATCTTCTCTCCACATTGACTCCTATTTCCCCGTAAAGCTTGGTCTCGTTGGGGTCATAAAAGATGAACATTTCCCCAACCGAGGCAGTGTTTCTGTGCCTGCGATGGAAAAGGGTAAGTGGGGCTCAGAGCTGTGAGGCTCATTCCACAGTTTCGCTGAGAACCAGCTCTGGCCCCAGGATTAGAGTAGGATGGATTCCAGTGAATGGAGATTTTGCCTTAATGTTGAAAATAAAAACAAAAACCACCTGGCTCAGTCAGGCTTAGCAGCGAATTTGTAGTTCCTCTGCCTCTTCTTTGCTCTTAAGGACCTGATGAGACTGTCTTGACAGCTCCTGTACCAGTATCACACCTGAACCCATCTATTCTAATCCGTCAGGGTGCATCTCCCTCTCACATGGGACGGTATTAGGACACAACCTCACAGCACCCAGAATTTGGTTTTAAATTCCTGCCTGCTGTGTGAAGTAGCAAAAGGTCCTTTTCACCTCCCCCCTACTCTGCTTAGTGCTGCCTTGAGAAAAAGTTGCTTCTCTTGCCATGGCTGAGCAGAAGTGGCTGTTTCTGGGCTCTAGGTGCACCGGCCACCCTCCCGGGGTTTGCTCAACAATCTGCACCTCTTGACACCCGTCAGTGACGCGCAGGCCTCCTGTCCATCACTGGTTATAAGCTGGATCCTAGCCTCTTACATTTTACAATAATGCAAAACAACCACCAATCTGGGCCTCTGTGGTTGGGGGATGGAGTAGTTTTGATATCTTGATTTCAAGTCACTGCGTTTCCCCCTTTGTGCGTTTCTTTTCTACCCTTGTTACTTCCATTCCCTTTCAAGGGCTCTCTAACCAATTAGTGAAAATCCTTATTCTGTGGAGGCTCCTAAACCACAGACATTGGTTAGGAGAAAATCAGAAAGAGGTGTAGGGAGTTGAGTTCTAAAGTAAATCCTATCTTCAACTTCGTAGTCTTAAAATAGTGCTCTCATTTTAACTATTAGTTGGGCTCGCTGCCCCCAGTCGTGCCTCTCTAGCTCTGTCTTAAGTCCTAGTCCCAGAATGACCCACCCCAGTGTGTCCAGCTGTGGGACTGCTAGATGCTGGTCCAAGATGACATTTTCAGCAATCTGACATGCAAATAAGGGCAAGACAAGACAGTACGTTTAAATTGACTATTTAAAAGACTCTACCTTACAATCCTTTCCTATTATAAAATGACTGTGATCATAAATACTAAATTTTCAAAAAAGTACGTCTCTATTTGTAAGATAAAAAGTATTCATCTTGCCCTGGCCGGTTTGGATCAGCTGTTAGAGCATCACCCTGCGGACCAGTGAGTCATGGGTTCGGTTCCGGCCAAGGGCACGTACCTCGGTTGCAGTCCGTCCCTGGCCCTGGTCGGGGTCATGCAGGAGGCATTCAGTCGATGTGTCCCTCTCACGTCAATGTTTCTCTCTCTCTCCCTCTCTCCTACTCTATCTTAAGATAAATAGAAAAATATCCTCAGGTGAGGATTAAAGAAAAAGTATAAATCTTATAGACAGGCTGGGTTTAAAAAAAATAGGAACAGCTTTACCACCCACACCCCCATTTTACTAGCGTTGAGAATCCAAAGGGCTAGGGGCCATGATCTAGCCAGAACACAGGTGTAGCCACGTTCTGACTTCTGCAGCACCCCCCGTTACGTATGGAGCAATTCCAGGGGCTGCACCGTAACACCCGAGGGCCAGGAACTGGCCCCTGACTACTTTCCATCACCCCCTCCCGCCATTTCCTATCCTGGAGCTAAATTGGCTTCATGGCCTCCATTCCTAAAAGTGCTAGCAGGTAAAAACCCATCAATGATGATATAGTGTAAACCGAGAAGTTTATATTCATAAATACAGAGTCAAAAAATCCTCGACATCTCAGATGAGATCATAATGCCCTGTCTTCTTTCAGGCTTTTTTTCTGCTTGAACCAGCCTTCCCTCCCTATAAACCCGATTCACTTGTTCTCGTCCTTGAAAGTCGACCCCAGCTGCATGGTGTGCCAGCCCCCGCTCTGCCCCGTGCTTGCTGCTTTCTCAGCATCACAGACACATTCCCCTGGAGGGACTGTCCTTCCTGTGTCTGCTGCTGGCACTGAGCTGGGACGTGCCACCGGGTGAGGGATCTGACGTATTCATCGTCCTGACCTCAGCACACACTGAAGACTTTGAACTGAAACCAACGGAATGGAGAGCTGCCCTGTGGTTAATCAGGGTGGAAGCCATAGCCGTCTCTCTCCTCCTCCCCAAGCATCTCTTCAGAGGAACAGCCCTCCTTCCTCACACAATCTTGTTGCAAAGTAGCTGACCACGGCTTTGGCAGCAGCAAAGATAGCCTCAGATCCCCGGCTCCCACCGGCAGAAAGACCACCTTGTCCTGTGCCTGGCGCACATTTACCAGGTACCGTTGTTGGGGGTTGGCTTGATAAATGGATCAGGAAGGAGTCCGAATGCAGGGGTACAGATGTGTGAGAGAGCATGTCATGTTCAGAGAACTTCATGTACTTCTCCAATCTTGCCCCGAAAGGAGGAATTCCATATAAGGGTAAAAAGTGGGGAGAAATGTGCAAGCAGATGGGAGTCGGACTTTATCCTGCGGGTGACAGAGGACCCATTAAAAGGTTTCAGGCAATTCGATGTGTACTTTGTAAAGAACACCCTCCTCCCAGTGTTCAGGCTGGAAAGGGAAGGATGGGGGAGACTGAGGATAACGTAGACGGCAGAACATTCCAGGCGAGAAGCCGTGTGGGCCCTCAGGTGGCAGGGAGAGGGTACCCCCTGCAGCCTTGTTAAGGCTAATTGCTTTAATCCCTTTTCGACAGGCCAGGTCCTTTGGCACATAGTCAGCAACCAAAACAGACAGTAATACAGGCATAGTGTCCTCATCTCGGATTTAACTACAGGCGCAGCTCAGAGATATTGCAAGTTCGGTTTCAGACCACTGTGGTCAAGTGAATTGTAATCTTCTTGCTGGTGGAGAGGCTTGTTTTCCGTTTGTAAAAAAAAATTGCAGCACTTGTGGGGCGCATTAAAGCAGGGCGCAATATAATGGAATGTGCCTGTATTGAAAACCTTTCTATGGACAAAGGCTTAGCTTTTATTAGATTAATTAAAGAGAGCATAGTGGCCCGGACGGTGTGGCTCAGTGGTTGAGCATCGACCCATGCACCAAGAGGTCACTGGTTCAATTCCCAGTCAGGGCACATGCCCAGGTTGTGGGCCAAATCCCCAGTGGAGGACATGCAGGAGGCGGCCAATGGATGTTCTCGCTCATCGATGTTTCTCTCTCTCTCTCCCTCTCCCTTCCTCTCTCTCTAAAATCAATAAAGAAAAAAAATTTTTTTTTTTTAAAAAGAGCATAGTGGAAAATTTTTATTGAAAGGGAACATTTTAGACCTCCTATGAGCTATTTGGAACATGAGTTTTTTTTAAAATAGAGGAATAATAAAAATAACTGGGAGAAGACCCTAAATACATTGTACCCCACTTTGTCCCATGCATTGCTACTGAAAGTCTATGCGTGTCTTCTCAGTGCTTGTGAATTACAAGGGGTGTGCAGCTAGAAAACAGAAAACCCACACTGCTGGGTGCTTGTCGCTTAAGCTCCGGAGCCCCAGTTTCCTTTCTGTGTTCTGGGGGTTAGAGTTCAGACAGCTGTCCCGAGGAACACACGTGATCGTGCATGCAAGAGCGACATGAGATCAGACAAGTAGCGTGGGCACTGTGGCTTGGCAGGCTGTGCACCTAGAATGGGCTATCTGAAGCTTTTTGTTTACCCTCTAGTACTTATGAATTTAGACTTAACTTTGTGGTGCTTTTGAGCCAGGTGAGGGGTTTGAGTAGCCATGCTGTTAAATTTTAATTTTTGACTTGCTTTTCCAAAACATTTCTGCCAAATGCACTGTCCAAGTGGATAGTTGATTGACTTACTGACTTTTACTGGAAGTTCCACCAAAAGTAACCATGACTGATTCATATGAACCATGGAAGGACTAGTTAATAAATACCAGAAAGTATTTATTTAGCTTAGAAACAAAGACAATAACTAGCTGATAATAGACATGAAGGCCTTATCTAACAATAGCTACTCAACTTTATCATTTTGTCTATGTCACCAGAATTATTTAACAACTTTGGTCTCGTTGTGGTCAAGAATATACATTCTGAACCATCAACAAAATGAAAAGACAATCAACCGAATGGGAAAATATATTTGCAAATGATACATTTGATAAGGGGTTAATATCCATAATACATAAGGAACTCATGAACTTAACACACACACAGAAAAAATCCAATTAAAAAAATAAGCTGGGGACCTGAAGAGACATTTCTCCAAAGAGGACATACAAAAAAAAGATGGTGAAGAGACATATGAAAATATGCTCAACATCACTAATCATCAAGGAAATGCAAATCCAAACCACAATGAGATATCACCTCACACCTGTCAGAGCGGTTGTCATTAATAAATCAACAAATCACAAGTGTTGGCAAGGATGTGGGGAAAAGGGAATCCTAAAGCACTGTTGATGGGATTGTAAATTAGCTCAGCCATCACGGAAAACAGAATGGAGATTTCTCCAAAAGTTAGAAATAGAACTTCCATGTGATCCAGCAATTAATTCCATTTCTGGGTATTTCTCTGAAAAAATCAAAACCACTAATTCTAAAACATATATGCACCCCTCTGTCCATAGCAGCATTACTAGGAGTAACTAAGGTGTTGAAGATACCTAGATGCGCGTGGGTAGATACGTGGATACAGATGTGGCACACTGGATTATTCTTCAGCCATGGGACGGAACGACATGTTGCCATTTGCGACAACATGGGTGGACCTGGAGGGTATTGTGCTGAGTGAAATAAGAGAAAGACATAGAGGGAAATGAGAGAAAGACAAATACCGTATGGTTTTACTTGTATGTGGAATCTAAAAAAATATATAAAATAAATGAATAAACAAAACAAAACAGAAACAGACCCATAGATATATAGAACTAGCTAATGGCTGCCAAGGGTTGGGGTGGAAATTTAAAACAAAGAACATACACTCTGTTCACATCAAATTGGTGGGAAGCGCAAGGGTCTCTCATCTCGTCTGTGACCTTCCTTTGACACAATGAGAATACTCACTCTCAGATGACTACTGCAAAGCTTGTAAACTAATTAAGTGACCAAAATTCTAAGTATGTTATACATGATGGCCACTTGACAGCACCTTGTCTAACATATTCTTCATTGCCATTGAAGTGAATTAGGACTGTCATAGATCCCATTTTATTTAATTGAATAAACTTTATTTACCATGAGGCTTCATAAGCGTTTCTCAAGGAGACACAAGGGCCTGCAAGCCGATGTCAGGATACATGTCTGAGCTTCTGAGGCCTTCTTTCATCTCATTCTACAGATGTCATTAGAAACCCCCGAAACGATTGCGTGCTGATAAATGGAGTCTCCACGTGCATAGCCAGGAGAGGGTGCGGGATTCCAAACAGCTGCAGAGCACTGTGGGGCAGTAGCCTGAGGAACGGCGAGATGCTGGTCCCAGGCGTGTTTGGGGTATCCTGTGTGGAACCAGAGACTGCAGTTGACTGCATGGAGCATGCTGACTGTGACTCGAGTGCAGAAGCAGAAAGTGAAGTCAAGTCAATCAGTGTATTCTTCGGAAAGGTGGCAGACAGCTTCCAACGTCGGTGCACTCAGCCTTCTACTCCTGGCAAGAACCAGATTCCACGCAGGTCGTGTCCAGGTGCTCGAGCTGTTTCATCAGTGTTGAAAGAGCATTCGAGATTAAAGCAAGATGGGATCTTTATCAGGGTCCTAAAATGTCAACCAGCCTGGAAAAACAGCTCATTTGAGCAGGTGCTCAACAAGTAACATATGGAAGCTACAGAGAGATTAATTTTGATTCACTATTGGGAAGAGCGTTTAATACTTAACTGACATAGCTACACATGAGGAAAATTTTTGTCTGTAATTGTACATATTCTTGGACTCAGACCTATTGTCTTACAAATCCGAAAGTAATATTCCACAATTGGGAAAAGTTGATAGGGGTAATTTCAAAATAAAAAGCATTCCATCTGTTTTCAAGGGCTAAAGGGAATATTCTGAAAATCAATTCAAAGAGCTATAAAGACAATTTCTAATGTACCCAGAGCCCAGGTAAATAGCAGGCTTTAGCAGTTTTGTTTTAGGTAATATATTTATCCCCAAACCAGTAGTACTTCAATCTTTTTCTGTATCTCTTCATCTTGTTTTTTAATCTCTCCATCTTGCTTCTTATTCCTGTCTCTCTTTTTGTCCCTCTCTCCTTCTCATACGCCCCTTTCTCCTCTCCCTTTATAAATAACCCCCCTGCACCAAAGCATAAATATGTAAGTGTATTATGTTCTGCCCAAGCCAGGAGCTGATTTGATGTTGATAGGCCTCTTGGGTTACAAGACAAAGTTCCAGGTCAGTGAAGACGTGAGATTCATGTCAGAGGCAAGGAAGAAATTCTTTATTTAGAGAAAGAAGGAACCTAAGCAGGATAATTTTTATGCAGATGAAAGGAATACGGGGAAAAGCAGAATAAGGTGGTCTACAAGGGGACCTTGAATAAACACAATTAGGATATTTCAGAAAGGCCACCTCGTGCTGATAACGGAGCGGAGCAGATACTGCAAATGCTGCACCTGTGTCCCCGCTGAAACCCTGTGTCATTTAAAAGTGATACTTACCGACGAGCTTAACCCTCAGTGGGTTTGTCAGTTTTCTGATAGGATGAAGAAAAATGATAGAAAAGCCATCAAGTTTTTGATGAATGTAGATGAATTCATACCTACCAGTGAGACAAGCGAAGTGATAGTGAAGACAGGAATGACCTGTGGAGGAAACAAGTAAAGTTTAGTGGCGGCTGTGTTCCGCTTTGGCTGATACAGTGCCGAAAGCATGCCACCCCGGCTGGTCACCAGCACCACCTTTCACTGTTACAGCAGAGGAGTGGCTGACTGGGAAAGTCGTGTACTGTCATGCAGCACAGCAGTTCACAGGGAACATTACAAAAGTGGTTTTATTAGTCATCTTAGTTCGTGTATATTATCTGACTAATGATTTTTTAGGTTTCCTTTCTTTATCAAATTTGGAACAAAATATCATGAAACTACCCTGGCTGGTTTGGCTCAGCGGTTAGAGCATCTGCCCTCAGATCGAAGGGTCTCGGGTTTGATTCCTGGTCAAGGGCGCATACCTAGGTTGCAGGTTCGATCCCCGGCCCGGTCAGGACTGTTCGGGTGTGGGAGGCAATCAATTCCTGTGTCTCTTACATCGATCTCCCTCTCCCTCTCTCTCTCTCTCTTTCTCTCTCTGTGTGTGTCTCTCTCTCTACCTCCCCTTCCCTCCCTTATACCACTCTATCTAAAAATCAATGGAAAAAATATCCTCTGGTGAGGATTAACCAAAAAAAAAAAAAAGGAAGGAGTAAAATTGTCACCATTCACCATTTCTATATTATATATAGAAAACCCTAAATATTCGATCAAAAAAACTGTTTGAACTAATCAACAAATACAGCAAAGTCACAGGATACAATCAATACACAAATATCTATTGTGTTTCTATCCCCTAATAACAAACTATCAGAAAGAGAAATTAAGACAATAATCCCATCTACAATTGCCTCAGAAAGAATACAATGCCTAGGAATAAATTTGACAGGAATTGAAATATGTGTATCCAGGTGCTTCTCAACTTATGATGGGGTTACGTCCCAGTAAACCCATCATAAGTTGAAAGTATGGCAAGTCAAATCACCGAACATCATAGCTTAGCCTCACCGACCTGGAATGTGCTTGATCACTTCCTTTAGCCTGCAGTTGGGCAGAATCATCTCACACAGTCAAGTATCGTCGTTGACCCGCTTTGATCGCGTAGCTGACTGGGAACTTGGCCCAGGGGCCCTGCCCAGGATCAGGAGAGTATTGTACCGCGTGCCACTAGCCACGGAAAAGATCAAAGTTCAGAATTCAAAGTACAATTTCTACTGAATTCAAATCATTTTCACACCATTGTAAAGTCGAAAAATCTTAAGTCAAACTATTATAAATCAGGGATCATCTGTATTTAAAACTACAAGACATTAATGAAAGAAATTAAAGAAGAAATAAATGGAAAGATATTCCATGCTTATGGATTGGAAAAAATCAATATGGTTGAAACATCCATACTACCCATAGCAATCTACATATTCAGCACAGTCTCCATCAAAATTCCAAAGGCACTTTTCACCGTAGTAGAACAAATACTCCTAAAATTTATATGGAACCATCAAAGATCCTGAATAGCCAAAGCTATCTTGAGAAAGAATAATAAAGCTGGAGGCATCATGCTCCCTAATTTTAAACCATATTACAAAGCTGTAGTAATTAAAACAGTATTGGCATAAAAATAGACACGTAGATCAGTGGAACAGAATAGAGAGCCTAGAAATAAACCCACACAATTAATTTACATCACAGGAGCCAAGAGTATGCAGAGGACAATCTCTTCAGTAAATTGTATTGGGAAAACTGGACAACTATCTTACATCATATGCAAACATTAACTCAAAATGGATTAAAGACTAGAAGTAAGACCTGATATCATGAAACTCCTAGAAGAAGAATATAGGCAGTAAACTCCTTGGCATAGGTCTTGGCTATGATATTTTGAATCTGCCACAAAAAGCAAAAGCAAAAGTAAACAAGCGGGACCATAACCAACAAATGCTCCTGCACAGCAAAGGAAACCATCCACAAAATACCATGGCAACCTGCCGAATGGGAGAAAATATTTGCAAATCATATATCTGATAAGGAGCTAATATCCAAAATAGTGAAAAGAATTCATACAACTCAAGAGCAAAAGACAAACAATCCAGTTTTTTAAAATGGTCAGTAGATCTAGACATTTTTCCAAAGAAGACATAGAGATGGCTAACCAGGTACATGAAAAGATGCCTGACATCACTGATCATCAAGGAAATGCAAATCAAAACCACAGTAAGATCTCGCCTTCCACCGAAATAAGTGTCAGTGATGAAAAAGAGAACCCTGTGTACTCTTGGTAGGGATGTACATTGGTACAGCCACTGCAGAAAGCAGTATAGAGGCTACTCAAGAAATCAAAAATAGAACTACCATATGATCCAGCAGTCCCACTTCTGGGTATTTATCCAAGAAAATGAAGACAGTAATTCAAAAAGATACATGAGCCCCCATGTTCACTGCAGCATTATTTACAATAGCCAGATGTGGAAACAACCCAAGTGTCCAGTGATGGATGAATGGATAAAGAAGATGTCTCTCTCTCACACACACACACACACTGGAATACTACACAGACATAAAAAAGACAAAATCTTGCCATTCGAAACAACATGGAGGTTCCTTGAGGTGCAATAAATCAGATGGAGAAAGACAAGTTGGTGGGTGCCAGAGGGTGAGGAAACAAATGAGTGAAGCTGTCAAAAGGTAAAAAGGGAAAAAAATCTGGGGAGGTAAGAGGTGGTAATACATGAAACAATATTAGCCATGAATTAATTGTTGAAGCTAAGTGCTGTCAAATTAGTTTCATTATACTGTTCTTTAAAAACACACACACACAAAGCAAACCTTCAGGGTTTACACTGTAGCATGTGAATTTGGTTTAGACCACGAGTGTCTGAGCTATTCCTGGGGAGAAGCCCCCCCACACCAAACCATAAAACAAGCAGTAGATAGCTTGGTTTGGGGATTGCTGACGAGATCTGATAAAGAATTTTTTTTTTTGACAGCAAAGACTGTTTAAAACTAAACTAGCAGTTAAAGAAAATTGCATAACTACTTTTTTTTTTTTTTTTTTAAGATTTTAGAAAATATGTAGATGAGTTAAGTAAGAAGCTAGACCTAGAGACACCCTCAGGCTTTTTCTCTAAAACCGGACTGTGATTCTCTGGAATTGTTAAAATCAAAATTATTAGTTGGTTTCTGTGAACTAGCTTCCCTTCTTCCTTCAACATTATATCACTTTGGAAATAAAACACTTGCACACACTTCTAACTTTTCTGTCTTCTACCCTCCCTCTCTGGTTTTTTTCTTTAATACAGACAATGTTTGTTTTCCTGCCTGAGAGATGGTTAAAGTAAACAAGTTTTAGGATAAATAATAAATAAATGTAATAGAAAAATATCATTCACAGTAGAAACAGCAAATATATATACCTACAAATAAATTTAACAGGAAATGTATAAGATCTTGATGATGAAACTGATATATTTTGGAAGAATATAAAAGATACATTGAAATTATAAAACATAACATATTTGCAGATAGGACCATTTAATATAATGATAATGGCAACTCTCCCCATATTGTTCTGTAGAGTCAATGTAACCTTAATCAAAAGCCCAGCAGAGCTTTTGGATACATTTTATTGCTAAACAGTAAACACTTCAATGTAATGAATGTCATGGTAAACAGAGTTAAAAGATAACCAGCAAACCAGGAAAAAATATTTTCAATAATTGTAATTCAGTAATTGTAACTCAATTAATCCAAAAATGGGCAAAGGCATTCAATAAACATATGAAATATGTTCCAGCTCACTGGCAATGAGGAAAATTAAAATTACAACAAAAACATTTACTCATCTTTTCTGTTGCCAAAGTTTTTTGTTTGTTTTTTTTCATTGATAATATACCGTTGTTGAGTGTAGGAAAGAAAACCCTCATATACTGAGTGGGAACATAAAAATTGATAAAGCCATTTTGGAGGGCAATTTAGTTGTATATATGAAAAGTCATAAGTGTAAATATTCTTCCTTCAGCCTCCTAATTCCCTTTAGACAAATGCTCACCCGTGTGTCCAAAGAGATTGTTGTTAACAGCCCCAAACTGGAAACAAGCCAATTATTAATGGGAAAGTAGTTAAGTAAATTTTGACATATTCATTATATAGCCTCCTGTGCACTCATTTAAAAAAATACAGCAGGGCTTTATGTGGCAACTTTCTCCTGAGAGCCGTGGAGAACCATTGTAGTGTTTTAAGTGGAGGCCTGACATGAGCAGACTTGAGTTCTTAAAATCTCTCTCTAGATGGGTTATGGGAAATGGACCAGAGAGACATGAAATAGAGGCGAGAATTCCATGACAGTGGCTGTGAATCCAGCCGAGCGTTGACGGTGGCCTCATGATAGAGCAGAGCCGACACTGTCACACAGCCAGAACATGCTCTTGTGCGGCAGCCTATTTCTGCATCGTGTTTTAAAGTACGTATGCTGGGCGGCCCCTTGGTGCCAAGCACTTCAGTAGGCAAGGACTATAAAACAGGGTTCCTGACTGTAAAGTCTATGTACTAATCGGTTAAAATTATAAATCTATTTTGTGACGTGTGCTTTCCAAATGAGGCCTTTCACCTTCCTTTTTTAAAACAATGGAGCTCGTCTAGGTAACCATGTGGGTTTTGTGTTTTTTTTTGCTTGACTCTCAGGAAGCTCAGAGACAAATTCAGTGCTCAGCTGCACTGACCATATCGCTTAGGTTTCGGGTACACAGTAGCCCCCCCTTATCCACGGGGCATAGCTCCTAGTGGATGCCTGAAATAGTACCGAGCCCTATTTATACTATGTTTTTGCCTATATATACAGACCTATGATAAAGTTTAATGTATAAATTATACATAGTAAGAAATTACCAAGAGTAACTAATTATAAAATATAACAATATAGCCCTGGCCGGTTTGGCTCAGCGGTTGGAGCGTCAGCCTGCGGATCAGAGAGTCCCGGGTTGGGTTCCCACTAAGGGCACGTACCTCGGTTGCAGTTTGTCCCCGGCCACCGTTGGGGTCGTGTGTGTGGTGACCAGTCGATGTGTCTCCCTCACGTTGATGTTTCTCTCTCTCTCTTCCTCCTTCTTTTCCTCCCACTCTCCCTCCCACTCTATCTGAGGATAGATGCAAAAATGTCCTCAGGTGAGGATTAAAAATATATATATATATATATAACAATATAACGTAATTAAAGTTATGTGAATGTGGTCTCTCTCTCTCTCTCTCTGTCTCTCTCTGCCTCTGTATCTCTGTCTTTTTCTCTCTCTTTCCCTTTCTCTCTCCCTCTCTCTCATAACTGAGACCACCCCTAAGTAACTAGGGGACAGGGAGAGTATACTTCATGGAGATGATGGACAAAGGGATCATTCACATTCTGGTGGGGATGAAGCGGGAAGGCTCAAGATTTCATCTTGCTACTCAGAGTGGCACTTGCTTCAAAACTTGTTTATTTCTGAAATTTTTCATTTAATATTTTCAGACCATGGTTGGCACAGGTAACTGAAACCTCAGAAAGTGAAACCACAAATGAAGTGGGCGAGGGCGGTACTGTTTTAGCCTCCACATTTTCCTCCATAGATTTAATCTTTTTATATTTTTTCACTGGCAAAAGCTACATGATTCTGTGTGTCTTTTATTGGGGGCTGATTACCCATTTAAAAAAACTTGACAAGTTTAAAATTACTAATAAATAAAGGAACATTAAAGTTACCATTTTAGCTGCATAGTCTTTTTGACCCCTTGGTGACTTTATTTTTTTCCCTTTTCATTGAACTTATTGGAGTGACAGTGGTTAACAAATTATACAGGTTTCAGGTGCACAATTCCACAACACATCATCTGTACACCATATTGTGTGTTCACCACCCCAAGTCAAGTCTCCGTCCATCAACGTTTATCCCCCTACACCCTCCTCCTCTACCCACCTCCTCCTACCCCTCCTCACCCCACAATCACCACACTATTGTTCATGTCCATGAATTTTTTCTCTTTTTGCTCAATCCTTCCACCCCCACACCCAGCCCCCCAACCCTTCCACCCATCCCCCAACAGTTGTCAGCCTGCTCTCTGTCTACGAGTCTGTCTCTATTTTGCTTGTTTAGTTCAGTTTGTTCATTCGATTCCACATATAAGTGAAATCATATGGTACGTGTCTTTCTCTGACTGGCTTATTTCACTTAGCATAATGCTCTCCAGGTCCATCCATGCTGTCCCAAAGGGTAGGATCCCTCGGTGGCTTTAAAGGTATCATTTGACTTTTAGCTCTTAAAGTTGTGAATATTTCATACTGGTTTAGCAAAGCTCTTTTAATAAGAAAGGGACCATTTTAACTCCACAGCAGGTTACATGGTAGTTATCAGCTCCCTTGGATTAATTAAGCATTTGTTACATCTCTCTGAAACTGTATTGACTTCAAGATTGAAGAGGTAGTGTCCACAGTGGTTAGAAGCTGGGACTCTGGAGCCAGACTGCCAGGTTTGAATGTGGACTGTGCCAGCTTTGGGACCATGGTCAAGGGACTTTCGCCGCTGGGCCTTAGACTCCAAAGGGGAAGTCCCTACTGTATGCAGTTGTTTCGAGCATTGAACTAGCAATATTTGTAGAGCACTCACTATAGGTATTTGTTAAGTAAAAAGAAAAGAAAGAAATGAAGATTCTTTTCCAGCATACATCTTTAGATGGTCTGTGATAAGAGGAGCATTAAAGATTTAAAGCTTTGGTTTGTGTTTTTCATGCATGTAAATATACTTCTAAAAGAGAAGAACATTTTCCTATACATTAATCAATTTAAAACCAAAGATTGTTTATTAGTGTCTATGGTGATGAATTTGGAGTTTCTGTTGCAAGGGGAGACAGTGAAACAGAGCAGTGAAAAGCCTGGCATTTAAAATAGTGTACATTTATTAAAGAGGCTGTCTTTACTCCATTGTATGCTCTTGCCACCTTTGTCGAATATTAATTGAGCATAATGTTTTGGGTCAATTTCTGGGTTCTCTGTTCTATTCCATTGATCTATGTGCCTGTTCTTGTGCTAGTACCAGGCTGTTTTGATTACAGTAGCTTTGTAGTATAACCTGATGTCCGGTATTGTGATCCCTCCTACTTTGTCCTTCTTTTTCAAGATTGCTGTAGCTATTCGGGGCCTTTTTTTGGTTCCATATGAACTTCTGAAGTATTTGTTCTAGTTCTGTGAAATATGTCGTTGGTATTTTGATGGGGATTGCGTTAAATCTATAGATTGCTTTGGGTAGTATGGACATTTTAATGATGTTAATTCTTCCAATCCATGAACAAGGTATGTGCTTCCACTTTTTTATATCTTCCTCTATTTCTTTTTTCAATGTCCTGTAGTTTTCTGCAAATAGGTCCTTTACTTCTTTGGTTAAGTTTATTCCTAGGTATCTTAATTTCTTTGCCGCGATGGTAAATGGGATTGTTTATTTAGTTTCTCTTTCTGTGAGTTCATCATTGGTGTATAAGAATGCCGTCGATTTCTTGACGTTAATTTTGTACCCTGCTACTTTGCCAAATTCATTAATTAAGTCTAGTAGATTTTTGATGGAGTCTTCAGGGTTTTCTATGTATAATATCATGTCATCTGCGAATAATGACAGTTTCACTTCCTCCTTTCCAATTTGGATCCCTTTTATTTTTTCTTCACATCTGATTGCTGTGGCTAAGACTTCCAGTACTATGTTAAATAAGAGTAGTGAAAGTGGGCATCCTTGTCTTGTTCCTGTTCTTAAGGGAAATGCTTTTAGTTTTTGTCCATTGAGTATGATGTTGGCTGTAGGTCTTTCATATATGGCCTTTATAATGTTGAGATATGATCCCTCTATTCCCAAGTTGCTGAGCGTTTTTATCAGAAATGGGTGCTGGATTTTGTCGAATGCTTTTTCAGCATCTATTGATATGATCATATGGTTTTTATCTTTCATTTTGTTTATGTGATGTATCACATTTATTGATTTGTGTATAACAGTCTGAGGAACAGGGTAGTCCCAGAGACGTGGAAGTAGGGTACAGACTGACATTTGCCAGAAGGGGGGGGGGGGAGGGGAGCGATGAACACAGAACTTGTACGCATGTACTCATAACCAATGGACATGGACAACAAAACTGGGGACGGGGCAGGGAGGGAGGGGGAGGAGGGGGTCAATGGGGGAAAAAAGGAGAAACATCTGTAACAAAAGTAAATTAATAAAAAATAATAAAAAATAAAATAAAATAAAATAAATACTACTGATTAATCAAAAATAAAATAGTGTACAAATATGTTGCCCAGCTGGTGTAGCTCAGTGGTTGAGCATTGATTGATGTACCAGGAGGTCACCAGTTCAATTCCCGGTCAGGGCACATGCCCAGGTTGTGGGCCCGATCCCCAGTGGGGGCACGCAGGAGGCATCCAATCAGTGTTCTCTCTCATCGATATTTCCATCTTTCTCTCCCTCTCCCTTCCTCTCTCTCTAAACAATAAAGAAAAAAAAATTTTTTAAACAACACAATGTACAAATATGGCGAACATGCTCAATATGCAACTCCTGTCCTCAGTGGTGAAATTTTTAATCTGCTTGGGTTGGTTTTTTGGGTTTTTTTTGGTTTGGTTTGGTAAATTCTAGTCTAAAGAAAGGAGTGAAAAATATTGCTTTGAATTCATATGTGTAGGTAGCTGCCTGTGCTGGAAGGATGACGCTGCTGCAGTGTGAAATCTTAGGCACAAGGAGCTGAGGCGAAGGGTCCTCCTGCCCCTAAGTCGGAAAATGCCTTCACAGGGCGGGAGTTCTTTCTGGAAAGCAATCCTCAGTCCCTGACTATTAGAGAAGAATTATGACGTAAAAATCCACAACTCTGCTGTTCATCTGAATTAT
The DNA here is from genome assembly GCA_030848825.1 of Tadarida brasiliensis. Lineage (NCBI taxonomy): Eukaryota > Metazoa > Chordata > Mammalia > Chiroptera > Molossidae > Tadarida > Tadarida brasiliensis. The sequence continues at coordinate 82,400,676 of CM061264.1, forward strand.
TTACATAAGCAGTGTTTCTCCTTCTTAAATTGGAATCATACTGAAATATGCTTTTTTTAGACGTTTGCGTATTCTCAGTTAATTTAGGTAGACTTGAACAAAATGAAAATCTATAAAATACTGCATTGTTTTTAAAGTTAGGTCTCTTCCCTTCTACTTTTGAAGGGTTTTTTCCCCTCCATTTTAATACACTAGCTTATTTCCATTTTTATGATACTTAGTTTTTATATATCATGATAATTATTTTTTGATAAATTGAACATCACCCTTACACACATACACAAACACTTTATTTTGTAGAGAATACATCTGTTATCAAATACAAAGAAGAACTACTTCTAGTTTGTAATGATTATGAATTTTTCATAGATTTGATTTAACAGACTAATTCTGTTTGAAAACTTCAATTTGTTTGATTTTTTCTACCCTCTTTCCATTAACTATTAAAAATGAATGCATGAGGATAGTAGGTGTTTTGAACAAAGCCAGAGCACTTGATTTACAAAATGGAAGGCTTGATTTAAAGAGCATGATATGATCTTCAGCTTGGCTAGGTAATATTTAAGGTTTTCAACTGATTTTTATTATTATTATTAAGTAAATAGATGCATTTTCTCAAAAATGGCTGCTGGATCTACTCCAACAGTCATTTGTTCTACAAGGAGATTGAAGAATCATTTACAGATATATCTGATGATTTTCCGGAATGATAATGAGAGTAAATACATAGAGTAATAGTTTATTTTTATTTTTTATTTTTTAATCCTTACCTGAGGATATGTGTTGTTGTTGTTTTTTTAAATTGATTTTAGAGGGAGAGGAAGGGAAAGGGAGAGAGAGAAACATTGATGTGAGAGAAACATCAATGTGAGAGACGTCGATGTGAGAGAGAAACATCAGTTTGCCGCCTCCCATATGCACCCCAATCAGGGGTCGAACCCAAAACCTGTGTATGTGCCCTGACCAGGAATCAAACCTGTGACCTATTGGTATACAGGATGACACTCCAACCAACTGAGCCACACCAACCAGGGCTAAAGTAATAGTTTATTTTTTATTTTCAACATTTCTCAAAGCCTAGCAACCTAACCAGAAATGGTGATTTAACCAATGTGAGAAGTAAAATTTTTAAATGTATTCCGTATTCTTTTAGCTGATATTTGTATATATGTTTATTTAAGTCTAAGGTAGATACATGCCTCTCCTGTTTTATAGATGGTAAAAGGTAGTAGCTTGTGCAAATAAAAGTCAGAATCGCACTTGAACTTAGCCTGTTTTATCATCCTTTGATGCTTTGTTTGGTCTGCCAACTAAATAAGAAATGTGACTTAAAGGATAGTAGTGGCCAGTGTGGCAAGCACAGGGCCATGGAGAGGATGAGAAATGGAGATACAAGGGACATGCGGCCCCAAGGCCAGGGTGGAGCACTGGGGACAGAGGAAGACGGGAGAGGAAGGGAAACAGGTGTGAAATTACATTTCTTATCATCATCCCAAACAATACGCCAGGGATTACATATTTAAGGATCTTTTATAAGATACAATTCTTGCACCAAGCTAGTGCCTGTTGTTTCTTTGTAAATCCTTCACATTGATGTTGCAGTTCCACTAAGGGGAGAAAACGTGGCCCTGCTGTCACTGTGAAGTGGGCGCAGGGGGACTGGGCCGCCACGGGACATCGCTGCAGTAGGCTCGTCAGTTGCCCTGAGTCAACAATTCATTATCATGACTTTGCTTGTGCATAGTCAGATGTTTCCTTCATTTACCAGTTTATCAGTCTGGGGCCTTATTTGACCTCAAGAATAATGCTCCACAAATCTTAGTTAGGGGCAAGTAGTTCCTCAGCGGGCATTTCCCCTGGGTTTTCCAGGAAATGCTGGGCTTGGGGATGTATTTTAGTATACTTAAATTTACATTCATCTCATATTTTTTACCTGCTGTCTTTCGGGCAAGCTCAGGAATTTGGAAATAATCATTTGTTCATCATAATATAGCTTTGTATTTGTTTAAAAACAAACAACATTTTTGTGGCTGAGTATTTTAAGCTATTAATTATCAACTGCATAAAACAGCATTTTTTTATTTGCTACCCAAGTCTCTGTCCATATATATCCTTCAAGTAATAGGTTTCTGTCACTCTGAATTTTAGAATTCTTTTTCAGTGAAATCACTCAACTTCACCGTTATAGACTCTGTGACTTTAGCTAAGAGGACCTCAGTGGGTCTTGGTTTCCTGATCTGTGGAGTGAGGGTAAGGCAGTACCTATCCCATAGGGTGTTCGGGGAAGAAAAAGTCAACCATTTTATCACAGGAACAAAAGTAGTGGTGGGCAGTGCCTGTGGTTAATAGAAGTAAGTAGTAGAATCAAACTTTCTCCATCTGTTGCTTGAAATTTTTCATGAATCCTTCCCACCCGCCTACCCACCACCACCATTATTTGAAACAGTAAATTTGCGACCTTTAAATTCTGTATCACTTGCTAGTCCTTGTGATACCAAAGAAAGTATCAGCTGGAATACACCAATAGCTTAGTCAGGTCAGCTATGTACAGCTCCAGAAGTTTTTAGAAGCAAGCAGAAGTTAGCTGGTCCCTGTCGTAATTACCTAATCTTGCACTGATTGCTTGAAAGCCTCAACCAGTCTGAAATAGCTGTTAAGGAGACTGGATTAGCATTGGGGATTTTAAACTTCTTCCCAAGTATTATTTTGCCTGGTTGTGAATGGTCCAGAGGGCTCTCAATTTTCCATTATGAATTTTTGTTTAGTTGTGTGTTCCTATAAAGGGAACAAGTACATCTTTTGAAGAACTTCCTGTGGTTTTGCCTTCTGTGGTTTGGTAAAGCAAGCAGATATGACACATCTGACTTCCTTTTTCTGTGAAGGACTTCTTCACGATGAAATCCACTTAGAAATCAGATCACAAAAAGTATATGTTGATTTTTTTTAAGACAGTTTCCTTAATCTACATGTTGACATTAGCAGTTCTGTATCTGGTATGTGGTAACCTAACACAAAGCAGAGAACTCTGGATGGCTGCTTTGAGAAAGTCTTTTCCTTCTTTCTCTATTGATTAGTGAGTGGTGATAATGAAAATTCCTCTTCCATTTCCCATCTTTTCCTGCTTAACTGTGTTGTGTGGTTATTACACTGCTGCTTTTTTTTTTTCCTCTTAGGAGCTTGTTTTGTGCTTTATACCAGATACAAAAGAAGTAGCAAAGAGGTGGTCAGCCTTGTATGCCGCAGAAAACAGTAGGCTAGGAAGCTGGGCACCTTGGAAGGATGGCTAACTCACAAAGCAGCCTTGAGCAAGTTACTTAAATGCTTGGTGTTCTTCATCTATGAGTTTGAAACGACAGAAGTATATGTGAAGATGAAAAATAAGGGACTATTGTCAACATCCCTCACCGAAGTGGTTCATCTGTTGCCGTTAATGAACCTACATTGACACCGCAGTGGGGGGAGGCTGGGGCATGCATGGGGCCAGGAGATAGATGGGAAGTCTCTGCACCCTCCTCTCAGTTTTGCTGTGAACATAGTCTTTGATAAAAACAAGTAAACAAATCTTGTGTAAAATAAGATTATTACAGCTGCTGTTTGTTATGAAGGTGGTAATAAAAAAAACGCATTTCCCTTAAAAGCAATTACACAATTAAATCCTTTGAGAATAAGCTCACTGATGATTTTATTCTAATTTGGCAATTTTTCAAAAAAAAAAATATCAGTGCATGATAATATAAGTCCAAAAATATAACTATATGCTTGTGAAAAGAGCTGGTTCCTTCATTCACTTATTCAACAAATATTTGTTGAAAAACTACTATGAGCCAGGCACGGTGTTTAGCACTCGGGATATAGCTACAAATCAAAGAAACAGACTCAAATCTCATAGAACTGAGAATCTTGTGAGCTTTCATCTATGTTGTTTCCCTTAAAACATTTTAAGGTATCCACTTGCTCCAGGTAAAGGGGACATTTTGCCCTGCCCTCGAGCCAGGCTGTGTGCTGTTCTTAAACATCACTGTCCTGTGTTCTGTTCAGTGACAGAGAATCATTGTTTATTGTGATTCTGATATGTTAATGAAGAGGTACTCATTTACAAATAACTGTTTAATCTGTAATTAAAATCTGGAAGCTCTCTTAAAAATGCAGTTAAAATGCATATCCACTGGCCTGCTGCATTGAATATGCAATAGCAAAACATTAAGGAAGGCATATCCTATTTGTCACTTGTCATGAGCCTTTCACCCCGGTCCCACTGTAAGTCCTTGGTGGTATTCTTGTCATCCCTCTCATACGAGTGCTCCTAAAAGCAGTCACTGTTCTTGGGTTTGTGCGTGCCTAAGTATAAATCAAAATCTGTAGGTGTGTTTTTTTTTTAATCACATATAAATAAGCAAGTTAAAAACAAACAAACATTATTATCATATTGTCATTAAGATGATGGGCCCCTGACCATATCCTAATGTTTGCTTAGGAATCTGAAATTCATGTATGCAAAAGGAATTTTTCTTATCCTTTTGAAAGAAGAATGATAAATATTTATACACCCTTAACTCTTTCAGGCAGGCAGAGGATCATATTTTAGAATGACAAGAAGCTGCTCAGGGTTTATTTTTTCAGCATGATTCATATTTCCAGTAGTTACTGAAAAAATGAATTGTAGATTTATCAATACTGGCCATTTTCCTCTTTTCTCCCCATTAAGTATGCTTTGTCTTACTTCTCTGAAATCCTTTTGAATCATGGTTTTGAAAAGGGAGCACAAGAGTTATCTCTGCTTTCCAGGCAAGATTTCTCCAGGGGACAGTGGCCTGCCCAGCAGGACCACTGAGCCTGCTCGGAGGCCCTGGCCACACCCCGCCCGCGTCTCCCACTTTGTTAGCTGTTTAGCAACGGTCTAGTCTCTACACATATCCATCCAGTGTTGCTTTCTGTAAGTCATTCCTGTTCTGAGCAGTAGCTGGAAAGAGCCCCAAGGTGGTTTTCTACTTCAAATTAAAATGTCCTCCTGACTACCTGAACCAAGTTATCCAGTAGTGAGGTTGCAGTCAGAGGTGTGTTTCAGCTTACAGAGCTAGCCTCTGGCAGTGAATGGAAGACCCTGGAATTCTGAAATGTGCTGGCGGTAGGAGTGCTGTCAGCTGTATTTACCAATAGCAGTCAGGCTTTTCCAGCACGTAGGCTTGCTCCACGAGCTAGGTGATACTCTGAAGACAACTCAGGATTCAAGCCTGGTAATTATTTTAATTATTTCTTTCAGGCAGGTAAGCTGAATCCCTGAAACGTTGCTTCTGTTCATTCTTTCATTCATCCTTGCCTTCGGAAACCATCCTTAATCCCAGACTGTGTCAGCTCTGGCAGAGAAAGGCAGAAACAGCGGTGCTGAGACCAGTGACAGGCTGTCAGGCCAGCCCTGGCTTTGTCCCTGGGACACACAGCCCCTGGCAGCCCAGCCTCCCTTCGCACTGGGAGCCCTGAGTGTGGGCTGCAGGACACCTGCTGGGCCCTCTTCCCCCATGGAAGTCGTGAGTCATAAGTGGCCCTATAGGTTATTCATTTCAACCTCCCCCCTTTTTCAGATGAGGAAACTGGGCCCAAAGTGAAATGATTTGCTCAGAGTCAGACAGCCCGTTAGTGGCAGAGGCTTGACTCCCTGATTAGTGCTCTCCGGGCTCTTCTCTTATTGGCCGAGGCTCTGTCTTAAAAGGGAAGGAGATTGCGCCAATGTACCCAGAAACCCTTACATGAGGCATAAGGACATAGACTGAAAGATCTGTCTCTCACTGGGATTAAAATACAAAATTACTGTGCTTGAAAATATAAAGCAGTATGGAATTTCTATTAATGTGTTACGTTTGGATACTACTCTAGGTAAGAATTTTTTTTTTAATTACAGTGTGATTTATCTATTAAACAGAAGAGAGGATTTTTTAAAAAATCTACTCTCCTTATGGGATGGAAGGCAGAAACTGGCTGGCTTCTGAATGCTGAGCAGGTCACCACATACAGAAAGGCCGCTTTTAGGATTTGGGTGACATCCCGAGTTTTACGCTGACTGTATCCTGCCACCTGCGGAGTATGGATAGGGTTAAAATGGCTCACACCAGGTCTCCAGTCTGTCATGTTCCAGATTTGAATATGCTCAAGGTCTCCAAGTTCCTGCAATGCAGTAACTGTTCAGCAGTTTGGAAACTCCAGATTTACTAAATAGGTTCAGTAGGTTTTCCCAGCTACTCAGTGAGTTGGCTCGGTTCTGCTATTTAGTCTCAGTAACAATTACAGAGGTTCCTGTCTACATCTGTAATAAACAAATTTTCCTCGAGCAACTCGCAGACCTGGCAGTGTTCAGGTTTAAGTAGACTGTGTAATATTGTGTTTGGCAGAAGAGCCCTTAAAAAAAAAAATCAAAGCGGCCCTCATAACTAGATTCCCTTTGTTACTGATCAAAAAATTCCGCTCAGAATTGGAAATTGTTTGGATTAAATAACTTGGTCCTTTTCTCTCCCCTTCCCACTCAGTTCTTCCCCCAGAGTAGATTGATGTGAAAAAGTACATAGGATTACTTGGGGCTTTCATCTTTCTTAGTAATCACTCTGGAAGAATGTTTTTTTTATTCTTGGTTTAAGTCAACTCTTTTATTCTTGGTTAAAATTTATACAAAAACTGCCCATGTGTTTACCTGCAACCTCAATTTTCTTTTGTTGAGTTTCATGTTTTCTCAACTGTCTATCATCAGGAGGAAATAGGGGAGAGGATCGCTCTGAATCAGACTACTCCCATGATGTGTGTGTGTGTGTGTGTGTGTGTGTGTGTGTGTGCGCGCACGCGCGCGCACATGTGTGCACACGTACTCACAGCTAATTACTGGTTGCAATAAAATTTCATAGAAATTTTAATTTAGCTTCATTAACTCTGAGACCGAAGTAATATAAAAGGGGAAAAACAAAATAGGTGAAGAGAAGCAAATAGATCAATTTTCTTTAAATAAAGACATTTTAGAGGGAAGGCATGTTCATTGTTTTAGGTCATCGCTGCCATTTCTCACTGTTATATCCCTATAAACTGCACGGCAGGGCTGATGTGTGCCTGAAGAAGCTCCGTGTTCACAGCGGGAGAGGAAGCGGGAGACAGCATTGAGGTGCAGGTGCACAGGAACACAAGTGGGCTCTTCAGCCCGCAGCCTGAATGCCAGGCCAATAAAGCAGAAGCTCTCAAGCTGAGCTCTCAGGGTCTCCCAGAGCTAAGCCAAGAGTGTGGGGGTGGGGTGGGGGAGCCGGGCAGAATAATTGTTATTCAGTCTTCTTTAATGAGATGTATTGCCCACTGCTGAAAGACTGTGGCAGTGTCTTTTGTTATGCTAATCAGACACCCTTGGAGCTGGGCTGTCTTTGATTTCGGCTTAATCCTTTCTGCCTCCTCAGCCTCAGTCCCGACTGGCAAATGGTTGAAAGATGGTGTGTACCACACGTGTTATTTATTGCTACATCTATGTTGAGTTCTTTGGTAACAGGGTTGATCACGAAAGATTTATCTTACCAAAGGCAGTACGTATTCTGGACATTGTTTGGGGGCTTTTGGGAAAAAAATGAATTTGAGAAGGATCGATTTCTGCCTTTTTCATCCAAACGCCATTGTTTTTTATATGGTTGCTTTTGTAGCTACACAAAATGGGGAATGACAGATTGAAAAATTTAGATGTCCTCTCCTTGGATGCCTGGATTTCCCTAACAATAACAAGCATGTTGATCTTGGTTTAGTTTGGGGGGAGTTTGTGGTTAACCAGAAATATGGAAGCAACAGTTTAAAGGTTGAAAAGAGAAATTTAGCGATTCAAAATTCCTGCCTTTACAATTTATAGATATGTATGGATTCTTTCCTAAAATTAAACTGTTTCATTGACATGATTACTGCAATTATAAGAGTACAGTAGTTTGTGATGAGATAAAAAATATTTTTTAAATGACAAAATGGTTCCTTCTAAATAGTGAAATGGGGGATTTCTGTTAAATCCTTAAAAACTAGATAGCAATGTTTTAGAGCCGCCTGTCCAATAGAACTATAGTGTGAACCACAGCTATTTTTTAAAATGTCTCTGGTAGCTACACTAAAAAAGTAAAAAGAAACAGTTGAAATTAATTTTAAATTCTTTTTCTTTATTGATTTTTTTTTTTTTTTAGAGAGGGTGGGAGGGAGAGGGAGAAAGAGATAGAAACATTGATGAGAGAGAACCATCGATTGGCCGCCTCCTGCATGCCCCGCACTGGGGACCGCGCCCACAACCTGGGCATGTGCCCTGACCAGGAATCAAACCAGCGACCTCTTGGTGCATGCATGGGTCAACGCTCAACCAGTGAGCCACACCGGCTGGGCTGAAATTAATTTTAATAATGTGTTATGTTTAACCCAATATATCAAAAATATTTCAACATGTAATCAATATAAAATTAATAAACAGTCTGCATTCTTTTATTCATGCTAAGGTTTTGCAATCCGGTGTGTGTCTTACACTGGCGTGCATTTTACAGCTCGTCTCCATTGGGACTGGCCACATTTTAAGTGCTCAGCAGCCATGAGTCTCCAGTGGCCACCATGTGGATGGAGCAGGCTGAGAGTCAATCAGTAATTCACTTGCCTAAAAACATTGTCAGGATAAAATCCATTTTTAATCTAAGGATAAATATTACCAGCTGTATGACTTTGACCACATCACTTAATCTCTAACGGGCCTTCGTCTTCTCATCTGTGAAATGAAGAGTTCGAACTAAATGATCTATTAATTCCTCCACCCTTGCCAGCTCTGAATTGATCATTCCAAAAAATTCAGTTAGAGGCTGGGTGAGCTAGAACTTACCCATCCTCTCCTATAATTTAATATTTGAAAAGGAGCCTTCTCTCACCACAAAGAAAATTGAAAAGTGTCCTCCATACCATGCCCACACCTTTTTCCTCCGAATGTCTGAATCTTTCTTTGAATTCTTCTTATCCTGTTTTGATGACGTGTTTGGTAGTGGAGGAGACTGCAGGTACCTTGCTCTCAGCAATCACCGCTCAGTGCTTCTGGAACGAGGGCTTTGAGCAAAGGCTGAGGAGAATTGGCAAGCGATTACTTACATTCCTAGATTGCATGAACACTACATCTCTGAAACTCGGTTGTGTACCTTTCTTTCTCTTTGTAATCTGGCTCCTTTATTGTGTCATCAGTGAAACAAAACCTCTAAAGACACTTTCCAAGCAGGCAGTCCGTTCAGTAGTCCTGAGCTGTACGTGTGCTCACCTTGTGCCTTGCTGAGAAGCTCATCGAAGAAGATGGGCCCAGACTTTCTGAATAATGACTGATAGAGACCAGTGAGGAAAAGATTAGGAAGGTGGAAGTGATGGACATAGTTGTTCAATCTTAGAACTGACCTTTTAATTCAGAGGGGCTCCACATCGTCCTGCATCGGTCCCACTTAGCCGTTCCATTAACAGGGTCTCATGGCTGATACTGCTGACACGTCTGGCCGCAGGACTTTGGATAGTTGTCAGGGGTGAGCGCTTCATGTACTGCCTGGGCATTGTCGAGTTTCCCTGCTGTGGGGAGACACCACACGTGCTTGTGCCAGGCCTGTGATAAGGAAGGGCTTGGGTTTGTGAAGAGAGAGTAGACCTCACGTTGCGTGTTCTTACCACAATTTTTTAAAATCACAAAAGCAATGTAGGTAACCCTTAGAAAGTTCTAGAATACCAAAAATGTACAGGCAGGCGGTTAAGACTCGGCTGTTTTTGGACTGGCAGTGCAGTCAGCACCCAGGTATGATCTCTGATGCGGAGAAGGGATCGGGCTGGCATTTGTCGTGTGACTGCTGTTGAGCATTATCTGAACCAGATCAGCAAAGCACTCTTACTGTACTGTTGGCTCTCAACCAGCAGGTGGAATAGCTTTGCTATTAAGAGTGGGATTTTGGCCCTGGCTGGTTTGGCTCAGCAGTTAGAGCGTTGGCCCGCGGACCAGAGAGTCCCGGGTTCGGTTCCTGCTAAGGGCACGTACCTCGGTTGCAGTTTGTCCCCAGCCCGGTTGGGGTCACGTGGATGGCAACCACTGGATGTGTCTCTCTCACGTCGATGTTTTTTTCTCTCTCTCTCTCCCTCCCGCCCTATCTGAAGATAAATGCAAAAATGTCCTCGGGTGAGGATAATTAAAAAAAAAAAAAAGAATGGGATTTTGCCTCCAACTGGGAAGAGACTCCCTTGGGTTGTCTTTCTCTTACTGGGGTGAGCACATGGCTAGAGAAAATATTAGCCAGTGATTGAATAAAACAGCACATTGGGCTGTTGTCAGGAGAAACGTCATAGTCCGAGTTGATTCAATGGAACCACCTTGGGTCTGTTCTTTATATCTCGTATCATTGCTTTGGGAGGAAGGACTTTAAAAAGCCAAATTATTTTTCACTTTTTCTTCCTGTATACGTTATTTCTGAAATATGAGGAAGGAATAATAGGGCCACTAAGATACTCATAGCAATTAATAAATACACATAGATTAAATACTTCAAGGAACATTCTTTCCATTTTGAATGTATTTATAAGTAAAGCTGAAGAATGTGTTTTCTTTTAACAGAGAAGATACTGTTTAAAATGTATTAAAAATCTGGCCCTGGCCGGTTTGACTCAGCGGTTAGAGCGTTGGCCTGCGGTCCAGAGAGACCCGGGTTCGGTTCCCGCTAAGGGCACGTACCTCGGTTGCAGTTTGTCCCCGGCCCTGGTGGGGTCGTGCGTGTGGAAGGCAGCCACTCGATGTGTCCCTTTCACGTCGATGTTTCTCTCTCTCTCTCTCTCTCTCTCTCTCTCTCTCTCTCTCTCTCTCCCCCATCCTATCTGAACAAAAAAAGGAAAAATGTCCTCGGGTGAGGATAAAAAAATAAAATCTATTAAAAATCTAATAGAATATATTTCTGTCATTGTTTAAAAGTCAGATACAAGTCCAGCCCCTTTGACAATAAACTGTCGAACATCTCTCAAGAATCCTTAACTAGACCAATAAACTGGTAGCAAGCGTTTTGAATATGATGGACTACAAGTCTCATTACTTGTTTTCTATGCTATCATCATTTTCAACACACATTCCTGTGTCGTGGCCCTATTTCATTATTGAATGGCATTGTGGAATATGGATGATATTAAATTTTAATGTTATTGCTATTATTACCGTTGACTGTTTTTAGCATAAGTATGCCTGGTTCTTTAATTCCAGCTTTTGCAGGGCCAGAAAACAGAAGTGTACACAAACAGCCAGGAAAATTACTGTATACCCTGGAGACCCCGCAGCACATGCTCTGCCTATTGTGAATGATGGATCAAAATGGAAAGGTTATCATTTTCATTAGCGAGGAAAGAACAAGACCATACTTTTCTCCAAGTGTAATTACAGTGGTTCACCGGCAACATTACACTGCAGTAATTAGTCTGAAGGTATATGTGAGGGCAGGTTTCTGCACAGACACTAGAAATATTATTTCAGAGTTTAAGGTCACAGCCTTGCGTTTAACATGTTCCAGGCAGCTTTGGGGGGGAAATAAAAAAATTTTTAAAAAAACACGAATTTGACTTGGAACTAAAGAAAGACATTTGACATTTCCCAGAGTCATGCATTCAGAAACCAGTCAGGTAAAAAAAAAAAAATGTTTTTTATTATCTACAATTAAAAAAAAAACCAAACCCATATAGCTGCAGAAGTTGCATGTCAGAATATTTTGTAGGATAAACAGACATAGAATTCAAGTTTATTAGGAACTTGATGTAAATAATTATAAGAGCTTTGATATGTGCATTTTAATCTCCATTTTCTCCCTCAGGCAATTGGACAGAAAAAATTAATTGCTAGAAACTTTTTATGGGAAGCAAAATAATTTCTTTTACCTTCTTGTGTTTTCAAGAAATAAATATTCTTTCTTACACTGGTCCTCATATAGCTGTCCTTTGTAAATGTTTTTTGGATCCTCTGGGTAGTTATATTGAAATATTGAACTCGAACCTAATCTAACCCTTCAGAGTAGAAACTGAATTGAAATTCTTTTCCAAAGCCACATCTCAGCTTTTCTGTTTAAGGAAAACACAAGTGAGAAGGGGAAAAAACAAAGACGTAAAAGACAAAAGTAAACTTGATGTAAAGTTTATATTTAAAGTCATAAAAATATGAGTTTAAAATACACTTTTTGCTTCTTTTAGTCCAAGGAGTACTTATACCAATAACATTTCTGACTGGGTTAAAAGTGAAGGTCCAGAGACTGTAATGTTTTGTTTAATTTTGGTATTGCCTGCCTGTCTTGAAGCAATTCTTTTTAATTTCTCTCTTTAAATCCTTATATAGGAATGTAGAATATTGTTTGTTTTAGGGCAAATGGAGAAATAGAGTGTACTTGAATGAACATTCATTCAGCGACCACATTCTGTTGGAAACCACTGCTTTTTTAACACTAGTGTGTTTCGTGTGTGTGTGTGTGTGTGTGTGTGTGTGTGTGTGTGTTTGAGATCTGGCCATATGGTTAGTGATGTTTCTCACAACTTCAGGCACTTGGGAAATGTTAAGCAAAGATGTGACACAAATAACACAGCTTAGCTGATTATGTAACAACAGTACTGAAAAATCTACCCAAAAATTGAATGTTAAAAACATCGCTTTTTGTTTGTCACAGATGTTTCTCTACTGAAAAAAAAAAAAGCCATGCGCTGCAGAATTAGATCCATGATGCTGTATGTTCTCCGCAGCAGGCAATTCAATAGAAGGCATCAGGTCGGGGGAACGGTTCCAGACTTCCTGTTCCCTCTGCGCCTGCACGCGTCACTGCGTCTGGCGGTCCTCGGTCTTCCTCTGTGAAATCAGAGATTGCTAAGCCCCTTCAGGTCTTTCCTTTCCTTGGCTAGTTAGGGGAAGAATGTCTTTATTTTCTGATTTTGTGGTTTAAAAAAAGCATAAGATCCTGGTGGGTGTGGCTCAGTGGTTGAGCGTCGTCCCATGCACCAAAAGGTCGCTGGTTCGACTCCAGGTCAGGGCACATGCCCAGGTTGTGGGCCCGATGCCAAGTGGGGGGCATGCCCAAGGTGGCCAGTCAATGTTCTCTCTCGTCGATGTTTCTGTCTCTCTCTCCCTCTCTCTTCCTCTCTCTCTAAAATCAATAAAGGAAAGAGAGCCCTGGCTGGTTTGACTCAGTGGTTAAAGCGTTGGCCCTCGGAGCAAAGGATTATGGGTTTGATTCCAGTCAAAGACACATAACTGGGTTGCAGGTTCAATACTGGCCCTGGTCAGGGTCATGTGGGAGGCAACCAATCAATGTATCTCTCTCACATTGATGTTTCTCTCTCTCCCTCTCTCTCTCTTTCTCTGTCTCCCCCCCCCCCTTTCCCCCTCCCTCCCTTCCACTCTATCTGAAAATAAATGGAAAAGTGTCCTTGGGTGAGGATTAACAAAGAAAGACATCTTTCTTAGGATTATAAAAGGCGGGAGGTGCTTCACTGGGAAGATTTTGACAGGCTTCTTTAGGTTCAGGTTTGCTCCACAGCTTTTTGGGAGACTTTGTAAATGTTTCTCGGTGGATATTAAAGATTATGTTGTTGCTTTGAGTGCAGCAAGAAAGTAGCTGTAATTTACAGAGTGCTCTAAGCATACATTTACTGTAAGAAAAAAAGAGTCTGGATTTAGAGAGCATATTTCCCTCATCTGAAACCTTGTGGGCATACCAGTCCCTAACCCACAGTTCTGCCATGAATCGTGACTTAGAATTTTGGAACCAAGAGGCCCTTTCAATATGACCCACTTCCTCTTCAGCCCTACTCCTCTCTCCACCTGCATGTCACTTCTGCCAAACTTGTTTTTTTGATGAGAAATGTGAAGGCCCAAAATGTAATCAGATCTCTTTTATCTTAAAAACAATCTACCCAGCCCAGCCAGTATGGCTCGGTGGTTGAGTGTCGCATGCATCAAGAGGTCGCCAGTTCGATTCCCAGTCAGGGCACATGCCCAGGTTGTGGGCCAAATCCCCAGTTGGGGACATGCAGGAGGCGGCCAGTTGATGTTCTCTCTCATCGATGTTTCTCTCTCTCTCTCTCTCTCTCTCCCTCTCCCTTCTTCTCTCTCTAAAATCAATACAGAAAAAAAAAACCAATCTACCTAAACCCTGAGTCCTCCCACCCTTCTGCCTACTTCAAATGTGTGGCATTGGATGTTTTTGAATAACCCTTCCTCTCCCCCAGATTTCTGCGAGAACTATGCATTCCTGCTTCTGACCATTTCTTCTCCCTTCTCATCATTTTCCCCTTTCTTCCTTTTTAAAAAAATGTGTATGTTGTATTGTATGTTTACCAACCCAAGTCAAGTCTCCTTCCAGCACCATTTATCTCCCTTATGCTCTCTTCAACCTGCCCTTTCCACCCCCTTTCCCTCTGGTAATCAACATACTGTTGTCTGTGTCTATGAGTTTCTGTTTGTTTGGTTGTTTTTGTTTTTTGTGGGGGTTTCTTTTGTGTGTGGGGTTTTTTTTTTGCTTAATCCCTTCACCTTTTTCACCCAGTCCCGCAACCCCCCTCCCCTCTGACAGCTGTCAGCCTGCTCTCTATCTATGAGTCTTTTTAATTTTGTTTGTAGTTTATTTTGTTCATTAGATTCCACTTATGAATGAAATCATATGGTACTTGTCTTTCTCCAACTGGCTTATTTCACTTAGCATAACGTTCACCAGGTCCATCCATGCTGTCACAAAGGGTAAGAGTTCTTTTTTATGGCTGCGTAGTATTCTATCATGTAAATGTACCACAGCTTTTTTATCTATTCATCTACTGATGGACACTTAGGCTGCTTCCAAATCTTGGTCATTGTAAATAAGACTTACATCTACACTTTCTAATTAGTGGTTTGGGTTTCTTCAGAAATACTTCCAGAAGTGGAATTGCTGGGTCATACAGCAGTTCCATTTTTAATATTTTGACATAACTACATACGGATTTCCACAGTGGTTGTACTGATCTGTGTCACCATCAACAGTGCACGAAGGTTCACTTTTTTCCACATCCTTGCCAACACTTGTTTGTTAATTTATTGATGATAGCCATTCTGACAGATGTGAGATGATATTGTGGTGGTGGTGTTTTTTTATCCTCATCTGAGGATATGTTTTGTTTTTTAATTGATTTTTAGAGAGAAGGGAAGGGAGAGAGAGAGAGAAACATCAATATGAGAGAGAAATATCAATTGGTTGCCCCTATGTATCCTGACCAGGAATTAAACCCACAACCTTTTGGTGTACAGGATGACACTCCAACCAACTGAGCCACCTGGCCAGGGCTCATTGTGGTTTTAATTTGCATCTCACTGATGATTAGTGATATTGAGCATCTTTTCATATGTCTATTGACCATCTGTATGTCCTCTTTGGAGGAGTGTCTATTCAGGTCCTTTGCCCATTTTTAAATTGGATTGTTTGTCTATTTGGTGTTGAGTTTTAAAAGTTCTTTATAAATTTTGGATATTAACCTCTTATTAGCTCTATCATTGGCATATATTTTCTCCGATTCAGTGGGTTGTCTTTTAATTTTATTGATGGTTTCCTTTACTGTTAAAAACTTTTTAGTTTGATGTAGTCCCATTTGTTTATTTTTTCTTTTTTTTTCCCTTGCCCCAGGAAATACATCAGAAAAAATATTGCTACGAGAAATGTCTGAGATTTACTGCCTATGTTTTCTAGGATCTCTATGATTTTGAGTCTAACATTTAAGTCCTTAATCCATTTTGAGTTTATTCTTGTGTATGGTGTAAGAAGGTGGTCTAGCTTCATTTTTTTTGCACATACCTGTCCAATTTTACCAACACCATTTATTGAATACACTGTCTTTACCACATTGTATGTGTTTGTCTCCTTTGTCAAATATTAATTGACCATGAAGGCATGGGTTTATTTATGAGCTCTCTGTTCTGTTCCATTGATCTGTATATCTTTTTTTATGTCAGTACCATGCTGTTTTGCTAACCATGGCCTTGTATTATAGTTTGATACTAGGTAGCTTGATTCCTCCGACTTTATTTTTCTTTCTCAAAATCGCTGTGGCTATTCAGGGTCTGTTGTGGTTCCACATAAATTTTTTGGAATATTTGTTCTAGTTCTGTGATATACACCATTAGTATCTTGATAGGAATTGCACTGAGTCTCTAGATTGCTTTGGGTAGTATGGGCATTTTAATGATGTTAATGCTTCCTGTCCATGAACATGATATATGCTTCCACTTATGTGTATCTTCCTCAATTTCTTTCTCCAATGTCTTAAGATTTTCTAAGTATAGGTCTTTTACATCCTTGGTTAAACTTATTCCTAGGTATTTTTTTAAAGCAACTATGAATGAGATTGTTTTCTTAGTTCCCTTTCTGACAGTTCATTATTGGTGTATAAAAATGCAACTGATTTCTGGGTATTTATTTTGTATCCTGCTACTTTACTGAATTCATTGATCAGTTCTAGTAGTTTGTTGTTTTTTTGATGGAATCTTTAGGGTTCTCTATATACAGTATCATGTCATCTACAAATATTGACAGTTTTACTTCTTCCTTTCCAATTTTGATGCCTTTTATTTCTTCTTCTTGTCTGATTGCTGTGGCTAGGACTTCTAGTACTATGTTGAATAAGAGTGATGAAAACAGACATCCCTGTCTTGTTCCCAATCTTAAGGAAAATGCTTGTAGTTTTTGCCCGTTGAATATGATGTTGGCTGTGGTTTTGTCATATATGGCTTTTATTATGTTGAAGTTTGTTCCTTCTTCCCTTTTCTTCCTATCCTTGACTGTTCTGGTTATCTTAAAGCCACCATCTAGACCATTCTTTGGGTTTACAATTCCACTTTCATCTTAATCATCTCTACTGAACAGCCATATTGTGCAATTAGTCACAAAGTTTATAAAAACCATTATTTTCAACCTCATGCATTTGCAGGAGTTTGTTCATTTTTAAAATTACACAAGCATCCTGTTTGTGATCTTGTGCTGCAGAGGGCTTGTCTTAAGACTTTGATGTACCTCGCATTCCTGTCAGTGGGTTCAGTTGTGAGGGAGGTTCTATCAGTGATAGTGAGGTAGCCATAGAAGCTGCTTCTCAGCAGGATAGCAGAGTGTCAGATGAGATACCTCATCTCCATCATTATCTGTAGAACAGTCTGATCTGATCACTTCTAGTGAATTATCTCCATCATTAGCATAATACCTGGCTGGGTGCTTATTGTCTTGTTGTCTAAAGATGCATGTGGCCTTGTCTTTTTGTCTTCAGATGCCCTGCCTTTTCCCTCTTAGACTGGGATTCCTTGCTGGACAGCAGAGACATTGGTAGGCAGATCTGGATGACTGCCCTCAGTCATGTTATATGCAGGTCTTTAACCACACTGGGTCATCTTGTGGGGCTGAGGAGAAAACAGTTGGAAAATGTGTGTGTTTGGCGGGGGGGGGGGCTCATTTTAAAAAAGTGAAATGAAAGATGTGAGGTTTATTATACATGTCCTTGGCCCATCCATTTCCTTATTGTCACCAAGGCAAAGACATCTTCCAGAGATCCACCGGAACTCTCCCTTCCTTAACATTGTTGTTTTAAAAGTTACTTGAAATAGCTGATTCTCTTAACGGTTGTATTTTATATTCAGTTCATTGTAACTTTAGTCCTAAACAAATATTGTGAACATTTATTACTTTTTGTTGGTTTTTTTTCAGAGGCGGTGGGTACATGGTAGCAGCTTTTGATCAAGGTCTTAGCTTTCTTGGGCTCGTTTTGCCCAGTATTCTCTGAGGAATTTAGGAGCCTCGCCAATGAGATGAAACATCGATGGCTGAGAGGACAAAAAGGGTGACTGGAGTTGTTTGCCACTACAAATTACAGCACATAGCAGTTTTCCTGAATCCCTTTGGCAAATAATAATTAAATACTCACCTAAAAATAGCTCCTCTGATGGTTGATCGAAGGCCCTGCCCTCTGCAGTATAAACATAGCAAGTCTTCTAACTCTGTGTATATATTGTCATTATGATCTCCAGATAAAACAGAACAGCCCCAAAACAATGACTATCACTGTCCACATTAACTCGAACAAGAAGAAAGAAACAGCATACAGTTTCAGTGCCTCTGCAAACCCATATTGTTTGTTGTCAGAATAATTTCCTTAATGTTAGATGGAGTGTAATTGCAGATTTCCTTAAGAACCATCAACAGATACTTATCCTAAGTTATAAGCAACTCACACTGTGAAGTGTATGCAAACATTCTAAGTTTTCTTGCGGGGAAAGTATACTTCAGTGAAACCCAGCATTCATCAGTCTTTTTTATCAAACAACGCTCAAAATAGAAGTTGAGGGAACTTTCTTTTGTTGCTACTTAATTTTTAAAAGAAATTAATGTTGCAGGAGCTATTACTGGTTTTCAGACAGTGAAATAAGTCTTTGATAAATATCATCCTAGAAACCCTACAGCCTTTGGCTAAGGGGGCTAAATTTTGAATGATATAGTAAAAAAAAAAAAAAAAAAAAGTAAATTATGGTGTATTTAGGTATTGGCATTGTATGTTGAAGAGGGTGGGATTTTTTTTTTTTTTTTAATTGTAAGGTGGTCTATTTAGTGCAGCTGTGTTTGTGTTTCCTAAATGAGAATTGCCTGAACTTGGTGGCAAGTCCCTACATATGAGACTGGGGATTGCTTTTTAAAAATCTTCATGCCCGCCCTGGCCAGTTTGGCTCAGCAGTTAGAGCATTAGTCTGTGGACCAGAGAGTCCCGGGTTCGGTTCCCGCTAAGGGCACGTACCTCGGTTGCAGTTTGTCCCCGGCCCTGGTTGGAGTCGTGTGGGTGGCGACCACTTGATGTGTCTCTTTCACATCGATGTTTCTCTCGCTCTCTCCCACCCTCTCTCCCTCCCACTCTATCTGAAGATAAATGCAAAAAAAAAAAAAAAAAAATGTCCTCGGGTGAGGATAAAAAAATCTTCATGCCCATGTGCTTTAATATGGAGGGTTATATTTACCAAGTCACAATGGCAAAAATAATTCTGGGCACAATCATTCAATACAGCTGGCTTGCTACATCAGACATTTTGACAACCTTGTAAAAATAAGTAATTGATACTTTTAATGTTACATTTCACAGTGGAATAAACTTGGAAGTGATAGAATATTTTAGAATAGTCACATTTCTTTATCTCATGTTTTGTCTGATTTAACTTCTTTGTTATTAAAAATGCATGCTTAGATCATAAATATAGATAAATGTAGATTGATCCTGTAGAGAAGTAACAGTCCTATATTTTTGCTGTATTTCTCTTTAAAAATATGAATATGGGGTCATGGCTGCAACATAGAAGAGGCAGTTGCCTATGACAGAGAAAATGTATGTAATAGGTAAATAGCTGTGTGAATTAATCAGTAATTTCAGAATAGTATGCGAAATGTTTAGGTGCACGGACTTAATGACTAGTTTTTGGAGGTATTTTCTTTAGTGTTACATCCCTCATAACTCAAATTAATGTTTATTACTACGCTCTCATATTGCCAAAATATTTTCATGAATTTGGATTTGAAGCAGCTTGTTCTGGCTTGTTTTGCAACTTTGTTTTAAGAAACAAAGTGATATTTAGAAGATTTTTGTATGTCTTAGAAGCCTTAATTATCTTATGTTGAAGGAGGAAATAAGATCAGGTTTTGTTTCATACTTAAGTAAGAAAATAAGATTTCATACCATGTTCATTTTTATTACCAAATAGTTAATAATGTCTTTCAGGATATTTGAATCCGTGATTCTTGTATTAGCTGTTAGGTAACTAGCAATTTAGAGTCTACTTTAAATTCAAGAGGATGCTACTTACTGGGCTGGTGTTTATATTGAATTCTCAGGTGTTTGCCTTATCATTGCTTTTTCTCCCCTTCTCTTCCCAGATTGGTGAAAGACAACAAGTGCTAGTAACAGAAGAATCTTTTGATTCCAAGTTTTATGTTGCACACAATCGATTCTATGAGCAGGTAAGAGATACTTCCCTGTTCTTAAGTTTTCTCCAAAATATAAAAGAGTTCTGAAAATAAGTCTGTTTAAGCAAAAGGGACTTAAACCTGGGGGTTTGTGGGGGAGGGTGCTGTGGAATCTTTTTGCAGCAAGGCTATTTTATAGCAGCAAGCCAGCTAGGCTACACGGGGCTTATCTTTGTGGCTTCGTCTACAAAACATTCTTTATAAAGGAATATGTGTGGTTTAGTCCTCATCAGTCTGTGACAGGGCCAGCCTTAGGCTTTGGCGAGTTTGGAACAGACAGCTTTCCCTGCCAAAGTCCCCACAGCCTGGGAGAGTCGAGGGGAAAGTCCTGTCCAGAGACAGGAAGGATGTCTGCATGGGCGACATCGGCGTGGAAGGGCAGGGACTTCCTCTTACTCTCAGGCACTCCTACAGAATTATTGGTTGGTTGGGTTTTTTTTAGTTTTATTTTAATTTTGGAGTGTGTTTTTTTTTTTTTTAACTCCCACCTTGATAAAAATGCTGGGAGCAAAAGGAAAAGAGTCTATTCCTTGGATTCAACTCGAATTGTGTGACCAGCTCCGGAGAGCAGTGTAAGGGTGAGACCAGCTGGACTCGGAGCATTCTCAGGGCCAGTCCTAGGGGTGCCCCCTGCCCGTGAGCTAGCCTGCCCGGCCTCACCAGCAGCCAGACTCTGTCTCAGCGTTCGGGACTTGCCCAGGTGGTAAAGCGATTCAGAAATGACAGCGGAAGCAGCGTGCCTCCTTCAGGGCCACTGGGATGTGGCGGTGGGATGTGCCCTCTCAGGTGGGACACGTTCATGGGGACAGGGATTTCACGGGCCATTCCTGGATTATACTGACTTTTCAGATCAAATGGGTTTCTCTGCTTTTGTATTCCTTTCTCATCAAATGAGAAGTGATTTTTCCCCCCGTGGATCATGGCTGGAATTAGAGCTTGAGAAAGCGCCAAAGACCCACGTGGGCACTGCAGGTAGGGGATGGTCAAGGGCAGCTGCTGCACGGGTTAGAGCAGGGCAGCCCCAGCTGAGGGGCCTCCAGCACTGATGTTCCACCAGGAACCATCGCAGCCTGGGCCCTGGGTCCTCAGGAAAGGTGGGGGCAGCTTTTCAAGACCCAGACTAAACAAGTCCCTTCAGTACCCAGGGAGACGACAGTTGAGGAAGGATTTCCAGCACTCCTGTTTAAGCGGAGTCTTCCCCATTTTCCATCTCGTTAATTGACTCCAGAGAGCCGGTTTCCTATTCAGGCCAGCGTTCCGCTCGGCCCTGGGGAGGAGCTCGATTGTATTTTCCTTGCCTCTTCCCTCTCTCTTGCCATCTGGGTTTTTGCCTCAGCGGGGAACTTTTTCCCCTTCATTTTAAAGGCAATGGCATGCCTCATTAGCTGTTTCCTCCAATTTAAAGCAGCCAGGCTTTTTCCAATTATTAAAACCGGAGGGGGAAAAACACTGAGCCCTTCATTCAGATCAAGGCAGCAGGATCAAGGAGAGTCTTTCCCCCCAGAATCGTACCAGAGCTCCCCGGGATAGTTTACTCTAGAGATTTTCTCGTTTTATAAAAACTGATTTAAAAGGGCTTTCATATTCTGATACTAAAGCTCCTTTAGTTCATCTGCTTGCCATGAGTAACTCGCCACCCGGTGACCTTCTCTCTGCACTTTGATGAAGCAGTGTGCTCACTGGTCACGAGAAATCCCACTCAGACCCACCGAGACCCACCGAGCCCCTCAGAGAAGCCGGCTGTGGGACTGCTGGCTCTCGTCTGACTTTTTTGTCTCTATAACTAAGTATCAAAGATTTCCTAGGAATTATTTTTCTAATAAGATGAGTTCCAGAAGTAAAGATCGTATCAAGACATCAAAGTATTGCTGGATTAGAATTAGTCTCTTTATTTTGGATCCTACCTTTCAAAGATTGGCCAGTAGCTACAGTCCTAAAATAGAGGTGCAAGGGAGACATAATGCATACAAACTACCTGTGAGCCCCAAAGCAGGAGAGACATTTGCTCGAGGTAAACAAGTACTTTTATCGAAATCTCTAGTGAAAAGAGACCATCTGACAGTTTCCTGTGAATTAGCCAAAGGACCCTTCAGAGAAGCTGATTGTACCTGGAGGTAGAATCAGCAAATACATGCGTTTTATAACAGAGTGAAGGAACTGAGTGGCAATCAGTTAAAGGAGCCATTTATCCCCAAACGTCCATGTTTGGGATATTGAAAAGGTTGCTTTTATGTGTACTTTCTCTTACCCCAAAACACATGCTCATGCATGCATACACGCACATACATACACGCAGACATGCAGGCCTTTATTTTAAGTGCCTACTCAAACATGTACTCTGACAGCTAACTTGGAAGATATTAAAAGTATGAGGCTTTCATCAGTGTTTTCTCAGTTTCCTTCATTGCATGGGACAGCCAAGAGCAGAATATCAAAGGCCTGTCCAAAAGTGACTGGCTGACTGCTGGGATTTCCCAGGTCTGCCTCCCACATGCCTCAGGACAGCAGGCGTCCCACAATGAAAGAGCGCTGTCTGCAGCCGCTCCTCCCAGAGGGCCTGCCCTTCCCACTCGATCCCCAGGTCCCGGAGCAGCTGGGAGATAGAGCCCGCTTGGGGTGGCATCCCAGAACAGAAAAAGGACATTAGTTGACATCTGAGGAATTCCGAAGAAAGTATGGATTTTAGTTAATAGTAATACACCAAGAAGGGCTTATTAACTGTGACAAGTCTGTCAGACTGATGTAAAATGTTTTCATAGGGAGTCTGAGTATGGGGTATACAGGAACTCTCTGTGCTCTCTTTGCAGTAATTCAATAAATTGAAAACTGTTCTAAAATTAAAAGTTTATTTTACAAATTAAGCCTTCTGAAAATTCTCTTTTAAGGTTTTAGTGCCAAAGAACCCCACGTTCATGGGGAAAATGGTCGAAGTGGACATTTATGAATCAGGAAAGCATTTTATGAAAGGGCAGCCAGTAGCAGACGCCAAAGTATACACGCCATCCATCAGCAAACCATTAGCAAAAGGAGAAGTCTCAGGTTTGACAGAGGTGAGTGAAAGATGCTTTCCTCTGCCCTCCTGGCGAAACGGCAGCTGAGGGCGCACAGCGACCCCGGGCCGGTCCTGTTGTCATTATGCCCCTCGGTGCGTCTGCGTGAGGCTGAAATCCTCCGACAGACCGAAACCTGAACGAGAAAGATGTATTTCTGCTAATGCCTTTAGCTTTTTTCCTTCTTCTGTGCCTGTTAAGGGAATAAGCTGTTTCTGCTTCTGGCCTGGAAGCGGAGGGCAAGAAACATTCTTCTCAGGTGAAAGATTGAACACGGAAGACGATCAGATCCGGTGTGTTTCTGTGTCAGCAGGTCCTGAGTGGAAGGGGGTGAGGGAAGACATATTTTCTTGCTTTAAGAAGCTGTTTATTAAAAACCTACAGTTAGCCCGGCCGGTGTGGCTCAGTGGTTGAGCGTCAACCCATGCACCAAGAGGGCACCGGTTCGATTCCCGGTCAGGGCACATGCCCAGGTTGTGGGCCAAACCCCCAGTGGGGGGCATGTAGGAGGCGGCCAGTCGATATTCTTTCTCATCGATGTTTCTTTCTCTCTCTCCCTCTCCCTTCCTCTCTCTCTCTAAAAACAAAGAAAAAAAATTTTTTTAAATAACGTATAAACAGGCACTAAACCATGTTAGTATATGTGCTATGGTGCCTTTCTCTAGTTCAGCAATTTTCAACCTTTCCCATCTCACGGCACACATAAACTAATTACTAACATGCTGCAGCACACCAAAAAATATATTTTATGCCAATCTGACCCAAAAAATGTATAATTTGGATTCATTCACACCAGACGGCTATTGTTGTGTTAGCCGTTGTCATTTTCTCACTTGACGGGCTAAGGGCAGAGAGGTCAGTGCCCTGACTGCACAGTCCGGTATTGACGTTGTAAACATTCTGGCTGCACACCAGCGTGTCTGCCGCGGCACACCGCTTGAAAATCGCTGCTCTGGGGGTGTTAGCCGAATATCTGCTCCAGTCATGTGGACTGAAAATTAAACATTTTTTTTCTTTCTATAAAAAAGTAACCTGACCCCTATTTTATACCTTGGTAAATATGGCTGATTGCCAAGCTCTCTCTTACATTTCATTGAGCTACAGTTGTAAAAGCTGATGGAGTGTGAAATGAAAATGTGTATCACATTTCTAAGCATCATTTGATGTCCTTTCTATAACACAGTTGTTAAGCACTCCAAGAAAAGTATATAGCAGTGACTTCACATACGGAAAAAAGATACGTGGTATTTATCTGGCCATATAATTCCAAAATTGTTTTAATATGTGTATTATCTTTTCCCTCAAAATAAACTGCAAGGGCATGCTAATTAAACGTTGGGAGTAGTGACAAAGAGGGGACTGTTATCTGTATTCTCACTTAGAATGGTGATACACTCTGGTGTCCAAACCTCATGAGCTTGGCAGGTGCATGTGAAGAGACAGCCACCCGGCTGATAATGGCGTGACGTGGACTCGCCTCTGTCCGGACCCCGCCAAGTGTGGCGTCCTGCTCAACCAGGAGGGGGCGCTAACACCTGATAAGCATAACCATTCGTGTTTGCTGTTACGCTTAGGCGTTGGGATGGATGGCCAAGAGGGAACAGTGAAATCCAGCATTTAAATTATATTGCTAGAAATGTGACTTTTACGTCAGAAATCCTTAAAGGAAGCTGGATTATTCTTTTGTTTGTTTTTCTACACAGTGTATTTTCCAAGCTTGATTTTAAATCGCTGCAAGAGAAGAGATCACAACACATGGTAGTAGTGGGCAAATGGTTATTTCAAAGACCCTGCCTGTTTTAATTCCTTTGTTTGTGCCTATTAAAAAGGATAGTGTTTGAAAACATCATCATTAATAATACATAAAGCAGGAAAAGTAGTAATTCATTTCTTAACCGTACTGTCCCTTTCCGGAAGAGCAGCCCTACTTAAATTCCATGGGGCAGCCTTTGCTGTTCTCCTACTACCAGCAGCCCTCCTCTGAGCCGACGGCCCAGAAGTCCTCGGTGAGGTGACGACGGGGTCAGCTTGCTGCTGGCCCTCCTGGGCCTCTGGGAATAGCCTTACAACATGCATGAGGCCAAAGGGTCAGGAATATCGAATTGGATGTTTACGTGAAGGGAAATATCAGTTAAAGCCATTCTCCCCATTGTGACTTCATGTAAGTTGAGGAACATAGCTTTACGTTTCATTATTTGTCAGCTTTAAAGATATGCCAAACTCAGGATCCGAAAGCCTTCTTTCATGAATTTGTCCTGATGTGAAAATGTTTTGGCTGATGATATGAATTAAAATAACTTAAACAAGAAGAGAACAGCTTTCCAATTGCACAGGATTTAGAAGTAGATGGTAGAGGTTACAATCACGTCTCAGGCATCGGGTGCTCTGTGAACACTGATAAAGGTGCTGGCACTCTGGAATGAAAAAGTCACCTTCACTGTGCGGGTGAAGCATGGCCTTGGGCTCAGACAGACCTGGGTTTGCAGCTGACTTGCGAGTTCACCTTAGTCCCCTGGCTCCTGGGCGTTAGTTCAGTCTGTTAAATGGGAATGGATGTCCATCTCATGGGGTTGTTGGAAGGAACATACTCAGCAGTGTGTGTAAGCCACCTGATCCTGTTCCTGGAACACCGTCCGCCGTCACCAAGTAGCCATTGTCACTTCCCTTCAAATCTGGTCATATCTGGAAAGAGCAGACTCTGCAGATGACCTGGCCCTAACGGTTTCGGTTTTGTTCATTGTGTCACCTTGGTCCTGCTGTGCGGAGGCAGGGGAGGGGTGAATTTCTCTGCGAGGACACTGTTCAGTGCTTGAGAACCAGTCCCATCAGAATCTGTCTTCCTGAATTTTCTAGGTGTTCCTGAGTTTTCTGGTGTCATAACCTCCCCTACACACTTTGTAAAGGAATCTGGAAAGGCCAAGGCATCTAAAGCAAAATATTGTGTTAGAAAATTATTTTCCATAGTAAACTCATTTTCTTAATTGAGAATTTTATGATTCATCTTTGAGTATTTAGCCCCTGCTACTTTGGGCTTCTTTTATCTCACTTGATGTCCTGTTGATGTATTTTGATAAGTCTGGCGAGAGGGACCACAGACTGGCGGGAGAAGCACGGCCTAAGCAGGGGTCATGAGGTCTGGATTAAGAATCGTGGCACTTGCAGTAACAGATCTGGTGACCTTCTGTGCGTCTCATAGGTTCCCTGAACCTCAGTTGTCTCTGTGATTCTGTGATTGAAATATTTCATTTGACAAAAATGGATTGAATGCCTACCCTGTGGCAGGACTTTGAATTCTATAAATACTAATAGAAAACAGCCCTTGTATTTTCAAATAATAATAGGTATAGGCCCATAACATGATGGAAAAGGAAAGTCATAATAAAGTCAAAAGGTGACTGCCCGGTAAGAAATGATCGCCTGGTGGAAACAAAACACAGTGACCCCTTTTTTATGATCATCACCGTTCCTCTTGTCAGTTTGGGGAGAGGGACGGGGGAGTCAAAGAAGAAGAGAACAGGAAAGATAGACAGAATGAGTCTGACTAATATGAGGGAAGGTGGGCGCCCAGATGCCACCTGCAACCCAACAGGGCACGTTTCCGAATAAGTATCATTTAAAGATCATTCATGTCAGAGAAAGGTTATATAAACGCGATCCAGTGGAAGGCTTTCTGGAGTTCAGAGGGATGAATATAAATCAAAGAAAAGATACATCATACACTTTTGTCTGGAAAGGGGCAGGGGACGAAGGAGGATGAAGGGACAGGGAGCAATAATTCTTCCGAAGGTGATTGTAACAGTGGCGGTGGAGACAGGCAGACGTTGTACGTGGGCGTGGGAGGCTGTTGGTGGCTATGTCGGGGCAGTTGTTTAGTGAAAGGTGTCAGGAATAGAAACCTTGAGAAAAACACAGTTTGAAGATGTTAAGAGCATTGACATTTTTACCACGCTCTCTCGTGGAACCTATGTTTGTGATATCGTAGCCTGTTCGATGCGATGATCTCTGTATACAACCGAAGTTCCCTTAGAAAAATGCTATGCTGCTCAGTCATCCACTCCACCTGAAGAAAACCTACGTGTAACCAGGACCCAATGTCACCTGTACCAAATCCAGACCATTCGATAATATGAAAAATTATCTGAGAGCCAGCATCAAAGATTGGGATCAATAAATTTTTTTCTCTCTTATTATGGGAAGTTTCTGTTATTGAAATCTTCAGGCATATTCAAAAGTAGAGAGAACAATATAAGAATCTCACATACCCGGCACCCACTTTCAACAGTTGTCAACTCATAGCCCATCTTGTGTCACCTGTCTCTCATTCACCATTCCCCACCCCTGGCTATTTTCACGGAAATCTCATTTATCATTCCATTTCCTCTAAATATGTCAGAAGCCTTGGCCAGTTTGGCTCAGTGATTAGAGCGTGAGCCTGTGGACCAAAGGGTCGTGGGTTCGATTTCCAGTCAAGGGCACCTACCTGGGTTGCAGGTTTGATCCCCAGCCCCAGTCTGGGTTGTATGGGAGGTAACCAATCGATGTGTCTTTCTCACATCGATGTTTCTCTTTCTCTCTCTCTCTCCCCCCACCCCTTCCACTCTGTCTAAAAATCAATGGAAAAATATCCTTGAGTGAGGATTAAAAAATAATAATAATAAATATATTAGAAAATATCTCTAAAAGATGAATATTCTTTTAAAAACATAATCACAGTGTATTATCACATCTAAGAAATAATTAACATTAATTTTTTATCCAGCAATATTCAAATTTTGCAGTTTTTTTAGAAGAGTTTATTTGAATCAGGGTGCAAATAAGGTCCATTCATTGCAATTACTTGGTACGTCTTATAAGTCATTTTTAACCTGTCGACTCTCTCTCTCCTCTTTTTGTATTGCAGTTTATTTGTAGAAGAAACCAGGCTGTTTGTACTGTGGCATTTCCCACAGTGTGGAGTTTGCTAATTGCATCCTCTCATACTGTTTAACGGGGTTCTGTGTTGCCTGTTTGTTTTATAAATTAGTAGTTAGAGTTAGAGGCTTAATCAGATTCAGATTTGAGTTTTTGACAAGATCATTCCACATGATGCTGTGCGTTTCCATCATGGGGCATGTAATGTTGCCTCCCTTTGTGGTGTTAGTGGTTGGTGAGCACGGCCTAGCTGCATTGCGTCATTAGGGGCTGCAGATGGTGGCATTCTCATCTGCCTCTCCTTCCCCGTGTGGTAGCCGGAAGCACTGCCAGGAAGACGCGCTTGCTCTCGTCAGTATTTGTTTACCATGAGGTGCAGTTCACACAGGAAAGGTGAGACAAGGGCTTGATACTTTCTCTCTGTTTACCAGTTTTCAAAATTTGAACTGATTGCCTAGCATCTTCCAAAAGTAACTAGTTTTTTTTTAAGTATTACTATAAACATAGATTTCTATGCATTTGATGTGTTTTCATCCACTGCAGTTATTCTACTTAACTGGGGCTCACTTGTTTGCCTTTGTGGACAGTGGAAGCTCATCGGATTGGCTCCTCAGTCCTTTGGACGTAGGTCCTTGAAGCCTCTGACAGCTGAGAATATGCTCTTCCCCTCCCCACCCCCCTTAGTTCATGCTATCATCCAGTTCAACTTCAGGGATTTTCTGTTCTTAGAACTGTGACTTCTTCCTTCCACACCGAAAAGCCTGGTTCCCGATAACGCCACGTAATTACTCACCTGCTTGATCTCGTGATATTCATAGAACCGTCTAATAATAGCCATGCCAGCACTGCGGCCAATGTGGGGTTGCTGCAAACAGTGTCAGCTGTTGTGCTGGTTTTGCAGTTGTTTCATTCTTAGGGCATATCCTTCCAGGGACGAACAGGCAAGTAATGGTTTTCAAGTCACCTGCTGCTGTTCTCCTCCCTGTAGCTACACCAGCAAACTAACACACAATTGGGAGCATTCGTTTCACTTTGTTTCCAGATTTGTAGAATTTTTAAAATCTAACTTTGTTTCATAATTATGTAAAATCTTTGGCAAAATTAAATCTTCAAAGTATGTTCTGAGGAGTCCGCCTTCTACTTACTACTGTCCCCTCTCCACCCTGTTACCTCCCTTAGCATTTAAGCAATTGTTTGTTTTTGTTTTAGTGTTCAATTCATTCTTTCAGTGGTGTGTGATAATACTACAACAGATGCATGCTCGTAGGTTTGTCACCTCCTTCTTGGATAAGTTGTGCATACTTTTGCTGTTTTCACTTAACAGTGTATCTGGACGGTTACTGCTCAGCAGTATATAGAAAGTCGGTGACTATGTTTAATGATTCTTTGTAGGCTATTAAACAAAATCCGTGAAAGCCTGTATTGCTCTAGTGTCTGAGATGGATAACATTGCCCTGTATGAGATCCAACATCTTTTTGGTCAAAGAAAGACAGAGGTAATTACCTTGGAGACACTGTCAGCTCAGGCCTGCAGGAATTGACTGCCACATTTAGGACATTGGAAGGTAGGAGTGGTCAGCCGTGTAAGCAAAACAAAGAAGGTCTAGAAGCTAACATTGGCCGTGAGCACTTGCGTCTCAGAAGAGAGGGCACTTTGGCTAATAGACTTCAAAAAGTCTGAAGACCATCCCGATTTGGAAATGAATACAGTACCTTGGCCTGATACTCGATGCATTTACTTCCCTCTGTTGAGTTCATGCTTACCAGGCAACCTTCTAATCGTCATGTGCTTTCCTGTGCAAATCTGCTTGCAGGAGAAGACAGGTTTGTTGTTCGGCCTTCCATAACTGTGTTGTTGATAAATTGGTTTCCTGTATTCCTTCCATGTGGTCTCTTCTGTGGGTGAAGTTCAGTTTCTGAGTTTTCAAGGCTGTGAGCCAAACCTGTTAAAGCCCCCAAGGGGGATTTCCCTCCTCATGTAACTCCTAAGAGAGAGCAAGGGATTTCTCCTGCACTGGCACCACTCTGCCATTGGCTAAGTGCTCCATGCCTACTGCTATGACAACGCCAGCATTTATGGGGTTCTTATTACGGGCCAAGTACTATGCTAACTGTCTTAACATGCATTCATTCATATTGTCCTCATAACCCTATAAGGAAGGTACTGTTGTTATCTCTATTTCACAAATAAGAAGTCTGAGCATCAGTAACTCAATAAATAACCTACTAAGAGTCACAAAATGAGAAGGTGGGAAAGGCAAGCCAGTATTTATATCCAGGTCTTATCAACTTTTAAGCCCGTGTTTTTATTTTTGAATTGTGGTAAAATGGGCATAACATTAAATGTACTATCTTAACCATTTTTAAGTGTACAGTTTAGTCCATAACGTTTTTCACCCTGCAGAACTGAAACTTCGTACCCATTAAATAGCTCTCCATTCACCCTCTCCACAGCCCCTAGCAACCAGCATCCTACGTGCTGTCTCAGTGGATGTGCTCTGGGTACCTCATGAAAGTGTAATGAGACAGTGTTTGTCTTTCTGTGACTGGTTCTTTCCCTCAGCACAACGTCCTCAAGGTTCATCCAAGTTGCAGTATGTTTCAGAATGTCCTTTCTTTCAGAAGCTCAATAATATTCTGTCGTGTGTGGACCATTTGTTTATCCATTTATCTGGCAGCGAACCTGGGGTCGCTTCCACCTCTTGGCTCTTAGTAATAATGCTGGCATGAATGTGGTTGTAGAAATACCTCTTTGAGACCCTGCTTTCCGTTCTTTTGGGGACATACCCAGAAGTGGAACAACTAGATCATATGGTAGTTCTATTTGTAATTTTTTTAGGAACCACCATGCCCTTTTCCACAATGGCTGTACCGCCTCACATTCCCACAGACAGTGCACAAGGGTCCCAGCTCCTCCTCGTTCTCGCCAGCACTTGTTATTCTCCAGTGGGTTTTGTTTGTTTGCTTGTTTTTGGTAGCAGCTGTCCCGATGGGCATGAGGTCATGCCCAAAGCGTTTAGGTCCCGCCCTTACCACCTTGCCCTTTGAATCTCAAGGGTCTTATTTGATCATTCCTGGACAGTAGTTTTCTTTTATATACCAGAGTAAGCTTACACCAGATACACAAAAAAGAAACAGAGAGAAGAAAATTAAAATGATGAGAAGATGGACAGTATCAGCTCTCTTCTCTGTGCTCTGTGCAAAGTGGTGTTTGAGTTGCGTGTCTGCCTGAGGAAGACGAGAGAACTACTGCTGCCCGGTCAGGGCGAACTAGTTCCACTCCTGATGTTCTTTACCTTTGACGCCCATGTTCTAACACGTCCCTTGAATCCTACAGTTTCCAAGACCAGTACTTAAGAAGTCAGAGCTCTTTTGTGCCTGGTAGAAATAGACAAAAATAAAATTCTCTCCTAATTCTAAACTTGTAAGTAGTCAGTTTTATTCCGAAGTGTTTCTCTTTCCGAATGCACTCCTAGTGGTCAAGCATTGCTTTACAGAAACAAGAGGCAGGGCGGCCCTGTGGAGGGAGCTCAGACGTGGAGTCCGTCCGCTCGGGCTTCACATGTGATCTTCCACAGCCGACCTTCTGATTCACAGATTCTCCGTTTGTAAGATGGGCTTAACTGATTCACAGAGGATTAAATTAGATAGTGTGGACAAAGTGCATAGCAGTTATAGTAATATTTGATGAAGGGGTTCAATGAGGATAGCTTTAAAAACCAATGATTTCCTGGCTTTTATTTTAATTTTTTTAATTTTTTTTTTTTAAGTACTTGGCTTTCATTGGTTTTCACTCTATAATATAGCAATTAAGAACATGGATTCTAGGTTCTGATGTCCTGGGTGTGAATCCTTGTTTCACCACTTTAAGAAATATGACCTTGGGCAGGTTACTCAACCTCTGTCCACCTCGGTTCTCTCTTCTGTAAGTAGGGATAATAGTACCTACCTTAGAGGATTTACTTGGAAGTGGTTTAGCAGTCAATAAGTGTTGGCTACTACTAATATTATCGTTATTAATTTCTGATACATGCCAAGGCATTGCTTTATTGTAAGCAATGGAGGTAAAAATTGTACCCTCTTTTATTCAAATGTTGCATCATCGGCCGTGATTTCCTGCAAAATGGCAGATGAAACCAGGCCACCTCAGGAGGTTCCTTCACACAATGAGACAAAGTAACAGAAAGGGACTGAAGGATAATCTCACCGGATTGGCTGTTCTTACTGTCAGGTATTTCTTCCTCTGATTCTCTATGCCCCTTTTAAAAGAGACTGTTCTAGAATGGAGAGCTGGCCCCGCCATCCTGTTTCTCACAGATGAATGGGAGGCTGCCCTGGGGGACCCGGCCGCCTCCTGTTTCTCATCCACGGGGACTTTGATCCTAACAATGGATTCACTTAAGCAGTCGGATGGGTCAGCAGCCGCCCGCGCCTGGACAGGAAGCCGAGGCACGCTTTACCTCGGTACCAGACAAAGGGCCGGCGGGACATTCAGGTGTACTGAGTTTTATGTACAAACTAGACTGTGTTTTCAGAGCTTTGACCCTTAGAAACGCACCGTTAAAATGCTTTCCTCTCCATCTAACATTCATTTCCAAAACCACTCAAGTGAAAGGGGCTATTAGTTCAGGGCCAGATCTGAAAGCACATGAAAACTGCATTCATGAGGGTAAGAAATGGCTTAATAATTAAGTTAAAACAGTTGAGAGTGGGTCTAATTTCAAACAGATCAGCTAACCGTGTGAGAGGCAAATGAGGGTGTGTTCCTTCCTATTCTCCTTCCACCTCAAAGATACTGGCTCCAGTCCCAAGCAGTTTTTCTAGTGTCTTTCTTCCTTTTTTTTTGGTCTTCATTGGCCATATGTTAAAGTGGTGTCACAAACAATACCATAGTACATTTAATATTTAGTGCATTTCTTTCTTTCATATCCCATCTAATTCGTTTCTTCTGCAGGCCCGTTAGGAAATATATGGGTTTCACAGTGTAGATACGTAGCTTTTGTTCTGTGCTGCTGAGCTATGTTTTAATTGGGCATTACAGCCGAACTAGTATGATTATGTCAGTTCAAAATGTGTTTGCTATGTGCGCAGTACCTTTCATGTAGCAATTTGAGTGCCATCCAAAGAATCAGCAGAGCTAGCTGATGCTAAACAATTAGCTTTCATTTCACTTCCCTCACTAATTGTGCAATCACTGATGATAATTTTCCTCCTCCTGAGGCTTGTGGCTGGGGCATGGTGAGGGGAATTGCCTACATCAGGGAACTAATTATGACTTCATAATAATAGCTACCATTTAGTGAGCCTCTACTATGTGCTTGGCGTTAAGGCCTTTTACCTGTATTATCTCAACTTGTGATTCTGGCCTGGGCTGAGCAGCTGAACACATAAAGTGTGCTTTGCACGGCTGTGCACGCTCACGAAGAGGCATCTTGGTGGGGGCTGGGCGTTCCCACCTCTGTATCCTTTGCCGACATTGGTTGGGAGGGATAGAAGGAACAGTGAGCTGAGGCAAAGGCACGAGCAGATGCCCAGAGCAAAGAAGGGCTGAGGGCAAGGGAGGAGAATCAGGCCACCTGAGTGAATGACAGACACATGCAGCATGTGGGGAACACCTGGCTGCTTCTGCTGCGTTTCAGCATTTATTCTACGCGGTCTTATCGAGGCACTGGACCAGATACTAAAGATAGAAATAATGAGAGTGATCTTGACCTCTGAGGAGATTGTAGTCTGGGTGTTCTGATAGTGCTGCTCTTCTGTCGTGACCCTGTTAGGGAGGGATTGGGGTGAGCAGAGGGTCTTGTGTAGGTACACTGGCCGCCCCGTGCAGTGTAATTGCTCTTGTGGGTAAAGTTTTGTGGGTGATTTTTACCAAATCAAAATGAATTCATTAGGAACGAAAGTTATTTTTCATCATAAAAGCACCAAATGGAAAAAGCTTCCTTGTGAAAACAAAGCCATGTTTCAGAAACGTCCAGTCTGCCCGGCCAGTGTGCCTCAGCGGACCCAGTGTCCTCCTGTGGACTGAGTGGTCCGGTTCGATTCCCGGTCAGGGCACATGCTCGGGTTGTGGGCTCGATCCCCAGTAGGGGGCATGCAGGAGGCAGCTGATGGATGTTTCTCTCTCACATCAATGTTTCTATCTCTCCCTTCCTTGCTCTCTAAAAAAATCAATAAAAACATATTTTTTTAAAAAACCCAGAAAACCCCGGTCCTGAACGGTCATCTCAGCCCAGTGTCCTAGTGGCTGGGACTGGTGTGCTCCAGGAGAACGTTCTGTCCTGTGATGGTGTCCACCCAGGGGTCCAGGTGTTTTTCCTGCGCAGATGTTGACTATATTACATTTCCTTCAGATGTCTTTCATTTTTACTCGGTCAATAATCACAGTGCCAGGTATGCAGTGTGTCTCGCTTTGTCTGAGACAGGCCTGGATTACATCACTGTCCTGATAAAATTAATAACAGTGCCTGTTTTCTCACTCCCCAAAGCATCCTGGTTTGGATGATGAATTATATGGTCATCCTGTCCATTCCTAAAGTAGAGCCAGCACCGTGCCAAGCACTGCTGGGATACCGACCGGCTAACATGGGATTCTTGCCCTCGAGGAGAGGCAGGTCTGGTCGGGAAGAGAAGATATGTGCGTGTGAGACCAAGTCTATAACGTATCAAGTGCCGAGTTAGATGGCATCAGATCACAGGGATGGGAAGACGGGGACCTTGGAGTACTCATGGTGTCAGGAAATGTATGTGTCTGCATTCTGTGGGACAACAGAGAACAGGTCAGCTAGTTTAAACAGGAGGGGTTTTAAAAGGGGTACTAGATAGTTCACAGAATTGTTAGAAGGGCTGGGAAGTAGACTCTGCTGAGTTTTTCAGAAACAAACACCTAGAACCACGTAGAGGCTGCTGGTAAGAGATGTTACCTCTGCCCCCTGCCCAGCGAGGCAGAGGTCCCAAGCCCTGTCTGCTTCCTCATGGAGCTCACTTCAGAATCAGTGTTTCACGTGTGTCTTATCTGAGCGTGGAACCTGGGTCTCAAGTGTGCACCCTTGGTTTCAAAGGAGGATGGGAAATGTTCCTTGGAATCCACATTGGTAAGGTATTTTCAATGTGGAGAGTTGTCAGTGCGGAGAGAGTATGCAAACAATTTCTACGACAGAGGGTATTATGGATGTGGTGAGATTCGAACTGGACTTTGAGGGTAATTAGGCAAATAAGAAGGACATTTTTCTCAATGAGAAATTTCTTTTTCTCAAAGCGACCTAATGCACAGGAATAAATCTGGCTTTACGTGGGCATCCATAACAGACGGCCGTGGGGAGGCAGTGGAAAACCACGCTGTCTAAAGAGTGGAGCCTCTGGGTTTTGAAGTCAAATAGAAAACTTACAGCTAACACTTTAGACGGTAAAACACAGGTAGTAGTCCATGAGAAGTTAGGCTGTCCTGCAATAACACATTAACTCTGACATCTCAGGCTGAACATCACGAAGGTTTATTTCCTGCTCATGCAACAGCCCATCTGCTCTTCAGTGGGCAGCTTGGAATCAGGGACTGTCTGCTCCACACAGGCACTCAGGGACCCAGCTCGACTGCAAGAAGAGACTGCTGAGGAGCCAGGCTTCCCCACCTCGGCCCTGGAATGGCATGTGGTATTTCTTTTCACATCCATTGGCCAGAACTATTCACATGGCCCGCCTGATTTCAAGAGTTTAGGAGATGCACGTGCCCATATAAATAAGAACATAGGGGTGACTGCTAGAAGTCTCGACCGTGCGTGTTGGAAAGTTTGAGCCCAGGTGTCCGAGTGAAGAAAAGCTCCTGAGAGCAGGGCCGCCTGTCTCACAGCCAGCTGCAGGCCCGCGCAGTGCCCGGCCCTGAGCTGGTGCTCAGCACACAGCTGTGGAGTGACCTTGGCTTTCGGTGGCATGCAGGGTGGATTGGATGGTTTCTCGACCAGAGGCTGGGAAGTTGAGACCACATAAATAGGTTAAAATCTTCTGTGGCTTCACTGTAGGAAATTAATGTATTTTTCAAGGGCTAAAAAAAGTCATAGTCAAGCCACCCAACCTGCTCTTTGAAGTCATTTGACATCTCGATAAGCAGATTGCAAAAGCCCCTTTTTAAACTGATAATAATCTTGCAAATTTAAATTCTTTTCATGGGAACTGTAAGGATGTGTACTTTAGAGTCAGGCTTGCTTCTAACCATAAATTTTTGTTTCTTTCCTTTTACTTTCTAGTGATGAAAGTGATAGCTGGTTTCTCTGTCATACTCAGGGTCCTGCCGTTGAGTTGTGCCTAAAATAATAGAGCCATGAATATCTTTGTTTTCTAACATAGTTTCAATGTTTTAAATTTAAAGGGCTTTGGAGAAACAAATTTTCTCCTGTCCCTCTATCTCCCCAATGCAATTCTACAAAATTACTGAGAAACATAAATATTCAAGCCGTACGTCAAGTTAGACAGTTATCTGGTAGGAAGTCAACCCGTAAAAACAGGATGCAGTGCCTTTCACATTTGCCACCACTTGCGAGAAATCCAGGGACCAGAAAAGCAAAGAACTATTGCAGGTGTATGTTATCACCCTGAGCCCTGTCCTTCTAGAGGCCCTGGCCCCCAGGACGTCTCTCTTGCAAACACTCGTTTCGGAAGAATCAAGCGTCCCCTGACGCACATGAGCTTGGGGGTCATGCTGTGTGGATTTGGAATTGTGGCTCTGTCCCTTACTAACTGTGATCATTGCTGGGCACTCTCTAGGTGTGTTTCCTGCTTTATAAATTAGGGGCAATAGAATCGCTCTGATAGGGTGATTTTGATAGTGAAGTAAGATAAAGCATGGGAAGCATTCGGAGCAGTAGCCGGCGTCTAGGAAGTGATCAGTGAATGTGCGGTGTGAAATTGGTGGCATGGTGGGAGACCGTGAGGATTTATCTAGGCCTAGTTCATCAAGATACTGGCAACTGTCCATGGGCATGGGTTATGTTTTGCCCAGATTACATATATACTGTGAGAAGAGGACTTGGTCACTGGTCGTTTCAGGCACATTTATAACCAGCAACAGCATTTGTAAAGTATAGTTGCCTAAAAGAAATACTTTGTGATTGTGATTAAGTTCCCCTTTCTGGTTGACAGTGAGTTGCTCTTTCTTGTCTGTTCCGTCAGATGAGGCCAGTTCCTCTGAACAGCCACAGAGCATCTATGGTGCACGGTAGCATGATTTGCTAAGGATCTTTTTCTTTTAAATATTCTTGAGGGAGGTGATTTTCTGTTTTCTGTACTATAGTATCTGAAAATAAACATGAACAATCTTACCTAATCAGTCTCCCCGTTTCTGCCCCCTTTATAGATCAGATCATGTCCCTCTCCTGCTCACAGCCATCTAGCATTCCATAGGACCCAGCACATATGTACCCGCAGACTGAAAGCAGGCACTCGGCTGCCTGTACACTAGTGTTCGTGGCAGCATTACTCACAGTCATCAGAAGGTAGAAGCAAGCCAAGTACCCATCAACAAATGAGTAGATAAAATGTGATATATACGTATGATAGAACTTTATTGATCCATAAGAAGAAATGAAGTTCTGATACATGTTCAACCACATGGATGAACCTTGAAAACATTATGCTAAGTGAAATAAGCCAGACACAAAAGGACAAAGATTACATGATCTCACATATGGGAAAGATCTAGAATAGGCAAATTCATAGAAAGAAAAAGTAGATTAGAGGTTGTCAGGGGCTAGGGATGGAGATGAGGAGTTATTTCTTACAGGTTACAGAGTTTCTGTTTGGAGTGATGAAGAAGTCTTAGGAATGGACCGTGATGATGGCTATAAGCACGAGGGCTGTAATGCCACTGAGTTGTGCACTTAAAATTATTTAAGGTAAATTTTATGTCATAAATATCTTAACACAATAAAAAATTAAAATTACAAAGAAAAACATGTAGAGTTCTCCAAGCATGCTCAGAGTGGAAGCCAACACCCCTGCAATGGCCTGTAGGGCCTAGGGCCTTGGCCCCCCTTTGCTTCGCTGACCGTTCTCCCCCTCAAGCACGCTACACCAGCTACACCCGCCTTCGCGCTGCTCCTTGAATTTAAACGTGCCAGGTACCCTCCCTCAGGAGGGCCACCACTTGCTAGTCCCTCTCCTTAGAATGTGCTTCTCTTAGATGCCTGTATGACGTGTCTGTCATCTCCTTCGCCAGGTCTCTGCTGAAAGACCGCCTTTCCACTGAGACCTTCCTGAGTGACCCTCTGTGCAATGCCAGCCCCCTCATCCGTCACACACCAAATGTGTGTGTGTTTCTGTGTCTCTGGTTATCAGAACGGAGCCCCCTCCATGAGGCTGCTGTGCTGTGCTCCAGTCACTTCTTTGTCCTTACTGTCTAGAGCAGTGCCTGGCAGGCAGCAGGTGTTCAGTGAATGTCTGTTGGGGGAATGTATTTGTGCTGGAGATATGTGTATATCCCTTACCAAAAAGGAGTGCAGGACCAAATATCTGGTCATTCTATGTGATCAGTCAGCTATCCTGTAAATGCCTCATGACAGACAACCACAAACCTTAGTGGAGCTCAGCTCATCTCCACCGGGCTCACTCACCGGGCTCACGCACGTGTAGTTCAGCTGGCAGATCTGGGTGGCCTCAGCTGGGACTGCTTGGACGAGTCTGCTCTGCTCCATGGATCTCATCCTATGACAGGCTAGCCTGGGCATGTTCTCATGGTGAAGGCAGAGGAAGAAGAACAGCACGCAGAAGTGCTCAGCTTCAAGCCACAGCATGCATTATGCTTGACAACGTCCCACTGGCCAGCGTAAGTTACGTGGTAGAAGGCTCAGATCCAGGAGGTATGGAGAGCGGGGACCATGAATATCTGCACTCCACCACACCCTAGGAGATCCCGGCTGTTTTGCTT
The DNA here is from genome assembly GCA_030848825.1 of Tadarida brasiliensis. Taxonomy (NCBI): domain Eukaryota; kingdom Metazoa; phylum Chordata; class Mammalia; order Chiroptera; family Molossidae; genus Tadarida; species Tadarida brasiliensis. The sequence continues at coordinate 82,439,561 of CM061264.1, forward strand.
GTGGGCTCCACATCCCTGCACCCTCTCTCTGTAGCCCCACGAGAATTCACATTCTTCAGCCTTAGATCCCGTCACTCCAGCTCTACAACTCAGTGTCTTGTTTTAGATATGGAGTTGTAGAACTGGAAGATTTGGATCTAGTTTAAAAAAAAACAAAAAACCTCACTTTTCACATCAAGAATCCAAAATGTAAAAGTTAGTACAAGTTAAGGGATTTTTCTCATAGTCCTCTACTAGGAAACGTCAAGGACTCTGGAGTGTGGTGGTGGTCTCTGAAGTGTTTGTACCCAACATTACCACCCTTGGGGCCCACGATGTCCACGTCCTAATCCCCGGCACCTGTGAAAATGCTGGGTTTCATGGTGGGACCCAGGGATTAAGCTGTATGTAGAATTAAATTTGCTCATCAGTTGACCTTAAAATAAAGAGATTATCCTGGATTATCCAGTGCACCCAGTGTCATCAAGACAGGCCTTCAAAGTAAAAGGGCAGTGGGAGCATCAGACGTCACAGTGAAGAGATGACAACTCTGGACAATGAAGAGCGTCAGGAGCCAGGGAATGCGAGCTGGAAGAGGCAAGCAACGGGCTTCTCCCTGGAGCCTCCGCAAGGACGACCCCTCCCTTCATGCTAGTCCAGTGAGACCCCCTGCGGACTGCTGAGCTCCAGAACCGTAAGCCATATGTCTGTGCTGTTCTCAGCCACGCAGTCGTGGTCATTTGCGACAGCAGCCTTCAGAAGTGAATACAGGGACTGACCTCACCCCATGGAACCCACGTGAAAAATGAGAAGTGTTACTGGCAACTGAGCGGCCGTTGATGTCCCAGCTGTTTTCCACGTCGGCCAGCAATTATTTAAAAGGTGGCGGGGAAGAGCTTCGGAATCGAGAGATGGAAAAGGAGGAGGGTTGAAGGAGGAGAGGTAGGTTAGTGACTGGGACCCATCTTCAAAAAGAAAGCGGTTGTTAGGGAGACAGCTTGGAGAGCTAATGTTCTCAGGAAGTCCTGGCCCCACAGCCTGAGCCCCACATCCCGGGGCTACTTATTCTACCTTTGGCCAACCGCTCCCCCTCACCCCCCTCTACTCAAACCCTGCTAGGGCTTCTAACTCAGATCACGGCAGCCGTGAGACTGACCCGTACACCCAGCGATTTCCGTAGTCAGGGTGATACACCCGAGAGTGGGATTGCGGGGTGTCAGGTGTGCACAGCTTCCACTTTAAGAGAGAACCCCCGTTTCCCAAAGTCATGTCCGTCTGTTACACCTTCACTCGCAGCAGCGTTGAAGGGGTGCGTCTGCACTCTCACTTGGGATGGCTAGGCCTCTTACTTTGTGCCAACCCGGCGTATGTGAATTGGTACCTCACTGTGGTTTTAACTTGTTTTTCTCTCATTATGAATGAGGTTGGGCTCATTTTAATGTATTTATTGGCTTCTTTATATATTCAGATTTCCTCTTCACTAAAGAGTCTGTAAGTCTTGGCTCATTTTCTTCTGATGAATTGATACCATCTTCTTGATGTTTAGGATTTCTTTATATAAAGTCAGCTAGATGTGAAGCAAGTATGTTCTCCCAGTTTGTGGCTTGTATTTTAACTCCGTTTTGGTGCCCGTAGAACTGTGTGTAGTTTTGTGATTTAAGAACTATTTTCCTGATCCTGTGGGTTAGAAGGGTTTTCTGCCCATATTGTCTTCTAAATTTTCCAGCTGTGCCTTTTCTAGGTAAGTAATCAATCTACCTGTAATTGATTTTTAAGCATGGTAGATAGGGATTAAATTTCATTGTTTTCTGTTTATATAATCAATTGTTCCAGAAAATTTTACTGAAAGTCTGTCTTCCCTACTGGTCTACAATGCCTCTGTTATAAGTAATGTTTCAACTTATATGTGAATCAGTTTCTAGCCCTGTCTGGCATCCTTTTACATGAGTTACCTCTTGCCGCATAACAAATTACCTCAAAATTTAGCAGCTGAAAACAACCACCATTTATTGTCTGAGAGCTTCCATGAGTCAGATATCTGGACACAGCCCTGGCTGGTTTGGCCCAGCGGTTGGAGCGTTGGCCTGTGGACCAGAGAGTCCTGGGTTCGGTTCCCGCTAAGGGCGCATACCTCGGTTGCGGTTTGTCCCTGGGCCTGGTTGGGGTTGTCTGGGTGGCAGCCGGTCGATGTGTCTCTCTCACGTCGATGTTTCTCTCTCTCTCTTCCCCCCTCTCTCCCTCCCACTCTATCTGAAGATAAAGGCAAAAAAAAAATGTCTTTGGTTGAGGATAAAAAATTTTAAAAAAAGAAATCTGGACACAGCTTAGCTGGGTGCCCCAGCTCGATGCCTGTCGTGAGGCGGCAGCCGGGGGTGCTGTCTCAGCTGCAAGCTCGGCTGGGGAAGGGTGTGCTTCCCGTTCACGGTGGGTCGATGCAGCATTCTGTCTCTCGCCCTTTGTTGGCTGCTGGTCAGAGGTCTCCCTCGGTGACTTTGCCTGGAGGCTCTACTCAGGGCCGCTCGCACTTGGCAGCTGGCTTCCCGCAGAGCCAGCAAGCAGAGGGAGGACGAGGGAAGCCACAGTTTTTGTAACCTAATTTCAGGGGTGACAGCTCATCATTTATGTGGAGTGTTCATTAGAACATGTCAGCAAGTTTAGCCATCGTCAAGGGAAAGGAATTACATAAGAATTTGAGTATCAGGAGGCACAGATCATTGGGGGCCATCTTAGAGGCTGCCCACCACACTTTTATACTCATATCAATTACTAAGTTTCTTAATATTAATCTTCCAATTATTTTAAGTGACTTTTGATAGGATTATTATTTTTACTTTTTTAAAAAAAACTGTCCATATTTTAAATAAAAATAGAAAGGAAGAATAGGCATGCCTCGGAATGGCCTTTTGCAAGTAAGTGTGCATGATGGAACTTTGGAAGTGATAAGGAAAAGGTGAGATATGAACTTCCTTCACGAGACTGGGGTCAGTGCAATTATAATATGTGCCATATAATTTCTCTTAACTGTTTTTTTCTCAATTTTCCAAACTGAGTAATTATTATGGTGATCCATAGGGACCATTTTACATGTTAGCTCATCGCTTCTGAAACTCTTTGAGACAGAACAAAGCACCTGCCTTCTCCTGTATTCATTTTATGCAGTTCATGGAGCTCAGGGATGCTAAAACCATATTTCCAGTGTCAGTGAAAATGCTACTTAGAACAGGATGAGAGGGTTGCATTGTAATAGCTGTTAACATCATGGCTTCTTTTTCATTTAAAGCACAGACGGCCACCAACACACTCTCATGGTCACCTAGTCGAAAGAAACTCTTAGGAGTAATTATTATGAGTTGAATTGGTTACTTCAAGATTAACTTTAATACAGCCAATGATTATGTTCCTCGGCATCCTTGTTTCCGGCTTCCTGTGTCCCCTGCATGGAATGAGGATGGTTTCAGTGGGGTTTAAGAGAGTATTGAAAGGACTTCATCCTCAGTAGAGCATCCTGACCCAGTTTACTTTTTCTCTCGTCCTTCAGCCGCCACACCTGTGGAGCAGCTCTAGCGCGTACCAGTGCTGATCTCCAGCCAATAATTTGGAATGGATGAGCTCAGATGCCTGCCGCTATCATTAACACTGCAATTGGAGACGTCATAGTTCTAAATGAGTCTCCTGGTTGCTTCTGTACTTCAAGGCCGTGTGCGTGTGTGTGTGTGTGTGTGTGTGTGTGTGTGTGTGTGTACTTGTCTATACACCTATGGCTGATATTTAGTTAGCAGAAGAGAGACCTACATAAGTTCTAGAGTAATTTTAAGTCTGGCTAGTAAGAAAACTTTCTCTTTTGAGAAAAGAAACTTAATAACAATAAAGAAGTAGAAATAAATGTACCTCCAGCTACGATGCCAGCCCTCTGATAACATACCTTTTGGCAAAGCTTGCAACCTCTCATTTTTTTGTAGAACTAGAGAAGTTATGTATAAACACACACAGTGCAGTACTGCTGGCAAAGATTTCTGTACAGGGTTATTAACTCTAGATCTGATTCTTCTGCCTGCCCTTCCATGCCCCCCTATTTTGGTCAATGTAACAAGTCAAAAATTAGGAATGTGTAAGCTCATGTGAATGCACATTGGTGCTAAGTTAAAGATTAAGAACTTTAAAGAAGATGAGGGTATTCTGGCAGAATCCTACAACTGGAGGGTCAGGAAGGCATCAGAGATGCTGAGCGGCCACCCGCGTTCACTTCTTGTTACAGGGGCCATGCAGCAGTTTGCATCAGGGATGCTCACCTGAGAGGTGCTTCCTTAAATTTATATTTTGCAGAGTAAAATGCAGTTATGATCAAGATAGCTTTCTCTTGATCATAATTGCATTCAAAGTAAACTTTCAAAATCAGGAGTTTTTGAGGTTCTTTTCTGGTAGTATACTACACTGCATAATACACATTTTAAGAAAAGTTTCTCACATTGATCACACATTTGGTTTTGATAGATTTTCTGCATAGGCTGTATGTTCAGGCTTTATTTTAAAAAAAGATTCTAGACTCTAATTTATCTTGAGTAATGAACTATCAAGCTATTTTCCTTCACTGCTGTTAGCATCCGCTTCGAGCCCTGGCAGCTCCTCTGAGCCATGAGAAAAACGTACACGTGAGAAATACTTTGAATCCATTAAAAGAAGTTGGGAGCTGAGTTGTTTTCATATGTCTTGAGTCGGATGAAGTGAGGTCTTACACAAAGTAATAATTAAGTGATGGGCTGGTGCCGAGCTTTGGTTTTTGATACGGTTATTTCTTTTTTTCATTTGGCGCAGTTCAAGTCAGGGTGGTTCTGAAAGAGAGAGAGGGGTCACCGAAACCGTGCCGGGGCACGTCAGATCTCCTCCTCTGGTGAACGTCAAGGCAGAATTATTCAGAATATAATCTGAAATGCATTTGATCATTCGGTAGAGAGTTTAATAATTTATGTTTGGGCTTATTAGCAAAGCCTTGTGTTTACTCTGCTATCCCCAAAATAAGATTAAAAAAACAAGATTATAGTGGTGTGTGTGTTCCAGTTTAAAATATTTTCTTTACAGTTCTGATGACCCGATAGCAATTACACATTTGAGGTGAGAGGGGGAGGGAAATTCCATGACGATAATGTCTGATTTAGAATTGCTCATGCCCAAAAGCGACCCAGAAAAGCCTGACGGCACTGTGCTGTCGTCTTGCAATTCTGTGACAGAGGTCTTAAAAGGTAAGTGTCCTCCCCAAATAAATGAAAAGGTGTAATTGATTCCCCAAGTTTCATTTTTGTGTCTGTGACCTGCCAGGACACCAGTAATGCTAATGGGCAATGCATATAACACTATTTACATAGACTATAAGAACTAGAAAATACGAACATCTTTGGTTTGGAGGTAATTAGGCAGCCCTAGGTGTATGATATTAAGATGCTCCCAGTGTGAGGAGTGTTTAGAAGAATCGTGGAGAAAGGTGGCTTGGCACCCTGGCCCCCTGTATGCCCTGCTATCTGCTAATGACACCGAGCTCGGGGCCGAGGTTGCCTGCCAGTTTCAGGAAAGGAGCTGGCACGTGCAGTGTGATTTCAGGGCCCGGCAACACCTCAGGTGTCAGGGACAGAAGAACTCATTTAGAAGCTGCATCACAAGATGGGGAGACAGGTGGCAACCCTCTTACAGGGATCTCTTTTATCTGAGCAGAACCAGACCAACTGTTCCTCATTAAAACACATTTTGCAACATGTTCTAATGTGAGCAGATCAAGTGAGTGTGCGGATGTTCAGAGAAAAGTCAGCAGTGTGCCACCTACAGGTCACATTTGCACAGTCTGGACGCGGCTCAGAACCGCACGGCAGGGGCCGTGGGCAGGGGCCGTGGGGAGTGCCTGACCCGGGGCGGGCTGGCCTGGGAGCCCTTCTGTGGGGAAACACAGAGCAGCACCACAACCTTCGTGAGGCTGTGGCGCAGTCAAGTGGTTCGCGTCTGTTTGGTCTTGATCTTGAGGGTCATTTTAATAACTAGGTAGTGCCTTGATTTCTTTCTCTTCATGTTGCATTATAAATCATAGGTTACTACCAAGGCTAACCTTAGTGTGATTAAGGTCTGCTTCACCATTCATTCCTACTGTCAGTAAACTGGGTGAATACTTACCGTTGGGATTAACGCATGTCAGCTGCCTTCCTGGGAGGCTGAGAGGTGGAGGAGAGAGGCAGGGAGAGCCCTGCTGGGCGTGCAGCGAGTGTCCATCAGTACGCTGCTTAGCATGTTTACGTGGAGCCTGTGCACCGCCTTTCTTGCCGGATCCTTATGCTTCTGGTTCTGTGGCCGTATTACATAATGTAATAGGCAAGGGTTTGTGTTGAGGAGGAGGAGCTACAGGAGAGGCCCCTTCTGAACACCATGAACTCCTTCCATTGGAAAGCCAAGCCCATCAGCTCCCCAGAAAAGGTCCTTGCAACTGTGTGACAGTGAAACTATGGGATGCAAAGGAACGGGTAGAAATGCAAATATCCCTTCAGAGAACATGGATGGACCACCTCCTAGGTGCGCGTCCCTTCAGGTCCCTGTTTCGTTAGGTTGAAAGAGCTGTGAGTAGGACACATGTGGGTGGCCCCGGGGACCGTTTTCTTAGCAAGCAGCTACCTCAGCAGGTCCGCATGAGCTCAGCGAAGGGGAAAGGACTCAGCAGAAGCTTAGCCCTGGAGGCCCCCCACTTCCTCCACCAGGAAGCGTCAGGGTCACTAGCCACAGTCACCAGGGGTGGGGTGGGGGTGCCCTGTGCCACCCTGAAAATGTGTAGAGCATTAGGCTTCTGTTGGAACAAGTTCTGTGCGGCTAGTTCAGCTCTGCCTGACTGAGCCACTTTCTGGTGGGATAATGAGATCTCGGGGATCTCACGGGTAGTAGGCACAGTGTATCCCTTTTCCCCAGGGGTGTTCACGCCCTAATCCCTGGAACCTGTGACTGTCACCCCACATGGCAGAAGGGACTTTGAGGATGTGATTAAGTTAAACATTTTGAGATTATCCTGGATTATCCAGCTGGGTCCAGTGTAAATCACCAGGGTGCTTATGAAAAAGCCAATACTAGTGGCCTTGGAAGTGGGGGAAAGGACCACAGGGCGGGCAGCTTCCAGAAGCCGATGTAAGCCCCAAGGTTGTGGCAGCTTGTTGAAATAGCCATACGAAACCAACTCACCATGCTGCCTCTCTGCTGTAAGCTGTGTTTTCCCCCAACGATCCTACTTCATATGTATACTGTGTGGCATTGGTGACGTTTGATTCTGTGTCCCATTCACCTTACAGTCTAGTGAGAAGTACAAGAATCGGTAAATGGCAATTCATATGGAAAGACTATCTGCATGTGTGTATATATATAACTAAGGAATGTCCTTTCAACTTGCACTGTCCCCTCCCCGTGCCGTCCCCGGGCATGCACTGGAGAGTCAGGTCGGCCCTGCTCTGCAGGGTACACTGGGGCCATGGGAGCACTGAACCCTTCCGGGCCGTGACCAGGGGAGAGGTTTCCTGCTGCAGGTCCTGCGTGACTTGTCCCGAGAGAACAAGAACAGAAGGCGGGGGGCGGGTGGTGGCTGAGGGGAGACGGCTGGTTCAGGCAGGGCACAGGGCAAGGGCGAAATGCTTTATGTAGAATTGTGGGGTTATAGTGACTTATTTCTTTTTTAGTTTCCTTGAAAACAGCATTATAATAATATTAGATACTTAAAAAAAAAAAAAGCAGATAAAAACGGGCCCCTGGTGCATCCCACTTCATACCTTGTGGAACCCAGATTTCCCTTCTTATATGGGATGGTTTCCATTAAGAGCCTTTCCGGAAGGCTCACTGCCTAGATTGTGGGCCCCAAGAATACGAGGTGCTGACTTCACACAGCGGGCACAGCCTCTCCCTGAGGGGCGCGCACGTGTGCAGGTGGACTCGGGACAGGACGTTGTCATCTTGGGACAGTTGAGTGCCATGGGATTCGTCTGTTTTCCAAGCCACATTCCTGGAGTGTGGCAGGATAGTGGCCCTTTATTCAAACCTCTGTCCCAGGCACCCTGCCTGGGCTCTGGGCGTGTTATTTCTAAGCCTTTGAACAACATCTCAAGGCAGACATTGGTGTCCCTACTTCACAGAAGAGCTGACTAGGGTTAGAGAGCTTGACCCGCTGGCCCAAGGGCACACAGCTGCTGTCTGTCTGAAACTGGGTTCAGCTTCTGGTCCGCTCATTCATTGCACTGCGTGCCTCGTGGTGACGTGTGTGAGGGGCAAACATAGCTTAAATCAATGAGTCTTATTTGAAAAACAAATAGAATTGTGGCTTTGCTATTTTGTAAAAAAAAATCTGCAGTTTACGTATTCCATGAGAACCACAAGATACCATGGAATGTGTTCATCTTATTTGAGTTTTAAATGTTTGGGACACTTAATATACATGTCTCATTTGACCCTCAAAACAACCCATGATGTGCAAATAGGAGCAGCATCTCCCTTTCACAGGGGATTTTGTCTGGAGGCAAAGGGAGGATGAATCCCTTCCCCCCAAATCCTCAGATGGAACTGGGATTCGAGCCCAGAGCCCAGGCACTTGGGACGCCTGGAACTGGTCCCACGTGTGCCTCGGGCTGTTCCATGTGCTCAGGTTAAAGGCCTGTCTTTCCCTTCCCCAGCAATAACACGTAACTGTGCGAGAAGGGGAAATAATTAGAGACGGACTGTTATCCTGTAACCAGACTGTTTTCTCTGCTGATTGACCTCTGATCCCTAAAGTTTCTGAATATCAAAGTTGTTTTTGGTTTATATATTTGGTTGAGAGATGCAATTTTAGGAATTCATAATGTTGATACTGTTTAGGAGGTTTAGGGAAGGTTTGAGCCTTCTTTTTATTTTACAGAACCACCGACCATGTTCTTCTCTAAAGTCAATCATGTACATTGTTGTGCGTGTGTGTGTGTGTGTGCGCGCGCGCAACTTTACTGTTGGTTATGTATCATCGCTTCACCTGGAAGCACTCTTTATTTTCATTATATTGTGGAAATGCTACATTATGTTCTGTTCACGGATGTTGCTTCTAACTGCACGGAAGCCGCTCTAGTCGTCCATTTAGAGGTTGGCGCGTCTGGGACTCCGAGGAAGTCCGTGTATTCCCTGTGTTTCTAAATTCCTTTTCCTTCCGTGTCACAGTGGCAGTGACTATGGCCCCGTGCAGAGCCAGCTGCCTACGATTACTGCGTCGTCTGAGAAACTTTCCTTTGAATCTGGCATTTTAAAACAGACCATGAAACTCCTTTAACCAAGATCTTGGGTTGTGAAATGTGACGCTACGAAAGCACAGCGCGAGGAGACAGGCCGCATTTCCCTCCCGCTCTGCGGCCACGCGCCCCCGGGCCACGGGGTGGGGGTCAGGTGGGCTGCTCTGCCCTGGACAGGAGGGCTCAGCCCGAATACCTGTGTGTCACTTATGTGCAAATGTGTTCAATGTTTGGGGGTGGAGGGGAGAAATCAGTGGCCAAGGAAGAGTGACTAAGTTAAACACAACCACAGATAATCCATTGTGGTAGTTTAATACGTAACTTTTACATTTGGAGCAAAATTTTACAGCAAATGAGTTGGAAGGGAGTGAGGAAGAAATTTTGAGAAACGATCATCAGAAGTCGAAGGGTTTCTTCCCGGCTGAGAGCAGGGCGCGTCCCGCACTGCAGCTCGGAGAAGCAGCCGTGCTGGGGACCCAGGCGAAGGCCGCGTGCCCCTCCCCAGGCCTGCGGCAGCCTGACTCCTGGCCCCCCACCATGGTCTCTGGGGGGCAGCTTCTCGAATTTCAGGTGCAGAACTGAGGTCTGGCATTCAGATCTGGGGGTGGGGCAGAGGGGGATCTTCCGGGAAGCTGACAGAGCTGAAGTGTCAGGCCCTCACACTTTGAGGGACCCCTGTCCAAAGCCCTCTACCTACTGCTGTTTTCATATTTTAAAAAAAATTTTTTTTCTTTATTGATTTTTAGAGAGAGAGGAAGGGAGAGGGAGAGAGAGATAGAAACATCGATGAGAGAGGACATTGATTGGCCACCTCCTGCATGCCCCCCACTGGGGATCGGGCCCACAACCTGGGCATGTGTCCTGACCGGGAATTGAACTGGCGATCTCTTAGTGCATGGGTCAACGCTCAACCACTGAGCCACACTGACCGAGCTCTAGAGAAAGCTTTAGTCCCCACAGTACCCGGCCCCACCCCTGGGTGGGGTGTGTGAACCTCCTAAGGACACGCGGGTGTGTGAGGGGCTGTGTGTGTGTGCACTGAGCTCTCCCAGTCGTCGGGGACCGTCTGTAGTCTTCGTCTGCTTCTCAAAGCCATGTGTGACTCAGAAACGTTAAACTCGAGCCTGGGAGAAATTAATCAGCCTCCTAGTTCTGGTCTTGTGAACCCAAACATAATAAGTAAGGATTTAGCCCTGGCCACTTTGGCTCAGCAGTTAGAGCGTTGGCTCGTGGACCAAAGAGTCGCTGGTTCGGTTCGATTCGAGTCAAGGGCACATACCTCGGTTGCAGTTTGGTCCCCAGCCCTGGTCGGGGTCGTGCGGGAGGCAGCCAATCGATGTGTCTCTCTCATGTTGATTTCTTTCTCTCTCCCTCCCTCCCACTCACCCACTTTGTCTGAAAATAAATGGAAAAATATCCTAGGGTGAGGATTTAAAAAAAAAAAAAAAAAAAAGAAGTGAGGGTTTAATTGCTGGAGGCAGCAACTCATGACATATGTGTAGAAAAAAAAGTGCCCTGAATACATTGCTGGACACTTTGATCACCAGAGATGTAGATAGGCATGATTTTGATGGGTTAAGTCTCATCTGGAACGCACACCCTCGTACTCATTCATTCACTCAGTCACTCGTTCCTTTCTAAACATGTGATGAGCGCCTCCTGCAGCCAGCTGCGCGGCCCCGTGCCCAGGGAGGAGTGGGGCAGCCTCGCTGCTTGGGGAGCTCACCAGCTTCTCCTTTCAGCTGAAGGACTGCATTCTTCCCCAAGGTCGCTGTATCCGTGAGTGCTGTCTGCGAGACCTGGAGGCTATTTTTTTAAATGTTTTTATTGATTTTAGAGAGCGAGTAAGGGAGAGAGAGAAACATCTAAGTGACAGACACCCATCAGTTGCCTCCTGCACGCACCCTGACCAGCGATCGAACCCACAACCTGGGTGTGTGCCCCAACTGGGAATCAAACCGGTGACCTTTCGGCACACAGGACGATGCTCAGCTGAGCCACACCAGCCAGGGTCCCTGAGGCTATTTTTAATCAATTGAAATGAAGGCTTGTCAGCGTATTTCCAGCTCCAAAGTGTCATGCAGAGAAAAGCCCGTCTCACAGGAGAGGGGTCTCCCAGGGCGGGGGCAGGCTCGGGCACACACTGAGCCCCTGCCTGTCGCAGGGAATCCTACTCCGTCCGTCCAGCTCTGTGCCTCCTGGCCGGGACCTCACAGTGCAGGGGCACCAGCAGGGTGTCCTGAGGCCCAGAAACCCGAGGAGCACCGAAAGAGAATGGCTTCACTGCCATCAGACTGAGAGAGTCACTCTTGTGATTAACACCTTTATTAAGTTTTCAATTAGTCTCCTACAGTCAAAGCACGAATTCTTCCACATCTATTCCATGTAAATATTAGCCGGTGGAAATTGGATTGTAAGAGTCATCTTTATTTCTCCATTTCCATTCTTTCTGCCTCTCATTATGCACTCATCTGAGCTCAAGTGCTGTTGGTCCTCCATGAGAAGTCTGTGGTTCCTCCTGTCCATCCTTCTGCCATCATCCTGACATAGGTCGTGGTCATCTCCTGGCTCATCTGTCCCAGCTCGCCACTGGACTCTCTGTCCCCGTTCCCAACTCTCCCTTCGTCCGCCCTCACCTTCCTGCGGAGCGCTTTCCACAAAGCGCAGTTCCAGAGTTCCCCCTGTGCACAGGAGCTGCAGCCCCCCACTTTCCACACGGGGCCGGGGGTCACCAGGAGGCTGTTAGAGAGCACGGAAGGGAAGGATGAGCAAAGGAAAACGGTCGTTCAGAGGCACTTTATGCTTCTGTGGGTTTCTTGTGCTTCCCCAGACATGCCTGTGGTCTGCTGCCTCTGGGTTGCCCCGCCGCCCCCCACATTGTTCCTGCCCTCCAGTGTACCCCTTCCTACCCCATCCCATCTCTCAGCACGTTCTTCAGGTTTCAACAGGGAGGAGCTGATTCCAAAGCCTGTACATAAGGTGGACATGTAAGTGAGCTCAAAATTACACCTTGAGACACTAGACCCGCCCTGAGAGTGGCCAGGTTCCCCGGCCGCTCCTCCCCTCACCGCTGAGACGCATCAGGGAACAGAGACTAGCTAAAGAGCAGTGAAGGCGTGTCCCCGGGCTTCTCATGCTCCACACAGAGGATGAGTGACATGTGGGGGGTGGGTGCTTCGAGCCACCCAGACCCCTTCAGGGCCCCCTGGGGCGGAGGGGCGGCCCTCCTGCAACAGTGCCCCAGCTGGGAACCTGTCGTTAGGAATGTGTTTGTTGAATTACATGGCTTCCATGGTTCATTCAGCCTCTCTCTCTCTCTCCCCCCTCCCCTCCCCCTCCCGTAAGATATGCTTGTATTCCTAAAAGTGGGATACATTTGTGATATGACTCCACTTGATGTAAATTCTACCCTTCATGACTTCTGCCTTGATTGCCCATGAGCACTGTTTGTCTCTCTCATACATATCGTGTATAATCTGGAAAATCATGAACTTATTCAAATTCAAGAGGAATTGTGACGTATACCTGACTTGGGGCCATCTGGCCCACACTGGGTGTTTGGATGTGCCTATGTCTGAGGGGTAAAGTGTAACTCCTTCTTACACTAAACTAAAAGCCTGCACAGCAAAGGAAACCATCGACAAAATGAAAAGGCAACCTACTGAATGGGAGACAATATTTGCAAATCATATATCTGATATCTGATAAGGGGTTAATATCCAAAATATATACAGAACTCATACAACTCAATAGCAAAAAACTATCTAATTAAAAAGTGAACAGAGGCCCTGAATAGACATTTTCCCAAAGAAGACATATAGATGGCTAGCAGGTACATAAAAAGGTGCTGAACACCCTCTTCCTCGGGGAAATGCAAATCAAAACCACAGTGAGATAGCAACTCACACCTGTTAGAATGACTGTTACTAAAAAGACAAGACAGCCCTGGCTGGTTTGGCTCAGCGGTTAGAGCGTCGGCCTGCGGTCCAGAGAGACCCGGGTTCAGTTCCCGCTAAGGGCACGTACCTCGGTTGCAGTTTGTCCCCGGCCCCGGTTGGGGTCGTGTGGGTGGCAACCAGTCGATGTGTCTCTCTCACATCGATGTTTCTCTCTCTCTCTTCCCACCTCCCTCCCGCTCTATCTGAAGATAAATGCAAAGAAAAAAAAGACAAGACAGCGTTTGGCTCAGCGGTTAGAACTCAGCCCGTGGTCCAGAGAGACCCGGGTTCAGTTCCCGCTAAGGGCATGTACCTCGGTTGCAGTCTGTCCCCGGCCCTGGTTGGGTCATGCAGGAGGCAGCCACTTGATGTGTCCCTTTCACGTCGATGTTTCTCTCTCTCTCTCTTCCTCTCTCTCCCTCCCACTCTATCTGTACAAAAAATGGGAAAATGTCCTCGGGTTAGGATAAAAAAAATAAAAAAAAAAGACAAGACATAACGAGTGCTGGCAAGGATGTGGGTCAAGGAACCCTTGTGCACTGCTGGTAGGAATGTCAGTCGCTGCAGCCACTATGGAAAACCGCTTGGAAGTTCCTTACAAACTAAAAATAGAACTATATGATCCAGCGATTCCACTTCTAGGAATATATCCAAAGGAAACAGAAACACTAACTCAAAAAGATATAAGCACTAAAACTTCTCCTCACAAGAAAAATAAATGTATAACTGTGTGTGGTTATGGATATTATGTAGTCTTACTGTGGTGGTCATTCACAGTATATACAAACATCGAATCATTCTGTTGTACGCCTGAAACGAATACAATGTTACATGCAATTATATCTCAATTTTAAAAGTTTCTTCTAGGGACCCATTACTTGACTGATATCACAATAGGACTTTCTTTGCATTTTAAAATGATTTTTTTCGTCTATGTTTCTCTCCCATAGGAATTCCGAAGCAGGCGCGGGAGTCCCCTGAGCTCAGCCTCCCACACCTCTGCAGCTCACCCAGGCGCCCCGAGTTCCAGAGCGGCCTGGCCACTGCGAGGCTCCGCACTGATGGTGCCTGCAGGCCTGGCTCTCCTCGCTCTGCTTTGGGCTTTTTTTGTCAAGGTCTGTAATTAAAATACAACTAAAGGAAGCATCTGTGAAGAATAAATTCCTAATTAAAGTCTTCAGTGAACAGGAAAGCGGCCGTATCAGTTCTCAAAGGGCAGTCATTTATGCTGGTCTCCTTGCCGCCCTTGAGCCCCACTTCTTACTGAGGTTCACCCTGCCTCACATGGGTTTGGGCCCACTGCTTATTTGAGTTAAACCTCCTAACAGCTGCCACAGCACATCTTTTACATTAAGCTCCTTTGGGTTTATTTTTAGCAAGAAATGCAAGTGGTTGCATCTTCTTTAAATCCTGAATCTTCAAGTCAGAACCGAATGTACAGCCGAGTAAGTCTGGTCACCTCTCCCTTATTTGGGAAGACGTTTCAATTTTTAATAAACATTTTTCAATGCATCTCCTTCTTTATGCTTTATTTGGAGTCCCAGTGCTACAGACATCTGATTTTTCACAGCAGATGTGTTCCTGAAAAGTTTATATCAAACCCTATTTTGGACCTGGAACCCTTTTGGAACGCTCGGGGCGTGGGCAGTGGAAGGACCCGCAGCTGCAGAAGTTCGGGGAAGCGCCCACTTCCTTAGCACCCTCGTGCTTGCAGAAACTGCATTTGTCTGAAGCGCACGGTGCCCCTTTTCAGACACGTCTGATCTATCGCGTCAAAGGTGTATTTCTCCCTGACATCGTTGGCCTTTACTAAATGAAGTGGCTTCTTTCACAATGAAAGGAATTGCTGTAATAAGCCGATCATCAGAATTTAAAGAAGTTATTTGGATTGTATCCGCACAGGGAAAATCAGGTGCCCTGTGGTTGCCATAGGACGTTTTTCAGCTTTAAACCCACACCCCTGTTCAGCTCTTCCTTTTATCTCAAAATGTTTCAGCCTTTTATGTGTCTTGTAAGGAATTCAAATTAAAATTTACTTATTTCATCAATTGGCGAGTTGACGCATTTCTCCCAAAACTGATCTGTGAGTCTAGGAGGGAGTCACATTTAAGAAACAAAGGTTTGCCGGTGCCCGTTCCAGAGGCCTGCGGAGGACCCCCCCCCCCGCCGGACCCCCGGCTGCTCCACGGGAAGGGGGAGAAGCTCGCGGATGGCAGGAGCCTGCCGGGCATGTCCTTGAGACAGACGTGGTCACGTCTTAGCTAATACACAGAGGGGATTCCAGGGAGGTAGTGTTTAACAAAAACCCAGCGGAAGTCAACACACTACACGGAGCCTAGACTCTCGCTGCGTAGGATATAAGAAAAGCTTTATACCTCTAACTGATTGGACACAGAAAGGTTTTTTCTTTTTCTCCAGTCTCATTCTTTCCCCACTCCTTTCCTCACCCGCTTATCTGTTTGCATCCTCCCTCTGGCTCTCTGCCTTTGTCTCCACTCTCCTGACTTCATCTCGTCTTCCTGTGCGAGGAGGACACACCCAGCTGTCCAGCAGTCCCGCTGCCCGGGTCACGGACCGTGGGTGTTCCCAGGGATGGTTTCAGCCATGCAGGATTCTCCCCACTCTGCCCTGACTCTCCTGCCCCTGCAGCTCCACTCTGCCCTTTGGTCCAGAACGGCAGTTAGCCCCTGCCCTGCGGCAGGCCACACATGTATCAGTGGCCACATTGGTGCCAGGTGGGGAGGGTGGCAGTGGTCTGGAAATCCGTGACCTGCTGTCGGAGGGAGGGAGGAGAGAAGGGTGCGGTGGGTGTGGCAGCAGTTCTGTCGTGGACAGGACTCTACGTGCGACTGAGTCTGGAGCCCTAAGAGCAAGTGTGGCCGTCAGGAGCGCCTGTCACGGTTCCAGCTGCTCTCCTTCCTGCCCCAGCGCGAGGCACGTCCCCCAGCCCCTGGCGCTCGGCCTGCCCACGTGTCCTGCGCCAGCCAGTGCGATGAGGGTGGAAGGGTCGTGTCTTTCTCAGGGGCAGACGTGTTCCGAGCCCACGTACAGTCTGCCACGTGCTCTTCCCACCACTGGGGTAACTGTGGACCACATGCCAGGATGAAGCCCCCTCGGCCTGGGTCCCAAGTGAGCCCGGGAGCAGAGCCCCCGTCAGCGTGTGCTGAGTCCAGCAGGAGGGAGCTTCGTTGTGTGAAACCACTGAGATCTGGAATTACTACTGTAGCACAGCCTAGCCTATCCTGAGTCATGCCGTCAGTCACGACAGGACAACTGCCCTGCATTTCGTAAGCATCGCTGCTGTGCCTCGCATTGTCTTCTCATGTTTTCCCTTAATGCCAAAACCCTTTTGTAATTTCTTTTTTAATGTGGCCCTCTCTGCTAAAAAGGAGACTTACAAAGAGCTGTGTCTTAGGGTGCTGTAACAATGCCATAGCCTGGCTGGCTTATAAACAGTAGATACTTGTTTCTCACCGTCCTGGAGGCTGGAAAGCCCAAGCTCCAGGCACCAGCAGACTTGGTTCATTGTGATGCACAGACGGCTGTTTCCTGGCTGTGGCCGCAGAGGTGGAAGAGGTTAGGGAGCTCTCTGGGTCTCTTCTTAGAAAGGGACTAATTCCACCCGTGAGGGCTCTGCCCGTGTGTCCTCATCACCTCCTGAAGGCCCCACCTCCCACCATCATATTGGGGATTGGGCTTCATTCACCATATGAATGGGGGGGGGGGCATAAAGATTCACTCTGCAGCAAGATTTCTTCAATACTTTAGCCAATTTTTTTTTCCTAAAGCTAAAATAAACTATTAGAGGAAAGCCTACGGATGAAAATGTACATAAATCATAGGGGGATAGCTTGCTGGATTTTCGAAAAGTGAACACCCATTGTAGCCAGTCCCAGTGAACTCGCCATGCACCTTTCCAGACATTAAATTCTGCATCCCAAAAGGTTACTGTCCATATTTCTAACATCATAGATGGTTTGCCTGTTTATGAACTTCATATAAATGGCATCATAAGCATGCACAATTTCATGTCTGCCCCTGCCCAGCATTCTTCTGAGTTGCACCCAGTGTGTTGTGTGTAGTACATTCACCCTCATTGCCCAATATACGCTCAGCACACATTCTATTGTATGGACATACCACATTGTATTTAACCGTTCTACAGGTGAGTTGTTCCCAATCTTCTGGCCATTATGAATAATGCTGCTGTAAACATGTTTTGGTACACATATAGCATTTGTGTGCTGAGCATGTATCTAGAAGTCAAATTGCTGAGTTGGATCATCTGCATATGCTCAGCTTTAGTAAATACTGTCAAGTGGTTTTCTTAACGGGTTGTACCAATTTACATTCCCACCGGCAGAGAGTTCTTGTGCATTGCAATCCATTTATGGACATGAACTCCACCATTCTCCCCACTATTTCTTCTCTCTGTACCCTTGACATTCTTTTTTTTTTTTTTTTTATCCTCACCCGAGGACATTTCTCCATTTTTTTGTCCAGACAGAGTGGAAGGGAGAGAGAGGAAGAGAGAGAGAGAGAAAGAAACATCGACGTGAAAGGGACACATCAAGTGGCTGCCTCCGCACGACCCAACCAGGGCCAGGGACAAACTGCAACCGAGGTACATGCCCTTAGCAGGAACCGAACCCGGGTCTCTCTGGACCGCAGGCCGACGCTCTAACCGCTGAGCCAAACCGGCCAGGGCCCCCTGACATTCTTTGGCAGGCCTTACCTCTGCTGTCTCCCATCTGTGGGTCAGCCCTATTTTAATAACAATACTGATAATTGTCTGGCCCTTAAATGTGCCCGTTATTAAGATATGCACTTTACAAGGGTTAATTGGTCCCCCCAAAACAACTTTGAGATAAGTATTATTATTCCCATTTTACTGGGAAAAAAAATCTAAATTTCACAAGATTAAGTAACTTCCAAGGGACCCAGAGCTACTAAGAGGCAGGACTTGAACACAGCCGGACTCTCGAGCCCATGCTCTACACTGTACATGCTTCGTGCGCTCTTGTCCCGTCTTCCACCTAAACTTGACCTGTGCCAACAGATCTGTGCCTAGGACTGACCACGAGGACGCCTGGGTTCCAGGCAGCCCAGTCCTTCCCTCCATGTTGTCCTGCTCCAAACATGTGCATGTACTCGATGCACTTAATAAAGATTTATTAATCAAGTCTCTCCTTTCCTCCCTCCCTCCTTCCCTCACTTCCCCTCTCCCTCCCTTTTTCTTTCTTTCTGTCTTCTTGACATCAAGTCTGAGATAGTCAGTAGGAGAATGTAAAGAATTCTTTGCTAAAAACTTTGCTTTGTTGCTGGGAAAAATGTGTCTATAAACATCAGATTTCCATATGTTGTTCAATCAAAACATATGCTTTTCTACTGACTTCATTCCTGGTTGACATTTCAGTGTATATTATGTCATGGAGAGAGAATTTGGGTTATAAATGAAGCTTCAAGGGGTTTTATAATTATAAAACAAACTAGAAAAAAAATGAAGGGAGAAAGGAAGGGGAAAAAGAGATTCTTAAGACCCGCCTGGCCCCGAGGCTCCCCACGGTGCCGCAGGGCGTCACAGGAGTACCATCCGTATCTTCAGATGTCAGGAGCAGCACAGCCCCATCTGTTCGATTCATGCGAACTTTACTGCCAGCTCAAAATAGTTCACAATTTCAACATTAGCCACTTTTTTCGGATGATCCCTGTGGTTGCAAGCGGATTTTCAGCAGTTGCTCTGATAGAAAGCAGGTATCCAGTGAAAATCAATGTAGGACAAGACACGAAGGTGACCGTATTCCAGGCTTGAGAGTTGAGCACTGCCCAGCAGATGACACTTTCCATTACTGAGTAATGACGGTGACTTTAATTTTTATTTATTTATTTATATATTTATATATTTATTTATTTTTGCATTTATCTTCAGATAGAGCAGGAGGGAGAGAGGGAGGAATAGAGAGAGACAGAAACATCGATGTGAGAGAGACACATCGAGTAGTTGCCACCCACACGACCCCAACCCGGGCCGGGGACAAACTGCAACCGAGGTATGTGCCCTTAGCGGGAACTGAACCCGGCACTCTCTGGTCTGCGGGCCGATGCTCTAACCGCTGAGCCAAACTGGCCAGGGCAATGACAGTAACTTTAGAACGAAATAAAAACATTTTCTTTCCATTAAATGTATTACTTTTTCAAACAGGTTTTGTAAGATATGAGGACATACATATGTATTAAGTTGTTAGGGCCTGCCTACTTCAAGCAGAACAGGTAGCTATTTCTTTTGGCCTTAGGGTGCCATGAATCAGGAAAGCTTGAGAACCTGGGCTCTATGATACAACCTAATTTAGAGAATTCATGCCAAACTTATATTTAATCTCGGGGTCTTCATCACTTGTCGAAATATTTCCCCCTTATTTTAAAGTTAATTTCTCGATACCAGATGTTTGATAAATTTGCACTTGCCTTACCACTGAGAGTGATTTTTATGGTGTTCAAACCATAAAATGTGAGGTAAGGAACTGTGAAGGAGTTAAGGACCTGAATCAGCTGCATTCGTATCTCAGTTGTTTCCAATACAAATTTGAGGTAGATAGCGAAAGAGCATGAGATTTTTGACATCAGCCAAAGTTTGGTTTCCGTTCCAGCCAGGCTGCTTTCTCTTTCTGAGCCTCATCTGTAAAATAGGAGCAGGATTCCATTGCAGGATCGTTGAAAGCCGAAATCAGCTCGCCAGATGTCAAGTCTGTGTCTTTGGCACACATCATTTCTCCCCCTTTCATATTTACTTTAGCCATTTAAGCCTGAAAACCAATTCTACAAATAAAGTTAGATGTTTTATATTCAGATATTAACACATGACCACCCAAAAGAAATGTATGGAATAAAAAGATTCCTGACTCAAGGACTTAGAGTCTAATTCTAACAAATGCAGCAAAGGAAGAAAAATTCAATGAAAATGGATTGCAGCTGTATTTGAGGAGATCAAATTAATGAAGGGCATGGAGCAGATTTGGGTGGCCAATCTTAGATCAAGAAGGAAGTTTTCCATGCCCAAAGATGAAAAGAGCAAATAGATTAATAGGCAGGCCTAGGAGTCATGCCCTCCCCCATCCTGCCTGGGGGGTAAAAGGAAATGCTGACACTATTATTCTTCATTAGTTTTCTGTCAATTACTTCCCCCTAGTACTATTTCCTAGAGTTCTATAGCCAAAATATCCCAACTGTGGACTGTAGCAGTTGAATCAAAGGGTTTCATTTGGTCTCTTATGGTCTTCCTAGTTTATGGGCATCTGAATGTATTTATGTACTGATGAGGCAAGTGCCCAGAAAAAATTTTTCACATATATATATATATGAAAAAAATTAGATGAAGGTAAGGGAAAAGTTCGAGTTCAGAAAGGCCTAAAGAACTAGGAATTTTACTTTTGGGTTTATCTCATCTGCTTTTAATATAACTAATTGATCATAACAACTCTAGATGTTATCCCAGACTGTCTGATTCCAAGTTCCAAGCTTTTAACTTCTGTTTTTACCCCCAATTTCCATAAAGAGGAATAAAACACATGATTTTTCAACAGACCTAAAGCTTTTCAAACACTGTAGCTATAAAGCATAGCTCATTATGCTTGGACTTAACCTTTGTGAACTAAAGCATACCATTCACAAAAGTAATGAGTCTATTTACAAACTACAGCTTCCTCTTAAGTTGAGTGTGATCTCCCTCAAACAGTCCCTTTGGAATGACTCTGATGATGATCCTGAAAGTAATTCCTCTTGCAATCTTGTGAATCGTTGCCCTTGCAGGAGGTATTTGTGTTGTACTCTCTACTCTTAGAGGTGTAATTTTTTTTGAAATTACCAGAAGAAACTTAACTAGTCTGGAGAGTGAAGCATAAGTTTGAACTAGGTGTGTTCATGGAGGTCCCCAGGAAAATTCTGTTGGCAGGCTTGGTCCTCTTAAGAAAGTGTCTTGCAGCAAGACTTGCTTCTCTTAAGCACTAGACTTTCTCCTAAACAGCATGAACAAAGAAAAGTCCTGGACCCGATGGCTGCACAGGTGAATAATACAAAACATTTAAAGAATAATTAACATCAGTCCTTCTCGAACTCTTTCAAACAATTGAAGAGGAAAGAACACTTCCTAACTCATTCTATGAGGTCAGCATTACCCTGGTAATGAGCCAGATAAAGACACTACAAGAAAAGAAAATTGCAAACCAAATATCCTATATTAATATAAATGAAAAAATGCACAACAAATTATTAGCAAATTGACTTCAACAGCATATTGAAAGAATTATTAACTAGGACCAAGAGGGATTTTTCCCAGGAATGCAAAGCTGGTTCAATAAAATCAATGTAATACAACATACTGATAGAATGAAGGGGGAACATGTGATCACCTCAACTGATCAGCAAAGGCATTTGACAAAATCCAACACCTTTTCATGACAAAACCTCTTAGAAAACTAGGAAGAGGGGAAATTCCTCAACACAATAAAGGGTATTTATGAAAAACCCACAGCTAATACCACATTCAAGTGGTGAAAGGCTGAAAGCTTACCCCCTAAGATCAAGAACAAGGCAAGGACGCTTGCTTTTACAGCTGCTATTCAACATTATCTTAGAAATTCTAGTGAGAGCTATTAACCAAGAAAAAGAAATAAAAGGCATCCAAATTAGAAAGAAAGAGGTAAAGCTATATTTGCAGATGGTATGGTCCTAGAGAGAGACAATTCCAAAGAATCCACAAGTAATCTACAAGACCTAGTAAATTTAGCAAAGTTGATTACAAGATCAACACATAAAAATCAGTTGTTTCTATACACCAGCAATAAACAATCCAAAAAATTTTCAGAAAGCAACTTTATTTACAATAGCATCTACAATAATTAATACTGAGGAATAAATCTAACAAAGGGAGTTGAAGAGGGGAAGACTCATATGCTGAAAATGACAAAACATTGGTGAAAGAAACTTTAAAATATCTAAGTAAATAAAAAGGTATCTCATGTTCATGGATAGGAAGACTTAACATTGTTCAAATGTCAGTACTACCCAAAACAAACTACAGATTCAACATAATCTCTATCGAAACTGCCTCTTTTCACAGAAATGGAAAAGCCAACCCTCAAATTTATGTGGGATTTCAAGGGGCCCTAAATAGCCAAAAAGAATCTTGAAAAATAAGAATAAAGTGGAAAGGCTCACAAACTTCCCAAGTTCAAAATGTATAACAAGGCTATCGTAATTAAAACAACGTGGTACTGGCATAAGAACAGATATTAAGACCAACAGAAAAGAATAGAGATTCCAGAAATAAATCCTCACATATACAATCATTTGATTTTTTTAAGGATGCCAAGACTATTTAATAGAGAAAAGTCAGTCTTTTTAACAAATGGTATTGGGAAAACTGGATATCCACATACAAAAGGATGAAGTTGGACGCTTACCTTACATCACATAAAAATTAACTTGAAATAGATAAAAGACCTAAGTAAACTCATCTAAAATTATAAACCTCTTAGAAGAAAACATTATAAGAATCTTCATAACATTGGATTTGGCAACAACTTCATAGATGTCACACCCAAAGTACAGGGAGCAAAAGAAAAATATAGATAAATAGGACTTCATTAAAATTGATAACTTCTGTGCATCAAAGGACAAGAAAGCAAAAAGACAACTACATAATACAAGAAAATATTTGCAATTTGTATCTCTGACAAGAAATTAATATCCAGAATATCCAGGGGTTGGCAAATGTAGGTTTACAGTTGTTTGTATGGAAAATAATATAGTAATTAATTAATGTTACAAGAATAAACTCTATGTTTTGTGTACTCACAACTGTAACTTACTTTTGCCCACCCCTGTATAAAGTACTCCTATAACTCAACAACCGAAAAGCAAACGACAATTAAAAAATATCTAAAGGACTGGAATAGACATTTCTTCAAAGATACACACATAGCCAATAAGCACATGAAAAGATGCTCAACATTATTACTCATTAGGGGCAGGCAAGTCAAATAACAATGAGATATTACTTCACACCCATTAGGATGGCTGCCATTAAAAATAATCAGAAAAACCCTGGTTGGTTTGGCTCAACGGTTAGAGCATTAGCCCGCAGACTGAAGGGTCTTGGGTTCGATTCCCAGTCAAGGGCATGTACCTGGGTTGCAGGTTTGATCCCTGGCCCTGGTCAGGGTCATACGGGAGGTAACCAATCGATGTGTCTCTCTCACATGGATGTTTCTCTCTTTCCTTCCTTCCTTTCCACTCCATCTAAAAAAAAAAAAAAATCAATGGAAAAATATCCTCGGGTGAGGATTAACAACAACAACAAGAAATCAGAAAATAACAAAAATAGGTGTTGATGAGGATGTGGAGAATTTGGAACACTTATACACTGTTGGTGGAAATGTAAAATGGTGCAGCCACTGTGGAAAATAGTTTGGCAGTCCTTCCCAATTTAAACATACCATGTGACCCAGCAATTTCACCCCTGGTTATATATCCAAAAGAATCGAAAGCAGGGACTTGAACACCAATTTTCACGGCAGCATTATTCACAACAGCCAAAGGTGGAAACAGCCCAAGTGTCCGTTTATGGATGAATGCATGAACAAAATGAAGAATATATATACAATAGAATATTACTCAGCCTTAAAAAGGAGTGAAGTTCTGATACACGCTACAATGAGGATGAATTTTGAAAACATTATGCTTCATAAAATATGCCAGACACGGAAAGACAAATATGGTATGATACTACTTGTATGGGGTATCTAGAATAGACAGATTCACAGAGACAGAAAGTAGAACAGGGATTATGAGGACCTGAGGGGAGGAGGAACAGGGTAGTTATTTTTATGCATACAGAGTTTATGTTGGGTATGATGAAAAGGTTTTACGTGTAGATAATGGTGATGGTCACACAACAATGTATGTATTTGATGCTACTGAACTACATACTTAACAAATAGATGACATGACAAATGTTATGTTATGCAGATTTTACCAAAGTAAAAAAGGCGTTAGAGTGTAAAGTGCATGGTGACTTTGAGAAACAGTAGCTAGAGTGAAAGATCTATAAGAGAAGTAACTGGAAATCAGACTAAGAAATAAGCGTAGGTCACACGGTGAAGGGTTTGGATGCCGTTCTAAGGAATCGAGACTTTCTTCGATAGTCAAGGAAGAGCCACTGGAGGCTTCTGAGAAGCTTCCAAACGTTGCAGGCGCTGAAGAGATGCCTGTCTGGAGAGATCGGCAGAGCCTACGTGGAGGCTGGCTCCTTCTTCTAATACTCCAGGCCCAAGGGCCCCCCTCACCTTACCCTAAGCTAACACTTTTGGAAACATACAATGTAGTAATCACTTGTGAAGCAAGTTTTTGAAACTGCCTTTTCTTTGAGTTTTTGAAAACTCTGCCAAGCTTATAAATCTGTCCATTTCCGGGAGAGCTGTCAGCAAGCCTCAGCACAGCCAGCTGGGTTTTCCTCATTCTGTCGCTGACGCTGGTATCGCTGACACTGGGCTCTGTTTTACAGTTGTTGCTGTAACATCACTACAACCCGATGTGTGGGTCCCGTCATTACTGTAACTAAGAAAGTGCCTCAGTACGAGTCAAGCTCCTACCACCCTACTTCAGCAGCTTTGATCCCTAATCTTTGTTCTACTTCCACACTGAGTAGATTCTGGGGACCTAACGACCCTCTGTCCCTCTGCACCTGCTACTTTCTCTGCTTATCAACTGCGATTCAAACGAGTGGCTCTGCTTTCTGATTTCGATCTTCTGTGTCTCAGATTCTTAACCTGTTCAGTTAAGAATGTGTATGCTCTATTCTTGATACATGGTTGTGAATACTTAACCAAAAAGCCATCTCAGGCCGTGATCTAAACAGCAGATGCTCCTGGGTGTTTGTTTCTAATGTTTTTAGGTTTTTTAGCCAGTGTGATTTCTGCAACCTTGCTCGGTTGAGATACAAGGGAAGGGCTTCTGCTGCTCCAGACACCAATTCATGGTCTACCGTCCGTTCCGAACTTCACAGGACAACTCTAAATTCCCAACTATTGGCTCATTGAAGTGTTCAAGCTTGTCATGCCTACAAGACTGGAAAAACCAGACTTTAATTTGGTCTGAACATTATGTTTTGAGCCTGAGTAAGTAAACCTGATTATACATAGTCTCACCCAGGAAACAATGGTGAATAGTCAATATCACGTCTCATTTGGTTCCATATCCGAAAGTAAAATCAGAAGTCAAACAGCAAACAACCCAAAAGACGGAGCTTATGGAGTCTGCTCCCATCTAGGGAAAATGAAGGATCTTTTAAAATATACTTTTAAATGGAGAAACATTCAAGATGGGTTAGGCTTCGTGTCACTGAAGCGCGTGATCTGCAAACTTCCAAAGGAAAGTAGCCCTTGACCACTTCTCGCCTTTCATGGTTTCAGATCTTTCCCATCTGATTCTCCGACAGTTTTTCTTCTCACACTTTCCTCCTCAGTTTAAGATCTCTCACCCCTTGCATGTAGGGCAAGATTCCCATGCTTCCAATTAAGACCCCCTTCTCTTTTTCGCTCCTAACGCAACATCCTCCAAGATATTTGACATCAGAAAGATTGAGAGTTCCAAAACAATCTTACAAAAAGTAAAAGTTGGTTAGATGCCAGTCTAAAAAATTTAATCTTATCAAACCAGCTTGCCTTGGGCAGTAAGAGTTACACAAGCTATAAGAAAATTCAGTAGCTAACAATATTGTATTTCAGCTTGAAGAATATGTTTAATACCTTTAGATACACAAAGGAAAGTGTTGTGGGGAGAAATTTAACACCAGCTTCCCTCACCCAATGTGGCAAAGGCAAGCTGTCCATCTGAGGAGTGGCCGTAAGTCCAAGTAATATTAAAAGCAAAACCCGTGGCAGCCCAGCACTGAAGCCACAATGTCAATTCCCAGGAAGTCAGCCCCGGCAACTGACTGACTTTCCAGTAAGTCAGCCCCTGGTAATCAATCCTCAGCTGCCTCTGTTTCTCTGTAATGTGTCTGGGAGTTTAAACTTTCTTACCATAATATTTGATAT
Organism: Tadarida brasiliensis; assembly: GCA_030848825.1. Taxonomy (NCBI): domain Eukaryota; kingdom Metazoa; phylum Chordata; class Mammalia; order Chiroptera; family Molossidae; genus Tadarida; species Tadarida brasiliensis. The sequence goes on from CM061264.1 coordinate 82,465,826, forward strand.
TTGAGTTGAGATCTGAGTAGGTTGCACAGAAAGTTGGCTCTTTCTCAACGCTCAGTGCAAGGGGGACCAGTGTGTGTCTCCTCTGCACCTGGGACCTGGTCTCGTTTGAAAAGGCAGGGACGGTGAGCCCTACAGGTCCACCTAGAAGAAGAGCAAGAGGGTCTCAAAGAGACCGAGGAGGTGGACCCTCTTATTTTATAGATGGAGAAACTGAGGTTAGGAGGAGCTGAGTGGCTTTCTAAGGCTTTCCCTCCAGTTTACAGCATTTCTAAACAAGGATCCCAACTGTTCCCTTTGGTGTTGAGATGCTTTGGGGTGGAACTCTGGACTTATGTGTGTCCAGAATTGTACCATAACTCAGTGCATCTCCCGGGGCTCCCCTCACAGCTAAGACGATGCTGATGCAGCCCAGTGCCAGCTTGGGTGGGGGTGTCCTTTGCAGTGGTCTCCATCTCCTGAATGCTAGTCCCAACCCCAGGAGAAGGCAGTGCGATGTGCTGTATGGAACTGACCCTACTGCAATGGGGTTAGAAGAAGCTGAGTCACGAAAAGAAACTTTAGGGGAGTTATCAGAAGGAATTCATATTCCTTACACTCCTGAGTGTACAGGCCTTTTAACAACTATGTTATGTTTTTTAATACAGTGATCATGACTCTTGACTTTAGGCATCAGATCCGCAATCCCTACCTTTTCCCTACCCGAAACAGTGCGGATCTTCCTATTTTCCTCCTGAGGCTGACCCAGTGGCCCCATCTACTCTCCACCAGGTTTGGTGCCTTCGAGCGGCCAGGTTCCCTGCAGCAGCGTGGACCGCTCAGGGCAGGCGGGCAGTGGCCCACCTAGTGTCCCAGGGGCTGGTCATCTCACTCCGTAATTCTGTTTCCATAAATGTCGCCTTTCATTCTGTACAACTTTAAGATAAAACATCCTAACTCATCCTCTGTCAGCAGGGACAGTTTCTCGGCACTTGGCAGTTGGGCTGGGACTGAGCTGGGAAGCACTGTCTGGGGAAACTAGAGGGCAGGTCTGAGCCGTCGTGCTGGAGTTTCAGTGCCAGGGCCGGAGCAGGGACAGGAAGCCGGTGCTAACATCCAGGCATGGAAATGGTGGGAGGACCTGGAACAGACAGCCGTAAGGAGGAGGGTCCTGGATGGCTACTTTGGTGGAAGCTGAAATCACTGTAATTTGCCATTATTGTTTTTGGAAATCATGTTTAAGGGTTGGTTAGGTTGGCACAAGAGGCAAGGCAAATTGAAGCAGTCGCCAAAAATAACGTTGATGCCTGTCGCAGAAATAGTAATAGTAAATAATAACACCCTCCTCCCCTGATCACCACCACCATCGTCCTCATCATAGTAGCTGCCATTTACAGACAGCCAGGTGCTCTCCCAAGCGCTTGAAACATAGGCGCTCATTTAATCCACACGGCCACCCTGAAGAAAGAACTATTATTCTAGATGAGGAAACGAAGGCATAGAGAGGTGACTTGTCCAAGGTCATCAGCTGATAAACGACAGAGTCCAGATTATAACCCAGGCAATGGGGTCCAGAGTCCTCTCCTTCGCCAGTTTGCTTGACTGCTCTCAGCTGGCGTCTGCGGTCTGCAGTGTGCATCACTGTACGCCAGACAGGCGGGCACGGAGGTGGGCAGGGCGTCAGCAGATGCCCTGAGTCCACGTACACGGGGAGCTCAGCAGCTCGGGGGTCCTGGGAGCAACAAGTCCTCGAGGATGCGGGGTGAAGACCTTTGAAGACCTTTGAACATGGCACGTTGTAAGCACTTGCTATGTGCCAAACACTGTGTTTGGCATTGGGGGGAAAAAAGAAAGTTGACAAGACAGACACTATCATTACCTCCGTGAAGCTTGGGGGCAATTGTAGCCCAGGTACTTGAGGCAGGGAATATAGGGAATTATCAGAGCATGGGAAGAGCGTCTCACCCAGAGGGGGTAGGTCCACGGAAGCTTTCCACAGGAAGGGGGAGCCCACTGAAGATCAAGGCAGAGAATGCTAAGTACATTGAAAGGGGCAGGGGCAGGTGTCATGAGATCGTGGGGCAAGCAAGGGGTCCAAACCTGACTGCCGAAAGGTGAGTGGATTCGGCCAGGTGAGAGGTGGGGTCCAGCTCTGGGGAGACAGGGGTAGAGGACTGGGCGAGAGGTGACATGAAATTTCTAATGCATGAAATTTGCTCCTAAAAATATCAAACAAGGACAAATAAAGCCCAAGTCTGAATTTTCTCTAATGTCTAAAACAAAATGTAATGTTTCGGACTCTATTTTCTTAAGCAATTATATTTAGCCTCTTCTCTTTCCTTTCTGACCCTCAGGAGAAAAAAAAAAATTAATTTCAGAACCACTTAGTACTCGTGGGAACGTCCCCTATTCTCACCGGGTGGCAGGTAACTGGTCCTTCCCTTTGCAGATAATTTTCTCTGTCTCTAAATGTTCTATAATCAGATGTGGTAGCTCCAAATTCTCTTTATTCCAAACATAGCCAGGAAGCAATTTCTCAGACAGTTTAACTTTGATAGCAGGTAATTTTAATCCACTGCGAACATCAGCCTGACATGGACTTGCTATCTTCATTATTTTAATTACTCTTTTGGGCCACTTTCCTCCGCCCCCCCCCCCAACTCTTTCCAGGAAAGAGTGAATAGAAATTGGCAGCTTTTAATCTTATCAGGCCGCAGACCAGATAATTTTTTTCGCTTAATAATGACATCATTTCGCTGCATACCTTAAGTAATGAAATTTGTTTGCAAAACTCTTTTTATCTTCGCCCAAAAAAAAGAGAGAAAGTTACCTTTTTTGATGGGAGGTCACCCACCTCTGTCACGCTGCTGTCTGTGCCGTTTGGAGCAGCTGACAATTTCTGTTAATTTACTTTCACTCCCCAGTTCAACTTCCCACGTGGAAAGCTGGAGTGATTTTTGAATAACAGCAAGTAATATCTGATGTGGCAGCAACTGGCAACTCTGACATGGAGCCTGGCCGTGGCCATTACCCAGGATACCTCGCTCCTCCTTGAGAAGCGATTACAATTTCACAGGCTGGAATTAAAATCCCCTGTGGTATGCAATAGAGCGACTGACACTGTCAAAGTGATTTCAAGCTGCTAATCTCTAGCTGGGCCCGAGTGAAAATAGAGTTCCTCCTGGTGGAAGCAAAGGTCTGACGGCTTTCAACTTGGACGCTTTGATATGTTTTAATTCGCACCAAGGCCAGCAGGTGCTGTCTCCTCCCAGCAAAACCTGTTACAGCACTGGACTGTGGGAGACGGGTGTCTTCAGCACGATGGAGGTGACCCGGGTCCGGGGGAGGAAGAAGAAGTGTTCAGACTGGGAATGAAGAGAATGCAAACAGGTCCTGGCTCTTGTAGGAAGCAAATGAGGAGAGAAGGAAATACGGGAAACTTCTGAGATCTAACCTGGGGAAGGACACAGGGCAGATGCCCGGCATGGAGGTTCTCTGCTCACAGCTCGGACGGCACAGCCCTCACCCTGCAGGGAAGAACCCAGAAGCAATGTGTTCTGTGTAACAGGAAGCACAGAGCTCTGGGCGTTAGACCTGAATCCGATCCTGGCTTCTCTTACTGAATGATCTTTCACAGCAAAATTTAACCTGAAGACTCAACTTCCTGCTCTGTCCATGGGGCTCATCACCCCTACCTTGCAGGGCGTGAGCTCCTCATAGCGGCCTAGCCTTCGTAGATGCTGATTTAATAATATTAGCTGGCATTAACAAACAGGCTGTGTCTGATCACGACGGATCTCAAACCTCGTGACTTTTGTCACAGCCAAGTACCGTAGCAGAATTGTTTGCTTAACAGTTTGCTTTCAGCCCTGGTCGGATAGCTCAGTTGGTTAGGTCATCCCAGTACGCCAAAGCTGCAGGTTTGATCCCTGGTCAGGACACATAGAAGAGTCAACCAATGAATGCATAAATGAATGGAACAACAAATTAATCTCTCTCTCTCTAAAAACCAATTAAAAAAAAGAGTTTGCTTTCAACCAATCACTTTGGAATCTTAAATTCCTCTATTTTAAAACAAAACTTTGTATCACAAATGGAAAGTCTCTATCACTTAGCATACATAGAAGACTGTCATTGTACAAAATGAAAAATTAGAAATGTTAAACAAATTCCACTTAGTATTGCTTGAAGAAGGCTCTGCACTTGAGACTTACAGTAGTCATTTAAAAACCAAAACAAAACAGAAAAATGGTAGTGGTGTCCCAGCCAACTTGCCCCAAACTGAGCCTTTGCCTGAGGGCTAGTCCACCTTCCTCACCAGCTGCCCACCCCGGTCTGCATGTAGGGGCCTGGTCCATTTCCATCAGGCAGCCTGTTCCATTTCCTGTAGCCTCATTCTTACGTCTGACAGTAGGGACAGACGTTATCTAGCAGAGAAACGCATCAGCCCCTCTGAGCTTTTCCTTGACTCCCTGGGCCCTGATATGAGTTCACACGTGAAAACACATGGGTAAAACTCATTTTCTTTCTTTCTGATGAAGAAATGTGCAGCACCTATGAACAAGAGTTGGCAGTAATCAGTAACACCCATTCCACTCCGGAGTTTCTGGTGGTCCGGGGCCGTGATGGGACAGAGCCAGGAGACTTGCACCCAGATCTTGGTTTCATTCCCCCCTTCTGAGCCCCCAGATCTGCAAGACAGGCCTGAGCATGGCAGCTTCTTGTTCATTTTCATATTGTCCAGTTACACCCTGGGTTCGTTGCACTCTGACCAATTTTCCAGAGGAAAATTTTAAAGTAGGTCTTTTCTCTATAGTTACCAAATCATACTGTGATTTTTATCATCTTATTTTCCAAGTTAGTCATTTTCTTTTGAAAGAGTTTTTCTACAGTTTCCTCACTAAGCCCATGTCCATTCTGGGAATGACAAGTCTGTTTCAGCTACATTAAAACAAACAAACAAACAACCCTGGCCGGTTTGGCTCAGCGGTTAGAGCATCGGCCTGCGGACCAGATAGTCCCGGGTTCGGTTCCCACTAAGGGCACGCACCTCGGTTGCAATTTGTCCCTGCCCTGGTTGGGGTTGTGTGGGTGGCAACCAGTCTATGTGTCTCTCTCGCATCAATGTTTCTCTCTCTCTCTTCCTCCCTCTCTCCCTCCCGCTCTAAGGATAGGTGCAAAAGTGTCCTCGGGTGAGGATAAAAAAATAAAAACAAACAAACAAACAGAGATCACCTACTGACAAAAGTCCAAGGCTAGCTCTAGGGTGACTACTTCAATATTCCTGGGACAAAGGAGGACTCAGATGATGAGAAATTTAAATTTCAAAGGCAACCTTTCCAGCTCATACCAAGGTAGGCCAACCGCTTGTAAAGTATCGTATGTTCATTCTCACTAATATTGTCCACAATCTGCCCCCAAAGTGAATCCAGGGGAAGTAATTATGCAAAGGAATGGAAATGTTTATGACATTGAATAAAAATTAGACTTAGAAGGAAAAGAAGATAATAAAATTGTTCTGCAAGAAGGCATACAAAGACAAAAAAATTACTGAAATTAAGTAATAGATGGAACATGATCCTTGGATTCATCTTTCATGTAGAATTATCACTTACCATCAGGCAGTGACTTGGGCCAGTGGTTTCAATGAGTACAGAGATAGGACACCTTTTATTTATCAACTTCTTTTTGGCTTAGTGTCAAACATTCCCTGGACTTTGAAGAGGGCTTATTTGTATTGGGGAAGGCATTTATGCTGACAGTTATTGCTACCCCTACGCCACTATCTGACGGATGTAATTATTAAACAGAATAATGGTGTCAATGATAATCTACAATGTATTAAAATTCAGTCTGATTCTGTGGATTTAATTCAATTAAGCCTCAACAGGAGTATTTCCTGAGTAAGGACTCTGGACCTGAGTTAATTGAATCACAAAAAATCTCCCTCCAAGGAATCAAAGCAGCTCGTGTGGGTAAATGTTGTGTAGGCTTATAAAACATGGTGTCCTGTGAATGTCAGGAGTCATCTGTTACATTTTCCCTTGTTCCTACACCATTTCCATTGGTCAGGGAGAGAATGGCTACATTTAGAGCTGCAGTTCACCAATGCTTGCAAGAGGTCGTGACATTGACTCTCAAAAATCTTTCCTCCTTATGGCTAGAATCTGCCTTTTAAATTGAGGTGAAATCCACGTCATGTAAAATTAACCATTTTAAAGTGAACATTTCAGTAGCATTTAGTAAATCCACAATGTTGAGCAACCACTACCTCTATTTCCGAAACTTTTTCATCACAGAGACAGAAACCCATTAAGCAATAAATCTTCATTCTCTCTTCTCTAGCCCCTGGTAACTGCTATTCTGCTTTCTGCCTCTATGAATTTGCCCATTCTACCTACCTCTGTAAGTGAAATCACACACTATTTGTCTTTTCGTGTCTGGTTTATTTCACTTAGCATAACGTTTTCAGTCCATGTCGTAACATGTATCAGAACTTCATAACTCTTATGGCTGAATACTCTTCGATTGTATGTATGCACCCCATTCTGTTTATCCATGTATCTGTTGATGGATATGGGGCTGTTGCCCTCTTTGGGCTACCGTGACTGCTTCTGCTATGAGTGCGCATGTGTTGGTAGGCGTCCCTGCGTTCAATGCGTTTGGGTATGTACATGGGAGCGGAATTGCTGGCTCACATGCTGATTCTATGTTTAACTTTCTGAGGAACTGCCAGACTGCTTTCCTAGAAGTCCACCTTTGGCAACTCATCCTGTTGCAGTTCCATTTCCTTAGATCCTCTTAACACTTTCCAAACATGATGGGAAGGTTAGAGTACAGCAAACCCCAGGTGCCTACCACTTCCCTTCAGTAGCCGTCAACTGGCCACCGCACCTGTTCCCTCTATTTCCCCACACCCGCTGCCCCACTTTCACATTTCCGCTGGCCCATTTTAAAACAAATACCAGACATCACGTCATTTCCCCCAAAACCTTAAGTATATAACTAAACATAGGGAGTAGCATCTTCTTGTCTAACCCACGTAACAAAATTCACACTATTTGGTGTCCATCAATCCTCTGTGTTTACATTTCCACGACAGTCTTAAGGTGCTGTCTTGCCTCTGATCCGTGTGCGTCAGGATCCAAACAAGATCTACTGTGTTGAACTAGTTTATACTGAAAGTGTCCTTAAAGTCGGTTTTCATCTCTTCTCCTTTCATCCGTGTCATTGTCCTGCGAGAGAAACGAGGTGTGGTCTTACAGAACGACCCCTTTCTGAATCAGACTAATTTTTGTCCCTGTGATGTTGTTTGTATCCTCTCTTAAACATTTTAAATTTAAAACTTAAACATTTTACTTATGTGGCAGCAATACAGCCAGTTTCTTTAACTGTCCTCTCAAGCTTTAATACCAATGATAGAAATAAGCTGAGATACTGTTCTAAAAATGCCCATTCCTGGCCCCTGTGCCCCTGACTCTTCCCCACAATCTCCCAGCCCCCACCTGTCTGACTGAGGAGGTCTGGGATTCAGCCCAGAAACATGCATATTCAGTCCGGCTGGTGTGGCTCAGTGGTTGAGCATCGACCCATGCACCAAGAGGTCGCCGGTTTGATTCCTGGTCAGGACACATGTTTCTATCTCTCTCTCTCCCACTTCCTCTCTCTCTAAAATAAATAAAGGAAAAAAGAAATTTTTTTTTAATTAAAAAAACACACACATGCATATTCAGCAAGCTCCTCAGGCAATTTGGATGCACTGGCCCCTACGGCAAGATAGAATCAGGTCCCCAACAGTGATGGAGCTTTCCCAGCTCCCCATTGCTCCATGAGAGAAGCCGCTCTGTTCTACTGAAGGAAATCCCAAAAGGTGTCCGGGGAGCCCAGTGGAAAAGACCAAAACAGATTTCACACTCCTCCCAATTTGGCTAACTTTGGCCAGCTCAGCTAGAGATCATTCTGATGGTGTGTTGACCAACCAGGAGCCAACCAACTCGGGGACGGAGGCCGTCTTGGGGGGAGGTCACTCTGCACAGCCACAGCGGGGGAGTGGGGAGTCCTGCTCCAAGGGCCTGAGAGCGGAGAGTCTGCACGAATGGTTGGGGCTTCTGGCACTCTTTCTCCCCATTTACTTATTTATTCACTAACATATCAGTATGGGCTCGTGGATCCTTATTTTATATTTTGGGCAATACTCCAATACTATTTTATTTGTTTTCTTGTTCAAATTGTTCCAGCTGTAGCCACTGGGGGCTCTTTCTGTTGGTTCCTGTGTCCCTTGGATAAACTTCCATCGATGGGGTGGTTTTGTTCTGTTTTTGTTTGTCTGTTTGTTTTGTTTTGAGCGCTTCCTCACCTTCTGGGATTCCAACATGCTCCAGGCTCATTTTGTATATTTTTTTTGCCCCAGGCCTAGAATCAGCCATTTTCCCAAAGGACCCTGTTCCTTTTCTTCGAGAATGGTATTCAAAACCGAGCCCTGGGTGCTCAGCATGCTCATTGGTATTGGGCTGTCATTGCTTTCGGACTCTCAGCTGACAGAGTGAGGAAATGTGTGTGGAGACCACTACACCCTGTATATACGAATTTCTAGAAATATTCCATATGTGATCATCTGTATCTATATTAAATTAAAAAGTATGAGTTCATACGCATGTCTTCAACTCTAAACTATTACCACATGTATTATTCTAGCCTCCTCCCCTTGCTTACATGGACATTCTCACTCCAGCAGCGAGAAGCCTGGCTCCCACCACCTCTTAGCTGTCCAGTAACTTAAGTGTCTAGTTCCAGAATACATGTATAGCAGTATCAGGATTGTTAACCTGTCCCACTGTGGGAAGCCTCAGAGTTCAGTTCTTTGGTGTAGTTCCCATAGCCTTAGTCTCAAAGAATCCACTCATTTCTAAAGTTAATTAGGTAGGCACTTCCTAATTACTCCACCAACCCCTCCACTGAAATTGTTTTATACACTTGGGATACACTCAGATTCTTTTCTGCTCATTTTGCATCCCATCCTTGGATCCTTTGAGTTCCAGAATAATTTTTTTTTTTTATCCTCACCCGAGGACATTTTTACATTCATCTTCAAATAGAGCAGGAGGGAGAGAGGGAGGAAGAGAGAGAGAGAAACATCGATGTGAGAGAGACACATCGACTGGTTGCCACCCACATGACCCTAACCGGGGGGCCGGGGACAAACTGCAACCGAGGTACGTGCCCTTAGCGGGAACCGAACCCGGGACTCTCTGGTCCACGAGCCGAAGCTCTAACTGCTGAGCCAAACCGGCCAAGGCAATAATAATTTTTTTTTTAATTTGCATGCATTAAGGTTTACTCTTTGTGCTGTATATTTCTACAGGTTTTGACAAGTGCTGAATGTTTTATATTCACCATTACAATACCATACAGAATCGTTTCACTGCCCTACAAAAATCCCCATGCTTCCCTTGTTCAGCCCTGTCCTCCATTTCCCACGTCCCTGGCAGCCACTGATGTGTTTGTCAACTCCGTACTGCTTTCTTCTCGAATCTTATATAGTTTAAATTACATAATATGTAGCTTTTCAGACTGGCTTCTCTCACGTTGCAATAGCATTTAAGTTCACCCGTGTTTTTGTAGCTTGATAGCTTTTTTTTTTTTATCACTGCATAACATATCATTGTATGGATATACCACAGTTTGTTTATACATTTACCTATTAAAGAACATCTTGGTTGCTTCCAGACTTTGGCGATTACATGTAAAGCTGCTGTAGACATTTCCATGCAGTTTTTTGCATGGATTTAAGTTTTGAAGTCATTTGGGCAAGGAGCACAAGTGCTAAATCATATGGTAAGAGTATGTTTCGTTTCGTGAGAAACTGCCCAACTATTTTCCAAGTGGCTGTACTATTTTGCATTCCCACCAGCAATGAAAGAGAGTTCCTAGTGCTCTGCATTATCCCCAGCAGCTGGTATTACCAGTTTTTAAAAAAAATTTTAAATTTTCGCCACTCTAATAGTTGCATCGTGGCACCACGTTTATGTTTTAATACATTTCTTAAAAAAGAGAAACAGAGTTGTGTTTGTCTCATAGCGCGCACCAGAATTCACGAGCTCTGAAGAATGACTCGATATGAGTGTGACCCCACACACAGCTCCTCCTCTCACATCTCACACCCCCAGTCAACACAAAGGGAGGTGAACTGTCATCACTAAGGAGAACTTCTTCTTGAGACGTATTATTGAGTATGTGTGGGAGGTGGCACACATTTAATATAAACACGTCTGAAGGCATGTCATTAACAAACATCAGAGTAGGCAATGGGAGAGAATAGTCCTATTTCACAGATGGCTCCAGACTCACGAAAGCCCCCTTCCCCTCTTTAGCCTGTCTGGACAGCAATTCCCATGATGAGGCTGTTGCGCTGTGACAAAGAACAGATCAGGCTGGTAAATACTGGGGACACTGAACCGCTCTTCAGACAGCAACGGTCTCTCGGCCCTGTCCAGTTTGCCCAGTGTGCACGCTTGGAGCAATTACAGTGCAAATCATTCTATCGTCTGTGCACTGAGTAAAAAACGTAAAAAATCAAAAGAGAAGGAAACACGTGGAACACAAAGTCCCAAAGCAATAAACACCATTTATCAAAATACACACATCCAGCAGCACCCTCGGCGGTGCCCAGATCGGTCTCTGCTCCAACAGTGTTTGGATGGAACAGACCCAGGGACGCCCCTTCCCCCAGCCTCCGACCACCCTCCACCCTCTTTTCCAGCCCCCACCTTTGGAACCCCCTCAGCCTCCGAGACCAGCCAATGCCGTTTTCCCCCCTTAACTCCTGTTGGGGAACATCCATGAGCTCCCAGACTCGTCAGGATTATTCCACGGAGGAGGAGGCTGCCTGGCCACCTGCACCTGCAGGCCTCTGCACCCACCTGTCTCCAGGCTTCTGTCTCCACGGAGACCATGCGGCTGTGGAGGGCGTGGGCCACTTCTTCCGAGAGTTGGCGGAGAGGACGCTGGAAGGTGCTGAGCGTCTCTTAAAGCTGCAGAACTAGCTTCCAGCACGTGCTAAAGCCTTTCCAGGATGAGTGGGGTAAAACTCAGGACACCATGGAAGCCACCATGGTCCTGGAGAGGAACCTGAACCAGACCCTTTTGGATCTGCAGGCCCTGGGTTCTACTGGCACAGACCCTCGGCGCTGTGACTCCCTGGAGGGCAGGTGAACCTCATCAGGAAGATGGGCGACACCTGACTAACCTCCAAAGTCTGGCGGCCCCCAGCCTGGGCTGGGCAAGTCTGTCTTCGAAAGGCTCACCCTGAAGCACACATAGGAGCCTTTGGAGCGCAGAGGCCTTTTAGGGGCCTTCTGCATCCCCCTGGTGTCTGGCTTTGCTTGAGCCTCTCCCCAAAACCACTAGCCATTCTTTTAACCACCCTGGAGCCCTCTCCCATGCCTTGGACAAAATGGAAACAATAGAACTTTATGCAGAAAAAAATATACACATATTCAAACTGGGAAGTTCAGTGGAAGCTCCTATAGCAAGCCCCCACTTACCAGGCCCACTGACGAGCTTGAAACAGCTTCCACGGCATGTGGCCAGGGAGCGCCGTGCGCTGGGCCCGGACCTCTGCTCCCAGCAGGTGGGTCCGTTTCCCCGAAATGATATTTTACTTGTTATAACTGCGCAGTTTACTTAAATCAGATTAGGGAAGTGAGGTGTGAGTTTGAAAAGAAGGGAATGTGTGCTTGTGATTTCAATGGAAACTAAGGTGAATGTTTTGTTGCGGACAAAAATGGTAAGACTCCAAGAACACAGGAGAAAGCTGTGCAAGGGTAGAAGGACCTTGCACCCAGACTGCTTCACAACTGATCAAATCCCCACTGCTATTTAAAGAAACCGAAACAGGAAGTTGAAGATCGTGTTATGGTTGTGGTTTATATAAAAATGATGACTCCACTAAAGATCAATATAAAAGAACAGAAAAGACTTATAGATACAGAGAACAGACTGATGGTTATCAGAGGGGAGGGGTGTTGGGGGACTGGGTGAAAAAGGTGAAGGTATTAATAACTACAAATTGGTAGTCGCAAAACAGTCCACAGGGTGTAAAGCACAGCATAGGGAAGATGGTCGGTAATGTAGCCCTGGCCACGTGGCTCAGTTGGTTGGAGCCTGTTCCCCACACCAAAAGGTGCTGGTTTCCATCCCCAGTCCTGGCGCATATGGGAGGCAACCGATCAATGTTTCTTTCTCATATTGATGTTTCTTTCTAGCTTTCTCTCTCTTCACACACTCCCTCCCTCCCTCCCTCCCATCCTCTCTCTATATAATCAATAAAAACATATCCTCGGGTGAGGGTTAAAAAAGAAAACTATAAACTACCATTTGGGGGCGGGGATTAAAGAAAATGTTCTGCGCTTGTCCGGCCGGTGTGGCTCAGTGGTTGAGCGTCGACCCATGCACCAAGAGGTCACCGGTTCAATTCCCGGTCAGGGCACATTCCCAGATTGTGGGCCTGATCCCCAGTGGGAGGCATGCAGGAGGCAGCAGATAGATGGTTCTCTCTCATCGATGCTTCTATTTCTCTCTCTCTCTCTCTCTCTCTCAAAAATCAATAAAGGAAAAAAAAATTAAAAAAAAAAAGAGCCCTGGCCGGTTTGGCTCAGTGGTTAGAGCGTCAGCCTGCAGTCCAGAGAGACCCGGGTTCGGTTCCCGCTAGGGGCATGTACCTCGGTTGCAATTTGTCCCTGGCCCTGGTTGGTCGTGCGGGAGGCAGCCACTCGATGTGTCCCTTTCACGTCGATGTTGCGCTCTCTCTCTCTCTCCCTCCCACTCTATCTGAACAAAAAATGGGAAAATGTCCTTGGGTGAGGATAAAAAAAAAAAGAAAATGTTCTGTGCTCAAAAATGCTAGAAAAACAATGGCTTCGCTTGTTCTGCATCTCTCTATATTTTACATATGCATCTAAAGAATGGCACAGTCCATAATTTTTGACTCATGAAAATTGACAAGCAACCAGAATCGAGAAAACTTCAAAATGAGTCATGGAACTAACAAGTGACAAACCAAGAAGAAGAAAAAGAAAAAGTAATGGCGTTTTCCAAGTAGATTGTCCTTATAATATAAATGTTCTCTGCCACGATGCCTCTGTCTCTGTTTTTAATTCCCACTTTCCACTTTGACTTCCTTGTTACTTTTGCTGTCGGCTACCTTCTCCTGTCTTATCCCTCTCTTCTTTGGATGGTGTATCATCCAGTACAGAAATATGAGGGGGTGGAGAGCTTACCCACGTTTGGGGGTAATTGTCTCACATACGAGAAGTCTGTAGCTGGGCTGGGATGGTAGCTTTCTATGGCTGTGGAATCCCAGAGTCTTTCCAGCTTCCGATGCCAACATTCTTGCTGTGTGTAGTTGTGCCCTCTTGGTGGCGAGGTAGTGATCTAATCTCCAGCCTCCCATTTGTGCTCAGGCCCAAATCACCACTAGTGGAGTTGGCTCCTTTCAGAGAGCTTTTCCGGAATCCTGGTTCTCTGACTTCCGCTTATATCTCATTGGTCAGAGGTTTATCACATGTTGACTCATAGTTGAAAGAAGCTGGGGAATGTAGTGTATTAAAACTGGGCACATTGTCGCCAGAACAAAATAGGTATTCTATTAGTAAAGAATAAGGAGAAACATGTACACTGTGCAGGCAACTAGCAGTGAATGCCAAGATTGTGTCCACCTTCAGTCACTCAACCCATCCAGGACGAACGTGACTCTCCCTTTACAGAATTCCTTCGTGTGAATGTGTCCTTGATCAGCACTTGAGGGGCACACCTCCTTCATCAGAGTTCGATCCCATTGCTCAGGGCTTCTTAGGGCAGGCTCAGCCTGTGGGAACCTCGGAGGGAACTTAACAGATCTCCCCGCCAGCTCACGACCTGAGCATTCCCATCAGAATCTCTAGCACACTGGTTCTCAGCCCCCGCTGCACAACGGAACCACCTGGGAAGTTTAAGCAATATTGATACTGAAACAGGCTGAGCCTCTCTTAACGGGGAGGGGATGCACCTATCTATCTATCTATCTATCTATCTATCTATCTATCTATCTATCTATCTATCTATCTTATCCATCTCATCTATCATCTATCTATCTATCTATCTATCTATCTATCTATCTATCTATCTATCTAATCTATCTGTCTATCTATCAATCATCTATCTATCTGTCTATCTATCTATCTATCTATCTATCTATCATCTATCTATCTATCAATCATCTATCTATCTGTCTATCTATCTATCTATCTATCTATCTATCTATCTATCTATCTATCTATCTATCTATCTATCACTCTATCACTCTATCTAGTCTAGCATCTATTTTGAGCCTTTCCTGGATAACTTGCAAGTTTCTCTGCAGGTGCGCCCCAAAGAGCTCCCCTCTGCCCATGCGCGGTGGATACCGGCTTGCGCGGAAACCCGGAGAGCAAAGGCGGGAACCTGAAGAGCAAAGAGCTCCCCGTTGCGCCGGTTTGGGTGGGTGGCCCTGTCCTGGGAACCTGCAAAGCAAAGCAACCTACTCTGCGCCTGCGTGAAGAGCCAAGCCCTACGTAAGCCAGACCCCGGCCGCAGTCCGGGAACCATATTCTTTCTTTCTTAGTGATGCATCAGGCTCTCTTCCTCTCTCCTTTCCCTCCACTTTGTTTTCAGCAATCCCCTTCTTTTGCATCTGTTTCACCTCCTCCCTTCGCGGGTGACAATACCTGGTGCCCACCTCCAGAGAAAACGTCTTTGGTCTGGGTGGAAGCCTGGGCATTAGGACTCTTAAAAGCTCCCCAGCCTATTCCGATACGTAGCGAAGTTTGGGGACCACTGTGCTATGAGTAAGACCCAGCCATCAGTAATTTTTAACACCCCCCAGGTGACTCCAATGTGCAGCCAAGACCAGGACCAATCCAGGTAAGCTTTCTTCACAGCAGAAAGCTGATCAGGGCTGGCTGGGAGCAGTTGCGGCTGCCCTGCCTGTTCCTCGCTGGAGTTTGGAGTCCCTGTCACTTGGGCCTGTTGAACCACAGAGAGGAAGCCGTTCAAAACACTGATTAAGAAAAAGGAATACATTCATCTCTATAGGCTCGTAAGGCACGAGTAACTGACATCGATTTGTGAAGGACTTTGTACGGAATTTTCCATCCTTCGACATTTTTACGTCTTCCACCCCTTCTCTGTGTGAGGGCCCTCTCAGCAGCTGGGGGAGATTTGCACATTTTAATTGTGGGGAGGGTGCTGTGGGGAGGGGGAGGGCGTGGCCCTTCTGGATTTAATGAGTTTCCTTGCCAGGGATGGTCTGTGTGTGTGGTTCTTAGTAGGGATTTCGTTTTTTGTGTTTTTTTTTAATCCTCCGAGGACATTTTTTGTTCAGATAGAGTGGGAGGGAGAGAGAGAAACATCCACGTGAAAGGGACACATCAAGTGACTGCCACCCACACGACCAACCAGGGCAGGGGACAAACTGCAACCGAGTACATGCCCCTAGCAGGAACCGAACCCAGGTCTCTCTGAACCGCAGGCCCACGCTCTAACCGCTGAGCCAAGCCGGCCAGGGCAGGGGATTTCGTTTTTGAGGACTCCTTGTCTGTGGTCCGATGAGCCTGTTATTTCCGGAAGGGTGAGAGAGAGAGAGCATGTTGTGTTCACAGCCTGCCTGCTTTGAATTTACAAAGAGGTCAGAACAAATATGAGATTATTTTTTCCAATCATTTATAATTAATAGAAATTAACAATTAAATGTTATTGCTTTGTGTCTATTTGAGCTGGATGATTTCATTTATGGCCGATTATGTCATTTCAGAGGATTTATTAGTGATTTTAAATATTTTTAAAGCATTTCTGGATCTTGACCATTGGCGCAAAAGCTTGCTTTAGGGACAGGCTAAGCTAAGGTCACTTTGGGGAAACACAGTCAGTTTTACAGCAAAGGTGAAAGAGATAATAAAACTGGAGATGCACTGATAATTACTCTGAAAGGAAGTTTTGAAATTGAGAACATAATTTCAAATACAAGGAGGGAGTTCCCTGGATAATTCCCAAAGATGTCACCCTGACACACTCTATTTGTGCGTTGGCCTTTCTTGAAATCCATCCAAAGGTTTTAGAGATTTGAGTATCAAAACAAGTTTGTTGTAATAATAGGTACCATGATTTAAGAACTTATTTTGTACAGGTGCTGTTTTGGGTCTTCTCTACACATTATCTTATCTAGTTTTTATAACAGCCCATTTTATAGAAAAACAACTGAGATTTAGAGGAATAAAGTGACTTGAGTGAAGTCACTAGCTAGTAAGTGACAGAGCTGGGATTTGAAACCAGGTCTCACCTTAAGGGGTTCCTTTAATTGCATTATATGAAGAAAGAGGAGGAGGAGGAGGGAAAAGAAATCTGAGAAAGTATTACAGAAATGCTGAATCATCTGTGTTGAATTTTTCAACATATTTCTATATGATAACTCCACTTCCAAATGTATTTCTAGAGATGGGATAGTCATTTTATCAGCCATGGTAATACAGGGGAGTCAGACCAGACCTTCACTAAGTAGGAACTGAATGCACGAATGTGGTTTATATCCAGTATTCTCATGGTAGCCAACTAGTCTGTGCAGTTTTCACAGTGATGAGTAAGCCACTGGCAGCACCTAGAAACACAGTTTTCTTTTTGAGAAAAATAACTTCTGTTTGCATCATTGTGGAGCTTCCTGTCTTGCTGGAATAATCAATGTCAGCGAAGATTTGGAAAAAGGATAAACATGGCCTCATCATCTTTTTCGGTTCCTCTCTTCTTACTCTCTTTGCATTTAGTCAGTGCCGTTTGTGTGTCCAGCATTATCCTGGGCATTGTGCATATCCTAACCATAATATTCAAACTATAAATTTATTCTAAGTTTATTTCTATTTTTTAAAAATCTTAAAGCTATAGTTGATTTTAGGAATCAGTATTGGTTGCTGGTCACTGTCCCCATAACATCTAAACACCTTAGCCTGGTGTGCATTCTTACTACACACTGCCAATCTATCTTAAAAACTCATCCCTTGCCAGTCATTTCCATGGTAACTCATTCTAGCTCCCCTGATCGTTTCATTATTTTGGGGGCCACACCTGGTACACTGATGATTTCATGCTTTTGTACATACTATGTCTTCTGTTTAGAATATCTTTTCCTTTTATCAGTGTGGGGTACTCCTATTCATCCATCAAAACCCTTCTCACACATCTCCCCTCTGGAAGGCCTTCATGATTCCTTCTCAGGAAAAATGAGTTGTTCTATCTTCTGTTTTCGTGACTCTGTTCACACTTCTATGACAATATTTCCTACTAGGACTTCTCTCCCAGTGGTCTTTGAAATCCTCAAGGGCTGGGATTATGTTTCATTTATCTTTGTCTCTTTAATGCCTGTCTGTTGCAGTAGTTCAGTAGAGTTTTTGTTGAATAAATTAGTAAAACTACACAAAACTGAAACTGTGTCAGATAACCTGGGATGTGGAGGTATTCTTAAGGGACAGGAGAGCTATTGGAAAATAATGTGCATCTCAGCGGGGAATGAGATGATGAATATGAAGGAAATAACCAGGGTATTTATTTATTTATTTATTTTTTATTTTATTTATTTATTTTTTTAT
Organism: Tadarida brasiliensis; assembly: GCA_030848825.1. Taxonomy (NCBI): domain Eukaryota; kingdom Metazoa; phylum Chordata; class Mammalia; order Chiroptera; family Molossidae; genus Tadarida; species Tadarida brasiliensis. The sequence goes on from CM061264.1 coordinate 82,483,450, forward strand.
CCTCACCTGAGGACATTTTTTCATTTTTTTGTTCAGATAGAGTGGGAGAGAGGAAGAGAGAGAGAGAGAGAGAGAGAGAAACATCGATGTGAAAGTGACACATCGAGTGGCTGCCACCCGCACGACCAACCATGGCCGGGGACAAACTGCAACCGAAGTACATGCCCCTAGCGGGAACCGAACCCAGGTCTCTCTGGACCACAGGCCGACGCTCTAACCGCTGAGCCAAACCGGCCAGGGCTAACCAGGGTATTTAAACATGTTTAAAATTAATATATTACATGGCATTTATAAATATAAAGGAATTCACAGTAGAGCCCTAGCTGGTGTTGCTCAGTGGTTGGAGTGTGAGCCCATGGACCAAAGAGTCTCAGGTTCAATTCCCAGTCAAGGGCACGAACCTGAGTTGCAAGTTCGATCCCAGGCCTGGTCAGGGTGCATGTGGGAGACAACCAGTCGATGTGTCTCTCTCACATCAATGCTTCTCTCTCTCTCTCTCTCTCTCTCTCTCTCTCTCTCTCTCTCTCTCTCTCTCTTTCTCTCTCTCTCTCTCCCTCCCTCCCCCTCTCCCTCTCCCTTTCCTCCCTCCCTTCCACTCTCTCTAAAAAGCAATGGAAAAAATATCCTTGGGTGAGAATTAACAAAACAAAAAAGAAAAAGAAAGAAAGAAATTCAAATGGGTATTTGTTGATTTGAAATTATTTCTGGAGGCTTCATGGAGGAAGTCACCTTGAAACCTGTGCTTACAGGATGGGAAGGCAGGATCTCCTTAACCAGTGGCAAAATGGGCCCAGGAAGCTACCTGCATTGAGGAAGAAAGCATGAATCTGAAAGTGTGGCTAAGCCGAGAGCCTGGCCCTGGCAGGTCATCAGGAAATGCACGATGTTTGGAGCGCCCACCCCGTGGGTGCCTCATTTACTCCAGTGTTCAGCTGGTTGAGAACAAACGCTAGGGGTCAAATGAGAAACCATTATCAGCTTCATTACCTGAAATGTGCCTTTCCTGGAAAACTGGGCACTGTGACCTCCACACCCAAACCAAAGCTTCAAACCTAAACCCCAGCTGGAATCCCTGCTCTGTGAGTCTCACAGCTGGAGGCCGGTCCCACCACGTGGAGAGCTGGGTCTGCAACGAAGGTGCTCAGCCACCTCATGAACCTGAGCAGTGGCACCCTGGAGAGAGCCACAGAGTGGAGGGGAGAACTGTGGGCTCCTAAGGCTGCTTCTGGAAGCCAGACCCTCTGCCCTGCCCCAGAGTGAGGACCACAGGGACCCAGAAGAGAAGCAGGCCTGTGCCATCCTCACCACTCAGTGGGAGGACCAGGGGGGAGAGGGGAGAGGAAGGCTGCTCCCTTCTCCCTCCGGAGCCCAGCGACCCCACCCCCTAGTGTCACAGTCTTTCCAGTTAGATAAGTGACACTTCTCTTTGGGAGGGGTGAGCAGGGTGTGGAAAGAGGGGCCACCAGTGTTCGCCCCATGTGGTTGTCTCCTTAAAAATGGGGTTAATTCCCATTCCCTCTGCCGAAATGTGGGCAGAAGGTGGAGTGGGAATAATTTCTGCAGAAGACATGCTGAGCAGGTGTGTTTGGGGCTCAGTGGGGCTATCCTGCAGGCGTCAGAGGCTGGTGCAGAAAGGTGAAGAGACAGGCGGTGCGTGGGTGGTGGGAGCTGAGGGTGCGTGGGTGGTGGGAGCTGAGGGTGCGTGGGCCGTGGGAGCTGAGGGTGCATGGGCCTTGGGAGCTGAGGGTGCGTGGGTCGTGGGAGCTGAGGGTGCGTGGTTCGTGGGAGCTGAGGGTGCGTGGTTCGTGGGAACTGAGGGTGCGTGGGTCGTGGGAGCTGAAGGTGCGTGGGTGGTGGGAGCTGAGGGTGCGGGGTTCGTGGGAGCTGAGGGTGCTTGGGTGGTGGGAGCTGAGGGTGCGTGGGTCCTGGGAGCTGAGGGTGTGTGGTTCGTGGGAGCTGAGGGTCCGTGGGCAGAGCAGAGGCTGACTTTCAGGCCTGTAGCTCTGGGGTGCCAGCCCTGTAGAAAGATTGACACGTGGCAGTGGTGGAGGGGTAGTCGTGCTGAAAGGAGGCTGGAAGAGAAGTCCCTGGAAGATGAGGCAGGACCCTTCAGGGGCTGGAATGAGTCAGTTATCTGTCAAGACCAGCTGCACCGAGTCAAAAAGTAGCCTGAAGCCTTTGGGCCAATTCCCCTCCTTCATCCGGATTTGTGAAGGATTTGGTAACCCCGTGGAACCTCCAGGATTAGCTGAATCATAGTCTGTAAGCGCCGAAAAGCACTAGATGGCTGACTCTTCCAAACCCCTTGTTTTATAAATGAAAAAACAGAGGCCAAGGGAGATTCTCTGTCAGCCTCGCAGTGCGATTCCGCTCTCTGAAAACCCACGTCTCCGCAGCTGTTCTGTGGTGACACTCAAAGACGATCCTTGTCACTTTCAAAAGGTGTCAGGTTTCGGATGTGGGCCACAAACCTGTGATTTACAAGCGTGCCTCTTCACGGGACAGCCTCGTGCGGGTTCGTCACTCCCTGGCTGCTGAAATGTGAGGTCACTGCAGTGCGAAGCAAGTGCTAACCTACACGGTCAATGGCAGCAGGTTGTGCTCATTGGCTATCTGCGAGCCGTTTCATGGGCCATAAAAGCCAACATCTTTCTTCCATTACCCTTAAAGTCTGTTTACATAGACGATAAGGGAAGGCCCAGCTCGGGGTACTCATTAAGAATTAGTGGGAGGGTCTAGCAGAGAGGAATAGCAGGAAATCTGGTCCTCACATAATGACCAGACTGTTGAGACAGGCGGCTCTTGGGCAGAGGACCTAGCACTTTGTTTATTTTTTCTAGAACTCAATTGTCACACTATTGTGGGACCAGGCTTAATATGGGGGTCACAATGGGGAAAGGCCTTTGTGCTGGTGCTTCATTCTTCCTTAACCCCGTGTGGTTTAACAAACAGCCTGCCATCTCCAGATGGCATGCCACAGATCGGCACTACCAACACCCAGACAACATTGGAAAACCGGCTGGTCCCTAGGCCAGACATATCTCCAGGGTCTCTTTGTGATTCCTCAGTGTTTTCAGCCTTGCTCTCTGCTAGGGTCTGGATGTGGCCCCCAAGATTCATAACCCCCAAAGGTGATGATATTTAGAGGTGGGGCTTTGAGGAGGCAATTAGGTCACGAGGACAAAGCCCTCATGAATGAGATTCGTGTTATTTTTTTTCTAGCTTTCTTGAAATAAAGTTGACATAAAACATTGTGTAGCTTTAAGGTGCACAGCATGATGACTCGATACACATGTGTATGGGGGACTATTTACCACAGCAAGGTTAGTTAACAAATCCTTCAGCTCATGTAATTGCCATTTGGTTGTCAGGATGACAGCATTAAAGCAGTGCTCTCATAGCAGCTTTCAGTGTACACGAAAACATTGTCACCTGGAGTCCCCACGATGAACATTACAGCCCTGGAGTTTATTCAGCACATAAAGAAAAGTTTGTACCCTTTGCCCAATATCTTCCCATTTCACTTAGCCCTTGGCCCCTGGCAACCACCGTTCTACTCTTTGTTTCTGTGACCTTGATGCTTTTAGATTCCACATGTGAGTGAGGCCATGCAGTATGTGTCTTTTTCTATCTGACTTATTTCACTTAGCATCATGCCCTCAAGGTCCATTCACATTATTGCAAATGGCAGAACTTTCTTCTCTTTTTTTTATGGCTGAATAATATTCCATCATGTGTGTATTTGTGTGTGTGTGTGTGTGTGTGTGTGTGTGTGTGTGTGTGTATCACATCTTCTTTACCAAGTCATCCTTTGATGGATACTCAGGTGTTAGGTTGTTTCCATGTTTTGGTAATGCTGCAATGGACATGGAGGTACAGATATGTCTTCCAGATAGTGTTTTCACCTCCTTTGGATAAATACCCCAAAGTGGAATTGCTGGACCATATGGTAGTTCTGTTTTTCGTTTTGTGAAGAAACATCATACTGTTTTCTGTAGTGGCTGTGCCAATTAACATTCCCCAACAGGGTTCCCTTTTCTTCACATCCTTCCTAGCATTTGTTACCTCTAGTTGTTGTTTTTTTAATGACAGTCATTCTAACAGGTGTGAGGTGATGTCCCATTGTGGTTTTTATTTGCCGTTCCCTGATGATCAGTGATGTTGAGCACCATTTCATGTACCTGTTTGCCATTCTTTGGACAAATGTCTTTTCAAGTCCTCTGCCCATTTTTAATTGGATTGGCTTTTTGCTGTGGAGTTGTATGAGTTCCTTGTATAGTTTAGATATTAACCCCTTATCAGATTTATGGTTCACAAAAATTTTCTCCCATTCAGTAGGTTGCCTTTTTATTTTGTTGTTTCTTTTGCTGTGTGGAAGCTTTTTAGTTTGATGTAGTCCCACGTATTTATTTTTGCTTTTGTTGTTGTTTCTTTAGATGTCATATCCTAAAATTTATTGCCAACATTAATATCAAAGTGCTTTTTCTGTATGTCTTCTTCTGGGAGTCTTATGGTTTCAGGTCTTACATTCAAGTCCATAATCCATTTCAGGTTAATTTTTGTGAGTGGTGTAAGATAGTGGTCTAGTTTTATGTATGTGGGTATCCAGTTTTCCTACCACCATTTATTGAAGAGACTGTCCTTTTCTCATTGGATATTATTAGCACCCTAGTCTAATATTAGTTGACCATATAAGAATGGGTTTATTCTGAGCTCTCAGTTCTGTTCCATTAGTCTATGTGTCTTTTTTTAATGCCAGTATCATACTGTTTTAATTTCTATAGCTTTGCAATATCCTATGAAATAAAGAAAGATGATGCCTCCAGGTTTGTCCTTTCTCAAGATTGCTTTGGCTCTTTGGTGTCTTTTGTGATTCCACACAACTTTCAGGATTGTTTCTTCTATTTCTGTCAAAAATGCCATTGGAATTTTAATAGGGATTGGATTAAATCTATAGATGGTTTTGGGTAGTGTGAACATTTTAATAGTATTAATTCTTCTGATGCACAAACATGGCATAGTTTTCCATTTATTTGTGTCTTCTTTAATTTCTTTCATCAACGTCTTATAGTATATAGATCTTTCACTTACTTGGTTAAATTTATTCCTAAGTATTTTATTGTTTCTGTCACAATTGTAAATGGAATGTTTTCTTAATTTCTTTTTCAGACAGTTCATTGTTAGTGTATAGAAATGCAAGTGATTTTTTAATGTTGCTTTGGTATCCTGCAACTTTACTGAATTCGTTTATTAGGTCTAACAGAGTCTTTAGGATTTTCTAAATATGTCATATTACCAGCAGAGAAAAGTTACTTTTCTTTCTGATTTGGATGCTTTTTATTATTTTTTCTTGCCTAATTGCTGTGACAGGACTTCCAGTTCTATGTTGAATAGGAGTGTTGAGAGGGGGCATCCTTGTCTTGTTCCTGATATTAGAGGGAAAGCTTTCACTTTTTTACCATTGAATATGATGTTAGCTGTTAGTTTGTGATATATAGCCTTTATTATCTTGAGGTATGTTACTTCTATTGCCAATTTGTTGAGAGTCTTTATCATGAATGGATGTTGAATTTTGTCAAATGCTTTTTCTGCATCTGTTGAGATTATATGATTTTTATATTTCATTCTATTAATGTGTTGTATCATATTTATTGGTTTGCATATGTTGAACCATCCTTGCATTCCAAGGATAAATCTCACTTGATCATGGTATATGATCGTTTTAATGTGGTGTTGAAATTAATTTGGTTTACTAGTATTTTGTTGACTTATCAGGGATACTGGCCCGTAGTTTGCTTTTCTTGTAGTGTCCTCATCTAGCTCTGTATCAGGTAATACTGGCCTTGTAAAATGGGTTTGGTAATGTTGCCTCCTCTTCACTTTTCTGGGAGAGTTTGAGAAAAAGTGACATTCATTCTTTTTTAGATGTTTGGTAGAATTCACTTGTGAAGCCATATGTTCTGGGCTTTTCTGTTTTGAGGAGTTTTTCATAACTGATTCAATCTCTGTACTTGTTATTGGTCTGTTCAGATTTTCTATTTCTTCATGATTCAGGTTTTATAGAGTGTATATTTCTAGGAACTTATCCATTTCTTTTAGGTTGTCCAATTTGTTGGCATATAATTGTTCACTGTAGTCTATCGATCCTTTGTATTTCTGTGCTATCAGTTGTAATGTCTCCTACTTCATTTATAATTTTATTTATTAGAACCTGTCTTTGACTTCCGGTCAAGATGGCGGCCTAGGAGGACGCGGAATCGCGTCCTCCCACAACCACATCAAAGTTACAACTAAATCACAGAACAACTATCACTTAAAGACCGCATGAAATCAAGCTGAATGGAAGCCCTACAACTATGAAATTAAAGAAGCAGCAGAATGGAGACGGCATACTGCCCTCCAGGACGCTCCTTGTCGCCTGAAAGGAAACGAGATCCTGCAGCCAAGGGCGCCTGCGGAAGCTGAGCGACCCCCCCACCACGGAGGAACCCAGGAGCGAGGGAGCCGGGCGACCCCCCCCCCACCACGGAGGAACCCAGGCGGAGCGAGGGTGCCGGGTGACCCCCCCACCACGGAGGAACCCAGGCGGAGTGAGGGAGCCGGGCGACCCCCACACCAATGGAGAAAGCCGGCAACACACAGGAGAACTGAGCAAACTGAACAACGAAATTGACCCAGAGACATGGAGGTGGAGTACGGGATGACGGGCCTCAGAGGAGGGGGGGAGGCGGGGGAAAGAGATAAATCACAGAGACTATGTGCATGGGTGCATAACCAATGGACATGGACACATGGACAACAGGGATGGGGACGAGGATAAGGGGAGGGGGAGGAGGGTGTCAATGGGGGAAAAAAAGGAAAAACATCTGTAACAAAAACAAATTAATAATAAAATAAATTATAAAAAAAAAGAATCTGTCTTTTTTTTTTTTTCTTGGTAAATATAGCTAAAGTTTTATCAATTTTGTTTTTCTTTTCTAAAAAACCAATTCTTGGTTTTATCTTTTTTATTATTTTTATATTCTCTGTTTCACTTATTTCTGTTCTGATCCCTGTTACCTCCTTCCTTCTGTTAACTTTATGCATAGTTTGTTGTTGTTTTCATAGTTTCTTGAGATGTAAAGTTAGGTTTTTGTGTGAGATCTTTCTTTTTTCTTAATGTAGGCATTTATCACTATAAATTTCACTCAACACTGCTTGTGCTTGCATCCTTTAAGTTTTGGTATGTTGTGTTTCCCTTGTTGTTTGTTTCAAGATATTTGTTGTTATTTTTATTTTTATTTCATCTTGACCAGGAGTTGTTCAGGTGTGTGTTGTTTCATTTTCACATATTTGTTTTAATTTTGTAGTTTTCCTTCTGTTATTTATTTCTAGTTTTATGCCACTGTGGTTGGAAAAGGTACTTGGTATGATTTCAATCATTTAAAATTTCCTGAGGCCCGTTTTGTGACTTAAAATATGATCTAACCTAGAGAATATTCTGTGTGCACTAGATAATTGCATTCTGCTTGCTGCTGGATGGAACGTTCTGTATATGTCTGTTAGGTCCATTTGGATATAGTTCAAATCCAGTGTTTCCTTATTGATTTTCTTTATGGTTGATATATCCATCGTTGAAAGTGGGGTATTGATGTTCCCTATTACTTTTGTAGTGTTGCCTATTGCTCCCTTCAGATCTGTTAGTTTTTGCTTAATATATAGGTGCTCCAAGGTTGAATGCCTATATATTTACAATTGTTATATTGTCTTGATGAATTAACCTCTTTATCATTATATAATGATCTTCTTTGTCCCTTGTGCCAGTTTGACTTAAAGACTATTTTGTCTGATATAAGTATAGCTACCTCTGCTCTTTTGGGTTTCCATTTGCATAGAATATCTTTTGCAGTCCCCTTATTTGTAGCCTACATGTGTCCTTGGAAAAATGAGTTTCTTGTAGGCAGCATATAGTTGGGTTTTGTTTATTTATTTATTTATTTTTTAATCCTCACCCAAGGATATTTTTCCATTGATTTTCAGATAGAGTGTGAGGGAGGAAGGGAGAGAGAGAGAGAGAGAGAGAGAGAGAGAGAGAGAGAGAGAGAGAGAGAGAGAGAGAAACATTGATGTGAGAGAGACACATTGATTGGCTGCCTCCTGCACAACGACAACCAGGGCCGGGGATCAAACTGTAACCGAGGTACATGCAATTGACCAGAATTGAACCTGTGACTCTTTGGTCCATGGGCCAATGCTCTAACTGCTGAGCCAAACCAGCCAGAGTGGGTTTTGGGTTTTTAAAGTAATTATAACAGGTAAGGACTATTGTTATCTTATTGTGTTCTGGCTGTTTTGTAGGGTTTTTTTCTTCTTCTCTTGTTGTCTTTGTGTGTGTGTATGTGTGTGTGTGTGTGTGTGTGTGTGTGTGTGTGAATAGATGATATTCCATAGTGGTATACCTTGATTCCCTTCTCTTTATCTTGTGTCTTTATCCTGCTATAGGTATTTGTTTTCTGGTTACACTGCAACTTACTTGAAACATAGTTATAACAGTCTATTTCAAACTGATACTTTCACATGCAGAAACTTTCACATTACAGGGAATCAACAATAGAGTAGATGAAGTGGAGAAGCAAATCAGCAATTTGAAAGAGAAGGAAGCAGAAAGCACCCAATCAGAACAGCAAAAAGTAAAAAGAATTAAATAGACATTCAAGTCCAGGAAGCGTAGGGAGTCCCAAATAAGATGAACCCAAAGAGCCCACACCAAGACACATTATAATTAAAATACTAAAGGTTAAAGACAAAGAGAGAATCATAATCTTAAAAGCAGCAAGAGAAAAGCAGTTAGTTATCTACAAGGGAGCTCCCATAAGACTATCAGCTGATTTCTCAACAGAAACTTTGCAGACCAGAAGGGATTGGCAGGAAATATTTGAAGTAATGAAAAACCAAGATTACTCTACCCAGCAAAGCTATCATTTAGAATGAAAGGACATATAAAGAGCTTCCCAGACAAGAAAAAACTAAAGGAGTTCATCACTACCAAACCACTATTACAAGAAATGTTACAGGGTCTTCTTTAAGAAGAAGAAAGAAAGAAAGATAAAAAATATGAATAATAAAATGGCAATAAATATGTATCTATCAACAATTACTTTAAATACAAGTGGATTAAATGCTTCAATCTACAGACATACAGTGACTGAATAGATAACAAAACAAGACCCTTACATATACTGTCTACAAGAGACTCACTTTAGATAGAAAGACACACACAAACTAAAAGTAAGGGATGGAACAGATATTTAATGATAATGGAAACAAACAAACAAAAAAACCTGGGGTAGCAATACTTATAGCAGACAAAATCTACTTTAAAACAAAGGCAATAACAAATGACAAAGAAGGACACAGCAAATCCACTTCTTGGTGTTTATCTGAAGAAACCCAAAACACTAAATCAAAAAGATATATACATCTATATGTTTATTGCAGTATTATTTACAATAGCCAAGATATGGAAGCAGCCTTAGTGTCCATCAATAGATGAATGGATAAAGAAGAAGTGGTGCATATATACAGTGAAATATGATTCAGCCATAAGAAAGAATGAAATCTTGCCATCTGCATAACATGGATGGACCCAGAGGGTATTATGCTAAGTGAAATAACTTGTACATAGAAAGATAAATGCCAGATGATTCATTTATATATAGAACCTAAAAAAACAAAATAAATGAACAATCAGAACAGAAACAGACTCATAGAGAACATTTTGACAGTTGCCAGATGGGAGGGGGATTGAGGGGATGGGTAAAAAAGGTGAAGGGATTTAGAAGTACAAATTAGTAGGTACAGAATAGTCACAAGGATGTAGGGTATAGTGTGGGGAATATAATCAATAATATTGTAATAATTATATATGGTGTCACATGGGCACTGGATTTATTGGGGTGATCATTTCGTAAGTTATATAAATGTCTAATCATGGGTTGTACACTTGAAACTACTATAATATTATACATCACCTGTAATTTAAAAATAAAAACTATCCTTTTATTCCTTTTATAATTTGTTTTTTATATCACAGCTTACATCTTTTTGTGTTGTGTATTCATTAAGAAATTGTTGCTATAGCTTTTTTGGGGGGTTAATGCTCACTCGAGGATATTTTTCCATTGATTTTTTTTTTTTTTTTTTTTTTTAGATAGAGTGGAAGGGAGGGAGGGAGAGAGAGAGAGAGAAACATCGATGTGAGAGAGATACATCAATTGGCTGCCTCCTGCATGACACGGACGGGGCTGGGGATCAAGCCTGCAACCCAGGTACATGCCCTTGACCAGGAATCAAACCCATAACCCGTCAGTCTGCGGGCCGATGCTCTAACTGCTGAGCCAAACCAGCTAGGGCTCGCTATAGCTATTTTTAATATTTTTGTCCTTTGACTTTTATATTAGATTTCAGTAATTAACATATCTCCATATTATAGCCTTAGAGCATCCTGAATCTATTTACTTAACTTTACCAGTGTACTATAAATTTTCATATGTTTTTATGTTTCTAGTTAGTACTATTTTGTTTCAGCTTCAAGAAATCCTTTTCTCTTTTTGCTCCTCTAACTGGGTAATTTCAAATGATCTCTTTTTGTACTTACTGATTCTTTCTTCTGCTCGCTCCAGTCTGCTGTTGAAGTTCTTAACTGACTCTTCAGTGCAGTCATTGTATTCTTCCACTCCGAACTTTCTGTTTGTCTTTTTAAAAAATGTTTTCTATCTCTTTCTTGAACGTTTCATTTTGTTCTTATATTGTTTTCCTAATTTTATGAAATTATTTAATTTGTGTTCTTTTGCAGTTCTCTGAACATATTTAGAATAACTATTTTGAATTCTTCATTGGGTAATTCCTGCATCTCCATTTCTTTTGGGAGAGGTGGGTTACTGGAAGTTTACTGTGTTTCTTTGATGAAGTCATGTTTCCCTGATTCTTTGCCAGAACATGTCCATCCAAGCAGGCACCTTAGTCTTGAACTTCTAGCCTCCAGAACTGTGAGGAGTATTTTCTGTTGTTGATAGGCTACCCTGTCCGTGGAATTATGTTATAGCAGCTTGAACAGACTAAGACATTCCTCCTGCTCCTCTATATGAACAACACCCTAACTGAACCTGATGTGATGTGGTTTGCATATGCACTTAGGAAATGCAGGTTATTTATTTTTCTGTTAAATTATTTGTTCTCCCTTAGAAGGCTCTCCCCTCAATAGATAATTGAGGGAGGGGCAGGGAGTGATAGAGGAAAGGATAGGAAAATGGCTCTAATCCAGTCCAAACTAGTAGATCTGGTGATAGTGATATGACAGCTAACATGTATTGAGAGTCAAGTATTTGCCAAACACTGTTGTAAGCATTTTACAAGTGTCAACTCATTTAATAATTAGAATGCAAGGATGAAGGTACCACTATTAACCTCGTATTACAGATGAAGAAATTGAGGCTTATTTGGTGAGCCCAAGGGCATTCATTGAATAATTGGTGGAGTGGGAACCTCTTTGATGACACAGGTAAGTGATCAGTCTTACATAGTTCCACCACTCCCCTTGCTCTTTTTGAATGTGACATCGAGGAAGGCTGTGGTGACGGAGAAAAGACTGGTCCCTACATTCCCATAGTGGCCTCTCTGTTCTCCCTGGTCTCTGCAGCGGAGTAGTTGGTGTCAGGTGCTACCTGGGCTGGAACCCCTATATAGCATAAAAATGGTTTTCAACAGAAATGAACTATCTTTAAAAATCAACATGACGTACAAGCATGGAGCGTATTATACCCGTAAGATCTGTTGAACATTTTGGGGAGGGAATATGAACCCACAAATCTCTCTTTCAGGCTAGGCTGAGGTAGTAGAGGACCTCCTTTGGAATTCAGGAATGAGGACTATAGCTTTTTCCTTGTAAAATGCACCAGAAGGGTCATGCCATTCAAAATCCATTAGAATGACCCAAGGGATTGGAAGTTCCAGGGAACCACCTTTTAGAATACTGTACTATTTGCCATAGTTGATATAAATGTCTGTGAGTAGAAGATGGAAACAAAAAAATTTAACTCATGAAATCTGAAATGTGCAGTTAAGATTGCAATAACTTGTTTCTATGGTGAAGGAAAATGCCTCTAACTGTATCTCTGTAGTTCCCTTTCCTCAAACCACTTACGTTCAATTAAATTGTGAACCATGTGTGATTCCTCTCAGTATTTTCTCCCAAGAACTTTTCTATAAAAATTGTTCTACCTAAATGAAGGTCTCTGCAGAAGTTCTCTTGGTCCTGGCACAGCCCGGGTGAACTCAGTAATGAAAGCCTAGCGGATATTTTGCATTGGTAATCATCTCCGCTTTCTTGACAAATTGAAATAACTTTCTTTCTTTCTTTCTTTCTTTCTTTCTTTCTTTCTTTCTTTCTTTCTTTCTTTCTTTCTTTCTTCCTTTCTTCCTTTCTTCCTTTCTTCCTTTCTTCCTTTCTTCCTTTCTTCCTTTCTTTCTTTCCTTTATTGATTTTAGAGAGAGAGGAAGGGAGAGGGAGAGAGAGAAAAAAACATTGATGAGAGAGAACATTGATTGGCTGCCTCCTGCATGCCCCCCACTGGGGATCAGGCCCACAACCTGGGCATGTGTCCTGACTGGGAATCGAACCGGTGACCTCTTGGTGCATGGGCCAATGCTCAACCACTGAGCCACACCGGCCACACTCATCTGCCCTGCCACTGACACACAGCTGCTGAGTGCTGTTGCAAATCACCTCAGGGGCCACAAGGGCAGTTGGGTGAGAGTGTGGGATGGTCGCCAGTTAGGCAGGGTCAACTGTGGGGCTCAGAAAATACTTGTTGCATTAATGAATCAAAGCATGAATGAGACTTGAAGGTGAATCTCACACCCATGGGAAGGACAGGTAGTAACACCCGTCTATAAGGAGTCCTACCGCAGCCTCCTCATTGGCCAAGGAGTGGCCATTTTAATTATGTAATAGTGTACATGGGCCTGTGCTGGTACTCACACCAAACATGACCCGTTGCCAATAACTCCCTACTGGTCTTTCCTGTCCTGTCATCTTCTCACAAGAAGTACCTGTGGAAAAGCTGTCTCTTCCCAGCACCATCACCAAACAGCTTCAAGCACCTGTGCCAGCTGGTGTTCATCCCAGTCGAACAAAAGCAGTGAGTTCCCTTCTTCCTGGGAATAATGCGGCATTGGGTTGGGTTAGGGAGACATTCCAACCCTCTACTGATGTTTAAATTGGGGCTCAAAGCTGGTTTAAATGAACATCTTCAAGACTTTAGGGGAAGGAATTCTTTTTTTTTTTAATCCTCACCTGAGGATATTTTTACATTTATCTTCAAACAGAGTGGGAGAGAGGGGGAGAGAGAGAGAGAGAGACAGAGAGAAAGAGAAAGAGACAGAGAGACAGAGAGAGAGAGAGAGAGAGAGAGAGAGAGAGAGAGAGAGAGAGAGAGAGAGAAGCATCAATGTGAGAGAGATACATCAATTGGCTGCCTCTTGCATGACCCTAACCAGGGCCGGGGATGAACTGCAACAGGGGTACATGCCCTTGGCTGGAAGTGAACCCAGGACTCTTTGGTCCACAGGCCAACACTCTAACCACTGAGCAGAACTGGCCAGGGAAGGAATTCTTTATAAAAGAGATGCTAGATTTCCTGTTCACAAGGATGTTATATTAGTTTCCTGGGTCTGCTGTAACAGATCATCCCAAATTGTGTGGCTTAAAATAACAGAAACGTGGTCTCTCTTAGTTCTGGTGGCCAGAAGGCCGAAACCCCATGTTGGCAGGGCTGCACTCCCTCCGCAGTCTCCACGGGTGCATCGTCCACACCTCTTCCAGCTCCTGGGACTCCAGGTGTCCTTGGACTCGGGGTTGCAGAATCTAGTCTCTCCTCTGTCTTCACGTGGCCTTCTCCCCTGTGTGTGTGAATCTCTCAAACCTCTCTCTGCTTTTTTTCTTATAAAGACACTTGTCATTGGATTTAGGACCAAGCCAAACCCAGGATAATTTGATCTTGAGATCTTTAAACTATATCTGTAAAGATCTTTCTTCTAAATAAGATAACATTCACAAGTTCTGATGCTCAGACTTGGACATATCTTTTGGAAAGCCGCTGCTCAACCCACTGAGGGAAGAAATCTTTCAGCCGAGATGATGGGCCACAAGCTAACACCTCTTTGGAGCATGTCGGCTAAGTCCTACTCTGTATTTCTCTGTTCTCCAGGCCTGCCCAGTCTAGGCCCAGGATCCCAGGGAACAAGTCTCTTCCCTTCCCACCAACCCCCTCCCCAATCTCCTACCACCTCCTGTCATCTCCCCTCCCAGCAGAAAAGGCCCCTTTAAACACACGGGCCTGGAGAGGTGACGCGTTGCCAGGGTCATACACCAGACCAGCAGAGGCAGCGTTGGAGCTCAGAGTTCCAGGTTCCCACTCCAGCGTCCTTCCTGCCATAGCTATTTTAGAATCATTCTGCTGTGGTGGTAAAGCCTGAGGAGTAGAGCTTTTGGATCGGAACATCACGCTCCCTGCATTCCTGGCAGCCTCTCCAGGCTGTTTCCAAAGAAACTTATCAGCCTGTCAACGTTCTCACCAGCCCTCTTACCTCCCCGGCGTCGTGGGCACGACAGAGCGCAGACAGACGCGCTTCTCACAGCCTCCTCGGCCAGTCGCTACCCAGGCGGCGTTTCACGTCTGTGTCCAAGGCGTATGGCAGGCAGCGACTTTCAGGCAGCTGAGCCACGCACTAGCCCCGAGCGAGGCTGTCAATTTTCATTTTAATCCTCCTTTATTCACAGTTTGATTTCATTTAGGATTGGCCTCACTTCCTGTTCAAATGCCAGGCCGGCGGCCCCACACTAACTGGCAGGGCTATCTGGTCAACGCTACGAAGAAAGGACTCTGCCCTGAGACTCCCGCAGAGCAGTGTGGCTTCTGTGTCCCTTCAGTCTTCCCGGGCGGCCCCCGGTCCTCAAGCACCCGTCCAGGGAGAGGCAAGGGCTTCCACTCCACTTCTGCTTCTTGGAAGCACACTGACTTGGAAATTGTTTATTTTTTCTTTCTCTGATCCAGTTCTCTCTCAGATCGTGTTTTTGAGGAGGAGGAAGAGATAGACCACATCACAGGTCTCTGAAATGGTAGCCCCTTGAAAAGGCTTTCCAGGGGGATGAATGCAGTGCTCCGGAGCGGGCCTTTGAGAGTGCGTGGAGTCAGAAACGCCTTCTGCAGTCCAGGATTCATCCCGGGTCAGACGCGAAGGCACAAAGTCTCTCGCTAAACAGAAATGCAGTACAGGAAACAGAAACGAGGCCAGGGAGGCTCATTACTTTCCTTCCTTGGCGTGTCAGGGTGACCAGCAGAAACGGCCCCGGAGCGGGGGTGGGGGGGGCGCAGAAGGCAGCGTCCCGGCGGATGCCTAACACCCTGAACGTCGTTCCCGTCGTTTGGTCTGTATGCTCTGACTTACTTGATGCAAACCCTCTCTAAATGTCTGCCTCCCTGTGAAGCCCATTTACAGTTGGTGGTTGTTACTTTTTAAACCAGACAGGTTAAGCCCTGGCCGGTTTGGCTCAGCGGTTAGAGCGTCGGCCTGGGGACCAGAGAGGGTTCTGTTCCCGCTAAGGGCACGTACCTTGGTTGCAGTTTGTCCCCGGCCCTGGTTGGGGTCGTGTGGGTGGCAACCAGTTGATGTGTCTCTCTCACGTCAGTGTTTCTCTCTCTCTTCCTCCCTCTCTCTCTCTTCCCCCCTGTCTCCCTCCTGCTCTATCTGAAGATAAATGCAAAAATGTCCTCAGGTGAGGATAAAAAAAAAAAATCAGACAGGTTAAACCTAGGAAAGACAGATGCCAACCTGAAATCAAATGCGAGCTAACTGGGAAGTCCAGGTGTGGGGGCAGACTGAGGACGAAGTGTCTGCTACGCACCAGTTTCCAGGCCAGGGACACCAGGGCAGAGGCTGGAGCGGGCAAGTAGGAAATGGAGCTGGGAGCCTAGGGCAACAGCAGAAATGTTTTTCAGATCTCCTCTCCTCCCCAGCAGAAGGCCAAAAGTCAGAGGATGCTCACCCACACGTATTCTCAGATGTAAATTACACGGGCCCTGTACAAGGAGGATATGTAGATTCCCGGAGTTTCCCACACTTTTTCTTTCTTTATTGATTTTAGAGAGAGAGGAAGGGAGAGGGAGAGAGAGAGATGGCAACATCGATGAGAGAGAACATCGATTGGCTGCCTCCTGCACGCCCCCCACTGGGGATCGGGCCCACAACCTGGGCATGTGCCCTGACCGGGAATCGAACCGATGACCTCTTGGTACATGGGTCAACACTCAACCAGTGAGCCACACCTGCCGGACTCCCACACTTTTCAAGCTCAAATACTGTCATCTCCTCAGAGTCTTCCCAGGTTCCCTCACCATGTATTCAAAATCAGCAGTTCCTTCTTGTGTACACCCAGGAATGGGATTTGGTACCTCTTTTGAGTTACATGGAAATGGAGAAACTGTGGTTCCGAGAAATTAAGAAATTGGCTAAAGGTTACACAGTCAGGAAGGCTCAGAAGCAGGACTCAAAACAAGTATCCCCACTCTATGGCCAGTGTCTTTTCTCTGTTTGGGGAAGAGAAATAAATATTTTAAGCGCATGGAGCTCTATTTGCCAACATGGCACCTATTTGGGGATACCCAACAGGTAACGTTGGGTCAGGAGCTGGAGAAAAGTCTAGGCTAGAAATGCCAATTTGGGAGTTTTTTACTTGAAAGTTATAAGATTGATGAGACTGTTCAGTGAGAGAATATTGAGGGAAGTATAAAAGCTTGATGAGCCCTGACCAATTTGGCTCAGTGGTTACAGCATCGGCCTACAGATAGAGGGGTCTCGGGTTCGATTCCCAGTCAAGGGCACATACCTGGGTTGCAGGTTTGATCCCCACCCTGGTTGGGGCCGTGCAGGAGGCAACCAGTCGATGTGTCTCTCTCACATCGATGTTTCTCTCTCTCTCTCCCCCTTCCACTCTCTCTAAAAATCAGTGGGAAAAGATCCTCAGGTGAGGATTAACAACAACATAAAAGCTTGATGATAAACACTGAAGGCATCCCCCAGTTTAGGGAGTGAAGGACAAATGTGGGCAGGCAAACGAGAGCAGGAACAGTGAGAGAACTGGCCAGAGAACCGGGAAAGGCTAGGAGGCTAGATCTGGCCAGGGCTAGTTTGCCAACCTCTGTCTGGACGAAACATGGCCTACCTCTAAGAGCTGGGCACACTGGACCTCCAAACACAGTTGTGATTCTTTAAGCAGGAAGTCAGAGGGGACTTGCTACAGGTGGGCTATGAATAGTGTCTGCCTGCCTGTCAGGGACATTCCCGTCTCAGGCAGGGGGACTGCCCCTTCCTATGACTGACGACCACACTCGGTTGGAGGCCTTGTTGAATGATGGGGGCTGTCCTTTTGGTTTTTAGCAAAGTGTGCAGTTGAATGTTTTCCCCCACCCCCAACTATTGCTACTAGAAGAGTTGGTCACTGATCAGTGACTTTGACAAAGGGACCCACTAATTCCACAAATCCCCAAATTATGAAATTTCTGAACTGATGCTCTGGCTCTTGAAACTTGATGGAAGGCAAAGCAGGATTGAAAGAGCTGGCGGGAGCCATGAGGCCAGAGCACCTGTGCCGGGGTGCATGTTAATTTGTTTGGAAATATTTATCTATGCATACATAGACGGTGCCCTTGATGAGTAACTAGATTTGTGCTGCACTTACTTGCTTCTTCTCCGCCTTGAATGCAATCAGTGCACATTATAGAGGCATGAATATGCAAATGTTGAGTAAAGCTTGAATTTTTTAATTAAAAAAGCTAAATCAGGGGAATTATAAGCACCCAATTTAACATTTTAAATATGAAATGAAATGTTCTCCTTTATTCTCATTCATTGCCATGGATTTTGTTGATATTCAGCATGGAACTTGATTATTTTATGCTTATCTGTTTTTAAAGGAGCTGGCTTGGGTTTTGGGGAGATCAAGAGGAGTGGGGGTGGGGTGGGGGAGAAGGGTAAGACTGGGAGGAAAGTGTACTGTCCAAAGATTGACTTTTTCCTGTCCCGGTTGATGTCACTGGCACATGAAACAGCTTATTGCTTGTGTACTTGTGAAGAGTACCAGCCTATAAATACTCAGCTGGGAATTAAATTTCCAAAAGGAAGCATTTTCCCCACTCAATTTTCTCTTAATTCAGAAAAATTACTTCTAAATTGATGTGACACAGCAGCTTATAACAGTTACATTATCATCCCCCAGGAATAAATGCAGGCTTTTCTGTGCTCCCTTCTCAAGTTGGTAAACAAATGCTCTCTCTCCAGGCTTCCCTCTCTCCGAAGAAGAAAGTGAGCCTCTGCTGGCTTGGGATTAAAGAATCCACACTGCCATGGGTTGATTATTTATTAAACACTTCCTCGTGTGGGATTCGGTACTGTCCATAATTAAATTACAAAGACCCATGCCCAGCTCTTTGGAGTTTAGAATCTTCTATGGTCTAAGCAGCTGGGTGAGCTTGGACAAGTGGCTGGTCATGATATTATTAGTAATTATACCTTGTAATTATGCAGCAACTGATGCAAAGTACTTCTGCCTGTGTGTCCTCGTTTAATTCGAAACCTACCTCTGGGCCTCAGGAAGAGAAGGGGTGAGGCCGTTTCTAAGTCTCTTTTGGAGCTACCACTATGAGCTCTGTAAGGTGTTTGAGTGGGGGAAAAGGGCTAGACTGATCATAATTGCACCAAATTAAACCTTAATTGATATGCTAGTGTGGACAAGCAGTAGGAAGTCTGGTATGCAGTGACAAGCAATTCTTGGTCCATGCTTGCCAGTAAGCTATCAGGATCTATAAAGCTTTGCACTTCTTGGTTTGGTCACTTGTATAAAGGAAATTCCTCCTTGGTATCTTATCCTTGGTATTTTATACGAATTACTATCCTCCTAGTTCAAGACATGCAATCTGGAATTCTCCAAGGAATGTGAAATTCTTCAAAGGCTGAGTTTCTTCCTAAGATGGTGGAGAGATGATGAAGTGTTCACGCGGTGACTAAATGATCTGATGAGTATGGGCACTGAATTCAGAGCTGCAGCATACTTTTCACACGTGTCTCTCTATTACCTTGTCTTTTCTGAAATCTGATGGTTGCAACATGTAACTTTGTAACATCCAGTTTAAACTAAATGTTGCTTTTATTTACACCCACCTGAGGAATACAAATATATATATATATTTAAAAATTTTAAATAAATGTTTTATTTTAGAATAATTATAGATTTATAGAAAAGTTGCCAAGATAATACAGAGAGTTCCTATACACCCCTCACCCGGTGTATGGTAACATCTTACATTATTACAGTATATTTGTCAAACCTAAGAAGCCAACATTGATACATCACTACTAACTAAGCTCCAGACTTTATTTGGATTTCACCAGTTTTAGGAAAATATTTTTTTGAAGTTTCAGAGGTCTGAGTTTCTGTATAGGGGTCAGCTCAGCCGATTCAAATTCTATGAACCCGAGTTTAAGGCTTGATCAGTGTTATTGAATCACAGAATGGCATATTAGTAATGAATTTTAGGGTCCACAGAGTGCTAACGGATTTTTATAAACAAGGCAAGTCAGCATTTTTGGGAAACTAAAATCACACAGGGACGACGTCACCTTAGTGCACAGCATGCCTTGTCCAAACGTCTCTGACTAGTGGCCACTTCGGTCTTGGCTGAGCTTTACTTGGTGAGGAAGAATTCTGACACATTGACATGAAAAGTCCTTTGTGTTGTCATGTGCACAAAGACCCAACCTTTCATGCTCCTTTTAATCTAGTAAAGGAGGAATTCTGCAGTCTGAATCATCGCAGAACAGATAGGTGGGGTTTATGAAAAGGGTGTGACTAAGGCATGTTTCCAGCTTTAAACCCTACAGCAACCAAATGAGTCATCCGAAGATTTTGGATTGCCTGGGAGTCGGCATTTTATTTGGGCCGGCTGCGTGCATGTGGGTTAATCCCAGGTTCCTGTAAGGTGGTGTGATCCTGCATGTCAACACAGCAAGGAGCGCAGGAAACACTGTGTCAACATGCACAGCCATTAGTCTATCTACAGCTGATGCCTTTGAGCCATCTTATTGAGAACCAGGGCGACCCGAATACATTTCTCCCTAGCAGTGCAGATGGATACCAGGAAACCGAGCAGATGCATTGTAGCTAATCAGGCAGAGGCACAGCAGGGTAACTAGAAGCTAGGATTCACATGCCTTCATGAACCTTAATTAAAGAGCTCGGTGCCTCTTTTTGTTTTATCTGTTGCCAGTGTTTGGTCTCCTATTGTGACAGCTTTTTTTTTTTTTTTTTTTTCTTTTTAAGTAACCATCAATTTGCTGTGATAATCTAATGGGGAGAGAGAACAGTACTGTCTGTGAATGAGCGGTAATGGTTGCGGCTGCCCAAGAGTTAAGGTCCTGCAGCTGCAAACCAGCACTTGCAAAAGCCAACTGCAAGGGAGGCAGCGAGGGTGGGAGGGACCCAGGATACCTCAGAACTCATCTGCACTGTCTTATGCAACAGCCAACAGGAACCAAATGTCCTTAAGGGAGAGAGCGCTGAATTATTGAGCAGGCTCTTAACAGCAGGCAAGAGGAAAAGGCATCTGCAGATTCGTGTTTCACGCCCCAGTAATAAATACAGTGTTGAGAGAAGAAATCTGTCCTAGCAAATTCATGGGGATGGGGACAGACTCTGCTAACAGCCTCTTTCCTCTTGCAGAGATTTGAGGCAAAGGTTGTTGGCTGGGCCCGGTGCCCTTCCCTGTGAGCTGGGCAGGGGAGGGGAGTGAGGAAAAGAAAAGTAAGCTCATAAATAACTAGGCTTCCTGTAGTGGAGGGGTTAACACCCTGGTAGTTTAAGAGAAGCCAAGTTAATACTGGGCGCTGTGGAGAATGCATGAAAATGTGTGTTCATGCAGGCTCTGGGTTAAGGGGTGTGTTGCCTCTCCGAGCAAGCTTCTTGAGCACAAGGACAATCTCTTATTTGTCTTTTTCTCTCTCGTTCTTTGACTAGTCCCCAGCACATAGTGATTCTCGGGCCTACTTTTGTATGAGGGGGACCGGAAAGTAATGTCGTTTCTGCGCGTTTCGCTATTCGGTTGTCATTTATCAGCTCACTGTGTACTTCAAAATCGTGCCAAAGACATTTTAATGTTAGAGTGACTTGTTTACTTGTAAATAATTAAATCTTAATTTTTTTTTTTTTTTGCAATTTATAGTGAAATGGCCAGCCAAATACCAGAAGAGGTACATATCCGGCAGTGTATGCTTTTTGAGTTTCACAAGGGTAGTAACGCAACAGTTGCTACCAAAAACATTTGCGATGTTTATCCAAGTGCATTAGACGTTCGTAAATGCCAAAGGTGGTTTTCTAAGTTCAAATCTGGTAATTTTTATCTTTCTGACTCGTATCGATCAGGAAGACCAACAACTTTAGACAATGACATGTTAAGGGTGGAAGTGGAAGCAAATCCGTGTCAGACAATCGAGGAACTGTCAAACACTCTTAACCAACCTTGGTCGACCATCCAAGAACATTTGCAACAGATTGGTACAGTAAGCAGAGCAGGTGTTTGGGTCCCGCATAATCTGTCCGAAGAAAACAAAGCTAACCGGTCCACCACAAGCAACTTATTGCTTCAGCGGCACAATACAGAAGCGTTTTTTGATCGCTTGATCACTGGAGATGAAAAATGGGTCCTCTATGATAATCCAAAATGCAAAAGGCAGTGGCTCTCTCCGAATGAATCTCCACGAAGTACAGCTAAGCCAGGTTTACACCCCAAAAAGGCACTTTTGTGTGTTTGGTGGAGTATTCACGGGGTCGTTCATTTTGAAGTGCTGAAACCTGGACAGACTGAATGCAGACCTTTACTGTGAACAATTGGATCGAGTAAATCAATCTTTAACTGAAAAGTGCCCAGCGATTGTCACCAGAAAAGGCGTTATTCTATAACATGATAATGCAAGACTGCACTGCACAAGACGAACCCTGGAAAAAAATTAATGAATTGGGGTGGGAGGTATTGCCTCACCCACCATACTCGCCCGATATTGTGCCATCGGATTTCCATTTATTCCGATCGCTACAACATTTTCTAAGTGGCAAAAATTTTGACAATTTGGGTGATGTCCAAAATGCCATCTCCAGATATTTTGCTCAAAAACCAATTGATTGTTATCGATCCGGCATTGAAAATTTGCACACTAGATGGCAAAAGGTTGTTGATAACAAGGGTGATTACATCACTGATTAAAAATAAAAACTTGTTAAAAATTTATCTGTTTGAATTAATGTCGTAAAAACACGACATTACTTTCAGGTCCCCCTAATAGATGCTCCCAAATGACACATCTCATATTTGTCACTGAAAGGCTATGGGAAGAGATGTTGTATCCTAATAGTTTGCATATAAAGGTAGTTGGATAGCCTTGGAAAAGGCGTGGGATTAGGAATCAGAAGTCCTGGGGTCTCTTTGTCACCTGCCTTTTAAACACAGAAGATGATGTGCTGTGATGTGTAACCTCTCACCATGCCAGTGTCTCAGGAAGATTCTGCTTGACATGATGCAGTTGCTAGTGGGCTAGTCAGATTGCTCTGGGCTCCGTTGCCTGTTTACATCCTCATCACCCCTCAATCTAGGGACATTCATATTTTTAGATTGCCTCATACCTTCCTTCCCTCACCGCTCCCCCCCTCCCCCAAAGTAATGAACTCCCATGACGGGGATTCGAGAGACCAGAGGCACCCAGAAATGAAGATATTCAGAGGGTTTGTGTGGTTGGCCTATGTGTGAGATGAGCCCAGCTTCAACACCCCCTGCCCTGTTAATGCCCCAACCCTGGCTCTTCAAAGGAACTGTGCTCAATTACTCATCACTAAAAACATTCAATCACAGTGGCCGGGCTCAGTGACCTCGTTCATTCATCTTGCAGTGCCTGCTTGACCTTAGCTCCCTGGTCCTGTCCCCTGGCCCGTGGACCATCTGGCTTCATATTCCAGATCACGATATCGACCTCAGGTCTGCCATGTTTTGGTGACTCATTGGACATTTCCCGGCATGCTTCTCTGTAGAACACAATAGATCCGAGATGGTGATAAAAATGAGTCTCGACTGTGTGAGTTGATGCCTGGTGTTTAGTCAATTACAATTAGTAAGTTATTAAGTCTGGCCAGAAACAGAAGCACAGACTGATTCTACTGTAATGTATTGCCCAGGAAACCAGCTGACCAGCCCCGTGGAGGATTTATTCAGCCCCGTTTGGAGAAGCCCCCATGCACTCTCTTCCAGTGGAAAAGGCTGGAGAGGAAACCACTCTGTAGCTACCTTCTCCTCGTTTGCTGATAGGTTTTCCTTTAGAGCAAATGTTTTTTAAAAAGTATAAAATGCTTGTCCTGGCCGGTTTGACTCAGTGGTTAGAGTGTCGGCCTGCGGACCAATGAGTCTCAGGTTCAATTCTGGTCAAGGGCACGTACCTCGGTTGCAGTTCGTCCCTGGCCCTGGTTGGGGTCCTGTGGGAGGAAACCAGTCGGTGTGTCTCTCACATCGATGTTTTTCTCTGTCTCTCTCTCCCTCCCTCCCACTCTATCTGATAATAAATAGAAAAATATCTTCGGGTGAGGAATTTTTAAAAAAGTACAAAATGCTTTATTTAGTTACTTGTGAACCACAGAGTATGGGATTCAAAAAAAAAACAAAACCCTGACATTGTAGATGGGTGACGATTGGCCTGGTTGAAGGCACCTTAATTTTCCTTTAAATTCAACCTTGAAACATAATTTCCTGGTTTTGAATTTTTTACCTATATCGCAGACCTGCATTGCAGGGCGGAAGGTATGGATGGAGATGGGCCATTTTGACTGGAGATGACAGTTGGCTGGCCTGGGGGCCCCTTGGATTCTGGAAGCCTCAGTCTATACAGCTCATGTGTTAATTTAGGTTTATTGTGGGAATATTTCTATACTCCCAAACGACTTTAGATCTGTTAGAAAGCACTGCACTTTTGCAGGTTTGGGTTGTTGTTTGTTACATCCTGCACACGCTACCATTTATGTATCTCCAAAGGAAAAACACTGACTAGTTCTCTGCAGAATATCTTGGGGAAATCCCCCCGTGCGCTCTCAGCAGCCCTGCGGTGTATTGCTAACACTGGGTGGGCTTTGTGTTCACTGTCGACTGGTGACTCAGCATTTGAGGCCAAATGAGCACAATGCATGTGCTCTGGTGATTTGGGGAAACCACCGAGTTAGGGAGTTGATAAAGCTCTTTCATGTTTGTTACTCATCCTTACGATTCAGCCCAAACCAAAGACGGAACCTCCACTGGGCGAGGGCTGACCGGCGCCCTGGAAGCTCAGGACAATAGCCCAGAACGCAGAGGTCAGGTCATGGTTCACTCCCAAGAAGAGTGTTAACAGCAGAGAGAGACACTAAAAAGCGAAAGTGGCAGAAACAAGTGAACACACCCACAAGCCACCATCTCACATTGTTCTGGTGGGAAAGAAGCTTTCCAGCAGATTGCCCCGGGGGTGTTTTCACTGCTAGGATCCCGGTGCTCCAGTTTTGTCTGAAACCCACGTCTACCTGAGTCAATCCTTAGTCATTACATAATTTTTTTTAAAGGTTGGTTAGTTACATTTTGGCCACACACACTCTAAGTCCGCTCGTTCAGGCCTCAGGATGCCGTTCGCAGAATTTTGACAAAACAAAGGAGCTGGAATGAGAAACAACCTCGTGATGCAATTCTCTTTAGTCCTCCCTCTCCTACCCACCCCGCCCCATCTCCCACATGTATTCTTCTTTCAAATGTGTCTGTGTGACAGAAATATTCATGCGACCATGGAAATGGGATGAATAGAAGGCATTTGGGCACAGCCCCTGAAGCCCTCTGCCCTCCCAGCTGCCTGTCTCCTTCCACATTTATGCTTATCTGCCCCGTCCTGACCAGCAAGCCAGCCTCTGGGGAAATCAAGACCTCTGAGGCTTACAATGTGACTGTGCCCTCAGGGTTGTGATCCTTTGACTTTTTTCCTTTTTTTAATCCTCAACCGAGGATATTTTTCCATTGATTTTTTTTTTTTTTAGATAGAGTGGGAGGGAGAGAGAAACATTGATGTGAGAGAGACACATTGACTGGTTGCCTCCCACATGACCCCAACCAGGGTCAGGGATCGAACCTGCAACCGAAGTACGTGCCCTTGACCGGAATTGAACCCAAGACTCTTTGGTCCGTGGGCTGATGCTCTAACCACTGAGCCAAACCGTCCAGGGCCCTTTGGGCTTCTCCTTTTCTGACTGATTAGAAGTCCTTTTCCCACTGGCTGCCAGGGCTGTCTGCCTCCCTTTTGCAGATTGTTCAGGGTGCTTCGGAACCCCGGCAGCTGCTCCAGGCACCTTCCTTCGAGCCTCTGTAAGGACAGCACAGTCAGAGTTGTTTGAAGAGTCCCCTGTAGTTTTAAGGAGAAGCCGACAAACCTGTCTGCAGCTGCCAAGGGGTCTGGAAAATCCAGGACAGGGCTGACCCGGGGGACTTGGCTGCGGGGCTGGCATGGTGCGGGCTCTCCCCTTCCCCCGCTGCCCCTAACGCCTGAGGTGCTTGAGGCTGCCTTCAGGGGTGGTGTGAGCATGGCCCCTTGTGATAACTGAATGGTTTCTCGTCCCAGATCTGATCTCATGAGCAACATCGCCATTTCTAACCCTCTCCTCTTTACATATCTGAATTCAAGGGCCTCTTAGCAGTTTCTGGGTCTTTAGTAGACCTCAGGGACCCAAACAGGGGCAGGCCGGTTACCTATTAGAACTGTTGAAGTCATTATGGTCACGGGGGTGGGGGGGGGGCAGGCAGCCTCTGAGAGAGCCCTAATGACCCCACAATCTTGGGATGCATGCCCTATGTAACTTACCCTCTTAAGTGTGGGATGGGCCTGACGACTCCTAATACATAGGAGAAGTGGGACATTGCTTCTGACGTTAGTTTGCAAATGAATGTGACTTCGGTTGGGTTCACACTTCCTCTCTTGCCCTCTTCCGTGCCCGCTGGGGGATGTCAGCTGGCGTCTTGTGAACGAGTGTAGAGAGAGGCTCCCGTGGCAGGGGACAGAGTAGGGCCCTGGGCCAGCAGCCCAGGAGGAACCGACTCCTGCCGACACTGTCGTGAGTGGCCGTGGACCAGATCCTCCCCCTCCAGCTTCCACATGACCGCAGCCTGCGAGGGGAGCCAGGTAAACTGCACCCGGGTTCCTGACCCACAGACGCTGTGAGATTGTAAATTCTGTCGTTTCCAGCCACTCAGTTTTGGAATAATATGTTCTTTCGCAGCAGATAACTAACCCAGCATGTCAAACAGCTGACTCTGATATCCCTTCCAGACCTCGGATTTCGTGAGTTTTCAGGGGTTAAAAAAATGAGATTCAGAGGTATCGATTATATTGATGTCTAAGCTGTTCTTTCTTTTTCTTTCTCCTCTCTTCTTAGTAAACCCAATAAATAGTCGTGCTTATCTGTTGGGATTCATTTCTCCTTGTGTTGGGGCTTGTCAGCTAGCTGAAATCTTATTAGGCCGGCCAGGGAAATGTAGGCGAGAGCCTTTGGACACCCTAGGAAGTTCAGCAGGGAAAGCCCACCATCTGGTTCCTAATGCAGTGTCCTTTGCATGTGAAACAACAGCCATCACAGCTCAAAGAAGCAATTCCGAGGTGTCGATAGCTGTTCTGGGTCTGAGCAGTTCTTTCTAATCTAACCCATTATTCTGACCTTTCGCACCGCGCCCACCAGCTGGTGCTGAGTGAGTGGTTCCCTAAGTCATCCATTTCAGCAGCTGCCACAGCGGCTTTCTGCATAGATGCATTTGGGACTTAAATGCTATGGGTTCAATAAAAGGCTCACTGCGCCGGATCGTGACTTGAGGAAGCTCCGGCGAGGTTTGGCCACTGCGGTGCCGACGATCTCTTCCTCTGCCCGGCCGGCTCGCTTGAGTGAACGTTTTGTATTAAAATTTTCTCGTCTTCAGTCCTAGCAACAGAGAAGCAAGTGACATGCTAGGGCTCGATGTTGCTGAAGGAAGTAAAAGATGTAGTTTGAAATGTAAGCGATGCAAATAAAAGAAAAAGCTCAGCACAATGGTCAAGATTGCTCCCCTTTCCCCACCAGGCACACCGGCGGACAATGGTGTATTTTACACCAACAAAAGGGCCTGGAAGACAGACCCTAAGGAGTTCAGTTGTGTGAAAAAAATCATCGTGTGCGCTCAGCATGTCAAGTCCCTAGAATACATGAGGAACAAGCACAGGGCTGTGTGTGTTTCTAAATGGTGTTCTGATTGTACCTTGTGACCAGCAGTTTATCTTAGGATCTATTTTCCTCTGGAGGTGGAGGTGGAGAGAGAACAAGAGGAGTTGAGGGGATTGTCACGCGTGGGGACGGCAGGGGTCACCGTCACTATCTCGTCCCAGTGGTTTGGTGTCATGGACAATTTCAGCCATTGAGTGTGTGCTCAGCCTGGTGCTTCTTACATTCCACTTACGTGCACATTTTCATTTACAAAGATTTGCATTAAAAAGTTTATTGTATAGCCCTGGCTGGTTTGATTCAGTGGTTAGAGCTTCAGCCCGTGGGCCAAAGAGTCACGGGTTTGATTCCGGTCAGGGGCAAATACCTCGGTTGTGGTTCAGTCCCCAGTTCGGTCAGGCCCTGGTGGGGGTTGAGCGGGAGGCAAGCAATCGATGTGTCTCTCTCACATTGATGTTTCTCTCTCTCTCTCCCTCCCACTCTATCTTCTGAAGATAAATGGAAAAATATCCTCAGGTGAGGATTTAAAAGAAAAAAAAAATGTTCATTATGTATTTCCTGTAACATACCAAAGAACATACATTTGAGAATATAGTTGAGGAAATGGAAAACCAGAGGTTAAATCTTTTTCTTTATTATTGTGATGAACTGTAACATCTAATGTAAAATTGACTATTTAGCCACCATACGTATAGTGTGCAATTTGGTAGCATTAAGTACATTCATAATGTTGTGCAACTATGACCATCGTCTCATTCAGAACTTTCCATCACCCCAAGAGGAAACCTTCATCCATTAAGCGGGCACTCCCCATTCCTTCTCCCGTCAGCCCCTGGCAACCGCTAATCTGCCTTCTCTCTCTACGGACTTGCCTATTATATATCATATAAATAGAATCATATACTATGTGGTCTTTTGTTTCTGCTTCTATCGGTATTTCATTCCCTTTTAATGGCTGAATAATATTCCATTGTATGGATATACCACATTTTATTTGTCCATCATTAATTGGTGGACACGGTACAGATGTTTTAACATTAACAGCATTAACAAAAAGTATGTTAAGTATCTGTGACCAATTAATAGATGACTATATTAGTAATAATTACTAATGATCATTTCAAACTAAACTTTAAAAAATGGAGTAATTTCTTAGCATCAGATCACAGGAATAGACTCCTTTTTCTGAAAGCAAAGATTCGTGGTTTATCTTGATCTTCTAGAATGCTCAGAGAGACAGAAAGGTATTTGAAAGATGTGATTATCCTGAGAAAATGTAACTACTGGGTGCTATAGGATATTTTCACTGATTCTAGCATTGGCAGGCTACAGTTCCTAGGGGGAAATGTGGGTTCCAGTAGCATGATTATGGGGGCCATTTAGGAGGTTCCAGGGTGGAAATCCAGAAGCTCTTTTTTTGGGTATATATAAGTGGAGGCTCTGTTTCTGTGCCCTTCTGGCTAGAATTTTGTCAGCATTCATAAATGACTCTACTAAGGGCATGCAAATGGTCATCACCTATTAGAAACAGGCGATGGGTTTGGGGATTCTGTTACTCCTGTGCTCAGCTTTACTCCCAGTATTGCTTCTGCACCTGTTGAGCTGGGAGAAGGGCATGGGATGAAGGATGGGGAACCCACAGCAGAGCTCCTTGCAGCGGGTCTGAGTTGGAGAGGTTAGGTGGGGTAGAGGTGTTTCTAACTCATAGTCACATGAGGACAAGGGCTGTTCTGTTGCATCATCAGAAACCTTGTGTTTAAGCACAAGTTGATTTGGGAACTTCTGAGGGTAGGTAGGTGTCACAGACAAGAGGAAAGGGGGCACATTTTGTTTTATAGTTTCCCCAGGTCTTGGCCAGTTTTCATCAACTCAGCCTTGTATATTTGGAGACGTACATTAGAGTCTTCTTTCAGGATACTGCTAAAACGCTGGCAGTTACATCAGAGGGGAGAAATGCCAGCTGCTTTTTAAACTGGGGAAGTGGGAACACAGGTGTTAGTAATTGCATGATTCTTTATAGTGTCTATAGTTTTATTTTAAAAATCATATGTATCTTCTGATTTTGTAAGAAATTCTGAAAATGTGCTACGCAAGCCAAGCAGTTACAATTAAAATGGATAATAATAGCTTTTCCTTTTAGAAAAACAGCCCATGCCCTTAATTAGATCACTGTGTATTCCGCACAGCATCTGTTTTCATGGTGCTTGCTGGAAAGTCTAAATGAGGGAGACTGAATAATCATGGCCTGCGTCCTCCGTCACTGCGGATCCCAGATGTGGTCTGCCAGGACCACTCGGTTTCTGGTGCTGGAACTTCTCCCTGGCCCCCCTCTGAGGTTATTAGGACAAGATCTCAGGTCGGCTCGTGTCTGCAAGTGGACATCACTGTGGGGCAAAGTTGAAGTGATTCGTGAACCTGAGCATCATTTATCTACCTGTGCAGGATGGCTTTTGAGGAAAGCTGCATTGTCTTTCTAGAAAGGTTATCGGAGTAACTTAGACGTGATAACAGCCCACCCTGGAGTAAATGCAATATTAAATCGCACTATAAGTGTAAAAGGAAATTAACACAGAATCTGGAACATGGTAAGTGCTCCTTACATGACGTTTCATTTGGAATGCATCGGAAAAGACCTGTGTCGGAGGCCTGGAAGATTTTCCAGGTGGAAATGATATAAATGACTAAAGCGCGTGCCAGGCGTTTTGGCACAACTTGCCAAACATTCGTCTTTTTCTTTGAGGTGTGACCAAGAAAGGTTTAGGCTGGTTCCGTGTGGGTTCTGCACACCTCTCCTGGGGGAGCTTCTGGACAGAGGGTTAGAATTTGGTGAGATGCTTCAAGGGGTTTCTAGAGTCTAGCATAGACAAATCTGTAACTGTTTCCAGCATCTCTGCTGAGTAGACATCCATCTGTTCAAACATCTTCACCAGAGGGTCTCGCTACTCTTATTTCTGAAAATGAACCACTTGCCTTATTTGTACTTCATGCACAAGGAACTCACCAGCTGCCGGTACACCTCAAAATTCTCAATTAGTAGATTAATCGCATGATGAATGGATTGCATTAATTATAAATTGTTGGGGGAAAGTTGCTTATATGTTTTCTTGCCATTTGTATACGTTTCCTAGGGCCGCAGTAACAAAGTACCACCAACTGGGTGGCTTAAAAGCCAGAAATATATTGTCTGGCAGTTCTAGAGGCTGGACATCTGAAATCAAGGGGTTGGCCACGCTGTGCTCTCTGAAGGCTCTACGTGCGGAGTCTTCCTTGGCTTCTGGTCGACCTTGCTGTTGCTTGGCTTATAGATGCATCACTTCAATCTGTGCCTCTGAAGTCACATGGCTGTTCCTCCATATGTTTGTGAGTCTGTCTCTTCTCTTACAAGGACACCAGTCATATTGGATTAAAGTCCCCTGATACCCCAGTATGACCTCACTCGAAGCTAATGACATCTGCTAAAGATCGTCATCATCTGGGGTACTGGGTGTTAGGACCTCAACATATCTTTTGGAAGGAAGCTATTCGACCCATAACACCAGTCGATCTATTTTTCCGTGTTCAAAATTAAATAAATAAACTCAGCCCTGCTGAGTCCTTAGATAGATGTCTCGAGAAGTGTGAAGAATTAGGGAGCTGTGAGGACGTTACCTGGAGTTCTTGTACCCAGCGGTGTTACTGAAGGTTTACCAAAAGATACAACATTCCTGATTAAATATAAATGGTTGCTCGCTGAGTGTTAGGATTTTATTCCCTATAAGTTCTGATTAGATTTTCTTTTGTTCAATTTGAGTTGCAATGCTGCTGTGTTTGTCAACCTTTTCAAACCCACATAATACTTTTTTTCCCCCACTTTATCCTCTGTGTATCCCCACCAGCTAAACCAATCTTATCGAGCTTTGCTTTTGAAGTTTCTGTCAATAGACACTAGATCAATTCGCTGCGCTTTGCCAGCTACACGTCTGGTGTCTGTATTCCGAAGCCTTCTTCTGAGAAGGAGCAGCTCCTCCTCCCCCCTGGAGGTTCGCTGCTACGATGTAGGCTGCTGTGGTTGGGCGTGATGTGAGCACAGAGCTCGCTGAAGAACTGCTCGTAACCCTTTTCTGCATCTCAACACAACTTTCCATGCCACGCCTGGGGACAGGTGTTCCTCTGCAAGGTTAGTTCCGGTTGCTGCTTTGTAAGAGGTGATTGGTGGAGGGAGAGGGAGAGGGGCGATTGAGCAGGAAGTGGGGTGAGTGGAGGGGAAGATTGCCTTACTCATCAGGATGATCTGAATGCCTCCTGAAGTTTCCCGAGTTGAGAGACATTGATCACTCCCACGTCCAGAATGATTTGCCAGGCAGTTCTGTGGTCGAATTCCTGTTCTCCGAAATTCCTGTTCTCCGGGTCGACTGGAAAGAGATAGTCCCCAGTGGGGGTGGCATGGGGACCCTGGTAAGTGAGGTCTAGAGACAGACATCATTTATTTGATGGTTCAGGCAGAAGCTTTAGGGTATTGCTGATTACAGCATATTTACCTTCCTTGTTTGTGAGGTAAAAAAACACCACTTCCAGTTGACTGAAGGCTTATCAATTACTGTCTACACCCTTTACCTGCCTTTCTGAATAAGGCTCGATGGTTTTTAATGGGTATTAAAATGGTATAGAAAATTTTTGATCATTTTGTGAATTAATGGGTCAGATCCGTGGATCCTGAAAGAGTTTCAGCTAACCCTGGTGAGAGAAAATTTAAAAACAAATTGATGATTACTATTATAGTTTCACAGTTTTACCAACTGCTGGGAACAACCTTCCTTTTAGAGGGCTCTTTCGCCACTTACCACTCTTCTTTCAGTGAAGTCAGCCCTTTGCTGTAAGGAGAAGGAACAAGAAGAGATGGGATGAGTGAGCGGATGGCTGGGAAAGCTGGGGCATGCTTTTCTCTTCTTTGGGAATTCCATTCAGATCCTGGGAAGAAAGCATTTCCCAAACCCGTAGTGTCCCTAGAAGAACAAGGAAGGTCACACTAGAAGAAGTTGCTATGTTCTTGACATACTTTCCGGCCTTGGAAGCAGTGCACGGTGGGGGGCGTGGGGGCAGCCTAGGGCAGCAGAGGCTGCTAAGCCCCAGCACGGTACCTGCACTCCCATCGCATCGCTGTGACGGCCACTCCCTCGGCTTCTGTGATGGGCAGGATGTAGAGCCCACTGGCACTTCTCATGAAACCAGGATTTATCTGCTGAATTGAAGTGTAGGAACCTCTGGCTGGTGTGTCTCAGTGGGGTGAGCGTTGTCCCATGGACTGAGAGGTCCTGGTTCGATTCCCGGTCAGGGCACATGCCCGGGTTGAGGGCTCGATCCCCAGTAGGGGGTGTGCAGAAGGCAGCCGATCAATGTTTCTCCCTCACATGGATGTTTCTCTCTCTCTCTCTCTCTCTCTCTCCCTTCCTCTCTCTCTAAAAAATCAATAAAAACATATTTTAAAATATATATACAGGAACTGACTTAAATTCTCTGAGGACTAATGAGAACAAAGTTATCTTAATGTGGGCTCCAAATAAAAGCATATATGCGTATGCAGTACAAAAGCAAGAAATGTTTATGGCAGAATATCCGAGCATACAGAAAAGTCCTAAAAGAAAATAAAGCTACTTCTAATTCTACCATCTGATGATAACCATCGGCATTTTGGCATATACCATTCATAAATATACACACGCGCCCAGTTGGAATCGTATTGCTCACACTGATTTGGAACATTTTCCCCTTAACGATATTGTTAATGTTTTCTTAAGGTGTTAATTATTCTTCCCAAACTGATTTTAAATGACTACTAATATTTCACTGTATGGCTGTGACCTAATTTGTCTAACTAATTTCCTAATTATTGGACATTTAGCTTGTCTCCAGTTTTTCGCCGTGATAAGTAATGCCACAGTCAGCATCCTTGTATGAAACTGTTGGTGCACATCCTTATCAGATAATTGCTTTGTTGAGTTCTTTTCCCTATTTTTGCTATTTTCTCGATACATGTGTATTCGCTTAGCGATAGAAATTGTAAGTTGTCCTCATGTATTATATGAAGGAAGACCTTGTTTTCTTTGTTCCCTTCCACGAAACAGGTGTAGTTTCTCTTTTAAAAGCACTTCTTAAAGTTAAGTAAGTAGAATGAACTTAAAATTATTATGTTCAACTACAAAACACTTGAGCGTTGGACTGTGTGTTAGCGTGGGCTGCCCTAACAAAATACCGTGGACTAGTGACTTAAATCACAGACTTTTATTTTCCCACAGTCCTGGAGGCTAGAAGTTGATGGTGAGGGTTCTGGCCAATTCAGATTCTGGTGAGGACTCTCTTCCAGGCTTTCCAATAATCACCTCCTTGCTGGGTTTTCACATGTCGTTTTCTTGGTGCCTGGACACTTGTGGAGAGAAAGTGAGCTCTCTGGTGTCTTTCTTTTCTTTTCTTTTTTTTTTTATCCTCACCCGAGGACATTTTTCCATTTTGGTGTTGTTCAGACAGAGTGGGAGGGAGAGAGAGAGAGAGAAACATTGAGAGAGAGAGAAACATCGACGTGAAAGGGACACATCGAGTGGCTGCCCCCCGCACGACCCAACCAGGGCCAGGGACAAACTGCAACCGAGGTACATGCCCTTAGCGGGAACCGAACCCGGGTCTCTCTGGACCGCAGGCCGACGCTCTAACCGCTGAGCCAAACCGGCCAGGGCTCTGGTGTCTTTTCTTATGAGGACATTAATCCTGTTGGATCAGGGCCCCACACTTATGACCTCAGTTTACCTTAATTACTTCCTTAGAGGCACCCATCTCCAAATACAGCCACCCTAGGGGTTAGGGCTTTAATGAGGAGGGTGAAACATTCAGTTCATAGCATTCAGACCCTGGCTCCCCAAATTCATGTCCTTGTCACATGCAAAATACATTCATTTCATCCCAACAGCCCCAAAGGCTTCACTCATTCCAGGATCAACTCTACCACTGTATAATAAGTTGCTGCAAACTTAGTGACTTAACATAACATACATTTCTCAGCTCATTACTTCTGCAGATCAGGAGTCTAGCTTCACTGTGTCCTCTGCTCAGGGTATCACTCAGCTGCAACCAAGATGTCAGCTGAGTTGAATTCCATTATTTCTTTCTCTTCTTTATCCTCACCCAAGGATATTTTTCCATTGATTTTTAGATAGAGTGGAAGGGAGGGAGGGAGAGAGAGAGAGAGAGAAACATCGATGTGAGAGAGACACATCGATTGGCTACCTGCCGAAAAACCCCGACCAGGCATGGGGGTTGAACCTGCAACCCAGGTACATGTCCTTGACCAGGAATTGAACCCACGACCCTTCAGTCTTTGGGTCAGTGCTCTAACCACTGAGCCAAACTGGTCAGGTCCTGCGTTCCTTTCTTGATGCATAGTATTTTATCTCTTATACCTCCCTTCTTCTTCTCTTCTCTCCCCTCTCACTTTAGTTATATCACTTTTAAAAAAATTAAATCCATGTAGGAAGCCTGTGTTCGTATTTTGTGTAAATTTGTGGATGGTGGACACCTGCCATATTTTGTAACTGCTGTCTCCTTCTAACACTGTTGCTGTTTGTGAGGCATTATCTGCCTCTGTTTCCCCTGCATTTCTCCGTCATCTTTTAGCATCTAATGTTGCTGTTGAGATGCCTGCTATAGACCAAGTTCTCCAGAATTCATATGTGGAAGCCCTAGATTCCAACATGCCTGTACTCAGGGATGTGGCTTTTAGGAGATAATTAAAATTAAATGAGGTCATGAGAAGAGCAAGAGAGAGAAAGAGAGCTCTCTTTCTCCACATGCACAGAAGAACGTGGGGGCACAGCAACAGGGGGGGCTGTCTGTAAGCCAGGAAGAGCACTCTCCCCAGAACCTGGCCACGCTGGCATGCTGGTCTTGGACTTACCCAGAACAAAATTAACTTCTTTTTAAAATTTACTTATTGATTTTAAAGAGAGAGGAAGGGAGAGGGAGAGAGAGATAGAAACATCGATGAGAGAGAACATCGACTGGCCACCTCCTGCATGCCCTGCACTGGGGATCAGGCCCACAACCTGGGCATGAGTCCTGACCAGGAATCGAACCGCCGACCTCTTGGTGCATGGGACAACACTCAACCACTGAGCCACACCAGCTGGGCAAAATTAAATTCTTAGTTAGTTGTTTAAGCCACTCAGTCAACGGACTTTATTATGGCAGCCCGAGCAGACGAACACAGTGTCCAGTGCTGCTCTGACTCCTTTGAATGTAACCTAGGTTTCCCCTCTAGCAGTGTTTAGGTCTGTTCTTTGTTTTTGTTGTTCTGAAATATGATAATGTATCTTAATGTGGGTCATTTAAAAAATATTCACTCAATGGACATTTTTACTTCAATTCTAGAATTTTTTCTGATATTATTATAATGTTCTCCCCAATGTTTTCTCTTTCTGGAACACCGGTTATTTGGGTGTCTAACCCTGAATTTATTTCCTATTGTTCATCATTATCATGTTTTAAAAAGTCTTCTTTATCTTCCGATTGCTTTCTTGAATTTATGTTTGACTCTCATATTTTTAACTTCCAGGAGCTCTTAAATGCCCATTGTTATAATTATTATGAAATAGGATATTATTCTTGTTTCATGAATGTAACATCTGGAAGTTTTCTTCTGCTTTCTGCGTTGTTTTTATTTCCTCTGAGTTTTCTGGGAGGATGGTGGTGGTGTGTGTTTGCTGTTTTCTCCATACTGGTTTTTTTTTCTTCAGTAGAGTTGAGAAGGAGATCAGGGTCAGCTTGGTTTCCACGCAGGATTCCAAACCATTTCCCGTGTTTATCTCCTATCTTACACGTACCTCCTTCATGCTGACACTGACGTCTTTAAAACCTGAGCTTTTCTGGATTTGTGACCTGCAAAATGGCTTATTTCTTAGCATTATCATCCCTACCAACACTAGTTTGAATCCTCCCTCGCCTGCAGAGTATTTTCCATTTTCCCATTTCCTTTGGTCTTTTTACATTGTTGTTTCTGTTACAGATATCTCCCAGTCTCATTAAACAGAGACATTGTCTTTCCACATCTTGTTTCGGGTGGTTTGAGGGATTACAGTCGTCCCTCGCCACTTCGCGCTTCGACTTTCGCGGCTTCACTCTATTGCGGTTTTTTCAAATATGTTCATTGTAAAGTTGATTGATGCCCTGGCCGGTTTGGCTCAGCGGTGAGAGCATCGGCCTTTGGTCCAGAGAGACCTGGGTTCGGTTCCCGCTAAGGGCACGTACCTCGGTTGCAGTTTGTCCCTGGCCCTGGTTGGGTCATGCGGGGGGGCAGCCACTCGATGTGTCCCTTTCACGTCGATGTTTCTCTCTCTCTCTCTTCCTCTCTCTCCCTCCCACTCTATCTGAACAAAAAATGGAAAAGTGTCCTCGGGTGAGGATAAAAAAAAAAAGTTGATCAAGACAGTGAAAATGATACAGCGTGCGCTTGGTTGTCTGAGTCAATTATACACCCCTGTATTACAATTAAAATTAAAATTACTGTACGTATGGACTGTAGGCCTATGTATTTGAGCTTTCCCGCAAATCCTTCAACGCCAGGTGCAACCACTTGACCACTCCTTGTGTGTGGGCAATAACTTTTTTCCAAAAAATCGGGTGTGGTGAAACCAAGCCAATCAGAGCGTGCTGTTCACTGATTGGCTATCCTATCCTCTTCCTATCCTGGCCACCGATTGGCTCAGCCTCGTGCAAGTTCGTTTCTCTCATACACGCTTCTACATCGCTACGCATGGAAGCATCTTTGCTCTTGTGTTTGCAATTTCTGAGAACTTTTATCTAAGCCCCATGATGGCTCCTAAACGTGCTGCTTCTTCTGAGCCTCATGATGATAAAACTAAGCGCTGGAGGAAGATGCTTACCATCCAGGAGAAGGTGAAACTCTTGGATATGATCAAAGATGGCAAGAAAATCGTGGAGGTTGCCCGCCATTACGACTTGAATGAGTCTACCGTTCGCTCCATCCGTAAAGATGAAAAGAACATCCATGCAACGGCTACTGTCTCTTTCAACAAGGAAGCAAAGCGCGTCGTGACAAGTCGTAATAAGTTCATAGTGAAAACGGAGTGTGCCCTAGCTGTTTGGATCAGCGACAGCCGCAAGAAAAACATTCCATTGGATTCGCTGGTCATCTGGGAGAAGGCAAGGCAGCTCTATTAGCGCTTTACGGTGGACGAGCCTCAACCAGAACCATCTTCTGCAACGTTCATGGGTTTCACGGCGAGCAAGGGTTGGTTTGAGATGTTCCAGAAGAGATATCATCTGAAGAGTGTCATTCTCCACGGAGAAGCTGCCTCTGCCGACCAGCCTGCAGCAGAGGACTCCGTGAACAACACGTTCCAGAAGATCCTTGAGGAGGGCGAGTATCATCCAGAACAGGTGTTCAATATGGACGAAACAGGGCTGTTCTGGAAAAGAATGTCTTCCCGGACATTCATTTTCAAGGATGAGGCCAAGGTCCGTGGCGATGACGTGGATGAGCTGCTGGAGACACATTCGGATCCCTTACCTGACGAGGATCTGGTGGAGATGACTAAGTCTGCGAGTGAGGAGGAGGAAGAGCAGCCAGAGGTTCCTGGGGGTCAGGAGGAGGAAGTTGGCCTTACACTTGAGCGTCTCTCACAAGTCGTGAGAACTATTAAGGTAGTACAGGACACGATTGGTGAATGGGACCCACAAATGATGCGTGCATTGTGG
The DNA here is from genome assembly GCA_030848825.1 of Tadarida brasiliensis. Lineage (NCBI taxonomy): Eukaryota > Metazoa > Chordata > Mammalia > Chiroptera > Molossidae > Tadarida > Tadarida brasiliensis. The sequence continues at coordinate 82,521,569 of CM061264.1, forward strand.
TTCCGGAATTCACTTGATGGAGCGATAGAACCCTACAAAAGCCTCCTCACGCATATGAAAAGACAGCGCCAGCAACTGCCTATCACGATGTTCTTCAGCCGTGCACCCAGACACCCACAGCCTACTCCTAGTGCTCCTTGACGACGACGCACCTGCTGAAGACACTGCACCACCTGCAGACTCTCCTACTGAGGTCACACCTTCAGAGGAGCAGTAACCTTGCTCTTCTGTGCTGTGCAGTACATCTCTTCATCTTCATCGCTTCATCATCGAACAAGTTGCACTATTTTCATAAGTTAGTGGTTGTGTGTAAGAACTGTGTGTGTAATTAAATGTACAATAATAATAATATGATATTTGTAACATCTAATATGTCTTATTTTCTCTTATTTTGTCTAATATATTGGGTAATATGAGTGTAATGGCGACTAAAGGGTGTTATTTCATGTCTAGAGGACTCTAATAATGTTTAAAAACATATTTAGAAGGTCATAAACAGGTTTTCTATGCTCTAACTGCAAAAATATTCTATTTATAAATAAAGAATCCTACTTCGCGGACGTTCATTTATCGCAGTAGAGTCTGGAACTGATTAAATGCGATAAACGAGGGCCAACTGTATTTTCAAGAAAAGGGGCCACTTCTTGAATCCAAGAATACTCAAGACCATTTTGGAATGTCTTTCTACTTCCCTGGGGGGACAGGTAGCCACTCTGAGTCCCTGGTCAAGGTAATGGAATTTAAAGCCAGGAGAGGGCCTTTGCATGTCACACAGTGGATCAATGGAGGTAGAAGAAAACTGGAAAAACTCAATCCCATTGAGGATTTTTCTCAAATGCAGAAAATGGATAAATGGTCTATTTGAATGATGGAACTTTCTGTTTGATAATGCCTGTTGCTTGTAACTAGATCGGCAAAATTAGATTTCACAGACACATTATGTTTTGATTACAATGTTAGAATTCTACAGGAAGACATACAATGTGATTTGAAGCCCTCCGTCACACTGAATTTTTGTAAGCCATACTTGTTCAGTCTTTAGAAAAACAGGAAACTTGGCAATGCTCTCTGGCCAGGGTGAAGCAGCTTGGGAATAACCATGTCGAATTTAAATTGGGAGTGGCAGAATGCTGCCACCTGTTACAAAAATAACCAAGGTGACGGCTAGCGTTCCCCAGTGTCCAGGGAGAGTGCCCTGGGGCTGGGCTTTGGGCTTCTCCAGGGTTCACAATGGTATTCTGGTTCCCTGCTTTCAAGGTTAGTAAAGGAATAATATTTTTGAAAAGGCTTAGTTATTTTGTGTTTGCTATTTACCGAACTCAAAAGAGTATGGTTTGCATTAGCAGGACTTCTGCAAATTGTGTGGAAGGGATTTAGAACAATTCTCCCTTGTATGAAAAATGAGCCCGTGACTCCAGGCTCCTTAGAGCTCCTTGTGGGAGTCCTGGTGTAAAACAATCTCCTACAGGCCTGGATGGAACTGGGAGCCAAGCAACATCTGCATTTTTTTTTTTTTTAAATAAACATGTTCTTGTAGAGCTGAAATTTTCTTCTTCAGCCTTTTTATAGTGCTAAGTAGATTGATTCATTCTATATAATCCACTCTAGTACTTAGAGAAGGATTGTCGACAGATTTAAAACACATACTTGAGGAGACCCTCTGGTGATTACGGTGCACCTGTTTCAGTGTTAGGGTTCTCCGCCTTCCTTCCCACATTGTTTTGTGGTATAGGAAAACTTCCCAGTAGGTTAGCTTACAGGTTACATCGGGGCAAGGCAGCTCTTTGCTAGAGGCGGACCCTCTGGTGTGATTCCAAGCACTCAGAAAGTGTCCCACCTCTCCAAATCCTTTACTGACCACATTAGTGCCTGATAAAGACATTTATTCTGCACCTAGAGATACATTCTATCCTCCAGCCCCCTTGGGAAAGGTACCGCGTTGATGTAAATTTCCAAAGGCACAAACATCCCAGCCCTGATTGGGAATCTACTTCTCAGCACGGAAATGGCAGAGAGGAGGGGCTGGCGATGTCAATAAAACAGGAGGAAAGGGCTTGGTTAAAAGAAGGATCTTATAGTGAGACAAGCAGTACGGTTTGAAAACCACAAACTGCTTAGCTGTCAGACTCAATTTTTAGAAGCCCGCAGCCAGAAGGGCCGCAGAGACTAAGGAAGGCAAAGTTTTCCTACTTTTAAAATGTGCTGAGGGCAAGCCCTGCAGATGGACTAGGAAACTTCCCTGTCACTCATGGTGAAAATGCAGACGACAGGTAGCGAGCCACCGGCCCCTGGAGTGTGGTTTCCCCGAACCTCAAGGTGAACTGAACTCTGCTTTGTCCTCTGCCAGCCGGGAACGAGGGTCTCGGCATCCCGCACCCGGGAACGGGACCCCTCAGCTCCCCAGTCAGGAAGAATCCTAGAAGGATTTGCTCACACAGAGTTTCTAACACTTAGTTAGGTAATATTTAATTTTTTTTGAGAAGGTGAAAGGAACAAAAAGTTCTCAGATTCTTTTAAAGTAAGCAAGAATGGTTGTTGAAAGTGTTACTTTAGCAGCAGAACCCCAACTTCTTTGCAATCCGGGAGAAAAGATTCTGGGTCATGACGTTCACCTGCTTCAAATTTTTCTTTAAGAACTCCCCTTTCTCTACAATGGTGGTTCTTTACCTATATGAGATTTTTTTTTAATTGATTTTTAGAGAGAGAAGAAAGCAGAAGGAGAGAGAGATAGAAACAGTGATGAGAGAGAACATTGATTGGCTGCCTCCTGCATGCCCCCCACAGGGGATCTGGCCCACAACCTGGGCATGTACCCAGACCAGGAATCGAACCAGTGACCTCTTGGTGCATGGGTCGATGCTCAACCACTGAGCAACACTGGCCAGCTGAGATTTTTTTTTTTTTAAGCTCTTTGCTGGCAAATGTGTATGCATGCATGCACACATGTGCACTCTTTACTTATAACTTTTATATAAAGAACTTGACCTGCAGGACAAATTCACATTTCGTAAGTTTTCATCTAGATCTTTCATAATTTAGCCCCAAGGTACTTCTCCATTAAGTAATTATTCTTTGGCGCAAAACTGTGCCTGGAGGGCAGGCTGAGTTCTAAGCCAAAGTGATGTGTAATGGTCCCCAGACACTCTGTCAGGAAAGGTGTCACAGGTAGTGTGCGGAGCGCTGAAGTGGGCATCAAGTGTTGTCATTTAACGAGTTTTGTAACTCTTGATTGTGTAATTCTGGGGGTGGAGGATATCATTTAGTCTTTTGGGGTCTCACTTTCCTCATCTGCCTAGCTAAGGTGGTTCGGTAATCTCTCTCATTTCTCTTCCCTCTGAGTTTCTAGACTTTAGGATTCCAGCTTATCACTACCTCGTGTGAGGCAAGGGACATTCCCAGGGGTCATTTATTAAGCAACTTACAATGGGAGGGCATTGCAGAGGATCCCAAACTGCAGAGTGTGGGCCCCTGACTGTCCAGAGGCAGGTCCAGGATGTTCTCGGTACAGACACCGTCTATCACAAGTCAGGGTCTGCCTCTACTTCCCCTGTTCCCGGTCCCTTTCTCTGGGTCTTTGAGTTCTCGGTCAAAGTGTACCCACTGACTTGTCTCAGCGTTTGCCTATTCCCTGCTGTGTTCACTTTCTTTTTGTGTGGGTTTCCTTAAAGTGATTTTTAAATTACAGTTGACATACAATCTCATAGTAGTTCAGGTGTACAACGTAGTGATTAGACATTTATATACCTTATGAAGTAATCACCCTGATAAGTCTAGCACCCGTCTGACAGCACACCTAGTTATTACAGTGTTATTGACCATATTCCCTATGCTGTACTTTACATCCCCATTACTATTTTAATAACTGGCAATTTGTACTTCTTGATCCCTTTACCTGTTCTCCCATCCCTGACCCCCCTGTATTCGCTTCCTTTGAGAAGTAGATTTCCTGCCTCTGACTTTTTATCCACCTGACCTTTCTGGTCATATCCACTCTTGGGAGATGTCTTGCCTGCCTGACTCATGTTGTCTTGCTCCTTTTGGCTGCTGGCTTCTCTGGCTACCCTTATGACACATAGACATGGCGAGGATGACATGGCCCGAGGATGACATGGCCCAAGGATGACATGGCCCGAGGATGACATGGCCCGAGGATGACATGGCCCGAGGATGACATGGCCCGAGGATGACCATCCCTTCTTAAGGGCGTCTCTCTTTCTTGGTCTGCTTGGACTGCCATGACAGAATTCACAGACTGAGTGGCTTAAATAACAGACATTTTTTCTCACAGTTCCGGAGGCTGGAAGTCAGCTCAGGGTGCCAGCGTGGTTGGGTTCTGGTGAGAGCTCTCTTTCTGGCTTGCAGATGGCCACCTTCTTACTGTGTGCCATGGTGAAGAGAGAAGGGGGTCTGGTTTCCTCCTTTTGCTATAAGAATACCATTCTCATCATGCCCACCCACCCCAGCATGACCTCATCTAATCCTAATTATCTTCCAAAGACTCTGTCTCCAAACACCATCACATTGGGGGTTAAGGGTTTCAACATACGGATTTTGGGGGGATACAACACTCTCATTGCTGACCATAGACAAAGGGATAAGGAGTGATGGTCAAAGGAAAAGACAGAGAATTCGGGGCAAAGGTAGATGAGAAGAAGTAAGGAGCCTGACAATCTTTGGGTCTTCATTTGCCAGTTATTTCCACTGTTTCTAATTTTAGCTTTAGAGAACATTTCTTGACCTTCATCCAAGCACCCTGATGAACATGTAATTTGTTCACTGGAACATCTAGGTTGAGAGGAGAGGTTTTCTGGGGGGAATGCTGGGCTTCGTTTGAAAACAAATGGAGTGGAGTTGGTTTCCATTTCTATTGAAATAGAACTTAAATTATCCTCCTCCAGATTCCGTAGACCTTTCCCCTCAAAGAATCACATACAGATTTCATGCATCCTCTGGCAATGTGGTGGCTGGACACAGAGTCTGTCGTAGATGACATGAATGTAATCTCTAAATAATTCCATCCTTGGCCTTAACAGACTAGAGTGTTTCCATGTGGCTGCCTTTCGGAAGAAGGTCAAGATGAGCAGAGACCACCAAGCACATTTCAAGAAGGATATTAGATTTCACTGGGGCCAGGAGCTCAGAAGTGAGTTATTAGAGTTTTGTTTACTATACCCTCTGGCTATATTCTTAATTAGGTGGAACTGATAAGCTTGATAAATTCTGAACTATTGCTTTCTGTTTGCCAATAACAAAATATTACTGTGTAGGATGTTAGTTATTTTCCACATCAAACCCTTCCTATTTTCCTGAAGATATCATTAGTTTCCATTTCAATGGACCTTTTGTTAAGAGGGAGAAGAATGTCCTTTGTACCTTTTTTAATTAAAGCACCTTGGTGACTAATATACAATTTCTTTAGACTTTCGTCTGAACTCCATTCTCTATGCTTCCTTCTCTTCAAGACTCCAGGGTTTTGCTCTCTCAGGTAATAATTAGATCAATCAAAGGACTCAGACACTGGTTATTTTTTTCCAACTCTCACCAGCATTTCTTACTTTATATTTTCTTTTTTCTTTCTTCATTCTTTCCTTCTTCTTCCTCCATCCACCTTTCTCCCTTTCTCTGTCTCTCTGTCTCTCTCTCTCCCCCTTCCTTCCTCCCTCCCTCGCTTCTTTCTTTCCTTCCTTCCTTGTTTCCTCCCTCCCTTCCTTCCACTGTGAATTACACAAACTCTACTGTCACAGATCTAATACTTATAAGCATTATATTCCTATTTTTAACCAGTGAGAAGCTATATGGGACATATTTTAAGGACCTCCAAACTACCAGCAGTAAAAGCAACAACAACAACAAAACATAAAAAGAGAATATGTGTTTATGTTTATGAAGCAATTGGCATACATAGGTTTATACATATAATTAAACAAATATGACATACTGAAATATTTTCTTAGTGATGTTCTGAAACCATAATTATATCTTAATGAAATATTTAGTCATGTTTTAACAGGTCCAAGAATAATTATTTTACTGTTCATTTTGGAATGCGAACTTAGAAGTCTGAGAGTTCAATTAATTATCTCAGAGTTGAAATAGTTTGATTTTTTTCCCCCAGGATGATGTGAATATAGTTTTAAGTCTGAGTTCAGTTGCTGCAGGCTAGAAAGATATCCTTTAGCTAACCCCCTCATTCAAAAATACTGTATCTAGGAATAATATTCCAAGTAATTACACCTAGCAAATGGACCAGCTCATTGAGAGGAAAAAGGAAGCATCTAGATTTTAGAAATGTACAGCAAATGAGATTGCCAAGAATATGTCTGGGAAGGAATCAATCAGCAACCATTCAAGGGTGAGGTTCACGAGTTATAATAAGTTGCCCTCAAAACAGAAAAATGTGAAACAGTAGAATATTTTCTGTGGTATCACCATTTTTTCCTGTTCCTGGGCTACTTTGAGGGAAATATAAGAGAAGGTTGAGATAGAAAATATAAGGGGAGAAAATGAAACAGGGTTAGCAATGGCAAATATATGGGTAAATATAAAAAACTATATAAATTTATTTTTCTCTTTTCTTCTGCTAAGTTCCTCAAACGACATTTAACATTATGTAAAGCAATAATTATAGCACTGTATTGTTGGGTTCCTGATATATATACAGCAGGTCCTCGAATAACATTGTTTCATTTGACATCATTGTGTTGTGACAGTGATGAGATGCTGTAGGAACTTAACTCTTGTTTGTGTCAGTTAGCTTATGGTAAAATTGGTTTTGTTATACATCGTTTTGCTTAAAGTCGTAGGACCCATCGATGACATTAAGTGAGGTCTTACTGTACATGAAATATGTGTGGCAATAATAACACAAAGGAGGAGGAGGACATGGAGCTATATTGAAGCAAAAGATCTGTATTTTACCAGAATTAAGTCAGAGTCAAACTGAAGTAGATTGTTATAATTTAAGATTCACATTGTAATCTCTAGAGCAACCACTAAGAAAATGGATTTTAAAAGAGTTGAAAAATAAAGAGAAACAAAATATTCATTTAACATGAAATAAAGTAGTAAAAAAGAAACAGAGGGACAGAAAAGACTCGTTGCATGGAAAAAATAGCATATGTAAATACAACCAAATGAATGATTGCATTCGATAGATTACACACCCCAAGCAAAGGCGGAGATTGATGGAATGGATGAAAAGCAAGCTCTAACAATATGCTGTCTGCAACAAATATACTTTAGGGGCTAAGGACAAATAAATTGAATGTGAAAGGATAGGAAAAGATATACCATACAAATAGTAACTATGATAGAGCTTGAGTGGTTATGCTAATATCAGACAAAATAGACTTTATTCAAAAAGTATTACCAGAGACAGAGAGGGACATTTTACAATGATGAAAGAATCAAGATATGAAGATGTAACCAGTATACCAGTGTTCCCAAAATGTATGAACCAAAATCTGACATAACAAAGGAGAAATGTCAAATTCAACAATACAAGATGGAGATTTCAAAAATTTCCTTTCAATAATAGAGAGAATAACTAAATAGAGAATCAGCAAAGATAAGAAGATTTGAATGACACTATAAAACTTGACCTAATTGGAATAAAATGACATTTATAGAACACTATACCCAAAAGCAACATAATATATATGCCTTTCAAGTACAAAAAGAATAATTTCCAGGATAGACTATATGCTATGCCATCAGACAAATCTTAACAAATTTAAAAGGATTGAAACCATTCAACCGTAACAGAATTAAAATAGAAATCAACAACATAAATAAATTTGGGGATTCACCTGATATTTGGGAATTAAACAACATAATTCTAAATAACTCATGGATAGAAGACATCAAAAGGGACACTAGGAAATATTTTTAACTGAATGAAAATGAGAACACAACATACTAAACACTATGATGCAGCTAAAGTAGTACATAGAGGGAAATTTATAGGTTTAAATACCTGTATTAGAAAAGAAGTTCTCGCCTGGCTGGTGTGGCTCAGTGACTGAGCGTCAACCCATGCACCAAGAGGTTGCCGGTTCAAATCCTGGTCAGGGCACATGCCCAGGTTGTGGGCCTGGTCCCCGGTAGGGGGCATGCTGGAGGTGGCCAGTCGATGTTCTCTCTCATCGATGTTTCTGTCTCTCTCTCTCCGTCTCACTTCCTCTCTCTGTAAAATCAATTAAGGAAAAAAATTTTTTTAAAAAAAGAAAAGAGGTTATCAAAACCATCAAAAAAAAAAAAAAAAAGCAAATTAAACCTGTAGTAAGCAGAAGGAAGGATGTAATTAAGAGTAGAAATAAACAAAACAGAAAGCAAAAACACAATAGAGAAAACCAATGAAATCAAAGCACGTTCTTTGAAGAGATAAATAAAACTGATAAACCTTTAATTAGACTAACCAAGAAAAATAAAGTGAAGACAAAAATCAGGAATGAATGAAGGTACATTACTACTGATCATACAGAAATGAAAAGAATTATAAAAGGAATATTATATAACTTTATGCCAACAAATTGCACAACTTAGATAAGATGGACAAATTCCCAGACAGTCATTAATTACCAAAATTAACAGAAATTAAAATTTTGAATTGAAGTATAACACATAAAGAAATTGAAATAGTAACTAATAATCTGTCCACAGAGAAAACCCCAATCCCAAATAGTTTCACTGTAAATTATATCAACTCTTTAAAGACGAAGTAACACAAATTCTTTCAGAAAACAGAAGATGAAGGGACACTTCCCAACTTATTCTTTGAAGCTAGTACTACCCTAATAAAAAAGCTACATGCCATTTTCCTCATGAATATAGATGCAAAAACTTTAAAAAATATTGGCAAACAATATAGCAAAAGCCAAAAAAAATGATGATACGCCATGACCAAGTGAGATTCATCCTCAAAACACAAGATGCTTTAACGTCAAAAATCAATTAATATAACATACCATATTAATACAATAAAGGACCAAAAAGACCCCCCACATGATTAATTAATGATAATCTCTTAATAATGAACTGAGTGCTTTCACTAATCCTATTTTATATCATACTGGAGGTTCTAACTAGTGAAATAAAGCAAGAAAAAAAAGTTAAATGTGTCTGGCCAGTTGTGGCTCAGTAGTTGAGCGTCGACCCATGCACCAAGAGGTCGTCGGTTCGATTCCCAGTCAGGACACATGCCCAGGTTGTGGGCCTGATCCCCAGTGGGGGGCATGCAGGAGGCGGCTAATCGATGTTCTCTCTCATCGATATTTCTATCTTTTTCTCCCTTCCTCTCTCTCTAAAAAAATCAATAAAAAATATTTTTTAAAAAAGAAGAAGTTAAATGTATCTAGATTGGAAAGAAATAAACCTGTCTGTAGATACATGATCCTATATGGAAAATCCTAAGGAAATTGCAAAAAAGTTACCAAAACTAATCAAGAGTGTTTAGCAAGTTTCCAGGATAAAAGATCATTATACACAAATCAATTGTTTTTCTATTAAAAAATGAAATTAGGAAAGAATTTTATTTATAGTAACTTCCAAAAGAATAAAATACTTAGGAAGAATTTTAACAAAAGAAGAGCAAGATTTTTACACTGAAAATGGAAAAACATTGCTGACAGAAATGTAAGACCCAAATAAATGGGGAGATATTCTATGTTCATGGATTGGAACATTCAATATTGTTAAGTTGACAATTCTCCCCAAATTCAACACTATTATAGACTCAACACTATTTTTATATTTATTTTTATTTTTATTTTATTAATTTATTTTTGTTACAGATGTTTCTCCTTTTTCCCCCATTGACTCCCTCCTCCCCCTCCCTCCCTGCCCCGTCCCCAGTTTTGTTGTCCATGTCCATTGGTTATGCGCACATGCGTATAAGCTCTGTAGTTTATCGCTCCCCTCCCCCACCCTCTCTTCTGGGAACTGTCAGTCTGTACCCTACTTCCACGTCTCTGGGACTACCCTGTTCCTCAGACTATTATGTTCATTATATTCCAGAAATAAGTGAGATCATATGATATTTGTCTTTCTCTGCTTGGCTTGTTTCACTTAGGATAATCCTTTCCAGGTCCTCCCATGTCGTCTCAAAGGATAAGAGATCTTTCTTTCTTACAGCTGCATAGTACTCCATTGTGTATATGTACCACTGCTTTTTTATCCATTCGTCTACTGATGGACACTTGGGCTGTTTCCAAATCTTAGCTATTGTAAATAGTGCTGCTATGAACATGGGGGTACATATGTTCTTTCTGATTGGTGTTTCAGGCTTCTTAGGGTATATTCCTAGGAGTGGGATCACTGGGTCATATGGTAATTCAATTTTTAATTTTTTGAGGTAACACCATAGTGTTTTCCATAGTGGCTGCACCCGTCTGCATTCCCACCAGCAGTGTACTAGAGTCCCCTTTTCTCCACACCCTCGCCAGCACTTGTTGTTTGATGCTTTGTTGATGGCGGCCATTCTGACAGGTGTGAGGTGATACCTCATTGTTGTTTTAATTTGCATCTCTCTGATGATTAGTGATGTTGAGCATTTCTTCATATGTCTCTTAGCCATTTGTATGTCCTGTTTGGAGAGGTGTCTATTTAGTTCCTCTGCCCATTTTTTATTGGGTTCTTTGTCTTCCTTTTTAGACTCAACGCTATTTTTAAAAAATATGTTTTTATTGATTTCTTAGAGACAGAGGAAGGGAGCAAGAGATAGAAACATGGCTGTGAGAGAGAAACATCGATCAGCTGCCTCCTGTACTCCCCCCACCAGGAACTGAGCCCACAAACCAGACATGTGCCCTGACCAGGAATTGAACTAGGACCTCTCAATTCACGGAACAGTGCTCAATCCACTGAGCCATAATGGCCAGACTAGACTTAACACTATTGATACCAAAATGTCAGCAGACACTTTTTTTTTTTTTGAGAGGAATTGGCAAATTGATCTTAAATGTATATGCAAATGCAAAGAACATAGAATAACCAAAACAATTTTGAAAAAGAAGAACAAATGTGGACAACTTACCAACCAATTTCAAAACTCAAAATAAAGGTATATCAACTAAGACTATAGTATTAGCATAGGAAAAACATAGATCAATGGAACAAAATTTAGCATGCAGAAATGAACTCTTACATTTATGGCTTACTGATTTTTGGCAAGAGTACAAGGGCAGGTTAGTGGGAAAAATGACAGTCTTTTCAACAAATGGTGTTGGGACAATAGGCATTTTTTTTCCATAGGAAAAAAGAAACCTTCACCTAAATTACACATCATACACAAAAATGAACTTAAAATAATCATAGACACAGATTCAGATATAAGACATAAAGCTCTAAAACTTCTAGAAGAAAACATAAGAGGAAATCTTTGCAACCTTGAGTTAACCAATGGTTTCTTTCTTTTTTTTGTTTGTTTTATCCTCACCAGAGGACATTTTTTTTTTTTTTTTTTTGCATTTATCTTCAGATAGAGTGGGAGGGAAAGAAAGAGGAAGAGAGAGAAACATCGATGTGTCTGAGAGAGACACATTAACTGGTTGCCATCCACACGACCCCAACCAGGGCCAGGGACAAACTGCAACCGAGGTACGTGCCCTTAGCAGGAACCAAACCCGGGTCTCTGGTCCGCAGGCCGACACTCTAACCACTGAGCCAAACCGGCCAGGGCTCTTTTTTTTAAAAAAAATATCTTTTTATTGATTTTTTAGAGAGAGAGGAAGGGACAGATAGAAACATCAATGTAAGAGAGAAACATTGATTGGCTGCCTCCCACATGCACCCCACTGGGGATTGAGCCCACAACCAGGGCATGCACCCCAACCGGGAATCAAACTGGGACCTCTCAGTCCATGGAACGATGCTCAATCCACTGAGCCACACTGGCAGGATAACCAACGGTTTCTTAATAGACACCAAAGTTACCTTTCCTTAAAAAATTGATAACTTGGACTTCATCAGATTTAAAAACCTTTGCTCTTCCAATGATACCATTAGGGAAATAAAAAGACAAGCCAGAGATTAAGACAAAATATTTGCAAATCTGATAAAGGACTTGTACCACAAAATACACACACACACACACACACACAGGTTATGCATATATCTTACTGAAAATTATATATTTGTAATATTTGATAGAGAGCTTGTAAATGGAATATACATCTTATTTATTTATTTATTTATTTATTTATCTATTTATTTATTTATTTTTATCCTCACCCAAGGACATTTTTGCATGTTATCTTCAGATAGAGTGGGAGGGAGAGAAGAAGGAAGAGAGAGAGAGAGAAACATCCATGTGAGAGAGCCACATCGACTGGTTGCCACCCGCACAACCCCAAATGGGGCCGGGGACGAACTGCAACTGAGGTACGTATCCCTAGTGGGAACCGAACCTGGGACTCTCTGGTCCGCGGGCCTACCCTCTAACCACTGAGCCAAACCGGCCAGGGCAGAATATACATTTTAAAATTCTCTTAAAACTAAATAAGACAATAACCCAATTAAAAATGGACAGAGATTTAAATAGTCGTTTCACTGAAGAAGATATGGAAATAGCCTATAAGTACTTGAAACGGTGGTCAGTTTCACTAGTTAGTGGGGAAATACAAAGTAAAACCACAGTAAGATGTCACTATACACCCACTCAAATGGCTACAGTCAAAATGCCTGGCAATACCCAATGATGAGCATGTGGAGAATCTGGAACCATGATCATTGCTACGGAGTGTGTAAGACGGTCCAGCCACCCGAGAAAATAACTTGGCACTTTCTTAAAAGGCTGAACATAGACTTGAAATACAACTTAGCAATAATACTCTTAGGTACTTTCCCCAAGAGCAATGAAGACATATGGCCGCACAAAGACTTGAAAGTGAACATTTATAACATCATTATTTATAACACCCCCAAACTGGAAACAACCCAAGTGTCCATTCACTAGTGAATAAGTAGACAAAATGTGTCATATCCACACAATTCAGCGATAAAAAAATGAATGACTGATACACATCACATCATGAATGAACTTTAAAAACATTGTGCTAAGTGAAAAAAGCAGGAAAGACTACATGGTTCAATTTATATGGGGAAAAAAAAAAAAAAGGAAAATCTGCAGAGACTGAAAACAGGTCAGTAGTTTCCTGTGGCCAGAACTGGGAATGAGGATCGACAGTAGCCAGGCCCCGGGGAACTTTTTAGAAATGTTCTAGAATTGGATCATGGTGGTAGTGTGATTATTATACAGTAACACAAAGGTGCTGAAGGTCATCAAATTTTCCATTACAGTAAAATTGTACAGTACCTGAACAGAGCCTTTAAAAAGAAAAACCACCTTGAGGTTAAATATTCATGGAGAAGTTTGCTTGGTAGAACTATCAAGAAATTTTCTATGCAACCTACAGAATGAGTGAAAATATTTGCAAATCATATATCTGACGAGGGGTTAATATCCAAAATATATACCGAATTTATACAACTCAACAACAAAAAACAAACAATTGATTTAAAAAATAGGCACAGAACCTGAATAGACATTTTTCCGAGGAAGACATACAGATAGCCAACAGACACATGACAAGATGTTAAACCTCACTAGTTATTGGGGAAATACAAATCAAACCACAACGCGCTATCTCCTCACACCTGTCAGAATGGCTGTTATCAAATAGATAAGAAATGAAAGTGTTGGAGAGGATGTGTAGAAAAAGGAACTCTTGTTGGAATGTAAATTGGTACAGCCACTATGGAAAACAGTATGGAGGTTCCACAAAAAATTAAAAATAGAACTACCATGTGGTCCATCGATTCCATTTCTGGGTCTATATCTAAAGGAAATGAAAACAGATCTCAAAGAGATACGAGTGCTCCAGTGTTCACTGCAGCATTATTCATAATGGCCAAGATATGGAAACAATCTAAGTATCTGTCAACAGATGAATAGATAAAGAGGGTCTGAGATCTATGTATCTCACAATATGTATATATTCTTCAGCCATGTGGAAGAAGGAAATCCTGCTGTTTGCAACAACATGGAGGGACCTTGAGGGCATTATGCCAAGTGAAATAAGTCAGATAGAGAAAGACAAATACTGTATGATATCACTTATATGTGGAGTCTAAAAAAAGCTGAACTCACAGAAACCGAGTAGAACAGTGGCTTCCAGGAGCTGGGGGTTAGGGGGCCAGGAAGATGGTGTCACAGGGTACAAACTTCCAGTTATAAGATGAATAATTTGTGAGGCTTAATGTTTAGCATGGTGATTATAGCTAATGACACTGTACTGCATACTTGAAAGTCGCTAACAGTGTAAATTTAAATGTCCTCACTACACACATTATCTGTGTGTGTGTGTGTGATGAGAACATTTAAGTACTATGTGACATGACGGAGGTGTTAGTTAACACTCTAGTGGTAATCATTCCGTAATATGTGTATATAAATGTACCACATCAACACATTGTACACTTGAAACTCACACAATGTTATATGTCAACTATATCTCAATAAAGCTGGAAAAAATTTATAATCCACTTTGTCTCTTGGTTGACTTTTTAAATGCTGCACTGATCTGAAGTTTGCTCTGACATCAACTCTTACACGGCAGTAAGTGGTGTGGCCAACAGTGTTTCAAAAATATACTGTGTAACCGGGTCATTGGTACTGATGCTGATCAAATATATTTAATTCCAACAGCAAGTTTCCTTACAGAATATTATCACCCACCCCCAATATTTTATGAATTGTATTGCAGATTTTTAGAAATGACCTTTTGCAATTTAGCTTTATAGACTGTAACTGTGATCTTGTCCTTCTCTGAAGTGGTGGAAGCCACTGTGGGCTAGCCGGGAAAAGATGTGTTGTCAGAAACACAAGTAATTGACCTTTCTCCAGGACCGCTTAATGGGATCTTGCGTTAACGCGTGCTAATGTATCCAAATTAGTGTCATTTTTTTAAGCAACGGAAGTTTAGAAACTGAACCAAAGGAATGCTATCACTTTGTTTTATAAAGTAAAACTGAACAGAATAGTCAATTATAATGTGGCTAGGTTGCAAGTATTGTAATTACAGTTTGTTGGCCCATATCCTCAAGAATAATGAGATTCTAGAAGTATTCCATTAGAATCTTGACTCTGCCTCTAATGCACGAAATATATATACATATATTCTCTGCCTTGTCTCTATCACTGCAGTGCACACAAACATAGCATATAATATAAAGTCATCAGTCTGATTTTTTTAAAAATACACATACTAGAAATTATATCCCAGTGATGTCTACCATCTTGTCGCTTTCTAACTCTATAAGCTTTTTTTTTTATCCTCACCCAAGGACATTTTTTCACTTATCTTCAGATAGAGCGGGAGGGAGAGGGGGGAAGAGAGAGAAACATCGATGTGAAAGAGACGCATCAACTGGTTGCCACCCACATGACCCCAACCAGGGCCCGGGACAAACTGCAACCGAGGTACATGCCCTCAGCGGGAACCGAACCCCGGACTCTCCGGTCCGCAGGCCGACGCTCTAACCACTGAGCCAAACCGGCCAGGGCCAGACTCTGTAAGCTTATTAAAATAATGTTGCTCCAACCAGTTTTGACTCTGTAAAATAAATACAGGCAGAACTTGTCTCAGATTTTTTAAAATAGTAAAATGGACAAATCTTTGCCCTAGGAGGCTGTTTACAAACACTTGGGAGTATTTCAGGGCCAGATTTAATGATGAAGATGGTTTATGAGGTTGGAGAATACAACTTTTCAATGAAAACAGAATCTCTAAATTCAGTATGGAGCTATTTACCTACGACATTTACAGAATGTTTTAAGGAATGGCATTGTCTATAGATCTCAGAGCATTGTCTTTTTGTTGGTGTTTTGTTTTTGTTTACGGAGATATGTTTTCTGGTGATGCTGAATGGAGGAAGTCTTTTAGTCTGACAGTTACTGTATAATTCTTGGGAAGCATACAAATCATATGGTCCAACTGAGCTGAAGTTTTGAAACCCTGATGGCTTTTTTTCAGAATTCTTGCAGAGCTGAAGAGGGCCAGAGCCCCCATCTTCACGGGGCTGAAGGTCTGGCCTCTCATCCCTCCAGCCCATCTTCTTCTGCTCGGCATCGAGTAATATTCTAAAGTGGTAAGTTAGTGTCTTCTCACTTTGAACTTTTCATTGGTTCCCCAGATCTAAAAACTTATAACTGGCCCCATTAACTTGAGTCTTAAGTAATTTTCACACGTGTCCCCAACCCTCCATTTCTCAAGTCTCTCTTCAAGTCTCCATCCTCAAGGGGAGAAGAGCTTCACGTGGACTGGGGACCAGCGCCCTCTCTCCGGCTGGGACTCTCTCTTCGTCAGTCCATCTCCATCTCCGGGCCTCTGAAAGGGTCTGCCAGGGCCTGGCTGTGGTATCCTGGAAGTCTGCCTTCTCTCCTGTTTCTGAGGGATCTTTTCCCTACAAATCTTACTTATTTTCCCACCTCTAGCCCTCGATCTTTTTTTACAGCTGGAGGTGCCCGTCTCTGAGAGGACAAGCCCGCTGCGGAGGGACCAGACCCTCAGCGGGACGTTTTTGCCTCCTCAGAAGGCTCCTCCTCCTGGTACACAGGTGCTCTGGCAGGGGTAGGGATGGGGTGCACATTTGAACCTTACACTGGATGCCAACCTCCCCAGCTTTTCCTCACTCACTTACTCACCCACTCTAGCCCATCCCCCAGTTCATTCTTGACTGGGTGACCTTCTGTCGGGAGCTGTTGTTCCTTGGTTGTCTGCCTTCTCCAGCTGACACCCCGCCCCCAGGGTCCATCAGTTATGTTAGTGGGTATTGATCCCCAATTGTGGACAAGGTTTCTGTTCTTTCTCTGGGGTTCCTGAGCCCCCTTATAAAGCTCCCTAGTGAGTGGATACCTGTTCAGTTGTCCGTGAGCACTCGATGGCAATTACAGAGACATTGACTGGAATGCACAGTAGACCCCAAGTGTGGTGGGTGGGTGTTAACTCCGCTGGGCTACGATGTTGCTGGCATACCTCCTATAAGGATGTTTATGTTCTGACTCCTGTCTGCCTCTCCAGGCTCCGCCCCTTCCAGACACCAGCCAACCTGAACTGCACGCAATTTGCTTTAGGCTCTGCACTCTGCCCGTGTTCATTCATCCAGAAAAATGTTTGAGCATCTACTGCGTTCTGAGCTCAAGAGACAAACGTGGCCACTGAAGGTTCTGGGGGTAGAATGAAGGAGCTTACAAACTAGTGGGGGAGGCATAGAAATAAAAGATCACATAAATAAGAAAACACCGTATGGTGATGGATACCATGAAGAAACTAAAGCACATTTATATGCTAGAGCGTGTCTGGTGGGCTCTTTATTTTGGGGACCAGGAAGTCCTCTCTGAGGAAGTGACATTGAATCTGAAATCGGAAGGATGTCAGCTTGCTTTGAGCACCTCTTGGACCAGAACAAGGAGTTAGTATGTATTCTAAATATAGGGGAAGCCACGGGAGGATTTCAAACAGGGTAATGATGTGGTACAGTTTTGCTGCTGGGTATAGGATTTTAGGGGGTGAGTAGAAGCAGGAAGACAAGTGTATTAGTTTGCCAGGGCAGCTATAACAAAATACCACAGTCTTCAACAACGAAAATTTATTTCTCATGGTTCAGGAGGCTGGAAGTTCAAGACCAAGGTATTAGCAGGGTTGGTTTCTTCTGAGTTCTCTCTTTGGCTTGCAGACAGCGGCCTCCTTGCTGGGTCCTCGCATGGACCTCTGTGTGTGTGCATTCCTGGCGTCTCTGTGTGTGTCCTAACCTCCTCTTACAAGGACACCAGTCAGACTGGATTAGGGCTCACCCTCACGGCCTCATTTTAACATAGTCAATTCCAGCCCTGCTTGTTCTTGTTGTTAATTCTCACCCGAGGATATTTTTCCATTGATTTTTAGATAGAGTGGAAGGGAGAGAGAGAGAAAGAGAGAAACATCAATGTGGATGTAAGAGAGACACATCAACGGGTTGCCTCCTGCATGACCCCAACCAGGGCCGGTGGTCAAACCTGCAATCTGGGTACGTGCCCTTGACAGAGAATCGAACCCGAGACCCGTCTGTCCTCGGGCCGACGCTCTAACTGTTGAGCCACACCAGTCAGAGCCAGGCCCCATTTTTGATGTACAAGGGGTTAGGGCTTCAACGTATGAAGCTGGAGGGGGTGGAGGACACACGTCAGCCTGTAACAACAAGGCAGACAGCGTGGCAGGGTCCAGAGGAGAGAGGACGGGGCTTCTACCAGGAGCCCGTGGGAAGATAGAACCAGACGGATTTGGAATATATTTTGGAGCAAAGTCAATGTGACTTCATGACCAGATGTGATTCGTAAGGAAAAGAAATGGGGCCAAGGGTGACTTCTAGGCTCCAGCTGGAGCCACTGGGTGGACAATGGTGCCATTTGTGGAGAGGTGAGCTGCTCTACCTTTGGGCGGAGTGTGTCCCTGTGTCAGGAGTTCCCATTCATGCGTACCCACAGTCTATCCACCCCAACATCTGCTCAGACACCCCACTCCTCCGTCTGGTTCTGGCTGACTCCTACTCTTTCTTTAAATCTTCAGCTCAAGAATTAGCTCCTCTGAGAAGTCTTATCACTGCTTCTCCCAGCCAGAGACATGCTGGTGAGTGCCTCTCCTCTCTGCTTCCTTAGCGCTCATGTGTACACCCGTGTGTACACCCATGTGTACGCCCCTGCAGTCACAACAATGTCTTTTCGTGGCTGGTCTGTCTCCTCCATGAGACCATGGGGATGGCAAGCACGGTGGCTTATTAGTCACCACATTTCAGACCCAGAGCAGTGTCTGCACATGGCCCACAACAAATGTTTGTTGCAATGAAATGAAGCTACGTGCGAGGTTTTCGTGGTCACCGTTATGCCTCCCAGCTGCCACTTGGCAATGACAAGTTCTGACATTTAGAGGATTTTTCCATTTTTATCTTCCCAGCGTTGACCGTGGCTATGCCTTTCAAGGTGCTGGTGATGTCTGTTTAAACGTGTGTTTATTTAGGACGACAGCATCTGAGGGGTTGGCATGAGTAGAGGAAACTGTGATTATGGCCACATCTCAGGTCCCAGATGCTTCCAAGGCTCCTCACGTCCTCGTGGGGGCTGTGTTGTTTGAGCAAGATTTCCTATCACAATTTTCTCAACCTTATTGGGATTTTGCAAGCACGTTATTTTCATTTGCCTTCACAAGTATCTTCAGTACAACCTACGAAGTGCCCAGGTGATTCCATTTCAAATAGTGCCTCTCTAAAGGTCCCCTGCATTATTATGTATTATGATGCTGAATTCCTGCAGTGTGGTGCAGACAATGACAGACCCATAGAGGGTCCGCCTTTCTCTAGGAGGGTACTCAAATTTTATACAGATCCTGCCTGCCTTACGATGGCTCGACCTAACAAGTTTTGATTTTGGTGTGAAAGCAATATGCATTCCAAGCAGAAACTGTACTTGGAATTTTTAATTTTGATCTTTTCCTGGGCTGGGATATTCAGTAGCTACCCTTTCATGATGCCAGGCAATGGCAGCGAGGACAACTCCCGGTCAGCCCTGTGACCACGAGGGTCGACGACAATGCTCTGCCGTGTAGTCACTGTGTTAGATGATTTGCCCAACTGTAGGCCAATCCAAGTGTTCTGAGCACGTTTAAGGTAGGCCCGGCTAATCTATGATGTTTGGTAGGTTAGGTGTATTAAAAGCATTTTTGACTTAAGATATTTTTAACTTAATGATGGGTTTATTAATACATAAACCCACTGGACATTGAGGACTGTGGTGATAGGTGCACCAACACAGAAATCTACCGCTACTTAGGGCCGGACTGGTGACATAATGAGACTTTAAACCAGGGAATGGACTCTCGATGACCAGAGAACTAATCAAAGACTATCAAAGACACTGCTGATGGACACTAGGCTATAAGGAAAGCCCCTGATGTGGGTCTCTCTTCTCTGGGCTTTCTCTTTCTGCCTTCCTCTCCCTTCCACATTTCTCTTCTTCCATTCCCTGCTCACTTTTCCCCATCTCTTCATTCTCTGTTTGTTTGCTCGCTACCTCTCATCTGTCCATGCTGGGGAAAAACACTGAAGAAGAAATTACTATACGTATAATATATTATACATGAGTCTGGCCAGTGTGGCTCAGTGGTTGAGCATCGACCCATGCACCAAGAGGTCGCCGGTTCAATTCCCAGTCAGGGCACATGCCCAGGTTGTGGGCCTGATCCCCAGTGGGGGGCATGCAGGAGGCGGCCAGTCAATCTCCTCTCTCATTGATGTTTCTATCTCTCTCTCCCTCTCCTCTCCTCTCTCTAAAAAACCAATAAAGAAAAAAAATTTTTTTTTATATATTATACACGATATACATATATGATATGTGGTTTGTACATATAGCAGAAATATATATTGCTTAAATACACATATTGCTTGGAGTAAATTCTCCTTTCCAGTTTTTAAATTTAAAATGGGTAGGTTAAATATTTTCTGTGTCTCTATTTCCCTTTGTGTTTTGTTTTTAATTTGTGTGTGAGTGTTTCGTGTTTATTTTCCTTTCCAAGAATCAATTTCCCACCCCTGCCGCGTTCCTGCTTCAGGCTGAGCGGGAAGAGGGGCGAGGATCAGATGAGCCGCGCTGAGGAGGGGCCCCGGGCATGCAGACAGGTCACGTGAGTGGATGGAGTCCCCTTTACCTTCGCCCCTTGTCCAGCTAGAGCTTTGACCAGAAGCTTTATTTAAAGCAGGAGCCGTGTTTTCCTCCACAAATATTGAAAGCCATCTTTCCCATTACAAAGGTGCCTCGCTCTCGCCCAGTCTCTCACTTCTCAGGGGCTGCTTGAGTTGCCAGCTCAGGGACCAGTGCTGGGGGCGGGGGGCGTTCTCCCAGAGCCGAGCTCTCTCTTGTCACTGCAAATGAACCAGAAAATTCTCTGAAGCGACAGGACCCGGCAGATAGAGGCTTGATTTCTTCTGTGTGCATGTGTGTGATGCATAAGAAATCATTATTTTTCCTTAGACTGGGGTCATTTTCTTTCCTCTTTGACTACAGGCCTATAAATTTAATTATTTGGTCACTGCTGCTTTAATTAAAAAGTCTTACTTATCTTTAGAGGTTTCCTTTTAAATTTCTAGAGATTAGGATTATCCACAGCATGTCAGCTCTTTTTCTGCCCCTTTACTGTATGGTTTCTATAATGATATAAAATGAATTACTGGGCTACTAGAAGCTAATCATTTTCTGCATTTCTCTCCTAATAATCCCAGATTACATTAATCATAAATGTCAGCAGTGTCTCTAGATGACTTCTTGACTTTTGACAAAAAGCCTTCATTTTGGCCCTTTAAATTCCAAGGTCAAGGAGAATGCAACATTCAGAATAATTATTAGCATCATTTTACCTTGACATTTCATCCCTGCTTCCAGTTTAACATTCCGCCCAGGCAGTGAAGACGGATGTCATCTCTCGATTCACTGGAGGGAATTACCCCAATTAAACCTGACTTAAAGGCTATTGGAAACGTTGTATTCATTTGCTGTTCTTCTTTAAAATAGAAAATATTTCACGAAGGAGAAGAATTTTCATTAAAAGCATTCAGGATTTACCATGACATGAACAAGCAATTTTTTAGTTGACTTTTTTCTCCCCGGGCTAGAATCATAACCACCGGGCGCCTTGGCCAGACCGGGGTCTCCTTGTCAGTGGGCATTCCATTAGCTCCCTCTTTTCCTTTTAGCTTAAAGGTCATCATTACAGCTTTGTCACATTCAAAACGATTAGAAGTATCTTTTAGAAATCCTGGCCTTTCCAGGAAGCGGGCCTCCTGCTTGTACAACCTCTTTTTTTTATTATTTTTTTTCCCTTTATTGATTTTAGAGAGAGAGGAAGTGAGAGGGAGAGAGAGGTAGAAACATCGATGAGAGAGAACATCGATTGGCCGCCTCCTGCATGTCCCCACTGGGGATCAGGCCCACAACCTGGGCATGTGCCCTGACCAGGAATCAAACTGGCGACCTCTTGGTGCATGAGTCGACGCTCAACCAGTGAGCCACACTAGCCGGACTGTACAACCTCTTGATTACAATTACAATCCCCCCAAATTCTCCCCCACCCCCATTCTTTTAAAAAAAATGTCAGGCTAACGTTATTGGGGCATAGTTTAAAATAGTCTCATCCTACATTTGCTCTGTAAGACGAGGGTGGTGGGCTACTTTCTAGAACAGAAGCGCCATGGAGACAGAGACTGTGTCTGACTTATTCAATGCTATATCTCCAGCACCTGGGACGACCTCAGACAAGCATTTTTGATGCGAATGAAAGGAGGCCATGAAACAGGCACCGAGAGCGTGAGCTCTGAAATCACACAGACTGAGATCGGATCCCAAGTTTGCCATCTACTTGTTATTGGCAAGTGACGTCCCTTCCTAAGCCTCAGTGTCTTCATCTGTAAATGGGGATAATAGAAGCAACTGCATAGGGTTGCTCAGTGTTGAATGAGATCATGTATAGAAAGTGCTTCATGCCGGCCAGGCAGACATGGACTCCTCCCAGCTAAGCAGAGATGGGCCACGGCTCACACCTTAGGTCAGCTTTCTCCTGGCAGTTCCCTGGGGTGCAGGGAACACTAACCACCCCAGAGGTGTGGGGCCTCTGCAATTCTGCGGCCATTCACTTTCCAAGCTTCAGTTGTGAAGTTGTAGGAATCTGACCTCCCTAGACTTTAAGGCAAAATTCCACACCCAGCCCTGCTTGACAAAGAGGAGTTCCTCTTCTGGCAACCAGTCTAGCTCACTGCCTGGAGCAAGTCTGGCTCTCGGGTGCTTGTCTGTTTGGACTGCATTTCTGGACCTGGCTCACCGGATCTCACCTTTGCCACAGCCGAGCCATCCCTGCTGAACTTGGATTTGGCCTGTAGTAACCTGCCTGATCCCCCGTCTCCTGTGACTGGTGGCCCGACATGGGACCCGTCCACCCTCCTGCAGCCTGGCCTAGCTCTCGGTTTCAGTCCCTTACAGTTGTCCTTTTCTATAGCCACCTGCCCCTTGGCACTCCTTGATGTCTCCACCTGCCCACATTTCATATTGCCTTGTGGCTGGGCTTATCGTCACGTCACGTTTATTACAGCAAGGAACAGTTCTTCCCTAATGCTACCTTCTCAATTACACAAACAAAAGATTTTGTTCCAGCATGCAAAAATAGTAATAATGGCCACCGTGAACCTTTAACAAATGTTGACATTGAACTGTATTTGCTTCATATTAGAAAATAACTGAATGGTACAGATACAGTGGAATCCCCTTTCTAGACACCTTCCTGTACCACTCGGAGGGAAGCACCATGCTGAAGCTGTTCTCTCCCCTCCCATCATGTTTGTATACTTTCACTCTGCATTTAGGCATCTGCAAATTACATTCCAAACTGTTATAGATTTTTATATAATTTAAGGTTTTTAAAAAATTTATTATGCTTGCCCTGGCTGGTTTGGCTCAGCGGTTAGAGTGTCGGCCTGAGGTCAAGAGAGATCCGGGTTCGGTTCGTGCTAAGGGCACGTACCTCGGTTGCAGTTTGTCCCTGGCCCTGGTTGGGTTGTGCAGGTGGCGGCCACTTGATGTGTCTGTCTCACATCGATGTTTCTCTCTCTCTCTCTCCCACTCTATCTGAACAAAAAATGGAAAAATGTCCTCGGGTGAGGATAAAAAGAAAACTTTATTATGCTAAATGCATCTGTTATGGGTTGAATTTTGTCCTTCTAAATTCATATCTCGAAGTCCTAACCCTGGCACCTCAGAATGGGACCTTATTTAGAAAAAGAGCTGTTGCAGGTGTAGTTAGTCGAGTTACAATACAGTCATACTGCAGTAGGGTGAGTCCCTGTGACTGGTGTCCTTATAGAAAGAATGTCATGGGAAGAAACAGAGACACCTCCAGGGGGAAGATGATGTGAAGACATCATCATAACTCGAGAAGCCCCTGAGGTACCAGGAGTTAGGAGAGAGGCATGGGATGGATGCACCCTCACCGTGCTTGGAGGGAGCCGACCCTGCCTACGTCTTGATCTTGGACTCTCAGCCTCCAAAACTATGAGAAAATACAGAGAAAAGATTGGAAAAGATTGATGGTTACTGGGGAGGGGGCGGGGTTGGTTGAAAAAGGTGAAGGGATTGAGAAGCACAGATTGTCAGTTATAAAACAGTCCTGGGGATGTAAAGTACAGCATGGGGAATATAGTCAATAATATTGTAATAACTATGTACGATGCCAAGTGGGCACTGGAAATATTGGGGGGACACTTTGTAAAGTTTATGACTGTCTAACCACTATGCTGTATACCTGAAACAAATACGAAATCATATTGAATGTAAACTGTAATTGAAAAACAAAATAAATTAAAAAAACAAACGATGAGACAATACATGTCTGTTATTTAAGCCACTTAGTCTGCAGGACTTCATCCCAGCAGTGCCCTTCTGCAGAGACGTTCTCTTTGCCTCACAGACACGCTTTCTAGACTTCCCATGTTGGAGGAAGCAGCCCACCGTCTCCACCTTAAATATCAAAGGTAGGATCAGAGGCTTTTCAAACGAACATAGCCCAATAACACATGCAGTTCTCATTTGTTTTTTCATTCAGTAAAAATGTACTGAGCACCAACTATGTGCTAAGCCCTGGGGAGAGGGCAGGGAGGATTGTTGAGCTGGGAAGAAAGCCTTTTAGGAATGAAGGCAATGACCTGGGGTTTGGAGACATGCCAACAGGGAAGGGCAGTGGGTGGTGTGTTTGATGGCATGAGTGTCTGAGCCAGGGGCTTCTCGGGAGAGGGCAGAGGCTGGTGCTGGCGTGCTCCTTCTCCATGGCATTGCTGCTCACACCTCATCAGCCGTCAGAATCCCATGAGAGCTTGTTAAAACACAGATTTCTGGGCCCCACTCCCAAGGTTTCTGCTTCAGAAGGTCGGGGTGGGGCCCTAGAATTTGCAGTCTAACGAGTTGCCAGGTGATGCTAAGGCTTTGGTCCAGGGGACACCCTTTGAGAACCACTGGTATTTTGCATTTGATGATTCTCATAGTAGTTTCTAATGTGGTTTGTATTTCTTCTTCTTCTTTTTTTAAAATGAATTAATTTTCATCAGGATTTTTTTTTTTTTTTAAATCTGTGTCATGTCCGGGGTTGTAAAATTTTTGCCCAGATTAGATTGTTCTTTTAAGTTTCTGGTGGAGTTTTAGAAACCTTAGTGTCCCTGGAACAGTTTTATGTTAGTTTCTTAGTTTCCAGCTCCCATAACATGCAGGGAGGGTAAGTTCAAAGCCCACACTTGTACCTATGACAAGCCTGGGCTTTCGTTTCTCACTGGTGATCTTCCCCCTTCCCATCTGAGCCCGCTGGTAAATGACAAGCTTCCTTAAGATATTTAACTGCTGCTCTGAGCCTGTGTAGAGTTTTGTCAGCCCCTGTTATGGACTGAATTGTGTCCCCCAAAATTCATATATTAAAGCCCTAATACCCAATACCCTACAATGTGACTGTATTTGGAAATAGGGCCTTTAAAGAGGTAATTAGGGTTCAATGAGGTCATAAGGGTGGGGCCCTGATCCCATAGGAGCCGAGTCCTTATAAGAAAAGGAAGAGACCCAGGGGGCTGCTTCTCATCAGCTCCTACTCACTCCTCTGGCTTTGATTTCTGTCATTTCTGGCACCTGGCGGTTTCCCGTATTTTCCTTGAAGTTCAGCTCTCCCTTAACATGTTTAAATGTTAGATTTTACCCAGTATTTGAGTGTCTTTGTAACTGGAGGAATCCAGGCCACATCAGGTTCACCTGCCATGTTGACAGAAATTCCAAATGACGTTCTTAAATTCATGCAACATGTCGTCGCGTCCAACTTGAGTCCCATTGCTCCAGGGGTTTGCATTTGACAGGAGTACCACCCTCAGTATTACAGGGGGGAAGCTAAAGGCCAGAGAGCCGAATCGATGTTCCCAATGTTGCACAGCTGATAAATAATGGGACTTGTCCTGGCACCTTCCAGGACTCCCTGGCACCGAGCACAGCCAAAGTGCTATTGAGCCTTTCTATAAAGTGCGAGTGATATTCTAGTTCTACAGGATGGAGCTTTCATTTTAAAAAGCCATAGAATATGCTTGAAAACTCTCCAAATTTCAGAAAATACTGCTAACATTCTTCCAAGTAAAGCTGTGAGATGCTGTCAGAAACATCCACATTCGACTGTTTCTCTTCTGTAGCTCTAAAAGCCTCTCTCGAGAATCTGAGAAAACTTTCTCTTCCACACCACCCATGCCATCCATCCTAAGAGACAGATTTTCATCTCTGTTGATGCTTGAAATTCAACAGAAATTCTCTCTATTTTCTTCTAGGAGATTCTGGTGCCAACACCCAAAGGATTTTCCTCTTTAGGATATCATGTGGGAACCCTTCAGGGTGCAATGTGTATTATGGAATGGGGAATGTGGAAACATAACTTATCCATGGGGATACGGATTCCAGGTGCTCAGCTTAGAAATAGACTTGAAGGTGAGTATTCTTCTTATACCCACACGCTTGGGTATAAAGTAGGTCCTGTCTGGAGAGGAGCTTTTCCACATTGAGATGCATTCTCTCCTGACCTAGCTCATAGATATTTGCTGCTCTGCATTCTAGAATTAGGATCGTTTGATCTTTCTTCATCCCTTGCCCCCAGCACAGGTAAAGTAAATTGCATACTATGCTTCCATCCGTGAACTTGAGAAGGATTCTCTAGTTTCGTTTAGACTCTCTCAACTCCTGTCCTGGGTTGATCCCATTTCTATTCATCTCCAGCCTTTTTAGTCTTAATCTCACGTCCACGTCTTGCCAGCACCCTTCAGTCACTGTCGCTGCCTTTCCTGAGCCCCGTTTCCTGGCTGGTCTCGAGAGAGCGAGTGGATTTCCTTTGATTCCTATAGCTGCGTCTTTCTTCACATCAGCTGCTAGGGGGCCGCCCATGAAATCTGTGGCCCATCTTTTGCAATGTACTGGAACTTGTCACATGGTTTTTATGTATCAAAGTTACAGACTTCTTTCTACTATTGCCTACCCTCGTGTAATTCTGTTCCGATGCCCTTACCAGCCCTTTTCATTCTGCCAAAAAGAATGGTGAGGTCGGTAGGCAAAATGTTTCCGTGTCAAAATCTTTCCTTAATGAATAGCAAAGGTCATTAGATTTTGCTTATTTTAAAAAATATGGGACATTATTTGTTTTTTGTTTTCTTTCTTTTTTTATTTAAATATAGTTGGCATACAATATTATATTAGTTTCAGGTGTACAATCTACTGATTTGACATTTATGTACCTTATGATGTGATCATCACACTAAGTCAGTCAGCCATCTGTCACCCTGTAGTTATCAAGATATTGACTACATTCCCCTTCACCTTTTTCACCCATCCTCACCTCCTCTTTGGCAACCATCCTTTTGATCCCTGATTCTGAGTCTGTTTCGTTTTAATTTTCAATTCCACATATAAGTGAAGTCACATGGTAGTTGTCTCTCTCTGTCTGCCTTATTTCACTTAGCTTAATACCATTCGTGTTGTCAAAAATGATACGATTTCATTACTTTTATGGCTGAGTAATATTCCATTGTGTGTATGTGTGTGTATATCACATTTTCTTTATCCATTTATCTATTGATGGACATATGGGTTGCTTCCATATCTTGGGGATTGTAAATCATGCTGCAATGAACATAGGGGTACATATATCTTTTCAAATTAGTGTTTTTGTTTTCTTCAGATAAATACTCAGAAGTACATTTTGCTAGGTCATATGGTAGTTCTATTTTTGTTTTTTTGAAGGATCTCCGTACTGTTTTCCACAGTGGCTGCACCAAGTTACAATCCCACCAATAGTGCATGAGTTTTCCCTTTTCCTCACATCCTCACCAATAGTTGTCATTTGTTGACTTTTTGATAACAGCCATTCTGACAGGTGTGAGGTGATATGTTATTGTGGTTTTGCTTTGTATTCCCCTGATGGTTAGTGATATTGAACATCTTTTCATATATCTGGTAGCCATCTGTATGTCTTCTTTGGAGAAGTGTCTATTGGATATATCACTTGTGAGTATCTTCTCCCATTCTGTAGGCTGCCTTTTTGTTTTGTTGATGGTTTCCTTTGCTGTGCAGAGGCTTTTTTGTTTGATGTACTACAATTTGTTTATTTTTGCTTTTGTTTCCCTTGCGAGAGGGGACATTTCCAAAAGATATTACTAAGACTGATGTCAAAGAGTTTACTACATATGTTTTGTTCTAGGAGTTTTATGGTTTCAGGCCTTACAGCTAAGTCTTTAATCTATTTTGAGTTTATTTTTGTATATGGAGGGAGAAAGTGGTTCCGTTTCTTTCTTTTTCTTTTTTTTGCATGTATTTGTCCAGTTTTCCCAACACTACTTATTGAAGAGACTCATTTATCCATTGTATATTCTTGCCTCCTTTTGTTGCAGATTAAGTGACTATATTCTGGGCTCTCCGTTCTGTTCCATTGATCTGTGTGTCTATTTCTATGCCAATACCATACTATTTTTATTATTATAGCTTTGTACTATAGTTTAAAATTAGGGAGCATGATATCTTCTTTCTCAAGATTGCTTTGGCTATTCATGGTCTTTTGTGGTTTCATATATAAATTTTAGGATTTTTTTCTAGTTCTGAGAAGAATGTCCTCAGTATTTTGATAGGGATTGCATTGAATCTGAATATTTCTTCAGGTAGCATAGACATATTAACTATACTAATCCTTCCAATCCAAGAGCGCGGTATATCCTTCCATTTATTTGTGTTTTCTTCCACTTTTTTCTTCAATGGGCTTAATTTTCAAAGTATTTTTTATTTTCATTAAGTAATACACAAGCTTGTTGTTAAAGACAACTTGTTAATGGGGAGTTGTTAGTGAGCATAGAGTTTCAGTTCTGCAAGATGAGAAAGTTCTGGAGATTGGTTGCCCAACAGAGTGAATATACAGAACACTCCTGAACTGGACACGTAAAAGTGGTGAAGAGCGCCCTGGCCGGTTTGGCTCAGCGGTTGGAGCGTTAGCCTGCGGACCAGAGAGTCCCGGGTTCAGTTCCCGCTAAGGGCACGTACCTCGGTTGCAGTTTGTCCCCGGCCCCAGTTGGGGTCGTGTGGGTGGCAACCACTGGATGTATCTCTCTCATGTCAATGTTTCTCTCTCTCTCTCTTCCCCCCTCTCTCCCTCCCGTTCTGTCTGAAGATAAGTGTAAGAATGTCCTTGGGTGAGGATAAAAAAAAAAAAGAAAGTGGTGAAGAGGGTAAATTCAGCTACATGTATTTTACCACAATGAAAAGAAAACCGCCAGCAACGTGTCTTGCATTTTACATATTCTTGCTGGAAAATATTTGGGCGGCCCAAATCCTTTTTGTAGCAAGTCTACTTACAGTTGTGAGTACAGGAAACAGCGTTTATTCTTATATTATTATTTATTAATCAGGGCATTATTTTCCATACCAACCACGGTAAACCTACTTTTGCCCCTCCCTGCATAAGGCATCTGCGTTTCCCCGGTTCCACCTTGTCTGTCTGATAGTGGCATTCAGCGTCCACATTGCTTCTATATGCTTGTTTTTCATGGACGTAGAGCTACAATCGCAGTGTGTATCTAAGGCCAAAGGGTTCTATTTCCTTGCATTATGATGCTTCTTTCTCAGCTCTCAGTGCTTCAAAGGAGCCCTGTGCAGGCAGACGCGGATGCTCAGGGCTCCTCGCTGCCTGGATCATCCCATCACAGTAGCACCCCGCGTGAGTTCTCGGGCGCACACCATGCTGTAGATAATCACGGCAAGTTTGCGTCTTCGGAGTCATGTCCTCTAGCTCTGTTTTCTTCGAGTTTATTAAATACGAGAAAACAAGGTTGAGGTCAAAGCCCACGTGGTCCTGTCAGCACAAAAGGCATTTCTGAACGACGCTGTGCTGAAAGCATCACACTGACAAGAAGTCATGGGGATCTTATCAAAGCAACTCCGAGAGGTGGTCTCTTCCAGGGAAGGGAAGACGCTGCTTACACCTGCCGCGCGCCCTTCGACAAGTACCTCCGGCTTCGCGGGTGCTTACGTGCTCCCCCCACGCACAGCTGGCTTTAGTTATGCCAGGAATCTGTTTAATTGTCTAACATGATTTAAGGCTTCTCGGGAGGTTCAGGTGATTATTTCCAACAGCAGGGATTTCTTATAAAATGGCTGAGGGGATCCAAAAATCAGAAACATAACAACACTTGGATCCTGTTTGAAGTGCATCTATTTTTGTTTTCTGCCTGAGACCAAAATGCTCTTGGCAAAGTCTGTCCCTGAAATGATGACTATCTTAAGTCATGGGGTCCAAAAGAAGGCGGGGGGCCCAGAGTGCTAGGAAGTAAAGCGGGGAACAGAAATCCAAATGTGAATATTTGCCTGTGATTACCTGGGCGAGTGAAACCTTGGACAAAATGGTACTTTCCTCAGATGGAAAAAGAAAAGAAAGAAAAAAGTTCAGGTATTCATCGATAACTGCTTACCTCACCACGGTGCTTGGCTCCAACAGCACCTTTGCAAATGCTGGAGGAGTTACAGAGGTTTCTGCATCTGCAAATTACATGCTCTTGGAAGTTTTTCCAAACACGGCCAAAACATCATCTGAATAACTGCTATGAAGAAATCTGGCTTCTGAGACGGACTCGAAAAGTCTGTGAGCTTCCCAAGACTCCCCGTCTTCCCATTCCTACGTATGTGTGTCAGAGAGGAAATCGGCAGACACAGCCACGATATCATCACGTATTTGTACACTTGCTCTTGTAACCTATTTGGCGAGTCCTTGTTTTTGTGTTTCTGCTCATTTTCTTGGCTCATCCTGACGAGTTTGAGCCCCTAGATGTCTTCGAATCGCCAGCACATTTGACCCCTGAAACTTGTTAAGCATTCAGGGTTTTTTGGGTTTTCCTGTTTTTATTTTTTGATAAGTACTTCTCAGTCCATTCTGTGCTTTAGGGTATGAAAAGCAGACAGTAATGGAAAGTACTTGACACTGTGCCAGGCACAATTCTTCGCATTTTAAATAAATTACTCGGTTAGTCCTCCTAGAGTTTCTATCATTGCCCTGCAGAGAAGGAAGCAGAGGCACAGGCTGGTTAAGGAATTGCCCCAAGTGTTTTCCAGGTAGTGAGGGGAACCCAGGCCTCGCCTCGTCCCACACACTGGGCCCGGGCAGTGGTGTGCTAGGGAAGCTTAACAACCAGTTCTTAGACAAACAAACAAAAAGAGAGTCCTCATAGTTAGCAGCCTTAGCTAAGGTCCATGGTTTGTTGCTCTCTGGCTGATTTCTCTCTTTTTTTTTTTTTATCCTCACCTGAAGATACTTTTGTTTTTGCATTTATCTGCAGATAGAGTGGGAGGGAGAGAAGGAGGAAGTGAGAGAGAGAAACATGGGTGTGAGAGAGACACATGGAGTGGTTGCCACCCACACGACCCCAACCAGGGCCGGGGACAAACTGCAACCGAGGTACGTGCCCTTAGCGGGAAC
This sequence comes from Tadarida brasiliensis, assembly GCA_030848825.1. NCBI lineage: Eukaryota > Metazoa > Chordata > Mammalia > Chiroptera > Molossidae > Tadarida > Tadarida brasiliensis. The sequence continues at coordinate 82,553,149 of CM061264.1, forward strand.
CGAACCCGGGACTCTCCGGACCGCAGGCCGACGCTCTAACCGCTGAGCCAAACCGGTCAGGGCTCTCTGGCTGATTTCAAGCCCTGATGGGACTCACCTGGCTCCCAAACTTCTGAAAACCGAATCATCGGCTCTCATGAGCCGGCCCGCATCACTTCTCTCTAATTTCATCAGCAACAACTGAGGGATGGTCTGTGTGCTGGGTGCCGTCACCTTGACAGACAGTCCGACGACTGGACAGCTAGGGAGCCTTTGCAGGGAGAGCTGGCTGCTTCTGCGCCTGCCTCAGCCTTCTCAGCCTTTGTTGGCCCTGGACTCCTCCCTTTGGGACCTCCTTCATGCTGGTGTCGGGAACAGGCCAACGACGCACTCTCAGGTCAGGCGTAGGACAGGGGCAGCTTGCTTTGGCAAATGAACACACGGGAAAACGAATGGAATCTTTTTGGAGGAGAGGTGGTCTGTCCCTCCTCTAGGTGAGGACCTGGGCTCAGTGGGAATAATCGCCTGCACCAAGGCGGCTACAGTTAGTTTATGGCAGACCCAGGTCTCTTGAGAAAGGGACATTTCTTTTAAGGGTATTGACAGGGATGTGTATGAGTCCGTCCCCATCCTCCAGGCTGATTTTCGTGGATACCTGACCTAAGTCCACTGGCATGGAGCTGGCAGAAAGGGGCACAGCAGGGGAGAGCCTGGCCTCTTTGATCGAGGCTACATCAAGGACCAGTTTCCATATTCATGTGAAGACTTTCATGTTGACTCTTTGGGGACTGACCCTGTGGCACTCGCGTCGTAACTCAGTACAGCTCTCCTTGAGCCCCTGGATGGGGCTGTAGTTTCGCTGGATGTCCACAAGGTCCCGAGAAAAAGCTTCCAGCAACACAAATGGAATCAGGCGGTGAGTTTTCTGCGGACGGGGAATGGGAGATTTCCTGTGGCAGCTTCTGCTGAGGTCGCTGCTACACAGAAAGGGAATTTGGGGTGAAACACACGAGAGTACCAGAGTAGGCTTTTTACATTTTTTATTTGTACTTTTTATTTATTTGTTTGTTCTGGGGGTGTTTTTCCTGCGAAGGGGAAATCTTCCTCATGTTCTACGATCAACGCCGCCTGTGTTTTCATGGCGTCCTGCTTACAGTGCCCATGTCAGCTCTGCTCTCGGGGTCCCAGCCTTGATTTCCACGGAGAGACGAACCGCAGTCAGTTTCGTAGGACATGAAGGGCAAGAACTGATCTGAAGGTGTGAGTGGGGTGGGTGGGGGGCCTCGCCTATGGTGCAGGCCAGGGAGGAGGAAGGGACCCTCTTCATTCCTTCTGTGCTGCTACCAGGTTTCATCCCAGTGGCTGGGCACCTTCGTCGCTGCTGCTGAGGCTGGATGGGTCGTTACACCTCTCCCTGCTTCCAGAGGGTTCTGTCTGAGCTCGCGACAGAATGATGAATGGCCCTCTGGGCCAACCCTAGAACACCGAGGAGACAAATATACCTCATTCACAGGAAAATAAGCCCCAGGACACACATCCTCTAGGACAAATGAGGTGGCCAGTGAGCTATTTTATTGGGTATTTATCAGCTTTATTCTTTATTGTGGGACTTTATTTGATTTTTACATACATATATACTTTATATGTATATATCTATTTTTAAATATATGCATATATAGTATATATACACACTTTATTTTATAAAATCAAGGAGAGAGCACTAGCTACAAGGATATTATTCAGGGGTAGCTTTTCTTACATTGTTTTTCTTATTACAAAAGGTGGAGAAGACAGGTGAAAGTAGGCATAAGCAAGAAAGAAAATAAAGATAATCTGTATTTCTTTAATCACACAAATAAACTACTTAACAAATTGGTATATATCTTTCCAGTTATTTGGTGATACATAAATAAATATTTTTTTAAGCAATTAGGATTCTATTGTGCATACAGTGTTATAATCGCTTTTTAAAACTTAATATATTGTGCCCTGGCTGGTTTGGCTCAGTGGTTAGAGCGTCGGCCTGTGGTCCAGAGAGACCCGGGTTCGGTTCCCGCTAAGGGCGTGTACCTCGGTTGCAGTTTGTCCCCGGCCCTGGTTGGTCCTGCGGGTGGCAGCCACTCGATGTGTCCCTTTCATGTCGATGTTTCTCTCTCTCTCTCTCTCTTCCCCTCTCTCCCTCCCACTCTATCTGAACAAAAAATGAAAAAGTGTCCTCGGGTGAGGATAAAAAATAATAATAATAATAATAAAAAAATAAAACTTAATATATTGTGAGGATTAAACAGGATAATTTATTTTTTAAAACTTTAAATATACTACTCAGTAGTATCCACTAAATAAGTGTTAGCTGTTATAGTCATTATTATTGTCTTTCTATATCAAATATCATTGCCTATTTTATTTCTAGTTATAAGCAATCTGTAATGAATATTTATATAGATAAAGCCTTTCACACAGCCATTATTATTTTTTTTTTTTTTTTTTTTTTTTTTTTTTTGGTACATGCCCCTAGCGGGAACCGAACCCAGGACTCTCTGGTCCGCAGGCTGACGCTCCAACCGCCCATTATTATTTCTTGATTTTAGTTCTTGGGAGAATTGCTGAATCAAAGTATATTCACTTAGTCTTTAAATGACCCTGTATTGAGCCTTTCCTGTTTGCCAGCAACGATTGCAGGAACCAGAAATAACCAGCAGGCTAATAAGATGTACACGGTACCTGCCTTGGTGGAGCTAACACTCCAGGGAGAGAGAAAACAATTAAACAATTACAGGGAACTCGAAGAAAAGCAAATTCATTTAATAAACGATTGAAAAGATGTTTAACCTCCCTAGTAGGAAGGAAAATGAAAATGAAAATAACAATGTGGGGCCACTTTACACCCATTAGATTGACAAAACAGACCAACAAACACCAACAACTAGCGAGCATGGAGAAGGGACAAGTGTTCATGGATTCATATCGCTGGCTGAAACGTGAATTATTGTTATAGCCTTTTAGAATAGTAATCCGGCCACATCTATAAAAAATAAAATCCATATACACTTTAACTCAGCACTTCAGGGAATTTATCCCATATAAATAGTATCTAAGAACATTCATTTGAAGGGGATGAGAATATGCCACCCCAAAATATGACACTTTGGCATGAGGATTATTCTGAGCTGGAGAAGTCATAAGAGGAACCTCTGTTCTCCCCTTTTCTGCCTTGTAGCAGGGCATAATATTTCCCTTTGTAAAGGCACCCCCACTCTCCTCCCATAACAGGAAGGAGAGATGGCTCTTGTCCCTGGAGATAGCACTAACTTGAATCTGCAGAGGTAAACCTTCCTACAATTTACCACCACGAGAAGCCAAAATCCCCTTTCCTTTATCTTGTCACTTCTTCACACTTTATCACTCCTTGTTACAATGGTATGTAAGTCCTGGGAACTAACCACCTCTTTGGGTTTTCTCTTCCTGACTGAGAAACTCCTGTTTGCATGTGAAATAAACTTTTTCTGCCGTTAATTTGTCTTTTATCAGTTTCATTTGCAGGCCCCAGGAACTGAACCTGAGTGTAAAGGAAAAGGGTTTTTTTGTTTTTTTTTTCTTCCCCTTCACTTTCAACAGTATTTATTACAATGTTGCTCATAGTGTCAAAGAACTGGAAAAAAAGAGATTTAAAAAAAAGGAATTATGATATAACCACTCCATGTGTATTTTTATGCATTAATTATTTTTGGCATGATATTATTCTATAGATGTGATATTTATGTATTATTTATATATATATAAATTAGGAGAAATTTAATTAGGGATATTCATGATATATTATTAAGAAGAAAGAAAAAGAAGGAGGAGAAAAAGAAGAAAAAAATGTTATAGAATAATGAGAAGGTATGATTCCCTTTCGGTGATTCACAAACCAGCAAACTCATAAATATATGTATAAGCTTGTATATTTATGTGATCAGGGAGAAATGTGTGTACAGATACCTAGCACAGTATTAATACTGGTTACTGTTGGGAGATGGGATTGGGTAAATGATTAGCTTCTCTCTTTTACACCTTATTGTGTATTACTTGTATAAAGTATCCAATAAAGAGAATTTTAACAATGAACAGTTTATTACTAATAAAATACTTCAGGAGTTTTTAGCAGAAGCACCTAGCACTCCTCCAACTTTGGTCCGTATTACCCATCTGAAGGGCCAGCTATAGGCCAGATCCTTGTCCAGGAATAAGGAGGCCATGAACGGACATGTGTAACAAGTTGTGGCCATAATTACTGGTCACTGTTTTTAGACTATGGGATATTATTCACTTGCCTATATTGCCATTTCTTGTGGTCACTGTGGTTAATGAAAGAATTCTAACAGAGGCACAGTATTTAAAACAGATTATAGCCCTGGCCAGTTTGGCTCAGCAGTTAGAGCGTCGGCCCAAGGACCAGAGAGTCCCTGGTTCAGTTCCCACTAAGGGCACGTACCTCGGTTGCAGTTTGTCCCTGGCCCCGGTTGGGGTCGTGTGGGTGGCAACCACCCAAAGTGTCTCTCTCACATTGATGTTTCTCTCTCTCTCTCCCCTCCCCCTTCTCTCCCTCCCGCTCTATCTTAAGATAAATGCAAAAAATGTCCCCAGATGAGGAAAAAATTTTAAAAAGTTTATAAAACAGATTATATGTAGAGCAGAAGGGTCGACTTCCAGCTCTGGAGCATTGCACGCTCTGATCCTCACGGCCTCATCTGTATGGTGGGCACCCTCCCTTTCGCACGCTGCAGGACTGTCAGCAGGACCACGTGAGATAAAATACATGAAAATGCCTAGCAGAAAACCTGGCACAAGTTAGACCCTCCAGACATGTTCCTTGGTCTGAATCTGCCACTGAGCTTCACAGAGCTGTCAGAGAGAACAGCGGAAGAACAGATGTGGGGGCGCTCTGGAAAGTGTGAGGCGTGGTACCGAAGTGAGGCAATAAGGAAGCCGACGAGAGAGCCCGTGTTAGGACTCGGGGGCTTGGCATGCACTCCGGTTCTTGGATATGCTCTTTGCATATTATCACTGCACATGGTTTCACCAAGTTCAAGAAATGGGTTCCTCATCTCACGGCCGGGAGAATTAGGAACGGGGTGAAGTGGAGTGCTCCAAAGGAATGTCTGGCACAGAGTCCTTATTTCCAGAACTTTCCAGCGCTGGCAGGTGTGAGATTGTGCAGTCGCCGAGCGCCTTGCCAAGGAGAGTCAGTGCTAACTGCCGAACACGAGGGGAAAGTCCCTTGGTGGGCCGTGTTGCTGTTAAAGGCAAGTCACAGAAGAGGGTACAATAAATACCAGTTCCAAAAACACTTTGCAGGCATTGAGCCTTGGCCAATGAGTGTTTTGGCCAGCTCCGAAGTGTGGGGAGAAAAGCGATGAGACAACACTTGTCTCCTAGCATTCTTTTTAGAATGCTCTGTGTGTACCAAGTGTCTCATCGCACAAGGTGAAAATATTTGAAGAGAAAAGAAAAGGGAAAAAAGTCCTGGTATATCTTCCTGCAAATGAAGCCTTTGAGTATCATCCCTGCCCCCCTGTATTCACCTGAAACACTTCAAGTGTTACAGCTTCTGCCAAATCCAGCCTCAATTATGTGGCGCATTTTTTCCCGTGGTTGTATGCTTTGACCTTGAGGTAGATGACATCTGCTTCCAAACAATTACCAGTCCCAGTTCTTCTTAGAGAAGAAATGGGGCTCCTGTGATGGCTGGATGTGCCCACGTGTGCACCAGCTACGGAATGGGAATGAGGCTAGGGCACCCTTGGTCTTCAGGTAGGTCAAAGGTCAAAGGATGAGCCTGTGGCCAAAACATATACAGTGTGCTTTGGCTTTGCATTCTGAGGGAACAGTCTTGTCCGTATCTGCCTCCTTACTTTCTCCCCTTATATCCACCCCTTCCTTGCTTGATGACCTGATCAAGTTAGGTCACGGTAGAGCTTCTGTTAAAGAAGTGACCTTAACCCGAATCTCGTCCTGTTCTCACCTCCCGCGGTCAGCAGAGGTGACTGTAGATAGTCATTCATTAACATTTGCGTGTCTGCTGTTTCTGTCGGCCACAAACACAAAGGCTTTGGTGTGAAAACAGCAGCCACCAATCACAGCTCAGTAGTTTCCTGGGTTTGTATGAACAAATAGTCAGAAAAAGCTGAAGGCACTGTTTATCTCATCACTTTAAAACACTTTAGTCGCACAATTGCTATAGGTAGGAAGTCAGCTCTTTGGGGTGATTCCGGGTTGGGTTCTGCCGCTGTTTTGGAGGGCATGTAGCTTTACCCCTCATACAAAAAAAAAAAAAAAAAGGTGGCGATTGAATTAGAGGATTGTGTGCTGCTTCTTAAAAAAGCAGTCTGTGGTCCTGGGACGCTGCTGTCTCAGCCAACAGGTTAGGATCACTAGGAGAATATTTGAGATATACTTATTCTAAAAAAGTATTCGTTGTTTATCTGAAATTCTATTTTAACTGGGTGTTCTGTGTTTTATCTGGCAACCCTACAACAGCGAACATGTTGGGATGAGAGCAGATAACCCTGGCTCTGCCCCCTTGCCTGGGCACCACGGGGGGCAAGAAGAAGAGGCCTGTGAGAATGGTTCCCCCGCCCCGTCTCATGGCTCAGCCGTGCTAGGAAAGGGCTCATTGTCCCAGGCAACTTTTCTGTGATCAGGGTCATGGCAAACTAAATTCTCTTCAGTTCTTTTTGGGCAGAAAAGCTCAAACATATTTGATTTGGCCTCATTTCCAGTCAGCATTCAAACAAAACAAAACTCCGTTCACTACAAGGAGACAGTTTTTGTTCTTTCTTTTTTTTTTTATTAATTTATTTTTGTTACAGATGTTTCTCCTTTTCTCCCCACTGACACCCTCCTCCCTATCCCGCCCCACCCCCATCATTGTTGTCTATGTCCACTGGCTATGCATACATGCATATAAGTTCGGTGGTTTACCTCTTTCCTCCCCCCTGTCTCCCTCCTCTGAGGTTTGTCAGTCTGCACCCCACTTCCATGTCTCTAGGTCTATTTTGTTCATCAGCTTGTTTTGTTCATTATATTCCACAAATAAGTGAGATCATGTGATATTTGCCTTTCTCTGATTGGCTTATTTTGCTTAGCATAATACTCTCTAGGTCCCTCCATGTCGTCTCAAAGGATAAGAGATCTTTCTTTCTTATAGCTGCATAGTACTCCATTGTGTATATGTACCACAGCTTTTTTATCCCCTCACCTACTGATGGACACTTGGGCTGTTTCCAGATCTTAGCGATTATAAATAGTTCTGCTATGAACATAGGGGTTCATATATTCTTTCTGATTGGTGTTTCAGGCTTCTTAGGGTATATTCCTAGAAGTGGGATCACTGGATCAAATGGCAGTTCAATTTTTAATTTTTTGAGGTAACACCATAGTGTTTTCCACAGTGGCTGCACCAGTCTGCATTCCCACCAGCAGTGTACTAGAGTCCCCTTTCTCCACACCCTCGCCAGCACTTGTTGTTTGATGATTTGTTGATTGCAGTCATTCTGGCAGGTGTGAGGTGATACCTCATAGTCGTTTTAATTTGCATCTCTCTGATGATTAGTGATGTTGAGCATGTTTTCATATGTCTCCTGGCCATTTGTATGTCCTGTTTGGTGAGGTGTCTATTTAGTTCCTCTGCCCGTTTTTTAATTGGATTCTTTGTCTTCCTTTTGTTGCGTTGTATGAGTACTCTATATATTTTGGAAATTAACACCTGAGACAATTTTTTTCTTTTTCCACGGAATTGAATTCTAACACATGACCACGGTGGGAGGTTGCTCCTCAACGAAGTATCTTGGGCATTGTGTGCATGAGAATAAAATTTGCTCGATGAGGATCGCATATTCAACATTCAGTGAAAATAAGAGTCCTCTGACTCAAGAAACAGGCTCGCCCTGGCTGGTTTGGCTCAGCGGTTGGAGCGGCAGCCTGCGGACCAATGAATGGCGGGTTTGATCGATTCCGGTCAAGGGCACGTACCTCGGTTGCAGTTCATTCCCCAGCCCTGGTTGGGGTCATGTGGGAGGCAACCAGTCCATATGTCTCTCTCTTTTTCTCTCTCTGTCTCTCTCTGTCTCTGTCTCTCTCTCCTCTCCCCCTCCCCTTCCCACTCTATCTGAAGATACAGTAAATAGAAAAATATTCTCGGGTGAGGGTTAAAAAAAAAAAAAAAGAAGCAGGATTTACCTTAATAAAAAATGGGCAGAAATTACATCTGTACAGCATTTGATAACTTATACATGTTTTTCTTACAATGTTTGATTTAATTTTTACAAATAACCCAATAAAAGGGGTGTTGTATTAATTCCTTACCTTTACGGGTAAGGAATTTGGCCTGGAAATGTTGTTTCTTACCCGAATTCCCCAGCTAGTAAATAGTGACATGCCCCAATCCCCCAGCCAGTCAGCAGAAGTACCAGGTTCTTCACACAGTTATGCTGTTCTCTCTACTCAGCTGCCCTGCTGTGTGTGGACTCTTCTTCCAGAACAGTCCTGCGGAGCCGAGAAAGACGAGCCAATGCCTTCTGATGCTTTGGCAGAATGGTACGTCAGTCTGCTCAGTCTCCTTCTTGCTGCCTTGGTCTTCTAGCCTCTCCAGCAAGCCACAACCCAAGGCTTTGGGAGCTGGCTGGCGAAAACCAGCCAGTCTGCTGAGCATTATTTCAGCAGAGGAGACTGCAGCACAGATTGGTGACATTAGAGCCTAGACATTCAGGCAAGTCACTGTTGGCTGCCTCTGCCTCCGGTGATGAAGCAGGCTGTGCTCAGCCCTGGGCTCAAGTTCACAGTAGGGGAAAAAGAGCACACACATTCCCTAGAAGTGGCTTAAGAAAAACAACACACTCTTCTTTCTCTCTTCTGTTGCTGATATGGGAACACGCCCTGTGTGTTTGATCAGTGACTAGTAATAACTCAATTGCCAGCGGTCAAATTCACTTCTGTGGTCTCTGGATGGATAGACTAGACTGGGTTCCAGAGATTGTTTGTGCCAGAAAACTGGAAAATTGACCAGGACTCTTATTATACAAGCTTTGCCATGCTTCTCTGAAAAAGATCAGCTAATGTTAGGGTTTTGAATAGTAAATAGCGTGTTTTCTTTTGCATCGTTAGCCCAAAATGTTTTCCTGTTGCATTTGAAGGTATGTTTACTGATTTTATAGCTTATTTAATTTTTATTTATTTGCTTAGCTCCTGGAAAATAGATAACTTGCATCCTCTGTATTCTGTATGAATAACATTTGTATTTATTCATTTCCATTTTTTATATATTTATATATTTTTATCACTTATTATACGGAAGAATAAAACCTACTGAAAGCACATTGGACCAATGACTTTAAGATAATACGTCCTAGCTGAGATCACGGGTGACTTTTTGTTTTATTTATTTATTTTTTTAAATATGTTTTTATTGATTTTATAGAGGAAGGGAGAGGGAGAGATTTAGAAACATCAAGAGAAAACATCGATTGACTGCCTCCCGCATGCCCCCCACTGGGGATTGAGCCCAAAACCCTAGCGTGTACCCTGATTAGGAATCGAACCGGCGACCTCCTGGTGTGTGGGACAACTCTCAACCAACTGAGCAATACTGCCAGGCATGAGTGACTTTTTAGTTTCTTCTTTCACTCTCATAAATAGAAAATCCCTTTAAAAGAAGAAAAAAAAATTATAACAGAAAGGCAACCTTCATCGCCCAAACCTACACCTAAAAACCCATCTTCCCAACTGCCTGACATTCTCCTCTCTTTCTAGCTGTTGACAAACAACACACATTTACATAATTGAGATAATTAAGGGCAGTGCCAGGTACTGTGATCATACAGTCTTCCGCAGTTCAGGGACTGCCAATCTCTGCTCCTTTCTAGCAGCCTGAAGGCATGGAGATTAACACCTACAAAGTGTGGTGGCTTGAATATAGATGAGGGGAGAGAGACAGGCTGCTTCCTTTGATTAAAACATTAGAAGAATAATTATTACAATAGTGAAATGGCTTCGGCCTTCTGTTAAGAATTTTTTTTCTCTCCTCCAGTTTCCTATGTAGCCCTGAAACTTTTTTTATTTTTTTATTTCTCCATATGGCAAATTACTGTCATTGACAATCTTATACTTCAAGTTGAGAACATTTTCTAGGGATTGATTTAGTGGTCCCCAAGACAGGGTAATTTTCATTGTTGCTGAGGAGAGGAGAATATTACTTCGGGAGACCCAGCAGGCATTTTATTAAACAATTGTACCAGCTGGAAACAAATTATTGCCTTTATTCGAAACTACCATTTAGAAGTCGAATGCTTCATGTCAGTGGGAAATACGTGTTGGGACCAGCCAGGGTTCTCACGTTGGTGGATTTCTTCACAGGCCAATCTAGGCCCAAATTGTGACCAAGGTTGAGACTGTTGGCTGCTGTTTTTACACCAAGGCTGCGCTTGCTTTTAACTCAGAAATGGATGCCACTGTCACTGTCTTCCCTGTCTAAGGCGCTGGAATATTTATGAAGGCATAGAGGGAAGGAGACACACATATTGGACAAAATCCAAATGCAATATTAATGTACCTCTTCTTCAGCTGTGATTCCTACAAAATTATTACATGGACACTATTGCTGCAGTCTCTGGGTCGCACTGTGGTGTGAGACAAGAGGTGAGCACCACATTTCTGCAAAGGATGAAGAAATGCCGGCCATTATTTCTAAAGGCCATGTGATCCAGAACCTGGGTCTGTTCTTGGGAGGAAAAGAAGCAAAACAAAAACATGTTCTGCTCAAAGTAGCACAGGCCATGTTATCAGCTAATACATCCATTCTGTATATTTAGTGGGAAAATAAAGTGCATCAGGACAGTGTAATTTAGAAGGGTGGGGAGAGCCACATAATTTCCAGGACAGAGAAAAGAGTGTTCTTTGGTGCATTTTTGGTGGAACTGATCTGCTTTGGCAGTAATGTCCAGCTTCCTTTTTTTCTCTATGCATAGTCTTTTTTATTTTTATTTTTTGTAATGGAAAAATACAGCACAGGACTCTGAAAGTTGAGAAGTGGCTGCTGAGCGCACTGCCTGTTGCTTCCTTACTAGAATTTGCTTACTGCCGCCTTGTAGCTGGTTACCTGTTTGTTGGGGAAATTAAGTGCCTTCCTGTCAGAAATGTAATTGAATTGAGATTATTCAAATCCTGGGGGGAAAGTGCATTTTGGTCATTTCACTCCTTCAGAATGTGCTGTGCTTTTATTTTTTAAAAATGGATTTTAGAGAGAGGAAAGGGGAGAGAGAGAGGATGTGAGAGAGATCATCCATTCGTTGCCTTCCATTAGTGCCCTGACCGGGGATGGAACCCGCCACCTTTTGGTGCATAGGACGATGCTTCCACCAACTGAGCCACACCGCCAGGGCTGTGCTGTGCCTTTTGATGTAGTTGATTGAAACAAAAAGCCCTCCATATAACTGTGCAAGCCAGGAACCCAGATCATTTTCTCAACCAAATTCTCCTCCTCATTCCCTTCCCCCCCCCCCCCCAGGTCCAGCCTCTCCCTTGTTTCTCAAGCAAGACAGAAGTCAACTTTGGGTAAACAAGCAGCTTTCTTGAAGGTGATGAAACTGAGACAGAATTAAAATATTGTACAAGATTAATGGGGAGACAGGAATAGGGGAGGTTTGCACTTTAGATGATAGACAGGAGAGCTCAGCGAGATAGAATCACTTCAGGAGCTCAGAAACCAAGAGGGGGGCAAAGAGGTAGGGGTTCCCACTAGGTAGGGGTTCCCACTACCTCTTTAAAACATAAGTCAAGCCCTAGTGAAAGTTTGGGATCACCCCCAAATCCATTTATTCATTTTTTTTTTTTATTCTCACCCGAGGACATTTTTGCATGTATCTTCAGATAGAGCAGGAGGGAGAGAGGGAGGAAGCGAGAGAGAGAAACATCAATGTGAGAGAGACACATCAAGTGGTTGCCACTCACACGACCCCAACCAGGGCCGGGGACAAATTGCAACCGAGGTACATGCCCTTAGTGGGAACCGAACCCAGGATTCTCTGGTCTGCGGGCCGACACTCTAACCTCTGAGCCAAACCGGCCAGGGCCATTTATTAATTTTAAAAACATTTTTCTTTAGATAGAGTGGGAGGGAGAGAGAGAGAGAGCAACACTGATGTGAGAGAGACACATTAATTGGTTGTCTCCTGCACAACCCTGACTGGGGCCAGGCATTGAACCTGCAACCCAGGTACATGTCCTTGACTGGGAATCGAACCTGAAACCCTTTGGTCTGTAGCTGATACTCTAACTGCTGAGCAAAACCAGCCAGGGCACCCCAACTCCATTTGATTTGGTTGGTTGGTTGGTCTTGTGAGAGGATTCTCTTCCTGTCCACCGGCAGTCCCACCTCCCACCCCAACAACGCTCCTCTCTGCAACCAAGGGAGGTGTTTTTCGCCTGTTCCAGAATCAGGGGAGGAGCTGAAATCAGGTCTGTTTGGAGGGCCCGAGATGCGGTTTTGGTACATGGAGGCACAGAATTGCAGCAGCTCAATATGAGTGATCTCTGTGTGTGTGTGTGTATGTGTGTGTGCGCATGCGCTTTTGAAATTTAACAAAAATACATTTAAAAAAATTAAGTTCCTTTGCATTCATTTTCTGTGCTGCTATAACAAATTACCACGCACTGGTGGCTTAAAACAACAGAACTTCATTCTCTCACAGTCCTGGAGGCTAAAACATCGAAAATCAAGGTGTTAGTGGGGCTGTGCTCCCTCTAAAGGCTCTGGGGGAGAATCTGTTTCTCGCCTCTCCTAGCTTCTGGTGGCTGTTGGCATCCCTTGGCTTAGCTCCATCACCCTAATCTCCGCCTCCTTCTTCACATCACCTTCTCCTGCGTGTCTCCACTCAGGACACTCGTCATTGAACCTAGGGTCCACCACATCATCTATAATGATCTCCTCACCCCAAGTTCCTTAACTGAATTACATCTGCAAAACCCTTTTACTAATAACGTCACATTCAAAGGTCCATGGACATATTTGGGGGCACCATCTAGCCTACTACAGTACCGGAAACTGACTGTTGGCTCATAGGAAGATGTTTGGAAATAGATGCAATATAAATATATTTATTTTATGTGCCTGAATTTGTTCCAGAAATGTTTTAACATAGATGTGTAAGGTCATACATTATTTATGGAGAGGAATGATGTGGATTGTTCTTACAGTTACACTCTCCGGTCCCTGGGGACTGCCAGCCCTTCGCCGGTACCTCCCAGCACAAGCTTCGCTCAGCCACAAAAGGAGGGAGAGGGGATTTCTGCGTCTGTCTTGCCCGTGTTCTGTCGAGGACCTGGCATCCCAGTTTTGCCACATCTCCTGGTAAGCTTCTCCCACAAGCTCTGTCAAAGGCAACGATTCTCCATCAATTTGAGGACCCTCATTAACTGCTTGTTGACTCATGTTCCTTAAAGAAGGTTAAGGGGAGAAATGCCCTCAACATCCCAGCATTTTCCCTGGTAAGGTGGCCAAAGATGTAGAGACAGAGGACTTCAATGGACTAGTGGACACTCCTTTGCTTTGCAGTGGGGAGGGCAGCCAGTGGACTCAGGTGGGACATGGTGACTAGGGTATAAAACAATCCATGCCCCTGTCTTCCCCGTGCTTCTTGCCCCTATTCCCTGAAGCTTGTATGCTGTTCCTTTCTTGCACATCTTTTTTTTTTTTTTACTATATTTTAATGTTGACACTATTACAGATGTCCCCATTTGCCCACTCTTTGCCCACCTCCACCCAGCCCCCACTCCCCCTTCCCTCTGACCATCACCACACTGTTGACCGTGTCTGTGGATTATGCAGGTATGTTTTTTGGCTAATCCCTTCACATTCTTTCATCCAGTCCCCCCTCCCCCTCTCTCTTGCACCTCTTGTTCCACAAAGGGAAGCATTATTTGTAAACTGAGTCCGGATCCAACTTAGGGTGAAGTTATATTGTTAACTCTAGCTCCCCACAACCGTGTCCAAGTGTGCTGTCCCGATTCTTGGATTTGGTGATAAAGGCTGAGTGGAGCCCTGACTTAGACCTTGAGCTGTTTGCGTTCAGGGTGCAGACCTTCTGTGGTTCCCAGGCAAAGGGCCTGCATTATATTATCAAAACCTCTCTCAGGGACACTCACTTCTTTGATGGGCTCAATGAAATACACTACTTGTCACTGGCATCTGGTATCATAAAGAGGACTAGTTCGTCAGAAACTATGGACTATAACCAAACCACTCTACTGGGTCAAGGTTTGATAAAAAAAAATCCATGGTCTTAGGTGGGCTGCCATGAGGCCTCAACCTGGGTGATATCTCCGTCTGACGTGTCTTCTCAGAACTGTCTTCTCTGCAGCTTGTATTTCTGCTTAGGGAAGCATCTCCTAGACCCTGATCCCAGAAGCATGAGTCCTGAGAGCTGCTTTGACAAGAAAAATAAAAGAGGGGTAGTGTCTACTACGTTTGGGAAACCCAGCGTGCTATAACCCCCTCTTGGAAATTCATAATAAACATCAAATCCTCCTTAACCTTGATTAATGTGGAGTTTCCCAAACTTATTAGACTCTAGACCTGTTCTTTCACATAATACCAGTTAATAGAGACACATTCTGGAAAATATTGGCATGGTAAAAGATGTGTTAGACTTTGAACAAAAGGCCTGTGTCTGAGTCTCCACTCCGTACTATTCCAACTTGGGCCTCGGAGAAGTCACTGGTGAGCCCAATGGTCTTATATATAAAATGGATGTACACATCATGGCCCATGTCTGCCTGGGTTGGGAGAACAAAGATGTCTATGAAAGCACTTCTAAAACAGTAACAGGCTGTTCAAGTGAAGCATGTGAGAATCTGTAACAGGAATGTGGCCCGCAGGTGGACTCCATGCCACTGACTGATTTTGCAAATAAAGTTTTATTGGAACACAGCCACGTTGACTTGTTCACATAGCGTCTGTGGCTGCTGTCGCACTGCTCGGGGAGTTGAGTCATTGCGACAGAGACCACATAGCTCAGAAAGCCCCACATGTTCATTATTTTTTCCTTTACAGGACAAGTTCACTGACCCCTGATGTATAATAAGAAATAATTTCTTTTCAAGGCTATGTTATGTGTGTGGGAGCAGAGATGACAGATGTGTCTCTGCTTCACTTGGGAAACTGTGAAGTGGACATAGGGCAAAGCCCGACCTGGACGCTTGTCTCGGGGGCCCAGGTGGTGCTCTTTCCCTCCCCAGGTAGACTGGGTGGTAAGGTCTCCAGGCCTTGCAGGAAGGTGACTGCACACAGACTTTCTCCACATAATAACGTGGGTGATGAACATGCCCGGGCACTTGTAACAAAATCCTGGAAGGTTGCCCGGTCCACCCCGAGTAGACAGAGGAGCCAAAGAGCACGCAGCTCCAGGCCTTTGGAAAGGGCAGAGTGACAGTTTGTCTCAGATGCCTTATTGAACATTGTAGCTGAGTGTTTCTGTGAGTTCCGAAAATCATTAGGGACCAGTGACAGGTATTCACTTGCAAGAGCAATTCTCAAAAGACCACAAAGCATCGAAACATCTCGGTGACACTTCCGAACATTGCATCTTTAGGTCCCCTCTGGTGCGTGGGCTGGCGGTTAGCACCACTGGGTCTTCACTCTCAGGCCGGCCAGAACACAGTGAGGTCACTGTTCGGAAAACCCACCTCGATGATTCTCTGCAGCTCGGCACCCTCGACTCAGCTGCTTCACAGTCATAGACCAAGTATGCAAACAGCGAAACACAAAAATACGTGGGCAGTTCCTGGAAAGAAGAATGTCCTCCACTTAGTAGGTGGGTGAGCAGCATGATAAGAGCCTTCACGCCAGGCCCCAGATTACGGTGGTATCGCTAAGGCCCCTGTTTCGGGTCTGCGCAGTCACGGGCTGCTAACAGCATCTGGCATCCATAACTCTTGGTTGAGGAATGCTTGCAGGGCTATTTGTGGAACCTATCTCTGAGAACACACTTAAGACACCTCATATATTTCCAGCCTTCCTCCCCACCACGTGTGGGGGTGTAGGCTGTGATTATGTTTATGACGGGGAGGGATGAAATGTTTTGGAGAGTCACCATGACATTTCAATGCTCTGTTAATCTTTTGCGAATTGCTCTTGCAAGTGAATACTTACTGCTTGTCCCTGAGGATTTTAGAAACTCATAGAAACAGAGTAAAAAAATCACAACTTGGGGTTGGACTCACTAATTATCATTCTGCATATTTTACCCTGCAGAGCAGTCGACTTCCCTTAGCAATTTGGAGGCAAATGGACTTTCCTCCCGCTTGGATTTCAAGTCCTTCTGCAATCTGGAAACAGTCTTATTCCCCACCGCTCTTTGGCCTTCCCCTGCAGGCAGGTGGATGCATTACTGTCCCCAAACTACCCACCCTCACCCTTCTCCTGGCCTCATGCATGCCTTTCCCTTCTCCTTGCCCCTTGCACCCCATTTTCATGAGGACTTTTCTGACACCTCTAAGCCCTTTTCTCTGAACTCGCTTAGAACCTAAGCTGTATACTGCTTCAATTAAATTTAACGTTTAATTGATACTATCATTTACAGAACACTTTGAAAAGTATACTTTACTCTCTTCTCTCCAGCAAGAACATCAACTTCTTTTTGTTAATCCTCACCCAAGGATATTTTCCCATTGATTTTTAGATAGAGTAGAAAGGAGGGAGGGAGAGAGAGAGAAATGTTGATAGAGAGACACATCGATTGGTTGCTTCTGGCAAGACCCTGACCGGGGCCAGGATTGAACCCACAACCCAGGTACATGCCCTTGATCAGGAATCAAACCCACACCCTTTGGTCTGTGGGCTGATGCTCTAACTGCTGAGCTAAACTGGCCAGAGCAAGTACATCAATGTCTTGAAGGCAGAGCCTACCCTAGCAGTCTAAAATCATTGTTAGCATATCATAGTTTATCAGTAAATGCTGTTGAAAATGAAAATTTTGAAGGTAGCTTTTTAGGGCCCTCTTTGTCTACTACGTTTAGAAAAAGTGACACGTTTCAGAGAGATGTTATGGAAGTTCCAGTGTGAGAGTGTTAGCTGAGGTCAGCCTAGGACTCAGGTGCACCCGGAAAGCCAAGGGTAGGCCCACCGAGACCTTTTCGCATTTAATCCAAGGAGTTTCTTGGGAAGGAGCTCCCCCTCAGGGAAGAGCGAGTAAAGAGCCTTGATATTTGGACAAGGCCTGTAGGCCAACGAGGGACAGAGGGATTTATTAGTTTCCTGGGCTGTTCTGACCAAGTACCACATATTGAGTAGAGTAGAAAACAGGAATTTGTTCTCTCGTAGTTTTGGAGGCTAGAAGTCCAAATTCAAGATGTTGTCAGGTTCATGCTCCCTCCAAGTTCTCTAGGGGAGGATCCTTCCTAGCCTCTTCCAGCTTCTGGTAGCCCCAGGTGTTCTGGCTTGTTGACACGTCACTCCAGTCTCTGCCTCCGTCTTCACGTGGTCGTCTTCCCTGCGTGTCTTCACGTGGTCATCTTCCCTGCGTGTCTTCACGTGGTCATCTTCCCTGCGTGTCCAAGTCTTCACATGGCGTTCTCTCTCTTATAAAGCAGCAGTTATATTGGATGTGATCTCATCTTAACTTAATTACATCTACAAAGACCCTATTTCCAAATAAGGTCACATTCACAGATAACTGGGAGTTGGGACTTCAACACCTCTTTTTGTGGGGACACAATTCAACCTATAAGCAAGAGGCATCTTTAATAGAGTTATATTTAGTCTTTAATATCCTTCCTTTCTTTAAGAGCAGAGCTAAAGCTCCTAAGGAGAAATCAGTAAAATGATCTTTATGAAACACTGGTTTTTTAAATATATATAAACATTGGTCATATGTGTGTGTGTGTGTGTGTGTGTGTGTGTGTGTATGATATTGTCTTGGGACTGTCAGAGAAGTACAGGTGCTCTTCAGTCTACAATGGGGTTACGTCCTAATAAACCCATCATAAATTATCATAAAATATCGTAAGTCAAAAATGCATTTAATACACCTAACCTACCAAACATCATAGCTTAGTCCAGCCTCCCTTAACCGCACTCATAACACCTGCATTAGCCAACAGCTGGCAAAATCCCCTACTACAACGGATACACTATACAGAGTAGCGTTGCTGACCCTCAGTCCCGTGGCTGACCCAGAGCCGTGCTCGTTGCCACTGCCCAGCATCCTGAGGGAATGGCAAGGGCCCATCCTAGCCTGGGGAAGAGATCGAAATTCAAAATTCCAAGTACAGTTTCTACTGAATGCATATCGCTTTCACACCATTATAAAGTCGAAAATCTTAAGTTGAACCATTGTAAATCAGAGTGTCTGCACACGTGAGGTCACGGGCCGCTTTGCCCTCTGGAGCCTGGAACCTGGTGGCACCTGATGGGACAGCCGGGTCCACCCTCACCTGCAGCAGGAAAGCAGCGGGAGCTGAGAGGACTGTCCCTACGTGCTCCAGGGGGACGGCAGACCTGACCGGAGACGGAGAGAGCTCTTCCCTCCTTTTCTCCCTGCTTCAGAGCTCTCCTCCCAGCTCCAAACCTGTTCTTCCTGTCTCCTCACCTCTCACAATCTCTGCCTCACTTCTACCCGTTCTTCCTCATTCCAGGAGCTGGGCAAGCCATTTTATTTACAGGGGGAAAAGGAAACAATGTTCTCCTTTAGCGGTGTCTCTGTCTGTACAGCTCTACTGGTGCTGTTTTAATTGTGCAACTCTCAAGGAGGGCCTCTGCCTCCAAGAATGAAAATTGCTTGTGCTTGAGAATGCATTCACTGAGGGGTGCCGTGGTCTCCGCTCCCCTCCAGATTCAGAGCGCCCTCTCATCTGCCCGGCCCGTGCTGTGGGGTAGGCACCCTCGAGGCTCTAGGTGGAGAGAGCAATTTCTGGAATGTGTGAAGCCCTCTATCATCCCCGGCAATGGGCAGAGGGCAGAGATCCTAAGATGCTTCTAAGTAGCACAAATACCCTCTGGGTGAAACAATTCTGACCACCCCGCCCTACCCCCTATCCCCGCCCCCCACCCACTCAGAACTGTGTGGTGGGTTGGAACCCTATGTACCTGCCTTCGGCTGAGCCGACTTTTACATGTTCCCAAAGAGCTGTCTCATCACCTTGTTTATTTGGCTATGCACATCATCTTTTCTGACATAAACAGGAATTAGACTAATGTCTGCCTTTCCGTCGTAAGGCCCTACTTGGGAGCCTTGGGGAAAATCCTGGGTTAGAAAGCAGTCTGTTGATTGGGGCCAGCAGATCCCAGGGGTCTCCTGGGAAGGCTACCAAGGCAAGGTTGCATCTGCGGCAGCCACAGCCCAGGCGTACCCTGCAGAGCCAGGCCTCTGGGGAGCTCCGGAGCTTTTGCTGCTGACCCGGCCTTCTCTAAAGGGGTGGAGGGAGCAGGAAGAAATGAGCTCCCTCTGCCCCTCCCTGGCCAGCTTGGCTCTGTGCTGTGCCCTCGCTCACCTCCTTGTCACCAGGCCCTTGGCAGGCTGGTGCTGATGGAGAAAAGGCTGCTGTGGTCACAAGCCAGACCCCACTTGCTGCTTTTGCAGAGAGTATATAATCAGGGCATCTGAGGGAACTAGGCAAACAGAAAGAACAAAGAAAAGTCCTGAGATTTGGGCCGATGGTTAGGAGTTGAAAAATCGTTAACATGAGAGTGTCTACGGGTGGTATTTCTTGCATAAGTTTGTGCTAACATATTTACTCACAGAGGCGTCGTCACTGAGTCACGTGATGCCCGGAAGATGTGCTCAGCGGCCACGAGTCTCTTGGCATGAGAGAGCGTAGCAATAAAAACCGCGCGTGACGGCTAGGATGCGGCTGGAGTGTGTGAAATAAATTTTAAAAACGATGTTAAAACAGTAGGAGGCATGACAGTCTTGCAGAAATGAAAACGACAGCCTGAGATTGTCAAATTTGGATCTTCTTTTCCTGAATAGTCCATGAGTTATTTTTAGCTTTTTTTTTTTTTTTCTTAATGTGTCAAAACAATGAGAACATTGCCTCTTCTTCCAGTTCTTTCCCAGAGCTTCCCATATTCCTCAAGTCTGGAATCAATAAGTGTAAAAAAAAATAAAAAAAGAAAAGAAAAAAAGGATATTATTATTTGATAGATTGATAACTTGATTTAACAAATTTGGTTCAGAATAAATGATAGGAAGGAAGGAAAAAATTTCAGGAAAATAAAGCCTATTTTCATGTTCTTACAGGCTTTCTTGTCATGTGAAATTGACTATGATTTTTAGCCTGGTATCAGTTGGTCAAGATTAGTAATAATATTGACAATCTGAGTGGCCTGGTAGCGGCTCTTCCTCATTAACTACTCAGTTAACCACACCGTCTCCCCGAGGGAGGGGTAACGATCCCTGTTTCACCGAGGAGGAAATAGAGATTCAGAAGACCCAATGACTTACCTGCCTTGGGTCCCACGATTCGTGGCTCCCGGAGACTGGCCAGGATTCGGTGAAATGAGCTGGTGCTCAAGCCTCGGTGTTTTGTGGCGGCTCAGCTGTCTTGTCTCATTTTTACCCTCCCCTTGCCAAGTAGACCACCCTTGCACTGTGCCCTACAGCTTTCTGTGCTTCCAAAGCCTTAGCTACTCGCCCAGGCTCACGGGAGTAGATTCGGACGAACAGACGTGTCCTGCAGGCAGACCTGGCGACCAGGAGGTGCGGTCAGCACGGCGGTGGACCAGTCGGAGGACCCAAAGCCTTCTCGGTTCCTGGCTTTCCTTTCCCACGCAGAGGAGGGACGCCGCCTGGGGGGAGACCCTGGGCGATGTGTGGGAGCAGCTGGCACCCGGCTTTTCTTAACCCGAAGGCCATACATGTTCCAAAAGGACCGACAGCCCACGAGATATACAGGCATCAGTTTCGCCTCTACTCTGGACTGGTCCATACGTACTCTGCCCCGGCCGCCCTCTCCCGCGGGTGGGTGGTCAGCATTGGTGGTCCTGTTTCGCAATTCAAAGGTAGCAACTTCGCGACTTCGATCCTGGCTGTCTCCATCTGCAGCAGAGACTCTGTGAGTTCGCACAGATGTGAGAAAACATGTTTGATTGCGACACAAGTGGTGTTCAGTATGCACGGCCTGGCTGGGACGAGACTAAGGCACCTCTGCCCTGGCACAGGCAGGGTTAAGGAGGCCGAGACTCTGTCGCTTACATTCCTTGGAATAGCGTCATGTTTGGCCCTGATTCCGTTATCTGATACCCACTGGAAGGTAAACCGAATGCTGCTGCTGGGGTTTGGGAGTCTGTGCTCACACGAGCGTTTTTCAGAGAGTGCTGGTTGGAGCGCCTAACAGGGCAGAGACCCGGGCTTCACCTGCCTTCCAAGAACACGTGCTGTGACTGTGTGGGTGCTGCTTCCACAGTGTTCACAGAAGTAGTCTCAGATTTACTTTCCTTGGTGGTGAGTGTGTGTGCCTGTGTGTGTGTGCATGTGTGTGTGTGTGTGTGTGTGCGTGTGCATGTACCTGTGGTCCCACTGGTGTGCTGATGTTGCACGCTATGGTCCATATGGGCTCAAAGAAGGTCAGTGTGCCCACTCTGCCTTCAGTGACATCACAAAGTAACTTGAAATCCACCATGAAAATAAGCAGATGCTGTAAATCAGGACTTTTATTTTTCCTGGGGAAGCTGGTCATTAAACATTTATCTGCACACTCCTGCCTGTGGCCTGTGGAGGCGGATTGAAAACGGCCCATTTGGTTTAGGGTGTTTGCAATTTCACTGAAACAGTCAACCTGCTTACTCTTATTTTCAGTCCATGATGATGCTCTAGAAAGGTTTTAATATGTCTTATAAGAACCATAAGGTTTGTGTGTGTGTGTGTGTGTGTGTGTGTGTGTGTGTGTATATATTTTTTATTTTTTTACAAACAAGGTATAAAAGTGATAAAAGCAATACACTTATTAGAGAACAACACAATACAGAGAAGTAGAAATGCTGAATAAATAATCACCTGATGTTCTACCCTCCAAAGATAATTAGTTTTAAATTTTACAGTTACTTGACTTAAAGCTTTACTTTTAAGAAAGAAAGCGAAAAAACAAACCAACAACAAAAAAAACACCCTCTTCTTAATTATGTTGAAATAACCCTTGTTCCTTGTGGAAGGCCAATTGGAAAGGCTAATTTTCAGGCTCTCGTGATCACTTAAATTAGTCATGGTTTCCAAAAAAGAAAACCTCATGTTCCACAAACTTACTAAAGTGTCCGTTGCCCTCCTCTTGTCTTGGATTTCAGGGTCCCCAAAGTTGCGATATGTGCTGACTTCAGTGTGTTAGCAGGAGTTGAGGGGTTATGAAATAATAAGCTCCAGTTTGCTCCAATGAGCTCCCTGAGAAACGGTCCCCTAAAGTGAGCCCAGCCTTTGGAATCATTTGACAACGAGACCTCTTGCAACGGCACCACGAGGAAGTCAGCAATGACCGTGGTGCGTCTGCGTCCACCAGGTGCAGCTGTCAGGGTCTGCTCGGGATAAGCAGCACACGGGCACTGAGATGTGTTTGCTTTGGAAACAGGACTATTTTAGAAATAAATTAAGGATCCAAATGTAATAAAGGAAGCAGGGATAAGACTCTTCTTAGTAAGCAACACTTGTAACTTGTTACCCCACATTTTTGTTGTTGTTGTTAATCCTCCCCCGAGGATATTTTTCCGTTGTTTTTTTTAGATAGAGTGGAAGAGAGGGAGGGAGAGAGTGAGAGAGAAACATCGATGTGAGAGAGACACATTGATTGGTTGCCTCCCACATGACCCCAACCGGGGCTGGGGATCGAACCTGCAACCCAGGTACGTGCCCTTGACCGGGAATCGAACCCATGGCCCTTCGTTCCACAGGCCGACGCTCAAACCACTGAGCCACTGGCCAGGGCGTTGCCCCACATTATGATGCTGTCACACTACAGGTTTGGGTTGAACACGGAGACCAGGAGGGATGATGGGGGAATGCAGGTTCTTCGAGCAGTGGATAATTGAGCCCAGCCACATTCAGAGGTTCTGAGGAGCAAGGCAATGCAGGGTGGCGGGTGGGGGGTGTTTAGTAGGAGACCATAGCATCACGTAGACCAGGGAATAACAGCAATTTGACTAACCACAGACTGAGGATCAGGTTCTCTTCCATTTTCCTGGGCCCAAAGACATGTTTCATAGCCAGGGTGGTTACTGCTGCCCAAGCACCTGTATCAAGTTCTACTTTCATCTGCCTCCTCCTGCTGCCTTTCCTCACCAGGTGTAATCTATTTCCTCCTGTCCTTACCTGTGGGTAAGCTCTTGCCCATGATGCAAGACTACTACCTGTCCACCTGGACTTGTGTAAGAAACCTTTAACTCAGTGCTTCTCAACTCTGACTGCATAGTAGAGTCAGCAGGGGAGGATCTGAAACATAATGATCTCCATATTTCAAATGTGGGCTCGGCTGGTATGGACATGGGTTGGATGGAATTAGATTAAAGCATAGCCCAGGTGGTTCTAATGCGTTGCCAATGTTGAGAATCATTTCTAAGCTGACTCTGCATCTGGGTTCTGGGTAAGATGGATCGTACCCTTCTACTGTATGGACTTCTATTGCATTGACTCTCCAGTTCGCCTGGGTTCTGACTGTGGATCATTACTTGTCTTGTCTCCTAACCTACGGTCTACTTGGCCTCTAACACTTGCATTCTCCTATGCAAGCCTTCTTGAATATGGCTCTTCTGGAGAAAAACCTAATCATGTCAGAAAGTATTTTATTTATTTTTTTATTAAAAAAATTTTTTTTTCTTTATTGATATTAGAGAGGGGGGGGAGGGAGAGGAAGAGAGAAATAGAAACATCAATGAGAGAGAACATCGATTGGCCGCCTCCTGCATGCCCCCCACTGGGGATCAGGCCCACAACCTGGGCATGTGCTCTGACCGGGAATCGAACCAGCAACCTCTTGGTGCATGTGCCGATGCTCAACCACTGAGCCACGCCAGCTGGGCTCAGAAGGCATTTTAGTGGAATCTTTGCTTCTGGTAACCAGGACATGATTTTCCAGTTCCTTCGTTAGTTTCTGGCTGTGAGACACTACACAAGAGAACATGTGGCTGTGGGAGCACCTGGGGTCCAACTCCAAGGCTGTAACACGTCTTCGGGGTTCTTGCCATCTCCATGGGTCCTTGAGCT
The DNA here is from genome assembly GCA_030848825.1 of Tadarida brasiliensis. Lineage (NCBI taxonomy): Eukaryota > Metazoa > Chordata > Mammalia > Chiroptera > Molossidae > Tadarida > Tadarida brasiliensis. The sequence continues at coordinate 82,577,343 of CM061264.1, forward strand.
CAAGACCCAAGAGGGAGCGGGAAGGTGTGCATGACTTCCAAAGTTCTCTAGCTCAGAGCCAGCCCTTTAACTGTAGAGCTGTATACACCTGGGGCAGGTGGACAGCCAGGGTGATCAACGTTCACACTTCGCCTTAGTAAAATGTACTCCCAAACGGGGCAAATTGTCATTCCGAAGTGTCTCTCCTGTACTGTGCGACTCCTTTGTCTTGTCTCAACTTCATTTCACGGTTGAGGAAACAGAAAGGACAATCTGTGCCTTTCAGTGGAATTTAGAAACAAGGTAGAATGCTCATAAACTTTTATGAGGCCTCACAAATACCTTCGCTACTCAGTGTCTCTTATCCTGAGGCACTGGTTCTCCAGTGTTGCAGTCAAAACAAACAAAAAAAGAGTAAGAACTTTCCACATCTTAACAGCTCTGGTTAAAACCTTCAGGAGCCCTGGTCTCTTGCAAGTGAGAGGTTAAAAAAAAAAATGTTCAGAAGCTGTGAAATCTTCCTTTGAAATTCATTTGCCTTTGAACATAACTCTTTGGCCTTGAAGAGGAGTCACCTGCATTACCCAAAGCGAGGGCTGACTGGGGAAATTTTCTGTTCTGCAAAGCGAATGTGGTGTTTCGTAGGATTATTTCTGTTTCTTTCTTAAATGTTTTTGCGATGTAGACCGACGTTTTCCCAGAGCTCAGAATCTGTGATCTGGTGCACCACCCCTAGATTATTAATCTTAAATTTAAAAAAAATGCATAGATAAGGTGGCATTTGAAAAAAAAACAAAAACAAAATGTAACTTTCCAATAGATTTGTAAGTAAAGATGTCCTCAAAAGGCATTGAATCATGTATTTGCTAAGTGAGACAGAAACAGTGTTTAAAGTAGCTTGATTCATTAAATTCTTTGTAAATTATATAATGTATAATAGTTTTCTAGACTTGCCCCCGCCCTTTGTAGTTACCAGTAGGGTAGTGGTGTTAATTTTTCAAGAAACTGGAATGGGGATTTAAAATAAAATATGGCTTTCGGCTGCCTGGTGAAATCCAGTGAAGTCACTGGGACGCTCCTGTATTTGCATTCTTAGCGCTGCAACCAAGGAAGTATCAAGGCACATTCATTTCCCAGTAATGGAACTTCTTAATGGAAGACAGTCCACTGCAGTGCAGATTTAATGAACTCTGATATGGGAACGCAAACCAAATCCTATATCCCATGGAAAATTAACCCAGACAATAAGCTCACTTGAAGTTTTAGTGTGAAAACAGTGCACTGCGCTGACCGAGCCTGCCTTTTCAGACGCTCACTCCACGGAGGTGGCCATCCTCGGGTTTACTGATGGCTGAAAGCTGCCACTCTGATCCTTCACAAGAGTGCTGTGGAGCTCAGAGCAGCCACCCATGAAATGTTGGCTTCCATAAGACTTTTCGGAAAAACACAAAACTCTAAGCTCATATAAAAGAAGAGGGGAGGAGAAGCTCCTTCTCAGCCAGACTCAGCTGCAGTTTAAGGCAGCCCTCCACCCTTCACAGAGCAGCCCCCCTCTCTCCCTCTCCCTCCATCAAGCCTGGGGCGGATAATCTCTGTTTGCCCCAATGTCCCTGAAAAGGGGGTATTTGCCCTGCATCTACCCTTCAAAGTGGAACTCCCTTCCATGATTCCATGGCCTTTTATCTTTCAAAGGCCCCCTGAGAAGGAGACCACCTGCAGAGGGCTCGTCTTTTCCAGGATAAAGCTTCTTCCTGTGGTTACAGGGTGCGTCACCTTTCATCATGCCTTTTTAGGAGTGGCCTGCAATCGGTGGGTCCAAGATGTTTTTCTGGCCCTTTTGATGAAGCACCCTGGTGCCCAGTTGAGCTGGCAGTTGAATATGTAGGTCTGGAACTGAGAGATCACAGCTGGGGACGTGGGTTTCGATCATCCCCATGGAGCTATTAGCTGACATCATTGCAGAGAGTGAGAGTATCAGCCACTGAGATGGAAAATGGAAATTCAGCTCCCTGAATCCTCTAAAATGTGTGGGTAAGCTCCATGAGGCCCAGTCTCCTGCATGAGGGTGGGGAGAGAGTGGGGGTGGAGGGGAGGGGAGAGCAGTTGGAAAGTCACACCACATAGAGAATGCTTATGGCTCAGAGAAAGAATGGGATGCAGCTTTTCCTAAATGAATGAGGAATACAGGTTATTAAGCCTTGTGAAGAATATTCTGGAGGCAAACAAAGCCTCTGCAGAAGTTAATTTATAAAGCTTTATAGACTCGGTACTGAACAACTGCACTTAGAGAAAATGCATAAGGAGATAAAGACTCAGCACTAACAGCCTGGAAACAACAAGGGGCCGCCTTGGCGCGGTTGGTGTGATCTGTGCTTCACAAACCACATGTGGTATATACATTGGGGTCGAGACTTCAGATGAAGGGAGACTGTTTCTGAAGCCACACTAGTTCAAGGTTACCCCTTCCCTGCCCCCCAATTCCTTAGAGGAAAAAGAATTGGAGGCATGTGTCAAAACCCACTGTGTAAACGTTATAGTTCATTTTGTATAAATAATCATAGTATGCACTGTAAACCAAACCTGGGTTGCCAGACTTAGCAAATAAAAATACAGAGCCCTAGTTAAGTAGATAAACAATAAATAATGGTTTTAGGGTATGTGCCTTCCATGCAGTATTCATCCTGTATTTTATAGGGCAACCCTAAACTAAATCTAATTCTCATTAGAACCATAGTCAACATCTCAACAAAACCTGCTGTTTTCCTCACAAGGACCGAAGTAAAGGCCCTCTAGGTAGTGCTGTCGTCTGAACGGACTTGGTGTCCTCAGTAGCTCCACCACGCGCTGTTTGTTTAATTTTTCTCGAGTCTCCATTCCCTCGTGTACCAGTGGCTTAAAGAGACACTCCAGATTCTCACCTCCCAAACCTGTTAGATCTTTCCTCTTTTTTTCTACTTTTAACCATTTTCTCCAAGTTTTTTTTTCTCCTCCCTCTACCCACTTACCTACTACGTGGCTTTTCAGATAGTCTCTTGCTTCCCAAGGCAACCTTCCTCTCGTGTGTAGATTTCCTCTGCTTCACACCCCACAGCTGGGAGCCAGCAACAACCCCTCGCAAGCTGACCGTGAGGATCGCGGCTGAGGCGGTGCTCTGCATCCTACTTAACTGCAAGGAGCAAGACAGACAGATCTCATAGTTCCTCTCTAACTATTCAGGTCAAGAATTGCACGCCTATGGTGATCCTGCGTTGTCTCTTTAAGGCTGAATTTTGCAAGGTGATGAATGTTCGGACAGGCCCTGCAGGGAGTGAGGAGCCGGTTTTAACAATCGTGTAGTTACAGGCAGAGGTACCTCTAAGAGTATTTTTATGCTACTTTATTTTATAAATACTAGGATTTGAGGGGAGGAGCATTGCACAATTTTCTTAGGAGCTCTAGGCTCAAGCTCGAAGCCTGATTCCAAAGAACTCTTTCATATTTATTCGCCCTGAAATAAAAAAAAGATTTTAATATGAGCTGACAATCTCAACATTTCATTAGCACTGAAATCATGTAAAATCAATTCATGTCACCAATGTTGTTTATTATAGAGAAGGAATAAAAAAAAATACATGCAAACAGTGGCAGACTTCACCCAATGGTTATGGAGCGGAAGAGATGCCTTTCTTCACTGCTGATATACTTAATTCCTCCAAGTCACTCAGGAACTGCTCTCCCTGGTTATCTCTGTGCTGTTATCTCAGCATTTCTTGTGACCTGGAGCCCTAAGAGTCCTGTTCTTGGTCTTCAGGGACATTTTTATCTCTGCACAGCCTGGCAGTGATAAATGCCATGTCTTTTTGACCAGAGGCTATTTCTACCAGAGTTCTGCTGAACTGTTCCTCCCGGTCCAGTACCTGGGTATAGTGTTTGCAATGGTCTAGGGTGGGTTAGATCTGGGCAGGATCCGGGCAAGCTCCAGGAACCACTCCCAGCTAGTTAAAACATTATTTCCATGTGAGCTAATGCCATTCCTACAGCTTTTCATGGAAACTGCTCAGCATCATCTAGCAACATCTGGAATGACTCTCTTTTCCCTCAAAGCGTGAACACTGTCAGAGATTTTTACTTCATGTGACTATTTGCCCTGTAAATGTGATTATTGGTGTGACTGCATTAATCCACGTGGACAGATGAGTTTGTACACGTAAAAAATCTCGAGGCGGAGGCCAAACAAGGCCCCTTTCAGAAACAGATTTCTGCCACCCTTCAGGCCTCTGGGTCACAGCTATTTTTACAGCCATGCTCGAGTCTGGAGTTTTGGGAACGAGCCAAATGTTTTGGGTGTGTCTGTGCAGACTTGAAGATCTTTGGGAAAAAAAGCAGCACAAGGAAACAATTTTCCTTTCCTCGGTTTCTAAGCATTTCTGTTAATCGGCATCATGTATGTGATTGTTGTTCTAAATTGTTTTACATTTGGGGTTGTAGACTGTATTTTAATATTCTCTTTAATCTTGCTTTTCGGTCCCTCTCGAGCGCTTTATTCTACTGCCAAATGGCTGACCTGTCTACCCTTTGCTGCAGGGATAAACTCTGACCTTCATGGAAATTCCACCATCAGGAAAGGAAAACTTGAGCCCCAGCCAGGCCTAGAATCTTGCAACAAAGGGAAGCCAAAATGAGATTTGTGTTGGACTAAGGCACTGTCAACCGGTTAACTCGAAATGAACATTTTAAAGAATATCTTTCGTTAAAAAATCATCTCTAGCATGATTATTTTGAAATATGTAGCTTTAGATGGTGACTTTCCCGACGGTACACAATCATAAAATAATAATAAACTCAATGTTTTTCAGAGTACACAGATCCTAGACTCAAATCCTGATATTTTATAAAACTGAGAGTAGTTCTTGATATCACGAATATGAAAAGCTACTTCATGAATTATTTAGTCTCTCTTCTCTATCTTCCCATATCCCTTCCCAATTCTGAAGGGCATTTCAGTCACTAAATACATTGTGATATTGATTTTTCAAACTTTTAATTCCATGGGCTATGGAGGATTTATTAAAATGGGCCTGATTCCAAGCACCATAGAAAAAGTATTTTCTCTCTCTCTCATATTTTCTTTAGGGGGACAGTATCAAGCTATACTGTTACACTTACCTTCCAAGGTGTTATTTGATTTCCAGCAAGAATTTATGTATCAGTCTGAGGTCAGAATCTTTAGCCAATATGAAAGGTGAAATAAAAACCTGCAGCAGTGCCCTGGCCGGTTTGGCTCAGCAGTTAGAGCGTCGGTCTGCGGACCAAAGAGTCGCAGTTTCGATTCCGGCCAAGGGCACGTATCTTGGTTGCGGTTTGATCCCCAGCCCTGGTTGCGGTTGTGTGGGAGACAACCAGTCGACATGTCTCTCTTGCATCTATATTTCTCTCTCTCTCTCCCTTCCTCCCTGTCCTCGGGTAAGGATTAAAAAAACAAAACCCTGCAGCAGTTACGGACTCTGGGTAAAGTTGCCTGCTATAGGTGCAGGGATGGTGGAAGTGGACGGGACCATCTTCCCAGATGCGAAGTCTGAGGACCTGTAGAGTAGTGTGTAAAATGAGTCAGTGGGTAATTTCATGACTCCTCTCCACCAAAAGCAGGAAAAACAACCAACCGCATATCTATACTAAACATCTATTATATGCTGTGAGGTATTTCAAATTAGAAAGACTGGATTATTACCTTGCCACCCAGCCTTAGAGCTGAGCTAAGTTCAGCTGAATAGAGTCTGGCAAGAATAAGTCTACCTTCAACTGAATAGGCATCGAAATGATCCCGGTCCCTCGGGGAGCTTGTTAAAAATGCAGATTATTTGTACTTCATCCCCTGAGCTTCTGATTGTGTTAGTAAGAGGCAGGGCCCAGGAATCTGCATGTTATGAACACCCATGGTTTCTGGACGCAAACAATCAACGCTGTCCTCATTTACACCAGGCTTCCTTTGTGAAGAAAATGTTAGGCAGGAGAGATGGGCCCCAGCTAATGAGATTTGCTCAGAGTCCATGCACTGAAAGGGGGCCATGAGGATTACTGGGTCTATAGCCATATATGTGTGTGTGTGTGTGTGTGTGTGTGTGTGTGTGTGTGTGTGTATTTAAATTTTTAATTTTATTTATATATAAATGTGTTATATATAGACAAGTTTTATTTAAAGCTGGAAAATATTAATGCTCCTTAGTAAAGAGAATTATTTTTGTACCACATGAGAACTATTTTTGGAAGAAAAAAAATCCAGCAAGGGGCTGTTTCTCAAATTCTTTTAGCTAGATTCTAAAAATCACTCAAATCTTTTACGAAGACTTCTGTGACAGAAAGTCTTCGTGTTGTGTGCATATAAGGAAGCTGTGCGACTACAAGGAGTATATATGTTGTGTGTACATACGGGAGAGGAGACGGAACAGAGCTCTGAGAGTTTTAATTTGGTCGTTGGCTCTTGCAATTGAGCATAAAGTGCAGTTGTTATAACTGAATGTGGGAGGAAGTGAAAAACCTCAAAAGAGAGGTGTCACATTACTGACACCAACATCTCATTTCAAAAGCCCAGCAGGAGCAGCCCTATTTTCAGAGTTCCTAAACTCTGATTCAAACAGAGATTTGAAGTGCTCGCTACTTACAGGAGGTGGGATATATTAACAGACTTAGGCGGAGACCCAAAGGCACCGAGGTTTGCATTATAAATAAGACCCTTGGTTTTTAAAATGTCCCCCCATCCACACTTTCTATAAATTGGTCGTAAATCCTCAAGTTCCTGTAATTGAGGACAGTGCCTTCCACTAAAAACGTCCCTGAGATATGTTAGGACATGGACTGCAGTCGTGTTAAGCCCAAGGAACTGACCTCAGACCTTACCTCCTAATACTCGCATTCAGTGGGTCAGGGTGAGGCCAGAAGTGTGCATTTTAGCAAGCATCTGAACCAAGGGCTTTCTGGTGGGGTGATGTTTGGAGTACAGTTTGAGCCCTTCTACATTAAGTGTGTATGCCTGAAGTCCAGAATTTTCTCCAGAAGAGGAAGCCTGGACCCATCGCTCATGGAAGTGCAGGGGATAAAAGCTGGGGTGTAACCCCACTTCCTCCACTCCTCTTCTCAGGATGGGCCTCTGATAATCATCTGAACTAGTCGGATGTGTTAAATATAGAAACAAATGACACAGAACAGAAAAAGCTCTTTATCTTCTTAAGGACAGTGTGGGTAAGATCATAGGGTGGGGCCGCTTTCGATGGGGGGAGGAGGCTTTGAAGCCTGTATGTTTGAAACTCTGAATAAAGCCCTGGCCGGTTTGGCTCAGCGGTTAGAGCGTCGGCCTGCGGTCCAGAGAGACCCGGGTTCGGTTCCCGCTAAGGGCACGTACCTCGGTTGCAGTTTGTTCCCGGCCCTGGTGGGTCGTGCGGGTGGCAGCCACTTGATGTGTCACCTTCGCATCGATGTTTCTCTCTCTCTCTCTTCCTCTCTCTCCCTCCCACTCTATCTGAACAAAAAATGAAAAAGTGTCCTCGGGTGAGGATAAAAAAAAAAAAGAAACTCTGAATAAATCCCCGGTGCTTGTTCTGGAGAATGGAGATGGGCAGTGGAACAGCCTCCTGGGATAGCTGGGGACCCCCAGCCCTCATCTGTTCTCCACCAGGAGCACCCACACTCCAAGTTCTGAGGGCGCAGACACTTCCCCGGGAGGAAGATTGTGATTGAACTTGTGACGGAGAGTTTGGGGAGTCTGCTGAGGAGACTACATGGACACGGGGTTGATGTCCATCAGGCTTTCCAGGAGTGGCGAGGGCCTCAGAAAGATGGAGCACATGGAAATGGGCTGGTCCTGGCCAGAAGGAATAGCCCTTCTTGGCCAAGACTGAGGTCCCAGGAAGAACTGAAAGCTGACTGATCTTGAGTGAGGGACCACCTGGGAGAGGATGCCTTTCCCTGAAAAGTAGAGGGGGTATCTCAGCCAGAGGGGGGCAGGAGTGGACCTTGAACCTGGCACAGGGAGCTTCTTGGATCTACGTGGGGCCTGGGTCGACACTCGTCCCTGTTCCCAGTTGCCCAGTAAGTGCTGGAGTGGAACAAAGCAGGATGTCCCCCCATACATTTACTCCAGTGCTGACCGCCAGCAGTTGGTACGCCAGAGCTGTGCCAACAAGCCTAATTTGGTTTATGTGTAAAAATCTCTACTTGTACACACAACTTATTGTAGAGCGCTCAGTTGATTATGTTTGAAATCAGAGTTGGGGCCAATTATAAAAATGTGGGAAAAATTAACTTTTCCTTTTGATGAGGCTATCATGTCGTGCAAGTAACTTTTTTGGTTTAAGAAGTAAATGGCACGGTAGGAGAAAACGGTTAACTTGTTCTGTAAACAACGGGCATCGTCTTAGGTGCTGGGAGAAACGGGAATTAAAAGGCTGTGATTTAGTGGAAAAGATTTAAGAGATCTTCCTAATCTGAACATCCGTTTCATAGATGATGAAGTCAACACTGGATGTGGTAAATGATTTGTTCAGATAGAACACCACTCAGAGCTCAGGTTCTTGACTCTGGTCCATGGTCTTCCTGCTGGACCCGGCCCCCTGCCTAAGTCACAGTCTCAGAGATGAGGGATGGAGAAGACACAGGGGAAATCATCCAGACTTTGGGTTGTAGTTTTATAGATGAGGCAGTGTGAGGAGAAGAGACGAGAGGGGAGAAACTTCCATTAGGCAGAGCAAACCAAGAACAGGATTAGTGTCAGCAGAAGAGTTGTTACAAAGTGCTCCAGGGAGGAACAACTTTGGGGAGAGGGAATCAGAGGGAACAGGAAGGAATAGCATCAGCTGCGAGGAACTTGAAGAAAGAAAGGGCTAGAGAAGTCAGGTGGGGACGCAAGGGGAGGGACAGGAGTCCAGACGCTGTCGAATGCTTGAGACTCATGTGGTGCAGTCTTTGTCATAGATGAGACCGAAACGTGGCTGGGGACCGTTGTATGTCAGGCTAAAGGTGTGTCGGTATATGCCAGTCAGGTGCTTGAACAGGTGTGCGCTATGATCAAGCGGTGTTGAGGAAGATTCATCTGGAAGCAGCACAGTGTGGATTCATGCAGGGCAGGAGTGGAGTCGGTGACCTAAATGAGATTCTTGCTGTAGTAAAGGGAAGTGTTAATGAGGCCTGGACTAGGGCAGTAGCAATTACGGCCTTTGGGACCCATGAACTGGAAGTGAAGCTGGGCCTGGTCAGGGAAAATTATGAGTTCGGTTTTGGACCTACTGCATATGAGGGGCTGGCAGATGGTCCCCAGGGACATGTCCAGCTGGCAGCTGGAAAATGAGCCTCATGGTAGAAGCACTGGGTTAGGGAACAGAACCTAAGGAACTGCCTGTGTTTTCAGGGTCAGGAGGAGAGAGGAATGAGGGAAAGAGTTGGAAAAGGAGGCATCTCGTGTGTGAAGGACAGCTGGAACCCAGCCCGATGGAAACCAAGGCATTTCAAAGAGGAGGGCCAGGAAACCATGTTGCCTCTGCAGGAGGCTGGGCTATGATTCTGGGGCGGGGGGTAGAGTCGGTGTTAGTAATACAGGCAGAGGACATAATAACTCAGAACCTAGGCTTGGCAGGAAGGATCTTAAAAATATACATTCAGTCATTTACAGTCATTGAAATATACATACAGTCATCACTGTAGGAAAAACAGGCCTGTGTATCAGGGAAGTATAAGGAGAGAGCGTGGAGATCGAAGGCGGAGGCAGGCTGTGTCCCTGGAGGTGGCTCAGAGAAGGTCGGAGAGGGTGGGATGAACGACAGCGTAGAGCACATGTACCTTGGCACAGAGAAGCCCACTTTTCCTTCAGGACAGGGTGGGAGTTGCTGGTGAGAGCACAGAGCAGGGACGTTAAAGAGAAAGAATGTTGTTCGGTGAGCACAGTTTCGGTTTGGGATGATGACAAGCTCTGGACATGGACAGTGTGATGTTTGCACACCATTGTAGACGTACTTCATGCCACTGTACACTTAGGAATGGTGAAACGGCCCTGGCCGGGGTGGCTCATGGTCACTGTCCTGCTCATCGACAGGTTGCTGGTTTGATTCCTGGTTCGGGCACATGCCTAGGTTGAGGGCTCCATTCCCCTTAGCGGGCGTGCAGGAGGCAGCCGATGGATGTTTCGCTCTCACATTGATGTTTCTCTCCTTCTCTCTAGCTAAAGAAATCAATAAAAACATTTTTTAAATGGTGAAAATGGTAAATTTTATGTTAGGTATATTTTACCACAATAAAAAAGACACAGAAAGAAAGGATAGCCTAATCTGTCAGCTCGGGAGGGTGAGTGCTGAGAGGTGGGCCTGAGGGCCTCTGAGGGTGAGTTCGTGGAGAGGAGAGTACCCCTGTCAAGCAACACCATCAGAAACCCACAAGAACTGAATGCCAGATGGCCCCGTTTTAGGGGTAACGTGAGTGAGTCTCTTTTTCTTGGTAAATCTTAACCCTATCATGTCCATCCTTCGCTTAACATTTGTTGATAGTTTCAGTTTGCATGTCCCCTCCTGAGGAAGGCCTTCATGTGGCCTCCCCTTCCACCATCGTCCTTGATCACAGTATTGGGTCATTTCCTTCTTAGTGCTGGTCACTGTGGGGTCATTGTGGGTCATTTTTTGTTGACCTGTTCATTTGCTGTTCTCCCATAGCCTGTGATGGGCACTGGGACCGCCGTGCTTGTCCCGTGTATCACCAGGGCCTGACAAAGTGCTTTCCACATGTAGTCAGAGCTCAGAAAACATCTGTTGAATGAATAAACGAATGAATGAATGAATGAATGAATGAATGAATGAACGAACGAACGAACGAACGAATGAACGAACGATTGAATAGATCAATCTCTTCCCTTCTTGCAACAATGCCTGGCAGCCTGGCACAAGAGGAAGAGAAAGCATAGAGTGGTGATTACAACGGACTGGGAAAGACAGACGGTGGGGTGGGAGTGGTAAGGAACGGAGGGATGTTAAGAAGAACACTACTAATAAATGATCGATTCTGAAGTGCGGGCTGGAAATGGGAGTAATTGAAGCGAGGCGGCAAGGTGGGGGAGTCGGGCTGGATGAGGAAAGTCACCTCAAGGGGCAAAGGTGCGCCGATCAAGCACACTGTGCATGTCCGGTTCTGTAGTGAGGTGTCAGTATGCACGAACACGTGTGCGAAGTTGAGGGCAGGGGAACTTTTCAGATTCGCGAGAAATGGATGCGTGAACCCCTAGGTCTTGAATGGACTGACCGGGATGGAAGTGCCCGAGCAAGGAGGAGGTGTGTTTGTGCAGAGCCTGGGGGTGGTCAGGCCCGAGCGCGCATTGGAGTGCCACCCGGATTTCCCGGGTGCCCATCGCGGTCTGAAACACTGCTTGCCCTTTACACATTAGCTCGTGGCATCCTCACAACCCTCTGGTGAGTCATTTTCTGAAGCTCCAACACCCCGATTCGACGCAGGCCTCTGTCAGCAGACCTGGGTTTTCCCCTGCTCGGTCATTACCAAAGTGCAGGGTTTCACCTTCGGGTCGCTGCTGCGAAGGAGCTGACAACCCCGAGGAATCGCGGAGGACTGCGAATGAAGGTCAAACCCTCGAAGGCTGGCAGAAGGTATATCTTCTCTGTGCTCACAGGAGACGAATAGCTGGTCCCTCACACAACATTTAATTACCAAATGACTTGCATTGGGGCCTAACGTCTTTTCTTTTGCAAAGAATTATTTAAAAATACCTTGCCTAGAGTGTAGCCTTCGGTGCCTCCTTGAGCGGAAAGCCCCTGGAAGCACGGCATCCTGAGTCCCACTGACAGTCATCCTTTCTCCCCCTTTTAAGTACCAAATGCTGTCTTTGGCACTTTGCAGACTGGACAGAAGGTGTTGCCTTTGGGGGCACGGAGTGAAGAGCATAATTTTCTGCCCTGCTTCATGCTATCCCAGATTTTAGTTTTCTGTGTATAAAAATTATTAGGACCAGTCATATAGGGAGCAGCAGCTTCTGGGGTGGAGTTCTGTTGACACAGCAGCTGGGGAGCTTGGAAGGAGGGAGGAAGATCAAAGCAAAGTAATGTGAGGAAAAGTAAATATTAGGGAATCGGCCTGGCAAGGATGATGACATGCCAGTCCATCTGACAGCAGATTTCCAAGCAGAAATGTATTTTCATGACCGGCTCACATGTAAATAGCCCACCAAATGGATTATTTTGGCAAAAGTGAGTTCAGAAAATCTGCTTGATAATATTCATTCAACCTGCTTCGCCTTCCTGTTGATGTCAGTATTTTCCAGCGTAAGCGAGCGCTCGTAAGTCACACGGAGGGTGCGATCCTAGGCAGCCTGCCTTCCCAAATCAGCCTCCTCCGGGCAATGGAGAGACAGCTCCATCTGCGACCTGCAAGGATATTTTTCAGTCCTGGCAGTAAGAGTCATGGGCCAAAAGAAATCAACTGGTGCTTCCAGAGATCTCTGCTTCCTTTCCTGACTGCTGCTGAGCCCCGAGTGAATGGTTTTATCAGTCATAAAGATATTAACGTACTTATGGGGTTAGTGCAGAGAGATTGAGGCATGGCCCAGGAAGTGTTGATGTTATGGCTGCATGAATTATGTTGTCCTATTTTCACTGACGTCTGTGCTGGGTGTGGAGGCAGCACACACCGGACAGATGAAAATAACCATAAGGCGCCCGGCTGGTGTGGCTCAGTGGTTGAGTGTCGACCCATGCACCAGGAGGTCACCAGTTCGATTCCCGGTCAGGGCACATGCCCAGGTTGTGGGCCTGATCCCCAGTGTGGGGCATGCAGGAGGCGGCCAATCGATGTTCTCTCTCATCGATGTTTCTATCTCTCCCTCCCTCTCCCTTCCTCTCTCTCTAAAATCAATAAAGAAAAAAAATATTAAGAAAGAAAGAAAGAAAATAACCATAAGGCTACAGGAAGATGGTTGAGAGGGCAGCATAGACTGAAAACGGTTCTAGGAATCATTCTCTTTGTCATCAGACCCCCGCTGTGTGGGAAAGAAATTAACCTGGTAGTAACCCGAGGTGGACAAGACTTACCCAGAGGTAAGTGACTGAAATACATGACAGTTTGCATGTGATCACGAACAATGAAGATGTCTGTTCATTATGGTGAGACTCTCACACAGCGCTCTGTAAACACGAGGCTGATCGGGGAACCTGTGGGAAGGTGTCTCAAGTTCAAGTGGGTGCCACACTCTTCTACTTGTGATTAGAGGGCCCTGTGTGCACATCATAGGGTTTTTCATTCAAAGATGTATTCATTGCCTAGGGCTTCCAGAACAAAGTAGCACCCACTGAGGGGTTACACAACAGAGATTTATTCTCTCACAGCTCCGGAGGCCGGATCCGGGTTGGCAGGGTTGGTTCCTCCTAGGGCTGTGAGGGAGAATCTGTTCCAAGCCTTCCTCCAGCTTCTGCTGGTGGCTGGGAGTCCTTGGCCTACAGAAGCCTCGCCCTCGCCTCTGCCTGCGTTTGGGGCGCTCTCCTCGTGTGCGCGTGTCTGTGTCCACGTTTCTCCCTTCATACGGACCCCAGTCGTGTTGGCTTAGGGCCCAGCCTTCTCCAGTGCGATATCTTAACTAATCACCTCCACCATGACCCTATTTGCAAATAAGATTGCATTTTGAGGTGCTGTCGGTTAGAACATCAACGTATGAATTTTGGGGAAACGCAATCCAACCCCTAACAAAAGAGTTGACCTCTTCATTGAGGAGCTGACCCACTCGTTTGTAGATTATACAGGCTCTTGGTTACTCTTTCTTACCTTCTCTTTGCTGCCCAGTGTCTTATAATAAAGGTTAAGGAAAGAAAGGGGGAAGAACAAAGTTCAAGGCCGTGTACCTCACTTTGATGAAGGATGGGGCTTTTAGTTCACGGTGTGTGTGGCTCCTCATCCCGAAGGCAGATGATGGGTGGTGGCTGAATTTAGTCCAGAACACCAGACCTCGCTCTAAACACCACAATGAAGCGAGGATTGTAATCCAACTTGAAGGCGGGAGCCACAGTGTTAAATGTCTTCTTCTGACAGCGCTCACTGTCGTTTGTGTGGTATCTTCACCAGGAGTGTGTAGGTGGCAGGTTCGGGCTGACCTCAGGAAGCCTACACTCCAGGGGACAGGGCTGGAGGCTCAGGACCTGGGACAGTGTTTTCTTGTTGTTTTAAGTTTTTTTCTTTACTGATTTTAGAGAGGAAGGGAGAGGGCGAGAGAAATAGAAACATCGATGAGAGAGAACATTGATTGGCTGCCTCCTGCATGCCCCTCACTGGGGATCAGGCACACAACCTGGGCATGTGCCCTGACCGGGAATCGAACCGGCGACCTCTTGGTGCATGGGTCAATGCTCAACCACTGAGCCACACTGGCCAGGCTGGAACACTGTTGATACACTGTTGGGGCTGAAGTAGGTTGTGGTACATTGAACAGATCAGGGCAGACTAGTGGGCTTCATACCAACCAACACGCTTGTTTGCAGGTCAAAAGGTGATACAGCCCTTATTAAAACAAAACAAACAAAACAAAACTTTCTTCCCACGCATCACCTCACTTACCTTCTAGCCCATTCTCAAGACCTCAGTCACGTTAGACATGCTGCTTTGCCCCTCTTTCCATCGCCTTCCCTTATTTTAGGGGAAATCGTTTGAACAGATTTCTCCTAGGAAAATTATTCTGAAATCTTGACCACCAGAGTTTTTCCAGAGCATTCTAAAACTCAGCAGTAACCTTTTAAGGTATCGAGGAGAAGATGTTTAGAAAATGACATTTCATTTTACTAATTGCCACGCTGCATAGCTTTTATGGGGCTGTGGTTAGGATTACGGGAGAAAGGCACCGCGTGGATTTCAACACAGCGCTGACCTTTTACCACTCAGCCGAAGCCTGAAAAACAAAACCGAATCCCATCTTACCACACCATACCTGCGTCTTTTCTGGGAAATACCCCGGAATACGAGTTTGTTTGTTTTTTAAGATGGTTTTCCTTGCCTGGGAGAGCAGTCCTGAAATTTAAGTCAATAAGGTTCTCAGACTGCATAAGCATTTTGCCTCCTCGGGCTGGTCGTGGGCCCTTTTCCCTTCTCTCTCTAACACACATCAAATGCCTTAGATTACAGTTTGTCCTGGGCAAGTTATGCAATTTTGATCTTAAAAATATGAAAATAAAAGGCATGATTAAAACTAAAACAGGACACTTTATTTTTAAACCCAAAGATGCAGAAACAGCAACAGAGAAGAAAAGCCTAACTAGGACTGTCTCTGGGGCAAGCGGACATTTGTCTCAGGTCCTCCTACTGGCCCGCTGTAGTCTTCATCCCCACCCAGTGCTCTCAGCCTCCTCTCTAATTCTATCCCAGCTTCTTCCACTAAAACAATGAAATTTAGCAAGCAAATTTAATCTAATGTCTTTGTTTTGTTAATCCTCACCTGAGGATATTTTTCCATTGATTTTTAGATAGAGTGGAAGGGAGGGAGAGAGAAAGGGAGGGAGAGAGAGAAGCATCCATTGGTTGCCTCCTGCACAACTCCAGCTGGGGCCGGGGATCAAACCTGCAACCCAGGTATGTGCTCTTGAGATCTTGACTGGGAATCGAACCTACAACCCTTCATTTCGCAGGCCAACTCTCTAATCGCTGAGCCAAACCAGCCAGGGCTTAATCAAACGTCTTTGTAATGATGTATTTTTCCCTCTCAAGAATAAAGGAGCCTTGTCCTGGCCGGTTTGGCTCAGCTGTTGGAGGGTCAGCCCGCGGACCAAAGAGTTGCGAGTTTGATTCTGGTCAAGGGCACGTGCCCCCATGGCGGTTTGTCCCCGGCCCAGTTGGGGTCATGTGGGAGGCAACCAGTTGATGTGTCCTTCACACATCGATGTTTCTCTCTCTCTCCCTCCCTCCCACTCTATCTGAAGATAAAATGGAAAGGTATCCTCGGGTGAGGATCAAAAAAAAAAAAAAGAATAAAGGAGACTTGGGGACCAGGGGATGCTTGACACAGTGAATGAATGGCTGTTGGTGTTGGGTAAGGTGGCTTCAGGGTGGCAAAGGTGTCTTTGCCTACTGCCATTGACCCTGTTAAGAATAATGGCTAATATTTATTAAACACTTATTATGTGTGCATATGTTAAATTGTTTGTATTTGATAACAATCCATAACAACATGTAAAATGGTCTCGTTTTAGAAGAAAGGAATTTGAGAGTAAAGAAATTAACTTATTTCACAGTTGCTCAGCTCTGTCTCTGGCAGAGTTGGGAAGGGTCTTTCTGACCGAAACATTAAGCATCACTCTCTGTGTGATAAGAATGGACATGAGGACATATCAATGGCCAAGAGACATATGACAAAAGCTCAACATCAGTAATCATCAGAGAGATGCAAATTAAAACAACTATGAGGTATCACCTCACACCTGTCAGAATGGCCGCCATCGACAAATCATCAAACAACAAATGTTGGCAAGGGTGTGGAGAAAAGGGGACTCTAGTACACTGCTGGTGGGAATGCAGACTGGTGCAGCCACTGTGGAAAACACTATGGTGTTACCTCAAAAAGTTAAAAATTGAACTGCCATTTGACCCAGTGATCCCACTTCTAGGAGTGTACCCTAAGAAACCTGAAACACCAAACAGAAAGAATTTATGTACCCCTATGTTCATAGCAGCACTATTTACAATCGCTAAGATCTGGAAACAGCCCAAGTGTCCATCAGTAGACGAATGGGTAAAAAAGCTGTGGTACATATACACAATGGAGTACTATGCAGCTGTAAGAAAGAAAGATCTCTTATCCTTTGCGACGACATGGAGGGACCTGGAGAGTATTATCCTAAGCGAAACAAGCCAAGCAGAGAAAGACAAATATCACATGATCTCACTTATTTGTGGAATATAATGAACATAACAGTCTGAGGAACAGAGTAGACCCAGAGACATAGAAGTAGGGTACAGACTGACAACCCTCAGAAGAGGGGGTGGGGAGGGAGGGAAGAGATAAACCACAGAACTTATACGCATGTACGCATAACTGATGGACATGGACAACAATGCTGGGGATGGGGCGGGGGGATGGGGAGGAGGGTGTCAGTGGGAGAAAAAGGAGAAACATCTGTAACAAAAACAAATTAATAAAAAAACAAACAAACAAACAAACAAAAAAAAGAATGGACATGAACCAGGACAGGGAGGCAGAGATGACTTAAGTGATCTTAAAAGCTGAGTTACTCAAGGTTCAGAAGTTGAAAGTGCCGGGGGAAGTCATCACGCCCCAGTGTTTTCCATCCTCCTTCAGCCATGGGGAGCGGTGAGTGTGATCCTGACTACCGGTGAGGCTTAAATACCAAATGTACACGTGCAACGGAGTACTAGTCAGCCTTAAAAAAGGACATCCAGCATGGATGAACTTGCAGAATATGCCAAGTGAAAAAAGCCAGTTATAGAAGGACAAACACTGAGTGATTCCAGTTATATAGGAAACTAAAATAGCCAAACTCGTCCTGGCTGGTTTGGCTCAGCAGTTAGAGTGTCAGCCCACAGACCCATGAGTCACGGGTTCGATTCCGGTGAAGGGCACATGTCTTGGTTGCGGTTCGTCTCCGGCCCTGGTCCAGTCGTGCAGGAGGCAACCAGTCAATGTGGCTCTATCACATCGATGTTTCTCTCTGTCTCTCTCTCCCTCCCTCTCACTCTATCTGATGATAAATGGAAAAATATCCTCGGGCAAGGAATAAAAAATAAATAAAATAAAATAGCCAAACTCATAGAAACAGAGGGTAAGTGGGGTTGCCAGGGGCTGGGGGTTGGGAGGCAGTTGCTGTTCAACAGATACAAGATTCCAGGTATGCAAGATGAAGGATTTTCAGAGACCTGCCCTACTATGTTGTGCCTACAGTGAACAACACTATATTGTACACTTAAAAATCTGTTAAGAGGGTACATCTCATGTTAAGTGTTCTTACCACAATAAAAACAACTTCAAATGTGTCATGGAGTCAATCAGCCGTTCCCAGCAATAGGACGGGGATTGGGGAGAGGCAGTGGTGGAGAAAGTCAGTGATCAGATGGCCTGAGAGGTGGACTCAGAGAGACAAAGGATGAGAGCGGACACACGGGAATGGAGGGTGCTGGAGAGAGAGTACTGGAGGGGCCCGGGTTCCAGGTAAGTGAGGAAATAGGCCAGTCACTGTGTTCCCGTGATTCTCTTCCCTGCTGGTGGCCTCCTGGCCACAGCCTGGCTTCTCCACCTCCAGCTGACGTGCCTGCTTCCAAGCAGAAGGATAAACAAAGGTGCCAGAGGTGTCTGTCTCCTTCTATCAGGAACTCGCTTTCAAGGACATTCCCAGCAGTCCCATTGGCCAGAACTATGGCTCATGGCCACCCTGGGCCAAAAAGGAGGCTGGGAAAACAAGCCAGTCGGCTGGGCCCATGGCTGCGAGGAAGAGGATGAGGCTGGGTGAGTCCATTGCATCTGCTCCTGCCGCAGTTCACACCTTAGTGCAAATAACTGATCACTTTGTGTTTTACCTGAAACCAGCTACCACTCCAAGAAGGGAACCTTGACAGGTGTATGGGGTGGGAAAGGACCCAAGGTGAGGAAAGGGAAGGAGAATTTCAATGTATGGAGTACTTTAAGGAGACAGGTTTCTCAGGAGTTCAAAGTGCAGATCGTTGTATAGATAGAAAATAGCCAGGGGGTCTGGGGGTCCTGGGTGAAAGCAGGGCCAGATGATGGGACGAGGGTGATAAAAGTAGGATTGTATGGCAGCTATGATGGCCCCAATTTATTTTGTAATTTTCCCAGGATTGACAGATGTACCGTTGCTAAAAGTCTTCTCCAATGCCTTTCTTTTCTTTTGCCATGCAAACTTAACTTCACAGATGCCTGATGTAAACAAACCAAAACAAAAAGCCTGCAGCACAGCCAGGGCTGCAGGTGAGGACACAAAGAACAAGCCCTGTGACCTCAGGTCATTGTTGCCTCGGCACCTGAGCTGTGTGACCTCCAAGGTGTGGCGTGGTGATGACCCCGGGAGCTGCCTGCTCTTAGAGCCATTCTTGAATTCATTTATCAAGAACGCGACCCATTATGAATTAGTTCAGCAGAAAGAGCCAAAAGGAGGGGAGATTCTGAATCATTCCATTTAATTTCTTTTCTCTCATTTTTTCCCACTGACTTTTATTTCAGTTCTATCTTGGAAGTTTCTTTGGCTGCAAAGGCATGGGGCTCCTCCCCTCCCCGCAGTGAGGTCAAGGCCCTGGGCTCGGGAGGATCATTTACATTCTTGGTCTCCTGATAGACAGCGTTGCTGGCAGCCCTGGAGGGCAGACAATGACTTTGTGGACACCACAGTGGGTGACTCGCCGAGGTCATTTATGGAGCTAGGGAAAAGCTGCCATCTTCGGGTCTCCCGGGTGACCTCACAGCCCACAGGAAGCCCAGAGAGGGGCTTGCTCTTTGGTGGAACTTCTCTCATCCTCACCTCAAGCATTTGGCATCAAATTGCTGGAAGATGATTTTTTAAACTTGTCTTATTTAAAGGGATTCTATTGATTGCTCCTGCTGCTAGTTCAGTTTCCCAGGATGCGAGCAAGAATGATTTATGAAAATGCTTTTATCTTCTAAAATTCCAATTCTTGAACATCGGTGTATTCTTCTATGTACTCTGTAATGAGCTGTGATTGCACGAATCACCCATTCCTGCTTTAACGTCAAGCCCTCTCTTCAAGACTAGGTTTTTGTACCTGACAATGTGATGTTATACTCTCATCCTTGTTTACTAGGAGTAAAAAAAATTTTTTTTTCAATCAAATAAAATATTTTTATTTGGAGTAAGACAGATAATGAAGATAGTCCTGTTTATTCTAGAACTCGGATATTCTAGTGAGATCACTCTGTGAAAACAATTTAATTAATTTTCCAATTACCAAAATACGTTTATCGAGGGCCTGTGCTAGAGGGGAAGCCGTTGTCAGTCTAGGGAATGAGTTGATATTTTCTATGCAAGTCCACAACACTAATTTCAAAGTGATTTGCAAATTAATTTCTGTACCATGAACTGTTTGGGGGGTTCACGTTTCCTTCCGCTGTGGTCTCACGGGTCTTGGTCGATACCTCCACTCATGTGCCACATTGAATTTCAACTACCCATTTATGTGCTGGCCTCCTCGACCCGCCAGGGAGCCACGACCTGATTTGGGATGAGAGAAGGAACGGCTGGCGATGGGAGGGGAGGACAGCCGACCGGTATTAGTGAGCTGAAGCCCGTGGAAGAAGGGTGGCAGCTGCTGGCACAGAAACGCTCGGTGTAAGGTGCAGACTAGCACAGACACAGGAACTGCGTGCCATTCCCTCCAGCTTTAGGATCCCGTCGGCCGTGGGGAGCAGCAAGAGCGGACACGGAGGTTTTGTCTTCAGACCCCTGGATTGTGCTGCTCCATTCAACCCAGAGAGGTCCCACCCCACCCCCACCCTCGAGGGAGTCCCACTACAACAGCATCTGAGTCTGACGTCCACTCACATAACATTTCAAGTTATAGGCCTGAACGTGTCATCCCTTCCCTGGAACCACCCAACGCCTCATCGTCATAAAAGAAAAGGAAGCCGAGCCTCTGGACATCACCTGCCTACCAAGCTCCCCACACTCACCCCACCCACGTGCCACCAGACTGACCATGAGCGGTGCAGAAGGGCCTTGAATTCCAACGTCGATGTACATTTACGTTCCAAATACTAAATACTATTTTTAGAGGAGTCTTCTTTCTAGTCCTAGAGCAGATCCCTAGACCAGCAGTGACACGGTTATCTGAGAACTTGTCAGAAATGGAAATTCTTGGACCCCACCCCAGACCTACTGGGAGGCAGAAACTCTGGGGCGGGGACCCAGCAATGCTCCTTTAACAGGTCCTCCAGGGGGTTCTGAAGCACACTTGAATTTGTGAGCCAGAGCCCCAGGGAATGGGAAGTCAGGGATCACAGTGCGCGGGTGTCCGAGCTTGATTCGGTGCAAATGAATGAGTCTACACAGGCGCGCAGCATGAGGAAAACCACCAGTGACTTACTCAGGTACCTGAGACCCTGTTCCCATCTCTTCTTTCTTAGGCTGAATTTCCCATCCCTCAGTTTCTAACAGCAGAACAAAGATTTCTAGAGGATAAGATGTAGAGCTTTTGATGAACACGACAAGATGTTTCTGAAATGAAAAAGGCCTGTTTGTGTTGGAACAAGTCCACCAGGCTCAGAATCTGTCATGCCTCGGGAGGGAGAAGGAGACAGTGGCGGGTAGTGGGCAGATCGTGGCTTTGAAGTTGGGGACGCCTGGGTTGGAATCATACCCCCCGCACTTAGAAGCTGACATACCTTTTGACTTGCCCATGGAGGTCCCCGTGAAAGGGGAATAATAGTCCCTATTCCACAGGGATGTTGGGAGGGTCCAATGGGACAGAGAGGACTCAGGTGCTCAGCAAATGCTACTCCCTTCCCTTCCCCCAGCACCTGGTAAAAAGCCAGTCCTGGACCACCTTCACAATCATTTTCTGTTGTACTCTGAGGCTGGGCTGCCCATGGCCTTCCAGCAAGGTTCGGAGAAAGAGGGATCCTGATAGGGTTGCCAGATAAAATATAGGCCACTCAGTTAGATGTGAACTTCAGCTAAAAGGTGGAGATCGTTTTAGTTGATAGTAGTGTGTCCCATGCAATATTGAAGACATACTTAGGCTAAAAAAACAAGTATTCATCATTTATCAGAATTTCCAATTTAACGGGCTGTCTTGTATTTGTATTTGCTAAATCTGACCACCTTAGGGTAGCAGCAAGTTCCAAGGCAAGGCTTTTCTCCCCGCTCCCCAAAGTTTTAATCAAGGCCATTCCGGAGCGGTACACGCGGAGCGCATCTGATAAGGAAACCCAGCACCGGAAGACATCGGGCGATGTGGGGCTGAAGCCAGGCCCATCTAACTGTCTGGGGAGTCGGGCGGGAGGGAAGAAAGGAGAGCGGAAGACTGATGATGATGGTCAGGGCCCCTCAGATTCCTGCCTCCACTAGCAGAAGGATGGGAAGCCCCCTCTTCCCTTTCCTCCCAGCCCAGGCGCTGCTGGACCTGATCACCTGATCACCTGATCCCCCCCCCCCCCGCCCCCGTTTCCGTGCAGTTGTTGCACAGCTGTAAGTCCGATGCAGCATTAAAAGCACTAACTGTTCTTTCCAGGATCCTATGGTGCTTATTTTTATTTTCCAGGCTGGTGTCCGTGTGGTAACCGGACTTCACTAAACCTCACAAACGAGTTAGATCTTAAAGCATTTGCTTATTCCCACTCCTTTGAAAACGTTGAGGAGTTGAATTATTTAAACTAGAAAGAGACGAGGGAGGTGGAAGGGAGGGCCGCCGGCCCCAGGCACAGCCAGGGGAGGGTGCTAAATGTGGTTATCAAGAGATCAAAGGACCCAGGAGAGACTGCTTTGATCTGATGCTTGTCAGAGTTGCAGTCAGATCTTTGATACTCTGCACTTGTCTCCCCCACTTCGCGTTTGTCTTTTCACGGACACCTGGAAGTGCTAGACCCAGGCCCTGGAAACAGCTCAGGGAAATGAGTGTGCACCAGGACACAAGAGACACCTCTCCTGGAGGAAAACCCCTTCTCTCAACACAGTTGCTGTCATTCCTTATTTTTGAGGGGAAAAAGATAAATGTGGAATCCCCCCACCCGCACCCCCAGTTATTCCTGCAGATGCCTGTCTCAGTGTGCGAGCTGATATTAATCATCCTGTGGTTTCAATGCTTTTCCTTTGATACAAACAAGAAAGGTACCAATTGGCCGGGACTAACTTTGGGTTGGGGTGGGGGGAACTCGGGGGCAGCCCGTCAAATCTGAGCCGAGGCTGCTGCGCACCCAAGCCAAACTCTGCCTCTGGATTTCTGTGACTTTTGTTTTCTAAACAACGTCGGACTAACCAAACTGCATGTAGAGCCCTGTTCTGTCCTTCCTTTATCCTGGACAAGTGGCTTCTCAGAGACTCGGAGATCTTATTTATGGCATTCTTCTGAGTAGCCTCAGTCCCATTCTGAGAATTTTTTACACAATTTGTACCCGTCCCGGAAGTACAAGAATAATGGTACATTTCTGCAGATGAGTCAAATGCTTCACCCTATCAGTCTGTGTAAGATACAGAATGTCTGTCTGTGTCCTTAATGGACAAGATTTGATATGTGTGTTTCTTGATCCTGAGCTATTGAAATATTGATTCTCACCCTGACCTGGCCTCCTGGGAATGGAGCCAGCATCTCCGCGTCTCTGTGCTGCACAGTTAGACCGTCTTCCTGCTGGCCTAGCCTGTGAACCAAATGAGATTAGATTTGTTTGGGGGGTGGAGAATGTAAATCCCAACGAAATAGCTGTCTGGCCTTATTTCTATTTGACAGAATGGGGCAGCCATTCCTGACATTTTTGGCCAATGTTATCATGTGTTTACCTAATATCCTATTTGCTTTTTTTTTTTTCCTATTGGATTTAAAAGTAGGTAGGCTGTTCGGTGAAAATAAGAAAAGAAATCCCAGCTAACAATCCATTTGAACTTCTGAATAGGATTGCCTAAAAAATGTAAAATATGTTACAAGGAATTTCAGAAAGACGGATAATTTACACCACATCAAAAATGTCTCCTGACTTGAGAAATAGTTGAAGGCTTTCCATTCCTCTGAGCTGTGAATGCAGATGAGAGATGGTCTGGGGCCATGCTGCCTCAGCCTGGCGCTGGGCACAGGGTCTGCTGGGCTCTGAGTCCACCCGATTGCGGGGAGGGGGGGCCGTGTGTGCCATTCATCATCCATTCAATGGAGATGAATCATTGTACCGTGACAATATTTAGGAAACAGAACAAAGGTGAGCCCTGAGGAGACTAAAAGGCCTGTTTAGTATTTTCTAAACATTGCCTGATTCCCTTCGTCATCCCTCTGTCTTTGACCATTGTCCCAGTTTGGACCCACAGAATTATTCATCTGGACCAGGGCGGTGACTTCCTGCTGGGCCTCCTCTCAGTCACGTGGCTTCCAGCATTCCCCATCCCTACCATTTCCAGACCGAGGTTTTGCAAACGCCCACTCATTTACAACCCTCTGGGGGCTCCCTGTTACCCAGAGTCCCGTGCTCCTTTTCTAATATAAATAGTCATCTGCGACCTGACCCACCTCCCTCTGCAGACCTGGCTTCTTTCCAAACCCATCTTGAACTTTACCTTCCAGAAATACTGAAAGACTGTTTTCCATGTTTGCTTTTCTCCCACAGTTCATTTTTCTTGGAGGTCCAGTCCTTTCTCTTTCCTCTGACTTGACTCCCCTCAAGGACATCTCCTTCAGGAATCCTATCACATTTGCTGTCTCTCTCGCTCCATGAATAGCCCTTCCTGGTACTTCCTCAGCGGTGTCCCTGCTTGCCTCTATCCCTGCCCGCACCATCGTTCCTGCCCTCACCATCCATGTCCTGACTATGCTGTAACTTTGTCACCAATAGGAGCATGTCCTATTCAACTTTGTATCCACAGTGACTTATACAATGCACGGAGCAGAGAACGTGCTCATGAGGGTTTTTAAATTTTTTTTGTTAATCCTCACCTGAGGACATTTTTTTCCATTGATTTTTAGAGAGAGTGCAAGGGAGGGAAGGGTGAGGGTGGGGAGAGAGAGAAACATCCATGTGAGAGAGACAAATTGATTGGTTGCCTCCCACATGCCTGACTGGCGCAGGGATCGAACCTGCAACCCAGGTACGCGCCCTTGACTGGGAATTGAACCCGAGACCCTCTGGTGCTCTGGCCGACGCGCTAACCCCTGAGTCACACTGGCCAGGGCTCATGAGGGTTTTTGAACTAAATTTAAGAGGGGATGCTGAGAGCAGAAACAAAAATAATAAAGACAAAAGAAGTGAGCATTGATAACATTTTGATTTTGGCAACAACCCTTTGAGAAAGGGTCATTATCTCTGTTTTACTGATGAGAAAACTGAGGGTCATAGAGATTAAATTTGGCCAAGGGTCACAGATAATTGTTGGGGGAGCCATAAATGGAGCACGAACACTTAGAACAGTTCCAAGAAAGGATCAATAAGGACCAATAAATATTTGTTGAATTGAACTGGTTGCTAGAATATTCGCAAGCATTACTCTTGAGTAAGTTCATGATCAAATCACATGTAGGAAGAGGTTCTTTAAAGACCATCTGGTTTGTCTGCTTCTTTCTGTAGGGTTTTATCTTAATACCAATTTGACATAGTAAAATTAGGTAACAGTCTCCTGGATTTAAAATATTCATTTATTAGTTCCTTCAGCAAGTATTTATTGAGTGCCTATTATATGCCAGGCACTGTGATAACACAGGGGTGTGTGATTTAGGGCACGAAAAACCTGCCCCAATGAAACTTTCTGGAAAATAATCTGCCTAGGAAAATTCCTCTAATAATGTGGAATGAACTAACCAGTGACTCACCAGTGGATGAGATATTTTATCAGCCAGACTCATATAAATCATGCACACTGGTAGACCAAATCACCGAAGCCAAAGCGTTTATAAATCACCAAGGAGTTTGGATCTTTGGGGTTTGCTAGTTGTAACAGAAAGGATGATAAGCAGAAAAGGAATTTACTGAAGATTAGTTGTCTCAGAGAACCACTAGGGCGGCTCGAGGACCAGGCTCGAGGGTTGGGCAGAAACGGAGGGAGACAATGCACCTTGGTTAACATGCCTTTGCAGGAGGGGCCAGTGAGGATACAGTAGCTGCCCTCCAGTCACTGTGGTCTGCGTGGCTGCTGGTGCTGAACTTTGATGCTTTTGGTACCATTACCACCACCAGAGAAGAATTATCCTCTGTCCTCATACCGTACTGTCTTCACCTCCTGCTCCTTATGGCTACATGGAATCGGTGAGCCCCGGGCACACATAAGTCTGTGCTCTGCTTGGAAGGGATGCTGGGAATGTGAGTACACTACTTCTACATGTACCCCAGAAGGTCAGGGGCTCTGCCCCCCCAAAAGGTGCATGCAGAGGGGCATTCTCCAAACACAGAAAGGGCATTTGGACTGCCAAAAACATGACCAATTCCCGCTGTCGTCACTAAGGTTAATATTTTTTAATCTTAGGATTGAGGCATTTCACCAATGGCCACAGAGTACAATATGATGATGAATAAATATTCATCTTTTCTAACATGACTAATAGAATTCCTGAACTGCCTTGGGTAAATAGCTTCACGTATTTTATAGAAATAGTGGTCCACATTTTACCACATGCCTTTCTTTCTGGAAATAATAAAAGATGAAATAATATATTGTGACAATATCTGCTTTTGCTCCCTCCTTTTCTCCTTCCTTCCCTTCCCTTCCCTTCCCTTCCCTTCCCTTCCCCTTCCCCTTCCTTCCTTCCTTCCTTCCTTCCTTCCTTCCTTCCTTCCTTCCTTCCTTCCTTCCTTCCGAAAACGCTTATCAAGTGCCTATTATATGCCAGGCACTGTGCTTGATCGCAGAAAATCAAAGATAAATAAGACTTGCTCTTTACCGTCAAGTTGTCCCCAAACATCATGGGGGAGAGATGCATGGGACAAATAACTGTCCTGCAGCAGAGGTGTTAGGATAGAAGCTTAAACAGAATACTCTGAGGAACAAAAGCTGGAAGGTCTTCTTTACCCTGTGGAATTGAGAGATTCGAAAAAGCCTCATCGAGGAGGTGGCACTTGAATGGAGTCTTTAAAGGTGTAAATGGTCACAACTAAAAAGCAAAGGGACAGTCCCAGGCGAGGGGGAACTCTCTATGAGAGAATGAGAGCATGAAAAAGAGTGGCTAGTCAGAGGAGCTGGGGATGGCCGGGATGCAGTGTCTGCCTGGGGAGGACGGTGATGAGAGGGCAGGTGGGCTGGGAGGGGAGGGTGGCGATGAGAGGGCAGGTGGGCTGTGAGGGGAGGACGGCGATGAGAGGGCAGGTGGGCTGGGAGGGGAGGATGGTGATGAGAGGGCAGGTGGGCTGGGAGGGGAGGACGGTGATGAGGAGGCAGGTGGGCTGAGGGGAGGATGGTGATGAGGAGGCAGGTGGGCTGAGGGGAGGACGGCGATGAGAGGGCAGGTGGGCTGGGAGGGGAGGACGGCGATGAGAGGGCAGGTGGGCTGGGAGGGGAGGATGGTGATGAGAGGGCAGGTGGGCTGGGAGGGGAGGACGGTGATGAGAGGGCAGGTGGGCTGTGAGGGGAGGCCTGGATGGAATGAAGGGACAGGTGGTCATGCAGGTCCTCATTGCATGGGAAGGGGTTTGGAGTAGGTTGATGGACAACAGAGCCACTGAAGGAATAACATGATCAGATTTATATTTTTGAATGATCACTCTGGTGGCAGTGAGGAAAAAGATCTGGAATGGGATTTCAAAAAAGCAAAACAAAGCACCAGGGGACCAATGAGGAGATGATCGCAGTCGGGGCAGAAGGAGGTAAGATCCGAAAGCACGGCAGGAGCAGTGGGAACGGGAAGGAGGAAATGCAGTGTGTTTTAGGAGCTGGAGTCTGTGGGACTTGGTGTGGCCGAGGGGAAGAAGGCTGGTGGTGCTTGTCCGAAAACAGAACGGAAAGAAGTAACAGGGTTTTGCTGGGGAGAGGGGCTGGATGGGTGGAGCCTAAGATAACCACTAGGCTTTAACCCTGTCGATCACTTAGGTGGAGTTTTTTTGTGTATAAAGGATGAGCACTCAGGGGAGATATCTGGGGTTAGGGTCAAAAATAAGAGTTTTGTCTCTGTAGTTACCTTACCAAGAAATCTCCAGGCTCCCCTGTTGACTAGAAGAAACCTAATAACTTATGTCCCAAAGTGCAAAACTGGAAAATTCAGGCTTCGTCTCCAAATTCCAAAGTAGGAGCTAAAATTTTCCCTCTCCTGTATCTCAGACTCTTAAAAGCAAACAATGCTGCATTGAGGGGGTGCTGCAAGTTTTGACAATGGAGAAGACGCTCGGCTGGCAGTTGGCTCTGCGTATTCTGTGCAGACTCTGCCCGTGACTTGCTTTGTGATGGGGTACATTAATCTAGACTGGTTAGTTGTCCTCTGAAAAAAATGAGAACTACATGATCTCTGCAGTCTCTTTTGGTTTTAAATTAGCCTGAATGACTAGAGTCCCACCTTGGGTACCTATGAAACCACACCTTTTTGTTTTTCAAATTAAATATAGCTTGGGCCTCCAGAAATTGGCAGGGTGTCCAATCCCTCTCTCTAAATTGTCCAGATTATGCAGTTCTGGGCATAAACACCTCCTGGAGAGAGAACTACCATATGCAACCAGCCCACTCGGTAGCCCGCTATGGCTGCGGGCTCCATCACTGCCCTCCTGGGGGCCACGTGGCCGCAGGTCAGTGTCCCCATGCTCTCCTGTGACCATTGCTGGCCCAGACCTTGGTGCTGAGCGGCTCCCTAGGGCAGGAGGATGCTCTCACCCTCCAGGTCCACAGCTCTTGGTTGGCATTTCCCTGCTCGTCTGTTTCCACCCCCAGCAGGCCCACGTGTCTGCCCTACATCAGAACCACCTGCCCGTCTCTGCACTGTGGTGGAGTTTGGGTTATGTTTCTAGACCATCTGTTTGCTGTCATGGTGGGTCCACTTTTGGGGGGCCCTTGGTGTCTTATCTGCCAGCAGTCTGGGTTCGTCTACTGCATTCCACCAGAGACTAGTTGGTAGACTTAGCCGTTTACTTTACATTAGAGCTATTCTTCCTCTAGCAAGGGTTACCTCCAAGAGGGCTTGCCGTCGCTAGGATAGAGACGCAGCTGCAAATTTTAAATAACTACCTACTTTCACTGAAAAATAAAAGTTAACATTCTGATGAACCAGGTACCCATTTAACATTCTGTGTCTCTATAAACAATGAACAACAATAAGAATAAGGACACAAAAGGAGAGGCCAGGCATGAACGCTGAGAAGTAAAACATTTGTCAGCTGGCATCCCATTAAGCAGATACAGTCACTGGTTGGAAATTATCTGCCAGGATCCAACTCTTCAGCCGAGGCTGTGGGAAATTCTCGTGGTGTGTGGGTAGGAGGGTGTCGGTCATCGTAATAGGAAGGATGGGTAGCACACCACCACCCACCCAGCAACCGACCCACTGCATACGGTGACCACATGCTGTGAACTGCCCTTCCTGCTTCTCCCAGCTTGAATGTCCGGGCCAACCCTGACTGCCTGGGGGTGGAGTGTGGCTGGGGTGAGAATGAATGTCCACCCCACAGCATCACAGAAGAGGAGGCAAAGCTGAGCCAGCAAAGTGGGAGGGCCTCTGAGACTGATGAGTGATTTTCAAAGAGAAGGGGCAGCTTCGCAAGGCAGCGTGGGGAAAACAAGCTGGATTGATGCATAAGGAGGCAAAACAATCTAGAAAAACACCACCCTTGCACAATCAACCACAGAATATGTGTCATCAAACATGAGATCACCCTCACCTGGCAACAACACAGCTGAAATAGATCACTGAAGTCGTTTTTCATTATTACTGAGCCCAACATGGACTTTAACTGATAACCACCCCATAACAGAATACTGCCATAATAACCCAAAGTGCAGGAAAATGTTACTGTCTTCATAATCAGATGAAAAATGTTGTGGGTACAGAGCCAGAGAATACACTTGTACTGGATGTTTTTTAGTGCCTTAAATTTAAATGGTGGTTTTTGGTTTTTTGTTTTCCATATTAATTGCACCATCCTAGTAAACTTTTTGAGATGAAATAAAGGATTTGGGTTTTGGGGTGGGGGGTTTCTACATTAGTCTTAAAGATGGTACATATCTCCCGCAAAGAACCACCTTTGCTATTCTCTAAAGGTGAATTCTTTGAGAATCAGGACCCTGTTTTTGGTCCGTGCTCGTCCCATGCTGTCGGGCGGATCTGAAGGAGCACCCAGCAGACTGAGTTCAGCCGCGCCAGACTGACGGACAGCACCGAACAAGGATGCCTGCCTTCCAGCGCCCCAGTCCCAGCTAACGAAAACCCAGGACGGTGATGGGCTGATTCCTGGTTTCATGATTAGAAGTTTGCAGGAACAGACCAAGTGAAGAGAAAAAGTACACTTTTATAACTAGCGGTTGCTATAATTAAAGTTATTAGTGAAGGAAGGGCTGTTACTCAGGGCAAAACAGTCAGAAGGAAGTTTCAGCAATTAGGTCAAATTCACTGTGATTGTGAGCGTTTTTTATTTTCCTCTTTCTTTTCTTTCTTTCTTTCTTTCTTTCTTTCTTTCTTTCTGTCTTTCTTTCTTTCTCTCTCTCTTTCTTTCCTTCCTTCCTTCCTTCCTTCCTTCCTTCCTTCCTTCCTTCCTTCCTTCCTTCCTTCCTTCCATCCCTCTCTCTCTCTCTCTTTCTCTCTCTCTCTCCCTCTCTCCCCCTCTCTCTTTTTCTCCCTCTTTCTCTCTCTCTCTCTTTCTCTCTCTTTCTCTCTCTCCTTCTCTCTCCCTCCCCCCCCCCTCTCTCTCTCTGTCTCTGCCTCTGTCTGTGTCTCTGTCTGGAACACAAACCCTCAGGCCAGCGTTCTGCGCCTCCCGGAGCATCTTGACTGCAGCAGCTGGAGCGCACACAGCAGACTCACTGTGCTGCTGACTCCATCAGGAGGTTAATTAAAAGGCCGCTGGTGATGATAAAAAAGCTGGCACATTTTCAGTTCGTGTTGACAAAACCCATGACGTAGGCAGAACTGCTGTTTGTTCAATACTAGGAAGACAGGCTAGTGGCACTTAGAGGAAAAGGCTGACAAAGAAAGCTTGTCGTCCAGTACCGGACATCCCGTGTTAATAATGTTAGCGGAGGCGATCGTTTGAAATTCCACGTGCTTCTTCCTGTCACATAAATTAAGTAGGCAGAAGTGTTCAGGACCTCAGATTCACCTTGGAGAGCCCAGTTCAGGGGTAGCGGAGGAATGATAAAGGCGTGAGCGCCGGCGTGGGGGCTGGGAGACTGAGTTCCAGTCCCGGATCTGAAACTCAAGTGCTGTGTGGTTTGGGACAGTGGATTTGCCGCGGGTTTTCCACTTCTAATCATACAGTCCAGTTTCTGGAGTGCAACAGACCTACCTTCCCAAGTAGCATCTTCCTTTGGGGGAAATCTGTTCAGAAGTCTACTGTGGATGGTAGGAAGGCATTGCCCTCGGGCGGTGGCCCTGGCGGGGACCATCCCCCTGCTCCACCTGGGGCTGGGGGCAGCTGTACCGAGTCTGAAGCGCAGTCCGAGAGGAGACAGTTTTGGGGGTTGTCCTGCGTTTGCAAATCCTGAAGCCAGACCTTGACCAGGCCAAAGCTCCTGGTTTCCTAGTTAAGCTTTTATTTCATGGACCTTGGGGTTAGCTCTCCGGCTTCTCTTCCCATGGCCATCACTCCTTCCCAATCTCCCAGAGTCTGTCCCCTTGGAAACACCACAGCCTTTTCCTCAAACTGCGAGTGAGCACACGGGTGCTTGTGCAGCTGGGACATGGGACAGGGATAAAGAGTGTTCCTGCTAGACACGCCTTCACTCCCCGCTCCCGCTCTCCTTGGGGAAGTCACACTGGTGAATTCCCAGCTGGGACTGGCCCAGGGCAAGAGCCATCATGGAAAAGAGAAACAGAGCTACAGGATGTAACTGACAAACCTCTGACTACACATAAGAAAGTCAGATGCGCTCAGAATATTATTTTAACAGTTACTACCCCGGAGACGGGTTCACAAATCATTTCTTGAGGCCTTTCCTGTTTGTCAATACTTGAGCATCTTTAATGACCTAAGATCTAAATTTCATGCTGCGATATTTTGGACCCTTTTAAAGTCAGTGGTAAAAGATAAAAATATTGACTCCCAAAAGTGAGTTCAGAGATGTGATTAAGAAATACAAATAGTAATGTCACTCCCTCTAGTGCAAAGCAGCAAGGATGTTACTGTGTGTCTGGATGAAGGGGTTGGATGCCACGGTGAGAACCCCAAGGGAAAATGAGAGGGAGAGAGACCTTCACAGTTACATGGAAATGGAAGTAAAAACACGAATCAAGCGGTCGATTTTTGAAAAGGCCGCCTCCATGTGAGAAATGAAATGAATATGAGAATCCAAGAACATGGTCTCTCTGGCAGGTCTGATAGAGTGAAATTTAACGACAAAAATGAATGACATTGTAAACAACAGTAACTTGCAAAGCTCTTCCCATTTAAAATGCAAGAGTGAATCACCTAGAGAGCCTGGCTATGGTTTCTCAGTGAAACAGATGCCCAGGTTTCAAAAGCAAATTGACAGCAAAATAGGAACAAAAGTCAGTGTAGACATGGTGCTCCCAACTCATCGGATGAAATATTGGCTCATAACATTTGCAGTCCTGCGATAACCCTAACAAATGAGGATATTGCCACCTTGGTTTGAGGTGAAGCTTATGGTCCACACTGTGATGTAGCAATAGCTCTCTCTCTCTCTTTTTTTAATCCTCACCCAAGGATATTTTTCCATTGGTTTTTTTAGATAGAGTGGGAGGGAGGGAGCGAAAGAAACATCGATGTGAGAGAGACATATCTATTGGCTGCCTCCTGAACAATCCCACTTGGGCCAGGGATCAAATCTGCAACTGATGATGTACAAGCCCTTGACCAGGAATTGAACCCACAGCTCTTTGGTCTACAGGCTGATGCTCTAACCACTGAGCAAAACTGGCCAGGGCAGAATGACTCTTTAGTATCAAAAATCATGGGTCGTGAAGCTTGCATTTCTCTTTTATGGGGTCTTTTATTTATTTACTTATTTATTTACTTATTTATGTTCTTTATTGATTTTAGAGAGAGAGGAAGGGAGAGAGAGAGAGAGAGATAGAAACATTGATGACAGAGAACATTGATTAGCCGCCTCCTGCATGCCCCCCACTGGGGATTGGGCCCACAACCTGGGCATGTGCCCTGACTGGGAATCGAACTGCTGACCTCTTGGTGCATGGTTCAATGCCCAACCACTGAGCCACACCCGCCGGACTTATGGGGTTTTTTAAAGCACTGATATTACTTGCTGATCTCTGTCTCACTGTAAGGATACTACTACGATTGCAGAGATATTT
This sequence comes from Tadarida brasiliensis, assembly GCA_030848825.1. Classification (NCBI taxonomy): domain Eukaryota; kingdom Metazoa; phylum Chordata; class Mammalia; order Chiroptera; family Molossidae; genus Tadarida; species Tadarida brasiliensis. Next base: position 82,610,379 of record CM061264.1, read on the forward strand.
CAACTGCATTGTTTTGTTTATTTTAATTAATTTGAAATATTTTATGCATACAGATGAATCACAGAAGCTCATATTAGACACCCTATATACCCAGCATCCTGATTTAATATGCTAATATTTTGCCACATTTGCAATATTTATTTTCTGTTATACATCTCATCCTTTTGTGTGATAGTCAGAATACATTTCTACTCAAATTTTGAATTCACTAAATCATTATGATTTTCTTGATTTTTATTTTTAATTTAAGCAAAATTTGTAGAGAGTCAAATGTACAGCTAATAAATGTCACTCCAGTGACTTTTTGCCAGGCATGTACACCTGTGAAAAAACAATGCAATAAAAATGTACATTTTCATCACTCCAAAAAGTTCAGTTGTCCCACATTGCAGTCCGTCCCCTTCAAGGAGCAAATTTTGTTCTATCACAATAGATTATTTTGGCCTCTTCTTAAATGTCATTAACATGAAATCACATGGTATGAACTCTGTGTCTGACTCCTTTAGTAGGTTTTTTTTCTTTATGTTGCGTAGTAGTATTCCATTATACCATAGTTTTAACTATAGCCTAGTTTCTTTATCCGTTCTCTGTTAACAGACTTCAGGGTTGTTACCAGTGTGGGATTATTATGAATAAGGTTGCGATGAACAGTCTTTTTGTGGGTATATGTTTTCATTTTCTTGAGTTACATACCTAGAATTGTTGAGATATGGGGAGGTACATTTTTAACTTTATCAAAACTGAGAAATTTTTCATCGTAGTTGCACCGGTCTATATTTTTTGCAGTGTATGAGGACAGTCGCTGTACATTCTTGCCAACATTTGATGTTATTAGACTTTGTAATTGTAATCTTTTTAGTGGAAACAAAGTGGTATCTCATTGTGGTTTTAATTTGCATTTCCTTGCTGAATAGGAATATCAAGTGCCCTTTCATGAGGTTCTTTTTTTACCATATTAATCTACTTCGATGAAGTATTTTGCCCTTTTGAGAACAAGATTTCTTTTTTTAAAATATTGATTTTTTAGGATGTTTTATGTATTCTGAATTCAATCCCCTTGTTATGTATATGTATTGAAAATTTTTCTCCTATTCTGTGTCTTGTTTTGTCTTTTCTTAATGGTATATATTTTGATGAGTAGAAATGTTTAATTTTTATTTCTCCTTTCCTGCTTTCTTTTGGGTTAATAAAATCTTTTTTAGTATTTTACCTTATTTCCTCTAATGACTTTGTAAAAAAACAGCTTTATTAAGGCATAGTTGACAAGAAACTATACATATTTAAAGTGTAAAATTTGCTAAGTCTTGTCATGTATACACTGTAAAGCTGTTACCATAACCAAGATAATAAACAATCCGCCCCTCCCAAAAGGTTCCTCAACGCTCCTTTGTAATCTTTCCTCCCTGGCTCTTCTCTCCACTCCTCCCCCTCCCCCACCTTTATTTTTTATCTCCATGCATTGAATACCCATCTGCTTTCTGTCACTATAGAATGGTTTGCTTTTTTTTTTTTTTTTTTACATTTATCTTCAGATAGAGCTGGAGGGAGGGAGGAAGAGAGAGAGACAAACACCGATGTGAGAGAGACACATGGAGTGGTTGCCACCCACACGACCCCAACCAGGGCTAGGGACAAACTGCAACCGAGGTACATGCCTTTAGCGGGAACTGAACCCAGGACTCTCCGGTCCGCACGCCGACACTCCAACCGCTGAGCCAAACCAGCCAGGGCGAGTTAAATTTTCTATAAGGTACAAAGAATTGATTGAAGTTTATTTTTTTGCATATGGATATCCAGTTATGAGAGCAACATTTGTTGAACATAGATTGACCTTTGAGGTATTCCTCTTTGTATGTTTTAATGTTGCTCTAGGGTTTTATACTATGCACTCTTAATTTATCACAGTCCACTTAAAGTAATATTATACCACTTCATGTAAAATATGAGAATCTTGCAATAGTATAATTCCATATTCTCCCACTTTATCTTCTATGAATCATCATATTTTACTTCTATATATGTTGTAAAATCTGTAACACAATGTTATCGTAGTTAATTTAAATAGTCCTTTTTCTTTTTCTTTTTTTAATTGATTTTAGAGCAAGAGGAAGGGAAAGGGAGAGAGAGAAACATCGATGTCAGAGAGAAACATTGATCAGTTGCTTCCCATATGCACCCTGACCTGGGATTGAACCCGCAACCTGGGTATGTGCCCTGACCAAGAATCAAACCTGCGACCCTTTGGTGCATGAGACAACACTCCAACCAACTGAGCCACACAGGCCAGGGCGACAGTCCATTTACTTTTAAAGAAATTTTTTTTTAAATTTAAAGGCAGATATTTTTATTTACCCACATATTTACTATGACTGACAACATTGATTTCTTTCTGTATAACCAGCTGTGTTTCCATCTGTAATCATCCCCTTCAGTCTGAAGAACTTCCTTTAGCATTTCTTGAAGTGAGGTCCTGCAGCTTATACATTTTCTGAGCTTCCCTTTCTCCATAAATTTATTTAAACCTCATTTATTGAAGGATATTTTCTCTGGCTGTAGAATTCTAGATTGATAGTTTTATATCTCTATTTTATAGATATCAATTTATTTTTTTCTGACCTTCATTTTTTTTATGAGTAGTAGTCATTCATAATTCTTATCTTTGCTCCCTGATATACAATGTATCTTTTTCCCCCTCTAAATGCTTTGTAATTTTATCTTTGTTTTTCTGTACTTTGACTATGATATACCCACGTATGATTTTCTTGACAATTGATGTCTTTCTTCAATTTTGGAAAACTTCTGACATTATTGCTTAAATTTTTTTTTTTTAATCTATTCTCTCTCTTCTTTTATATCTCCATTTATGCTATGTTAGATAACTGTATATTGTCCCACAGGTCACTGAGGCTTTGTTTATGTTTTTTCAATCTTTTTTTCCTGTGTCCATCAATTTGGAAAACATCTATTGAGCTATCTTCAAGGTCATTAACACTTTCTTCTGTAGTGCCCAGTCTGCTGTTGTGCTTTTCCAGGAAATCTTTTATTTCAGAGTTTGTATTTTTCAACTCACTATTTACATTGGCTCTTTTGATAGTTTTTATATTTTGACTGAGATTACCCATCTCTTATTTCACATTTATTCATGTTTTACTTCACATCCTTAAGCATATTTATAATAGGTGTTTTACAATTCTTATCTGCTAATCCTAACATCTGAGTCATTTCATGATCTGGTTTCATTTTTTTCCCCATTGATTATGGATTATACCATCTGCTTTTTTTTTTTTTTTTTGCAGGTCTAGTAATTTTTAATTGCATGCTGGACATTGTTGATGATACATTATAGAGAGAATTGATTGTATTGTCTTCCTTTAAAGGGTGTTGAGTTTTATTTTTGTAGCAGATATATCTCCGTCCAGTCAGACTTTGTTTTAGGCTTTCTTAGGGTGGTCTATTACCATTTGTGTCCTGAGTCCTAGGGTATGGCCCATACTCTGGAACATAGATAATACTTGTAAAATGTGGCTTTTCTAGGGTTTCAATCTAATGCCTTATGTTTTCAGTGACTGCTCTTCACCCTGGGAGGGTCATAGTCCCAATGTCTTAAAACTCTAATATCTCTGTTTAGCTCTTAGCCTCCCAGCAGTAGGATTCACAGAGGCAGGCCCTGTACATGTGCTTCTCATTTCTTGGCCCAGGATCTGAGGGGACTCTTGATGAAGATTTCTTGGGACCCAACTCTGTTAGCTCCCTCCTTTCTCTGGCCATAGCCACACCAATTCTGGCTGCCTTCCAAACACTTTTTGAATAATGGTAGTAATATTAGGCAGCTCTATCTTTTTGGGTATTTCATTTTATTTAGAATTTCCTTCTCTTTTTATTTTACTTAAAGATTTTTACCATAAATGCCCATTGAATTGTATCAATTACTCCTTTGTCATATATTGGTATAATCCTCTATTTTCCCCTCAAATTTTTTTTTTAATTCTCACACGAGGACATGTTTCTGTTTATCATCAGATAGAGTAAGAGGGAGGGAGGGAGAGGGAGGGTGAGAGAGAGAAAGAAACATCAATGTGAGAGAGACATATTGACTGGTTGCCTCCCACACAACCCTGATCAGAGCCAGGGATGAACTGCAACCGAGGTACATGCCCTTGACTGGAATCGAACCAGCAACTCATTGGTCTGTGAGCTGATGCTCTAACCGCTGAGCTAAACCAGCTGGGGCTTCCCCTTAATTTATTAATGGATAAATTATGCTGATAAAATTCTTAATGCTTTGTTATTCTTGGATTTCTGTAATAAATCCTTATTTTATATACTGTTAGGTATGATTTTCAAAGTTTTAGGTCCTAAAACAGAATAATAAGTTTTAAGATATAGGGTAAAGTTTTTTCAAAAAGGAAAAATGCTTATTAAGTTTCAGTCACTTTGTTTCACCTAAACCTACAAAGGCAAGTTGATTAATAATAGTAAAAGAAATTGATACAGCATGTCTCTACTTGTGCTTCTAAGGCAACTGCATATTAAAGACGAGTTGATGCTGTGAAGCGATAAGAATTTAGAATCCTATCTCTGCCACTTATGATCCAAGCAACATTGTTTAAGTTACATATCCTCTTGGAGCTTCAGATGTTTCCACTATAAAATGGGGCAGAAATCAAACCTACTTTACAAGGTTAGTGTGAGCATCACATGTGGTGACGGGTGTGAGCGTGTTTTGTAAATGGTATTAACACACAATGTTAGTGCCTTTCTTTTTATTCCCCAGAATTGCTATACTGTATCCCCTCACCTTTTCAAAAGACTTTATTTTTTTAAGAGTAGTCTTAGGTTTATAACAAAACTAAGAGGAAGGTATAGAGGTTTCCCATGTTCTCCCTGCCCCCACGATGCACAGCCTTCCCCATTATTAATATCCTCCACCAGGGTGGTGCATATGTTACAGCTGGCACATCATTATCACCCAAAGTCCACAGTTTACACTCAGGTTCTCTCCTGGTGTTGGACATGCTACGATTTGAACAAATGTATAATGACGTGTATCTATCATTACAGTACCAGACGGGGGATTCTTACTGCTCTGAAACTCCTCCGTGGTCTATCTATTCATCCCTCCCTCCCCAAACCCCTGGCAACTGGTGTTTTTACTATTCCCATAGTTTTGCTGTGGCTGTCCTTTATTACCAGCTGTCCTCAAGGATATTCTCTGTTTAAGGATGGGCTGTGGGAAGATTCTCTTTTGACCCTTGTTGTCACTGCGCACTATTGGATTCTCTGCCTTAGCTGCTGGGCAGTACCCCACGAGGGTCCTGGTTTTCTGATGGAAGCGTGAAAGGGAAGAAGAAATCTCCTCTCACTTCCTGGGAGAGAGGGTAAAAGGGAAAAGAAAGATCCTGTGCTCCTGAGTGGAAAAGGAGGAGAGAAATATAGAGGAAATTCAACTCTGGAGACGGAGACCGGAGCAAAGGCAGTGTTCTTAGCTTACTTCCGATAGCTATTGCCATGTTTTTCCCAAATGGGAAATGATTTTAACAATCCAATTTAACTGCCTTAAAGTTTACATAAATTTTCAGAGAAAGGCCTGGAAACCTAATCACCTAAAGAATTCTGTTTTTAACAAAAAATGAATGCATTCTGGATATAGAAACAAACAAAACCTTACAAAGATATTTTATAACTTAATCTGCCTTTCTGTTTCTACCTAGAACCTTTATATGTATCTCATCACTCAAACTCACAATGACTAAACACACAACAGCAATTCTTATGAAGGATTCTCTGTGGAAAGGGAGCTTTGGATTGGCTGAAGCGTGGTGAGCGGGCCTCAGGGTATATAGCTGAGGAAAGCAGCTAGTTTGTTTTGGAAAGCCATGGGAATGCTTTGGAATGGTCTTCAGGGAGCAGTCACCAAGCCTCCAGCTGAATGTTAGAAACATTGGGCTGTCCTGATGCCAGACAAATAGAATAATGGAGAGCTATGAGCAATTCCAGCATTGAGAGTATCCTTAAGAAAATCCCAATAAACCTATTCTTGGCTAGGTGGCCAAAGTTCCTCATGTACCCAGACAGCACATGATTTAAACAAATGTGCACATATGCCCTCAACTTGTTGCTCTGGGCAATAAAACAATTAAGCAGCAATATTAAGACTTAAGTACATTCACTGGAATGAATTTAGCTTATCTTTCAGATAATGGGTCAGTAAAATTCCTGGAATCGACCTCCTCCTCTTATATTTTTTCCTCTGAATTTAAATCCTAGTTCACCCAGGGGTCTCAGTATTCTGGGAGATCTGAGTTGCCTAAAATAGATATAAAGAGAAGCCCTCTGTATTTATAACCAGAATAGAGCATGCTCGGTGGTGAGAGAAACATCCCCAGGGATCAGCTCTAAAACACAGAAGACAGCTAAAAGAGAAGTTGGGGTGGTGGGCAGTTGTCTGTAGGTGGCATGATGCACTTGGGAGATCGTCTGCTTTTCATTTGCAATGTTATCTGTTTGGCCGGTAGCTTCGGTTGATGTTTTTTCAGGACAAAATACTGCAAGATAAGCATATGGTTCCATGTTGCTCTTCTTTTGCTTTCCACATCCAGGATATAGGCCTGCCTGCTTTTCCATGTGTCTCCCTTGGGAGACTCAACATTGATTTATTAAGCTGGATTAGCTTGGGGTGATGCAAACAAAGGTCAGAGACTGTTCAAAAATAGTGATGGAAAAGGATTTAAAAAAAAAAAAACAAGATGGCAGGAGAAAAGGAAAAAATAAGGAAGAAGTGAAAATGATGATTAATGTTGATGTTTTAACATGATGCAGTTTTAACTGAGAATTTTAAAGGCTATGAAACATTGAGAAATAAAATTGATGAGCTGGAAAATAAACTCAAACTAAGAAATGTCAGATTGGAGGATAATCTGGATTGGATAGAAATAAGAGAAATAGTGACCTACTCCCCTCCCTCCCTCCATATACACATATACACCTCTACATAGAACACTGCAAAACTTCTTTGGATGAATAATTTTTATTTCCTTCCATAAGCCTTATTCTAATTTTCCTAAAACTTGATGCAGTGACAGCAATCTGTATTTTACATATAAAATGAGAAATGATTGCAGTGAATAAAAGGCTAATATCTTAACTTCCTCTGGCCTCTAATTGCTTTTGGTTTCTGTGGAGAAGGTGACAGAATCACCACCTTGATCGTTTTGGAGTATATAGAGCTAAAGAGTTTTATTTTATTTTATTTTATTTTATTTTTTATTAATTTATTTTTGTTACAGATGTTTCTCCTTTTTTCCCCATTGACACCCTCCTCCCCATCCCCCCACCCCATCCCAGCCCTGTTGTCCATGTCCATCAGCTATGCATACATGCGCATAAGTTCTGTGGTTTATCTCCTCCCTTCCCCCCACCCCCTCCTCTGAGGGGTGTCAGTCTATACCCTACTTCCACATCTCTGGGTCTACCGGGTTCCTCAGACTGTTATGTTCATTATATTCCACAAATAAGTGAGATCATGTGATATTTGTCTTTCTCTGCTTGGCTTGTTTCGCTTAGGATAATACTCTCCAGGTCCCTCCATGTCGTCTCAAAGGATAAGAGATCTTTCTTTCTTACAGCTGCATAGTACTCCATCGTGTACATGTACCACAGCTTTTTTATCCATTCGTCTACTGATGGACACTTGGGCTGTTTCCAGATCTTAGCTATTGTAAATAGTGCTGCTATGAACATGGGGGTACATATATTCTTTCTGTTTGGTGTTTCAGGCTTCTGGGTATATTCCCAGAAGTGGGATCACTGGGTCAAATGGCAATTCAATTTTTAATTTTTTGAGGTAACACCATAGTGTTTTCCACAGTGGCTGCACCACTCTGCATTCCCACCAGCAGTGTACTAGAGTCCCCTTTTCTACACACCCTCGCCAACACTTGTTGTTTGTTGATTTGTTGATGGCGGCCATTCTGACAGGTGTGAGGTGATACCTCATTGTTGTTTTAATTTGCATCTCTCTGATGATTTAGTGATGTTGAGCATTTCTTCATATGTCTCTTAGCCATTTGTATGTCCTTTTTGGAGAGGTGTCTATTTAGTTCCTCTGCCCATTTTTTAATTGGGTTCTTTGTCTTCCTTTTGTTGAGTTGTATGAGCACTCTATATATTTTGGAGATTAACCCCTTATCTGATGTATCATTGGCAATTATGCTCTCCCATAGAGTGGGTTCCCTATCTGTTTTGATGGTTGTTTCTTTTGCTGTGCAGAAGCTTTTCAGTTTGATGTAGTCCCATGTGTTCATTTTTCCCTTTGTTTCTGTTGCCTTAGGTGATGTATCAGTGAAGATTCTGCTGCGTATGATGTCCGAAATTTTGTCGCCTATATTTTCTTCTAGGATTTTTATGGATTCACGAGTCACATTTAAGTCTTTTATCCATTTTGAGTTTATTCTTGTGTATGGTGTAAGTTGATGGTCTAGTTTCATTTTTTTGCATGTAGCTGTCCAATTTTCCCAACACCATTTATTAAAGAGGCTGTTTTTGCTCCATTGTATGCTCTTGCGACCTTTGTCAAATATTAATTGAGCATAATGTCTTGGGTCAATTTCTGGATTCTCTGTTCTGTTCCACTGGTCTATATGCCTGTTCTTGTGCCAGTACCAGGCTGTTTTGATTACAGTAGCTTTGTAGTATAACCTGATATCCGGTATTGTGATCCCACCTACTTTGTCCTTCTTTTTCAAGATTGCTGTGGCTATTCGGGGTCTTTTTTTGGTTCCATATGAACTTTTGAAATATTTGTTCTAGTTCTGTGAAATATGTCACTGGTATTTTGATGGGGATTGCATTGAATCTATAGATTGCTTTGGGTAATATGGACATTTTAATGATGTTAATTCTTCCAATCCATGAACAAGGTATATGCTTCCACTTTTTTATATCTTCCTCTATTTCTTTTTTTCAATGTCCTGTAGTTTCCTGCAAATAGGTCCTTTACTTCTTTGGTTAAGTTTATTCCTAGGTATCTTAATTTTTTTGCCGCGATGGTAAATGGGATTGTTTTTTTAGTTTCTCTTTCTGTGAGTTCATCATTGGTGTATAAGAATGCCGTTGATTTCTTGATGTTAATTTTGTATCCTGCTACTTTGCCAAATTCATTTATTAAGTCTAGTAGATTTTTGATGGAGTCTTTAGGGTGTTCTATATATAATATCATGTCGTCTGCGAATAACGACAGTTTCACTTCCTCCTTTCCAATTTGGATTCCTTTTATTTTTTCTTCACGTCTGATTGCTGTGGCTAAGACTTCCAGTACTATGTTAAATAAGAGTGGCGAAAGTGGGCATCCCTGTCTTGTTCCTGTTCTTAAGGGAAATGTTTTTAGTTTTTGCCCATTGAGTATGATGTTGGCTGTAGGTCTTTCATATATGGCCTTTATTATATCAAGATATGATCCCTCTATTCCCAAACTGCTGAGCGTTTTTATCAGAAATGGGTGCTGGACTTTGTCAAATGCTTTTTCAGCATCTATTGATATGATCATGTGGTTTTTATCTTTCATTTTGTTTATGTGGTGTATCACATTTATTGATTTGCGAATATTGAACCAGCCTTGCATCCCTGGGATGAATCCCACTTGGTCATGGTGAATAATTTTTTTGATGTATTGCTGGATCCGATTTGCTAGTATTTTGTTTAGGGTTTTGGCATCTACGTTCATCAGGGATATTGGCCTGTAGTTTTCTTTCTTTGTAGTGTCTTTTTCTGGTTTTGGAATTAGGATTATGCTGGACTCATAAAACGAGTTTGGAAGTCTTCCTTCTTCTTGAATTTTTAGAAATAGTTTGAGGAGAATGGGTGTTAGTTCTTCTTTGAATGTTCGGTAAAACTCCCCTGTGAAGCCATCCGGGCCTGGGCTTTTGTTTGCTGGGAGAGTCTTGATTACATCTTCAATTTCCTTAGCTGTTATTGGTCTGTTCAAGTTTTCTATCTCTTCCCGGTCCAGTTTTGGGAGACTATGTGTTTCTAGAAATTTGTCCATTTCATTTAGATTGTCGAATTTGTTGCCATATAAATGTTCATAGTATTTGCTAACGATCCTTTGTATTTCTGTGGTGTCAGTTGTTACTTCTCCTCTTTCATTTCTGATTTTGTGTATTGGGGTTCTCTCTCTTTGTTTCTTGGTGAGTCTAGCTAAGGGTCCATCAATCTTGTTTATCTTTTCAAAAAACCAGTTCTTTGTTTCATTGATCCTTTGAATTGTTTTTCTGGTCTCTATGTCATTTATTTCTGCTCTGATCTTTACTATTTCCTTCCTTCTACTTGCTCTGGGGTTTTCTTTTTGTTTGCTTTCTAGTTCTTTAAGTTGTGAGGTTAGATAGTCTATTAGAAATTTTTCTTGTTTCTTGAGGTAGGCCTGTAGTGCTATGAACTTCCCTCTCAGAACTGCTTTTGCTGCATCCCATAGATTTTGTGTTGTTGTGTGTTCATTTTCATTGGTTTCCAGGAAGTTTTTAATTGCTTCCTTGATCTCCTCGGTAACCCATTCATTGTTTAATAACATGCTATTTAGCCTCCATGTGTTCATATGTCTTTGCATGTTCTTGTTGCAATTGATTTCTGGTTTCCTGCCATTGTGATCTGAGAAGATGCTTGATATGATTTCAATCTTCTTGAACTTGTAGAGACTTCGTTTGTGTCCTAACATGTGGTCTATTTTTGAGAATGTCTTATGTGCACTTGAGAAGAATGTGAATTCTGTAGTTTTGGGGTGTAATTCTCTGTAAATATCTATTAAATCCATTTGGTCTAGTGCTTCGTTTAGAGTCTCTGTTTCCTTGTTAATTTTTTGTCTAGAGGATCTATCCAGTGATGTCAGCGGGGTGTTGAAGTCCCCTGCTATGATTGTATTGCTGTCGATTTCTCCTTTGAAGTCCTCCAGAAGATTTAAAATATATTTTGGTGGTCCTATATTGGGTACATATATGTTTACCAAGTTTATATCTTCCTGTTGGATAGATCCTTTCAATATTATGTAGTGACCTTCTTTGTCTGTAGTTATGGCTTTCATTTTGAAATCTATTTTATCTGATATGAGTATTGCTACCCCAGCTTTTTTTTCCTTTCCATTTGCTTGGAAGATTTTTTTCCATCCCTTCACTTTCAGCCTATGTGAGTCTTTTGTTGTTAGGTGGGTCTCTTGTAAACAACATATATATGGGTCATGCTTTCTTATCCAATCCACTACTCTGTGTCTTTTTATCGGAGAATTCAATCCATTTACATTTAAGGTGATTATTGATATGTACTTATTTATTGCCATTTTTGTTTAGTGTGGTTCTACTTTCCTTCCTATTTCTTCTACTAATTACAGCAGTCCTTTTAACATTTCTTGCAGTGCTGGTTTGGTGCTAATGTATTCCCTTAGCCTTTTTTTGTCTGAGAAGCTCTTTATTTGACCTTCTATTTTGAATGACAGCCTTGTTGGGTAGTCTTGGATTCAGATCCTTGTTTTTCATGACCTTGATTACTTCATGCCATTCCCTTCTGGCCTGTAGTGTTTCTGTGGAGAAGTCAGATAGTAGCCTTATGGGGGTTCCTTTGTAGGTAACCTGTTGCTTATCTCTTGCTGCCTTTAGGATTCTCTCTTTGTCTTTAATTTTTGGCATTTTAATTACTATGTGTCTTGGTGTGGGCCTGTTTGGGTTCTTCTTACTTGGGACTCTCTGTGCTTCTTGAACTTGAATGCCTTCTTTCTTCACCAAATTAGGGAAGTTCTCTGTCACTATTTCTTCAAATATATTCTCTAACCCTTGCTCATTTTCTTCTTCTTCAGGGACTCCAATGATGCGAATATTATTACGTTTCCAGTTGTCCCACAGTTCTCTTAAGCTGTCTTGCTGTTTTTTCATTGTTTTTTCCTTTTGGTTTTCTGATTGGTTGATTTTTTCTACCCTGTCTTCTAATTAACTGATCCGGTCCTCAGCTTCCTCTACTCTGCTGTTTAGTCCTTCCAATGTGTTCTTCATTTCTGCTATGTCATTCTTCATTTCTTCTTGCTGCTTCTTAATTTCCACTTGGTTGGTTTTCAGTATTTCTATGTCTTTGCTCATGGTGTTGATGTCTTTACTCAAGGTGTTGATGTCTTTACTCAAGATGTTGATGTCCTTACTCATGCTGTTGAGCTTCCTCAAGATCATGGCTCTGAATTCTAGCTCTGTTAACTTGCTTAACTCTGTTTCATTTATCTCATCTTCGGTAGAGGTCTCTTGTTCTTTCATTTGGGCTCTGTTTCTTTGTTTCACCATTTTGGCTTCTCAGTGGTTTTTAGAGCCTGCCAAATTTTCCTGTGGATGTTGGTGTTCTGTTGTTTGTGGCTCCCTCTACTGGGTTTGGATGAGCGTGGGAGGACCCACGTTAAACACTACCGTGTAGTCTTACTTTCCAGGGTATATTTGCAAGCCCAGCAAAGGTTAAGTTATCCTCTAGCTTTTTGCCTAGAGGCTATTAGTCCCGGTTACTTGAAGAGCTTTGGGTTTTCAGTTGAATGAAAACCTCCCTCAGGTGTTCAGCGTGAGAGGATTTCCAGGGGGTAGGGCAGATGCTAGTAGTTAATGAGCCTCAGTTTGCATTTCAATGGCCCACTAGGGTGTGGCTGGATCTCCGAGGGAGGGGCTGCCGCCTCTCCCCAGAGCCCTGGGATGGAGTAAGATGGCCAGGCCACAGTCCTGCGTGGCCACAACTCAGCGAAATCTCTGAGCGCCCTCCAAATCCCAGGTGTCCCCACACAGTTCCAGTCCAGTCCGCCCTCCCTCTGCCGGAGCCCAGGTGAGTGGCTGCGGCTATTTTAGCGCTCTGTCCCGGCCTCTGCGCTGTGGAGCCGGCTCGGGCTTTAACCCCGAGGGCGGGCGCTGCTCACGGCTAAGGCCGCTGCTGTCCATGGGCTCCCAGCCCCCCTCTCACGCCTCCGCAATCCTACCAGGATCGATTCAGTGTCCCTGGTTGTATGGTCCTCACGAGCTGCTTTTCTGTTGCTTTTTCCCGACGATTTGTCCTTATTTTAGTTGTAATTCCAGTTTGGTCCTGGAATTGGTCTGTGTAGCTTCCATTCATTCCGCCGCCACTTTGGAATCTGAGCTAAAGAGTTTTAAACATTCTGAGTCAGATATTGACCTGGCTGACTCCAATGATCATACTTAAAGCATATACTTCTTTGGACTGTAGTATTGATAACTACTTATTAAGGTTGTGCTGAATCAAAAGAATTGTTTCACCTGTAAAGAGGAAAATGCTTTAGAGAGGAAGTGAGATGTGAAACAACTCCTTTTGTCCTGACTCTACCTAGAGATTCCCAGGATCTGTCCTAGAGTCACAGTGGGTGAATGGTACTGGGTGTGGTGCATAATTATCACAGGAACAATAGACCACAGTAATTGAACACTTACTCTGTGCCAGACGCTGTTGTAAGTGCTTTATATATATATAAATTCAGTTAGTCTTCACACAATCAAAACTGGTAGGTATTATGATCATCCCCATTTGACAGATGAGAAAAGTGAGCCGCAGAGGGATTCAGTCATTGCTTGAGGTCACACAGCTGTTGCAAGAGGCAGGATACATATCCACGTTATTCTGACTCCAGAATCCACACTTTCCACTTCAATATTGTGGTTCTGTGTTATATAAAGACACTGAGATTTTAAAAATAATTTATTTCTGACCACTGGTGGAAAAATATATTCATTTATCCCAGGAATAGTTACATTAGCAAGAGGAAGTCTCTTTTCTGTTACCCATTCATTTCATAAAATGAGTTTAAATACAAAATAAGTCCTAGTTTTTGCACTGCCAAAAAGAGTACAGTAAGGTGTAGAGTGAGCAAGAGAAGGACATGTTCAGGAGGGACTTTGTATTATCTCCCTGGCCTGCAGGGGATCAACTTAGATGGGATTTCTTTGGAAAAATATGGAGAGATAATTTAAAGAACTGATTTTTTTAAAAATTAATTTTATTTCCTTTGACATAATGGCTGGCTTAAATTACCTAGCAGCAGCAAGTGACAAAAGAAATGCTTTAAGAGTGTAGAAGAAAGAACATGTTTTGAATCTTGAAGGTGGAGGGAGTGAGAAGTCAGAAGGTGAGCAGAGGTACTCCTAGAAGGAAAGAGAGTTGGCTGCTATACCCATCAGAGCAATAGGAAGCACAGTGTGTCTTAACCTGATGGATATCTCAACACCATAGGATTAGGAATAACATCTCTTTTTTTCCACCCAAAGGATCATTTAAACAGCCTCTCAACATGGTTGAAGGGGCTATGGGCTGGCCAATGTTCCTTGAAGTGGGGGAAATGCATGTTGAATGAAACAGAGAGGAGGTTGAAAGCAAAGGGGAAGATTTAGCCTGCCAGATGAAGGGGAGGGCTGTTCAGAATTGGGAACTCTGAACAGAGAAGCCCAGGCTGGCCATCCAACTACTCTTCCACCCATCCCATTTTCTTCCTGCTTTGCAAGGTACGATGTTTGCCACAGAAATGTCCATGTGAGGTTGAGAGATCAAACCGGTGGGAAGAAAGGCTTAAAGTAAGAGTGGTAAGAATTTAGAAAAAGTATTAAAAGCCATGGAATTCCATCAAAACTCAATAGCAATAGCTACATCTTGGCTGCCACTGCTTAGAGTCAAAGGAAGGCTTAGCATTGACATCGCTGACATTAGGAAAAAGTTTCATTTCTTTCTTTTTATTATGTTTTCTGCCTATGTGAAAAAAATTCCTCAAAGTGTTTCATGAGGAGAGATGGCTTAAATAAATTAGCAGTTGTCTCTTCAGTACCCTTGCAGTTTTATTAACTTTGTTAGATCATAAGTTAAGCCCATATTTGATGAGAATCCCGATGACTGAAAATGTGATCATACCATGCTCATCAAATAGACTAAGAATCCAGAATTTGTGCTTGGAGACACGGGCAAAGCAGGTACAAGGCCTCTCATCAGATATTTCTAGTTGTGAAATGGGACAGCACTTCTAGTAGCTTCTCAGTAGTGGCGACTGATGAGATGGTGGTGTTGAATAATCATTCAGCACCGACACAATGCTGGGCTTGACAAGCTGTGAGCAGAGATTTGAGACCTTCAGGTGCGACAATGTGCAAAGCATCATTATCACTTGTGATGTTTTAAATTTTGGAATTATATAGCAGCTCTTATTGCGGATTGCACATGAAGCCACTCAGAGGCATTTTACTTCATGCTTTATGTATGGTAAAATTATGACCAATTTTATGCAAATCCAAAGAAAGAGGAGAGTTTTAGTTAGGTTTCACATGAGACATGACAGTTAAGAATGGCCCTCATGAACAGGGTAGTCCCAGAGATGTGGAAGTAGGGTACAGATTGACAACTGCCAGAAGAGGGCGTGGGGGAGGGGAGCGATGAACCACAGAACTTGTACGCATAACCAATGGACATGGACAACAAAACTGGGGACGGGGCAGGGAGGGAGGGGGAGGAGGGTGACAATGGGGGAAAAAGGAGAAACATTTGTAACAAAAATAAATTAATAAAATAAAGACATGAAGAGATAAATTAAAAAAAAAAAAAAAGAATGGCCCTCATTTCTTTTTTTTTTCTTTATTGATTCTTAGAGATCGAGAAAAGGAGAGTGAGAGTGAGATAGAAACATCTATGACAGAGAACATCGATTGACCACCTCCTGCACGGCCCCCACTGGGGATCAGGCCCACAATCTGGGCATGTGCCCTGACCTGGAATCGAACCGGCGACCTTTTGGTGCATGGGTCGACGCTCAACCATTGAGCTACACCAGCCAGGCACCTCATTTCTAATATAGCCAATGCAATGTCAATTTGCATTGGGATGAAGAATTAAAATTCTACTAAAGATTTATATTCTCGCAATGCACAGGGTGGGGCAAAAGTACATTTATAGTTGTTTGTATGGAAAATAATACAATAATTAATAAATAATATAATAAATTAATAAATAATAATAAACGCTGTGTTTTGCATCCTCACAACTATAAACCTACTTTTTCCCACCCTGACATTTTTGTTTATATTTTCCAAAATTACGCACTTTATGATTATATCATAAATTTAATACCCATTCATTGAAATATAGAAAAATAGAAATAAATATAAATTTCTGTTAAAGCAAGGGTGAGGAACCTTTTTTCAGCCAAGGGCAACTTGGATATTTATAACATCATTCGAGGGCCATACAAAATTATTAACTTAAAAGTTAGCCTGCTATATTTGTCAGGCTAATTTGGCGAGGCGTGTGATGTTAGCTGGTATTGATTTCGTGGGCCGTATAAGGCCAAGCACCTTGACTAGTTCCACAAGTAGTAAGAGGAGGAAGCCAAGTTAGGAACCCAAGGACTCTGATTTTGAAGCCAATATTTTCTTTACTACATCACAGCTGAGAGTTGAGCTAATTTTAAATTCTGCTTTTTTTCACTTAATATTGAACCAAAAGCATATTTGATGTAAAACTTTCAGGGGATGGGGTATAATGTTCTAGCGAGCACTCCAATAGTGGTTTTGGAAGTTAAATAAAATGACCTTGTACAATGTCAGTGTGTAGGTGAAGGTCAGGGATGCTGGGATGTTTGTACTATGGTCCCTGGATCCTGCTGGAAATACGGTTATTGTACAACGACAGGCTCGTCTCAACCAGGGTTTGATTTTTGCACAGTCGGAAGGAGGGGGAGATGACCGTACCTGTCTTTATTTCTAGGAAGTCAGAAAACAGTTCAGTAAATTCTGGTTGAGAGGGAGATGGAATTCCTAGGAGGAATATTTAAATAATAAGAGAAGAAAAGGAAACCTGTTTCCTAGGGATCTCTGACGAATAAAATCAGAAAAATCTCTATCTAGCATGGTTAAACTCAGATGAGTGTAAACGGATATAAGTTAGTTATTTCTAAGCTTTAGATCTATAGGGAATGGGGGAAAAGGTAAGAAACAAAACAAAGCAAAGCAAAAACGGAAATTCACATAATACTCTCAAAAGCCAAAGTTGAATAGTACCCAGGTTTTCTCGGATGTGGATTTTTCCAAGACAAGATTCAACAAGATTCGAACCCTCCATTTCTCTGAGGGTCCACCCCACCTCCTCCTACGCCTTCCTCTATGGTGCTGTGCTCTGCTTTCTCCCAGGATGCTGTTTCCTCTTCCTGCATCCCTGTTTCCTGTACTCCCCAATTTCTTCCAGGCAGTCACTCCACTCCAACAAAGACACAATTGTTCCTTGTCATGGATACACTTCATGTGTAGATTTACTCTACAGTTACTGAAGTATCAGACTCATGTGACCATTTGTAAATTAATTTCCAATTCAGTCTCAATCTGTCTGGCACAGCTTTTGCAGCTGAGAGCTGCAGCTCAGATCATGTTCCCTGAGCAGCCTCCACCTCTGTGCTCAACCAGATAGATCTGTTTTCTCTGCAGAAGCACAGGCATTGCCTCATGCTGACAGGCACTCGTTTTAGCATTGGCTAATCACCAATATGGTCTGTTAAGTGAGATTCATAGACGCTGATTGCATTTATTGCATAAATTACTTCATTATTAAAATCAGGTCATTTGAGCCCCTAAACCATTAACATGAAGGTTATTAACATAATTTCATAAGCTAATAAATCAAGTACAGGAAAAGAATTAAAGGGTTCTTAGTGATAAGTGTTTCTTCAGAGATTAAGGCACACAATTTTCTTATGCATATATTAACATTTTATGAGTGGATTCATGCAAGAGCAGTTTTTTTCTCTGCATACATGAGTCATACTTTGTCTTCTTCATACTCAACCTCCGAAGCTCATTTTCAAAATTAAGGTGTGTTTTTTCCCTCCTCTAATAACAATAAAGTAATTTTCAACTGAACCCATTACCCTTCAATGATATGCACTACCTATAAAATTCTTATCTTTTCACACTTCTTAGGCTGCAAAAGCTTTGGGCTGGGTGGGAGGAGGCAAGGTAAAGTTAGAAGAAAAAATACCTTGGATTGGTCTGAGAGAATGCAATTTTCATTCTAGGTGAATTTCAAATGTATTCCTAGTCTTAAGAGGTTCTACTGAAGTTCTAATTATCTCTCTAATTACAATACATGCTGAGGTTAAGTGTTCTTATCAAATGGTGCATTAAAAATGGGTTTTATTCCCAGGCTGGGTCTAATAGGCTGAGATACTGGCCTGAACACACAGAATTGGTTTCCTTGTTCATTTCACTTACCAGATTGTGAGAGATTCTGAAGACAGGAGCCATCATTATCCAGTGCAATGGTGTTGCCTAGAAACAAAGATAAGTTCCAATGTAAATTAGAATATAACAACTTTATCCTTTGTGCAATTTGTGTAATGTTTTTTGCAAATAGCAACTGATGGATCATAATTGAAATACATGAAATGTTATTAGCAAGCGTTGCATGTGATATTACAGGTGAATTGGGGAGACGGTGGGATTGATGATTCTTTTTAAGAACAAGTGTAGTGATCGCACCAGACCTTTCCTCTACAATCTTCAGTGACTGTGAATAAATCCCTGAATAAAGTACAGACTTCCCCAGGCCTCTTCCTGTCTGTCTGCTTAAAACCCTTCAACAGTTTCTCATTGATCTTAGGATAAAAATAAAACCATTTCTCAGCATTACCTATAAGCCCCCAGTGGTCCAGCGTGTCATTGGCCCAGCCTTGTCTCACACCTGGCTTTGCTATGCTGCTTGCTTTCAGTTCTTCACAATCACCATTTTCCTTCCTATCACAGGACCTTTGCACAAGCCTCCCTTTCTGATTATAATGCTCGTCTCTGACCTTTGAACCCATTAATTCCTATTCATTCTTTAGACCTCAAACTCCAGGAAGCCATCCCTTACCTCTCTGACTAGGTCAAATCTTTCCTGACTGTGAAAATGTCATAATTGTCTCATTTAAATATTTGTCAAAGTTGCCACTTTAATTTTATAGTGTGGTTATTTTTTCATTGTTAACATGCTTACATGGTTAAAAAATAAAATTGAAATAAAAATATTTATATTACGCTATCTAGCTTTGATGTCTATTCTCATCTACTCTCTTACCTTGCCCTTTAGAAGTAAACATTTGTATATTAGTTTCTTATTTTTCTTTCCAGTATTTCTCTTTTGCACATACATATCTTGTCCCCCCACCTTTTAATAAAAAGATAACATTCTTTATGCATGTTCTACACCGTGCTTTCTCCCTCCTAATATACTCTGGAGCTTATTCTGTATCAAGACATAAAGGACCCCTCTTCTTCTTTTAACACCTGCATAGAATTCCATTATGTGACTCTTCCATTGCTCGTGGAACCAGTTCCTTATACTGACAGTTAGGTTGTTTTCAATCTTCTACTATTACAAATAATGCTGCCGTTCATAACCACATGCGTGCATGTCTGTGCATGTTATTGTATGCATGGGCATGTTATAGGTAAATAACCAGAAGTAGAACTAAGTAAATAAAGTATAAAAAGAAGTATAAATAAGTAGAACTGCTGAGTCAAAAGACAAATGCATCAGTAATTTTGGTAGATATCTCCACATTACCCTCCCTGTGGGCTATTTGATTTTGCACCTTCATCAGCAAAACATGAGTGTTCATTTCTTCACAGCTCCATCATAGCACTGTCCAACTTTGGGAGGTGAGAAATCGCACCCAGTGCCATTTTAATGTGCATCTTTCTTATTCTGAGTAAGGATGAGTATCTTTTCATGTGCTTAAGGACAACTTGTAGTTTTGTGTGTATGAGCTGTCTGTTCGTGTTCCTTGCCCATTTTCTATTGGGTGCTTAACCTGTCCCTTTCTGTTATCTAGGCGCTTTTTATTGTGCAGCTAAGCCATTTATCTGTGATATGTGTTGCAAATATTTCCCCCGAACTGTAATTTGTCTTATGACTTCGCACATGGGGTTTCGGATAGTTAATATCTATTTCCTCTGCTAAGACAAATTACCAGGAGGGAAAGTCCCGCATCTCCTCTGCTATCACTGTGTCCCCAAAACTGTTTCTTCACCTATAAAAAATGTGAACCTTGTTATACATGGTCTCCAGGGCCCCTTTACCTCTGAAAGTCCACGATTCTGTTTTCTTTTCTTACATTTTGGTTGACGATTTCCTCTGCCTCCCCTCTCCTCTGCCTCTCTGAGCTAGGGCCCAGGGGTCTCACATGTCATTGGAAATGCAGGCCTAACATAGTGGTACCTGAGAAGTACCTAGAAAGGTCCCCCAAGAATCCCATCTATTTTCATTAGAAATGTTACCATTCGTAATACATTCTGTCTTCTCAGTCCCCACTAATTTGGTTTAGGTCTTTGTTGCCTCTTGTCTGGACTTAAGCCAGTCTCTCAGTTTATCTGCTGGATCCTGTCTCTTCATCTTCCAGTCTATGTGCTGCCCCCAGATGACATTTCATATAGAATAGTCTTCATCTGGGTACTTTCCCATCTAACTTTCTGGTATGCCCATTTCATTTGTCCTCAAAGTTTCAAGTCCCTTCATGAGAAGATCTCAGACTACATTTTCAGCTGCAAGTCCCATTATACCCTCCCTGGAACCGTGTTCTATCACACAGGCTCTCTCCGCCACCCACCTCTGGGCTCTCCTCAGGTGGGTCGTTCCACCTGACCTGTCCGGCCTTTATCCAGGTCTAATTCTACCTATAAAGGATCACCCATCTCTCACCATCCTTCTCTCAAGCTGGGATTAAACTTTGCTTTCCCAGTGTCCTCATAATAGTTTGAATAAAAATTTATGTTGTGTTTCTTGGCAGACATGTACATGGCCCTCTATCTACCGGAGTATAATCTCTTCGAGGGCAGAAATGTGTTGTTTTCTTTTTCATCCTCGTAGGGTTCTGTACAAAATAGTCTCTAAGGCATTTATTGACTAAAATCGAAGCAACACTCACTCCTGGGAACTTTAATTTATTTTTTAATTATTATTTTTTTTTATCCTCACCAAAGACATTTTTGCCTTTATCTTCAGATAGAGCAGGAGGGAGAGAGGGAGGAAGAGAGAGAGAGAAACATCGATGTGAGAGAGACACATCGACGGGTTGCCACCCACACAACCCAACCAGGGCCGGGGACAAACTGCAACCGAAGTACGTGCCCCTAGCGGGAACTGAACCCAGGACTCTCTGGACCACAGGCCGATGCTCTAACCGCTGAGCCAAATGGGCCAGGGCCTGGGAACTTTAATTTAAACAACTTTAATTTAAGACTTAAGCAAGTTAAGTCTTAAATAGATAAGAGTTCATTAGTTTAGCAGATTTGTGTGGGTTTTTTTGCTCTTAACTTCAAAATTTATTTTTACTCAAAAAATTCTATTGATATAAAAAAAACTTCCTAAGAAAATAATTTTCAATGTTTTCAGTAGAAATTAATACATTTCATGATCAAATACTTAAGAAATGTAGTAAAATCAATCATAGTTCCACCATTTAATTTTAACATTTAATATTTTTTCTAAAATTACACTTCACAAAAACTTAGTGTGCATGTGTATGCGTGTGTGTACATGTGCACGCACCATTACATGCTCACGAGAAGGGAATAGTGTTGAAAGGGAGGGAGAGTATGAAGAGGTGACAAGTGAAGGGCACTGAAAGAAACATTTTTTACTTAATGGTTTTTCCAAAGAGCACCTCTGCTTATTCTTGCAACAACCTGTCTCATTATCTTGCCAACTTCTATCTTTCCCATCTTTTTTATTTTGGATAAAATTTACCCATGAAAAAATTTCTAGTTAACCCATAACCACTAGCTACCTTGCGTCACTCTGATAGGGTAACACATTCTGCATGGGTGTGCTTAGACATTATTGAAGAAGTCTAATATATTTGAGGTGTCTTTTGTCCATCTTATCTCCTGTTTGGATTGTCCTTCCTGACAGTACATTCTAATTTAATCTTGTAGACTTTCCAGAGAAATAGCTTTTGATTATGTGCTAGTGAAATAATTCTTCAGGATATTTGATCTGGGTCAAATCCTGTTGATCTTGCTCTACAGCACTCTCCTTTAGCTCTGCCCATGACTGCCTGGAGTCAGGCCATTTTCCAGCTTCCCTTGCAGCTAGCTTTGGCCATCTTCTAAGTTCTAGTCAATGAAATGTAAGCAGAAGTGCCACATATAACTTCCAGACAATTTTTAAAGTAAAATTTGCCCTCTTTTGGACACTTTCTCCTTCCAGCTGAGAGGGATGCCAAGGTAAGGGAGGAGATTTGAGCAACCTTATTAGACTATGAAATGGTATCCTTATGCTAAACATGGCAGTATAGCAAACTGAAAGGGCCTGAATTGATGACAACTTTCTGAAGATACACTTCTAGACCTACCTCCAGACTTCTTTTACATGAAAGAGAAGTAGGACTTCTGTCTGGTTTAGGTCTTCATTATTCAGGGTTTCATTATTCATGGCAAAGCTTAATCATAATTGAATATAGTCATAGAAGAGAACAGGGCCTTGAGAATTATAAACAGCCCTCAAACAAGACCCAACCTGATGCTCTAGCTGGATAATAATAATTATAATGATAATAACAATAATAAATTATTACAAGGAAGACGAAGAAGATCTAAATTGTATGCTAAAGGGCATGTTTCCTTCTCTTTGATAAGAGCAGAGAATGTTCCCATATGCAGTTTGAAGATTCTGGAAGGGCAGGAAGTACTGGATAATTGACGTGTGAACAAGAGGAAGCTGGAATGTAATGAATACTAGCATTTTAGGTTATCAGTAACTGGGTTCAAAACATGAGAGATGTGGATTTTGGTTGCATAGCATCTTCATTTCTCAACCATAGAACTAATTTTTGTTTATGGTGATTAAGATATTAAAATAACTTTGAAGTAATAATACGTCCTCTTATTTAAGCTATTCTTGGGAATTTGAAAGAAAAACACAAAGCATTCTAGTCTGGCATTATTTCACAAAGCTAACTTCTTAAGGAGATTCTTGCCAAGAATGCAGTGACATGCTCATTATATACTGCTAGAGAAAGTGAGGTCCAGAAAGGAAAGTGATTCAACCTAAACCACTAGGCTAGTTAGCTAGTAACAGAGTTAAGCTTTGAAGTCAGTTTTCTTGAATTCTGTTTCCTTGAACTCGGCACCATTTTATCCACCCACTTAATCTACTCTCCATCATGAAAACCGGTTGTGCCCTGGAAAACTGGGCTGTCATGGAGTGGAATATTCATCTTTGCCATAAGGTCATGGGCAGTCAAACATTGAGCTTTTCTCTATCACCCACAAAAGAGAAATTTTGCTTTCAAAATGTCTACAAAAAACATTCTTTCAAGTTGTGTGTCTTTCTGGTTGTAAGAAATGAGTTTTGCACGAGATCATATGTGGTAAGGCAGTTTGTGTTCTGAGAAGTGTAGTATAAGACAACACTCTAATGTTTGTCCCAAGGATAGTTACAAAGTTGTACTTGAGATAATGAAATTAAAAAAATAAATATGATTAACATTTTCTTTGGTACTACACAATAATTTCCCAAAGTACAGAGCTCTTCAAAACATAATACTACCTGTAATTTTCTCTTTTGTGGTGTCTTTATCTGGTTTTGGAATTAGGATTATGCTGGCCTTATAAAAAAAAAGCTTGACAGTCTCCTTTCCTCTTGAATTTTTTGGAATAGTTTGAGGAGAATAGGTGCTGGTTCTTTGAGTGTTTGGTTGTTTGGTAGACCTCCCCTATGAAGCTATCCAGACCAGGGCTTTTGTTTGCTGGGAGTTTATTGATTACTGGTTCAGTTTCCTTTGTTGTTATTGGACTGTTCAAGTTTTCTGCTTCTTCCCTGTTGAGTTTTGGAAGCTTGTATGACTCTAGGAATTTGTCCATTTTGTCTAGGTTGTCCAATTTTGTTGTCATATAATTGTTCAGAGTATTTTCTTACAATCCTTTGTATTTCTGTGGTGTCAGTTGTTATTTCACCTCTTTCATTTCTAATTTTATTTATTTGGGTCCTCTCTCCTTGTTTCTTGGTGAGTCTGGCTAAAGGTTTGTCAATCTTGTTTATATTTTCACAGAACCAGCTCTTTGTTTCATTGATCTTTTGTATTTTTTTTTTAGCTCTATGTCATTTATTTCCACCCTGATCTTTATTATTTCCTTCCTTCTACTAACTCTGGGTTTTTCCTTTTTGTTTTCTTTCTCATTCTTTAAGTTGTAGAGTTAGATAGTTCATTAAAAATGTTTCTTGTTTCTTGAGGTAGGCCTGTAATGCTATGAACTTCCCTCTCAGGACTACTTTTGCTGTGTTCCATAGATTTTGTGTTGCTGTGTGTTCATTTTCATTTGTTTCCAGGAAGTTTTTTATTTCTTCCTTGATCTCCTGGTAACCCATTCATTGTTTAATAACATGCTATTTAGCCTCCATATATTTGAATGTTTTTAAGTGTTTTTTTAATCATAATTGATTTCTAGTTTCATGCCATTGTGATCCAAGAAGATGTTTGATATGATTTCAATCTTCTTGAACTTGTAGAGACTTCGTTTGTGTCCTAACATGTGGTCTATCTTTGAGACTGTTCCGTGTTTACTTGAGAAGAATGTATATTCTACAGCTTTGGGGTGACATGTTCTGTAAATATCAATATCCTTGATGAACATAGATGCCAAAATCCTCAACAAAATTTTAGCAAATCAGATCCAGCAATATATTTTAAAAAGTATTCATCACAACCAAGTGGGATTTATCCCAGGGATGCAAGGCTGGTACAATATTCGCAAATCAATAAATGTGATATACCACATAAATAAAATGAAAGATAAAAATCATATGATTATATCAATAGATGCTAAAAAAGCATTTGACAAAGTCTAGCACCCATTTTTTATAAAAACTCTCAGCAAAGTGGGACTAGAGGGATTGCACCTCAACATAATAATGGCCATATATGACAAACCTACAGCCAACATCATACTCAAGGGCAAAAACTAAAAGCATTTCCCATAAGAACAGGAACAAGACAGGAATATCCACTTTCACCACTCTTAGTCAACATAGCACTGGAAGTCTTAGCCACAGCAATCAGACAAGAAGAAAAAAATAAAAGGCATAAAAATACATAGAAAATCCTAAAGACTCCACCAAAAAACTACTAGATTTAATAAATGAATTTGGCAAAGTAGCAGAATACCACATTAACATCCAGAAATTGATGGCCTTTTTTTTTTATCTTCACCTGAGGACATTTTTGCATTTATCTTCAGATAGAACGGGAGGGAGGAAGGGGGGGAGGAAGAGAGAGAGAGAAACATCGATGTGAGAGAGACACATCGACTGGTTGCCACCCACACAACCTCAATCTGTGCCGGGGACAAACTGCAACTGAAGTACGTGACCTTAGCGGGAACCGAACCCGGGTCTCTCTGGTCTGTGGGCTGATGCTCTAACCGTTGAGCCAAACTGGCCAGAGCTTGGTAGAGCTTGATGGCATTTTTATACACCAATAATGAGCACTCAGAAAGAGAAACTAAAAAAAAAAAAAAAAAAAAATCCCATTTACCATTGCAACAAAAAATTAAGATACCAAGGAATAAAATTAACCAAGAAGGTAAAAGACCTGTTTTCAGAAAACTACAGGACATTGAAAAAAGAAATAGAGGAAGACATTAAAAAATGGAAGCATATAGCATGTTATGGATTGGAAGAATCAACATCATTAAAATGAACATACTACCCAAAGCAATATATAGGTTCAGTGCAATCCCTATTAAAATACCAATGGCATACTGCACAGAGCTAGGACAAATACTCCAGAAGTTTATATTGAACTAAAAGAGGCCCTAAATAGCCACAGCAATCTTAAAAAAGAATATAATTGGAGGGATCACAATACCAGATATCAGGTTATATTACAAAGCCACTGTAATCAAAACAATCTAGTACTGGCACAAGAACAGGTATATAGATTAATTGAACAGAACAGAGAATCCAGAAATAGACCCAAGACAGTATGCTCAATTAATATTTGACAAAGGTGGCAAGAGCATACATTGAGTAAAGACAGTTTCTTCAATAAATGGTCTTGGAAAAATTGGACAGGCATATGCAAAAAATGAAACTAGACCACCAACTTACACCATACACAAGAATAAAGTCAAAATAGATAAAAGACTTAAATATAAGTCATGAAACTATAAAAGTCCTAGAAGAAAATGTAGGCAGCAAAATTACAGACATCACACGTAACAAAATCTTCACTAAGACATTGCATAGGGCAAGAGAAACAAAGGAAAAAAATGGTAAAAAGGACTACATCAAACTAAAAAGCTTTTGCACAGCAAAAGAAACACCCATCAAAACAGAAAGGGAACCCACTGTATGGGAGAGCATATTTGCCAATGATACATCAGATAAGGGGTTAATTTCCAAAATATATAAAGTACTCATACAACTCAACAAAAGTAAGACAATCCAATTAAAAATGGGCAGAGGACCTAAATAGACACCTCTCCAAACAGGACATACCAATGGCCAGGAGACATATGAAACTATGCTGAACGTCACTAATCATCAGGGAGATGGAAATTAACATGACTAGGAGGTATCACCTCACACCTGCCAGAATGGCTGCCATCAACAAATAATCAAACAACAAGTGCTGGCGAGGGTGTGGAGAAAAGGGGACTCTAGTACACTGCTGGTGGGAATGCAGATTGGTGCAGCCACTATGGAAAACGATATGGTGTCTCCTCAAAAAATTAAAAATGGAACTGCCATTTGACCCAGTGATCCCACTTTTAGGAATATATCCTAAGAAGCCTGAAACACCAATCAGAAAGAATATATGTACCCTATGTTCATAGCAGCGCTATTTACAATAGCTAAGATCTGGAAACAGCCCAAGTGTCCATCAGTAGATAAGTGGATAAAAAAGCTGTGGTACATGTACACAATGGAATACTATGCAGCTGTTAGAAAGAAAGACCTCTTACTCTTTGAGACGACATGAGGGACCTGAAAAGTATTATGCTAAGTGAAAGACAAATATTACATGATCTCACTTATTTGTGGACTATAATGAAGAAAATAAGCTGACGAAAAAAACAGATCCAGAGACATGGAAGTAGGGAACAGACTGACAAACCTCAGAGGGAAGGGGGGGGGAGGATAAACCAAAGAACTGGTATGCGTATATGCATAACCGATGGACACAGACAACGGTGTGGTGAGGCAGGGGGGAGGGAGTGGGGAGGAGGTTATCAGTGGGGGAAATAAGTAGAGACATCTGTAATATTTTCAACAATAAAGATAAATTTTAAAAAAACGTAACAATGCTATATTGGAAAAAAACAAAAAAACCCTAATATGTTGTTTCTTTCTACTAAATCTTTCATCATATTTCTTACTCTTTACAAATTTCTAATACCTGTATGTGTATAAAGGTGCTACATCCGACTTGATTATAACAAATTTTTATATAATGGGAGATGTGCTTTTTCTCAGATTCTCATCACTATAGCTTCAGGAAAGTGGTCTATCTTAGACTCTCAGGTTGTTAACATTGAACATTAGTTTACTATGTAAATAATCCAACCCCCTTATTTATAAATGTGAAAAATTGAGGTCCCAAGAGAAGACATATTGTGCACAAGGTCACAGAACTAGTTGAGGTTTTAATAAGTATCTCTTTAATTCCTTTGATATCTTTGCGGAACAGATTAAGAAGATATATTTTTCCTCCCCTTCTGTTTTCTTACCCACCCAGCATTCCAGGTGAAGTCCCAAGTTTGGAATCATAAATGTGGCACAACAAAGTACTACTATATACAATTTATCAAATTATTATTTTTTTTTTACTCTGAAGGAGTCAAAATGTATCATAACTGTTCATTCTTTCTCACTTTTGTTGTCAGCTTTTTATGCATGGGTTGAACTGGCTGTTCTTTGCACTGAGGTGTGTGTGTGTGTAGATGTCATGTGTTAACAGCTAATTAGTAGCATTTCAGAGCAGAAGTAGACCTTGCTAACACAACCAAGGTTTTGCATCATGGTGGTGCTGGGTGCAGCTGCTGCTCTCAGGTGTCAACAAAGCCCGACACATGGAGACATTAGCCTAGGGCTGGGAGAAGTCTTCTCAGGGAAGCCAACATCCTCGCCAAGTAGCTGTGTTAGCTGCTGTTCTGAGCGAACTGCTAGATGCCTGGAGGCCCCTGGTGACCCAGCGCTCGCTCATAACACCTCTTGCAGATATTCCCATTGAACAAACCACTGGCACCCAAAGGGGCAGCAAATACTTGTGAAAAGAGCCATGGCGTTAAGAGAAAGAGACCGAGATTATAGTCACGACTCTTCTTCTAACTGGGTGATGTTCCTAATGTATCCACTTGCATTTGTCAAAATAGTATTTGGCCAAGCTGTCATTCCTTGGACAAAAGTTATCAGGAAAGAGTAAAACAATGAATCAAGCAGCATGCTTTAGCAGGGAGGAGGAGATATAAGAACATACTAAAATAAGGTAACTAGGAGGTGATGAAATTCACATCTTCTGTACATAATTTATTTGACCCATAGTACCGCTAGTATATAAAATATCAAAGCTCTATTTAATGCATTCCACGGGGTTCAGTATTTTACCTTCCTCAAAATGGATTAGGACATAGTACTTTTCACTTTTCACTTTAGACATTTAGAAGGAGAAATGAGCTTGCTTTCCTAGATTCAACTCAGAAAAAACAACAAATGAATTCATGAAGTGTTTATTCAGCATCAACTCAATTTGCATGTGTTTAGAGATACTGGGATTAAAGTTTGGACCTGCACGATTCTTGGAGTCCATTTTAGGCATCATGTAATCCACACAAATACCCTATTGAGTACCTTTCCTGGACCAGGCAGAGAAGACTGTTTTGACATTACTATTTTGAGATCGACACTTGGTAATTGCCACCTTCGCTCTATTTTTTGCCCCTTCACAGGGAATCTAAAAATTTCTGAACACGTGTCCCTGGTGTTTAATGAAAACTAATAGAAACTGGTTGTCATGCAGAACACAGGGAATATAATTGGTTTCACAATTACTTAGTGCTCCAAAAAAACAAACCACAGGGACTTCTAGCGAAAGACGGCAGATTAAAAAAAACACACGATTCCACCTCCAGCTCCTCTCAGTGTCCCACTGAGATGGCAGGGAGAGAAGGAAATAGTCTACAGCCCCATGCACTATGAGAACGGAAGAGGAAATAGCAGTATTTTGAACGCCAGAGAGCAGATGGATGGGCGATAAGTGACTTACTAGAGAGGAGAAAGCAGAATGGCAAGAGCCTGTAAGAAGTAAAGTGAAAATCAGGCTCAGTGGAGCCACCGAGGCCTGGAGAGTCTCAGCAACGGAGGCACCAGCTGCCTCCAAAGGGGTGCGGGCAGGACCGAAACCAGGAGGAGGAGGTAAAAGTCAGTTTAAGGAGTAGTTCCACGGAGACTCCCTCCAGAGTCCTGCACTGCCAGTAGCTACCCCTTCCTGACCCAGTACAGGACCGTAGGTTTATTCTCCAAAGAAGCTGAGTGACAAAGTTCTAGACTAGCGAACACAGGGCACAATTGAGGGCATTCAAAGTCTCAAGAAGTTGCCTCCCAGGCACGGTTTCCCAGGAATCTACTAGAGGATATACTCCTCCAAGATGAGGCAACTCAGAAGGTCCATGTTCTTAGCTAAGAAGCAGGGCATTCTGCAGAAGAAAGTAGCCAAGGGAAGCTCAGAGTGATTACTATGTAGCAGAACCAAAGAACATCCAGTCCAGATGGGAATAGAAGGCAGAGGGCTCCAGAGGGATGAGTCCAAGGAGGGGGGTGGGGGGGAGAAGAAACTGACAATCCTTCTGTTGTTCTTGTTTGTAGGAAGCATATACCTGTTCCTGAGAGTTTGAAGCTGTATTTGTGCCAAGTGCGTAGAAAAACTATGCAAACAACTCGAAACCAGACGGTTGTTTACTCTTAGGGTCAGAGGTGAAATCCTTACATAAAAAGTAAAATAAAATCCTCATTCACCATGAAATCTAGTTACAAATAAATGTCCATCATTACAATAGGGTAGACACTGAATTCTGATTGAGTCCAGCTGGTGACATATTAGGGATGCTATGGCTCTATCAAGAGAATGGCCTCGAGGGAGTGCACACATGTGTATACACTATTTGTGGGTGGTAGATTGCAAAAACGGCCACTCTTCTCTTCTCTCTGGATCTTTTGCAATATGACTTTATAGCATCTCCCATCAAGAGGAGGAGCCTATTTTTCTCCTCCCCTCAAATCCCACTGGCCTTGTGAAGAATGCAGCGGAAGTCCCAGAAAGCCAGTTCTGAGCCTGGGCCCCAAGGAGCTTCACAGGCTTCCATTTGCACCCCTGGGATGTTGCCATCCTCTGTGTGAACAAGCCCGCCTGGCTTGCTAGAGGATGAAAGACTACTACATGGAGCGTGGACAAGCCACCCCAGCTGAAGCCACTTAGGCGAGTGAGCCCAGCCAACGCAGTAACTGACCACAGCTGCATCAGTGAGCACAGCCCAGACTGGAAGGATCACCCAGCCCAGCCCCGTTGTGGAACCACAGAGTTGTGAGTGAAAAAATGGATGCGTTAAGCCAACTCTTTGGGGGGTGATTTGTTATGCAGCAAAAACTAATTGATACTGTGTGTACGTGTGTCTACAGGAAGGTGTTAATGCAATAGAGGTACATGTTTGGTTCTATAATGGGATATCGATGCATCTATCTAAATCTGAAAAATCAAGCGATGCACTGGAAACATGGAGACAAAAAACAATGAACAGATTTTAAAAAGGATATCTGCAAAGTGTAAATCTGGGGTCAGAAAGGACAGAGGACTGTAATTTTCATTATAGGCTTAGTAGGATTATTTTTAAAAATTAGGCACACATTTCATTTTGATAAAACTGCAAATTAAGTGGAAACAAAAAAAAGAAAAATAACAAAACTTCTAAGTTATTGATAGTTCGCTGGTGTAGAGCATCTGCACCGCCAGCAACAGTCATGTGCTCAGCACATGCCCCGATGGCTGGAGGAATTTCCGACGAAGACATGGCCACAACCAACCCAATTTTGCCTTTTGATTAGCATTCAGTCTTTATGCTCGCATGCTTGTGGTTAGTACACAGTGGGAGAATTGAAAAGAAGCACATGGCAAAGTTGGATGCAATCTCAGACACTGCAGGTGTTCTCCAAGTTGCTAGTTTCCATTCTAATAGAGTCAAATCAGGACCGCAAACATCAAAAATAATGGAAAACTGGCTGCAACCAAAATCAGGGCATGGAAAAATTGGTCATTAAAAATTATTCTGTGGTAACATTGTTGACTTGGCATGGATAAAAAGTAGAGCAAATCACCATATTCAACATGGTGAAGTGGCACTGTAAAAAACAACACACACACACACACACACACACACAATGGCAGTCAAAATAGCTGTTGCCAGATGATCACTGTCTTCTTTCCTGATACTACTCTCTGTGCCTTAAATATATTTTTCTCTGTGTAGTTATTATTTCAAAATATGTCTATTAAATTCCCTCTCCCATGCCCATGCTGGGTTGGAAATAAGTAAGCAGTATTTAAAAAAAGGCACAGAAAGTAAAAAGATGATACCAGATATTAAGTGATGTGTTTATTAGTCAGGATAGGCTAACATATGCTGCAGTAATGAAGAACCCCAAATCTCTGTGACTTACTATCTCAGACTACATATCCAAAGATGGGTCTTATATAAGTCACTCAGAGATCCAGGCTGATACATGCTTCCAATTTCACTTCCTCTTGACGCTAACCAGAGGTGACATGCATCACTTCTGGTCATATTTCTTTAGCCAGTGACACCCATTTGGCCGTGTCTAAATTCAAAACGGTGGGAAAATGTAACCCTTCAATATACTCAGAAGAACTGGAGTATCTGTGACATGGTCCAACTCAGTCTAGTGTTCTCTCTGCTGTTCAGCATAATCATACATCACACAATATAAATTAGCTATGTGTATTTTTGTCTAAAGCATAAGAACTTATCCTAGATGTGTTTTACTCCAGAAAACTATTATGCTGTAAAGGCAGACGATGAATCTGGCTAAAAGGGGAGAGCCTGGAAGGTTAAATGAGGTACGAAAGTTACGTAAACTAATGTGGTTTCCTTTTTTTCTTCCTGCGGTTTAATGATGCAGCACTGCGCTGCAGACCAACCCTGGTCTTCCTTCAAGTGGTTGCTGTAACAAGATCACCCGATCACTAACCAATTTATTTTTGCCTCCAGGCGAAGCCTTATTTTTGCCTACATTTTGAAAATTGTGAGTTTAACAGAACACGACTTTCTGCCTGTTGAAGAAATATCCTGTGGTGGCCCGGAAATAAAAATGCAAATGCACCAGTGAGAAGACTTTATTTATCTAAGTTTCAAAGCAAAAGTGGTGCTTTGAGAAGGAGAGGCCGAGAGGAGCAGAGACTACAGATCTGGAGGTTCAAAGAAATATAGTTTTCAGATGAGACAATGTGGAGTGGGGAAGGAACCGGGTAGATTTCCATCTCTGGGGACTAAGGAAGGAAACGTATTTTCCTGCAGTTATTCGTGAAGAACTTCAGTGATAAGCACTGGGCTTCTCTCTTGCATAAAAATGGAAATGGAGAAGAAGGGATTCCAAATATTTAGCCAATGCCTCAAAACCCTTTGATCCAACAACTTCAAATACATTATGCATCTAATCCAAGTATAGTGACACCTCCTCACTAAAAGCCAAACAACCAAGAAGCTAAATAATCAGAACTCTTCGTTGCATTGGAGTAATAAAAACTCATGGCAAGTAAATCAGTTGAAATCAGGCATACCTTCAAAAGAAAAGCAATTTCCAGAATGTGACAAGGTTAGAGCTGATTTCAGCCAATTTCTTAGCTTCTCTAAAATACGTGGTGCATTCAGGCAGAAATAGACTTTACTGAGATGAGCCACATACCTAACTAGCCTCATTTTGAACACGGAAGTCTTTATTATGGAAGGTACCAAGTGGTCTGAATGATAAGTATTAAGGTCTTTAACAGGGGACTTAATGTGATCTGTTGTGAATATTTGTTGTGAATACTGACACCCAGGAGTACGTTCCATAAACTTTAAAATGTCTATTAAGGACTCTGAGAGTGACTTTCAGTTCTTACTCTCTAACAAGCTGGTGACATGTGAGGACCAGGAGTGTGGAGGAGTAAACTGAGCTGGTCTGCTCCTTTGTCCTATGCTACGTGCATGGGATACTTCTGGTCTCAGAACCCTTTAAATTGCAAATGGCAATCTATTGGGTGTAGAGTATTATATCACATGTATTCTATTATATGGACATAGATTTGTAGATTATTTACTTGTTCACTTTAAGCTCTTTTTAAACTTTATATATCGATTTCCCTCGGTCAGTTTCTCAATCTTGGCACCATTGACATGTATGGGGCAATTCTCTGTTATGGGGAAGGCTGCCCTCGCCTTGGAGTATGTGTTGCAGCGTCCCAGGCCTCTCCGAATAGTTGTCAGTAGCACCTACTCTATCTAGTTGTGACAAACAAAAACGTCCCCAGACATTGTCAAACGTCCCTTGGAGGCCAAAGTCGCCCACATTTGAGAACCACTAGGTTAGACTACTGCTGTCCAACAGAAACATGACGCAAAACCTAAGCGCAAGCCTCAAAATTTAAAACTTTAATTTTACATTTTCTAGTAGCTGCACCAAACAAAAGTAAAGAGAAACTAGCAAACTAAAATGTAGTGATTTTTTAATTTAACCCAACATATCCATAATATTCTCATTTCAACATGTAACAATATTAAAAAAACATTCATAGGATATTTTCCGTAGTTTTTGTTTTCTTTTTCTTTCTTTTTTTGCTCACTAAATCTTCAAAATCTGATGTGTGCTTTACACTCACAGCACAGCAGTTGGCGTGAGCCTCACGTCAAGGGCTCGGTAGCCACATGAGGCTACTGGCTGTCTTGATGGACAGCTCAGGTCTGGATGGCTGTTATACACTCTCTGTTTGTTTTCTCCAAAATTTGTATGTTGAAAACCTAACCCCCAGTGGATGGCATTAAGAGGTAGGTTTGGGAGGTTAATTATGTTCAAATGCGGTCATAAGGGTGGAGCCTCCATGACGGGATCAGAGTCCTTACAGGAACAGACTAGAGCTTGCCCTCTGGGCCATTTGAGGATGGGCAGACTGCAGTTTGCAAGCTAGGAAGAGGACGCCCACCAGACATGGCATCTGCCTTAAGCTTGGACTTCAGCCTCCAGGACTGTGAGATACAAACATTTGTTATTTAAGCCACTCCGTCTGTTATAGCTGCCCGAGCTGACCAGGACAGTGGGTTTGCTTTTTTTCCAGTATCTCCTGCAAGATGCTGCCTGTTTTGCTTGTTGACATTTGGATGCCGAGGTTCTCTCTCTCCGTAGCTAGAATGTAGGTTCTGGAAAGGCAGGGACCATAACTTGTCATGCTCGCAGCTATAAATCCATTGCCTAGCACCGTGCCTGACGCAAAACCGGCACCCGTTGTTGAATGACCACGAGCGTACTCACCAATGGCTATGAGTGCACACGCACCCGGGCGTGACGCCTTCTGTCTACTGTGTCGGCTTGCTTGCCGTGGGGATGGAAAGGGCGGATAGGACACACACATTTCTGCTTAGTCACTTCATGCCCATTTTGTGTGGGTACATTTGCACCAAAAGAATTGCACAGTGAGAATTAAAGATGTGACTGACCATTTACCACATTCTTTGATTTCTCAAAAAATATTTTATGTATTTAGGCTATGTTGACTGTTAAGTACGTTATGTGAAATGGTAAATATCCTAATTACTAATTTGTTGCAATGTTGGACTAATTAAAGTGTTCTACCAAGCATTCTGGGGGACGTAAGTTTGTAATTTTGCTGTTTTGTTTCATTGTATTAGGTTTTTGGATGAATCCTATTATAACACCGGTTAATAGAGGATAAAAGAAAACTCAGTCATGGCTATTCTTCCCTCTAAAGAGCTTTTTGTTTCATTCAAGACTACCATTTAGAGAATGAAAACAGCTCACAGAGTAACACTTGAATATGAGCTAGTATCGCTGGGTCTGTTTCTTCCTCAGTGAGAATGATCTCCCCTTCTTTCTATGTATTTTCCTTTGTGCCGTTTCGTTGGTAAATCTTCTTGCCCTGACAACCTTCTCCAGAAATGCTGACAAGATGATGAGTAAGGCACCCCCAGCCCAAAGCATTTCCCTTTAATTTTTTCATTCTAAAACAGAGTGTTTTTTCGAAATCTAATACCATCAGCTTTCCAAACCTGCAAGATCATCAAAAGCCTTGGGGGAGAGCTTTTTAAAAGGCTAAAGGGACAGCCCTGGCCGGTTTGGCTCAGCGGTTAGAGCGTCGGCCTGCTGTCCAGAGAGACCCGGGTTCGGTTCCCGCTGGGGGCATGTGCCTCGGTTGCAGTTTGTCCCCAGCCCTGGTTGGTTGTGCAGGTGGCAGCCACTCAATGTGTTCCTTTCATGTCGATGTTTCTCTCTCTCTCTCCCTCCCACTCTATCTGAACAAAAAATGAAGAGAGTGTCCTCGAGTGAGGATTACAAAAAAATAAATAAATAAATAAATAAATAAATAAAGGCTAAAGGGACAGAAAATGAAAATGACAAAAAATACATACAGAGGTCAGGCGGTTGATTAGTAAACATGTTATTTTTGTGGAAGAAGTCTAACAGGATCCTACCTCCAGAAATGATATTTCATTCGCTCTGGTGTGGGTCCTGATTGTTGCATGTTTTTAAGCCTCATGGGTGATTTTGATGATCAACCATATTTGGGAACCAGTGACTTTCTGTATGAATTAAAAGAAGGGGTATGTGGCCCAGCCAGTGTGGCTCAGTGGTTGAGCGTCGACCCATGCACTAAGAGGTCACTGGTTCGATTCCCAGTCAGGGTACCTGCCCAGGCTGTGGGCCCGATCCCCAGTTGGGGACATGTAGGAGGCGGCCAATTGTGCGCTCTCATAGATGTTTTGATCTCTCTCTCCCTCTCTCTCTAAAATCAATAAAGAAAAAAATTAAAATTAAAAAAAAAAAAAAAGAAGTATGTAATAGGGAGACCTATCCTAAGATCCTTTGCTTTTCTCTTGTGAGCCCGTCTCTGGACTAAGTAAGATCTTGTCCAGTGGTGAGTAACATCCTGGACATAAAGGAGGGTTAATGGGAAGTACTTTGAGCTAAAGTGAAGATGGCTACATTTGATTTTATCTGTTACTGATAATCTGTCTTTATACAAGTCATTTTTTTCTAGTAATCAGTTTTTCTGCCTGCAAAGTGGATTTTGTAAGGAATGATCCTTTAGGTTTGTTGAAAATGTGGTTTGAAATGAATTTAGGCTGCAGAAGATACATTCATTAAACTATTGTGATTATTCATTAGCATACGAAACAAAAGATCCAACTTGCTTCTCAGTATTTCCTCCCAAACATTTTCTTGCTACCTTATTCATTGGTAGAAAATCCCTTTTATTGTTCCCCTAAGAAAACATCCTAAGACTTGTCTGATGGAGACACAAACACAGTAGGACCACAGATAAATAATACAGGCACAAATATAATACATGGTTTCTCTGATCTCAAATAAAAATAACAAATTAACGTAACATTAGTTTCATAAAATGATTTCTTATTGTTTCATAGTTCGTTTTCAAATATATATCTTTTTTTTATGGGATATTTCATATTTGATGCATAGAAATTTAAAGCATTCTTTTGTTAGTATTTTCTAAATAATAGGGCTAATTTCAATGAGACAGAAAAGAAAACTGTGGTTAATAACGAAATACGAAAACTTGGCTAGTCAAATTAATCTGCATATGTAAACTTAATTGACATTTTCTTCAGATCAAGTAATTTGCATAAAGCTTGAAGGGCATTTATTTTATGGCATGTTTTTATTTTGTTAAAGCTCTGATACTTGATGAATATCACCATGGCTCCAAACTGTTATCATTCTGAGGCCATCAAGATGTTACAGTGATAGCTCAAATGTTGTGGTCAATTTATTTTCACGGACAGCCATTATTATATAAGCCATCAGGTGTGCTTAGGATTTGTCTTCAGAGACAGAAAAGACACATACTTACCTATCTGTATACAATCTCAAGGATCTAGGAAGATGGAGAGTGGTATCACCCAACATTGGGCTGTTTTGCCAAAAGGATCCGCCTCTGATCGGTTTCTTATTTATCGTGAGGAGTGGCACACATGTGGAAACCATCTCAGATGGGAGCCAGCGCCATATGTCTCTTGTAAAATACCACCCTCCGAGGCTGTGGAGAAAAGCTCTTTATTCCCATCTCCACCCTGTTTCCTGCAACTGCTGTGAAGTCAGAGAACTTGGGGAAATAGTGATGCTTCCTGGCCCAGATTTATCACCATCTGGGAACCAGAATGGGTTGCCTGGTGCTGCCACCACCACTTTCATCTGCCACCTTCTCAGAAATGCATCACTCACAGGGTGATTCTAGCCAGTGAAAGTCACCTCATCCACTGGGAAGAGGAAGAGAAATAATAGGGAGTGAGTCCTGCCTGCAAACCTCTGGGCTGCTTCTGCTTGCTACCACATCCTGTATAAAAACGCCTTAGGCTGACTTCCAAGGCCCCACCCTGTCAATTTCACTGGGAGCCAAATTGGTCTCACTGATCCATGAACAGACTCCTCTGTGCCTCTGTCGTTATTGAGGCTGTTGCTCTTCACTGGTCTCCTTCCAGGGCTAGTCCAAGTCTCAGATCTCCCAGCTGTCTCTCCTGATTCCTCCAGCTCACACGACTGTTCTTCCCTCACAATTTCATCTGTAACAAGTAATTTAGAACCTAATTATGTGCTAGGATGTATTGTCCTTTGATTGTTTCTTGTGTTAAATTTAGTCCCCCAATTAAATCGTAAGGTCCTTAGAAGAAGTTTTGTGACTAATGTCTATTTGCTAAACTCTCCTCACTTCCTCTCTCCTCCGGTTACCATCAGAGTGCTAAGTCCATAAAAGGTGTTCAATAATTCATACAATCTTAGAGTTGGGACTTTAAAATCCAGCTAATAGATGGTCAAATAAACTCTGCTATGTTTGAGACATAACCATTTCCATAACTCTTTGCTCCTTCCTTCCTTCCTCCCTCCCTTCCGTTTCTTCCTTTCTTCCTCCTTCCCACCCTCCTTCCCTCGCTTCCATATTCAGAGTTAAAATCTCTCCAACTATAACTTTTATTCATTTATTCATTCAACAAAGATTCTTGCTCAGCTCTGCCGGTGTAAAGTGACTACAGGCAGGCTCAGTCTCGTGGGAAAGACACACCGATGCACATGATACGATGTCAAGAGGATTACACTGGAGGAAGGTTTGAGATTGCTGAGTGGGCACCTCCCTCCCGCTGAGGGTCACAGCTCTGCTGTCCTGTAAGTTCAGAACAGATCTTACTAGGACTTAACTACCATTGATTCCATTGTGAAGACCTGCTACAGATTCTTAGGAGAGAAATGACTAAGGTTGACTTAAAATCATACAGGAAGTTTGCAAATTATGTACCAGTTGTGTCCTACCAGTTCATTGCTAA
Organism: Tadarida brasiliensis; assembly: GCA_030848825.1. Classification (NCBI taxonomy): domain Eukaryota; kingdom Metazoa; phylum Chordata; class Mammalia; order Chiroptera; family Molossidae; genus Tadarida; species Tadarida brasiliensis. The sequence goes on from CM061264.1 coordinate 82,649,012, forward strand.
AAATAGGCTTTGGAACTTTGGAGCACCTTGTTCTAATTCAAACACAGTTTTGCATAGTGATTATGTCCTTGGGCTAGTACATAAAAGCCTATTATATCCACTATGTACCTAGAGTTTAGCACAGCTTAATATAATCTAACCCTATGTAAATGGATTGTTTCAGGAAGCAATCAAGTTCCAACTTTGTACCTTGGGACCATAGAATCTGCTTTTTCCCTCCTGTTTCCCTCTGCTCCCCTCACTCTGTCATTCAGAGGAAGGGGGCAGCCTCCTCCCTGCGCCCCACATTTCCACAGCCTTGGGAGAAGTAGTCAGCAATCCTCTCTCGTGGCAGCCTCGGACAAACTTTCAAGGTGGACCCCAGAGAACGCGGGAGAAGCTGGAAGAGCTCTGTGTGCCGTAGCTGTGTTTTCTCATTGTAAAGGGGGATCAGCAGTGTAACAAGGTTTCTGGACCCTTTTCTTGGTAGAAGGGGCAATCTGGGAGAGGTTATTTTGTCACCAATTTCTGGAACTTCTAAAGACATTTCCCCTGACCCTGGGTTGTTGAGAGAATTGGAGATAATGTATATAAAGTATCTACTTGTGTAGTAATAATCATTATGAGCAAAATATACTTAGTATTTATTGAGAGCTTACTATGACTCTTGATTATATTATCACCAATGTACTATTACAGCCAATTTACAGACGAGAAACTGAGACTTAGAAGGTTAAGGAAGGCCACTCAGTAAACCAGTAACAAGCTGAGATTCAAACCTATGCAGTCTGAGGCCAGAGCCCAGAACTCTGGCTTTTGATGCTATTCTTAGTAGGGCCAGTAGAACAGACATTTAAAATAAACACGATTTTAGGGAAAAATTATTTTAGAAAATGTAGAACACATGCTCTTGGTGGTTTCCAGTGGGTGGGCTAAGGAGAGGGGGCAGAGGACCAGATGTTTAAGTCTGAGGAGGCTAAGAGGGGAGCTGGTGGGCTAGCACCATCTGTGCGTGAGCCTGACCCTCTTGCCACACTCCACACCCACCAACTGCCACGCACTCTCCTGGGCACTTTGGAGCCGGGAGGCACCTCCCTTTGTCTTCTACCTGTGGGCCTGGTACCAAACCCCCAGTTGTCACACACTGGTGGTTAGTGACCAGGGCTCCTCTGCTCTTCAATCTCAGTTTTCTTGTTTTGCATCTTCCAGCAGACACAGCCACCCCCTCCTCTTCCTCTTCAATTTTAACCAAGGACAGAGATGTAGATTATAATAAATAACATCTGTTGGTGTTTCATTATCTGGTAGATAATAAAACACTAACAGCAGGTTATTCCCAAATGACTGTTTGTTTTAGTAAAATCCCAGCCCCAGGGCACCACCAAGGACTGGTTTCTAGAACAGACGAAGAGAAGCACCAGGGGCTTCGGAAAGTGGGGCCATGGGTGGGCATCCAGTGAAACTGATTGGCCGCTGCAGGTGGGGTAGAAAAGGAAGGAGTGTCTGGCTTCTCTCCTGCTTCCCTCCCTTTGCCACGTAACTTCTCGTGATGGCACGGATGCTGCCCTGCCCAACAGCGATGCAGGTGAGGGATGAGGGCGAGGGCTGGGCAGCGGCATCATCTGCGTATGGGCAAAGGATAGAGCTAAACTGGCCCAGTGAAGTGTACTTGCCTGCACTACTTTCTTCCACAAAATTCACATGACCCGTTGAACTTTGAAAAATTAGACACCATGCAGACAACACTTTTTCTAATCTCTTCGTGTCCCACCTAAGTAATGGAATCTGTGATCATCTCAGCTGCCCACTCATTATTTGTGGTTTTATGCTCATTTCAGATTTGAGGGATAATCTTAGATTAGATTGGCCTGGCTTTATGAATATGATGGACTTCAGTAACCAGTAACTCCTTTACTTCTAGTCCAGGTCAGAAACAGAAAGTAGAATAAAATTTGTTAAAAAAAAAAAAAAAAAGCAAGACAACACAAATTATTTTAAGAACCAGCATTTTATTTTTTCCAACTGAATGTATTCAGAGCCCAGTTTCTTCCTTCCTCCCTCGTCTCTCTGTCTCTCTTTCTCCCCCACACACCCACTCTGGGAAACGGTTTTGCCAGCCTATAGAGAAGTAAGTTCTCTCAGGAGCGTTAAGTACTATAGCTGATAACTGTGAAAGATAAACAGGGAATTGGGCAAAACTTTTTATACGATTCCATTGAGGGCTAGATAACATTAGGGAAGAGGAATCCTGGAGTGATAACGGGAATTGTGTTCAGGTAACCTTGAACTCCCAGAGACCATTTTGCCAAAAAAAAAAAAAAAAAAGTAAATCATTTGATGACTGTCTTTTGTGTGGAAAGAAAAGGCTGTTGATGTACTGCATAAGAATCACTCTTTCTCTGGCTGGCCATGGGGAGGAGTACTGGGGGACAGGACATCTCAGGACTGAAGTTTGGGGACTCCACATTCCACATCTATGAAGGATGCCCAAGAGTTTGAGGAATAGCATGGTAAACAGGAACCCAGGCCACTTGTCGCCTCACCTGGAAAGGTGTGTGACTTGTTGGAACAAGCTTTACCCCTAGTCCTGCTGGGGAAGTTGGGGTGACTGTGCTGTGGAACAAACAGAGATGATCTACATTTGTCCACATAAATGCAGTGTATTAGAAGGGATTTCAAAAGCAATATCCAAACCAAAACTGTGAAACCTCTGCAATCCCTGGGATAAACATTTGTGTTTTCTTCAATTAATATGTTGCACATTGTGCAAGGGGCCGGGGTGAATCAAAAGTGGGACTTATCTTCTTCTTAAGAAATCATGTGGCCAGTGTGGCTCAGTGGTTGAGCATCGACCCATGCACCAAGAGGTCGCCTGTTCGATTCCCGGTCAGGGCACATGCCCAGGTTGTGGGCCCAATCCCCAGTGGGGGGCATGCAGGAAGCAGCCAATCCATATTCCCTCTCATTGATGTTTCTCTCTCTCCCTCTTCCTTCCTCTCTCTCTAAAATCAATAAAGAAAAAAGAAAGAAAGAGAGAGAGAGAGAGAGAGGGGAAGGAAGGAGGGAGGGAGGGAGGGAGGAAGGAAGGAAGGAAGGAAGGAAGGAAGGAAGGAAGGAAGGAAGGAAGGAAGGAAGGAAAGAAAGAAAGAAAGAAAGAAAGAAAGAAAGAAAGAAAGAAAGAAAGAAAGAAAGAAAGAAAGAAAGAAAGAAAGAAAGAAAGAAAGAGAGAGAGATAGCCCAGCAAAGTATCCCCTGGTTCTTGGTTTGTCACGTAAATGTGTAGGATTATGTCCCATGAATGTGAAGATGGGAAGGGAAATCAACAAGGGACTTAAACTCTAAGCTTTAAGCCCAAAGGAAATAATCTTCCTATAGGTAAACACCATGTTTGTAATTGGTGTAACCACAGACCTACATTTTGCTTCTTGATTAGTGGCCAGTAAACTTTAAAGAAAACAAAATAATTAATGGAGGCAGAATAATACAAAATCTACAATCACAGGGACCACTTTCTGGAAAACTTCCCGGCTCCTTGATTTGTGTATTCTACAGCTGCTTTCCCAGGGCCCAAAAGGTAATTAAGAGGTGATAATGATATGTATCTTCCCTTATCAAAGTCATTAACATGTTGTTATTAGTGTGAGGAAGCCAGCTATTGCTTGGTCCTGGAGATGCAGCCTTACGGGGAAAGTCTTTATTAGTCTACCAGGGATTTCTGCTGCAATGATGAAATTACAGTTTGGGGATGAGTTAAGGTTGCAGTCTTTGTGACTCTGCCTTGTCGTATTTCCCCAAACCTTGCAGGTTTCTGAGAACCCCCAGGGCCATGCTGACTCTTGCTTTGACCTACAACTTTCCCCCTTTCCAAGCTGTTCTATAGGAATCAGAGATGGAACTATCTCCTATCCATCCATTGCACATCTATTATACTTGAAGGTTTGGCTCAAACCCCATCTATCCAGGGTGTCTTCTCTGAATTTACACTCAAATCCTGCCAACATCAACAGGTTTCCCTGCTTTGGTTAGCAAGGTCTACTGTGTACAAGTATTCACTCAGATTGTAGTACAGATTTGTGATTAATCTCTTAAACATCTTGGAAAAAATATGGGAGTTTCTGCTCATGTAACTTTTTCACACTTTAAGAATTTCTACAGGTTGCAGAGAAGAAGGAGCAAATGCATTCACAATGGTTTTTAAATCTCCTAGTCTTTGTTAAATTAGAAAATAGTCCGTATGATTTTTCCGAGGTTTGTGTTTGAATTGTGTGATCTTTCATAGCAGAAATGTATGCAATTTGTTGACTATAAGCCTCTTTCAAATCAATTGTGGCAGCTTAATGTTTAAAAAAAAAAAAAAACTGAAAATTTATTCAAATAAATGTATACATTTTCAGAATCAAATATTACTGCAGGGCTTTTAAAAATTGCCCTGGCTGGTTTGGTTCAGTGGTTAGAGTGTCGGCCCACAGACCAGAGAGTCCCGGGTTCGGTTCCTGCTAAGGGCACATACCTCGGTTGCAGTTTGTCCCTGGCCCCAGTTGGGGTCGTGTGGGTGGCAGCCACTTGATGTGTCTCTCTCACGTCAATGTTTCTCTCTCTCTCTTCCTTCCTCTCTCCCTCCCACTCTATTTGAAGATAAATGCAAAAAAAAATGTCCTCGGGTGAGGATAAAAAAATAATAAATAAAATAATAAAAATAAAGAAAAAAACTCCACATCAATTCTGCTCCACATTCTTCAGAATCAGTCCCTGCAGGCAGCTCCTTTTAATTAATCTGAGTCATTCTTCTTTTTGTTTTTGCCTCCATATTTCTAAGTAATATGTATGTCTTAGGAGATCATTATTTAGTGACTGTTACAGTTGGGGAAGATTGAAGTCTCCTATCCCACAACACTGCCTCCTCTTGTTCCCCTATTTGGTTAAATCAATATTCAGGGTTTATATTATTATAACTATGTAAATAATGTTCTTTACTGAACTAACACTGCACTGTAATTACCTTTCCTTTCTTGTACAGCTTTTTGTTTTTCTTGGAGTTAATAATTGCCTTGTTTTTTCATCAGCCTGGCTTTGTATAACTATCCCTGTGTTCTGCCAAAACTTCTGACAGTCTCCCCAAAACTTTCCACATAGTAATATACAACAGATAATCTATCAGAATCTAAAGACCTCCTTCCTGGGGCACTCATTTTTGCTTCCAACCTGGACTGGTTTTGCTTTCGGGCCACTGTATCACTGTTATCCCAGGACTTCCCTATGTCGTCATCTTGGTGACTCTCTTCACCTGTTTCTTGTGCTAGAGCCTCTCTTCTCTGGTTCCCACGTTTTCCTCTTTCTTTCTTTCTTCCCTCATTTTGGTGGCACACCCTTCCTGAGAAAGGGTGCATGTGAGGTAAATTTACTGAGAAATTTCCTGCCTGAAAATATCTTTATACTACCCTTGCATTTGTTTGGTCATTTGGCCGAGAATGGAGTTCTAGGTTAAAAATAATTCCCATTCTGAATTTAAAGGTATCGCACCATTATTTTCTAGCTTTCAGTGTTTTTGTTTACAAGTCCAATGTCATCCTGATTCCCCATGATTTTTTATGTGAGCATTACGTTTTCTCTGGAGTTCTGAAATTTTAAAATGATATGCCCTGGTTGGGGCTTCTCTTACTGTGTAGGGCATTCAGGGGTCCTTTCATTTTAAAGATCTATATCCTTCAGGTCTATAAGATTTTCTGGTACTGTTTCATCAATAGTTTGCTCCCACCTCGATTTCTCTTATAGATCTCTTATTGATTAGCTATTGAACCTCTGGATTAATCTCACATTTTCTTATTTTTTTTTCCTCCGAATACCTGCTTTGTCTTTTAGTTTTATTTTCTGAACCAGTTCGTTTACTTTATCTCCCCAGCTTTCTATTGGTTTTTTAAAAAAATGTATCAGGGCTCATATTTTTAATTTCCAGGGAATCTTTCCTGTTCTAGCACTGTTCTGTTTTTATAGCACCTATTCTTGATGCTATTTCAAGGATTCAATATGTTCTTTTAACCTCTCTGTGGAAATTCATCATACTTTATTGGAAATGTTCTTACCTCACATACACATATTCTGTGCCCCCATCTTTCTTCTCTCTGATTTCTTGTTTTGTCTCTGTCTTTCATGTTGGAGGCTGTCTCTCAAATCTTGTGATCCTTGGCTGTGAGGAAATCACATACCAACTGAATGTTCTGTGTGCGTGTGTGAGGCTCATTAACTGAAGGAGCCCCTGTAGAACATGGGTCCGTGAGCCAACAGTTTTACAAGGGTATCCCTGAATTCTGCAGGTCTCTTCCTTAAACCCCTTAATTTCTCCACAGAAGGATCTTCCAAATATCTTCTTGGGATTATAAGCCAGGCTGTGGCCTTCTGGGCAAGAGGAAGCTAGAAAAGTTTGAACATCAGACTTTTATTTTATTTTATTTTTATTTTTTTATTCCTCACCCGAGGATATTTTTCTATTTATCATCAGATAGAGTGGGAGGGAGGGAGAGAGAGAGACAGAGAGAAACATAGATGTCATAGAGCCCCATCGACTGGTTGCCTTCTGCACGACCCTGACCAGGGCCGGGGATGAACCGCAACCGAGGTGCGTGCCCTTGACCGGAATCGAACCCGGGACTCATTGGTCCGCAGGCCGATGCTCCGACCGCTGAGCCAAACCCGTCAGGGCTGAACATCAGCCTTTTACTAATAGCCCTTGTTTCTCTGTCTTCTATGCCTTTGGTCCCTGGTCCTAAGGCTGCCTAGTTCAATTTTTTTGAGATAGTAAGTCGCCTGTCTTTGGGGTGGTAGGTGATGATGATAGAAAGACCTAAGGATCCAGCTGTGCTCTACGTTCACTTTCAATCCACCACTGAGCTCACGCCAGTACCTTCTGCAGCTCCTATGCCTCCAGTTCCTGAGCCTTCCCTGAGTTCTGAAGGCTGACCAGCTTGTTTCCTATTGTGTTGCCTCTGTGGGCACATTGAATCTAGCCTTTTCTGTTCTACTTAAAACGTTTAAATGTTTAAAATATTTAAATGCTTAAAAACTTCTCCAATAGCTTGTACATGGCAGATATTTGTGGACATTCTTGTCCCCTGTTGTCCTCTTTGCTCTCTGTTCATTCTTGTCGATTTATACTTTTGTATTCTTTTATTGACACTTAAGTGGGTTTCCAGGAGGGAGTGAAGATAAATATATATAAATATATAGTCAATGTCTCACATTTAAGTGAATATAAATTTTTTAATTTGATTGATGATTACTTCTGAGATATGGCTTGGTTTTTAAGAGATGTTACAACTTAACATATTAATAAATAAAATCAGTGTGGGAATTTATAAACCATATTAACATGGCATTTATTTCACTGTTGATATCTGCAAAGACTGAGTGTTCCCTTATAAACTAAACCAGTAATCTGTGAAAGTTGAATGTGCTAACCAGGTTAAGAGACCAGGGCCAGGATTTGTCTTTTTCAATTTTGTGTTGTCCCATCTCCTAGGACTTAGACAGACTTTTGCAAATAAACTTAAGAACAACATTAAATTAATAGAGCTGCAGTTTTCCTCTTTCCTTCAGTAAACATTTTAATGATCACCTTTTAAGTGCAACGAATTGCTGTATGAGCTGGAGATATCATGGTGAATGAGACAGAGTCCTTAGTCTGGAGAACTTCACAGTCTAGTGAGAGAGACTTACATGAAAACAGATAAATATTAGGCATTGTAATTCATCTTAGTTTAGAAATATGCACCCAATACAATGAGAGTACCATTCCCCCTAGAAGTGATAAAAATGCCAAGGTCATTTTTTCTTGATACTCTTCATATAGGAATCCAAAGTTCTGGCTAATTCTTAGGTTGGAAATGAGTTCATATAGCTATATTCTGTAAGATAGATAGATAGATAGATAGATAGATAGATAGATAGATAGATGTTACATTTTAGCAGGCTCTGTTGTTAGAAAAACATCCCCAGAGATGGACAGAAGCTCTAAATACAACTTCTCTTCAGGAGAATGCCCAGACTTTGTCCTTCAGAGTTGATCAGTGGTGTGGGAGGGTTCAAAAATGCTCCTCAGTGCTGATGAGAGCCTTGGGTAAGCCTTGAAAATAATGTTATTATTACAGTAGTCATATCATTGTTATTATTTGTGGACATGTCTGTATAATCTCTGAGGGCAGGTTGAAGGTCCTATTCACTTCAGAGAGGTCCCATGGTGCAGTGCAAAGAGCATGATCTTTGAAGTCATGGGAGCTGGTTTTGAATTCTGAGTATTAGCTGTGTGACTTGGCCAAGTTACTTAATCTTGCTACACCCGAAATTCCTATTATGTCAGACTGAGGTAATAATACCTAACTCACATATTTGTTGTATTAAATGAATAAAACCAGTTAAAGTGCCAAGGGCCGTCCTTGATGGAAGATAGGTGCAGAATAAATGGCAGATATTTTTTTCTTCTTTCACCACAAGGCAGTGAACATCTCAAATGCAGAGAGACCATATGCCATTCTTACATGAACCCCACCCTTAGTACAATGCCGGCCATGAAGTTGGCTCTTAGTGTATATTTCCTGAATGGATGAATACATAAAAGAATGTTTGGATTCGCCAGGTTGAGGTGTTCTTTTGATATATGAATTGTTATTTGCTGTTTTCCTCCTGTAGACTGTAATTCCTTAACTATCTGCTGCTACTAATAAACTAGCATTATTTTTTGAGCTCCTGGATTATATGTGCTACAAACAGAGCTAAGGAACACTGACATTGTTTTTAAATGCTCAAATAACCCTTCATATCCAAGAGTATGGAATAGAAGTGCCCCTGAGGTAAATGAGGTATCTGAAAACACATTCCCCATTCTTAGTTTAAAAGACCATTTGGCAATCATGTCCCTTGGCAGCCCCACAGAGTACGCGTCTTGGCTGAGGCTCTGTAATGACAGTGAAAGGCGAGAAGAGATGGTGAGATGAAGAGTTCATATGTTTTTTCATGGGTTTGTAGCTTTCATCCACAGAGCTGGAGCGTGGCATTTCCTGGTCATATCTTCCGTTCACTGTTCCATCATGAGTGCAAGAGCACTGTTTGGCTAAACCATCCTTCATCATTTTCTAGCTTGGACAATTACATTATATCATTATATCAGATTATTACAAAAGTAAAAACAAACAAATAAAATAGTCCTAGCCTCAGTGTTTTCCTTACTATAGCAATCTGGGCAGTATCTACCTCTGCTTCCTGTGGGGTCAAAGTCCCCTTCGCAGTGCATCTTGGACCATCACAGAACACCCCAGATACCTAACTGGCATCACACAATTTAGCACTGAGTTTTCATGCCACTCTTTGGTCAGCATTGTCCTCCCAGTTCTGTGGGAAGTCCTTTGTGGGCTGAAACCACACCTTCCTCCTGTATCGCCCCTGTGCTTGGCACATGCCTTTCTCCGAGGGATCTACCATCCAATGCCTCTTATCTGTTAGTTTCCTGAGCGCTCCGCAACACCTGACTCTTTGAAAACCTTTACATTAAAGCCTTTCACAAAGACTTATTTGAGCTTACACTTTTTGATTCTCCAGTATTTTTGCTGATCATGTCTTTTTCTTTCATGTTTTCCCCAGGGGAATCTCATCCACTCCCCAGGGCTCTAATCATGACTTCTATGCTAACGACAGCCAACCTGCACACTCATTTCCATCTCTTAGGAAATTCATAATCAATAGACGTAAAAGGACGTTTATTATCTTTTTGAGCAAATTAGTTTCCCTCTCTTTGGGAATTTATTTTATTCTATTTTGTATTTATTTACTTATTTTGTTAGGTTTCTCTTGATTTTAAACTCCTTCCCTCCAATGATACCTAATGATCTCAATTTGTCTATATTGATATCTCTCTCTGTGTGGACTTATCCCAATCACTCTCTGTCACTTGGCCTATGTAGATGCCTAATGAATGTTTGATGGCTTATCTTGATTCACTGTTCCGGCCTTTATATTTAAACAAGGTTAGGTCCGAAGGGTAGTGCTTTGGGATGAAGATCCTTTCAATACCATAAGAAGGAACAGGTCCAGGGTATTCTTCAGAGATTATAAGGCTTCAGACAAAAAATAAAATAAAATAAAATAAAATAAAATAAAATAAAATAAAATAAAATAAAATAAAATAAAATAATAAATAATAAAATTGTAAGGACATAAATACACAACATTTAAAATTGATTGTATAAAGAAAAATATTAGGTCATAACAACATCATGTCAGTTAAATGGGAGTGTCTAAAATAGCTCAAGGTTGGATTTTTGAGTCATCTAGTTCTGATATTAGAAAAACTTTCTACACTCTCATAGGCGCCATGAGTTAAATTATCTTTTTCAGAATAGTCTTGGAGAATACAAGTTTTTACTGTTTCCAAGAGATTTTAGGTATAGTCCTTGAAACACAAGATAGGAGATTGTCCTTTAAGTTCAAGAGTTATACAGACTCATGTTATCACAAGCACATGATGGCAAGACCATGGAGCACCTCCTCTCCAGGGGATGCTGTCGATGCTCCACCTTGATTGGATGGAAGAAAGCCCACAGAAGGCCAAAGGGAGGTTGGACAGCTAAAGTGGTTCACTGCCACTGAAACTTCCCAATGACTCTCTTCTTGCCTGCAATCATCTGTGGTGGCGCTTCAGGTCCACTGGTGTTTCATCTGCCCAAACTGCTCAACCGTGGAAAGACTCAGAGTAAGGGACTCAGGATCTGCCATTTCAACCCTGAGGTGTCTCTCTGGAGCCTCTGATCTGGTCTCTGTTTAGACTGGACCTTAAAATGCTAAAGATGATGTTTTTTCTCCACTAGGCACTAGTAAAAGGGGCTTGTAGAGTACAATTTATACCATGACAAAAATATTTTAAAACAGTGGTTTACTGTGTTTAAGCAAACTGATTAGTCAGCAGGGACTTCTACTGATGGTCCTTGGGCTATAGAGTTAAGAAAAGCTGGCTACATGTTTGTGTTTGTGTTTGTGTTTTGAAAATGCTGGGGTTTCTTGGGCCATATTTATTATCGCAGACTTCACTGCATTTTCAAGTACTGCGTGTAATAAATGATTCTCCAAGAATCACCGGAAGGCGTACCTGGATTCCTCTCTCCTTGTTTTGCACTCAGTCATCTGTTGCTTACATTTAAAACCCTTCTGGAGACTACTTTTCATCTAGCTGAATAGAGAGGAGCAGTGTTTGATGAAGAATTGGGTTGTCGAAGTGATTGTAATTCTTCTTCCAAAAATCTTGGCACCCGGAGTCAATTTATAAATGTACGCTTTTAGCTGGGTCACTCTGCCTCACTCCATCTGTGATGGTGGGTTTGGGTTGAAATCTCAGGGCTGTACATGAGCGTTCACCTGCCTCAGTGCTTTCTATGAAACTGGCATTTGCGACTCCAGGGTCTCCAGTTAGCCCCTATAATATTTAATTTAGCTGGAGAAATTAGAATCAACAAACTTTACATGTGACACTGAAATGGGAGTGTATTGAGATTCCAGTCTTCTGGCAGTATTTCTAAAAGCAGTCCTACCTGACCACAGCAATGCCAGGCGATTCAGTGAAAGGGCTGATGGGCTGAGAGCTCTTTTGAGTTCAGTTAGCGCAGAGTGCATTTCTCTGCTTCTTTGAGGCTCATGCTGTCTGTAACCAGACGTAATTAAAAGATTAAAGAGACGTTTGGAAACGTGAAGCTGGTCACTTTTTAATCAGGGAGATTGATTTTCCAATCCCAATGTGAAGGTGGAATTTTAAATAATTTATAGGGTAGAAATCAGTGGCTTGTCACAACTGGGCTGAAAGAATAAAGGCTAGGGGAAAAGAGGGACGTAATTCTTTTTTTTTTTCTCTAAGTGCTTTATGGAGAGGCATGAAAGGGAGTGAGCCATGACTTGGTTGTTATGGATGAGATGGTTCCCAGCCTCTATATCTCTGCTGGGAGAATGAAGATTAGTTCAGTTCCCGCCCACCCTCCTTCCTTTTCTCCCTCTGGCTGGAGGTCTGGACACATTCTCTTCACTACTCAGCAACATTTCTCTTTTATCCTACAGATACCAGTCAGGTTCCCATCAGGTTAAAGCCAGAGCCTCCTGACCAGGGATCGTGACTGCAGCACAGTGATGCCTCCATTAGCCAAGGGGGTGCATTCCAGGGACACATTATCAGAAACTCCATAATCAGAGTCAGAATATAGGAGGGCGAAAGGAGGGTTCCATGGGGCTATGTCAGGGCGCTTCTGGTACTAAAAGAAAGAGTCTTCCAATACTAATGCGGGTTCTAGTAGATGTGTACAAAAGATATGAAATAGGAGTCCAGAAGCCTTGGTGCTAAGGGGGATTGATTGATTGATTGATTAATTGATTGATTGATTGATTGTCAGAAACCAGAGGAAAGCCTGCAGGGAGAGAGTTGCCAGCAGAAGATATCCTTTTAAGAACATGGTTGGTTTGGCTTCAGGGAAGATTGAAAAAATTCGTCTGCTCCTAGGTCAGCTAAATTGGCGGATCGTCCCTAAGTCAGGAGGGGGCGTCAGGTAACAAAAGGCTCACCACGTTGGGTCCCATCTGAGCATTTACCTACTATAATACCTCTCCCCTTTCCCAAATGCGTTCTGAAGACTAAATTAGATTTACCTTCAGACAAAACAATAGGCTTAGTGACATTTCCATTTTGTTTTGCCCTCACCCTACATCTGTCTCCTGCTTTTTAAATCTGGAGTGGCTTTGCCAAAGTGGAGGGTGGAAGGAGAAACCCTTTTATTCCACAAATACCCTGTGAGGTCATCTTTTCCCGCGGATGAGTTGCCATTAAAGTGCATGGATCAGTAAAGGGAAGTAAGTGGTGGCAGGCTTTTCTCTACCAGCTCTTAGTCACCTGTCCTGCTCTTGGGAAAGGAGGGAGTGGGATGGAGAAGGTAAATAGGTGAGGGTTAAAGAGGACACACTGTGTTGGAGGGCGGTAGGAGGAAATTCCTCCCATCAGAGGGAAAAGAAATATAGAAGAGGCCAGGGAGAAGATGAACTCACGTAGTATCTATCTGAACAATTAGAAGCTGGGAACGAGGGTATTTTTACCACTCATCAAGATACATTAATTGAGTGATTTATGTATAGGAAACTTTCTCCCATAGAACTTACCGATTAGAGGTACCACTGTAACAATGGGCCAGAGCCTCTTAAAATGAATTGGCTAAGATGCCTCACTTTTTCCTTCTGGCTACTGAGATGGTGATGAGGATCAAATATAAGGACCAAAAGCCAATTCTCCAAGTAGCAGACTGTGTGGGGCCGAACATAGAAATGAACTTCTGAAGATGAACAACACTCAAGGGCTACTTCTGCATTCATGCTTCGTATCTATGTTCCTGTACAAGGTATAACTGGAAATGACTACATTACAGCTCCTTTATTACTACAACCCTGGCCACTTGCCTATAACCCTAAAGCAGGGTCTCTCAACTATAGCACAATTGGCATTTGGGGCTAGATGTTCTTTTTGGGAAGAGACTGTCCTGTGCATTGTAGAATGTTCCGCAGCATCCCTGGCCTCTACCCACTCGGTGCAGTAGCAAACCCCCTCCCCCAAGTTGTGACAACCACAAAAGGCCTCCAGATATTGCCAATAACCTCTGGGAGAGTGGGTAAAATTGCCCACAATTGAGAATCACTGTTCCAAAGAAAGCAATAATTTATATGGAATTAGTAGGCCAATTACAAATCAGGTTGAATCTGCACTTATTTATTAAGCTTTCCTATAAATAAATAATAAGACCACATCAGGCAGTGCCTGTGGCTTTGAGCCATACTGGAATGACTCTCATCATTGTTACCTACTCTGTCTGCACCGATGTTGCAATGCAGTCCTTAATAAAACTCTCAGCACACAAAAGTTTATGTTCCGCCTTTATTTCAGCGCTCTTCCTTTTTCCTCTTTTTGTTGTGTCCACCTCCCTGCCTCTTGACCACCAACTGACTTAAACGTGATACCTCTTTGAAGAATGTTCTCTAGAAGGCAATGCTTAATGTAAAGAAATGATCCCCTCGTGGTAGAGTTTCGGGCAGCAGAGCTCAGGTAGCCCGGGAGAGAGTTCTGGAAGGGAGCCTCTCCCCTGTCCTTAAATCACACCAGGCAGAGACCACCAAATACCTCCGTTTGTATGCTTGGCCCTTGGAGCAGGTCATGTTTTAGTGTCCACTAACCACCGGCAATAGTAAAGTGTTGGGTAGCTTTGCTGGGAAATAGATCTGGTTCTGAAAAGAAGGATCTTGTCTCAAAGGAAATGGAAGCTTTTTGCCCCAAGAAAGGCATAAATGTAATCAATGGTTCTTCCAGAGCTCTTTGCCCAAGTAATTTTGGTCAGGTTAAGTGTGTCAGCAAACTGAACCAAGTGTTACCCTCAGAGATTATGAAATGCAGAGTCTAACTTCAGTAAGGTTACCAGTAAATGTGGGAGTTCTGGGTTCATAACGGGGTGAGTGAGAGCCAAAGAAAAATAAGTAAGACAAACCAACAACAACCTGTAGCATAACCACACAGAACTATTCACTTGGATACGTTAGAGAACAGAACAGTCATTAGCATCGTGTTGCAAAGCTATGTTGGATCCTCAGGTACGTGTTAGAGGGGGCCCCTGTTTGAAGGGTCTTCTAGTACCTAGAGGAGGTAGTAAAAGTACCTGTTAGTAGCTAAAGAAGGGGATGGCTGTTGGGCCTATCAATACCTAGGTCTGTCTGAAGTTAGAGCCCTATATAACAACCAGTCCCTCCAATAGCAAAAGTTGGTTTATTCCTTACCATTCTGCTGGTTGAAAATAGTGAAAAAAAATTATTTTGTTGGTTAAAATTCTCATGCTATCTATTCTGAAAAGTTCCTTCAGTCGTCTTACTAGAAATGTCTTTATTCAAAATAACGAGCCCTGGTCGGTGTGGCTCAGTTGGTTGAGCATTGTCCCATGCACCAAAAGGTTGCTGGTTCATTTCCAGTCAGGGCACATACCCAGGTTGTAGGTTCGATCCCCGGTTGGGGTGCGTACAGGAGGCAACGGATAGATGCTTCTCTCTCACATTGATGTTTCTCTCTCTCTCTCCCTCTACCTTCCTCTCTCTCTCTCTAAAAAAAATCAATAATTTTTTTTTTTTTTTAATAATGAAATGAAGTGAAACAAATGGGATAAACTCATGGGCAATCCACTCCATGCTTCCAGCTTTTTGAGCTGGGATGCTGTTCTTGTTAAGTACCCAATTTCCCTGAACGTGGAGAGGAGGCACTGGACAAGCAAGCTGTGGTCAGTGCCTGTCAGGCCTCTCCCTTTCCAGTCAGCTCCTGTCTGTCTGCAGAGACATGCTCTTTCCCGTCTGAACGTACGCATTGACCCTTTCCTGAACCATTCTGAGATGTCTGGTGAAAACTGGATCTGGTATATAAATGCCTGCTGAGTGTCCAAGCTCTGTGATGGCCGCGTCCCTTCCCACATAAATGGTCTGCTTTGTGTGAGACTTAGGGCTGTTTTTCAATTGACTTTCAAATATTGGGTAACTAAGTCCTAGGTGATCTCATTCCATTTCATGGCTTCAATACCGTCTGCTCGCTGACTTCTCCCAAATTGCTGTTGTCTCCCCGTCCAGACTTCTACTTGAACCCCTGCTTCTTATTCAAGATCACCACTTGGCTGTCCCACAGGCGTCTCAAACCCAACATGTGCAGACCTTAATTCCTGATTCTTATCTGGAAAAGCTGTTCTTCCTGCAGTCTTTCACATTTCAGCAAATGTCAACTCTGCTTTTCTCTCCAATCAGGCCAGATCCCTGGATGTCTTCTCATCTCCCATCACATCCAAGCCATCGGCAAAATGGTTGGCTCTACCCATCATCCAGTCATTTCTTACTACCTCCGTGTCTGTGTCTGGCTGAAGAACCAGCCCTCCCCTGCCCTCACCTCCCCATCTCCTGCCTGGTTAAATGCCACAGCTCCCTCTTCTTCCTGCTTCCTCACTTGTGCCTTTCTAGTCTGTTTCCTCAGCACAGCAGCTAGAGCGGTCCTTTTCAAATTGCTGCTCTGCTTAAAATCCCCCAGAGTCTTCCCATCTTAGAATCAAACTAATATCCTCTGGACAACAAGGCCACATGTAATCCTTCCAGTTGCATTTCCTGCCCCTCTTTCTCTCACTCACAGTGTCCCAGGCCCATTGTCCTGTTTTTCCTTGAGCCCACCAAGAATTCTTCTGCATCTGGGTCTTTGCACTTGCTCTGACCTGCGCAGACTGCTGTTTCCCCAGATAGCATCCCGGCTTCCTCTCACTAAGTTTCTGCTCACGTGTCAGCTTTCCAGGAGGGAGCCCTTTACCCAACTATGTGAAGCAGTGCTTGGACTTTTCCTCCCCAGACACACCTCTCTACCTGCCTACCCTGTGTTATTTTTCTCTGTGGCATCCATCACTTTTACTTTTATGCTTACCTGTTTCCTTTGTCTCTCACTGCAGGGATGCAGGTTTATGAGGGTAGGACTTTCTGTTGTTGACTGCTGATTTCCTAGGACCTGTCTCAGGGACTGGTACATTCTAGTTGCTTAGTAGCCATTTGTGGAAAGGCTGGCACCTTTAAATTCCATTTAAGTGCTAGTTTTGTAGAAAAACTTCCATGATCCTCTAAGTATGGGTTAAATGTCCCTTCCACAGTTGTCTGTGCTTTTCCTACCACAGAGATTCTTACACTGTTCATGGATAATTTATATAAGCTCCATAAGAGTTGGAGTAAGTTTATCTCTTTCATCGATGAATCCCCAATAGTTGCAAGGTGGCCGACACTCAAATATTTGTTAAATTGAATATGTATATATTGACACAGGGTTACAGTTTGTTGAGTTTAACTTCATGTAATATGGAATTAACTATTTTCAGGTAGTATACAAGTTAGTGGTATTTTGTACACTCACGATATTTTCCAATCATCACCTCTTTCCAATTTCCAAATATTTGCATCCACCCAAAAGGAAACCCCATACCCATTTAGCAGTCACTCCACATTCTCCACATCACCCCAAACCCTGGCACCCATTAATTTGCTTTCTGCCTTTATGGATTTATCTATTCTGGATACTTCCTATAAATGGAATCATACAATATGGAACGATTTTGTTAATGAGTTTTTAATACATGTGACTTACAAAGTCTTTATTATAACAAGACTCTAATTTTAATCCTATTGTATATGTAGCAATAGATTTAACCTGCATCTTTCAGATGGATACCGCTTGAAAAGGCCAAATAAATGAATGTGATGATGCCCGGCTGGTGTGGCTCAGTGGCTGAGCATCGTCCCATGCACCAAGAGGTCACTGGTTCGATTCCCGGTCAGGGCACATGCCCAGGTTGTGAGCTTGATCCCCAGTGTGGGGCATGCAGGAGGCGGCCATTCAATGTTTCTCTCTCATAGATGTTTCTATCTCTTTCCCTTCCTCTCTGAAAAATCAATAAAAATATTTTAAAAAAAATTAATGTGAAGAACTTTCTTCCAAGTTATCACTGGTATTTTACCAGAATCCTTTTCTTGTGTGATGGCCAGTTCTTCAAGCCTTCATCTTTCCCCCAGGTCCTCACCAAGTGCCTTTCATTCCAGCCCCCCTCCCCTCAGTTCACCCCCCACCCCCCACTTTCTTAATGCTTGCTGGGATGAAAGTATTGGTGATAAAAGACTAAAGCTGAAGGGGACTGATGAAAGTTCATAAAATCATGAAAGATAGGGAAAAATCTGTCTAAGAACTTGTTTCCCAAGTCTCAGAATCTTTTTGAAGCTTAAAAGAGCTGGTTTAAGGGGAAAATAAAAAGAAGTGTTATTTTAATTTTATGTAGTATATCGGATACATACAGAATGTGTTACTCTAGTGTAAAGATAAATAGCTTTAGGGTTTAGACAAATATGCAGACAATAAATCAATAACAGGCTGTTGAGAGGAAGCTAGGGAGAAGAGTTAACATCCGAGGGCAATTACATCCTCCCGCACAAATGCCCCTCAATGGGGCAGGCGCTGGGCAGACTGGCCAAGGGTGGGCCCCATGTGACATGTTAACTGCAGCCTCCTCAATTGATCTGCTAGGCTGTCTCTTCCTCAGACATCTCCCTGGAATTGCAGTCCACTGCAGCTTTTCAGAGGCTAGGTTTGCACACTATAAATGTACTTGCCCTTGGGTCAGGGATTAACATATTCCTGACTTTCGGCTATTTCAGAAGTTGAAGGTGAGAGGGTGACAGAGAGAAAGAAAAGCATGGAAACCAATAAATTATGTCCCTTGTTACCAGTGGTGGATTCTAATTTTATCTTTGAGGAGGCAAAAGTAAAGTTTGGGGATTACGTTAAGTTTTTAATAGCCCAGTGCATTAATAGTGGAGATTTGTGAATTAGCTGAATGGTTTCAAAAGTTTGTATTTGATTAAACACCTATTGCAGAAATAACACTTCCTGTTTATGTTCTGACTTTATGTCTTTTAGATTTTGTAGTAACTCATAATGGGGGCGGGGGAAGGGCAGTATTAGCTGGAGCCTGTTGTACATAATTCAATCGACTGTAAGATCCCAGTGCAACTGTCTGAAACTGATTTGGTCCCAAAATATTGCATTCTTTACTGCTCTTAATATGTGTGATGTAAACTGGGACAGAACGAAGTTCCTCTGAAACAAATGAGTGAACAATAACCAAATATCGTTTACTTTTGCCAGCGGAAGTAGCTGCCTTGATGGATGAGCCGAAGAGAACTAAAACTGATTTGGGGAGATTTCTTTTCAACAGCTTAGGCCTCTCAAATAGGAAATTTGAAAATTTCATCAGAATTTTGACTCCTGAAATTAAGAGTGTGCTTTGAAAAAAAAAAACAACGGGTGAAATTTATGGTAAAAGTGAAAATAACATCGTTTCAGGCACGATGCGGAGATTATTAATCTGGGAACAAGAGGCATTTGGCCAGTTAAAATAATAATTTTAAACAAGGACTGCAAACTTTCCCAGCCAATGGCTGCAACCCAATTAGGTCTTTCCAACTGGAGTTGTAGTTCGTTCTTCCAGATTATGCGGTTTGGCAAAATACAGAATGAGTAAACTTTCTTAGATGGGAAATACAATCAAAAGAAAATAGTGTCCTAGAGTAGTCTGCCCTGAGGCAGTATTTATGAATGAAGAAGGTGCATTTGCTAGATAAGTAGGACTCGTGAAGTTCTAGGGGTGGGAAGTCACTTGAGACGAGACAAAAGAAGACACGTGATTTTGATCCTTGAGGTTCCCAGTAGGAAATTTCTAATCAACTCACATGTATTTATTTAGGATCTACTTCACATCTAGCCCTGTGCTCGGATGTTCAGGTCTGCAGGAACGTATCTCATTGGGGATTCCTGCATCATTGCCACCAGCAGCAGCAGCAGCACCGGCCCCATGTCATGACATAACTGTCAGGCACATTGAATGTGTTATTTTGTTGAACGTTGGCAAATCTCCTGCAAATGAGATATTAGTTTGCCCATTTACAAGTAGGAAAATTCATGTTCAAAGAGATTAAACTTGCCCAGTCCCGCCGGTGTGGCTCAGTGGTTGAGCATCGACCCATGCACCGAGAGGTCGCCGGTTCAATTCCTGGGTGGGACGCATGCCCAAGTTGTGTGCCTGCTCCCCAGTGGGGAGCATGCAGGAGGTGGCCGATCGATGTTGTCTCTCATCGATGTTTCTATCTCTCTCTCCCTTTCCCTTCCTCTCTCTCTAAAATCAAAAAAGGAAAAAAATTTAAATACAAAAGAAACTTGCCCAAAGTCTTTTATCAGTGGCAGAGTCAAAAGAGAAAAGGCCAGGTGTGACCACACAGCCCTATCAATGTGTCACGCTGAACATCTGTGCGTAAGAGTATAAGCACATTTGTTTACATGACACACGAATTGTTGAACTCTGGTGCAATTAAAGGGACTTCTGGGCCGTTTGTTTTGCCAGTCTTCCCTAACTAGAATAAAGACCAAGATGACTGATCATCAGAGTTTCCATTTACATCACATTGTTCAATTCACAGAAATTAATATCAGGTGGTCAGAATCCCAGACTCACATCCTCAGGCTCAAACCACCAACACAACTGTCTTTCTTAAAATTAAAACCAAAGCTCTACATTTGCAATATCTGTACATCTTATTAGAATTTACTGAGTTTTAAAAGATCTATCTGAAGTCTTGTTAGTTTTAGTTCTGTATTATTTTGAGGATGTTTTAGTCCAAAGCAAAGCTGAAATTTCTTTTTTCACAAAACAACTTAGAAGCTTTCTCCAACTATTTTCACAGAAACATATTATCAGTATTTTATGTCATTTGGGAAGTCACCTTTAGAGTTTTAAATTATTATTATTATTATTATTATTATTTTGGTAACATTGTATTCTTTTATCATAAAATATTTCAATGTACATTTCCTAAAAACGAAGACATTGATAACCACAATATGATTATCAGAAAAATGAAATTTAACATCATAAAATACTATTGTTGAATGCACAATCCATATTTAGATTTCACCAACTGATTCTCTAACACCTTTTATGGGTATTTTTTTTCCATTCCAGTACCCAATTCTGGATCATGCATTGAATTTACTTACATCTTTTAGTCTCCTTTAATCTGGAAAAGTTCCTCATCCTACTTGATTTTTATTCACCTTTATATATTTGAAGAGTGCAGACCAGCAATTTTGTAGAATTTGCTTTGGGGTTTTCTGATGAGTCCTTATGACTACTTCCATGTTATACATTTCTGACAACAGCATCACTCTTGACTAAGGTGATGTCTGACACGCTCCTGATAGATAATCGTCATTTTTTTCCCTTTGTTACTTGACATTTGCAGTATTCTGTCTTCTCCCTGTGATGGAAATGATTATGTGTGGTTTAATTTGCTCTTCTATTGATCTGTTCAGCTTTATGGAGGATGTGTGGACACATTTGGATTTACATAGTCAAATATTTTCTCTTGATTCTATTTCAATCAGGCTTTCACCACGTATTCAGTGATTTTAGGGTCACCAATGAGCTGTATCTATACAATTCAATAATTACTTATTAGTGTTTATTATATTTGAATTATCAGCCTGACAGTATAATTTACACTCCCTCCTTCTGGAACAGTATTTCCCTTTGGTTTCTGAGACTCCTTCCTCTCTTGGTTCTTCTGCGTTATCCTTTTGGGTGACACTGCCCATGTAGGCCCCAGCTAGCATCATTTTGATCACACAGAATATTAGACACAAAAGCCTAATTCTCACGAATGTGCAAGCAACTCAAAATGTTACCTGTCCATCCAATCATGGATTTCTTACCCGGGGAGTACCTCTGAACTGTAAACTATTTGTGTTCGATTCCCAATAGGAGGAAGTTCAATCCTGTTCATAAAAGAGGATGCCAGCTCTGATCTGCCATCCAACACTCTCCTGGCAGGGTGTGTCGTGCTGGGAGCCCTGCACAGCTGGCTGCCTCGTGCTCCAGGGCCCGGTGTGGCCCTTAGCACCTGTTTCTGCTGGGCCCCATCCACGTAGCTGGGTTCCGGCAGGAAACAGAAGTTGCTTCTTCCGGGGGTATTGCTGATGCAGATGTGAAAACCATAATTAACTCTAAATCTGATGTATTTGTTGTAAAATTCAGGCATCCGCAGCAAGCCAGTGAGGGAAAACGCACTTCTGTGCTCTCTCTAACCATCCCATGTAAGTGACTAACTGCCTTCGTAGCAAGTCAGTCCCACTGAAACGAAAAGTCCTGGATTTGGGCAGTTTGTAGAAAATATTTACCAGGAAACTTTCAGTTCACATAACGAGAAGCTTCCAGGTGATTTAAAATTGCCTGTCTTCTATCGTGAACTCAGGAGTCTTAAAAAGAAAAGAGAGGGTCAGTGCTTCCTGAGAGTCAGCTTCAACTAATTAATCCATAGTCACTAACTTCAACCAGGGCAGCCGTGGGGGCGGGGCGGGTAAACAGTGTCGCCTGAGGGAGACACTGTCAGAAGGATAATTCAAAAAAAGTCATCCCTTTTGAGCTTGAAGTCATTAACTCCCCTAGTAACCAACTGTGCGAGTTATGTTTGAGCTTGTCTAGAAAATAGGCAAGGGGCTCTGGCTTGGCTGCCAGGTTATTTATGTCTCAAGCGGGAAGCTGCACGTACTTGTTCTGAGCTCCGATGGCGACACGGCTGGCGCTCTCCAGTCGTCCCACGGAAGGGCCCGTCTGCGCTGGAAACGGCCCCCGCGACAGCGTGGGTCAGGCTGGGACGTTGTTACACACCCTAAAGTCGCTCATCTCTCTCTTTCTTTTTAATTCAGGAAAAATAACATCCAAATACGTGTTCTTATAAACTCAATCGTTTGAACAGATGAGCTCAAAGGGTTCAAAATGTGGCCGCTCGTCGCAGCTCTGTCCAGGGTTCTCTTGGTTCTTGTGTCTGTGGGTGAAGGTGAGGAAGGGAGCGGGCATTCCAGCTATCACAGCACTGGGGTGGGGGGTCCTGGAATGCTAGGGCTGCAGGAACGAAGGACTGCAGACTGGGTACACAGAAGTGGATCGCCTCACAGCTCTGGAGGCTGGAAAATCCAAAATCAAGGTGTCAGCAGGGTTGGTTCCTTCTAAGGACGGTGAGGGAGAATCTGTTCCAGGACTCTCTCCTTGGCTTGGAGATGGCCATCTTCTCCCTATGTTTTCCCTCTATGAGTGTCTCTGTGTCCAAATTTCCTCTTTTATAAGGACACCAATCATATTGGATTAGGACACCGTAATGACCTCATTTTAACCTGATTACCTCTGTAAAGTACCTTCCTCCAAATAAGGTCACATTCTAAGTTATGGGGTATGAGGACTTCAACATATGAATTTGAGGGGGACAAGAGTCAACCCACAGTGAGGCGGAGGTGTGGCATTTAGTGAAAACCCACGTAAGAACCACTCACTGCTGTGAAGGCAAGCCACTCACTTTGTGGCCTCGCGAGTACACTCGGTACCATAACAAGTGCGGACAGGGTCTCAAAAGCAAACCTAGAAGCAGTCTCCGTTAACTAGTAACGCACAAAAGTGTCCAGTACCTTTTGGAGAGATTTTCACCAAAAGGTGTAAAAGTGAGCCCTGGCTGGGTGGCTCAGTTGGTTAGAGCATCATTCCGAACACCAAAAGGTTGTGGGTTTGGTCTCTGGTAGGGGTGCATACAGGAGGCAACCGATCAATATTTCTCTCTCACATCGATGTTTCTCTCTCTCTCTCTTTCTCTTTCTCCCTTCCTCTCTCTCTGAAAATCAATTAAAAAAATATATCCTTGGGTGAGGATTAAAAAAAAAAAAGAGTGAAAAGGCTCTGTATTTGAAGGACCATCATTTTATTTTATTTTTTTTATCTTCTCCCGAGGACATTTTTGCATTTATCTTCAGCTAGAGTGGGAGGGAGAGAGGGTAGAAGAGAGAGAGAGAAACATCGATGTGAGAGAGACACATCGACTGGTTGCCACCTACACGACCCCAACTGGGGCCGGGAGGAACTGCAACCGAGGTACGTGCCCTTAGCAGGAACCGAACCCGGGTCTCTCTGGTCCGAGGGTCGACGCTCTAACTGCTGAGCCAAACCAGCCAGGACAAGGACCATCATTTTAATTATCAGAGAGACATTAACTTATATATGAATACCTCATTCGCTAATGCTTCCCTCTGAATAACCGAGGTTTCGGTACTTAAAATTGTGTTGTGGCCTATTTCGTTCTTATCCAGAGGATGCCTAGGACAATGTGCCTTTAGCATGGAGTAACTGAAGGCAATTTTAATGTGACACTTTGTCAAGATGGCACACTGTGGGGACTGCTCATCTGCCTCTTAGAATTTGGATTACTCTGGGCACATCTCTTAACCTCTCTGTGTTTCTGTTTCCTTAACAATAGCTGCCTTATAGAGTTAGATGAGATAATGTGGCTAAGTTGTTAGTTTGGGGCCTGGTACATAGTAGATGCTCAATAAATGCTAGTTCCCCTACTTTATATCATATTTTGTATTGTCATATACCAAGATGGTGGGTCAGGGGCCAAGTATGCAGAGTCTACAGGCTGAGAGCAGGTGGCGAGGGCCATTGTCATGAAGGAGAGCTTTCTGAGTCAGAGGGAGGCTTCAGAGGCAGGGTGATGCTAAGGAGAGGGAAATCATAAAGGGGGTGATTTGACCCACAATCCCAACATCCCACACATCTCTGTAAACTGCAAAAATCACAATATCATTGATATGATTGGATTTCCTGTGGAAGTTGGCATGAAATGGAGCTTGGCGCAAATCTGGCTTAGAGCACAGGGTGGAGCCAGACGGGAGCAGAGACAGAGGAAACTATGAGCAATTAAGATCTGAAACTCGCAGAGTATTAAGCCCTTTCATTACCTACAAATACGTGGACCAATGAGCAAGGGAAGCCCATGTTGTTTGAGATATGATTTATCTATTGATATAAAATCAGAAAACTCTCTTCAGCTGATCTTGTTGCTTTCAACACTACTCAGTTTAATTTATCCCTTACTTAATTACCAATTTTCCTTCCTAAAGCCCATTCTATTGGTCTTGCTTTGGTTCCCTTGCTTGTTTGGTCATCGGTTTTTCATTCATATAATTAATGTCTCAGTGTAACTTTCTCTCATACAGTGTATACAATGATACCTACTGCTTTCTCTATATTTCTGGCTACTTTTAATCACTTGTAGTCCAACTGGGGAGACACTGATTTGTTGGAGCAGTCCGCCCTGATCATCAGACAATTCAAAACTACCCAGAATCTTCCTCTAAGTCAATTTTCCTGCCTCATTTTCCATCATTTCGTGCAACAAACCCTCTAATCAGGACAGATAAGTGACTTACTCTCCTCCTGAGTTCCTATTTTCTGTGTTGTTTTGTCTCCCAGGAAAAATATTATTTATCTCCATCTCTTCTTCACCCTTTCCTCCCCACTTCCCACCCCGTGTGCACACACCAAACTGGAGTTTCTAAGTTCAGCTTAAAAAATACCACTGCTGCCCTCCCAAGAAGAAAGAATCCCACCAGTTCTCCCCTGCCATGACTCCCCTCACCTGCCAGTATTTTCACTTGTGTTCTTAACTATTTGCATGGTGAAAGGTGTGGCTCTCCCCTCCCCAGAGCCTTGCTCACTGCCTGACATAGACACAATCTCAATACCGGTTTTAATGAAGTCGGGTAAATGATTGAATGGAAGTGTATCATAATAGGGAAAATCCAAAACATGCAATAATCCAAAAATAATCTATATGTGACTTTGGAATGTATTTTATACACACATTCAGAGAACATCAAACACAAAACTTCAAACATAGCAATGAAGCCAGCCTGTGCAGATCCCAGGTGGGTGGGGTGGCCTGGAAAAAGGGTGGGAACCCTAACAGGAAGGGAGGAAGCTCTCACCAGCCAACTCTCCTTCCCCAGTCTCAGTGGCTTATCTAGAAATCAGAGAGACTCCAAATGGCTTAGAGCTCAAGGGCTGGATAATTAATAAATGATTGTAATGCCTTGGGAAATCAAAGTGCTATGTAAATGCTAAATTTGAATAATACAGAAATAATCATCTTTTGTTCTCTTCTTTAAAGATGTAAATAGCTACTCTTTTTAATCTAAACGAGGTTCAAGAAACAGCAGTAAATTGAACAGGGAGGTGTATTAAAGGACGGTGCAAACCCATTCAGTGTTCTAAACGCAATTATAATGCTGACCATCAGCCCTGAAAACAAATTACAGAAACTAATGACAGGGAACAGTAATTAGAATGTTTTTAGAAAATTACTTGGAAACAAAATTGTCAACAAAGCCCACTCCAATATAGCTGTAAACAGCTTAAATAACAGAATAATGCAGTGGCCTATGCCCCAAGTGACAAGAAGATGTAAAACACTTTCAGGGCCCCAAATCGCTGTCTTCCAAGTGACTATGTACATTGTTTTTAACCTCCGTGCTTCTGGGTCATTGTAAACGTGGTGGACGGCCAAGTGCCCTTGAACATTCTGCTGTTTAGTGAGTCTTATCCAAGTTGACCGGTATATTCTGGATAAGTCTCCCTTTCCCCTCTCCTTTGCATTTTTTGTTATCTTTGGCATTCATATTTGAAAAACATGTGCCTCACTTGGAACAAATCCACTAAAGCAAACAACCTTAAAACTTTCCAAACAGCCTGACTGTTGCGATCTGCAGGCAGCCCAGACCCTGTGGAACGCATCTCCCAGGGCTAGCGGAGCTCGCAGAGATTCTGGAGGAAGGGTTTCTTGTTAGCTATAATAGAAACTGACATTTACATATCTCAATTTTAATTCCCCGGAGACTGGTGCAGCCCAAATCTGCGATAAGCCAGTGGGGGACGGAGTGTAGCGGGAAAAGGCGTGGGTGGAGGAGGGGAAGGCCAGGACACAAAAGGACACATTGCAAGCCTTGAGATCCAGCCAGAGTGTTCTCCTGGTGCTTCATTAGTAACACAGCAAGATGAGGGAAATTTAAAGAGAGGTGGCTTCAATAAATTGCCACATTTTTTTCAGAAAAGTTCAAGTATAACTCCTCATTTGTTGCCTGCAGTGGAGGAGTGAGCAATTCCTTGCAGGACTGTGTGTGTGTGTGTGTGTGTGTGTGTGTGTGTGTGTGTGTGTGTTTTAAAGCAAAACAAATACAAGAATATATTTTAAAAAGAAACCATATTAAGTGTAATTCTTTCTCAAATGTATATTCCACATTTGACTAGACAGCATCCCAAGTAAGGTAAGTATCTTGCTATTAAGGGCTCCAGTGGAATTGATAGAGACAACCGCCCTATAGAATGCTGGCACAGTTATGCTTGGCACCTGATAGTACACCATTTTCAAAATGTTTTGGTCCACTTTGGGGTGGTTTTCTCTACTTCTGGACTTAACTGTCAGGCTGGCAGATGTCACTTTTTGCAACCCCATCACTTTTTAATTTCCTGCTTCTCATGTGCTGTGGCCTAAAAAGTCTAGCTTGTTAGCATTGTGACAGGAATCGGCCACACTGGCTTTTAATAGGAGCTATGAATAGAGTGCACGGGCTGGGACATTCACTGTGCTTGCTAGAATCCTTTTACTTTTTACCTGTACCTTTTTCTTGACCACATTCCAGAGATTTGAACTAATTATATAAGTGAGATACCACTGAAATGAATTAAAGGTAAATTTATAGCATAGAATTTAGGCATCTGATAGAAACTTACATGAGATGCTCAGATGACACGTACGTTTATTTCAGTTGTTTGGCTTTTAATGTCATATTTTCCGAATGATACAAAATGTTAAAATCATATTTATTTTTAATTAATTTAATTTGTAAAATTTCCACTAACAGAATGAATATAATTCTATTATAGAGAATTTTTTATACAAAGGGGAAAAAAATGACCATACACTAACACAGCCACACTTGGCACTTTGGTATAGTTTTTTTTATAGTCTTCCTGTACATGCTTTTGCAAACATAGTTATACTGCCATCTTCTATACAAGTTTATATCCTGTCTGTAAAATGCAGTATCTCGTAACTATTTTCCCCATTATTATATATCTGTATGGCTATCCTTTTATTTTTTTACTTTTATTTTTTTTATCCTCGCCCGAGGACATTTTTCCATTTTCTGTTCAGATAGAGTGGGAGGGAGAGAGAGAGAGAGAAACATCGACGTGAAAGGGACACATCGAGTGGCTGCCTTCCACATGACCAACCAGGGCCGGGGACAAACTGCAACCGAGGTACATGCCCTTAGCGGGAACCGAACCCGGGTCTCTCTGGATCGCAGGCCGACGCTCTAACCGCTGAGCCAAACCAGCCAGGGCTATCCTTTTATTTTTTAAATATGTTTTTTATTGATTTTTTTTAGAGAGAGAGGGACAGAGAGATAGAAACATCGGTGTGAGAGAGAAATATCGATCGGCTGCCTCCTGCATGCCCCCTACTGGGGATCGAGCCCACAACCCAGGCATGTGCCCTGACCAGGAATCAAACCAGGATCTCTCAGTCCATGGGACGACGCTCAGTCCACTGAGCCACACCTTCCAGGCTGTATGGCTATCCTTTTAATGACTAAGAATATTCCACTTAGTGGAATATTCCACTAAGTAAATGATGAATAGCTACTAATCATTCACTTAATATTTTCTTATTACTGGAACTTTGGGTTATTTTCACATTTTTACTATTACTATAACCCTGCAATGGACATCTTCCTGAACATAGCTTTTGTCTGGTTGATTGATTATCTTGGGATTCTATCCTTTGGAGTCCCAGAAGTGGAATTACATAGAAAAGATTGTGGCACTTTAAAAGCAAGATTTAGAAAAGGAAAATTGTGGGTGGGTATTGGTAGCCGTAGACAGCAACTGAGAGCAACTTCAAAATCAGCTGACACGACTCCTAGAGAGGAGGGGTGCTGGGCTAGGGAACTGTCCCCCAGCTCCGCTGCTGCCTGCTCAAGGACAGGCACCACTGTGCAGTGGTAACCAGGGCTTTGCAATGTTCCAGATAAGGTCCTCGGAAAGTGCACATGGTCATCATTGAAACATGGCAGATATGTGGGCACATCTGTATCATGGTAGCAGCACACCTGTGTTCGGGTTCATTCTTAGGAGAGAGAAGGGAAAAGAACTAGCAAGAGAGAAGCCTTAGAAAAGTGTTCATCCAGAAAGGATTTTTTGCCTCAAGGACAAGGAACGATTGCCTTATACTTCTGTCTTTACTGAAGGTCATATGAATGCATTGGGATGGCTGTGGCAAGTAACAGGAGACCCAAATCAAAACCTACACGGGAAGGGGTTTATTATTTCCCTTGGCAAAAATTTATAAATAATAATCATATTAGTAATACTTAATTTAAGAAATAACACGAACCAAGTCCCAAGTATTTTCCTACACTCTTAACATGTATTAACTCATGTATTCTTTCTTTTTTTTATTAATTTATTTTCTTTATTGAATTTTAGAAAAAGAGGAAGGGAGGGGGAGAGAGACATAGAAACATCGATGAGAGAGAACATCAATTGGCTGCCTCCTGCATGCCTCCCACTGGGGATCAGGCCCACAACCTACGCAGGTGCCCTGACCGGGAATTGAACCGGTGACCTCTTGGTGCATGGGTCGACGCTCAACCGCTGAGCCACACTGGCCAGGGCTCATTTATTCTTTTATAAAAACTTCATGTTGTGTCCCCTACTTAAGATGAGGCAACTGAACCATGAAAGGTTTAATAATTTGCTAAAGATTGCACAAATATTAGGTATAACCTGTTAGTTGGAAGATCTAGAATTTTAACCCAGAGCCTCCTCTTACAACTATTATAGTAGGGCTATTCTCAGATAGTTAATTCAGTGGTTCCATATTTAGAAAGAACGAGAAACACCCATTCAACCGCATCAACTGATTAACAATGCGTTTGCCTTCTGATTGGTTGGTGCCTCTAGGGTACTGGTTTTAAACATTTGGTACATCACCCATGGACATAGGTAATTTCAAACTTTCAACGTTGCCATCTTCTTCACACCAACAGCGTCTTCCTTCCTGATGAGGGAAGCGCATTAATTTGCAGGGTCACACGTCCATGCAGGTTTGATGCTGTCCAGCAAAGATGAGTTAAACGTTTTCTTTCTCTCTCCCTTTCTCTCTTAGAACTTTTTATTATGTAATCTCTTAAAAAGTATAATGTACATACATAAATCTTAAATGTTCAACTTCATATACAGCTTGATAAACCTTTATCATAGCACACAATCACTACACAGGTCAAGATATAGAAAATTACTGGTATCTCATACCCCTTCCAAGATTCCCATAATTTTTCTGATGAAATCCTCCACTTTTCTTTATTTTCTTAAGCATGTTCATCAGAGTTACGTTTACTTCCTTGTCTGATAACCCTGATATCTTGATCACCCTTAGGTCTATGTACATCATCTGTTTCTTCTTTCGGATTTTGTCATTTGATCCATTTGTTCATATACTGGTAAAATTTTTGTTGAATGTCAGACATTGTGTATGAAAAATTGTAAGGCTCTGCCTGATGCCATTTTCATCCAAAGAGGATTTAATTCTGGAAGGCAGATTGAATATTTTCAGATTAACTTCATCGTGTTGAGGGTGGGTTTTAGGCTTTGTTATGTTTGATCTTTTTATGGGTTGTTCTTATTCCTGTGGTGGAATCCTCTGGGGTCTCAACTGTACCAAGGCCCTTCAATCTTGTTGGGCCCCAAACTTCAGCCTCTACCTGCTCATCCTCTGGAAATTGCAAACCCCAACTTTTCCCCACCCAGTGAGACGGCCTCATTCCCCCACTGTCACTTTCATTCCACCTGTACTCTCCACACCTCAGTGGGTAGAGGTAGAGGCAAATGTGGGGCATCTTTCCGTATTCTCCTGTCTCTGCAGGATTTCAACCACTCAGGTCCTGTCTGCCTTGGTTGTTCTTTTGTGCCTTTTAATAGCTGGTGTATATATTTTATTTAGCTTTAATAAAGAGGGAAAATCTATGTTTATCCAGAATGCCCCCAGCAGAATTCCCCTTAGGTCCCAATGACAAGTATTGCTTAAAAGAGTCCATGACAAGGGAAACGAGACTGTCATACATAGTTTAGATCAACTTGGGCACATGGGAAGACGGACATCTGAGTCAAATTGAGATCCTGCCAGAAAAAAAATGGGGGGACTGGAATTCCAGACTCTTTGTTTATATAATGATGGTTTTCCTTGCAAGAATTATCACATGCTTGGATTGTATGGGGTTCTCTACTACCTTAATCTTCTCCAGATTAATTACCTAATCCTTCTGATTTAGGATCTTCCTTTCTGCCTTGATATCACTATTTTACAAGTGCTTCTGGACCCATTCTCTGACTCTCTTTTTATCCCCAATCTAAAATGTGTCTAAAATCTACAGAAGTGAGGCTCATTGTGAATCATTTGATTTAAATATAATTTTCTTATGTGAAATCCAATTTTGTGTTTAAATGTATTGTAAAACATGGAAATGATAATACAGTTTTCTTCTCAATACCAATAACTGCAAAAGGTACTTTCAAAATTTCTATTAGAAGTTTATAATATAGAAATCTATGTGAATTACTTACAATTGGTTATATGTATAAATGCATAGTCTTGGCCATTCTAGTATGTTTGGAAAATTATAGAGATGCACAAAGCAGAGAATAAAATTAGCCTCAGTCTCACCATCCTGGGATAGACATTGACTTTTCAGAGAATATTCATCTGATATTTTCTCGTGTGTGTGTGTGTGTGTGTGTGTGTGCACACGCACATGTGCACGCTTACACACAATTAAAATGGTTTTAATATGGTGGGCATTGCACACATTTTCAAAACAAACGTTTCGTTTTAATATTTATTGAATTTTTCTTTCAGATGCAGGGAATGACTGTAGTATTAGATTCTCATAAAAGTGATAACTCCTTGATAAATGTTTTAACAATGCCTTTCTCTATTTAAATTGTATGACCACATATTCTGGGAGTTTTGAAGAAAAAAAAATAAAAATAAATTTGAGTCAGATCACAATGAAAACAAACAAGGAATTCAAGAATAATCTGTTGAGTTTCACACTGTCATACTACTTCACGGCAAACCTTTGAAAAGATTAAACGGTGACATTGGCAGATGGAGAATGCAGAGCTTTAAATGCTCCTCCTGTTTTATTTCACAAACGTTTGAAGAGCGTTGGTGGTCTCGTAAGAGAACCTGCATCGAGAGAGGAAATGTCCAACATCAGGGAATAGCCTTGGAAAAGAAAAACATGATTTCCTTTCTTGCACCAGAAAGTAGAGCCGCTCAGCAAGATTACTGTCTTTTCTTGTGCCAGACCATTTATTGGGGTATAAAAAGAAAATATGAAAACTTTATTTTTATTTCCTTACTTAAAAATGACATTTTCTGTATGTATCTTATATTAATTAATACAGTAAAATACATCTTTTATAAATAAATAAGTCTATGTATGTTGGGGTTAACTAAAATTTCTAGTGTATTTACAGAAAAAATATGACATATTTTTTAAAACAACATTTTTAAAAAATCTTTTTTATCATAGGAGTACATAATCAAAACATTTGCAGATCACCACTCACCATCCCTCAAAATAATTTCTTTATTGAAGTTTTGCAAGAGATTTTAAGTGATGGAGAATCATATCCTCACTGGAAAATGCTCTATTTAAAATTACTTTTTATATATGTCTTTTTGGCAACTAAACTCATCACTGAGTAAAGTCTGGCTAAGGAAGAGGACCTTCCCCAACCCCTTCCTTGTGCTGATGGAGGGGAACAGTCTCCCATTCAGCATTTATTGAGTGCCCCTGCGTGAAACAGACAGGGTTAGGACATGGTCCAGATGGGAATCTATGGTTCAAGTAAAAGTGAGGGGAGAACTCCTAGTTCAGGCTGGGGATGCAGGAGGAAGGTTTCTAAGTGCAGGAGATTCCCACAGACAAGGCAGTGCTGGACCCCTGGATAAGGAACCAAACAGAGCCAAAACTATTGGGTCCGTTGGAGGAAAAAAAATATTCAAAGAGGCAAGATGCCAGTGTACTCAGCATGGTACAAAGAGCAGTAGATTGGGCTGGAATGGAGATCATACGGTTCTAGGATATCGTGCTAAAGACTCTGAGCAGCAGCCTGTAAGACACTTATTACCACCCTCGTCCTTCTACATGAAGAAACAGACTCAGAGAAGGGCAGGCGTAATGTGGGTGCAGAGCAGAGTGGCCTCTAATCCAATGGTCTTTTCACTTTTAATTTACAACTCTTAGAAATATAAAACAAAAATGCTTTTCTGCATTATTGGTTAATTGTCATGTGGGTTTGCCCTGGCCGGTTGCCCTCAGTTGGTTGATGTGTCATCCCAATATACCAAGGTCGTGGTTCCATCCCACTCAGGGCACATACAAGAATCAACCCACGAGCCCTGGCCGGTTTGGCTCAGCGGTTAGAGCATCGGCCCGCGGACCAGAGGGTCCCGGGTTCGGTTCCCACTAAGGGCACGTACTTCGGTTGCAGTTTGTCCCCGGCCCTGGTTGGGGTCGTGTGGGTGGCAGCCACTCGATGTGTCTCTCTCACGTTGATGTTTCTCTCTCTCTCCCTCCCTCCCTCTCGCTCTATCTGAAGATGAATGCAAAAATGGTCCTCAGGTGAGGATAAAAAAAAAAAAAAAAATTAACCCATGAATGCATAAATAAGTGGGACAACAAATCAATGTCTCTGTCTCTGTCTCTCCCTCTCCCTCTTCCTCTCTCTCTAAAATCAACCAATAAATAAAAATTTTAAAAATTGCCATGTGGTAAACATAGAGGTAAGTTGAAACAACTAATAAGACTTAATAACTGTATTATGGGTCCTTTTAAATCAATATGCCTGAAAACTTGCTACAGTGCTCATCTCCAGTCACTGAAGTGTTAATGACAGAGACCGAGATCGGAATGCCTTCACATCCCCAGTGTCTGAAATGGTGCCTGGGCCAGAGCAGGTGCCCGATACATGCAAAGGAAATAAAACCTGTCCTATTTTTACGAGTAAAGAAATCCATTAAATTAGAATTCAGTCAAGGAAGTTAATTAGAGAACATGCACGCAAATACATTTGAAATGAATTTATGTCCCTTAATTATGGATTTGGAATTTTATTTATCAAAACTAAGGGCTTTGAATTTCCAGTTGACAGCTACCTAATTGTAGATTAGAGCAGTGGTGGAAAGGACCCTGGAGTCAGCAGTTAGACACATCCAGGTAAAATGTTGGTTCTGTGCTTTATTTAACCACAGATAAAACTTATTTAACCTTGGATAATTTCTATGAGTTTCCGTTTTCTCACCTGCAACATAGGAATATTCATACTACTTTGCAGACTTGTTGGAAGGATTGGAGATATAAGCTATGTGTGAAGTCCTTGTCACACAGTAGGCACTGAATAAATTGTTGCTATTATTGTTATTTTCCATTTTAATGTTTTAAAAAACTCTGTTATACTTCTTAACAAATAGTCATTTTGAAGGATGGAATTCCGAGTTGGTGCAATCTGTGACTAGGTTCTATAGCCATATGATTATTTTTGACCTTTGTACATTAAGGTTAAATACAGAATATTCCTGTAGGTATGGATAACTGCAGCTCAGCTGTTTCATATCTGTGAAAATATCGCCATTTATTTAATAACTGATGTCAAAATAGGTTAAAACAACCTACAGAACAGGAGTGAAGTTGGGTTTCAGTAAGGCTGTCTGTTTCTATTTAATTCTCTCTGCGTTCTGATAGAATGAACAGTTTTGTTGGAAAGTCGTCAGGAGAATGGTGGCGGCAGTGGTGGCTCTGGACGAGTGCGAGCGACAGACACCACGATTCTTCAGAGACGCTCCGCTCCGCTCCTGGTTCTCCTCCGGCACTCAGCCTGTAGTCTCGATCCATTTGAGGAGGAATATTGGTGTTACAGAAGCGGCATTTGAAAAGGAACTTGATCCTGTACAGAAACTCTTCGTGGACAAGATTAGAGAGTACAGAACTAAGCGACAGCCATCTGGGGGACCTGTTGATACTGGCCCAGAGTATCGGCAAGACCTGGAGAGGGAGTTTTTTTCAGTTTAAGCAAAGCTATGGTAAAGCAGACATGAACGTGTTCCCTGAGTTCAGATTTGAAGTTCCCAAATTAGAAGTCATCAAAAAACCCCAGTCCTGAAGAAATACAGAAGTTATCTGGTAATTTGCCCCAGATAAGTTGTACAACGGATCAGAAGTATCAGAATAAACGTACATTTCGACAACTGTCCGATGTTCTTTCATTCTGATTCCAAATAAATTATTTAGGAATGCTGGGGGAAAAGAAAAAGAAAATAATCAATGTGTGAATCCTTTTTTTCCTACACATTCTCTCCACCTTCTCGACATAGACCCTCTTAATCGCAGTGATTCTTGTTAGGTTCTTAACAGGTAACAACTATTTTTAAGCATAGTATTTTCTGCATTTTTCATTCTGTGGGGAAATGGATTTGATGGGAACAATAGATTTGGAGTTCCAACTTGGAGCAATGTGGAGAATTTAGGGGAAAAAAAATAGATAACTCGGCAAATTAAACAATATCTATAGAGAACTTAATCCCTCTCCAGAAAAGACTAGCAGAGTTGTTCTTTTGCTGTGTATCCTATTTTGTTAGAGACATACACCTCAGTTATAAAATCAGCCAAGGACTCAGCTATGCAACTTGATAAAGCACATGCTTGTGAGCTTTGCAAAGTTTCTGTTCGCTCGGAGCATCCTGCTCATTCCCCATTCCCTCAGGAATCTTTCATTAGAGGCTTGAGACGTGTCACTTAATAGGGTTCACGATCCCCATTCTGCTTTGCCTCTAAACAGGTCTCCTAAGAGTATTAATTTGCTCATTCTGTTTCAATAGCGACTTAAACACTAAAAATGTCAGATTGTTAGCCACATAATTTTTGTCACTTATCCGCGAAGTCTCAGTGAGCAAGTCCCCCTTCACCTGAGAAGTTCCCAAGAGATGAGTCCCCATTTCGTCGCCGCTGTCCTGCTGAAAGTCAGCACTCTGCCAGTTCTGTGTGCCAATCACAGCCTGCAGCGCTCATGACCTTTTAACCTCCCGCTCCCCTTCAAACAAGGCAAGTTCCAGCCTGCTTCCTAGTAGACATCAGTGCAGTTCTAACAGCCCAATCTTTTGTGCTTTTGTATTAGCCATACAATTTCCCCCAAATTGTTTGCTTTTCTAGTAAAAAAGGAATTTTTTTTTTTAGTGGAAATATCCCATATTGTCATGGGCTCTTACTTTGTAACAAGAGCCTTTACAGGGGCCCCTTTGAAGTTTGCTGAGCCTTGGCCCGTGTCCAGAGTGGAAGGACTCTGGGGTCCACGTGGACCTCTTCTGCGCTTTCCCGCTGCCGTGGGACTGGCAGCCCTGGGGGAAGGTGTGGGCTGCAGAGTTCTACAGCAGGACGCTGGTTCGAGCCCCAGAGGGTGCGCGTGTCTGCATAGCTCCATGGCTCCCTTTACGTCCTCACTCAGATGCCACCTCCGTTAAGTGGCGCCTTTCCTGACCACCCTTTCTAAAATTACACTCTTCCCATCCTCCTTCTCTGCTTTATTTTTATCCTTCGCACTCGTTACTGTCTAATGTACTATGTAGTTTGAAGACATATCCTATTATCTGGCTGCTTTTTAAAACATAAGCCCCATGATGGCAGGACCTTTCATCCTCTTTGTTCATCCCAGTATCTCCGGCACCTAGAATAGCACATGGTACATACTAGGTGCTCAGTGAACATTTGCTGAATAAATGAATGCATGAATGAAGAACAGACTGAGGGCAGGCCCAGGGCCATTGACTGCCATTCCAGACTGCCGTCAGCCAAGGACACCCAGCTCATCCTTTTCCAAGGGCCACATAGTTCTCAATAAGGGTACCTTACAGATTTTGGTTGTGCCCCTGAAAGCCTGAAGTCTGCCGGATTGTCTCTTCATCGGGCATTGATTCAGCTGGGGCTGCAATAGCTATTTCTTGGTTCTTTATATGCATAAGTTAAATATCTCAAGCCTCACCCTCCTATGGGTACAAATGAGATTATATTTACATTGGAATACAAATCATAAGAGCTCTTAGCTTTTACCACCTTCCACCTCCTGTAATTACAGGACCTCTACACATCTCCCTCAATTTATTTCTGTTTATATTCTTCCGTTTCAACTTTGCCAAGGCCCCTGCCCACCATGTCTGCTGCCAGTGCCCTCTTGAGAAAGGTCGCACCAGGCCCAGCACCTGAGCCACCTGGGAGTCTCCTCTTCTCAGCACGACAGTTTCTCTGTGGGCTCTGGCAGTGAGGAAGGAGGGCAACAAGCTCTGTTTCTGTAGAGATTTTAGTGACCACAGCTGCTTGTGTCTACGTGTGGTCTGGATTTTTTTTTTTTTTTACCCTCACCTGAGGACAGTTTTGCATTTTTATGCTCAGATAGAGCAGGAGGGAGGAAGAGAGAGAGAAACATCGATGTGAGAGAGACACATCGAGTGGCTGCCACCCACACGACCCCAACCGGGGCCGGGGACAAACTGCAACTGAGGCACGTGCCCTTAGCAGGAACCGAACCCAGGACTCTCAGGTCCGCAGGGGGCTCTGACCGCTGAGCCAAACCGGCCAGGTCACGTGGTTCGGATTTTACAGTTTATGGGCAAACCCTCAGGCTGGTGGGGAGTTGAGAACTTGGATCTCCTCCTCCTCCTCTTTTCCCTTTCTCCTTCCAGGTGCTCATGCAAAATAACACCCTTCAACTCTTGCACCCAACTCAGATGTCCCTGAGCAAACGGACACAAGAAATAGGGCATCTGGGGTTGTCACCATGGGCCAAGAGCTTCCAGACTCTGACCTTACAGGACACCCTGTGACTCTTCCTCATTCTATTCGGAGGGTCCCTTAGTGTGGCAGCCCACTGCCTGTTTCCAACTCTTACGCTCAGTCATGGAGGATCAGGAGGCAATTCTAACTCTGCCCTCCTGGGAACACAATCCCAGTTCTCTCGAGGGTTTCTGGGACAGGCTGTTCCAGACTTCTATGCACAAACCCAATTATTTCTTTCTTTATAAATAAGCTCATGCAGTGAAACACAAACCAGCACATGCCTAGTGGGTTTAGGGCTAAACTAGTGTTCTTACACATCGCGATGAAGAGTTTCCTGGTAGAAAAAAGAATCCTCAAGTCATTCTCCCACGGTATTTTTCTTTACTTACAATATTCAATAGCCTTTTCATATTCTTCCATGCATTTAGTCCCCTTTCCTTCACCCACGCAAAATCTCGGTGGGTGAGTGACACTCTGTAGGCCTTGGGTTTGAAAACTGGATTTTAACCCAAAAAATGCACATCCTTCACAAGGGATGCTGTTTTCAACATCTCTTCATGATTTGGTTGCAGCTCAAAGATGCCTGTTAGATGTGAGCGGTGGAACGGAGAGATGTCATTGTCTGAAGTGACCAGTGTTTGGTGCCCACCTCGGACCCATGAAGTTCAGTGGTCCTGGAGTTACCGATCCTGAGCGGGGGGCTCCCCTGAGCCCACGAGGTCTCGTAGCCGCTCCCGGACCCTCCTCTCTCTGCCTGTGTCACCGTGCCCTGTGCCTGCTGAGTCTCCTGTTACTTTACACCACTGCTTTGCACACTTACCCTACTTTGCTATAGCTTTAGGACAAAGAGAAACTTCCTGAAGCTTCCAACAGGCGTTCTTTTTGTAAATGGCTCAAAGCTGAAACAACATTGAAAGTCAACTGTTCTCGGAGGAAGAAGAAAGTACGTAGGGTTGGTCACTGCCAGGAAAAGTGGCACTAAACTTTCACCCAGAATTAGATACTATCCCTTTCTAAGGGCAGTTTCTAAACACCCGGGAGGGTGCTCCCATAGCAACAAGACTCCGAAATCTCTCATCCGGGAGCCTGCGGGCCCCAGGCCAGTGGCAGTTGAAGTTCTTTGCTAGATAGTGGCCTGGTTTGCTGTCTTACAGGCTCAGCTCAAAGCCCACAGTTTTTATAAATAAATGTTTCTTGTGGAGAGGGTATTTTAAGGTTGCTGCTTCCAGAGTCTGTTTTTCCAGAAAATGGAAACTGTTTTTATTATCAAATGTCTTTTAGCCTTGTGACCTGAAACAAAGTATCACAAAGG
Source organism: Tadarida brasiliensis (assembly GCA_030848825.1). NCBI lineage: Eukaryota > Metazoa > Chordata > Mammalia > Chiroptera > Molossidae > Tadarida > Tadarida brasiliensis. The sequence goes on from CM061264.1 coordinate 82,687,729, forward strand.
TTTGAATGTCATACACTTAAAAACAAAAAAACCCTGCATACTCCAGCATTTTAATAAGTGAAAACGTCAATTTGCAATTAAGGCTCAAATTTTCAATCGCCTAAGTGGCTGACACTGATTCTACTTGGAATCACGGCTGATTTATTTATCCTGGAAGAAATGCAATGCCATTATGTCTTGGTGACAACAGAAATAAGCTTTGGCCAGGTCTGTGCATAGTTTGGGGATGAAGAAAATAAGTTTTGAAAGGCAATGGGCATTGCTGATTATAGATTTTTATTAGGAACAGATGTGGTGCTGTGGTTTTTAGTGGTAGACAAACTGTTATTGAAACGAGCAGCTGACTAAGAACCATATAGCTTCTTTTTTTTAGGAAAGAGAAATATTAACAAATTGAATTCATAATCTTTTTCTTCAAGAGATCACCCACTCATCAAAAACAAACTCTACGATATTTATTTATGCGTGTCTTGAACAGTGCACAAATGGGACACTTTTTGGTTAACGGATCTCCAGACTGAAGCCAAGGTTTAGAAAGTAATTATAAAAACTTCTTTTACCACTGTGCTAAAGCTTCAAATCTCTCCACCTTGCATGTGTTCAAGGCTACCCCCTGAGTACAGCAATGCCAATGCTGGATTATACCTTGTATTTTGTGTATTCCAGGGCAATTTTCCTCTTCTTCCAGGATAGTGTAAGCATTTTTGATTACTTGTTGGGCATTTTGGACTGGGTCAGCTAATAGGGAGACTTTAGACATTACCAATCATTTCCATCTTACTCTGCCATCCCCCATTGCCCCCACTCATTTATCGAGACCTCTTCATTTAAGGATATTCCCCAGAAATTTCAAATGATACTTCCAATCACCTACCATTGGCTAGAATTTATTCACATGGCCACACCTAGCCTCAAAGGAGTCGGGGAAATGGAGAGTTATTCTGAGTGGCCATGTGCTGAGCTAAAGAATCAGGGTTCAACTTTGTAGAAGGGGAATCGCTATTGAGAATAATAGTAGGCTGTATCCCAGATTTGTAACTCCATGTTTCCATACAATTTGGTATTGTCAGACACTTTGATTTTTGTCAATCTCATAGACACTTGTTTGTTTTTAAAAATGGGGGCATGGGAAGGAGGGACATCTGTAATACTTTCAGCAATAAAGATAAATTTAAAAAATAAATAAAATTGAAAAATATTTTTATATCCATGTTCTACTTCTGTTCCCTCGCCCCTCACAGACAACCAACATAATGTATTTCGTATATATCTCTGTTTACATTGTGCATAATGGGTATTTTTCAGTATGCACCTGTCTTTATAAAATTTTGCATCATATGTCTTTTTCACTGAGCACCGTGTGTGTAAGGCCCGTCTGTGTCGCTGTCGTGCACTGTCCGATTGCTTCCGACTGCTACGTTCACATCTGTCACACTCACTCACACACCTTACTTGTCCAGCCTCCCAGTGACGAACACTCAGGGTGCTTCGAATTCCCCAACATCCCTTTCATCTTACAGTGAGCCCGCGTGATGAGTATCGTCGTTCCAGTTTTACAGATGAGAAAACTGAGGATCAGAGAAGTTTAAAATGTTGCCCCAAGTCCAATAGCAAACGCACTCTACTACCCTTAGGAAGAAGGAGAGGTGCCAGGGAAAATGCACCTGTAAGTATAAAAGGTGGGTCTCTCTGGTATGATTTCACAGGTGCCAGGGAAGCTCTCCTGCTCCAAATGTCTCCTCCAGTCAGCTGCAATGATACCCCCGAGTTAAAAGCAGAGATGCTTTTCTCTGACTTAATGATTCCTCTCTGATCAGAATCCAGATAGATTGTAAACCCCCTTGGTTATTTACGCCTTGTGGGTAAATGCATTTTCAGTCCCTTTCTGGAGATAAAGGTTAGGTGAGCTGCGTGCCATTGAGGTGTTCGAGGGCAGCGTATCAGTGGGGACATATGAATGCATGAAAACAGTGGCTTCAGCAGATGGCAGTGTAAACAGTTCTCTAAGTGGTTCTCCAAGCAGGGGCTCCGGTCACAGGCAGCAGCATCACCTGGGAACTTGTTTCGGGCCCCCGTGCAGACATTCTGAATCCGACACTGGAGGTCAGGCCCAGAAACCTGTGCTTCGTGAGCCCTCCAGGGGATTCACATGCCTGCTGGCGTTTGGGACTCCTCTCCCCCTGCCCTGACTTCTTTAGGTATGGCCTTCATCTTCATGGGAGCAAGACGTACTCTGCATGCCGCCTGTTCACTCCAGGCAGGAAAGAAGGGCGATCTAGAGCGGGTGGGGCCCTGTGTTGAGAAAAAAAAAACCTTTCCCATACGTTCTCTGCTTACGTCTCCTTGGCAATCAGTGTCTCAAAGCCAGGCCCAGATGCTGCAGTCTGTCTACCAGTGGGTCCTGCGCACCCGGCCCTCGTTCCCAGGCCCCGCACTGGGCTCCTGTTAGTAAGAAGAATGGGCAGGTTGATGTTGCGTGTGGCAGATCGACAGGCTCTATTAATTGTACTTAAAAGTAGAGATGGGAGCCCGGCCTGTGTGGCTCAGTGGATTGAGCATCATCCCATGGACTGAGAGGTCCCGGTTTGATTCCCGGTCAGGGCACATGCCTGGGTTGTGGGCTCCATCCCCAGTAGGGGGCGTGCAGGAGGCAGCCGATAGATGTTTCTATCTCACATCAATGTTTCTATCTCTTTGTCCCTTCTTCTCTCTCTCTAAAAAAAAAAAAAAAAAAAAAAAAAAAATCAATAAAAACATATTTAATTTAAAAAAAAGTAGAGATAGGAGAAGCCATCTCTGTTCTGGAGGCTGGCCTTAAGACGGAGAGACGAGATCACCACTCTACAGTCCTGAGCACTGGAGAGAGATTGCTGTTTCACCTGCGGGAACAGCAGTTGCTTGGATTTGTGGCCAGCAGTTCCCTTTCGTCCTCAGGGATCAAGAGAAGTTCCATAATTCACAGTAACGAAATCTGAAACACTAGTCTCAGCACGGAGAATGTATTCTACCCTGCAAAAACCACAGAAGCGATTAGTAGTGGGACAGAAACAGATTACGAAGGGCTTGTTATGATGAGTCTGTTTACATGAACTCCCCGCAGCCCAGGACAAGGGATCATCATTTATTTTTGCCTCTCGGCCTTGAGCCTGTCCACCCCCCACCCCCAGTATCTCTGCCTGTTAACTCTTCAGCTCAGGGAGTTTTTCTCTTTCCACGGGTCCTTGGGAATAGGCCCCGAATTGGAAAGAAAATAAATATCTTTCTCTTTGCCCTCCAAAGGCCACCTTTTGAAAAGAAAAGCCAGACCTGCCCCGTCTTAAGCATTGGGGGTTGGCAAAGTGCAAGAAGGATCCTTGACTCGGTAGCCCTGGAGCAAGCTGCCTTCCTCCAGCTGCTGCTGGGAGGGGCGGGGCCGCCACAGCTCAGGAGACCTTTCATGTCTCCCAGCTCCTAGGAGTGGGTTGTGCCCATCAACACTACAGGTGGGTCCTACCAAAGTGCCAAACAAGCAGCTGCACAGCCCAGGGACTTTGAGCTGTTCGCAGCTCTCCTCTCTTTGTACCCCTGCCAACTCACACACACCTGGGATTTCACCAGCTGCCTGCCCACTGCTGCCCCTTTTCACCACGTGACCTAATCCTCATTCCACCTGCTCCTCTGCAGGGCAGCAGCCCCATCCCCACCTTGCCTAAATCAGCCTGGGGAGGTTTGAACAAGACTTCCATTATTCATGCCCGAAACAGCCAACTCCCACTAATTTCATGGCAAATTACGAGGGATTACGGTTCACGGCGAAGAAAGGCTGGGGCTGACAATCAGCTTGGTCATTTGGGGATCAAATTGAATTGTATGGGAGACCTTGGCTCTGAGCTGGAACCAATTTCTCTCTCTGGCACGGACTGAGAATACAAACTTGACTGTCCCCATCTCCCTTCTTTGCATATAGATGCTGGTGTGTAATTTTAAAACACAGCAAGGGATGAGGCGGTACTGCAGTTTGGGCTTTTAAAGGGAGCGCAGGGCTTCTATTTCATTCCCCAAAGAGTTACTTTGTCCTTTTGTCTAAGTCTCTCAGGTGCTGGGGCAGTAAATCTGAATAATCTCAGATCTGTGTCTTTAGGGAGGTCAAAAAAAAAAAAAAATCCTGAAAAGGACCTGCAAATGCTATTCACATAAATTTGACAAACCCCAGAAGTATAAAAATCCACAGACACTACTCATAATTCTGAGTGGGGATCTGAGCTGAGTTTTGGGAGAGGAGGGTCGTTTGTCCTTTCTCTCGTTGGGCAGACACTGTGAAGTGACCTGCAGTCAGGACCCTTTCTTTAATTGTGCCTGACAGTGTTTACACCATTACTGCCCCTAACATTCTATGCATGACTACAGTCCAAGGCTATAAGCGGTAATCACCTTTGAAAACTGCCAACAAACATGAATAACTCTCCTGGTGCCAACTTTTCTCAAGGAAGTAATAAAGGTACTCTTGTGGCCAATGGCAGTGAGCATGAAAGTCTCTTTCTGGCTCCCTCACTGCCTTGTGACTTTGGACATAATATATCAATTCATTGCCTTGACAAATGTGGTTTCTTTGCGATGGTGTTAATCAATCAACAAATGAGTTGTAAGCACTTACTATGTGCTTGGTACTATTCATTGCCACTTCTCTGAGTCACAAAAGTGCAGAAAAGATGAAAAATAGGGAATAGAAAGTATGCTAATGGCAATATATAAGTAAAGAAACAGCCTTGTTATTTTAAAACAGAGTATCATTTTCAGAAGTCACTGGAGTGGCCAGGAAGTTTGTATGTAGTTTGCAAAGTTTAGAATTCTAATAACTTTCCTAGTACCTCTTAACCACCCCCCACCACCACCACCACACACACACAGTGCCACCCCTGTTCCTCTCTTGATTAGAGATCACTGACTGGTAGACTAGTAGGCCCCAGTGCTCTGCACCAAAATTTCTGGATCTCTTGTTTGGAAACACAGAGGATTGCATTGCTTTAACTCCTTGAGTTTAGGCAAGCCCATATGTCCTGCTTTTACTAAGGAAATGTGAGTAGAAATGGCATTTCTACTCTGAGTGGGAACATCTCATCACCAGTGCTCGGCTGCATAACCCTCGCCTGCCTCAGCTTCACGGAAGCCTGTCTCCATAAGGAGGTGCCTTACTGAGCCATCCGGAGGAGGTTCGCTTCCCTAGAGAGTCACACCCACCTGCAGTGGCCTTGGCTTCAGTGAAAAACAAAAAAGCAACAACCTTTTGAATTTCTTTGAAAGCCATCGAGATTAGGGGGTGCATGTTACTGCAGTGAGACCTAGCCATCCTAACTAATGCCACAACTGATGAACCTTTATTAACTGTGAACCTGTACGAGGCTGACGTAGATTGGATCACGCACACCCTGGGCAGGGCTGACAAACAGCAGCCACTTGGAGGTGTTTCTGTGCGTGCTAAGGCCCTTGACATGGAATTACACACATTATTTCATGTTAATTCTCACAATAGCACTGTGTGATAAATGTTACCGTGCACATTCCACAGACGAGGACTAGAGTTCAAGCAACTTGCCCAGAATCACGTAGAAGTGGCCACCGTGGTGCCAAAGCCCAAGTTCTCTCCTTCATCCTCTCTGCGTCCCGGGATGCTTATCTAGATTTGTCCCTTCTGCTGTATTACTTTATACATATTCACTAAAGCTAAAGTCCACACGGACCAGGTATTAGCTTCCCTTTTTTTTTTATCTTCACCTAAGGATATTTTTCCATTGATTTTTAGAGAGGGTGGGAGGGAAGAAGGGAGAGAAACATTAATGTAAGAAAGACACATCGATTGGTTGCCTCCCACATGGCCCTGGGGCCAGGGATCGAACCTGCAACCCACGTACATGCCTTTGACCAGGATCAAACCTGCAACCCTTTGGTCCATGGGCCCATGTTCTAACCACTGATCAAAACCGGCCAGGGCAGCTTCCCTTTTTTTTCAATGATCTCTATCCTCATTCTCACCTAAATTCTGAATCAAATGTCCAATGATATCAGTGTCAAAGAAATCAGACAGAAAAATGTGGACTAAATGGAGTAAATCTATCCCAACGTTTAGAAAAATCAAACCAGATAATTGGCAAACAGAGTCATTATTATGTATGAAAACCAAGCAAGACTTGTATGTAATACGTAGATTAAACCAACCAACAAAAAACCCCAGAATTTCTAAAACTCTCAAAAGGTGGTCCACTCTTCTCTTTTTCTAGACAAGTTGGTCGTAACGAAACCAAGTTCAGTGTTTACCAAGTCTCTAACTTCATGATCTCCAAGGAAGCTTTCACGATTTATTTAGTGTCGTAATTTGTTTTGCGTGTATGCCACACTATGGTTAAACTCCCCAAGTTTGCACGTGGCCTTGCAGTCCAGCACGGGGTTACACACGGCCGGCGAAGCTGTGTGCGGAAAGGGACCAGGACGGTCTCGTTAACTGATGTGTATCTGTGCCAAGTCGGATGCTGGAAGGCAGTGAGCTGTTAGAGACATTTGTTATGTAGATAAATTAAAGAACCCTAGGCTACTGACAAAGATTACAAAACAAACACAGAAATAAGAATGTGGTTTTAGCCCAGCCAGTGTGGCTCAGTGCATTGAGCATTGTCCCATGGACTGAGAGGTCTGGGTTCGATTCCTGATCGGGGTACATGCCTGGGTTTCGGGCTCGATCCCCACTAGGGGGCGTGCAGGAGGCAGCTGATCGGTGCTTCTCTCTCACATCCATGTTTCTCTCTCTCTCTCCCCTCCTCTCTTAAAAAATCAATGAAAACATATTTAAAAAAAGAAAAAAAAGAATCTGGTTTTACCAAAATGAAAAATAAGACTTGCTTTGGCCAATCACGTGAAGGATTGCCGCCCAAGATCTGGTTGTGCAACCATAACCAAGTTTCATGGGTTTATCTGAAGTCTAAATTAGAAAATGGAAACTATTCCTCCCTGTACATTTAAGCTGGACCTTAGGTTTTTCTGTTTTGTGCACATTAATATTAATAAGAATTCTATTACCATTTCCAATATATTCCTTTGGTGAAGGAAGACAGTGAAATTGGGGGCTTGCGGAGAATTTGGTGGGATGTGCTAACATCTGGACTTGGCTCCTGCAAGTGGAAACACGCCCAGTCGAAGGGGCAGTGGCCATGCTCTGCAAAGCAAGATGCCACAGTGTCAGGAGACTGAGGAAGCACGCTTTCCTCTTTCAAGGTCAGCATCCGGCTCAACAACACCCCCTGGGGCAACCGGACTGCCAGAAGTATCCATTGCTTTAAAAAACAAACAGTTCTTTATTTGGTGAGTCTAAATCCAATGAGTGCATCATCATTTCATAGTGAAGGTAAAAGATAAAAGTCGCCAGAGAGATTTAATCAAGTATGTAGAAGTCTATGTGGTAGATAGTACAAAGACGTAAGATGTAGCACACACGTGTGAGTGTGTGCCTCGGGCGTTCGGCTCTAGGAACCCCCAGTTCGCTGTGAATGTGACTGCTTCCTTGTGTGTTACTAAGTCAACGCTGAACCCATAGCTCAGTTTCCTTTCCTTTCTGCAGTTAGTCGTTCACGTGTGTAGTTTGAAGGAGAGGTTTAAAGACTTAAAAAGAATTTTTTTTTCTTTATTGAATTTAGAGAGAGAAGAAGGGAGAAGGAGACAGAGACAGAAACATCGATGAGAGAGAACATCGATCAGCCGCCTCCTGCATGCCCCCCACTGGGGGTCTGGCCCACAACCTGGGCATGTGTCCCGACTGGGAACCAAATTGGCGACCTCCTGGTGCATGGGTTGACCCTCAACCACTGAGCCACACCGGCCGGGCAGGAGAGGTTTAAATAAATGCTTGGTCCCCTAGACTCATAAAAGGGCATGCAAATATAACCGCCTTGTGAGTTCCTTGAAGGCAGAGTCCACATCAGACTAGTTATTTTAAATCCTTACAGCACGTGACCTTGCGTTACATAGGTGTCCAGTAAGTGCCTGTCAAGTAGGCCACGTATGTACTCATATCATGTAATAAGGCTCAGTTTATATTCGTGCAAACTCTGCAACAAATAGGTTGCTGTCCTCTTTGTCTTCATTAGAGGCTATTTTTAGAGCAGTTTTAGATTCACAGTACAACCGAGAGCAAAGTACAGAGATGTTTCCACATCCCTTGGCCCCACACAAGCACAGCCCCCCCTCCCCTCATTACCAACGTCCCCCACCAGAGCGGTCCATTTGCTACGACTGAGGAACCTACACTGACCCATCACAGCCAGCCGAGGTCCACAGTGTACTTCAGTGCACTGCTGGGGGTGTCCATTCGATGCGCGTGGACTGGCAGCTTTTTGATCATGGACACTTGTTGATTTTGTTTTTAAACTTTCTTGGGTTTGGTTTTCGACTCATTAGGAAAAACACTTCATTTTCAAATTTTTAAAATTTCAAAATAATCACGAATTCACAGAAAAATGAGAGCTACAGTACAAAGAACTTTTCTGAACCATTTAAGGGTAAGTGCTGCCCTGCTGCCCATCCCCCTGAAATCTTTCGTGTAGATGCTCTCCTGTTATCATGCGTGTTCTCCTGCACGACCCCAGGACCACCATCGAAGTCAGGAAATTAACATTGCCGGCTGCTGCCTCGAATCCTCAGAGCCCATTCCGGGTTCTCCTATTTTCTTGTCAGTGTTTCAGCTTTATAGCCAAAGGTTCCAGTCTGCAGTCACACACTGCATTGCCGCCCATCATCCCTTTCTCCTGGTGGAAACAGCTCTTCAGACTTCCTTTGGTTTTCATGAGCCTGACACACTTTGAAGTGTACAGGATACTTACTTTGTAGAATACCGCTCAGCCTGGATTTATTGCTCCTCTCTCGTGATTCGATTCAGGTTCTACATCTTTAGCAAGAAGAACACAGACGTGATCCTCTGTTCTCTTCGCGTACTGACAGGTGGTGCGTGATTTCGGGTTGTCCCCTTACAGTCACTGTTCAGTTGGATTGCTTAATATTCGCCAGGCTTCTCCACTGCAAAATTAGTTTTTTCCCTGTCTCATGAATACATACTCTGTGGGGTGGTATTTTGTAACTATTCAAATATCTTATTTCTCATCCGAGTGTTACTCTATTTATGAAGAATGGGAGGATTCATAGTTTCCTATTTTATTTGCTCTGTGAAATCTATTTATACAATTATTGCTCTTAATGCTGAAATTATCCTGCGTTTGGCAGTGGGAACTCATTTCAGCGTGATTCTGTGAGTTTTTACGTGACCCCATCATTCTTTGGGTTCTTCCTTGGTTTCTGGGACAAAAATGTGTTTCTGGCTCATGTTGTACTTCACCTGCCTCAACCCTGGAATTAACTGTTTCTCTAAGGATCCCTGGCTCCATTTAAGCCAGTCTCTGGCCCCTAAATGTGTTAACTTCTGCCAGGAGGGCGGCTCCCAGGCCCTCTCAGGGACAGAGCTGGTGGCCATGCGTGCAGACACACACGTTCACATCTACATTTGTTTCTGTATCTACCTATCTATTGAAAATCACGAGTTCATACTAATTTCTCCACTTCCAATCCAACCCCACAGGTTCATTCCAGTTTCCTCCCGTTATGTATTTGTAAGTTGCACCTCCTTTTTCTGGTAGTGAACAGCATGTAAACTGTACACAACATGTAAACTGTCCCCCAGTCCCAGTCCACATGTTGAAGCCCTCACCCCCAGTGTGATGGTGTTTGGAGACGGGCCTTTGGGAGGTGATTATGTTCAGGTGAAGTCAAGGAGGTGGGACCCCCCTGATGGATTTGGTGGCCTGCGGTGCCCAGAGCTCTCTGCCATGCGCAGACACGGAAGCCTGCTGAGTCAGAGCCAGGAAGAGACCCCACCAGAGCTGGGGCATGCTCACGGCTGATCTCAGACTCCCAGCCTCCAGACCCATGTAAACGCAGCATCCTGTTGTTTCAGCTCCTCCGTCTGTGGTATTCCGTTGTGGCCGCCCCAGCCGACTAATACACATGGTTTCCCTTACCCTTAATGTACTTATTTACCTGATCAAGCTCCCTCATTTAGGTTCCAGCCCTCCACACTGGGCTACCCTTCCATGGGGACACCCTCCTCACCTTTCTTGGGCTCTGACTTCCCATTCTGGGCCATCACGTCTCACCCCCATCCCCACCCCCCACTATGAAATCCTACTTTTCTTTGCTTCATCTAATGGCTTTGGGACAGGATTGTTCAGAAAGAGAAGGGAATGAATTTTGTTTAGTTCCCTAAAATTTCACTTGATCATTTGGAGAGATGAGTTTTATCAAACAAAAGCCTGAAAAGTTTATTATAATCACATATTTGAAGCAGGAAGGAGCCTTAAAGGTAATCTAATGCAACCACCTTATTTTATTTAGTAACTATTCAATGTCTAGGAGTAATTTTTCTTACCTTGACTAAAAAGAAATTGTGTCTTATATATTTAAAAAACACCTTTGCATCGGAGCTGTGATTCTAAACCACCGCTTTATAGCAACTCCTCTTTATTTACAGAAGCTCTGTGGTCGCCTCAGATGATGGAAGAACGAATGCTGCATAGCATTTTAAGTAGCCGATGGCTACTTATGTCGACTCTTCATTCCATTCAGTGCGTTTTCCCTTCCCCTCCTTTGCTTCTCCTGCAGAGGGACTCGGAGAAGTGAGTGAACCGCATTATAGCTCGAAAATCTGTTTTGCGAGAAACTAAAACAGGAAGGGGCACGGACGTTATTCTTCAAACTAATATCGAACCAAGAGAAACTGAATTGGTTTTATGACTGTTCCCCCAAACAGGACATGTCATGTAACAAAACAGGACATGTGCTGTAACAAGTGTAGATGCATTTACAGGGACAATGGAAAAGGTAGCCACATGTAAAGGTCTTACTGGGGAACTGTGGAGGGCTGGATCTGTCGGAGAGACTAGGGACGCTGTGTGCCTTTAAAGATGAAGCAGATTGCCCTGGCCAGTTTCGCTCAGCGGTTAGAGCGTTGGCCCACGGACCAGAGTCCCAGGTTCGGTTCCTGCTAAGGGCACGTACCTCGGTTGCAGTTTGTCCCCGGCACCGGTTGGGGTTGTGTGGGTGGCAGCTGGTCGATGTATCTCTCTCACATCGATGTTTCTCTCTCTCTCTTCCTCTTTCTCTCTCTCCCATTCTATCTGAAGATAAATGCAAAAAAAGAAAAAGAAAAAAAAAAGAAGATATTACTAACATTTAAAAAAAAAAAAAGGTGAAGCAGATTTAGGGATGGAGGGGCAGAGGGAAGGGCAAACCCGGAATAAATAGAGAAAAGCAGCGAAGGAACCAATGCCTTCATGAGCCTGATTTGACTGGGGAAGAGAGGAACTTAGGAGACGGCCCTCCAGGAACAGAGGCTGCCTGGAGAAACGGAATGGATTTCTGACTCTCCAGCCGCGCGAAGTCTTTTAGATGATGCATTTCGGATAACGTTGGGATCAAATGTGAATAGAGTAGAAAACCCAACGGCACTGGCTTCAAGGAATAGGGATGGATTTTTCTCATTAGAAGTTTGGAGGTTAGTGGTTGCTGGCAGTGGTTCAATCGCTCAAAAATGTAGGATCGACGTGTCTGTGATTCTCTCGGCCTTTCCTTCATGGCTCCTAGATGGTTATTACAGCTCCAGGCACCACAGCTGCATTTAGGACAGGAAGAAAGGAAAAGTGGTGACTCAAGACACATTTGTCAGCCTTTATCAGGAAAACAAAAGCTTACCCAGAACCCTGCTCCGTCACCACCCCCAGCAGACACCCTACCACGGAGCGTGAGCCTGAATTTTCACATCGTGACTTTTATCTACAAGGAAAGCTGGAAAAGTGAGCAGTTAACTTTCCCAGCTTCTATGGTGGAGACAGGAAGGGAAAAAAGTGATTAGGAATGGGTGTCGGGGCCAATCCGTCTATTTGTCTGCCACAAGAAGACGGATCGATTCGTTTCCATTTATCATTCAGAAGACAAAAGAAGTTTCAGTTGGAGATAGAAAAAAAAATGTTAACCCTCCAGTCAGGCTGCTGAGGCAGACAACGCTGCCTCTGTCCTTGGAGATCTTCAGGTTGAGAAATATTCAATATTGTGTGTTTTAGAAGATTTAGACGTTCAGTTGCCTGAAGCCTGGATGGGGTGATTTTGTTAGGTCTATGATTATTGGATTCCCTATGTCAAAGCCATACATTTCCTACCTTTCAAAGCCCTGTGAAATACATAGCAATAGAAGAGGGTCACCCCTTCTTCCCACTGGTCCGTCTCCCCTCCATCCACCTTCCTGGAGACGGTCCAATGGCACTTTGCTTTTAGAGGTTCTGAGGGTGACGCCGTTCCTCTTATTCAAAACCAGTTTCAGGTATGTCAAGAGAAAAGGAAAAAAAGAACTGGATAAATGAGGTATCAGTAAAAGATCAGGAAATCAAGATTTGTTTAGTTTACCAGAACGCATCTGGATAAAAGCTAAACACTGATCTGAGACCCTATTAGGTGAAGGTGAAGTCATTACTCGAAGACGATGTGGGCCTTTCAACAGCAGAGCCACAGAACGTTCCTAGACATCATATTATACAAGATTATGTGTTATGCTTACCTCTTAAGTAAACACATTTGTGAACTGCTTGGCAAACGTGCGGAGAGCCCAGGGTTTGTTTCTGCTCACACAGCAGTGGAGTCTTGGTTGCACAAGGCTCCGTAATGGCAACAAGGAACCTTTTCCAGGCCCTGGGGCAGAGAAGACAATGGACCATTGTGAACTTACACAAGATTTGCAAATGTGATGCAATTTTGATGTGCCAGTGGCCTGAACTTCACAAACTCACCAAGGATTCCGGCTGGCCGGGACTTGTCAGCCAGAAAGCACGAGGGAGACTGGGGTCAAGTCCCTTTTCTTAATCACGTTTAACAACGATCTCAGAGATACTTTCTTCCTGTCTGGTCTTTTCAATGACCACAGTGAGAACTGGGACTGGTTTCACGATCACCAAATGAGTCCTTTTCTTTCCTACACATTGATTTGTATTACATTACTAGATCAGGTTAGAGAAACGTTTCTGCTTCTAGTGCTTCTGTAGGGTTTTGGTGGCTGAAAGCGCGTGTCCGCCACGCACCGGGCTCTGTGCGAGGGAAACCATAACTTCCCTCAAATTCACTCCATCCATTCAGCAGATTTTTACTGAGCACCTGCTTACCGGCTGGTGTTCTAAGTGTTGGAGGTGTATGCTATTGCAAACCCTCACAACATTACAAAGTAGTTGCTTTTATCTACATGGTTAAAATTGAGAAACTAAGGCCCAGAGAAATAAACAACTTCTCAAAGTCACACAGACAGTCCGTGGCAACGCTGGGTTGAAAGCCAGGTCTTTCTCGTTCCACGCGCCACGCTTTTCACCCAGCATCTCGGGGCCTTCCTGCTGTCAACTGGCCTTGCTGTCAAGACCCATCGTGGCAAACGCATGAAATCTTTTCTGAGACTACAATTCATGATCACTTACAATTGCTTTGCCAAAACAGTTCCTGGTGATGGGATGAGAATTGAAAGGGGACGCTGCCTTTGTTCCCTTGGCATGAAAGTTCACTCAGTTCTTTCCTCCCCAATCCACTCATCTCCAAAACTGGATTTCAGAAACCTTTAAGTTGGAGGAGTGCTAACCCATGCTTCCGTGAATTGTCCCACAGGCCGGCCTGGGACTGGGGTTTCAGTGGGTCCTGGGGGAAATCCTCAGAGGGGTGGGGAGGGAACTCTGGGTCTGCAGTCAGGAGCCGGGTTTCCGATCTGCTTGCCCACTGTCTGCATCCTTACGTTGTTTAAAGTCTGCAGGCTCCAAGTTTGGGGATGTGAGACACAAGTGAGACAGCGTGACACGAGAGCGGCCTGACGCTGGACGGTGATGTGCAAAGGGTGACCATCATCCAGCTCGCACAGCGGAAGGGACTGGAAAGCAAAGGCCGCCCGAAAGAACACCAGCGCAACTCTACAAAATTCCCAGAAAACAGCCTTTAACTGAAGACTCCGGGAGGAGGAATGAAATCAGGCACTGTTTGTCACAGCCCCTTTCGTACGCAGGTCGGGCATGAGGTTCTGGAGAGTGTCCACTCCTCTGGGGCATAAACACAGCCGTGGGCTAGAGTGGATCCTTCTGGCCTCGCGGATCCTCTGACGCCCAGTTTGCCGGGAAAGCTGTCTAGTGGGGACACCGCTAATGAATGGAAAGTTCAGAGTGGATGGGAGGACGGTGGAAGGCACTTGGCTGTGGGCAGGAACGACAGAGGCAGGTTTTGAAGTCTACTGAGGCCTGGAGGTGCAGACAGGAAGGAAAGAGGCCAGAATGATTGGTGTTGCTTCAAAGCCCTGGTATAAGAACTCTGATCCACTTTTCCAACCCAGCGGCGGGGCACATCCCCCGGCCCATTGTCTCACCTTCCCAGAGCACCTGTCCCAGACCTGGCCTGGGTTCCTTCCCCCATCAGCCTGCTCGGCGTTTCCAACCAGCTCATTTGTCTCCAGGTTTTACACTGCCATTTGGTCTTTCTCATAACCCCTCCTTGGAGAGATCTGCCCTTAGTCAAAGCCCACGGTGTCTTCTAGAGACTGCTCTAGAAAGACAGGAGTGGGTGAGAGGAACTGGGCTTCTTGCTTGCTAGGATGCCTTAGACCCAAACTTTTTTTTTTTTTTTTAACTTCCCTGAGCCTGTTTCCACATCCGTAAAAGTGGGAATTATCCTTGCTTGTTGACTCCATGCAAATCAAATGAGATGTTTGTGGAAATGCTTGAAAACGCTCTACAAATATAAACAGTCCTGTTCCTCCTCCTGTGATCCCATGACAAATGCAGTCATTCAGCAAATGGTTTTTGAATGTCTGTGACGGGCCACACAGGCCTGGGCCCTGGAGACACAACAATAAATGTGGCATGTTCCCTGAGCTCAGCCTGCAAGTGGGCAGTTAAAGTATGCTCTGCTAAATCCTAAGTGAGCATCCGAAAGGTGCCTAGCTCAGACTGAGGGCTTTGGAGGGAGAGGGATAACAGAGGAGCTAAATCTGGAAGGATGATAGGAGAATTCATTAGGAAAAGGAGGGGTAAAGGTCATTCCAGGGTACAAAAACTAGAAAAATGAGAGCGAGGAAAGGTTAGAGTGTAGCAAGTATTTCAGCAGAGCTGGGGCCCGCGGTGAAGGGAGCAGGGGGGCAGGGGGCGCTGACCTGGAGGCTCCAGAGGGAGGCGTGTACTGAATGGCAGCTGCCCACTCATAGTCATAGCTACAAGTACTCACACAGTGCCAGGTACTTCCCTAGTACATCACATGTACTAACGCTTTTAATTCTCCCAACAATGCACGAGGTCAGTCTATTATTACCTATTGCTTATGGAAGAGGAAATCGGAGCTCAGAGAAGTAACTTGTCCAAGGTCATACAACTGGCAAGTTTGCCAAGGAGTCGGATTTTGCCCTAAGACCATTTAAAAGCCACGGAAGATATTTTCAGCAGGTTTTTGAGGGGCCAGTTTTGGTTTACTTCTGTTTATTCTAGTGCCTATCTGTTTCCCGTCTTTCAGATAATTTCTTGACACTCTGCATGATCGATAATTAAATATATGTCAATTTCTCATGTGGAAATTTATGTTGTTTGCTTACATACTTAATGATTAACTATCTCTTGGGTTTATCAATAAAATAATCCAGTAATTGAAGTCTCCTGGGATAGGGTAGATTATAAATGGAAATTTATACTTAATGATGGATTATGCTTAATGATCAATTAGCTTGGCTAATTTTGTTTTCGTTCTCTTGCCGATCTTTTGTGAGGGTAAACAGAAGAATCAGTGGACTTGAAAAGTACAGAAATAAGGCACAATATATACAAAAAGCCTTAAGCTATTTGGACTCCCTTTTTAGTCATTTCATTTCTGAGAATGTATCCTAAGCAGACACTCAAACATACTAAGTCATGCTTACAAGGACAGCGAAGTCTACCTGCTGCTTGGGCACCAGGGAATCTTTCTAAACGAATTGAGTCTGCTTTATCACCACCAACTAGGGTTGGTGGGACGCTCAATCATTTTTTCTGAGTTCTGGTTTTCCTCTTCCTTCCCTTGGGACTGTGGGAATCCCTGGGCTTAAGCAGCACAAGAATTTAGGGAAGCTGGTGTCTGGGAGTTGTGCTGTCTGGACGTGATACCTATGGTAAATGCTGGCACTTTCTACTGGTGATCAACCCTCGGGACCAAACGCAGTCACGGAATGCAGAGTAGTCCCCAGGCATCCCACATCCCCCGTTCCAAGTGCTGCCACCTCCAGGATGCCACCACCAGCTTCCTGCCGCCCCTGTCTCCTGGGGATTTCTTCCCTCCTGAGAAATCCCCACCTTGTTCCCTCTGTGGGAATATCCCACCCTTCTGCTTCGAGACTGGCCCTTTTTCCTCCTGACCCTAGAAGTTCAAAGCCTCTAACCCTTCCCTATCTAGAACCCCCAGTGACTCCCCTCCCCAAGCATACGCTTTTGAAAACAAGAGCCTGTTGACTTGCCCCTGGGACCAAGGAAAGTCCAGGTGGCCAGGACTCAGAGCCCCATGCGGGTCCTTGGGTACAGAAGGAAAGAAAGACCTGTTATTTTATAATGAATCTACAGCCTAGAAAACAAGCCCAGTTTATTCTCAATGTACTCTGGCACATTAAAAGTTTAATGTCATTCAATTACACCTCTAATAGTGAAAATCTGGAAAAGCTTAAATGTCCCACTAATGGGGTTATATATTGAAATAATATACAGCAATTGAAGGGCTCTCTTTTAAAAAAATATTTCAGTGATTTGGAAATATACTCTTGATATACTCATTTTTTAAAAGGAGGTTGCAAAGCAGAATATGCAATTTAAGTCCACTCTGGAGAATTCATTTACACACACACACACACACACACACACACACACACACACATAATTATACATTGCCAATCAATACTTGTCTCAAGAGTACTGGGATTATGATTGAGGTTTATTTTTCTTTTTATGCTTCTGTGCATTTTCCCAATTTCTTTCATTTATTTGCATTACTTTTGTAATGGCAGTGCAGTGCAATGCTGGTGTGTGTGTGTGTGTGTGTGTGTGTGTGTGTGTATGTGTGTGTGTGTGTGTGTGGTGTGTGTGTATGTGTGGTGTGTGTGTGTGTGTGTGGTGTGGTGTGTGTGTGGTGTGTGTGGTGTGTGTGTGTGTGTGTGGTGTGTGTGTGTGTGTGTATGTGTGGTGTGTGTGTGTGTGGTGTGTGTGGTGTGTGTGTGTGTGTGTGTGTGTGGTGTGTGTGTATGTGTGTGGTGTGTGTGTGTGGTGTGTGTGGTGTGTGTGTGTGTGTGTGTGTGTGGTATTGTCCCTTTTTCTGGAGTAATGAACTCACCCAAGTGAAGTAGTAACCTATCTTGACAGACTTATAGTCTGGGAACATGAAGTTAACTATAAAGGGGAATAGCAATGTGAAAAGCAACATTTAAAATACAGAAGGGACAGGACGAAAACAAACATTTATCGGAACAGCTGTACTGTAGTATTTTTTAAAGTTCGTTTTGTTTCTTCTTTAGAGGTATAGTAAGAGACACAAATAAATATTTTATTTTGTCCAAAATCATCTCTTAGGCAACGTGCAACTGTCAGAAATAGGTCTGATATTTTAATATCTGTGGTGGATGGTGGATCATTTATTAATTCACTGTGTCTTTGGGTATAACTCAACCACCTCTCTGGACTTTAATTTCTTCTTTTTTCATTTTTACTCTGATATTTAACAAATGCTTCTGCAGCACCTACTACACACTAGCTACTCTCCTTAGTGTTTTGCAAACATTAACGAAATTAATGCTCATTCCTACCTTATGAGGAAGGCAGGATTATCCCTAGTTTATGTCTGAGAAAAATGAGACACAAGAGGGCTTTAAAACTCATCCAAGTTCACACAGATAGTGAGCAACAGAATCAGGATCCCAATCCCCAGCTTTGTTATTTCTCCCATGTGTGTGCGTTTTTTTTTAAAATATGTTTTTATTGATTTTTAGAGAAAGATCGATGAAAGAGATATCAATAGGCTGCCTCCTACACACCCCCCCTGGGGATCAAGTCTGCAACCTGGCATGTGCCCTGACCAGGAATCAAACCGGCGACATCGTGGTCCATAGGTCAATACTCAACCACTGAGCCACACCGGCTGGGCTTCCGTGTGTTTCTTTATGCTGGACTAAATGACGTTAACACGTCTATCATATCCTGCGTGTGAGACACCTGCACAGCCCCAGGCACATACCCTCAACATACTTCCTGAATCTCTTTTTGGCCCTTGAATTTTCTTTTGGTAACCTAATTGAGAAAATTATCATATTTATTCCAGAATTTATTTTATGAAACAATGACTTTCCTTCCATTGGGTATCCATTTTTTAACTTCTCTGTTTTACACTCACCTATTCCGTACTAAATATTGAATTCAGTGCAGTGAAAGAGAGATTGTGTCTTTATTTATTTATTTTTTTCTGTTCAGATAGAGTGGGAGGGAGAGAGAGGAAGAGAGAGAGAGAGAAACATCGACATGAAAGGGACACATCGAGTGGCTGCCTCCCGCACGACCAACCAGGGCCGGGGACAAACTGCAACCGAGGTACGTGCCCTTAGCGGGAACCGAACCCGGGTCTCTCCGGACCGCAGGCTGATGCTCTAACCGCTGAGCCAAACCGGCCAGGGTGAGAGATTGTGTCTTTAGGTAGCTCGATAAAATGGTGCCTTTGGGTCCATATCCTTCAATATGGCAGTCCTCACTGTCACCTACCTGACTCAGCTAGCCTCTGGCTTTCTGGCTAGGTTAAGTACAAAAGTCAGTTCACCTCTTTGATACGCCAGTAGGGGGAAAGAGAGAGAACTGATTTCACTTTTTTACATATAGAATATTCTATATGAAAATATAAAATACAAACTTCAAATTTTTAGAATTTACTAACTTTAAAGAAAATTTTAGATTAAAAATCTCAACTAGAGCCCTGGCTGGTTTGGCTCAGCAGTTAGAGTGTCGGCCTGTGGACCAGAGAGTCCCGGGTTCGGTTCCCGCTGAGGGCACGTACCTCGGTTGCAGTTTGTCCCCGGCCCCGGTTGGGGTTGTGTGGGAGGCAACCTCTCGATGTGTCTCTCTCACGTCAATGTTTCTCTCTCTCTCTTCCTCCCTCTCTTTCTCCCCCTCTATCTGGAGATAAATGCAAAAATAAATAAATAAATAAAATCTCAGCTAGAGAATGAGTTTCCAAGATTTTAGTGACTAAACAGCCTTCTTCCCTTGTCCTGATGGGAAAGATTTACTTGCCCACTAAGATAACAATGACCAACCAACCAAGTTTCTGGAGAGCTGAGACCTTCAAACACTCTAGCACAGCTGCAGGCCTTGCCCAGCCTTTGCAGGGCAAATTCTGCTCTCTTACCTTGACCAACACACCTTCCTAAGACCAGAGCTGAACTCCGAAGTCTCCCCTGCCCTGGCCTTCCATGCCAGAATGTGGCAGCAGAGTTGCCCCTGGCCTGACTCCCTCCTCTGCCTACCCCCAGCTCTTTCTTGCATTAGGAGCAGCTTCTCCCACACACGTGGATACTCCAGCCCACCTTATGCTGCTCCCCACAGCCTTCCCTGTTCACCTCTCAGGCCTTGCAGCGCCATTCACCCTCAGCCATGCAGGTCTGGGGGTGCAAGGATGTGTGTGCAGACATACAGGACTCCAGAGTCTGGATACCTGGAGCATGTTCCAGGAGCCGGGAGAAGCACAGGCTCTGGGTAGACACGTCCCCTCAACTCATTGGCTTCTTGTCCCATGGGGTGGGCTGTGACTGGGAATGACACTGGAGGGGCAGAGCAGGGCTCTCTGAAATACAGCTCTTAAAGGAGGGGGGGGGGCAGGCAGAAGCCTCTCTTGCTGAAAACTGGATTTCTCTGGCTGCTCCTCAGTCGCCTGCTATGTTTTGTGGGATAGAAAGGGTTAGGAGATGATATGGTAGAAATAAATCTTCTGTGAAGCTAGTCTTTGGCCCTCCTAAAGGGAAAAGCCCTCTTTCTCCCCTTTTGTTAAAATTAAATTAAACGTACGCTTGTACATATTCCACTATTGATTTTGTAATACAGAATTCTAAAAGAATGAGGGTGGTCTCATGGGGACACTGGAGGAAAACCTGGAGCACAGAAGAGCTGAATCTCTCACTGAGTTCTCCGAGTCGTTTCTGCTCCACCCCGAGCTGAGAGCCGAGGGCATTTTTAGACCTTAGGAAAGGGGGGGAACTTTAATGGGAGGTCCATCACGATCAGCAAATCTGGACATAGGAGGAGAGGGCAGTCTGCTAGGATCTGTTAGATGGCCCCAACTGATGGAGGGCCAGCTGAGTTCTGTGATGATGGCACCTTCTATTGATATGATGGTGTTGCTGCTGCTGCTGATAGTGGAGACACTGACACACAGTGAGGGCTGAGTAGGTGCCCAGCACTGTGTGAAATACATAATGTCAAATAACATGTCATATAATTGTATGTATTGTATAACATATGTTTTATTTATATGCAATTTACCTATGATGTAATATGTATACATGTCATTTAATAGAGCAATCAGTGAAGAAGCGAAGCGTCCAATGGCTCAGCACCTTGGCCTGGAATAATGCACTAGCTAAATATCTAGTCTTCCAACCGAGCCTAAACTGGTGGAATTCAGCTAACGATAGACCCATAACTATGTAATGATATCTTTTTTAAATTTTATTATTATTTTTTCTTTATTGATTTTTATAGAGAGAGGAAGGGAGAGGCAGAGAGAACATCGATTGGCCGCCTCCTGCATTTGGACACAACCTGGGCATGTGCCCTGACCGGGAATCGAACCATTGACCTCTTGGTGCATGGGTCCATGCTCAACCAGTGAGCCACACTAGCCAGGCTGTAACGATAGCTTTATCTAGTATCTAATGAAAGCTTTAGGCTTGCTGAGCTGAATGAAGAGAGATGGCCTGTGGGAAAAGCCACCTAGGAAACAATTGCCATACACACTCGGACCAAAGGCTGGGGAAAGAAAGCTTTGAGAATTTCCTCACCCCAGGGGGCAGGGCCAGGAGCATACCTGGAGAGGCAGGCCTTGTGCAGCTACTGGGTGGGAGAGCAATGGGCCAGAGCTGGCGACTGGTTGCTCAGCCCGCAGAACTCAGCAGATTTTGGAATCATGGAGAATGTCCTAGTTCCTATGAGCAACACCGATACAAACCTTAGAGAAGCTTGGTCTAGGGTTCATTTGAGAGAGGAATGGCTAAGTCGCATCCACAGGACTGGATCCAAGAGATGAATTCATGAAGAGGTCTTGAGAAGGCAATCCTTTACTCACTTGTATTTTTTATTAAGGCCAAGAAAAACTAAGGCCTTTAAGAGTTCTTGTGATTCTTTAAATCCCCGGATCTTTGCCTCCCATAACCATTTCCGTGAAATTGAATGTTGTAGAATGAGTTGAAAAATGAAGAGATTTGTTCTCTTGTTCTGAGAAGAAGAAGAAAAAATTAGGAGTCTGGTAGAAGTAGAAAGAGAACTCTGATTGGGCAAAGTAGGGGAGGAAAGGGAAGAGGAAGAGAACCCAAGTAGAGAAATAGTTGGTGATTGTTCAGAAGCAAATGGGTTACTTTTCCTGGGCCTGCAGGAGAAAGAAAGCAAAGCTGGTTCTAAGAATGGGAAGGGACTTGGGGATTAATTATGTATGTCCTGACACCTCTTCCATCCCAGTACTCATGCTGAGTTACCAGCGGTCCCTGCTCCGTGAGTGAAGGCCTACCTGAGTGATGGGATCGAGACTGGAAGGGCCCACCCCCTCCACCGTAAGCATGGAATTTGTACCTTCCAAGTGGAACTATAGCATCATGAGAGTGTGCATCAGACACTCGTGTTACAGAAATAGTGAATGCCTCGCAAGGAATAACAGTACGTTGTTTTTCAAAATTCTGTCTTTATCATATATAAATTCTACTTAAAGGAAAGCACTGTAAGCAAATATTGAATTCTAGTTAAACACTTCCACGGGCATAGCCTTAGGGGTAATAATGTTGTAGAATGATTTGGACTAAAGTGTACTCATGTTTACAATCCTGCAAACTGCATCAAAATAATAAGTGGTATTAGTGGAGGAATAGAGGGGTGGATAGTTGGATATAGTATATATGATCAAGCAAGGACACTAAAATGTTATCTGTAGGGTCTAGGGGGTTGTCATATGGGTGTTCACAACTTTTCAGTTTTCCTGTATGTTTGTAAGTTTTCATAAGAAACCGTTGAAAAGATTCTCTTACTAGAGACAAGAAGCTCTTTAAAAAGACAGTACACAGACACCAGATTTTCAACCTTTTCCGATCATGCCATTTTGAAAAAGAAGTTCACTGAATAATGAGAGTGCTTTCTTTCATTTTTACCTATTTCTTTTGTCTCACTACCTTTGTCTCTGTGGCAGTCTAGCATGGCACAAATATTGGCACTTCATCAGGGCATATTTCCTTACTGCATGCATAAAACTTAGGGGGAATAAATTATATGCCATTGTTCTTGTAACATACGCTAATTAGAGAAATCCCATATCAACTATGAATGTTCCATTTGACTATGTGAAATGCATCTGTTCACCACAGCATTTGTTAACTAGTTAACAAATATTAAGTAGAGATTAATATATATATATATAGTCTCTGAAAAGTATCTAAAATACACTCATGTCCAGAAAAGACTGAAATTATTAAGTGATAACATTTACACTTTCTGTCTTAAAGTACGAGGCATTCTTGTAGATCCTGTGAGTATGGTTCTGGGTGCTTACATTTTAAATCACCCCTCATAGCTGCAGCCCGTGCTTTGCAGTGATTGGGAGTTTGGAATTAGGGAGGAGATAATTTTTACCTATCTCCTTCATACCCACCCCCCAAAAAAAACTCAAGCAAAAATATAATGAGATATAGAATACTGTTAAGCCATGATTGTCTGATTCACCCATATTAACCCCTCACAGTATACTTTCACAGTCAATTATTTTTCAAAATCACCTGCAATTATAGTCATCTTTGGAGATGTTTGCACCCTTGTTATGCTTATCTAGAGCATTATAAGTAAGATACATCCATAAATAGTGGAAATAGTTGTTAGTAATAGATTAAAAGTTATCTAATGAACTTATTCTAAAATATTGTGTTCATTTACATCCCATTACTTAGAGTTTGAAAAGAATATCTAGTTTCAGGGAACAATTGGACGTCAAGATTTTTAAGTTAGCAGGTCTATATGGTGAATTTTTTTTTTTCTTTATGGTAAAACAAGTGAATTTCAGTATCAGCAAGTACTAACACATGATCAGTGTTAGTGGCACTCACATTCTAAAGAAATAAAACAAACCCCTCGTTTCCCAAGAATATAAAGTATAAATGCTTGAATTATAAAAATGATCAGCTTCAAATTTGCCATGTTTATCAAGTGGATGCAATTAGTTTCTGAGTTCCAAAAGAGTAACAAATATCTGATTTCCAATTATTCTCAGATGATGTTAGGATGACTATATTGCTTAAATATCAGACACGTAAACAGGCTTGCTCACTCAGTGATGAATTACCCTGCTCAAACTTTAACTGCTGAGGAGATTTAAAATGCCAGGAATTGTAAAAACCCTTTGCAGAATATCCAGGCTATGTTGATTTTTTTTTTTTTAAATAAAAAAGAAAACATTTTGGCACATAAGCAGTGAGGGCTTGTGAAAAGCCCTTTGTCACTAACAGCCAAGCCTCTTTCTGGAAAGATAAGAATAATAGTTTCAGTATTAGAAATGTAAGCTATCTAAAGAAAGCATGGTAACATTATTGATATTGAGTGAATTTCTTACTCTTTTTAAACAAACTATTTACTAAGTAAAGCTGTTTTCCCCTTTCCCTTGAAAAACATTAAAACCTTGAATGTATTTACATAAAGAGAACAAAAACTATAGTTAAATCACTTTTTTAAATACCACACTTTCATTTGTACTTAGAAAAAAAAAAGTTGTTAGTTTTTCTGAGGGTGGTGAGAATAAATGTAAGTGGAAATAAAGTATAGCACAGAAAGCATATGCCCAGTGAAACAAGACAATGAAGAATACAACAATCAATTATACAAATGATGAGAAATACAACTTACCTCCTCTGACAAAGGCATTTGTGGGGAAGCAGGAAGGGGTAAAGCCAGAGAACAGATTAGGGAGCCTACCAGAGCTCAGAGTTGCAAGCAAAGAACTCACAATATGAGGCAGGTATGTTTCAGACCTACCTTCTCCCCAAGGATCATCGTGTCTCAGAAATCCTACCTTAGATCATCAAACTTCAATCACTTGACTAATGGGAACCCACATACTGTCTTCATGCTACTGAGAGTAATTCCAGAAGTGCCTGTGCCCATTAACTGTGCACAGTCTGTTCTCCAGTGAGGCTTTATGAACCATGCACCCTCTCAGGGTGCAGCCTGTCAGAGAAGGAGTTCTCTTAGGTTAGGCTTCTGCTAGGGAGCAGCAGACACAGACAACCAAAGCTGTACCAAAGCGTCATGTAATCACTCAGTCGAATATACATGCTTTTAATAAAGGCTGCATGAGAGCTATTACTGGGTGTGGGGCTCGAGCTGCGTTTCAACCCGAGAAGTTTTTCACACATCACACCAGGAGCATAATTCCCTAAAAAGGGTCTCTAACCTGAACGCGCACAGGGGTTTCACGGAAGAGACAAAGACACAATCTTCACCCTGGCTGCATTTTTAAATGACTCTCCCAGAACAGAATCTTTCCTCCCTTCTGGTAAACACATGCTTGTATACATTAAAATAAAGAGGGCGTATCCATTAACAAGACGATGCTCTCACATTATAAATAAATCAATCTCAAACCCATGGCAGGCTCACCATTTCCCCAAACAGGCATTTGGGGTACAAGCTTTGGGGGAAAAAAAACAAAACAAAAAAACCCAAGAATGCAAAAATGCAAACCAAACGAAAGAGACACTGTAACCTAGGAGAATGTTCTTAGCTGGGCTTTCAGACTGAAGGTACCACACACTCTGCCTCACTTTTGTTCCAGGGCGAGATGGATCCACGGTGCCAGGCATGGTGACAGACAACGGGCACTAAACCCACACAGTCTTAGCAAATTAGGTAAATTAGAGATCGTCTGATGGCATTCTATTGTTGCTTTTGTAATCACAGTAATTCTCCCTGGTGATGGTGCTTCGTGATGAAGTGCGGTTCTCACAGGATAATTGTGAAAGACACCGAAAGATTCAGGGATGCAGCATCTGGCTTTAAAAGCTCTTCAGATTCAAATTGGCATTTTACTTTATCTTGAAAATTTATTAGAGATTCAGATCATGCCGGTTTAAATGGAAAGGTGAAAGCAGGGTAATTTCAATCTATGAATTATTCAATCTCAGCCTGGCGAAATTGCCATCCATGAACTGATGCTCTGACAGTCCCTTCAGAGAGCCTCCATTAGCTTGTCCTTTTTATTTCTTTATCTACGATCTCGTTCTCAGTTACCGAGCTCGTCCTTTAGGGCTTCACAAACCAAAGGATTTCGAATTGGCAATAACCTAAATGTGCTGCTGTCTCAAATCGCTGTCTCCACAGGCTGTCTTTTTTTCCAAATCATTAAAAGCACATCCGTGATGATATCTGTGAGGCTGTTCGATCAGATGAATTAAAACCACACACACACACACACACGCACACACACACACACACACACAGAGGCGTCATTGCGAAGAAGAGTTAGGTTCCGCTAACATCACAAGAGAAGATAAAGTGATGCTTTCGGCTTCCTTCTTTGTTGTCAGTGTGACCCATCTTAGTGGCATAGCAAGCATCACGCAGACAGGAGCCAGTGCTAACACAGGCTTGCCTGGCACCCTGACTTGCAGCCAGCGCAGATGAAGCCTGCACGGAAGGCAGACTAATCCAGACAACTGTATACTTAGCGAGCACGAGTATTTAGGGGAATAAGAAGAAGCCATCGGATGACCGAAATTAGACTGCCCTTCTCCCAGGCTCTACCTGCACCCAGACTGCAGTCACAGCGATTCTTCACTTGATGGCTGGTTGGGTCACTGCTAGTCGACAGCTGTCCCCGCATCCAGAGAGGACTGGGATTGATTTAGGTCAGTGAGTCTGACTTCTCCTTTAAACCGGGTTCTAACTGAGGACTGGGGATCTGCGCCAGCTCCTGGGACCAGCTTGCACTGTGAGCTGGGAGAGTCACACAGCATCACCTCGGTGGAGTTGCCTGCACAGGCCCCGGCCACACCGACCACGGCAAGCACCGTCTCCTTTGTCCTAGCCCTTATTCCTGCAGGTCTAGCAGCGTGGCATGGGAAGCCCCCAAACTATTCCTACCGGTGGTGGGAAACCAGCTGCGCTTCGCCAGGCAGTTTGGCTACCAGGCTCCGAGCAGTACCTGCTCTGCTGAAAATTCACGCTGCCAAGTTAGAAGCCATCGTGTACATTCAGACTGCTTCTCTGCTGCTGGCTGCGCAAAGGTAAATACTCCTCGTGTACGAGTTGCTAAGTGGTAGCAGGAAAAGCGCACTTTAAAACGCGGTGGCGTTGTGCCTAGCTGTCTGCCTTGGCGCCACCGCATTGCGACTAGGAAACGGCAGGACCGGAGCTCTGGCAGTTGTGACACTGCAGAAAGCAGCAGCTATGACACGGCAGTCAGCTGACGTGCAGGGAGTTATCGTGCGCTCCACAGAATCAGGCCAGTTGCTAAGGTGGCAGCAGACAGATGACCTGGATTGTGACGCGTGGCTTAAGGAGGGCAGCCTTTTTCCACCCACACCTGCCAGCGATCCTGCACACCTGGCCGGGACATCTTACGTTGCTTTTCTCTCAGGCAGCAGTTTTCACTCACAGCCTCAGGACTTAACTATTTCTGTCCTGCTTGCCGAGACGGCAGGTAATTCTTGGAGTGACCGCACCAAGGGGGAAACAGGTTAAAACCATCACTGTCCCTATCGTTTTGGGTTGGTTTCAGCGTCAGAAGAAGACTTGTGGGAGAATGCCTGTCCATGTTTGGGTTTTAAAAGCACACTTCTTGTTTTTAACAGGTAGAAATTGCCTTAAGCTGCTTGTGTGCTGTAATGAACTAGTAAATTGTACCTAATAGAACGGTAAGAGCAATAGGAAAAACGGGAAGGTAAATTAGCCCAGCAGTAGCCTTCAATCACGGTCCAGCTGCTGCAAAGCACTGTGCGTGCTCGGCTGCGAAACGCAGGTTGTGCATCCCAATTACTGCAACAATGGAGCGAAGGCCTTATATGGTATTACCCCAGTAAGGCGAGGATTGCTAAAATAAGAAGGCAGTCATTACCAGGCATTTGTTTAATGACTGTAATCATACTGAATTAATTTAACTTGTTGCAATGTTTAGCAGAAAGTCAATTATAAATTTGTGCTAAAAGAATAACAATACCAGAATCTGCCTAGCACCTTCCTCCGAGGAGACATCCTCTGAAGATAAGCTCACATCCTCAATATGAACAGGGCTCTCAGAATGTGCTAAGTGCTCTACAGAGCAGTCCATGGCCAGCCCCTGAGGACAGGAGCTTGTGATCTGAGCCAGGATGACGCGTACACACTGTATGAACAGCATGCAGAAAAGGAGCACATTGTCCTAGGCCTGTCACTCTGTGAATTCGGTGATGCTCTTTCCCATTTGTGTCTTATGAATTTTATGAATTTGTCTGTTTGCTTCTTATTTGGTTCTCTTGACACAAATCCCGCTCCAAAGAAGAAGTTTGAGGATCGCAAACAGAGAAGTCAGAACTAGATGAAAGAGCGTCATCCACAGAATTGCAGAAGTACTCTAAGTGTTCAGTGACATTTGAAGAAAGGACTGATTCGACTTTGAGGCGGTGGGCTGGCAGGAGTGAGCTTAGGCCCTGGCTGAGGGAAGTTCCCTAGGGAGGGCCACACACAGGCCTCTCTTCTGCACCTTTTCCAGCTCTCATTAGAGAATCCAAGCCTCCTAAATTCACCTTGCTACCTTCTTTCAAAACCTGCTGTCAGGAAATGAGTCCCAAATGATACAAATAACCAATAAAAAAAAGTTATTTTTTAATTACAGTTGACATTCAATATTATGTTAGTTTCAGGTGTACAGCATAGAGGTTAGACATTTATATAACCTACGAAGTGATACTCCAGAAAGCACCCCGCAGGCACCAAGCACAGTTATTACAATATTACTGACTGTGGTCTCTATGCTGTGCTTTACATCCCATGACTATTTGGTAACTGCCAATTTGTACTTCTTAATCCACTCACCTCTTCCATCCAGCCCCCAACCCCTCTCCCCTCTGGCAACCATCAGTCTGTTTTCTGAATTGATGAGTCTGTTTCAGTTTTGTTTGTTCATTTATTTTGTTTTCTAGATTTCACATATAAGTGGAATCATATGGTTTTGTCCTTCTCTGTCTGACATTTCTTTCAGCATAATACCCTCTAGGTCCATTCATGTTGTCACAAATGGTAAGAATTTCCTTCTTTTGTATGACTGAGTAATATTCCATTGTATATACATACCACATCTTCTTTATCCACTCATCTGTTAATGGACACTTAGCTTGCTTCCATATCTTGGCGATTGTCAATAATGCTGCCTTGATCAAGGGGATGCATGTACCTTTCCAAATTAGTGTTTTGTGTTTCTTTAGATAATAGTGTAATTCCTCAGAGATGCTTATATTTATTAAGAAAATAAAGCTTCTAGAAAAGGTACAGCTATCTAATTGGGGAATTTCAAGTGCCAACTCTCCAGGTGGGAAATCATTTCTGAGGTTCAAGGGACCCTCTGGGGAGCTACTCTTTCATCATATGGCAGGTGGTCTGGGCTACTGGTAGCCAACCCCCAGTTGGGTAGGTGAGGCTCAGCCTAGAACCCTCTAAAGCCTGGCTGTGCCACAAATGTGGGTGGTCAGTGTGGGTCCCTGGAGCAGCGTAGACTCCGACAGCACCTCTCACCCTCGTCAGTACAGCCCATCTTTGCTCATGAACTTTCTTAGGTCCTTGCCCACCAGGGAGAAAGTGGCTCAAACATTGGTATTTCTAAAAAGAAATCCCAGCCCTGGCCAGGTGGCTCAGTTGGTTGGAGTGTCGTCCGGTGCACAAAAAGGTGGCGGGTTCAATTCCCGGTCAGGGCACATATGTAGGTTGTGGGTTCCATCCCATGTCGGGCGTGTGCAGGAGGCACATTGATTGATGTTTCTCACATTGATGTTTCTCTCTCTCTCCCCTCCTTTCCTCTCTCTAAAACCAATTAAAACGAAAAAGAATATTTTAAAAATGAAAAAAAAAAAAAAAAGCCCTGGCCAGTATGGCTCAGTTGGTTGGAGCATCGTCCCATGTATGGAAGGGTCATGGGTTCGATTCCCCAACAAGGCAGATACCCAGGTTGAAAGTTTGATCCCTGGTCAGCGTGTACTGGAGGCAAACAATGGATGTTTCTCTCTTGCATTGACGTCTCTCTCTCTCAAATCAATAAAAGCATATCCTTAGGTGAGGATTAAAAAAAAAAAAAAAAGCACCCCCAGGTAATTAATCCTACCATGTACCCCAGATGGAAAACTACTGATTTTGTGAATTTGTGGGTAGAAATTCAAACATACTGTATGCATTGCATTTTAACTGAACTCAAGAATGAAAAAATAAAAATGAGTCCTTAAATTTATCAACCTGTACTGTTATAGTTCTGTACAAATCAATAAAAAGGAAGTGATTTTAATAGAGAAAATCTGTATTTATGTAGCTGCCACAGACCCACATGTCCTCTGCAGCTGAGGATGGAGTAGCCACACATCGTACCCACGCCCTCCCATGGCACCCTGTTCCTTTCTCTCTTACGGCACTGGCCACCTTGTGTTGTGACTTTTTGTTCCCCTAGTGTCCTCCTCGGTGGACCTGGGCTCCTCTGGGGCACAGGTGTACCACATTCATCTCGATGGCCCTGGGCCTTCGCTCTGCCTGGCAGGGGGCATGTCTTTAGTGTTTGTGAAAGGAAGGAGGGAACACTGAAGGACATCTTCCTGCTGGAGAAGAAAGGTCAGAGATATCCAGGTTTCCAACATGAGAACACCTCGCTTTTCTTTCACGGTAGACTCTTCTGAAATATCATGCTTCCCAATGGCTGAAGGAATGCTAGTTCTCAACTATATATATCGACTTAAAGCCTATGTAGCCAAGAATTTAAAAAGGGTATGTGTATGAAAAAATGAATGACATGCTTTATGGAAGTCAATGAAAACTCTGTATGTATTTAATGGCTAATAAATTTCACTTAATTTTATATATTTTTAGAAAAATGACGCATCTTGGAGAATGAGGCCAGTGAGGTGATGACTTTCCATGCCTTCGCTAGAAAGCTGCTCTCTCCAGCACAGAGAGGAAACAATTCTTTTCCTCAGCCCTCCGAATTTCCATTTTGATATGTACACATCCTTTTTTTAAATTTTTTAATTAATCTTCACTCGAGGATATTTTTTCATTGATTATTAGATAGAGAGCAAGGGAGGAAGGGAGAAAGAGAGAGAGAGAAATATGGATGTGAGAGAGACACATTAATTGGTTGCCTCCCGCACAACCCCAGCCGAGACTGGGAATCAAACCTGCAAGCCAGGTACATGCCCTTAACTGGGAATCAAACCCACGAGCCTTTGGTCCACAGGCCAACGCTCTAACCACTGAGCTAAACCGGCCAGACCGCTCCCCAGCGCCCCCCACCCCCACCCCCGCCGCCTTTTTAGATCCTACTCTCTGGAAGTCTTGTGAAGTTGAGTCACTTCTCAATAATGCCTTTATATGCAAATGAAATACAATAACATACAATAAATAGGATTACAAAGGAAAATAATTGTATTACACATTCTAGCTTAAGAAATTTTGCCATAGAAAAATCAAAATACTTCCAAGGTGAAACTGCAAAGTGACTGTCTCTGTTCTAACTATTACCCAATAAGAAAACTGGTTCAAGAAGAGCTTAGACAAGATAAAGAGCTAAGAAGGGAAATGGATAACTATGTTTACTAAATTTCAGTAAACTTGAAACTGAATGTTTCTTCTCAAAAAGTGACCTTTTCAGCCCTGGCCAGTGTTGCTCAGTGGTTAGAGCATCAACCCTCGAACTGAAGGGTCTGGTGTTCAAAGGCGCATACTTGGGTTGCAGGTTTGATCCCCAGCCTGGGTCCGATGTGTCTCTATCACATCAGTGTTTCTCTTTTTCTTTCTCTTTCTCTCTCTCTCTCTCTCCCTCCATCCCTCCCTCCTTTCCACTCTCTCTAAAAAAAATCAATGGAAAAAAATATCCTCAGGTGAGGATTAACAACAACAAAAAAGTGACCTTTTCAGTGACCAGCAGATTCCCCATCTTCACATGTAATAAAACACACTATACTTTCCAGATCATCAAGTCTCATTTTATAGACCTTTCCTAAGACTTTTAAGGGGAAAAAAAATGAAGGCAATTGATTCTCTCAAATTTTGTTTTACGGAGGAGGGAGGAAATTGAAGCTCAAAAAGACCGAGTCTCACTACAGCAGCATGTAAGTAAAGAGATACTAGACCCGGGATACAGCTCTCGCAAACCTACGTCAGACCGCATCCTATTACATGTTTAGTCAATGATACGCAGCAGTGTAGAAGCTGGGTACTAAACCAGCTTGAAGTGAACCCTAGTGGGAATATTTACACCACGGAAATGAACAAACACTGAAAATCAGGGCTGTTGGTTTTTTTCTGGAGATGAGGTTTTCATGTTGTAATGTATTTAACGATACCAATTTGTAATCACATGTCCCTTCATTTCAACCCCAGGATCCAAAATGCTTAAGAATATAAAGCACAATGGTAAAGCATAAAGCTCTTAGGTCAGAGGGATTCCCCTTGGGTCCTAGACCACTGATTATCTCTGTGACCTTGGACAAGTTCACTCACCCATCTGGGATTCAACAGGTCTGATAATACAGTGCACCTCACAGGCTGGTTGTATATTCAGGACATGGTGCATGTAAACTGCTAGCATGGATTCTCACACATGCTGAGCTCCCAACGGCTGTTAGCCATGACCTTTCCCTCTTCATCCTTCTCTTCCTTGTTTTTCTTACTCAATTGGTCACCATGGAAGATTGACATTATTTGTACTGAAACAAATAAAGATTTAAAAAATATTTTTTCTTTATTGATGTTAGAGAGAGAGAGGAAGGGAGAAGGAGAGACAGAAACATCAATGGGAGAACATTGATCAGCTGCCTCCTGCACTCCCCCCACTGGGGATCGGGCCCACAACCCGGGCATGTGCCCCGACTGGGAACCAAACCAGCAACCCCTTGTTGCATGGGTTGATGCTCAACCACTGCGCCACACCAGCCAGGCCAAATGAAAATTTATTTATTTATTTTTCCTTTATTGATTTTAGAGAGAAAGGAAGGGAGAGGGAGAGAGCGATAAAAACATCGATGAGAGAGAACATTGATCGGCTGCCTCCTGCGCTCCCCCCACTGGGGATTTGGCCCACAACCTGGGCATGTGCCCTGACCGAGAATTGAACCGGTGACCTCTTGGTGCATGGGTCAATGCTCAACCACTGAGCCACACAGGCTGGGCCCAAATGAAGATTTTTAAAAAGAGAATATAGACAAAAATAGGAAAACTATATACGACCACTTGGGATTTTAGAGAATGGAACGTTACCCTGTGGTTCCTGACTATTATGGATAATAGAGATTTTTTTTCTATAATCTAAGAGAGCACCACAATTCAGCAGAGAAATTATTGATGAACATAGTTTCAGCATGGTTTTAGAGATTTTAGAGAGGCCACATTAAAAACATACACTGTATTAGGAGCCACTATATGCAAAATGTATAATCTGGCCTCTTGCTTCTGTGGTTATATAGCCTCATTTGTGAATATGTTTTCACTTGTGGAGTCTAATGGTCAATTTGCACACCTGTCAATTTGTGGGACATAACTGTATTTTTCAGAGATAAAAATTCCTCTATTAATAAAATGAGCTTTGGGGGAAGGGGCTTTACCCAGAGGCCCTGGAGGACAGTCCACAGAGGCCAAGGAGTTGGACTGTCAAGTTGGCCCTGTCCTAGTATGAGCCAATGAGACACCTTCTCTCTCCCTTTCTGTTGGCATTGCCATGCTCATGGAATGGGACCCACAGATTCTGTCCCATCTCTTGGGCCTCTCTGCAATCAGTGTTATTGAACACCGGACCACTGTTATAGAGAGAGAATAGAGAAGCAGCTGAGAAGCAATGGGCTAGAACCATTCTTACTATGACCTATCCCAATCCAACCACAAAGAGTAATGTAGTGTTATCACCATAGTACCCTAGGCTCAAAGGGAATACAAAATAAAGTCATGTAGTTCGTATACGCTGAGTGTTACAGGCAGTATTCTACCAGTTCAAAAAAAGGACAGGTCACCTACATCTCCCCGTTCTGCCTCCTTCCGCAGGTTGTAAGTCACCTGGCCCACCCACTTTGTTCTTGCTCATTTTCAAAGCTGAAGGTTCACTCCCAGAAAATGGCATCAGATGTGACAATAGGAACTTCTCTAAATGGCCAGGCTGTAGCCCTGGAGATATCAGTCTTCCAGGCTCTGAGAAAAAGGTGTTGTAACACAAATGCCATTTCTGTATAATAACAGAACTGCAAAAAAGAACAGAAACAATGACCATATAGTGAGTGTCTGCAATGTGCCAGGTGAACACGATAATCTTCCCAATCCTAAATACATGCATAGAGCTTTCTATAGCCAGGTTTCCAAATGCTTTACATATAATAACTCATTTAATCCCTACAGCAACCCTTTAGGGAAGATATTATTATTCCCTCAACTCCATTAGGTAGGAACTATTATACCCCTTACACAAATAAGAAAGGAAAGCATGGAAAAGTGAGTACTGTTCAAATCTCATGTCTGGTAAACACAGGTCTGTGAATTCAAACCCAGATTGTCTAATCTGATTCAAACTCAAATCTGTGCTCTTAACTATCAATATTAAAATATGGGCTTTCTACAAATTAGTGTTCAGTTGTAATAGTCTTTGCAAGGATTGGAAGAGCCTAGTGAAAGAAGGAAAAATATAAACTATATTAGGAGTCACTCAGGGGAAGGGTTAAGGTCTAAGAGTTGGTGAGTAGGGAGAATTATTAGAGAACTAGGAATTATTAGAAAACTAAGCTTTTCATTAAAGTGTTCCTTTAATGAAATTTGAACTCAGCAGTATGCTGGTAAATTGGCTCTCTGGGGAAGAGGGGGAAACCTTGACTTGTAGTGTTTTGCCAATTTCCATGGTGTAAATACTCCCACCATGGCTGACTTCAAGATTCCAACAGTTTAACAACCTGTTCACAAAATTCCCGAATATTTAACAGTTGTTTTCTCACAAACCAGTTGGAATTGGCTTCAGCACACGACACTTGGGGTCAAGAAGTGGATTGCACTGCCCCCTCCAGAAGCACGTGCTGTTGTATAACACTACACATTCAGGGCAGACTTCGTCCTAAACACAGGGCTCTCTGATGCTTCGGGGCCTTAGGTAGTCTCCTGTATCTTTCTTGCTCTCCCTCCTAAACTGTGTGCTTTTACTTGTTGTATTTAATGAAAGTTGCTTTCACTTTTGTTCTTGATTTTAAAAGGAAGGTGAGGCATTTATATTTCTCTTCTATTGACCATCTAATAAATCTAACAAAGGTATGTGGCTTTTTAAAAGTGACCCTTAATTGGGTAAAATGAAGTTAGTCAGCCTTTGGGAGACCTAAGGAACCCGCAGGTATATGTTTATGCATGTCTGTGCACACACACACACAGGTGCAATCAACAATATTTACTGAGAGCCCTGCAAAGCCAGGGACGTGTACAAACACACAGCACGCACCATTTTGGATTTGCACCTGTTCTGTGCTTTCTCATACTCTAGCCATGAACAATGTTTTGAGGCCCCAACAGCCATGCAAGTCCCTCATAAGTACATGAATTATCATGAGGTCATGATATGAATTCAGACTTAGCAAATTAAGTGGCAATTACCCTTTGAAAAACTATGTAACTCTAAGGATAATCACCATGTTCTGTGTAATTTTTTTTTTTTTTAGATCTTTGGGGGTACTAATTTGTAAAGCACATATAACCAAATGAATAATTACATAGCAAAGAGCTGAAAGGTAATTACAAAATAATTGCATGCTATTTGATCCTTCCATGAAAACACATTTAATAGAATATTCTTTTAAACTGTTTCTTGTACCTGTGGAACACTTTAAGGTTATTCTTTTTTCTTAGTTCTGTTTAATGCTGACTCTTTTATTATTATTATTATTTTAATTTTATTTTTATATATTTTTCCCTTATTGATTTTAGAGAGAGGAAGGGAGAGGGAGAGATAGAAACATCGATGAGAGAGAACATCGATTGGCCGCCTCCTGCATGCCCCCACTGGGGATTTGGCCCACAATCTGGGCATGTGCCCTGACCGGGAATCGAACTGGCAACCTCTTGGTGCATGGGTTGATGGCTCAAACACTGAGCCACACTGGCCAGGCCTAACTCTTTTAATAATAATAGTTGGTAAAATATACTAAAGTGTAGGCTGTAAGTGTAAGTTAGAAACTTGGTATGAAACTTGATCCCCCCCCCCATTTTACATAGAGTTTCTTTGCTTTTATTGTTTTTATTTCATTTTTTAATTTTATTACATTTATTGGGGTGACATTGGTTAATAAAATTATGTTTCAAGAGTACAGTTCCATATTATATCATTTGCATTGTGTGCTCACCACCCAAAGTCAAGTCTCCTTCTGTCACCATATATTTGACCCTGTTTACCCTTTTTACCTCCCCACCCTGCTTTTCCTCTGATAACAACCATACTGTTGTCTGTGTCTGTAAGTTTTGCTTTGTTTATTTGTCTTGCTTATTCATTTGTTGCTTTCAGTTTTATATCCCACATGTATATGAGTGAACTCGTATGGTTCTTGACTTTCCCATCTGACTTATTCCACTTAGCATGATGTTCTCAAGACCCATCCATGTTATCACAAATGGCAATATTTCATCTTTATGATGGCTGAGTAGTATTCCATTGTATATATGTACCACGTCTTTTTTTTTTTTTAATCCTCACCCAAGGACATTTTTTCCATTGATTTTCAGATAGAGTGGGAGGGAGGGAGGGAGGGAGGGAGGGAGGGAGAGAGAGAGAGAGAAACAGCGATGTGAGAGAGACACATGGATTGGTTGCCTCCTGCACCACCCCAACCAGGGCCGGGGATCGAACCGAAACCAAGGTACGTGCCCTTGACCAGAATTGAACCTGAGACTCTTTTTTCTGCGGGCTGACGCTCTAACTGCTGAGCCAAACTGGCCAGGGCTATCACATCTTCTTTAAAAAGAATTTTTTTTTAATATGTTTTTATTGATTTTAGAGAGAAAGGAAGGGAAGAGAGAAACATTGATGTGAAAGAGAAATATCAATCGGTTGCCTCCCATACGCGCCCCTACCAGGGACTGAACCTGCAGCCTGGGCACGTGAATGGAACGGGAATGGAACCGGCGACCTTTTGGTGCATGGGACAGTGCTCAGCCACTGAGCCACACCAGCAGGGCATACCACATCTTCTTTATCCAACCATTTATGAAAGAACACTTCAGTTGTTTCCATGTCCTTGTCATGGTGAATAATGCTGCAATGAACATAGGGGTACATATATCTTTCAAATAAATGTTTGCAAATGTTTTGGATAGATACCCAGAAGAGGGATTGCTGGGTCATATGGTAACTCTAAATTTTTTGAGGAACCTCCACACTGTTTTCCATAGAGGCTGTACCAGTTTACACTCCCACCAGCGGTATATGAGTTCCTTTTTCTCCACCAACCTTCCCTTTTACTTGTCTTCTTGATGATAGGCATTCTAACAGTTGTGAAGTGTTATCACATTTGATTTGCATTTCCCTAATAGCTAGTAAATTTTCTTTACTTTTAAAAGTTGATCATTAAATTAAATCTATTTAGGAAAAATACATAGCGGTGCCAGTTTCTTGTTTGTTTATTGATTGCAGGGCTCTGTCTAGCATCTGTACATGCTTGCAAAATGCTTTCAAAGTACCACTAACTTTGTGTGCCATTTCATTCCAAGTCTGCCTGTATCTCTCTCTCTTTCCCCTTCTGTCTCTCTCTCCTTTCGCGTAAGGAATGGTAACTAATAAAGGTCAGAGATGAAAGTAAATAGGTGCATGTATGTGGCGTTGGGGAGAGATATTTGATCTAGGAGATAGAAGACAGGGCTTATCACCTTCTCTAGCTCAGGCTTATTAATTTAAGCTGAGAATGAACACATATGCATAATGCATGCAAATATCCTTAGAAAAGTTTGAAGTGCTATTTTTAAGCATAAGCACTAATATAATCCTATTCCTTAGATTTTTTTAGTAATTCTAGAAATATAAAATAATCTATTGTATACCACTGCTCACCTTCCGCCCCCTCTGCTCCTAGACCCTGCCTCTCATTCCATCCTGTCTTTGACAATTTATCATTCTAATTATGCTTTACAAATGGTCAAGAACAAAAACCTTCAAAAACCCAAATAAGTACCTGGTAGAAAAATTATTCTGTATCTTAACAGATTAAGTTAATTATTCTGTCCCGTCTACCTTTAGGGAAGTTTAGGATTTTTCCTGGAAGGATATTGCTTGCTGCAATTCACTGGATGTACAAATGGTCTAAGAGTGAAAATTGGCAAGAATTAGAACTTTCCAACACCACCAGTGCTCTTAAGATAGTCTAGATAATGAAATTTGCAAATATAATTGTTACACGAGCAATTCAAATAAGGTTCTCCGTGCCTTTGTGAAGTTATCTACTTCCAAAGTGTTTTGCCAAAGTGACTCAGGTTGCCTCCCTTCTTAGAGGATGTGGTGCTGGGGAAGGACAATCCCAGGGGAGATGCAGACACACAATAGGTTTTCTTTTCTCAAATCCTTCATGTCACTACTGCTTATTTCACTGGTAACTCAAAATGGAACCAACCGTTTTTTATTTACTTTATCACTCGACACACCACTGTTTCCATGATAACTTAAATACTGTTAGAGCCAACAAAGTTATTTCCTAAGTATAAAAGAGCAGAAGTAGCCCTGGCTGAGGTGACTCAGTGGTTAGAGCATCAGCCCTCACACTGAAGGGTTGCAAGTTCAATCTCCAGCCCCAGTCAGGGTCGTGCAAGAGGCAACCAAGGGATGTGTCTCTCTCACATTGATGTTTCTCTCTCTTTCTCTCTTTTTCCCTGTCCATTCTCTCTAAAAATCAATGGAAAAAAATATCCTCGGGTGAGGATTTACCAAAAAAAGAAGTAGTCAGCATTATTATGTTAAGAAGAATATAATGAGAAAACCAAGAGAGAGCCAATAAAATCAGGCAGAATTTAGGGTCACAGTTTCACAGTGTACTATAGTGATTCAGCAGGAGAACACATTGGTGGAAACTAGACTTCTTAACAGATTTATGAGTGCTTTCTGGATGCACAGCAGATAAATGATCAGCCCTTAAGATACAAGCATCCAGTCTGTGAACTTCTTTGACTTATAAAAATGGCTGCCACTGAGGACAGATTTGCATTTGGCGCTTACTGGGGATGTTCAACACTGTTGGAAATTGAGGAATGAGGTTAAGGAAGTTGCCTGGCTGGTGTGGCTCAGTGGTTGAGCATCGACCCATGCACCCAGAGGTCGCCAGTTCGATTCCCAGTCAGGGCACATGCCCAGGTTGTGGTCCAAATCCCCAGTGGGGGGCATGGAGGAGGCAGCCAATCGATGTTCTCTCTCATCGATGTTTCTATCTCTCTCTCCCTCTCCCTTCCTCTCTTTCTAAAATCAATAAAGGGGGAAAAAAAAGGAAGTGGAGACAGCATATGTTTGGTATTCTTTTAATAAGTGTGGTTCACAAGGGCTCATTAGAAGTAGTAGTTAAAATGGTACATATTTCTACAAATGGGATTTTGAAAGGGTTATTTATTTAGGGTGGAGATTTTTAAATAATTTTATTGCCTGAGGGAAAAAAAAATAGTAGAAAGTGACACGTTGGAGGCATGGGAGCTAGGAGAGTCAACTGATGGAGTTCCAGAGAAGACATGGGACATGGTCAAAGCCAAGGAGGCAGAGTTGGCCTTGTGCATCCGTCTTACCCTGTGAAACTGAAGTAAGTGTTGTGGCTGCAGGAAGAAGCCACTGGTTCCTGTCTGTCTGAATGTGGGCTCCGGAATTAAGAGCAGTGTGGCAAGTATTTTCCTAATCAGAAAAGACAGAGACTGTTACCTCCCTAGACATACATATTGTAGTACTAATTTATGCCATCCAAGGCTGAATTCGCTTTTTTAGACTATAGACTTATTATTTTCTTCTTTGGGAAAATAGTAAGGGTTCCAGCCTTATTTTCAAATCTTGACCTACCCACTTAATAGCTATAAGACTTTGGTCAAGTCACTTATAATTCTTAGCTTTCTCAAAAATAAAGTAGGGGTAATATAATATATCTGTGTCAGAGAATTACTGAGAGAATTGAATGAGATGACTAATAGTAAACATTCAAGAAATGTTAGATATTATTGTGATCACTGTCACTACTCTTGTGGTTGATTAAAATTAATAGATAGTTTTGTAGGGTACTATTAAGAAACATTTCCCCCATTCTGTGTGCAGTTAATGTTTTAGACTTGGGAAGACTTTAACCCCTATTAAATTCTGCATGTTAGATTCATTTTATTATTCCATTCCCCTCAGAGCCTTCTGAGTTCTGGCTCCATCATTCAATGTATTTATTGTCCTCCTCAGCCTGTGTAGTCTGTGAATCTCATGGGAACCCTGTGACACCTACTGCTCTTACATACCCTGCATCCACGTTCACCTTCTCCCTTAGTGGCAAAGGCTTAGTTTGGTTCAATTATAGCAATAAGCTCAATTAAAGTACTCTTATGTCCCAGCATCACTTGCAGCTAGGGTGGTCATGTGAGACAGTTCTGACCAATGAGGTAAAAGCAAAAGTCACTGGGTGGGCTTCCATGTAAGCTTATCAAAGAGGCCACACCCATGAACATGAGAGCCAGATTCTAGAGTAATGGAGAGGAAGGAGCATAACCTGGGGCTAGATGCCACTGTGCAGCCACTGGGCATTCACTGTGGATCACCAGAGTCCTTGTCGTGTGACCAAAACAACTCCTATGTGGTTAAGCCTCTGTCATCAGCTTTCTGTTACATTTATCAAATGCAATTTCTACCTGTTACAGATGCCATCTGTAGTCTCATCTAAATATTTTTTGGGGGAAAAAAAAATCTAAACAGAACAGAGCTAAAGATAGGACATATCATTACCAACCATCCTCCAGCTTCATTGATTCCTCCCCCCCAGATTCATTGAGATAGTATTGACATCTAACATTGTATAAGTTTAAGCTGTACAATATGAGAATGTGATACACGTAGATTGTTTTTACATTAGTATCCCACTGTGCATAAAATGTCATGTGAATAAGTAATTGTTTTACCTGTGTTAGTCTTAGATTGTGTCTTATTTCCTTTCTTTTTTTTCTTTTTTTTAATCCTCACCGGAGGATATTTTTTCTATTTATCTTCAGATAGAGTGGGAGGCAGAGAGAGGGAGAGAAAGGGAGAGAGAGAGAAACATCGACATGAGAGGGACACATCGACTGGTTGCCTCCCACACGACCCCGACCAGGGCCGGGGACTGAACTGCAACCGAGGTACTTGCCCTTGGCTGGAATCGAACCCGTGACTCATTGGTCCGAGGGCCGACGCTCTACCGCTGAGCCAAACA
The DNA here is from genome assembly GCA_030848825.1 of Tadarida brasiliensis. Classification (NCBI taxonomy): domain Eukaryota; kingdom Metazoa; phylum Chordata; class Mammalia; order Chiroptera; family Molossidae; genus Tadarida; species Tadarida brasiliensis. The sequence goes on from CM061264.1 coordinate 82,728,671, forward strand.
GGCCAGGGCTGATTTCCTTTCTATTTGACACTGTGCCCACCCCTCTCCTGAATGGGTGGTTTCCATTCACTACAGATTTGTAAAACTAAAAGGGGTCTTGCAAGGATCAACTTTTCATGGTCCAGGTAGGGAAACTGGGGCTCGGGTGTCCTGCTCCCACCGTCATACTCTCACACCCAGTGTTTATTGCACTGCAGCACCCCATTTGAATAACTTACACAAATCCTCCTTGTCTTATACCCACTCTTCAGGCTCTCATTTCACTTTGCCCAAAATTGTATTAGTAACCTTTTCAATATCCTCGGGCATTGATGAGGGGCTAAGGAAAGTTTTGAACATACTTTGGCTCTACGGACCCGAGTGTCCCGTCCACATCCCTGAGAACCAGCAGCGGTAGGAAAGTACACTTAAAGGCTTTTGCAACTATCGGGGGCCACAGTGCCCAGAAGGAAACACACCGAAAAAAAGGGGCTCAACTTTTCCTTTGGACTTGGGGTGGGCCCCTTCTTCCTCATCCCCAGTGCCGGGATCTCAGAAAAATAGCTTTCCCCCAGTAATGATCATCATGCCTTCTAAATGGAAAAACGATTGTAAATTTCTCGTACCACCCTGAAGTGGAACAATATTGGCACACACATTTCTTTGATATGTAATAACTCCCTAACTCCTTCCAACTGCTGCAGCTGCTGCAGGACAGACACAGGGAGAGATTAGATAGGGCCTGTGCACCTGGCCAGCCATAAACTGCCTCTTAGCTGCAGAGGGAGGTTAGCAGGCTCAGTCCCCTTCTCTCCTTAGACCCAGAATGTGGAAACATGAAAGAGAGCTGTGATTATTTATAAACAATAAAAAGTTCCATGGAGTGCATAAAATGAATGGATTTATTAACCTACTCAGAGTGGAAGCACATTTTCCTGGTTGGTGAAAACTCGGGGCTGTGGTTAGACAGGCTCCCCTTCCCCTTGTCCTTTGTATTCAAAGGCCAGGCTATCAGCTCTGTTTCTTTTTTTTTTTAATTCTCACTCAAGGACCCTTTTGCATTCATCTTCAGATAGAGCGAGAGGGAGAGAGGGAGGAAGAGAGAGAGAGAAACATGGATGTGAGAGAGACACATCGAGTGGCTGCCACCCACACGACCCCTGCTGGGGCTGGGGACAAACTGCAACCGAGGTACGTGCCCCTAGCGGGAACCGAACCCGGGACTCTCTGGTCCGCGGGCTGATGCTCCAACCGCTGAGCCAAACCGGCCAGGGCTCAGCTTTGTTTCTGTCAGAGGGATAGGAATGGACTCGTTGATGCTGTGCTCCATCAGCTAGTTAGGGATCCCACCCTTGGAAAAGCAGGACGTTTGCTCTTCCTGACTTTGCCTTGGTACTTCCTGGTGCCTTCGCCTCCAGGGGCCTTCCTGCTGCAGTTCTCCTGAGCCAGCATTGACCCTGAGGTGGGAGAAGTGGAGCTCGGCTTGGGAGATGAGATGGAGCTGGACGCATTTCATGGCGTTCTTTCCTTAATTATGATTCAGTGGATCCTGGATGGCTGAAAGCATGATTAAAATGCGTTTATAGACCTCTATAGCCAGCTGTCATCGACTTAGCCACAATGTAGTAATTTGAGAGCATTTTTAAAAACAGACTTCATAGTAGCAGATCATTTGAATGCGTTCCTCTATTTTTCTCAAAAATCCTAATGGGCTACAATTTTGTTACCAGTATGTTATATAAGCATAATTCATTCCTAAAATTGAATAACTCCTTTGACCATGTGGGGATCAGAGGCACACAGGGAACTTTAGTTGAAGCAGAAATGGAAACTTGCCATATTGGTGACACGTTCCACTCCTATTTTCTATAGTTTCCAAACTTTTCAAGTATGAGAGGCCATTTTTTACCTAATAATAGTAGTTTTGTTTTAGTCTCTGTTGATTGAGAATACCAAAAGCTTCCATGAAAGCAGCATATTTTGTACGTATTAATCATTGCAACAGCTACTCACACATGAAAAATAGTAGTGCGCGTATTGCAATTCATTATTTATTCTGTCCTCGATAATACTTGGTGTAAGTATAGATTCTAGGTCTCCTTCAAGTAGCTGTAAGGGCTCCCAGGGGTTCAAGGCCCACACTGTAAATACAGTCACTCTTCTAAAGAGGAAATGACTTTTGCAGAAGGAATTTAAAGGGACAGCTGCTAAAAGCACCTTGAAAAAACTTACAGAATAAGATCTTTGGTATGCCCTGTCCCACAGGACAAAAGAAGAGAACGCTAGGAAGCTAGCTTCTAAGTTTCCAGCAACAACTTGGGGTGCTGTGCTTCTGCCCTTTAGCCCCCCTATGGGTACTGTATTTTTTTTTAATGGACAGCTGTCATTAGATAAAATTCCTAATCAGCTCAAAATTTTTATGTTCTTATAGTGCATCGCCCTCAACCAGTATAATCACAGTGCATTAGCAATAGTGAACTATGCTTGAGAAATTCCTATCTAGTAAAACTACATTAAGTAAGATACAGAGTACATGATGTATAATCTGACTTAACTTTTAGGAGATTATTAACAAATACTGAGCTATGATATATAATCTAAAATCATGTTCTCTCTCTTTATTCAGACCTGTAAAATAAGATTCGGGTAATTGGATATGTGTTAAATGCTCATTCTAATTTCATTTTCCGTTTGATTTGGGGCAAGCAATGGTCTGTAAAATATTCTCCAATTCATATCTCAAAGCACAATGCAGAAGTCTAGTGTAAATTATACTCCTTGCTTCTCTAAATAGTGTGAAAGAAACAACACTGTATCTCATTTCTCAGTAAGCCTCAACTGTTCCTATTTTCTCCTGGAAGTCTTGATGGAATTACATTTGATTTGAAATCTAAAGACCCGAATGTTTTCACTGGCTGAGAAGAAATGAAAGGATCAAACTCACACCCAAGTCAAACTAGCCCCTGGGTAATCCTCTGCAGACAGCAAACAGTAGAACAAACAAAGATAAACTCCACAGGGGCAGCTGCAAGGCCAGGCATCCTTAGAAGGAATACTTCAAGACTTCCCTGGGTTCTTAGTGACAAAAATGATATGGCCCGTGTTGAGGAAAGATAGACATTTCCAGACAGATTTTATACAAGTTACAGAGTGACCCCCACCAAGCAGGCAGGGGACCTGGTAACCTCTCCTGGTCGAGCTGCCCAGAGACATCGTTGAAAGCCAAAGGGCAGACTACTGACATAAATTCAACTGCCCTGACAACACGCAGCTGACCTGCCAACATCACGGCTACACACCATGCAGACCTTCCACAAGGGCAAAATCAAAGGCTTCACGCTCAGTCCTGTTCCATAGCACAGACTCGCTACACATAGTGCAACACCTTCCTTCGTGCTAGAGACCCCAAGGCCTCTCCCTCCGTCCAGCACCTTGCCCACTCTCCCTGGATTTGCATCCAGGTGCAAATTCATACATGTGGTAGGAATCCTTGACCCCAATGCAAATCATTTTGCAAGATCAAAATTCTTTTGCTGTGGACTGTAGGGGCCAGCCTCGAAGAAAATTTGCATTTTGACTGGTAATATAAGCACAGCTACGGGTTATAGAAATGAAGGGACAAAGAGATCATTACAAAATCAAATTAACAAACAAATGAGATACAAATATGCTCTATTAACTGCCAGGTTTTTGAAACAGGAAGAGACTAGAATTTAGAATGCTGAAATGCATCCAACTGAAAAGGGGCAAAAAGAATTTTAATGAATTACAACCAAACTTGAGATTGGAGACTGAATAATTAGAGTCTTCATTATTGTAACTCAGTGGAAAGCTGGCTTGATTTAGCCCCTTCATATGATCTGTTAGAGAAAATGACTGTGTTTCAAAGCAGGACTTCTATGTTGCCTGTAGTTTAAGACAGCAAGAAGTTATAAAGAATGTTCAAGCTAATATTAGAAAAATTTAAAAACATTCCCAACCAAATATTTTAAATGACTTGCTAATACATTTTAAGACAATATTTCTTTATTCTAAAAAATAAAATAAACCCAGAGATTTTCCCTAAATTTAGTTCCAAAAAATCCTATTAGTTTTTTTATATCATCCTTTTTCATCCAAATATATTGACCCTGAAAAACCAAGATATCTAGAATCAGTGTGTGGATAAGTGTGCGGGCAATTAAAACAGCTGATAGGGCCCTGGCTTGTGTGGCTCAGTGGATAGAGTGTCTGCCCACGCACAGAAGGGTCACGGGTTCGATTCCCAATCAAGGGCACATACCGGGTTTGCATGTTCAATCCCTGGCTCCGGTCAGGGTGCATGCGGGAGGCACCCAGTCGATGTGTCTCTCTCACATAGATGTTTCTCTCTCTCTCTCTCCCTCCCTCCACAGTGAAGACACAAACTTGGACAATGACCAATGTCACGTACCCTGATCCTTGGGGTTCATCTGGAGCTCCTGTCCCCACCAGACATGTAGACATATCATCAAGAGCTTTAGGGAATACATGGGCCTCGCCCAGGCCTGAGCCATCTCTACACATAGGCTCAGTGTGGTCCAAGGCTTACCTGGGGATGCAGCTCCTGCATCAGCAGAACACAGGAAGACCAGCCTTAGCAACCATGGGTGGTGAATGACGCCAAGTGCACTTCCTTGCTTCTGGGCCTTCCCATGTGTGGTTAAAATTGTTCATGGACGATGATTAGAATTGCTAATGAATTTTCATACCATTCTGAAGAAGACTGCAAGTTTTTTGGAGCAAGAAAGGCCTCCCTGCTGCTGCTTCTCCTGCCAGGCTCCTACCCCAACCAAATACCTAATATTTGACCTTTGAACCATTGACCACAGTAGGAACAATAGTCTTGATTAGCTGAGAGACTCTAGTTGAAATCATTTGATGGGATTATTGGCACATGATAATCACGTCTTGGCCTTTCTTCCTCTCTCTCCCACCTTCCCTTCCTGCCTTTCTGAAACCAGAGCAGAAGTCCCTGTGCACTTGAGTGAAGGTCCTATTCACATCTCCCTGTAATTGTAAAACTCTTATCACAAAAGACTTGAAAGGCTTATCTTTATTAGAAGAAGGAAAAAAACTTACCCCACCCCTACCTCCTTAAGCCTTCTTCATTCTAACAGTGAAAATTCCATTCACTGATGTCACAGAGAGCCAACATTGAGGCTTTTATAGACTGCACTTTTCTAATGCTTGCTTTAAAAAAATGACACTCTGTAGTTTCCCATTCAGTACTTCCCTGGGGTCAATATTAGACTCAAAATTCAATTATATTATAAAGCCTATTAGCACTATTATATGTTATGGTTTGTTTAGGAAGTACCAAATTCAAGGTCAGGCAGTATCAAGTATTCAGTAAAAGTTCTTACCTTCCCACCCCTTATCCTTAAAGCAAAATGAAGGTTGGATGTAGCTTATAGCCCATGCTATTTACTCCACTGAAAATGCTCATAGCACTTACAAACCATTTAAATGCTAAGCCTCTTGATGTTCGGCATGATTTCAACCTTATGTCGAGTTCCTGGTATATAACACTGTTGCTTACGTTCATTCTGTGGTTCATTCAGTAGACGTTTCAGTGCCTTGTAGGTAGAGCACTATGAACAGCACCAGGGTGAGGCTGAGAGGCAAAGCAGTGTTGTGGTTAACAGACAGCAGGCTCAGAAATATCCTCCAGCACGTTACTTACACGCTGTTCCTCAGTTTCCTCACCTGTAAATTGGGCATATTATAGTATCTACTTCATAGGATTGTCGTAAGAAATAAATGGGGCAGATTATATGAAGTGCTCAGAAAAGTGTCCGACATACGTTAAGCGTTTGTTAAGTGAGAAGTATTTTGATGCTTCCGGGAGCTTATGCGAGGATTCTTTTTTTTTTTTTTTTTTTTTTAATTTATTTTTGTTACAGATGTTTCTCCTTTTTTCCCTATTGACACTCTCCTCCCCAACCCCCCACCCCGTCCCCAGCTTTGTTGTCCATGTCCATCAGTTATGCGTACATGCGTATAAGTTCTGTGATTTATCTCTTCCCTCCCCCCCCAACCCCTCTTCTGAGTGTTGCCAGTCTGTACCCTACTTTCACATCTCTGGGTCTACCCTGTTCCCCAGACTGTTATGTTTATTATATCCCACAAATAAGTGAGATCATGTGATATTTGTCTTTCTCTGCTTGGCTTGTTTCGCTTAGGATAATACTCTCCAGGTCCCTCCATGTCGTCTCAAAGGATAAGAGATCTTTCTTTCTTACAGCTGCATAGTACTCCATTGTGTATATGTACCACAGCTTTTTTATCCATTCATCCACTGATGGACACTTGGGCTGTTTCCAGATCTTAGCTATTGCAAATAGTGCTGCTATGAACATGGGGGTACATATATTCTTTCTGGTTGGTGTTTCAGGCTTCTTAGGGTATATTCCTAGAAGTGGGATCACTGGGTCAAATGGCAATTCAATTTTTAATTTTTTGAGGTAACACCATAGTGTTTTCCACAGTGGCTGCAGCAGTCTGCATTCCCACCAGCAGTGTACTACAGTCCCCTTTTCTCCACACCCTCGCCAACACTTGTTGTTTGATGATTTGTTGATGGCGGCCATTCTGACAGGTGTGAGGTGATACCTCATTGTTGTTTTAATTTTATGCGAGGATTCTTTTTTTTTTTTTTTTTTTATCCTCACCCAAGGACATTTTTCCTTTTTTTTGTTCAGATAGAGTGGAAGGGAGAGAGAGGGAGAGAGAGAGAAACATCGACGTGAAAGGGACACATCGAGTGGCTGCCTCCCGCACAACCAACCAGGGCCGGGGACAAACTGCAACCGAGGTATGTGCCCCTAGCGGGAACCGAACCCGGGACTCTCTGGACCGCAGGCCGATGCTCTAACCGCTGAGCCAAACCGGCCAGGGCTATGCGAGGATTCTTAACCAGAGGTCCATGGACTCCTAGAGTTCCCAGATGGATTTAGAGTGCCCCAAACTTCTTTAAATTATTGGCAAAATTTAGAGCACGTTGTCTAGAGAAGAATTTTACAGCTTTCATCATATTCTCCAAGGATGTGTGTGAAACAAAAATGGTTAGGGTTCACTGAATTAGGGCTCTAGAGATATAAGACAGAAATCTTGCCCTCAGAGACCTCACAGTCTAACAGAGGAAATGAACATTTAATGATAATAAAGTATGAGAGCAGTTGTGTAGAAATGAGTCCAAGATGCAATGGGACACAAAGAGGAGCCACCCGAGGGGACTGATGGAACAAGCAAAGCTTCCTAGAGCAGGTGGCATTTCAGAGAAGTCCTGAAATATGAATGTGACATAGCCAGATGGCAAAGGGGAGTCAGAGCGTCCCACAGAGAGGGAGAGTTATGTAAAGCTACAAGCAAATTGTTGAGTGTGAGTGGCCCAAGAAGAAACTACACCAGAGGAGAGGAAGCCAAGGGCAGTTAAGAGGCTAGTGCATTAGCCAGATAGTAAAGCAATCAGCACTTCAGCCAAGACAGTGTCTAGGGTTCGGCATAGCAGGTAAACTTGCGTCCTTTTTTATGCTTCAGGGGCTCATGATTCTGCCAATTAATTATTGCAAATATGTACTGAGATATGATCACTAGCATAAATCTAAAGCATATTATTACTATCCTATGACTACCAGCTGTGGTCACTAATATTCATGTCAAAATTAGGACAATCTATTCAGGGAAAAGGGTGGGGTTGAGGGAGGGCAAATTTGAAAGCTAACTTATTTATTAAAAAGCATTTTCAATTCCATTTTAATTTGTTTCTGAAATCCAGTTGGAATGACTTAAGTATTTCTTGTGCACGGAGCATAAAAGGTATCTGTGATTATTTTTGTGGTGGTGACTGGTTTTACATATTCTGTAGCTAAACATAATCGATTCTGTAGCTTCCTAATGATCGGCTCTGAGGAGTTATTATTTCTGATAGCAATTAATCAAAATTAAAACAGACTGCATAGAATGAAGCAAATTCAAACATCCAGCCTCAGTTAGGAACACCTGCACATTAAGATTAATCATAGGCCTTGCTTGAATGTGACAAGTATATCAATATTATAGAGAAAAGAGAAGTGTAACATTTTCCAGCAGAGTTCCAAGTGTATTCCAAAGTTTCTGAGCCTGAGTCTGTGTTGAACAAAAACCACGTAAAATTCATAGTTGTCCATTACACTGAAATTAAAAGCATTTTCTTCCAAAAAGCTTAGGTATTTGTGGTAATTTGTATTACCAAACATAAAATTCAGGGAGTGGTGACAGCAAAATGAAGGAAATACGGGTTTTCCACTGTCTTCATCCCAAAGAACAGTGATTTTGACGATCACTCTCGAAAGTGCCTTTGAGCGTGTCCAGGAGTGTAATGAGAAGTTCCAACAAACTTGAGATTGGATACATTGAAGAGGGTAAGAGGAACACTTTCACTTTTCCCAGGTCTCCCCTCCTCCAAAGCAGCACAGCTCAATGCTAAGAGACTTACTATACCTGTGATTTCTCCAAGGGGAAGTGAGTGCCTGGCTTCCCCAGCTGTGCGGACACTGCCGAGGAAGCCTACTTCCTTCTTGCCCCATCCAGAATGCTGAGATGTGCTTCATGGCTGAGGGGTAAGGAGGGGCTTGGAGAACAGCAGCCATGGCTATTGGAGGGCAGGAAGGGATGCAGATCCTACTAACTGCTATACAGACTCCATCAAATAACCCAACCACAGGCCTCTGAAGATGCCTCATGTGTGGATCCCCCAACTGGGACACAGGCATCCCCAATACTCTGCATAACTCACCCATGCATATCCATACCACTATGTGGCCGGCTCCTTTTTCATGCCCCCAAGGGCAGTGAGCACCTGTTTTTGCAGAGAGGTAGTGAGCATGCACAGGAAGCCAGACATACTCTGCAGGATTAGGAGAAAGCACAAAAACTTCAGCATTCACAAGTGCCCTAGGAAAGGCAAATGGGAGGCTGTCAGCACTCAGCCAGGCTTTGCAGGATCAAGGGAAAGAATGCCATCTTAAGAAGTTTTCTTCAAGAGGGAACAAGAAGTGTGGAGCATGTGGAGCCATAGAAAACGTCTGAGAAAGCCTCAGAATACTCAGCAGAACTGACAGAAGGTATTTCTCTCCCAAAGCCGGTCAACAGGGACTGTAGGAGGTAACTACTTCTTCAAATGCAAAGACAGTAATAAAAGACTTCAAGGAACGTGAAAAATCAAGGAAACATGACACCACCGAAAAAACACAATAATTTTCCAATAACAAACCAACCCTAAAGAAATGGAGATTTGCAATTTGCCCAATAAAGAATTCAAAATAGTTGTTTTAAGGAAGCTCAGTGAGTTACTAGAAAACACAAAAAGACAATTTAATGGAATCAGGACAACAAACACAAACAAAATGAGAAGTTTAATAGATGTATAGAAATTATTTAAAAGGACCAAAAAAGAAAGTCTTGAGCTGAAGAATAAAATTAATGAAATGAAAAATGCAATAAAGAACATCAACAGTAGACTTGACAGAGCAGAAGAAAGAAGCCATGAAGTAAAATACAGGTCATTCAAAATGATCCAGTCAGAGGAGAACAAAGTATCAAAAGGAGTGAAGAAAGCCTATTGAATTATGGAATACCATCAAGAAAAACTGTATTAGTGGAGTACCAGAAGGAGAAGAGAGGGAGAAAGGGGCAGAAAGAAATCGTTTAAAGAAATAATGGCTGTAAATTTTCAAAATCTCAGAAGAGATTTGGATAGCCAAGATCATGAAGCTCACAAGTCACCAAAAAGAGTCAACCCAATAAAATCTTCTCCAAGACAGATTATAATAAAAATGTCTGAAATGAAAGACAAAGAGAGAAGTTTAAAACCAGGATATATATATATATATAACTTCACATGTAAAGGAACCCCCATAAGGCTATTGGCGGATTTCTTAGCAAAAACCTTGCAAGTTGGTAGAGAATAAAATGATATACTCAAAAAGTGCTGAAAAAAATATTGCCAACCAACAATACTTTACCCAGAAAAGCTGTTCAGAAATGAAGGCGAGTTACTTTCCCAAACAAAAGCTAAAAGTTCTTCACCACTATAAGCCTTATAAGAAATGCTAAAAGGAATTCATCATGTAGAAATAAAAGGACACTAATTAGTGACATGAAAATATAAGACACATTACTAAAGATAACTATATAGTCAAATTCAGAATACTCCAATACCGTAATATGGTGGTATGTTAATCACTTAACTCCAGCATAAAAAGGACAAAGGTATTAAAAATAACTATAGCTACAATAATTTGTTAATGTATACACAATATAAAAAGCTGTACATTGTAACATCAAAAACATAAAATGAGGGGGGAGTAAAAGGGTAGAGTTTTTTGTGTGCAAAATTATCCATTTAAAATAGACTGATATGCCCAGCAGTGTGGCTCAGTGGTTGAGCGTCAACCCATTCGATTCCCGGTCAGGGCACATGCCCAGGCTGTGGGTCCAATCCCCAGTGGAGGGCATGCAGGAGGCAGCCAATCAATGTTCTCTCTCATCAATGTTTCTATCTCTCTCTCCCTTCCTCTCTCTCTAAAAATCAATAAAGGAAAAAAAATTAAAAAATAAAATAAAATAGACTGCTATAACTATAAGATGTCTTATGTAAGCCTCATAGTAACCAAAAGCAAAAACCTACAATAGATACACAAAGATAAAGAGAAGGGAATCAAAACATATCACTATAGAAAATCATCAATTCACCAAGGAAGACAGCAAGAGAGAAAGAAAGGAACAAAGGAACTGCACAACAGCCAGAAAACAATGAACAAGATGACGTTGATAAGTCCTTACCTACTGATAATTACTTTAAATGTAAATGTATTAAATTCTCCAATCTAAAGACAGAGTGACTAAATGGATAAAAAGGAAAACCCAACTATCTGCTGCCTACAAGAGACACTTCAGCTTTAACAACATGCGTAGGCTCGTATTTCATGCAAATGGAAACCTACAGAGACCTGGAGTAGCTATATTTATATCAGACAAAATAGACTTTAAGTCAAAAACTATAATAAGAGACAAAGATGGTCACATTATAATTATAAAGGGGTAAATTCATCCAAAGGACATAAGAACTGTAAATATATGAACACCCAATATTGGCATACCTAAGTATATTAAACAAATACTAAACAAACAAACAAACAAACCCTACTAAATCTGAAGAGAGACAACAATACAACTATAATGAGTAGGGGGTATTCAATACCCCATTTTCAACACTGGATAGATCATCCAGGCAGAAAATCAGGAAATATTGGACTTTAGACCAAAGGACCTAACAGGCATTTATAGAACATTCTATCCAACAGCAGCAGAATACACACTCTTCTTAAGCCCACAGAGAACATTCTTCGGGACACATAATTGTTAGGCCACAAAACAAGTCTTAGCGTACATTCTCTGAAGCCAGATTTCCTGGATTTGAATCCTAGTTTTACTGCATAGGAGCTGTGTTACCTTGAACAAGTTATAATATTTCATAGCTCTGGGTCTTAGTCTCCTTCTGCAAATTGGGGATAACATTAAGACCTACCTTGTAGGATTAAGGAATAATTGAGTTCATATGTAAACAGATTTGAATGGTGCCTGGTACATTTATAATAATTATTTATTATTATTATTATTAGGCAAGTTTTCTTCTCTAGGCTTCAGTTTCTTTATTTGTAAACTAGGGATGATAACATACCCACATCACATTATTGCTATGAAGGCTAAGTTAGATAATATAAGGTTTACTCTCCAACTAACAGATAATAAATAACAATGATAATGATATTTAGTGCTTATTATGTGCCAATAATTCCTTTATATCTGTTGTCTCACTGGTTTTATAGCAAGTCTAAGAGCTTATTCATTTCTTTTTAATCCTTACCCGAGGATATGTTTTTATTGATTTTAGAGAGAGGAAGGGAGAGAGAGAGAACCATCTATTGGTTGCCTCTAGTATACACCCCAACTGGGGATCCAACCTGTAACCTAGGTATGTGCCCTGACTGGGAATCCAAGCCGCAGCACTGTGGTACACGGGACATCGCTCCAACTAACTGAGCCCCCAGCCAGAGCTGAGAGCTTATTCTTTTGAAATCAGTTTATTTTTTTAAAAGATGAAGAAATTGAGGCCTGGGGAGATGAAGTAAACCACTTCTGCTCACACAGTTTAATAACTGTCAGAATGAGGACTCTAGCCTGTCTGTTGCATTCTAAAACGTGTGCTTTTAACAACTACCCTATACTAACAACAACAAAAGGAGAGAGAAAAATAAACTAGTTTGTGTCCTGTAGCTGAAATCCTGTATTACAAATAATACGATTTACAGTCTAGGATACCCACTTTCATTAAGGTAATTAGAATAAATAACTGCAATTTCAGAATACTCTTAAGTGGGAGAAGAAAGCTTCTAGATTAGAGGCATGGATAAGAATCAAAAGTTTTGAAGTTTGAAATTTGTCAAATTGGGTAGGAATTATAGTGGTAGCTTTTTTCTTTTTAAATACAAACGAGTCTACTTAAACAGAAGTTCAATGAGCAGAATGCAAATGATAATAGTCATTAAAGAATTGTCATGAATTTATTCTTATGAAATAATTTATTCTTTGAAAGAATCCATTTGAAATACATTTTTATGAAATAAATTATTTGAAATCAATTCTTATGAAAGAATAAATGTAAAGGGTTCAGGAAAGTCCTCAAATGTAAGGAATTTGTAGATTCCAAGCTAATATCTTGTCCATATTCCTTTTCATACCAAGTAACAGGAAGAATTACCTATTAAGGTTTAAACAAAATCAGTGTTAAGCCTGACTCACCATTGCCAAATGAACTAATCCCCTAATGAGATCACTACTCATCATTTATGGGGAAACAACTCCTTAAATTGAAACATAAGGGTAAACACAGGTACAAACTGCAAATGTGTTCACTAGCTTTCTGATTCTGGCCCTCCAGACACAGGCCAAGATGGGCAAGGTAGGAAGAACCTGTGAAGCATTTATTTGTTCAACAAATATTTGAGCAGTGCAACAACAACAAAAGGAAAAAGAGCAAAGAAAAAAAAGACAAAAACAACATTCCTATCCTTAGAGAGTTTACAGTCTAGTGAGGAACGCAGCTGAGCGAAGAGGCAATTTGTGTACATGCTTTAACAGGGAAATAATAGGGTGCTCCTTTGCATAGACCCTAGAATTGAAAGATCAAGGAAAGCTTCTTAGTTGTAAACTGACGCCTGAAAAGTTTAGTGTGGTGGTGATATTATGAAATTTGCATATCTGAAAGATCACTGCCTGAAGGGAAGAGAATGGACTAAAGGGGACAATACTGAAGGGAGGCAGGTAGGTGACTTGCTAGAAGATGACAGTGGGCAAGGGTGATGGCAGGTAAGACTAAGAGAAGTGGCTTCCTTACCAAGATGATTATGAAGTAGAATTAATAGAATTTGGTAACTGACTGGAAGAAGAAAGGAAGGGAATAGAAAGAAGGATAATGTCTTACTTTGGTTTCCTCCAGAAACAGACCTCAAGGCAAGGATTCAAGTGCAAGTTCACTTGAACAGGGATTTAAGGAGAACAGTGAGGAAGTGATATGGAGGAAAGGTAGCCAAGAAAGAATGCTTTATCAAGTTGACTATGCTGTGAATGTCATGGAAAAATCCTGGGAAATGGTATAAAACAAATGCCTCAGAGTTATCCCCCCTAGAGATTGATAAGCTGGGGGATTTATAAATCAATTTCCATAAGTCATTGGCCGATGGGTTTAATTCTGCAGCATTTTCAGCCTGCTCTGCCTGGTGGCTTCCAAAAAAGGACCTCAACAAAAAGACACAGATACTGGCCATTGGAAACAGGCAGGAGCACATGAAGTGGTCAGGCCCAAAGGACATCTGCTACAGATGACACCCCACCTCTGGTGTGAAAAAATGGGGTAAGGATGAACTGAGATGGGGAACCCAGGGGTTAGAGCAATTAGAGGGGTGCTGAGGAGTAGAGGTTATGAGTTTGATTTTTGACATGGAGCTTGAAGGTGGCCATAGGCATCTAAGTGAGGTTGTCTAGTACACAGATATGTGAATGAGTCTTTGGAGAATGAGATGATCTAGATTTACAGACTTGGAAATGATCAGCATGTAAATTCATGAGAGTGACAGAAATCCCATGGAGGCTGTGTATAGTGACGAACAAAGTTGGCCAAGCGCAGAAACCAAAAAACACTAAATTTAAGGGACCAGAGTCTAATTAAAGAGCTAATTCAATGATCATGGCCTGTCCACAGTTCTGTCTCTCTATTATGGGTTGAATTGTGTCCCCGAAAAAATGTTGAAGTCCTAACACCTGGTTCCTGTGAACGTAATGTTATTTGGGAATAGGGTCTTTACAAATGTAATCAAGTTAAGATGAGCTTATTTGGGTAGGCCCTAGGCCAATATGACTGCACTTAAAAGAAGAGAAGAGGCCCTGGCTGGTGTGGCTCTGTTGGTTGGGCATCATCCCTTGCACCAAAAGATGGCAGGTTCAATTCCTGGTCAGGGCACTTACCTGGGTTGTGGGCTTGATCCCCAGTAGGGGGATCTCACATTGATGTTTCTCTTTCTCCCTCTCCCTTCAATAAATGTATTTTAAAAGAAGAAGAGAAGAGACACAGGTGAAGATACACAAGGATACACCATGTGAAAATGGAGGCAGAGATTGTAGTGATGTGTCTACAAGCCAAGGGATGCCAAGAATTGCTGGCAACACCAGAAGTTTAGAGAGAGGCATGGCATAGATTCTCCCCTGGAGCCTTCGGACACTTTGAGAAACCGTGGCCCTACCAACATCTTGCTTTCAGACTTCTAGCATCCAGAACTGGAGAGAATAAAGCCATCCGTCTGTGGTATTTGGGAAACTAATACACCCACTATGCTTATTTATATATGACTTGGCCTGGGTCAAGGGTGTATTTCCTAAAGCCACGGGACACCAACACATGTCAGACTGTGATCAACATTACTGGGGCAACCCTCCATTTCTAAGTAGAAATTGAACATTTTCATTTTCATTAAATGTTGTTTCCATCTCTCACCCAGTGATATGGTAATTCAGTGCACTGTTATTACCAAGCAAAGATGTCCAAAGGTTAAATTCATCCCATCAAAAGAGAACTAAAAAAGGCAAAGTGCCTTGTGTGTAGATTTAGAAGTGTTAGAATATTTTAGAGTCAGTCAGTGCCAGAATATCAGGGGTTCACTACATTTTTACTTTCCAAAGAAGTCAGTGCACTTTTTCTGGTGACAGTGCGTGCCCATTTTGTGTACTAGGACTTTTTTTTACACAGTGATGTTGACACACAATGATTGAATGTTCCCGTCTCCACTGATTGATCTGGCACAAACAATGCGTTTTGTGCCAATGAATAAGATAGATATACATGACACATCTCTCTCTCTCTCTCTCTCTTTCTCTTACAAACACACAGAACACAGAAAATATATCATTGGCTTTTATATGAACAAATATTGAGAACAATAGTGTAATTAATTAATTAATTAATACCCCATGGATTGTTCCCGAAAGGCTCCAAGTCAGGGTAGTTTCATCAGTCAAAGAAAGATTTGATGCAAAGTAGAGATTTTCTATGGCCTTCGAATTCCGTGTGTTTTTCAGCTTTACACAAATTATTTAAAACTTAAAGGGATACACAGTTTATATAAATCAGGGAGGCTAACACAACCGCCCTCAGGAGCTGGGCAGGTAATAAAAATACCTGCAGTTGTCCAGATTGTATTCTTGGGACCCACTTTGTTGACGCATTAAACACCCAGGTTCATTTCCACCAAGAACCGTGTTTTCTCCCACTTTCCTAGAAACTGCCTGCTCGGTCTACCTCTCATTTTCTCATCTCTGTAGAAGCACAGCTACAACCTTTCTTCACCATCTGTGAATTCTGAAAAGAGAAATAGAGCAGCGCCGGTCAACAGCTGGAGCACTCGGGCCTCTGTGCTGGGTCACAGGCGTGGGGTCCGGGAGCAGGCCCCCCTGGGCTCCAGCTGCTCAGATCCAAGTGCAAATGTGCGCCCATAGGTGCAAGGTAGCGCAGTTTTTAAAGGGATTTTATACAAATTCTCCAGATTTCGAAATGTTAGAAACTATTTTTTTTTTTTTTTATCCCCAGTGAAGGCCAAAAACAGTGGGAGGACAAAGAAAACGTGTCTGGGGACAAATGTGGCCAATGAGCTGCTAATTTACAACTGTTGCTAATTGTTACGTTTTTAAAAATTGTGGTAAAGACACATAACAAAATTTACCATTTTAATGATTTTTCAGTGCGGTTCAGTGGCCTGTGGTATGTTCACCGGTATGGAAACCGGCACCACCATCCATCTCCAGAATATTTTTTTCATCCCAAGCAGACACCCGTACTCATTAATTTGTTGTGGATCTTTATTATCAACTTTACAATGAAAATGTCCCAAACAAAGACTATATTTGTTGTCTTTTTTTAAAAAAATGAAAAGATCCTTTCAGACTGCAGTGTTAGGCTAAATGCTTATTTCTTCCTAAAACCTTTCAGGGCTAAATCCTCTGCCAGCTCCAACCTCTTACTGCGTCCATCACTCCACGTGACCCAGCGCGGAACCTCCTTTGCCCTTGAAAATGGTTGCTCTGTGCTCAACTAACTTCCTTCTACTCTCTACCTCTATTCTCCCTGTAGGCGTCTTAAGTGGAAACTGCTTACTCTCACCTCAGGTCTGGTAGCTGGGTCAGTGTTTGCCTGCTCCCCCTTGTATGTATCCCCTGTCCTTTGAGACCTGTATCATTCAGCTAAACCACACTCTCCTCCTCCTCATTGCTGTCATCTGCTGTCACTTCTTTTCATTCACTTGCAGTTTCAACACCTGGCTTCCAATCTTCAAGTCCAAACTCACCTCGTCATCATTTTAGACAACTTCAACATATACTGCATGACCCATCCCAAATGCTGAGCTGTTGGTTCATCAAACTCTAAACAGCGATGAAGGCTAAAATCAGACATCCCATTCCCAAATACAGCTCTTTTACTTTCAGCGTATTCAGTCCATCACTCCACTCTTTCATCTTCCTCCTTATTACGACTTCTGATCCACAACCCCGTCAGCCCCGCTGGCCTTTACTTCTCTCTCTATTTAGATTCTTGCAGTCCCTCAGTAGAATAACTCCTTTGCAAATACTGTAGTAACTGCCATGCTTCTTTCTCCCCTGTCAAACACATCCAACCCCAACCCTAGATGAACCCAATCATCTTTCTGTTCTCACACTCAAACTGGAGAAAACACACAACTGAACTCAATGGTGTCAATGAGAAGCCAACATCCAACCTAAACACTGCTTGGCAACCTAGCTGTGCATCTCCAGTAAACTCAGTTGATTACTTTCCTAAGTGATTATTTTGTACTTCCTTGCTCTTCTCAAATCATGTTCTCCCTCGTCTCCCTAAAACAGTCCATCATTAAGTTCTATCAGTTTTACCTCCAAACTGTATCCCCAAGCCATTCATTTCTCTTCTTCATTGCTGCCCAAACCATCATCATCTCGGGGTGGGGGGTGTCGCCACAGTAATCTTCAAAAGGTTCTCCTTTCTATCTTATTGCTCTCTCTATGAATTCTCCACACAGCAGTGAGAGTGATGTTTTAAAAAATGCTAGTCAGGTCATGCCAGTCACTCATTTAAAGTCCATGACTGCCCATTGCATTTAGAAACAAAATCTAAACTCCTTAATCGAACCCAGAACCCGGTATGGTCTGGACTTTACCCACCACTCCTTTTTCATGCCCATTACATTCTAGCTGCACTAGTTTCATGAGCTAAGCTTGCCTTTCTCCTGCCTGGGCACATTCTGTTCCCTCTGCCTGCTGTCCTCTCCCTGCTTCCCGCGTAGCTCACCTTTCGTCACCTAGCCAACTTCTATTCATTCTTTTTTCTTTTCTTTCTTTTTTTTTGGTACATGCCCCTAGTGGGAACCGAACCTGGGACTCTCTGGTCCACAGGCCAATGCTCCAACCGCTGAGCCAAACCGGCCAGGGTTTTTTTTTTTTTTTTTTTTCTTTATTGATTTGAGAGAGAGAGGAAGGGAGAGGGAGAGAGAGATAGAAACATCGATGAGAGAGAACATCGATTGGCCGCCTCCTGCATACCCTCCACTGGGGATTTGGCCCACAACCTGGGCATGTGCCCTGGCTGGGAATCAAACCAGCGACCTCTTGGTGCACGGGTCGACGCTCAACCACTGAGCCACACCAGCCGGACTATTCGTTCTTTAGGTTTCCCTTTTAATGACCCACCCCTAGAGAAATTGGCCTTGATCAACTCCATTTAAAAATGTTGCCCCTTTTATTCCTTCTCATGTGCCAATTTATTTTTCTTTACAACACTTACATAGTTACTTCTTTCTATCCATATTTACTTAACTTCTGACTCTTTCATCAAACAGGTCCTTATCTACTTTGATTTCCACCATATACTAGCTATGACACCATCATTACCTCTAGGCTGGGTGACCACAAAAGTCTTCTGTGCGTACTATGTAGTGCATGTCCCAGAAGCACTGGTTAAATTAATGTTGAGTGGAAATTCATTCCTGATTCAATAGGGGAGAAGGGAGAAGGTATAGAAAAAGAAAACAGGTGAGAAAAGTAATTTAGAACTATTTTGGTGTGATTACTGGCACCCCTTTTTTGTCTTTACAGAAAAAACCACAACCCACCCTATTTCCAGTACTTCAAAAACAATCATACTGCACTTGGGCTAGAAGAGACCTTACTACAATCACCTCATGTTATAGAAGAAGGAATTGTATTTTGTGATATTTTGACTATAGGATGACGTCTTTGCTAATATTTTAAAGCCAGGGTCGGTAAACCATGGCTGGTAGGCCAAATCAGGCTGGCCACTGTTTTTGTAAATGAAGTTGATTAGAATATAGCCATGGTCATTCGTTTATGTACTGTCTACATCTGCTTTTGCACTACAGCAGCAGAATTAAGTAGCTGTGACAGAGCCTGCAATCCTAAAATATTTGTTGTCTGGCCCTTTGCAGATAATGTTTGCTGACTCCTGCTTTTAAGTATTGAAAAGTAGATTTCCTTTAGACCTGAATAGACACTTCTCCAATGAGGACCTACAGATGGCCAAGAGACATATGAAACAATGCTCAACATCACTAATCATCAGAGAAATAGAAATTAAAATGACTATGAGGTGCACTGCTGGTGGGAATGCAGACTGGTGCAGCCACTATGGAAAACAGTGTGGAATCTCATCCAAAAATTAAAAATGGAACTGGCATTTGATCCAGCTAGCCCACTTCTGGGAATATATCCTAAGAATGCTGAAACACCAATCAGAAAGAATATATGCACCCCTATGTTCATAGCAGCACTATTTACAATAGCCAAGATCTGGAAACAGCCCAAGTGTCCATCAGTAGATGAGTGGATAAAAAAAAAAAGCTGTGGTACATTCACACAATGGAATACTATGCAGCTATAGAAAAGAAGGATCTCTTACCCTTTTCAACAGCATGGATGGACCTGGAGACCATTATGCTAAGTGAAATAAGCCAGGCAGAGAAAGACAAGTACCATATGATCTCACTTACATGTGGAATCTAATGAACAAAATAAACTGACAAAGTAGGTCCAGAGGCACAGAGGAATGGGCAGACTGACAGATCTCAGAGGGGAAGGGTGGGGGGACTAGAAGAGATTGACTAAAGAACTTATATGCATATATGCATAGCCCAAAGACACAGACAGTAGGGTGGCGAAGGCCTGGGGTGGGGCAGGGGCTGGGTGGAGGGGGGAGATGGGGGGAAATAGGGGACCTCTGTAATAATGTCAACAATGAAAACATAAACTTAAAAATATATACATTTTTTAAATTAAAAAAGAAAAGTAAGGTAGGTTTCCTTTAAATACCTTTGTCTTTTTCTGATTTGTTTCATCTTTTCCTTGAGGTATACCTACATTAGAAGCACTGATCTTTAGTGTACTGCTTGATAAATTTTTACACAGGTGTACACCTATGCAAGCATTACTCAGATTAATATAGTGACCATTTCAAATATTCTAGAAAGTTCTGTCATGGCCATTTCCAGTCAGCCCCTCATGGACAGACAACCATGTCTCTAACTTCCATCACTAACAATTAGGTTTGCCTGTTCTTGAGCTAACTTCATATAAACAGAAATCATACAACACACACTCTTTTTTGCTCATTTCTTTTCCTCAATACAATGTCCGCTCTTTTGTTTCTGTGCAGTATTTCATCAGGTGAAAATTTCATAAGATATTTATCCATTCTTTTGCTAATGGACATTTGGATTGTTTCCATGTTCTGGGAGTGAACATTTTTGTATGTGCCTTTTGGTGGGCATCTGTACACTCATTTCTCTTGAGTATTTATCTAGGGGTAGGTTTGCTGCACATATTAGATTAGTAAGTAGTGATTATACCAATGTACATACCCACCAAATATATGAGAATTTCAGAAGTTCCACATCCCTGCTAGTACTTGATATTGTTACTATTTTATTTATTTTTTATTTTTATTTTTAAATTTTTATTGTTGAAAGTATTATAGGTGTTCTCCCTTCCCCCCCATTGACCCCCTTCTCCCTGCTCCCCCCCTCCTGCCTTCCCCACATTATTGTCTGTGTCCATTGGTTATGCATATAAATTCTTTGATTTATCTCTTCCCACCCCCCCATTCCCCTTCCCTCTGAGGTTTGTTAGTCTGTTCCCTACTTCCATGTCTCTGGATCTATTTTGATCGTCAGCTTATTTTGCTCATTATATTCCATAAATAAGTGAGATCATGTGGTATTTGTCTTTCTCTGCTTGGCTTATTTTGCTCAGCATAATACTCTCCAGGTCCTTCCGTGTCATCTCAAAGGGTAAGAGATCTTTCTTTCTTACAGCTGTATAGTACTCCATTGTGTACATGTACCACAGCTTTTTTATCCACTCATCTACTGATGGACACTTGACAGCCACTATGAAAACAATATGGTGTTTCCTTAAAAAATTAAAAATGGGCCCTGGACGGTTTGGCTCAGTGGTTAGAGCGTCAGCCTGCGGACCAGAGAGTCCCGGGTTTGGTTCCCACTAAGGGCACGGACCTCAGTTTCAGTTCGTCCCCGGCCCCGGTTGGGGTCGTGTGGGTGGCAACCAGTCGATGTGTCTCTCTCACATCGATGTTCCTCTCTCTCTCTTCCTCCCTCTCTCCCTCCTGCTCTATCTGAAGATAAATGCAAAAATGTCCTCGGGTGAGGATAAAAAAAAAAAAAAAGATAAAAAAGGAACTGCCATTGACCTAGTGATCCCATTTCTTGGAATATATCCTAAGAAGCCTGAAACACCAATCAGAAAGAATATATGCACCCCTATGTTCACAGCAGCACTATTTGCAATAGCTAAGATATTGTTACTATTTTAATTTTAGTTGTTCTTGTGGGTCTATAGAGGTATCTCATTGTGGTTGTATTTCATATTTCCCTGATACACATCTTTTCATATGCTTAATGGCAGTTTCCACAGCCTCTTTTGTGAGGTGCCTGTTTGAAGTCTTTTGCCCATTTCTTAAATGGGAAAAAAAATGTATCCTTCATCAGATAGATGTATATTATGAATATCTTCTACTGGGGGACATACTTGGTTTCTTATATGCTTAGTGTTTTTGTGTCCTGTGTAAGAAATCTTTGCCTACTCCAAGGTCATAAATATATCCTCCAATGTTTTCTCTGCACATTTATGGTTGTGATATATGATAAATTACTTTTTGTATATGGTGTGAATTAGAGGTTAAGATTCTTTTTTTTCCTTGTGGATATACAATTGCCCTGACACCATATGTTGGGGGGAAATATAAGCCCACTTTCCTTTCCTCACAAAAATTTGAGTGGTGTTTGTTATAAATCAAATAATTCTATTGATATGAGTCTATTTCTGACTCTTACGTTCTTTTGGTCTATAATTTGTCTAATCTTACACCAATACCACTATGTGTTAATTACTCTAGCTCTTAAAATCTGGTAGTGTAATGAATTCTTCACCTTTGTTTTTTCTTCTCCAGGATTTTTTTTGACTAATAAGTCATTTGCATTTCCATTGAATTTTGTGATCAGCTTGGCTATATCACATCAATTTTAGAATCAGCTTGACTATATCAAACAAAACAAACAAAAAACCAAAATTTTGTTTGGAATTATATTTAAACTATAAATCAATTTTGGAAAAATCAACATCGTCACCAATCCAAAACCAAGGTATACCTCCTAATGTAGGTCTTTTTCATTTTGCAGAAATGTCTCATAAGATTATAATGGAGATGAAAAATTCCTATCACCTCGTGCCATTGTGAAGTTGTAACACAACCCATTACTTGTGTTTACAGTGATGCTGGTGTAGACAAATCTACTGTGTTGCCAATTGTATAAAAAGTCCTGCATACCATATTTTTACTGTACCTTTTCTATGTTTAGATAGGCTTAGATACACAAGTACCATTGTGTTACAGTTGCCTACAGTATTCAGTATTCAGTACATGCTGTACAGGTTGGTAGCCTAGGAGCAACAGGCTATATAAATATAGCCTAGGTGTGTAGTAGGTGATACTATCTAGGCTTTTGTAATTGCAGTCTATGAAGCTTGCATAATGACAAAATTGCCTAACAATGCATTTCTCAGAACATATCCCAATTGTTAAGCTGCAAAAACTATATATATAGATACACACACACACACACACACACACACACACACACACACACACACACATATTGTTGTTTGTTTCGTTTCGTTTTTTGCATGCCCCTTTCTCTGGCATGAGTTGGTCTGCAACTGATTTCTCTGTCTTTGTGGCTGAGTCAGTCTCCTCTTCTGCTCTAGCACTCAGCAAATATCCTGTGGAGCAAAATAACTATTTGATGATCCTGTAGATTCCAATTCATCTATGCTGACCAACATGTATATAAAAAATTCTATTTTTCCTTTTTATTTTCCTATGACAGCCTATGCCCAGACTCAGCAAATGCTGCCAGGTGAGAAGATCCTTAGCAGTTTTAGCTTCTTTTCTCTCTAATTTTTTTTTTCCTTCTGGTCTTATAGGCTAGAAGAAATATCTTTCAAATGCAATATCTTTTAAAATATGACATTTGTAATCTTCGTTTTTTCTAGTTGTGATAGCTTCCTGCTGCTACCACATCATAGTCAGAAGCAGAAGTGTTCATGTCTCTAATGATTTTTAAAACCTTAATATCATTAAAAAATAAAAAAAGAACAATATCCTAAAGTATTAGTCCAGGTAAAACATTTTCCTGCTAGAGCATAACTGATTTTTACATGCAGCTGAAAGGAAAATGGGATTCACTTAAAATAAATCCGTTTTGTAGCACATGAAGATGAGGTATATCAGTTCCATAAGTAATATGGAACAGATTGCTAGTATTCACCCACATCCATTTCCCCTCGGCACAGAGTACAGCCGTATTTCCAAGCCTTCACATAGGGCCATGTGCCTAGTTATTTGTGCTGTGAGCACCAATGATGTGTGTCACTTCCGGGAAGAGGCATTTAAGAATGAGTGAGATTTCTTTTTTTTTTTATTATTATTTTTTAATCCTCACCCAAGGATATTTTTCCATTTATTTTCAGATAGAGTGGAAGGGAGGGAGAGAGAGAGAGAGAGAGAGAGAGAGAGAGAGAGAGAGAGAAACATCGATCAGCTGCCACCTACTCGCCACCTACTGGGGATTGAGCCAGCAACCTAGGCTTGTGCCCTGACCCGGAATCAAACGGGCGACCTCCTGGTGCAAGGGACAATGCTCAACCAACTGAGTCATACCAGCCAGGGCGAGTAAGATTTATTTACACTTTCCTTTTCATGCAACCACGGGGTCACATGTTTAGTATTGGAACCATTCAGCCTAGTTCCTGAAGTCACTGGTGGGAAAGGAAGTCATTTTGGAAAGTTGCTGGGCTCAAATCTAGAAACTGTGGTATAGACTACTAGATATTATAGGCAGTGGTTATCATAATAAAAGTACTTCTAAAGCAAGGTTAGTGAAGCATCCTTTAATTATATGGTATGAAGTTTTAGGAATCTGTTTTTTTTTTTTTTTTTTTTGTCATTTACCTTTGCAGATACATGAAAAGGAAAGCTATATCTACTCTGAGCTAAGCTATATCACATCTTAAACTTGCAGTGATTTTATTGATACCGTTTAGCATATTAAGAGTAGGGACTGTCCAGTCTCAAGAAATTAAAGCTATATGTTTAAAGAGGGCAGCAAATTTTAGCCTTTAGTTTTCCCTTTACTCATCTATTATACTATGCCCTTTAGCTGAGAACACTACATCAAACCTCCCCTTCTCAAAGTAATCTCTCTTTTCTTCTCTCCAGCCCCTCCCACCCATGTTAAAACCTACTTGAATCTACTAGAAAAGATATTATAAAGACCTGTACTGTAAACTATGATTGCCTAATAGTAGTAGCTCAGTACAATATCTTCTTGGATAGTCTGCATTGTTAATTTGAAAACTATGAGTTATAAATTTATATGTCAATTTGACTGGGCCACAAGTTTCTCAGATAATTGTTTCAATAATATTCTGGTGTTTCTGTGAGAGTGTTTTTGCATGACATGAACATTTAAGTCAACAGACTGAGTAAAGCAGATTGCCCTCCCGGTTGTGGCTGGGCCTCACCCAGTCAGTTGAAGGCCTGAATAGGACAAAAAGGCTGACTGTCCCCCAAGTCAGTGAGAATTCCCCCTCTTGACTGCCCGGCGTTGTTTTTTCCCTTGCCTTAGGATTCACACTGAAACATCAGCTCTTCCTGGTCTCAAGCCTCTTGGGGTTTGGACTAGAACAACACCATTGACTCTCCAGCTTGCTGATTGCAAATCTTGGGACGTGTCTCCATAACTGAGATCTATCTATCTGTCTCCTGTTGGTTCTGTTTCTCTGGAGAACCTTGACTAATATACCATCCCATGGCATTAGAATTACACCCTCTATGTGAACATCACACTTTTCAAGAGTAGAGAGTTGATCTTCATCTCACCCCCAACAATTGACTAAAAGAAATTTACAAGCAGAAGCAATGGCAAAAAGGCCAAGATACACTAACAAAACAAATTATTGAAGGCTTAATATGGTTGATATGTTGTTTGTTGATCATAAGTAAATAAATGTTGAAATAGTAGAAAATGGAGAGAAATGAGACCAGGAAGAAGGAAAAAGAAAATAGAAAAAAGTGGAGAGAAAAGAGCTAGTTAGGAAAGGCCACAGACAGCAGAAGGAGAGACAGAGATGAAATACAACAGTGCTGGTGAGCTGCAGGCCTCCTGAGGGGATAAAGAATTCCAGGGGTGTCCTGGCTGTTCTGGCTCAGCGGTTAGAGCGTCGGCCTGCGGACCAGACAGACCTGGGTTTGGTTCCCGCTAAGGGCACGTACCTCAGTTGCACTTGTCCCCAGTTGATGTGTCTCTCTCACATCGATGTTTCTCTCTCTCTCTTCCTCCCTCTCTCCCTTCGACTCTATCTGAAGATAAATACAAAAATGTCCTCAGGTGATAAAAAAAAAAAAAAAAAAAAGAATTCCAGGGACATCTGGGAAATGGAAAAGAAGCACAATTTGCAACTAGGGTAGACAAGATGTCTGGGGTTACTGAAGTCTAGTTAACTCTTATATCCACCATAGGCATGGATGAATATTTTTATTGAACTCAGTAGTGAAGATCTGGATTCATTAAGAAAAGATAACCTTCTTGGGTGGATTTTTATTTTGGCATCTATCACATGGTATTGTAATTAATACTACTCCATCCTCTATTACTCTGTAACAAACCACCCCAAATATAGCAATTTCTGAATGATTCTTCTGCTGGACTCATCTGGGATCAATCACATGGCTGTAGCCATCTGATGCTCCTAATGAAGTCCAAGATAGCCTCAGTCACATGCCTGGGACCCTAGGGTTGGCAAGGCATTCCCGCTCTCCCTATAAAGCCTTTCATCCTCTGCAAAGTTAGACTAGGTTTTCCCCACCATGTTCTCAAGGTTTCAGGTGGACAAATCTCAATATGTAGCACTTATCAAGCCTCAGCTTGGGTCATGCTTGCTAATGTGCTATTGGCCCAAGCAAGTCACTTGACCAAATCCAGAGTCAATGGGGAGAGAGTCCACATCAAGGCAAGTATACCAGGAGGCTGATTTATCCTAAGAATCTATCAAATCCACTGCGAATTTAAGAATTTAGAATATCAATAGCATTCCCATTACTTAGTACTTGCTTGGCATTCATAATGCATAATTCACATCTGGGCAGAAGTACTCTCTAGGGAGAATTTTAAACATTTTAGACAATATTTTGGGTGTTCCAGTGAAATATAGCCTGAGCATGCACATTTGAAATGTATATTGTTTTATTATTAATTTTGTAACTTGTATTTCTCCTTCATATTGAGCATTATGTTGATTTTTAAAAAATATTAGGTGCATAATAAGTTATATTATCCATGAATTTTCTCTCAGGGTAGTAAAAAATTACATTACAAAACACTTGTTACAATAAGGCAGTGTTCTGGGTTTGATATTTGTGAAATTAATGAGTTAAGTTTGAGTGTTTAAGGACAGCCTTCAGTTATTTGCAAACCGTTCTAACCCAGATGAAGTGTCACTAACTGATATTTTAAATTGTTATTGTTAATTTTGATCTCTATGTTGTGAGAATGTGGGGCAGGAAGGGGGGGTGGGTGGGTCATTCATGTTTCAGGAAGCAGTGGATAATCACCAAACGTCTGTACCTTACTCCGCCAGACCCAACTTCTCCAGACCCTCAAAGTGCTTCAACCACCCTCCTTGGCACGGTGAATTTGCTTATATTGTTCCAATTGCTAACTTACTATCCAACAATATACACAGGCTTCTTTCCTGGCTTCAGGGTGTAATCGAACAGAGACGGTGCAGTTCCTGTACCCAGCAACTGGAGGGGACGGAGGCTGCGCCCCGCACACAGTAGGAGCACCGTAAACGTTGAGTGTATTCATTGCGGTGGTTAACGACAAGCCATCCACTCCCCAGGCAGTGTCCTTATCTTTCTCCAAGCCCACACCCTGGCCGGAGCGGCGGTGAGCTCCTAGCAGATGGTGAAATCCGGATGCCAGGTGTGCAGCACGCCTGGCGCGGTCTGGGGCGCTGAGTTCTTTGGTCCCTGTTCCACCCCAGTTTTCCCCTCCCCACGAGCTCCGCGCCACCGCCTGCGCCACACGTGGTGTCGGGCCGCGGCGGGATCCCGGGAGGGGAGGGCTGGGAGCATGGAGATCGGGTGCCTGCCACGCGCCCGCCTCTTTTCTCCTCTGCCCCCGCGTCACCTGGCAGCCGGTGCTGTCTCCGCACCTTCCCACCCCCCACCCCTCTGCAATCAAGCGCCTTTCTTCTTCCCTCTCCCCTCATTCTCTCTTTTCTTATCTGACATTTTGCTTTGCTTCCTCTGCCCACTCTCCAGCGGGTTTTCCTCTCCGCAGATGCGCCGCCCTAGCCAGCCCCCGCACACCCTCGAATTGCAGGTCAACTGGTGTGCTAACGTGGGCTTAGGTTTGCTCTTGTTTCGGGTCTTTTCCAGAAGTGAAATCAGCCGCGTTCCCCCACTGGGCTCCAACTGTAATCGCTTCTACTCGGTTGTTGAGTGGGGGCTGGGGATCCTGTGGGGTGTGCTCGCATGCATACCGCATGCTGGGGTCACTGGAATGGTTTCCGGGCGCCCCGGGGTGGGGTAGGCAGCCCCATCCAGACACTTGCATAAAGGCCGAGACCTGCGAATGCTCGGGGGCACTGCGAGCCTAACCCCTCCACAAAGCTTTGCTTCTAAGGAACCACGCCTGGGGCGCAGCCTCTACCAGTTATTTACCTGCCGTAAACTCCGTCTCAGACCTGAAACCAAGGTCGAACCCCTGGAGCGTCGGGTGCACCCCCAAGGGCCCCTGGCACCTTGGGGCGCCTGCGCGTCCCTTACGGACCCCGAGACTCCCCACCCCACCCCGCCTTTCCCGCAGGAGCATGGGGCGAGGGAGGGTACTCAGTACGCTTACCCTTACGAAGTCCCCGGGGAAGGGACGCTTGAGGATTCGGGTGCAACAAATTGTCAATCTCCCTCCCCTCTGTGGCTTTTTCTTGCCCTCGCCCGCCGCGCACAGACGCCCCACTCTGCCCTTCTGAAAGAGCCCAAGCAGCCGCACGCTCAGTGGGGCCTCAGCCTGGGGGAACCAGGGAGGGTGCCCAGCTGGGGTCCGAACGGCGGATGGTGGCCGGAACGTGGGGGCCCAGACGCACAGCGCTCAGGGCGCATTTAGGCGCCCAGAGCGTAGGCTGTGGGCACCGAGAGAGAAGGGGCCAAGTGGCTGACAGTTCCGGTCAGCGACGGAACTGGGCACCATAGCCCAGGGCTAAGCTGGCTCTAGGAGTGGGATGGGGGATGGAGAGCCGAGCGCCCTGGGAACGACCCTCAGCCAGCTGCGGCCGGTTGCAAGCTTAAAGGGGGGCTAGGAGCTCGCGGGGCGTCTCCACTTGGGCTGCGTTGTGTGCGCTCGTGTGCGTGTGTCTTCTGCTTCTTCCACGGTCGTAAAGCCTAAACGGAAGACGGGTGTTAAAGTGCTGCTGACAGGATCGCCTGAAACATGTTTACAGTAGGAAAGACTTTCCTCCAAAAAGCAGAGCCTGAGTCGATTCCAATTTTTTTCCTCCTTGTAACTGAAATCGAAAGGCGAGGTTCGGCCGCCGAGGCGGGACCAGGCTGAGCACCGCTAATCCTGCCGAATCCGCTCTGAGCTCTGGGCAGGAGCAGCGGGCCTGCGCCACTGCGTCGCCGAGCTCGGCCGGCGTCCTGGCCAAGGGAACCATGTTTTCAGGAGGAGGAGTGGCCTTGGCTAGTCCTGGAGCAATGCGCGCCGCTTTTCTGCAGCGCTCTCAGAAACGGAGGGCGGCTGGCGGAGAAACCGCGGTCTAACTCGCTCCTGCTTCGGCAAGATACCCACGCAGTAATTGATAATCTCCCGGGTTCTGTCACTAGATCCAAACGGTAGCTGGCCAGGCTGCCCCAATCTCGGGGAGCTTCTGACAAGTGAACAGAAGGCGGCGATCGGTTGCTCTAAACTTTGATTTATGAAAAAAAATCATCTAAATTCACCGTTACACCCTATTAACCGCTGATTGTTTAAGCCGCTACCCAAAGAAAGTAGAGTAGGGGAGGATGATAAGAGTTCGGAACCGAGGAAGGGGGAAAAGAAAGAAGTCTGCCGATCCCCCACGTTTTCCCACGTCTCCTCGAGGTTCTCAGGGAGGCTCAGCGCTGCCACCTGGCGGCGGCTCCTCCCCCAAGTTGGGAGCCAGCAGGCTGCAGAGCAAACCCTTGGCTCCCCATGGGTGTGCCTGGCCTCCGCCTTGCGAAATGGAGCAGAGGCTCCTATTCATGCTTCTAATGTACGTGACCCAGACAAACACTCGTTTTCTCCTTGTTCTCATCAGAAAATTGAGAGGAAAGGAAAATGAGTTGGCATTGGCAGGAAGTGCTCATTTAAGCCTATCAGGTGCTAGTGGCTGGATAGGAGGGGAGAGAAAATGGTAAAAATTATTAGAAATCCAGGGTTCTTATCTTTTATTTATTCTAAGAGTGAAAATATATCATGAATTTTATTTTACTCCAGAGTCCTCTTTTGATATTTTACTAATAAGAAATAATTCCATCTTTTTTTTATTACTCTTTTTCAATGCAACTCACCAAAAAGGAAATCCAGTTCCAATTCAACTTCATCATCCTGAAAGGATGAAGTGCAAGTTATGTTTGTCTACTTGATTGAGAAGTCAGCCTCAGATGGAAGGTTCTTTTCCATAAGGTGTGGAACCCAAAAGCCTGGGGCCTTTGAGTTTGCAAAGGCCAGTGACATCAAATTTCCCAGGGCTTCTTCCCTGTCTGGTAAAGGAACAAAGACAGGGTTTTTTTCCTTCTTTATTTTTATTTGAACTGAATACTTGTTAGGTCAGTGCAGCTCTTACAATCATAGTTTCTATAATAAAGGCAAGGCAAAATCTTGCAAACCAGTGCAAATCCAGATTTGTTCAACTAATTTCCCTTCAGCCCCCCCCCCCCTTTATGCTATAGGAATATATTAAGCAGTGGGAATCTTATTTCCATTTATTCCCCATACTATTTTATGGATGTGAGATTTTTATATTGTGCAGGTGTGTGAGAGCAGGAGAAATGAATTAGCAGATATCACACTACATCTCAAATAGAATTCCATTATTTAATGGAAAATAAATATTTCCCTTAGTTCAAAATTTGAAATGTCTAACATCATTGCTAACAAAGACAATTAGTCTATTATTCTAAAACAAAACTTGTTTGCAAAATTATCTTGGTTTACTGTTAATATGGCTTAAAGAGCAGCATTATCAAGAATTACTTCATGTACTGCAAAGCCAGCAGAGGGAACACTGAGTACTGATTTAGTAGGGGCCACCAAATATCTGGTATGGGGGGGGATGTCAGTAATGGAGAAAGGGTTATAAAGCACATGAAATTAAGTAATGAGAACACAGAAATCTTTTCTCATTATTTGCTATTCAGAGGCTAACACATTCCAGTGTGCACATACTTAGTTGGTGAGAAAGATAATTTTAATAAAAGGTTGTTTGTCACATGTTTTCTTACATTTTAAGAGAACTACTAACATAATAGACCTACTTCAGAAGTCTAAGCATTCATATATACTAAAATAATCTTACAAAGTCAGAAATTACTGTTACTGTACTATATTTATTCAAGTCTAAGAACTTTTTCATTTTCAACATATCTGAAATAGGTCTATGTCCTACCACTGGGGGATGTCACAGTTTCATTGGTAGTTTTTCTTCCATAGTGGCATGTAACAATGGTGTTTCTTAAAATTTGTTGGATTTGTTGTAATACAGAAAATACATTGAACAACAGAAATAGGCTAGGGTTTTTGTTTGTTTGTTTTTTGGTACATACTTTAAAAAATCTATGTGCTTTAAGCATAAACAGAATTACTATGCCCGCTTTGATTAACTTCTGCTTTTCATATTCAGTGGTAGAAATATAAATGGCTTGAGAAATATAACCAATTATATTGATACTCACCTTGTCAGAATTTTCACAAAACAGCTACACTCTCAAATCATTTGTTGTGACAAATTCCAAAATAAATATAGTATTTATTGTTTTTTTATTTTAGTGACAATATTGATTTTACAAAAAACAGAACTCTTAGGTAATTTTAATGTCAGATTGATAATATTTAGGGGTGTGTTTTGGTGTGCATACCAAAGAAAATTAAACGCATGAGAACACACCCAACTTTGTTATATGCAAAAAGAGTGCCTGTGGGCTTTTTTTTTTTTTTTTTTAAGATTTGTTTCCCCTTTTAAAAGAAAAAGCATATAACTTGGGTAGCTAAATGGTCAAATTTTTTTTGCTTTTACCCACAAAAACATTCTTGCTTGTGGTTGATCCTTAGAGATCCACTCTGATGTCTCCAAAGGGTGTTCTTTCAGTAAAATTCTAAATCTGACAATCTGGGCCTCTCGCCAGCCTACACACTTTAAAAGTTTGACAAGATAAATAGAAATCTGCTGCCTAGCACTAGTTTGGTCTGAATCGAAAGCTGACTTAATTATGTTGGGTTGGCCCCCCCTAACCACCTATTATTGGCCTGTAGAAAAACAGACCAATTTTTACTAGAATTCTAATTTTCACACCTTATAACAACGGTAATTTCTGTGGCCACATTAACATGTGTTCTAAGTAGACACCTTTTCTTTGCCACATTTCTTCACAATGCTCTTCCCAAAGTTCCTTTCTTTTAAAATTATTGGGACGATAGGGTTGCCACTATTGTCCTTAGATGGTTCACATCCATGATCTGTGATTATTTTTTCACATCAGTGGCCATCTTTAATTTTAGTCTCTTGAACAATAGGCTGCTTCTACTTGGAGGAGTGTCTCAAGCATTTGAATTATCACGGGAAGGATAATAGCATTCACTGAGGGCTTACTATACTTCAAACTCATTGAACCCTCACAACAACCCTATATAAAGTAGCTCCTAGTGTTCCTGTATCAGATGAGGAAAAACTGAGACTTGGTCACATCCCCAGGGTTACAAAACCAGTAAGAAGGACCAACAGCCAGGTCTAATATAAATCCAGAGGCTCCATTCTCTTCTACTACCAGTTACCATCTTCTTCTACAGTTTTTTCTTGCCCTGGCCTTTCAGTTCCATTTGATTCAAGTAACAAATACATAGGAGGAATATACAGGAAAAGATATACATTAAGGGAAAAGAGGAGAGTTTGGGGGAGAGAAGGACAGAGAGTGATGTAATGTTTAATTTTGAAAATGTGGAAAACAAATATTTAGAAAGTACAATTGATTCCCATCCGTTACTCACCATTATCATCCTACACAAAACTCTATGGAAATTCTCCCATTGAATTATGGAACACTGTCTAGTGTGTTCCAATGGAAAGCTCCTCTGTTTGGACTATCCAGGATTTATACAGAAGTTTAAATCATTAAATACCCCGTTAGGTTAAGAGAGCAAGTAATTATTGCAAAAATTCCTCTTTTTTTGCCTTCCACAAACAGCACAAAAATTGCTCTGAAGGGATTTACACAATACATCAACATCTGTGCTGTACCTCGAGTTGTTAAAATAATTGTGATGACAGGTGTCTAGGTACCACTTTCTTAATGGTTTTCAATATCCATTGATTTATTGTTGTAGCTCTCCCTCCCCCGTTTACATGTTGGCTTTATGAAGGAGAGAGGAACAGATTTTGCACTAGAGACTGATTCTTTATTCCAATACTGAAAAGAACTAATAAAAATAATCACTTGGCTTTTAAGCAGAAAGCTTCCATTTACAGTATTTCACCCTTACCCACCCTCCTTCCAAGCCCCTTGTTATCTAACATAATGGTTAGAATACATTTCCGTCTCTCCCCGTAATAATTTCATGCATTAACATCCTCTTCACACACACACACACGCGCGCGCGCACCCGCACGCGCGCGCGCACACACACACACACACACACACACACAGCAAAAGGAAAAAAGAGGCAGCAGAAATCTCAGCTGTACTTCTAGCCCTTTTTAAAAGTTTGCTCTGTAAATTGGAATGAGGTCAGATTTGGAGCTTCTCATTGCACGCGGAGATTATTATTGCATCGGGTTCCAAGCCAATGGGAAGCCCGGGGGAGGGGCTTGGCACGAGGAAGCGTTGGTTACAGCGGCTGATTGGCCGCGGCCTAGACTGTGAAAGGATAAAGAGGCGAGAGGCGGAATTGGGGTCTGCTCTAAGCTGCAGCAAGAGAAACTGTGTGTGAGGGGAAGAGGCCGGTTTCGCTCCCGGGTCTCTAGTTCTTGCACGCTCTTTAAGAGTCTGCATTGGAGGAACTCTACCAATACCAGCTCCCTTCTTGCAGAAGGGAGGGGGAAACATACATTTATTCATGCCAGTCTGTTGCATGAAGGCTTTTTGGCTTCCTACCTTGCAACAAAATAATTGCACAAACTCCTTAGTGCCGATTCCTCCCACAGAGTCCTGGAGCCAGAGTCTCTTTTGCTTTGCATTGTAAGAAAGGGACTAAGTGATACAGACGATGTCGCTTTCCTGAGCTCCTGAGAGCGCTAGTGAACTGGAATCAACTGCTCCAGGGGAAGAAGAAGAAAAAAAAAAAGACTTGCCTGGGAGGTGGCGAGAAACTTGCATTGGAAGCTTCAGCAACCAGCATTCAAGAAACTCCTCTCCACTTTAGCACGGTCTCCAGACTGAGAGCCAAGAGACAGAGCAAACTGCAACGCGGTGAGAGAGAGAAAGAGGGAGGGAGAGACTCTCCAGCCTGGGAACTATAACTCCTCTGCAAGAGGCGCAGGACTCCTTCCCCCTCATCTTTTGGAGACTTTCCTCTCGCCCACCTCCGCCCGGACGGGGAGTGGAGGGGCCCGCTCGGCCGCCGCGAGCGTCCTCCCGCTCGGCGTGCGCTCGGCCGGGGGAGCCGGAGGGCCCGACGATCGTGCTGCGGCCGCCGCGAGGCTGTGAGCGCGCGTGGGCGCCCGCGGAGCCGGGGCCATGGTGCAGCAAACGAACAACGCCGAAAACACGGAAGCGCTGCTGGCGGGGGAGAGCTCGGACTCGGGCGCCGGCCTCGAGCTGGGCATCGCCTCGTCCCCCACGCCGGGCTCCACCGCTTCCACGGGCGGCAAGGCCGACGACCCGAGCTGGTGCAAAACGCCGAGCGGGCACATCAAGCGGCCCATGAACGCCTTCATGGTGTGGTCGCAGATCGAGCGGCGCAAGATTATGGAGCAGTCGCCCGACATGCACAACGCCGAGATCTCCAAGCGGCTGGGCAAACGCTGGAAGCTGCTCAAAGACAGCGACAAGATCCCTTTCATTCGGGAGGCGGAGCGGCTGCGCCTCAAGCACATGGCTGACTACCCCGACTACAAGTACCGGCCCAGGAAGAAGGTGAAGTCCGGCAACGCCAACGCCGGCTCCTCGGCCGCCGCCTCCAAGCCGGGGGAGAAGGGCGACAAGGTCGGTGGCAGCGGCGGGGGCGGCCACGGGGGCGGCGGCGGCGGGGGCAGCAACGCGGGGGGCGGAGGCGGCGGCGCGAGCGGCGGCGGCGCCAACTCCAAACCGGCGCAGAAAAAGAGCTGTGGCTCCAAGGTGGCGGGCGGCGGGGGCAGCAAGCCGCACGCCAAGCTCATCCTGGCGGGCGGCGGCGGCGGGAAAGCGGCGGCCGCCTCCTCCTTCGCGGCGGAGCAGGCGGGGGCTGCCGCCCTGCTGCCCCTGGGCGCCGCGGCCGCCGACCACCACTCGCTGTACAAGGCGCGGACTCCCGGCGCCGCGGCCTCCGCGGCGGCCTCGGCCCCCGCCTCGCTCGCGGCCACGGGCAAGCCCCCGGCCGAGAAGAAGCTGAAGCGCGTCTACCTGTTCGGCGGCCTGGGCGCGGCGGCGTCGCCCGCGGGCGTGGGCGCGGCCGCCGACCCCAGCGACCCCTTAGGCCTGTACGAGGAGGGGGGCTCGGGCTGCCCGCCCGACGGCCCGAGCCTGAGCGGCCGCAGCAGCGCCGCCTCGTCGCCGGCTGCCGGCCGCTCGCCCGCCGACCACCGCGGCTACGCCAGCCTCCGCGCCGCCTCGCCCGCGCCGTCCAGCGCGCCCTCGCACGCGTCCTCGTCGGCCTCGTCCCACTCCTCCTCCGCCTCCTCCTCCGCGGGCTCCTCGGCCTCCGACGACGAGTTCGAGGACGACCTGCTCGACCTGAACCCCAGCTCAAACTTTGAGAGCATGTCCCTGGGCAGTTTCAGCTCGTCGTCGGCGCTGGACCGGGATCTGGACTTCACCCTGGAGCCGGGCTCGGGCTCGCACTTCGAGTTCCCGGACTACTGCACGCCCGAGGTCAGCGAGATGATCTCGGGGGACTGGCTCGAGTCCAGCATCTCCAACCTGGTGTTCACCTACTAACGGCGCGGGCTGGAGAGGAGGGCCGGGGTGACAGTGGGAGAAAAAGTGGACAGAGAGAGTAGAGAGAGAAAGGGGTGGGGGACAAGGAAAAGGGGTGAAAAAGTGATGAGCGGGGCCGGTTTGCCCGCGTCGCGGTCGCGGAAGAGGAGCGCACGGCGTTTGGGGACCTACGCTCCCAGCCCCCACCCCCTGCGGGAACGCGGTGGAGCCGAGGGAGACCGGCGACCTTTTATTGTTGTTGTTGATGTTGTTGTGATGGCAGAAAAAGCTCCTTCGAATGTCCTCCCCTTTGCGTGAAGAGACCCCCCCCCTCCCCCCGGCCTTCCGGACTGGTCTGCACCCCAGCGAGAAGCCAAGTTGGGAATTTTCTGGAGACTGAAGGAATCTCGTCCCTCTCTCTTCGCCCTCTTAGTGTTTTTATTTTTTGTTTCTTGGTCAAGAGTGGAGGGGGCGGGTAAAAAAAAAAAAAAATCTAGCGCGCCCCTGGGGACTTTGTCCTCAGCACCCCCCCTCCTTTTTTTTTTTTTTTTTTTTTTCCTAAAGAAGACCCAAGGCGCGGGGAGGCGAGTTTGATCGACGGCAGATGTTTTGGGGCCGCGCAGGCCCGAGAGCCGGGATCGAGAGACTCCACGCCGGCCAATGCCCGTCTTTTTTCCTCCCCCCCCCCCCTTGTCCCTGCAGCCGGAGGCGATGTGTAGTGACCGGCGCTCGAAAATGACCTGAGAACCTGGTTGGAAGAAGCCACACCAGCGGGGGCGGGGGCGACAAGGACGCGAACTGGAAAGGGGCGAATAACAAACAGACGGATTTGCACGTTGGGGAGAAGGTGGCGGCGGCTCGGGGCCCCCGCCTTCCACGTGGATGAAATCAGCGAGGGGACCTCCCGCGCCCGCGGGAGGAGAGAGGCGACTGTTGGATGAGGTCCCGGGCAGTGGAGGGCGAGTGGTTTCGGGGGAAAAAAGTTTTTTTCTTCTCTTAATTGGAATCGTGATGGTGTTGGATTATTTCACTGGTGGGGTTACTATAGCATGTTCTCCTGTCTTTATCTTTTAAAGATTTCTGTATGAGACTGTTGAGCAGTTTTTAAAATAGTGTAGGATAATATAAAAAGCAGATAGATGGCGCTCTGTTTGATTCCTACAACAAAATTATCACCAGCTTTTTTTCATTCTTAACTCTTTAAAGGATTCAAACGCAACTCAAATCTGTGCTGGACTTTAAAAAAACAATTCAGGACCAAATTTTTTCTCAGTGTGTATGTGTTTATTCCTTCTAGGTGTAAATGAGAAGACGTGTTTTTTTCCCTCACCGATGCTCCATCCTCGTATTTCTTTTTCTTGTAAATGTAATCAGATGCCATTTTATATGTGGACGTATTTATACTGGCCAAACATTTTTTTTTCTTATTTTTGTCCCTTTTTTTTTCCTTTCTTATTTTACTTTATTATTTCTTCCTTCCTTTTTCTATTTTCTTTCGTTGTTTTTTTTTCTTTTTTCTTTTTTTTTGTAGTTGTTGTTACCCACGCCATTTTACGTCTCCTTCACTGAAGGGCTAGAGTTTTAACTTTTAATTTTTTATATTTAAATGTAGACTTTTGACACTTTTAAAAAACAAAAAAAGACAAGAGAGATGAAAACGTTTGATTATTTTCTCAGTGTATTTTTGTAAAAAATATATAAAGGGGGTGTTAATCGGTGTAAATCGCTGTTTGGATTTCCTGATTTTATAATAGGGCGGCTGGTTAATATCTCACAGTTTAAAAAAATCAGCCCCTAATTTCTCCATGTTTACACTTCAATCTGCAGGCTTCTTAAAGTGACAGTATCCCTTAACCTGCCACCAGTGTCCACCCTTCCACCCCACTCTATGAAAAGGGGAGGAGAACTAGCCAAACACTGTATGCTTCTAAGAAAAACACATTAAAAAAATAATAATGTTCTGTCCAGAGGCTTTAAAACTGGTGCATTTACAGCATAAAGGGATTCTGTAGCTTTAATTTGTAAACCACATCTTTTTTGCACTTTTTTTATAAGCAAAAACGTGCCGTTTAAACCACTGGATCTATCTAAATGCCGATTTGAGTTCGCGACACTATGTACTGCGTTTTTCATTCTTGTATTTGACTATTTAATCCTTTCTACTTGTCGCTAAATATAATTGTTTTAGTCTTATGGCATGATGATAGCATATGTGTTCAGGTTTATAGCTGTTGTGTTTAAAGATTGAAAAAAGTGGAAAACATCTTTGTACATTTAAGTCTGTATTATAATAAGCAAAAAGATTGTGTGTATGTATGTTTAATATAACATGACAGGCACTAGGACGTCTGCCTTTTAAGGCAGTTCCGTTAAGGGTTTTTGTTTTTAAACTTTTTTTTGCCATCCATCCTGTGCAATATGCCGTGTAGAATATTTGTCTTAAAATTTAAGGCCACAAAAACAATGTTTGGGGGAAAAAAAAAGAAAAATCATGCCAGCTAATCATGTCAAGTTCACTGCCTGTCAGATTGTTGATATATACCTTCTGTAAATAACTTTTTTTGAGAAGGAAATAAAATCAGCTGGAACTGAACCCTAAATCTTGACTTTTGTCATTATTATGCCTGAGGTCTAAGATTAGGAGGGCCCTACAGTGTGTAGAAAGGACACCATCTGCCTTAGCATTGAAACCAGTGAGTTCTCAGAGAGATTGTTAAATGCCATCTTATTGAGGAATAAATACTTAGTTCCTCTAGGCCAAATTTGGCAGGCCTTGACTCTGAAATGATGGCATCAGCCGAATATGTGTCAACTCTATGCGCTTTCTAGGAATTTTCTGAGTTTACCGCATTTTTTTAAAATGCCCTTTGTCTTGAAATTTTAAAACGGGGGAGGGGCAGCGTGGACAGAATGCTTGAAAGACTAAACTGGCTGGCTGGCTGATCTTTTTAAAACTTTTATGTTCCTAAAGCCGCTTTCTCCTTGACTTGCCCATAGTCACCATCTAGTAGTGGCTAGAATTGTTTTCCATAGATTCAGAATAAATAGGTCTATTAATTTATTAATACATTGTGGAGGAGAAAGCCATTACCAATTAAGAAATGTAAAAGTTATATAATTTTTTCCCTCAAAGGCAGAAAGATTCACATGGTGCTAAAAATCTCCACTTTTGTGCCCTGTCCAACATGGTTATTAATGTAAGTGAAATGCAGCAATAAGCATGATCTGGGAGAAGCTGGCTCCATGAGGACTGGGAGGAAAGCTCTTCCCCTCTGAATCTGTGAATAGCACACATTGAGCGAGTGGAGATTTACACTTTTTATAAGCATCAAGACCAGCAGTATTATTGAGACATGCATGCCTTGGATTTCCTAAGGCCCATTAGTATTTAGTTTGGAACCTGCAACTTGCTTAGTAGCACTATTGTTTATTTTGAGGGTTAACAATTGCCACTCACAAAACCCCTCTTCACTTTCCAAATGTTTGTTGATTAAAAATGTGTGCTTTATATTTCTTCTAGTTTTTCAGCACTGGAGAGGAGGAGGGGTTAATAAAAGAAGTATTTGGAAATAACCCTTTAGTCATCTGGGATTGCTTGTAGGTAAAGGGAGTGTCTATCCTGGAGTGCCCAGCTGGAAGAAGACATTTTTGGAGCCTGTCGACCAAAACAAGCAATTTTTTTTTGTTCAATGAAAAGCAATAATTCCCCCCTCTATAAAATAATAGAATTGTTGTGTTTCAATATAATTTCACCTTTTAAACATCATTATAGCTACTAGTTTCCAAATTTTTCTTTTACGTATTTGTTAATATATTTAGTTTTAATTGCATTTGTGTTCTGCAATTGTAATATCTTGTTTTTTTAAAAAAGACCTTAAAACAACATGGTGTCTGTAAGTCTCTTCAAAGACCTTTGCAAAAGGAGAAAGAACTCTTCTATATAAAGTGCTTAAATTTAATTTTTGTTCATTGTACTAATGATAGTATGATTGTTTAGTTTTTTCAGCTCTTAGGTATCCAAACCTTGACATAAACCTATATGAAGTATATTTTATTTTGTAAGATTCTCTTGCTAGAACTATGTTTATTTTCCCTTGACTTTCCATGTAAGGGGTAGATGCTTTTAATATTTTCTTTAAAGATTTTAATAATGTTGCTTTAAAAATAAAAGCTTAAATGTGCGTGTCTGTCCTAGGAGGTGACAGAGTAAATGTAAGAAACATTTTTGTACTTTTCTTCCTCTGAATCAATTTTCATTCATAAGAGATACTCATATGTTAGGTGGTACAAGGCTAATAAACCTGAGAAACCAAACAGTTTAGTACGACTTTTTCTTTCAGATAATTTGGATCAATAGAGAAGAATAAGTTTCAGATTTTTAAAGAATATCAAGCCATTTTTCTTTCAAGACACTGCTTGAAAGACACTGTGTTTCATGAGAAATGTGAATCAGTAATACTTGCTTAAGCAAGGCTTGTGGATTCCTAATTGAATACCTGAAAGTGCCAAGAAAAAAATAGAGCCTGTAAGCTGATGTGGTGGGCTGAGTGCCTAAGGGGCTTCTTGGATTTGTTATCACTGCTCTGACGGTGGGGGTGGGGGTGGGGGTGGGGGTGGGGGTACTGGAGGCATTAGTGGATTCTGAAGAAAAGGAGAAGGCAACCAGGATATCAACATTTACAAGTGCTGTATTTCCTGTGTTTATAGAGTGTTCATGAATTAGAAAACATGGTTTGGGTAATACTAGGGGTCAGAATGTTTAATCATAAATTTAAAATAATTTAAGAATCCCAAGGAGGCATTTGGAAAGATCTATATGTTAAAAAAAAACAACAAAAAAAAACCCCAAGACTCTGTTAGGAATGTAAATCTATTTTACCTATTTGGATTTCTTAAGGTGGAAGGTTAATACTTTATTTTTCTCTGGTGCTGTTAGTTGTAGGCCCTTTTTATTTCTCCTTTAAGGCCTATACAGTACCTTGCTAACCCATATTTACTACTGTTTCTTTACTCAGACCCCTCTTATTCATCCTGGGAAATTATCTCCATATACATTTCTATATCTCCACCCTGGCTATCATTTGAAAGCTACAGTGGAGAGAGCTGTAGGAGAGAAGCATCCCCAGGCATCTGGGTGGAGTCAGACTCTGTTAAAAATCTACCAAATTCCTCTTTGCACAAAATTCACATGCTACCTGACATCCAAAGGCCTGCACACAATAATTTTAGCCCATCTTTCCAGTTCTC
The DNA here is from genome assembly GCA_030848825.1 of Tadarida brasiliensis. Taxonomy (NCBI): domain Eukaryota; kingdom Metazoa; phylum Chordata; class Mammalia; order Chiroptera; family Molossidae; genus Tadarida; species Tadarida brasiliensis. Next base: position 82,769,493 of record CM061264.1, read on the forward strand.
CAAAATTCCAATATAGCCAAACTGGTCTCTCTCATTGGACTGGAATTCTTGGAGGACAGGAACAGGGCCTTAAATACTCTTGTTTCTTCAAATTTGCCTTCCCTGATTTCTTCTTGCATATAATGTCTAATTCTTATTTGTTGGCTCTATATTTTACATTGTTTCAAGGGCACCTTAAGAGCTTCCAAAGTAATTTTGCATGTTATGCTGCTGTGATATTTTAGCTGTGGTAAGGGGGAGTCCCAGATTTTGTGGAAAGTGTCTCTTAGGCCAGCTAGCTGTGAAGGATGTTGGTCAAATTTCTTAGCTTCTTTAAACCTCAGTGTTCCAAACTGTTAAATGGAAAGAATGCTTTCTAACATATAAAGCTATTGTGAGAATCGAGTGAAATTACACGTGGAGAATGCCTGGCCTCATGCCTAGCCTACTGTATGGGCTCATGCAATGCTAGTTCCTTACCTCATGGATTGTTGCAAAAAGGTCATAATGTACAAGCCTGGCACAGTAGCAGCAACATAGAAGATACTCAGTTCTGAACAGTGAGTCCCTGGAATCTGTGTCTCCCAGTCTGGGACATGAACTCTTGCGTCAGAGTTACCTAGAGATTCTTGTTAGCAGCAGAGACTCGAAAGATTACCACAGACTTGGGGGGTGGGGCCCTAATAAGCTCCCTCCACCCCCATATATTTACAATGCTCACTGAAGTGGGAGAATCACTGCCCTGATGATACTTTCGAATATTCTCCTAATAAATATGCAGCAAGGGATTATTACTCCCTTTTGTCACATGCAGAAAGGGAATTGAGAGGAGTTCAATGACTGATCTAAGGTCACAAGGTCAGAAGTGAGAGAAAGGGCACTGGAACCCCTTCTCTTAAGCCCTAGTTGGGATTTACATAAATAGATGTTTTCTCCACTTCCCAAATAGAGACACCAAGGCCTTGGGCCCATAGGCCAGGGCTGGCAGTCCTCTGACTTCCCTCCACCCTTCCACTTCCTATCCATTTCCCAAGGATGCCCTTAAGTGTAAGTGATTGAATATATATATATTCCAGTTCAACAAACGTATTCTAAGATAAAAGATGAACTCAGGGACTGAGTTTTGGAAGAAGTAACTGAGGCAGGAGAGAATAGAAATAGTATAAATATAGTGAGTGGAACTTCTGCTTTGTTGTTGAAGAGGCAGAGATCCCAGCACTTGAGAAAATTGGAAATTATTCAGAGGAGCACATTCAACCTTTATAGAGAGGGCTACAACCTACCCATTATATCCTAATGAGATTGACCGTTAGCTACAGTTAACTTGAAGGGTTTTATGGTTTCCTGCATGTGTTGTTTTCCTTCTCAATGTTAAAAAGAAGAAGAAAAAAAAGGCTCACATCACCAAACGGCATTTCCCAGGGGGGGCTGTTTTACCAGGCTGCTGCAAGTTTTGGTTTGTGCCTAAGTTAGCAATGCACCTCCCTGGGTTTGTGTCAGTGGATACAGGTGATACTAAATTTAGCCCATTTTATTTTCTTCTGACAGTTTCAATTCAGGGCAATTGGTTTATGGAGTGCTGCCAAACAGGCCCTGCCTAAGTCAAGTCAGGGCAAGAAGCTTCTTGCAGGGCCTTCTTTTACCCTGCAGATTTTCTGTTTAAGGACAAAGTTGCAACTCATTTGTGCACCAGTACACAAGCTTGCTTTGCATCACACAAAAGACATTCAAATGATATTCCATTTGAAAAAAAAATTTTTAAGGGTAGAATTTAAGAAGTAAATGAAGTATCATCATTTACTCTGCCTGTTGGTTCTTTAGATTTCCCCCCAAATACATAATTCTTCGGACTAGTTCTTGAACATATAATGAATGTGCTATTTCCTGACATAACATGCAGTTGAAAGGCAGGAGGCAAATGAAAACACTATTATCTTTAGTTGGCTCTCTGGGTAGTGAATACCCAGCAGTGCCGCGTGATGATTGGCTAAAGTGTATGGTGCATGTAACTGCTTTTATAAGAACTGAGCTGCCGGGCCCTGTTTAACGATCAATTAGCTCCCCTTGTATGTGTGGTTAATTGCCACTTTCTTACCAGTGCTTGTCCTGACTTCCCCAGCTCCAGACACCTAAAACCTGTGAAAATGGTCTCTTCTGGAATGCCTGACCTTCAGGCTTGGCCTCTGCTTTCTCCCTCCCCTTTCCCACACTCCCAATGTGGGCCTTTTATCTCTCTTGTTTGCCAATCCCCCGAGACTTTGAATAATTTATCTGAAGTTCCTGGGATCTTGTGGGACTGGAGTCTCCAAACACGGCACACTTTGTTCCTCACCTGGCAGAAGCAGATCCAGAAGCCTGTCTCTGAAAGAGGTGGTGTAAGTACATTTGGGAATTTGCTAAGAGTTTTCATTTAATTGTTGGGTGAGCACCCATTGAATCCAAAAGTTCGAGCAGAAACAAGACAAAACAAAACAAAAAACCCTGGGGCGCTGGGGGAAAGGTGTTGCTGAGGGTGAAAAGTACTTTGCATTTCTCAAATAGTGTGGCCCAAAGCCTTTTTCCCAAATAGTGTCTCTCAAGATTATTACTAGGTGTTCTATGAACAAGTATCTTGTGGTCAAGTAAAGAAATGCTGGTTAAGAAGATTTTCAACTTTTATTGTTATAACGATGCATTTTTGTACATGTCTGTGCAAACATGTGAGCGTTTTTCCTAGACGTGGAATTGCTAGGTCCCAGTGTTATAGATGAAGGCTTGTGATATTTTTCCCACCCCGGAGCTGGTTAGGTGTAAAATAATGTGCAAGAAGATTAGCCTCAGGTCTAAGTGAACTAAGATTAAAAATTAAACCAAACTTTGAAACAATCATTATACCCACCCCCCACCAAGCCCACTCCAAGAGTGTAAATAGATTATATTAGCATGTAAATGGAGACATCTGCAAATCATTCTGATGATTTTCCTATCCCAAGTCTCTGATTATATACCTGAGTGAAAAAACAGCAATTACAGAAATAGCCTTGACCCCTACATGGTGACAAAGTATATAGGGATTTTAGTACTACCGAAATGAACTTGAGCACAGATTGTCTTTGGTCTTTTTCTTCTTTTGTCAGAACTCACCAGGTTATTCTCATTACTCTGATATTGGCTTTACTAGGGTTAGGCTCTGTGATTGCAAGAAACAGTGACTCCTCTAAGTAACCTGAAATCAAGGGGCTTTACTGCAAAGAAACACATGACTATAAGGGACCTAGAAATTTCATGAGACTTCTGGGAGATATATAATGAAAAATCCATGGCTCTAGTGAGCAGGTTAGTTGGTTGCCCAATTTAGCATCAAAACCATGCAGGTATTCATATTGATCATGTATTCACTTGGTTTTCCTATGTGTCTTGCCTTTCTCCCAATACCAAATGCTTGAATCTTTTCTCCAGATTTTATTCTTTAAATTCCCTTTTAGTACAGAATTTTGCATGCCCAGTTACCTTACCAGTCATGTGCCAGGCAATACATTGGTTGCTTCTGTGTCATATGCCCACTTCTGGGTCAGTCATTGAGTATCTACCCACTGATCAGCTGAGTATACTCTTCACTCTCCCACCCCTCCTTTTTTTTTAACCTTTGCTCCTGAGGTGTGAAAGCCCTCAAACGTCCTTTCATATTCTTTGGCCTCCCTGTACTCCAGGGTGTAAGCTCAGGGGCCATGGAACATCTACCCTTCCTCCTCCACCATCCACAATATCCTTACTTGAAACAGTTTAGTTTCTATTTCACATAACTTATTTTTTTCCCCTGTAGCCCTAATTTTGGCACTAAGGCCTAGAGATATAAACAGCAGGGGTTAAGTAGACCACATTCTGAAGAGAGTGCCCTGTATCAGGGGCCAGACAAAGCCCCTGCCCCAATCCAGAGCAGAATGTGCCCTAACGTAATCAATTCCAACCCCTGCCCTCGCTCCCTTGCTTAAATCCAAATTAGCAGACAACAGGGAAAGGGAAGGAAGAGAGTGGAAGAGTCCTGAAACATCCTTGAGGGAGGCAGAGCAGATCCTCACCCCCGTCCAAAGTCAAGTGCTGGTCAAGTTCTGAGGGATTCTCCCAGAGATTAGGGTTACTCTACGAAGGGAGGTTGGCGTTCTGTTTGGTCATCTGCTTAAGCAGCTGAGTTGTTTTGCTAGGGAGAGCGAGAGGGAGGGAGAGACAGAGAGAAGGGAAGAGGAGAAACTCTTCCCTTCTTGATTCCAGATGTTGTTTAATGAGAATGAGAGAATGAGATGCCTGGAGCTGCTAAACTCATTAATTTGGTCTTGCAATCACAGAGCCTCAGAAGGCCAGCAATGACCAGTAGGTATTCACTGGAGAATCAACAATTGGAGGTGACCAGAAAGTTACAGACTCAGGCCACAATGTCATTAATTAGATGCTCTATTTTGTTTTTTTTCCTGCTCCACTATATTCTACTGGTACAATATCCAAATTGGCAAAAGATATTTTGGGGCGAATAGAAGGCTGCTTTAGATATGAGAGAGAGTCCATCCTATCTAGTCACCACAGAGCCCAAGATTCCCGACTCTCTCCTTTAGACAGATGTGCTCAAAGAAAATCCACACATAAACACACAACCAGAACGGTTCCTCTTTTATCTATGTTACATAAAACTTTTTGCTTAAAAAGAAAAACAGAAACAACGCTGCTTTAAGGTATGACCGTAGAGTCACTGATCATAAAATTTTCAACTTTTTAGATTACAAAGACACTTTAGAGGCCATTTGACCCATTCTCTAGATGGATTCTACCAAATTCCCCTTCACATAATCCTGGAAAAGGGCCCATGCTCACAAATTAACTATTATGGCCAAAATTGTAAATAAAATCCCTGTCCCCGCAAAACAATAAAACCCAGTGACTTCCCTTTAGGACTACTGTTAGAACATCAATAGGATTGAAACATTTTAATCAAACAGTCTTCAGTTTCTTGACTATTAGACATATTTGCATTTTAAAAGGAAGATGCTAGTTAAGTTCAATAAAGCCGGTCATTTATAGAAGGGTAAGTAATTCAACCAAATGAAGTGAAAACCTTTAGGAAATGGGGAGAATTCTGTAGCTGTAGATTAGTATCTGGTCACCATTTTAGCAGGTTTCACAGGTAGTTGGCCTTGGGAATCTGCAGGAAGAGCGATTCCTCTAAATTGTTTCAACTTCTCCCAATTAGTTCCTCTTCCCTTGCAAACCCCATGTTCTCTAACAGTGGGAGGCTATTCAGGGTGATGTTCAAATGTTGCAGGTTCAAATGCCTATTACTAACAAAACTGGCTTAAAGAACTTCTCCGTAGACCACAAGCATTTTATGAATGAAACCTAGCCCCAAATATTCAGGGAGTAGGACAACCCACGGTATTCCCATTTCCTCCATGGCCATGTATAAGAAGACAGACCTTTGCAAATGGGGACTGCGAACTGCTTTTTCCATTTTGCTCCCATTAATGGAGGCCTTGAAAACTGTGGGACATTTAAAAATAAACCTGACGAGAGATCATTGAAACTATTTCTAGTTCTCCCTAACCTAAGTGGATGGAGCCCACTATGGTTCTCTAACCTGTATACTCTCACCGAACAGTCAAGGAAGGCCACCTCCAGAGCACTTCCCGCCCCTTGGTTCCTGCATGGCTCAGCCCCTGCGGAGAGAGCGCTCTTCTCTCTCTCTCTGTGCCATCTCTGATTCAAGTTGGTCCATCTGGAAGTAATATTACCCAAGCATTTATACCCTGAGCCTGGCTCTCCACAAGTGACTGCTTGTTTCCTGAAACCATCTATTGGCAGCTGTTACATAGGCATTTTCTGCTTTTTAGATACCTATAATTACACCAATTATGCCAATCATTGATGTCTATAAAGGATTTAAAATTTTACACACCCAGAAGAGTCTATCAGAAAGCAGCATCTGAGGCAGAGTGACACCCCACAGAGGGGCCTATTTGGCCATCCAAATTGCTGCTGAGTCCCTTAAATTGAGCGTCGGCAGAGTTAGTAAGGCTTCTTATGAGCCTATATGTCTTAGGCAAGTTAATCCTGTCACTGGAATAAAATTCCGTTTGGTTAAGGACCACAGAACTCAATCTAACTTTTATTTTCAAAGGAAAGAACAATATGTCCAAGTTAATGAAATTACGTTTTTTACCTCAAACCCTCTTAACCACAGCATGAGAACGAGAGGTTGGCATTCCCGTTAGCCCAAGCTCTACCCATAGATACAACAATAAAAGGCAGGACTAGGACCATCTAGCCAGCGTGCTGGCCCAGAGAGCCAAGAGCCATCCTCGGTGCCTGCTGAGCTATATTTGAGCCTGAGGCCAAAGAAAACATTGAGTAATGCTGATTCTGTCTTTATTTAAAATGTTGACACTTTGTTCATCTTGGATTATTTTTTTTTTTGCATTAAGTTTTATTTTAAAAACTTTAAGATATTATTTATCTCGATTACTGAGATTTTTGGCTCCCTCTTAAATTTTGTGTCTGGCGAGTGCATCACCCTAGCCTGGTCCTGGGTTCCCCGGGGGCTGATTTGGTATGTGATTTGCTGGCCCAGTGACTGGTCCACACATCTGAGTCCTCGTAATAAGCCTGCATTTTATATATATGCCATTTGCCCCGCAACGAGCTGGGCAGAATTTAACTATTTTTAGTGAGTTCCTGAGACATAAAAACAATTGTGCTTAATTGTTAGTGTGTGTAAGGGTTGTCTGGGGTACTTGTTAAAACCACGGATTTACAGTCCTCATGCCCAGAGATTTGGATTTACTATGCCAAGATGGAATTTTGACCTCTGCATGTCTGCATTTTTAAATAAAAAATGTTTCTGATGCAGGTGCTTGACAAACCACACTCGAAACATTCATGACAAATATGTTTAAAAGCCTCTGTTTCAAGACCTTTCTATAACTTTCGAATATATACATAATTATATTTTGTGGGTATACCCTGTTCTGTGAGGGGTCAAGGGGATTACTGGGGAACGGCCACTGCCTATAGGATAGCCACAAAAAAGTAACAATAACAAAGCTAACATTCCAAGCCAACCCTAGAAGGAACCAAGAGCTACAGCCAGAAATCTTTGTTGCAGTGGGCTGGTGGCAATCTCCAGCAGTTAGGACTTACTGATAATCCGCAGACATTAAATACAACAACACATGTGTAAGCACCTGATAGCTAAGAAGCAGCTCATAAATGCAAGGAGTTATTGTTATTACATTTATTCAGTGTTTTCAGAGACACTTGAGACATTCCACAGAACATTCCGTTTCTTTGCAAATCCCCTTTAGCCAAATTCTCTCCATTTAATAAGATCATCCCCTAATGGAAAGCTTTACAGGATTTCTCAAATTGAGGTCTGAGGACCACCTATTTATTATGCAATCCCCAGATGATCGGGTGACTTTTCCTGAAAATGGTATCTGGAGCTCCCTTAAAAAAAAAAAAAAAGCTGCTTTCTAGCCCCAGGCCCTGGGGAAAGTTGCAGCGTTATCTAAATCGAGGGGAGGAACTTGGTAACAGAGGTGACCGTTGTTAATATGGGCAGGTTCCCTGCATGCACATGGATGGATGATCTATCCATTGCACTTAGTTCTCACTGAGCTGGCAGGGACTTGACCAACACCAGCAGAATTTGAACTCAGAAAGGAGGACACCAGAAACAGCACTTAACCACTGCACTAGGGCCAGCAGTGCTAGGGGTCTTGCTCCTGTAAGCTTAGGTGTTTCCTCTTCAGGGTAATATTCCCAGAGTTCTTATCAATACTTCTTCCTGGACAGAATTTCAGGTGACCCCTCCATCTCAGTTCTCTGTTAAATATTTCATATTTGTGTGGGGCCTTTGAAGACTGAGGACCCTGTCACTCAGTATAAAGCCTACCGGTTTCTGGCAAGTCCCATATCTTCCTAAAGACGCCCCATCTTCTTGGAGGTCGATCACTGCTCCTGTTTTAGAGCTTCCTGCCGGGCACCGTGTGGGCTTCCTCTTATGTGCCCGAAAAGCCTCAACATCCTTTTCTGGCGCAGGGGGACCCACCATTTATCCCACTAGAATTCTATTTTATATTGATTTTGCCTGACATAGAACGATTTTGATTTTATTTCTTCAAATGGTACATAAACATGGACTTCTCCAACTCAACTCCTTTTTATTGGCCCATACCCGCTGTGGGTGAGGCCCTGCTCTGTGTTTGGGAGTCTTTGTTATCTTTCTGGAACAAGATTGGCCCAGGGCAGCTGGTTAGGCGAGTCCTGCAGTGAGCGAGCAGGAACGCAGGGCTTCCTGTGAAAGGCAGGCAGCAGAAGAGCTTTCCACCCGAACCTGCTGTGCGCTGCCGTGGACAGGGCGGGGCTTCTCGTTCTCATCCTTTCTGCTTTCCTTCTTCAGGAGATGGAGACCTTTTTGGCATCCTGGCTTTTTTTTTTTTTTTTTTTTTTTTTTTTGAGGAGGTGGGGAGCAGGGAATGCCTGGGCCAGGATGGTAGGTGTAGGGGAGGGTGGAAAGGGAGCCAAGCCTGGGAGTAATCAGAAAGCTGTGGATGGATTTTTTATTTTTTGTTTGGAAGTTAAGAGGGTGAAGTTCAAAGGCAAATCTAGTTCTCTGCCCACATTCTCTCCGAGGGCGCACGGACGCGCGCGCACACATGCACTCGAATCCCTTATGTCACACTGTTTCTACCACCACTCTGTTCTCCTGTTGCATTGCTAAAGAGGAAGGTGATCTTTTAAAAGATATTTGATCCAGCTAATGGAGGAGGAAGAAATCAGGGAGATGAGATCAGAAGAATTTCTGGGAAAGTGTGAAACTCGAGGGACAAAAGAGTGAGTCATCAGGCCAGAAGCAATCATGAGAGACCATCTGGCTCAGTGCTGCCCAATTTTGGGGGGATAGTTGTAATTTTTAAATTGGTTAACAATTGCCTGTTTTTTTGTATTAGGGAGGTGGGGGTGGTATATTTATTTATGTATTTACCTCTGACAATGAACATTTGTGTAGAGAGTGAGGTAGGGTATTATTATATTTTGGCTTAGGCATCTGAATTGAGCCTTTGAAAAATATATATCTGATTGAAAATGACAAGGAAAAACAAAGGTAAAATAAGGTGGCAAACACTGGTTTACCTTTTTCCTTATTGCAGATCCCTTTCCCACTCTTGTGGCTGAACGTGGGAGGTACTCAATTCCCAGCCTCTCTTCTGGCCAGGAACTGCCATGTGTCCCAGAAGATGACCTAAGGAAAAGGCTGCAGGGCAGGAGGGAGGATGTCTGAGAATGATTTTCCTGCCATATCGTGGGCGAGAGGTCTCTGATGAGTGCCTGTTCCTGTTTCCTTCCTGTTTGGAGCAGCTGCAGGGGCTTATCCTGTGGCCATGAGGGAAGGCCCAAGAGAACGATGGCAGTGCTAACCCAAAGCCATGACATGGTGAACTATGGAACCAATTCAAGACCAGCACCACTGACCTTGTTACATGAAGAAAACAAATTCATATTGACCAAGCCACATGTAGTCAGGTAGTCAATTGCTTGCAAACAAAATCGTACCTAATACAGATGGAGAAGACCCTTTTCATGCAGAAAGTTTTTGAGCTTGCAAATGAAATTACTCTTAAAGTATGACCACCATTAATGGCATCAACAATGACATTTATTAAGGACTTTATATATTTGTGCTATATATATGTGTGTGTGTGTGTATAGATATATATACACACACACATATATATATATATATATAGTTTCATTTAATACTGGCTCTTTGAGATAGATATTATTATCCCGATTTTATAGGTAAGAAAATAAAGTTCACATAGGTTAAGTAACTTGCCCCAGGTCTAATATGGAGTAGAACAGAACCTAGGCCATATAATTCTGCAACTGACCCTCTTTTCCATTAGGCATAAGATGAAAATTTAAAGTATGGCTTATGTTTTAAGGTAACTTTTAGAAAGTGGTTAGTTATATGTGTTGTTCATAGGTAATAACATTTACTTAACATCACATTTACATTGATCAACATATCCATTTTTACAATTATTTTTGAATAGCAATTTAATTAGAAGTAATTTACAAGATGTTTCTGAAGTAATAAAAGTTTGCCAGGAATGAAGAGACAAAAGAAAACAAAAGGTACTTTTGAAGTATCATCAAATCTTAGGTTTGAAAGACTTAGAGAATGTTATGTGACTTTGTGAAACGTTTTGCTGAAGTCAGAATTTACCTTAAATGTAATATTCATATATACCAGAGTAGTAGCCTCTATTTTATTTATTAATTTTTGTTTTTAATCCTCACCTGAGGATATTTTTCCATTGATTTCTTTTTTAAAAAAATAGAGTGGGAGGGAGGGTGGGAGAGAGAGAAACATTGATGTGAGAGAGACACATTGATTGGTTGCCTCCTGCACGACCACGACCGGGCTGGGCATAGAACGAGGTATGTGCCCTGGACTCTTTGGTCCGAGGGCTGACACTCTAATCACTGAGCCCAGCCAGCCAGGGCAGTAGCCTTATTTTGTTTTGAAGAAAAAACAAAATAAGCATTTTCCTTTCTTTTTAAACAAACTATAAGAATGTTCCTAAAAATGTCTTGTAGGGTATGAACAGGTAAAAAAGAAGAGCCCTAGCCGGGTAGCTCAGTTGGTTAGAGCATCATTTCAATGCACCAGGGTTGCAGGTTTGATCCCTGGTCAGGGCACATACAAGAAGCAACCGATGAATGCATAAATAAGTGGAACAACAAAATCAATGTTTCTCTCTCTCTCTCTAAAAATCAATTTAAGAAAAAAACAGCATGTAGTGATTTTATTAAATTTAGCCTGCTTCTATGTAATTGTTGCATTATTTTCTCAATAATCGTAATCAGTTAAGTAGAATGAAAATCTTTAATTTTTCTGGAGCTTACTATAAAGCACTTGGCCTGTGGTTAATCTCACTTCCTTTCCTTCTTAAAAAAGAAGGATGTTTGCCCTTCTGTGCCTGTCGCCATGGTTACTCAAAAATGCCTGAGGATGGCCCTCTGTCATCTGTAAGCTTCTTGGGTCTCTGGGAGGTATTCCCGTGGGGCATCAGAGATTCAACCCTGGGATGACAAGCAGAGCAAGCTCTCATTATGTCCCCGTTTGGGGCTGTGGTCGCTGTCAGCCAAAAGGCTCTCCTCTTTCCCAAGTGACGTCTCTGGATGGTGACGAGGGACACGACATGGAAGCACAATGGTTCTGAGTTTTCTCTAGACCAAGCAGTGGTCCTCTCCCTTTCTTTCTGTGCTTCATTTCGGAGCCACAGACCTTTTTGCTTTCAGGGATCTGCTTCAGAGGCCTCTGTGCATCAGACTCTCTGCATCTGTTTCAGGCCGATGGCCTTCTTCCCTCCTGGCCTTGGGTTGCGTCCCTGCTTTCGCCTCGGCTCGTGCCCTTTTGCATCTGAGCGCGCCAGCAAGCTTCGCACTTGGCTTGCTTTTCCTCCTCGTGCGAGTTCTAATGATAAAATCACAGATGATTCCACTTTGGAGCGTCCTCTGTTCTCTTACACTAGTTCTCATTTATTTTTATTTTTTTATTTTTTATCCTCACCTGAGGACATTCTTCCACTTTTTGTTCAGATAGAGTGGGAGGGAGAGAGAGGAAGAGAGAGAGAGAGAAACATCGACATGAAAGGGACACATCGAGTGGCTGCCTCCCGCACGACCCAACCAGGGCCGGGGACAAACTGCAACTGAGATATGTGCCCTTAGCGGGATCCGAACCCAGGACTCTCTGGTCTGCAGGCCGACGCTCTAACCGCTGAGCCAAACCGGCCAGGGCTAGTTCTCATTTTTAATTGTACCCATTTTTTGAATATTTGAAATCTGCTTTCCTAATCTCTAAGTATGTTAGACTCAGCTTTCCTTTGTGAGATAATTAGGATTCTATGGGTTTCCTTTCTAACCCCTCTCCAAGTTTCTTGTCATTTCCTCACAGAATCAAGTTCAGAAAGAGCATTCAAATTCCTGTTTAAAGGGAAATTCTAATTTATTCAAACTCCAAAGTAGAAGGAAAATTTGCCTATTTCAAAATTAATTGAAATCTCTGAGTAAGGAAAAAATATATTTATTCTTAACTCAATCCCGTATTCTCTTCTTTACTAGAGTTAATATGATGTATTTATCTTAGGGTGTTACAATTTATAATGGTAGATCAAAAATCATGCATAGTTGTGTTGATTTAATTAAAAGATTTTGAAGTAACTCTTTTCAATTTTTTTTCTTCTTTTACCATTCCATGGACACAAAGCTTTAAAACTTGATGTGTCTTTTACTATTAGTTATAACTGATTCTTTTTAAAATGTCATAACTAATTGCACTGTGGCCAAAAATCATGTTCATTTTAAAGAATCCTAACTTGATTATTTCCTGCTAATTTTTCCTTATGGATCCTGTTTTCAACCCTAATTTTTCAGCATAGTAGCTTTTGCTACTTTTGTGTTCGAACAGAGTAGCCTTTTCCAGACCTTTACAAGAGATGGGTTTTGACTAAATGATGCACCTAAATGGTGTGGCTAAAACCTCCTTTATTTATTAATAAGTTATAAATAAATAAGTTATAAAGGAAATTCTACTCTTAGAGAACCAAATGTAGAGTCTTGCAATGCATAATGTACTGTGTATGTGTGCGTCATGTAGAAAATCAGTTCCCTTGATTGAAAGGAAACAAACACCCTATTTAAAACTAAGTGTAACCATTAAGGTCACTATCATACCTAACAAGAAGTCAAGGGAGCAGTTCCTGGTTGATTGAATAGCTCCACAGTGTCATCATGGACCCAGGCTCTTTCCTTTTTACTGCTCTGCCTTCACTAGACCAAATTAATGGGTTTAGCAGCTCCAGGCATCTCATTCTCGCTAAATAACCCTGGGAATCAGGAAGGAAGGAGAGTCTCTCCTCTTCCTTTCTCTCTCTCTCTTTTTCTTTCTCTCTCTCTTCCCCCTCCCATAACCCTCCTAGAGGAAAATTTTATTAAAAACACCTTGCACACACACACACACACACACACACACACACATACAGTACGTATATATTTTTGCCTCATATACATGTATTTACAATATTATTGACATTTACAAACAGGCTACAATTTAAGCACTGTCTTTGAACATTATTAAGGCAAGAAAAATGAACTCTACTTGCCCTCTTTATTTAAGAAATTAGATAAGTAAACTGAGAAAGAAGAAGAAATCTTTGAAATAGTGCAGGAGGTTGGATCATTATTACCCTGATTTAGGCATGTTTGTTGCTAAATCACATTCTCTGAAAGAAAACTCGACCAGTAAAAACCTAATGTAATGTGATTAACTATACATTAGGGGTTAATTCTAACCTTCAGTTCCAATATTAAAAAAAAAAAAAAAGTGAATTCTATTGAAATAATCCTCTAATTTGTATGTACATAGGAAAGACAACAGAATATTGCAGGATTTAGTTTTTGTTTTTGTTTTTCTATCATCAGGACTTAGCTTTAAATGAATGCCTGTGCTGTGTCTGCAAATTACCAGAATTGGAATCATGTCCTAGGTTTTTTCTAATCATATTCCCTATGTCAACTGGTTTGAGTTAATGTTAATTTTCGCATGTAAGCCCAGCTTTAACCTGATGTTACGGCAAACCCATTTTACAGATGAGCCTGTTTGTACATGAAAGTGAATAGATTATGAAAGCTGTAATTAAGGGCATGTACAAATACTTTGCTTATTTAATTGCCAACGAAATGAAAGCGCTTGAAAAAAAGTTTGAACTTCATAGCTGGCACAAAGCCTTTAGCAAATAAGAGTCATGGACGATTTCTTTGTTTGTTTCAGGAAATTCTATCAGATGAGAGTTTCAGTCTGGTTTCCATTCCCACAACTCCACTGACCTAGCTCTCATAGTGTTAGTCAGCGTCATCTCGGTTGCTAAATCCATTGTGTTTGGTTCGATATTGATCTGAGTGGGGCTCCCTGAAGTATTAAACACTGCTGACTCCATCCTCCTTTGGGAAGCTCTCCTCCCACAGCTTCTATGACACCAGATTCTCCTAGGTGTCCATTGCTCCATGCTCCTTATCCTGGCTCTTCTGCTGCTGACCACACCGTCAATGTTGGTGCTCTGCGGTTCTCTCTTCTCACCCCTCCCCCACCTTCCCCAGTGAGTAAGAGCCCCTAACATGTTCTTGTTCACATCCATGGCTTTCAAAATGATATACAAACTGGAATCCGTGTTTAAATGCCCTGGCCTGTCTCCTGCATTCAAGCAAGACCTACTGAACAGCTCCGTGGGGATGTCTCATATCCATCTCAAACTCACCTGTTAAATCATGAACTCCTGGGCTTCCTGTCAAGGCTGCGCTTTCTCTCATGGTCACTCTTTTTGATGAATGGCACCACTGTCAACTCACTAGTGCAGGTCATTAAAGGGAACGATTTTGGATTCCTTTCTGAGCTTTCCTTCGCCCCCACGTTTAGTGATTCACTAGGCTTTCTCCAGTCTACGTTTTCCATGTCTCTGGAATTTACCTCTTTCATGTCATCCCTGCAGCCACTAATGTAGTCAGAGACCTTATCATTTTCTCATCTTGGATATCTGTGGCAGTCTTTTAACTGTTCCCTTCTCTAGTCTTGGCCCCCTTCAGTCCATTCATCACACTCTCTCCAGCATGATCTATTTAAAATATACATCCAGTTCTTTCCCCTGGTTAAATGAAATCCGTTCATGCCTCTGCATCACCTTCAGGAAGGTCCAAATGCTGTAGCATGGTTTACTGCACCTTGGGAGCTGGTCCTGACTTAGCTGCCTGGTGTCATTTACTGCCGCCCCTCTTTCTCCTCGACTCCAGACACCTATTTTCTATACTCCAGCAGTACTAAAATATTATCTGTTACCAGAATATACCGTGCTTTCTTGTGCTTCTGGTATGATTTTCAGGCTTCCTGAGATGCCCTCTCTAATGCGTCACCCGGCTAATACTCTTCCTTTGGAAATCAGCATAGGCTTTCCTGTTTGAAGAGGCCTTGCCCACACCAGTCTGGGTTGGGCCACCTGATGTGATCCCTATTACTTTGCGAATATCAAAGCCTTTATTTTATAGCCATCTGTTTGCCTGTCCTTCCTACTTACCATAAAATTTTTGAGGGAGCAGTGGTATCTTACTGGTCCTCCTAAGCACTCCACTTTGAATAGGCCATTAACGTATGCTCACTGCATGTGGCATAAATAAGGCCACAAGTTAAGGTAGAAGATAACTTTTTAGTAACTTTTTTAGAGGCAAAGGAAAAGCTTAAAGATATTTACAAATAATTATTTGAGGTCATATCCTGGTAGGCAATATGGATCTTTTCATTAAATGGAAACACTATTTTGCTTTTTTTATTTGTTTGTTTAATTGAAGACCTTTGGTTGAGGTGAGATGCCTGGACATTGGTGGTGAGCACACATCTTAAGACACCAGCCAAGGCTCTTATACTCTGAAAACACATTTTCTTCATCTGCAAAATGATGAATATATTCACCTTAGAAATGTGTTGTGAAGGTTTAAATAAACTTATATAAAAAGTATCTGGAGCCCTGGCCAGTGTGGTTCAGTGGATAGAGCGTCACGTCATTCTGTGCACTGAAGGGGCACAGGTTCGATTCCTGGTCAAGGGCACATACCTGGGTTGCAGGTTTGATTTCGGCCTTGGTTGGGGTGTGTGCAGGAGGTAACCAATCGATGTGTCTCTCTCACATTGATGTTTCTCTCTGTCTCTCTCTCCCTCCCTCCCTTCCACTCTCTCTCTCGAAAAAAAAAAAAAATCAATGGAAAAATATCCTTGGGTGAAGATTAACAACAGCAACAACAAAGTATCTGGATATACTAAGTGTTCAGTAGATATTGATTATCTTTCCCTTCTTTGAGTAGCTTATTAACCTAATAGGTTAATAGATGATGTCATTTTCAGATGAGGGAAATACATCATTTGGTCTTCACATAATATGGATTATAGAGTCTAAATACCTAAAAATTGGGTCTATTTGTTCAATTCTTTAATTATGGTAACTTTGTAAGTTGTGGAATAAACTCTATTTCATAGTAATTGATATATGAATTATTTTTTCTGTATAATAATATAGAAGCATCTACAATTTTCCCGATTATCTATTATAATAACTAGTCTACTATATTGACAAAAGTGGCTTAATTTTATTCCTTTCTTGAAAGCATTTTAAAGTATACTAAATAATGTATAAGTATGCAGAGTTAAAATAAGTCCAAATGATAATCCATATATTGAAAATTGCTATGTACAAAATCGTACACTTAATCATTTATTTCTTTGCTATGGCAAATGGCATAAAGCACTGCTCATAATTCTGGAAAGTAAATCACATTAATGTGGGAAATTGGATTAAAAGGGAGACTATAATTCAGGTAGTTACTGAAATAAGTTTTCAGATAAATAAGCTAAATTTAGGCAGTAAATTGGGCAATTTAACATTTTTTAAGTATTCTACAAACATTTGAAATGATTTTTAAAGGTTTTCCTGAAGTCAACTCTGTCCTCTTTTAGGGTAAATAATTGCCTGACTTGAAAGCCTTGGCAAAGGTAATAAAGCTGCTATTCCCAATTCCCCTCACTTTATGGGTTCTCTCCCCCACGGGTCTCTAGCAGGTTAAACTGGCTACACATTGGCTTCTTTTCACAAGATATAAGTAATTACTTTAAATTGTTCTGGTTTATTAAGTGAAATCCAAAGTAGCTTCTGTGCCTACCTGACATTTAGTTAATGAGCACAGTGGTACCTCCAGGAGATTAATGGAACTTTGATAAAGGGGTGGTTTAATTGGTGAAGTAGTACATCTGGATTTCATTGGGAAAGGGGTGAAATAATCCATATATTTGAATGCAATTTAATGTAATTACATTGTAATTTTGATTATTGCCAAAAGATGATTTGCCACCTGAAGTGAGAACTGAAGGATAACTCATATAAATAAGTAAAACCTATCAATAAATCTTAATTGAGTAGCTACTACGTTCCAGGCTCTGGAGTAAGTATCATGACAAATATAAAGAAACACAGGACTTAGTATCTATTGTCAAGTAACATAGAATATAGTAAGCAAATTAATTGGGAAGCGTGTATGCATGCATGACAATGTCCTGGACACTTCCATATATTTTGAATTGATATTTCAATAATCAAGTTTTCACTGATCTCTCTGTGTAAGACAATGTGTTGGTAATAATAAGTATTAAACGTGATTTACTATTTCACTTAGAATTTGCTTAGAGAAAAAGGGCATTGAGGTAAAAAGAAATAAGTGAAAGGCAGCATGTGATATATCCTATATTAAAATTATTCTTTGTGTCCTGCTTTCCCCTTAAGCTACAGATCCACCTCCCTTCTTCCACTAGTGTCTCTCAGATTGCCTGTAAGTCCAACATGGATATTTATGTTTCCCCTGTTGGGCCTTTCTTCAAGCTCTCACTCCCCCCTAACACAGTATTGCCTGTCTAACCTTCTGAAGCTTTCCCCCATTACCCAAATTCAATGACATCTGCATTTCTCTTACCACTGGAGCTCTCTGTCATGGTTGACATCAGAAACTATGTTTGAAATACTCTACTCCTCTGGCTTCTCTAATACCACTTTCTGCTGCTTCTCCTTTGTGGCTTTCACTTGAGGTGGAAGGAATTGCCTAGACCAGTGCTCCCCAAAGTGGTAGGTGTGCCCCTCGTGGCCCCTGAGATGATAAGATGGCTTTGTATGGTACATGGGCATACACAGAGGTGTGGATAGCTGTCCAGGGAGACCTCAAAGGAGAGGGAAAGGAGGGTGGGTTTATGGGGTGAACATTTAGGACAGTAAGAATGGGGACAGGAAAGGGTGGAGGTGTCTCTGACACCAGGTCTTCAGTGGTTGATCCCTTTGCATGTCCTCAAACAATAGCTCCGATTTTTTCGTGTCTGGTTGCTCTGAGAATCAATAACCTCAGACATGAGGTCCAGGGTTTGAGGAGAACTCAAGTTATACCAAGGTCCAACACTGAGAGTCTGGGATTAAGTGGTTGAGGAAGATGGGAGACTAGCCTTGGGTTTTAATTCAGCAGCCACCAAAAGAAAGAATGGGGTGAAGAGTAGCTCTGGAACCAGACTTTGGGTTTAAATTTAGCTCTGCCCCTCACTAGCTATGAAACTAGAGGAAGTTTTCTCATACCAAACCAAGGAGTCTTTCCTGCTTCTTCTCACTCACCCTGAATCTTCCCCCACACGCCAGCAAGTCCCACCAATTTTATCCCCAAATCCGTCTCCTTCTCTCCAGTACCACACTGGTCCAGGGCACCATCTCTTCTTGCTGGGCTAATACACAAGCTTTTAACTTTGTGTCTTTTCCTTCTTTTGCCCTTTCTACACTATTCTTCATACAGCGCCCAACAGGATATTTTTGATATGAAATCAGATTATGTCACTCCCCTAATTAAAACCCTCCAAATTTTTTCCATTGCAGAGTATAACTTCCAAACTCTTCAACATAGCTAAAGACCTTATTTGACATTGAATATAATGTCCCCCATTGTCCAGTAGATTGTAATTTCTTTGTTTTCCCTGAACATGCCAGGCTTGTTCTTGTCTTAAGGACTTTGCAATAGCTCTTTCTCATGCCTTTCAGATCTCAGCTCAAATGTCCCTTCCCTGTTTAACCAACCCCTACTCTTCTCTCCCCATCAGCTCCTAATACTTCTCTGGTACATAACTCGTTCTCTAAGCACATCTCCAGTACAAAACTTACTTTCTTCATAGCTTATCACTATCAGAAATTATATTGTTTATTCTTGCCCCAACCATCGCTAGAACACAAGTGACCTGACTATGTCTTTTCTGTTTGCCTTTGTTATCTCAATGCTTAGAATGATGGCTGGCACACAGTAAGTTATCAACAAATATTTTTTGATGATTGAATGAATAAGGTCAGCATATCTCTTTAAATCCGAATTTCGTTGAGAGAGAATTAAATGAGATTTTATATACATCACATATATATGGTATGTTATATAATACCAATGACTATATAATATATAATCTTACTTCATATATTGATATGTAAAATCTCATTATATATAATACATATACATAAAATGAGATTATATATAGATGCCAGATATCTATCTGTATCTACCTCTATATCTCTATCTGTGTCTTTCTGGCACTGAGCAAAAGGCCAGGCCCATACTGAGCACAATAAATGGTAAGTGTTATATTTTCCATGCATAAGACACAATAAACTCAGGATCCTGGGAATAAGTTTTGAAACTTACATTCATTCTGTTGACAATGCTTATTGAAAAACTTGTAGTTTCTTCAGAAATTTCATCTGAAGAACTTGTTAAAACACTTACAAAATTATGAGGAGGCCACTTGATAGCAGTTTTTCATAAATATTTTCTCAAACCAAACAGCAATGATTCATGGGAAAGAAACCCTTTGCAAAGCACTGTCTGACTTTTATCAAATATTCTGATCCATTGAGAAGATTTTGAAGTTCACTCAGAAGGCTACTGGGGAATATAAAAATTTGTTGAATAAACACCTACATTTTTTTTCATTAGGAATTCTCAATATCCAAACTTTCTTGAGAAGCTCATTAAATATCTTTTGAATATTCAGCTCATCTTTGTTTTGAACTAGGAAATATTGAGCTGAATATGGTATTCATTTTCTTTTCTTTTTTTTTTTTTAATTTTTTTTCCTTTATTGATTTTTTAGAGAGAGAGGAAGTGAGAGGGAGAGGGAGATAGAAATATCAATGAGAGAGAACACTGATTGGCTGCCTCCTGCATGCTCCCCACTGGGGATCTGGCCCACAACCTGGGCATGTGTCCTGACCGGGAATCAAACTGGCAACCTCTTGGTGCATGGGTCGATGCTCAACCACTGAGCCACACCGGCCGGACCGAATATGGTATTCATTTTCAATTGACCAATTAGAACGAAAAAAAACTTTTTCTTGTTTTCCTGTGTGCACTTTTGCAAATCATTTAGCTTTGTCATTTCTTAAAGATTGCTATTTTATTGTTATTTACTTTTTAAATTGAGTAGCGTTTCTTTGTTTTCATAGTATTTGCTTTTATTGTTATTTTCTGTTTACAAAGTCAGACAGTGCGATTTATAAGTATGTTTGAGTAAAGATATTATCCTTCTCAAAAAAATAAAGTGATAAGGTGCTTATGGTGATAACAGTGTTATTTTAAAATAAACGTATTTTTTAAAGGGATTTTCTTTAGAGAAAGCTACTGAATAAAGGATAAAGTACAGACATGGCAGGATCTTGGGGATGATAAATGGCAACTGAAGTTGGAGAAACAGAGGTCTAGAGTAGTGTTTCTATCTGTGGTCAAGGACTAGTTTTGTTCTTTAAACTTTCAGTCCATTGCAGGATGCTTATATAAAATACAATAACACTTAATTCTTAGAAAAATAAATTTAAACAAATCAAAGACATTAAAAGGACTAGCTTAGCCCTGGATGGTGTGGCTAAGTGGTTAGATCATCGGCCAATGCACCTAAGGGTCTTGGGTTGGATTCCAGGTCAAGGGCACATACCTGGGTTGCAGGTTCAATCCCGGCCCCAGCTGGGGCACGATCGGAAGGCAACCAAACGATGTGTCTCTTTCACATCACTGTTTCTCTCTCTCTTTCTCTTTCTCTCTCTCACCCCTCCCCCTCCCTCCCTCCCTTCCAGTCTCTCTAAAAATCAATGGATAAAATACCCTTGGGTGAGGATAAACAAACAAACAAAAAAGGACAAACTTAAAATTTAAATTGTTAGTTTCAACACATAATAATTCTGCCAAATTGCTATAAAAGTCTTAAACATTTACTCTCCATTTCAGAACTGACTCCTTTGCATACTGATAACAATTTGCAGTCGGACAATTCATGGGCCACAGTCTGAGTGACACTGGCCTAGAGAAAGGGTACAGACTGAGGGAAGGTCGGTATTTACGATGAAACAGAGGAAGGGCAATCGCAATGTCTCCTTTTTCAAATCCTGTTTCCAAATAGTCACTACTAATTCTTACTATTCTGTCCTCTCCATTCCTACTGCCTTAGTTCAAGCCCTTGTTTCTCTGGTCAAGTTGTTACAAAATGAGGCCTATAAAAGTTTACTGAGAAATTGTCAATGACTATTGAAGATATTGTCCTGTATATAGTTTAAAATCTCTTTGAGCATGGATGTGTAAAAGTATTCCTTTGGAATTTAGTATGAGGAAAACATTTGCTTCTTAAGAATGGATATGGTTCCCTTTGTTGTGGGTTCAATTCCCGATCAGGGCACTTACCTAGGTTGTAGGTTCCATCCCTTGTTGGGGCGTGTTCAGGAAGCAACGATCGATGTTTCTCACATTGATGTTTCTTTCTCCCTTCCTCTCTCTAAAATCAATAAACAAATCCTCAGGGGAAGATTCAAAAAATAAAATAAAACATTTGATATGCTTTCTTTTAGTCCATCAAGCAGACAAGGAGGTTACATAACACATCCTGTTATATACCTCTTGGGTTGTTTGGTTTTGTTTTTTTTGCTGGGAAAATGAGGGATACATTTAATATACAATCACAGTAATTATATTGGTATTTGATATTCTTCCTCATTTACATAGGTATTAATTTTCTGTTGTAGGAATCCCCAAACTGAGAAAAGGAATAGCTATTAGAAAATCCAAGATAGTATTACTTTTTCAGTACTTCTATCCAAGTAAAAATGGAAGAGCTTAGATCTTAATAAAAAGAAAGAATTAATAGCCAGTGAATCTTAAATAACCATTATTACATTTATTATAAATTTCTGTGTTCTAAAAATTTTGAGTAGATAAATGCTAAAGAGCTAGAGATTTAAGTGTTTTGTTTTGTTTTTAATTGTGTCTATTTCATTGGCATGGAATTTAAATTGTCCTCTGGGATTGAAACAGTTAACAGGAGGGCTTGTGATACAGCTAGTTCTGCATGCATTTTCGGGTTATTGTTGATAGACTGTTGGAAGTGGACGCAGATTTGTTCAGGATATGAAGTAGGCATGATTCATCTGGCTATTTTGAAAGGGTTGTCTGTTCCAGTTCCGGGAGAAATGCATTTGTTTGCCTGCTCCACTAAGGAGGAAGGCAGACGTGAAGTGGATTGTGTGACACTGTGATGACTGGTCTTACATCAGGAGCTCAAACGGCAGAGTCAACCTAAGGGTGTCTAGGCGAAGTGATGGGGAATGGGATTTGGAAATACCAGGAAGCAAAGTCTTTGCCTAAAGTCAGTTTAAACCTGTATTCCTCTAGGTACATTCCTTTCCTTTTTGTTGTTGTTGTTTTGCTTTCCCAAATGAGTTTAATTTGACACACATTCTTGTGGGAAATCCAATAACTCTTTAGTGTTTTCAGTATTTTCTGGGTAAGTGCTGGTTAGGAAGAGACACCACTCAAGGCCTACCTTGTGAACAGAAGGTGAATTAGGTTGTCAGGAGACTGAACTATGAGATGATGTACTCAACTGCTAAAGTGTGGGAAATATCATGGTTTGGTGGCAATGACAAATTTATTACAATTTGAATTGATAATTGGATTTTCACCCATCATGAACACTAGAGTCGGGAGCATTTTGCAACATTAGATTATGATCCTTTATTAGTGATTGGAGTCTGGGAAATCTTTAATGTGCCACTCAGTTGACTTAACGCAGGAGAAATGAGAAAGGAAACAAATTCCTGAAATATTTACACTAGAAGAAAGTGCTGGCTGCTTGCTCCTCTAAAAAACCACAGCAATGCATTTAAGACATTTATATAAAAGTTACTTCACTTATCATCATAAGGTATTTATTATATGTGGTTCTTGCTGTATGGAACGTTCATTTTTATTGGAAAGAACTTTAGAACAGAAACTGTGACTAACTTAGTGGTTTACCTGTGATAGGAAGAATGAGATAATTTTATTAGCTGTATTTAATGGAAGTAGTTTTTTTCCATCTGTATTAGGAATGTTCTGGAATAGAGCTGCAACAACATACCAGGAAATCTTGGCTAAAAAGTTAAACATTCTGTTTTATATTATAAAAATATGATAATAAGCAATGGGCTTATTGCTTTAGCAATACTGTTTGTTGCACACACACACACACACACACACACAACACAAAAAAACAACCCAACAAAACACAATGCAACCTTGGCAGAGATGTTAAGCAAAGTATAAACAGAAAAGTTATATTAGCAAGTGATCAAATTTCATAAATAATAGAGCCACACTTTATGGAACCAGAATATCCCCCATATTTGGGCAATAATTTAAAAAGCAGTTCATTTAAACACTTGGTGTAATTCTAGAATAGTTATATTGCCAAAGTTGATTTGAATAGAGCGGATGCTTCTACTGTTATAATCTAATTTTATGGAATTGTGGATTTGAATGCTAAAAATAGCAACATAATAATAGTCTCTTCTGACCATAATGAGAACTGTTTGTAATTCATATTAATATCCTTAAGTTATTCTATATTCAAGCAAAACGATTACTGTGGGATTCACTTTTTAAGATAACTAATTTATTCTTTGACATTAGTTTGACTGCATAGGTATTCTTGTATAAAATATTTAGTCACTGAGAAATTAGAAGTCCCACAAGAAATTGTTTTCCTTTTTCATCTTTCATATTCTCTAGACAGTTTTCCACTCAGATGATATATTTCAAAAGCATAAGAGAAAAGAACTTTCTCTGTAAATGAATTCTAGTGTTTCCAGTGAAATCTTTTAAACACACTTCAAACATTTTCCTTTTCGTGGTGTGCATGTAGCTGAGCAACAGATTGTGTAAGTAGTCAACCTCACAATCAGTTGGAATTGGATTGTAAAAGTTTTTATATTTATTTTGCAAATTTTTTCCCTAGACTCTTTTGCTGCTAAGCATCCTGGTTTCCTAGATCCTCAACATATCCCTAAAATTGCTGGACCCCTTATTCTATGTTCCTTGACATATAATGTCAAGAATTTTGTGCCTTCTCAGGGGCCTTAGGTTATCATGGTCTTCTCTGGCTCTGGGCTCCTTTTTCTGCTGAGCTATTTTAGATTTGAAAATGTCCTTTGTTATGTTTTCCCTGCTCTACATCATGTTGAGCCAGGTAGAGAATTTCTTCTTCTTTTTTAAGTTCCACTAAAAAAGTATATCAATCCCAGAAAGCATTACTATATGTAGACGTCCTTACTGAATATTTTATAATGTCAGAGAGACTTCATCAAGAAAGGGCAACTATCTTAGAATGGAATGTTAAGAACACCTGGCCCATAGATCCTTTGACCCTTTCTACATATGGGCATTGACCTCTAGCAATACTGCTATCCCGTCCTCTCCTTTCTCTTCAGTCTCATTTTCTGAGACCCAAATACTCTTAATTTCAAAGGAAGAGATGTTGAGCTACCTATTTTCGTCATCTTGCCTTCTGTTGGCCCAAGCCTTCATCTCCCCTCTAATAGTTTAGCAAGCGACTCTCCCATACAGACACATTGATGATGTCTCCCAAAGCCAATCATACTCTTGTATTAATAGGAGTGGAGCCCTGGCCGGTTTGGCTCAGCAGTTAGAGCGTCGGCCCGCAGGCCAGAGAGACCCAGGTTCGGTTCCCGCTAGGGGCACATACTTCGGTTGCAGTTTGTCCCCAGCCCTGGTTGAGGTCGTGTGGGTGGCAGCCACTCGATGTGCCTCTCTCACATCGATGTTTCTCTCTCTCTCTTCCTCCCTCTCTCCCTCCTGCTCTATCTGAAGATAAATGCAAAAATGTCCTTGGTGAGGATAAAAAAAAAAAAAGAAGTGGATGCCAAGATCAAATTCCATGCCCTCCAATATTTTTTTATTGTTTGATGTAGAATTTCCTGTAAGTGTTGAAAAAGGAACCATGAAATCACCATCTTATCTTCTTTCTGACAAAAAAGAGGCTACTTCAGACATTTTACCTTAAGTATGATGTTAGCTATAGTTTCTGTTTCTTTTAAGATATACTTTATCATGTTAAGGAAGGGCCAATTCATTTCTAATTTGCCAAGTTGTTTCTTTTATAATGAATGGATCTACAATTTCAGTAACTGTTTTCCTGAAATCATTAAGAAGATCTGATGATTATTTCCCTTTAATTTGTTATTTTGTTAAATAACTTTAATAGATTTTTCTAATACTAAATGATTTCTGTATCCTTTGACTACACCATACCTGTTACCACTGTTTAAAATACAGTGGAAAATTAAATCTTCTAATATTTCATTAGGGTTTTTAGATCTATTTTAATAAATGAGATTAAACTATAGTTTTCCTTTCTTACACTGTCCTTTGTGAATTTTGGTATTAAAGCAATACTAGCTTTATAAAAGAGGGAGGAACTTCCTCACTTAAAAAAAAATTTTTTTTTAATCTTTATTGATTTTAGAGAGAGAAATAGAAACATTGATAAGAGAGAACATTGATTGGCCGCCTCCTGCATGCCCCCCACTGGGGATTGGGCCCACAACCTGGGCATGTGCCCTGACTGGGAATCGAACTGGCGACCTCTTGGTTGACACTCAACCACTGAGCCACACTGGCCGGGCGGAACTTGCTCACTTTTTACAATTCTGGAATTTTTTATAAAAATTGAGCTTTTTTTTTTTTTAGTGAAAACTGTAAAATTGGTTTGCTCTGATACTATTTTTAGGAATAGAGTTATGTTTACTGATTTAATTTTTTAAATGATTATAGGAAAATTCAGGTTTTCACTTTCTTCTTAAACAAAATTTGACTTCTCAGGTTTTTAAATGATTCCCAACTTTATAATTTCAAATTCATTGTTATACAGTTCCTAATATTTTCTCACAATAATCATAAGACACATATAGATAGATACGTAGGAAAATCCTATCTCCTCTCTTTTTTTCAATATCAGCATAGATAAGATCTTTTTCTGTTGCTCTTCTCTGCACAACGTCTTTGTTTCCACTGCATTAATTTCTGTTCTTTTTTCAGGCATCATTTGTGGTAAAGACTTTTCTTTCTCTCTTTAATGGTTTCGATGCCTTGGTCAAAAATTAAATGACTATATAAATGTAGGTCTTTGTCTGAACTTTTAATTTTCTTCCATTGATCTGGTTGTCTGTCTTTGCATTAATTTCATACTCTCTTGATTACCATAGCTTTTGAGTAAGTCTTGAAATCATTCATTGTACTTAAAGTCTAAAATTAATCAATTGACTCCCTCCTTCTCCTCCTGAATAGCACAAACCCTGTTAGAACGCTTGATTTCAATATCGTCTTCTAATGTTTAATGTTGTATGGTTTCCCCTTGGTTTTATCCCCCCAAATAATCAATTCTTAATATTGTTTTTGGTTTTATTGTCAATGCTTATTTACATTTCTCAAGGCATAGCAACTACTTTGCTTACTCTTGCTGTTTGAGTTCTGCTCCTTTCATCAAGAGACATTTCCTTCTTAATAAAAGTTGATAAATTGCAAACTGTCTAGGTCTTTGTAGATTTGAAATATCTTAATGCTGCCTCATTCTTGAGTCATATTTAAACTAAGTATAGAATTCTGTGTTCTTTTCCCTGAGCACGTTGATAACATTATATCTTTATTTGTGTGTGCCTATATTGTTGCTAATGAGGAGTGGCTATTCCTCTTATTGTCATTCCTTTTTTATGTACATATTTCTGCCATTCTCTCTGGTTGCTTTAATACTTTTATTTCCCCCATCCCCCGCCCCTGCTATGTTGTGTCTGGACTTACATTTATTTGTTTTGAGAACTTGATTCTTCAATCTGTTGATTCGTGTCTTCAGCAAAACATTCTCAGGAATTATAAGCACTTATTTATATAAATATATAATTATATATAAAATATATTTATAAACTTATAAATATACAATTTATATAGTATATAAATCATCTCTCCCATTTTCTCCCTATGCTTTCTTTCAGACATTATTATTATTTTTTTTAAATCCTCACCCAAGGATATTTTTCTATTTATCTTCAGATAGAGTGGGAGGGAGGGAGAGAAAGAGAGACATCGACGTGAGAGGGACACATCGACTGGTTGCCTCCCACATGACCCTGACCAGGGCCAGGGACAAACCGCAACTGAGGTACGTGCCGTTGGCCGGAATCAAACCCTCGACTCTGGTCTGAGGGCTGACGCTCTAAGCGCTGAGCCAAACCAGCCAGTGCTCTTTCAGACAGTTATTTAACAAATTATGTCTTTCTCATTTTAGCCTCTAAATCTTTTACTTTCTCTTTAATATATTTTATCTCTATTTTCCTGTTTCATTCTAGGATATTTCCTTTGGTCTGTTTTTCCAGATTATAATATCTATCTTTAGCTGTGTTCCCGTCTACTCCTTACCTAAGTGTAATATCAATGGCTCATCTGTCTCCCTCAGATCTTTTAATGTTATCAGCAGACTTCCAACTGCCAGTATTTCTTTTTTCTTTTTCTTTTTGGATCAGCAGGCTGGAAATGTTGCAAATAAGCACCCCTTCCACCAGAGCACTTAAAATGACTCCAAAATTGCTGTATAAATACCCAACTCCCTCACCGCTTGGGTACGATGGTTCTCAGACTTGTTTTGTACCACATTGTAGTGGTTCTGCATGTGAATGAGCTGAGCAGCCCACTATGGAAGCTGATTTAATGGCACGTTCTTCATTGGCTGCCTTCCCCTGCTGGTATCGCTTTTTTGCTTTCCTGTTGTTCCATGTATTTCTCTAATAAACTGCTAGCTCTGACATTTTTGTCTGAGAGTCTGCTTCTGGGAAAACTCAAACTAAGACATCCAACCACAATTTTTCATTTTTAAAAGTTCCGTATGATTATTTTCCAATTTGCCAATTTTCCCCTTTACTGTTCTGTTTGTTCTTTATGGTTTCAGTTCCTTCTTTTATAGTTTATTTTAGACTGTCTCAATTTATAGCCTCTTTTTGTTTGTGAGCTTATGTTTAGAAAGTACTGTATTGCCTGTGTGTATGTTTTCTGAAGTTCCCTAAAGAGTGGTTGTCATTAAACAATGTCACCACAATAAATTTAATTGGGGAAAAAAAAAAGTGTGCTTGTGATTGCTTATGCCACAGTCCCAAGGTGTTCACGACTTTGGTACCCATTTTATGTTAATTTCTCAGCTTGGAATTCCTGCATCTTATGAGTGTTATGGACTGAATGTTTGTGTCCCCACAAATTCACACATTGAAATTCTAACCCCACCCCAATGTGATGGTATTTGGAGGCAGGGCCTTTTGGAAATAATTAAATTATGAGGGTGGGGCCCTCATGAATTACATCAGTGCCTTTATCAGAAGAGCATGAGAACTTGCCTTCTCATTCTTTTTGCATGACAGCAAGACACAGTAAGAAGTTGGCTGTCTATGAACCAGGAAGTGACTCTCATCAGACACCCAGCTTGCTGGCACCTTGACCTTGGACTTCCAGCCTCCAGAACTGTGAGAAATGAATGTTGTTATTGGACTCGATTTATATATGGTGCAGTCTTGGCATTGTGGTTTCTCACAAGACTTCGTGCACTAGCTCTGTAGGCTGGTGAAGACTTCTCTGGTGTGTCCCTTGGCAGTGGTGGTGGTGGGGGGAGGGGAGTTCTGGCTTCTCTTTCATAGTATGGGCAGGTGTATGTGGGGATCACCTGTAGCTACAGTATTGCATGGCAAGGGTCACATCTGTCATAGCACAAAGAAGTCTGTGGACTAGGGCCTCATTTGATATCTGCTGTTTTTCTGAGTCTCTGTATTTTTAAGTGATGTTTTTACTGCTCTGTTTGAAGTTCCCTCTTTCTCTTTGGCACTTAAGACTTTCCCTTTTATTCTTTTAAGTGTGTCTGAGTGCAATATTTCTATTGGTTTGTAATGGCGATGGGCGAGGGGCATCTAACATCAGCTTGGTCGGCAGTTTGCCATATTGGAATTTTGAGATCCTCTATTGGAGAGACAGATTGTCATCGCAGCCACTGCGGAGTGATTTTCCTCGGTGCCTTGTGTGTGGTGATTGCGTAACCCGCTGAGCTGTGAAATGCTGAAGTGACTGTGGTGTCCTAAGGGGTCTCATCCTTGCCATGCACACATAGAGGTATGGATTACAATGAATGGGGAAAAAAGAATGTGTTTAAAATATCAGAATTTTAATGGAACGATGGCACTTCACCTCTGATAAGGAGGAATTCCAGACTGACAAGTTAAAAGAAAAATTTGTGAAGAAAAGATTTTGCAAGAGCAAGCAGTGCACAATGATAGATCTTTTCCAAAAGGGTCATAGCTGATTAGTCTTTCTTTGTGGTTCCTGCAGGTGGAAATACAATGAAAGATGGGTTCTGTTTGACACACCCCTAACTGCACATCCGCAGGATTTCCTTATAAATACAAAGATCATTTTTTAAAAGTGCATGTATATTTTTTGTCTTTTATGAAACCACAAGCATAATGATTAATTCTTTGTGAAACTTTGTGAGCAAATGAATTCACTATTTTTAAGTCCATACATTTTTAGGAGCCTATGTTCAGTGTTGTATTTTCTACTGTCAGGTAAGCCCAGACATTTTCAATTGATGTAATAATGATAATAGGTACTTAATAGAGTCTTCTGTTTGTTCAATTAATATATATATTTCAAATAATGGTTTTCTAAAACATATGTTATAAAAGCTTAAAACTCACCTGTTTCATAATATGCTTTATGTCCATATTCTATATTCTATGTGCTAAAATTATTTTAATCATCAGCCTCTTTTGGAAGCTGATATATCTAAATTATGACAATGTTATTATTACAGGTTGGGTCCCAAGAAGTCTTGTTAATTGTCTTCCATTATAAATTCCAGAGACTCAGGGATTGTTTCTCCCCAGAATATGGAAGATGTTTATGAGCCATAGTGAAGTAAATCTTGAAAATCACCAACAAAGGGTGTAGAACAATATTAAATGTTAATAAATGGTACCACTTCCTAGAATGGGGTAGTTGAAATATCTCAAGCCTGAAGATAGAAGCTCAGAAGGGTGTGTGAGTGGTATTTGATCGGAGTATCTCAGATCATTTATGAATTTTCTAATCCATCATCCATTTCTCTAACTTTTCTACATCTTTCATCACACAGATTGCAATCCAGAGCTCAACGTTCAACTCCCCATTTCACAGAAAAGAAAAAGATTGACTAGCATACTGTTTGTTTATACTTAAAAAGGTTTTAGTGATCTCAGTATGGAAATGAAAAATAGATGGTCATTTGAGTGAACTATATCTGGGCTTGAATTCTATTTTTGTCCCTTATTGGTCTGTGAGCTTGATCAAATTTAGCCTCTTCAAGAAGCAGACATGATTGTTAATGCCTACCTTTCTGGGTTAATGTAAGGATTAAATTAAATCATGAACATTCAGACATCACAATTATCTGGCATATAATAAGCTCATAGCAAACACTTTTCTTTCCTCATTTTTACAACATAGCTCCTAGATTTTGTATACATTTGGATATCACTGTAAGATCTGTCCAGAAGAAAATTTTTATTCTGAATTTGTTTCAACAAACATTTAATAGACAACTATTATTTGTCAGCCCATGCTACACAAGAGTGAAAAATGCGGGAATGGACTGTGCCTGAAATTGATTTGTCTCTGTTTAATGTATTAGCCTTTATAAATGAACTTGTGTTCCAAGTGGGTTTGTATTGATTTACCCACAGCGTTTCACTTTGTCCTTCATGTGACCCAGGTCACATGCACTTCAGAGTGGACAGGACCACAGTCAAAGCAGAGTCTCTCTATGGAGACAGCAAGGCCAGTGCCTCCTGGGGTGCTGGTAGTCAAGGCCATGAGATTAGTTAGTGTACCAGCAGGGCATATTAATGGACCAAACTAAGGATTAAATTCTGATGCTACATTCTCACTTAGTTCCAAAACATCAAAGCAAGCAAAAAACATATTTTAGTTGAGATACTTTAAAAAATGAGTAGCATAGGACAAAAATAACCCATTCCTTGGGTGTAAAGCAAATTTTCAAGGAAGGGAAAATGAGAAGTCTATAGTTTAACCCTGTGTGTGATGGGTAAAAGTATCATGTGTGGCCAAAGACCAATAGATGGAACGAACCTTCAAAAGCGGAAGTTGAATGGGGTGTCATTGTTTAATGAACAAAGCATTTCAGTTTGGGATGATGAACAAGTCCTGGAAATGGATAGTAGTGATGATGGCACAACAGGATGACTCTACCTAATGAATTTTGTGTACTTTAAAAAGGTTAAAATAGTAAAATTTACATTATCTCTATTTTGCTACAATAATATATAAATACATACATACATATAAACAATGGAACTATAGTCCCTCCCAAAATGTGGAATCTAAGGCTTCTCTAGGAAACCATCCCACTTCCTTATTTCTATGGCTAAAATGCTAAGGTACTGCACCTGTTTTTTCTTGTTTTTTTTTCATTGTGAACCTGCATATGGATGCATATTTGTGCTTCCTGTGGCCTTCTCTACTTAAATCAAGCCAGGAGCTTTGCATAGAAAGTATTATTGTGTAGAAATGGTAATGATGTGTTTTCTGACTCAAAACCATTCTTTAGTAATCATGCAGCACTTCATATTTCTCAACATGCTTTTATATCTACTAGCTCAATTGATCTGCAGAACCCAGAAGGCATTACCTTTGTTTTACAGATTTGACAAAAGGGAAAATGCATAGAGATGAAGGCCTCACTGAAGTCTTAGCATCATCAACAGGACTAGAACCCAGGCATCCTGGGCACTGAGTTAGCATTTAGACACATGACAATTGGACTTTAATTTTACAAGTATGTGTGAAAAATGAAAAGAACCATGGTCAATCACATCAATATTTGCCTTTTTCGCCCGGCTGGTGTGGCTCAGTGGTTGAGCGTCAACCCATGCACCAAGAGGTCGCCAGTTCGATTCCCAGTCAGGGCACATGCCCAGGTTGTGGGCCAAATCCCCAATGGGGGGCATGCAGGAGGCGGCCAATCAATGTTCTCTCTCATCAATGTTTCTATCTCTCTCTCCCTCTCCCTTCCTCTCTCTCTAAAATCAATAAAGAAAAAAAAAATTTTTTTTTAATTTGCCTTTTCTGGAAGCAAGCAGTGATAATAAGTATGACCAACACTAAGATAATTAAAATTTTTACTTTCTAGCCAAAAGTTTTGGGATTATATAGTCATTCCTTGAATATTAAAAGAATTTAATACAAATGTTAATCAGTTTTAAAACACCTTTACTTAAATTTACCACCTAATCAAGGCATTCACCTTGCATATTTGTAAAAACAGACAAGAAATCAACTATGCCCTGATTCATGTGCTACGTTATACATAAATTCAAAAGGTAAAACCACATTTTTGAAATAACATTCTTGGGTAGAAAAACTAAATTAATAAAACCAGGGATTAGATTACATGCACAAACACGTTTACTTTTTCACCTTCAGTAGATGCTAGAGAAGAACAACAAATTGGGCTTTGCATTTCTAAGGAACAAAGCAAAGAGGGAACCTGCTTAATTTCCAGATTTATCCATAAGATTAAAACCTGTGAAACATTTCTCCTATGGATTCACATAAAGAGAACATGGTATGGTGCAGTGGAAAATGTCCTTGGCAACCTGGCTACAGTAGGCACAAAAATAGCTTTCATGTCAATGGTTCTTTGATATCCTTCAGTAGAGGCTGATGACTAAGACCAATGCATGTTCTACAAGGGGTCACTGAGAATCTGTTTCAAAGTCTCAGTTTCACATAGAGTAAAAATAATTGCAATAGATTACACCTTGAGGTCAAATGCAATGTCAAAGAATAGTAAACTTTATCAATGCCAAGTGTTTGCAGATTAAATAGTGGCATATATCAGAATCAGTAAGGGATGGGATGGGGGAAGAAGCAAGAACCTTACCAATTAAAGCATAACACAATGGGTGGGACATTCTTATTTTCAGGTTTACCCTTAGGCAAATATGGTTTAAGGGAAAAGGTTATAGTGGATTGGAGGGTAGTCGAATTAGGTGGATAAGGAAGCAGATAAAATGTAAAAGTAATTAGATAATGAATGATATCAAAGTAGAGGGAGATTTTAATTTCCTTTCTTAGGTTCTCACCAGGACTAATTAATCCCTTTATGAAATCAGTGACTTAGTTGAAGGTACAGAATTTGTGATTAGTGGATCTATCATATTAGATATATGTTCCTCCCACCCTAATCTTGACAGATTGGAGTGATGAGATAATTCTAGTAAGATAAAGTCATCTTTGATAAGGTCAGATGAAATAAGGTCATATGCTTTGATGTAGTAGGAGGGAAAATACTGTCCTGATATTTTTACAGCCTTTTTGCATTGTTCTTCCAATTAAACAAACATTGAGTGCCTGTTGTGTGCCAGGCACTGTGCTAGGCACTAGAAATGCAATGGTAAGTGAGGCACAGGGCCTAGTAGGAAAGACAGGTATAAACACTGACAAGCAGTGTGTGTTGGAATAGAGAGATGTGAAGTAGGTGCAGTGATGGTATGAGCATAGGGATTGTTCGGTTCCTTGCATGTTGAAGATCAGGGAAAGGTCCAATGAGAATGGAACCCAGGTTAAAGAATAGATCTTTAGCAGTCCCAGGACTTGGGGAGGGTCAGAGGGTAAAAGTAAAACACAGAGAAGGACACTGGAGAGGCATATTCAGGGAGCTATAGATTTTTTAGTATGAATGGAGATGTTTATGTGTGGGGAGGAAAGATGGTAGGAAATGATGTGAGGGAAGTAGATAAGGCTAAATCACAGAGAAAACTGAGTTTGGACTCTGGAAGTAGAGGCAGCCATTGATAAGTTTGCTTTTTCTTAAGGAAAGGAATAATGTGATCAAATGGCATTTTTATAAAGGTCACTCTGGGAACAGTGCTTCACATTGTTTGGACATGATGCTGGATGATGCTGGAGGAGGAGACCATTATTGGAGACTGGATTAGTCTGCTCAGGCCACCATCACAAAATAACAGAGACTGGGTGGCTTACACAACAGAACATTTATTTTCTCAGTCTGGAGGCCACAAGTTTTAGACCAAAGTGCTGGCCAATTTCACTCTGCATAAGGATTCTCTTACTGGCGTGCAGATGGCCACCTTCCCACTGTGTCCTCATAAAGCCTTCCCTCTGTGTGCATGTGGAGAGACAGTAAGAGCTCTCTGATGCCTCTTCTTATAAGGAAACTAAGCATATGACACCAGGACCCCACCCTTATGACCTCATTCAACCTTAATTACTTCCTCAGTGGTCCCATCTCCAAATACAGCCACCCTAGAGGGTAGGGCTTCAATATATGAATTTTGAGGAGATGCACACATTTAGTCCATAACAGACTATTACAGTTGTTCAGTTAAAAGGTGATGAGAACATAAGTTGAGTAGTAGCTATGGGGCAGGAGGGGAAGGATGTCAGAGATGCTGAGGAAATAAAATGGACAATTCTTCTTGACTGTTTAGGTGTAGAGTGAGGGCAGAGGGGGAAAGTTTGGGTAACTCCCACATATTTTTTAAAATATATTTTTTATTGATTTTTAGAGAGAGAGAGAGAGAGAGAGAGAGAGAGAGAGAGAGAGGGAGAGAGAAACATCAATGTGATGTGAGAATGAAATATCCATCATTGATTGGCTACCTCCTGCATGACCCTCATTGGGGATCAAGCCATAGCCTGGGCATGTGCCTGGACCAGGAATCCAGCTGGCAACCCTCCTGTCACATGACTGTGCCCAACCAACTGAGCCACACCGACCAGGGCACTCCCACATATTTCTTTGTTGTTGTTCCCTTTACCAGTGTATTAGTCAGGGTTCCCGAGGAACAGAACGTATTGATCCAATGCACTATTGATCCTGGTTCCCTGGAGAACACTGACAAATATATATGTCATGGGACTTCTCAGCCTTCATAATCACATGAGTCAGCTGGGAAGTCCCACAGTCTGCTGACTGCAACCTGGAGAGCCAACAATGCCAGTTGTGACATTCAGCTGAATACAAAGTTCTGAAACCAGGAGAATTGATGTCCGAGGGCAGGAGAAGGTGGATGGTCCAGCTCAACAGAGCAAATTCACCCCTCCCCTGCCTTTTCAGTTCTCTTCAGGCCCTCAACATGCTGGATGATGCCCAACTCCATTGGCGAGGGCGGCCTTCCTCACTCAGCCTACCCATTCAAATGCCAACCAGCTCCAGAAACATCCGAAGGCACCTCCAGAAATAAGGTTTTACCAGCTGTATCTGGGCATCCCTTACCCTAGTCAAGTCGACACAAAATTAGCCATCACAACTGATTAGATGGTAGTACTGCTAATAAGAATAAGGTTTATGGGGAAGAGATTCTGATTTTGAGAAAAAGCTGGTGAAATTAGTTTAGGATGTTAAGTGTGAAGTATCTGTGGGACTTGTGGGCAAAAACCGTCCAGTGAGCAGTTGGATGTATAGGTGTTTGTATAGGTCAGAATAACCTGGGCTGGAGGTGCAGGGATGGGGTCGTTAGCACTCAGCCACAGTGGTAGGGTCAGCACGGACAGGCGGGTGCAGAACAAGAAGAGAAGAGGACCAAGGATTGATCTGTGTGGAGAAATGGGGCAAGGAGACACCAAAACAAACAAACAGACAAACAAACACCCCAAAACAACAACAAAAACCCTTGCTAAATATCTTACTATTTCATTTCAAATTTAGGAGAAAAAAGTAGAAATACTTTTGGTTTAATAATTTCTATTTCCCACATCAGACTCACCCTTATTCTTAGTAATTCTGCATGAGCACATCCCGACCTTTATTGCTGACCCAAAGTGATTTTTTGCTAATAAAAGAGAATCTTCTGGAAGGTGCTATAATGAGTAAAGGTTTGTACTAAGCTGTAAATTTAACTTCTGTAACTCTAGCTGTGGAATGAAGTCATTTATTACAGGGAAAAATTGCTGGCTGGGAAGGAGAAGACAAATGGTTGCCTCTTCGCCCTAGTTTAAACAGGACCGTGGCTCTCAGTTCCTTAAAGGGTAGGGTCTGCTCCACAGAGGCTACGGGCAGGCATTTATGAGGCTACGGTGTTCTGGGGGCCAAGTGGTTCCTCTTACAGGTGGGAAGGGCTGTTCTAAAAGATCCAGCCTGTGCTCTGGATCAAGGGATCAGTCTCTAGCCCTATTTATGAGGGTGGAGGTTGCTGGCCAATGAAAAGCAAACTATATAAATAATGAGAGCAGAAAATACTACAAAACCAAAGGAAATCTCTTATGAGCTAACATACACTGAAATGGAAAATGAATATCAAAACTGAGTATATAGAGCTAGTATCCCAAAGCAGGGGATAACCCATGCAAAGTACAAGATGACCCACTCCAAATCATAGTAGAGAAAGTGTAATCCGTTACTATTGATTTGTTGGGCAATGAAATAGAAAGCAGGTAACGGGGGGAAAAGCCACCTTGTTTCTCCCTTATGCTTTTTAATTGTATTTATTAGTGACAGGCTTCCTGGATTAAGTCAAGACTATATTAAAAAATGTTCCTCTGAGCCCTGGCTGGGCGGCTCAGTTGGCTGGAGTATCATCGTCCCATACACTGAACGTTTGTTGGTTTAATTCACAGTCAGGGCACACACCAAGGTTGCAGG
Organism: Tadarida brasiliensis; assembly: GCA_030848825.1. Classification (NCBI taxonomy): domain Eukaryota; kingdom Metazoa; phylum Chordata; class Mammalia; order Chiroptera; family Molossidae; genus Tadarida; species Tadarida brasiliensis. Next base: position 82,806,172 of record CM061264.1, read on the forward strand.
TTCAATCCCTGGTCTGTGTGCACACAGGAGGCAACCGATCGATGTTTCTCTCTCTCTGTCTCTCTCTCTTTCTCTCAAATCAATAAACATATCCTCCGGTGAGGATAAAACAAATGTCTCTCAGAGAAACTTCTATGACTGGGATGGCCTTGATTTGTTTTAGCCTAGAGGAGAAAGTCTAACAATAATACCCGTCTCCACAAAGCAAAATATGCGTCAGTTCTATTCTTGTTTAAAGCTGTTATCATCTCAAGTATTTCTACAATGGCAACTTACACGAATTTGGAGCATAAGAATATTGCAAAATCGAAAGAAGACAGGTAAGACTATTTTCATTAAATTGTACCGCCTTTGGGTTAAAGATTTTATCTAAGATATAAGGGATCAGTGATATGAAACAGAAAATCAGGAATTAAAGGAAAAAATTATGCCATTTAACACGGAACAGAATCCGATTTTTCTCTCCCTTGAAGTTGAAGATATTGCTGTTGCGTAATCATGTTAGCCTGCTTTGTACGTAGGGTAATCATCCAAGAATTTATAAGCTGTAGTCAGAAGTGACGTGCATTTGACTATAAAAGTACCATCCATCTAATGAATACAGGTTTCGGAGGAAACTCCGTGATGGCTGGAACCTGATCCCACAGGGAAGGCTGCATTGTAGTAACACAAACGGAGGACGGTTAGATGGTAGGAACAGAGGGAGATGTTTACATCTGTTTGTAAAATATATGCTGTCTTCAAATCTTCTAGAATAACGGTATGTAAATGATCTTTTGTTCAGGTGGGAAGAAAGAACATAAAGAGTTGCAGTGCGTTGTGAAATGCGAGCAGCCCTGGCCGGTTTGGCTCAGTGGTTAGAGCATCAGTGGTTAGACCATAGAGTCACCGGTTCGATTCTGGTCAAGGGCACCTGCCTGCATTGCCGTTCAGTCCCCCACCCTGGTTGGGGTCGTGTGGGAGGCGACCAATCGATGTGTCTCTCTCACATCGATGTTTCTCTCTCTCTTTCTCTCTTCCCCTCCCACTCTATCTGAAGATAAATGGAAAATTATCCTTGGGTGAGAATTAAAAATAAAAAGAAAGAAAGAAGTGTGAGCAGAGGCTGATGGATTGTTCTGGAGAAATAGGGTGGAATTTGGTGAGCTCTCCCCACTAATATAGAGAAGTGCAGCATGTGACATGTGACAATTCAGGGACATGACAGATTTGTACCAGTATGTCCCTAAATGTAAGGTATTCCCTCCCAAATTATCCTCAGTATAGAAGTTTGCCTTACACAAAAGTCCTCATTATACAATCAATTTCTCAGTTATTTTCGAACAAACAACTCTACCTAAGGAAGCCCCATTTGCCTCGATCGCTGGGCCTCCAGCTAGTTTTGAATGTTATAGAAGTCACCTGGCAAACTAGAAATAAAAGAGGCTACAAATATTTTATAGACTTTTTAAAGAAAGAATTTGTTTCTTAAGAATAGGATTTCCTAATCATCAAGTTTTGCTGTCGTGGTAAACACATTTTTTAAAGGTAAAGCAATTGCGGTGTCGTGACTAGCTCAACTACATATCTGGAGGAAGGATGAATAATTTAATGTTACGTGAATGACTGTTGGCGGGTGCGGATAAAGTTTCCAATGCCAGTATCATTGTGCTCAAGAAGAGCTGTGTGTTAAATAATTTAAATAGAAATAAAGATGATGGGCTCTGATAAAGGGCAACGATGAATCATATTGGCTCCGGTGATGACCAAGATGAGTGTGAGGAGAAAACAAAATTGTTTCATGAGCTGAGAATGGCCCAAAAGAAAAAGAAATATTTCTAAATTATTCTTTCTAAATTTATTCATGTGACTAAAATTTGGAACCACATTAAATAAGCAGACATATGAACTAAATGTATGTCTATTCAAGTTAGCGAAAAACATAAAATCTTCTTATTGGGAAAACGGGGCATTACCTTACATTGTTCAGTCACATGCGGTCCACTGGATAGAGAGAGTTCCTGAGACTCCACTGTAGCCTGGATGAAACACCACACATGGGACCGAATACATTAGATTCCTTGCTCTTTCTGAAACTTCTAATGGTCTACTGTGGCCTATGTATACAGAGTGTCCCCCAAAAATGTATACAGGGTGTCTGTAGATTCCATTACATTTTGAAAAATGAAATGCATTTTAATAAACACTGGCTTTATAACTATTCAAAGTGGTGTATACATTTTTTTTTTTCTAGAGAGAGGGAGAGAAAGATAGAAACATCGATGAGAGAGAACGTCGATTGGTTGCCTCCTGCATGCCCCCACTGGGGATCAGCCCCACAACCTGGGCATGTGCCCTGACTGGGAATCGAACCCACGACCTCTTGGTGCATGGGTCTATGCTCAACCACTGAGCCACACCAGCCAGGCTACTTTTTTTTGGGACACTCTATAGTGACATAAAGACTAAAGTGCTGTTGATTAGGAAATCGTTTCTGGTGGAACTTCTAATAGCACAACGATTTTCTCTTGGGAATGTGGGTAGCTTTTGTTTTCGATGCCCATCATCCTTAAGGAAGATTGTTTCCCGAAGTTCCAATCCTTTATAGCTGAGAATCAAAATGAAACTTACCATCTATTATTTTACTATATTAACTTTCTTTACACCTACTAGATATAATAAGCATTCAATAGATGTTTGCTGTTTTTATCATTGTCAGGCTTCTGTGCTAAACACTTCACGTGTCTGATGATGCTTTATCCATACAATCCTGTGATGCAGGTAGTGTTATGTTGTTCTACAGGTGGTAACTGGAATAAAAAGGTGACTTGATCACAGTCACACAGCTAGTGAGCAGCAGAGCCAGGCGGTACACACCAAGCTGATGATTCCAAGATCCACCTTCTTCATACCAGAAATTCCACTGCAGCCCTGACAGATTTGGCTCAGCGGTTGGAGCGTCAGCCCCAAGACCAAAGAGTTGCGGGTTTGATTCTGGTCAAGGGCATGTACCTCCGTTGCAGTTTGTTCCCAGCCCTGGTTGGGGTCATGTGGGAGGCAACCAGTTGATGTGTCTCTCTCACATCGATGTTTCTCTCTCTCTCTCTCTCCTCCTTCCCGCCTCCCCCCCTCACTCTATCTGAAGATAAATGGAAAAATATCCTTGGGTGGGGATTAAAAAAAGAAGACCCCGGTTGGTGTGGCTCACTGGTTGAGTATCGATCCATGCACTAAGAGGTCACCGGTTCGATTCCATGTCAGGGCACATGCCCAGGTTGTGGGCTCAATCCCCAGTGGGAGGCACGCAGGAGGAGACCAATCGATGTTCTCGCTCATTGATGTTTCTCTCTCTCTCTCCCTCTCCCTTCCACTCTCTCTAAAATCAATAAAGAAAAAATATTAAAAAAAAAAAAAAGAAATCCCACTGCATCCTGAAAGGATACAGGTAGGCAATGGGACTGAGGGGGGACACTTAGTCCAACCTGTGGATTCTGGAAGCACTTACTACTGGACATGCTGTTGCAGAAGGATCTGAAAGGTGAGTAACGGTTAGAAATAGGAAAAGGTGGGACAAATGTTTTCAGAGAGAACAGCATGAGTAAAAGCCCACAGATCTGAGAGGGCATCGCTACAATCTGTTTAGTGTTATCAGAGTGTACAGTGTGAGATTGATGGGAAAGACAGATTGAGAGGGAGGAGGGGAGATTTTATGTAGGACCCTCCATGCTAGGTTATGGAGACTGGCTTTTACCCTAGGAAATGGATATAATTAGAAACAATGACAGTAGCAAAAATGAGAGTACAAGTAAAACCAATAATCTGTAGGGTTTAGAAATAAAACAGGATTTCAATTTTCCAGATGTCTTTTGGATATCAAAAAGATGAGCTGTTAGTTATACTTAACATTTTTGTACTGTATTGATGATTGCTTGGATAATAAGAAGAAAAAAGAAACATTTTAGAACAAGCAAGTCTCCTTAGTAATGTTTCTGACCAGAAAATTGTTAGGGAAACTATGACGTATTTGAAATTGAATGGGAGCCATTATTATGTATATCCCCTAGATTAAGGATTTTATTTTGTATCTCATTTAATCCCCATAACAACCCCATGAAGTAAGTAATAACTTCTCAGTTTTACTAGGTAAGTAAAACCAATACATAACTTCACCAAAAGTAAAGTGTCTTGTCCACAGAAAACAGGTGTTGGCGAGGATGTGAAAAGGGATCCCTCACGCACTGTTGGTGGGGTTGCAAATTGGTGCAGAAACTATGGAAAACAGTGTGGAGTTTCCTCCAAAACTTAAAAATAGAACTACCTAATTACCCTACAGTTCCACTCTGGGGATTTATTTGAAGACATTCAAACCACTAATGCAAAAAAAAATACATGCACCCCTATATTTATTGCAGTGTTATTTACAATAGCCAAGATATGGAAGCAACCTAAGTGTTCAGTAGACAATTGGATAAAGAAGATGTGGTCCCACCCTGGCCAGGTGGCTCAGTTGGTTGGAGCATCGTCTGGTAAACCAAAAGGTTGTGGGTTTGATTCCTGGTCAGGGTACAAAGCTAGGTTATGGGTTCAATCCCTGGTTGGAGTGTGTGCGGGAGGCAACCAATCCATGTTTCTCTCTCACATTGATGTTTCTCTCTCTCTCTCTCTCTTTTTCTCTAGAAATCAATGAAAGCATATTTTAGGGTGATTATTAAAAAGAAAAGAAAAGAAGATACAATGGAATATTATTCAGCCATAAAAAAGAATAAAATCTTACCATTTATGACAACATGGATGGACCTAGAGGGTATTATGTTAAGTGAAATAAGTCAGACAGAGAAAGACATACCATATGATTTCACTTACATGTAAAATATGAAGAACAAAATAAATGAACAAATACAACAGAAACAGACTCATAGATACGGAGAACAAACTGATGATGAGGGGTTTGGGTGGCTGGGTTAAAAATGTGACGGGATTAAGGAGTACAAATTGGTAGATACAATATAGTCAAGGAGCCCTGGCTGGTTTGGCTCAGCGGTTAGAGTGTGGGCCTATGGACCAAAGGGTCTCCAGTTTGATTCCTGGTCAAGGACATGTACCTGGGTTGCTGGTTCAATCCCTGACCCCAGTTGAGGTCATGCAGGAGGCAACCAATTGATATGTCTCTCTCACATCAATGTTTCTCTCTCTCTCTCCCTCCTTCCCTTCCACTCTATCTAAAACTCAGTGGGAAAATATCCTTGGGTGAGGATTAACAACAACAACAACAAAAAAATCATGGGGATGGAAAGTATAGAATAGGGAAAATAGTCAATAATAATTTAATAACTACATGTGGTGCCAGGTGCGTGCTAGACTTATCTGGGAGATCACTTTGTAAATTATGTAAATGTCTAGCCACTATGCAGTACAACTGAAACTAATATAAAATAACATTGACTGTCAACTGTAATTTAAAAAAAGCTTGCCCTGGCCGGTTTGGCTTAGTGGTCAGAGCGTCAGCCCGTGAAATGAAGGGTCATGGGTTCAATTGTGGGTCAAGGGCACATATCTGGGTTGCAGGTTCGATCCCCAGCCCCAGTTGGGGTTGTGCGGGAGGCAACCAATTGATGTGTCTCTCTCACATCGATGTTTCTCTCTCTCTCTCTCTCTCTCTCTCTCTCTCTCTCTCTCTCTCTCTCTCTCCCTCTCTCCCTCCCTCCCTCCCTCCCTTCCATTCTCTCTAAAAATCAATGGAAAATATTCTCAGGTGAGGAATAACTAAAAAAAAAAAAAATTTAATTGAGCTTAAGGTGTTGATTGAAGAGGCCCTAAATGTCAGTAAGCCAATGACAAAGATTGGGAAGAAGTAATTCTTTCTGTGGGCAGATGTAGATGTAAAATTGAAGTATATCAGAGTCCACAAAACCCTACCTTCTTCTTAAATAATTTTTTGGTAGGTTAAAAAAAGAAGAAGAAAACTAATCTTTCACAAAGAAAACAATTTACTCAGCACGGTACCATTAAATCTGAATTCCAGCTAGAAAATACAGTGGGAAGTTCATGTGAGCTACTGCATAAACTTTCCAAGATCTAAGACCCATAAGGAAGCAGATCTTTAGCTATGCAAAGATAAATGGCTGAGAGTATCTGAACAATGAGAACCAGCCAGATTAGGCTCTACTTACAAACAACCCTAAACGCCCAGTGACTTATGACAAGAAAGGGTTATTTTTTGCTCACACTAACTGACCACTGAGGTTTGGCCAGGGGGTTCACTCTGGTACCCAGACTAAATCAGCAACCCTACCCAGCACTGTAGCAGATGGGACGGAGCACATGAAGTCACACACTGGCTTTTAGCACTTCCACATAGAAGAGACGTATAATTTCTGCTTACAGTTCATTGGCCAGAACAAATCACATGGCCACCTCTGATTCAAGGGGAGTAGGGAATTGCATTTCGACCAGGGACTCAGAGGGAGAACAACAAAAATTTGGTGAACAACATCATCTACTACCATAGCGAGATCTTAAGAAAAACAGCAGTGAAAGCAGCCTAAGAAAGGGAAAGTTCTGGAGGGAGGGGTGGCATGAGGGGCTTGTAATTATGTGGACACTTGATGACTTATTCATAATGGTGACTAAGGGGAGAATAAAATGTAAGATACAATTTCATAAAAAAAGTGTTGCAATAGTAGGTCAATTTATGCTGTGAGAAGTTTGGTGAAAAGCGCCGTAGGCTCTCTCACTGGAAATGGTACTGACTAGGTCACACTGAGACTTTGTGCGGATGTGTTTATCATCCTCCTTCATTCTCATCTGAGGCTCAGTCAGAGCCCATTATGTTCCTTCTAACTCATTGTAGGTGATTCTAATAGTATTTCCAGTTTCATTGATGTTTACTGGCACTGGGCTTAAGGAACTACTTTTGTACAAAAACGTCACACATGGGATACGATTCTACATGGCTAAACTTTATTTAGTAAAATATCTCATTTTAAACTATTTCATAGAAAATGATCTAGATAACTCCACCATTTTTCATTACTGAAATCAGCTCTTTTCCAGGGAAGAATCGAATCTTGTAACTGCAGTCTCAAAATAGAATAGATTCTCCCTTTAGAAAGCACAACTATGAGAGGTTTCTTAGGTTGAGTTTCCCCAGAAGCTGATCTTGAGACCAGGAATGGAGGGCCAGTACTGTAGTCTATTTGGGATGTGATCCCAGCAAGCACCAGAAGGAGAGTGAGACAGGTAAGGAAGAAGCCAACACAGGGTTCCTTAAAGAGCAGGTCACCGCTGCAGGCAACCGAGGCTCTAAGTTGAGGACGGCTGGGAAACAGTGTAGAGTACAACTTTATACAGGCATACTTGCTTTATTGTAGGATCAGTTCCAGACCACCACGGAGGGTCTTGCCTTCAATTTGTAAAAAAAAAAAAAAAAAAAAAGCAGCACCTGTGAAGTGCAATAATGAGCTATGTTTGTCCTACCTCCGGGTGCAGAATCCTGGGTCATTTTAAACCCACTCTCCTCCTTGATTCTTCGGGGGCTGCTCTGAGGGCCATTAACTACCTGGCACTTCCGGCGGCACCCCTGAATTGGTAAAGTGGGGTCCTGCAGCTAGAAGAAGCCCTTCAACAGAGAAGCAGAAAGGGCAGAGACTTGCAGTAAGATGCCACTCGTCTGCCAGTAGGAATGACAGAGTGGAGCCCCAAGTGAGGCTCCAACATTGTCAGTACAGAGAGGAGGATACTTGGGTTTCTTTTCTTTTCTTTATTCCTCACCCGAGGATACTTTTCTATTTATCATCAGGTAGAGTGGGAGAGAGGGAGGGAGAGAGACAGAGAGAAACATCGATGTGATAGAGCCACATCGACTGGTTGCCTCCCACAGAGCCCGACCAGGGCTGGGGACACCGCAACCGAGGTACATGCCCTTGGCCAAACCGAACCCGCGACTCATTGGTCCGCTGGCCGATGCTCTAACCGCTGAGCCAAACTGGTCAGGGCGGATACTTGGGTTTCTAAGCCCATTTTCTCTGATACATCCATCTTTGAGCCTAGAGGTGAACTTTTAAAGAAATATTTAAAATGTGCTGGCATCTGAGAAAAGATTGTTATTTAGAAGTTAGCGACTCTTAGTTGATTTACCCTAAACTGGACTATTTTCCAGAGGCAGCAGAATAGACTTGTCTAGAAAATAATGAAAAGTACTTAACTTTTCATTATTTTCCAAGCAGATCCCTGAGATAGGGGAAAGTAAGGGTTTGTTTGGGGGAGGGTAGTGTTATCCTAAAAAGAGAATTCTGGAAGTCATCATAATTAAAGAGGAAAATGTGCCAGACAAGAGTGGGTGGGGGCTGTTTTCTCTTTGTGGTTAGTTGTGGTGCGTTCAAGATCTTTAACCTAAGATGAGGCGTCTGGGATTCCAGTAGGTGAGTAGCTGCCCCGGAGACCCAGAGCTCCAAGAAGAAGGGCGCAGGTGTCCCGGCCCCGCAGGTGAGGAGGCCCAAGCGCCCCCAGGCCGGCTAGGCGGGCCGGCAACCCTAACTCCGCTGCCTGGTGGCTGCTCGCCGGGATCCGAGGGCCGGGCGCGCGCGCAGGAACCCGGCCCGACGGGCGCGGCTCCCACGCGCGCTTGCTGCTGCACCGAGCCTAACGCCGCGGTCTGAACCGCAGACCTGCTCCTTCCCCACGCCCGCTTCTATTTGCCGCCTATTTCCTCCGACCCCACTGCCCTGAGCTGCGCACGTTCAAACTAAAGAAACTCGTTTCGTTCTTCTAGGGGAGCGGGGAAAGCGCGTGGTCCCCGCCCCCTGCACCATGGGTCGCCCAGCTCGCGGGCCGGGACCGGCGGCGCTAGGAGGGGCGCTCAGCGTCCGGGAGAGGACGAGGAAGCCGGCATCTCTGGTCCCGGGATGCGGTTGTCCCCGTTTCCCCTTCTGTTCCCTGCGCCGCGCGCTCACTCCTGGGGAAGTTGGTTGCAAAGTTTCTGAGCGAGGAGTGGGCTCCTGCAAGCGGAGCTCAGGGCTGGTGCGAACGCCGGAGGCGTGGACAGAAGCGCTCCTCGCGGCTTCTTTGTTCTGCTCTAGGGGACAGACCTGGCCAGGAGTCGCCGGGAGAGTGAGGGGAGCGCCAGCCGCGACATTCCGGACCCAGCAGGGGCTCTTTGCTTCCTCCTCACCTCCCCCTTCAGGCGTCTCCCCCACCCCCAACTCCACCCCAGCACTGCTCCCAAGGCCCTAAGCCTCTTTCCTCTACCCCAACCCATTACCCCTAAACTTCACCAAATCCCACAAAGATCCCACGTCTAGGATGGAGAAAGAGGGTTTAGGAGAAGGTGCGCTCTGTGGTACCTCCTGGAGGGTGGGCGTTTGCTTTGGAAAGTTCGGAGTTTTTTCTTTGCCCTACAAACTGCTTCCCCACGCGGGTCCCCATTCTCTCCTATTTTCCCCACCTCTCGGCTTTTCTCCTCTTCAATTCTAGTGAGAGCTGTAAGAAATAGTAGCGCTGCTCTGAATCACTCAGAGAGCCAATGCTGTGGGCCGCACTTGGGACGAGGGTCTAAAGATGGGGGTAGGTGAAAATGGGGTACCCAGTTCTGGAGTTCGGGGAACGACAGGTAAAGGACCTGAGGACGGGTCGGTAGCTGTTCCTGGTCCGGACACCTGATTTACCGGGCGACGAGGGGACAGAAAGAGGGGATGCTCTGCTGGGCCGCGCCGAGGGGTACGGGATGGGAGGCAGCCAGGGACTCAGTCAGATTTTTGGGGCGAGGACAAGGCAGTGGCGTAGGGAAGGAAACCGGCGAGCAGAGCTTGGCTCCCGGGTCAGAGGGAGCACAGCCATCCAGAGCCTTGCCGTCGCGGATTGAGGTTCAGGCAAGTTCTGGGTCTGAGTGTGGGCTCGATGTCCAGGTGGGGATCCGCCCTGAAGTCCCTGGACCGAGTTGCGCAGCGACAGCAGCAACAGGTACCCTAGAGCTGGGCTTTGTCCTGAGCATTAGAGGGCTCTCCCAAGGGACAGCGAGGTGGGGTGGACGGGGGAGGAGTGTGTTCCAACACTTGGAGCCCCTCTGAGTTGTTTTGGTGTGTTGGGTGGAGGGGTGAATCCCGGTGGAGGAACAAGGATGGAGAGCCGGGGGTGCGCCACACCTCTGATTGTGTAACCGCCTGTATCTTCTGGGGTTGACCCTCTGCCCTTCGCATTTTGTCTATTGGGATGGTGAAAAACTGACGGAAACTCGATGCCAAAGTGGATTGTTCACGTTGATTGGCAGGGAAAGTGCGAACAAAGAGGCGCATCTCCCGGAAACAATGATTTTGGAGATTCCCCCCGCCCCAGACGTGAGCGGGTCGGGGAGGAGGCGGTAAGGAGGGAGGGGACCAGGACCGGCATCTCAGGGGAAAGTTGGAGCGAGATGGTGGGAGGATTGGGTCGGGTCGAGTGGCGTGGAGCTGGGGACTGAGCGGCCCCAGTGTCTCGGAGGTTCGCGAGCCGGGCGGGAGATGCAGGGAGGGAGGGGGCGGGGAGGGAGGGAGGGAGAGAGGGGAGGGGAGAGGAAGAAGGGGTGAGAGGGAGAACCTGCCGCTGCTCGCCGCCTCTTTGTCTGCTCCGGGACTGGGAACAAAGGGGGGAACTCTGATGAACTCTCCTCCCCTCGCCCCGGACGCCCGGGTATCTCCCTCTCACAACTTTGCCGCTGCGACTTTCTGCGCTGTCAGGCCACACAAAAGTGTCCGCGCTCCTCGCTGACTGCAACAGGGGGACGTCTCTGAAAAGTGTGACCAAGTGGGAAGAAGGTGAGTGGAGACTGTTGTCTTGTTTACCTCTCTTCCCCTAATGCTCCCGCTCCCCGCCCTTGGAGGATAGAGGAGTCGTCCAGTGACGAAGTTTGGCTGGAAAGTTGTACCTCCTTTCCCCGCTCCCTTCTCTTTTGTTCTTTAACGAACTGAACTTGCAGAGATGGTTTTATTTGTTCTTTTTTAATAGGCAAAAGCCAAGCAGGCATTTCTCTCAAGTGCCTCTTTCTATGAGGAGCTGGGGGTGGGGGGAAGGTTATATCAATCAAGGGGGCACTGCCTCGCTTTCCCCTAGTTGCGCGCACACGGGAGAAAACACGCCAAAGTGGATGGGGTCTGTCCAGTCTCACCCCCACCTCGCCCAGACTTTGTCATGCAAATGAAAAAGATATGGAGGTGGGGGGTCCTTTCCTCACCATTTTGTAACTTAACTGTCTGCGGAGCGCCCAGAAGATCTAACGCACAATGCCAAAGCTGCAACAATAGAATGCAGAAGAGGTTTGGGTTGGAGGGGTGTGGACTCTTGTGTTTGTGGTCCAGGGGGTTAGAGCAAATAGGTAAGAGTGCAGGAAGATTTCTTTGGGCCTGGGGTAGGTGAAGGGAGCCACAGGTTCCCGACTGTCAGAGATGCAGGGATGGAGGGATGGGGCCTGGACCACTAGTTAGAGTCGGCCATCCCGTGTGCCCTTTAGTTTCACCACCTACCCAGAATAACCTATGCTGGCTTTACGATCCATCATCACCTCTCTCAGTTTACCCTTTCCCCTCCCCCCATTTCAATGTGTTTGAGCAGAAAGTGGAACGTGAGCCCTAGAAGATCCTCAGACCCTGCCCTCCGCCCGCCTTTTGTGTTTTAACCTTTTGTTTCTATCTGCCACGCCCGCCCCAAAGAGGGATGGCTGTTGCTACTCCTGCGGGTGCAGAGGCTGCGCAATCTCCTCCGTGTTTATAGGGAAGGGAGACTCCCTAACTTTGTTTCCCAAGTAGCTTCCCTTCGCAGTGTTTCCAGGTTGGTTCTTGCTCACATGAGGCAACCACTTTGCAACTAGTAAACATCTTCACGTTATATTACATTTCTTCCAGCGCTTTCCCACTTGACCACAAAAGTTATTTCTTCTTCCTGTCACTTGGCTAATCGAAAAACATTTAGGGACAGCAGTTGTGAGTTTGTTGAAAGTGGGCAAATGTAGTAGGCTTTAGCTTTCATGATGTGTTGAAATATTAGGAATGTGTAAAACAGGCTTCTTGAATCCGACAATGCAAATTTAGGTCATTATCTTCAGGTATGTTTTATGGGATCATTCCAAATACCAAGGTAATTTATCACCGGCTCCTCTTTCCTCTCCTCTCCCCACTCTGGAGCTAGAGGCTTTCCTCACACCCTTGGACTTACCCACCTTTTCACTTTGACAAGAAACATCCAAACGCAGTCTATTTTAACTTCTCAAAGTCATGATTTTGTAGAGTAGTACCCATTACTTACAACTTGCAGCTAGAAAGAATTCAAGTGCCAGAACTATGTAGTTTTGAATTTTCATGTCAATGACTGAAATCTATTAATGGCACAGTTACATTTTTAAAGAAACTGAGTGTGTAGAATGACTTGGAAGCTAACGTTAATTAATTTTAATTGTACAGGTGTAATTATTATTATCAGCATCTAGAAAGCATCATGCAGTGAATTGTTCTTACGGGATCTTTGTATCAGTGAACGTTGTGAAAGTACCAATACAATAGCACGTCATCCCTGGACGCAAGCTTCTTCATTTGGAGTTATAAAAGTTGAAATGTTGAAGTTTTTATGATGCCTTCCCTAAGTGGATTACTACAATTTGATCACTCGGAATTCTCCACCTTAAAAAAGGTAATTTTTTTTTAATACTCCATAAGTGCTTCATTTTTGGGGGGCTGGTGCTAATGCCATTAGAGAATTGTCTCGTTATTTTGAGTTTTGCCTGATTAAAGTGATTTATGACTTCAGGTTTCCTTGTTTGAACTGGTTTTGGTAGGTTCTTTTTCATTTGGAATGAGAATTTGAGTACTTCTGATGGAATTTTATCAATTTTACGATGTGTTCTTCACCATTAGCACACATAGGAATGTGGATTATGTTGTCACTAAGAAAAGTTATGTAACAACGAGGGGTCCAATATGCAAATGTCCTATTTTACTTGTGATTGGTTTTGTTTTTTAATATGGTAGTGAATGTTTCTACATTAGCAGAACTTTTGTGGTTTGCATTATTTTTTCCCCCACTTTTGACATTTCATTTTGATAAACAAAATCTAAAACTAACCAGAAATAAATGAATTCCTAATAACTGGAAGTCAATATTAAGTACAAGTTCAAACAGAATTAAAACTTGACTATATAGTAACAAAGAGGCTGTAAGTATGTTTAGTCTTTATGGTACACATCAAGTTTTTATAGTGTTCATTAAGAGTCTTATAGTCCCACTTTTAAGTCTTATAATTAATTTATTTTGTCTCTCTGTGAGAAAGCAATGAGAAGTTCACATAAATACAGTTGGTAATATAAAAGTGTTTTGATACAGTATTTACTTTTCTTGTTTAACTTTCCATGGAAAGTGAGAGTTTTCTTTGTTTAAGACACGTTGCTTTGAAATGATTTAAGTTGTAAGATTTGATTCTCAAAATGATTCAAGTTCAAGGTGGTTATAAATGGTATAGATGGAGAATATCATTGATATATTACTTTGAGAAATGTTAAGCTCTGGTCAAAGAAGATAGTTGGGAATTGGAAATAGTTTTATCCTGCTACAAGTAAAAAAACTGTTAGGATTTGCTTCTTTCTAGTTGTATAAACTGGGACAAGCTACTTAATCTTCCTGGACTTTAGCTTATCATCTATAAAATGAAGGTTAGGGAAAAAATACCTTAAGAAATCTTTTACCTTTAAGATTGTGTGATTTGCTGATTACGCCTATAATTAAGGTGCATCCTCTCTTGTGAAGGTTATTTTTAAATTGTTGAACAATAGAGTTACTGATGTGGATAACTTCATGTGTATTAATAATTATTTTGTATGAATTCTTAGCTCAGGGAAATACGTTTTAAATTTTCTCTAAAGTATACTTTTGGCAAAGTGTGCTGTGTAGAAATGTCAGAGTTCCTCAAATGTTCTCAACAAAAGTTTGTCTGCTGGAATATTTTTTGGGGGTAGAGAGTGCAGTATTATTTCTCGTCAAGTGTTTTGCTTACAGATGTCTGAAGTGAATATGTCTGAGTTTGTTCTAATGGCCACCCAGAGTTGAGCTCAGAGGTTTAGGAATAGACTTTAGAATAAAAAGACCTGAGTTTGAATCCCAGCCAAAGCAACTACTTACCGTGATATCTTTGCCAGTTTACTTGATTTCCCTGGGTCTCCGTCTCCTGATTTGCAAGTGAGGATCATAACACTTATCTCATTTTTAAAAGCATAGATGTAAGAAAAAACTTAACAGAGGGCTAAGGGTCTCTAAACATATAATAAAAGGTGCTATTATTGCCTTTCACAATGAATTAGTGATATTTTGGTACTCCCAACTTTCTTTGTTGACTGCCTTACAAGTTTCAAGCCACAGTAACCAAAAATATTCACTGAAATATTCAAAGTCAATTTGGATAGAATTTTTCACATATTTAAATGTTTTCCTCTGAAAATATGTTCTGTTTGAGTCTTTTCTCCAGTTAAGGGGGATTAATTCACTTTGACAAACGTTTATTAAGTGTTACCCTGTGCTAGCATGTTGCTGAAGGTCATGGCTTCATCTTGGGGTTTGTGGCCCTTCTATTTCCTTATAGAGATTTCTGTGAATTGAGATGATAGCAAGTTTCTACAACTGATTTACTCAAATTCTCTATTATCAATGATGAGTAGACTTAGCTATAGTTTGAACATTTTTTTATTCACTTTTTAGCTTTAGGATAAAGTGATGGTTCAGTGGTTTCTTGATAAGGAAATGAAGAACTATTGCACATTTTCTGATATTAGTCTTTATAGAATGGTCTTTATTTAAATAGAAAAGTCACAGTTAGCATAAACAACACTTAGAAGACTAGCATATCATTGTGAAATGAAGTTTAAAGTCCTGGATTTTCATTTTCTAGATTTGTAATTTAGCAAGATACATTGCCTTCTCCGAGTGATTATTTAGTTTGATGAAAATTATATTAATTTACCCTTAGGAAGTTTCTGATGGGAATGTTAAGGTATTGCTTCTTCTCATTTGTAATCTATGGCAACTATTTCGCAGATAGTTGCCTAGAAATGATAATGTTAAGAAGAAAAGTATGAAATAAATTAATATTTAAATGGGAAAATATTTGTGCCCAGATGTATCCAAAACTTTCTGTTTGTGGACCACATCTATTTTAGTCCGCAGATTATATTATTAGTATAGCAACTACTAATATAATAATTTGTTACTACAGAGTTTAAAGTGATAAATTCCTTTAATTTTTCTAACTGATGTGAATTCTTAAATTATAATGAAATATACTTAATAAATTTACTGCAAGTATCAAATTTTACAATCTTGGTTATTTAAAACTGCTTGTTGAAAAGGATTAGTTTAGATTTACTGAAACCAGAACAATCTACCAAGGTATTTACTCTAAACTTACATAGGAAGAAAATCTAAATATTCATCTGTGCATCTAAAAATGATGAATACAATATACACCAAGCATCTTATCAGTAAATGGAAAAGCATTTATTTAATCTTTGAACTTTATAGTACGTCTAGGAAGTGGTCATTTGAATATTTTGAGTACCATTTCTACTTATTTATTTACTATGAATTTCTTTAGGTGTAATAGGTATTCCCAAATTCACATCGGTTTCTTCTTCATAGCCTCAAATCTACTGATTTTTAAGTGCCAATCATTTCTAGGAACTTTGATGGTAGTTCTGCTTACTATTGTTTAAGATATAGATGTCTAGAAATATATTTATCATGGAACTAGGAAACCTACTCTGTTCAATTATTCTTTCCTTATTCATTCTTTTAAGTGATATTTATTTAGTGGCTGCTATGTGCTGGGCATTGTTCTAAGCACTGAGGCTCCACAAGAAATAAAACTCCCTGCACTCTTAGAGCTTTTACTAGTGACAGTAAAATATATATTAAAAGGCAGCAACTACTATTGAGTAAAATAAACCAGGAAAGGGAGATAGGGAGTGGGAAGGAAAGGGTTGCAATTTTCAGTGGGATGGCCAGGGATGATCTCATGGAGAAGGTGACATTTGAGGAAAGCCATGAAAGAAGTGAAGGAATGAGCTACATGGTATTGGGTAGAAGAGCATTCAGGCAGAAGCATGGCAAGTGCCTGGTATATATATTAAAAAAAAAAAAAAAAAGGCAAGGAGAGCACAGTGGCTGGAGTGGAGATGAGGTTCATAGAGGAAATGGGAATATGATGAGCAGATCACATGGATCCTTACAGGCCATTGTGAGGACTTTGAATTTTTCACTGAGGGATATGGGTTCCATGCAAGGGTTTCAACAATGATTGATCTGATGTAATTAGTGTTGTAACATGATGGCTCTGGCTGGTGGATAGAGACCAGATCAGAGGTGGGCAAGGGCAGAAACAGGGAGATCATTTAGGAAGTGATTTCAGGTATCAGGTGAGAGGTGATGTCTACTTGGATGAGGGCAAAAGTAGCATGGAGGTAGTGAGAAGGTGTTGAATTCTGAAGGTATTTTGGCTGGAGGATTTACTGGTGAATTAGATAGGAATTATGAGAGACAGAACAGAGTCAAATCTAATTCTGCGATTTTTGGCATGAGCACCTGGACAGACCAGATGCCCATTAACTGAGATGAAATGGGGGTTTGGGGTAAAGGAGGCCAGAAGCTCAGTTTGTACACCTTAATAATAAGGTATGTTTTAAGCATCTAGGCAGTTTAATACACAGGTCTGGTTTTCAGGGAAGAAATCCAGAGATACAAATTTGTGAGTTGGAAGAACTTAAATGCTATTGGAAGCCATGAGACTAGACGAGATCACCAAGGGAATAGAAAGAAAGTATAGAAAGAAAAGAGGTCTAGATACAAAGCTTTGGGGCTGTCCACCTGTAGAAGTGAGGAGGATGAGAAAGGACAGGTAAAGAATAGTGAAAGGGGCTGCTACTGAAGTGGAAGCCCAGTGAAGAAAGTGTCTCCAGGAGGAAGGCAGGTCATCTGCGTCAGGTGCTGCTGATAGATTGAGCAAGATGACAATTGAAAATAGATCTTTGGTTTTAGGCATTTGGGAGGTCAGTGCTCATTGATAGTCTTGGCTAGAGTACTTTTGGTACATGGTGAGAGATTATATCTTTTTCCTAATTTGTGTGGTCCATTACATAGCTTTTGAAAATGGTATCTAGTCCAACTAAAATTAGTCATGACTTTCTAATTGATAAAATGCTTTCACATGTGTTATCTTAGAGTCTGGGAGAGATGGTATGATAATATCTATGTTTATCTTACAGAAGAAGAAATTGAGACTCAGAAGTAAAGTGATTTGTCCAAAGTCACCCAAATGTGCGATAGAGCTGTCTTTTAACTTCAAACCCTTTGTCATTCACGACAGGGGAGATAGTAGTAATAAAACTAATTCCAATATAATGTGATAGAGGTGATAACAGTGGTGTGTACAAAGTATAGGATTATATCCGGGGAGGGAGTGATTATCTTTTGGAGTCAGGGGAGACTTTCTGAGTTGGGATTTAACATGTGGTCAAATCCACATGTTAACATGTCCACATTGGAACATGTGGTCAAACTAGGCTTGAAAGATATAGTGTGCAAAAACATGGAGGGATGAAACTGGAGTGTATTTGGGATGCCTAAGCTGTCTGATTCATGTTGAACTTGAAGGAGAGTGGATAAGAGATAGGCTGCATGATGGCAAGTGCTAGTTCAAGCTTGGACTGAAACATGGTTTTCATAAAACGACTACTAGGTGCCATCTTAAATGTCCCTCCTGTCACATAAGACAGTTATACACATTATACCTCATGTCATATAAGATAGTTATACACAGTATAGTTAGAGATGCCTGAACATAAGTACATCGTCACAAGTGCACCATCTGAGTTCATTTAGGCTGCTTTAAACAAGTACCATAGGCTGGGTGGCTTATAAACAGCAGAAACTTCTTTCTGATGGTTTTGGAGGCTGAGCGGTCCAGGATGAAGGAGCGGGCAGGTTCAGCGTCTGGTGGGAGCCTGCTTCCTGGTTCATATACAGCTGTCTTCTTGCAGTGGCATCACATGGTGGAAGGGACAAGGGGGCTTTCTGGGGTATCTTTTGTAAAGGCACTATTCCCATTCAAGAGAGCGCCATTCCGGTGACCTAACCACTGCCCAAAGGCCCGCCTCCAAATGCCATCATCTTGGAAATTAGTTTTCAACATATGAATTTGGGGGCATACAAACTGTCTATAGCAGGTATATTTTCAAAATTGTATTCTCCCTTTAAACGTGTATGTGCATGGGAATTGTATACCACTGATGAGGCTCTTTCTAGTCTATGTCCATCAGGAACTTTTGGCATCAAGTAAGAGAATACTTAACCAAAAGTGGCTTTACAAGTAAGGATTTTTATTTTATTTTATTTTATTTAGAATAAGGCTATTCCAGGACGGGCTAATTTAGCAGCTCAGCAATGTCACGGTTCCTGGTTAGTTGACTTTCTCTCCCTGGTCTTGAGACAGATGCTGCAGCTTTAAGCATTGCATGTCCACTGGGAACCAAAGATAGGAAGGTAGAAAGGGCTGGATCCTTGGATATATTTATATGCGTATACATTTATTTATTTTAAAGGTACTCTAGTCAGTGATTTCTTTGGGTAAATGTAGAGAGTTGTGCAACCTTCACCACTTTTTGAACTTTCTATCATTCCCAAAATATCTCCTGTGCCCATTTGCAGTTAATTTAGATTTCCACCCACTGGTCTCAGGCAACCACTAAGGTACTTTCAATCTCTAAAGGTTTGCTTTCCCTGGACTTTTCATACATGGGTGGAATTATACAATTAGAGGGGTCTTTTTTTGGTCTGGCTTCTTTCTCTTACCATAAAGTTTCTGAAGCTCATCCATGCCGTAGCATCAATCAGTAGCTTGTTCCTTTCATTGCCTGAGGAGTGTTTCATGGTGTGGAGATGTTGCATTTTGCTTTTCTGTTCACCAGAAGATGAATCTATGGGTTGTTTCCTTTTCTTAGCTATCATGAATAATGCTGTTGTGAGTATTTTTGCATAAGTTTTTGCATGGACATGTATTTCATTTCTCTTGGGTAGATATGTAGGAGACACATTGCTGTATTGTACGGTAAATGAAAACTTTTTAAGAAACTGCCAAACAGTTTTCCAAAGTGGTGATGCCATTTTACAGGCTTGAGGGTTCCACCTGTAATGCATGAGGGCTCCAGTTTCTCTGCATCTTGGCCTTTTATTTCTTTTTAAAAGAAAGTAAAACTTTCAAAGAAGTCCACAAGGAATCTTCCCAGGGTAACTACAGAAGCCCATGGCAAAATCTGGACACTATCAAGGGAAATGAGATTACTCCGAGAGGCTTAGACTGATCAACTGAAGCCCTGGGCCAGCAATGCTCACTGGTGCCCAGTGTCAGAACAAAACTGAAGGGGATGGTTCTTGAGTAGGTAACCCACAGAGTCACCATATGTCCGTGTGTCAGGCTTGGGACATATTACTGATTTAAACATACAAAGCAGAGCCAAGTGCTGTGTTTATATGCAGTTATGATTTAAAAGGTAGTCACATACTCGAACAGAAACAATCCGTTCTATTGAAATTCTGCTTATCACATTAAGAATTTCTGAAAAGTAATCTGTCCAAATGAATAGCACAACATGTGCAGCCTGGGTGAGTGACTCTGTGGGCACTGCTGAGCCCCAGCATTCCTTTCCGATGAAGTACCATGTAACTTTTTTGGCATCCCAGAAACAGTTTAAAAAAAAAAAAATCTTGGTTAAGTGTAAGTTAACAGCCACAAATCCTTAAGGTTCAGGAATATATTTAGACAATGTTAAGTGTTGGACAACTTAGCAGCAACTTGACAAAATTATTTGAGCTTGGATGGAAAAAGATCAACAAGGCTGTATTTTTAGTTCTACCTTATTCTTTTATTAATTCTTTTTACATGTCCACTCGAGGATATTTTTCCATTTATCTTCAGAATGAGTGGGAGGGAGAGAGAGAAACATCGACATGAGAGAGACACATTGGTTGGTTTCCTCCCATATGACCCCAACCAGGGCCAGGGACCCGTGACTCTGGTCTGCGGGCCAATGCTCTAGCCGCTAAGCCAAACCGGCCAGGGCATTTTTACATATATGTTTTATTGTGAGGTATAACATACATAAGGATAGGTAAACCCACTACATATGTAGGCTATTGATGCTACCTTCTGTTGCAAGATCCAGGACGTGTGGGTGAACATGTTTATTTCAACGGAATGATGGAGTTTCAAATGATTCATGCTTGAAAGTCTGAAAATCTGAAGCAAAATTTTTGGTAATTATAAAGCATCAATAGAGAATTCTAATAATTTAGGCAATCGTTACAGAGACTTGTGGGGGGAAATTATATTTGAAATTGTTTTCTGTGACATTCCTGCTTTTTAAACTTGTTTTCTTTCTTCAGTCTTAGAGTAGGTGCCAGTATAGATTATGGTACCTAGAATTTTGTAACTGTCATTTTAACACTAATATTTTGAATTAAACAATGACTTAAAAAAATCCGCCCTTGCCCTGGCTGGTTTGGCTCAGCAGTTAGAGTGTTGGCCTGTGGACCGAAGGGTTGTGGGTTCAACTCCTGGTCAAGGGCACATACCTGGGTTGCAGGTTTGATCCCCAACCCCGTGTAGGAGGCAGCCAATCAATGTGTCTCTCTCACATCAATGTTTCTCTCTCTCTCTCTCTCTCTCTCTCTCTCTCTCTCTCTCTCTCTCTCTCTCTTCCTCCTTTGCACTCTATCTTAAAAAATCAATGGAAAAATATCATCGGGTAAGGATTAACAGCAACAAAAATCCAAACAACTCCAGTAGTTCCCTCATAATGGGTAATTTCATTCCAGAGGTAGAGAAAACCAAGAAGAGAGGAGAGATTTAAGTTTCTTTTAGTAGTCTTAGTGGGAATGAAGTATATACATCTTAAAATTTATAGTTCAGTGTTCTATTTCTCAGAGAAGCAATAACTATTACAGAAACCTCAGACTTTTGTGCAGCAATTACTTATACATCTTCTTACTTGATTCTCACTTGAATCCCAAGTAGTAAGTGTTAGTAACATACACACTGCACAGGTAAGGAAATTGGAATTCAGAGAAGTATCTAGCCCAAGAAATCAGGCTAGTAAGTGGAACAATGCAAATCCTTTAATTGGGGACCAGCCACGTAGATGAGGGTGAGAGAATGTTCCCTGAAGAGGTTCTTTTCAAACTGATAGTTTTTCTACTTTCATGTTGATATGATTTATTCTTATTCTGAAAATACTGTGAGTATATCTTGAGATCCAAATATTTGATCATGCTGAAAGAGAGGATGGTCTGCTCTGCTGGTGTTTTTAGATTCCTGAGAGAGTGTGTCGCAAGGAACAGTTGAAAGGCTGCATGATGGTGAAACTAGTCAGTGTTCAAGAGTTTTACTTGTTAGGTTTTAATGGGATAGTGTCATTCTTTGTAATGAACTCTCAAAGGATGATACATCACAATATTCATAGAATCCCCGTTCCTCAGCAAAAAAAAGAAAAAGAAAAAAATGTTTGGATCATCTTTTCATCTTGTTTTTTCTTCAAGTCAGATGTCCAAGGAAGCTTTGGGCAGGTTTACAATTACTGAATTGAACCCTGAATAGAAGCCCTCCCTGTGGATTCACCTTGATTTGTCCCTGAGCTTAGGTAGGTCTATCTATCTATCTATCTATCTATCTATCTATCTATCTATCTATCTATCTATCTATCTATCATCTATCAAAAGAAACTCTATGCAATGACATGCATAGGTCTATCTATCTGTCAATCAAAAGGGACTCTATGCAATGACATGCTCTTTATTCATAGTTCTAGCTCCTATTCTGGGTTGTCTACTTGGTGAGCAGCTGCTCTGGACTGGAATGAGCCTTTAGGGACTCTCTTGTCCTTTTCAATGGGGCCTAGGTCAGAGGTAGGCCTGATTGTCCTGGTTTGTGTCTTCTTCCCCCCATCCCAGGATTGGGTCTTACTAGCCTCATGGATCTTACCACTCCAATAGAGGGTATGGGATGTCTTCTCTAAAAGCCTAGAGCAGAACTGGGCCAACCTGCACATGCTTTGCTTCCTTTCCCCTGGGTCTGAGTATACTGTCTGGACTTGTTCTTCCAATGGACTGGGTATCTAACTGGGGGACTTCCTGCTTTTCAATATTGCCCTGGAATGAAGAAGAGAATATGAAGCTCCCTCAATACTCCGCGCCAGACCTTCCATTGTATCCACTTTTTGTGGCCCTCATTTTTTGGTCCCTGAGGCTCATTTTGGTCTGGGCCTATGGCTTCACAACTCCTGTTTGGATTGAAGGGTGAGCCCTTGATATTCCAAGTGAGTGAGCTAAGCTATTAGAGTGCCTAACTGAGACCCTTTCACATTCTTTCATTGGGATGCAAGTAAGATGTAGAAGAAAGAAATCTAAAAATGTGAACCCCCAAAGCTGAGCAGTCTTGGCTCTCTGGCCTATTGTGGTGACCCCATGTTTCCACTCCACATTCTATTAGCCCCACTACAAGCTGACATTCCGAAAGCTGTCCCTTCCTGTCTGTTCCCTTCCTGTGGAAAAACATCACACTGCATTAGCACACCCAGGATGCTAGTTCCTAATGGTAGATCAGTATGGAATGGAGAGCACATTAGGGGTTGGCACAGTGAGTTATGTGACAACCCTGATAAAATGCTTCTTATTGTATTTGGCCCTTAGCAATTGGAGTAAAGAGATGGTAATGTAACAAAAAATTACTAGCATATGTTTTCAGCTTCTTTTATTTGTTACAGGTTAGTATAGTTCAAATAATAAATAAAATTCACTTATTGTCATTCTATCTTGGGGATAAATAAACCTTGGTTCTATCATAATAAATTTTCAGCATTTGTCTCAGCGTGGGAATTTGGGTGAAAGTTCATAGAATGTTTTTCTTCAAAAATTTCTGTTGAATTCTGCCTGACTCTGCAGCCAAATTAAAAACTCTCACTTGACTGTAATGATTAAATGACTATTCCTAAATATATTGTATAGGTTTCCAGGCAAGTGGATATGAGTGTATTCGAGGTGCAAGCAAACAAATAAGAGCAAGATGCATTATGTTATCATTATCCAAATGCTAATGGTTCTGTGGTGTGGCTTTCTGAGTTCCCAGGGTTTGTGCCTTATGAGGCTTCCAAAGCCAGAGATGGGCTGGGCTAACTCTGGCTTGTTAGTTAGATCACCTTTGGAACATAGTAGTCTATCTAGGTGCCCAGAAAAGGTGCTCTGAGTCTGAGCATTTGTGGTCCCCATCTTATTTTCTGACTCCCAGTTCTGCATCAGTTTAAGTCATTATTTACCTACTGATTCAACTTAGTTATGCAAATTCCAGGACTTGGTGTACAGATTCAAATAGTATATCTTTGCATATCCTGGTCTTTTGTGTTCCCCATTGTTTTGTTACTGGCATTAACTCTTTCTGGTTCTAATCTGCTGTGGCTTCTTGTCCTTGATTCTCATCTTTACATCTCAAATCTCAGAACTGGCTAGTTTCAGTAGATGCTGGCTAACCTCACTGGTCTCAGGTCCAACCTCCTGTTCTTATGGAATAATCTTGGATCCTAACATGTTGCTAAAAATAAAAATTCTTCCAACATATTTCCAATAAATGAACTTTTCCTTTGCTGTCACTTCTGCCCTTATCAGGGCATTGCATTGATTCAGATACCAATGACATCCCTGAAGGATGGCGAAATTCAGAGCCTCTCAATCATCCAAGAAGAATTAAGCTGTGCTGAATACCATTTTATGTCAAATATTTCTTAGTGTTCTGATTCTTTGAAAACTGGTGATGGATGAATAATATATGTGCCGATTCTTTATTAACCAGACTATTTGGTTAATTCACATAAGAATTGTAACAAACTGGCTGAAAACGTTTAGACTTGCTGAGAGACTGTCTGGAGGGATGAATAAGAGTAAGGCATTTCGTTTTGAGTTGCTTAAACCTACAATGAGCGATATTTAATCCGGAGCCTAATTTACAAGCAGCTGTTGATGGCAATTCTGTTACCAGTAAAATTGGATCCTTTAAAGAGGGGAACTGGGTGCCTGGGTCCAATGGAAAAAGGGAGAATTTTCATGGTATTCGCTTGTGTATCCTTTGAACTATGTGACCATATTTTACCTAGTGGAAACAGGAGAACGAAAGGAAAGAAGACAGGAGGGAGGAAAGAAACGTATATAGGGAACAATACATCAATTAAGGAATATTTTTAAATTATAGGCTTCTATAAAATGCTTTGTAAATCTCTTGATAGATAAAGTATATGTAAAAGGAACTCTTCAGAGATTCCTATACATGAGTCTTCAGGGAAATGATCTCTAAACCTCTCAACAACCCTATAAAGTAGCCAGTGTTGTCCACATTTTGTAGATGAAAAAATGAAAGCTGTTAGCGGTAGAGCTGGGAGTTGGCCCAGGTGTGTCTGACTTAACACTGTGCCATGCTGCCTATCCTGGTTGGCTTGGGCTGCTCTAACAAAGTACTGCAGACTGTGTGGCTTAAACATTCTCGTAGTTCTGGAGGCTGGGAAGTCCAATCAAGGTGTGGGCAGATTCAGTGTCTGGGAAGGGCCCTCTGCATGGTTTGCAGATTGCTGCCTTCTTGCTGTACCCTCACTTGGCAGAGAGAGAAGAGATCTGATCTCTTCATCCCCTTATCCCATCATGGGGACTCTACCCTCATGACCACATTCAAACCCAATTACCTCCCAAAGGCTCCACCTCCAAATCGAATCACATTGGAGAGTAGGGCTCCAACATATGGAATTTGGAGGAGACACAAACATTCAGTCTACAGCACTGCCTCTCCATCAAAGATATGGCATAAGGGATCTGTAAATATGTTCTAGTATTAACTCACTGATCAGAAGTGGCCCTGAGGAAAATTGTCATGTACAGGAAATTTGATTGCTACAGTCTACAGTTCCCATCCTCTCAATCCCCTTTCCTCCCGTAGCCATGTTCTCTCCTTCCTTTTGTCTTTCCTTTTCTTGGTTTACCAGAGCCATTGAGGCTTTCAATATATTATCCCATCCATCCATCCATCCATCCATCCATCCATCCATCCATCTACCTACCTACTATGCAATCATGCACCCACTCATTCAGATATCATTGAGTACCTATTACATGTCAGGACTGGACTGGGTGCTGGGGATACAAAGTTAAGCAAAATGGACATGGTTCCTGCCATCATGTAGCTTAAGCAGACAAGAGGCGTCTGTATATAAATACATTTGGGGGAACTCTACACACTATGCTTAGGTCCCTTTTGGAGGCTCACCAGGCCCTCTAAGCACTTTGAGATGTCTGGTGGCTAGAGTTTCTTTTCCTTAAAACATTTTTTTTCTTTATTTTATTTTGAGAGAGGAAGGGAGAGGGAGAGAGATAGAAACATCAATGAGAGAGAACATCAGTTGGCTGCCTCCTGCATGCCCCCCACTGGGTATCGGGCCCACAACCTGGGCATGTGTTCTGACCGGGAATCAAGCCAGTGACCTCTTGGTGCACGGGTCAATGCTCAACCATTGAGTCACACCAGTCGGTCTAGAGTTTCTTTTCTTTTCTTTCTTTTTTTGTTTTTGTTTTTAACTTCTTGAATATGAAATCATGATCCCCTCTGTTTTTTAAAAATTTTGTCTTTTGAAACTCACAGAACATTTATTAACAAAGTCGACAGAGCTAATCTTTGAAGAAACACTTATTTTGGAAATAATACTCTGAAGATTTCTTTCATGAAGACTCACTAACTTCACAAGGAAATGTATATACTCCACTACAAAATAATAGTTGAATTTCAATGGTGGGCTTTAGTCCAAAGAAGAAAAGTGAAGAATGTTAGACATTGCGATGTGACCTGCAGTATAAGAATTGGGGGCAGCAGGAACCTTTTTGTGTCTCTCACGTCATATACGGTAATAGTTCACATCAGCCCTGAAAAGACTGGCCCGAGACAAACAATGGCAATAACAACAAAACAAAAAAGAGCAACAACAACAAAAATGGCAAGATCACAATGGGGTAGGACAGAAACGCCAAGGAGCGCAGTAAAGTAAAGATGATGTGAGCAGGAGACCAGCAGCCAGAGTGATAAACACTGTCGGGCTGAAGGGGGCTCTTTGGAAGCTCGCAAAATCATTTGAGAACGTCTGAGAGAAGAGAGGAGAGCCTGTCCAGTCCCAGGAAAGCCATCCCAGTTTAGGCAACATGGACCACATTTCCTGAACTCAGGCAGAATGTTTTTTGGATGCCATGCAGTTTAGCATCTACTTATGCGACTTGGCTGGTTTTCAGTCATTTCCGTTTCATCCATGGTCACCCTGCCTCCCCGAGAAGGCTAGGTGTCTGTGGGCTGGATGATGGCACTCCAAAGAGATTAGGCCCTAATATGTGAACATTATAAATGTTATTATATAAGAAAAATGGTCTTTGCAGGTGTGATTAACTTAAGGCTCTTGACGCGAAATTATTCTGGGTTATCTGGTAGGCCCTAAATCCAATCTCCAGTGTCCTTGTTAGCGAGAGGATCATCCCTACAGAGCAGAGCAGAGGTGATGTAAAGATGGTGACGGAGATTGGAGTGATGTGGCCACATGCCAAGGAATACCAGCAGCCACCACAAGCTAGAAGAAACAAGGACTGGATTCTTCCCCAGAGTCTCTGAAGGGCACATGGCCCGTCAGCACCTTGACTCTGGACATCTGACCTCCAGATCGTGGGAGAAAAAGTTTTTTTCTGTTGTTGTAAGCCATGGAATTTGTGGTGATTTGCTGCAGCGGCCCCAGGACACTGACACAGGTTGTACGCTCTCTCAGGGCTGGTCGAGGTCTCCTCTGTACTTTGCTTGTACTCAGTAACTTGCAGAGTTCAGCAGGCACTCAAATACTTGGCTACTCAAACTGACTTCTTCACGAGTTCAGCAATTCAGAGCTTGAAGATTTGTATTTAAAATTTTATTGGAAGAGAAGTGAGAACAGCAAGATCTGGGTATTCATTTGTGAAAGAAGAAATTAATGCCCCCGAGGCTTAGTCTCTCACGAGTTTATTGCATCTTGAAGCTTGGATTGATGCCACCTTTTAATGTAACAATTCCTCAGCTATGCTGGAATATTAATAATACCACCAAGAAGACTTTATCTAGCAGAACAAGAAAAGTGAGTCATTCCAGGCAATGGTTTGACATCTTAATTAGGCACTACCTGGCTGCTTGCTTTCTCTTCTTTCGCACTGACAATATCTAAATGACAGTGTTCTGGGATTTCTGGATCAAACACAAAATGTCTTCTGCTCAAATCTTCCATGAAATGCAATTTTGAAACTATGAGCTTGGTTCTTACTCAGGCGGAACCCTGAATGCATTTACTGGGACCAGCTGACTGGGAACTGCAGGATCGTGTTCTATGGGAAATATAAAGTTTGTTTGTACATATAGAGAAGCTACATAAAATAATCTGGAATCCTGGCTCAGCAGATTGGTCTGGTGGTGAACATCATTCTTTCCAATATCATGGCATTTCTTATGGGCATTTTGTTTTTCTCCCGCAAGAGACAAGGTCTCCTCTAGACCATTCCTCTAGGATCTCAGTTACATTGTAAAGCAAGTAGGAGTTAAATTGCTAGAACCTTTAACCAGTTTTATTAAACTAATGACAAAGGAAAGAGAAATTACCCACCATGCAGCCTTGTGGTTAGTGTGTGGATTTTGTTTTTGTTGATATATAGAGCATAGGTATCAGTTTCTTTACAAATTTACTTTGAGATTGATTTTTCAAGCACTTAGACCATTGCCTGATGTCACACAGAAATGTTAATATACTACTAGAATTTGCAAGATTTAGTCACTTTCACTGTTTTCAGTGAGAAAGTATAGCAGATATTTACAGTAGTATAGCTAAATTGAAATTAAAGTTAATCTCCACCTTGGTTATGCAGGTGGGTAGGGTGAGGATTAGATGTGGAAGAGACTCCCCCCCCCCCCCATTGAATTGAACTTGTATTTGCATGATTACCTTATCTTCTGATTAAGGTTAAAATTGACATTAGACAGTGCTCGCTTTAAGACAACCCACCTCATATGTGCAATTAATGAAATCCTTGGATTGTCCTTGGCACCATCCTCTCCTCTCTCCCATATTTTAAATATGCTCCAAAGATGCCATTTACAGACGGTCCCTGACTTATAATGGTTTGACCTAAGATTTTTTGATGGTGCAAATTTGGTACATATTTAGAAACTGTACAACTGATACTCTCCTGTGTTGCCAGCATTTTTGGGATATTGTGGTCAGTGTTTTCATATCCCCTCATGTCTACAAAATGCCCATCAGGGTCTCCTGCTTCTGGTAAGAAGAAGAAGAGGATGGCAATCGATGAAACTCAACTGCCCACCTGTAGGCGAAGGTAAGTGTTCTGAACGTGATTAAGGTAGGCCAGGCTGAGCTATGATGTTCGGTAGGTGTGGTGTATTGAATACATTTTTGACTTATGATATTTCAATTTACCGTGAGTTTATTGGGATGTAACCCCACTGTATATAGAGGAGCATCCGTAGTTCTTACTACTAATGGCTACAGCCTTATCACCAAAGTATTCAGTGGTGTGACTGGGACATTCCCTAAAAGATTCCCTATAAAATTCCCTAGAGTCAGGCCCATGTACCAGATATTATATTATTTTACCTGAGACATAGCAGTTACTCAATAAATAATTATTTGACTGAGTGAATTAGTAATTGAGTGATGATTAAAATCCACAAATTTTAATGTCAGCAAAACCTTAACTAGCAATTTCGGTGTCCTGGGCTCACACCGCTGTTGTAACTCATCTCGTGGTGAAGATGAGCACAGAAGGGTGTTCTTAACGCTTTATTCTGTGCTGTCCTAGAGCAATATAATGTGAGCCACAGAAGTGAGCCACAGATGTACTTTTTAATTTTCTAGTAGCCACAGTAAATTATTTTTAGTGATGCATTTTATTTAACTCAAAACATTGAAATATAATTTCAACATGTGATCAAAATAGAAATTATTATTGAGATATTTTATATTCTTTCGTCTTTAAAATCCTGTATTTTGTACTTAGAGTACATCTCTATTTGGCCAAGTCTCATTTCAAGTGCTCAGAAGCCACATGTGGCTAGAGGTTACCATATTGGATAGCACATGTTTATACCATCTGGAGACTCCTATTTTAAAACATTATTCTTGCTAACTAGATGTAAAATTCGGATTTTATAAGCTATTGAGTGAGATACATGTATAGTCCTGTCAGTGAACTGATACAAAAATTGTATCAGCTATGCAATTGAAACAAAATTTACAAAATAAAAATCATCACTTAGAGATATGTAATGCCCTCTAAATTTTAGGGTATATGACCAAGCTTCCATTAATCTGATTTTTAGATTTTCTCCCATGCTTTGGTAGGGCAAGTTACGTATCTTCTCTTAAGCCTCAGCTTTCTCTTCTGTAAAATGGGATAATATTTGCCCCAGTGTTTAGCAATAATCTTTGCAAAGGGTTTAATGCCAAAACACTCAGTTCTCATTGTTAGCTGAAATTAATTCTTATTTAGCATTTTCTTTTGTACCCAAATCTCCAGAAAAAAATGGATGGTTTCTTTCCTATACTTGCTAACTTTTTCATAATATTTTTTTTCCCCAAAGTCAATTCCCCATGTGGCAAGAACTGGATGTAATTTTTTAATGAAAATAAGATAACTGACATTTAAAAAAAATTAGTTCAACATGGGTTGCTCCAGGTACAGGGGCTGTGGAAGGTGAGAAGAAATACAAGACAGGCCTTTACATGTAGGAAAACTTAGGAGACCCATAGTTAACTTTCTTGAGCTAATGAATTGAATTTGCAGACTCCATTAATGCATTTCCATTAAACATATACCAATATCAAGCCAACATGTATGATCTAGTGGGGAAAGGTGATCATGATAGAGAATTGATTATAGACACAGCTTGACTGTTCATTCTACCCAAAGCCTAATTCACCCTCTGCTGATTTTATAAATTTTGGGACTATGAAATTCATGATAAGGAAATGTTCTTAGCTATTGTTTGTTTACCTTGGTTTGAGTAAGAGTAAAACAAATAATAAGAAATCACTGGAGATATTGGGTAAAATTTCAGTATCCAACCAAAGCTCGTCTAAGCTTGGTCAAATACTTGTTTTTTGTTCTTTTTTTAATGACATAAGTTGTTTGGATATAGACTTCCTCTTAGACTTGCTAAGAAATTTTGTGTAACTGAAGTACCTTTATGGACACATGGTCATTGATTCTAAGTACGGTGACCTTTGTGGTGAAGGTGGTGACCTCCAGAAGTCTGTTCTTGGGAATCCACAGTCAGTTCGCTGTTGCTTTCACTAGTAATTAAGCAGCGTCTATCAGCTTTTAAGTGTTGGCAGAAAAATACTTATCAAGGGAAGAATTTATAATTTCAACAACACTTGACAAAACCCTGACAGACTTAGTGAGAATATTATAATGATTGAGGCTGGTGTTGATTAAGATTCTTCTATTTTCTGTTAACCCCCCTCCCCCCAAAAAACCCTTTGTTTGGGTTGTATCAAATTTTGGCTTACAACACAGTTAGAATTTGGAAAAGAATTATTAAGTCTGTGGTTGAAAACAGAGCTCTAAAATATCTTCGTAAAAGCAACATACCTTTGCTAAATATTATATTTTCAAATAAATAAATAGAATTCTGTCTTTTTTTTCATCCTTATGTAAATTGGAAAAATATACAAGAAAACACACAAAACCGGCCCTTGTATATTTTATGTAGCATAACACAGATAATTGTTCAGTTGACATAAACATTCATTTAAATAGAGAAAATGGAGCCACTCTTAGCCTTTCTTTTAAAATGTTGCCCTGAAATTACTTGGGTACTAATGCTAGTGAGTCTAGATCACTGTGAATGCAATGGTTTCCCTTTTCTCTGAATCACTGGTTGCAAAAACCATATATTTGGCTTAATTTTGAATAGATGCAAGTTGGCAAGCCTCATGTGTTTCCTTTGAGGGAAATAAGTCTGAGGGTCCCTTTTGCTGTGAGGTTAAGGGTATTGAACATCTTTCTGATTTCTTCATTGGCAGAGTCCTCCTTAATGGAAATATTGGAAACTATTCTCTGAGAGAGGATAAAGTCTATGATTTTGCACTTATCTTGTGTAGAATGTGCGCACAAAGGGAACCATCTCTGCAGAACTTCCGGAATAAGTCGTGTCCCTGTGGTACTGAAGGGGGTGGATGAGGTGGGTGCATATTTTTCCTCCTGTGGAAATAAGATAATCACTCTGCAGTGTTTCTCTGAGTCAGGAAGCAGTTACAAAGCATAGATATCATATCTAGCTTAAGAAAAATGAGCTAGTTTATTTGGGGGGAAAAGAAGAAAGAAGAAAAGAGGCAATGACTTGAAAATAGAAATATTTGTTTTTCTCTATCTACACACAAATCTGGTATTTCATTAACTTTGTAAAGAAACCTAATGGACGTGGAGTGGTGAACACACAATACAGTATACAGATGGTGTATTATAGACTTGTACACCTGAAACCTATAAAATTTTGTTAACCAATGTCACCCCAATAAATTCAATAAAATTTAAAAAATCAAAGTAGAATGGGTGGGTGGGTATGGTCTACTACTGTATTCAGCTTTGTTTTTATACTTAGTATTCAACTACTCATACTAGATAGTGCAAAAAGTAAATGGCATTTGAACCAACATTAAAAAAAAAAAAAGAAACCTAATGGGTGTGAACCACTTTCCCATCTTGAGATTGTGCTTTTTAAACCATTGTTTTAACTTTGTTAGGACAACAGTTGGGAATCGAGTACTTTTCCTCTTTGGGCCTAAGCTCTGAATCATTTGGTAAGACTCCTTTCATCTTCAAGGGAGCAAGAGGCAGGTCTGGCCAATATTTTCAAACCTAGGAAATATTTATTGTATGAAATATTTCAACTGATGGGTTAGCAGGAAATCCTGGGATAAGATAATTTCCTTTATGATAATGAGGAACTGTATCTCAATTACTTTTCTAGAGGGCTTTTGTTTTTATTTTCTGATTACTGACCCTGGATTGAAGACTCACTTTGTATAGTAAGTGATGATGTTGAATACTTAGAGATACCAGGTATATTTCATAATTTAACAGTTTCATTCTTAACAGTAACTGTGGGTAGAGAACCCTGGACATCAGTCTTTATTGAGCCAATAAAATTCTATTTACTTGCTCCTAAAAGTTTCATTCAAAAGCCCTGAGAGGAGGGTGGATAAAGAGGTTTAACACAGATTTCAAATATTTTTCTTTGAAATGAGGCAAGGGCCGGTTTACTTACAGGCGAGGAGCTATGAAAACATTTCAGTTGATGTTATTAACATTGCCTGATGCTCTCTGAGATGGTTCATTCTGGAACAGGTTCTTGGATTGTGAGTGGTTCTTTCCACCATAGGTGAGTGATTTGCCAAAGGGGTTAGTTACAGGGCTTGAGATAAAGCCTGACCCTACAATGCAGACCGTGCCCCTTCTTGCCTTTATGGTTTTGGGTGGTCATCCAAGGGAAAATGGAATCAGTTTTGTTTTTTTAAGTTCTTAGTTTATTAATCATCTTGTGAAAGACCTGCGCAATCATCACGTAAAGTCCCCGGAGAATTTCTATTCCTCTGTTGTCCAATCTCCAGCTCACTTTTACCAGCACCAACATTGGTCTTTGCAGTCCCCCTGACTTTCTTCGATCTGTTCTTGCATTTCTTTTGCTGTTTACTTGAGGTCTTCTTCTCATAACAGGCCATGTCTGGTAGGTCTATGTTTGGGTTCATTTTCCTTTGAGTGATCCAAGGAATCATAAATCATGCCGAAGCCAGTTGTTTGACATCATCAAAATGGGTTCTGAATCCAAATACAAAGGTGACATCTGCTGTGGTCTTACACCTTTTCCTGGTTTTTCATGAATTTCTGTCTTAGGTACTGATGCTTTCCCAGGGTAAAGGACGTCGGTGACCCTTTGTTTCTGCTGAAGTAGCCTGTGGGTCATGAACCTCGGGCTCGGATACTTACTGTGTCGGTCATGGTGACAGCCAATATTCGAGCAGCCAGTGGGGGACGAGAGCTACTTTTCGCCGCCCAATCATATCAATACCTACAGAAGGACCCCTGGCAACTGGGGCATGGGGGCATGGCCAGACCTGGAGTTGGAATCAGTTTTATTTATTTATTTTTGTTCCCCCCCCCTTTATTGATTTGAGAGAGAGAGGAAGTGTGAGGGAGAGAGAGAGAGAAACGTCTCGATGAGAGAGATCATAAATTGGCCGCCTCCTGCATGTCCCCACTGGGGATCGGGCCCACAACCTGGGCATGTGCCCTGACTGGGAATCAAACCAGCGACCTCTTGGTGCGTGGGTCGACGCTCAACCACTGAGCCACACTGGCTGGACATGGAATCAGTTTTAAAGAATATTTCTGGTTAGTAGAGTTGAAATGTTCCTGAAAGGCTTGGTTCCTTTTGCGGAAGAACTGGTCAGGTACCTACCTGTTTGAGCAATGGAGACTTGCAGTAAATGGCTTACAAATGTTGAATACCCTATAATAAGTATATTCCAATATGCTAAAGCTTTTGTAGTTACCACTGCAGGAAGTAAACGCAAAGCACTCACACTCCATTAATTATCAGGGTTTCTTGCAGGCATAGAGAGGCCACCACAAGGCACAGTTTTGCCTTCAGGAAGATCCTGGCTTCTCGAAGACAACTCTTAGCACTTTGTCGCCTGGCTTAGACAGTCTGGGTTCCTGAAATAGAAATTCTGTTAGTAGGAGCACTGGATTAATGTTGATTAATATTTGGTTATAAAGAATTTAATTGTATATTTAATTTAAAAAACCACATTGGGCCTGGCCGGTGTGGCTCAGTGGTTGAGCGTTGACCCATGCACCAAGAGGTCGCCAGTTCAATTCCCAGTCAGGGCACATGCCCAGGTTGTGGGCCAAATCCCCAGTCGGGGGCATGCAGGACAATCGATGTTCTCTCTCATCGATGTTTCTATCGATGAAAAAATATTTAAAGAAAATATATTTAAAGAAAAAATATTTTAAAAAAAATAAAAAACCACATTGGCAAAATTAAGTCTGTGTGAGCAAGTATCCAGAGTAGTTGGTGATTTTACCCCCAACACTTTCAAGAAAGGACAATATGGATGTGGGCTATTGGCCAGTGTTTGAAAGTAGTTGAGTGTCTATTAACTGCTTCCAACACTGAAAGCTTTTACGCCTTAAGCAATTTGGATTCTTCTGTGTTATATTGGATGGTCTCTAGGAATGTCTGATATCCTCTGATTCTGCAGATGCTGGCTACTGAATATTAAAAACAAATGTCTGCAAGCATTTCTAAGTGCTGCAAGATAGACTCCTCGTTTGCCATTGCGTACTGAGTGTGTGCAGCTGCAAGGGTCTCTCCTTAATTACAGGGCTTGACGTTTCTAGGACTAACCAAAGAAGATGCAGTTGTGAATCACTTCTTCCCAAGCCGAAATGCCAAGCTTCTGTTTTATAGCACCAAAGATGAAGTCCAACAGAGCAGTCGCTATTCTCAGCATCGGCATTTTTTACCTCCATCACCTTGCTGACACAGCATTTGTATAATAAAAATGGACCCCTGCACCTCTTTAAAGGCTTTGAGTTTAGACATGTTTATGTTTTATCAAAAGGTTAATCCTGACAAATTATTGTAAATTGTTTCTGGAAGGTTTGCTACAGGTGCAGTTGAATGAATTCTATACTATGCATGGCCAGATGTATCTTTTAGGGAAGATTTACGGCATTTTCTGTGGTAAAGGTAGAACGAGAAGACAAGGGATGATCACAGTGGGACCAGGATCTTTGCCCCACTGTGCAGATAAACGATGTTTGTGAAAAGCTGAATTAGAGCCTGAACGCTCCTCATTGCAGCATCTACTTCCTAGTATAATCCTTTTATTTCTGTCTTTGTAACTTTTTTCCTTTTTCAGTTTCTCTTTTTAGTGGGAAGGTAAAACCCCTATTCATTTATCTTCTGGAAGGAAGTTTTCTTTGTGTTTTCATGACAGGCACTTCTCATACCCATTGTTTCTAGAAACAGGAGGACTTGTTTTCATTTCTCTGCTTTCTGGGTCACACAGATACAAAGAGAGAATGAAACAAAAGTGGGCCTTGAGAGAGGAATATAAATTAGTGTTTCAAACAAGCCAAAAAAAAAAAAAAAGATATTGAACATATAACTCCAGGAGATGGCTGGATAAATGGGAGTGATAAATTATGTTGATGCAGCCCCTGCCTTAGAGGAGCTTACACTCAGGGACCCATACACGGCAGGGTGTTATAGCAACTCCTGAGAAAGTCTCTCGATGTTTCGGAACTTTCCATAATGAATGGTGTATTCCTTTGCTAGGGCTGCTATAACAAAGTACCACAAACTGGTGGCTCGAGCAATATACATTTATTATCTCATAGCCTGGAAGCTGGAAATCCAAGGTCAAGGTGTTGGTAGGGTTGGTTTCCTCTGAGGGCTGTAAAGGAAGGGTCTATTCAGTGCCCCTCTCCTTGGCTTATAGATGGCCATCTTCTCCCTGTGTCTCTTCACATCACCTTCTCTGTGTGTGTCTGTGTCCAAATCTCCTCTTCTTATAAGAACACCAGTCATATTAGATCAGGGCCCACTCTAATGATCGCATTTTAATTTAATTACCTTCTTAAAGGCCCTCTCTCCAAATATAATCACATTCTGAGGTACTGGGAGTTAGGATTTCAACATATGAATTCTGGGGGACACAGTTCAACCCATAACAAATGGTTGCACCTGATCTTAACACTCATACTTCTTTACTCATGTCTTTCACCTGTTCTTTCAAGTATCTAAGAAGTAGAATTTTCAGTGTATTGAAGTTTCTCTTCAACTCTCCTGTGCTAATAATTATCTGAAAATTGCTTTTAGGATTTCTCAACAAATTTTAAAATTCTATTACAGTGCTTATCCATGGGTGACTTATCACTTCTTATTTTCTGGTAAACTTTATTGGTCTGTTATTGAATAAAACTGAATAAAATAGGAAAAATATTTGAAGGAGAAAATGTTGGGTCAGTCCTTATTTAAAGAACATCATCATCATCAAACATTTATTGAATACCTGTCATAAGAGCCCTTTAAGATAGTGCTGAGGTCAATGGGTTATTTTTTTTTTTCAGCATGTCTGCTGAATTAAGAATTCTTGGGAGAAAAAGAAGGCATGAAAATATCTTCTCTTGGATATATATTTTTTTCATCAACTTTGTTAAGTATAATATACATAAAAAAAAAACATCAATCTTAAGTGTACAATTTAACGAATTGTCACAAAGTAAACTCCTTAGATTAAGAATGTTGATAGCTCCTGTTCTGTACTTCGAAGTCACTGTTCTTCCCAAGGGTAGCTAATGTCAAGACTTTCATTACCATACATAGAAGTTTTATACTGTTTTCCATTAATATAAATGGAATCATATACTTGTACTCTATTGCATTTGGCTTCTTTGGCTCAGCATTTCTGTGTGAAATTCAGCCATGTTGCTGAGTGTAACAGGGGTTTTTTTATTTTCATTGCTGTATAGTTTTCAGTTGATTGGATATGCCACACTGTGTTTGTCCATTCTACTGTTGGTGGACATTTGGGTTATTTCCAGTTTTTGACTGTTATGAATAGTGCTGCTTTGAACATTCTTATAAATGTCTCTTGTTGAACATATGTATGTATTTCTTCTGTGAGATGGAGTTGCTGGGTCATAGCACATATATTAACCTTTAGTAGATACTGTTGTTATTGGTGGGGTGCTCACTGTGTGCCCACTTGTTGCCGGTGGAGGTGAGATTCTTGGGGTGCTGCTGGAATAAGAAATTCCAAAGGCCCCCACAGGAGGATGAGGTATTGTGAAAGTTTTATTGCTGTAGAATTAAACCCCTGATTTTCCAAGGCCCTATCTCCCTCAGTTTTGCCAAATAAAAAGTCCCATTTTGTCTTCAGCAGAGCTAGGATTAAAGCTACTGCCCAGAGCCTCCACTCCATATTTCCACAGTCCAGTCCAGTATCAAGCTAGTTTAGCTTGTGTTCCCAGCTGGGGTCCATTGCTTTTAGGGTCTGTGTGGCCATGGAGGGAGTATGGGCAAGTGCAAGGAAGTAGGAGTAAAGCAAGAGGAGCGAAAGCAGAGAGCGAGGGTGAGAGAGAGAGAGAAAGAGAGAGAGAGAGAGAGCGAGAGAGAGAGAGAGAGAGATACTTTGTCACACCCTCTAGCCAATTATCTTTTACCCAGATTAGACTTACAGACAAGTATTGTCCCTGCGTCACCCCAACCTCACTGTTGCATGCGTCCATGTTCCCTTTGTTTGACCCCTTTTCCCAGTGATTTGCAGGGAATGGAGCGTGAAGTTGCAGCTTCCTGGTGAAGCTGCCGAGATGACCATGCTTATAATGTCTGGCCTTCTCTTTGCCCTCTTCTTATTGTTAATATTAATAACTAGCTAATTACAACAGTAATACTGTCAGACAGTTTTCTAAAAGTGCTTGTACCAGTTTACACTTCCATCAATGTATGAGAGTTCTGCTTGTTACCATAGCTTTGCTAATACTTGACATTATCATGAATTTTGAGATTTTAGCCATTCTCTCGGGTGAGTAGTGGGATCTTGTTATTTTATTTTAAATTTCCCTGATGACAGATGAGTTTGAATATAATTTTATCTGTTTTGATCATTCAAATATCTTCATTTGTGAAATTGTTTAAGGTAATCATTGCCATTGAACCATCCTTCATGTTCTCAAAACTCTTCTAAGTCTTAAGTAGATAATGGATTGATCTTTCTGCAAATTTTTGGTTCTTTATTGCTAAGGTGACAAGGTTGATTTGCTTGGGCAGTCTAGGTTTATACTTAATAACAGAATCCTCATTCGCTCTAAAAAGTTTGGACAATAAATTTTTGGACAAAGTTGGGCAATAAATTTATGGTCACCCTATTTATACCCACCATCTCTTTTACATTATTTAAAAGTATTTCATCTAAAATCACTAGTCCTCTATTGTATGGTTGCTGAGCTCTTCCTCTACACCAGGGAGTGGGATAAGCACTGGGGATATAAAGACACATAAGGCGTCCCTACCCTGAAGGTCCTAAATATTGTGGAAGGAACAGATTATAGAAGAACAATTTTACATGATTTAATCTTAGCTCTGTAATCATAACTCTAAATTCCAGTGGAGCTAGATTTCTACAAGAAGAATATCTATGCTAATGAAATGATTTGTTATACCCAGTAGCTTGTGTTGATGATTTACAATATGTTTTACGCTACTAATAGTGACTTAGCAATTATATTTGGTCTAAATCATTGAGAAAATTCATTGTATGTTTTTCTCTGGCCTTGTGAAGCAATAGTTTGAAAAATATCCCTCTTGGCATTCCATTTGTCTCCAGATCTTAATCTGTGTTGCATATTTATGGCCAGATAATTCTATCTGCAATTGCTTCATAGAACTCATGTTGTGGGCACAAGCTTTAAACCTTTGAGTTATGGTAAGAGAAACTTATCTTAATGAGCTGAACTAAATGTCTTTTAAAAATAACCATTCTGGTCCCTGTGTCCTCATTCAGCTGGATCCAGCTGTGTTAAAAAGGCAATCTAATACTGCCTCTTACCTAGCAGGAATGCTGCTTTGACTTCAGTGTGTCCTGTTGTCACATCTGCCCAGGTGCTCAGCTCTCATTGGGTGCTCACTCCTCTGTGTGATTGAATTGTAAACACTGTCTTGGAGTTGTCTGTTTACTTGTCCACTTCCTAGATTAGATTGTGATCAAGACAAAATTCCTGGTACCTGGCATGATGCCCAGTAAAGTTAGGTGTTCTGGTCAGTAAATGAATGAGGATAAGCAAATAACAGTAGAACCCAAACACACTCATTCATTCTTTCTTTCCACATGTAATTCCTGAAAAACTGTAAAGTGCCAGGCATGGGGCTGGGTCAGTGTGGCCCAAAACAGACAAAGCAACTGCTCCAGTAGGCTTAGAGTTGGGGGATGAGGAGTAGGCAATAATTAAGGAATCCCACAAAGCAGTGTTTAGTTACCAATTGAGATAAATGCTTTGAAACAAAGAAGCATGTGACAAATAAGCCTGGCTCAGATTTGGGGGTTGGGAGGGCTTCCCAAAGAAAGGACCACTTGAGATCTGAAGGATGAACAGGAATTCACTAGAGACAGGAGATGGGGCAGAACAGAAAGCATCTCAGGTTGAAAAAATGACCTGTGCAAGGGCTTTGTGGTGGGAGGGCACATGATGTGCTGGACCACAGAGATTTCCAGAAAAGGTAAACCTGGGAAGACAGGTCACGGTTAGACTATCCGTGGCCTAGCAGGCTTCATTGAAGATGCTGTTCTTTGAGAGCAATGGTTTGCATTTAAAGGTATAGGAGCGCTACGATCAGATTTGCACTTTATAAGGATCACTCTGTTCTCATTATTTTGCAAAAATAAAGAGAAAAAATCAAATATTTATTCTCACGTTACTGCATAATCTATCTCAAAGCAACGGAATAGCACAGGAAGGGGAGTTTCTCTGTAGAAGTGTGCCAGCTGACCCATGAAGAGGAGTGATAGGACACCAGCGCTTTGAAGTCCTTAATGAATTCTGTGTCTAGGCAAGAATTATCAATAGCTGTTAGCATCACAAAAAGAGAGACAAACGGACATTATGTGACCACTGGAAGTATACGATACCACCATTTGGTAGACTTGTCAAAAAATCAAACCTGAATCCGACCTGGCTTCTAGACCTGACTATCATATTTTCAGGAAATGGGAGGCATAGAGGAATGTGCTACCTACATCATCACGGAGGTGCAATAAGTACAGACCCTGGAAAATTCTACAGCACAAACAATCTGGATTATTTCAACAAAGAAATAGTAAGAGGGAGCCCAGCTGGTGTGGCTCAGTGGTTGAGAGTCAACCCATGCACCAAGAGGTCGCCGGTTTGATTCCCGGTCAGGGCACATGCCCAGGTTGTGGGCCTGATCCCCAGTGAGGGGCATGCAGGAGGCGGCCAGTCGATGTTCTCTCTCATCGATGTTTCTATCTCTCTCTCTCCCTCTCCCTTCCTCTCGCTTTAAAATCAATAAAGAAAAAAAAAGAAATAGTAAGGGGGAGAAAAAAGAGGTGGAAGGGAACCTATAGATTAAAATATTTACATAAATGTACAGATTCTATTTGGATTCTGAGTTGAATACATTAAAATAAAACATTTAGAAGACAGTTGGGATAATTTGAACACTGACTGGATATTTATAGATATTGAGGGATTATTATGAATTATTCTTGTGTAATAATGTCATTTTGATTATGTTTAAAGAATAACAGAAAGAGTCCTAGCTTTTAGAGATAACTACTGAGATATTTATGAAAATAAATGATGTGATATCTGGAATTTTCTTCCAAGGGGGAGTACAAGTAGATGAATGTTGAAGCTGGGTGATGGGTCCATGTTAATTTATTTTACTTTTCTTTCTACTTTTGTTTATACTGGACATTTTTCATTACAAAATTAAAAAAAAAATTATAGGGGAAACATAAAGAGCTTGCCCTGGGTTTGACCCCCTGCCCAGTCCTCAGTATGTTCATATGGAAATTTTATCAACTGTTCACATTTTGAGTATTAATATGTTGACATTTTAATTTTAATATCTTGATATATTAGTATATTTTAATGCCCATTAGGAGATTAATCTTTTGGAAAATTAATACTGTTAATTGTGAAAAATTTGGATATTTAGGAGAAACCTAATAAAGACAATCAATGGTACTGCTAATCCCATCACCCTGGAAGAGCTATAGTGGATATTTTTGGGTAGTCAGTCACATTAAAGACATATATATATGCTAAAATATAGCAGTCCACTGTGAACGTTTTCCCAAGGCATTAGCAATTTTTTTATAAGCAAATTTTAGTGGTCATTTAGTACTACATCATATAGACATTAATGTCAAAAATTTAATTAGTTTCCTCTTGTTGAACATTTAGGATTTGTTTGTTTGTTGTTGTTTTTTTCCATTTTTTTTTTTCATTTTTTGTTCAGATAGAGTGGGAGGGAGAGAGAGGAAGAGAGAGAGAGAGAAACATCGATGTGAAAGTGACACATCGAGTGGCTGCCACCCGCACGACCAACCAGGGCCGGGGACAAACTACAAGCGAAGTACATGCCCTTAGCGGGAACCGAACCCGGGTCTCTCTGGACCGCAGGCCGATGCTCTAACCGCTGAGCCAAACCAGCCAGGGCTGTTTGTTTGTTTTTAAATAACTGTGTAAATGGTGCTCTAATGAAAAGCCTGATAGATGCACCTTTGTGCACACTCTGATCACTTCCTCAGGGTCAGTTCTATAACTGAATGGCTGGGCCAGTGAGCATGCATTTTCATAGCACTGGATGCACAGTCTCACTAAATGTTGACACTTGCATGCCTGTAAATTGTGTGTGAGAATGCTTGCTATTTTCT
The DNA here is from genome assembly GCA_030848825.1 of Tadarida brasiliensis. NCBI lineage: Eukaryota > Metazoa > Chordata > Mammalia > Chiroptera > Molossidae > Tadarida > Tadarida brasiliensis. The sequence goes on from CM061264.1 coordinate 82,847,778, forward strand.
GTGCCCTCATCAACTCTGAATATTTCTGTAATTTTTGGGCCAGTTTGTTGATGAAAAATAGTATTAAATTTATTTAATTTGCATTTCTCTGATTATCACTGAGCTTGAACATTTTTTCCTATTCATTACTGTATTAGTGTTTCAATGACCAGATGTATCCTTGGTACATTTTTCTATTTGTACATTCTTTTCATTATTGATTGTACATAATCTTTATATATCTAGGGCAATATCACTTTGTTAGTCAAATTGCAACAATTTTCCCTGCATGTTTTTAAGTTCTGTTTATAGCATATTCTGGTATAGATTTTTTATATTCTCAGATTGATTAATCTTTTTGTTCATGGATTCTCTCTTTGGTATTATAAAATCCTTACCATTTCAAAATGTCTATATTTGCCTTATTGTTTTACTTCTTCCACAGTTGATGCTTTAATTCACATACCCCTTATTTTGCTATATTAGAATAGAAATCTAACATTTTGTCTAGTAGGGACCAATCATCCCAGAAATTTCTCTGATTTGAATGACCATCTGTCTCACATATTAAGATCTTTTATATGTGGACTTTCCATATCCTTTTTATGCCATGCTACCCAATCTTGTACCAGTATAACAGTGTCTTAAGCCTTGGAGCTTTATAGATTTTTAAAACTATATAGTATCAATACTCTTTCCCCCCCCCCCCCCCCCTTTACTCTGTTAAGAAATGTCTGACCTTTCCTCCTCTCTTAATTGTCCAGCTGGCTTTCTCTCTCTTGTTAAGGTCCAATAAGAATTTTCTTGTGATTTTGAATGGGATTATATTAGATCTATTTAGAAGAGATTGGATATTTTTAAATTAGTCATTCCTCTCATCCAGTAATGAATAATGTGTCACCCTTTCGCAATATTCTTTTATGTTTTTTCAGCTCGAGATTTGTTTCAGCCCTGAATCTTTCTTGTTAATTCCTAGATATTTTATACTGGGTGATGTTATTGTGATCAGTATCATAAAAATGTAGCAATTTTATTGAGATATAATTTACCTACTGTTTTTGGGCTTCCTTTCAAAGCTGATCTAACTACTAGGCACAAGCATGAGTATGGTCTTACTACCACTTTTAGTTTTATATTTTATTTCTTTAAGGGTGATACTGACTACATATTGTTTTTCAAGACAGCGAGCAGGACCATGTAATGTAGCTGTCTTTGAGGTCGGCATACAGAAACGTCAAACTCTGGTGTCTGCTCTGTCACCAGTGGCTGTGTGATCTTGGACAAATCACTTAACGTTGCTGGGCTTTGTTTTCCTCTATAGTTTTTTCTAGCTCTATATTTATAAATCTATAATGGGCCCTCACAGTAGTTCAGCCTCACAATTTATGATCTAGAGAGAAGGAAATCAGAATATAAACGATAGCACAGCAAATAAAATGTTACCGAAGGGAAATTTTGAAATGTATTCTGTGTTTCCTCCTCTTTCTGTTTACCTGGTATAGGCTCAATGTGGCATTTTAATTACTCAGAGCATTAGCTACTGTCCTAAGTCTATCAAGTGTGATTAAGAATAAAGTATGACCTCACTCTGAAGGATATGTCACCCGTCTATTTTAGATGCGAGTTTGAACACCTCTGAGCAGGAGAACACATTTTTTATTTTAAGGTTTATTTTTATAACAAATGACCCAACTTTAGTGTTCTGAGGTTGGCAGCATCTTCACATAGGCTGTTTCCTTTCTCCTGACACAAGAAAAGAGTCCACCTACATGGAAGTCTGCAATGCTTATTGATTATGAAAAAGAAGGGAAAAGTAATGGCTTTGGGAATCCATGTCACAGTCAAATTGAGCAAAGAATGCGCTCCTGGTGGGGTGCTCAGGATTACGAACTTCTATTAGTTTTTCATTTCTACCACTGAGCATACCTAATAATGCTCTTTTCAGAAGTAACTGAACTTGCAGAAATAGCTCATGAAGTCATTTTCTATTTAAATGGTCTGCACTTTTTAGAATAAATACTCTTTAACGAGGACGATATTAATATATGTCTTTGACAGCAACTGCATTGAGAAGACAGCCTTTGCAAAAACACTTTTGTCACCCATCCAAGCATGGCTCTTTTATGACAGATTGTTGTGTATCTGAAGGAGCTATTGTGTCAACAATGAGCATCATAATGAGTCTAAAAATCTGACTCAATGGAACAAATGTATTTTAATGGCATGCATTTTACTTTAAAAGGATGTACCAAAATAGAGCAAGAGTCTGAAAGCAGGGCATTATTTTATAATGAAAGACTAATACATGGGTAGTTCTAGCTAAAGTAAGAGTGTAACTGGGAATGAAAATTGACTTAGGGTGGGTAAAATAATCCCATCAGCAAAGCACAAATACTCTCAGAGAGTTCTCTGCAGCGGTACAGGAAGGAAAATTAATAGGGGTACAGATGCCCCACCGGTGTGGCTCAGTAGTTGAGCATCAACCCATGCACCAAGAGGTCCCTGGTTCGATTCCCGGTCAGGGCACATGCTCAGGTTGTGGGCCCGATCTCCAGTGGGGGGCATGCAGGAGGCGGACAGTTGATGTTCTTTCTCATTGATGTTTCTATCTTTTTCTCTCCCTCTCCCTTCCTCTCTCTCTAAAATCAATAAAGAGAAAAAAAGTAAAAGGGGTACAGACACCCAGGAGTATCCTTTACTGAAGTTCACCCCAGTGAGAATCAGGATTAAGGGGGGTATAACACCCCCTTCTTTTTGCACTCAAATCACTAACAACTTGTTCTGAACTTGCAAGATCACAATTACTAAAATGCCACACGAGAAATCCTGGAATAACTTGTTTTTTTCAGTGTTTAAATTCTATTTATTAAGTGTGCCATCATATTAAGGGGGAAAGAGCTAAGTTTGGAGAATGGAGAGAAATTTTCTAACATTTTTGGGATAGTGTTTAAGGGGTTTAATTTTAGAACCAGGACAAAACTTGCATATAAAAGGTGGATGTTATATAACAAGAATTATCATTAGTATTGACATTACTATATTTCTGAAATAGATTTTTAAGAACTGTATATTGTTTGTATTTTTGGTGAGAAAATTTGCGTTTTATGGGAGAATAGTGTAGGACATTTCTGTGTTTGTATTTTTCAGTTTATTTGGATCCCTAGCCCAAAATGTACCTTGTTCATGTGTATTGATATACCAAAAAATAAGACGAGATGTCAACTTGGGGACTATTTTTTGTTGTTGTTAATCCTCACTCAAGGATATTTTTCCATTGATTTTTAGATAGAGTGGAAGGGAGGGAGGGAGGGAGAAAGAGAGAGAAATATTGATATGAGAGAGACACATCAATTGGTTGCCTCCTGCAGGACCCCTGACTGGGGCCAGGGATGGAACCTGCAACCCAGGTACGAGCCCTTGACTGCGAATCGAACCTGCAGCCCTTCAGTCCTCAGGCCGATGCTCTAACCGCTGAGCCAAAGCGGCCAGGGCTGGGACTATATTTTTTTATTACTGTCTGTGATGATCCACATGATTTTTTTGGGTTATTTCTGCTGGCTATTCCATCAAAGGGAAAGCGTTTCAGGAGACAGAACCCTTTTGGCAAGATAGAATAGAGGAAACCATAAGAAGAATGTGAGTACTGGGTTGTCACTCAAGACATTTTACTTTCTGGGCAGGGTTTCCTGTTGACCCCAAGTCACCATTTATGTCCCTTTACCATCTTCTCTTTAGTGCTTAGATTGCTACAGTGCTCTTTCAGGTCTCTTTTGAAAATGTTAACTTTATAAATGCATAGTGTGGTTCTTTTCTTCTTCCTTTAGATGCCTCCTTTTAGCTGCTGGAGCCTTGCATAAGGCAGGAATGCCTTTTTAAATTTTATGTTTTCCATCACCATTTATCCCCCCCACACCCTCTTCCACCTCTCCCCACAGCCACCACATAGGGATGCCATTTTTCAAGTGTGATTTGCAACTTCTTGGGGTAGAAGTCTGGGAATTGACAAATAACCACAAGAATTAGAACAAGCACTGCTAGTTGAGTGTGGCCGTGGTGGACAGGTAGACGTGACGTGCACAGTGGTCTCCTGGTGAAGGTGCCTTAGCCTCAAGTGCATTCCTGGTGCACTTTGACAGGAAACATTTGCATGATTTGCAGATTTAATACCGAAAGCAACTCCACGATTGGAGCTGAAGGGTGTTCACGGAAAGCCAAATTTCTCGGTATCGGGCTGAGGGGAATATGATCCACCTTTAAGAAAGTAACATGGACCAGATGCTTTGGTGCCAGAGGTACAATATCACTCCAACTAGGTTATAAACTGTTTAAGAAAAGGCACCACGTCCTGTCTGCTTCTGCATTATCTGTGAAACAGTGCCTTCCATTGAAGCGCAGATGGCGGTGGTTGAGTGAATTGAGCAGACACTCAAATGCTTGTTGAATGAGGGGGGAAAACGTTAAAAGACCATCCCTTCTCCACCCCAAGTTCCTGAACTCTTTGCTCCTCTGTGTTCTGTTCTTTTTCCCCACTGAAAAGAACCCTGGAATATAGAGATAATACAAAAAAGACATTCTTGTCAATTGGCGGACGAGAAAGAAGGGCAGAGGTCAACGAGAAGACTGGGAGAGTGAAGCTTTGGGGCTAAGGAGGTGTCCCCAGGCTGGGGAGGTGGATGGGGAGGAGAGGGGGCATGCTTCCATCGGTGTGAGGGCTGCCCTTGGAGGTCATGTCTAATTCCATGCAAAACCCCAGAAGTGAGCTGCTTCTTACAGAATCTGGGACTGGATTTCAGCGAACAGAAGGGAGCCTTTTGTTCTTTGGCAGACTGCGCATTCCAGATGCGGAGCAGCCAGATGCGCGGACGCTGGAGGGGTCCACTTAAGGAAAAGGCATCTTTGTTGAAAACGGAGTGGGTCAAGGGTCAAAGGCGAAGCAAGGCAGATGCGGGTTTGTGTTGGTGTGTAGTCAGAACTTACTGCCTCGTTGTTGAGTGAATGCCTCGTGACAGTCTTGGGGACATGACTGGCTGTATGTTTTTCTAGAAGAGTATTACGCTTTTTCCTCATTATACCTGGAGCGCTTCACTCCAGAAACAGTGCAATTCTCTTTCCAGAGTGAAGCTCACCACCAAAGAGTCTGTGTTATTGGAAATCGACTGAAGTCAGTTTCCAAAGGTGGCATTTTCCCTTTGCTCTTAAATGGGTTGCTTTGAAGCTCCTGGTAAAGAGGGTTCTGGCAGGCTGACCCAAAGGCTGGCGCTGCCCATGTCTAGTTTAGACAAAGAGAGTAAAGCGCTTCTGGTCAGTCACTCCCTCCTAGGCTGAAACTACTCATGGGCACCAGAAACTCTTTTCTGTATCTTATAAAGACTTTGGCCTATAATTTAGCACACTGAGTCTGTCTGTGTTGATATTGGCATCAGTTAGCTCCGTCTCTTTTTCCAGGGCATTGCACACCCACACGTTTGTAGCCCAGGATGGTGGCATAGGAAATCTTTCTAGCCTGGAGACAGAATAGGGAGGAAGGGCCCCTCCAGGAAGACCGTGGGAAGCACCTGCTACAGCAGTTCCTTGGGAATCTGCTGGCTTACCTTTTCAGTTGTTCGACCTTAAATAGAGATCTGCTCAACAATCGGAGATCTGAGCACCTTACGGGAAAATTGGAGACAGGACCTTTGGGAAACATTTGTTCACAATGCAGCAAACATTGATTGGATCCCAGTTAGGCACTCTCTGTGTTTGGGAGCTGTGGGTATGAATAAGACACCACCCACCATTTAGGGTGCTTGCAAAATTAGCTTATTCTTCTCTCGGGGAAGTTGCTTCTTTTTTGCCGGTCTCTGTGCAAGGTACTTCTCTCACTCACTGCACAGCCCTGTGAGAGAGATGTGGAAACCTGCCTGGGAAGGATTAGATAACCTGTCCAAGGGCCCACAGCTAGGTTCAAGGTTAGCCCCAGGCCACCTGGACTCTAACAAGTGCTTGGTCCAAAGCAAGTTGCCGTCTGCTGCTACACATCCTCCACTCCTATAAGGTGCTGATAAAATCGGTCATTGTGCTCTAAGTGAGGAGAAGAACTGAAACTGCAGAATTTTAAAGTTCTTTAAAGCAATACTGTTCCGCCCTGGTTGGTGCGGCCAGTTGGTTGAGCATCATCTCAAGCACCGAAAGGTTATAGGCAACCAATCGATGTTTCTCTCTCACATCGATGTTTCTCTTTCTCTTCCTCTCCCTTTCTCTCTCTCTAAAATCAATAAAAAACATTAAAAAACCCCAGTACTGTTCCTACCACCATTTCCTACTTCTTCCTTGAATGCTTGGATACACACTTGCCTGGGCCACGATACTGTCTTAAGGTAGGGCTTTCTTGGAAAAAACAAAACAAAAACAAAACCTTTGTTTTTCTTGAATCCCTGGTCAACCATCAGTCAGTCTTCATAGACACAAACATATTCTTAGCCTGGTGTCAAGGAAAGATACTTATTTTATTCTGGGAAGGAAACCTTGAAATTTAAGTCTAAATATTTAAAAAAATCATTAAAAAAAAAAAGGATGAGATAATTTTCAGTAATCATACCTACTAAAGGTATTGTTTTTCTTTTAAGAATTCAAAGTCTGATATTGTCTCAATTACGGAATTTCTTTAATGCAATGTGGAGTTGGCTATAAGCCTGATAAGTTACCTGTTTTGACAAACTAATAAAATGGCAAGAATCAAAAGAGAGTATTTCCTATTCCTACTACTGAACAGGTAGCTCTCAAGTTTTCATGCCTACCCAAAGAGTAGAGAGCTGCTTCATTTTTCATTTAATAATATGGGAGTGCCTTCTTTTTGAGAGCATGGCATGCCACATTCAATACTATACACTTTATGGCATGCTACTTCTGATATTAGTTACTCCTTTAAAAATACACTGTTTTACTTAAGCATGTACAAAATTGTGGCTCCATTGTACACGTTGATGGTTTCACTGGAAATAAAAGGGAACCCGTCTTGCTCGCAATTGCAAGACACAGTTGAGTGTGTGTGTTATTGCCGAGCAGAATGGATTCAGCACATAAGTTTTTCATTGCGATGTACTCTAGAATGTGGAATTCCCTTATGATTGAAAGGATGTGGAGTATTCTTTTGAGGGCTGCCTCACATATTTAATGTACAGCTTGTTTTGTCTGGGGACTGCTCCTCAGAACTCTGCCATCTGTAGTGGGTGGCATCCAAGTCTCAGTCTTGAAGAATTCATCTGTTAATTTCTTTCTTTCTCTGACTTGATGACACCATTGTGGTTACTTCTCCTCCCTCTCCAATCAATAACATCTCATTTTCCATTATTACATCTTAAGTATATTGCAGTGGCTGCAAGCTGTTACATTTTTATTTTAGAAATGTGATGGCTGGAAAAATCTATGTGGAAAAAGTGTAGTCAGAGTTCAAGTTCTCCACACAGGGTGGTCTTTCGGATGAATTAGTGTCGGTGGAAAAGCAACTCTACCTGCCTACATTTCTCAGTGTTAGCTCACCCAGATGCTGGAGCTTAGGGATCAAGTCACCTGCACACATCTAGCTCCCAGAGTCCTGGACCCCGACTCCGCTCTTCACTATTGCTTCTTGTAAGCCTTACATTTGCAAGAATATTGGGGGATTTTAGAAGCAAAGTCTTATTTTTATTTGGATAGCAGGAAAGATGTATTTGTCCACCAATAAAAACCAACCAGAATTTTCTATACTCTTCTTTACTTAAATGTGGAAATGGCAGGCCTCCTTCAATGGCTGAACTCGAGGTCACCAACGGGTCTCTGGCAAATGGAGGAAGCCTCCTGGAGGGTCATTTTCTGTAAGTCTCTGAGTGCTTTGGTTGATCTCCAGTGGATGCCACTTTACGTTTGCGAGGGATGTTCTTGCCTTTTACCAGTGCATTTCAGATTTAGAAAGGAAATAATTTAAAAGTTGTGGGGGAACCTTTCTTGGGAAGAAATGGACACATTTATGGAATGTATTCTACATTAGAGAAAGAGTGTGATTTAAGATTGCTCAGCCTGGTGGGATCGTGCAAATTTGGTACTAGACAGTGGCTCAGCCGTGTGTGGCAATGCCCGTGGGTAAGCCCACCTCAGGGCTACTTTGTCTTTGATGGTTTGGACTCAGATGTTGGTGGGAAGCTAGGCATGGGAGGTGCTGAGTCTTCCCTTCCTCGGACATCCCACTGGTCTCTGTCTGGGGGCTAGTGTACAGGAGAGGTGGCTCTGGGTTGGTGAACACAGTGGGAGGACTGGGAAACATTCAGCTCTTGGGCCACTTACCTGTTCTTTCGGGGAGGTGCTCTCTGTGCAGTGTGAGTTAAAATGCACACCATAAAGTGCAATATTATACTCCTTTTCACAATACAGAAACTTCCTTAGGTGGAGGTTTTACCCCAAGGGAATGGATGGAACTGATCTTGGTAGTAAGAATAGGGCCAGTTTTGTAGACATCCATGATTTATTTCTCTCTCTCTTCCTCCCTCTCCCGTACCTCCTTCAAGTCTAGTCTATAACCTGTTGATTTTGCCTTCGTAATGTCTGCATGTGGGTTTCTACCCCTCGGGAACACCCAGGGCTTTCTCCTTGTACAACCTAAACCCACTCTCCTCACCCTTCCAGTCAATCCTGGCTGCCCCTGTTGAAACATTTTAAGAATCTCAGGAGCTGTGGGGCCCGAGGCAGTTGCCTCATCTCTCTGTGCCTCGGGCGCCCCGTCTGTGAAATGAACATGAGGATTGGACCTACCCCTTGAGCTCTGGTGGGTTTTAGGTGAGTTAATATATGTAAAGCACTCAAAGTGGCCAGGCACATGGTAGGTGCTTTCCCAGTGTTGTCTGCTTTTGTTATTGTTACTGCTCATTTCCCATCTGCACCCAAGTCTCAGATGGCTGGCGTCACTTACGGGGTGACATCCAATGTGGCCTGAAGCAGGCCTCCCTTAGTCTGCCCTGTTCTGTCTTCTCCCTTGATGCTAATCTGCCCCACCTTCTGCTGGGCTGTGAGGCCCTCCCCTCTGACTGCTCAGTCCTACTCGTCTGGGTGTCTTTCCTCACACCTTCCTTCCTCTGTGGAAGTCTCTCTTCCCTGGGATTACAGGAGTCCCCCCTTATCCACAGAGGATACATTCCAAGGCCCCCAGTGGAAGCCTGAAACCACGGATAGTACCAAACCCTATGCATATTATGTTTCTTCCTATACATACATGTTTAAGATAAAGTTTAATTTATAAATTAGGCACAGTAAGAGATGAACAATAATAGCTCACAATAACAGAGCCATTATTACACTATGCTGTAATAAAAGTTATGTGAATGTGGTCTCCCTGTCTCTTTCTCTCTGATAACCAAGGTGTCTGCTAAGTAACTGACGGGTGGGGAGCGTCTACCACGAAGACATGCGGACCAGGGGTCATTGGGCAGGATGGAGAGGTACTGGTGGAGATTTCATCATGCTACTCAGAATGGTGTGAAATTTAAACTCAGGACTTGCTTATTTCTGGAACTTTTCACATAACATTTTCAGACGGTGGTGGACCATGGGTAACTGAAACCAGGCAAAGCGAAACTGGACACAGGGGGTGTACCCTGTTCCTCTCCCCACATTGCCATCTTCTGAGGTTGCACAGCTCACTCCTCTCTACTTGTCTGTGACCTCCTGCTCTCCTTTCCTTCCCCCTCTCTTCTGCCTTTTTCTTTCAATTTCTACCCCCCACACATCCACCTCTACTTTTTATTGTTAGAACAGCTTAAACAACAGGAGGGAGGTTGATCTTGATTGTATTCCTGGAGCTCCAGTGTGAAGCTGGATTGTGACCAAAAGGACTGGCAACTGACACCTCAGCTGCTAAGGGGACCCTAGGGCACCTCACCCTGAGGGTGTGTAAAGTTGAGGGTGATAAAAGTGCAAGAGAACCAGGCTGCTCCCTGCAATTCAGTGGCAGATTAGCAAGAGGACAAGCGGAGGTATTGGGGGTGAAAATCTTCAACACTTAGGTTTTGCTTAATGATGTCAGTCACTTTCTCTCCATTTTATGGAAACACCATATTTTACACTCTAGAAACTTTTACCTAATTCCTGGTATGTGAGTGTGCGTGGGTGCACATTTGTATTTTAAAATAGAGTCATTTACTATGAATTTGCTAAATTTAAAGTGTATATTGTTAATCTTGGGGATGTACTTTGAGACTACACATTTAAATGTTCTTGGGAAACACAATATATCGTTTTTGAATAAGCTCTTTCCCTTTTGTGGCTTTTAATTCATCCAAATTCCCTGTAAATCTTATTAATAATGAAGGTGAATTAAACAAGGCCCTGGCATTCGAGTGTATTTGTTCAAGATCTGGCTCCCAGCTTTGTTTTCACCTGGTTTTGTGTGATAAAGCCCTGCGTGCTTAAAAACAATTTTTTTTAAACCTCATCTAATAATTGGCGAGACACTGGTGTTTGCAATAACATAATATCTAGAGTGAAAAATGTGAAAAGTAAGGCCAGTAGCATTCTCTTTTAACATATTGGGTAATAATCTTTTTTTTTTTTTTTTGGAGCAAGTTGGTGGCCTCACTAAGAAGGGTAATTATATTTCTGTGAGACTAGGAGGCAGTTGCTTGGGTGTAAGAACAGATGCTCAGAAATGGGCTTTTTGGCCTCCCCAGATGCTGAGACAAAGTTCAGGGTAAATGTCCGTCTTCCCCTTTTCTAACTGTTGCTTTCCTTCTTGCTCATTGATGTGGAGATGGTGAGGACGGATAAATAATGTATACCATAGTATCAGCTTCGTCAGAAACCCGTAGATTTCTTTAAGGGGTTGGATCTAAAATCTCTCTGAATTAAGCCCTAAATTATTAATCACGTGAAGCGGGAATGTGTTTCTTGCCTGTGGTGTGTGTGCTGCTGTAGTTTGAAACTGAATGATTTGTGGATCCCTTTACCAGTTGTTCCTCTTTTGTAGTCTAATGCAGACGGCGTGGAGGAAATGGAAAGCTCTGCGCAGTTTTTACGACCACTACTCGATGTCTCTCGTTGTGGCCCTGATAATTCAGTAGACAAAATATAAGTAGTTCGTCTTTTGAGCCACAGATTTCTAACCTGTAAAACCAGGAGATGCATTGAAGAGTCTTTCCAGCTTGCAATTCCATAATTCTTTCTTATAGAATTTGCGTGGAATGTGTGGTATTTATGGGAACTAGCATTTAAATCACTCAAAAGAGACAGAAATCAGGTTATCAGTCACAAGGTTGTATTTTCAGCCTGGTCTCTGCCAATCCAAAGCTTGTTATAACCACAGTGTGGCAAGACATGATGTTCCATTCTTATTTCTTTCACCCGAGAATGCTTCAGCTACATAGATCTATCACAACAGTTGTTACACTGGTGAGTTGCCCCATATCCATCAGAAGAAGAAAATCCATCACGCTTTTGACTACTTTTTCCTCTCCAAGAAAATGATCTTTAAGAGAATGACACGTAATAGAGACTTTACTATGTTTAAGTCATTGGAGAAACTGCATGTGAAATAAAATCAATATATGATGCAGTAGTTTATTTACATTTAAAACAGTGAATGGCAAAACATTTTATTAAAGACTTTGGAACCAAATGCACATCCCAGACTTACCTAAAGTAAAAGGATAGAATGCGATAGAAATATGGGTATAGCTACTGTGTATAATAGCTAGCTGTGGTTCAATTACTCTACATATCTCAACTACACCAACAGAGTGAGGTACATTCATGAGAGGTTAAAGGATGCAGATATTTATTAGGATAGGTATGTTGAGAGATTTGGTGCTTTAAAAACAATTCCATTTTAGCCCAGCCAGTGTGGCTCACTGGTTGAACATTGACCCATGCACCAGGAGGTCGCCGGTTCAATTCCTGGTCAGGGCACATGCCCAGGTTGTGGGCCCGATCCCCAGTGGGGGGCGTGCAGGAGGCGGCCAGTCGATGTTCTCTATCATGGATGTTTCTCTCTCTCTCTCTCCTTCTTCCTTCCTCTCTCTCTAAAACTCAATAAAGAAAACAAAACAAAACAAAAAAAACAATTCCATTTTATAATCTCAATTTAAGTTATAATGATGGTTCCTAGGCAACTCAGAAGAACAAAGCATAGGCTTACCCTTCATATTTTGATTTTGATTTTGCACTGTTTTATAGGTATAGGTATAGCTTATGTGTTGCTGTTGCATCTTCTTAGAGGATTTCTTTTTAAACATGTTCTATAGCAGTATATATAGCATAGAGGTTACTTAAGTGAAATTTAAAATAAGTGGCCAATAAAATCAAATAGGCACTGAGTGTTTTTGTTGGAGTAAATCACTTTATACATTTCTTAAGTTCTTCTGTGTTACTGGTTTACTTTTGAGAATTGAAATCTATACAGAAAACCATCAGCTGAATTAAGATTTTACAATTTTACCATGAATTGTTTTACAATAGGTGTGTGTATCAAATCATCACATTGTACACTGTAAACTTACATGATGTTGTCTGTCAATAATATCTCAATAAAGCTGGGAAAAGAACCAAACTTTTGCCATGAAATTATATATTAGAAAATCTTAAAGGTACTTAATAAAAAATTAAACACATGGTTACTTATAATTTATTTGTGTTTTCTCTTTTTCATTCCTTGGGTCTATGTGTTCTTCTCCTACAACATCCAGATCCTGGATTCACTTATTTATTCTAAGGCTTTTCGGATTTCTATTTACTTTTCCATGTGATTTTAGCCTTTTGTTCTCCTCCAGGTTTCCGACTGTATTCCAATGGCCCCCATTCTGATGCAAAGTGTAATCAACCTGAAATCCCCTGGCCTATAGCCCTGTCCTGGGAACAGAAGCCCTTTGCCTCCATAGCGGTTCTCTTTCACCTTCCTTGTCCTTATGAAGTTATCTAAGAACCCATGGGATTTTGTGTTTGTCGGGTGGTTCCCTGCACACCTTCAACTGCCTGCCTTCGACTGGCAGTGCCCTTGTTGGCCAGGGTCCCATGGTTTACAGCCACCATCACTGCATCAGCTTCAACAAGGGGCTGCTTCCCCCTTTATCACTGGAGCCCAAGCTTGGCCATCGATCCTTTCCATAGTTCCTCAATGATTTCGAAATTGAGGCTATAACATTTAACATGACTTCATTAAAATTTAGGGCCATTTGAGAAAATTACAGTGCAGAGAATACTTTACATTTGAGAGGTTTGATTATTTTAGGGATCCATACATAGGCCCAGGTCATCCACAAGGTTTTAGTATAGTGTTGATGCGTCCCCAGGCTCTGGCTGCTTTTCATGGGGGTGGAAGTTAGCATTCCCTGCCATTTGTGGGCACCTGTATGTCAGTTTAGACTCCTGAGAGGCCAGACCAAAGCCTCACTGGAATTGGAGAAAAAAGAGAGTTTCTTTTTCAGCCTAACTTTATTTCCCCTTTCAGGAAACAACCTCTTCCCAGAATGACATGCCAAGAATACTCATTTCCATCAAAAGACATGTCATAGTCACCCAGAATGTTATTAGCTTAACCTATTGCTCCAGCCAGACAACCACAGAATACAGTGGTCCATACGTTTTTAGCTTTGTGTACACAGGCTTTGGGTGATCCATGTAGCCATGGAGCTGTGGGTGTACGCCTTCTTCTGGGGAGCTGCACCGCAACCTTCAATATAGTGTTAGAGTGGCCTGGCATCTCCCCCAGAATTAAGAGCCACTTCAGTAGTTTAGTATCTGGTCATTGCTTCAAGTTTGGATTAATTAGGTAGGATATCCATAGTTTCATTTAGATAGGGCTCCACTTATGGTCCTTCCTCCATCAGCACATCAAGATAGGGCTTTCATATCTTCTCTCCAGATATCTGTGTCTCTGCTTCTTATCTTCTAAAAACCACAGCTCAGACAGATCTACGACTCCACAGAGCCATGTGTAGGAACCATCTGGTCCAAATCCATTCTCAGACAAAAAGCATTTCTCCAGATTTCACAGTCTGCAGAGATGCAGTTCTGCCGAAGTTCCACAGTCATGGTCTTGTCACAACCTTCCCTTCGGAAGGGGTCTTTCTATAGTTAAACTGCCTGTTTGGCTGGTCTTCCTAGGACAAAGATTGTCTTCTACAAAGGGGTAGGATTTGGGAGATCTCAAAGCCAAAATTTAACTAGGTTTGAAATCTTCCAACCACACATACCTTCTTCTCCCAGCAGTCTTTGCGAGATGGAAACTTCTCTGAGGCACCTGCCCTGGAATGTTCAAGAAAGGTGTCTCTCTCTGCCTTCTACCTCCCAGCATGATTTCACTGGAAACAGTAGTGCTCTTTTGGCTCTGTCTACTGTCTTCCTATCTTGTGTGGCTCTCCTTGTAAGAGGTGGATCTCTGGCTTTGAAAACCATCTGCTGGGCAGTTTCAACTAGTAGTATTAGGCGTGGAAAAAGGAAATCCCAGAGATGCGAATTTGGGTCACCAACCTGGCGGGCTGTCCATTTTCTCAAGAGAGTGTCGTTTCTTGCTCAGGTGCCATCAACGAAGATTAGTGATGACCTCTCACTTCCATTCCCCACGTTGTAACGAAGGAGGTGGATTGCAAAATCATGTGTCTGAATCAAGCCCCCGTCAGTACAAGGGTAGAACATTTTTCCAGATGCGGTCATGCTTGCTTCCTTTTCTTTGTTCCCTATGGGAAGGGTTCCTCTCTCTTGGTGTGTTTTCACGAGTATTTTGTAGGAAGCTGAGAATGAAAAGTCTCAAGACACTTTACTGTTGTATCATTTTAGTTGAGATTTAGAAAAAAAATTTCATAGATGATTTTCCAAAATTGTAATTTGTGATCATTTAGACATTAGTAGGCAATTCTAACCAATTTAAAATAATGTCTTTCCTGCTGACTTTCAGAGTTTGAAATTTCACATGAAGGAAATATAAAATTAGGAAGCGCCCAATAGAGTTTAAGATGAAAGAATTTTCAGTTTAACATCTACTACATGTCTCCGTTAATTGTTATATTGTAAAGGATCTGATAGTTCTCTTTGGTGTTATGAAATGTTCCATTTTCGAACTGGATTTAGTAATTATTTTATACATTATTAACAGCTTAGTTTAAAACAGAGTATGTAGAGAAGAATTGTTTCATGATAAACCATTTTGTAATAATTTATCACTAAATTATACATTCTCCCCTCACCTGATTAATTTAAATTATTACCATTGTAATCCAGGTTCCAAAAGAGGAGATAGTTTGCAGAGTTTTCAGGGCTAAGTGGCAGTTCTGGCCCGGGTTCCTGTGGCTGGTGAGCGTCCCCTGACTTCCCAGACAGCACTGGGCAGCAGGACTAGCGCTTAGCCTCGACCTGCAGCCAGAGACTCAGCCCAGGTCGCCTCCATGTTTTGCCAGTTGGGCTTGTATGATGTGTCTTTATTGCAGTGTGCTTTTCCATGGTTTTTGCTTGAGCTCTTGGTACTCAGGCTTGATCACTTAGATTCCTCTTTCTTTTTCTTTCTTTTTTTTTTTTATCCTCACCCGAGGACATTTTTTCATTTTTTGCTCAGATAGAGTAGGAGGGAGAGAGAGGAAGAGAGAGAGAGAGAAACATCGACGTGAAAGGGCCACATCGAGCGGCTGCCACCCGCACAACCAACCAGGGCTGGGGACAAACTGCAACCGAGGTACATGCCCTTAGCGGGAACCGAACCCGGGTCTCCAGCCAACGCTCTAACTGCTGAGCCAAACTGGCCAGGGCTAGATTCCTCTTTCCTATCTCCCTGTCATCCTTTTGTGTTTCACTGTTTTTCACAGTATTTCTTTTCCTCCAATGCATAGGGGATGGTGTCTTGGGCTGCTAGGAGAAATATACTGTAGACTAGGTGACTTAAACAATAGAAATTTATTGCTCCTAGTTCTTTTTGGAGGCTGGGAATTCCAAAATCAAGGCGCTGGCAGATTCAGTGTCTGGTGAGGGCCTGCTTCCTGGTACATACACAACTGTGTTCTGTCTGTGTCCTAACATGGCAGAGGGGCAAGGGAGCTTACTGGAATGTCTTTTGTAAGGGCACTAATCCCTTTCATGAGGGCTTCACCCTCATGACCTAATCACCTCTCAAAGGCCTCACCTCCAAATACCATCACACTGGGGGTGAAGCTTTAACATATGAATTTGGAGGGGATACAAACATGCGGTGGGTTAATGTATTGTGTATTAGACCTCCTGACAAAGCTTAGCACAGAGCAAGGAGGCACTGAGCACTAGAACCAAAAAGGGATTCTAATGTCATCTAGTCTTACCAGTCATCTCACAAATGCCAAGACCGAGGCCTAGAAAGTTTTGGTGAGTTTGACGAGGCGACCCAGCTGCCGGTAGCACAGTTGGAACAACTGGGGATTCCTTTCCCTAAGAGTGATGCCTAACCAAGTCACCCTTCTCCTGCCTGGACTTATTCCTGTGTCTGGTCTGTAATCAGACGTGGTTTCATGTAGCTCATCCACCCTCTCTGTCAGTATATGAGCTATGATGAGATCTTCTTCTCTCGTGGGTTCTTCTTATTTTATTTTGTTATTGATTGATTTTAGAAAGAGAGAAAGGGGGAGAGGGAGATAGGAGAGAGAGAGAGAGAGACATCAGTTTATTGTTGCACAAGTATTCATTGGTTGATACTTGTATGTGCCCTGAACAAGCACCAAACCCACAACCTTGGCGTATGGGGACAATGCTCTAACCAACTGAGCTACTTGTCTAGGGCAGTTCTTCTTATTTTTAATACATTTGCTGCACTATATGCTGGGTGTCTGCCAAACATTTTCAAATGTAAACTATTGAATAACTTCAAGTATTTGTATTCATTAGTACTCATAAGTACAAATGCCATTTCTGTTCCTCAAAATGTGCAAAACCTAGGACTTTGAGGGCTTGGCAACCAACGTATGGGTACCTTTATTTTGAAAGTTGATTTGTTTGCAATTAACAGAAGAGAAGGGGGAAAAGGGGCCCTTTCCGAAAGTGTGGCTAAGGTCCTAGAATTTGTACATGCCCATGCAGTATGTTTATGCTGAGCATATCCAGTGTCCTCAGCCCCTGTTCTTAGCTTCAGTTGACCAAGTTAAAGATTGAAGGAAGATGGTTTCTCTTCTGCTTCCAAAGGATTATACCATAGTAAATATTTTCAAAGAGTTCTAAAAAATTGTGTTAAAATATAAACAACATAAAATTTATCATTTTGACTAGTTTTAAGTGCACAGCTCAGTGGCATTAAGAACATTCATACCCAGCTGGCTCACTTGGTTGAGTGTCGTCCTGTGCACTAAAAGGTTGCCTGTTTGATTCCCGGTCAGGGCACATACCTGGGTTGCAGGTTCGATCCCTGGTTAGGGCATGTACAGAAGGCAACCGATCGATGTTTCTCACATTGATCACATTGATCTCTCTCTCTCTAAGCATGTCCTCGGGTAAGGATTAAAAAAGAAAAGAACAGAACATTCACATCATTGTGCAAAAGGCAGCACCATCCATCTCCGCATCTCTTTCCATCTCACAGAACTGGAACTCTGCATGGTCAAATATTTTGCATATACAGATAAATCTCTAAAGATGCAATAATAAAATTCTTATGACAAAAGGTGCAGTAGTGACATATCACTAATTTGATTTGTATTCTTTATGTCTTCAAAACACTTCAACTCACATTCATGTGGTGTCTGATTATAAATAATTCTGTTTAATAGTCCAACCTTTTGGGAGGTAGACAGTAATCTTCCCCTTTTCTAACTGAGGAAGTGGAAGTGGCCATAGCACAGAGGTCATGAAGGAGTCAGATGCCAGCTTAGGACGGTTGTCCTTAAATCCTTTCTGCTTCCCTTATATTGCTCTTCAGAACTGGGCTGAATATTTTCTTTCTTTATCTCTCCAGCTCTCCCTTTATTGGTGGGGGTAGGATAGGTGTTGAGCAGGAGAAGGACGATTTCTGGAGATTTGTTTTAAATTGTGTGTCTTGCCCTGAGAGCAGACAGCCTTGTTCATAACCTTGGGCATCTCATCAGGTCAAGGATTACGGTGTTTTGCCCAAACACTTAGTAGATGCAGCAGATGTCTATTCAAATATTACTTTAAAAAAATGCCTGGAATTGTATTTAAATTGCTTCCATTATTCACTAATTAAATTGCAGATTGTTTCTCCTGGGGATGTTGCGCTGGGCTGAGTTTCTCCAATTGTTTGTGTTGGACAATGACAAAATAAATCTTTTCCATTGTGGCTGAGTGAAAAATCTTGCTGAATGGGCTAAATAATTCCACAATCGTCTTACAACAGACTTATTTATATATATAAAAAAAAAAATCAACAAAAAAACCAATCTATTTTCTTTTCTTCTTCTTTTTTTTTTTTTTTAGGCAAGATGGAGCCTGGACAGATAGTGGGTTTTTGTTTGTTTTTATTTGTGTAGTTTGATTCTGGTGCTTAAAATACCTGCAGGGCCTGAAATGCAACGGAGGCCCATGTGCTCTATTGAATGTGTCAGCTCCCTTGCTCCGCATGGATTTTTACCAAGAACAGCACAATGGAATTCAGATCTTTTAAAACCACATGTATGTTTCTCACATGGCTGCCACAACTCGAATCTTTAATCAGTCTTTTCAAGAGGTGAGGTGTAGCCACCACTTTGCTCTAGGACTTCATCTAGGGTCCTTATCAGCTGTCGTCCTGCTGGATAGTGTTTATAGAACCTTCTCCCATGTGCTATTTTGATTTACAGAGGGGGGGGGAGAAAAAACAAAACTGGGAGAAGGAATGAGCTGGAAGGATTCACTGTCCCTCCAGATGAGGGGCTTGTCCCAGTGAGCCCTCGATATCTTTGAACAGGAATACTCGCTTAATTTTAAAGTGTACCTGATTTTGATTCCTCAAGAAAAATGCACAACAGTTTCATGCTAATGTTCACTCCTATCCACAGATGATGAAGACTTTGCTCTCGGAATACATCCCCGGCCTTGTGAGCACTGGCTTTGCAGCAGCCGGTGTCTCCGCTGAGCCGTCCACATAATCATATGCAGTTATAACCTGGTGAGGAAGGTGGTCTTCTCCCCACCTTACAGACGAGGAAAGTGAGGTTCAGAGAGCTTAAGAGACTTGCTCCAGGGTCTCAGCGGTAATAAATGCAGATCAGGCGCTGCGTCCATTCCGCTCGGGCTTTAGAGAAAGCAACATCCATGTTTCCAGGATTGTTGCTGATACGAATGTTCTGTAGGCTTGAAAACCCATGTGGAAGCCACGTAAGCATATGCACAGTAAAGGCAATCTCAGACGAAATGTAAGAACTTCGTTCTGCTTCACAACGTGCTAACTCTGGCAGAGCCGAAGTGAGGAGCTCTGAGCTACCAAAACATTGGATGAGAAGCCAAACGCTTCTTCAAATCAAGTGCCTCTGAGTGACCCGAGACAGTTGGTGAGAAAAAGTTTGTCACCAACATAAATAATAGGGAAGGAGTGTGGGATGCATTTGAAGCAACCCAGAGATTTATTTCGATGTGGAACTGTTGAGAAGACACTAAGGATTGTGAAGAAAGAAGGTTGCTTGGTGTCCCGGATAAATTAAGGGCTGGCTCTTAGCACCACAGATGGGAACTGCAGCAGCAAATAACCGAATCCAGAAGAGAGACATTTCCATCTGGATTCATTCAGAAAAGGATGTCGGAGAACTATAACAATGAAAGCAAATAAATCACCCCTGGTTCTGTCAGATCAAAGTGCAGGACATATTAAAAATGGGTTTTTTACATACATATTCCTATTTTGAGGCACCCAATGCCGTATAAATTCTGTTGTAGGTAAAGACCTGTTTTAGCCTCATGAATTTATTTTTCAAAATCCAAGCTATTCTTTCCACAGGACATCATACCCCTTTATTGTTAGGCACACATTTTCCTAGTTAATTTATGGAATGAAATGTAGGCATTTTGTTCTTAATATTATTTCCCAATGTTTGCTTTAAGAGATTATATGACAGGCCCTGGCCGGGTAGTTCAGTTGGTTAGAGCGTCGTCCGGATACGCCAAGGTGGCAGGTTTGATTCCCGGTCAGGGTACATACAAAAGGCAACCAATGAACGCATAAATAAGTGGAACAGCAAATCGATGTTTCTCTCTCTCTCTCTCTCTCTCTCTCTGTCTCCCACAACTTCCTTCCTCTCTCTCTAAAAAAAAAAATCAATAAAATTAAAAAAAAAGGAGAGAGATTATATGACAGACACAGTGATATTGTTCTCTAGCTGTGTTGTGGTGTTTGAGAAATGCTGAGGCAGTCCAGTAACCTTTTGTAGGGTAGTGATGAAAGTCAGGACTGGAGGGTGATTTATAGGTCAGTAGGAATAAAATGTTGCTTATTTCTAAATGTCAAGTCACAATGACCTACTTTTTCCTTGCTTATCTTTTTCATGATTCAAGTTTTCCAGGCATGCATTATTGGGGGGGGGGGCTTTCCTCTTTCTCTGCTGCCTCTTCTCATAGATCTTTTTGCTCTGGCAGCCACCCGCCGATGTGGATCTTTTCATCATATTTTCAATTAAAGAGCGTGGGGAAAGATTGGGACACATTTTATTAGACAAATGGAAATTGTGTCAACTTTATACACAAAAATGTTTTCTTCGGGGAAACAGGCAGGATTTCATATATTTAGGAGCTTGTGTGTGTGCGTGTGTGTGCGTGACAGGCCCCTATGAGAATTGTTTGAACACAGTGAAAGCTCTCCCCAAGAAAAAAAATCCATATAGCCACATGCACATAAGATTTTTTTCATACAATTTCAAATAGTGGATTTATCCTGGTTTGAATCCTTTGTTCTGAAATATCAAAAGTCATTTTGAATGTACTTGGCTTTGGGCACGGGCTATTCGGATGGTCCCCAGAGAAAGGTGGTCTTTGAGGCTGTGTGATACTTAGTGGGAAATTGGGATATTTCTAGATTACAAGCAAGTACACAATGAGACACACTATATAAAGCAAAGAGAGAGGCTTAGTTAGTGTGTATCATGGGAATGTAGGATGGGTGAGAAATGGGACTAGACAAATATTAGAAAGCATAATTGGTAGCTGAGTTTTTTTTAAAACTTGGAACATACACTAATTATGAGGATTTATAACAACAAGTGCAATGAGGACAAACAGAGGTAAATATTTACAGCTACATTAGACCTTGAACATGAAGGATGGAGGTCCTTGAAGCAGGAACCACATCCCCGTACTGTATATCAGGGAACTCCTCTGTGTGAGTAACTAATTAGCTCTGGGAGTGGGAGAGGCCAGTCCTCATTAGAGAGTTTCTGGGAGGAGATGAGTTTTGGGTCAGAGCTTTATCCTGAAGCTTATTGGATTTAAACTATTTCCCCCCAAGGCATCTCGAGGATAAACCTCGTAGCCTGCGAGGAAAACCTGGAACAGGTGTGAGGCCTTCCTCACCTCCTTTCTCTCCAGGGCAGAGGCACCTGATCTCCCCAGCTCGCACTGCCTCAAGAGGACCGCAGCTGAACTCTGTGCAAACCTTGGTCATCTTACACCGCGTTTACCATCCTACTGGCATTATATATAAAAAACAGGCCACAGCCCTGGCTGGTTTGGCTCAGCGGTGAGGGTGTCGGCCCGTGGACCAGAGAGTCCTGGGTTCAGTTCCCACTAAGGGCACGTACCTCAGTTGCAGTTTGTCCCCGGACCTGGTTGGGGTCGTGTGGGTGGCAGCCACTTGATGTGTCTCTCTCACATCGATGTTTCTCTCTTTCTCTTCCTCCCTCTCTCCCTCCTGCTCTATTTGAAGATAAATGCAAAAATGTCCTCGGGTGAGGATAAAAAAAACAACACAAAAAAAGGCCACAAAACATAAACCTTGTCTTCATCCCGTAGATGCCAGTAATCCCGTTTATACCACGCACATGGCATCTGCAAGTAATGCCTTATAGTGCTTCAGTTTGTTTGCCAGACTGAAAAAGCCCTTAAATTCAAGTCCGGGATCTTTTCTAACACAAGTCGGCAGTTCTTTTACTACCAAAGCAAGCCAAGCATATTGGCGTTCGGCAGGTAGAGCAAATATTTAAAAGGCCAGCTACCTAGTGTCAGTTAAAATCTCTAAACATTCCCTTTGAATTATCTCCAACTTGTGATCAAGTAGGAACCACCGTTCAAGGTGATGTTGTCAGTAGCTGAGCCATTCGTCATTATGATAATTAGTCTGTAACTCTCCCTAGGTCTCTGTAGCAAGTAAATTGTAGTCCTTGCTGTTTTGGTTTTCCATGGATGTTTATGATGTATAGAATCATAACGGATGGAATTACAGTCAGATTCTGATCATTCTAATGTATGGTCTCAGTTATGGACAGGGATGAAGCCGATTCATTCATTAAATAGCCATTCGTTGACTACCATATGCTAGGTATTATTTCATGCACCGTTGACCTAAATATGAATAAGATGTGGTATTTGCTTACAAGCAGCTCTCAACTTGGTAGGGAAGATAGATGCATAAATATTAATTGCAATATCTAATGTGTTAAGTGGCCTGAGAGAGGTGAGGCAAGGAAGGACAAAGGAGGGTCTAATGGATTCTGCTTGGGGGCAGGGAGTATGTGCCAGGCACAAGGACAGGGTGAGGAATGAGACTGGAATGGAGATACTTCATGCAGAGAGAAAAGCCTGGGCGAAGCACAGAGGGAAGGTGATCTCTGAGTGGTATGCCTGGAGTGCAGGGTGCCAGGGCCAGGATGGCTGGGAACAAGGTGAGAGGTGGTGTGTAGAGACCCTAAAAGGGTTTTAACTCGCCCCGTCCCCCATGCAGACTAGTTTGAATTTTTGCTCTTAGGTACTGGGTACTTTTGAATGGGTGAAAGCAAGTTCTGACTACCAGTTTTTTGTTTTTTAATTTTTATAATGAATATCTACAACCAGATCTCAGCTCTCGTCTGGGGTACATAGTCCACAGGGACTGTACTTGGCCGGAGTAGCTATTTCATCACACTCCAACAAAGTAGTAGGGAAGCGTAAGCACAATGCAGTGTAGGGCAGAGTGAGTAAATTAGCACACAGTCGTTCTAGAAGTGGGGAGGTCCTCTTGAATATACGTTTATTTATGTGCTTGCTTAGAATGAAGCAGAGTAAGCGTGAACTTGAAGCGTTTCTCACTTTGGCATTTTGACTTGGGTCCGAGAAGGACTCAGGGTTTCATCAGTGCTGTCCTTTCTGAACTGAGGCTGGTGTCGAAGTGTCGTGGCCAGGAGTGTGGGTAAAACAGGAGCCACAGCAAACAATTAAAACACCGAACCTAGGTCGCTTTGCACTTGGTGGGGTAGGAAGACTACTTAGACCCAGTCCCTGCAGAACCCGCATGACTGGATTTCCCTGTGCTGACCCCCATCCGGTGTCTGACAAGCAGTTTCGGTAAAAAACTCCCCTTTGTTAGACACACAGCAGCGTTGCTCATTGTCGCCCATTCATTCCTCTGTCCAACAACTATGACGTGTATGAAGTGCTACTCTCATAGGTTAAATTTTAGAAAACTTTTTTTTTTTTAATCCTCACCCGAGGACATTTTTTCCATTTTTGTTGTTGTTGTTGTTCAGATAGAGTGGGAGGGAGAGAGAGAGGAAGAGAGAGAGAAACATCGACGTGAAAGGGACACATCGAGTGGCTGCCCCCCGCACGACTCACCAGGGGCTGGGGACAAATTGCAACCGAGGTACGTGCCCTTAGCGGGAACTGAACCCGGGTCTCTCTGGACCACAGGCCGACACTCTAACCCCTGAGCCAAACCGGCCAGGGCAAAACTTTTTTTTTTTTTAAGAGACCCTCTTTTGGGGCCCATTTTCAGAAAACCATTTGCCATGGAGACTTCAGTGAATGTTTGAGTGAAAACTTTGTCATCCATCTACTTGTTTATTTTGAATACTAACAAAGTGCCAGGCACTGTGCTGGGCACTGGCACTGGGAATGTGCTGATGAACTCCAAGGTCCAGCCTTGCCTTCATGCAGTTTCCATTCTAGGGGGTAGGGACAAATAATCATGGCATTTGAGTGCAACCTGAGAAATGCCCTTTCACTGGGGTGACACAGAATGCTACAGGTGGGTTATGTAGCCCAGACTTAGAGGAAAGACTTCTGGGAGAAAGTGATATCTAAACAGAGACTTGATGAAGAGCAAGAGCGAGTCAGTGGGAGGGAGAGAAGGAGATGGCACAGGGTGGGGGTGGGGGTGTTGCAGGCAGAGAGAGAGGAGAGAGGGGAGAGAGAGAGTGAGAGTTTGGGGGGCATTAGAAGCAGCTTAGCCTGGCTATATTGTGGAGTACGAGGTGGAAGCAGAGAAATTGAATTGGGCTGGAGCATTGGTCTGATCAGGCTTTGAGTTGTTGCTTTCAGGTATTTGATATTCATTCTAATGCCAATAGGAGAGTTACTTCCTAGAAAGATCAGGTGTGTGGGGTGAAGACAGACAGTTGGGTGTTCTGCCGTAATTTAATTGGAAGATAACAGTAGCCCTAACTGAGAGTGGCTTTAGGAATGCAGAAAAGTGGCTGCAGTCCAAAGCTATTTAGGAGTTAGATTCTAAATGGGACTTCGGCCTGGCCGGTGTGGCTCAGTGGATTGAGCATCGTCCCATGGACTGAGAGGTCCTGGTTCGATTCCTGGTCAGGGCACATGCCCGGGTTGTGGGCTCGATCCCCAGTTGGGGGTGTGCGAGAGGCAGCCGATCGATGTTTCTCTCTCACAATGATGTTTCTCTCTCTCTCCCTTCCTCTCTCTCTAAAAAACCAATGAAAAAGAAACGTATTAAATGGGACTCGGTGACTGCCTGGAGGTGGTGGTCTGGGGCAGCTGGTGAAAAGAAGATGTTCTTCCTTCAGCTAGGAAACATAATACCTATCTAGGGGATTGGGCATTATTTTAGTGTAATTCAAAAAGTATTAAACTGTTTGATCTAAGAAGCCTCTTCATTCTCTGCTAGCTCGGCCAGTATAGATGCAGTGGAGACACAACAGGAATGAATATATCCAGAAGGGTGAATGCACTCCAGTTTTGATTTATCTCTGTTTGGCTTTTGAATTTCAAGGCCAATAAAATATGGCTCATTAGCGTTGGCCTGCGGACCAGAGAGTCCCGGGTTCAGTTCCTGCTAAGGGCATGTACCTTGGTTGCAGTTTGTCCCCGGCCCTGGTTGGGGTTGTGTGGGTGGCAACCACTCGACGTAGCTCTGTCACGTCGATGTTTCTCTCCCTCTCTTCCTTCCTCTCTCCCTCCTGCTCTATCTGAAGATAAATGCAAAAATGTCCTTGGGTGAGGATAAAAAAATAAAAATAAAAATAAAATAAAATTTGGCTCATTAGTTAGAGGGAGACTGTGATCCTAAAATCTTCTTCATTTTCAGAAAACTAGAGAGATGTAAACTTGCTTGAAGAAGGTGATTTTTCCAGCCTTTGCATAAAAGCACTTCAGTTCCACCTGTAACTGATAAATGATGGAATCCGCTGTTTATCAGAAGCGTCCAACACTCCTGTGTCCGGTTGCCAGCACTCATTTTATGCCTGTCACTTTGAGCCAGACAAGCCCAGTGGTCCTCACTGCTAGGGTCTCAAGACCCCACCCCCCATTCTCTTGGCTCTTCAAAAATATTTTTAATAAAAAATAACCTCTTCTACAAGAGTACATTTCATTTGTTGCTGAATTAAGTTTATGTACTTCTGAACATGTCACCCAGGTCATGAATGGAACAGTGTAGTCTATGGTGCTTCAGAGCTTGTTCTTTTAATTATATTTTATTTTAAAAAAAATCTTTTTCTTTATTGATTTTAGAGAGAGAGAGAGAGAGAGAGAGAGAGAGAGAAATATCGATGAGAAAGAACATCTATTGACCGCCTCCTGCACGCCCCCCACTGGGGATCGGGCCCACAACCTGGGCATGTGCCCTGACTGGGAATTGAACTGGCGACCTCCTGGTGCATGGGTTGATGCTCAACCACTGAGCTACACCAGCCGGGCTGTCCTTTTTATTTTGAAACGTTTTAAATGTAAAATATCGAAGTTGTCTGCACTCCCTTAAAAGAATGTACAGTTGGAATTTTAATTTGATTACCTTTCCCAATCTTCGCAGGCTTCCGCAGGCCAGCACTTTGTGTGAACAGCTGTGCTCCTGGGAAGCTCAGCAACAAATGAATCAGGAATGATTTTCTGTGGCAAGTCAAGATGAAAGGAACTTCCTAAAACAGGTCATTGCAAGGATGAAGGAGGAAAATCTAGCCAGCATTTGAGAAATTTAGCAACTATTTTAAAAAAACAACATAAAAAAATAAAGCAATGTGCTCTAATGATTCTTTTCTATTAACATTAAACTATGCTATCATTAATTGAGAAAACTCCTTATTTCCTTTTAGCTTTTAATTTCGGGAGGAAATAAAATTTAAAACTAAAGCCAGCAGGAAAGGGGAAGTACTAAAAACTGAGATGCATAAAAAAATAGGGATCTAGCAGTGTAGTCAGTTTTCTGTTATCTGTAATTTTCTGTCATCTACATGTGTGTGTTCACATGTTGGTGCTGGGGGGATGGAAGGGGAGAGGGAGAGACAGGGAAATATGTTTGCCTCCAATCACAAAAAGATCAAATTAACATGTGAAAAGATATTTGAAAGCTCTGAGATAGAATAGCTTTTGGCTTTCAACATCTCACCTACTGGATAGATTTGAAAGCATAAAATAAATCTACACTGAACTCAGGGAAACATTGATTCACCCGACTGAATAAACAAC
The DNA here is from genome assembly GCA_030848825.1 of Tadarida brasiliensis. Taxonomy (NCBI): domain Eukaryota; kingdom Metazoa; phylum Chordata; class Mammalia; order Chiroptera; family Molossidae; genus Tadarida; species Tadarida brasiliensis. Next base: position 82,874,514 of record CM061264.1, read on the forward strand.
TTACTGAATTTGCTAATCTAATTAATCAAACTCTGCCTCTCCCTTCCAAAGTAGATTCACAGGCACTAAAATAAGTTAAATCAACATTTTCTTCCTCTACTTACTAAAAATAAGCTTTCTTTCCCTGGGTAAATCGGTTATTGAAATTCCCAAGGCTGCTCTCCAGAAGTCCACTGGCAGGAAGCGATTGCATGGATATAAAATCGTTTCTGCGTAGATTGCAGAGTTTGGGTTCTGAGTATTATATCTTAGCTCTACCACTGAACTAATGAATAAAATAAATATTAACTGAGGTTTTCCTTAAAAGTAAAGGGCCTGTGGTTGATGTTGATTTGAAGAGCCTGTGACTTACAGATGGATCTTTTGTGAAGCTTACGACCATAATGATGGTAGGAAATAATGAGTTTGGGAAAAAATCCTGGAAAATTAAGGATATTTAAAGTTTGAAAACAGTTGTGATTGTGATAATTCTGACACTGAACTAGTAAAAATATTTCAGTTCACTAGTCTGCAGACCTGGTTCTTAATGTTGAGTTTACCTACCTTTAAAACACTAGAATAAAATTCAATTTTAGATTGCATGAGTATACATAAAAAAGTTTAATATGCACATATATTCACATGAATGCAATATATAAGGAAAAGTGAAGCACAGTGTAAACAGGAAGAAAATGACTCAAAAGATTGCAAAGTGGCGAATGAACAAGCTGCATGCAAATTAGGCAAGTTAGAATCTAGGGATATCCTAGTTAACAAGTTAAGTGTGAGTCAAGACTGTATCACTACATTTTTTTTTTTTTAAGCCATGACACTAGAATGCAGAATTAGGAGGACTGCAGGTTAGAATTGAGCAAGAGAACACTGTATTAAAGTTATGCTCACACCTGCTGCAGTCCTTTGCCTTCAGCATGGATGGGCACACTTCCAAGGAAGGATCTAAGTGGAAAGTGCTTCCAGCTGACTTCTTAATGCCACTAACCTTAGTCACCTTTCTGGCGCTTTCACCTTGAGGATCAAAGAGTCCCCAGGGATTTCCTTCTCTGGTGGACTTATTCCCTCCCATTCTTTCCAGTCTTGTTCACCCTAGGATATTGTGCTCAAAACTCATTTACATGCTCAACTCATCTTAATTAAAATGTGAAGGAAGATCAGGGCATGATCAGATTAAGTTCTAAGTATAGTTGAGTAGTTGAGTATCAGTTTAAAGGATTAAACAGTTCTTGGGACTGCTTCTCTTTCTGACAGTAAGTCTTACTGTTGCCCTCATTTCTTAATTCTTTCTTCTACTTTCAAGTGTTGGCTTAATATTCACTTTTAACTTACAGTCTACTTTGCTTTCTGGAAACTCATGCCCACCTCTCTGTGTTCAAAAAGGCTTTCCTCACAGTCTGGGAAAGCTGTTAAGCATTGGAATGTCCTTCTGAGGTGGGCTGTGGAATTACTTTTTTTGTTTTTTACTGAGTGTGATGGATTTTCATGTGTAGGAAGGATGGCGTAGGCAAATCTCTCAGGTTTGCTTCTAAATGCTGGCGAGTCCCAGAGGCAAGGTGGTAATTTTACTTAATATTCTTTTAAATCCACCATCTCCATATTATTGTTCTGTGGCTAAATACACTCAAGATTGAATGAAACACTTCAAACTTGGTTATCATGCGTTTGGTTTCACAGACGGCCAAACTGGATTGGTTTTTAGGAACTCACTTTGTAGTTTATCGAGTTATCCTTAGAATTCCAATTGGGGGAATGATTTGGCTAGATGTAGAAGAAGAAGATAAACATGACCTCTTTTAAACTGTGATGGATAAGTTATGCATAAAAACTCACCATTTGTCCTGTGACATCTTCCCCAGTACCCCACCCCACTCTCCAGCCATTAGTTATTGCCTGAGATGATCTATGTACAGTATTAGGCATAGAGAGAGTCTAGGGCCATGTAAGTGTGCTCATTAATGCTATCGCTATGATTGTTTATATTTTTATTTTTTAAAATTATTTTATTTTGAAAAATATTTTTTCTTTATTGATTTTAGAGAGGAAGGGAAAGAGAGAGAGAGAGATAGAAACATCGATGAGAGAGAACATCGATTGGCCACCTCCTGCATGCCCCCCACTGGGGATCAGGCCCACAACCTGGGCATGTGCCCTGACCGGGAATCAAACAGGCAACCTCTTGGTGCATGGGTCGATGCTCAGCCACTGAGCCACACCAGCCGAGCACTATGATTTTTTAAAATATCTATAATAAAATGTTTATTTTTTAAATTTATATTTATTTTTGTTTTATAATAAAAAGTTGTTTCATATTCTTCGTGCTTTTATATGACAGCTTGCACAGCACACGTGCATTCAAGCACCGGTCAGCAATTTACTTCTTGCCTACTGTACTCCACATACTGGCACTGAGTGATGCAGAGATAATCAAGACAAAGTTTCTGTCCTGAAAATGATACTTTACCTTTTATAATAGTGCATGATGCCGTAGTATATAGATTTATGTCTTCTGGATCATGAGGTCATTTGAGGTCAAAACCGTGAGAGCCAAGACATTCATGTCAACTTAGCCTGAAATAGTTTATGATCAGAAGCGTACATCAAAAAGAACTTTGCACTGATAAAAACTTTTCTTTTTCAATTTTTATTTTTAAATATTTATTAACACTTAGCATCATGTCTGACACAGAAAACAAAACAAAAACTATTATTATCAGGACATTTACTTTCAATGTCGCCCTGTTAATGACTTTTCATTGAAAACTATTTGATGAGGAGGCCCAGAGAAGGATAGAGCATCATGCTAAAAAATTGACCATTGCTGAGTTTTCCCCCGAGTTTTATTGAGATATAATTGACAAACAACATTGTCTAAGTTTAAGGTGTACAACATAATGATCTGATAGACGTACACATTGTAAAATGATTATCACAATAAGTTAACATCTATCACCTCACATAGTTACAATTTCTTCCCCCTGGTGACAATCTACTTTTCAAATACTGTATTCAGTTCTGGACACATTAGGGATGTTGACAACTGGCAACATATTGATAATTCCTATTTGTCCGTTAGGAGAGCATATTATAATAGCAATAACTATTGTTATCATCATCACCAATACTCTCTACTAAGAATACCTTGTGTTGCTTAGATTCCCCACCTCTCTTGGCTCATTTGAGCCTTACAATAATTCTCTGAGGAAATGGCATGCAGCAAATTCTTCTGCATCTTATGGATTTGGGCAACCTTTCTAGATAATATAAGTGATATGCCTGAAATCATGGATCCAGTCACTCTAGCATCAGGCCTCAAAGTTCTTTAGTCCCAATCCATTGTGTTCACCACTAGACTATTATGGCTGGGTTATCAGGTGGGCATTTGAAGAATCTGAAACCGTTTTATCACGGAAAAGAAAAGATATGTGAGAAAGATGATCACTGTCTTTACATGCTTGAAATCCTGTCCTGTAGGGGGTATTAATTACTCTTACTCTCAAACCTCTCAGGGTGAACTTCAAATGTGTGTTGTTTAGGTGTACTTTTATTTTGGTGTAATAAAAACATTTTTTTTTTTCTTTTTCTGATATGCAGGGCTGGGGTAGAGCATGGCCTACCCTGTCCTTATGCTTTGGCTTGTGCCCACCTATGTGCCTCATTTCATTAAGTTCTTCCCAATCCCATTCAGGACTCACTGATCTTCTTTTCTACCACAGGTCCTTTGCACTGCTAGGCCCTCTGCCTAGAATACCATTCCCATTTCCCCACAGTTTTGCGTGGTTGAATCTTATGCAACCTTTAGAAATCAGCCTAAAGATTGCTTGCCCAGAGAAGGCTTTCCAAAATGAATGAATATTGTATATTCTTTTACTATGATTTATAGTTTTGATCGAAGTGTAAAATCAAGTGCTTAATCAATTGACTAATCTCCAATTTACTTGAGAGGTTTTTTAAAATATGAAGGATATTCTACTTTCCCCAAGAGACAGTTTAAATGTTCAGGAGAAACTGAGAAAATGAAGTAATTCTTATATCCAAGAGCTGCCCCCATAAATTTATATCATCTCCACATTTTTAATTTTGTAATGGAAACAAACAAAATGATGCCAAGCATAGGAATTGTAATTTTAAAAGTTTGGGCTGGGTTTTTCAGCTACTTTTGACTTGTCTCTGAATTTTAAGTCTTTGTTATAATCTAGTTTGTACTCTGGTTTCATCATGAATACAGCCCTTTTGTTCCAAAGCAGACAATGGGCTTATTCAGCCCTCAGTGCCCTCTGCATTTGGTTGTTCTGCCATGGCCCTTCAGTGATTCAACTGAAGGATTATTATTTTAGAAAAAATGAAGACGTGACAGCTGGGATTTTAGCACAAGTCCTAGCAGTTGTGTAAAAGAGGGTGTGAGTGTAAATGGTTGTAGCAGTTGCCAGATTTGCATGAACGCTCACTCAGTGGGAATTATTCACTTGTCCAGTGAATGCGATTCTGGCCTGCAGAGGTCAAGTTCCTCTGTGGAAGAAGAGAAGTCAGTATCAAAGTAACTTCAGAGGAGAAAGAGCCGTGCAGGACTGTTTCCCTATTGGACAGAAATTTTCCTCTATTTTACCTCTATAACAGTGGAGAATTTTGAGTTATGCTACTTGATTCGCTTTCCCTTTTTGTAAATATTGAATTAAAATAATAGATTGCTAAAAAAAAGTAAAAGCATGACCCAGCTTTGCAGTGCTGAAAATTGGGTTATAATTCTCAGATTGTTCAGTTTCAGCCGTCTTAAAGTTAGATTTTATTCAAGAATATGGGGAGTTCCAAGATAAGTGTTTCGGACATGTTCTTTTTTTTTTTTTTTTTTATCCTCACCTGAGGACATTTTTTCATTTTTTGTTCAGATAGAGTGGGAGGGAGAGAGAGAAACATCGACGTGAAAGGGACACATCGAGTGGCTGCCACCCGCACGACCCAACCAGGGCCAGGGACAAACTGCAACTGAGGTACATGCCCTTAGGGGGAACCAAACCCGGATCTCTCTGGACCGCAGGCCGACGCTCTGACCGCTGAGCCAAACCGGCCAGGGCTCGGCCATGTTCTTACTCAAGTGGTACTTCATACTAGGTTGGACTGCCTCCTGAATTTCCAAATTTCTCATGTTGAATTCAGAGGAATTTCCTCTCAATATACCCTACTTCTTCCTCCATATCCCTTCAACCCTTTGTCCCCATGTACACACAGCGCACACACTCACACTCACTCCTTTACATTTAACCTAAATAGGTTAACATTTGCTTCAGGACTTTGGAAGTATGGAATCCTTCCATTGCGTTTTAGGGAAGGTCTTAGCCTGGAAGCGGAGGGTGACTCATAAATAGCATGATGGAAATAGTGATCACTGGGCTACACAGAGCACTCTAATTAATGGTAAATTTTGGTGATTCAGAATTTATTTTGGTGATCTGATATGGATCTGTGACTATTTTCCACCTGTAAAAATTCTAATTTCATTTCTTGAAATGCTTACGGTGCCTAAGGGAGCTAGCTGCCTGTTGTGTCTTGGTCGGGGGAGGGGGTGTGAAGCTTTTGCTTTCATTGGTAATACTGAAAGTAACTGGAAACTCCCCTTTCAGTCTGCAGAGGACTTCTCGGGTGACTGTGGGGACCTATTGTGATTGCCTTTTATTTTATTGACTCACGCAATTCTTAGATTACTCTCTACCATTTGATATTGACAAACCATAAAATTCTTATGGAGCCTACTCAGTGGTGACTTATAAAGAATTATCTTGTTAATAAACTCAGCATCATTTGGAATTTGAGTTTAATTAAAATGGAAAAGTAAATGATTATGTAAAGATTTTTTTCCTCATTTAGGCGTATATCCTTTTATTGTCTCTGCCTTTTCTCTAAATTCAAAGGTACATTTTATTTCACACCCATCTTTGCAAAGTGAATTTTTCTTGAATTTGTTGCCATACCTGTTCTGTTGTTAGTTTTTGGTTTAAAGATTTATTTTATATTTATTTTTTAATTAGAACGGTTGAGAAGGAGATCTGAAGTAGAGTATGAGGGAGATGAACACGAAAAACAAATCTATGTTATCCTGGATGTTTTTAGTTTTTAAGGATGCTGTTTAAAGATAATGAATGTTTGTGGACTCTTTAAGCATGTTTTCTCATAAGAGTGTCCAGATAGCAGATTAGTTATCTGAGAGTGGCTGGGAAGGGCTTTTGAATTTGTCTGGGTGACAATACTACCTTATGGTACTTATAAAGCTCCTTTGAAGTTGGCTTTTCATATTGGAAAACCAGAAAATACTTTCCCTTTCTTCTTTTGTTAACCAGAAAGTAATACACGGACCAGAGTTTTAGTAAAATGCTCAGAAAAAATATACCGGTTGTTTTTGTGACTGACTCGGATATTTAAACTTTCAGCCTTTGTGGGTTTCAGGATTTTTCTGAGTTCCGACTCTCAGCATTCTGAGGATGCTGCTTTCTGTAAATGATATGCCGTTACCATACACACCGTCATGCCTCAGAGTCTGCGGGCCTCTTCCCTTCGCCCACCTTCTCTTCTCCTTCATACATTCTTTGGTGCAAAGCCTTCCTGCCACTCACAAGCTTAGTCACGTGGGTACTAGACTTCTCGGGGGCGATCACAGTGTAAGTTATATAAATGTCTGATCACTATTGTCATCTACCTGAAACGAATATATAATATTGTATGTCGACTGTAATCGAAAAAAACCAAAATGAAAAACAAGGGAGCTTTGGATTGAGATCAACAATGTCGGGCAGGAGACATTCCCACACAACCTTTGTTACACACAGTTCCGCTAACAGAGCAGGGTCAATGGGATGGGCTGTCAGGGGTCAGGACTGGAAACCCGTGGAGTCAGATGGTGCAGTGTGGGTTCGTGGGAGTAACGGGAGCCCCCTTCAGTCCCAGCCCATCTGAGCTCACAAAGGAGCTTCACGGTCTGCTGCTCTGCAAAAGCTATTTGAGCAGGCACTGTTCTCCCCTTCTAGCTTTTAAGTGCTCCTGGGGCCCTCACGCCTATTCACGCAGGCCTCTCAGATTATGAATACATAAACCCGAATGATTCGGAGTCCTAAAGGAAGACATACTAACTAGAGCATCATCAAAACATGATTCTGCTAATCGAATGAAAAAACACATCTTAGGGGATCGCAAATTCACTGGATTCCAGTAGAGAATGTAGCAGGCAGTTTTTGTAACACTTGAAAAGCATCCATTCTGTGTTAGCATGGGTAGGATGGTTGATATTGATTATAAATTTGCATTAAAATAGTGGAACCGGTATTGTGTGATAGATGTAACTTCTGAGAGCAGCAGCAATGATTTTTAGTTTTTATGGTTTGACAGAATATACAAGGCATTTGATGAATACCCCAGTAGGTTGTTTCCAACATTTTGGAGCTTTGATCTGACCATATTCAGAAGTGACGGAGATTATCCCCTTTTTCAGAATAAAAAATGTTATGATTATTATACACAGATTGAGTCTCTTAATGTATTTTAAATACTTCAATTGTTTGGAGCAATGTTTGATATAACCTGAATACAACTCAAAATCCCTTCATGAAAGGAGGAAAACAATCCTAGGAAATTTGTTATAATAGGATTTAACCTGTGGTGTTCTGATTCTCTCTTCCCTTCCATTTTTATCAGGTTTTTAATTGCCCACCAGATGATTTCTTTTAGAATTGGCCTACTTTTTTTTTCTTTCTTTTCTGATTTCAGTGCCTGTGGGCAAATGTAAATTTGTAGTGGAATTAACAAGCCAGGGATCTCTATAAATTAATAACTACAATTGGGAATCAAGTAACCGATTTCTGCCCTTTTCTAGATTGGTGATGTATGTAAGGCGGCGGTAGAGCTGGGATTGGGAGTGTGGGTGGAGTGGGGGTATGCCTGACTTCACAGGGTTTTGTTAATGTAGAAGAAATGGATATTTCTTATAGAAAATATGAAAAAGTAAAAAGGAGAAGAGGAAATCCATATTCTTCCACTCAGAGATAGTGAAGTAAACCTTTTATATCTTTTGTGTCAATCTTACTTTTTTGAAATATGTTATAGGTGAAAAGTATACACATGTTTCTGTAAGAAAGAGGAATCAGCTGCCTCCCTGTGTCCCCGCCAGCTGTCTCCTGCCCGGCCACGCCTCCTCACTCGTGGCCCAGACCGTTTTTCCTTTTCAGTGAAAATTTGTCTTTCAAACTAAAAAATGTATTATACGCACATGAAGTCCCAATATCGTTTAAATCGTTTAGTATCCTGGACTTTGTGTTTATCCGTTTCCCGTGTTCCTTCACAGTTTTGCCTCTCGTGTGTGTCCCTAGACAATAATAGCTTTATTTCGTGTGTTTAAAATCTTCAAGTAAATGGAATTGTGCTGTATCTCTTCTATTGCAACTTCCTCTTTTTCGATCAACAGTATATGTTTTGTGACTGAGAGGCTGTAGTCCTTTGAGTTGTACTACTGCAGAGTGTGATTTTGAATGAATGGAGCACAGTTTGTCCATTTCCTGTCACCAGACATTCGGGTTTTAGTGGTGGAGCAGATTCTGCCAGTGGCCCTTGGCTCTTCCTTGGTGATCTCACCAGCTTCCGGATGCTGCGATCTGTGTCTGTGCCTTAGACCCTGCCCCCTGCCCCTTGTTCAGCTCATACTCAGGGCAGCGGACTGGCTGTGCCCTGGGAGCAGCTTTGAACCGGTGGCTCGTGGGAGTTGGGGTGTAAATACCTCACCTTCCTCCAGCCATTCCAGTCCCTATCATTTCCCCATGAAATGACCCTCCAGTCACCCACTTAGTGACTAGTTCAATAATATACCCTCCACTGACTGCCTTTCCTTTCATTCATGACTTCTCTACACCTCTGCCAGTTTTCATGTTTCCTTTTCCTTTGAAATGCCCTTCATCCTTACCTCTGCTTCTGAGGGAAGCTAAAGCAAAAAACAGGTTGCTTGCAGTTTGGGTCATTGCAAATCATACTGCCGTGGACTTCTTTTTTTTAAAAATTTTTTATTTTTCCTTTATTGATTTTAGAGAGAGAGGAAGGGAGAGGGAGAGAGAGATAGAAACATCGACAAGAGAGAACATCGATTGGCTGCCTCCTGTATGCCCCCCACTGGGGATCGGGCCCACAACCTGGGCATGTGTCCTGACCGGAAATCGAATCGGCGACCTCTTAGTGCATGGGTCGATGCTCAACCACTGAGCCACACCGGCCGGACCTGAACATGTCCTGGTACACAGATCATGTTTCTCTGGGATATTCTCAAGAGAAGGATGGGGTTACAGGGTATGCAAATATTCAACTGTAGTAGGTGATGCTGTCTTGTTTCCTAAGAAGTAACCAACACTCATGAGTAGTAATAGCAATTAAATAATAGTCCTAGTATTTAACATCCTTGCTAACTTACCTTGGATATTGTGGTGAGCATGGTTTCTCATGGCTTTAACATGCATTCTTGGATGATTAGTGACACTGTGTGTCTTTACATATATTATTGGTCGTTTGTATTTCTCTTCTGTGACATGCATATTTGCATCTTTTGTCACTTTTCTATTGGCCTGTAGGTTTTCTCTGCAGGAGCTCTTTATATATTCTAGGTACTAGTGTTTGTGTGCTTTATTGTTTTTGTTGTTGTTGTTGTTTTGCATTTATCTGCCGGAGGGAGGGAGGGAGGAAGAGAGAGAGAGACACATTGATGTGAGAGAGCCACATCGAGTGGTTGCCACGCACATGACCCGGGTCCGCGGGCGACGCTCTAACCGCTGAGCCAAACCAGCCAGGCTGTGTTTGTGTGCTTTAAATGATCCTCTCCTAGTTTGTCGCTTGTCACCTCACTTTCTTAGGAACACTTTTCATGAACAAGCTTATTAATGTAAATAGACAAACTCAGAAGAAAGAATGAAATCTTTCATAAATATGATATTACTTGTAGGTTTTTCTATGATGCCCTTTTCTTTGGAATGCTTAAAGCACTTGTATTTAATGTAATTATCAATGTGACTGGGTTTGAATCTACATCTTACTTGTTTTCTATTTCTCTTCTTTTCTTTCTTCTTCCTCCCTCCTCTTCCTTCTCTCTTTTCCTGTTGTATTGAATGCTTCATACACAGAGTCAGAAATCCAATACAGTAACATTTTAGCAGCATTTTTGTCATAGGGACAGTGGAGGATTCTCTGTACTGGAATCATCAGCTATGTCGCGGTATCTGGAATAAAGTGTTTCTGACAGATGGGTTTGGACATCGCTCACACAGTAAAAAGTATAGAGTGGAGCTTCTAATACTGGGCCACATTCAGTGGGTGACATTGTTTGCTAATAAGGCGGTTCTTGAAATGCCACAGAACCAGACAAATATGCTAGCAAACACCAAACAGTTGAACATGATACTTACCTTCAAAGATCAAGTGTGATACATGGTGGGCAACTGCAAAGAGAGGAATTCAGAGGACTATCTGTGTGTAGCCCATCAGGTCCATGGTCAAGTCATTCTCCCATCAGAAGTCCCACGCAAGAGGCCCCAAACCATGGCTTACCTGTTCATCAAATGAAGGGAGGCTCCTTGCTCAGTTTTCCTACATTGATCTGCCAATAAGTTCAGCAAAACTCTCTTTGTTTTTTAAGAAAACGGAATGGAACGACACAAGCAAGCTTTGTCAGTCAACCCCAGTCTTGCTGCTTTCAACAGCTTAGTGTAGAGGAGTTTTCATAATGTTTATAAAACGAGGTTGTGCGAGGTCACGGAAATGGTGTTTGTTTTTCCTGCGACTATTTCAGTGGCAGTGATATACTGCTTGAGATGCTTTGTTTGGGAATGTGTGAGACCATAGCATGCACTGTTTTTGGTCTGTCCTGCTGAAGCCACAGTTTACTCTGTGTGGAGATAGTGTGGTGTATAATAGTCCTTGTGGTACAATGTATGAGATATGAAATGGATCTCGGGTGGCTTTCTACTCTTCCACTCGAAAGAAAAAGAAATAGGCCCAGAGAAATTAAAGAACTCATTTCAATCATGCCAACTATGAAATCTAGGTAGATCGCGTAAAGTAGAGATTCATACCAACAAAAGTATTAGTGGCTGATTATTGATTTGCAAAACAGTTCACAGAAATTGTTCTTTTCACTGTCATCTCCCTTAATTCAGAAAGAGACCATTGTTTCAAGAATGAGGAATATAGGCTAAGTTTCAGGAAAATGTCTATTTCTCAACTGACCCACTCAGTGAACAATGGTGGGGAAGTGGGTTAGGGATCATACATCTAAGCTGAGGCGTGTTCTATCCAATCTCATAATATTCTGAAGCCAAATCTCATGCGTGTATACCTTAATGCAGCCCTGGTCAGGGATTGCTTAAGAGAGAGGGGGCGCTTTGAAAAATGGGTAAAATGCGCCTGGCCGGTGTGGCTCAGTGGTTGAGTGTCGACCCATGCACCAAGAGGTCGCCAGTTCGATTCCCGGTCAGGACACATGCCCAGGTTGTGGGCTGGATCCCCAGTAGGGGGCATGCAGGAGGCGGCCAATCGATGTTCTCTCTCATTGATGTTTCTATCTCTCTCTCTCTCTTTCCCTCTCCTCTCTCTCTAAAATCAATAAAAGGGGGGGGGAAAGAAAAATGGGTAAAATGGTAAATTTTATGCTATGTGTAGTTTACCACAATAAAAAAATGCAAATTAAAAAAATGTAGGCCATGGATTCACACCATTTTTCTAGCTCCTTGGGTAAGAGAATGGGTGTAAGTTCTGTGACTTTCCTGAGGGGAGCTCCCCACTCCTGAGGACAGGCATCTCTTTTGGAGGTAGAGCAGAGAGGATCATCAACAAAAGTTGTGAGAATAAAAATTGAACTCCTGCGGGGGGCTGCCCAACCCTCTTCTCTTTCTGCCGTGTCAAAGAGGACTTCGTTTCTTTCACTCCGGCCTCGCTAGTGTGGACGACTCATGATTCCAGGGAAACTTGAAGGGATGGTATTTATTCAATATCTGTTCTGTGTGAGGCAATGTACTAGAAATGGTGTATACATGATCACAGTTGTCTATCCCGGTACTGTGCTGGAGGTGGTATCTTTCCTGTTCTATACAGTCGTGTGCAGCTAACGACGTTTTGGTCAACAGAGGTCGGGTACACGATGGTGGTTCTGTGAGATCACAGTGGAGCTGGGTTCCCTGTAAGAAATGGAAGGCTATGTGATTCAGGAGAAATGCTTTTTTTTGTTTGTTTTTTGTTTTTCTGATGGGAGAGTATCTATAGGGTTTGGCAATAGATTCCCTCTCATTCACAGCACCCCGATTTCGAGTGCACAGATAACATCCCATTCAGCCACTGACCTGTTTCAGCACAGAGGAGCCTGTCCCCCCAGCACTACCTATTCCGAGGGCGCTACAGCCTCCCAGATCTACTGTGACGGTCTTCAGAGTACACGGCTGTACACTCTGCTAGGACCTAAGGTCCTGCGCAAGGGTGCAGGTCCCCAGGAGCTCCCTTGACAAGTGTGACGTGCCGCTGCCTCTAGTAGGAGCTGTGTGTGGTAGTGCGGGGCCAGGCATTACTGTACTCATAATGATGGCAAGCACAGATAACTTTATTCCTGCCGTCAGCAATGCCAGCCGGGCCAATGGAACCAAAAACAAACTTCCCAGGTCAAAATGTCGCATCCTCAGTTCTACAGCCTCTCCACGTGAAACAGCCCCCCACCCCTGAATGGATACCGCAGAGTTTCTTAGTCTGACCACTGCCGCAGTGCAGTCGCCGCCACCACGCGGTAACCACAGTCTTCTGTGTTCTGCGACCTCTCCGTCTTGATCTCTTGTTTCTACGGATCCTCAGGCCACCCTTCACTCCCTCCTGTCAGTCCCTGTTGTGGTGGTCAGTGCCTTACCCAGCCAGTTTCTCCATCTTTCCTATCAGTGCAGCCACCATCCCTGGTCATGGAGCATCCCAGTTTTCTTTCTGACCCTGCAGAAGGAGGCAGCGAGGCCTGGTGGGGCAGTGTTGACAGAGTCTACAGTGGTGCACAGTGACACCCTGGCCTTCACACTCACTCACTGACTCACCCAGAGCACTTCCAGGCCTCTTAGCTCCATTCATGGTAAGTGCCCCGTACAGGTGCACCATTTCTATCTTTCATACCGTATTTTTACTGTACCTTTTCTGTTCAGATGCACAAAAGCTTACCGTTGTGTTACAGTTGCCTATAGTATTCAGTACAACAAGGTGCTGTACAGGCTTGTAGCCCAGGGGCCATAGGCTAGACCATACAGCCTAGCTGTGCAGTGGGCTATCCCACCACATTTGTGTAAGTGCACTCTGTGATGTTCCCACAATGACAACATCGCCTCACGATGCCTTTCTCAGAATCTCTCCTTGTTGTTAAATAATGCATGACTGAATACAAGAAAAATGAGGCTCTGAGCGTTAAAATAAACTATCCAAGGTCACACAGGTAGGAATTTAGAGTTAGAATTTAACTTCAAGTCACTGTTGTTGAAGTTCTTGATCTTTTCACTGTGGCATAATTGCTTCAGATATTTTATCCAATCCAAGTTAAGTGGATGCAAGAATTTAGTACCTCAGACTTGCTATATATTTGGCAAGAGAAATAAGTATGAAAAATAGGATTTTGTTTGGCATGAAATGAGTATTTCATTTATTCATTAAATTTTTAATGAGCGCCCACTCATAAGATATAGGGTTTTGTTTGGCATGAAATATTTTTTAATTCATTAGATTTTTAATGAGAGCTCACTTTGTGCTGGGCATGGTGATCCAACCCTGAACAAGACAGACATGGTCCCTGCTTGCAGGAGAAAGTAAACTGTGCCCTAGCTGTGGAAACCCGCTTCATCTCTGTGCAAACATTTATATGAAACCTCATTAAGGGCAAAACTGAAGCTTTCCATCATTTTTCTGCTACTTTTGGTGCCACCGTCGTCTGGTTTAGCAGGAGCAAAACAGACGAATTCAGCAAGACCTCTTTGGAGAACTCCAAAAATTCATAGAAAACATACATTTAAAATAGCTGCATTGAAGTCTTGTTATCGGCAGTAATTTTGCTCTGAATTGACGCATACGGACCAGTCTCCTAGGAGAAACACAGGGTTAGGGTTCCTGTGAGTCTCTGGTCACATTTTCGTCAACTGAATGACACAGAACTTTGTATGTGTTTCTGTTTGGAGACACTTTATTTAATGGATAGTGTTGATTTCTCGCCACCGAACCCACGGCCAGCAGCACTGTAACTCACGCGGGAAAGAAGCGCATCTGCCACGCGTGTTTTCTCTCTCAGGCGCCCACAGCCTTCCTGCCCTTTTCAGCGCTGCACTTGGGGGCCTTGTAAACAACAAAGTCACAGACAAAAAGCACAGCATTGTGAAAAATGGGCACTAAATAGCCCGCCGAAAGAAGCCTTGTTGACTACGAGCTGCAACAAGAAAGCAAAGCGTCCCCTTGTCGGACCCGAGCTGGGACCCCGCGGGTTGGGCAACTCAAACACGTCCGTGTGCTTCGCTCGTCCACTGGTGAACCGAAAGCGCCAAGAGTACTGGTTTGGGGGTTCCAGGGACACTTTAGCAAGTTAGGCAAGTTTGTCAATTGAAAAATCTGTGACTCATGGAGACCGACAGTCCTCAGTTCAATAATAACATCCTGGGGAGTGTCCAGGGTGGGTGCTGCTGGTGGGAGGTCAGGTGAGGCGTCTGTGCAAAGGCTGTGATCTGAACTGTGGTCCGAATGACAAGAAGGTGCCTGTCCTGTGAAGAGCAGAGGGCAGGGCATTTGAGATGGGGGACCGGGCAGAGCAAAGGCCTCAGGACAGGAGAGAGTTTGGTGTGAGGAATCCCACAAAGGCCAGTGTGACTGCCAGGAGTTGGAGAGGGAAGGGCTGGGAGGTCTCTAGGGCCTGTAGGCTGGGGGAGGGGTGAGGATTTGATGCCAGGTGAACCAGGGCCAGTGGGGAGGATTAAAATGTTTGTGCTACTGGCCCTGGCCTGTTTGGCTCAGCGGTTAGAGCATCGGACCGCGGTCCAGAGAGACCTGGGTTTGGTTCCTGCTAAGGGTACGTACCTCGGTTGCAGTTTGTCCCCGGCCCTGGTTGGGGTCGTGTGGGTGGCAACCACTGGATGTGTCTCTCTCGCCTCGATGTTTCTCTCTCTGTCTCTTCCTCCCTCTCTCCCTCCCGCTCTGTCTGAAGATGAATGCAAAAAAGTCCTCAGGTGAGGATAAAAAACAAAACAAAACATTAAAATGTTTGTGCCAGTGAGGGTCAGTTTGCGAGCTGCCTGTGAAGCGCTGAGGAAGTGGAGCAGTGTCCTGGTCACAGCAGGTATTTCAAGGATGCCCAGAAAATTCAAGTTTGCCCAATTCTACCCTTGCACAAGTCTTTCCTCACCCCTTGAGTGACTCGCCTTGCTTTTCCAGCACGTCCCTGGCTGGGAGTCCTTCCCTGGTCAGAAACACTTCATCCCACCGCTGCTTTGTTCTGCATTTCCCGAGCTTGCTTCCTCCAACTGCTCTCCACGAGTGATTCTTGGTATATTGCTCTGTCAGTGTTAACCCATTTCTAAAATGTTCACAATCGCACATCCTAAGGGTAGGGGTCATTTTCTGCTTCTTTATTCTCTCTCGGTGCCCTAGACGCAGTAGCTCTTGAATGTGTTGAATGGCACTGAGCGTTTGTATGCTGGGGCAGTGACCTTTTCTTTATCCTGTGACCATGATGCATGAGAGTGAAATATGAATGGGTGATGGTGTAAGAGTTGACTGGGTGCTGGGGGCTGAGGGGTGGGGAGGAGGAAGAGGGCAGTGCTATCTGGAGTAAAGGTCACCTACATGCTCCAGGTCTGAGTTTTCTCTTAATGAGGAACAGCAATTATTTGCCAGGAAACCAAGGGCTGGAGCAGAAGAACATTTAAGGTCTTTGATATTTCTTATGATATGTCTTAGATACTCGTGGCTTTATGATGGGCATAGAGCAGTTTAGCTAGCTCAAACCCTTTGGGAATGCGGCAAGGTAAACATCAAGATGTATTCACTTCACTACCTGTAGGCAGGTCGGTAACGCAAAACGTCGGCCGTGGGCATTCAATGCCACATTAACCAATATCTTCCTGAGTTATCTGTATTTCCTTTAATCCCTGTCTAGATAAGCTTTTAGTAAATGGATTACATTGAGCCTGTGAAGGAGCAGAGAATGAGGATGATAGAATTTGTGAGTTTTTAAATTTCACAGGACACAATTTGTATGTTGTATTTGTCAAACATCCTCCAGCATATTTAGTGAAGGTGGGCAAATTAAATTTGCCTTTTCCAATATCCTCTGAATTTTTAATGAGCTGCTATATGTCTTGTCATTTTTTTTTCTGCCTATAGCTATTGTTTTCAGCGTAGCTGTGTTCTATAATTCTTTTTTCTACAAAAGTAATTTATTTCTTTTACTTTTCAAGATGGCTTCCATTTGTCTGCATGCCATTTCTAGACTTAGTACAATATAGGGTGTATAAGACACTTTCTTTTTAAACTGAAAAGCTATGGAATCCTGTATATTCAGCAATATAACTCTGACATATTTATCTAAGAAGGAACATGATACCACAAATACGTAGGTTTTTTTCCTTTAGAAAGGTTTTCAAATGTGCCTGTGCTATGAAAATCATCATTGTGTTTTCCAAATGTGACGATGGGTGACTTTTCAGAAAGAAAAAATGTGTTCCAAACAGATCTCAGTTGATTTCTTTAATTATAACTTCATATTATGGGCCTTTAAAAAAACAAACAACAATCTGAATGTTTTTGCTAAACATTATGAAAATACAATTAAAAACTACTGTGTCACTTAGGAAGTAGAGGTTCTTAGACCCATGGATTAGTCCATAGCTCTGTGAACACACAAAGTCTGCATGCTAAAATTCATTTTATACATAATTAAAGATAGAAGTTGAGCTTTTAACCACTTCACTACTAGCTTATCACACCATCAACTGTGGTTGACTTGAGTGGGATCAGACAATAGACTAATGTAGCAAAAGAACTTTTGTTTTTATTGTCGAGAACTCTAAAATTACAGGTACTTAAAAATATGTTACTCTAGTCAAAATTTTCTCCATTTATACGAACACTATAATTCGGTTCTGGAACACATGTTGATTGTTTTTTGGTTTTTGGTTTTTACCTTGGTTTTAAACCCCAGAAGAAAAAGTCCAGCCTCTACTAAAGCCAGAATGAGCAAATTTACGGGTTGAATGTCTTGATAAACAACCCCACACTTTCAAGAAGATGAAGAACACAGCCTTCTCAGTTGTGTGATGGGCATAGATTGGGATCATGGACTAGCCAGTAAACTGTGGTTCTGTCCATGCCCAGCTGTCTGCCGCATACCAGTCATCGTGCCCATGGTTTATGTGGAGAAAAGGTGAACAATTCAGTGCCAGCTACAGCTCTAGTGACTGGAAATACAACTCAGGACATCCAGGTCACTAACAGTAATCTCAGAGTTACAGGAGAAGATCAAAGCAATATACTAACCCTATGTGCATGAATGTAGAGTCCGTTTCCATTATTCATAATGGGATAAGATCAAAACAATATACTAACCCTATGTGCATGAAGGTAGAGTCCGTTTCTATTATTCATAATGGGATAATTATATGAAAATATTGCATCTTTGACAAACACAAGTGTATATTCATTTTTCACTATGTTGGTAGACATGTAAACTCAGTAGTATGGGTTTTTTATAGCACTTTGAGGGTCAGTATCTGGGTGATGGGTGACCTTACAGCAAACACATACAAAAAAGTCACATCTGGACTTGAGAGAATTTTAAATTTGAGGATCTAAGGGAGCCTATTTAAAAGGAGGTTGCCTGGAGCTAAATTAAGCCGCATTTTTATAATATGCTCACTCATATGCATGATAGGAACATTATCTATCACCAACCCCATCTCTTACTGCACATTCATTTACATCCCATCTTTATCTGTTACTTTGTATCTCCCAGAATAGCTGCTGACTTGCTTCTTAAGGTTTAGTGAAGATTTATTTCCTCATACCCTCATTCCATAGATTCTGAAAAGTTTGAACCCATTTTCTTTACCATCTCCTGTCGAGATGTCTTTGAATTTCCAAGGATCTTCTGCCATTTCTTCCTTATCCTAATAAAGTCTTACACTCATTCATCTCAGCCCCCACAGAGCCTTCCTCTCCTCTCTGCACAAACTCACAGGAGCTTTAGGCTCCTTTCCATGGTTTTCACAGAAAAAGAAAATCACACAATGCATTATGAGCATAGATATTTTAATGAAAGTTTGGTGTTACTGAGGGAGTTCAGAATCACAGTAATACCAATAATTTAAAATTTATAGTAAACATCCCTTTTCTTTAATATCTCACTGGCTATCCTTTATCCACAGACTCCAGGATTTTGCAAGTTGCCAATCCTTCTCTTGTCTCCCTTGCCCTCCAATGGCTCATAAAGATATTTCCCTAAGTAAAGGGAGTTCCCTCCGCAAGAGAGATGTGGGATCAGCTCTTGTAAAAATAATTATTTTCCCCACAACAAATACACTTGTGCAGGATATTCTCAAATTCTAAGCCCTTTAGCTAGCTTTCTGTCTTTATGTCTCTGTCTTGTATCTATCTGTGGATTTTTTGGTTTGTTTCGTGTTACAGCAGGCTGTGGTTACTTTGACTGTCTGTGCCAGGAGGGAAAGGCACAGATACTGATCAACCCAGTGGCAAAGTGGAGAGTCATCCTGGCTGTTTCTCATGCCTTCCCACATTAGGGCACACAGAATGATCTGGAAGGCACATGCGCAGGAATAAATGGGAAAGGTTGCATGTGGCCAAAGATGACGGGCCCAGCAGCTTCAGCTCTTCCCAGGGCTTTGGCCACTCAGGCCTGTTGCAGCCAACCCAGGTGAGGAGATCAGTGTGGAAGCACACCTATAAACAAACATTGCCTGGCTACCTGTTGAGAAGCTCTGGAGGACTGTAGCCTCACTCAAGCCAAGGCAAATCAAAACAGCAACTCATCTGTTTGGGCCAAAGCCTGTTTGGGACATGTGATACTAAGGAGATGCGTAGTTTAAAAAAATATATACATAGTTAAATATATATTGCACTAAATTGTATTACCTCCAACTACAGAACTCTAAAAATACAAAACCGTGCCCGGCCAGTGTGGCTCGGTGGTTGAGCATCGACCCATGCACCAAGAGGTCGCTGGTTCGATTCCCGGTCAGGGCACAGGCCCAGGTTGTGGGCCAAATCCCCAGTGGGGGGCATGCAGGAGGCAGCCAGTCGATGTTCTCTCTCATTGATGTCTCTCTCTCTCTCTCTTTCTTCCTTCCCCTCTCTCTAAAAATCAATAAAGAAAAAAAAAATACAAGACCGAAAGCCTACCCCACAACACTGGTATTACTGCATTATATTTAAGTGATGTTTCTAAATGAACTATCTGAAGGTGCAACATATTACAATGTTTTGCGTTTATTTTTATTTTTTTTAATTTTGAACATGCTAATCATTGCTGTCTTTAATTAGCTAGTTAATTTAAGGGGACTTTGGAACATCTGTGGGAAAATCACCTTAACACATGGATGGTTAATTCCAAAGCTCATTTTCAAAAGGCATGGTGTGTGATCATTTATTTTCTTCATTCACTCATTCGTTGAAGAAGTGTTGGCTTAATGCCTGGTATGTGGTAAGAAACGAAAGGAAAAAAAATAAGTCATAGTTGCTTCTTCCAGAAACTCTGGAACATAGAGTCAAATGGAAAGACAATCCTTGGACATTTAAAATGTTAAAGTTATGGATAAAAGAGTTTATAGTTAAGTGCCAAAATAACAGATAACACCAATAAAACAGGAATTCTTCTATAAGGGTGCTCAGGGTCAGGGAACCATGTTAGGGGGTGAGGTATAATTTAAGCTGGTCCTTGAAAGATGGGTAGGATTCAGTCCAGCCGGTGTGGCTCAGTGGTTGAGCATCGACCCATGCAGCAAGAGGTCGCCGGCCCGGTCAGGGCACATGCCCAGGTTGTGGGCCCGATCCCAGTGTGGGGCATGCAGGAGGCGGCCAATCAATAAAGGAAAAAAAAAAAAGTAGGATTCAGAATAGCGGAAGTGAGATAGCACTAAAACTGGGGATTTTGACAGAGTGCAGTTTAGTATAAGAAAAGGCTTGTTTTAAAAGAAAATACATACTTTCCAGAAGATAGGCAAACCTTAAAACTAGGAGTTTTTCTAAGTAAAATTTTATTTATTTTAATGAAAGAGAGGACGAGATAAGGAAGAAATGATCAATGATGTTGGTGTAACTCTAGTGTAAAATGATCCAGCATAATTTATTTACTAAATATTGGCAAAGGATTGTGTGTTAGCTGTTCAGATGGATGGTTATTGTTCTCATAATGAAGACTAAGTGTCTCAAAATTGTTGCCTTCCGAGAGAGCAAAAATAGGAATAATATGCATTTTAAGACCCTATAAATATTTTATTTGTTTATAGCCAACACCTTTATGGAAGGGAAACACTTTTGCTACTTTTATGACTATTTATCTTGTTAGACATGCGGCAAGTTCTGATTGATGATGAGAGAAATGAGGTCTGTCTGCTTTCCTTCTCACCCCAACTCAGAGCACCCTGCTTAGAGGTTATTTATTTTCTTTTTCTCCTCAGGATTGCTTTAGGGCCTACAATAGAAATGACATAAAACTGTGATTTTGAGTTCCTGTGGGCTAGGGGGCCAGGACCATTTGAAATCCTTAGAAAGACGCACGACTAAATGCTTGCTGTTTCTTTCTGGAATGTGCTGGTCTGCATACATTCTTCTGATGAGCTTTGAAAATTAGTTTGTAGAGGAAAGTTGCTTAAGAATGATAGTCTAGAGGGACCAGAAGGGGAGAAAAACCCCTCGCTCTTCTACTTACGTCATTTTCACAGTAGGACAAGTCAAAAGTAGAGAAGAATCTTTTTGTCAGTTGTGGAGAAATGCCACGCGAAGCGGGTTACACCTGTTCGGGAAGCTGGGGACGCGGTTTTCGGTAATACTATTTTTCTTCCACTACTGACCAAATCCGACACTTTAAACTGTTCACAGAAGAACCAATAATTCAATTTATAAAGCAGTCATTTGAAACATCGTTTGTTCGTTCGTACGTTTGTTCGTTCGTTCGTTCGTTCATTCATTCATCCATTCATTCATTCATCCTTTAAATGTTTATACCTACTTACCATGTAAGGCTCCCTGGGTGTATGTGGGTGGCTAAGCCTCTTATTATGACACTTGTCTTCCCCCCCACATGTCCATATATTATACTATGATCATATTTCCAAGCCAAAACATCTACATCTTCCCCATTCTTCCAAATAGCAGTATAGTAGCTGATGGAATAGAATGGATGTATCATAATTTATTCAAGGAGTTTCTTTAAAAAAAAAAAAAATGCAGCAAAGCTTATCAGTTCTCCAGATTAAATTAGAGGTAGAGAAGGCGTTTAATATTTGATTTATTTAAAGGATTCCGTAAACCCTAAGGGATCTTGTGTGTGCGAATAAGATATGACATGTAACATTTTTCAAAGAGAAAATCTGAAGCGAACAGCACCCCAAAAGGAGAAAACACACTCTGTCTTTACAGGTCCACAAACCGTGACAAGACAAAGCCTTCTCTGGGCTGCCCTAAAATCTGCAGCTTGGGCAGGAATGGAAGGCCATTCTCTGCAAGGAGGCATCTGCTTTAGATTGTTCCATTGTCCTTCATCTCTGTGCATCTTAAATCACAGGGGCTTTTGCTCCCTAACTGCTCTCCATATTCATGGGGGTGGGGGTGGGGGAAATGACACACCCTTCCCTATCCTCGCAGAGCCGGCAGGCTTCCTGCACATGTTTGGGTGATCTGAGGATCTGAGGAAGCCTGCCCACCAGGGCATCTTCCATTCAAGACACACTTTGCTGTTTTATTGTGAGGAGAACTGCAGCCATTCTTCTAGAAGGCTTGGTACAAGACACGGTCGTGTTTTCAGAGAATATTCCATCCTTGTTTTTTTGAGCACTCCCAACACCTTGAGGATTTGGTCTGGCTGAATCTAGTGATACTGACTTATTTTACTTTACCTACGTGAATCAGAAATTTCAAATCCATTCATTCAAATCTATATAAGCATCATTATGTGAAAGTAATTTGAAGATTGTTTTTCATGTAATAAAGAGCAACATATCGTACCTTTTTTTCTGGCCCCAAAGTTGAGATGAATGAGAAGTGTTTTAACACAATGGATTTATTGGGAAAGCCAAGCATTGCCGAGAAGGAAATGTGTATTCGATTTAGGAATTTACAACAGATAGTCACATCTGAGAAATAAAGGCTTCCAGGGATATACAGAATTAATCATACCTTTTGAATTATTTTAGGGGGAGAGGATTTTGTTTTTTGTTTGTTTGTTTGTTTAAAACTCAGGTGAAGTCTGATACTTCTGTCTGACGTCTCCTTGGCCTTCTTTTGTTCGACATCAGGACAGCATGACTCCCGTGCCTTAAAAAAATTAAAATGGGTCAGTGAGAAGATAAAAACTTAATTTCTTTTAAATAGTAGAACTTGAGAATACTATACACTGAGATATTTCCATGGATTTGTAGCTAAGTAATTTAGAAAAGATTGGTTTATTTCTCAATGGAAAATGATATCCCACGAAGATATACTCATGAAGTAGGAAGTCTCCGGGAAATAATGAAAAATTATAAACTGAGCCTATAGACAATAGTCAGCAAAAACAGACTGTGGAAAGACAAGGAGCTGGAGCTGATCTTAGTCATGGTAGAGTGGAGAAAATGTGGGAATTATGTGCACTCAGAGAAACCTTGTTTGAACAGCAGTTCACACTAAGGCAGCCTGGCTGAAAACATTTCTCTTACTATTATCTTATAGCCCTTAAACTACCTGCCCACCGTCTCAAAAGAACTTTCGTCTCACAATTTTGGTTCAGCTCACACAATGTCCATTTGTCTTTCTAAGCTGTATTCATTTCACAGTGGTGATGCAAGCGATTACAGACTCAGTTAATTTGAAAGAGATACAGCATAAGTACGGTGCATCATGAAATGTTTTTATTACTTTTTTAGATTCTCATTTTCCTTGGTCATGGTCCTGTGAGAGATTTAAGCAGTAATATAATTTTGATTTCTCTCTTTCTCTCTTTTTTTTTCATATTCCTTGCTGATGAGAAGGAATTTATTCTTTATTTAGTAAATTCTGATGGTTTTAAGAAATCAGTGGTTCCCTCAGTGATACTTCATTGAGCACCTACTAAGTGTCTGGCACTGGATTAGGTGTTAATCTGACATTATTTTCATGTTTTTCAAATTATGTTATTTATTGATTTTTAAAACCAGATATTAATGTAGACTAGAATGGAGTTTTTTGTTTTCTTTATCAGTTGCTCGCTGCGTACATTAATGTGGACTAAACAATTTTCCCTTGTCCCCGCACCCTCCACCCTTCCGACCTTTAAAAGTACCACTACAGAGTTAAAATCAGTAGGCCCCTCAGCACTGGCCAAACTCGTGGATTGGTGGCACTTCAGAATAATATTGCCTTCCAGGGAACAGAATAGATTTGTATAGAAATTCTGTTTTTAGAGATAGACCCAGAGTTGGGATTTAATTTTCCCCTGAAGATCTGCTTTAAAAATTTGCCTCAGGCCTGCTCTGCCCTTATCCCCCAGTCATCCCAGAATTATCACTTTTTTTCTGCTTGGGATTCATAAAGGCAAGAAGGGCAAACTGGGTCTACTTCACAGTCTAACTATTTTTACCTTATCTGTCCCCTTCCGTGTAAAACTCTTCTTTCCTCTTATTCGAACTCCCGAGCACAGGCAGGACCAGCAGAGTGAACGTGAAGATGAATTCACGGCAGCACTAAAGTCCTTCATCTGCCCTTAGCCACAAGATTTTTTTTTTTTTTTTTGCATGAAATTACAAGTTTATATTAACTACTCAATTTTCAAACTTTAATGGAGAAGCCAGTCTCTTCTTCAGTGGTGATCAGTCAATTCGGTCTGTTTTATGCATCCTGTCCTAACATCTCTCTTCTCGTAGCTTCTCCCCAACCCAGAGGTCAGTCTCTCTGCGTGGGTCAAACCTCCTTTTCTCTGCTCATATTTCACTCTTCCAGGATTTGCAAACTGGCCGGGTTCTCATAGCTCACCTAAAAATGGATCGAGTCCAGAGGGACCAGTGCCGACTTCTTATTAATCTATCAGAGTTTCAGATTCACAGGCTCGCACCAAGAGAGGTGGGAGAGGAGGGAGAAAAGAGTGAGGTCTCAGCTCCTGTGGCAGGATTGTTACCTCCGAGCTTGCTCTCTCCAAGGTGAACTCTGAGCTGAGTCGTACAGGGATGAGTCAGCTCCAGACCAGAGGACTGAGACCAGAGTTTGGCGAGGACCCTGTGATTCAGCTTTGTGGTTGAGGAAGAATATATAAATTAACTGCATTCCCAGGCATTTCAGCCCTAGAGGAAGAGGATTAGGGGAATCCAAGAGTCTTGACTTTACTGTGTGGCTGAATTATAACTAGAGCCTGTTTTAACTAGCACAGCTTGAGCTTCATACTTGAAGTAAAGCTTAAATCAAAATGCTCTCCACTCTTACCCTATTCTGGTGGGAAATTTATTAAATGTTAAAGTCTAATCTGAAAGCAAACATAGCTTTAAAGGAAACTGTGCCATGTCATTTAATAGTGTTTATAACTTGAGTGACGAGCGTCTGGGCCTAATAACCCAGATAGGAGGAGGTTCGTCCTTCCCAATCTGGATCTGTCTGGAAGTGTTTATTTGTACTAAGTTTTCCAGTCTGAAAGTCTGTGTCACCGTTTATATTCTGCCTGAATAAACAGGCAGAACGATAAACTTCCTCTTCAGGTGAGGTTTATATCTTTTGAACCAGACCATAGCCTCTAAGCAATGGCTTTCCGGTCCAGAGGCTGCTAATCCGTTTTGCAGGGATCTGTAGGAGGTCCTACTATGTGCCCAGACCATAGTGTGTCCTTGTAGGCATAATGACAATGGTGTGGTATACAGCCCCTTATGAAGTTGTGGTCATCTTGGGAAGTAAATCTAACACACCTGAAACAAGATGCTCATTTAGGAAAATCCTACAAGTAAATATAGTCAAAGGTCATGGTGTCAAATCTCCAATTCAGCTCAAGCAGATATCATGCACTTAGTAATCAGGCAGAGGAAATGTGAGTGAGTGTTGGCTTTCGTTATCGGGGGACAGTTGGATGAGATAAATTGGACTTGAGATGGTCTGGGTAGAATATGTTCCATTTTGGGTGCCAGATTTGAAGAGCAACTTTAAAAATTAGCATAGTGCTTTCCATCCGTCCCCACAACTTTGGGCAGGGGCCTGAGCCAAGAGTCCCCAATGCATCAACGCTTGTCTTATTTTGAGACAGTCCCTAATTCATGAATGCTGTCCAAAACCCTTGTCTTATTTTCCCGATATGCTGCACAGATATGATCGTTTTCTCTTTGTGCATGGCATGGATAGTAGCAAGGCAGCACCAAATTAAGGGCTTTTTGGATGTTAAAGGGTCTCGAAATCAAGTCCCACGAGGAGGAGTTGAAGGGTGGCAGCAACCGTGCCTGGAGCTGAGAAGATGAAGGGCCATTCTGTTACAGGAGAAGTTGATTGGTTATAGATTAATCTAGGGTGCAGCACTGGACCTGCTGGGTGGATGGACCAGCGAGCATACAGGATTCAGAATTCAGAATTCAAATAAGAGTTTTCTCATCATTAAAATGCCTGCCAGAGCACTGTTTTTCAGTGACCTCCTCATCTCTGAAAGTGTGAAGGAGGAGTTGGGTGGAGAGAGAGGCAGGGGTGGACTTGAGCACCAAGGTTCTCTTCAACTGCAGCATCGCCATCACTGGGTGTGCGTTCAGGAAGCCAGGCAGGAGAATATGGTAGATTCTAGGCAGACTGACTACAGCGTGGACAACACAGCAGGGGGCCGATGAGGAGAACTGGAGATGTCTTTGAGTCAGGTGTGTGCTGAGGAATGACAATGCAGATGGACCCTGAGAATCTTAAATATTCTGATGAGCAACAGGGAACCATCTTGCTTCCTGTCCTGGGGCAGGATAGGATAAAATCTGTGTTTGAGGAAGAGTTGCTTTAACTCATATGCTATACAGATGTAGGAGAGAGAGAGAGGTAGAAACATAGAGATAGAGATAGACAGATTAGATTGATAGAAAGATAGACAAATAGATAGATAGAAAGATAGATAGATAGATAGATAGATAGATAGATAGATAGATAGATAGATAGATAGATAGATCGGGTCCAGGCAGGGAGACCATTTAGAAACTTTCCCTGGTATTCCTATACCTTACCTGTGCTATGGGAGGGTTAACGGAAACAGAAAAAGGGGCAAAATCGGAATGTCATGGAAGGACTAATATGAAAATAGCCCTGAAATATAGGATTCTCCAATATTGAATGAAAAGTTTTGTGATTATTTTTTAGATAAGTCGACCACAATCAAGTATTTGCATTTTGGTCTGCCACTCCAGCTGACCAGTGACCTGAGACGAGTCATTAACATTCCTCATATTCTAATTACCTACTTATGTCCTCTGGGCAAGAGAATGTTTATAAAACATTCTGAGATCTGGATAAAAGGTATATTAGTATCATACTATAATTATTTTGTTATTGTGTTTATTGTTCTCAGTTAACCATGACGATGTAGTATTTTCTACTTTAGGGATATTTTTGTCTTCCAGTGGGATTCTGAAAGTGTCCTGCCTGTGAGGTGTTCTTTCAAACACTGGCCGGTTTTTCAAATATTTGTTTTAACATTGGTCCATCAAGGGAAAGTGAAAAACATATAATATTCAAGATGATCACTCCTATTTCCCCCTCAATCTAATATCTAGACTATATTGAAAATACTTGGTTCTCATTATTTATAAGAAGCTTTAATGATTTAGATGGGTGCTGTCCTGGGGTACTGATGTTTTTTTCTGTGTAATTCTCTGAACAGGGCTTTCCTGAAAAGAATACATTAAGACTGTCAGAATGACTCCTTTCAGCAGACTAAGCTTTGCAGATGGCCTTTGTTGAGGGGAAAGAAAAAAAAAATGCATTATTCTGAAAGTCCTTCTGATCTTCAGGAAAACGGAAAATATCAAATGTTCTTCTCTCATTTGAACTTCCCTACAAGAAAATCCCAGCAAATTTTATTTTCTAGACGAAGATAATTCAGAGCTCAGGGCATTTTAATCCACGAGAATAGAAATGTGTGGAAGGAAAATGAACTTCTCACATACGCATTTACTGAAAGGAGGCGTCCCTTGCCCTTGAAAAGCAGAAATCACAAGGCCCCTTTCTGTTTTCCATTTAATATTTTTTTGCACCTGAACATTTCCCTGCATGATGTGATGTGTCTGGAATAATTACCCTGGGATAGAATTACTTAATGGGTGTCAGTAAGACACGGTTCGGATATTTTCTGAGCTCTGGTTGGCCGTGTCCCGAACAAGACGGTGCGCTTTTACAGGGCTGCAAAAACAACTCCAAAGCGTTGGACAAAGAAGAAAGGAGGACATTCCTCAAAGGAGACTTGGCTTCATGGTTTGGAAATCCATTTCGTGCTTGCACCGGCAGACAGTGCTTGCGTGAGGGGGCACTCACTGCAGTGTATAGGGGCTGCCCGGTGTACCCAAGCCACAGGCCTGTTGTTAAGAGGACATGTACCCGCAGTTTTTCTGGTGGTAAAATTTATAAAACCAAACAGTAATCTCTCTGGGAAGTCCCTCGAAGATGAGACTGAGTCAGTTAAGGTCTGTTTGTATAATGTCAGCGTGGGGCCACAGGTTGACAAGCCCTCGTACTCTCTGTTGTTGATGATTGAAACTGTGGGTGGCGTGAGGAGCAGAGGGGTTTGTGTACCGTGATGGATAGAAGGACAACTCATTTTTGAGGGAAGAAAAAGATAGATGGGCAGGTCAAGGACATATTTTGGCAGATGCTACTGTTATTCTTTCCTCCCTACCCCCTTTTATTGATATTAGAGAGAGAGAGAGAAGGGAGAGGGAGAGAGATAGAAACATCAATGAGAGAGAACATCGACTGGCTGCCTCCTGCATGCCCCCCACTGGGGATTTGGCTCACAACCTGGGCATGTGCCCTGACCAGGAATTGAACCGGCGACCTCTTGGTGCATGGGTCGAAGCTCAAGCACTGAGCCACACTGGCCGGGCACTACTGTTATTCTTTAAGCAAAAGAAAAAAAAGGCTCAAATGATCTTCCAGGAGTGTCCTGGCCCTCTGCTTAGAAATTGGTCCCTGGTTTGAAGGTGTCTGAGATGTCCACTGTGATTAAAGTGCAAAAGGTCATTTGTGGCTGAATTCTGTCTTGACTTTGCTGTCTGCCTACCCTGGTTAATCTTTTATTTCAGTCCCTCCCTAGCCCTTTTCTCTGTCCTCAGCTCCTTATTTAGTGCCCCTTTCTCTTCTAGGCTGTAGAGATCTCTCTCTTATGCTTCCCATATCTGGAGACCATTTCAGGCAAGGGGCAAGTACTTCAGGTCAGGCGTTTTGGATGTGCAGAAGGTGAAGCTTGCATAGGTCCAGAAATATGACACTTTCTAATGTGCATATTGCATGTTCCTATACATACAGGGAAAAAGCATGCAAATAGACCCTTCTGTCTATAGGATGAATATAAACCTGAGAAGGATCACAGTTTTATTATTCTTGTTAAAAATGTATTCATTTAGCCCTGGCCGGTTTGGCTCAGTGGTTGGAGCGTCAGCCTGTGGACCAGAGAGTCCCAAGTTCGGTTCCCACTAGGGGCATGTAACCAAAAAAAAAAAAAAAAAGTATTCATTTAAAGCATTTTTGTTGAGAAAAATTTTCAGTTTGGAAAAAGATGGAGAATAGAATCCAGTATACAACTCTGATATTGTTGAATCATTCTTGAATTAGCAAGAAAAATAAAGAAGAACTTCTCTCAAAGAGGATATTGCAACTGAACTGCAGTTCTACTCTGCAAAAATGTGCTTGTGAAAAGTTAAAGTAATTTAGAATCGAAAAGCCTGTATGGTGCTGGTTCTGGTTTTTGCAGAAAAGAGGGTTTGTAATAGAAGGAAGGAAAGATAAAGCACATACTTGGCTAAATTAAAAAAATTTTTTGCATGCAAAAATTACTGTGATTTTAGACATTCTTATTTTTTGAATGTTCTTCTTTTTCGTTTGTTTCATAGAGCTCTTTTCAGCGAGGACGCATTACTTCGTATGTTGATCAGCGAGCACACTTTCTAAAGTGAAGGTCTCCCACCTGATTTTTGTCTCTGTTCCCAGTGTAGTCTTCCTTAGGACAATTTTGACTTTTCCTACACCATGCATGGCTGTGGGGCCCATGTCGCCACAGGTAGAAAATGTCACCCTGTGCAGTGTCCTTACTGCCCTAGGTGGGACGGCATCCTTTACTTCCAGCCCCTTTGTTCCCAGTAGTGGGCTGTGCCCTTTACATCTGCAGTGGCCCAGTGACTCTAGTCAATGGTGTCCTTCCTCAGATCTGGTTTTGCTTCAGGGTTAAAGTGACTACACTCCAGCTCGCCCAGGACACTCCATTGCACACCTGCTGTCCTGGAATAATTATTAGAAGCACCTCTTCCATTCTCTGGGTTTATTCCTGAGTTTCCTCTGGTATTCGTAGAGAGAGGCCAGGTTCAAACTGGGTGTTACTTTATACCCAATTCTGTTGTACTGAGGAAGGGGAACCACTGTGTTAATAACACTGGGTCTCCATGAATAGGTTTCTATCTGGGGATTGGCTATCAGTTACTCATCTGATCGATATTCATTCATTGCCTATTTTGTGTCAGGTACAGTTCTCGGTATTGGGAATACAGAAGTGAAGAAAACACAGTCACCGCCCTGGAGAAGCTTATGCTTTGGCAGGGGAGACTGGCAATAACGGAAAACAGGGTATAATTTATGTTGGGTAGTAGTAATTGCTATAAAGAAATAAAGCAAAGTCCGGCTGGTGTGGCTCCGTGGTTGATCATTGACCCATGCACCAAGAGGTCACTGGTTCGATTCCCAGTCAGGGCACATGCCCAGGTTGTGGGCCCAATCCCCAGTGGGGGGCATGCAGGAGGCAGCCAATCGATATTCTCTCTCATCGATGTTTTGCTCTCTCTCTCTCTCTCTCTCTCTCTCTCTGTCTCAAATCAAAAAGAGATTTAGAAAAAGAAACAAAAAAAAAAGAAATAAAGCAGAGTGTGGTGATAGATGACGCTGTCAGAGTACTGTTTTAGATGGGATGTCAGAGACAACTTCTGAGGAAGTGACATTTGAACTATCGTCATATTCATCTCAGGCAGATCCTGTACCCCAGGAAGCACCCCGGATGACCCTGCGTGCTCCCCGAGTGCCCTGAAAGCTTGCCCGGCAAGGACACGGACTAGCACCAGGCTTTGGCAGTTTGTTTTGTGTGTTGTCTTCAACTGATGTGAACTTGCTCTCCACGTCTTATCTCCAGTCCCAGCAACCCCACGCCGTCATCGCCTACGTGGTGTCTTACCCACATTGCATTTCCAGCCAGTTTCAAAGTTCTGAGAGGCCTGGAGAGAGGTGGGCATTTTTGAACATGTAGCAACACTATGGAATGTTTCTCGAGGCCATTTCCTGTGAGCCTGTGGCTCTGTCGGGAGGCATTCTGGGAGGTTCTTACCCTGCCCCAAGTCTTTGGAGCTACCTGCCCTCTGAGAGGATTGCAACATTTCCTGCACCTTAGAGCGAAGGGAAATGGGCTCCTACATCTCAAACTTTCAGGTGCCAGTTTGCCAAGTGCTTTGCAATCTGCTTGTCCATACTTCTCTCATTATGTCTGTGATAGGGTTTATCATGCCGGTGATAAACAGAACCTTACTGAATAAATGTCGGGAGGAGCAAGAAATGGCATTGAGCTGTGAGCTCTGCACAGGATGGTCTGTCTGTGGGCTTCCTGTGGGGACGAGCATGCGACTGGCCCATGGCACTGCCTTTCAGGAAAGGTTGGGGCATCCATGAGCTACACAAGGTGAGCTGAGCTGCTGTGTATTTGAAAAGTTTTGAATATTGTACTTAAAGTTGTATTTTAAATGAAGAGATCCTGTTGTTGAAGAGGTATACTATTTCAAACCCTTTTGCATGGTGAATTTTCTTGATCTGGATTTCATCATGAACTTTAATGAAATGGCATTTAAAGATTTTTAGTAGATGAGGAAAGCCTTTGCAATGAGGTGGCCATTATATGGCGGGTCAGGGTTTGAATTGCTGACAGTATCTTGGATGCTGTAGCTTATGGCTGCTTGGTCTGTCCCTATGTCCCCATGTCCATCGGTTCATCCACCCACCCATTCATGTTTGTCGTGTAGGAAGAGGTTGCATTACTTACCAGTAGTGTGGTCATTCATCGCACGTGGACTCAGTTTTCTTATCTGTAGAATAGTGGGTTTTGTCTGGATTATATAAAGCGTCTTATTAATTCTAGATTCCTGAGATTCTTACAGTTTGATTACGTGCCAGACATTGGAAAGAATACAGCCATGAATTAAACATGGTCCTGCCTCCAAAAAGCACACAGCCTGGTAGGTGTGCTGATACACAGAGGGCTAGCACTAATGCAATTAGAGAGGAACTAAACACAGCTGCAGTGAAACGGAGGGGATTCAGAGAAGGGGAAGATTATTTTTAGCTGCAGTGTTGAGGAGTGCTGGGGGATTGGGGGGAGGTGGCATTCAGCATGAGTGGAAGGAAGGAACACATTAAGTTGATGACAGTTAGTTGATTATCATCCTTGTCTCAGTTAAAGTTCACCGCAGTGAGATAGGCTTTATTATCTCCATTTAGCAGATGAAGAAACTGAGGCAGGGAATGGGATTAAGTAATTTGTCCAAAGTCACCAACTGTTGATTGGCAGAGTGGTGATTCAGGAGGCAGTGTGCTAACCCCATTTCATCCTTATGTCTATTTTTTTTCCTCACCCGAGGACATTTTTGCATTTATCTTCAGATAGAGAGGGACAGAGGGAGGAAGAAAGAGAGAGAGACATCGATGTGGGAGAGACACATCGAGTGGTTGCCACCCACATGACCCCAACCGGGGCTGGGGACAAACCACAACTGAGGTATGTGCCCCTAGCGAGAACCGAACCCGGGACTCTCTGGTCTGAGGGCCGACACTCTAACCGCTGAGCCAAACCGGCCAGGGCTCATCCTTATGTCCTAAAGGTTGAGGCAGTAAAGAGATGAGGACGCAGGACATCTCAAGTGAATAAAAGCCCCCCCCCCCCCGGCACGGCCAGTGCAGGTACCTGCATCCCTGAGGGTCAGCAGGGACATCAGGGGCCCGGAACACTGTGCGCCCAATGGTAATAGTAGAAACCGAGCCTGGGGAGGCAGCTTAGGGTTTGATAGGACAGGCTCCCAGAGTCTGTTTATCCAGGATCCAGTCTTCATTAGGCCTGAGGGAGATTTTGTGCAGGGACGGGACATCATTAGAGGAGCACATTTCAGGATATTTATGACTGTAAGACCTTCTTCTGATTCTAAAATACTTTCATGGAACTGAGCCATGTAGTGTGATGCTGAGAAAACTCCTCCCCAACTTCTCCAAAGCCTTTGAGAGTTTCATCCAGGCTTTTTACTGCAAAGCACCGGGCCCTGGCTTCACTGTCCTGCCGTTCTGAACATCAGCACTTTAAAAACCCCTGCTCAGGTCTTGGGACTTGAAGACGAAAATGCCTTAATTGCCCCCCTCTTTGCTGTTCCCTCGATTTTAACCTATTTTCTGCTATTTTAAAACTTCTGCTCAATAAAAAAAAATAATTAGCTCTCCTTTGGCTTTGCCAGTGAATAATATACCATAATATTTAGGTGAAAACAGAGCAGTAGCTACCCTGGAAAAATACATCCCGTTACATGACGAATTCCTCATTTTCCTTTTTATTCGTGGTCTCCTGGGGTGGCCTGCTGGAGAAAAAAAAATACTATTTGATTCTCCCTGGGTGGTCAGACAGGACTTGTAAAGACTCTTGTTTGTTTTGTGTTGAGGCTTCAAAGGCATGCAGGCTTCCCTGCATAAAGATGTACTAAAAAAATAGGGATTTTTTTTTGAAGTTGCTATGTATAAAGGGAAATTCAGATCCACCACCTTCCCGTAGAACCCCGAGCAAATGGGATTGAGGGCCCCCTCTCACCAGGGGCTGCTGTTCCTCGGCTGGCCCTTACCCCGGCCTGAAGGGGAGGTGTTATACAAACCGTCTCCACCTGTGTCGTCTCTTTGACCCATTCCCATGATCATGCACTTTAATTTCTAAAACCACATTTTTGATTGTGCATGCTTAGATTTTTTCTAAGAGCTAAGTAATCTGAGTGGGGAGTGTGTGTGTGTGTGTGTGTGTGTGTGTGAGAGAGAGAGAGAGAGAGAGAGAGAGAGAGAGAGAGAGAGAGAGAGAGAGAGAGAAACTATTCGGGATATTCTGCGCAGAAACATGTTCCACGCCCGTGCTCAGCACATCCAATTAGCAATGCCCTCCTGCGGTGGTGGGAGACGAGCTGGGATTGGGGTGAGGGCTGGCTAAATGTAGGCTGCTTTCTAATGCCCTCCCCCTCATTAGCGCCTGGAAGTCAGCTGGTGCAGTGTGCACCGTCGGCGTCTTCGCTGGGCGAGGTGTGTCACCCATTTCCTTTGCCATGCTTCTTCTCTCCATTTCGTACAATTAATTGTGCTTAATGGGGGAGGCCGACGGTGCTGAGTTACTGCAAGCCTGGGGGGAGCAGAGCAGCTGTGCTGCGGAGCAGACCACTGATCTATCTAATGGGCTGACTTGCCACCCGATTCGCGGACGAGGTGCGCAGCCAGTTATGGGAATTCCTGTATGGGGGACAGAGGACCTCGACCCCCGAGGCAGCCAGAGGCAGGATGCCGCGTGGGCCTACGGAGGCTGCTGCGGCCTCCGCCTAACGGGAATGTGTCCACGGCTGATGCCTAGAAAGTGATTTCTCCTTAAAACAGAAATGGCCTCTATGTGAAATAGGTGAATCTTTCATGACTTGCCAAAAACTTTGCTTTTGGAACCAGGTGCTTAGAAAATGAGTATTTTGGGGTCTAGCCTCTAAAGATTTTTTTTAAAAAATATTTTTTCTTTATTGATTTTAAGAGAGAGAAGAAGGGAGAGAGAGATAGAAACATTGCCACACCCTGGGCAGGTGCTCTGACGGGAATTGAACCGGTGACCTCTTGGTGCATAGGTCGATGCTCAACCACTGAGCCACAGGGCTGAGCTAGCCTCTAAAGATTTTAAGAGAGAGCAAAAACCTCCAAGCTTCTTCCTTGTATCTAGGCATAACCTGTTGTTATAAACTATTTTTCCCCCCAAAATGAGAAATACTAGAGAGAGGCAAATACACATTTTTTTTTTTTTTGGAATTAAAAAAATTAGAACTGTTATAAGCTAACTTTTCTGGGTATTCTATTGGACAGTTATTTTATAATCAAATACATGCTCACAAAATATCAGAATTATTAAAAAGATAAGCCTGGACACAGAAAACAAACTTGGTATGATTTTGGAGTCAAAGCTCACCAGGGCTTTAATGTGACTGCCAGCTGCAGGGCGGCACTGAGTACATGACCCAGGGTGAAGGAACTTCCCCTTGGGGTGGGCCAGCTCCTGGCTGCGACCCGCGGCTCTGCCACTGCCAGTGCCGACCTTGGGCCAGTTACTGCGCACTCTGCCACCCTCTCTTCGCCCATAGCCGGCTGCTGCCAAGACGAACCTTACAAAACCCATTCAGAGGGTACATAAAATAAGCCACAGAAATACCTATCTAGGGGCTAGCATATATATATTCGTGTTCGTTCCCTGTCTGTCTTCTGAGAGCGTCCCAGGGCCAGCATTCTTCCAGATGTAGCAATGTGCTGTTAGCTTGGGGAAGTCACTGTGGAGAACGTCGGAAACACTTCATTTTCCAGACAATGAAGTCGAGACCCAGCAGGGAGAATGAGCTTGCAGTGCCTTAGGACAGGAGTGGCAGAGCTGGGGCTAAAACCGGGCTTCTAGATGCTCCCAGTTCTCTCCAGGTAGGAGGACTTCTTACCGTTCTGTAGTGAGTCCCTGAGATGGCTCCAGGGCGGTCAAGTCTAAGGCCAGGCTCAATAAACAAACAGTTCTCCAACATTTCCTGTAGGTAGACAGAGATGTGTACTGAAACCTCACTCTACTGTGTCCTTCTGTACACTCTTACAACTTGTGACTCAGTTTCCCTTTTTCTCCTAGTACTCTCAGGAGACTGCAGAAGCGTTAACCCCCAGCATGTCCATGTAAGAGAATTTCTGGATGGAGAAGATTTCCAGGTAAAGGATGGCACTGATTCCCTTTGTGGTTACAGCCTGGTGGTTACTCATTCCTGGGCTGCCCCCAAGATCCCAATGGCCACTGTTCCCCTGGTTCTTCTCTCCTTGCCTCCCTAGAAGGAGGCTGGGTACATGGCAGATGTTAACTCTATCTGTCCTGCTTAAAAAATTTTTCAATGTGTATCTCTTAAAGGTAAGAACTCTTTGTATTCTGAAAACATAATACTATTTTCACACCTGAAACAATAGTTTACTGTAATGCCTTTAAATCAAATATCCAGTCTGTGTTCAATACTCCCATCTGTAGAGATGGATACTGAAAAAAAAAAAAATCTCTTAGGGATGTCATGTACAACACGATGATTGCAGCTAACACCTCTGTATGGTACACTTGAACGTTGTGAAGAGAGTAGGTCCCAAGAGTTCTCATCACAAGGAAAAAAACATGGTTTTCCTCTTCTTCTTCCTTTTTGTACCTATATGGGATGATGGATGTTAACTTACAGTGGTGATTATTTTACAATATATGTAAGTCAACTCATTATGTGGTACACTTCAAGCTTATACAGTGCTGTATGTTAATTATATCTCAATAAAACTGGGGGGAAAGTAAAAACAAATCTCTCTTTGGTATTGCCAGTATTTGAAGGCACTTGAAGTCTAATCTAGAGCACTGGCTCTCAAGGTCCTGAGATTGAGAGCATTAGCAAAATTTGGAAATTTGTTAGAAATGCAAATAGTAAGACCCTACCCCAGAGGGTGCGGCACTTTGACAAGCCCTCCAGATGATTCTAACGCTCAGTAGGGTTAAGGAAATCACTGGTCTAAAGAAAACCCAAATTTTATGCTCCCTACACACCCTATGTTACACTTGTCTTTGTGTTAAACACAGCAACATATCCCAGGACACTCAAAATACTTACACCTTGGATCACTGTGATATACTATGAAATATATATTTTGGTCTTAATTCCTGGTTTCGGGCTAGAGTTCCTAAAACCCTTGTCATTTCTTAACAGCAATAGGAGTATCTTTCGTTTTAGTGTTTGGTTAGTGTCCCTAGCTCCTGCAACAGCTCTGGAGTGATAAAGGTGAGAAGGCTGCCTTTTGTTAATCAAAGGGAGCCCCTTTCAGCCACACCTGAGTTTATGTTAATAAATTGACTTTTGGAAGCCCCTAAGATGAGGTCTGGTTGCCATGGGAACCAACCTTCTGATTAGAGGATTAAAACTTTCAGCCCTGACTTCCATGGAGGGTAGAGGAGCTGGAGACTGAGTTACTCATCGGTGGCCAATGATTTAATCAATTCTGCCTGCTTAATGAAGCCACCATAACAACCCTGTAAGAAGGGGGTTGGAGAGCTTCTGGGTTGAACCGGGAGGGTGGTGTGCTGGAGAGGGCATAGGGGCTCCATACACCTTGGTATCTCTTCCATTTGGCTGTTCCTGAGTCCCGTCCTTTATAATGAACCAGTGATCTGGTAAGTAAATTGCTTTCCTGAGTTCTGAGAGCTATCCTAGTAAATGATAGAACTGGAGGCAGGGTTGTGGAAATCCCTGATTTACAGCTGGTTAGTCAGAGGTACAGGTGACAACCTGGACTTGCAGTTGGCATTTGAAGTGGGGAACAATCTTATAGGACTGAGCCCTTATCCGGTGGGGTCTGTCCTGACTTTGGACAGTGAGTGTCAGAATTAAATTGTAGGGCGCCCACTGTGTCCGCGGAGAATTGATGAATTGCTCGGTGTCAAAACTACACACATTTCGTGTCAGAAGTGTTGAGTAGAGGAAAACGGAAGTTTTTGCTTTTTAATCACCAAGATGGAGTCAAATTCTCCTTGCCTCGTGGGGCCTGTCCCAAGTGTGTTCCCACCTCTGACGGTGGAGGGCTCCAGCTCAGCCTGCTGTGGAATTTGGAAGCCTGCGTGGGGTAGTGGTAGAGGTCATGACCAGGACTTTTTGGGATAGGACAGACTGAGTGAAATTAGAGATCTAATTTACTTGATAGAGAAATTAGCTTCTTTAAAAAAAAAAAGAGCATACAGGCATGCCTTGGAGATATTGTGGGTTTGGTTCCAGACCACCAATAAAGCAAGTATTGCAATGAAGTGAGTCATAATCTTTGCAGGGTAGGGTCTTGCCTTCCAATGTAAAAAAAAAAAAGAAACATCTGTGGCGTGCAGTAAAGCAAAGCACAATAAAATGAGGTATGCTTGTATTTCTAAGAGTGCGATTCTCAACTACTGGCTGCACAATGGAATCACCTGGGTGGCATTTTAGAAAACACTGGTCACTTGGTCTGACTCGCAGAGATTCCAGTTTCAATCGAGTTGGGTGCGTGTGCGGAGAGGGTGGTGGTGAAACGGCTGGGCCCTGCATTAGTGTGGCTTACAGGCTCTCCAGGTGATTCTAACTGCTGTAGTCATGGTTCAGGAACACCAATTAAGACTTGTTTGATTTGGGATGCAGATGAGAAACAGAAAAAGATGGAAATATCTTGCAAGAGTCTCAGGAGGTCTTACCTACACATGAGTAAGTGCTTTTTTTTTTTAATCCTCACACGAGGATATTTTTCCACTGATTTTTAGATAGAGTGAAAGGGAGGGAGGGAGAGAGAGAGAAACATCAATGTGAGAGAGACACATCAATTGCTTGCCTCCTTCATGACCCCGACTGGGGATTGAACCTGCAACCCAGGTATCAAACCTTTGACCAGGAATCAAACCCAAGACCCTTAGGTTTGCAGGCAGATACTCCCACCACTGAGCCAAATCAGCCAGGGCAGTAGGTGCTTTTTGACTGTGCTTCTTAGGCTATTAGTGACTGGATTTGGGGGAGTTTTTCTGCTCTTTCTAGCTTTA
This sequence comes from Tadarida brasiliensis, assembly GCA_030848825.1. Classification (NCBI taxonomy): domain Eukaryota; kingdom Metazoa; phylum Chordata; class Mammalia; order Chiroptera; family Molossidae; genus Tadarida; species Tadarida brasiliensis. The sequence goes on from CM061264.1 coordinate 82,912,798, forward strand.
TCTGTTTCTTTTCAGCTGGTGCAGACATGTTGCACGATATTTCTGGCCAGTTCTAGGTAAGGAGATTTGACTACCTTTTGTCTACTTACCTGTAGATGTCTTGTGGGGAGAATATTTATTTCTACAGCTTGCCAGTGACCTCCCACCGCACCTCTGCAGTTCCCTTTACGTAAGTAGATAAGCTCCAGGAAGGGAACTTCCAGAGACTGATGGTCCATTATGCAGTGAGAGGCATTTTAATGCTTCTAAGACTATCAGTGGGACCAGAGCCTTCCTTGCAATCCCAAAGTTATGGAAAAGGAAAGATTGAGCTGTATTTGTTGGTTGAGTGTTGAAAAATTCCATGGAAAAAGGAAAGGAAACAAGTTCTACCACTTGTTTTTCTTGGCAGGTTTTCTCACCTTACCCCCCAAGTTTCTGGCAAGTGTGATTAGAAATTGACTTGCAGGATTTGCTCACACTAAGCTTCCCAGGGCATCTTTTGCTTGCTTGCTGCTGACTAGCAGTAGTTAATTTGCTATCTCTCACACATGTTATCCAAAAATCACAGAACTCATTAGAAATAAGCAGCATGAACTTGGTCCTCACATTTGGAGGATTAACCAGATGTAAGTCTGAGTTGCACTTGGGAGGTATCTGGGCCTCATTTAAAACTAAATAGAACTCGAGCCTTGAGTGGAAACAGATTTGTTTAAAAATGAAATATCTTACTGGAAAACAAATTTTATTTTCCCAATAAAAAATATGGGGAGGAGGTAAGCTTTTCTGGACGCCAGTGTGTATTTTATTTCATGCCCTTCTCCTTGCTGATGGCAGATGTGGCAGAAATAAAGACCCAATTTCATTTTCCAAAATGGGAAAAATTTAATCAATTCAGGAATTTATTCTTAATTGACAGCAGACGTTTAAAACCTGATTGGTCACGGTTGACTATTTAATGTGCCTTTTAGGAAAATAAATATACATTTATGGATTTCCCAAACCACCTTGTGGACTCATCACTACATGGCAGACTATTGAGGTGTTGGGCTTGAGGTTCTCCGATTCTTAGAGCTTTTTAAAAAACATTTCTCACTAGGAGAAATGGAAAGAGCTGTTTTTCATGTGATTACCATATATGATTTATGTGATTAGAAAATTTGTTTTCTATTGATATGCAGACCCGCTGCCAGCAATACCGAATATTCACCTGCCACCTGTTTTTAATTCCAGCAAAACCTATAATCAGAATGAAATTAAAAATACCTTACCTTTGAAGAATCAGAAAAATAATTCAAATGTATTGAAACGTTTTGTGTTTATCCTTCCAGATCATACTAAATCAGAGGAGGACACAAATGCCAAGGGGTTGACTCTACCAAGTGGAGATTATTTCATGCAGACACATGAGTTGAGTTAAAGGTCCGCTAGGGATTTCCCATAAGCGGATTCTGATCATCCTGGTTTCTAGCACTCCCCAACTTGAACGATCGTGTATCACACTACCTCTGGCTTTCTATCTGTTAATTGTAAAAAGGACTATTTATTTGTAACCTGTCATAGTAACGCACCTGCTTTATCAAAACCAGTACAGGACTTTCGGCTGTCCTGTCCATCTTTCTGCCCATGAAATCATTCATTCATTTTCTATTCCTGTTCAACCCCGAAAGAGCAGATTTGCAGTGTATCTTCCTACTGTTGTCTAGGGACAAAGACGGTTTGCTCGGTTAGCTTTTATTTAGTGTTTCAAAAGAAATCGACGGTCAGATCCTCAGCAGACGGGCTTTTCGGGGTTCACTGCAGAAAGGCTCCTTTTTGAATCGGCGTCATTGAAGGTGTGTCATGAGGGGTGTAGTAGTAGCAGAAAATACTGTACTGATCTTCCTTACTTCCGAAGAGCTGCTGTCCCCTTGCAAGCACTTTGGTAGCAAGGCCCTGTAAAATTCCAATAAGTAAGGCTGCAGGGATGGGGAGAGAGAAAGAAAGAAAGAAAAATGAAATACCAGAAGCAAATAGTCCTATCCATATTCATATCATGTCCATAGGGCCTGAGAAATGGATATTGAAGTGGCAGAACCAGACTGCCTCTTCCTTCCTATGAAGTAATTAAATGTGTTTTCACTTAAAAAGGATAACAATGTTAGCTCTTAATGGGATTAACCTAACTGAAATTTATTAGGGATTGCTTTGACAGTAAGGATTATAGATGGCTCAAATTCCATTTTGAGATGGTAGCTTTGATTCCTGTAATTTTTGCTGTTGCTGTTCTGCTGGAGATATCCAAGTTACCAAACAAACCTTGAGTGTTAAGTGATTGAGACTAGGACCATGAGGAGAGCTTGACTATTTTCCTCTTTAACTTTTTTTGAGGGTTTATTTTTTACTCTTTTCATTCTAAAGTGAGGTCTCTTTAAAACAAAGGGGAGCCCTCTCATTTTAAAAAGAGAATTAAAGGAGTGTTGATAGTTTCTTAGGGTCTCTCTTGCTCCAAATGATCCAGATGAGGTATTTCTTCACTTTAAGTTCATTGATAACTACCTGTTCCTCCTTCTTCTATGTATGTGTTGCAGGAGCTCCGTAATAACTTTTTATTGTATTAAAATATACATAACAAAATTTACCATTTTTGATCATGTTGAGTATACAATTCGGGTGAATTTGAGTATTGTAGGTAAATCATAGGTAGAATCGTACAATATTTGTCTCTCTGTGATTGGCTTATATCACTTCGCACAGTAAGCTCAAGGTTCATCCATGTTCAGCATGTGTCAGAATTTCCTTTTTAAGACAGAATAATACTCCTTTGTGTGTATCTAAGACACTTTGTTTATCCATTCATCTGTCAATGAGATGAATGGGTTTCTTCCTCCTTTTGGCTGTTGTGAGTCATGCCTTTAAGAATATGGGTATATAAATATCTGTTTAACTTCCTCAATATTTTTGAATTGCTTCCCTATGAAAGAAATATCTTTTTCTAATTATTTAATACACCCAGTTGCTGGTTTTGATACTGATTTTAATGACTTAAGTATTGTTGATAGCAAAGAAAGCCTTTTATGTGGCATAATTGGAATTCCTGTGTTGGGTCTGGGTTACGAAGGGTCCCTCCAAGCATGTGAGGACAGCTAAACAAATGGCGATGAAAACTTTTAATACATGCCCTACTGGAGAACATGACCCACTTTCTCTGGGAAAGACCCACTGGAATAGGCTTTCTTTTAAAAAAAATCTGACATAGTGTAAAGATCTGTGTTTTAGAATATTTATTAAAAATGAATTAAAAATATTGCTGCAAAACATCTGGAGAAATCAAACTCTCTGGTTAATCAAAATCTTGAAAGCAGAAGACAGTCTGGGGTCGGGGTGTACATCTCCTTCTCTAGGGAGTCAGGCTTATCTCCTAGAAAGTGGATTAACAGCTCATATTGCAAGCGCACACCGCTGAAGATATACGTTCTATCCATACATTTTTGTTTTTGAATTTTTTCTCTATCTTCTAAAATGACCTTGAGACAATAATTCTTTCAGATACCTTAAGGTTAATTAAATAGAGACAAGATCCTCTGTGAATTAATGCTATTTATTTGGCATGTACCACATGTCAGTTATATATTATTAGTAGTTAATATTTATTCAATCCTTGACACATAATAGGCACTGTTCTAAGCTCTTTGTATAAGTCAGAAGTTATTTAGTCTTCCCGGCATCTCAATGTGTTTGATACCAATGTAACTGCATTTTACAAATGAGGAAAATGAGATAGAGGAGTTAACTTGATCAGGGACATAGGAATTGTGGGAGCCAAGACTTGAACTTGGGCATCTTTGACCACTATGCCATACCTGGCACTTGACTGTTGGTTTAACTTATGAGCCATATAGGCAATGTTCTCTGAAAGACACATTTTTTTTTTTTTTAATTCTCACCTGAGGATATTTTTCCATTTATCTTCAGACAGAGTGGAAGGGAGGGAGGGAGAGGGAGAGAGAAAGAGAGAAACATCGATGTGAGAGAGACACATCGACAGGTTGCCTGGGCCGGGGACTGAGCTGCAGCCAAGGTACATGCCCTTGACTGGAACTGAACCTGTGACTCTTTGGTCCGAGGGCCGTCACTCTCACCGCTGAGCCAAACCAGCCAGAGCAATAGGAGAGCTTTGAAAGTTAGTTCTGTGTGTCTGTCTAGAAATCCATGCATAGTAAATGATCAAGAAGTCGTTGAGAAGTTCAGCACCAAAGGACCAAGGTTGCTTCTGAACACAGTGCCCTCTGTTTCACCTTTAAAGGTAAACACATTTCATAGGAAAGGAAATTAAAAAGGCCATGCTTAGAAAATTTAAAAATTTTAATACATTTTTTAATAAAAGGTGTTATTACCTTTTTTAATGAATTCCTATTTCATAAAGAATTTATAAAAAGTATTAGGAATTAGTCTCACTCAGAAAGTTGGTATTAAAGAGTTTGTAAGGTGTATCTACTTAGGTCCACTTATAATTGAGAGACTTCTCTTAATGTAAGATATTGGTGTTTTCAAAATTATTTGTAGCCACTTTTGTTTAAAAATATTTAACTACTTTTCTGGCAGGTCGCAAGCAAAATGAGTATGAGTCTTTGTAATGACAGATCTTAATTCTTGTGAAGACCTCTTAACTCTTCTCATGGTGAGGTTTAAAAGGTTCATTATAGGTGAAGGAATGTTTGTTGAGCAATAGTTGTGGTTGATGGGATTTAAAGACAGCTAAGAAATAATTGTTACTTTTAAGATATCCTTACCCCTGTATGAGATACAGAAGTAAGACCAAGAAGAGAAGTATTCATACTGTTGAGGAAAGAGGTTTGGTGAAAACTTACCTGGGCAGGAACTTGGTTTTAAAGGTTGAATAGGAGTTTTCTGGACAAAGTAGGGTGAGAGGGGTGCGTGGTTTTAGGCAAAGGAAGAGCCATGGACAAAGGACACTGAGATAAGCAGCATGGGTGAAATCATGTGGTTCTTATTCTTTCCATCTGACTTATTTCACTTAGCAGGATACATTCACGATTCATCCACGTTGTTGCAGGTGGTGATATTTCATCATTTTTTGTGGCTGAGTAGTATTCCATTATATTTGTACCCCGTCTTTATCCAATTACCCATTCAAGGACACTTACGTTGTTAATATGTCTTGGCCACTTTGAATAATGATGCAGTGAACATCGGGGTACATATGTCTCTACAAATAAATGTTTTCAAATTTTTCTGTAGATACCCAGAAGAGGGATTTCTGGGTCATTTGGTAGCTCTATTCGTAATTTTTGGAGGAGCCTCCACACTGTGTTTCATAGAGGCTGCACCAGTTACATGCCCACCATCAGCAGTGTATGAGGGTTCCCTTTCCTTTAAATCCTCTCCAACACTTATTTTTCGTCTTATTGACAGTAGCTATTCTAACAGGTGTGAGCTGGTATCTCAGTGTGGTTTTGATTTGCATGTCCCTTATAACTAGACAGAAAAGGACAAGAACCATATTATTTCACTCATATGTGGGATATAAAACAGAAAGTAACAAATGAACAAACAGACAAATTAGCGTGGTTAGCAGAGAAGAAGGGGGATGGGAGGAGGAGGATGTGTATCATAGAATTGTACACCTAAAATTTATGTATTACTAACTAATGTTATTCCAATAAATTTAATTTAAAAAAGCAGCAGCATGATAGTTTAGCAAACCCTAAATAAGAAGGGAATCCATTATAGTGTAAAGACCACGAGAGTAGGCAAAACTTTTGAAAACTACTCTTGAGTCTTGGTTTTCTTTCTCTGTGAAAAAGAGAGATCATTCACTTTGATCTGTTTTGAGGATTAAAAATAACGTGTGTAAATTGTTCAGGAAAGAACCTGACATAGGTTTCTACATTGATATGATCATCTATTCTGTCTCTGGTTTTCATTGTTGTCCTTTTATTTTTTGTTTTAGAGAATATTACAGGTACATGGTTCAAAACCCCCAAAGTATAAAAATCTCCCTTCCATCGTTGCGCCTCATCTGGAAGTTCCCCCTTGCAGCCCTCACAGGAAGCCACCGTCCCGGTGCCCTAGGTGCCTTTCCCAGTCTTGACGCTGCGCGAGGAAATGTGACTGCGCTCTGTACTTCCTGCGTTCACAGGAAAGGTAGCATGTTACACGTGCCGTGCATGCCCTTCCTTTTTTTTACTTAACCATGCATGCATCTCCGAGAGCTTTCCATATCAGTTTGGAGGGATTTTTCTCATCCTTCTGTTTTTTTTTTTTTAATCCTCACCAGAGGACATCTTTGCATTTATCTTAAGATAGAGCAGGAGGGAGAGGGGGGGAGGGAGAGAGAGAGAGAGAAACATCGATGTGAGAGAGACACACCGAGTGGTTGCCATCCACACGACCCCAACCAGGGCTGGGGACAAACTGCAACTGAGGTATGTGCCCTTAGCAGGAAACGAACCCGGGACTCTCTGGTCCTCAGGCCGACGCTCTAACCGTTGAGCCAAACCGGCCACGGCTCATCCTTCTGTTTTTAAGTGATAGTTTTATTTTAATATAGCTTGACTTGCGAGAAATTGCAATAATAGTACAGAGTTTCTATGTGCCCTTCACTCAGTTTTCCCCAAAGATTATCTTGCATAATCATAGCACATTGTCAAAACCAGGAAGTTGACCTTGGTACAGTAGGGACCTTCTTTGGATTTTGCCAATTATTACATTCATTTTTTTGGGGGGGTATATGTCTATGAAATTTTATCATTCTTGTACATTTGAGTAATCATCACATTTGGTGTACAGAACTGTTCCTTTACTCCAAGGGAACTCCTTTCTGCTACTTTTTTAAAACAGTCACAGCCTTCTCCCAATTTCAGGCACTGGCAGGTGCTGATTAATTGATTCATCCACACATTTTGTGTGCTACTTTTAAGAAAACCCAGCCATGTATATTATACCTTTCTCAAGGGTAAGACTCCTATTTTCAGAATTTTTTTTATTCCCTACAGGCCTGAACACTTAAAGGGTGTGTAATAATGACTTGTTCAAGTACAAGAGTCAAACCAAAATAAAGCCAAGCCAAACAGAAAATTCAGAGTTGTAAAACAGATGAGTCAGGATAATTTGCTTTGAAAATAACACAAAAGTTCACTTTCCTCATAGGAATTCCTCCGTGTGAATTAAGTAATAACATTTCTTTCAGGACTCAGTAAAGATCAAAGTGTTAACGATCAGAAACATAGCTTCGCTAAAGCATAACGTTTCAAATCATTTTTATTTTCTTTAATAATTCTCATTCCGTAAGGACTTCTGTCATAGTGGTACGGTAAGGACTGTTCTCCCCAGCGAGGGGCTGTGATGAGGGCAGGAAGGGAGCCAGTGGTCACTGAGTCTAACGTGCTGTTTCATTAGTCCTCCAGCAGCTCTGAGGAGGGTATTCTCAGTGTACACGAGAACATGTGCTCGGAAATTCAGAAAACTTGTCTCTGGCCAGTTGACATCAGAGACGAGATTCCAAACCCCACACTCGTCACTGCTCTGTAGCGAACGCTTTCCTTAGGTTAAAAGTCAAATAAGAATTCAGATTCCGTCTCCTTTTTAGAACACGGTGGTGGAAGTGGTATTTCAGCACCTTGCTCACTTATAAAAGATACATACTGGAATCGCTGATAGAAATGGTTACGGGCTTTGGAGTCAGCGAGACTTCTGTGCAAATCCCAGCTCGGCCATCCTCTGGCTTTGCTGACCGTGGACATGTTTTATTTATGGGAGTGTCATGGGCTCGCTGCAAGCAGAGACACTGGTCGTTCCTCCGTCAGGTTGAGGGAATTAGATGCAATAAAACACTTAGCATAGTGCCTGGTACCCACCACTCATTCAATAAACGGAAGCTATTATTATACATGAGCCTTCACTTTATGGACTTTCCACTTCTAAAATCAAATTATAAACAAATACTGTGCTATGTGCAAAAACAGTGTGCCATTGATAGAATTAATGTAGCTACACAGTGACTTGATTTTTTAAACTTAAAAAACGTATAGAAATTTAGAATGTCATTTTGCCTATACAGTTAAATATATCATTAAAGTTGCTGTATGTTCAAATATAAGGCTGCTATCCCCATCCCCCTCCCCTCCAATTCTTGGTTTTGGTCTGTGAATGAGTAGATTTTCCTGAAATGAAGAATTTGTATGTATTGTGTAGGACAACTGTGGAAGAACTTTTTGTGGTTTGGCTCTGACTAAGGTTCTGGTAATCTTATTCCCACAGAGCCATGGACATATTCATCACCTGAGAAACGGACAGGCAGGCAGTGATACGGGTGGGGGGTGCTTGCTGGGCACTGAGGGGTGCTCCCTGCTGCAGCTTCGACAGTGACCGCTGGTTCAGCGCAGTCCACAGGCCCCGCTCTGCAGTCGCGTCCGTGGGGCCGTTCAGGGACTGTGCGCAGCTCTGCTCAGCGGGCTGTTTGTTTGTCTAGGGCGAGAGATCTGTGAGAAGCGTTTGTATCACAGTGACAGACTGCAGAGAGCTCTTTCCTGTGTTACAGATTGCTAGGAAATTGGATAGAACCTCCTGAGAGATGCAATCCCACGCCTTCCCTCAGGACAAGTCTGTGACATACATTAAGAAGGCAGTGGGAGTGGGTGGGGAGCCCGAGGCTCCAGGGGAGCGAGCTGCAATTCCCATACCATGTATAATGTCTTCTATACTTAGAGGCTGTCTGCGCAGAGCAACACAGGATACTTGGCACACCATGGAAAATGTACTAATGTTCCCTTGAGAGCCTCTTGGACTTCTCAAAAAAAAAAAGATAATAAAAGAGGCTTGCTTGGCAGATCTCACAAAAGTCTAAATGATCCAGTTCAATGCTGAGTTAGTGAGGTTGAAATCGGAGGAGGACACACAGGGGCTCTTCAATCCAGATGCCTGTTAGAAGGGTAGGGTATTTTTTAACCTTCCAGATGATCCGACTGTATAACTGGGGTCAGAGCCACTGGGATAAGGAGAAAGCACCCTGACAAAAGGACGACACATAAAAAAGTCACCTCCACACCCAATATGGATGGGTCCCCATATCTTTCAGTGAGGCCACTGGGCTGTTCCGCTGGCTGAATTTTCTCTTCTCATTGTGAAAGTAGGTGCCATGGGCAGGTATTCTGCTGACAACTGTGTCCATCCAGCTGTATTTCTTGGTGTATGGGGTACAGTTGCTCTGCTTGTCTCTGGAGGGAGGAGCTGATGTTCCCAGCTTACCCTGGGAATCGTTATTATTGAAAGCCTCAGCCCCAGGGCTTACAGCACAAGTGTATGGTACATTCTAAGGGGTATTGTGTTTGAATCTTAATAATTTGTCTCCTTCACGTAAGAGGAACCACTGTGCAGGGTGGACAAAAAAACCCTCTGAGAAAACCATGTGTTTCGCATTTGCTCCAAGTAAGTCATCCCCTCTCTCGAGCTCTCAAAAGTCATAATTTGGAAATCATTCTATTCCAGTGAAAACTGGAACGCTCCCCCTCCCCCCTTCGATAGGAGCTGTAATAAAACTTCCCAGAGGCAAGAGGTTTTGATTTGCCACGACACAGTGGCTGTCTTTCTAGGGAAGTCCTGGGAAAGGCATTGCTGGTTCTTTTTCTCCTCCATTGTCTGTGTCTCTCACTCCCTGAGCATCATGTCCAAACATGATGTCACTCCCATTGCTCCGGTACATCCCAGGTCCTTTTGCAAATGGAAAATGCAGAAGAATTAAAAAATTGGTTGAGTGCAGAAAGTCTATTTCAGGACCCTCCTAAAGGGTCTGTTTCAGAGGCACTAAATTTCCAAGTATTCACTGACATTTATCGTCCTGCTTCAAATGATTAACCGTCTTTCTGATCACATGACGCCACGTTTTGCATAGTGTGACATATCTGTCCTCTTTTAAATGCATAGGAATCGGCACCAATCTCATTTCACCAGTGGGTTTGTTGAAGCATTATCACAAGACAGCCAGAATGATTGATGAGTGCTCTTCAGGCAGGGAAGCGCTGCCAGCTTGCTTTGTATTTTGTCTTACCTAGAGTTTTGCTCCTTTTTTCTTAACTGAAGTAGAAAATTACCCCTTTTTATGCTAGTAGCCATAATCGCATTGTAAACGACTTAAAAAATTGTCATTTCCCAGTAGTATGTCTTACAGTGTAAGCATTTTTATTTAATGTAAGATTATTCTTATTTTTTAACGTTGTGTGTGAGAGAGACCAATATTTAAATTTCCCAGTTTTTATTGTAAGAACTCGGGGCACATTCTTGTCAAGGGGAGAAGTTAATGAGCGACCAAGGGGAGTCCCGGACTGTCTGAAACAGCAGCTGTATGAGCTTTGATGTACCTTGACAGTTTTTAAAAAGTAACAATAAAATAGTGTTTGAGGATTGGATGACTTTAGTAAATACGGGATCCAGTGAGGCAATATTTGCTTCTGCCTCTTCCGCTATATTCCTTTGATCATGTGTGTTTTCACATCTTCTGAAATTTACTCTAGAGACAGCCATTCTTGAAAGAACCTCGTGTCTCTCCCTGACTGGACAGGCCCGGAGATGGAGATAAGCAGGCTATTCATAGATCCCTATTTTTTCAGTTCCCTTCTTGCATGAAGGCCAAGAGGGTGGATGGAGGAGAGCTCTATATCTGGGAAGTGCAAACATGGGGCTCAACTGCTTTTGCAAACATGAAGCTACATTTATTTGAACGGAGCGTATCCGTAGGTAACTCTGAGCCGCAGAGCAGGTGCCCCGTGTTCTTTAGCAATCATAGGTAACTTTGTATGTCTAGAACTTGTTTCATCTCACCTTTCTCTTCTGAAAGATTTTGAGTGGTTCATTCTTCACAGAAGAACTGTCTTTTCTGGGCTTAGGCTCTGAATTCTTTCATGAGGTCCTTCCCCATTCAGTACTGGGTATTAAAGAAGTTGTCTGAATGTTGGGAGAATGTGCTCTTGCTTCATTGATGAACTGTTTGGTTGTTGCAGTTAGGATTTACAGATACTGTAAATGGCTTGTGGTCAGATAAGCAGAGAGTGAATCACTATTTTAAATGAACAAGAATATTGACTTGAAATGGAGGTTTCTGATTGGCTGCCCCAGGCTGTTACAGCTGTGTCAATAATTTTAGAAAAGATGAATCGGAAGTATGAGTCATCTTTATTTATGAATCTAATCCTATGGATAAGCGGTTGGCCATTCCAAGTGTAATCCTTTGGCACTTGGTACATAAAGGCCATGTGTCTCTAAGAGTAAGACATGAAAACTCATACAGTATTTATATAGATATTAATTTGGGAACCTGTTTCTTTTTCTTTTTTGGGTTCATGTCCCCCGATGTTCTAGGGGCTCATTGAGATAAGAGTTTTACATTCTGGTTTCTTTGCAGACAGAGAGCAAACAAAGTTTAAATCAAGTTAATAAGTATTCTTGCTTGGTTGCAAATGATTCCTTACAGGTGTTGGAGGTGAGCAAACACTGGGCCAAGCCAAGGGCCAGGGGAAGGGGAGAGATCTCTAAGCCTGTGTAGATACATTTCTGGTTTCCCACAACTTGGTTCAATTCTACCATCAAAACTACAGAAATGGGTTAGTTTTCTTCCTGGGATGGTTTATTTGACCAACAGCCCTCTCAATCAGCTGTTACATCCTACAGCCCAGGCCTTGGACTGGGCAGTTAAAGTTCACAACAGATGGGCGTTTCCAATTCTTACTCGATGCTGTTCTGCCCCCATCCTCCATGTATGCTTAGATAGTCGTGGAAATGGAAAGGAAGAGTCAGGAGAAAGAATCAGATTTCCAGGTTAGATTTCAATGATTTGGAATTAGGAGTTGGCTTAATTAGATTTTACCTCATTTTTCTCTTAACTTGAAGAAAAGCAGAAGGTGTGTAGGGAAGCTATAAATAATTAGAGTGACCTAAATTGTAGCAAGGGTATGCGACATCTATGCGAGACTAGGTGTATTTTAGAAATACAATTTTTATACCAACAATGGTTATGTTAATTATATATTTTTACTAGGCTACAGTGGTAAAAAATTTATTATGCTTTTCAAAGCAGTCCATTTTTTTTCCCCAATTGTAGAATTCAAAGGGGCCTTCCAGGCAATTACTGTGAGCCAGGTTACATTGAACCTGCATTTAGAGATGTGTGATGACTCCAGTTAGTGCCCAGATGTGCCAACTCAGCACTCACTTTAAAATAGGTGATGGGCAACATGTTATGACATTGGTCTTAGAGGAATGCTACCTAAATCTGTTTTTTAAAAAAATTTTTTTCCAAATGGTTAACTGAACTCTGACATCAACATCAATTCACATTACTCGGTGACAGTTCAGTCATTTGAGAAAGGTTTTAGAGACTTTTTACGAGTTCATGTGCTCACACTGGCTTTAATACTACGATTTCATACCAAGAACATACGTTTTGAAGTTAAATGACCATTCCACAGTAATTCCAGTTAGCATGGCATTAAAAAGAATCAGTTTACCAAAAAGAACTAAAAAAATCTGAAAGAATTAAAAAATAAAATAAAGGCGGGGGGCAGCTGGGGACGGGGGAGTATTTTGGGTTTCTGTTGCTCTCTCGGGGGCTGGCAGAGCCTCTGGTCAGCAGAGTTCTTGCAGCTGGATCAAAGTTGCACCCTGTAGTTTCTCTTTCCACTTGGACAGAAATGGAGGTGTTGGGCCTGTAATCTGGTCCTTGCCCATAGCCAAGTGAGGGTTATGCAGGATTTCTGTTTTGAACACATTTGTCCTCATTTTCCCTTTTCTCTGCTTGCCCACTAGAAGGGAAAAAAATAATCTGAGGTACTGCTTGGGTGGGGCCACTCTCAGATCTCAATGCCCCAGGGTTTTCTAGGTTAACAAATTAGAGCTTTCCAGCCTGCTCGGTAAGGGTGAACCGCAGCTGCCCTGTCCTGCCGTCTCAGGTTCCCTTCCTCTCTCCCGCTCCAGAAGAGAAAGAAGCCCAATTGCTGAGCTTGGAGGATGCTAGTTTAGGAGCTTGGTGCTTGTTGGCAGCAGCTGTGTCTTTTTGTGGGAAGGAGTTCCAGCATATTCTTGGAAGGGACTAAAAATTTCCACCTTTCAGTTTGCTATTTTGTCACATTGCCCCGGGTGCCTCGGACACGCCGGGTGGGAGGATGGTGTGGATGCACATTCGGGTGGGGATGGACGGGGAGGAGGTTGAAGCCTCTTGGGCTGCATCAGAATGGGAGTCAACATCCAAGGAAGCAGAGACAAACCTTTGCCTTGTCCTGATGCTCCGGGGTGAACGACAAAGGACCTCTGTCAAGTGTGTGGGAGTTCACAGAGCTGGGGAGCCAGCTTGATCCCCCTTGGAGAAATCAGACTTTTCATGCTGCCTCCTCCTGCCTCTTTGCTGGGGGTGTGGAAGAAGCAGTGGGGGAAGTGGGAGGTTTTCTGCAGGAGTTTATTGAAAAAACAGCTGCCCTGCTCCATTTCCCCCTCCACCCGCCCCATCCTTCTCTCTGAGGCAGGATGTAACTCTGCTGTAAACTTTGGCAGAGGTGAAGCATGCAAATACTTTTTAAAATGGGATTCTTTTTTTTTTTTTTGGCATAGAGCTTTTAGGTTAAAGCTGGAGAAAAGCATAAATAAAATTTGATATAGTCATTCTAGAAATGATTTGCATGCACATTCTAGAAATGGTTTTTGTGCATCCAGAAAAGGGTCAGAGCTCAGTGGTTTGACCCGAAGAGAGCCAAACTAAGATAAGGTAACACGCAGTATTCCAAGTTGGCCTGCCTATGCCAGGACTCGAAAGCCTGTTTGCTGCTTTTCCTTTATTATCGTAACCTCTTGAACAGAACACACCGTTTGAAATGACAGTAAATGCTTCTCGGTGGATAAGTCTATGACCTAGTTTCTGACCAAGAGCACTTGTGGGATTGAACGGTGCGGGGAGGAGCCAGGGAGCCTGGACTCCATTGGCCAGAAGTTCTGTGCAAATCGGGAGCTCAGGGCTAATTAGAACCCGAGACATTAAGCAGCAGCTGTTTTATGGTGTGAACTTTTGCACAGAGGATTTCAAGAGGCTAATTCTCCTTGGAAGTCTGTTTGCAAAGTGTTTCTTTCCTGGCTGTTGCTTCATTCTTCTTCGGAGGCCCATTTTCACTGAGCGGGAGCGTTTGGTGCCAAACCCGGCAATGACCTTCTGGCACCTGAAGCTGCCGCACAGCCCGACCCAGGGGCTCTGGTGGGGTGCCCGGGCGCGGCTGAGGGAGTTCTGCTGGCTCTGGGGTCGGTCCCACACTTCAGAACTGGACTTAACCGCAAAGGAGGGGACCGGCACAGGGAAAATCTTTCTTCTGCCTTTCACTCTCATTAACGGCACTCGGCCCTGTCCTGGCTGTGAACTCTGGACCTGTTCTCACCCTTCACCTTTGCACTCTGTGAAATCTGCGCTGGGCCCTTGTCTTACTTAACATGCGGGAATAGGGTTTTCAGGGAAAATCCTGAAACGAATTCAAATGTACCTAAAGTGTACTAATGGTAGAGGCCTTGGGTTGTGATGAACACATTGCCCGCTCCTTCTCCCTCCCCCCGCCCCCTGCAGTTGTTTTTCTGTCTGTCCTCTCACTTGTATTTGCTTTGACAGTGGAATCGTTAAACAAAACAGACTTAGACATGTCTTAGAAAGTTAAATCACTCTCTAAAAAGAGCACAGTGCAGAGTCTGGGATCCATGAGAAACGGCAAGATTAAAAGGGCCAAAGCTAACATCAATTATGAAAGTAATTATCATTAATAAAAGTATGGAAATGATTAAGATTACAGATCACACATTTCTTTTTCAGGAACACACATCGTGCACATCTCAAGATGTGCACACTTGCTTCTATCTCTTATCATTCATAGACTCAAGAAATCTGTGCCAAAACTCTTCAAAAGGGAAAAATAGGGTAACATTCCTATCATATACCAATAGGGAAATAATTATATAAGTGTAGAAAAAATATTAAACATTAAAACTCTTTAGGCATTGTTTTTTATTTACATTAGAAAATGTAAAAGGAAAGTGTAAGGTTGCAAATACAATATTATCTGTGTAAAAAAATGTGCTTTCAAATGTTTAGAGAACATAAGCAGTATAGTCTCAAAGGGATTCTGAGCCCTTAAAATTATTTTACACATTCTCCCCACTCAGTTTTTCACAATGAGTACGCAAGTCTTTTTTACAAGTAAAAAATCCAACTTTTGCTAACATGCTTTAATGACTAGATTAACATGCTTTAATCACTAAAATGGCTTTGTCTGTGTCTGTTTTTCTGACAGGGTTCAGATGAGTGTATGAATGGTGAAACTTGAGGAAAGTTATTCTTTTAGGTCTATTTATATTCGCAAGGCTTTCAATCTTATGTGCAGCTCACCACTTTGGGGCAATCCTGGGCGGATGATTTATCCCCAGGTCTCCGGAAGAGACGAGAACATTTCTTCCGCGGCAGGCTGCCCTCTTTCCGCTCAAGGCTCGCAAGCTTCTTCTCCTTTGACTTCAAGGACGCGTTCTTCTTCCCAGTTCACGTTATATTTCTGGTTTTCCTTCTGGGATCTTGCCCCCACTCCCTTCTGTGGTTGGTGAAGTACATTCCCTTTCCACCCCTGTGGAGATGATCCCTGAGTGTCTTTATTGAGGATGACTCATAATTGGGGAGCAACAAGTCGCCATTAAAGTTAATAGTGCTTCTTAGGGACCCCATTTGTGGCAATAAAATTTGCAACTAGGCATGAGCAATTTCAATTTGCAGCACAGTGTCTTAATTGTTCAGAGATGTCTATAAAAATATAGTGTGGCAAATTAAAATTGCTTATGAACTGCTGAGAATTTTTTCTAACCAAAAAAGGTGTTCCCTAGAAAGCGCTTTTCTGCTGCGCGGCCGCGCGTGGCTGTTGGCTCCGGCCCTCGCAGTCAGAAGTGATCAGGGGTACTTGACGTGTGGCGTGGGGTACTTGACGTGTGGCGTGGGGTACATGCTTCTCACCCGGCCAGCTTTCCCTGTCTGGTTGGAGAGAACATTTGAACCAGAAGTAGAACCAACCAGGTTGGTGAATTGAATCAAACCTTTTGTTATTGATGTATTTTAGCCCTGGACTTGACCTACCTAAGAAAATACATACCACCTTTACACGCTGCCTAAGGAAAATGAAATGAAAACTATTTAAATTAATTCTCCCCTGCTCCCCCCCAACCGTTTTTTTTTTTTTTTTAATGTTTTTATTGATTTTTTTTTTTTTTTTTTTTTTGAGAGAGAGAGAAAGGGAGAGAGAGGTAGAAATATCCATGTGAAAGAGAAACATGGATCGGCTGCCTCCTGCACACCCCCTACTGGGGATCGAGCCCGCAACCCCGGCATGTGCCCTGACTGGGAATCGAACTGGGACCTCTCAGTCCATGGGACGATGCTCAATCCACTGAGCCATACCGGCCGGGCCCGCCCCTGCCCTTTTTAATCTTAAAAGCACACATAATGGGAATTAGAATCTTGTGATGAAAACCTCTCCCCCTTTTTTGTTTTCCCAATTTCCAAAGGTTAAGGGGGGAAGGGTCTCCAGGTGTCACACTTCACCAGAGATCCCATGTGGTAGTACACTTTGGGTCTATTTCTGTTTTGCCTATATCTGCACTTCTTACCTTCTTCTTCCTATTTCTTGGTGACCTGCCCTATCCCTACATCTCAAGGGTGAATATTAATAAATATCTGAGGCTATTGCCTAAGGCTAAATTTTTGTAACAGAGGTCATCACTAGCTAGGCTTGGACATATCAACTACACCCAAAGTATTCTTCCTTAGTGCATGCATAATAGGCCGAATAAAGACATTCTGGGCAGAACCTACAGTATTTGATACCTAGAAGGGAGTTTACGAAACTGTATTGTTAATCAAATTGAAACCTACTAGATGCAGCTGATTTGGGGAGTGGGTTTTGGAGTCTCTCTGCCTCACTCTGTAGATGGTTTGTGACATGTAAGCACAATATCCAGGGTGCAGCAAAAGTAGGTTTACAGTTGTTTTTTTTTGTTTGTTTGTTTACAGTTGTTTGTATGAAAAATAATACAATACAAGAATCAACTGTGTTTCACGTACTCACAACTGTAAACCTACTTTTGACCCACCCTGTAGTATAGTCCTGCACCTCTTAACGATGAGGATACGTTGTGAGGAATGTGTCCCTAGGCGATTTCGTCTCTGTGTGAACACGAGTGCCCTTACACACAGCTAGATGGTATGGCCTACCACACACCTAGCCTGCATGGGAAAGCATGGCCGTGTACGCAGCCCATTACTGACCATTGGTTATGCGGTGCATGAATGTATATTTTTTTGGGCGGGGGTGGGGGAGGTAATGCTATCTATGTGAAATGAAAATGTAAAATGAGCAGGACACTTGAAAGATCAAGAGGGAATCTTAGAGAATCTGTGATGAGAAAGAACATTGTGACCTCCCACTGACAGAAAGAGGATTCCTAGAGGAGGCAGGAAAGGACACACGCTGCAATCAGCCTCCTAAGTCACTTGCCTTTCTGTACTTGAGTTGCCTGTACCTCACAGGTTGCTGTAGATTCTCTGCTCGTAAGGTGAGCAGGAACCAATGCCAGAGGGAACTCCTGGCTCTCCCTGCCCCGTCGGAGCTGGGGGAGACCATCCACACCAGTCCTTGGTCCTGCCACCACCTGTCCTGGGCCAGCCACTTTAACCACGCTGACTTCAGTGACTTCCCACGTGGAATGAGAAGATGGTGGTGGTGTGTGATCCTTTCCCTTACACCTCTCTGACCCAAACCATAGGTCCAACGCTCTGGTTCTGTGGAGGGTGAGGGGTTCCTTGTGGTGAAGGCCGTATCTGGGGATTGGGCAGTGCCAGTTCTCCAAGCCCAAGTCCTTCTTTCTAGACAGTCCTGTTGAACAGGAAGGGTTAGGGGGACACGTGGCATCTTGACTGTTGGCTGTTCCGTGCTTGGCCTTGACTGCCACCATTAACCACCTAAACAGAGGGCCCAGTAAACGCACTTTTTTGGTTCCCAATCACCTACTTCCTTCTTCTACCCGACCTATGTGATTTTATTACTTATGAAAAGCAAAGGAGACTTCTGGAGGAAAAACAGTGCCTTCTAACATTTAAAAAAAAAAAAAAAAAAAAGGACATTTTTACAACAGGAAAGAAAAAAGCTTATTTTGTTTTACAACAGGAAAACCTAGCCCCCTTTCTGGTCATTCTTTCCAGTCCCATGTGGGGCCCTGAACCTTTTCTCCCTGCAGACCCCCCAGGTCAGACTTAAAGAGGAACAGCGGTGTTGGTGTGGGGAGTGGGTCTGCACAGGGGGCGTGGCAGAGAGCCAGCTTGGTCCATCGCACCCCCTGAGGCTGACGGGCAGCCCGGGACAGTGCACCCTGTGTTCAGGCTGTTTGTGGAGCTGCGCCTGGTTTCTAGGGAAAGTCACTGTCAGAAGCACAGAAAGATTTATTCTGAGCTTACCAAGTTTGTCTTGCTTTTTCCATTCACACCATTCTCATGTAGTATTGTTTTTTTTTCAATCCTCACCCGAGGATATTTTTCCTCAGATAAAGTGGGAGGGAGGGAGGGGGAGAAGGGGGGAGAGGGGGGAGAAGGGGGGAGAGGGGGAGAGAGGGGGAGAGATGTGTAAGAGACACATCGACTGGCTGCCTCCCACAGGACCCCGACCAGGGCCAGGGACCAAACCGCAACTGAGGTACATGCCCTTGCCCAGAATCGAACCCTCGACTCTTTGGTCAACAGGTCAACGCTCTAAGCACTGAGAGACCGGCCAGGGCTCATGTAGTATCTTAACGTGCCAGGACGAGACGAAGGAATAAGAGGGGAGGATTTCCTCGGTCCACCTAAATTCTCCCCATGTCTCTCAGGTCATATTTTATAACTTAAAGAATGGCAAACCTCCGCTGCAGTTTTTGGGGGAAGGAATGACAACAACAAAGTCGACGTTTAGAATCTTATTTGAATCTACTCTGTATCTGAGTCTCGTTTCCCTTCCAAAAAAAAAAAAAAAGATCATATTTTTTCTTAATCTTTTCTCCAATACCTTAGAATAGTGACTTGTGCGTGCTTGATGCCCAATAAATCTGTGTCGAACGAATAAAGGAACACCTTCCCTAAACCTTGTCTCATCCTGTTTTACACCCTTTGCCTTCACCACAGTTCCTGCAAGTCTGCTGAAGCCACATGAATCTTTTTGCACACCACGTGCTTTCATTGTCGCTGTGCACAAATTCTTCCCTCTGCCTAGGTAGCCCTCCTTCTCCTCTCCAGTAATGTATAGTTGCGATTACTGACAAAGTCTGGCTCAAAACCTAAACCTTAATATACCTTCAGGGAGTGGTCCAAATACCTAGATGGTCTTTTCTCCTTCTTACCTCCATCACTGATGGACACTGGGCTGACTTGCTGGCTTTGGAACACCCCAACGCGCGGGTTTATCCTTAGATAATGAGTGTGCTTTTATATGATGGAAGTGTGGACCTTGAGTGTGTGTCAGAAGGGACAGCTCCGCCTCTCTTCACAGAACACCCTGGGTGGACAGATTAAGTAAATTGATGCCGCGTTCGGGGCAGTCCTGACTCCCTGCTGGCATTTATGGGCTCACATGTACCTGAGATGAGGCTTATTTCAAGATGACTCTCTCACAGGCCTTCTCTCTTCCCTGACAACAGTCATTAAGAGATTAGGTTTCTTGAAATCTCAGCATTTGTTGCCCCCCTGGCTGCATGAAGCTCTGTAGCCTAACGAGGAAGGGATTTCTGAAGAGATTTTCAGCCGTGAAGAAATGCTGAGTTTAAAAAATAAGCATTCGTAGTGCAATGCACTCTTGTACCTACTGCGAATGGGCATATGCCTTCTGAAGACGTAATTGCAATCAAGGGCATTTAGAGGTGTTCGGGGAGTGGGAGGAGGTGGGGGCCATTGACTTTTGGGTCCCATTACAGCTGGTAACCATCACACAATATTTGAATATGCCAATTCTTATCATACATAAATCTCTTATTTGGAAGGAATTGCTCACTTGGCTTCAAGATATATACAGTTTTGGGATCAATGTTTTTTAGGACAAGAGATTGCAGGATTCTTTGTGACTAAAGCTTTTCTCTGTCCTGTCCTGTTACTCTGCAGCAGAAAGGGCTAGATTTCATGAAACAGGGTTTGTGGTACTGAAGAGCCTACTTATATCAGGAGAAGGAATGGAATGAAGTTGAGGATTGAAGCTGGTAGTAACATCTAGAAGTACACTGTGTGTGAAAATAAGTACTCTATAAAGGGAAGGATGTGACCACCTATATTGCCTGGGTGACATCTAGGGTTGTTAGAACCTAAAAATGGCAGATGCAGTTTTGTATGATAGAGTAACATCCTGCCTTTCTGGTATATATACAGTCGTCCCTCCCGCTTTGCGCTTCGACGTTCGCGGCTTCACTCTATCGTGGTTTTTTTCAAATATATTCATTAAAAAGTTGATCGAGACAGTGAAAATGATACAGCACGTTCGGTTGTCTGAGTCAATTATACACCCCTGTATTACAATTAAATTAAAATTACTGTACGTATGGACTGTAGGCCTATGTATTCGAGCACCCCAGGAATCCTTCAATGCCAAGTACAACCACTAGAGTCTGGAACGGATTAACCGCAATAAACAAGGGACGACTGTATTTTTATATATATATATATATATATATATATATTTTTAAATCCTCACTCGAGGATATTTTTCTATTTATCATCAGATAGAGTGGGAGAAGCGGGGGGAGAGAGAGAAAGAGAGAGAGAATCATCGATGTGAGAGACACATCAACTGGTTGCCTCCCGCACAACCCGACCAGGGCCAGGGATGAACTGCAGCTGAGGTACGTGCCCTTGACCTGAATGGAACTCATGACTCATTGGTCTGTGGGCCGATGTTCTAACCTCTGAGCCAAACTGGCCAGGGCCTTTCTGGTATTTTTATAGTCTTTTAAAGAAAACCTCAGTATGGAAGGTTTTGATGGACAGAAAACAAAGGGCAAAATGGTGTATCTGATGGTCCTCTTTCAATTTATTCTCCTGATTAGAGAATTGGAGAATCTCATGCACCTGGGTGGTTCTGCATTCACTCCGATGATTTGGCTAGTTCTGCTAACTAGAGATAGAGTAAAACTTTATGTTTAACTCTGTTGCAACCCACTGGGTCTTATGCCTTGCAGCTAGCTGTGGAAACACAGGAAAATTGGTGGTCAAGCTTAATAAAGGACGAAAGTGCAGTTCCTCGCGGTTTGAGCAGAAAAGTAGGGAAGCACCACTTGACCTTTGAATAGAAGTTGCACGTGCCTGGATCCCAGGTGCATTCATTCTTCTGTTGCACCTGCTTTCATTTTATTACTCATGTTTACTTTATTAATCAATCCCAAAGCCTTCTGCTCATCGTCCGGGTCTTGCTAATTGACACGTGTTCACAACAAATCATCATCTTCTTCCTGCCTCTTTCTTGACCCTCCACCTGGGAACCTGCTCCTCCTGGTGCAACTTTCATTTTCTCCAGTTTTTCTTTCTCCATTTTGCTGCTTAGCTCCACTTCTTTTCCTAGAGATGAAACTAAAATCTTGCATATTTTTAACAAATAGTATGAAACTAAAATTATGGCTGAACTATTTTAAGAATCCTGTATGTTTCCGCAATTCCTTGCTATATTTCATGGAATAACTAAGAATGTACATTTCCCCCCCACATTTCTGGTGATAGACCTCATGGCTACAAATGGACAATGATGTATATGCCACCAATCGGACAGTAATTTGACCTAAAATGGGGTAGTGATGGAGCCTGGGTTACGAGCTAAGTTAAGACCAAAATGAATAGTAGGCACCAGACGTTTCTCACATTGTTATCTTCTCTATGAATCGTTGGTAGGGTCAAGACATACTTTTCATCAGCGTCTTGACTTGTCTGGCCAATTAAGCAGACATGTCTCTGCAGTGGAAGCCTATTAAGTGAAAAGGGCTGGGTCCTATTGGGTATAATTGTAAGGAAGGATAGCCCACTACCCTCTTGTAATTTTTCCAAAATAAATAAGTATCCTGAATAGAAGAAAATCATGGTGAAGCAAAGCAAAACCCCTAACTATCACTACTCAACTGCCGGCCAGATGATGTTACCTTTATATCAATGTGTGGATTTCATAGGATTTCTCCTCCCACCCCACCCCACCCCGTGGGATCTGAGGCTCATTTGAAGTAACCTTGGCAGAAGAATATGAGCTACTTAGACCTATAAAGGATATTTTGATCTGTAATATAAAAAGCACACGTAATAATTAATCTAAAAAACGGCTGAAAGTGCCTGAGGTCAGTAGTTGCTCCGTCGATAGTTCATGTAAACAAAGTATTAGCCAAGGGCCCTAATTACATCTGTTTTTATTTAATTTAGTCTGATTTAATGATACTTTTTATATGAATTTGCTTCATGGTTACTCTGTCGATTGCAATTTCCTTTCCCCGAGAAGAATGTATTTGAGACGGGATAGTTATAAACTTCTTTTTCATCATTTAGTTTGGCGACCCTGTAACTATCAAAGGCACGGTATCCTATTGTACAGCCAATTGATATAAAGCCAGTGATTTAAACTTAATTCACTTTGTTAACACGTTTTAATGGAAAAGCAACCTATAATGAAGTGCATAAACCTTGCTGGTATGTTTGAGTTTTGAGAAATATGTACACTGTGTCACTTGGACTCCTGTCAAGATATAAGATGATGCTAATACTCCAGCTAATTCTGTTTGGTATTCCCTGCCTCACTGTGTCAACAGGCAGCCACTGTTCTGGCTTTTTTTCCCCCATCATCGATTAGATTTGCCTATTCTACAGCTTCATGCAAATGAAGTCTCACAAGATGTACTTTTTTTTTTTTTAATGTTTGTTTATTTTTGTTACAGATGTTTCTCCTTTTTCCTCCATTGATACCCTCCTCCCAACCCCACCCCCCCAGCATTATTGTCTATGTCCTTGTTTACATATACGTGCATATAAGTTCTGTGGTTTATCCCCCCCACCCCCATCCACCTCATCTGAGGTTTATCAGTCTGCACCCCACTTCCATGTCTCTGGGTCTGTTTTGTTCCTCAGCTTGTTTTGTTCGTTATAGTCCACAAATAAGTGAGATCATGAGATATTTTTCTCTGATTGGCTTGTTTTGTTTAGGATAATACTCTCTAGGGCCCTCCATGTCATCTCAAAGGATAAGAGATCTTTCTTTCTTACAGCTGCATAGTACTCCATTGTGTATATGTACCATAGCTTTTTTATCCACTCATCTATTGATGGATACTTGGGCTGTTTCCAGATCTTAGCAATTGTAAATAGTGCTGCTATGAAAATAGGGGTACATATATTCTTTCTGATAGGTATTTCAGGCTTCTTAGGTCTTTTAAGGCTTCTTTCACTTATAAGCTTAATTTTAATAACTAGTTCTCACAGTATATATAATTGAAATTAGTTATGATAAGCAATTGTGTTAGAAATAAAGCAAACAAAGAGAGTGGTCTTGTTACAAAGAAGAAAGAAGGTGAAATTAATACATTATAATTTTGAGATGGAGAAGCTAACAAATACTGGTCCGATTTTTAATTGAAAGTTTAGTTGATAGAATTATAGATTCACATGCAGTTGTAAGAAATACTACAGCTTTTACCCAATTTCCCCAATGGTAGCATTTTGCAAAAATACAATACAATATCTTAACCAGGATATTGAACACTGATGTAATCTACCAACCTTAGGTTTCCAGTTTCACTTGTACGCATGTGCTTGTGTGTATTTATTCCACACAGTTTTATCACATGCACCACCACAGTAAAGATGCTGAGAATTTCCATCAACACAAGGAGCCCTTTCATGCTATAC
The DNA here is from genome assembly GCA_030848825.1 of Tadarida brasiliensis. Lineage (NCBI taxonomy): Eukaryota > Metazoa > Chordata > Mammalia > Chiroptera > Molossidae > Tadarida > Tadarida brasiliensis. Next base: position 82,936,712 of record CM061264.1, read on the forward strand.
CTACTTCCCCCCTACCACCCCCTCCTATCCCCAGACCCTGCAAACCACTAATTGGTTCTCCATTTCTAAAACACCTTCATATGAATGGAATCATATGGTTTATAACCTTTTGGGTTGGCTTTTTTTTTTTTTCTTTATTGATTTTTAGAGAGAAAGGAAGGGAGAAGGAGAGGGAGAGGGAGAGATAGAAACATCGATGAGAGAGAACAGTGATTGGCTGCCTCCTGCATGCCCCCCACTGGGGATTTTGCCCACAACCTGGGCATGTGCCCTGACCGGGAATTTAACCAGTGACCTCTTGGTGCATGAGTCGACGCTCAACCACTGAGCCACACTGGCGGGGCTTGGGTTGGCTTTTTTAACTCACCGTATTTCCCAGGAGGTTCATCCCAGTTGTTGCATACATCAATAGTTTTTCTTCTTATTGTGGAATAGAATTCCATGGTATGTATGTACTATAGTTTATTTCACCATTCACCTGTTAAAAGACATCTAGGCTGAGACAAATTTCAAGAAACACACAGTCTCCCAAAACTGAACCGGGAAGAGATAGAAAACTTGAACATACCAATAACAACTAAGGAAACTGAAGATGGAATCAAGACTCTCCCAGCAAACAAAAGCCCAGGCCCGGATGGCTTCATGGGGGAGTTTTACCTAACATTCAAAGAAGATCTAATACCCATTCTCCTCAAACTATTCCAGAAAATCCAAGAAGATGGGAGACTTCCAAACTCATTTTATGAGGCCAGCATAATCCTAATTCCAAAACCGGATAAAGACACTACAAAGAAAGAAAACTACAGGCCAATATCCCTGATGAACACAGATGCCAAAATCCTTAACAAAATATTAGCAAATCGGATCCAGCAATACATCAAAAAAATTATTCACCATGACCAAGTGGGATTCATCCCAGGGATGCAAGGATGGTACAATATTCGCAAATCAATAAATATGATATACCACATAAACAAAATGAAAGATAAAAACCATATGATCATATCAATAGATGCTGAAAAAGCATTCGACAAAATCCAGCACCCATTTCTGATAAAAACGCTTAGCAATATGGGAATAGAGGGATCATATCTCAACATAATAAAGGCTATATATGGAAAACCTACAGCCAACATCATACTCAATGGGCAAAAACAAAGCATTTTCCTTAAGAACGAGAACAAGACAGGGCTGTCCACTTTCGCCACTCTTATTTAACATAGTACTGGAAGTCTTAGCCACAGCAATTAGACATGAAGAAAAAATAAAAGGGATCCAAATTGGAAAGGAGGAAGTGAAACTGTCATTATTTGTAGATGACATGATATTGTACATAGAAAACCCTAAAGACTCCATCAAAAATCTACTAGACTTAATAAATGAATTTGGCAAAGTAGCAGGATACAAAATTAACGTCAAGAAATCGACGGCATTCTTATACACCAACAATGAACTCACAGAAAGAGAAACTAAAAAAACAATCCCATTTACCATTGCAGCAAAAAAATTAAGATACCTAGGAATAAACTTAACCAAAGAAGTAAAAGATCTCTTCACAGAAAACTACAGATCATGAAAAAAGAAATAGAGAAAGATATAAAAAAAATGGAAGCATATACCATGTTTATGGATTGGAAGAATTAACATCATTAAAATGTCCATCCTACCCAAAGCTATCTATAGATTCAATGCAATTCCCATCAAAATACCAATGGCATATTTCACAGAACTAGAACAAATACTCCAAAAGTTTATGTGGAACCAAAAAAGGCCCCGAATAGCCACAGCAATCTTGAAAAAGAACAGCAAAGTAGAAGGGATCACAATACCAGACATCAGGTTATACTACAAAGCCTCTGTAATCAAAACAGCCTTGTTCTGGCACAAGAACAGGCAGATCAATGGAACAGAACAGAGAACCCAGAAATTGACCCAAGACAATATGCTCGATTAATATTTGACAAAGGTGGCAAGAGCATACAGTGGAGTCAAGACAGCCTCTTCAATAAATGGTGTTGGGAAAACTGGACAGCTACATGCAAAAAAATGAAACTAGACCACCAACTTACACCATACATGAGAATAAACTCAAAATGGATAAAAGACTTAAATGTGACTCAAGAATCCATAAAAATCCTAGAAGAAAATGCAGGCAACAAAATGTCAGACATACACAACAGAATTTTCACTGATACAACACCTAAGGCAAGAGAAACAAAGGAAAAAATAAACACATGGGACTACATCAAACTAAAAAGCTTCTGCCCAGCAAAAGAAACAACCATCAGAATGGAAAGGGAACCCACTATATGAGAGAGCATAACTGCCAATGATACATCAGATAAGGGGTTAATTTCCAAAATATATAGAGTATTCATACAACTCAACAAAAGGAAGGCAAAGAACCCAATTAAAAAATGGACAAAGGACCTAAAGAGACACCTCTCCAAACAGGACATACAAATGGCCAAGAGACATATGAAAAAATGTTCAACGTCACTAATCATCAGAGAGATGCACATTAAAACAACAATGAAGTATCACTTCACACCTGTCTGAATAGCTGCCATCAACAAATCATCAAACAACAAGTGCTGGGGAGGGTATGGAGAAAAGGGGACTCTAGTACACTGCTGGTGGGAATGCAGACTGGTGCAGCCACTATGGAAAACAATATGGTGTTTCCCCAAAAATTAAAAATTGAACTGCCATTTGACCCAGTGATGCCACTTCTAGGAATATATCCTGAGAAGCCTGAAACACCAATCAGAAAGAATATATGTACCCCTATGTTCATAGCACCACTATTTACAATAGCTAAGATCTGGAAACAGCCCAAGTGTCCATCAGTAGGTGAGGGGATAAAAAAGCCGTGGTACATATGCACAATGGAGTACTATGCAGCTGTAAGAAAGAAAGATCTCTTATCCTTTGTGACGACATGGAGGGACCTGGAAAGTATTATCCTAAGTGAAACAAGCCAATCAGAGAAAGACAAATATCACACGATCTCACTTATTTCTGGAATATAATGAACTAAGCAAACTGATGAACAAAATAGACCCAGAGTCATAGAAGTAGGGTACAGATTGACAATCCTCAGAAGAGGAGGTGGGAGGGGGAGGGAAGAGATAAACCACAGAACTTACATGCATATATGCATAACTGATGGACATGGACAACAAAGCTGGGGACGCGGCCGGGGGGGTGGGGAGAGGGGATAGGGAGGAAGGTGTCAATGGGGGGAAAAGGAGAAACATCTGTAACAAAAAATAAATTAATTAAAAAAAAGAGTTTATCTTAAATGAAGAAAAATAACCATGTTCAAAAATCGGAGGACACACTATTGCTAATATGTTGATTTTCCTAATTGATCCATTAATAATAATAAAAAAAAAGACATCTAGGCTGTTTTCAGTTTTGGGCTATTATGAATGTAGCAGCTTTGACCATTTGTGTACAGGTTTTTATGTGTACATAAGTTTTCATTTCTCTGGGATAAAATGCTTATGTGTGAAATTGCTGGGTCATATGGTAATTGTGCGGTTAGTTTTAAAAGAAACTGAGGCCCTGGCCGGTTTGGCTAAGCAGTTAGAGCTGCGGCCCGTGGACCAAAGAGTCTTGGGTTCAGTTCTGCTCAGGGGCATGTACCTGGGTTACAGTTCGGTCCCCGGCTCTGGTTGGGCTTGTGCAGGAGGCAACGAATCGATGTGTCTCTCTCACATCAATGCTTCTCTCTCCCCTTCCCTCCCTCCTTCCCTCTCCTTCCTACTCTATCTGAAGATATATGGAAAAATATCCTCAGGTGAGGATTAAAAAAAATGATAATAAATGAAACTGCCAAACCATTCTTCAGAGTCACCGTGCCCTTTCAGACTCCAGCAATGACCTAGTTTCTCTGTGCCCTCACCAGCATTTGGTGTTGTCATTATTTTTTTTGTTTTTGCTGTTCTGATAGGTGTGAAGTGATATCTCGTTATAGGTTTAATTTGCATTTCTCTGATACCTAATGATGTTGAACACTTTTTCATGTGCTTATTTGTCATCCACATGTTCTCTTTGGTGAAATGTCTATTCATGCCTTATCCCATTTTCTAATTGATTTTTAAAAAATCTATGCTTAAATAGATGAAACAAAAGGCAACCCAACTAGTTTTCAAGAACATTTAAGAAAAATATCCCAAGAAATACCTTCTTTGGCTTGAGAGATGTTATTAGTAGCTGAATACTAGATAAATTGAATCACCTGATAGATACAAATGGCTGTTTTGTTATAAATGTGTGAAAAGAATTGTCAGCTTTCTGTGCTCCCATGATTCACCTGTGAGTAGCTTGGGCTTCCAATCACTCCCATTTATTTATTATTTTTAGGTTCTAGGCTTTTCCCCTGCTCTGCTCCAGACCTATACTCTCTTTTCATTTGTTCTGACAAACTGAGGTGCCAGATTCACCCCCTTGAATATAATTCTGAAGCATATTGATGGATTCCTTAAACAGGGCTTGAGACCAAATTATCCTGTTTTTTCCCTTGATAGTACTTGGCCGTCTGAGATCCAGACTGCACATTTCTGGAGTGTTTGTTTCTGTGGGTCTGAGTTAAGATGTAACAGTTATCTTGATGGGCGGATAAGAAAGAAGGCGTCTAGAAACAGACCAGGAACGCTTTCTAGTATACTTGGTAACGAGTTTACTGCAGGGTGACATACAGGGGTCTTCGGAGCATTGTCTCAGATGATGCACGTCTGACCAAGTCATAAGGTAGAAAAGAACCACAGGCTTCCAGATACAAGGACCTGGATTTGGGACCTTGTTCTGCTCTAATTTAGTGACACTGATCAGATTACTTAACCTCTCTGAGCCTCCGCTCAATTATTTGTATAAATGGGTAATAATTCCCATACTGCTTCCACAATGAGGTATAAGTATCCAATAGGATAACATAATGCATTCGTAAGTGATAGTGCCTTACGCATGTAAGCTGCTGTTATGTTTACAGCAATATTCCTCCTCCCCACTAATGCAAACACAACCTGGAAGAGAAAGTCATTTTCACAGAATGAGGTCAAATGATCACCGTAGGTTTCCTAAGGGGGAAAACCCCGAAGCATGACTGTTTTCTTAAATGGGATTTTAATTTTGTTTGGTAGGCAAGAAAATGCTGAAAGAATCAGTCAATCAGCAATAATTGCACTTCACTTAGGCCACTGAGCAAAGCCGGGAAGAGAAAGAAAACGAGTTGCTTTAGGAGTGTTCTGATCTTACCCATTGAAGTTCTAGTTTTAAAGATGGGTTATTAATCCACTTGCCAGTCAAAGCCTTACCTGGGGTCGTATTTCCCCCCAGTCTTGTGTTTGATCACCACCTAGATTAGCCTTGTGGTACAGAAGCCAGACAGACCTAGGTTTGTACAAGGAGTGTTATGAGCTTGGATGAAAGATTACATTCCTCTCTTTATCCATAATATGGACTCAGATGAAATTGTTAACTGCTTATAGGTGGCAAATTATCTGGACGTCTGCCTTTAAATAATAAGTTTGAATAATTTAAGGTACAGTAACACAGTGCAGTTGGCAACCCTATCTATAAATTGAGAAGTTCAGAGAAGAGGTCAGTGAAGTTTGCATAATGATTTCATTCTAAAATAGGTGATTGGGCCCTGGCCGGTTTGGCTCAGCGGTTGGAGTGTCAGCCTGCAGACCAATGATTCGCGGGTTCGATTCTGGTCAAGGGCACGTACCTCGGTTGTGGTTCATCCCCGGCCCTGGTTGGGGTTGTGCGGGAGGCAACCAGTCGATGTGGCTCTATCACATCGATGTTTCTCTTTCTTTCCTTCTCTCCCTCTCTCTCCCTCCTACTCTATCTGAACAAAAATGGAAAAATGTCCTTGGGTGAGGATTAACAAAATAAAAAACTAGGTGATGGGTCAAACAAGCAGTTTAGGAATGGATGGAACCAAAAGCTTGTTTGCACTCATGCAATTCTTTACCCCAGATCTTAATTTGGGTAATTTAGTTTTGTGGTTTAGGGTAATTAAAAGGCCTCGAGGCGATGGTGAGGATCAGGTGAGATTAATGTACGTGAAAGTGCCTTAGGAATGGCCACAGTGCTCTGCAGACTTCATGGTCCCTGTGGAGGCCACAGTGGAGGGAGATGGTGATAGAGAGCCTATGAGAAGGGAGTATGTTCATCAAGCTTGAAAACTTGTCTAAGAATATTTCTAGTTCCTGGATAGTGTTGAAGAAAAACTTGAACTTTATTCTATTTTTTTTTTGTTTTTTGTTCATATAGGGTAGGAGGGAGAGAAAGGGATAGAGAGAGAGAGAAACATCGATGTGAAAGGGACACATCGAGTGGTTGCCACCCGCACGACCCAACCAGGGCCAGGGACAAATCGCAACCAAGGTACGTGCCCTTAGCGGGAACCGAACCCGGGTCTCTCTGGACTGCAGGCCGATGCTCTAACCGCTGAGCCAAACCGGCCAGGGCTTGAACTTCATTCTAGACTCCATGCATATCACTACCCTCCTCTTGGAATACACAACCGTGAATTGAGTCACTGTCTACTTTACATTGTAACAATTCAGTTGCAGGTGATGATGTTTAAAAAATTGTCCCTTAAATCTGGAGAACCACTGCAATGACTTCAGAGAGCACAACAGGGAGAATTTTAATTTAATGGAAACCCAGCCATTGATTAGATTAGGTGACAGGGATGGGGTCAAATGGATTATGGAAAAATGAGGCAGTGAATTGAGTCATTATGCTTTTCGTTACAGTATATTTTTTACAGTTGATTCTGGGGGTGGTATATTGTTTAATTCATTACAGCATTTAAGGACCAATTTCATCTTAAAAGCATGAATGATGGAAGCTCTAACCAAACTCGAATCCTAGCCACTAGAAAGCCATGACTTTTTAATGTCCTCTAATCTGAAATAGATTATGGTGTTTCTGTAGTAGTAGACTTTTCAAATATTTATTTCCTTTCAAAAACAAGGGTATATTTCACTCTCTTTGCAAATTTCTAAGGGCTGCCTTCTATCTTTTAATATAGGATGTTGGTGTCTTTACAATGTGCATGTCTTAAATGAGGACTGCGTCAGGAATTTGTTTCCACTTTCCCCTCCTTTATTAAGAATAAAAAATTGTATCTGGTCATAAATGCAATGATCTAACCTTTGCAAAATCTTATTACCGATATTTATGTTACTTGTATATTATGGTATGAGCAGTATTATATTCAATTCTTGCCCCCAAAAAGAGAACTCTAAAGGAATTTATGAAACAATGGCTTTGCATGGATTTCTCATTTTTCCATTTATGACTGATTTCATGCAGCCCTTTATACGTATCCACCAGACTTGTGAATGATCTCGGTCAGCTCACAGGAGTAGGGCCAGAGGAAGGGCGTGCCTGTTTCTCCCCTCTATTTGCCTGGTTCCTGCTGGAGCAGTTTAGCCTCACACGTTTTGTCCTTTCCTTCTCGAAAATTCCTAGATGTGTGTCAATGCACATGCCTACAAGCCTCCTTCAGCTTTCCAGACTGACCAATGATTGCTGGTGACTCTGGGAAGTGGAATTAATATCATTCTTGGTGTTGGATGTAGTCACTATTTGAGTTACAGGCTTCGGGGAAGCTTTCTCTGTCCACCCTATTTAAAATAGGATATTGTCCCCCCTCCAATACTTTGCCACTTGCTGGCTGACGTTACAGTCAATGTTTATTTGCAGACTGGTTGATTGTCAGGCTTTCTACCAGAACTAAGCACTGTATGGCAAACACTTTGACTCTCTCCATTCAGACTAGAACTGTGCAGGGCGTACACACACATATTTGTTGAATCAATTAATATAATCCATGAACCACAACCAACTCATGAGATAGATTCTCCCAAAGTTTAAGTTACTTCAGATTCAAAACTTGCTATATTTAGAACTCTGTTTCTCTCTTTGGCTTCTAATACTTTTTTTTTTTGCGCTGGAGAACGTCCTAATAAATACTATTTTGGGAGAAAGGAAGCCAAGTGAGTATGGGTGTCAGGTTATCAAGTAAATATTGGAACAATTTTAGCCTCTGATCGGGAATGTTTATTTTGTTCAGATGTGTATTTGGTCTGACCTTGGAGTTAAAGTTACTTACAAAGTTGCATAAATGTTAATGAATGTTTATAATGTGGACTATAAGCTGAAAGCAGTTAAAATATAAATATTTAAGCCATATGTTAGAAGATAACCAGAGCATTGCAGCTAGTTGGGATTGTGGAGGGAAATTGCCTGATTTATTGACGAGAGCTGGAAATGTGGAGTCCTGGGTTCTGTTTCCATTCCTGCTTTTGACAGCACGTCACAAGACGTCTCTGCTGAAGAAATGTTCCATAGGACAGTGTTAATCCCTTTAAGAATAATACTTTTATAGTACTTAGACGTTATTGTGCTCCAGTTGCTCTGGCTTTATTGATGTTTCTTTAGTCTGTTCTTCAGGTTTTCCTTTTGTTAAACCCGCGAGGGCCCCCACTTGTGTGTGCATGTGTGCGTGCGTGCGTGTGTGTGTATGTGTGTGTGTGTGCACATTGGTGGGGAATCTGATTCAATCTTATCAGTAGCTCATTAGGATATTTTTTACCTCACATTTGTTTAAGGCTCACCTGAAAAAACACACTGTGGTACTTATAAAATACGTATGAATATAAAGTCGTATAACTGTGCTTAATGTAGTAAATGTAATTTACAAAGTAAGAACAACGGTGGAGACACACTGGACGGATCGTGATGGGGGAGCTGTGGCAATGGACGTAACCGAAGACGAGAGCCTCCTTCCCAAAGCAAGAGAGCCTGGGTCTTGATAAATCGTGAAAGAAGGCAGCTAACTAGGCACAAACCAGGTGCCTTACTTAAAGCAACCTCATTTAACACCATTAGTGTTATCAGGGCTCTTATGCCGGACTTCTTTGTGTCTGGTATGTTTGGTGAATTTTTAACTGACCAGGCTTTACAGTGGGAGCAATGGAACAGTCTATAAACAACAGCTCCAACCACTTCAGAATTCCGAAGGCCTGACTCAGCTCCCTCTCGCCGACTCTCTCCTTCTCTGCACTCTCCCCTCTTGCTGGGTGTTCTTGCGGGGCCCTACCACTGGCATTCTGTCCTGGTGGCACTTGGTAAAAGTGCAGATTCCCGGCTTCAGCTGGAGACCTGCTGAATCAGAAACCACTGGGGAGGAATGAATGCTGAAGTCATGCTTAACAAGCACCTTTCTGGGGATTCTCACGCACCTCCTGGTTTCAGGACCACCTGTCTGTTCCTAGTACTGCCCCTTGTCTTGAGGAAGCGGTTGGTTTTCATCTCTTCTTCTGGACCACATGATGCTATGGGTGGAGGGAAGAACGCTGAAATACAAAGAAAGACCTATTACTTCGTCTGGATTTATTTCTTAATTTGTAGGAGGAACTGAGAACCCGTATTCTCATTTCTTCAAGGGGCCTGCTCTTAGTGAGATTTCCTATATCGACTAGATTTTCACAGAGTGGTGTATATTCACAAGGAAAGTACTGCAGATATGAACGAGAAGCTATATGAGCTCAGCAAGGTCATACCCACGGGTCCCTATGCCTACTTGGATCAGAGCACCGTCAGGTGACCAGGTGATCAGGGTGAGTTGGAGCTAGAAGTCCAGTTCTGGGTGATATCGAGGGCTGCTCACAGGTGACAGGTAGAGCGGCACAGCGTAGGTCTTGAGAGAGGGTTCAGAGTAGAAATGTCTTGAGGTTCTAAAATGGAATATATGTGGTCACACCCTGTGTGATGTTCGTTTTATGGAGAATCTCTAGAACGGTCTCAGTTTCCTAACATGTGGAGCGCAGCCCATCTAGTGTGAGGATACAGTCTGCCTGAGACGTTCGGCAGAGGAGCACACTTTTCAAAGGTATCAGGAAAGGATTCTACAGGTTGCGATGAATCGTGGAAAAACTGAGCTTCCTTGTCTTACATGGGGCATCTTTGCAGAAAAGAAAAAAAGTTTCCTGGGTTTTTTTTATATCGGAAACGTTGGTGTGCTCAACCTCCATGACATCATTCGTACAGAGAGTGTGTGGGAACTCTGTGTGGGTTTCCTGCACTCTGATGGGGAGAGGGATCACGGTATTGAACATCCTCTGTTCTTCTAACCACCACCAATTTGCTGGAGATTGAGAAGTCAAAGCACCATATGGAGGGTTATTTTATTTTGATACAGGCAGATGGCTAGGTCATGAAAATTTGTTGAAACACTTTAATGAACTACGTTAGATTTTTTTTTTTTTTTTTAAATAAAGGCCTTGAAGAGACCCGGGAAGAGACAAGATATGCTTTTTTTCACTGATGGGAGCAGACATGTAAAATTAAAACTGTAGGACCGACGAAGAGCATGGCTAAGCTGTTCGAACAGTTGTGGAGTGGATTCAAGCTGGGCTTGCACATGGGGCTGGTGGTTGCATTCACTTCTCGTCTCATAATTCATCCGAAACTTGGGGATTTGGGGAAGTCACAGTTTTGGGAGATTCGCAGACCAATGCTGACTGACGTTCCTGCAGCTGCACTGAGGACGCACCTCGCTGAGTTCCAGCCGATTTAGATCCCCTCCCTGTTCTGCGAGATTGTGGGAAGGATTAAATGGGACAGTATATATATATATATTTTTTATCCTCACTCGAGGACATCTTTGCATTTATCTTCAGATAGAGTGGGAGGGAGAGAGGGAGGAAGAGAGAGAGAAACATCGATGTGAGAGAGACACATCGAGTGGCTGCCACCCACACGACCCCAACCGGGGCTGGGGACAAGCTGCAACCGAGGTACGTGCCCTTAGCGGGAACCAAACCCGGGACTCTCTGGTCCGCAGGCCGACGCTCTAACTGCTGAGCCAAACTGGCCAGGGCTAAATGGGACAGTATTTAAAAAGCTTCCATCCGGTAACTGGTTCACAGTAAATACTTGGAAAAATGAGGTTCCCCCAGGTCTCCCATGAAAAAAGTATTCATGGAGGAAAGGGAATTATTCCATAGCTGATAAAGCATTGTTGCTGTCCATGGCCATCTCATGTTTTTTTCTTCTTTCTATCAATTTTTACTGGATGCAACCCCGAAATGAACTTTTCCCTTTTAACAATAACTGCAATAGAGTAGGAAAGTCAGATTTTCTTCCTTTGCTCTCTAGGAGTTTTTTAAACCATAGATGGTACCACTGAGCATCTTAATCCATGAATATTCCAGCCCTCAGGATTTGGAAGTGGGGATAATGAGGCAGAGATCATAGTCACTAAGTGACAGACTTATGCCCTATCTGCCCAGGACAGTAAAAGAATAAGCACAATCCGGGTGTGATGAGAGTCTGTTTGTTCCCAGTAAAACAAGGACCAAAAGCCACCTCAGACATTTCAACAGAGCAGGCTCATGGTTAGGTTTGTGTTTTTTTATCCCCTTACTCTGTGTAGGCTTTTTAAAAAAACCTGTGGAGTGGATGAAGAAGCAGTGATGCAGGTCTCATGGAACACCTGTGTGTTGAGGCTCTGCCTGGTGCAGGGTGTTTGGTGAGCGGGATCGGGTGGTGAGGAATGAATAGACCGCACTGTGGTAGGAGCAGTGAAGGCCCTAGGAAAGGCAGGGCGCTCATTAGGAAGAACCGGGCCTCAGCTCTAGATGTTTTGACTCTGGCTTTTATTGCTTGGACTTTTTAGAGGCGCAGCTTGACTTAAGATTAGCCAAAGCAGCGTCTTAATTGAACCAGTAACAGCTATTGGGACAACCAAATATAATTAGCTTTGATGTTTTCAAATCCCTTCTTCCATTCTTCGGTTCGCCTGTGCTTTGATCCTTAATGATGTGTGCACAATGAATTACACTAGAAGAGAAATGTCAGTGTTCATATTAAATATTACCAAACCATTCTTTTCTTTGAGTGCCGGGCATTTTCAGCTCCTGGTAAGATGGAATGGTAAGGAACACTCTGTACTCCGGTATGTATGTTTTCAGTTGCAATAACAGCAAATAACAAATTTAGGGTCAGAATAAACTCTCTACCATGGCCTAGACAAATATTTGTGGTGTTAGGAAGTGGAGTAGGGTCTGGAGATGGACTCAAAGGATAATTAAGTGAAAATAAATTTACATCAATCTTGAAGCAAGCTCACCACCTACTTACCTGGACACATTTTTGCCTATGGTAGTCCTGACTCGGAGAATAGCTGGAAATCCACTAGATGTTCATTTTCCTGCAACTTCCTTTTATTCCCCTTATTGTTGTCAATTTGAAGTTAATAATCTAAAAATGTGACCTATTACTAAGGAATCAGGAGATATGTATTGTGGCTGTCTGGTCACCTGTTGTTTTGAGTCACTTTGGGAAAGTGCCTTAACTTTCCTGAACCTCACCTTTCTCATCTGTATAATGGGCATGCCTGCTTGATGGATTGCTGTGGGATCAAATGCGATAAATGTATGTGGAAGTGCTCTGGAGACTTTATTTATTTATTTTTATCCTCACCCGAGGACATTTTTTCATCTTTTGTTCAGATAGAGTGGGAGGGAGAGAGAGGAAGAGAGAGAGAGAGAAACATCGATGTGAAAGGGACACATCAAGTGGCTGCCACCTGCACGACCAACCAGGGCCGGGGACAAACTGCAACCGAAGTACATGCCCCTAGCGGAAACCGAACCCGGGTCTCTCTGGACCGCAGGCCGATGCTCCAACCGCTGAGCCAAACTGGCCAGGGCGACTTTAAATTTCTTTATAAATAGGGTTTTATAATTATACACAGAGAAAGGCAAACCAGACTAAGCAGACTAGCATGCATGCTGCTTTTTCAAGGTCAAGTCATTTATCTCATCAACATAAACTTGCTAAGAAAAGTTCCCTCTTCCAGGTCTCTGCCTCGTGGGTTAGGGGCTCCATTTACCTGACTTATCACTGCATCTCTTATTTTGGAATCTGTCACCATCCCATGAAAGACTCACTGTGTTATGGAGCACACTATACACTGCTTGAAAATTACTGCTGGTTCAGATAAGCCACGGTCAGTTAGGGGCAGCGAATACAACTTTCTTCTTCTTTTATGTTTTTCCTTTGACTTTTCCTCCTTCTCTCCCTCCCAACTTTTTGGAACATATGTACTACAATTTTGATATATCTGCCCAGATTTTTAGATCAAATTATGATTACAGGAATTTGGACCCAACTTATCTAGAATATGATATTTTACATTTTATTTTTGAAAGATAGATGAGCCGAATTATAAACATGGGTCTAATCATTTTTTTTTTTTTTTGCATTTGGGGCTTAAGAACTTGAATAAATATCACTGTTTATTTTGACCTTGTACCCATTAGGTAGGTATATTGAAATCAGATTCTCCTGCAATTTTTTTTGCATTTTTATATTTTTTTGATCATCACCTCACTGGGTGTTAGTTTAGGAAGGTGATTGGAAGCAATTGCTTCTGTCAGGTTGGCTCAGTTGCTTCATTACATCCACGTCCACTCATTTCTCGGGTAAAAATGATTAACCCATCACAAATGTGACACACTCCTTGCAGTAGGTGTGTGCCAAGTATTAGATTAGCATGCTGGCATTTAGAAATGCTCTTCCCCTCCTGTTTGCCTTGGGTGGATTTTGTTGTTTTGTTCTGTGTGGCATCAAATTTACACTTGTCCTTTTCTCTTAGAGACAAGTTGTGGGAAGGAAAAGACAAGATCATCACATGAAGATTGAATGTGTTTCTCAATCTTCACATCCTTAACCGGTTTCTTTGATGCATTTGAGTTTGCTGTAAAATGTTGGGGGAGGAAGGAAGGCAACCAGTGATAATCAAAGGGGAAGAAAGATCAGGGTAGGACTCGGTGACATTTGAGGCTAAGTTTTGGAGCTGTTGCAAGAGTTATTGCTGCCTGCAACTGTTTGGCCTGGCTGCATGTCAGAGCCATTAACTTCAGAATAACAGAGCCTTTAAGAGAATGTACGCTTTTAGAAAACTCCTCATTAATTTAATTTATGGAAGGGGAGAGGAGTTAGGGAGCAGAGAACTGGAATCACAGGGTTTCAAGAGTGCCTGGAGTTTAGGTTAGAGGAAACACACACACACACACACACACACACACACACACACACACACACACAGCTGTGAATGCTGGATTACATGGAAAAGTGGGGGGAAAAACAAATCCCAGCTCTGCCTTTGATGGTCTCAGGGGCCTGTCCTACTTGAGATGGAATTGCCTCCTCAGCGATGGCTTTGGAACCCAATCCCTAACATGGATCCCAGCTGGGAAATCTTCAACTCTAATTAAGCTTTGGCTTGTTTTGATTCTCTTCCAGCCTTGTGGTTGAAGAGCTTTGTGTACACAGTCTTGCTAACAACTTTTCCCACAGTCGGGACCATGCACCTCTGCAGTGGAGATCCCTACCTGAAAGGCTCTGGCCACCCCTCAGAGGCAATGGCAGACTTGTGTGCACACATGCTCTCTCTCGGGTCCCCGACTGGCCTTCATCACAGCTGGGGAATGGAAGGAACGAAGCCATCAGGACCAATAGAAGAATGGGAAAAGACAGTGGTGTCTGGGTTTGTCAAGCCATGAGAACATGTGAGGATTGGTCATTCCTCCTCCTCTCTCTTCTTTAAAAAAATCCTCACCTGAGGATAGAGGATATTTTTTCATTTATCTTCAGATAGAGTGGGAGGGAGAGAGAGAGAGAAACATTGATGTGGGAGAGAGACACATTGATTGGATGCCTCCCTCACGGACCTGACCAGGGCTGGGGACTGAATGGCAACTGAAGTACATGCCCTTGACTGGAATTGAACCCGTGGCTCTTTGGTCCAAGGGCTGACGCTCTAACCACTGAGCAAAACTGGCCAGGGCCATTCCTCCTCCTCTTAACTGTGTGCTGCCTTGCCCTCCTCTGCTAGGATAGAAGAAGGTAAGGTAAGCCAGACAGAGACAGAATTTCAAATGTTAATTAAATCATTCAAAATATTTGCTGAGCCTACCCACTGTTTGTCGTGTGTTAAGATCCAAAGGAAGCAAGCGTGTTGTCATGCCAAGTCATTGCAAGGCAGTGATGTTGCCATGGTGCTATGTACACAGTGCCATGCCAGCAGGGAAAACACACTGGTCGCCCAGTGTGTGTCCTGGGGGGGCCAAGGGGAACTACTGAGGAAGTGGCATTTTGGCTGAGAATTACAGAGTGAAGACATGTCTGCAAGGCTTTGGGGTGAAAGTGGGATCTTCGTGTAGAAGGAACATCATGGAAAACGGTACGGGGGAATGAGGGATACGTCCACAGGTAGCTCTCTATTTCTGTAAGTCATTCACTTATTTAATACATATTTATTGTGCATCATCTTTGTACCAAGTGCTGTGCTAGGTACCGGGAGTAAACTGGGGAACAGGCTAGATATTTAATACAGTTTTGTGATGGATTGGATGTGGGAGGAGGTCTTCAGGTGCCTGACATGGACAACTAGACTGATAGTGGTCCATTTACGGAGCAGGGAGGAGGACCAAGCTTTGCGGAGGAGCAAGGTGTGGGTGGCAGATGAGGATGCGGTTCAGCTAAGCTCCTTTGCCATAACGAAGGGACATGTTAAGTGGGTGGTTGGGTTTATAGCTGTGGAGTTCAGAGCAGGGGTCTGGGTGGGAAATACAAACTTGAGGAGATCAAAGTATGTAGATAGTAATTGATACAAGTACCTAGATGGTAATTGATACTGTGGGTGAGATTGACTAGTGAAAGAGCAGAAAGTAAGAAAGGAGCTGTCCTTTGGGCCAGGGTCACTGAACCACAACATTTCATGGCCAGGTAGAGTGACGAGCACATAAAGGCTACTAAGAATAAGGAATGGAAGGCATGATAAGAAAATCGGGAGAGAGTGTTATTATAAAAGTCAAAGGAAGAATATTAAGGAGGAGAGACCAAATGCAGCTAGAAGATGAGATCCAAATGCCTGCTGAATTGAGAGACACGAAGGTCACTGTTGCTTTAGTTAGAGTTGTTTCTGTGGCGTGATTGAGGTGGGATCTAGATGGAGAGATCAGGCTTTTGCTCTGGGAGTGGTTTGGAAATTCGTGTGATAATTTTTGGGGGTCATACGTGGTTGGAGGACACTGGTGGCATTTAGTGAGTGAGCCCAGGATGCTGGTATCTTGTGATGCACACCGGACTATCTAGTCCTGCACACGAAGGACTATTCTGTGTGTAACATCCTCAGAGGTCTCAACAGACCTTTATGTAACGTTAAAAACAAAAACTCTTTCACGTATTTGAGCTGGAACCGAACTTTGTTTTACATGTAGGCACAAAAAGGATTTGTGGTTAGGTTTTAATGTGCACACTGGATTTTCCAGGAATAAAACTAATTTGTAAATGGGGGGAAGCGTGTACCTCGTTGTATGTGGATCTCGACTAAGTTTTGTTTACAGTTGAGGACAGTCACGCCATCAGTGTCCACACCCACTTGTGGAATCTGAGTTATCTGTGAAAACACTGCCCATCGGTGTCAGTCTGGTAGCTGTTGTGTTCATGGTGATCCTGTGTGTGTAGGTGCAAGCGTTTTGGTCTATTTCATTTTAGGCTCTAGTAGAGTTTTGCACAAATATTTAAATTAAATGAGCAAAATTAAAGTACCTACTTCTTCTTTTTTTTTTAATGCTCACCTGAGGATATTTTTACATTTTATCTTCAGACAGAGTGGGGGAGAGAGAGAGAGAGAGAGAAACATTGATGTGAGAGAGACACATCGACTGGCTGCCACCCGCACGACCCCAACTGGGGCTTGGGATGAACTGCAACTGAGGTACGTGCCCTTGGCCGGAATCGAACCCGGGACTCTTTGGTCTGCAGGCCCTACTTCTTTTTGTCTTTCTACCGTTTTACACAAAGGAAATTATAGCGATTTTCTTTTGGAAATTCTTATGCGGGTAGGTTTTACTACTTAGATTTGTATTTCAGGATAGAAAAGTGTGATGTAGCGGGGACTTAGGATTTTCAAGCCGGTCAAACCCTGGCTAGACCCTGAAGCACCTTGCACACCATTGAAAGAAGCTGTGTACTCGTAGTCTGTTGTCCCTTAAAGCGAGATCCTCAGACCATCTCGTCAATCACCTGGAGGGCACAGACAACGCAGGCTCCTGGGCCCCACTCTAGAACTACTGATTTCCTATGGAAGACTGTGGAATCTGTACTTTAATGAGTCTCCCCTAGACATGACTCTTATCTCATAGACATGATTCTTATTTCATTAACATTTGAGAACTCACTCCTGTAGACAGGGGTAATCATTTAAGACTTTAAAGAAATAGAAGGGCAGAATCAGGTGTTTAGGGTTAAAAAATACTCTGGCCCCAGCCGGTGTGGCTCAGTGGTTGGAGCATCTGCAGGCACACCAAAGGGTCACGGGTTTGAGCCCAGGTCAGGGGCACGTACCTGCGTTGTAGGTTTGATCCCTGGCTCTGGTGAGGGTGCATACCGGAGGCAACAAATCGATGTGTCTCTCTCACATCAATGATTCTCTCTTTCTCTCCCTCTCTCCCTCCCTCCCTTCCACTCTCTTTAAAAATCAATGGGAAAAAAATATCCTCGGGTGAGATTTAACTAATAATAATAATAATAATAATAATAATGATAATAATACTCCCATGGGACTTCAGTAGTTGGTTGAAGGATCTTAGGACTCTTGGTTGGAAACAAATGAGGTTTGTATTGTAATGACTAGATGAAAAATGTTGATGGAACAAAGTGGTAGACATGGAAGAGAGGAGTTATTAAAAAATAAAATACTACTTTATAGTGACTGCATATGGCGAATAAAAGGGGGTGTAAACAATGACTAGAAATGCTTTCTGTCGTCCAGGTAGATGGCGAGATCACTGATTAAGCTGCGGAATTCAGGCGGGTGGGCTGCTAGGCTGTGAATTCTGGTTCAGGCATGCTGACACCTAGTTTCCTGTCTCACCTGTAAGTGGAGATTTGAGAATATGCGGATGTGATTCAGTTTAGGAGAGCAGCCAGCGATGGGAATGAAGGCATCATTCATACACAGGTGGTAGGTGAAGGTGACCGTTGGTAGAGCTCGCCCCAGGGGAGTGTATGGAACTTTCATTAAAGTACACATACGTGGGCTTGTTTTTCTCCATTTCTAAACAAACCTTACTCCCACAGTATTCCAGGCTCCCTTTAGGCATGGTGGTTTTGATTATTGAAGACAGAATGACTTGAAAAATCAAATTAAGGGGAGGTAGTTACATCGTTGCTGAATAAGCTTAATTGGGGTATAGTGTGGGAAACCCATAAACCTTCTGATAAGCAGCACGCCTCTCGTTTAGCTGTGCAGCCCAGCCTTGGGATCAAGGATTTTCCTGAGAAAGACTAATGCCATGGTTTATGACATGCTAAAGAAGGTTCTACTGAAAACAGCTGCCAGTCTATAAAATCCATGCAGTTTATAGAAATCACATTCATGAGGTCTACTGATCATTAAGAAACCCCCATGCTAGTTGATTTTTTTTTTTTTAACTTGCTTTTGCATTTTCTTTCCCCTTGAAAATATACACACTTTAGCCTTGGAAATGATCATAATTTGGGTTGAGGTACCCTTCAGGAAGGCGAGTCTAGCTTTGTTATCTACTAGTCCTTTCCCAGGGAATTCCTTCTTTTTCACTCATTCACATTTGAACCACAGATAAGATGTGAAATTAACCCGATACAGTGATGTCTTTGTTGACCATTGACCTCTGCATGTCAGAAATCACAGCTTCTTTCTGTTTGGTCCTCCTCTCTCTATCATCGTGAGACAGGGCGGGTGTAAAGCCATTCCTTAGGTGAACTTTTAAAACTATTTCGTGGTCAACACTAAATTCCGTTAGGTAGAAGTCCAAGATCTCGAGCCCTTACTACGGCTTTCACTGCTGGTGAGTTCCGCTTCCCAGTTTAAAGGCACGGAGTTGAGGGCTCTAGGGACTGACTTCATAGGGGAGAGCAGAGTCAGCATTTTGGGAGCATTTTTGCAGGGCCAGCTGTGGCTAAGGTTGTGTCAGCCTTTCCATCATCATAATTCCCAACATTCGAGGGTTTATAACGAGACTGTTAAGTTTCACCACAAACTGGAGTTTGGTATGCAAGGGTTGAGCCCGAAGCACACTTTTTCATCAAAAAAAAAATGCAGCTTCTCTCTAAAGCCACTTATAAAAAAGCAAAGCCAGTGATTATTGGTGTTACAGTACCCAAACTGCTTGGTTTATTTAATACTGCAGTGACATTAGTCTGTAATATAAACCAATCACTGCAGGAGTTTGGGAGAAAGATTGTGAATGTGCGTGATATTTAATTTTGAAGGGTGTCTGAACAATTGAAACCAATTTTTCTCTCAATTTTAGCATAATTTTCAAGGCTTGTTTATGTAACTGTCGTCTGGGGAAACAAAATTGCTTGGAACTGATGATGAAAAACTCAATAATAATACACAAATGCTCAGGACCTCAGGCAAGCCCCTGTTCCCCAACCTAAGGGCAAAGCAATGACATATTGATGAAGGCGTGGCACATCTTGGGTCTGCCATAGAGTTAGTTGGGGCAACCTTGATTCAGTAATGTGCTTTCATTCCCAGGTAAGCTTGATTCTGAAGGTCCTTGCAGGGAGAGCAGATGCCTTGAGGTTTTTTTTTTTCCAGTAATGATGATGAATTTGTGTGACTGTACCCCCATGCTCTGACCTCCCTTGTGACTAGTTGGAAGCATATGCAAGATGCTAATTTGAGTTAAGCACAAAATCTATGGCCCTGGAACACAAACAGTGTAATTCACATATGGCTGAACTCATGACTCTGGCCTCTCTAACACTCCATGCTTAAATCACCTAAATTACTTAGCCCATGGGTTAATGGAATGGAAGCCAAAGATGACCTTGTGTGGGTCAAGTCCTGCCAGTCTTGTCCTCCCTCTATGTTGTCGATAGACATTCATTCTCTTTTTCTTCATTTTACCTTGTCTTGACTCATCTCTTTACTTTCTTCATCTCTTCTTGGTGGATCTTCTCTTCCCTCTTCCTTGCTGCAAATAATACAGATTTGGGGAACAATTTGCGGAGATATTACTAATACTGTACTAGGCAATGAGCTCAATGTTTTCACATATATTCATTACAAAATTCGACTGGGTGGACTCAAATTTATTTATATTGAGATGATATGCATGCATATTTACATGTAGACATATATACACGTATATAATGTATGTATGTATGCATGTGTTATTTCATTTTTATTTTTTTGTTGTTTATCCTCACCTGAGGATATTTTTCCATTGCTTTTTGGAGAGAGTGGAAGGGAGGGAGGGGGAGAGAGAGAAAGAGAGAGAGAGAGAAACATCGATGTGAGAGAGATTTATCAATTGGTTGCCTCCCACACGACCCCAACTGGTGCCAGGGACCAAACCTGCAACCCAGGTACATGCCCTTGACTGAGAATCGAACCCAAGACCCTTTGGTCCTAGGGCCAACACTCTAACCGCTGAACCAAATTGGCCAGGGCATGTATGCATGTGCCATTAAAAGACAAACTGGGGCATATTAAAATTTTAATGAGTTTATTTGAGCAAAAGTTGATTTGAATCAGGCCGCAGCCCACCTAGCAGACAGAGCTCCGAGGATCTGTACAAAATGAAAGACTTTTGTAGGCAGAAGGGAGCAGGAACAAGGAAGTTATACTAGGCCAAAAAGGGTTGGTTATTGTAAGGTTGCTTTCCTTTAGGGGATGGGAGGGGTCTGTCAGGCAGATTACCTAACTAGTGCTGATCAGGTGCCTCCTGACTGACCGGTTTACAATTCCTATTTGGGGAGAGCTGAAACTATAAATTAAGTCTCATTTTGGTGATGTGGGGCTTAGCATAAGAGACTCCATTTTGGGCCTGTCTTTTTTTTAAAAATTTTAAAACCAGTATAAATATTTGTAATCTGACTCTAGATACTTCTGCAACTAAATAACATACCCAGTTATGCTATTTAGGTTACAGGATTGCAAACACACACACACACACACACACACACACACACACACACACACACACAAAACCCCGCTTTAATTAATTAGACAAAGATGTCCCGTCTGACCCGAGGACTCGTGGCTGGCCAGCAGGTGCGGGCTTGCTGCGTGTTCCCACTCAGCCTCATGGCAGAGTAGGATCATGTAGTCCGAGCTCGAATAACCCTATGGGGTGGCCCTGAGACTGTCATTAAATGGCTTTAATCCTCTTTCCAATATATGAGTTTTTTCTATTACTCAAAATATGACCCCAGTTTTAAGAAAAATGTCACAAGTACTTAAGGGATAACAAAGTATTGTTAATGTACTGCAAAATTCTTTCATTACATATAGGAGGATGTATCTGAGTTTTCAGATAATTTGAAGAGGCAAATGGTCTGGCTAATTATTTGTGTAGATTTGGCTGTTCATACTATATATAGTGTGATGATACTCAGGCAAGGATTATTCAGGCCACTGATTATAACGGTGGTTACCCGCCCCCCTTTCCCCCCACCTCAGTGATTCAGAAGATACGTTTCAGGCGTAGACATTTTGTTTGGTCCTGAACAGTTAAGTACTATAAAGGCCAGGGGTAGGCCCCTTAGATTCCTAAGTGTGATGGTTGTCAATTGGAATTAGATGCCTGGATAAATAAATATCTTGGTAATTGTTTTGTTTTTATGAAATTCATATCCTAGCCTTCTCTTCAAATCCAGAGGCTTAACTATAATTAGATAAAAGGTAAGAACTAAAGAACCCAGTAAGTAGGGAAACCAGGAGGACAGCTTTAGGACATTTACTTTATGGACCACTGTGTGCATGTTA
This sequence comes from Tadarida brasiliensis, assembly GCA_030848825.1. Lineage (NCBI taxonomy): Eukaryota > Metazoa > Chordata > Mammalia > Chiroptera > Molossidae > Tadarida > Tadarida brasiliensis. The sequence continues at coordinate 82,958,580 of CM061264.1, forward strand.
AAAAAAACGGGCTTGCCCTGGCTGGTTGAGCTCAGCGGTTAGAGCGTCAGCCCGCGGACCGAAGAGTCTCGGGTTCGATTCTGGTCAAGGGCATGTGCCTTGGTTGTGGTTCATCCCTGGCCCTGGTTGGGGTCGTGCGGGAGGCAACCAATCGATGTTTCTCTCTCCCCAGCCCCCCTCCACTCCCCCCCACTATCTGAAGATAAATGGAAAAATATCCTCGGATGACGATTTAAAAACAAACAAACAAACATGGGCTTATTAACCCCACCTTCACTGTGCCGGTCCTTCTTATACTCACTCATTTTCTACCTGTCTCCTCTGTGGAAAACAGGACCCATAATGTTGCTATAACTATGTCCTTTAATCTCGACTGTATTGATGTTGTAAACACTCCATGCAACACAACCTGTTACCTGGGAATGGAAGAGGAACGCGCCTATGAATCTGCCGCCACCAGTATGCGTGACGCCTTACTTTTGCCCAGACACCAAATTATATGACTCGAGATGCAAATCACTCAGATGAACTGTTTATAAGAGCAGACTTGGGTCATGATGAACAGAACGCACAGATAGCAAGGACTATCTCGGAGCATATTGTTTCAGAATAGAAAGTTAACTCTGGAGTTCTCTCTTTTTCCTTTGATAGTGATGGGCTGGTTCCTCAGCTCTGTGATCCACGTCCTGTTTGGGGGGACAGGAGGCTGGATACATGGTAAGGCCCATGTATGTCACTCTGCTAGCTTTGCAAATGGAAATTGTTTATCTAAAGGAGTAGATCTGCCTCTTGTGAAACTGCAAGAATCTTCTTAGAGCAGGTGATGGTTTCGTGGTGATTTTGTCCACATATCTTTCTATTCTGTGACCTTGGCTCTTACTCGTTATAAAATTGCCTTTCAGTTTGTCTTGTCTATATGTAATAATGATTCACCACTGATTAGGTGTGGTGTGTAAGAAGAGGAATGATTCATAGCAACTGAAATGTCTCCCTTCCTCCCCACTCTCCAAATTCCCAAGGTATCTCAAAATGAGTCCTTTAAATGAGATTTAAAATTTTCTTTACTAAACTCTCAAACCCATATTTGTTTATGTACATATCAAATGCATAATGAAAATAATACCCATATTTGATTAAAAAAGTTTTTTTTTCCTTTTTTGATTTTTAGAGAGAGGAAGGGAGAGGGGGAGAGAGAGAGAGAAACATCAATGAGAAAGAACATCGATTCTCTGCCTCCTGCATGCCCCCCACTGGGGATCGGGCCCACAACCTGGGCATGTGCCCTGACCGGGAATTGAACCAGCGACCTCTTGGTGCATGGGTCGATGCTCAACCACTGAGCTACACTGGCCGGGCCATATTTGATTTGACCATCGATTTACTCCAAGCAGTATTCTTTCCCCATTGGTGGGGACTATAGGAACTTGTACTTGGGTGGAGGAGGGGCAGGAAAAAAAAGATGGTGTTTTTTTTGGTTTTTTTTTGGTACATGCCCTTAGTGGGAACCAAACCCAGGACTCTCTGGTCCGCAGGCCGACGCTCCAACTGCTGAGCCAAACCGGCCAGGGCAAGATGGTGGTTTTTTATGACATTGTTCTCACATTTTGGGAATACCCCTTCCACATGCCTACATTCCTTTCCTAAACTTTTCTCATGAATTCCAGAAGCAGACACAATACTTCTACATGCCACAAAGGGATTACACAAAAATAAAAAATTGGATTGCTTTGAATGAAAGGGCAAAGGCTGGAGTGAGATGAAGAAGTTAACACATGAGAACGCTTACATACCAACTGCTTGGTACTACTGAAGAAAGAGAATTCGTACTAAAGATGGCAGACGGAGCGAATACCGTGATACATCAACAGGCATGACACTTTCTGTACTTTATCTAAAAAAAAATGATAATAGGAATCGTGGCCTGGGTTCACCTATGTCTACTGGATCAGATCATTGGGCAGTTAGTTATTCCCCAAATATTCTTCACTGGGCAGTTATTCCCCAGATATTCTTATGACTTGTGATGTCATCAAAATGTGTAGCTTCTGGAGTCAGAATTGGGGTGCAATTCAACCTGCCATTGCTGACTTTAATAAGTGTATGAGTTGTGAATCTGTATGTCGGATTGGAATGAGAGATTCTAAGAAATACAAGCAACAGTCTGACCTGTGAAGAGCTGGGGGAAGGATCAGGGTTATGGGAATGTTGACTAGAAGGGAGTGATTATAATGAATCAAATACATATTTTTGATGAGTCTTAGTGCCTATCACACCTGCTTGTCACACTGGCCGTATCTGGTCACACCTCTGCTTGTACACACATGAGGTCATTGGCAAATCTAGGCCTCTGGATGCCTTTCCAGCATTCGCACCCTGAGCCGAGGCCGACTCTGTCATCGTGATTAGCTACATGTGGATTACTTACCTGTGACAATGAAAAAACCCACAGTTGGCTTTTCCCTTTTGCCAGGCGACTGCTGTCTGTAATTGTTAGTTGGCTTGTGCTGCGGGAATATAACATTTAAAATTGTCCTAAACTAAACTTAATTAGGGAGGGACATTTGTTGCCAACTTACTACCCCCATACAATACAACTAACACCAAATGTAAATGCTTTGCGGATGATCCAAATTAGTCTTCCCTTCTGCCAGCTAGCATGGAGCACCGAGATTAGAGAATAATGGCAGGGCCCTCTAATAGGTGGGTTTGGAAAAGATTCCATGTGCATGGAAAGGGCATTGGGAAGAAATGCCCTTCAGAAATATTTGTCTTTGGATTTAGGATACCAGCGTGCTGCCTTTTAATTCCTTTTTGGTTGAGTGCTCAGATTTTTGTGCCTGGCTTTTGATTTTTCTTTGTGAAGTTTTATAACTTGGAAAATGCCAATACCCATTGCTTAGCATATGGGACAAAAGGAACTCTTCCCCACCCCCCTTGGGTTTTTTAAAATAAGGCATCTATACGTTTTTTTTATTTATTTTTAAATTTTTCCCCTCTCCTCAACCCCAGATGACCTAACAGTGTAGTGGTTCTAGGTCAGATCCTTTCTTCTTTGCCCCATACACAACTCTTCCTTATATGGCAATCCCCTGATTTGTATGGGGACTCTGCAAGCAGGAGAGTGTATGTGAGTTGTGTATAAATATATACGCTTTTCACTGTGGCAGGATGAATCTTTATGCTTTGGGTTAGATATGTGCATGTCAGAGAAATGAATGATTCTGATTTCATAGCCCCCAAATAGCGAGGACCCCAATTCCTCCTCTTCTCCATCTGAATCTACGTAGTAGTTTACCTTTGAACCAAGTTAAATATGAAAACGGACAGGCTCTAGTCGCTTCATTTGCATGTTTTTGGCATCCAGGGAAGTACTGGAGGTGTGTGGTGAAAGGGGCTTGTCAGAACCAAAGCTAAAGAAGCTTGTAGACATCGAATTGGCTTCGAGCAGATGATTACATTTTTTTCCTCCTTGTACATTGTTAAATCCGTAGAAAAGGAACATCAGTTCAAGATCTGTCACTCTGGCTGCAGGCCAGCACGCCAAATCCTGTCATTTTTGCTACATGGCCGAGCATCTTTATTACATGTTATAATTCTGGTGTTGGGCTTGATCCAGCCATTCTGATATAACATCAGATGGTTAGGGGTGTGGAAGAGGAAAAGGGTGTGTCCATCTCCAGACAAGGTGTGGGGAGAAGCGTGCGAGCAGGGTGCAGATTGCAGTTGTGTAGGGCAGGGATTTTTCATGGACCCCATACACATCTCTGTGCTGCGTAGAATTTGAATTGCAGTATCAATTTCTCTTTGTACCGATCGTGGATTTTAGACTGAAGACAAATGCTCTGGCCACCGTATCTCCCAGGAGCTCAGCAATTAGCACCAGCCTTGAGAACAGACAGGGTCACCATCAGATATGCAGGTTTTGTTTCCCTGCCCTGTTCCTGGGATCCATTGGCGAAGGTTGGCCTCCATCGGTCTGGGGGAGTGGGGAGCTGAACTCCTAAACTGTTCTGTCTGCACTGGTTTAGGATTAACCATTTCTGGGTTAACTCTTCTCACTCCTTTCTTCAGAATTACCTTAGGGGGGAAGTAGTGGTGGGTGTAGATAACAGTTAAAAAAAAAATAGGAGGGGAAAAATGATTGCATTTATTTCTTGAGTAGAGAGCCTTGACCCTGTCTTTTGCAAGAGTCGCTCCTTCCTGCTCTTAGGGCTTTTGCAGATGGAGCCTTGGCTTTGGTTTGTCAGTGAAGGACTGTTCGAAGCTGCAGAGTGCTTTGCAGGAAGCAGTGACACAAGGTTTCAGCCACTCTCCCCCGCCTTCCACTTATTGTTTAGGGATTGTCAGAAAACAGGCTGGGATGAGGAGGAAGAGAGACTGTGAGCCCCCCCCCCCCCCCACTTTGGCTGCTGAATGAAAGCAGGCACTTTATTTAGAAGTGAGTAGGGAGGGAAATGCAGCTTAGGGTTGACACCCTTCTGGTGCTTATCCATAAATATGAAATGGTGTTAGAACACCAGACACCAGAGAGCGTTCTGATTGGCTGTTGGTGATGTCATCTTGTCATTAATACTGTGCTCAGAAAATAAACTGATCTGCCTGTTTTCTTTTTCTTTAAATAAAGCTGAAATGTATAAAATCCATTTTGTAATCTAAAATGAGGCACTAAAGTCAGAGAATTTTGAAAGAATTATTGTATTTCTTAGGTGTCCAGAGTCACTTGGGTCTCCACTTGGGTGCTGCAATGACCAAGCACAAGTGTTCAGCCTGTCTTGTCTTTGCTAAAAAGTAAGGCGGACACTTTTCAACACCCGGGCATCCAGCAGTTGACATTTACCCACACTAAGCACTAATGCAGTCGATGGGAATTTCTTCCTGTCAGCCTTGAACTGTTCTGCCGTGCTGGAACCCAGGTTGTTAGCACTTTTGGTTATGGGAGGGAAGTAAATGGCTAATGAAAAGTGCTGGCTTTCTTTTCTTAAATCCTAATTTTATTTACCTCTGATAACTCTGGAGTCAAATCTAAACTGGCCTGCTTTCCCACTAATTTACACTCATCTGTTCTCGTGATTGTGTTTCAGCAGGATCACACTTGTGCATGTCCAGGCTGTGTGTGTGTGTGTGTGTGTGTGTGTGCATGTGCGTGTGCGTGTGTGTGCATGTGTGTGCATGTGTGTGTGTGTAAGATCCAATAGCGTGCTTGCTACATAGGATTTGAAATTCTTAGGAGAAAACCACTGCCCAGCAACCTGACCCCTGCACTGATTTGTGACCCCTGGAGGGTCTGCAAAGGCTTGGCAGCCCTCCCTCCCTGCTGCTTCACTCTGATTGAATGGGGGTGGGTACTGAGTTTCGATTAACCATTGGAAAGCATTTTATGTAAATATAGCTCTATGTATTTTCTTTAAGTGAAATATAGAACTGTCCTTGTAGGGAAAGCCATGATTCTTTATCATGAGAACTATTGGCTGGAATAATCTTAGCCTTTCTTATAATATTTAACGTTCCTTGTGAATAACTAATAATGCACTCCTTTGTTTGTCAATGTACTCTAGAGTAGACTGCTAATATTGTGTAGGAATGTTAGGTAAGTTGACCCCCCTCCTTTCGCAGAAGCTGTTCTAGTGAACGTGCATCTGAGTTTACCCCCTCCCTGATGAAATGGCTGTCCAAGGCTATTTTATGCATGCTGTGGACATATTATCTGGATTAGCAAAATGCCTAGCGAGCAGGTGAAACTAATTTCTGCCATGCAACTGTCTCTCGTTACAGGGAGACACCGCATTACTTTTTAAAGTTTGCCTTGTTTTCAGCAAGGTTAGAAACCATAGATGTAGCAGCCTTTGGGGTCAGAGAGAAAAGAGAAAGACAATGAGTCCCATTCATTCCTCAGAGCTCCAAGCAGTCCTAGAGATAGTCTATTTTCCAGGTTAGAGCTCTGTCTCCGACAGGCTTTAATTATCTGTGAGCTGAAACAAGAAGTGATATAAACATGCAAAAGTCTTTCAGGAATAGGTTTTTAAAGGAGATGAATCACCCAAGCTGGTGTCCTGTTCGACCCTTTTGCAAGGGGCCCGCTCCCTCGACTCCCTCGACTCTGTTGCCACTTGATCACGTGACAGCTGTTTGCAGACTAAAGGAAAGAAACAATCATTCACTGGCAGGAAACTTAATCCTGGGCAGGTGCAGTTTGAGTAACGACTCTGGGCCTGAAGGTCAGCATGGTTGCTAAGACCTAAGCTTTCGCAGATGGTCTGAGTGGGAGGAGCCAGATCCAGTAACTCTTCTCCCATCTGCAGCCCCCAGACGGTCCTCTCTTCCCGTTTGTGCTACCATTTCTCCAGACACCGCTGAACTTTTGAACTCGAGTACAGTGGGGTACTAGGATGTTTGTTTATAGGTTTCAGATAAAGCAGTGGCGGATTTTAAGGAAACAGTAGACAGATCCATTTTCCTTTTCCTCCAGTAATGTTAGTGATCTAATTAGAAGTTAGTGTTTTAGCAGCTTCCTCCGAATGTGCTCTGGGTTCTTTTTTTCTCCAAGACGCTTGTGGACCTGAACAAAAGCCGGATGTTTCACTCGAGCTTCTGAACAAGTGCTGGGCATTAGATACGTCTGAAGTTTACGGACCACGCTTTCCTCCGCACAGACCCAATGAGCGGGGTGGCGTCCGGTGTGAGGATTCCTCATTTTCATCAGCAGCATTGTTGTATTTTCACTTTATAAAAACGGCCCCTCTGCCATTTTACTTCACATCCATTACTAATGGCCACGTTTCCCCTATTTATGTTGCTTGAAGCAAATTGAGATTCCAGGTGCACAACCGTGTCACACCCAAGGGCTTGGGTACTGGGAGAACCATAACAATAGTTCAGTAAAAGATAATCCCCAGTTATCCTTCCAGGGGGGTGTCAGGGAGCCAAAACCCCAAGCAGTTGTTAAGTGTGGACTGCAGAAAGTATCAAATCTATGCATTTGTGGAGACAAGAGTAACATTTCCCTAGTTGCAACCTGTTTTAATGAAAACTGTTTTGGGGGACAGTGTAGAATATTTGCTAAACTAATGCACTTCTCTGAATAGCTCCCTGATTTCTTGTGGCGTGGCGACGGAAACGTAGAAATCCACAATTACACTGTATAGATGAGCCTTGTTCTATATTTAATATATAATCTCCACTCAGGGGCCACATATGGCCATGAGCACCCACTTGAGAGCTAAAAATGTAAGTTGCCTCCCACTTTGTCCTGTTTTGGAATCATACACAACTGCTCTTTGCTTTACAAAATCTTCCTTTAAGGAAAAGGAGTTCAAGATCAAGTTGTTAGCGAACGGTCCTTTAAGTGAAGCAAGTGTCACTTAGCCCTCGGAAGACGCTAAGTAAATCCAGTCATGTAGCGATTCACGCCAGGGATATGTTCCGAGAAATGCGCTGTTAGGCAGTTTTGTCATTGTGTGAACGCTTGGAGGCTGTGATCAACGAAACACAAGCACATGAGAAATGATGCAGTCAGGAGATTCCGGATGCATGAGGCTGCTGCCAACGTAACACAACAAACGGTGTTTCAGCAAGCATTTTTGTAAATAGAGTGCATTGTAAAATCATGATAAAAAGTATAGTGTGGTTCATACATAAACCGGTAACATAGTCATTTATTATCATTATCAAGTATTCTGTACTGTACATCGTTGTATGTGCTATACTTCTAGATGACTGGCAGCTCAGTATCACCACAGACACACGAGAAATGTGTCACCATGGCTATGACGTCACTAGGGGATAGGAATTTTTCAGCTCCATTATAATCTTACGGGACAGCCATTGTAGATGCGGTCCCTTATTTACCGAAAAGTCGTTTTGCGGTGTGTGCCTGACCTTGTTGAACAGATTAAATAAACGAAGGAATGCCATTCCTGGAAGAACCCACACCTCTCGTTGCCTAATCGGAAAGTAACACACTGAGTCCAAGAGCTTTGGACTCACGCTGCAAGTAAAACACATCATGCAGCGAGCACAGACGATCTAGAAGCAGTCACCGATGGGCCACGTTACTAGCCCTTGTAAAAATGCAAAGTGTGAAAACTTCTAGTGGTTTCCAAACTTGGCTGTTCATCAGAATCATCTTCTGAGCTCTTCAAAAACGAACCTACCCATTTCTGCATCGAACCTTCAGAATCTGTCATGCACAGCTCTCTGGCCTTTGCACACAGAGCAGAAACGCCAGGGATGAGAAACGGCCCTGCAGGTGGAGATCATTCAGGGAGAGTGGAAGCCAGAGCAGCCAGGGCTCTGTCAGAACACAGCAGTTTTTTTTTTCCTTTGGTTTGTTTTTAAATTGATTCAGCAAACATTTATTGAACATAACACATTGTATCACATATTGTTCTAGAAATATACAAACCAAAACTCATCTCTGCTGATGGGTTCACAGGCTTCTCTTGAACAGAAGCACAGTGTCACGTGTCTCGTGCGTCATGGTCCTCTGAGCACAATTACTGCAGGAACCTCGAGGAGGTATAAACAGTAGCCGGACTGGAAGAAGGCTTCAGTGGAGGTGCTATTGAAACTGGCATTCTGAAAGACGATAGGGCTTTGCCAGGGGGTCGGAACGCCAAAGGACAGACGAGGAAGATGACAGAAGAAACAGCAAATGCAAAGTCCAGGGGGTAAGAATGAGCATGGAGAGTTCTGGAATGGTGGAGAAGGCAAAGGGTGACTGGAGGCAAGAGCTATGCCAGTTGTTGATACAGGAGTCCCCCCTTATCCACGGGGCACACATTCCAAAACTTCCCAGTAGATGCCTGAAACCGCGGATGGTACCAAACCCTGTATATAGTATGTTTTTCCCTATATGTGCATAGGTACGGTAAAGTTTAATTTATAAATCAGGCACAGCAAGAGATGAACAAAATAGAACAATTGTAACTATATATGGAATAAAAGTTATATGAATGTGCTTTCTATCTCAAAATACCTTGTGCCATCCTGGTAGTCACCTGCTCATCTTTTCACTTAAAAGAAGCACTTTCCCGCTTCTCTTTGCATATCCAAATTGCCGGCATCGCTTCTCTTGAGCTTGGGGGCCATTAAGTCAAATAACAGTTATTGAGCATAGACATCTGTGAGACTGCCATGGGCCATGTGATAATCAAGACAGCTACTTGGTGAATAACCAGCAGAAAGTGTCTCTGGTGTGGAGACACTGGACAAAGGGATGATTCACGTACCAGCTGGAGGGATTAAGAAGCATGAGATTTCATCATGATACTCAGAAAGGTGCACACTTTAAAACTTAGGAATTTTTTTGCATGTAGCTGTCCAGTTTCCCCAACACCATTTATTAAAAACAAGCTTCAAAATGGAAAGGGAACCCATTATATGGGAGAGCATAACTGCCAATGATACATCAGATAAGGGGTTAATTTCCAAAATATATAGAGTACTCATACAACTCAACAAAATGAAGACAAAGAATCCAGTTAAAAAATGGGCAGAGGACCTAAATAGACACCTCTCCAAACAGGACATACAAATGGCCAAGAAACATATGAAAAAATGCTCAGTGTCACTAATCGTCAGAGAGCTACAAATTAAAATGACTATGAGATATCACTTCACACCTGCCAGAATGGCTGCCATCAACAAATCATCAAACAACAAGTGCTGGCAAGGGTGTGGAGAAAAGGGGACTCTAGTACACTGCTGGTGGGAATGCAGACTGGTGCAGCCACTATGGAAAACAATATGGTGTTTCCTCAAAAAATTAAAAATTGAACTGCCATTTGACCCAGTGATCCCACTTCTGGGAATATATCCTAAGAAGCCTGAAACACCAATCAGAAAGAATATATGTACCCCAATGCTCATAGCAGTACTATTTACAACCACTGAGATCTGGAAACAGCCCAAGTGTCCATCAATAGATGAGTGGATAAAAAAGCGTTGGTACATATACACAATGGAATACTATGCAGCTGTAAGAAAGAAAGATTTCTTATCCTTTGAGACAACACGGAGGGACCTGGAGAGTATTATGCTAAGCGAAATAAGCCAGTCAGAGAAAGACAAGTATCACATGATCTCACTTATTTGTAAAATATAATGAACAAAATAAGGTGATGAACAAAATAGACCCAGAAACATAGAAGTAGGGTTCAGAATGACAAACTTCAGAGGAGGGGGTGAGGGAAAGGAAGAGATAAACCGAAGAACTTATGCATATGAGCATAATCAATGGACATAGACAACAACGCTGGGGGTCGGGGGGCAGAATGGGAACGGGAAGAGGGTGTCAATGGGGGGAAAAAGAAACATCTGTAACAAAAATAAATTTAAGTAAAACAACAAAACTTAGGAATTTCTTCTGGAGTTTTCCATTAAATATTTCAAACCGCGGGTAAGTGAAACCACAGATCAGAGCGGGAAGCTACTGTGCCATTGTTTGCTAGATGGAGTTTTGGATTTTATACTGTGAACAACACTTTCCCTCCCATAATGAGAGGGAGAGGTGTGTGGGTTTTGTCTCTAACAGAGTGTAAGCCCTCTGAAGGAGGGGAAACTTATCATCCAAAGGTTATTCTCGCTCTTTGCCAATGTAGTAGGCACTAATGACTTCTCTTTGGTTAATTCAAAGGTGTTTAATCTTTGCCCCATTAAGCAGAATAATTAATTTCTCTGATATTTGTGTGCCTTATTTTTCTCCTTTTAATAAAAACCAAAAAATAATTAAGGGCAATCTGCTAGCTCTCTGTTTTTTTCCCCTTGATAATTCTCTTTCATTCTCGTCATATCTCACTGTTGGATGACTTTCTCCCTGGACCTCAGCCTCCTCTGATAACATCCAAGTGAGCGCAGCCCGTAGAACCAAGTAAGCTTAGAACTGGCCTGTTTTTCTTCACAGAGCCACAAGGATATGGGAATGGAAGGATTTTAAACATTTGTGATCCCTGCCCACCCCGTCTTGATCACTGGGAGGCCTTCACAGGCTACATAAGATGTTAAATGGCCCATATCCACGGGCTAGAGGTGTGGTTTCTAAGAGCTTTCTTTGTGCTTATTTTTCCTGCTGGGTTGTTTGCATCTCTGCAGAATATTCATGAGAGGGAAGAGGAATGTGTTTTGTTCTCCTTTAAGGATGCCAAATCCAGGTGGGGAGTAATGATCTTGATGAATTCTAGCACTTGTCAATTTGAAAACGGTCAGGGAAAACAAATGAAAGAGAGGATAGATATGTTTATGCTATTTTTCAAAGATTTGGAGCCGCAGACATTTCTTTCTTACCCCACTTTTGAAGGTAGGGATTGGAACTGAATAATAGACAACCCTTCAACATGAAACATTATTAAGCTTGAGGGATTTCATTGTGGGTTTTTTTTTTTTTTTTGATATATTATTGTTTTCTAGTTTGCCTTTGTCTTTGATCACTCATTCCTCTAACAAAAATTTGCTCATGTTATTGCTTTCCTCGTTCCCTAAGCTCTTACTGTACGATGCGAGTTGTTTTTTCTCCTTTCTCTTATTAATTTAATTGGTTTCAAATAAAGTATTTATCCAGACCTATACAGTTTAAATATGTCAGTTGTACATCTGCTTTTGTTTTTTTTCCTTAAAATGTTTTGTTTCCTTTTCTTTTTAAAATTTATTTATCTTTTGAGTTGTTTCTCTTTTTCTTTTCTTTTTTACTCAATCTCCCCCCTCCCCCAACCAGAGCTGTCAGCCTGCTCTCTCTCTATGGGTCTGTCTCTATTTTGCTTGTTCAGTGTGTTCATTAGATTCCATATATGAGGGAACTCATACGGTACGTGTCTTTCTGTGACTGGCTTATTTCACTTAGCATAATGCTCTCCAGATCCATCCATGCTCAGTTTTCTTTTAAAATTTGTTCCTAGGAAAGATTTTTAATTGTAAATATCTGTATAACCAATCCTGTTCATCTCAAATGTTGGGCTAAGGTTTAGCGTTGCCTGTTAACCCTTCATCAGTGCTTTCAATGAGCAGCGAAGTGACGCCGTCTCGGTGGTGGTGGTGTATTTGAAGACTCGCGCGTGGAACTGTGTGCAGGTGCCCTCCAGCCCTCCAGAAGTCTCCATTTCCATAGCAGCACTCGATGTGGACATTATGTATGATTTTCCCGTGTTCATTAGAACATGAGCCTGAGGCTCCACAGGAAATTTGTTAGCTTCCCATAGGTCGAAAGTAATACAATGGCTTTGCTCGAAAAGATGGAAGTCGGCACTTTCACTAATTCGGATGAGCTTTCTCTCCATTCTTCTCCCAAGCAGGTAATGAGAAGAATTATATTTTTATTTATTTATTTATTTATTTATTTATTCATTTATTTATTTATTCATTTATTTATTTATTTTTATCCTCACCCGAGGACATTTTTCCATTTTTTGTTCAGATAGAGTGGGAAGGAGAGAGAGGAAGAGAGAGAGAGAGAAACATCGATGTGAGAGAGACACACCAAGTGGCTGCCACCCGCACGACCAACCAGGGCCGGGGACAAACTGCAACCGAGGTACGTGCCCTTAGCGGGAACCGAACCCGGGTCTCTCAGGACCGCAGGCCGACGCTCTAACCGCTGAGCCAAATGGGCCAAGGCAAGAATTATATTTTTAAATACCTCTGAGAAATGAGGGTGGTCCAGCCGTTAGCAGAAGAAAACATGGGTTATCTGAGAAGGTGAAGGTGGTTGTTTTTATTGCCTTGGTCCTCAAAGACCCGCAGTTTCAAAGGCATGGATGGCTCTCCTTTCCCTCTTCCTTCCTGCAGTCAAGCTCTGTCCCCGTGTTTCTGAAAAGCATAGATATTTTCCCCTAAAATTTAAAGTTTCTGTCATCTCAAAAAGGCAGACATTTTTTTTTTAATGGATGGGAAAAAGAGTTTAAAAATACGTTCACACAGTAGCCAAAAAGTGGAAACAACTCAAATGGCTATTGACAAAGTGTGGTCCATGCATACAGTGGAGTATTCTTCAGCTTTCAAGTAAGGTGATTCTGACACGCTACAGCGTGGATGCACCTAAGGACATGATGCTGAGTGGGATATCCAATCCCAGAAGAACACATACTGTGCAATGCCACTTGCATGTAGTGCTTGGAGTAGCCAAACTCTTGGAGACAAGAGAGCATTGGTTGCCAGGGGCTGGGGTGAGGGATGGAGAAGTTGATGTTAAAAGGATACAGGTACATTCACACAACAGTGTGAAGGAACATCACGCCACTAAACTATACACTTAAAAATGGTGAAAGTGTAAGGTTTATGTTATATATTTCACCACACTTAAAAACTTTTTAAATGCCAACAAAAGTGAAAAATGATTGTTTTAAAATTTTCCGAGTTATAATAATGTAAGACAAATGTCATTTTTGCTCATTTTCAGTGTTTACATGTGCAATATAAATCACAGATATGTTTAACATTACAACACCATCTTCCAAAATACAAAGATGTACAAAATCCTTACTAAATAAAATTATTGCATTTAATGTAAGAAGCAAAAACCAAACCAAAACAAACCCAAGTCCAATTAGACTCTCTAACCTGTGGTATGTGTGTGTCTCCTGCACAGACATTTTTCTCATTTGGATTCCTGACACAAGATTCATGTTCTCTTCTGTTTTTTGCATTTGGAATTCCTGGAACACTTGAAATGACATACATATTCAAAAACAAAGGATTGAACTAAATGGATGCTACTTAAAATTAATATGCCCTGGAAGCAACCGAGGACTTGCTAACATCCATCTTCTGGGTTAGTGGGTCTGGGTTGGGACCTGAGATTCTGCTTTTCTAAAAAACTCCAGCTTCAGAGGTACTTGGCAGCCTTTGGATGGTCTGCTGTCCCCGTAGCTAATTTAGGGTTCTGCCTCCTACGGTGTGCTGGTCGTTCACTTACCACATCTCAATCTGCTTTCTAATTTATACCATGTCCTTGCTGTTGTCATCCCAGTCTTTTAGTCCTTGTGGATTTTTGCATTCTAAAAACTCCTTTTACTTTTATTTTAGTGGATCCTTAAGTGAAAGGAAGTTCTTTAACAGGAAGTTCCCAATTCCCTTTCCATTGTTTGTGGCTGTGTGCTTGGTTGTTGGGAGACAGCTGATTAATTTAGTTGGGTCAGCAGCATATAATCTTACCTAAAGTTAATTTGCATAAGCATTTATTGAGCACCACATATGTGCTGCGTAGTGTGCTTACCCTCAGAGTTGATGGATATGGCTCCTGCCTTCAGGAAACTGCTTGGAGATGTATTGACCCAAAGATGGAGGGAGGGGAGCTCAGGGGACAATCTTGAATCGGGCACATTCTTACAATCTGTCTTATGTTGTAGGTGATGGAAAGTTTCTTCTTTAAAGTCACCTTTATCACTGTGCCTCTCTGCTTGAATCTCATCCCCAGATTATCCTTCTTTATTTATTCTCATGTTTTCCACCCTTACTGATACAATAATTCAAGTGGAAAGAATATGTTTGTTTCTGTGAAAGGTCTTTCTAATTTCAGATAATTATTTTGTAATTAGGCAGTATCAAGGGAAAATAGACATGGCCTTATAGCATTAAGTGGAAGGCAGAATTCGAATATGGTCCCCAAGATCCACTCCCTGACCCCTACTGCACATATGATAATCCCTGGGACTTGAATGGGATGGATTTTCTGCTATATTGCATGGCATGGCTGACCTTAAGAGATGGGTATTATTTTGCTAAGCCTGACCTAATCACACCAGCTCTTTAAAAGCAGAGCTTTGCCTTGCTTATTGAAGGGAGCATGAGAAGAGTTCAATGCACCCTTGCTGGTTGGAGATGGAGGGGCCATGTGGCAAGGAGTACAGGTGTTTGGAAAGATGCCTGCCGTCCAGGAAATAAGACCTCAGTCCACACACAAGGAGCTGAATTCTACCAATGATGACAATCAGCTTGGAAGTGGGCTTTTCCCCCCTTGAGCCTCTAGGTGAGAATTCAGTCCACCCAACACCTAGATTTCAGCCTTGCGATAGGCTGAACAGAGAACCTTGCCGTGATGTCCGGGGGTTTTTACTGAAAGACCTGAACTACTGGGCTAACGCATGCTTGTTGTTTAAGGTGCTGAGTTAGTGGTAGTTTGTTGTGTAGGAATAGAAAACTAATAAACATTGCATGTTAGTGCAAATGCATTCAAAGAAGAGTGTACAAGCCGCAACAGTGACAACAAGCCAATAGGAATTAAAAACATCACTGATGTAGGAAATATCTCACGGGAAAGAACAAGTACAATTTGGACGGAGGAAACCTGAGCAGGCTTTGGCTCTTTTACTTCCTAGCTGAGGCAAGTCCCTCACTTCGCTGGGCCTCATCTATGAAACGAAGAGGTTGACCAGATGGCTTCTCATCACAATGCAACCATTTGTTTTATTTATGAGAATACCCAACTCATTTCCACAGTTTCCCTTAATCCAGCCTGGCCTTGACCCGCTAGGTATAGAATGAAGGGTGTCTTTTTTGGTAGTCTTTTTTTTAAATTTTTTATAAAGCAGCTAAAGATTTTTCTAGGTTTGTTTTTTAGGGCCAGTAAAAAAAATGCTCCCATGTCAGAATAACAATAGTCTGATGTTTCTACCAAAAAGCTCCATCAGGGAAAAAAGTAATGTCTAAGGTCTGTTCTGGTTCTAAAAAAAAATTAATGTCCGTGAACAGTTTTCATATTCTTAATATTCGGAGGTTCCCTTTTTGTATGTTTGAAATCTATAACTAGCTCTGGCCACTTGGCTCAGTGGTTAGTGTTGGCCCTTGGACCAAAGGGTCATGGGTTTGATTCCTGGTCAAGGGCACACACTGGGTTGCAGGTTCAATCCCTGGCCCTGGTCGGGGTTGTGTGGGAGGCAACCAATCAATGTGTTTCTCTCACATAGCTGTTTCTCTCTCTCTCTCTCTCTCTCTCCCCCTTTCCCTCCATCCCTTCTAGTCTATCTAAAAATCAATGGAAAAATGTCCTTGGGTGAGGATTAAAAATAAATAAATAAAATGTACAACTAGAAATTGATTTTTTAAATCTATTTTTGAAACCTGGGGTGGTTCTGATTAGAAGTATTTCTCTGCCTGGCACACCTGCTCATTGGAATTCATTCTTGGTGTTTCCACAGCCTTTGGGGTGGGCTCATAGTCCTTTCTTGTGCATCACTGGTCCCTTGAACTTAGAGTCACGTGCACCTGTCTGTGTGTCTAATTGCTGGGGTTTCAAAGGACGTGGCTGCCTGGAGCTCTCCGGATTGCTCTTGTTTCTCCTGTGAGATGAGATTATTCCGTGAGCTTAAGGATCATGTTCACATTGAGTAATAAAAATCTGCAGAAAATTAAGGATGCTTGAGTTATAATGTTTCAGGAATCTGATGATCTTTCAAAGGGAAAATGCGAATATGGAGAGTTTTCTTTCCCTAACACCTGCAGCTTCTTCCCCTGCTATCAACTGGCTGCTGGTTTTCATAAATAGGATATACCGGGGGGGAAAACCCCCAAGAATTCCACCACCAGGAAGATGATGGAAAGTATCTGAAAGAATAGTTGAAGCTTAATAGTTGAAGCTGAGTCGTCAGCGAGGGAGAAATGGACCACCTTTTCAGCCACCTCCCAGCCCGCGGGGAGCCTCTGGGCATGTCATCCAGTGTGGACAATACACGGCCGTACCTACATGGCCGTACCTAAAACATGAACTTGTGAGCTGCTCTCCCGCCCATTGTAAAACACATCAACAGGCCAGAGGTGGAACTGCCTGGGTTGTACGGTTCATGGCTCCATCAGCATTAACGAAGCCCTGCCTTCCACCCGAGGCACACCCTCCACCCACACAGAATCCCTCGGAGCAGACTGTGATGTGAGACCTTCCCTCCATCACTTAATTTTTGCCCCAGACTTGCCAGTCCTCGTTTGACATTTGACTTGTGAAAATAACTGTTGTGGAGCTATTGTCTCTTCTGTCGTTTTCAAACAATAGCAGAGGACAGTGGGGAGGGGAAGGGAGGCATGGCCCCCTGCACACACGGATGCCTGTTTGAGAGTGTGCAAACTAGTGGTACCCTGAGAACAGCAGTCTTATTTTTCTTCCTGTCCATTCTCCACCTTAGTAGAAGCGACATGTTTTCTGACAGTGTCCAGGGACCAGACCTCCGGCTTCTTATGGTCTGCCTCGTTTTTGAGGATGCTGTCCTGCAAATATGCTCCATGCTACTCATTAACCATTGCTGCCATTCCTTCTAGTGAGAACTTTGCGGTTCAGCTCGATGCAAATTAAGCTTCAACTATTCTTTCAGCAATTTTACTGAACATGCATAGCTTACCTTTAATTTTCTCATCTTTCATATCTCTGTCTTATAAAATCGAGGGGGCCAAAGATCAGTGCAAGTGGTTTGGCTCTAGACTGCTTATGTATTGAACTCCGTGCAGATTCCTGGTGACCCATTGTAAATAAACGCAGCCAATCTTATTTTACAGCTTGCCCAAGCTCCCCCGTTACCAAATTCCAGGGTTCTAAGATGATAGCTAAAACCTTCCAAGCTGCAGCCGTGTACCATCTTCAGAGGTTCTGGCCCTTCAAAGAGTTGCCTTTGGGAGGGTACCTACTGTCTCCCTGACATAATGGGGGTGCTTCCCACCTGAGGCCGTTTATTGTTTGCTTAGTGGAACTGGGATTTCACCGGAGGTTTTAGGATTGAATATGGATTTCCCTAACTCTAGGCAAATGATTCCACTTTTGGGGGACCTTGGTTTCTTTCTGTGGGAAAGGGGTATAAGATAGCTGCCTCACAGTTCGTGCTGTTTCGTGGATCGTCAGGTGCCTGACACAGAGCCAGGCACTCAGTGGGCAGCGTGTATGAGTGAGCTGTTTTCTCCAGGTTTGCTTTTAAAATACAAAACAACGTTTGTCAATGTTAACTTACTATCTTGTGGACAACAATATAAACAATACCAAATTATATTGTATATATGCTTTTAAGTGCAAAACGTACAGCTTTGACTCTCCTAGAACATTCATTTACGTATATGACTCACCTCCCTTATCTTCCTGATAGTGTTTCTAAGAATTACGTGGGGCAAATCACAAAGAAGGAACGCCAGGATGGGCTCAGCCAAGGGACTGGGAAGCCACGGGGCCTGGGCTGGAGCACCGTGCTCCAGACATTTTTGTTGGGTACCGTGTCCATCTCAGGAGGAGGGTGAGAGGTGCCCCTTTGCAAGCCAGAGTTTGTCTTCCTTGGCTCAGTGCTGCTTAAGGTCGGAAACCTCACATAATGCAGTTGATGAGTAGATCAACGTGCTTCCTTCCCCCCTCCCCCCTTTGAAAAAGGAAAAATAGGTCTGAAATGTGGATGCTGGCTGTGAGTAGTGGCTTCGGGGGTGTCTTTGAGGTCAGTCGGGGCTGCCGTGGCAATGCCAATATTAGTTTCAGCCCTTGCTCCTTGAGCCCAGCATTGTGTGTGGCCTGCGTGGCTTCACCCTCTGCCTGGTGGCAGGGCCGGGATCTCCGCGTGGCCACGTGGAAGGGCTCCCTTTCAGGCCTTCAGAGCCCTCCTGCAACTTACATTCCCTGTCATTTGCTTCAGGCCCTCTTGCTGCTGGCAAAGTCGTTTCTTCTCCTTCTTTTTTCTTTTTCAGACATGCAGCATCTCTCACTGGGTCCAGAGTTCTCATGGTCTCCCTTGCCCTCTGCTGCCCTGTTTTGTGTTTCAATAGCTCAGACTAGATCCTGCCCCCTCCTCTTGTTCTCTCCTCCCTCATGGTCCACGGGCAGGTCGCAGGACAGGTTGGTGCTGTCCCGTGGATTGTCGGGTGCACGCACTTTTAGGAGCCGAGGCCTCATCTAACGCGCCGGCTTCCTCCTTGGTTTCCTCGTGTTCCCGCACCGCAGGGTAAGCGCTGGAACTGGAGGAAGGGAAGATGGGTCGGACTGCGAGGGTGAGCTCGGTGGTCACAGACGTGCCCCCAGTGCTCTGTCTGCTGTTGTCTAGTTGGAGGACTTTTCACAAGTTAAGCTTCTTGAAGCTTCAATTTCCTCCTATGTAAAATAGTCAGTATCTGTCTTCTCCATGGGGCCACTGGGAAAATCAAATGGGATAAAGTACATGTAAGAACTTGGCAAGATGCAAAATGAGGTAACCGGTCTGTCTAAGGCAACATTCTAAGTGCTGTGAGGAACAAGTCCTCCTAGAATCGTGGAGAAAGTGCAGGATTTAAAGTGAGAAGTCATGGGTTGAGTCCCCAGTGTGGCGCTTACTGGCTGTGTGACCTTTGGTAAATTACATAACCCCTTAGAGGTTTCCTTTCATCATGTATTGTGATGGTGTCTTGTTATATATCAAAAATTATCAAATGTGATACAAATGTTAGCCGTTTCATTATTGGCTTCCAAAATTATTTATTTAGTGTAGTGATTCAAAGAAATACTTTTTTTTTTTTTTTTTTTTGGATATATCTAAAAATACCATATTGTGGAATCCTGGGAAACTAGGGAGTATTCCTTGTGATCTTGGTTGCAATTAACATAAAGGAAGGGACCTGTTTTAGAAGCTGAATGTTAACAGAAGGACACCAGCCAAGTTCCTTTAGCTTCTAAAGTGATAATAGTTCTCACAATTAATTAAGCACTTTCTTTCATTTTTAGGATCTTGAGATAAAGAGGAAGATTCCTATTTCATCCCTCCTCATAGTTATCAAACCTAATTGGATACCTGTGATACAACATTTAAACCCTTTTGTATTTTAATGTTTGCATCTTTAAAAGGGAGATAAAAAAAAATACTTGTCTCACTAGGTGGGATTGTTTTAAAGGCAAAGTGTGATAATTTTAGGATAGATTTTTGGAAAGTTGAGAGCTAACACATATATTTTAACCATCATTTTAGTATATTTTGAACCAAACATAAGGCTTTTGTCCAAAAGTAATTTGTTTTGATATGCTTAAAAACACTAAAACAAAACAAACAAACAAAAACTAAAATCAGTTGGGATCGCTCATTATTTTAAAATTATTTCAAGTTAAAGGTTTGTTTCATCACGATGACTTTGAATTTTATAGTTTACACTAATAAGGAATGCAGTTGAAGTAATCTCTCCAAATAACAGAAACAGAGGCTTTGATGATGAAACTGTATGTATAGAATAACAGGGAGCCCTGGCCGGTTTGGCTCAGCGGTTAGAGCCTTGGCACACGGACCAGAGAGACCCGGGTTCGGTTCCTGCTAAGGGCACGTACCTCGGTTATGGTTCATCCCCGGCCCTGGTTAGGTCGTGCAGGAGGTAGCCACTCAATGTGTCCCTTTCTTGTCGATGTTTCTCTCTCCCTCCCTCCCTCCCTCTCTATCTGAACAAAAAATGGAAAAATGTCCTCGGGGGAGGGAAAAAAGAATAACAGGGAAATTTATACTGTCTCAACTGGAAACATAAATTAACAAAAATGCAATTCTAAGGAGTAGTCAAATACATATCAGTGTCTGACCAGTCAAATGCACAGATATCAAATAAGGATACTAAGTATTCGCTCAGTGTAGTTAATAAAAATCGAGAATTAAGGGATTTATGTATTTTGTACCCCACTGAGAAGGAACCTTTCCACATGCACAAGACATATTTCCAAGAGTTCATATCCTTGCTTCTACTACTGTTAAATATATGGATAATTGGATGGTATACCACTAAGTTGTTTGCAATAGTTGAGTTAGTCATTTCTGCTGTCTTAGAATAAGTACTTTTGACTCCAGTTAAAAAAAAAACAGCTTTGGAAACCTTACAGTCTGATGAAAGCCATGACCATTTGGGGCCGACTTCCTCTCCAAAGAACTTACCAAGAAAGCAAAATTGACCCATTCTGCCACCAGTTGCTGCCCCCTACCCTCACCCCCAGCCTTTTCTAGTCTTCAGAGAACAGTGGAGGAGGAGAAGGTGGAGGAAGGCTCATCAACTTTATATCAGAAGTGAGAAGGAAAAGTCCAAGAGACTCATCACAAAAGATTGGGGGTGCCTGCAACGAGGCAAGACTGGCATTGGATGTCCTGATGGAATGTCTGCTCAGGTTGACTTGCGTACCTTCCCCTGTGATCATCTGGGTTGGGGAGGAGAGACCTGGAGAGGCAGAAGGGGAAGAGGGACTGACTGCCAGGGGAGCAGCTCACATATCCCCTGTTCAGGTTGGTAAGAATATGGGAGTTCTCCAAGAGTGAACTTGCTAGACTGTCCCGAAGAGGCTGGCTGTTAGTAATGGGAGCCAAGGGGTGAGCGGAAGAGATTGAGCCAGAGCTGGGGTCGGCTCTACGCCAGAGAAGCTATGCAGTGAGGAGGTCCCATAAGGCCCCCTGAAGAACTCACACACCAGCCAGCAATAGCTAAGGAAGTGATCATGGCTGATCCAGTTGTTTGTAGGAGAAGGATGAGCTGGAGCCTGGAGGAGGGGAAGGAATAAAAGAATAGATCCCAGCCCTCCTTGTTTATAGTCTAGGCCACCACTTTGCCTGTGCCAGGATTGGGTCCCACATAAAATCACAATTGAACTTGAGAATAAAAATTTACATTGGATTAGAGTTTTAATAAAAATTACCCCCAAATTGTGAGATCAGCCTAAGGTACCATAAACCATTTCCTGTGAATTGCCCGCTGAGATGGCAACACACAATAAACCCAGTTTCACAAATTCTTCTTTATGTCATTATGATATCAAACACTCATTCCAATATCCAAATAGACTCCAGAAGGGCTGGTATTAAGTGATTAGCTTCTAGGAGTTCTGTTGTTATTAAGTTTTGTAGCCCTTTTTCATATTATATATGGTGTGAAGTGTATATGAAGATAAAAAGATGACCCAAGGCACCAGTTTGTTTAAGCAAATTATTTATTGTTTCTTTAAATATTTGTATTTATTGATTTTAGAGAGAGAGAGGAAGGGAGAGAGAGAGAAACATTGATTTGTTGTCCCACTTATTTATGCATCATTGGTTGCTCTTGTATGTGCCCTGACTGGAGGTCGAACCCACAACCTTGGTGTATTGGAACGATGCTCTAACCAACTGAGCTACCCAGCCAGGGCCGAGTCAATTATTTGTGATGATTTGATTATCTCTTGGTACATGAATGGAAATGTCCCCCTTTTAAGAATTGGGTTTCTATTGTCAATAGTGTGTAGGTAGGTCCCTGAGACATATAAAAGGCCTATACTAGACAGAATAATACAGAGATGTGCATAACTGTTGAGTTGAAGGAGCCTCGTACTCCTTACTTGCTTAAGGAAGACCATAAGCATTATATGATGTCACGTCAGCACAGCTTAATGAAAAGCTCCCTCGTAAAGGGAGAAACGGATACAACATGTCTTTCTTAATGTTTTCCAGAGAGTCAGTGAACGAATTGAGAGGCAGATCCAGGACTTCATGTATCAGCACCATCGGTTTTATCATGTATATAATCCTTTTTTTCTGTTACTGTCAAGATTTTAAAGGAGGATTATGGTTTGAGTTAGAGCACCATTCAGGCATACCACACCGATCTCAGAGGCTTGAGGTTTCTTGGCTCCTTTTAAGTTTTGGGAGCAGAGCACTCCTAGGGAATGCTATTAGGAACTGGTTTCATGGAGGAAATGTCGCTTTGGGGCAGTTCGCTTTTGAAGCTGAGAGAGGATAATAGGTTGGTGACCTGGAGGGGAAGTAGCTTCAGGTTTAGCACACAGAGGCAGTGAGGAGGCGACACCAGTGCAGACTGTCACGATCATGGTTCTTTAGC
The DNA here is from genome assembly GCA_030848825.1 of Tadarida brasiliensis. Taxonomy (NCBI): domain Eukaryota; kingdom Metazoa; phylum Chordata; class Mammalia; order Chiroptera; family Molossidae; genus Tadarida; species Tadarida brasiliensis. The sequence continues at coordinate 82,981,317 of CM061264.1, forward strand.
AGGCCCGAGTGGTTCTCCAGATCGAGCTCAATTTCCCCTCGAGTGCATTTTCTTGGGTTTTGACAGAGCCCGGGGACCCTCTTGTTGGGTGTCAGTCTCTCTGGGCCCTGATGGCTAGGGTGCACTCTCCTCTTGGCCAACTGTGCATTTCCTTTGGGTCTGAAAGGAATAGTTTAATTGTCATCAGATTTTGGTCCCCCCCCCCCCCAAAAAAAAAGTATTTGCAAAAAAAAGTGGCTGTTTCTCTTTATCACACTACTGGAAGTCCCGTATCTGGAGGATAAATCACATACAAGTTACCCATGGCAGCGAAGACACCAGGTGTGAGGGCAGAAGGGAGGAATGAATAGCTGTCGCATCTGTGTTTTGCCCAGTGGGACGTTCGAATCCAGGTATTGGCAGAACAAGACCTCGGTGAGAGCAGAAAGAGGGGCAGTCAGACGGAGGGCTATTTTAGGAAGAGTGTCCCAGGGCGGTGTTCACCCACTCGAGGTGAGAGGACTCTGGGAGAACTGGCACACTGCAGCGGGCCCCACCTCGGCCTCTCTGCAGACCCAAGTTTTTATTGCTTAACAGGCATTGAGTCACCTTGTTAAACGTCATCCAATAATAGGGAGATGGATTTACTCCTTGCCCCCAAGCTACTGGGAGCCCTAGTTGGGAAGACACACACACACACACACACACACACACACACACAGGTACCTGGAGCACAGAACAGTGTTCTCTCATTCCATGCAGTGGCTTTGCAGCTGGAATGCTGTTATCTTGCTGGGAGTCCCCTGCCAAAGAGTTAAACCAGGTGAGAAGGAACTTGAACTTCATGTGGCCGCAGTGGGTGCCTTTGTAGCAGTGTTGAGCGTAGTACTCAGAGTACTACATTGGTTCTGGACATGGACGAGAGACCTGATTCTCACCCACCATATGCTTTACTGTGGTGTCTCTCTCTCTCCCTCTCTCTCTCTCTCTCTCTCTCTCTCTCTCTCTCTCTCTCTCTCATATTTTGTTGAGGTCATGAGTGCTTAAGTAGGTGCATAGGTAATACCACTGTATTAAGTCTTAGAAGCCCGTGAATGTGCTGACTAAAAAGTCCTGGATGCTTCCTGTGCCAGACAGAGGGGGACAAATAAACGGCTCCGACTTTCAGTTTCTGTGTCAGCTAGAATTCTGTGCTAAAGGAGCGCATCTGCTCTTTATTTTACAGATGAGGAAATTTAGTCCCAGAGAGGGAGCGATTTGCCCCTTCCCCTGAGAGTAGCCAGCAGAGCTGATAGGAAAATCTAGGCCTTCGGATGCAGCCCAGTGCCTTTCCCTGCATGTCACACCGTTTCCCTCATTGTCTGGAGATTTGCTGGAGCCCCAGGACTGCATAATAGTTGTGCATATGTGGATTTTAGGGCTACAGCTGAATTAACTCATCATGTCAGTCTCAACCCCGAGTCTGTTTCCGCCACACGTGGTCCATCATTACTCCTGTGGCCTCAGAATTGGGTGCCTGGAGGGTGTAATCAGCCCGGACCCGAGCTCCGCTGCTGCAGCCGGCGTGCTGTCTCTGCCTCGACTTGTCTGGAGGCCAGGCCGAGGTGGAGCCCAGCGCCGCACATGTGAGGGCACGCAGCCCGAGCCCAGCCTGCCGGCTTGGAGGGCATGGAGCGCTCTGCATTTTGACTGCACATATTTTTGAAAATCCAGGGTGTAGTTGGAAGGTAGACTCAGTTCCGTTTTAGGAACTCCTGTTTGACATGCTCTGAGACTGAGAAGGAGGGGGATTGCCCAGCCTCCAGGGATGACAGGAGGATTTCCTTGGGGTTTCTCTGTGCTGGGAGTCTGGTCAGAATCGGCTTTGCCCTTCAAGTTCATGACACCTCTTGCCTTACCGGCTGGCAGATTTTTGTGCAATGGATTTGATGGATAACGGGCTGAATTTAAGTCTTGCAGCCATCTAATGTGACTGTTTAAGGGGACTTTCACCACGTTAGGCCGGGACTACATCTGGTCGTTCCCAGGCCCTGTCGGATGTGGAGGTTTTCAGCTGCCACCCATCACCCTCCGTATGTTCTCATCCCGGTACAAACACAAACGTGTCAGGATGATTGACTGGACCTAGGGATCCAACAGCAGCCATGGAAAAGAATTTCTTTTTGCGTGAAGTGCCCTAGCCCCTCTCCCTTGAATTGTGACCGCCTCATTCACAGCCCGTCCTGATTTGTGCCCGGACCCATTCTTAGAGAAGAAAGTCCCCATTATGTTAGAAGCAGCTCCTTATTTAAAAAAAAAATTTTTTTTTTATCCTTACCCGAGGACATTTTTCCATTTTTTGTTCAGATAGAGTGGGAGGGAGAGAGAGGAAGAGAGAGAGAGAGAGAGAAACATCGATGTGAAAGGGACACATCAAGTGGTTGCCTCCCGCACGACCAACCAGGGCCGGGGACAAACTGCAACCGAGGTACGTGCCCTTAGTGGGAATCGAACCTGGGTCCCTGTGGACCGCAGGCCAACGCTCTAACCGCTGAGCCAAACTGGCCAGGGCAAAAAAAAATTTTTTTTTATTATTGATTTTAGAGAGAGGGAAAGGGAGAGGGAGAGAGAGATAGAAACATCGATGAGAGACAACATCAATTGGCCGCCTCCTGCATGCCCTCCACTGGGGATTGGGCCCACAACCTGGGCATGTGTCCTGACCAGGAATCGAACTGGCGACCTCTTGGTGCATGGGTCAACGCTTAAACACTGAGCCACACTGGCCGGGCAGCTCCTAATTTTTTTTTTTTTTTTTTTTATCCTCATCTGAGGACATTTTTTCATTTTTTGTTCAGACAGAGTAGGAGGGAGAGAGAGGAAGAGAGAGAGAGAGAGAAACATCGATGTGAAAGGGCCACACCGAGTGGCTGCCACCCGCACGACCAACCAGGGCCGGGGACAAACTGCAACCGAGGTACATGCCCTTAGCGGACACCGAACCCGGGTCTCTCCGGACCGCAGGCCGATGCTCTAACCGCTGAGCCAAACCGGCCAGGGCAGCTCCTAATTTTTAAGAGGCCACCAACCAAAGTCTGCTCTAGTTGCTTTTCTATATGTGTGCCTGATCTCCCAAAGCCCTGTGCGGAACAGCACACTCAGCTGGGCGGCCTGGGGCATTTTAGCTCCAGGTGTTGGTGCCGCTGATTTGCCGGTGCTGGCCCTTCCTGTGCAGCCTCTGGGGTGACTCATTTCCTCCTCTGCCCTGCTGTCCCAGGCTCTGGGTTTATTGCCTAGGAGAGGTACGGGCAGGCGGGAATTACAACACATTTACCCCTGGTTCTTTCTTCTCCCCTTGGAGGGCCGGCATTAAGAGGAGGAGGAGGGAGAGAGCTCTGTGCAGAACAGGAGGGAGACAGGGCAGAGCAGGCAGGGCTGAGGATTGCCCATTAATGTAGCCGGATGTTAGGATGTTAAAAAGCACTGGAGAAGGTAACTGAAAGCAGGCTTCCTCTGTCCCTGCAAAGTCCTTTCCTCCTGCTGACTGCCTCAGGCCCTTAGCGCCTCTTTCCTGCCTGGGTTCTATAAATTACTAGCATTTATTACCTCAGGTATATATTGAATTAAAAATATGTTTCTGTAGGCTGGCCTGGAAACCTAATCACCATTTATGATATTGTTTCTATGAGAAGCTGTATTCTGGGTTCCAAATAAATTATGAACATTCCTTAGGAACATGAAACATCTGCTTTTAGGTAAGTAAGTATACCCTTTGTTTCGAATTTTTTTTTTTTTTTTTAAGTTTGTACTTCCTTTTAGAATGGAGAGTGGTGACAGATAGTATTGAAGATGTCAGAAGGGTCCAAAGCATCGTTTTTTTTCCCCTGGCATTACATGTCATTTGCTACCTCCACTTGCTTCTAAGATCCCTACTTTTCCTCTGGGTGAGTGTCTTTCAGAAGATCCTGTTTTGGTCTTTGGCTAATTCCACTTTCAGAATAGAGTGTATGACTGGGGGCTTGCTTTTAAAGTCCTATATACAGTTTTCTCATTTTAGAATACCTTTTTTTTTTCTTGGCTGACTTCACTAAACACTGTAAACTCAAGAAAAGCTGTATAGTTGAAGATCTGGTATCGATTATCATTAATTCTCCCCTTTATGACTTTTCCACTTAAATACACATTTAGAAACAAACCAAATAAACATTAAATAGCATAACTAGATTCTTGACTTGGGTGGTCCGGTCAGTTTCAACATGTGCTTAGTTTGAAAGGTGGTTCTGAAAACATTACATTTGACCAACCCATGAAATGGTTGCAATAGGTTTTTTTATTTTTAAATTTTAAAGTGTATTCATTCATATATCTTAAAAAACACACAGCTTGGATTATTTATAATTTTATTGCCATACAAAATAAGTGAAAAAGTACACTTTTCAGGTTGCCCCGTAAAACCTGCTTGACTGCTTTTCCAATTGTGTGACTTTGGGCAAGTCACTTAACTCAGGAGCTTTGTGGGGGGAAAGATACACGAGTTGGTTCCCAGACTCTTACTTCTGAAATGTTAGCATTCTGCCATTCCGTGCATTGAAAAGTTGATATTTCAAAGAACCATATGAAGCAGAAAGTATACTATTTATTCTACAATAGAAGCAGGGAGGTGGCAGGTTCTGGAATGGTCAATAAAGGTCTAAAAATAGCATATAATCCTGAGCCACCTTCCTGAAGCTAGTCCTCATTTATTGCCCTGTTTATTGAACAGTGCACAGGGTTGGGAAAATAGATGGGGCATCTGGAAAAAATATTTTAAAAACCTTAAATATGTTGTATTACAAGGGGTGGTGATACTGCCGTGGAATGCAATGCTAACTGCGGGAATTAGCCCCGTTAGGGCCATTTTGGATCTGGATTTGGCCCAAGGGTGTTTTGGTGGTTTCTGAATTATGTGGTAGAAATCGGCTTCTAGAGAGAATCTTGTATTCCTGCAGGTTGGCATTTTGCTTATAACTCCCCAGCACAGAGAGAAGCCCTTTCCCTTTTTGTTTTTGTTTTTTTTTTCACATCTTCTGGTGATTGTCTCTGCACTCTCTTTCTAGTGGTCCATTTCCCCACATTACAGGGAGAGTTTCTTTGGAGGTCATTCATTGCCCTAAGTTGCTTCCATGAAGGGTGCTTCCCTGGTTTCGTGGAGTGAGAATTGGAGATTAGATGGTGATCTTGGTTAACCATGGTAGAGAAGGTGGTTATATAGAGAACAAAATATATTAAATGTTAAAAAACATAAAAAGATTGGCACTTCGACTTACCTGTTTTCAGAACCAGACATGGGCTGTTGCTGAAATCTGGTTTCCGCAAGCAGAGCCTGGGGCCAGCCATTCTGATTGATCGCAGGGGCTGCCCCTCAGCAAATGCTAAGCAACATGAAAGAAAAGTGACTCCAGTGTTTCATTTAGGTTCCTTTGATCACTCTTAACTGGTTTTTAATATTACACCAACATTTCATCAAAAAGCAAAATATTTCTCAGTAGCAGTGTTTGGGGTACCCTAACTCTGGCAGTTGTCCCCCGCACCCCTCCAATCTAGAATGGAAAGAAGGTTAGCTGTTTTGTCAATATCTCATGTAAGCAACTCTTTGTTAAGAAAAACTTTAGGGGTAGGGACTTAGGAGCTTTTCTTTCTATTTGTCCCAGGATGAGGAGGGAGGATAGAGTGGGGACTTCCTGCTGTTGGGCTTCCTGTTGGATTGGGTTTCTGAGGACTCTGTAGGAATCTTCATTTGGAATTTGTATAAAATCTACTGGGTTAGGGAAGGTAGAGAATAAAATGAAACATGTCCCTTTTGTCCCGCCCCTTACAACAAGTGTAATTATGTATTTTTTTTTAACTCTGTAAATTCAGTGTTAAAAAGTTTATGCTTTAATTTTCACATTTAGTAATAGTTGATGAGAGAATTAAAAAAAACCTTATTAAATCCTACCTTTCAGCAATAGGCTAGTGAAGTATGATTAAATCTTTTTTTTTTTTTTTATCCTCACCTGAGGACATTTTTTTCATTTTTTGTTCAGATAGAGTGGGAGGGAGAGAGAGGAAGAGAGAGAGAGAGAAACATCGACGTGAAAGGGACACATCGAGTGGCTGCCACCCGCACGACCAACCAGGGCCGGGGACAAACTGCAACCGAAGTCCATGCCCTTAGCGGGAACCGAACCCGGGTCTCTCTGGACCGCAGGCCGACGCTCTAACCGCTGAGCCAAACCGGCCAGGGCTGATTAAATCTTTAGAAGTCAAAGAAAGGGCAAAATTCAAGATGCTGTAGATGCCTTGTTTGGACTATGCGTTGCTTAAACCAGGGGAGCGTTTGGCCACATCTCTTCTGAACTGTCTTTTTGGAGATGATTAGGTGGTTTAAAAAACAGGATTTGTTATCTCCACTAAGAACTTGGTTGCTTCGGTCTTTTACTGTGAGTTCTAGCGTTGTATTTGGTCATTACTTTGCCACCTTCTTGCTTGACATGATATTTTTAGGCTTCTCAAGGATTTATCGTTGTACCATCTAGGCGTCTTGCCTTCTCATCATTCTACTAGCTGCTTCTCTACTGGAACTGATGTTAGAGACACAGGTCCGTGCAGTTATTTCTATGCTCTGGATATCTTTGGTGCTTAGAGGCAGAGCCTGTGTTTGTCAGTTGGTGGTTTAGACAAGTTACAGGTAAAATACTATGAAAGCCTCTGTCTAGATTCTTATCTCTCGTTCCAGCAGCATCAGACAGAGAGAAAAGAAGTTGAATGTTGAGCAGCCTTTGTTTAAAAAAGGGAGATGCTGGTGTCTAGAACAACTCAAGCCACTGAAACAGAACAGAGCCTGGAGGTGGGGAGAGACATCATAACGCTGGACATGAAAAGCCTAACATACGAATATAAACTTAGTAAAATCTTACTATTTCTGAAAGACCCAAACTTGCCACCCTGGAATGTGAAGGTGTGAGTTTTATAAATGAAATAGAATTAAATCTTCAGTGCACCTGAGGTCCCAGGATGGGTTTGGAAAGACCTAATCGATGTGAACATGATCTCACTTTAAATGTTTCCATTTGTTTTATGTGTTCGGTTTGTTTCATCATATCCAGATGTGAAGTCTAAAGGCTGAGAAAAGGTCTGTTGTTAGGATAGCAGTTGTCCTGGATATGGAATAGTTTACGGGGGGGGGGGGGTCTAAGTGATTGTGTGACTTATTTTAGACAACACAAAGCCACCTTGTGAGGGGAGGAGTTGGGAAGAGTACATGTGTTCCGAGCCAGGGTAGCCTGGAGTTATCTGTAGCTGCCTGAAGCTTGGAAAAACTGGAAGAAGTCATTGCTCAATGTAAACTTATGCAAACCTGTTCCTCAGATTCTGCCAAAGTGGCTGTGTCATGTCTGTGAACCTCCCAGCTCGCTTCTTAACAAACCCCCGGTTTTACCAGGAAAATGATCTCAGAGGAACTATTCCTGATATTTTAGTCCACAAATCCCTTTTTACTATCACCTATTTAGCTCGATTTAAACTGTTAGTGGAGAAACTGAGAGCTAAGCAGGAGTAAGAAGATGAAGTCACTTATCTAGAAGTTCCTGTAAATCATGATTGCAAACAGAAGAGCTCGTTACTTTGGGGTTTGTAGTGAAGACTTCGTTTTGACTCTATCAGCTTGAGTCATCCTTTAAATTGAAGAGCTGGAATAAATACCACGTACAAAGATATGACTACAGTAGTTGGTCTTGACCCACAAATAATTGTGTTTACACAAGTGTGGGAAAGGTTTTTTATTTACTTACCCCAGCAAGCCTGAAATAAGTCTGTGCTGCTCGCTGGCACTTGGAAGGCAAGATTGGCATCGTCCTGCTTTTGGGGGCTGTTGGTCTCCTCCCACCAGCATGTGGCTGGGTACCTAACAGTTACCCCCTTCCTCAGTGAAACACACTATGGAAGTGCAAGAGGATATAAAGCTCCTGGCACACAGTAGGCACTCAGTAAACAGGCAGCTGATAGTAGGGGCACCTCATGGATGAACGCTGAAGAAGATGGTGAGCGATGCTGCATTTTGAGTCACCCGCCCCAGTGAGACTGCGCATGCGCACACAATAGGGTCCCGGTAGGGTAGCTGCTAGGGTTTACGGTTTTGCAGACTCACCTTAGGGGGCCTTTGCAGTAGAGTTTGAATCTTGATCCTTATTGTCTTTCCCCCAATGTCACCGCCTTAAAGGCTTCTGTTGTCGGAGGAAAGTTGTCCTCCTGGCCTTCTTACCCAATTTTGGCAAAGGATCAGCGCCTAAGCCTCATGCCCCGAAGAGCTCATACAACTCCTTTGGTATCAGGGCACTATGTCCATGCAAGCAATCCCCACACTAAGAGCTTTAAAAATGAGATTTTTCTTTGAAATTTAAAAGAAAGTGGAATAAAAACGTGTTTGCTTTTCAGCGTAGATTGATTAGCTGGCGTGGAGGAGAGACCGGCCTTTGAAATCTATACGCATCACGTTGCAGGCTGACCCCACTGACCCCGGTAGATTAGTAATGGTCTACGCAGCCTGCTCTGTCAGCACGTCGGCTGGGCATGCACAGATGGTGCCAGTTGGAGAAAATCACTGCTGAATGCCGCACTGCAGCCTCGACTTGGCCGTGCAGCCGGGGGAGGAGGAGCCAAGACCCGGCTGTTTACAGACTTGTTCCTGCCCAGCGCCTCTGGAATAGACCTGTGGGGATGCCAGTCAGTTTAGGATGCCTTTGCTGATTGTGACTTAAGTAATGCTTTCTTGTTGCAGTTTAGGCTTTCCTGCACCGTTGAGCAGCTGGGATTTTTACAGGGTCTGTGGCCTTGGGTTGTTCTGAAAGGGAATTTGAAACTAGAACTGATCTCATTCCAAGGAGTCAAGCATAATGCAATACTTGTTTTCCTAGAGTCAGTCAGCCTAAGGAAAATGGGAGTCATCTGGAATGAGGGGAGGAGGAGGAGTCTTTAGAGTTTGAGTAACCAACTTAACCCAGGGTTAAAAAGAAGTTTATTATAGAAAGCAGCATCGGTAACCTCTGTCCTTCCAGTTTCTGGGGTATCAAGTGGTGCCCTGAGAGTTTATACTCAACACCCATTGTGTGGTGTCAGCTCAAGAAATGGTGACTCTGCTCCCCTAAGATAGGAAAGGAAAGGCCCTCATTAACATCGAGCCATCATCTGAAATAGTCTCTCAACCACGTTGAACTGAGCTGAATTAGACATTTTGTTCTTTGAAAATTCTCCTTGCCGTTGCATTGAATGTTCAGTGTTAAGGAGACGCACCTTCCTGAAATACCTCCATCGAAGCAGAATTTCAGCAGGTAGAGGACAGGTGGAAAGAGGGCTGATGCTGAATGGAAGAGGCTGTCTGTAATTGTGGAGGGCCACTCCCTCCGTCTGGTGGACTGTCACCATTGGTAACTATTTTGTCTTCTTCCGACCACAACGGCGTTATTTAGGTCTCCATCCAGGCTTGTTCTGGCTTTGCAACTTGTTACTGTGTAACTGACTTTTTGGATTCCTTTTGGGTTGTTTTCTGAACGATAACATTTCCTCCTTGAAGAGTTTCCCTTGGAGATGCTGTTGTGAAATGAAGCTGCCTTTTTATGCTGTCTCTTCTGAAAAGTTTGCAGTGGTTTCATAGAGGAGGAAACTAGTTGTTTTTCTCTAAGGATATAAGGGAACAGGTCCTGTTCATTGCAGGCTAGTGCTTCTGGGAGACGGGCACAGCCGAGAGGGAGAGCAGAGGGGATGAAAAGGGCATTGGCTCACCTCGCTCGGCGGGGGCACTGAAGTACAGCATCGCTTGCTAGAGCCCGGAAGAGAGAGACTCAGAAAGCACACTTAACTCTGACAGAAGTACTCTTCTCGGTTAATAGAGCGTAGCTTCGGCAGGGTGGCTGTATTGACTAGGTGTGAGGCGGAAGAAGACAGACGTCAAGGATGCCTCCCCAGTGGTGGTGGGAGAAATTGGTAGACGATGGAATGCATTGGCAAGAGGAAGACGAGGAGTTCAGTTTCAAGCAGCTTGTCCTTGAAACGTCCATCAGGTCATTGGCTGTCTGGGTCAGGATTGGAGCAGAGGGCTGGGGTAGAGAGAGAAATGGAGGGGTTGTTAACACACAGCCGGTACTGAAGCCACATAAGTGAATATGATTGTATAGAGAGCTGAGAGAAATGGAGATGACTGAAATTCAGTAGAGAATGAAAAGCAAACTAGGATTCTCCTCCCACTCTGGTATTTGAACAGCGATGCGTATATGTCTCGCGAAGATGAATAACAAAAATTACGTAGTGATGGACTGTATCAGAATCATTCTTGTCGTTTAGGAAAATTCATAACAGTCTTTGGAAATGAAGAAACACGTTCTTGAAAATAAGCCTGAAGTTGAATTTTGGAGTGCGTTGGTCCACTTCAGAGATGCTCTGTCATTTGAAGTAGATGCCTAAAAAACCAGAAGGCAGATCGCCAAGCCTGGAGTGCGGGAAGTAAGCATCTGCTAGCTTCTGTAGGAGCGGGAGCAGGAAGAGCAGAGGGGCAAGAGGGCAGCAGAAGCCAAGAATAAAGCCTGGTCAAGCGGCCACATCAACCCAGCTTGGCAGACAGGCCTGCTGGCTTTGGTAATTATACTGGTGCCTGCTGTATGTGTGCCTTTTCCACTAAGTTTAAAAAAGGCTTTCCTCTAACTACCGGGTCTCTGAGAAGTTGGGCCGCGCTTGCCTTTGGTGGTTTTCTCCTGTGGAATCTTTGCTGGGACTGTGCTCCACGCTGCGTCTGCTGACTCCACGATTACGCTCTCAGCCCTGCTTTCACTCAGCTCCTGCCGTCCCCGCCTCCTGCCTGTGCTCACAGCAGGTCGGTCAGTGAGGACATGCCCTTGGGAAGAGCCCAGCTGAAACCACGTGACTGCATGGCTAGGCTGGCACACATGGACTTGCCCAAAGCCTTGTCTTTTTCTTTCTCTTTCTCACTCTTCCCCGCCTTTTCTTCTTCTTTTTCTCTTAGTACTTTTGGTATAAATAATTTGTAACAGACTACAATCAATAGGAGCTTCTTGGCCAGACTTATAGCTAGTGGTGAGGGCTCATTAACCCTGGAACTTCCGTTGAGTAAATACTTCTATTTTGAATAGAATCTCCCTTTTGCATCCACATTTGCTGTCAATTCTATTGTAACTATTCTAATTCTGAGAATGACATAGGAAGAATATATACCTGAAAACTTGAGGGCAATGAATCTCGAATATATACATAAAGAAGTTTTTACTGTGTTATGTCCCTACTCTAGATAGTCCCAGAATAAATATCCAGGAGACATTTTATTTTTATCCACAGCTGGAGTTTTGCTAATGTTGTTTTCTGGGAGAAGATATTGCTGGGCACTGGCTGTCAATGCATTTTGGCCCTCTGATATTTGCATTATCTCTTAGAAGGGGAAACGCTGCATTGAGACTGGGAGGTCCCAAATATTTGCAGTTGGAAATACTTCTGGCATTTAAGTATTTGTTGTTTTACAGCTTCATTCAGTTGTTCATAAATTTTTCTCTTTTTGCCTTAGTCAGTATTTAAAAATGTATTCATCCACAGCCTCCTTTATATAAATATTAGGTAATGATAAAAGTTTAAGTTTAGCTCCCCCGTCCATCAGGTACTGGGTATTATGCTACCTTCTGGAACTCAAAGTTGAGTAAGAAATGGTCTTTGTCCTCAGGGAGCTTAGAGTCTAGTGGTGGTGCGTACTGACATAAACAGATGCTTTTATGCAATGGAAGGGCAATGGGAGTATAACTTATCCATTCTTGGGGACTGCTCTCAGGGGCACTTTTGAGAAAATACTCTCACTGAATCTTAAAAAATGAGGTGGAGTTAATCCAATCTAAGAAGAGTGGCATGTTTTCTAGTCAAAGGGGTGATCTGAATTTCAAACATCATGGGATAGGCAGATAGCTACAGTCATTCTGTATTGTTCAGTGTTGGTGAGTTCTAAGAGAGGGAAGGGAGCCTGGGGGAAGGCAAGGCTCCAGAGCAAAGCCAAGGTCAGATCTTGATGTAGGGGTCATATTTATAGCTGATGGTGTATATATCATAGTAGATTAGTCTCCCAGTGGTATAGAGAATGGATGAAATTGGGACATGGAAGGAGACTTGCAGTAAGGAATCCAGTTGGGTGGTTCATGCAAAACAGGATGACCTGAATTAAGGCAGGGACATTGACAATAGTCAGGAGGAGAGGGATGGGTGTGAGAAATATGTGGAGATGAAATTGCAGGACTTTGTGATGGTTGTGATTGGTGGTTATGGTGTAGTGCTTATGGAGGTGATAGCAGATGAGGGGTGGGGCTCTCATCTCTTAAGCTGAAAGGGTTGGGTGGAAATCACTAGGTGGGGGGATACCAATTGTGAGTTTGTATCATTAACATATTTCCTAAATATTCTTCAGCTTTCACACTGTATCTAGCTAGGGTCATGTTTTATTTCTTTATGTATACGTTCAAGCCTGGCAGTAGTGATTTTGAAAACTCAGGACTGTAAGAATTACTATATGTATTGGGCCTTTATGTCTAGAGACGTGAATTTAGAATTGGAGCTGCCTTATTCTCATGATTTTGAGGACTTTTCCCACATATAATGCACTATAAAGCCCATCAGCTCTATCTTTTCAATATATTCAGTTTCTGATTCCTTTTTAGTGTTTCTGTTGTGTAGCCTACTAACTCCCTGGATAGTCTGCTCTCTACAAAGCAGCGAGCATGGCCCTTCTATAACATAAATCAGATTATACTACTCTCTGCTTCAGCCTCTGATGACTTCTCATTTCACTGAAAGTAAAACAAACAACCCCCCAAAGTTGTAGATTGGGTTCCCCAGGACATGGACTTTGAATCTGAGATTTGCTTGCAGGAAGTTCATTGAGGAGTGCTCTAGGGAACAGTAGCTGTGAGGGGTGAGGGGAGCAGGATTGGTTACAGTGAGAGGTTGAGCTGTGATGAAGTTGCAAGAAAAGCCTCAGCAGACCTTACAGTGATTGCTAAGCTTGGATAACCCTTCAGACATATCCATGTTACCCTTCATTGACTAGTCACTGGATGGATCCGGGGAGGGGTGTAAACCCCAGCAACGCAGTTTCCTTTGTTATGCAGTGCTTGGAGGAGGACTCATCTGCAGCAGCCAGCAAGCAAACTTTCAATCAGCTGGAGAAATAAGGGTCTTGGTCCTCAGGGAGTGTCTGGATGGGAGGCCACAGTACCCATTCCCACGTGGCCTTCGAGACTTGTATGGTCTGATTTCTTACCTCTACCACCTCTGTAACCTCAATCAGTACCATTTTCTTCTTTGCTCACATTGCTAAGCCACCTTGCCAACATATCCTACGATATTATACACATTTAGTTGGATTTTGCCTGTGTTTCTCATGGGAATATAAGCTCTGTGAAGGTAAGGACTACTAAGCATTTGTGTGTCTCCATTGTGTCTTGAAGGTTGTTTTTGGAGGAGCTATCCCATAAAGTTGTGCTTTTCTTTAGGAAAAGTAAACATTCAGAGATTTGGAAGTGTGAATGAAATATAATTTGAGTGGCAGTTAATATTTTGATCTGATTATTGTGGGACATTTTTAGCTAGGCAAATTCACCCAAGGCACTTTGCATGTAATGAGATTTAGAGAAAGACTTTTCACAGACCCTAGTTTTCAGGACTAGCTCTATTGTATAAAACAATGTAAACCTATTGGACCTTTTAAGGGTGTACTAGTTTGTCATTGCAATATAATCTTACTTTGGACAAGGTTCAATTGAAATAAATATGTATTCATCTGAAGGCAGAAATTATGCTAGTATTAATAATTCAGAAGAGTGTTCAGTTAAACATTAACAACATTTCCTTTGGCTGTGATTTGACTGCTTGAGCTCATGCTAATATCAAATTATTTTTCTCAATGAAGATAAAATTAAACCCAAGATAATCAGAATGCAACAATTCCAACTCTTTAATCAACATATGTTCTCTTTGACCATCTCTCTTAGGAGAAAGAGATATATGGTAGTAAAATATATCAAAGAGTTCAATTTTTGTGTGTCTTTTCCCAGACATATCCTGGGATCTCGGTACAACTGGCCCAGTGGTCTGTGGCAACATCATCACAGGTCACTACATTAAAAATTCAGATTCAAAAACATAACCTTGCACTACTTGAAAATTCCTTATTATCAAAGAGGGATGAAATTAAGTTCATTACATGGAAATATGGATCTTGGTGATAACTACAGAAAGCCTTTCTTTTATTGGTTAGGAGATTAATTGATGATCTGTACTGTCCCTTCTAACTCTACCCGCCTTCCTGCCTCCATCAGAAGGCTTGAACCATAAATCATTCTCTGCTTACTCTTTAGTGAATCAGAAACTCAATTTATTAAAACACCTCATTCAACCTAGGAGTCTAATAATAATACATTTAATGCATGTACTTTTGGTCAGAGGGACCTTTCACATTTAGTGATTGTAGACATGAGAATGAGTCTTTTTTATTTCCTGGAGCAATTGGTGATGCTTCCCCATTGCAAGTAAATAGAGTGATTTCTCAGGCTCCTGGAGGTGTTGAAGGCGCTTGGCATGCTTCCTTCATTTTGGGTGTGTATATATGTAAAAAACAATAAATGGGGGTTATTCGGAGAGATTTAATCTACATGAATATTTTCATTTCATTCCATTTATTTATTTACTAGGGAAATGTATTTGCATCCAGCATACTTGAAAGTAGACCACTATCACTCTCAATACTTCACATTCACCCCGAATGTTTTTTTTTTTTAAATAAAAAGGCACTTTCCCACTTCAGACTCTAATTATTAAAATCACATGGTTTGCCAGACAAACACGACTCAGTGGTGGTATTTGAGCCTCAAATCAATGAGCAAATATTGATGCAGCACACATGCCACGTGAGCGTGACACCATCTGGGGTTCTGTACATGGTTTATACAGGAAGACAGAGAGCGTATCTGCCTTTACATGTCACAAAATCGAATTAATAGAAGATGGGGAAGAAAAAGCAGAAAAAGTATAGCCATAGCCCTTCAACCAGTTTTCACAGTTGCTAGTGTAGTAGTATCATCATTCATTCATTCAGTGAATATTTGCCAAATGCTCTGCTTGTCAAGAGATGTTCTGAGGGCCAGGGATAAATGGGGAATGTGACACAGTCTTGGTCCTCTAGGAGCTTACACATGGGGTTTAATATCTTTGACCATATTCTGAGTAAGATGAAAAGGTCATCTTTAGTGACTTAGAAATGAGTGAAATAATTACATAGACTATTTATGAGTCAGTTGTCTGGAAGGTTTACTATCTGACCACTGCAGGAGAGTACTCTCGATCACTAGACTGGTAGATTTGCCTACAGGTCTCTGGATTGTGGGAATATTTGTGTGTGTGTGTCAATAAGGAAGGCAGTCTTTTTTTTTTTTTAATCCTCACCCGAGGACATTTTTGCATTTATCTTCAGATAGAACAGGAGAGAGAGGGAGGAAGAGAGAGAAACATCGATGCGAGAGAGACACATCGAGTAGTTGCCACCCACACAACCCCAACCCGAGCAGGGGACAAATTGCAACCAAGGTACGTGCCCTTAACGGGAACCGAACCCGAGACTCTCTGGTCTGTGGGCCGATGCTCTAACTGCTGAGCCAAACCGGCCAGGGCGTACATACCACAGCTTTTAATCCACTCATGGATGGACACTTTGGCTGCTTCCAAATCTTGGCTATTGTAAATAATGTTGCAATGAACATAGGGATTCATATATTCTTTTGATTGGTGTTTTGGTTTTTCTTTCTGTCTGTCTTTCTTTCTTTTTGGATAAATGCCCAGAAGTGGAATGGTTGGGTCATAAGGCAGTTCCATTTTTAATTTTTTGAGGTAACTCCATACAGCTTTCCTCAGTGCCTGCACCAATCTGCACTCCCACCAACAGTGCACGAGGGTTCCCTTTTCTCCACATCCTCACCAACGCTTATTGATGATAGACATTCTGACAGGTGTGAGGGGATATCTCATTGTGGTTTGAATTTGCATTTCTCTGATTACTGATATTGAGCATCTTTCCATATGTCTGTTGGCCATCAGTACATCCTCTTTGGAGAAGTGTCTATTCAGGTCCTTTGCCCTTTTTTAAAATTGGATTCTTTATTTTTTTGGTGTGGAGTTTTATAAGTTCTGTATAAATTTTGGATATTAACCCCTTATCAGATGTATCATTGGTGAATATGTTCTCCCATTCAGTGGGTTGTCTTTTCATTTTGTTCGTTTTATTAATGGTTTCCTTTGCTGTGCAAAAACTTTTTAGTTTGATGTAGTCGCATTTGTTTATTTTTTATTTTGTTTCCCTTGCCCGAGGAGATATATCAGAAAAAATATTGCTATAAGAAACGTCTGAGATTTTACTGCCTATGTTTTCTAGGATTTTTATGGTTTTAAGTCTAACGTTTAAGTTTTTAATCCATTTTGAGTTGATTC
Organism: Tadarida brasiliensis; assembly: GCA_030848825.1. Taxonomy (NCBI): domain Eukaryota; kingdom Metazoa; phylum Chordata; class Mammalia; order Chiroptera; family Molossidae; genus Tadarida; species Tadarida brasiliensis. The sequence goes on from CM061264.1 coordinate 82,997,811, forward strand.
TTGTATATGATGTAAGAACGTGGTCTAGTTTAATTTTATTGCATGTATCTGTCTAATTTTCCCAACGCCATTTATTGAATTGTATGTTTTTGCCTCCTTTGTCAAATATTAATTGACCACAAAGGCGGGGGTTTATTTCTAGGCTCTATATTCTGTTCCATTGATCTATATGTCTGTTTTTATGCTGGTTTGATTACTATGGCCTTGTAGTATATTTTGATATCAGGTAGCAGGATTCCTACAGCTTTGTTCTTCTTTCTCAAGGTTTCTGTGGCTATTCAGTGTCTTATGTGGTTCCATATAAATTTTTGGAATATTTGTTCTAGTTCTGTGAAATAAGCCATTGGTATCTTGATAGGAATTGCATTGAATTTATAGATTGCTTTGGGCAATGTGGACATTTTAATGATGTTAATTCTTCCTATCAATGAACACACACACACACATACACACACACACACACAAAAGCCTCCTAGACAACAGTATGATCATTATCAGAGGGAAATGGGGGTGGGGGTAGGCAGGAGAAGGTGAAAGGGGGTTAAATGGTGATGGAAGGAGATATGACTTGCAGTGGTGAACACACAATATAATATACACATGACATATTATAGAATTGTATACCTTAAACCTATATAATTAACCAAGGTAACCCCCAACAAATTTAGTAAAAAGATATAGGCCTTGTTCCTTTCTGCATCAGTATATTGTAGCATGGAGGATGTATATTCAGTTTGATTCATGATGATTGCTGATGAACATGTGGGTGATTTCCATTATTTCACCAATAGTGCTGTGATTACAGCATGCATTCTTGGGCATGCCTCCTTTCATAGGCTTGCCAAGGTATCTTTGGGTTGGTTCTCGGAAGTGGAAATTCTGAATCAAAATGTTAATACATACGGAATTTTTCTAGATGATGATAACTTCTCATTCATTGAGATTGTGTCATTTTATAATCCCCCCTCCCCAGCAATGAAGAGATAAACTGTACACTACTCCCTTGACAAATATTATGTCTGCAAACTTTAAAATTTCTCCCAGTCTGATGATTGAGAAATGGTATCTCAATGTGGTTTTAATTGAATTTCTCTCATTATGAATAAAATTGATTAAAAATAAAAGCTATTGAGGGCCTGTTATGTTTCAGTTAGGCACTCTATAAGACATTCAGAAATATTGGGAAAGCAAATCCAGGACCAGTGACCTTAGGGAGCTTATCATCTGGCAGGGAGAAACAAAAATAAGCAGAAAATGATGTTGTGTAACAAGTGCTCCAGTAGGAGTTGGGTGAGGGTAGGGTTCAGGAGGACTTCATGGAGGTGGTGGTGATAATTACATTCCAGATAGTGTGTTCTTCTTCAACAATGGGTGCCGGAGGAGTACTCAGCAACCGATACATGCAGTGAAAGGGTTCACTGTCTGTGGAGAATTTTAAAATAGCAAAACTGACTAAAAGTCAGTCTTTGTTCTATTACTATGTAGTGAGCAATTCTAAAGTAAGACTTGTAAAATAGTCCTTTCCCCAGGGCAGCTTCAGGCCTTCTCCTACCCATCCCCACACATCCCTGAGTGTGCCTCAGCTTTCTCTGGTTGCAGTTTGTCCCTTTGAGATACTTGAGCTTCAGAGACAATTGTCTCCCTGAGAGTAGATCCTCCTGGCTTGGTAATGATAGTTTTATATGTGTTCTATTATATACTATACACACACACACACACACTCACTATATGTATATACTATATCTATCTATCTATCTATCTATCTATCTATCTATCTATCTATCTATCTATCTATCTATCTATCGAGAGTCTTAACTCTGAATGCACATATAATTGAAGACAACCCTGTAAAAAAGAAAATGTTTTCTGTAACTCTCAGAAGTCTAGGAAGGTTTTTCTTTTCTCATTTGTTCAAAGCAACATGATCTTTACAAAAATCTGCTTGATCTTAAAAATGGATACTTTCTTGGGTCAACCTCATGTACCATCATACTTCTGTTATCAAAGAGCAACCTTTCATTTGTAAAAAAAAAAATAATAATTTTTATTAAAAATTAATCTTTGAATTCTACCATTTTTGCTTTGAATGCTCTATTTTATTCTACCAGTTGGTTATGGTTACATTCTGGATTTTATTATTTTTTTTAGACTTAAAAAAAAAATTAACCTCTCTCTGTACCAGCCATCTGCCTCCCCAAATTCAGAATTCTGTGATCATCATTCTCTATTAAGTTTTTACCAACATTTGGCCATATTTTGGATGATGTTCATTTTCATAGACCAGTAAGGATCTGTGACCTCACTCTGCTTTTTGGGTATATGGAATGAAATAGGAAATTAGTCTCAATATCTAATACAAGCAAACAACAACAAAAATCAGTTTAGGAAAGCTCTGAATTCCCTAGGATAGATTTTCATTCCTGGAGGCAATCACTTTTCAAATGGTAGCTAATGCTGTGTGGATAGTCATACCCACCAAAGTAGCTAATTTACCTGACAGGATCTACACCATTGATTTTTGTAGAGTAAATCATAACAGCCTATTAACATTCCATTATGCTGAGCATAGAACTAATAGGAGAAAGTCTGTGAGGTTAGAGAGCAGAAGTAGACTTCAGAAAGTACGATTCAAAAAAGGATGAAATGGAAAACATTTACAGAGGCCAGTGGGTGAAGCAAAGACTTTAAGGAATGGTAACAAAAAAACCTGAGCCACTTTCTAGTCAGTGGGATATTAATGGTGAATCTAATCTATTGCCAACCTAATGTACTCTTCTCCAAACATCTAGATGACTGGAACAGGCACACACCTTTTGAACTTCCTCTTATTTTCTCTTATTAGGGTTTCGGGTATTTAGCTTAATTAATTGAACTGGAAAGGACAGGAAAATTGTTTGAATGTTGTAATCTCATTTAATGCTTTTATATTGGGGTGAGCCCTGCGGAGGGCAGAAATGGCGGTTGAGACACACCAGTTGGGGTCTAGTGACAGCGTCCTGTGGAAATGCCTTCAAAATAGGTTGGGGTTGCTCTGGGACCATGAGACAGCAGGGCTCTGAGAACTACAAAGTCAGTCCAGTGGAGACATCTTTCTACTGCTTTAGCTATTGTCTGTAGCCCATGTTGGACCTTTAACTGGTCTTGAAGTGAAGGGGACAGTGTAAGAGTTTGGGAACTTTTCTCAGTAAGAAACTGGCAGGACATATAAGAGAAAACCCTTGTGAATGTGGGGATTTAGTTATATTTAGATGAACTCAAACAAGTTTTTGTTAAGGTTCATACTTGCCAGGCTTTGAGAGGTTTAAGATAAGTCAAATAGAATCTCTGCCTTCAAGCTACAGCTCAGGCGGACCTGTCTCCTGAAGACTGGCCGCCTGTTACAAGCCTCAGAAGAACCCTGTGGCTATGTTAAATTAGTTGAAGGTAAATCTTGCTTGTCTACTCGTTTGGTCATCCATTAGCCATTGTTTTGATGGAACTGGGGAAGAAAATCTATTTCTTAAGAATATGATAACGAAGGAGCGGTCTGACCCATAGGAAGATTACCAGGAGAAAAAGGCCTTTGGAAAATTGAGGGAAGAGATAATTTCCAGGAGGAAATGGCAGGTCAAGCATATCACTTGCCACTGAGAATCCAAATAAGATAGCATCCGTGATATGGAGGTAATTGGCAACCTTCAGGGGAGAGCTGCTGAGTGGGGAAAAGCCTGTTTGCAGAGGGTTGATGAGGAAAGCTAAGAAGTAGAGGCCCTGGCCGGGGAGTTCAGTTGGTTAGAGCATCGTCCCAATATGCCAAAGTCGCGAGTTCGACCCCTGGTGAGGGCACATACAAGAATCAACCAATGAATGCATAAAGAAGTGGAACTACAAATTAATGTTTCTCTCTCCCTTTGTCTTTCTTTCTTAAATCAGTAAAAAAAAAAGTAGTGATGGCTTCTTATAAGAAAATTCTTTTGAAAGAGAAGGGTTGGGGATGTGAGAGGTAAAGGATGTGATGTGAGAAGCAGACACCATCAATGTGTAATTGTGCTTTTGGACCAGGTATTTAACCATTCTGGGCCTCAGTTTCCTGGTCTGTAAAACAAAGGCTGATACTACAAGTTCCTGCTTGACTGAACACCAGTATACTAGGTAGATTCCCATTGAGAATCAAATGACTGAACACCAGTCTACCAAGTAGATTCCCATTAGATCAATGCCTTAGGAGGGAGACAGTGAAAATATAGTGCTAATTTAGAAGAGAGAGCAGTTACTTACAGAGTATGGACTAGTCATACAGCCATGGGCAAAAGTAGGATTGCCAGTTGTTTGTATGGAAAATAATACAATAATAAATAATAATATAAGAATAAACCGTGTTTTCGGTTCTCACAACTGTCAACCTATTTTCGCCCACCCCTGTATTTCTTGCTCTGTATTTTCAGCTGTGGTGAAAATATGGTATTTGTCTTTTTGTACTGGCTTGCTTCACTTATTTCAACATCCTTTTGAGGGCTGAATAATAGTCCATTGTATGACTATACCAGTTTTTATTTATTAATTCATCAGCTGACGGATATTGGTGCTGCTTTCACCTCTTGGCTATTGTGAATAATGTTGCTATGAACCTGGGTATGTAGGTAGCTCTTTAAACACACACACCCACACACCCACACACACACACACACACACACAGCACATAATGTTCACTCTTCTTTTCTGCTCTATGTGAGTCATTGATTTCCAAGGCCACGTACAAGAATGGACCATGCAGGGGAGATGGATGTCATGAGAGGTTCGGAAGACCACTGATGGAAGGAAGCAGAGCTAAGAGACAGAACAGTGTCTTTCCCTGAGAATTCACGAAGTCCAGCTCCTGAGTGCTGTGCTTGTATTCCTTTCCAGGGGAGAAGGGAAAGGCCCATCTTCAGTGCCTCCTTTAAACTTTAGTTGCTAGAGAACCTCACTGTGTCTCCCACTGTGGTGGGCTGTGAAAACATTTTTCTTTCCTGTACAGTTTATTTTCGCTTGTGTTATGAGGAACAGTGATAATAAAGTATGTTCTAGGTAGGTGAACCCTAGGCAGGTGGAGAGGACTCTTGCTGTGAATTAATTGCAAAGTTTGTGTTTCTCTACCAGCCGGGAGTGGGTAGCGCAGTCCCCTCTGTGCCTGGTCACTTCCTGGTGTTCTCTGCTGTTGGTCTTCCTCCTTCCCCCCTAAGGAATGGCATAAGAAAAGGAAAAATTGATGCTGTATCTTATAGCTGTCTTTACTGAACATTTTAAAATGTGGCTATTTCCCTGGCCGGTTTGGCTCAGTGGTTAGAGCGTCAGCCCATGGACTGGAGAGTCCCGGATTTGATTCCCGCTAAGGACACGCACCTCGGTTGCAGTTTGTCCCCGGCCCCTGTTGGGGTCATGTGGGTGGCAGCCACTCTATGTGTCTCTCTCACGTTGATGTTTCTCTCTCTTCCTCCCTCTCTATCTGAAGATAAATGCAAAATGTCCCCAGGTGAGGATAAAAAAAAAAAATGTGGCTATTTTAAGTCTGTAGGAAAGAAACTGTATGTATCCGGACAGTCTTCAGAGAAGGGACTTCTGTAGCCGATCAAAGGTAGAACCCGATTAGCAAGAGCTGCTATTCCAGGAAGTACTTCAGACCGGAACCTAGCTCGTCTGCCAAGCAGTGTAGTAATTCCAGAAGCTATAGTCATATCCAGATTTACTCTTCAACTTTGTCAAAGTTTCATGAGCAAATTATCTTGGATTTCTCTTAATTGACTTGATGTTGAAAAAGTTAATGCAGATCTGTGAAGGAAGTAGATTGGGGCTGTTGTTTTGGGGTAAAAGGGAAGAAGAAAAGGGGAAAAAAGTAGAAAAAAATGTAAACATCATCTTTTTTTAATCGCCTATTTAATGGCCATTGTGGGTGTATTATCCCCCAACTAGATGCTCGCTTTATGACTCGCTGCCTCCCTACCCCTCTCCCCCATGGTCTCCCGTCTCCACTGTAGCTTCTGAGGGTCTCCTGCCACACCTGCAGATCCTCTTCCCTGGTTGTCTTCTGATTTATACCATGTTCCAGCTCCTTTGAATTTTTATTTTATTTGGACCTTGCTTCCTTTAGATGCAGCATCAAATGTGTAAAGAAGTGTCTGGCCGGTGTGGCTCAGTGGTTGAGCATCAACTCATGCACCAAGAAGTTGCCAGTTCGATTCCTGGTCAGGACACATGCCCAGGTTGTGGGCTAAATCCCCAGTGGGGGGCATGCAGGAGGCAGCCAATCAATGTTCTCTCTCATCGATGTTTCTGTCTCTCTTTCCCTCTCACTTCCTCTCTCTAAAATCAATAAAGGAAAAAAAAATGTGTAAAGAAGTGACAATCTGCTGAATTATGTCAAGTAGATTGGACATTTCCCCCAACCTCACTAGAGTTCAGCCTCATCAGAGCCTTTGTCCCATGCTCTGGGAAACTGGGGCTCTCTGTGCTGAAGGGAAGTTGCTTTGTGTGAGAACCAGGGACTTCTTTTAGGAAAACTTGTTTTGTTTACTAGTGAACCCAGAAGCATAACTTTTAGGACATAGGAATCCTCTGATCCATTGCCTAGGCTTTTGTCATTTTAATATCAAAAGGTTAAAAGCTATTTGGACAGGTCGTAGGATCTGTGCCTCAGTGCGTGAATGTGTGCACAACCTACTCTTCCAGTTCTGATTGGATGTCATTCCCTCACCAAGCTAATATTTTAATGTTTTGGTAGGCCTTGAAATGTTGGTCTGCAAACTAAGTAGAAGTGACTTTTTCAGAATAATAACTGTGAGAAACAACAGATCCTTTGGGATTAAGCCTAGACATAGAATCAATAGACCAGGATTTTTTCCTTGCTCAAATGTCTCTGTGCTGAGTAAACTTAGCAACACTCTCCCTCAATGTAAACATTTTTGGCGGATGGCGTTCTAAAAGGATTGTGCCTGCCCTTACTTAGGTAGAGAATTTTAATTCTTAGTCTTGGAATTTTATGAAAGAATGGGAGAAAAGAAAGCAGAGCAAGTAGGAAGAAGGAGGTATCAGTGTTTACAGGGAAAGTGTTGGCAGATACCCAGGCCACGGGGGGAGAGGAGGGCAGGATTCCAAGCAAGACATTGCTCTCTCCTTCTCTAGTGACTATGGTTTTATCTGACTGACAGTGCAGATTATGAGAAAATACATTTTGAGATACCTCTGCTACAGGAAGCCAAGTCTCAACATTTTGTACTTCAAAATGGACTAAAATTTTGTTTGTTCTGTAGGCTTTCCCTGGACTCATTCTACGTCCTCAATCTTTCTACTGTCTTTGGTGGCCCAGTCCACGCTAAGCTGTAAGCTGTTCTCCCTTAAAAAAAAATCTTTTTCTGACTCCCCACTTCTGCTGTGGTTTACCTGTTCAACCGATGACACTCTTTGGATCTTGGTCGTTAGGTCCCTGTATTAAGCAAATTTGTGCTCAAGAGTTCATAGCTAGGTGTTTCATCTTGAGGATTTGATACCAAAGACACGAAGCACTGATGGGACTTTGGGGATTCTGACAGGCTGCCTAAGAAAGCTTCTGTTGGAGTACGAGGGCCTCTTGGTGCCCTCGAAATCATGTAGGTCTGTGCTGAGCCAAATCTGGGGCTCTGGCCATAGTTAAATACATTCCATGTAGTAAGAAAGTTTTTAAAAAGATGCAGTGTCTTCTGTTACTCTACCTTAGAGGTTTTCATTATATATTAGAGCTGGAAAAGTCTAAGAGCGGTCTCATTCTAAAGATCTTTTTCATGAATTGAGAGGTGTATGATTTGCTGTCATTCCTTGGGGGTGAGAGTAGGTTTTAGAAAATAGAAATAAAGACAGAAAAAGAAAATAACAAAACAAAAACCCTGAAGATGTGCTTCTCACTAACAAGAAGTCCTGGCCCGCTGACTGGCGAGGATGAATGAGGTGGGCCATGTGTTTGCGTTCTCAGGTTCACTGTTTATGTAGGTGGCGTTCATTGGGGGATACATACCTAAAGCGCCCGGCATTTGAATAACGTTTGTGACCATTTATTGAAACATGCTGGGAATAAATCTAGCTTTTATAAGAAACAAGGATAAATACAAGGGTCATTAAAAGGATTAGAAAATGATATTTCCTTTTCAACATTTTCCAGAGAAAAATCAAGACAAGCCTTAATTGTTTTCTTTATCAAGTCGTTTCTGTCTCCTCCCAGCTGGTCAAGTTCTTTTGAGGTGCCATTCAGGCCTGGCGTTTGTGTGAGTCAACAAATGGACAGCAGCAAATGTTCGGCCATCTTACTGGTGTCAAGCCTAGCAAATTGGCCAAGTGTATGAATGCACCGAATGCGTAAACAAGGGTGCGTGAGCCAAGTCTTCCAAATGAGGACACCAGCTGCTGGTTAGATCCTTAAGAATAGAAATGCCTCTCCTGATCTTTTAATCTGTTGCTGCCCCAGATTGGGAAATGTCAGCTCTGAGATTTATAGATTTAGGGTTCTGGGATAACAAGTTGCCTTTTTGAACTTTCAGCTCCAAAACTTCTTGTTAGCCAACCAAAGATATTGAGACATTTATACTTCCCTGTGTAATTGTTGAGTCATTCGCAATATTAGTGGTAGGCTTAAAAAAGCTTTTTTTTTTTTTTGGACATTGGTACAAAATACTCATCAGTAAACCATAAATATTTTCAGAAGAGGTTCCTTTCAGCTAGCAAAGTCTTCATATTAGTGACTGGAGTATAAACCTCTTAGCCTCACACGTGCTTTGCAGTCTGAGTTTAATGGAACCTGGGCAGTATCTTTAGGGTAATGGGGAAAATTCAGTCTCTCTTCAGCTTCTCCATAACAAGTTATTTTTGGTACCTGTACAGTTTTTCTCTAATCCCTCTCTCCCAAACTTCCTCTTGAAAATGTTGATGTTATGAAGGTGGTTTTATGCTTTGAAGGGTTGTTACTATCTAATTGAAATGGAGTATCTGTGGTTCGTTATTCAGTATTGAACTTGATATGGAAACATTTGCTGGTAAATCAATAAAAGCAGCTTTAGGCATTATTTATAATAGCCAAGATATGGAAACTACCTAATTGTCCACTGATAGTTGAATGGATAAAGATGTAGTGTGTGTGTATATATGTACACACACACATACACACACACACTATGGAATACTACTTAGCCATAAAAAATGAAATCTTGCCATTTGCAACAACATGGATGGACCTTGAGGGCATACATTAAACATAAGTTAGAGAAAAACAAATGCTGTATGATTTCACTCATATTTGGGAAAAAAACCACAAATGGACAAACAAAAACAAACTCACAGATGCAGACAACAGCTTGGTGATTACCAGAGAGGAAGAGGGTGTGAAGTGTTCAAGCTGGGTAAATGGGGTAAAATGTAGGGGATGGTTGGGAACCATACCTTTGATGGTGAGAACGCTGGAGTGTGTACATGTCGAATTAGAATGTTGTACACCTGAAACTTACATGATGTTATAAACCAACATAGAAGCAAAAGAGCTTTTTGTATCTTGCTATCCACAATCAAGTGGAAGGTAGAAGAAACGACTGATCTAGTTGGTCCTCTAACAGCTTTTGATCAAAAGAAATCGGTAAACCACTTGTTTTATGAATCTTCTTTTCTTTGATTCCATAGTGTCAGGAGACTATTTCCATGGATATTTTATTTATATAGAGAAACAAAACCTAAATCTCAAGCCACCACTTATAAAACCCACAAACTCCTGGGCTGTCATTTTGGTTGCGGACTCTGAGCTCCTTTCTGGTTGTGTTCTGTGTGGTGGATGGATGTGTCTGAGGGGGTGCATTTTAAAGGCAAGATGGGTTTAAGGATATAATTTAGTGATGTTTTGCTGAGTGCACTCCACGCTATACATGTCTCTTGGTATATTTTATTATTTTAACAATATTCAGTTATCTCTTAGCCTACTTGAGACAGACCTAACAATTTTGTGCTTATTTCAAACATACATAATAGCTCAATCTATGTGTCTGATTATGATATTAGCCATTTTTGTTAACTTTAGTACTATTTTTGGCTGTGTATGAATCAGTGTATATTTAACAAGTGAGCTGACTAAATGCCATTAAATGAGTTGTCCTTATTTTGGCTTATGCCCTGCCCGAACTTTAAGTTTTCGTATTGAAATCTAGCATTTAACTACTACTCTTAAATCTCTGCCTTTTAATTTTGGATACTAAATATGGCAGATTTATTCAGGTGGCCAACTAGACTTTTTCTGACCTTGAATGTGGTTTACTGGTATTACATTAAAAAAAAAAAAAAAAAGGGTCAGTATTTGCCATTTTAGGGTAGCATAAGCCCATGAAATTTTCCAAAGATCATTTTTAAAGTCTGACTTCCAGCTGCCCCGACATCTACATTTTTAGCTAAAAGGCGTCTTCCTTGCATTTGTATTTAAGTGACCCAGGAATGCAGTGCAGGGCTAGTTTGCTGTGGGTTAATCTTTGGACACTTCACGGCTGACAAGCACCAGCATCTGTGGTTTATATTGCATTGTTCTTCAGGTCTACAAATAACATTCTCCTCAATCTGATGATAGTTAGGGGAATGTTTACGAAGATTGGTTTTCTTTTCCATTTGCACAGTTTTAAAGCTGGAGGTAAAACATAACACAAGTGTGGCTAAGAAAAACCCTGTCACTCAGAAAGCAATTCATGGCGTTAGTGAGGTTGAAGTGTAATACCAGGAACTCAGGTTGTGTTCTGGAATGTTCATCAAGATGTATTTCTTTTGTTTAATAACATTGTATTCTGTACTTGAGTATGGATGCCAGGTATGAGTTCACATAGGGTTATTGAGGAAAGTGTATTTTTATATGCATATGCATTCAGGCTAAGACATTATTATTAGTGTTTTTTCCACAGCACAACCAAAATGTCAAAGGAGATACTTTCGTTTTAATATCATTTTAATGGAGTCTGGGTAAGAGAGTTTTTTGGAAGTTGAACAGACCACAGTTCATTTATATGCTGTCAAAGAGCTTTTGCCCTCAATGTTGGATATATAATCTTATTAAAAAGCCCTTTGAAATCAATAAAAAAATAAAACAACCTTAAAAGTGTGGTAGCATTGAGTTTATTCTTTTTAAAAAAATCTATTTTCCATTACATTATTTTTCTTTAAATGCACCACAATGGTTTTTATTTTTTAAAACATGCTTTTATCCTATGTATATATTCACCGCAGTCCCAAATATGTCATTTTTGTTGTTGTTGTTCTAAAAAGGTCTATTCTCAGTCATTTCAGAGCCTAATCCTTGAGGTGGCCATTTTGCTGAAAAGCAGTTAAAACAGCAGCCTGTCAGCCTGGTCCGGTTCTTGCTGAAAGAAGGTCATAATGCATTTCTTTGCCCAGCATGGGCTTTAGTTCCAAATTTTTGAATGAAATAAAATTAAGGTCAGAGAGTTAAATATAAAGAGTAAATCTTGCAGATGGAGCGCTCGTTAGCAGCCACTCATCAATTTCACATCTAGGAGCTGGGAGACCATTGTACGATTATGCTGATATGGAGCTGATAACAGATTTGATGAAACTCTGGCAGTTGTGAAGGGCAGCTGATAATAATGGTGCAAACTCAACAAAAAAGTTCAGTAAGGTCTGCAGGAGGTATTTTCTATCATTTGGCCTTGTTCTCTTGGCTTTTGCTTGGCGAGAGGCAGGCCTGATGCTTATCTGCTCAGCTAGAGAGATTTTAATGTGCTTGAAGTGGTGAGTATGCGCTGCTGTTCCTGACTCCCCGACAAGACAGATAAATGGAAGCGATGTAGTTGTATATTCAGTAGTAAAACTCACCCAAACATGTACAATTCACATAAACCTGAAAACAATTTGCATTTATTTTTATTTGAATCCTCACCCGAGGATATTTTTCCATTTTATCTTAAAACAGAGTGCGAGAGAGGGAGGGAAGGAGGGGGAGAGAGGGGAGAGAAAGAGAAAGAGACATTGATGTGAGAGAAACACATGGACTGGTTGCCTCCTGCACGACCCTGACCAGGGCTGGGGACCGAACTGCAACCGAGGTACGTGCCCTTGGCCGGAATCGAACCTGCGACTCTTTGATCCGCACTGACACTCTAACCGCTGAGCCAAACCAGCCAGGCAACAATGTGCATTTTTTGTAATCAAAATCAAAGAAGGTTCTTTGACTATTGAAAAACCTCTTTTCCTCCTTCTCTTTATGATGTAGTAAATCAGTGGGCACAGAATCTTAGAAAATGGGATAACCTCAAATAGTTTTCTTTAGGATTGATGATACATTTTGATTCTTACCCAGGTCAATGTAAAGTTAAATGAGATCTTTTATATAATTAGGTAGCATCTTAAAACCTATGACTGGTCATGTTTCTGCCCTGCCGAACTGAAGAGAAGAAAGTCAGCCTAGCAAACAGCCAGCTCCTCTAATTAGAGTCATGCCCAAGTTGGTTAACACGATATAGGTGTTTGGTTTTAATAGAGCTTAGAAAAGGTACTGAGCCCTGAAATGTCCTGTTCGGAAAAGCTGTGCTCTGTAAAAGTTGCCTTTAGCAGGGCCGACGAGTCTTCATTGGAACGATAGACCTGCTGGTGTGATGTCTCTTTGGGAAAGAATAACACTGTGGTGCCTACATATGATTATTTTTAATGTATTAAGATACCTGTCTTTGGGAATGGCATGTCTGAGTACCTGTCTCCTCTGCTCTGTTTCAGGTGTGAATCATGGTGACACGGTGGAAGACGGTGATTTACTGCGTTGGGGGGCATGCGTGCGTATGATTAAGGGATGTAAGTGCAGGGCTCTGAGATTTACTTCCTTCCTGTTCCAGCGGGGATCGCCGAGGAGAGTGAGTAATGGGATAATTTATAACACCGCAGGCCCTTCCTCGGGAGACCTCCAGTCAAAACAGGAAGATGAAACTCGGATTGCAACTGGGAGAACGCAACTTTTGGTACCCTCTGGACACCTCTCCTTTGCAAGAAGTAGAGCCTTCTGCATTTTTGTTTTGCTTTTTCAAAGAGATGTCCATGAAAAAGGTGAGTGTGTCAATACTGGTTAAATCATGTAGGTGCTCTGTTCAATTTTATACATCTTTCCCCCCTGCTTTTTGTTTCTTGACGTTCAAACGTTGTTGGGACATCAAAGAAACTCAGTGGTCTAATGATAGACCTCGGGTTCTTTTTATGAGGTCAAGGTATTACCAAATGTGAGGTGTGTAATGACAAGTTCAGCAACATTTGTGTTGTTGGGCCCGGGGGGCTTATCAAGAACTGTTAGTCTATGATTCTTAGAATGTTTCATTTTCATTTATATGGACTTCATTCCCATTTTGAGGTGATGAAATGGGTGGTTAGGTGGATAAAGAGTTTTCCCCCTAACTCGTGTGTGTGTGTGTGTGTGTGTGTGTGTGTGTGTGTGTATTTAGGGCAAAAGGTTTTAATTGTTTGTGAAAAGAGTTTTATTCAGGGACTTTTTTTTTTTTTAAACATTGTAAGCAAACATAGGAAAAGTTGAATGGGACGTTTGGTAATGTTCAGATGGTTTGTTTCATCACCAGTGGCTCTAGCTTCTGCTTTTATTTTCCTGTATTTTAAAAACACCAGATATAGCCTTTAGGACAAAAATCGGTCTAAAATTAGGATATAGCATCACTTTGGAATTGCTTATTGTTCAGAGGTTTCAGGCACTCTTTAATGTGAAGGTATCTTCTGACTTTCTATTGTTGGTGACATTACGTTTATGAAAAGTGAAGACCACAAGTGATATTTTAAAAATACGGATTTTACCTTTCACTGTGGAATGTCTTTGCGGTTGGCAGTTGACTTATTATATTAGAGATTGTTAAGATAAAATGGGAACAGTTCCAAGCTCTTCCTTTTCTCCCTTCTGCCCTAGGTGACTAAAAGGTTCCCATAAATAACCGGTACCCTTTTGAACTGACCTCCAGGTTCATGTGGTGTAAATATTGATGGCCTTGACATTTCTTGGCATGTGCATAGTTCAGGAGACACAATATCTCCAGATAACTCAAAGCAGGTGGACGAGTGGGTAGATGGCCATGGTCTCCCAGCGATCCCCATAATTTGGAGGGGGCCTTGCCATCATCCTATTTCTGGACTTTGGGTGGGGGGAGAATATCAAAGGCAAAATAATATACTAGTTCATGTCCTCTAGGCTTTCCTACGGCCACATCTCTCTGGATTGGACTCATGTTAATCTGGCTTCATAAGATGTTTTCTAGGAGAAATAGTATGTAAGTGACTCGTTTTTTCTCCTTTAAAATCGAAGACTTCAGTACTACTACCAGGATGATTGTATAGGTAGCTAATTGTTTGGGCTCCCGAGTCCGAGTTCCCAGGCTCAGTTCCTGGTTCTACCACTTACTAGCTATGTTACACTAGGCAAATTATTTAACCTCTCCCAGCCTTTGTTTTCTCAGCTATAAAATGTGGATAATAATTTATTAGAATTAAATAAGAGCTATCCAATTGTGATGAGCCCTTTGGTAAAGATTTCTTAAATGTTAGTCATTCGTAAGCTTTCACGTATCCTGTGGTTGTAGAGACTAACCTACAAAGCTGGTAAGATCTACAGCTTAGGAAAATCTTCTATCTGTTTGGAGGTCCACACTCCTGGAGTACATATTGAATTACCTGAAATCTTATATTGGGGGAAAAATGAGATTATAAGCACTGATTTTGCAAAAATGGTTTAACAAGTTTTATTTTGCTATGGGTTTTAAAGTGACTTTTCTGGTTTTATGAGCATGGGAATATTAGAATACTTGCTTCATTGTATTGTCAAGCATTATTGGTAGCCTTAATTTATGCATCCATTGTGTTGCAGTTTTAGTTGCAGAAATACCCCCTGCAACGATGATCACAGCACTTGAGAGGATGGAATTACTGCATTCTGTTTTGGGTATTTTTTTCACTGAGCGTCACGGGCACCATGAGATGGTACTTACCCATCAGAGCACTTGTATGTGTATTACCTGAGCACTTAAGCACTGCTGAGAAAGAAGAAAGAGGAAACATTGAAAATAAAATAACATGATGGAAATTACAGAAGCCTCTTTGCAAAGGATACCTAAACTGTTCTTAAAAGCAGATACAACCGCCAGTGGCAACACCCTTCACAATGGTCTCAGGAAACCAAGCCCGATCCACAAAGTTGAAACTAAAGTGCAAGTCTGGAAAATTTCCAGGGAAGTCAAGCAGTGCAAGTTTCTAGATCTCAAATTCAAGGGGGGGAAATCCAATTTACAAAGTAACTTCTCCCATTGATTGTGAGCTGTCCGTGTTTGGGTAGAAGCATTAACTGATTAAACCCTTCAGTGCTGTACGGTCATAATTGTGGCCTCCACTGTTCTGACCTACGTTTGTGTGTTGACTCGAGGGACATTCACTAAATGAGGAGTAGAGAGCAGAGTGGAACGTTTCGGCGTTGGCTTGATCTTTGCTAAAGACAACCATTAGAAAGATGTTGAGTTCGACTGAAATATTATTTATTGATTGCCTATACGTCTTAGCACCCATTACACTGCTCTATCCTTGGAAAACACGCTATCTGCTTAATTCTCCTTTTCCAGATACACCAGACACAAAAATGCTCTGCGCTGGCAGAGAGGGAAGATTTGAGATATACTTCACACCACTGGGCTTCTGGCGAGCTTTTCTCCTCTGTGTCTGTGAGCACTCCCCTTTTTGATTCCACTTGGGGGATAAGATGAAGTGTTCCCTCTGTATTTGGTTGTGTTCATTTTCTCCCAGGAACATGTGTTTCTGCAGACCTTCACCCATACAGGAAGGGTGGGGTCTTGCCTCCCATAATTCCTTGTTTCTCTGCACATTTGAAAACCTGTGGGCTAATGACTTTTGTGAGTTTTCGTGGTGACAGGGCTGCAGAGATCAACTTCATTTTATAGCTGCAGAAACTGAGGCCCAGCTAGGTGAAGCAATTTCAAGATCCTTAGCCAGCAGATGTCAAGATAATGCCTAAAATCAGTGCTCTTTTGGCTTTTCCACTAAAGCATGCTGGTGTGTGGGGGGGTAGAGGAGCTTAATAATAGGGTTCTATTGTGGTTAAGGGATCGAAGAGGACTGGCTGGGGAGTGAAAGAAAAGGTTTGAAGATAGAACAAGGAAACACGGTTTGTTTGAGGTGGTGTTAAAGGGGTATCCTTTGGTCAAGAAGCGTGAATATCCTTCCTCTGGTGTAAGAAAAAGGGAAGAGATTAAAAGCACGACGAAGCTCCGATGCTTTGTAGTAGTAGTTTACCTTCTGTCGAAACCATGGAACGTGTGCTCTTGATTCATCGCTAGGTAATCTAGGGTCATGAAATCTGGAGAATTTCTGGTTCTACCTTCTTGCCTCCTTTGGTCCCTGTTACCTTTTGTTTTGCTAAAAGAAAAAGCAAGGGGAACACTTTCCAGATCTGATAACCGCAGAGATAGATCTCCAGCGAAACCCCTGGCTCCCGTCCCAGGGTGAGGTCACACAGTCTGATATTATTTGGGTTTATGTCAGTGTGTCAAGCAGAACGCAAGGCATGCTGTCATGATTTCTTTCCAGTCATTTATCGGGAGTGGCTCTTAGGAGAGCCGTATACTTTGTATAATCATCATCGTTCAGAAGCATGGCCCATCCACGGGCATGTGTGTGTCTTTTCTTTTTCCATGGACAGTTTTCAATTCATGTGGAAAACGTGACTTTTAGTTGTAACTGGTAGTGCGGCTCTGGCCTTATCTGTGCTCACCCTACATGCAAACTTGTCTGGGCAAGTCTGGAGGTCTGGTGTCCTGGTTTCCTGGAGTCACTTTTCATCACTGTTTGAGGAACTGCTGAGAAAGACCTTGTTGTATGGGAAGACTTAGCTGAATTGGACAAGAGATAGCCAAAGGACAAACAGCCATTGCTGGTGTCTCATACGATCAAAACAACGTCTATGTTAAGTATGTATATTTGAGAATAATATTCATGATAAACTCATGATTATCAAATGCGTACACCATTCTAAGTGCTTTACACATCTTCAGAGCAACCCTTTGGAATTTGTGCTGTTATTACCTTATTTCACAGACAAGGAAATAAAGAACAGAATTGAACAGTCAAGAGACCTGTACATTCTCCAGGAACTTATGATGGAGTTGGAGAATTAATGTTTCACTCATTCATTCAGCAAGTTGAATGCCTACTACATGTTAGCTGAATTATAAAACCGTATGCACCTCCTATGCTTGTCCAAAAGTGCTTGCAATCAAATGGAGAAATGTTTATTCAAATACACTTCAAAATGTGTGCAGAGAGGGGAGGAGGATGCCAAGGAGAGCGTCCTGACAATCACTTGGATTACCTTCCAGTGGAACCCTTGCTGGACTCATGTTGGAAACCTAGGGAGAGCTGACTGTGTGAAAAGTGAAAGCAGAAACCCAGCCGTGATTCACCCAAGTCTGTGTGCCACACTGAGTATGTGAAGTGACACTGGTCACTTCGTTAGGAATAGGGTTGGCAGCAATAACATTGAGTGGCTTAGGCAATGGTGGTAGGTGACAGCCTCAGTGTCTCAGCAGCTAAATTAGCACCTTGGGCATTAGCACCTGTGACCTTGGTTCTCCTTGGCAGACATCACTGGATGGGACCCAGCATGGGAGGAGGAAAGGGTCAGATACTCTATGATGAAGATGGTGTTCATGAGCTTGTCAGTCGGTCTTCTCCTGGGGAGTCCGTGACATTTACTTATGGTGATGAGGACACATGGGTAGCAAAGCAGAGTATTGGCAGTCACAGAAAGGAAATCCCTAGTAACAAATCTTCACTTCAGTTTGGGGTGTGCTTTGGGGACATGAATTCCATGAAGTGCCATTTAGCAGGTGTTTATTCTGGGCGCATCACTATGTCTCAGTTCTCTGTTTTGAAAATGGTGATAATAATAGAATTTACCTCATTGGGTTGGTACAAGGCTTAACGAGGTTAATGTGTGCTAATAGGCTAATAGTGATGCCTGTAAGCCACTATCTAAGTGATGGCGATAAAGAAATAACAGCAGTCAATCCTTTAGATTCAACATTATCAAACATAAACTACTCTGCTAGAATCTAGAGGAGGATTTTTTTTCTCCCCACAAGGAGACTTACATCTTGATAGAGGAGCTAAGATACACACAATTGTAAAAGTAATTAACTCTTCATAGCCAATGTTAACTATTCAGACCTGTGGAGCAGAAGCTCTCCTTTTCCTGGCTCTTCTCATGCACCCGCCTTCTCTCTGGCTAATACCAGACAACCCCGGGTGACCCAGGTTAGGGTGTCTTTGGTCTTGGTGTATTTGCATAAGCCATTTCCATCAGCCTGGAATTCCTTTCTTTGATCCGCCTGTTGAAAGGGACATCCTCTCTGCAAAGTCTTCTTTTCTGACCCAGCTGATCAGTCAGCTTTCACTGCATTGCTGTTTGAAAGTTGTTTTACCTGCGGAGAAATGTATATAAATGTTCAGATTTCAAATTCTATGTAGTTCAGCTTATTGAATGAATGAGTGATACTTTTCTAACTTCACTGGAAGCTCTTTGAGACGGTCTGTATCTACCACCTTTTCTGATCCTTAGTTTCCTCATCTATAAAATAGGTTACTTATAAGCACCAAGAACAGTGATTAGCACGCAATAAGCACAAAGTGTTGGCTATTGTTACGTACATAATTGTCAGCTATGTTTTCAACACAGACTTTGTGTTTTGATTATAGTTTTACTCTTCCTGATTTATATGTTTTTATCTTCCTTATTTATGAAAGGACTCTTCCTCCACTACTCAGACGTAGTTCCCTGGGGCCATTTACCTCCCACTAAAAAGCAAATGAAGCTAATCTCCTTGGCTTGAAATCAATTCCATCTAGACTAGAGAGGATATGCTAATTACCTTTGCTAAGTGCTTTTTGGCCAAAGGTGTAAAAGCCTCATTCTATTTGGGGGGAAAAATGGAAATTTCTATCTTAAAATTTGTGATGATAGAATTTGCATTTTGAAAGGCAGTAATATTCAAATTTAATGATAAATTATTTGCAGTGGACTGAGCATACATTTTGGATGGCCCTTGTGGTGGGGAGAATTGCAGGAAGGCATAGATTTCTGCCATGTGGTATTCAGTTTCATTACAATCAATTTAATTTCTATAAAAATAATGCAAAAAAAAAATGTCCCCTTCTCTCGGTAGCATGTTTTTGTGGATGTTTAAGGCCATTTGTTTTAAAAAAGTTAAGACTGTCAGCGTGCCTCAGTTTCTTCATCAATGAGTCTAGCCCGGGCCACCTGCATACCCCCCTGGAGTGTTTGGATGAATGGCTCTGGACTTGTAAAGTGCTTTGAATTTCTTGGATGAAAAGATCTCTGTAAGCACAAGTCTTACGGAGGTATTATATGTGGGCTTTGTAAACGGTCACGCAGCCTGTTTTGCAAGAACGCTAATGCACTTCTGGGTTTAGGGTTGTAAAAGATGTACGTTCAGAAGCCTCAGGCTGCATCTTGTGAGGTTCCTGCGGCATGTGTCACTGCTTGCTCACCTCTAGCACAGATTCTCTCGACACTGCAGGTAGCTACACGCCTGCACACGTGGAACAGACGTTTGGACTCACAGTCACTTGCATTTGGCTCTTATGGTATTGAGAGAAAAGTCCAGGATGTTAGGAGAGAGGATGGGCTGTGGGCTCTTGGACCCGTGGCCTCACTTGTTGGGCGTCTTTGGGTTGCTGCAAACATGGCAGGAGAGAGCACACACGAAGGTGCTTTGAAGCAGAGCTGGAGGAGGGGCTTTGCTCTGGGAACTGACAGAGACCATGAAGAACTTGGTTTGAGTTCTGGCTTTCAGTTGCTGGCCCTATGCCCTTACGCAAGCTGGGAACTGATCCTCAGTTTCCCTGACATTGACCCTTTTTTATTGTCGTGTCCAGGGCTAGAATGTGAATGCAGGTCCACGTACTATTCATGTAAATACTGACAAGTTATACATCACACTAAAAAATGGTCAACAGAGGTTCACGAATTCATCACCTTTGACAAGAATCACACGTGCATAACAACCTTGAAAGCCAGGTTTGAACTGAGCAGAAGCGTGGACCCAGTGGGCATGCCTGTGGCATCTGAGTTCAGATGGCTGTGCTTGAGCCTCACCTCATCCTGTGGGCCTCCTCGGGGTTGCTTATTAGAGATTGTGAGAGTATCTAGGAAAAATCTGCACAAGCCCTGGCAGTGAACTCAGGCTGTTAGAACAAGGAACTTCAGGGTCTTAGGACCTGGAACATGATTCAGGAGGGGATTTGGGGCTCCTAGGGTTTTTTTTTTTTTTTGTGGCCTTGGTCTGCTGGGCATTCCAGTGCATGCCCTTTTGCCTGGGACTCAGGTGGGTGCTGCACACAGGACTGGAATCAGCATTCATTGCAAAATACATGTGACTGGGCATTTATAAAGTGTTCAAATCACAGGTAGGAAAAGTTTCCGCTTCCTGCTCAGCCCTGATCCTCTCTCCACGTTCAGCAATGATGAGCGTGAGAGCTGTTCTCTACCAGATGGGATGCTGCATTCATTACATTCCTTTTGTCTCCAGCACCCAACACAGTACTGTTTTTACTTAGCATTTAATTCATTCATTCGATAATACCGACTGAGTACATACCGGCTACCTAAGCATTATCCTAGATCTGTTGGTACTAGTCGTGAGCAGACACACTTCCTGTCTTCCTAGAACGGATACTTTAATAGGAGGAAACAGGCAATAAAAAGGATAAATACGTAAAATATATAGTTTCCTTGAGGATGGGTTAATCTCTGTTCGCTCATATGCATATGTAGATAATGTGCCCGTGTGCCCGGACTCTGCCTGCACCAGAGAGGCAGGTGGGAAAGGAGTGCTCACAGCACCAGGGCACGTGTTAATACGTGTGAAGCGCTGTTCACTGCAGGCAAAACTCCTGCCCTTTGGAACTCATGTGCTGGAATTCCTCCTTCTTCATTTCAATTCATGTTTATTCATTCTCCATTTTATGTAAGGGATTGTCCTAGGCTCTAGGAGAGGTTAAACACGATGAGACTTTAGTCCTTAGGAATTTGTAATTGACTGGAGGTAATATATAAGCATGGAAGAGCAGTTCTTGGCGTACAACAAGCACTTGAATGTGAACACGTTTTGCTTCTCTGCCTGGGTCCCTGTCAACCAAGTGAACTCTGCTCCTGTCTTTGCTTTCTGCTCTGCCCCCTTCACTGGGGCAGGGAGAATCCTGCCAGAACCTAGTCACACAGTGGGTGTGGACTGAAAGAATCCTTTTCATCGCCCTGGAATGCTGTCCTTGGATTCAGTTGACTTCTCTCAATGGGGACTCATCCATCAAGAGGGCAGTCATGTAATTATCTCAGCTACTGTGAAGCCACTGAAAGGCACTTGCTGAATCTGGGTGTAAATTTATTGTGAAATTTAGCAAAGCTCAAGTCACCTCCTTCTTTCCCTTTCTTTCCTTCAACTTGAATTGCATGTTAGAAGTTCTTCCGTGAGGATAAGTATATGTTATTTGATCTACTGTCGAAGGGCTATCCTTCCTGGGTTGGGATATGGAAATACCTTCCAGCAGCAAAGGAGACGCCTCGGCTGTTGACACACACCGCCTCATGGCAACAGTCATGCTCTAGTTCTTGGTCTTGATAATTAAAAATAAAATAAAAAAACCGGAAATAAATGTATAACAAATTGTGGCAAGCCATCATTCTGCCAATCAGGAACTTCTCATACAGTTGATAAAAAAGGGTCAGGTAACCTTCATTGTGGATTTATCATCGTTACCTACCGACTGTGGTTTACCCTTATAAATATGAGTCTTCTATTATAGTTACTATAATTTTTATGCAGATGTACGTTAATTTCCACATGTGAGCTACAAGAAGTAGTGGACTTTCTCTGTTAAAGAAGAAATTCAGAAGGTGTGTTTAGGAGACTGAGTAGGCAAAAAAGATGGCTAAATCCAATTTTATGCTTTTCTTATAAAAAACTGAATGTGATTTTTAAAAATCAAAAGTAGTACGTTTGAGTTAAGAGTCCAGATCCAGAAGCTGCTCCTGGGATTATGTTTTTATGAACTTCTGCTAACCAAATAGATAATGCCAGATATGATGGGATTACAATGACCGCTGATGTGTCTGGTGGGAAATTCCATTGAGAACCAGAGACACAGGAATTTATGTTGAAACTAGGGAATAGTGGAAATAGGGGAATTAAAATTTTTTTTTTTTCTTTGGACTTATTTACTGAGATCTGACCTTTCTGATAGGTTTCATGACTTCTTTGGAATGCAAAGTTGGGGATACTAATATTTGCCACCAGGCAATATTTACTTAGTGATGTGAGAACCTAGGGCATTAGTTGACTGCAAGTGTGATTATTAACAAAACCCAGGAAAATGCTACCAGAAATAATGATACCTTTGTTATCACAGTGATTTTTTTTTTTTTTTTTTTTTGCCAGTGGCACTGAAGGAAAAGTGATATTTGTTATCAAATCAGGCAGGGAATTTACAAATGATAACGAGTTAGAGAGGTTGCATTCTTTCTAGTATCTCACTCTTGTGTTCACAAATATCTTTCTCCAATGGAAAGATAACAATAGTTGTCCAGGGCCTTCAACTCTGGCTTCCAAATCTGTGGGCAGCCTTGACCTCCTTCTGTTCTTCTTGTATTGAAATGATGCTTACCATGTGGTGATGATTTTAGGAAGGCAGAGGAGAAACAGTAAATACATCAGCATCATTTCCCAAGATAAAAAGATTGTGGCCTTTTGGAGGGCAGAAATATATACTTTTGTTGTGGTGGTGGTGCTGGTACCCCCTCTGCCCCCCCAACATACACACAACATCTTACACAAGAGCTCTGTGCACAGAAGTAGATATGAATAGACTGACGAAGAGTAAGCATTAAAACAAAATAAAAGGAGTCCCAAACCCAGCTTTCCATATCTTCTCACCAGATTTCTGCTTTGTCCTGTTGATTATACTTGGACGCTTCTCACAGTGGTACAGTCATTGCTGGCTGTACAACCTAATAGGATTGGGGTTGGTGTTGATGGACATGGAACGGTTAAGAAGAATGTAACTTCTTTATTTTGAAAGTGTTTCAGTGATGTTCTATGGCACCCTCTGAATTATGGAATGCTTTGTAGACTGGGTATTTCCATGTATATTCTGGGCTTAGCTTTTGAAATGCCAAAATTGGAAACACAAATTACTATCTCACTACCCAGAGTGGAAAGCGTTATTTCTGTAGGTCATAAGCAGTCTGGAGATTAGTCCAGGGGAGGATACACTGGGCTGGGTCCTGCTTGTCTCCAGTCCCAAGCTTCCTGTTGCACTGTAGTTGACCTGAAGCTAGCAACTGATATGACGTCATCTTGGGTGTTGCTGGCACATTTTTCTTTTTTTTTTTTTTCCAGTAGATATGCACTAAATTATTTTTCCTTCTCAAAACACAAGAGAGAGAATTTGGGCTTGCTTTGCATACTCTGTAGGTATGTCTGGTTGTTTCTGGTGAGTGAAGTACTGTCCTGTTTATTTTCTTCCAAGGAGGTGGCTGTTGAAACGATATCCATTTCAATCATCTTTATTGTAGAGCAGTCTGAAAACACCTTTAGGGCAAGTCAGGAGAGCCCCCCAAAGCAACTTCTCAGCCCCTGAAAGACAGGCTGGACCAGATACCAGCAGGACTTGTTTCTGTAGTTTTAGAGATTTCTCTAGTGATAATGAGAGACCTCACAGAATATTAGAACATTTTATTTAGAACTCTGTCTTAGGAGAAGCGAACAGAATTCTCCAGGTCTTGTTTCCCTGATCAGAGGACACCAGTCTTAACCAGGACAGCAGTACTGTGCGCGATCACTTTATTTAAAGACACATGAAGTTGCCAAGCTCAGGTCAGCCTGGGGTATTTGGGGCTTCCAGACCCTCCGTTCCTTGTCATTTCCTGGCCCCTCAGAATAGTTTACAGTATTTTGCTATCCAAGATTTCTGCTAAGAAACTTAATAATTTACATTTCAGATGCGTTAGTAGCATTATTTTCTGGACTCTGGCGGTGGGATTGAATGCTTCTCGAGAGCCTTGGTCCGGAGCCTGCCATACCTGACATTGGCTCTTGAGCAGCTAAAGTTTGCCAGTCTTCCCATACTCTCCTCCTTCACCCTTGCCAGGAGTTTTGTACACTTAGAGGTAAGCTAGTTGGACTTAGGTGTTCCAAAATAATCATAAGCAAGGAACCCTTCATTTTGCTTGGATTTTGAAACCCCCCCCCCTTTCTAGTTCTACTCTTCAGTTGCTTTCTCGCAGATATCGAAAGCAAAGCGATTTCCCCTTACCGTGTTTATTTCTGAAATCATATACTGTATTGTATCCTTCCACCACCTGCTCCAGGAGGAGTTCGCCTGTTTGTGGCATACAGATATATTCACAAAGAAAGCAGAGGGGAGGGGGAAAGGCTGTGGGCGGGGAGGAGAGGAGAGGAGCCAGCAGGAATGAGGTTGTGGGGTTTGGACGAGATCTTGCGTAGAAGAGTGTCTGCTGACTTTGGCGTCTCCCTCATCAGCTGCTGGCATCCTACCCAGGCTGGAGTGGGCAGGAGGGAGGCCTGTTTCTAATTCCCCTTCCAGAAGTGAAGCTTATTGTTGATGGAAGAACATTGCATAATTATTGGCTTTTATGGTGGTCATTTCGGAACAGGGGTTTACAAACATTTTTAAACAGAGGAAACTTTATGTAGAGTAAAACTTGAAATGAGTTTTCAGTCGGTGCTCTTTTGCCAAGGAAGCAGTTACATAATGCGATCACGATGATAAGAATATGCTTTCCATGTTTGATTCCATCTAGCCCCAGAGACTTCAACAACTCACGTAAATCACTGACTTCTCACCCTGTGCCCCCAACCTCTTGACTTCTGAAGCCACACTGCTGTTTGCACAGTACTGCTTCGCGTCTCCACCCAGCTGTCCAAGAGGTACAGCGCATTAATAGGTGTATCTTCTGTCTTCAGAATGTGTCCAGGTTGAAGTGTATGTACACCCTGACTGCTTCTCCACACTCAGTGGGATCACTAAGTCTTTTCTGTTTTATCTGCTACATATCTCTGGGCTCTGTTCTCCCCTCTCTATTTCCACGGCGACAGTGCTAGTTCAGTCTCATCATTTCTTGCTAGACAGCGGCAATAGATGCTACCTGTCTCCAGAGTTAAACTTTCATAAGGAAATTTCTTTTCTTTTTTAAAGAACATCTTTTTTTTTTTTTCTTTATTGATTTTAGAGAGAGAGGAAGGGAGAGGGAAACAGAGATAGAAACATTGATGAGAGAGAACATCGATTGGCTGCCTCCTGCATGCCCCCCACTGGGGATTTGGCCCACAACCTGGGCATGTGCCCTGACCGGAAATTGAACTGGCGACCTCTTGATGCATGGGTCGATGCTCAACCACTGAGCCTCACCAGCTGGGCACCTGAGGATATTTTTTCCCATTTATCTTCAGATAGAGTGGGAGACAGGGAGGGAGGGAGAGAGAGAGTGAGAGAGAGGGAGAGAAACATGGATGTGAGAGAGACACATCGACTGGTTGCCTCCCACACGACCCTGACCAGGGCTGGGGACCGAACTGCAACTTAGGTACGTGACCTTGACCAGAATTGAACCCGAGGCACTTTGGTCTGCAGGCCGATGCTCTAACGGCTGAGCCAAACTGGCCAGGGCCATAGGGGGGTTTCTGATCACTTCTCTTCTTGCCTCAGAACCTCCAGGATGAACAAGACCCTTCCCAACTGGCCTTTCTAAGTCCTTCTCCCACCTTTTCCTTCCTCATCCTATGTTTCAAGTGCCCGATGTTCTAGTGTTATTATGAAATAATGTTCTTTCATATTCCGTCTGTGCATGGACTCATCCTTCTCTTGGTTCCTCCCCTTGTCACGTCCTCCTGGAAACTGTCCTACTTACTCAAAAACATAGCCCAAATGTCTCCTCTGTGAAGCCTCTGTCAGCGTCCCTTTGTCTTTGGCCTCTTTGTTACAGCAAATGTCATATTCAATTGTAATTGTTTATATGTCTGTCTTTCCACTGAACTGGGTATTTCTCAAGAGCAATAACTATGTAATGTTTGGCACCCCTAGATAATAAATATTTGTTGAATAATTGTAAGCTGAGGACAGAGGCTATGGGTGTTAAACCTTTATTTCTTTTCATATGGATCATGGTAAAAATGCATATTTTATGTCTATTAATAATACGCTATTATCAGCATAGTTTTCTTTTGCCTTTAAAATAACTCCATTGATATCTGTTGGAAATGAGAGTATAATTTGGAATTAGAAAATTCATAAACATTGGAATAATACACTTAAAATATGCCATAACCAACTCCTTCTTCATTTGACAGACTATGTCAACCCCACCCTCTGTCCTTATTGAGTCAAACTTTACTTCCTCTAGATTTGAAATTCTCCTAAATGTCTCAGGTGTCTAAAAGAAATTCACATTTCAGGAACTGAGATCCTTTCAATCTCAGAATGTCTGAGCTCATCTGAGGATAAGAGGGCACTGGACAAACTGGGTCAGATCAAGACACATAGAATCTCAATATTGATTTATTATTATTATTTTTTTAGCAAGCAATCCTTAAATGAATATTGCTGTTAATAACAAATTATAAGATGATTAAGGGAAAACTAGGATGAAAGGGATCCTATTGACAATCTTAATAATTGTTTAGTGACTTATGAACAACTAATTAAGGAATAGTCATTTATTTGGCATGAGCTTGTAGCTTCACAGAGTATGGCTCAGGTGGTTTCTTAAAGCTCCATACCCATACTGAGAGTAATGCAGTGGGCACAGTCTAGGTCTGACTTGTGATTTCCTAACGACTGAGTAATTCTAGAGACTTAACTCTCTCCTGATTTTTAATGTGCAATAGGCTTTCTTATAGATAATTAAAAAATTTAAAAATATTGTCAAAATACATATAAATGAAGTAGTTTAAGAGTATATATATATGTATATATAATTTTAATTTCTAACTATTTGGAAATAATTCCTGTTATTGATTTCTAGTTTAATTGCATTATGATCTGAGAATATACATTGTATGATTGCAATCTTTGAAAATTAGTTGAGGTTTTATATGGCCTAAGTTATGGTCTCTCTTGTTGAATATTTAATTTACTCTCAAAGAACTTGTGTTTTGCTGGTGTTGGATGGAATGTTCTCTATATGTGAGCTAGGTCCTGTTGCTTGACATGCTATTCAGATCTTTGCTATTCTTACTGATTTTCTGTCTACCAGCTCTACCTATTACTAAGAGGGGGAAGTATTGATGTCTCTAACTATAATTACAAATTTATCTACTACTTTTACATTTGTCACCAGCGCTTTGTGTATTTTAAGTTCTGTTGTTAGGTGCATATACATGTATGATTGTTACGTCTTCTTGGTGAAGCAGTTCTTTTATTAATATGTAGTATTTTCATCATTATCTCTGATAATTTTCTTTGTTCTCAAGTCTACTTTGCCTAATATTAATATAGTCATTCACTCCATTTCCCTTTTTTAAAAAAACAAAAACGCTTTGTATTTTGAGAGAATTGTACATTTGTAGGAATAAACTCTTTGCCTAATTTCTCTTGATGGTATCATTTTACAGACTATAATACAATATCACAACCATGCAATTGACATTGATACAAATAACTGATCCTACTCAGATTTCTTCAGTTTTATATGTTACTTGCGTATGTATTTAGTTAAATGCATGACGTGTGTAGGTTGTGTATTTACCGCCATGGTTAATATGCAGAGTGGTTCCATTATCACAAGTATCCCTCATGTTGCCCTTTTATAACCAAACTTCTTCTCCACCCCCAAGTCTCCCACCCCTAGGAACCACTAATCTGTTTCCCATTTCTAAAATCCTCACTTCAACAATGTTACATGAATGGAATCATATAGCATATAACTTTTGGGAATTGGATTGGCGTTTTTTCCCCCACTCAGCATAATTCCCTGGAGATTCATTCAGCTTGTTTATATCAACAGTTTCTTTAGTTTTATTGCTGAATAGTATTCCATTGTTTAATTTTGTTAGAAACTAAACATTGTTTAGTGTTTTCCAGAGTGGTTGTATCATTTTACATTCTCACCAGCAACCTATGAATGATCCAGTTTCTCCACATTCTTTTCCGAATTTGATGTCATCGCTATGTTTCACCTTAACCATTGTGATGTGTGTAGTGATATCTCGTTGTGGTTTTAGTCTGGACTTCCCTGATGGCTAATGATAGTGAAGATCTTTGCATAGATTTATTTGCTATCTGCATATCCTCTTTAGTGAAATGTCTCTTCATGTCTTTTGCCTATTATATGACTGGTTTTGTTTGGTTTTCCAATTTTCTTTTTTGTTTGCATTATATTTTTTCATCCTTTTACTTTTAACCTACCTATATAAACACATTTGAAGTGAATCTCTCATAGATAGCATATAGTTGAGCCATTTTTAAAATCCAGTCTGACAATCTCTGACTTTTAATTGTGTTTATACCTTGTCCTTTAATATAATTATTGATATATTTGCATTTAGGCTTACCATTCCATTCTATTGCCATATTTCTCTTCTGTTTGCTCCCTATTTTTTTACTTTTCCTGTTACGTTTTGGGTTATTTGAACATTTTTAGTATTCCATGTTAATTAATTAACTGTGATTTTGACCATATATATTTTTTGTGTGTAGCTTTTTTAGTGGTTGTTCCATGGATTACAAAAATATATATTGAACTTTTTAACATATACTTATCACTTCATTTGAGATGTAGAACCTTTATTCTACAGGTCCCTTCTCTTCCTCCTTGATGCCGTTGTTGTCTTACGTGTAACATCTACATGCATTGAAAATCCCATCAGGTACATTTTCCTTTCAACCATCAAACCCATTTTAAACTCAAGAGGAGAAGAGTCTATTATATTTATCCAAATACTTACCATTTCTGTTGTTTTTCCTTTGTTCTTGTTATTCATGTTTCCTTCTTTAGTAATTCTTTTAGAGGAGGTCTGCTATGAATTTATAAAGTTTCCCTTCATGTGAGAATATCTTCATTTTACTTGTATTACTGATAGATATTTTTACTGGATATAAAATCTGACATTATGGTTCTTTTACTTAAAAACGTTTGTGCTACTTCTTTCTAGCCTTGATGAGTTGTATGAGATATCTACAATGAATCTAAATGTTGTTTCCCTATATGTAACCTATCATTTTATTCTGGCCACTTTGAAGGTTATTTTTTTGTCTTTTTAGAAAATAGTGATAAAATGCACATGACATAAATTGACCATTTTAAGGTGTACACTTCAGTGGCATTAGTTACAGCTACAATGTCGTGCCGCCATCACCACCCTCTTATTCCAGAATTTTTTTCAACACCCCAAATGGAATGTCTTTTGTCTTTAACAATTTGTCTTAGCATGAATTTTTGGGGTTTACTTTGTTTAAAGTTTGCTCAGATTCTTGAATCTGTAGGTTTATGTCTTTCACCAGAGTTGGCAAAATTTTCCACTATTGTTTCTTTAAATATATTTTCAGCATCCCCACCCCCACCTCCACCCCCGCCCCACACATACTATATTCTTCGGGGACTTCAGTGACCTTCTGTTATTGAATTACATGTCTCTGAAGCTTCATTCATGTATTTGTCAAGCTTTTTCTTCTCTGTGTTGTTCAGATTAGATAATTTCTATTGATTTATCTTCAAGTTCACTGATTTTTTTTTCTTCCATCTGCCATTTCCACTTTGCTCTTGAGTTTATCCAGTGATTTAATTTTGATTATTGTCATTTTCAGTTCTAGGATTTCCATTTGTTTCTGCTTAACTTTCTGTCTCTTTGCTGGGACTTTTATTTTAACATTTGTTTCAAGACCGTTCATGATTGGCTATTTAAACATTTGTATACTAGCTGCCTTAAAGTCTTTGTCACATAATTTCAACATCTGTATCATGTTGGCATTGGACATCTGTTGACTATCTTTTCCTGTGCAAATTGAAATTCTCATGGTTCTTGGTATGTTAAGCAATTTTGGAATTTATTCTGGATATTTTGAGGATTACATTATGAGACTAGGGTTGTGTTTAAATCCTATGGAAAATAATTTTTTTTTTTTGAATGAGACAATTGAATTGGTTAGATTAAGCCTGCGAGTTCCAGCCTACCTTCAGAGGGCGATTGTTTCAATATCAATTTCCTTTACACAGTCATTATAGTAGTCGGGTTCTGTTCTGGGTATGCACCACACAGTGGTCAGTCCGTGGTTTGTACAGTGATCCATCTATTAGTTCGGTTCTCAAAGTCTGATCCACACATTTTAGCTTGGTGATGATGCCTGGAATCACGAACAATGGTACAGGGTCACTTTCCTGAGCACCTTCCTTTCTGCACTTTCCCTGGCACATTTCAGTTCCTTAGAGTTTACCTCGTCAGTTCCTTAGGCTCTGCTGTGCACTTCTGTGTTTGGGCCCCAGCAGCAGGAGGACCAGAGAGTAAAAGAAACCACAGGGGTTGCCTCAGCCTCTTGTAGTCACACTTACACCAAATGGATGAAAAAGTTTCCACTCTCAGTTTCCACTCTTGTTGACCTCCTTATAGTCACAGCCACCCCCCCCCCCACCCCGCCATGGAATTGCCTGGGGCAAGGGCATGAGAAAAATGCCAAAAGAGGGAAGAAAGAAAAAATAAAATTCGGGGATTTCCACATTCTCATGAATGTGAGAAGTACTCGCTTTTGCTCCAGGAGCCAGAATCAGAGGGCTTCTAGCGACTGCGCCTTCAGCTCAGCGCCTTCAGCTCAGCACTCCTTTCTGGGTTTCCAGCTACGTTAACTCTGGGCCAGAGGACACTTCTGGAAAATAAACGGTGTAAACCCACTGCCATGTCAGATTCCCGTGGTCTTCTGTGATTTGCCTGCTGCTTTTTACTTTCCAGACTTTTCATACATCAGCTTTCTATCACTTGTGTCGAGGTTTTAGAGTTTGATTCAATGGAAGAGGTGGGTGAAGCATTCTTGCTGCGTCTCACCCAGAACCACAAGTCTCACCTCTAATCCATGATGATTTTTAAAAAATCCTCACATGAGGATATGTTTATTGATTTTAGAGAGAGAGGACATGGGTTGGGGGGGGGGGAGAGAAAGAGAAAGAGAAAGAGAGAAAGAGTGATTGGTTTCCTCCTGTACCCACCCGGACTGGGTATTAAACTCGCAACTTAGGTATGTGCCCTGACCAGGAATCAAACCTGCAACCTTTTGGTGTATGGGACAACACCCCAACCAACTGAGCCGTCCAGTCAGGGCTAATCCATAATGATTTTTTAACAAGATAAGGATGACATTTATTTCCTCCTGCAGTAGCCATGTAAATTGTGAGGACTGTATTAATTTCTGTACTGTTCATTGATCTTATATGGTTTTGTAATATGAATTATTATGAACTATAGTTAGGTTTTTATGTATATAGGAATATGATTATCTAGGTAAGGGGATAAAATTTGAAAGGTATATGACATGAGTGTATACATATATATACTTACATGTACACACATAATGATGATTTTGATGAGCTTAATTTAAAATCAGGCTAATCCTTCAGTGATTATATAATTGCCTTCATCTCAAGGAATGGCATGATATACTTAATATGTCATTTCTACTGTACAGGATTAAACATCAGTAATCCAAAACTGAATCTCCGTCACGTTTGAGATGAAAACTTTAATTTTTCTACTTCACCATGTTCCATCTTTTTGACAATCCGCAGAGAGGAAACTCATAATCATGGTAAAAACAAAATAGCTAAAAGGAGTTAGTGGTAGAGTTAGAAAACTATGTTTTGAATAGTAAAATTCAGCAAATTTCCAGAAGTGGTCAGAAGAAGAGATTCTGCTGCTTTGAGACTCATTATTGTGGGTCAACAGAGGAAACAGGATGTATTTATATATTTCAGGCAGGAAGGATTTAATACAGGGAATTGGGGTGCAAATGTTAAAAGGCCTAGAGGAGCAAATCCAGATCAGGGACTACAGGAACTATGACTGTCACAGCCTGAGTGTGTGACAGTCTGTCCTCAAACTGTCCATTTGGTCACTACGGGACAGTGAGGCTCTCTGCTGCTTTCAGTGCAGGAGCCTGTGTGTACTGTGCAGGGATCTGCTGCTGTTACTGCGGCCAAAGACAGATGGATTCCACCACTTCCAATTCTGTCTGCGTGCCTCTCCTTGAAAGACTCTAAACCTGGAATCTTGCTGGCAAAGGAGTCTGAGAAATGTAGTTTCCAGGCTTCCAGCCCCTGTGATAGGGTTAGAGCTTAGAAAAATAGGGATGCTACTAATTAACATAAATGTTTAGTTGATTTGCATTTTAAAGTTTCTTTTGATTGTATAATGTGTTGTCTGGTAAACAAGATTCTATGCTGCTTGAGGGTAGGAATTGTTTGCATATTCTTTATAACTCCACAGAACAGAGCGTAGAACCTTGTGCCTGCTTAGTGTTCTTTCCATATACTCAGGTGCACCTTCAAATGAAAGGGTGATGTTATTTACCTCTGGTTGGTGCCAGAGCCATTGACTAAAGAATGTGGGGCATCCTCTCTAATCCCTGGTGCAAAAGCCAGGGAAATGTAAGACTATAAGACTATGTTCCATAGGACTCCTGGGCTAGGTCATGAGTATAGATCACATTTATCTACTTTTTAAAGAACAAAAGTATCTTTCTTACAAGTTGAAGACTTGGAGGCAAAAGTTTGTACAGATAGGTCACTCAGTAGTTACCCAGGTGATGTCACATCTGTTTAGGGGACTGTTTTGTGTATTTCCTATTTAGTCAAACAGAAGAGAAATTTCTCAACTCCCCAGAAGTAGTAAAAAAGAAAGAAAGAAAGAAAGGAAGGAAGGAAGGAAGGAAGGAAGGAAGGAAGGAAGGAAGGAAGGAAGGAAGGAAGGAAGGAAGCATTCTGTGGTTGAAAAACAACAACAAAAAACACCTCTTATTTTTCCTCGTCTCAGTATAAATAAATAATTAAAAAATATTTATACTCCCACCTCCAAAATGTTACATAAAGCCTGACCACTTAAATTCTGGACAGATTTTTTTGCATATTTCCCGCTGGCCAGCTTTCAGTCTGTCTTTTATGGTTTGTTGTATAGATTATTGAATCCTCCTGAGACTTTTTATTGCTGTGTAATATTTCACTAATTAGATATGCCAAGATTTACATTCCCTTCTGGTTAAACATTTCTTTTTGGCCATTATAAGTAATACTGCATGACATAGTGTGCCTAAAATTTTTCATATTGGTCATTATTTTCTTAAGATAAAGTTCCAGAAGCAGAGCTACTGGGGTCAAGTAAAGGAAGCAAGTGCACAGCTCAATGAGTATTCAAGATTCTCTCACAGGCAGCCCCTGAATCACTGCCAGCACCTCGGAAAGCACCCTCCCACCTACCCTTAGTTTAGTCTTGCCAAATGTTGAAGTGTATATACATGGAACATCATTGTATTCTTTTGAGTTTGCCTCCCCGCCACACACACACTCAACATCATGTTTGAGAGGTTTGAAGATGTTATCACATTCATTTTAGTCATTATATAAAATTCCATTGTGTGAATATAGACTATCCACTCTACTGTTAATGGACATAGGTTGTTTCTAGCTTTTGGTATTACGAACAATGATGTTACGAACGTTTTTATGCAAGTCTTTTGATAGATATGTGCGTATAGTTTTGTTAGATATAGACCCATCCACACCAAGATACATGCCCTGCGAGCAAAATTGCTGGCTTATGACGTTTTCATCCACTCAGCTTTAATAGGCATTACCAGACAGATTTGGAAGCTGGCTGTGCCTTTTTATTAGCACTAAAAGTGCATGAAGTTTCTTATTGCTCTACATCCCCGTCAGCATTTGGCGTTATCAGACTTGTTCATCTTGGCCATTCTAGAGGGTGTGCAGTAACATCTCGTCATTGATTTAATTTGCATTTCCCTCTAAAAGCTCATGCAGTTGACAGCCTTTTCCTATGCTTAGTGGCTATTTCATTCGTTCTCTTTTGGAAGAACTTAATTCAAATTTCTTGCCCATTTTTTATTGAATTAAATTTTATTTTATTTTTTTGACTTATAAGAGTTCTTTGTATACTTTGGAAGTGAACGCTTTGATAGTTCTGTGTGTTACGAATATCTTGGCCCACTCTGGTTTGCCTTCTTAGCTCTCATAATGGTGCCTTTTGATGACCAGGAGATATTAATATTAATATGCTCAGATTCATCAGTCGTTTCCTTTGTGATAATGTCATTGGTGTACTGTTTAAGCATTTTTTTTCCTACTCCCAAATCATAGAGCTATTCTCTCATGTTTTCTGGAAACTTTATTGCTTTATTTTTCACATGTAGATATACAATCCACTCAGAATTGACTTTTATGTATGCTGAGAAATAAAGGACTTTTCCCAGATGGATATAAAAATCGAACCAGACATTTGTTGAAAATACCATTCTTTCCCCAGTGCCCTGCGGGGCTACCTTCGTCGTAAATCAACTTCCCATATTTGTGGGCTCCTTCTCATCTCAGGGTAGAACATGAAATGCTATTTATGACACTTCTCTCCAGGCTGGTTTTCTCCATTGCTCTCCTCCCCTCCGGCTGGGCTCTATACATTGATTATCTTTGTGATGTTTTACTGCAGGAGTTTAGTTGGAATATCAGTCCATACCTCCCAGACCCAAAATATGCAGGGTGACCTCTTCTTCCTGCTTCCTTTATGAATTTTGCGTTTAGGTTATGTCACTGTGTTATCTAAAAATGACTAACATTAGGCTTCTTTAACAGTTCTATAAAACTTGTATGCTGTGGTTTTAAAAATTATTTCGTATTATTCATTATACATGTACTGACTCAACTCATTTCAAGGCATTGTTTTTAGCTATTAGCTACTCCCCCACCCCCCGCTCCCTGCCATTCATCAGAGCTGTCTGAAAAAAGAAAGACTAATTTAATACGATTGTGCCTTCCCATGACCTCTTTTCAATTTTTTATTTGTTAAAGGCAGTTTACAACCAGTAAAAGCATCAATAGTGAAAGAGGTAGGGTCTCTGTGAAGAGCTGGTGAGGAAAAGTAGCAGAGAATTTGACTAATCCACAAAGTAATTAGCCTATTCTTTTTTTTTTTTAATCCTTACCTGAGGACATTTTTGCATTTATCCTTAGATAGATCAGGATGGGGAGAGGGAGGAAGAGAGAGAGAAACATCAATGTGAGAGAGACATATTGACTGGTTGCCACCCTCATGACCCCAACCTGGGCCGGGGACAAACTGCAACCGAGGTACGTGCCCTTAGCGGGAACCGAACCCGGGTCTCTCTGGTCCACAGGCTGACGCTCTAACCGCTGAGCCAAACCGACCAGGGCAGTTAGCGTATTCTTAAATATGCTGTGGCTAGCTTTGAGAGTGGGTTAGGAGTGTTTATTTTATGAAGCTAACCTTAAAATTAATCCATTTTATAGCTGTAGTTGTATTCTCTAATTTTGCTTTTGGAACTCCTCAGGTAGCCTCTCTCACAAGTGAGCGTTAGTGTTTCATTTCTTCTCAGATCCTGAAACGAACTTGCAGAACACAAAGCTTCATCAAAAACATTGTCCTGAGTTTGCTACATTTAAAAAATAATGAGGAGTATTAAAAAGAAGCAAGGCTAAACATTGCACACAGTGCTTTAGAAAGAACCATTAACATCTTTTACTCTGAACTCGTCGGCCACTGTGCACGCGTATTTTTGCTAAAGGTTAACTAAATTGTTTAGACATCTTTAATGGCTGGACATCCATCTGCTAGTATGTACCCAGCTGATTAATGTGCTAAATTTCTGGAGAAAATTCCTTTAATTGCTTATTATGAACTGAGAGTGGCTAATTTTATGAAACAAAATTGCTCTATGAAGTTCTTGGCAAGCTAGGGAGTTAACAAATATTAGTCTACACACGGAAAAAAAAAAAAAAAAAGAAAAGAAAAAGAGCTCTTGATTCTTTGAAAGGAAGAGGAGCTTGGTTCTGTGACTACTATTGGTCTAACCCAGGCAATTTATGAACCTGTTTTCCCTTTTATTGCTTCTACAACTACAGAGCAGTGCTTTGAGGACAGGGATATTATGTTTTTTAAAAGAAGGAAGCAGAAGCTTAGGGATTTCAAGGACTTGGGCCCAGAGGCATCAGCTGGAAAGCGCCTAATAAGAACAGGTAAGGTTTATTGAGTGCTTACTGTTTTCTAAGAACTTCCCTAAGTGCTTTACACATATTAAATTTTTAAGTCTTCACATTAGTTCTATTAGGGAGGTGCTATTATTATCCCTGTGTTACCCATGGGATGTTGAGGCATGAAGAAGATAAGTGACAGTCCAAGATCTTGGTAACTGCAGAGGCAGATGTAAACCCAACCTGGACTAGACCACTGTTCTCATCGGCTTGGGCCCATTTTTCGTTGTTGTTGTTATTTTTCGTAAAGTATAATTGACTTACAGTATTATTAGTTTCAGGTGTACAGCATAGGGATTCGACATTTGCCTGCCTTGTGAAACGATCACCACACTGTCTAGTTACCACTTGTCACCATACAAAGTGAGTGCACTAAAATGGACTGTACTCCCATGCTCTATGTTACATCTCCATGACTTACTTTATCTCTGGAACTTTGTACCTCTTGATCCCTTTCACCCTTTTAATCCACCCCTCCCCCACCTGCCCTGCAACCACCAATCTGCTCTCTGTATCTGTGAGTCTGTTTTTATCGTGTTTGTTTGTTTTGTCTTTTAGATTCCGTGTATAAACAAAACCGTGTAGTATTTGTCTTTCTCTGCCTGACTTGTTTCACTTAGCATAATACCCTCTAGGTTCATCCATGTTGTTGCAAATGGTAAGTTTCATTCCTTTTATCTCTGAATAGTATTTCTGTGAGACATACACACACACACACACACACACACACACACACACACGCACACACTCTACATCACACCATCTTTATCCATATCTCTATTTCTATATCTTGGCTATTGTAAATAATGCTGCAGTGAACATAAGGGTACACTTATCTTTACAAAAGAGTGTTTCCATTTTCTTCAGACAAATACCTAGAAGTGGACTTGCTAGGTCACATTGGTAGTTCTATTTTTAACATTTTGAGGACCCTCCACACTGTTTTCCACAGTGACGGCACCACTTTACATTCCCACCAGCAGTGCATGGAGTTTGCTTTCGTCCACATCCTCGCCAACACTTACTTCTTGTCTTTTTGATAACAGTGACGTGGTATCTCCTTGTGGTTTTGATTTTCATTTCCCTGATGATTAGTGATGCTGAGCATCTATGCATATGCGTGTTTGCCATCTTTATGTCTTCTTTGCAAAATGTCTATTCAGATTCTCTGCGCATGTCTTAATCTGATTTTTGTTGTTGTTATTGAGTTGTATGCATTTTTAAAATATATTTTGGATATTAACCTCTTGTTAGAGACGATTTGTAAATATCTTCTCCTATTCAGGAAGTTGCCTTTTTGTTTTGTCGACGATTTCCTTTGCTGTGCAGAGCTTTTTAGTATGATGTAGTCCCACTTGTTTATTTTTGCTTTTGTTGCCCATGCCGTTGCCTTTGGAGTTAGATTAAAAATAAAGTCACCAAGACTGATGTCAAGGAGTTTACTGCCTATGTTTTCTTCTGTGAGTTTTATGGTTTCAGGTTTTACATTCAAGTCTTTAATCCATTTTGAGTTAATATTTGTATGTTGTAAGATAGTGGTCCAGTTTCATTCTCTCGAATGTGGCTGTCCATTTTTCTCAACACCATCTGTTGGAGAGACTGTTCTTTCCCCATTGTATATTCTTGGCTCCTTTGTTGTAAATTAATTGACTTATATGCATGGGTTAATTTCTGGGCTTTTGATTCTGTTTCATTAACCTGTGTTTCTGTTTTTATATTAGTACCATATATATTTTTTTAATCCTCACCCGAGGAAATTTTTCCATTTTTTGTTCAGATAGAGTGGGAGAGAGAGAGAGAGAGAGAGAGAGAGAGAGAGAGAGAGGGAGAGAGACATCAATGTGAGAGAGACACATTGACTGGTTGCCTCCTGCACCACCCCTACCAGGGCCAGGGATCGGACTGCAACCGAAGTACGTGCCTTTGACCGGAATCGAACCCGAGACTCATTGGTCCACAGGCTGATGCTTTAACTGCCAAACCAAAATGGCCAGAGCCCAGAATTTTTTTTATTACTATAGCTTTGTAGTATAATTTGAAATCAGGGAGTATGATACTTCTTTCTCAAAATGGCTTGATCTTTCGTATTTCCTTACAAATTTTAGAATTATTTATTCCAGTTCTGTGAAAAATGCCATTGGAATTTTGATAGAGATTTGCGGGTTGTTTTAGGTAGAATAGCGATTTAACAAAATTATTTAACATTATTTCTATTTAACAGAATTATTTCTTCTGATCCCTGAGCATGCCGTAGCTTCTCCTTCGTTTGTGTCTTCTTCAGTATCTTTCATCACTGTCTTACAGTTCTCAGTGTACAGTTCTTTCACCTCTTTGGATAAATGGATTCCCATGTATTCTAGTCTTTCTTTTGCAGGGGTAAATGGGATTTTGTTCTTAATTTCTCCTTTTGGTAGTTCATTGTTAATGTGTAGAAATTCAACAGATTTTAATTTTGTACCCTGCAACCTCACTGAATTCATTTATTAGTTCTAACAATTTTTTTGTTGGAGTCTTTAGGGTTTTCTAAATATAGCATTATGTCATCTGCAAATGAATCCCTGTTTCTGACTCCAAGTTCAGGGTTCTTGCTGCTTCACCATAGTGCTGCATAATAATATTGCTGGTGATGATTTCTGGGGTCTGAGATACCCTACTCTTCAGTCGTGAATTGGAATCTTGGGTCCTGACTCTGAATCACCGTTTCTGTTCCATTCCCAGCATGATGGCAGGGATTGAAATGTCTGTTGAATTAATTTAAATTTAAATCTGATTCTGTTTTCTCCCATCTCATTTTTTTTTTTTTTTCACTATTAACCCATGTAATCTCCTTGCTGCTTTTCAGACACCGTCTCACCCTGTCTGGTTGCTCATGTGTCTATCATTGCTTTCCTAATCTGAATTTACTATTCCTCATTCTTTTGCCTTAAAAAACACACACACATTGGATTTTAAAAAGTGTAAGTGTCATAGATTTAGATTTGCTTGTATTTGAACTTTATAAAAATATGATCACATTGTAAGTAGTCTTTTGTGGTTTGTTCTTTATTCAAAATCATGTTCCTAAGATTCATCAGTGTTAACCTGTTCATTAGTGTTCAATTGCTATTTTCCTGTTGTAACTGTGAATGATATTATTTTATTGGCATACATTACAATATACTTATCCATTCTCCCATTAGTGGACTTCTGTGTTTATTTATTCATGTTTGCTATCCGTAGTGGTGCAGTTATGAACACTCTTGTACATGTCAACTGATGTACGCACTCAAGAGTTTCTCTAGGGCATATACCTTGGAGTAGAACTGCTGGGCTGTGGACTGTGCCATCAGGCATCAAGCTCACAAACGCCATTGGCTTGGAGAGCTTGGATTCCAGCATCCTGTGGCTTAGCCCCTCGTACAAGTTGGCATTTCTGGTCTGTTTCTTGTCTATGAAAATGTTCATGATTTTTATCCCCCGGGACATAAGTCTCTTTTATTCTTTGGAACAATGGGATGTGTTGCTTGAGAACTTAAGGCACCGTCATGATTTGCAGTCATGATCATTTTCTTACATGTTTAGTGGTCAGTGTGGAGGCTCTTTCTGGAATTATTAGGTTGTGTCCCTCATATGGTGAAGGAGCTAGGGTTTTCACAAACTGTATTTTTGTCTGTAAGGAATAAAGAGAAGCAGCTTTACTATTCTGAGTTTAATATATATCGCTGTTGTTCCACCAAGGGTGATTTTGTTCCCAGGACATTTGCCAATGGCTGGAGACATTTTTGTTGGTCTCAAACAAGAGGGGTTGAAAATATTACTTGCATCTAGTGTCTGGAGGTCATGGATGCTGCCAAACGTCCTACAGGACAATGAGCAGGACAGCCCTCAACAACAAAGAATTAATTGGTCCAATGTGTCAATAGGGCAAGATTAAGAAACCCTGATGGGCCCTGGCCAGTTTGGCTCTGTGGTTAGAGCATCAGCCTGAAGACCAAAGAGTCGCAGGTTCGATTCTGGCCAAGGGCATGTACCTTGGTTGTGGTTCGTCCCTGGCCCCGGTTGGGGTTGTGTGGGTGGCAACCAATCGATGTGTCTCTCTCACGTTGATGTTTCTCTCTCTCTCTCTCTCTCTCTCTCTCTCTCTCTCTCTCTCTCTCCCCACACACACACTGTCTGAAGATAAATGTAAAAATATCCTTGGATGAAGATTATAAAAAAAAAAAAAGAAACCCTGATGGACATAATGGTGATCCACCATTGTGTCTTGAAAGTACCAACATTAAAATTTGATGTAGTCAACATTTTTTTGCTTTTTTTTCCCTGACACATCTTAGCAAGTGTGCCTTTGGAATGTGTGGGTAATAAAGCTAATGAATGACTTGTATAATTACTATGAAGTGTTCAATTAGTGTGAAATGAAAGATTAATTATCAAGAAGAAACATGTGCTGATCCACTCAGTTGTATGAACAAAGGCAGGTTTAATTTCTATTAATACCTGTAAATAAAATTCTGTAAAGCATTGGTGGGTATTTTTCCTGTCCTGAGCCTCTTAGGACTACCACTCTTTCCAGCCATCTCAACTCTTAATCAGGAATGAGTGTGTGTGTGTGTGTGTGTGTGTGTGTGTGTGTGTGTGTGTTGGGGGGTGGGGGATGGGGAGGCATTCACATACACATCAAGAATAGTTGGGGGGAATTTGATCCATGGATTTCACTGAATTTGGGGGTAAAAATCAGACATACCTCCCACTACTTGATTGGCCCCAGCTCACAATAGGGCTACCCAATAAATGCTGATGAACAGGAACTCCTGAGGTCTGATTTGCTTCCTTTCCATTCCAGGTCTCTCCCAGTCCACCAACTGCTGAAACCTGAGAGTGGGCTCTGACAAAGGGAGTGAAGGAGGGGGCGGAGGAGGAAAAGGCAGATAACAGCCGAATGTAATCAGCATTTTATTACCGTCCTCAGGAAGTAGGAATAGGGGGGAAAAAAGTAGGTTGGAGCAAGGAAAGTTAATTATGTGAGGTTATTTGACAGGAAATTACTAAATACAAACAGACAGAAGAAACACATTTTAAAGCAGGGTAGGAAATCTCAAGTTACTTCACTGTGTGTATTCATAACCCCAAAGCAAATTCTGAAAATAGCAGTTCAAACAAAAGCTATCTTATCTGATAAAAGTATTTCAAACACAAAGGGAAATTTATATATTGGACAGGCAATCTTAAAATAAACCGATTTTGTTGATAGCACAGCGAATTTAATTGTGGGAAACCCCCCTCAGATGTCTGAATTTATGCTGCAAATGTTTTGAATTCATTTTGAAGCTGGCATTTCAGTTCTATAGAGGTGTGTCCGTGAATGTGTGTCACCCTGAAAAATTATGTGTGTGTGAAATGAAATGAACATACCTATGTATATGCTCCTTTTCTGTATTTCAAAAGGTTTTTAAGTTCAGCTCAGTGTGAATGGTATTTCCAGAAGAGTGTTATATCAATAAAGCACAAAGAATTGAAAAAGTGTTGTCTAAAATTTTTATTTACAGAGCTTATATATTTTAAATGTTTTAATTATTTTGTAATCGATATAATATTATTTGGTGTTGCTTTGCAACAGTTGGGAAAGTTTGCAGAATTTTTATAAATTAGCCAAATCTATTTGGTAGTGTTTTTCTTTAAAAGACTAAGTGATTAAGGAGCAGGACCTATTCCTACCCTTAATTACTTCTGGTTCTCTAATGGGCCACTGCTGAGTAGTCATTGTTCAGACTTAGAAAGGAAGGCCAAAGTGGCTGTTGAATTTCTGGACCTTTTAGTAAAGGCTGCCATTCTCCCCCACCCCCGCACCCCCACCCCACCACCCTTAAAATATACGTACACACACTTCTGTATTTATTTACATTTCTATATGGCTTTTCAAGGAAAAGTGGAAGAAAGTTAATTTTCTAGCTCTCTGTTGTGGGATTCTCTAAGGATTTTTAAAAATAGTTGAGATATTGAAGAGTTATGTCCTAGAAATAGTGTCTGGGTGAATGTAAAATTGCACAATCGGTGGATAAAGTTACACATTCCAAGTTCAAAGAAAAAGCAATATTTTGAAAACATAAATGGAGCTCAAAGTCTGCATTCCTTTTAAAAGGCCAACACCTGTGGAAGGAATGCAGGCTGTTTCCACTTGACCTTCAACTAGGGAGCTGGGCGAGGTGCTTTAGATCTGACGGTGGTCGAGTAGGAGTGCCACTCTACCCAGCAAGGTCTCTGGGGGCTGCACCTGTCCCGTCTGTTGTCAGGAAGGGGAAATATGGCAACAGTCAGGAATAGTTGGAGAGTGCCTCCTAACCCCTGCTTTGAAGAGCTTGCTTTGTGTACCACAAAGTCCCACGGTGA
Source organism: Tadarida brasiliensis (assembly GCA_030848825.1). Taxonomy (NCBI): domain Eukaryota; kingdom Metazoa; phylum Chordata; class Mammalia; order Chiroptera; family Molossidae; genus Tadarida; species Tadarida brasiliensis. The sequence goes on from CM061264.1 coordinate 83,040,526, forward strand.
TGGATGAGTGGGTGTAGATAATGTGAAATAAGCCATAACCCCTCTAAGCAATCAGGCTTGCATTTTACAAGTCCTGGGAAACCCCGGACAGACTGTATGAGTACACTTAGGCTGAGTCCTCTGTGAGTAGTAGTTGAAGATAAAGACATCATTGATGTTCCAGACAGATTCTCATCATGCATAAATCATTCCTTAGGATGGAATTAGCTGCCTTGAGTGGTGCTTCTACTCCTTTAGGCTGCTCACATTAGTTCAGCAGTTTATGGTGGTGTCTGAAGGACTAAAGACACAATTCAACATTGGGAAGAAAGTTACACATAGAAGATTCTTTTTGAATAAGGTTTTTATAAGTCCATACAACTTTTGATGGGGAAGTGTATTGGTCTGGCTCATCTATTGTTTATTCATTAATTCTTTGGTTGTTTATTCAACAAGTATTTCTTAATTGCCTTCTGTGTGTCAGGTCCGTTGTCAAGGATGGGAAGACAGTGTTGAGCCATAGCCGACAATGTCCCTTCTTAGAACACATAGTTGACTGTCGCGTAGTCATGCCTCCTCTACAATTGAGCTTCGTGATCTTGGGCACGTGGTCTCTCTCTACCTCAGTTTCTTTCTTTCTTTTTTTTAAAAAATATGTTTTTATTGGTTTTTTAGAGAGAGGAAGGGAAAGAGGGACAGAAGCATCGATGTGAGAGAGAAACATCGATTGGCTGCCTCCTGCACGCCCCCTACTGGGGATTGAGCCTGAAACCCGGGCATGTGCCCTGACCGGGAATCAAACCAGGACCTCTCAGTCCATGGGACGACGCTCAACCACTGAGCCACACCGGCCGGGCCTACCTTAGTTTCTTCGTATACATTAAATGTTGTTTTTTCTCAGAGGACCCATAAGATCCTGTTCAGAGCTAGTATTTTTCTGGATACATACTTTTGCTAAATATGTTTATCCCTATGGCTTAACCTTGGTACTCCAGCAAGTGACTGAATATGGGGTACTGAATAGATCAGTGTAGATGGTTATATTCAGATCAGAATCATTGATTGGATTTCCACGTGCACTTGTTACCTTTTCCGAGTTTATCCCACTTTTGTACGCGCCAGCTGTTCGACTGGCTCAAGAGAAAGATAGATTTCCACTGATGCTGGAAACATTTCAACAGTTCTGCAGCACCATCTTCAAACACAAAGGATCATTGTCATACGTAACACTCTGCTGAGACACTAGCCCAGGGCAGCTGAGTTGCATTGAGCTGAAATTCAGTGTTCGCCGACAGAGTCATGTTTGGGATAGGTTTATTAAAGTCTGGATCGTCACAATTTAATATTATTGGTAATGTTGATGAACTCAACCACTGATTATATCACCTGATTTTGTAAATAAAGCTTTATTGGGACACTCCTTTCTGTAGTATCTATGGCTGCTTTGGGACTATAAAGGCACAATTGTGAAGGTGGGTCAAAGTCTGCGTGTCTCGTAAAACCAAAAATATTTAGTATTTTAAATTTTTTTTATTCAATGACCTTAGAGAAACATAGATTTGTTGTTCCACTTACCCATGCATTCATTGGTTGATTCTTGTATGTGCCCGGTATGCAACCTTGGTGTATTGGGAGGACACTCTACCAACTGAGCTACCCAGCCAGGGCATATTTAGTATTTTTAATATCAATTTTGCTGATGCCTGGATTATAGGATATACTTGTAGAATTTAAAGCCTCAAGCTCTAGATTCTATGGTTGAATGGGACCATACAGTAAAACCTCGATATAATAAACTAATTCGGACTAGGGGGTGTCCGTTAAAGCTGAAAGTCCGTTATATAATAAAGAAGGTTTTCTGAATTTGTATGTTGGAAAATTGACAAATTACCAAGTTAGTTTACCTGTTTTGACTTATATAGAGATGTTTGTGAAATTAAAATTAAGTATGTATGAAAGTTTAATTTCACAGGAAAGCTTACTATATGTATTACTGTAATTTTAAATTTATACTGAATAGGTCTAGTAAATGCACGCATTTGCCAGTCACCGCAAATAAACACATGCACGAGGCTGGGGCGTAGCTTAGCCCACTTGGGAACTTGGACCAATAATATTGGTTTATTTAAAATACAGGCTCTGCCTGGCTAGTGTGGCTCAGTGGTTGAGCATCGACCCATGCACCAAGAGGTTGCCGGTTCGATTCCCGGTCAGGGCACATGCCCAGGTTGTGGGCCCGATCTCCAGTGGGGGGCATGCAGGAGGCGGCCAGTTGATGTTCTCTCTCATTGATGTTTCTATCTCTCTCTCTCTCTCTCTCCTTTCCTCTCTCTAAAAATCAACAAAGAAAAAATATTACAATACAGGCTCTTTGGTATTTGAAGTGAACCGATGTAAAATTTGTTTGACTGGAGGCTTCATGTTTACAGCCATATAATTGAAAATTCTTAGCTTACTTCATCTGCATTTAATGAGTGCCTGTTATATACTACACAGTTCCTGGCCTCTAGGGCTTACATTCTATTGGGAGTGACTGAGAAGTTAAATACTCTCCTAAAAAGGTAATAAGTGCCCTGATAAGGCATGCACATGGACCCTAAGAGTGTGGTGAGGAGGGGAATGGAGACAAGGCCATTCTGAGAGGGTTCCTAGAGGAGAATTTTTTCTGACCCATCCCTAGGGATATTCTTTTCTTTAGAAGGGGAGTACCGTGGTCCCCCCTTTTACACCGCTTTGCTCTCCATTGTTTCAGTTTCCCACGGTCAACTATAGTCTGAAAACATTAAATGGAAAACTCCAGAAATAATTCATCAGGTTTACACTGTACACTGTTCTGAGCAGTGGGGTTAGGTCTCCCGCCATCCTCTCCATCCTGCCTGAGATGTGTATCACCCCTTGTCTCCACTGCAGATGCTCCTGCCTGTTCGTTAGGACAATAAAATATTTTCAGAGACCACATTCATGTAACTTTTATTATAGTATATTTACTAGTTATAATTGTTCTACTTTTTATTATTAGTTATTAATTTCTTACTGTGCCTAATTTATATATTAAGCTTACCATAGGTTTGTATGTCTAGAAAACATAGCATATATAGGGTTCCGTATTCTCCTTGGATTCAAGCATCCAGCGGGCATCTTGGAACACGTCTCCCGTGGATAAGCAGGGACTAGAGCATGTGTGAAGCATGTAAACAGGCTTCTAAGGACAGGCGGTGGGGGAGGGTAGAAGCTCAGACAAGGGTCCTGGGGCATCCCCCACCTACCACAGTCCAACTTCACAGTGTTTCCCTCCGCCTTGTCCTGCCCGAGAGAAAGAGGTATGTTCAAGGGCCGGTTGTGGACGACAAACTGCCTCCATCCCGAGAATGAAGCAGGTGGACTGATCCAGTCGGGAACAGACCCAGCCGCCGCACAGAGGGCATCGGGCAGACCTCGTCATCAAAGAGCCCCCACCCCTCCGAACCTGGCTTTCCTTGATGGGCTCTGCTCCTTTCCCTGGCATTTCATAGACTCCTTTCCTTCTTCCCAGGAGATTTTATAATTAAATGAGATAAAGGCAGGAAATCTGTAATAAGGACTAACTTCCATGGATGCCAGATTTTTTAAAAAATGCATGAAAAAACCCCCAGCCGGCAAACCCAGTCTGGTGGGAAGAGATCAAAGGGCAGCCGCGTGACGGGCTGGCCGAAGGCCCCTTTCCCAGGAGGCCTGCATCCTGCCCTTCGCGCGGGGACAGCAGGGGAGGAAGTGGTGTGCAGAGGCCCGAGCCAGGCCGGTTCTCAGGGACGTGGTCTCAGTTCCAGGCCCCGGAGTGTGCCTGTGAGTATGGGAATGGCGAGCACACATCTGCTTGTATTCATAAACACAGCTTCAGGAGGCATGGTTTTAAATTACCACTCCCACCACTGCTAACCCAGCCCTTAATCCTGTGAAGATGGCAGGTCCAGATAGCCCCGGGGTGGGCGGGGCTGGCGGGGGAGCGCCCTTTCTGACAACCCGGATCGAATAGCCAGGGAGCCTGAGCATTGGGTTGCTACAGGAATACCCTAATCTTGATTTCATTGTTTTTCCTCTCCCTAAAAGGGTGGGATTGGGTTTGGAGGTGGCTGGAGAATCTGCAGTGGAGTTGCTGACACCATGTAAGGAAAACCTCCAAGGCTGCTATTCCCATTTGGAGGGCTCAGCAAAAGGGCCAGCAAACAAGCCCGCTTCTGTTTTCTAATCCTTCCCGGGCTTGCTGGCGAATCCTACAAAGGCAGGCAGGCAGGCATCTGCGTGGAGGGGCTGTGCTGCTCTAGGGAAGGGAAGCTAAGTGTTGGCCTTGCTGTGCCCTGAAATTATTACCTGTGAGTGCAAGCAGGCCAGGTGACTGCAGCCCTGCCTGGAGGGTGTGTGTGTGTGTGTGTGTGTGTGTGTGTGTGTGTGTGTGTGTGTGTGTACCCCTCCCCTCCAGGCTGTCAGCACTCTGAATGTCCACAGCAGGGGATTTATGCTTCCTCCCTGGCCTTTCAATGCTTCTGTAGACATACTTAGCCATGACAATGCTGGTTTGGGAATTTCCCTTGGATGGGCCAGGACTTGTTTCCAAAATAACACCTTTCAAAGCATGCAGAGACTCAGAAATTAGATAATTGTGTGATATTTATAAAATGAATTACGTTGTGCTAACAAAGTCAGGACAGCTGTTTCTGATGCTGAAGTAAATAACACCTTTTGATTTATTAAGGTTGGGGGCACAGAGGCTTTTTAAAAAGTTGCTACTTTCCAGCTGAGTCTTTGCAAAAAATTTAGAGGACTCAGAAAGTAGGTAATACAGTTGCAAGTTAAAAATGTTTATGTCTGAGTGTGCATGGCATGGCTAAGTTGTCCTATTTCACTGGTAGAACACTTAGTGAGCATTTAAAATATGCTTCTACATGTATGCAGAGAGACACAAAGATAATACTTGACTGCTCCAATCCTCCCTGAATTCTCAGCCCAGTGAGGGAGACAGATGTATAAACAGATAATTGCAATACAGTGAACTAAGTGCTAACAGAAGGATGAGAGGGATGCTATAATGGTATGAGGGATATATCCATTTACAGTGCAAATGGAAAGGAGGGGACAGCTTCACAGAGGAAGTGACATCTGAGCAGTATTTGATGGAAGAGGGGGGCTTTGAAAGCAGAGAAGGATGTGGCCTTTTTTCAGCTCCTCTTACTCACCAGCCTCCTCTTACCCCAGGGCCTTTGCACGTTCACTTCCCTCTGTCTGGAAAGTGTCTCCTATCTCTCTTCCTTGATTTAGTCCTTTAGATCCCCAAATCCCATGTCACTTCCTTGGCAAGCCTGACTTCTCTAAGTCAGATCCTCTCTATTATAAATGCTCACTCATGAAGTACCTCTCCTTCCGAGCACTTATCACAGCTGCACTTTTATATTGTTTGCTTGGCTATTTGAATATGTTTTCTCTCACTAGGCAGAGACGGTGTCTTTTGTTCAACATTGTTTCTTGACTAAAGAAATACTTGTTGAATGAATTAGATGAAGATGCATTCCAGGTGTGAAAAAACATGTATGTCAGACAATAGCAAGTAGCTAGGAATGCTGGATCTTGGGGTATGTGAATTGTGCAAGGCAGAGGATTAAGCTATTTAAGGAACTTTGAAGATACAACCTGTTTATGTTCTAGCTCACTTAATATTTTTCAGTATAAAGAGACATTTTAAAGATCTGTGTCTTAATCATTACAGGGGTTGGCAGAATTAGGTTTACAGTTGTGAGTATGTGAAACACAGAGTTTATTCTTGTATTATAATTTATTAATTATTGTATTATTTACCACAGGTACAACTGTAAACCTACTTTTGCCCACCCCTGTATATTATCAGTGCAAGATAGGTTAAGTTGAAGTGTTAAAAATATAAAAAAAGATTGTTTGCATGTGGTTTGGGGCTCAAATAGATACACTTTTAAAATATTGTGATTAAGGTGTAACATACATGCAGAAAAATACGCAACTGATAATCGCACAGCTGGGTGAATTATGACAAGGACATACGTGTAACTCCCACGCAAGTCAAGAAATAGGTAGACTTCATGGAGCCTGAACTGCAAAAATCAGTATGGGTACTGAGGCAGAAGTGGAAGGATGAGATGGAGGATTCCCTGCCAGACTCTAAAGGGCAAGCTTTCTGGAGAAGAGAGGGATTCTGTGATGCTTCCAGGCTCACTCATGAACTTGAAAAGCCATGTGAGAGCAATGCAAACCCCACCATCTCCCCGTGCTTCCCCGAACAGGGCTGGAGGGTGCAGGGCCAACGGTGAGCTGAGGTGCAGAGGGGCATGAGGGTTGTTTTTGTTTTTTGAAGAGTCATCGCCATCTGTCTCCTCGCCAGGAGCACTGTTTTCTTAGCACCTTTGATGGGGAGCCTAGGAGCTGAGTTTAGACCTTGTTACCTCAGCATTCTGCAGGAAGCAGGGTTGACTTACTTTCGGCACAGAGGTGACTTTAGAGTTGCCGGTGACACAGTAGTGCTGAAATACCAGGGTCTGAGTACTTGGTCTGTCACATTGTAGCTGGGTATTCTTTAGTCATTTTTACTGAATTTTTGTATTTCACTTTCCTTATTTATTAGGTAGAGATCATGCAATTTGACTAATAATAGTTATTGTAGGGTTGATACATTCATATATGTAGAGTACTTATAATACAACCTAGCATATAGTAAGCATTCAATAAAAAGAAAGGCTCTGTAGTTAAAAAAAGACCTTGTTTTTGTCTTATGGTGATGTAGGTATCCCTAATGGACTACCAAAGTGGTATGAGGACCTTTGAGAGACAAGATCAAAGGAGACACAATAGTATAACTTTGGTAGAGGAAAAAGGATGTACAAGAGGAACAACTATCTTTGTAAATGATACTAAAAATAGGACCTGGTTTTCTAGACTAGGACTTTATATACAAAGATGAAGGAGTCATGGATATGGGTGGAATGCGTCTCAGGATGGAACAGGAAGAAGGCACGTTGAGAGGGAATATCAGTTTGATCTTCAAGGTTATAAGCTAACATTTGTGTTGGTAGTTGGGGAAGGGGATGCGATAAGGAGACGGTAAGAATGGGAAAGGTAACAAGAATGATCTAGGAAGAACAACCTCAATTACTCAAAGAAATATCAGGGAATGGAGATGAGTATTTATGACTCAAGTGTCTAAACTGAATGCAGGGTATGGCTTAGAGAGTAAGATAATTTGAAATTAACCTAGATAGGTAAAGTAAATTGTCGAGGTAGCACTGAAGTAGAGAGGTACTTGGTTTTGGATACGGTAGTGGAAAGACAGGAAATAGGAAGAATACAGAGATGTATGGATGTATGAACAAATATCTTTCTACTGTATCAGGTACTATGTTCATAGATTTCCACTTATTATCTAGTTCTGTTCTGAAAATTATCCTGAGAATTCATTATCATTAGCTCTATTTTACAGATAAGGAAACTGAGGCTGAGAAAGTTAACTACCTTGGCAACATGTTAAATACTAACTGGGGGTTCGACCTAAGGCTAGATTTCAACCCAAGACTCCTTCTATTCTACTTTATTGATTCTCTTTTGTTTATTAAGGAGCTATTCAGCTGTATTGAAAAACAACCTTTACACTTACAGATAGAAGTACCGAGAACAGCATCTGGGGAAGAATAAAAAGGCAACAGAAAGAAGTGATAATACGTGGTCACACACACCAAAGAGTGCCAGGTCAGATGGAGGCGTTTTGTATGCTGTTTTTTGAAGCTTGAGTTACAAAATTAACATAGGAAAATGACATGAGGGAGGTGAGACTTAACATGTCCAGACCTTTGCAATGAATCTCTTTTTTGCTAGAACAGCATGTGGTAGAATCCAGACTTGCCTTTCGAACAGCATTATCCCTAGAATGTTAAGTCAGTAGTCAAAGACTCGAGAGTGCAAAGTTTAATTGAACCAACAAAGGAAATTCAAAATTGCTTTGGGGTGGCAGAAACCTGGGTAAAAGGAACATGATTTCAAAGCTCAGAATGCGGGAGAAAAGAATTAGGTACGGTTTCAGCTATACCTCAGATGCCGAGTGGCGGAGAGGTTTTTGGTTGAATGCCAGTTCTCATTGTGTGTAGCTGTCCCTTGTAATGTTTTGTTGTGAAGTCCTTTAAGACCACGGTTCGAAAAGTCAGTCCCTGTGGGTGTTTGGACGAGAAGATGGCTTCATATATGCGAGTCTGCTGTAGCCTTTAAGAGCAAGATTCAACCTAAAGAAGACATTTGAACCCTATTAACAGCTTTTTATCAGCTAGAATGTGGAGGTATTTTGTTCATATCACAAGTCAGGGCTCTCCTACCCAATGCTTATGCAGTTTATTTTTAAAATCTTAAATGAAGGATTTTCTGTTTGTTTTTACTAAACTCCATTATGTAAGTTGGGGACCATTGCTCTCTCTTGTTGAGATTTAATTCAGTGGATGTTTATGTAAAGGCTCTGGTGTGCAGGACACTGTGCTAAATGATGTAGAGAGATCACTGGTGCGAGAGTCTCAGGGAGATGGTGCTGTAGTGATAAGTTAAAACACACACACACACACACACACACACACACACACACACACACCAAAAACCAGATGGCCATCATGGGCGATCTAGGCGTTGTTCCTGTTAGAAGAGGGATCGAGTATATTTGGTGTGTGCAGTCAGGAACGATAACCAGATAACATCTACCCTGGACAATGGGTACACTCTGTCTTTCTGCCCTAGAAACTAACATAGTGCCTCATACAAAATTGACAAAAATAGGCACATAATAGGTGATCCAGTTTGTTAGGGGAACTTAAAATAGGTCTTAGGGGGAAGGCAGAGATTTTGTTGGTTTGGATGGGATGGGAAGGTAAGATATTCTAAGGGCAAGTACAGGTAAAGATAGAGCTCCAAATCATAGAGCATTTCTGTAAAGGTGAATTGGTTAGTTTTTGTGGTCTATGGGGGGCATACTTTTGTATTTTAAATAATATTTGCAGTTTCATATTTTCAGTATTTATTTACTTTTAATGCCATTCAAGTCGTGGGAATAATTATTGAACAGGACAGATCAAGCAGAGACTAAAGATACTCTTCAGTCTTCAGATGTTTAATCTGATATTTTCGGATCTACTTAAACACTCATTGGAAAGCATTGTGCACTGAGCTTTCATCTGGGATTATTTTCCTTCTGCCCAAGAGCTCCCTTTAGAATTTCATTAGTTCAGGTGTTCTGGTGATAAGATCCCTCAGATTTTATTTATAGGACTGTATTTTTGAAGGGTATTTTCACTGGTTACAGAATCTTGGGAGTTATTTTCTCTCAGTGCATTAAAGATATCATTTCTGATATCATGTCTTCTGGTTTACCACAATTGTGTTGGGAGTCTGTCAGTCTTATTTTTGCCATTTGAAAAATACTCTGTTTGCCCCCTACCCATTTAACTCCCACCCCCCCCGTAGCTTTAATAATATTCACTTTGTGTTTGTGTTCCAACAGTTGGAAGGTTTCCCTTTTGTCTTTGGCGTTCAGCAGTTGTTCTCTAATGGTCTAGGTGTGAATGTCCTCAGATTTTCCTAACTCAAGGTTTGTAGCACATCTTGAATCTGTGACTTGATTTCTTTGATCAACTTTGGAAAATTCTCAGCCATTATCTCTTCAGGTATTGCTTTTACCCCGTCGTCTCCTCACTTCTTCTGGGATTCTAATTCTATATATTCACCTGGTTTCATAGGTTGCTTTTCCTTTTTCTCTCCATGCTTTAATCTGGGTATTTCCTCCTGATGTAACGTCTCGTGATCTTTGATGCAGCATCCCCGACGCAGGCAGGAATTTGACTGTTCCAGAGGTGGTCTCTGGTCTTTATGAGGTTGCTCAATGTCTGGATTATTATGCTTACTCCTTTGGTTCAGCGCTTTGGAATCGCAGCAGAAGGTCTGGGTTGTAACCAGGAGCGCTTTTCCTTAGTAGGCCATGACCTTCAGTTTTTGCTGGCCCAGCTCTGCAAGTTCTTAGTCTTTTGACTGTTTGCAGTAGAGTCCTCATTGTGTGAAAGAGGAGGCCAATGTCAGGCTCCCTCCTCTCCACAGTCATGGCCCTCCAAATCTCTGTGCCTTCCTAGTCCTCTACTGCTTTCAAAAAGAAGCTATATTAATAATGTTTTCCCCTGGGTATTTAGTTCTGTGCTGAGAAGGTTGGTGTGATCTAATCTAGTTTATTATATTGAAGTAGAAGTGGACGTACTTCTTTAATGTGATCTAATTCTAGGTGTTTTGATACCTTGACATTATGTTCCAACAATTTTCAAATGCCAACTTGCCTTTAACCTGGCTTCCCTTGTCTGCCAGAAGGTTTTGATCAAGTTGTTGGAAATCTTTTCTGTGGCTGTAATAAAGACATCACAATGTCATATGTTTGCATTTAAAAGTAGAGTTTATCAATTTTACTTGTATTATCTCATTTTATCTTTACAACAGCCACATGGCGTCAAACATTAAATTGGGTCTATATTCATTGATCTCTTGTTAGTGAAATGAATGTTCTGGAAAATGGGGATGGAGAGAAGGGAGTATTTGAGAGGAATGTAGAAGGTTAGAATGTTACAGGGCTTGGGGACCAACTGATTGTGGAATGAGACAGAAGTGATCATTTTTCTTGGATAAACCGAGAAGAAGGTGGTTCTACTTTAAAGGCAGGGACTATATTATGGGGAGAATTAAGGTTTGGCAGGGTCAATAATGAATAAAGAAAATTAGTATTGAACTGTGCTCCCAGAAGAGGGGAGTTACTGTGGCAGCGTGTAATTGTTATTGGGCATGTCAAGGATGAGGACAGAAGAGGAGGAGGCAGGGCAGTGTTGGGGGAGAGCCTGAAGTAGAGGCAGCTCTCTTTCCCCTTCCCCTCCCCCCAACTCCTGTTTATTGAGGGTTACATGGGTGCTGGGTACTGTGCTTTGTTTGTACATACATCCTCACTGAATCTTTAACCCCGTAAGATAGTTACCATGTGATCCCATTCTATAGCTTTGTCCCTACATCAGATGGTGAAGCCACTGCCTCAAATGAAGTCAAGTGGTGAAGCATGAAGTTGATTATGAGATTGATGCCCGGAACCGAGTCTGAGTGAGAGTTTTAGCATTTCAACCACAACACAATGGGCCAAGCCCAGTGCATTTTTTTGGAAGCTTGGGTAGGCAGTAGAGGGTGGATGAGGGGCTGGGTGGGAGGGGGAGAGAGAAGAGCACAGTGGGGGCTTCTTCAGGAGGCATGTTTTGTGATCAAGTCCTCCACTGAAGTGGAACCAGCAGGAGGAGAAGATGGGGCTGGGGTGAGATTTCAAAGCTAGAAAGCTCAGGACTTGGTGACTGTGAAGATGTGAAAGGTGAAGGAGAGGAATGTCATAAAGGAGGTTTCAAGCCTAGGGACCGAAGCTCCCTCTTACTGCTCTCTCCTTCTTCTGTCCTTTGTACATTCCTACTCTCCTAACTCGCCAGGTGAAGCCTCCTGTGCTTTGAGACTCCATTCAAATGCCTGCTCTCAGCCAAGGCTTTCCCCCACCCCTGCCTCCTCCTTCCGCCCTAGGAGGTAGCTCCTCCCTCCTGTTGCAGCTTTCCAGGAAGCTGTGCTTCCAATGGAGGAGAGCGATTCCCCCTCTTCGTTTCCTCCCTTCTTTCCTTTCTTCTATGTTCTGTAAAACAAACAACCTCCCCCCAAAACAACTATTTTGGGGGGAATATGTAGTGGTGGACAAAAGTAGGTTAATAATAATGATGAATAATACAATAATTAATAAATAATAAGACGGAACTGTGTTTCACGTCCTCACAACTGTGAATCTACTTTTGCCTACCCGTGTATTTACTGAGCAGTGCTCTGGGCTTTTTGGGTGCAAGGGCATTGGTTTCTTTAAGATTTTATTGCTATTATCTAGTACTATGTCTGATATGTATTACACACTGAGTAAGTGCGTAATCACGGCGCTGGTTGCAGAAATAAGTATAAAGGAACAAAATTCACAGCAACATAGAACGGAAGTCATGTGTAAATGATGGGATTGTCCAGTGGTGATCCTCCTGTTTGTCTTTTTACCAAAAAAAAAAAAAAAAGTCTGCATGGGTTTCAGTATTACTACTCCATAGAATAATAGTCAACTTCACAAACTTAATATTTTGAGTCAAAAATAGTCGAGAAAGAGAAAATCAACAGAACATGTTATATCATGCTATTATTATCTGTGGATTCTTCTTCTCTATACTAACTTCCTTTTCCTTTGACAGTTGAGTACTACTTTTTGTCCAAATATTTGCTTGATAAGGTTCTGCTTGGTAAAGGTTCTGATGAACTATAAAAGATGAACTATAAAATGCCCAAATATTGGACAGCAGAAGGGAAAGAAAGAGAAGAAATACTCTAGAGAATGACTCATTTGCTCCATGGGGTTGAATATAATAGAGTCCTGGGAAATGACTGCCAGTTTTTGGGATGAAGACAAAAATGGGATTGCACAGAGCTTGGAATTTAAGAGCAGGGCTGTGGAACGAAGGTATACCAGAATTCATTCATTTAGATCTAGGTTGAGAAATTTTATGTTAGGAAAGAAATGCCAGTAAAAACCACCTGCCAGCTCATCTCAAATCCAGCATTATGTGCTTAAAAATTATGGCCCTGTGGTCATTAACCGGCAGTCAAACTTTCCCAGCAGGTTCGGCTTGTGGTGGGGAACTTGGCCGTAACTGCAGCGTTTTTATCCATCTCTTGAAGGAGAGGCTCTCTCAGCTCTGCTTAGTTATTTCACTGTCTCTAATAATGCAGGGAAGTTAGCATGTGCTTAACAATTTTTAAGCTCCGGGGACTTGGCTGGAATTGATTTTATCTGCAGTTTGTCCAGTGACAAGCACACTGTTGAAGAAAAATAAATATTGACTGTAATTTTTATTGGTTCATGACCAATAGTAAATCAAAGCCATGAAAAGAGTTTTAAGTAACTTTTCCCAATCCCTGGGACTCATAGCTGTTTGTTATCATTTGACCAAAGGTGGTGGCTGGATACGAGTACTACCCTGGGGTGGTGAGCTTAAGGGAACTTAGCTTTGCCCTTCCATCTAGTTTTTAAATGTGGTGCTGCTCTAAGACCAGGGAGAGTAGACTTTTCAGTTTAAATCTCTCCTTTTCCCTCAGGTGGGACTCCAAATTTTAGATTTCACGGATGAATAGGTAACCTTAGTGAGTGATCTGAGACTACAGTACATAAAAATGTGTCAATAGTTCAGGATGAATGATAGCTCCTCTTGTAACCAAAGCCACCTGCAATTTTTTATAGTCCTGAAGCATAAGCCATCTTGAACAGATAATCGATTCTATTGCACAAACCGTCACTTCTGTTTACCAAGGAGGCCCACTTTCTCTCCCCAAGCAGGACTGTAAAAAAATAAATAAATAAAAGTAACCTACATAATCCAAATTATCAAAACTTCTGAAATATTGGGGCATTGTAATGCTAGCTGTCCATATCTCCTCTCTATACTTTGCCCCCATCTTCCATTATGAGTTAAAGAGCAGTGGAATCATTTATGCACCTATATACAGACCAGTGAGAACTTCATTGACGTGTTCATCTGTATACATGCAAATGCACACACATGAATATTTTAGTCCTGTATTATTTTGTGCCCAGCTTTTTTTTTTTTTTAATTCTCACCCATGGATATGTTTTCATTGATTTTTTTAGAGGGAGAGGGAGAGAGAGAAAGAGAAACATCGATCAGTTGCCTTCTGCACTCACCCAGACCTGGGACTGAACCTGGAACCTAGGTATGTGCCCTGACGGGGAATCGAACCCATGACCTTTGCATGTATGGGATGACGCTCCAACCAACTGAGCCACACCAGCCAGGTATGCCCAGTTTTTGCCCAGAATTTTGGTCTTTAAAGGATTAGAAGAAAATTAATTTTTCTTCTTAAAAGAAGTATCAGATTGGCCCTGGCTGGGTAGCTCAGTTGGTAAGAGTGTTGACTCCATATGCCAAGGTTTGGGTTCGATCTCTGGTCAGGGAACATGCAACAATCAACCAATGAATGCATGAATAAGTGGAACAACAAATTGATGTTTCTCTCTCTAAAATCAATCAATAAAAATTTTTTTTAATTAAAATAAAAGAAGTATCAGGTTGCATTGAAACAACAGGCTATCTACAGCAGGAGTTAATTTTTCTTCAGCAACTTTCTGCATTTCAATGAATTAAAAATTGTTAGAATTTGAATTTGAAACCTGAATTTTATGAGATGTCCACTAAAAATATGTTTGTGAATTAAAGTTTTTGATTTAAGCAGATTTAACTTATAGATAAAAAGTTCATGTATTTCTTTCCTCATCAGTTAAAATGCCATTATATTGTAGACTTAGTGACCCTGTGTTTCTTATTCATTTCTTCAGTATGATACATAATGTGTCATATTTGCCATTAAAATATTGAATGGTATTCAAGTACAAGTGAAGTCATTCATGTATCTCACAAATATTTATTGAGCCTTGAGTAGGTGGCAAGCTCTGTTTTTAGGTGGTGGGACTGGGGATACAGTATCGAACAGGACAGTTAAGGTCCCTGCTCTCGGAGCCAGCTGACAATTGAGAATGTAGGTTATCAGGTTCTAATGACTTCAAGTCTAAACTTTTCTTAGTGGCAGTTGGACCACTAACAAATAATGATTTTGAAGGAATCACTAAACCTCCGAATTTCACAAAGAGGGGAAAAAAAAATCAATAGTAAATGATTCTGGCTTGTTAGTCATAAAACATTTTTTTTTTGGTATCTGGATTTCAACTTGAGACATAGTTGTGATTACTTAAACTCGGGTACTTTTATAGCAGAGGGCAATGTCAAATCCATTGGGTATGTCCTTTCCGGTTTCTAGCAGATAGCTTAGAAACCATATAGAACTCTCATATTGAGACTTTTTTGACCACGTCAACTCGGAGATACTGTTTTTATGTTAACTGGCCCCTAAAAGGACCCTTCAATGACCTGGCAAACTGCTCCCTGGTTCTCAACTCAAGTCACAGTTTGCTGGTGCCTTGATAGCCTAAGACAGCAATTCTCAAAGTGGTTCACAGGCCCCTGAGGTCCCTGTGACCTTTTCAGTGGATCCACAAGGTTAAATATATACTTATAGTAATTCTAAGATGTTATTTGCTCTTTTCATCTTATTTCTCTCTCTTGTGTACCATGAAGTTTTCCACTGTACATTTGGAACCTCTGAGTAATTCAGTGAATCATTATTTTCTAAATGACCAATGATTGATGTTACACAGTTGCTCAAGGGTAAAGATCAAGTGCTAAAATAGGTCAATAGATTTTAATATATCAGAGTATGAAAAGTTCATTGATGGGTGTTTCGAGTCCTATAAAACTACGGTTGTTGAGTTTTGGTATAGTATCAAGGAAGAAATATCCAAAATTATCTGAAAAGGCTATAATGTTATTCCTCTGTTTTCCAACTATATATCTGTGTAAGAATGGGTTTTCTTTATGCACTTTGACCCAACACCACAACAGATTGAATGTAGCAGATAGGAGACTCCAGCTGTCTTTTATTAAGCCATGCATGAAAAAAATTTTCAACCATGTAAGACAATGCCACTGTTCTCACTACATGTTTGGGAAAATCTAAGCCTTGTTTATAAAAATGTATCCTTTTTGTTAATGCAAATGGATTTTTAGAGGATATTTTAGTGAATTAATAAATATTCAATAATTATTCATTTTAAGTGGTAACATGGTAAATATTCACAGATGGAACCTACATCTAAGAAAAAGAAAAAGCTCTTTGGAGTCCACAGTGATTATTAAGATTAATGAAGAGGCCTTACTGTTAGCCAGTTTAAGAACCACTGATCTAAAGGGATGCGTTCGGACACGCACCTTCGGAACGTTAAGTGCAGAAGTAAGAATTTGCAGCCATTACACAGCTGGGGATCCAGGATCCGCTCCCAGTTCTCATTCTGAATCCGTTTCAGGAAGTTTCGATTGAGTCTCCGTAATGGCTTAGGGCTTCCCATTCTGTGCAGTGACAGAGGAAGAAGACAAAAAACCGGTACAGTAATTTAGTCAATAGAGTCCATTTTTAATCTCCAATCTCCTGTGTCCTAAAGCCATGAAATGCTCCAGGGCCATTTAAGAGTTTCAAACTGCAGGTCCTGAAGATGGAGCCTTTTACAAGGCCGACGTGACATTTATTCTTGGAGATGCAGCTTGCAGCTCCGCATGCTAAAAGGAAATCAAAACTGCTTATCTGAAACATCTTCATCATCCATTTAGAAATGAGGAATTCTGCCCACTCCACTTCCATCCCCGCAGGAAGCTACACCCAGCTGCCTTCTCAGTCTGGACGCTTTCTCAAGGTCACCTATGTAATTTTTTTTCCAAGCTTCAGTGTCCTTAGTATTCTCAGAGATAATAGCACCAAGCCCATCAGTCATCATTTCCTCGTCCTCAATTTTCTTTTTGGCTTCCTGCAATTTTAATCCCAAGCCGCTGCAATTCCTTTCCATGGAGGCTTAAGTGGCCCCATTTACAACCAATTTTCAGCTAATATTTGATGCATTCTTTTAAAATAAACCCAACTTCCTTGCTCTGCAGGCTTTGTACCTTTGGACCTAATGAAATCAAAGGCCCAATAGTAGGCTTTACACTGATGTTTTTCATTTCATGATTTTTAAAGAAAAATAGATCTTTAGAAATGGAAGGTAGACATTTGTTCCTGATGGGCTAATTTCAGAACCTAGTGCTGTCATTAATAAGGGAAAGAAATTACTCTTTCATCTGTACTGCACTTTGCACCAATTCTTACAAAAAGGAGAGAGCAGGAGGGAATGGAGGTGTGGGAGATGAGTAAAGAGATCGTACATTTTTCTGGGGGCTCCTTCCTTCTAATGTTTTTGGGCCGCCTTATCTCAGGCCCCTTCTGTAAGCTGATCCGGCTCATGTCGGCCTGACACATGAACCATGCAAAGCTTGTTTTTAAAGAGATTTTAATTCCTGCTTGACAGGCTAGGCTGAAGCCTATGAGCGACAATAGGTGTTTTTTTCTTTTAAACAAGAGTGAAAGCCACAGTGCACCTGGTATTTCATTGAACACTAGACATTTTTTCCCCCCCTGGAGAAGAAGGAAAAAAAAAAAGTTAAAAAAAAAGCCAAGCTTTAAGTAATAAAACAGCTTAGTTGGCCAGGAGTCACGTACTAAGGAAAGAGCCACCATTTTTTGGCCTGCCTCAAGACTGTTTCTGCACCTAATCCGCTTTCAATCTTTAAGGGTTTTATCGTTTTTTGTCGCCTTTCCATAAAATCATCTCATTTCTTTCTTTTTCTTTTTTTTATCCTCATCTGAAATTTCATCCTTCATTAGCCCTGTGGGGCGAAGTATCACATCACATAAGGTAAACGACATCTTCAGACCCAAGATAATTGGGTCAACTGACCATGTCCATGTCTTGGTGGGGGGGGGTAGCTAGAAACTGGGGTCTGTCCTTAAGGATTGTGTGAAACCAAATCCAGGAAAACAATGAAGTGATTTAGGAGTTGTGTAAATGTCCTTTTGCAAATATAAAATGAGCTCTGTTTTCTTATTATTTTCTTCTTCATTGATTTTAGAGAGAGAGGAAGGGAGAGGGAGAGAGAGATAGAAACATCGATGAGAGAGAACATCCATTGGCCGCCTCCTGCATGCCCCGCACTGGGGATTGGGCCCACAACCTGGGCCTGTGCCCTGACCGGGAATCGAACTGGCGACCTCCTGGTGCATGGGTCGACGCTCAACCACTGAGCCACACCGGCCGGGCAAACTGTTTTCTTTACAACCAGAGCAAATTTCAAACAGCTTTCCATTCCGGCCCGTAGTGTGCATCACCAGCAACGTGAAGGCCTGAGAGTGTAATGGCATTGCTGTGACGGGTGTGACGGTCGGGGAACTGGCGCTTATTAACTGAGCACTGGTGCCAGGCTTCATGCTCAGCACTTCCCATACTTTGTTCTCACTTAATTTGCATACCAGCTTGGAGAACTCGGTGCTGTCATCTCCATTTTACAGAGGAGGAACAGGAAACTAGGCCACCAAAAGTTGGAATGACCTGCTTAGTGTCATGCTTCATGTAAGCTTGGTGCCAGAGCTGATACCTTGCTGCACGAAGTTGGTTTAATCAGCTTTTTGACAGAAACTATTTACATCAAGGGAAAAAGAGCCCCTTATAACAGTGGAGTCCAGCCCCATTTACATAATATTTTTATGAGCCGTCTTAATCCTTCCAGTATGCTGATGAGGTAGATGGTCTCATTATCCCTCTCTTGCGTTTCTTCCTACGAATGGCACTGTGGTGATCGATGCTGCTTGTGATGCCTTGGAGGGATTGTGGAATGTCAACCTAAGGAGCAGGCGCTGGTCATGTGAACTCTGTTTTTAGTTCAGCCTTTGAGTGTTGTTTTGATGTTCTCATGGAAGAGATTGTTCTCTTCTGATTTTTCAAACTAGGCTTGCTCCACTCACGGATATACATTTTTCTCACGAGGGCCTGCAGTATCATATGTTTCTCAGTGGGCATATCTTAAAATGGATGTTAATTATTTGGAGGACATTTCAAACATAGCATGACATACTAATCAGGAAAGTCGGGAACCTAGAGGTGGGATTGTGCGTTGCTACTAATTAGCTCTGTGACTTTGAGTGAGGCCTGTGACCTTTCTGGGCCCCGCTTTCCCGATCTTAACTCTAGGGGATGGGATTTGAGTAAGGATATATTAGAATTTTTTTTTATCTGTTTTGAAAAAGTTAGTGACACCCTGTTCTTGAAATGTTTATTATTCAGTAATATATTTACGCATGTCAATTTCTGTTGTAAATATAGGAGCGGTTGTATATCGTACAGGAATTGGAAGACAGATGAGAAGCCACTGGAAAACTACTTAGACTCTGTCTCCCCTGTGACAAGAGAATGACGTGCTGTGTTGATATATTTCGTCTTAGGGCCTAGGTTATGTTTTCGTCAGATTACTAAATCTCAAGAATTTGGTATTGTCAGCCATCCTTCCTTGCTTGCTTCCTTAATTTCTTCCTTTCTTTTCAAATAATGTAGACAAAAGCCATTAGGCAGGTCTGAGCAAGGAGGCCCAGTGAGACCAATGAGCAAATATATTGAAGGTAATGGGAGCCAGACTTTGAGCTGTCAGAGAAGAAAGTTACAAATATAAAAAAAGGAGAAAGCTAGCCCTGGCTGGTTTGGCTCTGCCGTTAGAGCGTCGGCCTGTGAACCAAAGAGTCTCAGGTTCGATTCTGGTCAAGGGCACATACCTCGGTCGCAGTTCGTCTGCATCTCTGGTTGGGGTGGTGCGGGAGGCAACCAATTGATGTGTCTCTCTCACACTGATGTTTCTCTTTCTCTCTCTCCCTCCTGCTCTATCTGAAGATAAATGGAAAAATATCCTCTGGTGAGGATTAAAAAAAAAAGGAGAAAGCTAGAGTGAACCCTGAGCTATGAACTGGAATTTGAGCTATTGTGTGAACTCAAGAATTTCAACATGTAAAAATAAGATAAATAGAAATTTCAATATAGAAACAAGTAGAAAAGTTATAGTTTATGTATATTTGTGAATACGTATACACATGTACACAAATGAAACACACCTATTTGCTAACTCTGCTCCCTAAAAGGGCCAGGATGCAGTGACATCCCAGTGAATATATGAGTACATTTATTGTCCAGATCTTATTCTCTAAATACCAGTCTTTGCTAAAAGGAACCAGAGATCTTTGAAAAAAATGTCTGGTTCTAGGGCTTGGGGAGGGAAGGTGCAAAATGAGTTTTGGATATCTTGTTGTGCAAGAAAATATAGATGTTTTCAAAGAATGATGTGAAGATGCCAAAAGAACAGAGCAGCCAGCTTGAAGGAATTCCCACGAGGCAAACCTGGGAGTATCTGAGCATCAGAACAGTAATGATATTATAGGTTATATCCACAAAACAAAGGCATCCATGCAGCCATACTGATATAAGTAAATGCATGAATAAGTGGTGGAAAGTGAAAGCTGTTCCTTAAAATAGGATGCTGTCTGATAAATAGAGAGAATGTTGAGATTAGAAAAATGGTGATTTGGCAATCATCATCATAATTCAGATAAGAAACATCAATGGATGCTAAAACTAGTGAGTGAAATTTGGATGAAGATCAGGGTATTTGTATAACTGCAAAGATCTGTCCACAAATCCTATTATCAAGGGTAATAAAGTAACTCTACTAGAGAGACTTGGAAGATTCTACCTTAGTCAAGTGATCAAAGTTACTGTCACCAGTGATGTGACAAACTGACATCCTGTGTCACTTGATGGGATGTAATCAGAAGAACACAGCATTAGTTCCCCAAAATGGAATCCTTGAATTTTCTCACGAGAAAACCTGGCTAGCGGCAGTGTGGGGACATTTTGCAAAATAATTAACCAGCAGTCGTCAATAATGTAAGTGCAGTGAAGGTCCAGGAAGAGCTGGGTCTTGCTCCAGATCCAATGAGACTGAACAGAGAGGACAACTAAGTACAAAGTGTGATCCTGGACCAGATGCTTTGGCTAGAAAGACCATTATTCAAGTGGTTGGCTCAACTTGAATGGAATATCTGAGTGAAGAGAATATGGAAGTTTTTTTTTAGCAGTTCCTACAACTTTTCTGCAAGTTTGAAATAAAGAGTTAAGTATTAGTACAGGAATGCTTAACTTTTAGTTTTTTGTTTTTGTTTTTTTACTCTATTCTGCAAAGCTAAAAGAAATAGTTTCTGAAATCTATTTTATTTTATTTGTGTAAGAATCTTATAGGGTTTAACCATTAAATCAGACTTTTAGCTTTGGATTTTTGTGAAATTATTGCAGAGAGAAGAATATAGTTTCATTGAATCAGGGCTTTAATTGGCAGGTGGTATAGTTTGTATACCTCCACAAATTCACTCAAATTTGACTGAGAGAAAAATCAGAACATTAGAGTATCTTAGGGTCAACAGTATGAATATCATAATAATGGTGAGACATAGTAGATTAGTGCAATTATGAGTGGGTGTTCTGGATTCAGACAACCTGGGCTCAAATCCTGCCTCTGCCACTTACTAGATGTGTGACATTAAGCATGTGAACTAACCTCTTTTTCTCATTCTGTTGGTAAAATAAGATCTAGATCATGGAGATATTGTAAGGACTATGTTACTATTACCAGTAAAGTGTGTAAGGGGTATTTGGTGGAGTAAATGCTATGCAAGTGTTTATTATTATGACTGCTACTATTGCTATTGCTACCACAATATCTATAATTTATGTAAAGACTAGATAAGCTAATTGGAAGAAATGCCATTGGTAGTTGAAAATTTGTTCCCTCCTCACACAGGAGGATAATAAGATCTTGTACTGATCATTTATGATGCTTCTCTGATCCCCAAAGCTAGCCCCTACCCTTAAACATACCTTAGGATTTCTTTACTGTTTTATAAGGGGGAGGCCACACATTTTAAATGTTCAGGAAGAAAAGTGGAAATAAAGATAGGATCAAAGCAAAATACAAAGAAAACAAGATTGAAGAATCAGAATCAAGATCCAAAGAAAAATCTTTACTCTGGCAGAAATACCTAGGAAATATAATGACTGCAGGTCTTATTTCAAGTTCACGTATTGGATCTCAACATGTTTACATATTTGCAAATGTAAGTAAATGTATTCACCCAAAGGAGCCAGCTCACACAGAATGTCCCTGAAGGGCGAGGGCTGTACTGAAAGGCAGTGTAGCAGTCTGTGATGCTCTCAGCACCCTGCCACCTGCTCTGGGCTCTTAATGACTCCCTGTCCTCAAAGGGCTTCTGGTCAAGTTCATGACATATCATATATAATGCTTAAGAAGATTAAGCATTATGCATTTTTATTTATTTATACTCTGCTTTTTTCCTTACAGAGTTTGAGAAGACAGAATTGTTCATTAACCTAATAAGTGCCAAATTACCCAGGATAGACCAGCATTAACAAAGTATGAAGTGAAAGGAGAAACCAATTGGCAGAGTGAGAGGAGAGAGACACTAAGCAGTGCCTACAGGAATGGGCAATGAGTGACTAGTCAGAGAGAAGAAAGCACACTGGCAATGGAAGGGCTGAGGGTTTCACATGTGCTTTCTTTTCTCATTGATATGGAATTTTCTAACTGTACACACATTAGTGGTCAACTAGTTGAGCAAACTCAGGCATAGCTGATCTTGAGAAACATCTCAACACATAGCCCATTAATTGTAGTTCTGCTTACAAAGTAAACCCTGGTTCCCTCCTCCTAATTCAGTATCTTTTCTCTATGTCATCCTGATTTGGAATATTTTGAATTTTGGATCACACTTAGGTATTTTTAGAGACACTAGTAACCAAAGGGGAATAAGTCTAGACTTCCTCATACCATCTAGGCTTTAAGTGTCTTTGGAGTATTATATCTGGACATACGTCAAGGCAGACTGTATAGTGATGAACACCTTAGAACCTACAACTGGAATCCCCAGGTTCAAATCCTGGCTCTGATATGTATGAGTTACTACATTTTTTTTTTTCATCTGTAAAATAGTGTCGGATGAAGAAACAAATCAGGGTACATGTGCAAAGTACCTGTTACATAAGACACTTTCAAAAAAATCTGAACTATTACATATTTACATATTTGTCTAATAAGCAGAAATCTATTACCTATTTGTCTAACATGAAGAAATCAAACACTATGGTACTTTTTGAAGACTTGGGACATTTATATGACCCAGTAGTAACCAGACAATATCTTTTTTTTTTTTTTTTTTGGTCTTCACACAACGCTCTAACAAATCATCGGCTTTTCCCCATAGGTACAGTCATCTGGTGACGTTGTTCCATTTTCATGATCCATGGAGACCTAGATCCTGATTTGGAAGTTTTTGACAGAATGTTCAGTATCTGACTTAACATCAACATTACCAATGAAGGTAAGCTAATTTTATTCATTTCAAAGTATGGGAAATAAAAATATGTTTTTATCTAGAACACATCAAAGTAGATTCTGGTTTTTTAATGTTGAACAATTGGGAAACCAAATTTAAAAAAAAGCTACAGTAAATAATGAGAAAAACTTGTTTTCCCTAAAGGTTATGAAAAGCTTCATAAAAGGCATGTTCATATCAATTTTTGAAGTCTGCAGAACCTAGTTGTTGAAATATTATAAAATATGAGGGAACTACAAATAAACCAAGAAAGTGCTTACCACCTGGACTTGAACGAGTGATAAGCTGAATGGGAAAGGTTTGGAGATGCAGGCGTTGCTGTCCAAAGCAGCAGGACGTGACATGAGAGCCTCTTACACTCTAGTCCAAGGATCTCAGAGGCTTGACAGAGAGAAAATCTCTTCTGAGACCCCCCTGCTCACTTGCTGCCTAAGTCGATTGTGTTTTGGAAAGCAAATCTGTGAAACTTTCAATAATTGGCTTACTTTCTAGTCATCTCTCTTTTCTCTTCTCTGTAGAGGTTGTTAACCTCCTCCAATCACCTCAAACTTCCTGTCCCACCAACTCGCTGCTTATTTATCTCATGGTCAGAAGAGAAGCATTGGATATCAACTCCCTTAGCTTCTGTCTCTACAACCACAGGAGCAGGCTTCACCTGCCCTCTGTGCCTTTGCCCGAATGCAAGGTGGGCCACCCCTCAGTCCCACTCAGTTCCCTGCTATTTTTTAAAAACAAATTTTTCCCTTTATTGATTTTAGAGAGAGAGGAAGTGAAAGGGAGAGAGAGATAGAAACATCTATGAGAGAGATCATCTATTGGCTGCCTCCTGCATGCCCCCCACCAGGGATCAGGCCCACAACCTGGGCATGTGCCCTGACCGGGAATCGAACCGGTAACCTCTTGGTGCATGGGCCGATGCTCAACCACTGAGCCGCACCGACCGGACCAGTTCTCTGCTTTCTATGCTCTGGAACCCACATTAACTTCCCCTTCTCTTTATCATCTACCATTCTTGCCACGTTTTCCTTCTTTTCTTCTTTCTTTTCATCTGCTCATCCTAATTTCCTTTTTTCTCTTTTTAATTGAGATATAATGCCTATGTCTCAAAATTCTCCACTTTAAAGTGATAATTTGGTAGTAGTACATTCACAGAATTGCAAGACTATCACCATGATATAATTCTAGGATATTTTCAGCACCACAAAAAAGAGACCCCTTACCTATTTGTAGTCCCTCCCCATTCTCCTTTTCTCCCCAGCCTCTGGAAACTACTGCTCTCCTTTCTATCTCTACAGATTTGCTTGTTCTGGACAGTTCGTATAAATGGAACCATGCAATTTGTGGACGTTTGTGTTTGGCTTCTTTGAGTTAGTATAATATTTTCAAGGTTCATCCATCTTCGTACATTCTTTTAGTATATATCAATGCTTCATTCTTTTCTATGACTGAGTAATACTCCATTTTTGGATGTAGCACATTTTGTTTATTTCTTTGTCTGTTGATGGACATTTGGGTTGTTTCCACTTTTTGGCTATTTTGAATAATACCACTATGAACATTCCTGTACAAGGTTTTGGGTGGATGTATGTTTTCAGTTCTCTTGGGTATACATGTTGGAGTGAAATAACCAGATCACAGAGTAATTCTATGCTTAACATTTTGAAGGAACTGTCAAATTAATTTCCAAAGTGGCTGAACCATTTTGCATTCCCACTAGTGAAGTATGGGTGTTCCAATTTTCCACATCTTCCCCAACACCTGTTACTGTCAGTCTTTTCTATTGAAGCAATCTTAGCAGATGCAAAGTGGATACTTACCTCTTAGTCTTTTTTGGACATCTCTTCCTTTGGGGAACTTTCCTGAACACCCCTAACTTCTCCCCTCTTCAGGGGGTGTTGACAATCTCTCCTATGTATTTTCATATCACCCCATGCTTATTCTGTATCCTCATCACATGGAATTATAATTATCTATTAACTTTATCTCCTCCATCACATATGAATGTGGTAGGGAGAGTTCTAAAATATTATTGCATATCCCAGGAGTAACATGTGTCTGACACAATTTTTTAGTCTTATCTTTGATGGGGTGGGTACGGCAAATGGAAATATTCATTGGTATTCCTGTATTTGTTAGCTGGTATATAATAGTTTGGAGAGAAGACAGGATATTTTTAGCCTGTATGTTTGGTTATCTAGAAAAGTATTTCTTCTTTACTATTGTACTAATATCGTATAGTTCCTTAATTTACCAAGACGTTGGAAGAAAAATACTGAGGATAGCATGCAATATCTTCATAAGGGGAAAACACCTACGTAGCTTAAAAAATATAAATCTACTAGCCATTTTTACTTGACCATTTTGAAACGCATAACTAATTGAGAACTGACTGTCCTTTAAAGAAAATACTACCAGTTACACATACTAGACTAAAACAATTGCAACTGTAGAGAGACGTGAAGGAGAGTGTCATAAATTTGTAGACCTTCAAAACTAATGCTTAGTTACAAGTATTAGAAATCTGAGATTCATTAGCATCAAAGTTGAACAGATAGGGATCAGTGCTGGGGTTAAAAGCTGGAAGTATGATTAAACATAATTAAAGACTTTTAAAAAGTTTGAATTAAAAAGTTCAATTTGAAGGTTGACTCATACTAAATTATAAAGCCCTGTGCATAAGTACAAATTAAAAGACATTAAATTAGTTCTTTTGAGAATTTCTCTCCAAAAATCTATTTCTCTAAAATCAATATTTAACTGATTTTGTTTCCAGTTGTTGTTTACAATCCCATAAAGATTTGTTTTATTTTAGTGTTTTAGGTTATTCTTAGTTAAAATGAGGTTATCCTTGGCCTAGATAGCCATTCCTTTATTTGATAGTGTTTTCAGTGTATTCTTGGAAACTCTATCCAGCTTCTTTGCTATGATTTTTGTATGCTTCTGGAATGAAGAGGAAATGGAGGAGGGAAAGAGAGAGAGAGAGAAACAAATGTAAGTTGGCCCTAGATCAGTGAGATAGTATCAGATGAGGCCAAAATGAATTTGGCAGATGCTCTTCTCATGTTTCCCACTCGAGCACACACATATTGTTACTTGGAATACCACTTGCATTTCTTTCATACTTAAAAGACTTTTCTTCAGCTTCAGTAATAAACTTTAACTTCAAATAGGAGCCAGGAATGAAGATTGAGGCTTTAAAAAAAAGTCTAAATGTACGTATAATAGACATTTTGCTGTTAAGGGAGCAGTTAGTAAATAGCACAGTGGATGCATTTTAAGCATAGTAATGAAAGTGTGGAGGGGCAAAGATAGTAAAAGGGGTAATATCTTTAGTGTCATACAGATCTGAGTTTGTGTCCACATTTTATCCCCGAATAGTTTATGACTTCTGCAAATTAATCTGTCTAGCTTTCCTAATGTGTAAAATGGGCATACTAATTTTTACTTTACAGTGATGGGATAGTAAATGAATTTAATGACACAGAGAAGTCACTCAGCAAATGGTAGCTGTTTCAAAATTCTCTTATTTACTGGAGGAAGAAAGTGGCTCAATAATTCTTAGAAAAGAAAAAAGTAAATTTTCTTATCAAACAATCTTTTTAATATCAGCTGGACATTTTATTCTCATGATGTTCAATTTAGATATAAACAGTAGCTCTGTTTTCCTGGTTCCCATATATAGACATAGTGGACAAAGAAAAAAAAGGAAAAACCTTGAGGATTGCAGGAGATAAACTTGTACAGGCAAAATATTACTACAGTACCATATAGTAATATGTATTTAATGCAAGTTTATTAAATTTGAATGGGAGTAGAAGGGATTCATTATTTTATTTCTTGTGCTGTTTAAGTCACTGAAGACAAATGAGAATTAACCTTTTAAAAAATACATAATTATATCTATATATTTTCAGAAGAAATATATATTTATCTGCTATATATCTCAAATATATATTTATATGTGGAATATATGAAGTATGTGTGTGTGTGTGTGTGTGTGTGTGTGTGTGTGTGTATATATATATATATATATATATATATATATATATAAAATATATCTCTAATATATATCTCCAAAGGTAAAAGAATGAAGTAACCTTCCATAAAGTTAATTTCCATTATTGTTTAAACATTTATTTAAAAATAAGTTTAGGTCACAAGAAAGTGCAAAAATAATAGAGTTTCCATGTAGACTTCACTTAGCTTCCCCTATGATGGTATCTTGAATAACCGTAGTAAAATAATCAAAACTAGAAAATTTCTAGAACTTAACCCATTCTACTCTTTTTAAATAGAAGAAATTCTTTAGTTCTCACTTAATTGATCTGCAATTAAATATACTTTTTGAGAATCAGTAAACTTAACGTAAAGACGTGTTGAAGTGAGAACGCTGTGGGCTGAGTCCTGGCCCTGCCACTTCCTTCTTCCCGGGTGACCCTGAGGGCTTTTCTTAGCACCTGTGATGGTCTGTCTCCTCATCTGTGAGAGGTTATCGTTGACCTTGCAGAATTGTTGTCAGGACTGGCAGTTGTGTGTGCTAACGAGCCTTTTCAATAAATGCTAGTTTTCACTATTACTGTTATTTTGCTATGTTTTCATCACAGTGGAAAGTAGCTGGTCATCATCTCTAACGTGGTATGTGCACTTTTGCACTTTCTCAATACCCATGAGTTAAAGGACCAGTAACTGGTAATATACTAAAACAACTTCATGGTTCTTCTGTGTTCATCTCTTTTTAAAAAATATTTTATTGATTTTTAGAGAGAGAGGAAGGGAGAGGGAGAGATAGAAACATCGATGGCAGAGGAACATCGATTAGCTGCTTCCTGCACACCCCCCACTGGGAATTTGGCCCACAACCTGGGCATGTGCCCTGACTGGGAATCGAACTGGTGACCTCTTGGTGCATGGGTCGATGCTCAACCACTGAGCCACACCGGCCGGGCAGTGTTCATCTCTTTTTAATGTACCTGCTATATAGCCTATTGGCTTTCCTCCCCGCCACCCCCCCCCCACTTACCTGTACAACCAGCTTGTCTCTCTCTACCTTTTCATACCTGATAGTCCAGAAGTCATTCCTCTCATTATTATATTTCTTCTCCAGGTGCCTTTGTTATATGGATTCTATGTAACCTAGTAATTTTTATTTTGTTTTATTTTAAATAGCACCTAAGCTAATTCTGTTTTATAAGTAGTTGACTCTAGCCCTAGTAGAGACGCCTACTTCAAACCCAGGCTCCTGCCACCAGCTCCTGGTTAGCCCTTCACAGAAGTTGCCCCCAGGGAACACTGCTCCCAGCAGAGGGATGGGGTTAGATTGCTACTGCCTTGGGGTCAGTAGAGAGAGGGGATGGTGTTCTGTCTCCGCCTATCCACACATTCTCATCTCTCTGCTTGGGCATAGCTGTAAAGGTCAAAGTTCAGTGCCCTGCCCTTTATGGTACTTTTTCACTTCATTTAGTCCAGAAGTACCTAACTCTGTTTCAGTACTTTAAAATGACTACTTTCTGTATTGGCCCAATGAATGTGTTTTCTGGTAAGAGCTTCTGGTATAAGAAGGACCTAAAGCTGCCCTCCAAAGACAGTTTTCAGTTGATTTGGAATAGAAGTTTTTGTTTCTTTTTTAATTGTCATTTATTGAGCTGCAGATGGGGAAGGGTCAGTGGATTTTCCTGGTCTCTTCTGTGGCTTCTCCTCGACTCGGACCTCGCCCCCTCTCTCCCCAGGTCCGGGCAATCCACTCCTGTGTCCAAGTTTTCCGTTTTATTATTTTCTTCCTTAGAACTTCTACCCTTTTCATATTTTCCAACTTTCCATTTTCAAGACAGGAACCGTATTTTCTTATATCTACATCTTATTCAAATGTCCTTAAGGAATGTTTAAAAGTGTTCCTTTATGTTTTAAAATATCTCTTTGTGCTTTAGCAAGTGGCATATCGTTTCCTGCTTCAGTTTTGGCCTGAGTCCGACAAGCCAGGGCTGAAGGAGGGGTGAAAAGTTCACCCTCCAGAAGCGCAGCTCAGGGTGGGATCACGTGAAGAGGAACAGCCTCTGACTAGTGGGAATTCCCTGTGGATGTGTCTCTGGGCGAAGGCAGCACAGAGGGGCTTTTTCTCAGTTCTCCTTTATGTGCTTGAATTTTTAATGAGTGCATGACACTATGATTACTCCAGGAACTCACTATAATGCCTTTATTATTGCCTAGATCAGTGTTTTAAAATAGAAAGTTGTAACCCATCGGTAGGTTATACAATCACCTTTATAAATAGAGATCAGCATGAAAAAAAAAAAAAGGAAATAGAAAATGTAAGCAGAGTGCATTGCATGTGATAAGCATGTGTTGTTTTGTAAAACTTTTGTTTGCTGTTATATATGGACATGAACATAGAAACATACCTTTCCATAGGGCCCTGCTTGTGTTTGGGCATGCATGCTTGTTGGCATTCAGACACTCCCTTTTATCCACAATTCCATTCATTCAGGAACCTAATTTTCAGAGTATATGGTCAGTGAATATGTTCTTATAGAATACACAGTTTTGTATTTTGGATTTATTGCACCTTCATTTTAATTTATGTAGGTGTGTTATATATCCTATTTTGTTTTTTATTTTCTTCACTCAGGATTATATTTTGAGGCCTATAGATATTGCTATATGCATCTACTCCATTGCATGCAACTGCTTGTGGTTTGTTACAGTGTGCTTAGAACACGATTTACTTCTATTATCTGCCATGGATGGACTTGCATGTTATCTCACCTCGAGCAAGGCTGCTGTGCACAGGCTCAGACATGCCCCCTACTGGAAAATACCAAAAGACATTTATTTAGGATCTAGACTAACAGAGTGTGGTGGGCCATAGGGCAGATGTATACAACTCAGATACCGTGAACAGTATAATTTCACGAGTATTGTCAGATTACGTAATCACCAGTCCACACCGCCCCCCTCCCCCAACAGTAGGAGTGTTTATATAGCCACACTCTCGCCGATACTTAGCATTAAATTTTCTAATTTTTCTCATTTCTGTCCAGTGGGTACGGAATAATGTCTTTTTATTTTATTTTGCTTTTTTCTACCGATGAATTTGATCAGCCTTTTTGTATGCTTATTGTCTTTTGGATTTTTCCCTTCTGTAAATTCCCCTTCAAATTCATTGCATATTTGTCCACTAGAAGTTTTTTTTTTATATTTTCTATTGGTTCACTGAAGTTCTTTGTGTATTCCAGATAGTCCTCAGCTGGCTTTAGGCTGCTAACTTTTCCTGTTAACTTTGGCCATTATGGTTTTTGTGTGTGTGTGTGAACAGAAATCTTAATTTTTATCTAATTCAGTTTATCAATATTTTATTTTGGGAGCTTTGTGAAATAAACTATTTTCTGTCCCTCTGTTATAAGATTTACCTTTTATAATTTATTACATTGACATCTTTCATATTTAGGTCTTTACTCCATCTGGAGTCCATATGTATGTAGGTAGCAGTCCAGGTCTGTGTTTCCATCTGGTGCTTTCTTTCCTCAACAAGTTGGTACCACCTCTGTGTTCCATTCATCTCTTCATTCTTTAACCACAGTTTGTGCTGTTTTCTTAATAAAGCTTCGTTGTATATATTAATATCTAAGCAAAGCAAGTCCCTATTGCTTTTCATTGTCAAAGGTATGTGTGAACTTTATCTTTCCACATGAATTTCGTAAAACCTATTAAATTCCTCAAAATACAACTGAAATCTTAATTTGGATTGCATTTGAATTTATAAGTTAAAACAGAAGAACTAACATCTTTTTAGTAAGCTGTTCCATGAGATTTCACTGTGTCTCCATTCATTCTAGCATCTCCTATGCACCTTATTACAGTTCAAAATTTTCTCCATAGAGATACAGGTATTTTTGTTAACACTTGGAGCCAATAGAAGATGAAGATGAATAATACAAATAATCTATAAAATGACTCTAAAATAGTTATAGAAATTGAGGGGTTAGCAGTTGTTACATTAATAATATCCTTTGATCATGGGTGATTTGTGCAAGAAGAAATTTCAAAGATAATCGTAGTTACCCCAACATACTATAAATAAGAAAACTAGTCCCCAGTGAGTAAATGACTCACCCAAGATTACAGAGTGAGACAGTGGGAGAACCTCAAATTGGAATCAGGTTTTCTAATTCCTAGTTCATTACTTTTGCCAACAACCCATGTCCATAATAGCCATCTATCTCTGACATCTTGGCATTTCGTGTATTTTTCCCTCCTGGTAGAATTAATGTTACAGTTTGCTCTGTACCCAGAGAAATCAGCTTCTTTTCTCACCGATGCTCACAGGAAGAATGGTGGACCTGCAGAAGCCGTGTGACAGAAACAACAAAAAATGCCTTTTGAGCAGTATATTGTTTTCTTATTAATAACGGTGAGTTAGCAATGGGTCCTTGCATTCTAGCTGCGGCTGATAGAGCCTTTAAAAATCATATCCATTGGTACTGCACACAGTAATCGTCCCGCATTAGCACGTTAATGAAGTGTCAGAGTGTTGAGCGCGGCTGGCACGCTGAGGAAGGGGAGAAAGGATCTGTCTTCGCCGCTGTGTCAGCCAGACTGCGGGCCGTGGGGCGGGGCGCAGGTGGCCGGGCAGGGCGTTATTCAGCCTTGACGTGCGCTTTCTGCTCCTCCCCACGTGCACGCTGACACTTGTTTGGTGCTGTCTTTAACCCCTCTAATGTTCCCCCAAATACATTGCTTTGGGACATAAATGAGCGCTCTTCATTTTCTCAGACAGACAGCAGGACTTATAAGGGAATAATTACAAGACTAAATCCTCTGTGTTAATGACATCAATTGAATAACATTACAGAGTCAAAGCCCACATGATTTCATAGCATTTTAACGTGGCACATTTGAATCTCAATAACATGCCATTTTGCTCTGAGTTTGTCTGTGTAGTAGGGCTATTAACTTAAAAACCTAGAGTGTGTGTGTGTGTGTGTGTGTGTGCGCGTGTGTGCATGTGTTTCTGGGGCTAGTCATGTCGGTGGGTGGCAGAGAGAATTCTTGCATGTTTTCTGAAGGTCGGCAAGATGTCAGTCTGCTCTTGCAGCCAATATAGACAGTGCTCTCCCACATAGAAAACCATAGAAATGCTGCTGAACTGCCCTATGGCCCAGTGATTCCAAAGCCACATCTGAGGGCTCAGCCTTTCTTCTGGACTTCGGTTTCTTATTCCCACCCACCTGTCAGGATTTCTTTACCCAGCTGTTCCCTGCCCCTCGACCCCCCATCAGCTCAACACATCTAAAAGCCAGTTCATTGTCTTTGGCTGAAACCCAGACTTGCTTTGGAGTCCTGTATTTCTGGAAGTGTTAGAAGCACTCTCCCAGGCTGGTCGCCCTCCCCATCACTGTCCACCACGTCCTGGTCACCACTGCTGTGCAGTGTCATCATGTGTGTGCCTTTCTCCCGCTCCTGCCACTGTCCCCTGGTGTAGGTCTAATCACTCACACCTGCATGCTTGGGCTTTTCTCTGTCTTTTCACCAAACTGCTTTGCAAGCTCCTAGTTCCAAACTTCTCTGGACCCTGGCATCGGATGTGATCATTTATTATCTATTCTTCTTGGGCAGCTTACTTTACAACTTTGGTGAACGCATTTCCTCCTAACAGTAACAACTGGAAGAATTATTTTGAAGGTTAAGGAGATAATAAATGCCAGGTGCCGAGCACAGTGCCTGGCATGGTGCTCATCTTGTACCGCCCTCTCTGCCTCGATTTCTTTAAACAGTGACTTCTTTCTTTTCCAGACATACAGCACGTTCTTTCTTACTATGTGTCTACCTTGATGGGCCTTTGTGTTTTATCCCTGAAAGAATCACCACAGGGGTAGTAACGCCATAAAATTAAGTTTTTCCTTTGTTGGATCAAGTAAACTTTCTTATGGCTGTCCTGTTCCTGCCCTTGAATTTCCTTCAGCCTTGCCCTCAGGCCTGCCCAAGACTCCACCTGCCTTGTCTGCTACCAGGACTGTACTCCTTATTCATAATCCTATAAGGCTACTTAACCCTGCTTTTAGTGACCACAGACTCAACCTTGCTAAAGGCTTGGCCTCCTCCTGGCCTCTGCTCCTCCCCAGCCTCACTCGCTGTCTGTGTAACCCTAGAACGGCCTGTGCCATCAGTCTGTCATTTCCCCCCATTCAGAGAACACATAATAAGCATGTGATTTGTACCCTGTGTGAGGCCGCCCCATTTCAACTCGAGTGTATGAAATCAGAGTGGACAAGAGCACACTGACCCAGCCTGTGGTGTGGGGGAAAACTGGTCGTCTTGTCTCCATGAACTCTCCACCTACCCCCACATTCTCATTTCCCCGCCTCTGAATCTCCCTAGTCCGCCAGTGGATACATGTCTCTGCTGCGGAGAGGAGTTCAGTGCTTCCCCATCTTCTGGAGGATAAACTTGAACTTCTCAGCCTGATGTTCAAGGCTTGCCCAATCTGGATCCCCCCAGTTTCCAGGCGTGATTCCTAAGCACTCTGTCCCTGGCCCACCAGTTGCATTTGCACGGAAGTGTTTTAGCTTCCTCACACCTGGGTCTGTTTGGAATGACTCTACCACTCCTGCGTGCATTTCGAGACCCAGCTGTAATTCAGCGCACAGTTCAAGTCCCGATGCTTGAGGGAGCATGTCCAACTCTTCCAGTTAAACTTAACCCTCCCTGCCCTTGACCTTCTTCTTCTTCTCACTGTCCCCTTCATTTGGCGGTGGCTTCTGCTTCTCACAGTCCACTCACCTCACTTCAAGTATGTGGGGCCTCCTGATTTGGCTTGAAAGCCTCTTGAGGAAAGGAATTTGATTTTCTTCCTTAAAAAAAAAATGTTGTCAATGTTATAACTGTTCTCAGTTGTTGCTGAAGGTGATGAGCAGATTTGTCATTTTTCTGGATACTTTGGCACCTGCTACCACGGAGGAGGCACAGTGAAGACAGGGGAAGACTCAAAGCTTGTCAGGGGCACTAACACAGACACCCATGGAACCTTCTCTATGCAAAACTGTATTCCGTTCTTGTTTCTGCATCAGAGGATGACCAGGTGGCCAGTTCAACTGAATCAGGTCATGGGCAGCATTGACACATATAAGATAATATCATTGATGATATCTGAAATGTATTTTAGCCAGTGGTTTTCAACAGTCCCTTAAACTATTTCACTAGAGATGTTTACAAGTAAGAAAATGATTGATTTTTAACTTTTTTTTCTTCTGTGCTTTCTTGGGAACCTGCTTGTTTAGTGGAAGGAATAGATGTTACAACAGGTCCATATGATTTTAGGTTTCTATTGAACCTAAGAGGAGAGGGACCTACGTGTGATTTCCCAACATTTTGTTTAGAAACCAAAGCAATACAGTCTCAGCCTTTGAATTGGTCTTTTAGCATCCAGCAGGTTATATATTCTTTTATCTTTGTTGTGTGTTTTTTACAAAGGTATATACATTCTTCCATGTTTTCATACAAATGAGTTAGGACATTCACTTACATCCTAAGGAAAAAAAAACTGTATTCAGAAAAGGTTTAAAAAGGTTAAGTGTAACCTTAGTAATAACAATGATTAGTATTCATTTTATGGATACACACGATCATTTGCTATAATTTAATTATTGCTATCATCACTTTAAAAGTCCC
Source organism: Tadarida brasiliensis (assembly GCA_030848825.1). Classification (NCBI taxonomy): domain Eukaryota; kingdom Metazoa; phylum Chordata; class Mammalia; order Chiroptera; family Molossidae; genus Tadarida; species Tadarida brasiliensis. The sequence continues at coordinate 83,075,209 of CM061264.1, forward strand.
AGTGAATGGACACCAGGTTCATAGGACCTCTGAGCGCTAAGTAAAACTGATGTCAACTTCTGACGCAGCATTGTATGGCAGGAAGAGCAGGGGAGCAGAATATCTTTGATATCTGAGCCAGGCAGTTAACTCTCCTGGGGTCTTTGTTCCAAAAAACAGAATTAGAAGACGAGATGAGATGGTCTCCAAGATCTCTTCAGCTTAATGTTTTTCAGAATCTATGGCGTTGTGTCCACTTCTGGCCTCAATCTCTCCTCCAAAGGAGCACCCAGTGTCTGGCGACATCTGAGGAAATCGAAACAGATGCCTGGAAGCATTGGAAAGACTGTTGGAATGAAGGGGTTATTTTCTTTGCTCTGTGTTCAAGACAGCAGTGTCTGGATCATCAGGAAATGAACAAGATGCATGAAAGGGGCTCCTCCTTCTATATGATAAGAAGTTAAAAAAAAACCAAAAGCTGGATGATAGGATTCTGCCTGTCCCGACATGGCCAAGAGTGAGTTGGCACCGAGTGGTAACTGTCCTACAGCTTTTATAATTCGAAGTAGCCAAAGACAATCTTGTTATCATAATATGACTAATCAGTACACATATATTGTTTGCTTTCTGTGTGCAGGGACTTCCATCCAGGATGCCTTAATGTTGTCAGTGTTATTCCCGTTTTTCAGATAGGAAAACTGAGGTTGAGGAGATGTGACCCCCCACGATCTGGTTGTGTTTGACCTCTGATCCTGGGTTGTTTCCACTGGGTTCATGTCTATCAGAACCAGATACTCTGCCGGAGTGATTTATAGGCTCGGGATCTAGCTCTCTCTGTAGTTATCTGTGTATAGTGTGTGTGCTGAAACTCACCCAGATCTTTTCTGGTGTTATGACTTAATTAAATGTTGAATAATAACGAAGGCGCACTTCTCTGGGAAGTGTGAAAACACTGTTTACACCTGACAAAATCAGCTCACTGTTATGTCTATCAAGGCACAAGAATGCAAATTGCAAAGTGCTAGACACAGGCCTTTTCTATCATCTTATCCTTAAAATTTGGGGCGAGGAATACCAATAGTGTGAAATGAATATTTTTTCAATTGGACTTTTACTTCCTAAAATAATCATGGAGCAACCCGATAATCATTTTTACAATAATTCACTGCCTTTTTTTTTTCTTTGCAGATTTTAGGATGGTATGAAAAAATATTATAGTTTATTTTAAAATCATTATTTTATTTTCAAATATTTTAAATTACAGACACAATCTTTTAGAATTGGACTTTTTTTTTTTTTTAGCTTGATGTCCCCCTATCAATTTTTACCCTGGTTCCTAAAGTAGCTGCCTCAGAAAACCCATTACATGTTTGGTCTGTTAAAACTAAAGTGTAATTCTAGTTGCAGAATTATTTTTCTGTTCCAGATATTTGAACCAGGGCTCAGGCAATGACTTGTTTTCCACTGAGTGAGCCTTCTAGAGCTGTGTTGTCCAATATGGGAGTTACTGTCCACAAGAGGATAGTTAAACTTAAAGTAAAATCTAACATTGAGTAAAACTAAAATTCAGTTCCTCAGTCAAAATAGCTGCATTTCAAATACTTAACAGCCACATATTCCTAGAGACTACTAGGTTGAAAAGTGTAGACATATAGCATTTCTATCATCCCAGAAAGTCCTATTGGACAGAGATGATCTAGATGCCTTTTAATGAGATTTAAAAAGACTTTTATTTGTTTTTTATGATAATTAAAAATGAAGACTATTTTAAAAAATATACTTTTTCTTTATTGATTTTAGAGAGAGAGGAAGGGAGAGAGAGAGAAACATTGATGAGAGAGAACATCGATCGGCCGCCTCCTGCATGCCCCCCACTGGGGATCGGGCCCACAGCCTGGGCATGTGTCCTGACCGGGAATCGAATCAGTGACCTCTTGGTGCATGGGTCGACGCTCAACCAGTGAGCCACAGCCGCCAGGCATGAAGACTATTTTTTTAGAGCAGAGTAAAGCTCCTAGCAAAACTTAGGGGCAGGTACAGAGACTTCCTGTATACCCTCTGCCCCATACGTGCATAGCCTCCCCTGTTGTCAGCATCACCCACCAGAGAGCACGTTTGTTGCACCTGATGAACCTACATTGACATCATCACCCAAAGGTCATCGTTTACATTATTGGTCATTGTCAGTGTTGTACGTTTTATGAGTTTGGACAAATGTATAATCATATGTATTCATCATTATGGGATAAAGAGGATTTTCACTGCCCTAAAAATCCTCTGCATTCCACTTTTTCATCCCTCTCCACCCCTCCAGTCATTGGCAAGCATCAGTCTTTTTGCTGTCTCCATGGTTTTGCCTTTTTCAGAATGTGAATGTTACAGAGCTGGAATCATAGCGTATGTAACCTTTTCAAATTGGCTGAATTCATTTAGTAATATGCATTTAGGTTTCCTCCGTGTCTTTTCATGGCTCGATAGCTCATTTCTTTCTAGCCTTGAACAGTGGTCCATTGCTTGGACGTACCACAATTTCATTATCATTTTCCTACTGAAGGACATCCTGGGTGCTTCCAGGTTTTGACAATTAGGAATAAAGCTGCTCTAAATATCCACATGCAGCTTTTTGTGTGTGTGTGGACATAAGTTTTAAAACTCCTTTGGGTAAATAGCAATGAGCACCACTTCTGTCTAGTAAGAGAAGGTTTATTAGTTTTTTAAGAAACTGCCAAACTGTCTTCCAAAGTGGCTGCACCATTTTGCATTCCCACTAGCAATGGTTGGAAGTGGCTGTTGTTCCACAGCCTTGTCAGCAATTGGTGGTGTCAGTGTTCTGGATTTGGGCCATTTTAATAGATGTGTAGTGTTAACTCCTTGCTTTCATTTATAAGTCCTTCAGGGCATATGACGTAGAGCATCTTTTCATTTGTTTACTTACCATCTGTTTATCTTCTTTGGTGAGGTGTCTGTTAAGTTTTTAATGGGGTTGTTTTTGTATTGTTGAGTTTAAACTGGTTGGTTTTTTTTTTTTTTTTTTGTATATTTTGGATAACAGTCATTTATTTGATATGTCTTCTGCAAATATTTTCTCCCAGTCTATGGCTTGTCTTCTCATTCTCTTGACATTGTCTTTCATAGAGCAGAAGTTTTTAAGTTTTGAAGTCCAACTTATTGATGATTTTTTTCATGGATTGTGCCTTTGGTGTTGTATCTAAAAATTTACTGCCACAGCCTGGCCGGTGTGGCTCAGTGGTTGAGCGTCGACCCATGCACCAAGAGGTCACCGGTTCGATTCCCAGTCAGGGCACATGCCCAGGTTGTGGGCCCAATCCCCAGTGGGGGGCATGCAGGAGGTAGCTGATAGATGTTCTCTCTCATCGATGTTTCTTTCTATCTCTCCCTCTCCTTTCCTCTCTCTCTAAAATCAATAAAGAAAAAAATAAAATAAAATAAAAATTTACCGCCACATACAAGGTCACCTAGGTTTTGTCCTATCTTCTTGCAGTTTTATAGTTTTGCATTTTACATTTAGGTCTGCGATCCATTTTGAGTTAATTTTTGTGAAGGGTGTAAGAGCTGTGTTTAGATTTTTTTCTTGCTTGCGTGTGGGTGACCAGTTGTTCCGGCACCATTTGTTGAAGAGACTATCTTTACTTCATTGTATTGCCTTTTCTCCTTTGTCAAAGATCAGTTAACTATATTTATGGGGGCTATTTCTGGGCTCTCTATTCTGTTGCATTGATTTTTCTTTTCTTTTGCCAGTACCACACTGTCTTGATTACTGTAGCTTAATACTAAGTCTTGAAGTGGGTAGTGATGATCTGCTTTTAATAATCTGTTTATTTGGATTAAGACAGTATGAATTAGGTTATTGCCATAAAAGGTAGCCAGGTCTTAAAGCCAGCAGAGGTCTGGTATGGGTAATGTGCTTTGTAAACTCTGAGAGAGAGTTCTAATTCCACAGAGCCAGCTATGTATTATGTTGTTTGCTTTAATATATGTAATAACGCTGGGCACTGTAATTTCACCTTGTTTCATAATTGGTATTCTAAATAACTATAATTTTATTAAATCATTGCACGGCTGGTTTTGATTGGTTGTATCTTTGGCGAGTGGTCCTGGTAAGAGCAGCCGCAGACTCACACTAATTTGGTGTAAAATCCTAACACAGAGAGTCTTAAGTTACCGAACTACTTGTTTAAGCTCATTTTGTAGTCAAGAGATTGTCCTAGAGAAATGCACTCCTGAAGGCCGCGTGGAGTTCAGCAGACTGTCTGGTGGCTGTCTGTCCAAGTTCCTTGAGGCAAAGACAAGAGACAACAGATCTTTGTCCTTTGACAGCTTGATTGAATGTATTCAGACCCGGGTTTTGAACAATTTTTTTGACTAGAGATGTTTTGCACAGTGAATGAAATTTCTCTGGCATGAAATTTAATCCTTATAGTATCTTCAGAATAATTTTAACACTTGCCAGATCTGCTGCCCAGGTCTGGGTAGGTGTCCAAATGCCCTTACTATTTGAGAATAAAACTCGACTCTGAATTTCTGATTTTTCATCCCTAGTAACAGCTAGGAAGTGTAGAAAACATGGGTTTAAAAAAGATACGGAAGGCGATTGGTTTTAGTGTTTCTCTTGATCTTGCTCATTGTAAGCATACACTATTTGACCAATTTTCTCTAGTTCTTATGTCTCCCATTTATTGATTAACAAATAGAACAATGTGTCAAAATAATCCACAAACCACACAATTAGCTTAATGGTAATTTAAAAAAATGGCTGGACAGCCCTGGCCGGGTTTCTCAGTGGTTAGAGCATTGGCCCGTGGACCAAACAGTCTTGGGTTCGATTCCGGTCAAGGGCATGTACCTTGGTTGCGGTTCAGTCCCTGGCCCTGGTCGGGGTCGTGTGGGAGACAACCAGTCAATGTGTCTCTTTCACATTGATGGTTTTTTTTTTTTCTCTCTCCCCCCATCCCTTCCTTCCTCAGGTGAGGAGTTAAAAAAAAAGGCTGGACAAGCACACCTTCAAGAGCTTATATGAAAATGAACATGAACTTGGAGAACAATTTGTTCTCAACCAACGCCGATTGTTCTTTAAAATCTTTTTGATTGTAAACATCTTCACTTAAAATTATTTGCTATAATTAGCTTACTATGATGCTTTATTGAGGTGTTTTTCTGTTTTTGTTTTGTCTTTTTTTAAAAGCCAGTCCCCATGCATATTATAAGGGTGAAGGGACTGTTACCTCCTGTGCCCTAGCAACCCACCTCCTTTCAGAAATCTGTTTATGGAGAGGACTTAAAGCAGGAGCACGTGGGTGTGTTGGTGCCTTCAGGGATGTGATCTTAGCTTCCTGTGTTTGGGAGCTTAGAAGGGTGTCAGCTGTTTATCATCCTTCCACATTCTGTCCCATTCAAACCCGGTCAGGTTAACACTTAGAGGCTTCTGTAGTCAATGCAGAGCACGAGCCAAAGAATTGATCCAGCATATGGCTTCACAATATTTACTATCCCCGAAGTCTTCTCTGCTTAAATCATAGCCCTTTATCTCTTGTGCTTGAAATGGGCTCTTTTGAAAGGGGCAAATTGTTTAGGCTGTATTTGTTTTATAGTCCAGTTTGGTTTTAGGTAACTCAAATAACTTTGTTAATAAAATTATGTCTATTGACCTTTCTTTTTTGTGTGTGGATGATTTACCTAGACTTGAACAGCGACAGAACAACCCTCCTGGAATAAAAGGGTGGAAATGTTTCTTTTGCAGTTTGGTGGTCCTAATTTGTTTGCCTTGTTTGGAGGCTCGGAACTGAGATATAAAATGGGTGACACACGGTTTCAAAGTAGCAGTTGGCCTGTGTTAAGCTGGAATGCTTTCTTTCTTTTTAATACGTTTTTATTGATTTTTTAGAGAGAGAGGAAGGGAGAGAGAGATAGAAACATCCATGTAAGAAACATCAATCAGCTGCCTCCTGCAGCCCCCTACTGGGGATCGAGACCACAACCAGTCATGTGCCCTGACCGGGAATCGAACCGGGACCTCTCAGTCCATGCTCAATCCAGTAAGCCATACTGACCGGGCTGGCATGCTTTCTTAATGTAAGGAGTTTAGGAGTAAGTGGAGAGAGGCAAGCACAACATTGACTATTTATTATTAAAATAAGACTGTCAAAATTCTAGATGCTTCTCATTCTGTGCGAAAGGAAGCTGTGAGTACATATGAACATGAAAAAAGGAGATCATGCAAAACTCGAAATCCTTTGTTCTTAGTCCCTGCTGGGTATGATGGATTTGGGAGAAAACAGTATGTATTTGTATTTTTCATTTCTATTTAACTTGATTTTCTAATCTTCCATATTTGGCCAGCTACTTTCTGAGAACATATTGTACACATGTTCTGTTGCTGTTTGAAGGCCCTTTGAGAGACAAGAGTTGATTGAAAGCTTTCAGTTCTACTGAAGTGGGTGGCCAAAGAGCTGGAACTGAACAGCTGCCGTCCACCCATTGAACTTTTGTCATTTATAAATTATTTTTCGTGCCATCTGGAGCAAAAATGGTGCCATGGTTTAGAGAAACTCTTTGTGGGGTGCATTCGTATCCAATGCTTCTATAATTTGCTTCTTACCACATTCTACTGAAGTTTAAAAATCTTTATTTGCTTGGAGGTTTGAGATGTAAATAAATATGAGTGATTTCTTTAAATGTCATATTAAAGACACTACCTCCACCCCTACCAACATTTCCCCCTCCTGCTCTCCCTTCCAGTGACTACATCCTGCCTGCTTTCAGCTCCAGTGGAAAATACATTAATCCCAGAGTCTCCATGAGGTTTCCTGTTTGATGACATAATCAGAAAATCCTCCTCACGCTGCCCTTGGGGTTGCTGCCTGGATGTGATGTTGTCTTGGTGGGCGTAACTCAGCCATCAAAAAAATCAGCACAGGTCATAAACTCAGAGCCTGAAATGCATTTATATCATGTTAAAAGAAATAAAGCTGTGGGCATGTCTGCAGCACTAGTAGGGAATTTCATTAATCTGCAGATTCTCGCTGGCATTGAATGCATTAGCTGGCGACTTCTATACATATGGCATGAGCTGGTACAATGCCACCAGCAGGAGGTATTTGAACTGCTTCAGTGTAAGCTGTTAGACTACATTTTGTGGAATAATATCACAAACTAGACTTTGGTAGGGTTGATTTAAGTTAGATCCCTCATCCTTTCCACTATAGCTGTTTACCTAATGAGTTTTGCCTTTGGGTGTTGATCACAGGAAGCTGAGACAAAGAAAAGTAATAGAAAGGGCTAGAAATAGAAGAAAGGGGTACATTTTGAAACGAAAAAGCAAGATGGCATCTAACATGTAACATGGTTCGTAAAAGTTCTGAAGTGAAGACATTGTGAGGCAAAAACTCCACTAGCTGTGAATTAGTTGGATGAGGAGAAACTGTGATATAAAAGTTGAACCAAGAGATGATATTTAGATGCCAAAGGGCATGTACAGCTTCACAAGTTTAGAAATTATTGGCTTAGGCAATTGAACATATGCTCAAATATGGATTTTTCCTTCGTGATTTGGAGAATTTTTCATGTTTTTTTGTTGTTGTTTTGGTAGGCTGCCATGACCCTCCATTTGGTTGACTTGGGTCTGGCATCTCCTGCCTTGGATCTTGGAAGTCCAGGCTTGATTGGCACTTTATCAGGATGAGAACTAGGAGCAGGCCCCTTGGCAGAATTTACACGTCTAGATACAAGCTGCCTCCATGATTATTCCTCCTGTTCTTGTACCAGACTATTATGTCTAGTTCAGGGGGTGCTGGTAGGAGAAAGAAAAGATGTTGCCTGTTAGAGTTTAATTGGAGGGAGTAAAAGAGGAAGAAGAGGGCTTTAGCCTCAGCCCCAGTGAGTTGAAAGTCTGGGAAGATGCCACCCTCTCTACCATTTTGTATTAGAGATGTCATTGGGCCTGGCCCGTGTGGCTCAGTGGTTGTGTGTTGACCCATGCACCAAGAGGTCACCGATTCGATTCCTGGTCAGGGCACATGCCCAGGTTGTGGGCCAGATCCCCAGTGGGGGGCACGTAGGAGGCAGCCAATTGATGTTCTCTCTCTCATCGATTTCTCTCTCTCTCTCTCTCTCTCTCTCTCTCTCTCTCTCTCTCTCTCTCTCTCCCCCTTCTTCTCTAAAATCAATAAAGAAAAAAATATTTAGAGATGTCATTGGGTTTTCCATATTTTAACCAAAGCAACAATATACCTTTCACAGATGCTACCTATGTGATTGGGAAGTCTGGACTATATAACACTAGAATGAAAAAGAAATTATATTCCTTTATGGCCATTGTAAACATCTTTGAATTTTATAAATCACTCCTGGATGAACTCTAAAACTTATAATTCTGGATTTCAGGTTCCATGAGCATGTAGTTCATTTAAACATTGTATGCCTTGTACAAGAATAATGGTTCCACCCCACCCCCGCCAGGTGGGAAAGGATCTTAACTATCACATCTGATGGGTGAATAACTTTTTGTACTGATAACATTTCTTCCAGGTGTCATCTGACTTAAGTACAGTTGACTGCAGAGATTCCACTACTTTCCTAAGTCCATTGAGTCTTTGGGTACCTCACATGCTTGTATTGGTCAGGAATCTGTCAATTTCCCATTTATGGTGACTTTGTACTATGCCCACTTAGTTAAACTAAAACTGTAGTTTTCACAGTCCCTCCCTCATAAAATTCCCTTGTGTGGTTCTTGGTTAATTTGGGACACACGAGAAATGCATGCAAAGTGTTGATGGTGGAAGGGAAGGAGCATCTGGTTTTCATGCTCTGAAGATTGGTGTAGAGAGTCAGGCTGTATGCGGCTCACATGCATTGTCACCATCTCTGGGCCCCGGTGCTGCTGTGCAGCTTCACTTGGGTCTCCCCTCCTCCATCTCCTGTATCATCTCTGTTCTTCTCCAGGTTTGGGACAAAGTGTGCAGATCTCCAGTCAAGGCACCTTTTGCTTTCCTTTCTCATCTTTACTTCGTATCCAGCTCCTCTTCTCAGTGTCCTGCCTCCTTGAACTAGAGCAATTCCTGACAAACAACAGACACTACTCCTACAGTTGCATAAGATTGAGTTCCTTTAATACATCCCTTAACATACCACCCACAGTGATATATGTCACTTTCTGAACTAACTCTAATAAATTATTGTTCTATTTCTTCCCTCTCATGACATACACAGTGTTACATGTGACATGTACTTGAAGATAGCTGTTGGTCTCTTTTCCTTCCTACCCATTGTGGCCATTTCTTTAATTTAACACCTATACTTCCTTCTAGTATTCTTGATAGGACATGATTTCTTCTCCCCTCATCATTGTGATAAGTGCTTTCTAGTATATCCATCCTTCTTATAATTTACCCAAAATGTTGAAGGCTGTTGCCCAGGTGGGTTGTGACCAGCAGAGTGAAGAGGTGACTAGGATCCTTTGTACTCAAGATATATAATGCAGCTTGGTCAGATTAGCAAATTTACCATCTCACAAAAATCACTGAGTTGAATGTTTCAGAGCATCTGTATGACAAAATGGTACCCATGTGGATACACTGGGACTCTGTTCATGCCATTTCTCAGACATTTCCCCTCACTTCTGTTTGTCAAGGTCTGTTTGGATCCTGCATCTGTAGATCTGTAGTTGTTTTCTGTCCCAGGCTTTGGTCGAAAGGTGAAGTAAAAAAACTTGAGGTTGTATCCCAGCCCAGCTACTTGCTAGCTTTATGATTTGAAATGAGTAATTTAACAACAATATCTCAGTTTCCTTGTTTGTGAAATGGAAAATAAAACTCCCTCATTGAATAGTTATGGAGGTAAAGACTAATAGTGCATGCAGATGTTGGGGTAAAAAGAAATGCATTACACAAATATTAGTTTTTATTTAGCAATCTTAAAACATGATAAATATTCCTCCATAGGCTTCATCAAGCTTATTGGTTAACCAATGGTGAAGCCACAGGACCAAGGACAAAATCTTATCTCTAGGGACCTTCCACAGAATGGCAGTGATCGAATGTTGATGCCATTTTGGTTCAAATGTTTATTAGTGTAGCCAATTGCATTCGGCCCATATTTTCACATTTTGTGCTTTGTCATGAGAACCTTTGTTATGTTTCTTACTCAAGTTCCAATATAATTTGTCTAGCATATTTCCCTGATCTGTCATCCTACTAGCCTTGTCAGAGAAGGAAATGAGGTTTGTTTTATCCCTGTTGAACCCACACTGGGTGCCAGGATGGCTGCTTTCTCATCTGGGTTGTCGCAAACCATTCTTTAAACAATTTGCCAAGACTCTTGTCCCGGATCAGCAGTAAGTGCGCTGGTGGGGTGTAGTACTGGGATTCTCTCGTTGTGTTTTTCTTTCCTGTCTTTTGAAAGTGGGAACTTTATTTCCCTCACCTCCAGTCTTCTGGCACCAATTCTCTTTCTCCATCAGTATTAACAAGAGGGAAATTCAAGAGCAGTCAACTTTTTGTTTGAGTCCAGGTTGCAGTCACTTCAGCTCATCTCATCTTTGCCAAATCCCAAGCAGTCATGAACTGCATTTACCATTGTAAGTTTAGGATAGTCAAAATCCACATCATTGGAAGACCCTAAAAACGTATGCCTAAATATTATAAATGCATTTTAAAGTCTAGTGTTGCTTTCAGTTGCTTATGAAATCAAAGTCATCAACATAAAAGGCCAATATATTATTAAGGATATTATAATAATACAAGTGTATTGCTAAAAAAGAAAGCTGGATTTTTTTTGTTTTTTTTTTAAGTGAAGTAGAGTCTAATAGAAGCCCATTAAATGAACTTTTTCCTTGGCCATGTTAGTTTAATATGGACATGGACAAATGATAAAATGATTTGCTCTTACAGTTTTGTTCAAAGCAATAACACTAATAAAACTGACTGTTCAGCAAATATTATAGTCTATGCTATGTATCAGACATTTTACATTTATTACCTCATTTAGTACAATTACTCTGCAAAGTAGGGGTTTTACCAATTTTGGAAATGAGAAAACTGAGACTCAGACAGTTTTAGTAAAATGCTTAATAAGTGCCAAGCTGGAATTTGAATCATCTGGTTCTAGAGTTGCAGGTTTTTCCATTACACCACAATGTAACTTTGAATGACATTTTCCATGTGACTTGTAAATTTTTTCTTATTTAATATTACGAAGACTGTGCTGAGGCTGAGTGGCCTTTGACTTGGGCCATGTCATGGGGATTGCTTTAATAAAGCTGTTATATTAATAAGTTGAGTGATTGTTGAGTAGGACTGCCTTATACATGTTAGATTAAAAACATTTACCAATGAAAAAAGAGCTGCCTTTTTCAATTGCTGGTCATAAGTGGAGATTTTGCTTTATTTATTACAAATCAATTAATGGTCCTTTCCTCTAACACCCCATCAGTCAGTCCCTAGACGTTTCCATTGATAAGGATACCTCACCAAAAGAAATCAATTGTCCTTTGTCATTTTGACAGGAATTAGCCATAAAGGTGAATTAATCCAGCATGCAGTAGGGAAATACCTGCAGGCTGTGGCCAAAACCCAATTTTGTAAAATCAAAATTGTCATAAGAACATTTCACAATCGATGATAATAAAAGGCTTTGCCCCTTGATCCCATAGTGGGGCTTAATTTGCCTCTCCAACATTAGAGTTGAAACTACTTTTGTTTTTTCATTTGAACACTCCAGTACCATTGCCAGATGCTGTGCAAAGCCTCGAGATAGTGTGTGCTCTGTTTCCCAAGGCTTGGTTGGAATTTAAACCATTTTAATAGGGAACTGTATAAGAAAATCTAGTGTAATGCCTGAAAAATGTACAGTTGCAGATAGGCATGAGGCTGCTTTCTGGCTCTGATACAAGGTTTCTGTCACAGTGGTCCAAAAGAATCTTTGGAAAGGAGAATTTTCATTAACACAGGCTCACCAGAGGAGTGTTTGAACCTGTAGGAGCACAGTCTCCCCAGCAGCTCTGCGCATACACTATTGCTAATAGCATATTGGAATGCAGCACCCCAGAAGCTGCAACTGTGCAATCTTGTTTTAAAGGGTGATTGCAAACATGTGAGTAGTGACCACGATTCTTTCCAAAATTAGAGTGTGCTATTTCCATAGTACTTATGGAAATTTATTTTTAAAGAAGTTTAAAGATGAGACATTTAAGAATCCTCTCTACTTAGCTGTGTGATGTAAAGTATTCAGGAAACATTTGTGCTTCTTCTAGTTCATGTTGATCCCCAGGCTGAAAAAATTTTAAGCCATTTTTAGCCCCTTCCTTCGAGGATATTGCCTAGCTTTTTAATTTTTTTTTTTTAAACTTAAGTTATATAGGTCAAGTCCTTGACTAGAAACTCATCCAAATAAGGTTTACTTCTGCATCCTGGTGTTTAAATAGCTTTGGGGAAACTGTACTTAACTAAATGGTTTTCTCCACAGTAACACAGTAAGCAGTGAGTGTTTTTTCACTTAAAATTAAAAAAAATATTTCCAAGTTACCATCATTTTTAGAAATATAAAAGTAGTTTTGTATGCTTATTTCTCCTGTGTTATATTTGGAAACTTTTCAAGAAAAGGTTTACATCTGTATTGTATATAACCTTCATATATAAACCCCTTTTTAAAAATTAAATTTATTGGGGTGACACTGGTTAATAAGATCATATAGGTTTCAAGCGTACATTTCTTTCTTTTTTTTTTTTTGTCCTCACCCGAGGACATTTTGGCATTTATCTTCAGATAGAGCAGGAAGGAGAGAGGGAGGAAGAGAGAGAGAGAGAAACATCGATGTGAGAGAGACATATTGACTGGTTGCCACCCACACGACCCCAACCGGGGCCGGTGACAAACTGCATCCGAGGTACATGCCCTTAGCAGGAACCAAACCCAGGACTCTCTGGTTCGCGGGCAATGCTCTAACCGCTGAGCCAAACTGGCCAGGGCTCAAGCATACATTTCTATGATACATGATCTGTAGTTTGAATTGTGTACCCATTACCTGAAGTCAAATCATCTGCCATCACCATATATTTGGCCCCATTTATCCTTTACTGTCCCTCTGTATATAAACCTTGATGTTGGACAATCTCTTTTTCTGGATATTTCTTAAAGAAATCTCAAATACCAGTCCAGTTCAATTTGCTGTAGGGTAAGTTTCCAGATAATTTGTTGATCTCTTGATATCACCCAGTACATGACTCCTAGAGGCAGAGTAAGGGATTAGTATTTGGCTTACACATTGTATGATTTGTTTTAAAATGGTGTAATTCTAAGATATGATTATACTGTCTTCAGCCTCTTTTAGTCAACGCTTTGGTTAAAAAAGTATACTTGTGTCCATAAAAATAAATACTCTGTCCATTTTCCACAAGTGGTAGTCAAACTTTCACCTAATTAAATAAAAATTTTTTTAGATTGTTTCTACTTACTTAAGTAATCCTATAAGTGACTGATATTTTGAATCAACAGAGCCACAGTGAATGCAGCTATATTAAATGATGCTATTATTAACATTATCTTAATTCCAAATGTGAGACCATATGCTGAGTCATCAAATAAGTCTCTATAATTTAAAATGGATTAAAATCATACAAAATATGTTTTCTGACAACAGCAAAATTAAATTAGTAGTTAATAATAAAAAGCCATCTAGAAAATTCTTCCACATTTGGAAATTGAACAACACACTTTTAAATAACTCATATGTTAAAGAAGAATATATTTTGAAATGATAAGCATATCCAATATATCAAAGTCTCTGGGAGATGCTTGCTGCCAAAGCACTGTTTAGAGGGAAATTCATTGCTTTAAATGGTTCTCTTTGAGAACAAAGTAAAGTTTTAAAAACATGCAAATATAGCTGGTAAAACTATTAAGACATTTAAAACAAAAATTGAAAGAGTGGTTACCCCTGAGGGAGGAGGATTGTGATCTAGGAGAGACCCACAGAGGGACTGCATATATTCAGTTTCTTTAACTGATGTGGAATATGGATGTCTTTTATGAGTTGAGTTGTATTCCCCCCAAATTCATGTTGAAGTCCAACTCTTAATACCTCATAATGTAATGGTATTTGAAAATAAAATCTTTAAAGAGATAGTTGAGTTAAAATGAGGCCTTTATAGTAGACCCTGATCCAATCTGGTGCCCTTACAATAAGAGGAAATGTGGACACACAAAGGACATTCAGTGACACGAGCACAGAGGGAAGAAATGTGAAAGTTGTAGCAAGACGGTGGCCCTCACAAGTCCAGGAGAGATGTCTCATAAGAACCAAATGCTGTGGGCACCTTGCTCTTGATCTTCCAACCTCCAGAACTGTGAGAAAATACATTTCTGTTTACAACACCTGGTCTATGGTACTTTGTTACGGCAGTCCTGGCCAACCAATACAGTGTCCATATTTTTAAAAAAATGTTTTTTATTACACCTGTCTTAAATATGTTTGTATCTATTTAATAATTTATAAGTCAATTATGAATGAATAAATGGATAATATATTGCTTTATTATTAAGTTGCCTTTCTGTGTCAGAGCATGCTAATGACATTTTCAGGACCCTAGTTTTAATGTTTAAATGTATGGGAGTAGCATTGTGTAAGTATTTAAAATGTGACAATGTTGTCACTTGTGGTAAGTTTACATACCTCTAAGGTGTGAGCTAAATGAGAAAATCTAGATAAAGCCCTTAGTACACGTCCAGTACAACACACGCCAGCTGCTATTTATTGTGATGATGATGATTATTTTTTCTTTATTGATTTTAGAGAGAGAGATAGAAACATCGATGAGAGAGAACATCAATGGACCGCTTCCTGCATGTCCCCCACTGGAGATTTGGCCCATAACCTGGGCTTGTTCCCTGACCAGGAATTGAACTGGCAACCTCTTGGTGCATGGTTTGGTACTCAACCACCGAGCCACACCGGCCAGGCTGTTGTGATTATTTTATTGCAGTTTAGTTTCCTTGAAAGATATAGGCTCCAAAATCAATCTCGTACAATAGACTTTGTGAAAAGGAGGGTGAGTTAAATTCGTTTGAGAATATAGCTGTTTCCTATTAGCCTGAGGTTAACGTTTTGGAGTGAGAGAGATTGTGAGTGTCCTCTTGGGGATGGACTGTTCTGCCTCCACCTCCAACATGGTTCCCTGCCTCCAGCCACAGATAATGAGAGACAAATGTCTCCTTCCAGGGCTACTCCTGCCTTTCGGACCACATTGGTAGTTTTCTCAGAGGAAGTTAGGAAAGGAAAAGAAGGGAGGGGCTGGTGCTGTTGAGTTACTTAGACCTAAGTGGCACGTAGGTTGCTGTGTGTGTGTGTGTGTGTGTGTGTGTGTGTGTGTACACCCATGTCTGTGCATACTTAACATCAGGCATATCTAAATGGACATTTGCTTTAGGAAAGATACTGAGTCAACATGCTATTGATTGAGAAATGAGGCGTGTATGTGGAGTATGCTCTTATTAGAGAGCAAGGGGAATTAAGCTTTTTTTTTTCCTAGAAATTATTCTCATAAATACATCTCTCTTCTTCCTCCTCCCTCCCTCTCTCCCTCCCCTTTTCTCTCTCTCCTCAACCTCATGCCTAGGATTCTAGTGTTAAAAATGTACTATTTGGATTAAAGACACTGTGGTCTCTTCCAAGAATTTATTTTTATACGCTGAGCATCTTGGAAAGTCAGACCTCGCTCCACATAAGGAATCGATTCATCATATTGCTTTCCCATATGGTAGCTGGACTGAGAGTAGGGCTAGGGAGGGGGTCTGGAGAGGTGGCCATCAGTTGGGCTCAGGAGTCCTCTGTCCAGACCATGTACTCTCGGGGACTTCACTTCTCTCCAACACATCTTAACTTTGTGTTTTCATTTTGATGACAACATTAGACTGATGTAAACACATCGGAATCATCTGAATGGTAATGTTACAACAGGTCTTCCCAGGAAACTTCAGCCCCTGGGTTTACCTTTGTGCCAGTCCCTACGTAGTAGTCTTTGTTTCTGGCTAATGATTGATTTATAAGTGATGAGTTTCTACCGAGTTCAGGCTGGATGACACCCTCTTCTGATACAGGTTAGAAGAAAAGCGGTGAGAGAATTGAGCCATCCTGCCGCCCTGGTAAGGCATCACCCTTTCCTCGAGAGAACCTGGGCTTTAGCAGGAGTGCCACAGTCAGGCTGCAAGCGACAAGCTTATTGTGGCAAAACCTCATCTATCCTATGCAGTTAATATTGTTAAATTGTGTTGTTTTATAGATTTTCTTTATATTTTTCTTATGAATTTATTTTGGCTTTAGAGTTGTATAGGACTTAGGAGATGAAGGAGTGTGTTCCTAGTTTTGTGTCCATATTTTGAAGATCTAATGAAATAATTTAGGTCAATCCTGGAAGTATGAGTAAACTTTTGTAGATTACTCAAATTTAAGACATGCTAGCCTGGCCCTTGCAGGTTTGGCTCAGCGGTTAGAGAGTTGGCCTGTGGACCATAGGGTCTCGGGTTCGATTCCCAGTCAAGGGCATGTACCTGGGTTGCAGGTTCTATCCTGGCCCCAGTCAGGGTCATTCAGGAGGCAACCAATCAATGTGTCTCTCTCACATTGATGTTTCTTCCCCCTCCCCCTTCTACTCTATTTAAAAATCAATGGAAAAATACCTCGAGTGAGGATTAACAACAACAACAATAAAATGCTGGCCTGGTGTGTAGCAGAAAACATCAGGATGATGCTGGAAGGAAGGATGAGGGAGGCATGGAAGGGAGGGCTGGTTAGGATGGGAGATTTGATGGTTGGGAGAAAGAGGCTTGGTGAGCCCTTTTGTAGGTGTCCTGGATGAATGAAAAGAACCTAGAAAAGGATTTCAGTAGATTTCTCCCCAAAACTTGATCATCTTCACAATTTGGCCTGTAGCTGGCACTCTGGGTGAGTTGATAAATAATGGAAGAGCTCTCTCCAAATAATTTGACATCTCTCTCCTGGATTATTTCAAAACAAATGCATTTCTGAAGAGATTCATTATGAAAATTGAGGTCAATGATTTCTATGCAGAAAGGTGAAGTGGTGTCAGACCCTTTCCATTTAGCTCCTGGCAGGTGCGCAGGCCAAATGTGGGGTCTGACACTTTGCATGGGGGACAAATGGAATCAGCATCAGTTAGGAGGGCAGAAGGCAGGCAGATAGCGTGACCCCCAATCCCCATGTATTTGGTGGAGCCTCATGCTAATGCTGAATTCCTGTGTTTCAGCGGCTGTTGAGATAAAACTATTTTTATATCCTTTTTTGTTCTTCATTAACTAATCTCACTTTTAGTTGGATTCAGAGATGAACCAGTTTGTGTCCATTTCTGAGAAAGGGCTTGTGTCCCCAGGTTCTCTTGTGGTTCACACATATTTGCAGGAAAAGAATTTGAGCTAAATGACCTTATACTCTTAATTTAGTAGCAGTGTAGCCCTAAGTCTAAATCAAAATGCCAATTTTAAAAAAGATAAACATAGGTTGGAAAGTTAACCCATTGCTGATTATCTCTATGAAATATTACTACATAGAAATAGCAGCGATGGCCCTGGCTGGTCTGGCTCAGCAGTTAGAGCATCGGCCTGCGGACCAGAGAGTCCCAGGTTCGGTTCCCGCTAAGGGCACGTACCTCGGTTGCAGTTTGTCTCAGGCCCCGGTTGGGGTCATGTGGGTGGCAACCAGTCGATGTGTCTCTCTCACATTGATGTTTCTCTCTCTCTTCCTCCCTCTGGCCCTCCCACTCTATCTGAAGAAAAATGCCAAAATGTCCTCGGATGAGGATTAAAAAAAAAAAAGAAAAGAAATAGCAATGACGGCAGGAAGGAGAGCATGGGATGTCATGGTTTCTGAGCCTTGTGGCACATTAGTGTGCCAGAGAAACACGTATCCTGCACAACTCAGGCATTTTTACAATACTGAGAATTATATCAGACCCAAAAAAAGTCAGACTCACACTTGTTTGAATAAATAATAGACTTGCTACTAGATTTCATTAGAGAAGATTTCTGCTTAATTTCTATCTATGTTTAAGTATTTTATCACATGTGTTACATATATAACATGTAACTTACATGTTTTATGCATAGTGTAACATGTACAATGAGAAACTTTTCAAGATATATGGTAATACAAAACTATTTTAATTTTGTGTGTTTACCATTTAATCCATTCTGTTCCTGTATGCTGCAGTAGGGAGAGGGGCTGGAAAGCCAGTCTTTCCACCTCCAGGGAAGGAGATGGTATTCTCGTGGAGAGTTGACTTCAGAAGGTGATCTGAAGCTGGGCTTAGTTCACAGCTTGCACTCTGTCACTTCCACTTTGTGTCAGCATCCAACACCAAAAAGCAACCCTTCTCAAAGAAAAAGAGTAGGGTGGGGAGGGGGGGAAAGGGATGAAATGAGACTTGACTTTTAGAAAGGAACAATACTGAAAATTTATATGAGACCTTAGCTCCAACAAAATGAAATCACCTAGTGAAAAGGTAAAAATAAAAGATATTTGAGAAGGCATCAAACCAGTATGAGATCCAGAGATAAGAAAGAAAGTGATGGTGAGTTTGAGGTGTAGGAGAAGGTTGTAAAACAGACGAGGATAATAACTAGAAATGTTACCAAGTAGGTATGGGTTTCAGTTCTTTCCTTAAATGGCACCCATTAAAACTTCGTTAAACGGATTTACATTTATTTGATAATGATGGAGCTTTTGAATGTGTTGTTATTTTAAGAATTTTTCAGCTGTAATAAGATAAAAATGTGTGTTCCCTTTTTTTCCCCATAAAGCATTCGTTAATGTGTTAAATGAAATGAAAACAATAAAAATCTAGATTTTGCTTTAGCAACATTTTCCTTTGACTAAGAGATGAAAACTGCTTTCTCTCATGTTCAAAGTGATTCTACATGCACTGACCCATTCATATTGTATGTAACACTAAAACCATGTTTGGATAAAAATGTAAATATGTACAAACGAATGACAGTGTAGCACACATATAACTTCCACAGACATGCCAATATCAGAATTGCAATTTAGATTGCTTAATGAATTTCCCAGTGGTGATTTGACTTAGGGACTGCAGGTATTTCTATTAATAAACTCCCAGAGCGAACCTTTTCTGTTCCTCTTGCAACAAGTAATTGACCTGACAGCATGGAATAGCATTGAAAGGAACATGGTGGAGGTTTGCATGTGTGCTAATTATCAGCAGTCACGGCGTTTGGGGTATTTTACTTGGATCACAGGGATGTAACAGAGTTAATGTGTATTGCGTGCTTTCAGTGATGGTGGAAGAGTCATGGGTGTTACCTCCATTGAAACTTCACAACAGCATAATGGAGTAGATATTATTTCATCTCCAAGAGCTAGATGAGGAAACCAGTGAAGATCAGAGAAGAAATTGGCCCCCAGGAACCTAGTATCCTGGAGGTAGTATTTGAACTTAGATCACTTGCTGGGGGGCTTTTAATCAATCCTCTTTGCTGCTTCTCAAGGACAGGCTTGAATACTAGTGACACAGGTAGGAGGTGCATTCCAAACACTCAACGTTGAATTTGGGGTGACCTATTCAGGGGAAAGGAAAGACGCCATTATATGGAAGAGTCTCAAAGGGGATGGGATTTATTTCGAGTGCCGAAGGATTAAATTCAATACGAGATGGAAGATTCTAGCACGGGGGATGATCTGAACGGAACAGGGCTGCTAGTGTCTATTCAGGACGTGGGGAGATGAACTTGACTGGAGGGGAAACTGGGATGGCAGAGCTGCACTGTTCCTCAGAGTTGTGAATGTGTGTTGATGGTGATGAAGGGTAATTAGGGGTCAGATTCTGAAGTCATGGATGCTGAGTCAGGAGTTGAGAGCAAGGTTTCCCAAGCTGTAGTCTACGTAGTCCTGGTATCCCAGGGGACACCCTGTGAAAATGCATTCCGTGGTCAAATAAATGTAGGCAACCCTTCACAAAGTTTCTGCGGATTTCTCAGAGTCTTGAATTTACTAATTTAGACTGTGTTTTCCCCACCAGGAAGAATCTGAGCAGAGAATCTTTGTTTCCCAGAATACCCGTGAACAGCTACTCTGCGGGCTAGTTCTCTGTTTCATGCTGTTGTAAAACGCTGGCTGACTGTTGTGTGCGGGATGAGGCATTCAGACACATTTCTGAAGAGGGCAATAAGGAGAAAGTAGGACTTAAAGTTTCATGCTGCTTAAGTCTGCCTGCAGTTTTCATTCTTTTAGGCGTAGATCTAAGCAGCTGATTTTTTATAAATACAGAGAAGTCCTAAAATTTCATGGAATCCAAAGTCACTTATCAGAACTAATTTTTGATTTTTTTTGTTTTTAATTTAATATTGTTAATAATTTAAATGCTGAGTTTCTGGCTTCTGTCACTCGCCTTATTGACACTGAGTTTGAAAGACCGGTCTCCTTGCTGATCTCATTTGTCCGACGTTAGCATTACATGGGGCCTTAGGAACGGAAGAGGGGTGCAGCCAGAGAGAGAGAAACGTGACCACCCACATTTCCTGTAGCATTCTCCGCATCACCTTGGTGATGAAGAAAGGATTCACTAGGACCTCATGTGATAGATAAGACGATGGTGAGGCTGAGGCCTTTTCCAGTCTCTGTGGCAGCTGGTGATAAAGCTTTTAATGCTGTCTCTGGCACCTGCTCTTCAAACTCCATTCTGACACTTTGGTCCAGTAGAACCATGTGACATGCCCAATACTTGTATTCTGCATTGTCAACTCTAGCTTATCACCGGATCATGGGAGAGTGAATCCCAAAACTGTTCCCTCCTCTACCCATATTGGAAATAAAGTCACATGGACAATTGCATTTCTTCAATACATCCTTGGTTGCTTTCTTCTCTGCCTTTTAATAGCTCTTTTTAGGATCACGTTCTTCTCTTCGTTTTGAAATAAGGTAGCAAGTAAATGTCTTAGGTAGAATTAGCCAAGCGAGAACATTTGATCCAGAGAAACGTAGGCAGAATCAAAAATGCAATTAACAAGTTAGTTGTGAAGGCCTTCAATTAAAATATATTCTTTACAAATACAGGTTGAAACATCAATTTCTAATGAGAGTTGTCACGCTTACCAAGGGTCACGTGCCAGATGCTTGTATAATTCTTTTAAACACAGTGTTAGACCGCAATCCAGGAAAGTGGGAGAAAAATTAGGAGGGTGAGGTGTAGAATACATCCTGAAGTTTTCTTAAAAGCAATACCGCATTCAGTCCAAACTCGACTTTAAAAAGGGGATACATGTGAGTCAGGAGAATAGTTTTTTTTTTTTTTCTTAAAAAAATAAAAATTTGTCCAGAGGTGAATGTTTCCAACTTGTCTGTTTGTATCACTCACTCTTTCTTCTTTGCTCACGCTAAATGGTCAAAAGTTTTTCTACAACCGACTAGAATATTTTTTTATTTAAACTATCCTTAGAAAGTGTGTGTCCGTGTGTGTATTGCTGTTTTCTTTTGGTTTGTTTGTATCTGGTACTCTTGGAGATTTTTGAAATAATCAAGAAACACTTATGTCATAGACAGTGTTTACTGTCTTTCAACAATAGTTTACTTTTTTTTTTCATAGGACATGTGGTGTTGGAGCATGTATTTGAGACACGAGACAGACAGCACGGAGCTTGAGTGTGAAGCACTGAAATCCTTCTGCTCAGACTTGAGGCCTGGCTGCACTTCACCCTAAGGATGTAACTTCGGGCAACTCAGCCTCTCTGGGCCTCGGTTTCTCCTTTTATAAAAGGGGTTGGTGATAATAGAACTTATCATATATATATATATATATATATATATATATATATATATATATATATATATATATTGGTAGATATTTAAGAGCTTAGTATCAGATACATAATAAGTATTAAATAAATGTTAGCCCTTATTACTAAACAAATTACTAACAAATGTTAGGCCTTACTTTTAGATTTTCTTATTTGAAAATGTGGTTTCTTTCTTATTTTTGGTGGGTTACTGCAGGAGGGAGAAGAAATGAGGCAGGAGAGCACTGTAATTTTCTTCTCTTTTTAATATCACAGGGACATCTTTAACTGGAAGATAGGACCTGATTGTTATATTTTTATTTGCATGCAGAAGTCATATTATTTCCCCCCAGTTAATGGCCAGCTTCAGAACTCTGTCTGCAGCTGTGGAAATGACGTTTAGCTGTGTGTTCTCTACCAGAAGTGTTACTGGAAAGGGGACCTGGCCCTGAGCGGGTCTGTCCGGGCCTGGCTGGTAGCGTGTGGGTTCTTGACTTCCTGCAGGAAAGATTTCACAACACTAGTCCAGGTGATTTTGAGAGTGTGTTTATTAAAGCTGGGGACAGTGAAACAGGAAGGGCCTAGGATAGAAGAAGCTGCAGGAGAGAGCCTGGGTGAGCTGCTGTCAGCTCACTGGGAAGTCAGAGAACAGGGGCCTGGGAGACAGGTCCAGGGGGCCCGGGATGAGCTGCTGCTGCCCATTGCTCCTCAGGGTGCAAGTCTCCTGGGTCCCTTAGAGTTTGGGAGATGCATGCCTGTGGGGGTAGAAGAGAGGAAAGGGAAAAAGCACACGCTGGGTTCTTTGTTTTGAGTGGTTTTAAAGGCTGGGAATTGAGGGGAGGATTTCAATAGAATCTTCATCAGCTTTTCCAGGTGTGCTCCTTCAGGTGGTTTCCACTGATCGGTCCGTGTCAGGGTAGGGGGTCATTAGTCATTGCAGCTGGTCCTGGTGTCACCAGCCTGGTTTTGCTGCTTTTCTGGGCCTGGAGCTGACATACAACTGAGGCCTAGATGTTATCTCTGGGGAGGTGACCTGCTGTATCTGGCTGTAAATTGCTTGGCCAGTTTGTTCAGTTATCTGTCTCAGTTTCCCCGTTCCACTTGCCCAGGAATTTTTCTAGCTTCTTACTCTCCTGCCTCAGAAGGTTGAAAACAACCTGAGGAAACATTTAGTTTACCTTTCCAGTTTGAGAGGTCTTCTGTGGTGTTTTGACACTAAAGTTTACAATGTTTATGGTCCCTGGAAACCATAAACATGTCAATGGCTGTTATTGTGCTTGTCCGTGGTGAGGGGGAGGGGGCACTAAAATACCACACCCTACAGACCTGTTGGTGACATTGTTTTTTTTGTGTGTGTTTGTTTTTTTTGGTCATAGTGTTAAGTGATTAAAAATCAGGTTATTAGTTAACCATAATTTATTTACATAGCTAAATTCCACAGAACTTTATTTCATGTCATTGCTGACCGTAAAATTGATAATTTGATATTTTAGGATGACTTTTGCTTGTTAGATGTTTGTCTTTGAAATAGTTTGAGAAATGTGTTCTCTGTATAAGTCCCATCTCATCTCTGAAGTATTTCCAAGTTCTTTGGTTTAGAATTTTTCCTGATCGTTGGCCACTAAGTCAGAAACTGTGACATGTGTTTGAGAAATTCCAAAACCTTTTCAGCCCGTAGTGCCTGAATTCTTTCTCTAAATGGTTTCTCTATGCCTGTGTTATTATTTCAATTTCTTCTCCCAGAGTGATGACTTTTAACCCTCTATCTTCAGACTACAGAGCTCTCTCCTCTCCCCTTTCCAGAAGGTACTTCATCCAGGTCATACTATCCCCACCTCAAATTCAGTGTCTTCAAAACAGAATACTTTCTTAAACTTTGTCCACCTTCTTCCTTCCCAATCAGTGCTTTAGTAGTGACATCCTTATTCCCCTGGTTACTGATCCCAGACGACTTTTCACCGTTCCTATCCTTTATCCTCTTTATTCACACAGTCCTTCAAATCTTTCCATTCTTCATTAGGACTCTTTTTTCCCAACCATCCCTCTTTCGTCACTTTTCTTCCTACCTGGTCAGGAACTCATGGCTTCATGCCTAGATTATTATAGCCGCCTTCTAACTAGCCTCTGAGACAAAGGTATTCAGTCCTCTTCCCTGTGTAGCTTTCAGATTAAAGCCTGTAGTTTATGCTTCACTCCTGATCTAACACTTAGAGTGGTTAGAAGTAAAGCCCAGACCCCTCAATCAGCTCGTCTTCGTTTGGCTCTACCACCATTTGCCTTTAACATCTTCTGTTCTGCAGCAAGAGTTGTTTATATATATATGCTTAGTTATAACTTCCATCACATGGGCTCTTTCTTAACTTCTTTTGTTCCAATTCTTTGGAATCTCCTCTTCCCACATTTCCACTCATGTGTCTTTCATCCGTTTCTCATGTACTTCAGTTCATGTCTTCCCGTTTTCCTTCATCTATACTCCTCTACTTCAAGCCCATAACCCTTCTTTTCTCTAGTTCTCATTTCTTGCCTTGTAAGAATGCCTGTTACCTGTCCATTTTTTAAATTTCCATTTTATGCTTTTCATTTTTATATTTCTATGTTTTATATTTTTCACTTAATCAGTTTTTAACTCCCTATTCTTGCTTACGTGTATTTTCCCCCTCAGAATTATTTCCATAGTAGGCACTAAATAAAAACATGTGGCATGAACCCATGGTGAGAATTTGGGAAAGTCAACATATGCATGGCTTTAATTGGGATCAGATGAGAGGTTATAAGGCAGCATTCATATAAGTACTATGCAAATGCAAGGTGGAGTGATGAATTTTGGGCTTTTGTTGATAATGTCCTCCATTCTGGAATATCAGCACCGCCTGAACGTCTCATGACCTTCACAGTTTAAACAGAGACACTGAGATAGATGTGTTTTCATAATAGGTCTTACAAATAAGACCTGATTTGCTCATATGTTTGTTTGTGTATTTACATATATTTTACTAGGTCTTTTATTTATTCACTATAGGTATTTGTTAGTCTAAAAACTTACTGAGATAAAGGTGCTATTTTATTGTCACCTCTGCATGTGGTGGTCTCCATTATGGGGCTAAAGAACCTTATTTCTCTTTACACCCATTGGTTGAGGACAGAGATTATATCATAATCTTTTTGCGTCTTCACATTAAACCTTGCTGCCTTCCCCCATGTCATCCCTCCCAGACTGTCTAATCTGGAATTTCAGATGTTCCCCCTCCAAGCCATTTCCACATTTCAGCTAGTACAAGCCATGATAAATTACAGGCTAGAAGGGGAGCTTGCATTCTGTAATAGAGCGCTGTACACCTGAGCATTTTGGTGGAAAGAAATAAAGAGTCTTTAGCTTATTTATAGCATACATTTTCTTCCCCAGGTAAATCTGTGTCCTTATTAATTTTTTTTTTTTGCCTTGTCTCTTTTCCCAGGTGTTTATATTAGTGAACATATTGTGGGGTTTTTTTCTCTCTTAGTAAATCTGTAATTACTGCTCAGGCAGAGTCTAACTTGATGTCCTCTGCAAATTTAAAAAGTATGCCTTCTTTTCCATCATCAGGTCATCCTGGTGTCCTCCTTTCTCAACTGCCCCGATCCATGCATAACTGTTCTCTGCTGTCCATCCTACCAGATGGCCTCAAAACAGACAGAAAAGGGACATGGCTAATGGTAAGGTTTTTCTTCCTTTTCTTAGAAAATTTCTAATACCTTTACTTTTAAGCTCTGCCAATGCAAGTTTTCCTTATGAGTGGGTGGTATGAGTATTGTTCCAAAATGTTGTTCTTAGGATATTGAAAGTTTGGGAACTTTTTTTTTTTTTTTTTTTTGGATCCCTTTCATAGTGATGAGTCAGGAGTAAGAAAATGAAAAAGCTCATTATAGATAATTTTTCAAACATCTCAAACATTTTGACATTCTGAATTTTAGATCTGAGTTCCATTGACTTCTGGCTGTCATCTCTGGCATGACCCATCAGTATCTTAAGCTCAGTATTAGCCAAAGGCAAACTCATTCTTTCTCTTCTACCATAAGATTTTCTTTTACATGCTTCAAAGATTGCTGTTGTCATTTACCGGCTGCCCTCATGCCCTACCAGCCACTCATTCGCTATTCAAGTAATCTGCCATGTCTTCTAAGTATTTTTCTAATTCACCTCCATTTTCCTATTCTTATATCTGGCCTCTATCATCGTAAGCCTTAGCTGGCTCAATTACCTTCTTACTGAGCCGTATAGTCTATTGTGGATAATCCTACCCTGCTCCCACTCTCCCCAAAAAAGATCTCATTGAGTCATTTCCCTTATGGACTGAAGAGCACAGTTGAAGCTTTTTAGCATTCCATGTTCCATCTGTCTCATTTCCATAATCTTTCCACACATGGATCACTGATGTCTTTCATTTCATGGTCTAGTCTTGATCCACTTTCTGAGTCAGTCCTGATTGAGCCAGGATGCATGTAAATGTTTTCCATCCCCCTCTTACCTCTTCCCATGTCCAGTGGGCACTTAAAATTAAGCGAATCTCCTAGACCAGAAATCAGGTGGCCCAGTGATGTCCCCTGAGTTGCTGTATCTCTATTTTCCCCACTCGTATTCAGAGTGAGTTCCCTTTCCCCATGTGTCATCATTTGGTGGCCATGATTTGCAGTTCTTCCACCTGTCTTGTGTTGACCCAATCTGGGCTTTTATCAGGGTTCCATTGCCTAAATTTTGGCCAGTTACTTAGTTCAATAACCTAGCCTTCCTTTAAAGCTTCAGCTTGGACTTCAACTTCTTCTTGATGGTTGAGGTGCCTTCCATCTGAATTATTTTTATTAGGACTGGTGATTGTGACACCCAAGAGCACCTGAGAGATGATTGTTTGCTCACTGTGTGTATTCATTTCCTATGACTCCTGTAACAAATTACCACAAATTTGGGGGCTTAAAACAACAGAAATATAGGTGTCAACATTAGAATGCTCTCTCTCCAGAGGCCTTGGGGCAGATCTGTTCCTTGTCTCTCCTAGCTTCTGGTGGCTGCTGACCTTCCTTGGCTTGTGGCTGCATCTCTCCAGTATCTACCTCCGTGGTCACATCGCCTTTTCCTCTTCTGTCTGTAGTCAAGCCCCCTCTGCCCCCCTCTAATAAGCATACTTGTCACTGCATGTAGGGCCCAACGGGATACTCCAGAATAATCTTTCTGTCTCAAAATCTTAATTTAATCACGTCTGCCAAGTCTTTGCCAGAGGAGGTAACATTTACAGGTTCCAGAGATTAGGATCTTTGAAGGCCCTCATTCAGTCTACTGCACTGTGTTTTACTCACCTAATCTGGGCCTGCTGTTTCTCCTGGAAACCCGTGTCCTGGCTGTTCCTGAGTCACGGTTAAGCTTATCACTCTGCCTTTAGCAAACTGCTTTCTATCTGCCTCACCTACACATGGAGAACTGGCCTCAGCAATGCTGTCCATTTCCCTAGAGTCTGTCTCATGCTTGGGCCAGATACACCTCCCCTGCTCTGTTCATTTGGCCTCAGACTCATATTTTGAATTACAGAAAATACCAAGTTTCTTTTCAAAATATCCTGTGATTCTCTCTCTCCTCTCTCTCCCCACCCCCCTCCCTCCCCCCACCCCCTCTCTCTCTGCCACAAAGACCGTGCAGTTCAGACCCTCCCAGATTGTCTCCATGGTGCTTCACTTAGGACATACTGATTAGGACATACTGAGACATGCCCTGAGAATGGGCCACTGTTTCCTTATCTAGAAAGCCCTTTTCCTTCTTCTGTGTGTGGTGAAGTCGAGTTTGTTATGCAAGGTCTTGTCCAAGTGTCAGACTCTCTGAATAGTTCTTGAAGTGCACCCCTCTCTCCTTTTCTGTGCAGAATTAACTACTTACTCCATCTTCTTCCTCAGCACTCTGTTTATGCTTGATTCTTAACCCAATTGTGTTCTACTTGATTGTATCTGGGTCTCCTCCTTGCTAGAGTGAGTCTGATGAGAACCAGGAATAGGATATTTCTCATCTTTTTTATTTTAATCTGACACATGACCCACAATAAGTGCTTGATATAATAATATATAATATAATAAATGTGTGTCTTTGATCCATTTCAAATTTTCCATAATTTAGACTATCTTAGGCTATATGAATATTTAATAATCTATCAATTTCCAGTGAACCCCAAAATAACTGTCTTTTTTAAGGTGGCTTTGTACAGTTCATTTCAGCTTTGGTTTCCAGTACAAGTTGATTAAAAATACTCTAATTTATGGATTCTGTGCTTAAATTTTATTCACGGTGAGGGGTCATTACACTTAATCCTCCGGGGAACCAATTACTTGACTGTGAGACTTGACTACACGTGAAAAACTACCACTGTGATGTTGTCACTTGATTGTTTCCTGTAGATCTAGGCCTTTAGGCAAGGATCTGGAATGGGGTTTGTCAGGATCGCGCCTCTTGATCCACTGGCTGTGTGTTGAAACAGCACTTCCTTTCCTGGATGCTTTGATTTGAGTCGATCTGAATTTCAGCATTCGTTTCCCCATCTTTCCACTGGGGCTGTGGGCAGAATTGCCCCCCGCCCGCCTGATCTTCAGTGTGATGCCCTGTGAGTTATTTGCCCTGTTGCATTGCTGGCATCTGTTTCCTATTTCAAGGAGTTTTGTAGAGGGTGCTGGTATTTTATTACATTGCATGTCTTATATTTATGAGAAACTCAAAGGGCTTTGAGGATTTTCTTTTTTGGTATCTAATCTTCGAACAGCTCTCTGAGGCAGGTAGCGGAAGTGTTATCTCCATTTTGCAGATGTTGTGACAGAGGTATCACACAACTTGATGTGGGCCCCACAGCAAATCAGGGCCGAGTGGAAACCGTCTCCTCCGTCTTTCAACCTCCACTTCAGTGATCGAGATGTCAAATGACTTCATTTTAATTTCAACACCTATTCCATTTGGGTTTTGCATGAATATTAGTGTCAGCACTTATATGGTAGCCAGTGCTCCAATTTTAGTATTATTTTTTCTATCTTCTGTGTCCAATAATCCCTCTCTTTGGTTACACACACACACAATAAAAATATACTTTGTAATATAATAAGTATATAAAATATACTTTGTGTGTATAATAAAACTATACTTTCACCCAGGCCAGTGTGGTTCAGTTGATTAGAGTGTCATTCCAAACACTGAAGGATTGTGGGTTCGATTCCTGTCAATGCATATGCCCAGGTTGCGGGCTGGATCCCTGGTCAGGATATATATGGGAGGCAACTGATTGATGTTTCTCTCTTACATCCATGTTTCTGTCTCTCTCTCTCCCCCTTCCTCTTTCTCTAGAATCAATGAAGTGTGTGTGTGTGCACACACACATACTTTCTTTCAAAATAATTTATGTACAAAATTGGGTCCTGTAAAGGGGTTACTTGGTCAGGGGACTATGTGCTATGTATGAGATTTCAGCCTTATCAGCTTATTTTATGTTTTGACTTTTTTGACAGTTGAACATACTCTGTAGGTATTAGCTAGGGATATGAAAATATTTAAAAATACATACAACCTCTGACCGTGGAAAATGAAAGTAAGAAATACTATAAATCGAACAGCAAGTACTCATTAATAAGTGAAATACATGTTTAAATGCAATTCTTCTATGCAAATGAAAGCAACCTGAAAGCGAGCTTATACCACAACTTTCATATACTTTTCCTCAAATGTTAGGATTTGTTTCTCTCTCTCTCAGAGGACAGCTAATACATTTTTTTTTTTTACTTTAAAAGTTTACTGCAGATGTAAGTTCTTGATGGATTTGCCGGAGTCTTTAAAGGGAATATCTCAAGGGGCTCTGTGTCTACTTGTAGGGCGTGTGCCAGGCTTCTTTCTTCTCCAGGACTGAATTCCGAATGCCCCGCTCTTTTGCCAAGTGGCATTAATTATGCTCCAGCTTCCAGAGCACTGAGCTGCCTGGCAGGGAACTCTCCCAGTGTCTGGAGTCTCCGAGGCACAGTGTGTTGCTGCGGAATGGCGGGGACGCAGGCGGACACAGCTGCTTTAGGAATCGGCCTCCAGACCTCTGTGCATTTCCTCAGCCCCGAGAGGGGATTTAGAGCACCTGGTGGGGGATGCAAGGCGCCACCCCTGGGCTGGCTTTGTCAGCCTCCCCTCCCGCACCCTGGGCTTCTGAGCACCACCCAGCTGCAGTGTTTTTGCCTTGAAACCATTTGGAGCGGCTGGAAGAGAGGCCACCCAGAGCTTCTGGGAGCAGCTGTGTCTGCAGGCCTCCTATTGGCCAGAGCAGAGAAGGTTCTCACTTATCTACACTGCACACGGGTGGCCGCGATCCCTTAGGATAATGCAATTTCTCACTGTCTGGGGGTGGAAGCTATTGTCCTCCTTTCCAGCTTGTTGTTTGAAGTAGTTTGGTTAGGCTTCCGGCTTCTGCTGACTCACAGACACACACATAAAAACTCCCTCCCTCCCCCACCTCTTCCCTCCCTCATCCCTATTTAATGGCTTTTGAAAGAACTAAGAAGATAACAAATCTCCCTGCTAGGGGGTAACGGCTTAAACAGTAAGGAGAAGGAGCTGTTCACACAGGCCCACAAAGTCCAAAACACTTCATGCAGCCTTCCCCTTCCACTGCTAACTCCGTGTCCTTTCCTGTGCCTGTCCCCCTCCTCAAGCCACACGCCTCAGTGTGGCTTCCATATGACCACAGAGGCCTGATTCACACTGGGGCACTTCACAGATGAACAAGTTGAAGGATGCCATTTCTGTGTCCCCGATAGAAACTGCCCATTTCTAGTGAACATTGTGTGAGGACACTTCACCTACCTGTCACTCGTGCTGAACTGTCACTGACATGAACGGAGAACTTGGCTCCCGGTGTGGCATCGGGACTCTTCGCTGAGGCCCTCTTAGTAGCTGATGGATTTCTGAAGCAGAAAATCAAGCGTATTCACCATAGAGGCTTATAGTTTTAGAAAGCGCATGGATAGGAGTACTGTAATTTCACAAGATCTGGCAGACCATCGATGAACCCGGTAGCCGCAGTGACCAAGACTCAAAATGAAGAAAGTCAGCTTTCCTTCTCAATCACTTTGAAACCGTGTTAGCACATTCTCAGGGGGCAGCACAACAGTGTCTGTACTTCACTGTAGTGATATTTGTTTCTTGCCATAAAATAACGTTCTTCAAAATCGAACCAGAGGCAGGGGTACGTGGAACAGACTTACGAGGTCAGAGAGGAGGGGGTGCAGGGGATTGGATGGAAGAAGGTGCAGCGAGTAGCCAAAGATCACGTATTCACAGCCCGTGGACACAGGCAGCCGTGTGGTAAAGGCCAGGGGAGGGGCGGTGGGGGCTGGGTGGAGGTGGGCAAAGGGGGGACATGGGGGACATCTGTAGTAATAATAACAACAAATAATGCTCTTATGTTTTAGCATAAAATAGGACATTTTATTTATTAATTGAGGAAACCATGGAAAGAGTGTGTAGAAAGCATTCCTACCTGGTGGCATTATACACTTCTTGTGATTAGTAACATGTACTCATGGTACACTTGGAAAATTCCAAATATATTGCATCCTGTGTCGTGTGGACCAGCACTTACTTGCCCAACTAAATAAGTCACTTAACTGATAACATGTGCACCTTTCTCAGTGATATTTTAGACTGATCCCAAGATACAAAAATAGTCTCTGTCCTCTGTTTTATTGTCATCAGCTCGTAAAAATACTGCCAAAAGGGCTGGAAAACAACATTTTCTCATGTTTTACGACACAGCTCCCAGGGCCCTGGGCCTAATTATTTGTAATAATTTTCAAAAGAAACTCTTGTTCTTCAACTCACCATCAGTTTCTGGACAAGCCCCAGACTGCTACAGATAGTCTGCCAGTTTCTAGGCAATGGAAGTTTCTGGAAAGTAGATCATTTTCCCTTGGTGGTAGGTATGATATAAATTTTAGATGGTGTGTGTGTGTGTGTGTGTGTGTGTGTGTGTGTGTGTGTGTGGTGTTGTTTATGTTTGCCATAAACATATATAGCTCCTAGTACGAAAATCAGAAACCTTTCAATTTCCCTAAGGCTTGTCTCCAGCGCTGCGCTTGATGCAGATTGGGACAAAGAGAGGCCAGCTCCGTGTGGAAACGCTGGACATCTCCACTTGATTTAGGGCGTTGGTTCCAGGCCTCAGGGGAGAAAGGCAGAGGGTTGTTTTCTAGCTTGCCCCGGAGCCCCTGAGCCTTTGCAGACTGAGGTAGCTGCCTTGATGTGCAGGATCTAGCCTGCAGCCTCCCACAGTGTGGGGAGAAAAAGTGGGAGGAGGGAGATGAATTATTCAGCCTCTGCTAAATGTCAGGCACGGTGCTGGGTGCTGTACGATCATTTCACGGGTTCCGTACCACAGCCGTGACAAGGAAGTCGCTTCTAAATGACGCGATGCAGAACTTCGGAGCTCGGGTGTTGGGGCCAGGCCGTCTGGGTTTGAATCCTGACTTGGCTACCTTCAAAGTATGTGGCCACCCAGTGCCTCCGTTTCCCCATTTGTCAAGTGGGGATCGTAGCAGAACCAACTTCAATTGTTCGTTGTTGGGATAAATAAATGAAGAATTGTTAAGAGCTTTAGAAGAGGGCCTACCATACACTGATAGATCAATGTTTGTGAAATAAAGGGAAGCGAAACAGGTTAACGAACCTGCCCAGTTCGTGTAAGTCTGTAGCTGGGTTAGGATCGGAACTTGCATCTGTTGGCTTGAAAAGGGTGATCTTTTCCCCTCACCACCCACCATACACACTTTCTTTTCTTCCTAGTTATGTTTGAGTCCCCAAATCCTGAGTCCGCTCTCTTTATTCCGCCTCACCTCACGTGGTGAGGGTGGGTTTGGGGTCCCCATATCGCTCTGGGTTTCTCTTTTGCTTGTCTCGCTATGGACATTGCAGGGCCCGAGCCTCAGAGCTGAAACAGTGAAGGCTGTCCATGTAGGCGGGTGATAAGGACTTTCCAAAGGCTCTGGGGTTGAACTGACCATTTTAGTGTCTGCTCAATCTTTAAGGATGGACCAAATGACCTCTTCTTGTTTCTTTTTTTTAAATTATTTTTCGATTACACGTAGACATCCAATACTACATTAATTTCAGCTGTACAATATAGTGACTAGACATTTATGTACCTTATGAAGTACACCACCACGAGTCTAGTACCCATCCCTTTGATGTTTCTTACTGTTACTTTGTATGTTGGATCTTTTTTTTCTTTTCTCAAAAATGGAAGCATCCTTCAAGCAGATTCTATGCCATTCACCGCTCATTGCACTCATTCCAGCAGCTGACTCTCTGCTGAGCACACAGGTAACAGTCCAAGGGTGTTTGGATTGAGGGAGGAGAGGATCACTTTTAATGGCTTTATTCTGTCTCTGAACAGGGTGACACAGGGCAGCTGCTGTTCCTTTCATGGTGGCAGGATTGAGAGTTTATGGTCTGGATTGGGTTTTTTTTTTTTTTTTTTTTTTTTTACATATCCTTGCTTTGTCTAGCAATTTCTGCTGGGATTTTCAGTTCTAAGCGTGTGTCCCTTTATCTTAGGTCTCCAAATGTTGTGGAGTTGGCATGAACCTGTGTATCTTCTGCCAGTTTCCTTCTTTACAGCCTCTCTTAAGAAATGCTGCTAAATATGGAGAACGTATTTACACAGCCCTTAGGTGTGACGACGAGGAACATAACATTTGGTCTCCAGTAAGGAAAAGATGGAAAGGGCTTTGATTCCTCTTGCCTCCGTCCCACCTCACTCACCCGCACACGTCCAGTTTGTTTTGGACAGGAGTTTCCCATCATGTTAAGATTTATGTAAACGGCAATGGGGTTTTTCACCAAGGATGCAGAGTCTTTAAGGCAAGACAACACTATTAATAGAATGTGGATGTGTGTGGTTTATTTTTGTTTTCAAAATGGAAATGTTTCTTTGGGGTTTTGGCATGCTCTTTGATATGTTGAAAGATGAGAAAACATCATTTGGGAAACTCAGCACTTATACCATATTAGGAAATTTACAGTGCCTCAGATTTCACATTTAATGTTTTAATTGCCCTGTTTGGTAATAGAAAAATTTCAAGCTTCTCTCTTTCATTTAGAGTTACCACCACTTTTCTGCCCCCTCTCCAGGGGTGGGCTGTTGCCAGCTTCTACTTCCTGCCCCGGCCCCAGCATGGACTGCAAAGGGAGATCATCATATGTCCTTTAGAATCAATGTCATGTTAACTTCTTACATACTGTGTGTGTGTGTGTGTGTGTGTGTGTGTGTGTCTGTGATACCACACAGGCAGTTGTTTCCTATGATGCTTGACAATATCTGAAAAGTGCAACTGAAACTGAGTTGTATTTTGAAGCTTTTAAGTTGTCTTTGAATAGAGGGTGGTTCTCTGAACCTGACGTGAAGTACAGAAGTAGTCAAAGAAAGAGCTACCATCTTGGTCTGAGGGCAGCATTGAGAAGACACACCTAGACATTATAAAAGGAAGGTGGATGGGGGGGGGGAAGAGAGAGAGACAGAGAGAGAGAGAGAAAGAGATGGGGAAGGAGAGTAGAGGAGAGAGGAAAGAGCAGAGTTAGGTTGTATATTCCATGGAGTTCAGGCCTCTGGAAACATTAAGACTCAAAATAAAGTTGACATTTGCTCTTCTTATAAAAACTTTCGTAGAGGAAAACATTAATGAAAGGACTTCAAAGTCATTTCTTGTGGACAATAAAATGTGGAAGAGCAATCCTGTATATCATCTTTATAATCACACAGAGTCACAGGGTTTAGGAAGGAAATTTGCTCCTATCTAGGAATTAAGCCTTTATCACGAGGCAGCTGAGACTGGGGATTACGTTTCATTTCCATGGACAGCTCTCTCTAAGTATCATTTGCAATTAAAATGTTTATATTTCTATTTAATACTCAAATATAATTTTGAATTATATAGAAATCCATGTTTATTGTAAAATTTGGAAAATACAGAGAGACCTCCAAAAGAAAATAAAAATAACCTATATTTATACAAGTTGGAGATAATTTTAATATATTTCCATTTAGTATTTTCTTCAATGTGCTTATATCTATGTGCATTTTTATATGTGGAATCCCACTGTGTACAGTTTTGCATTTCTTTCTTCCTGTAACATTAAAATATAAAATATATTTGATGGTTGTATTGTAATTCCTTTTTTTTTAAAAATGTTGTCATTGATTTTTTAGAGAGAGAGGAAGGGAGAGAGAGAGCTAGAAACATCGATGTGAGAGAGAAACATCAATCGGCTGCTTCCTGCATGCTCCCTACCGGGGATTGAGCCACAACCCAAGCAGGTGCCCTGACCGGGAATCCAACTGGGGCCTCTCAGTCCATGGGACCGTTGCTCAGTCCACTGAGCCACACTGGCTGGGCATGCATTGTAATTCTTGATGTGACTTTACCACAACTTACTTCACAATTTCCTATGGATTTTTTGCTGTACTAATTGTGTTGTTCTTAGTGGTGGCTTATTGTGTTAGGTTAAGCAATGCTATGAAGGGTATCTTTGGGTATGAATAGTTTTGCCATTATCCTGACTATTTTATCAAATTAGTGTTCTACATGGGAACCACTGTGTCTTTTTAAGGACCCCTGCACATGTTGGTAAATTGCTTCCCAAGAAAGTTGTGTACGCCCAACACTGACGTTTCAGAATGCCCATCTAGATGCCTGTAGACCCCCCTCTTTTTTTTTTTTAAGGCTTCCCTAATCTGACAGGAAAAATAGTATCTTGTTTGTTATTGTAATTCATATTTCTTTGTGAATCATTTGTATTGTTGGAAATTTTATTCTTATGTTTTATTGGCAATTTGCTTATTGGGTTTTATAAATTCTTTATAAGCACTTTTCTGTTTTTCTACTGGGATTTTAATGATTACTTTATTGATCTCTGTGACTTCTTACCTAGTCGTTATATTCACCCTGTTTGTGGTTTGACTTACATTCTTTTTTACACAGACATTTAAATTTAAAATTTTGTCTGGTGATAAATGCTTTGGAACATCATTTTTCTTTCTTTTCCATTAATTTTGATCTTCTCTTTCTTTTCTCTCTTGCTCTCCTAAATCCCCTTCAGATTTTTTTTTCTTTTCTATGCAGTCCGTTGTTACACTTCTCCAGCCTACTTTCCCGCAGTTGTGTCCTGCTTCACCTGGGTTTCTTACTGTTGCCACACACCTTGCAAACCCCACTCCACCTCCGTGCACGTGTCCCCACCACTTGACATCCTATCCCAGCCTTTTCTTTGTCTTATCTTTTAAGACAGAGCAGTTAGTTATAGTCAATATTTGACAAAGGAGGCAGAAATACAATGGGGTAAAGATACTCTATTCAATAAATGATGTTTGGAAAATTGGACCGATACTTGTAAAAAAATGAAACTAGACCACCTTCTTACACTATACACAAGAATAAACTCAAAATGTATTAAAGAATTAAATATTAGACTCAACCGTAAAAATCCTAGAAGAAAAAATAGTAAAATTTCTTATAGAAATATTTTTTCTGATATATTGCCTCAGGCAAGGGAAAAACTGAAAAATAAACAAATGGGACTATATCAAACAAAAAAGTTTTTGCACAGCAAAGGAAACCATCAACAAAATGAAAAGACAACCCCCAAATGGGAGACCATTATATGCCAATGATACATCTGATAAGGGGTTAATATCCAAAATTATAAAGAACTTATACAACTCAACACCAAAAAACCCCCAAACAATCCAATTAAAAAATGGGCAAAGGACATGAATAGACACTTCTCCAAAGAGGACAAACAAATGGCCAATATACATATGAAAAGATGCTCAACATCATTAATCATCAGATAAACGCTAACTAAAACCACAGTGAGATACCACCTCACACCTGTCAGAGTGGCTGTCATCAATAACTCAAACAACAAGTGTTGGTGAGGATGTGGAGAAAGGGAAACCCTCGTGCACTGTTGGTGGGAATGCAGATTGGTGCAGCCACTGTGGAAAGCAGTTGGAGTTCCCTCAAAAAATTAAAAATTGAACTGCCTTATGACCCAGTGGTTTAACTTCTGGGAATATATTCGAAGAAACCCAAAACACTAATTCGAAAGAATGTATGCACCCCTATGTTCATAGCAGCACTATTTACAATAGCCAAGATCTGGAAACAGCTCAAGCGCCCATCAGTAGATGAGTGGATAAAAAAGCTGTGGTACATTTATACAATACTATTTGGCCATAAAAAAGATGGAAATCTTAGCCTTTGCGACAGCATGGATGGATCTGGAGAGCATTATGCTAAGTGAAATAAGCCAGTCAGAGAAAGACAAGTACCCTATGATTTCACTCAGGTGGAATCTAAAGAGCAAAATACGAAATAGAAACAGGGTCATAGATAGAGAACAGACTGATAACTGTCATAGGGGAGGGGACTTGTGGGGCTGGGTCAGAAAGGTGAAGGGATTAACCAACATAAAAAACAAGCAAAAACCACCAAAACTCATGGACACAGACAACAGTATGGTGATTATCCAGGGAGAGGGGGGCAGGTGGGAGGTAGAAGAGGGTATAGGGGCATAAGTGGTGATGAAGGAGACTTGACGTGGGTTGGTGAACACACAGTACAATACACAGATGATGTATTATAGAATTGCACACTTGAAATTTATATAATTTTAGTAACCAGTGTCACCCCAATCAATTTAATAAAAAAGAAAATAAAAAAATAGACAACAGTTAGATCACCTCTTACAGAAAAATCTCCCCTGGATATTCAGTATATAGCAGTCTGTCCTTACTCTGTCTACGGGGCTCATTTTGCACTTCTCATGTACTAATTCAAATCTTCAGTTATACTGCCATCTCTGCATGTTCTGTCACCTTCTGTAGACTGCCAGGCCTTGCAAGCACAGAGGCTGTTGTTCCATTCTCTGCATACAACCATCCCCCCTGTGTACCCCCAGAACACACCTAGAACCGTTTCCCATGCATGGGACAACTGAGTACTAAGCAAATGTTGTTGATTGATCACTCAGGTGGTTCTTTTTCCATCTGGTCTCCATTTCCTTTTGCTTCTCCATTCCTCCTTCTTATTGGTTTCCTTCTTCAGGATAAAGAGTCACTTGGTATGTTGATTTGGGAGACCTTGTTCCCTACCTGCCCCCCTCCTCTGAAACATTACCCGATGCTCTCCTCGTAACGTGCCATGTTCAACTACCGCAGAACCTAGAAGGTCAGAAATGGGCTAGCTAGCTAATTTTCTCATTTCTCATTGTATAATTTTGTTTTCTTGCCAGACTAGTCAATGTTATTTTCTAACTCTTAGTACACTTCTTACCTCTCACCTTCTCTGCCAACTCCCCATGTTTTTAACCCAGACTTGGCTCTTCTGATGTCTGAGGTCCTTCCCACGTTTTAGAAAGCACATGGCATATATGTGTGAAAAACTTAGAAATAAAGCCCTGGCTAGTGAAATACGGGCCCTTCATGCACTCGGAGACCAGGAGGAGAGAGATGGCTATGAGGTACTTTGCTCATGAAAAGGCATGATCGAGGCAGTTGATTATGGATATTGATCTATTGGTAAGATTCACCTGCAGCATGGGGAAAGAGGGCGTATTTAACAGTTGGAATGAGAATATACAAAGAACTATTAATAGTACATAGTAGTATTTGTTGGAAACGAACATGATAAATAAGTGGGAAGTTGAAGATAATAAGAATGTCTAGGTCCAACATAGGCAAGAGGGGAACACAACGATCTCTCAGAAAGCAGTAGGTGCTCTCCCTCCCTGGAGCACTGCTGTGCCTTTCCCTGCCCCCTCTTCTTCCCCCTAGGGGGTCACCTTTACCTTTCTCTCTCCTAAGCTCCAAGGGCCCTTCTTCTGCCTCTGTGACTTGTTTCCTGAGCCCATTTCTTCTACCATTCACTTCTTCTACCTCTGCGACTTTCTAAATAAACTTGCTCTTATAGTTTGAAGAAAGAAAGAAAAAAAGAAGTCAGTCTGCGGTCTGTGGAAGCATACACGAATAGCTACAGCCCTTCAGCTTTCTTCTTCAGATTCCTGACTGCTGCTGTCCCTGCAGTAATTACGCTTCTCAGAACCTTTCTCCTTTCTTCTCTTTCTCATTTGGCCTCCTTCTGGAAACGACATTCTACATCGACTTACTAACGTGTCCACAGTGAACTTCACAAACACTGTCTCATTTGATGCTTGTAGTAATCGTGGGTAGGCCTTGCTACATCACTTGAAAAGCAGGGGTCTGAGGTTCACTGAGGTTAAGGAAGTCTCCCAGAGGCGCAGGACTAACAAGCAGGAGGACCGGACTGTGAGGCTGGAGCCCAGATGTGGTCGGTGCTCTTTGTGATCAAGCATACCATGCCTGCCATTGTGTTCCTTCACTCATTCAGTCGCTTTTGGTGAATCTTGAACGACCACCTCCTACGTGCTGGCTCTGCGCAAGGCAAAGTGGAACAAGGCACACGGTTTGCTCCAGCTTCGAGGTGGATGGGATCGTAGACACGAAGCTGGCGGTTAGAGTCTTGGCTGGTGATGTGAGAGGAGAGCCAGGGTTCTGTGGTTGTACCTAGAAGGACTTGAAGGCTGAAATTGTTGCAAAGACTAAGGCTTCCTGGAGTAAGTGATATCTAAGTTGAGGTATTGAGAACGGGTTCAGTGTTTTATTCAGGAATCAGTAATAGCAAGGGCCAAAGGTGAGAGAAGATAATGGTACATTTGGGGGATTAAGAAGAGTTGAATTTGCCTGGAATGTGGGGTGTAAATTGGAGAATGGCAGAAGATGGAACTAAAGAGGTACGGAGGCCAGGCCATGGTGGCTTTGGAAGCCATGGTTAGAGATTTGCCGTGAGGAACTGGTTGAAAGGTCTGGAGGCCGAGTGGTGTAATCAGGTGTGCAATGTGGGATTTCTCTGCTGCCATGGGAAGGGTGACCTAAACGAAGAGCCATTAGCAGAGGTAACACACAGTAATTCTCTCTTGTTCAGTCTCTGGGGTTCTCTGAAGGACTTCAAAGGGCTTTCCTAGAGCAGAGCTCAAGATGGAAAGTGGAGAGTGGAGTTTGCTGTGTTCCATGGTTTGGGTCTCCATTAGGAAAATAGCCGAACAAGCCATAATATCAACATAGACCTGACATCCAGACTACCTTTTTCCAGCCAGCTAACCAAGGCCAACTTTGACTTTATTAAAACTGTATACTTTAAAAAAACAACAAAAAACTGTATACTTTTTTCTTTGTCTCCAAGTCATGGGTCTAAAAAAGCAAGCTTTTTTGGTTAGTATGCTTTTTTTCCTAAAAGTTTAGAATAGTGTTAAAGTATCTGTCTGCAGTAAATGTAACTTTAAAAAACCATCCTGTAAAACACAAAATGTAGCTCGGGAGCTTTCCATTATGGAGGGGGTTCACCGATAAGACCACGTTGCAAAGAAAAGCAAAGAAGCTCCGTGATCGCGCCGGCGCTTCTATCAGATAGCACGGGGTCAGGTTGCTCAGGGTGGCCCAGCCTTCTGTCTAATTGAGCTGCTTTTTCTACTTAAAGAAAACACTTTGTCTCTAGTCCTTTCTACATTTTTCTCATAAGCAACTGCCTTTAGAGAATACTTCTTTAATTTGTCCCTCCCTTTCCCCCGAAAGAGGGATGATCGATGATTTCAAGGAGAGCAGAGGGTGGGGGAGGAGACAATGAGGACCTGGGTCCTTGCAGTCACCCGAGAATTCGGAACTTGCTGTGTCCCCCTTTGGCGTCCCTCCGGTGGCCTCGGTGTTTCTGTTACCTTGGTGGAAAGAATAGGTGACTCCCCGGCCTGCCTTGAAGTCTCGTTGCCATGGAAACTTCCATTCCACATACCTGATTCACACATCATGCTTGGCTAAGTCCAGACAGAGGTCACAGACTGGCATTTGCCCTGTGTTTCCCCTTCTTGTGTTTGCCAGGCACTTCAGAATGGATCCAGGTAGAGGAGAGGGTGGGCAGTGTGGTGTGAGCAAGCTGTGTGTCAGGGGTAGGAGCTTGGGGACTTCAGAAAATGACACCTGTAGAGGGAAGAGCAGAGCAAATGGAAAAGTCTGTGCGTTGCTTTAAGCTCTCCTGGAAGTACGGGCTCGGATCCTGTGATGTGTCTGAAGGGAATTTTCTGGATTTCTGGGCGACACAGGAAATGAGGGAACAGAGTCAGGAAGCTGTTGCTCCTTTGTGAGGTTTCTGTCTCATTTTCACTGAATTGTCCGGGAATCTGAGCCCCGTGGTGAGCCCATTAGCCTGTGACCTGGGTGTCGGCAAAACGTCATGTAAAGCTGTGAACTAAGAATCCAGTCCTCTCATGATCCTTATACGCTTATGCTTTTTATCTCAAGTATACTCTTTTGGAAAGCACACATAATTTGGGGTTGGTACACTGACTGGAGTACACTTCTGTTTCCCTCTGATTTTCTCTGCCTCTAGTGGAACTTTCATATGTCACCTAGAGAGGACACTGTCGGAGAGCAGATCATGGACCTCTCCCCTATGCAGAATTTCTCTTTCATAGGTTGTCGTCTCCTGCTTCCTGTTCTTGAGGCAGAGCTTTGGAAGAATGCGTTCACACTGGAATGGTAGTCAGTCCTCCTAAAACACTAGGTTTCACACCTCGTGTGGGTGTCGGTGGGCATCACTCATGTCTTGGCAATGGAATTAGCTCGCCAGTGCCTGCCCTGCCTTACCCCCACTTACTCGTCTGTTTCCTCTGACTTGTTAATAGTCCTCCTGTTTAGACGACCTTCATTTACAAAGTGTGCCCTCACCAGCCGCAGCCAGGAACTCGAGTTTGGAGTCGATCCAACCTGACGGAAAGTCTCATCTCCCTTGTGTTCTTGGACACATGATTCCATCAACCTCAGTTTCCTCAGTGGTGAAATGGTCTTAATGCTATAAGGTTGCTGTCAAAAATACTGTAATTTTTAAAACGCTTTGCACAGTGCTTTAAACAATACTGTAATTCTTAAAGTGCTTTGCACAGTGCTTGCTACATAATACCTATTGTTATTATTACCTTGCTAGATCATTCGATAAATGACATTTATAGTATCTGAAAGAATACTCTCGCCATCAGTATTGCTAATTTTTGTTGTTCTTACTGACTTTGGCGTAGGTGAGGCTAAGAATATAAAGGGTGGATTGAAAGAGACAGATGATTCTTACCCCAAATAGTGTGTGCACACACATTCTTCCTCTCTTTCTACCATTTGGATGTGCACGCTCCTTCTATCTTCTGAATCTCACTGCAGGTTCAAGCAGAGAAATGAAAAGGTTGGACACTGATTGGAAGACAGGATGCTGTCATAGAGACTGTCTGGTGTGGAGAGCAGTGATGCTGTGTCAACGTTTCAAGGCAGTCATGCAGGGACGCGTGTGAATTCCTATTTGATGATCTAAGGACCATTCTAATCTTTCTGCCCCCACTGGCTTCTCACCTCCTCACCGTTCCTCTCTCGTAACACCTTCTATTTTTTTTTTTTATTGTAGTGAAATATACATAACAAAATATATCATTTTTAGCTGTTTTTTTTTTTTTTTTTAATCCTCATCCGAGGACATTTTTTCATTTTTTTTGGTTCAGATAGAGTGGGAGGGAGAGAGAGGAAGAGAGAGAGAGAGAAACATCGACGTGAAAGGGACACATCGAGTGGCTGCCACCCACACGACCAGCCAGGGCTGGGAACAAACTGCAACCGAGGTACGTGCCCTTAGCGGGAACTGAACCCAGGTCTCTCTGGACCACAGGCCAATGCTCTAACCGCTGAGCCAAACCGGCCAGGGCTTAGCTGTTTTTTGAATGTACAGTTTAGAGGCATTACATAGTTTCATAGTGTTGTGCAACCATCACCACCATCTGCTTTCAGAACTTTTACATCTTCCCAAACTGAACTCTCTACCTATTGAACGGGAATCCCCTGTCCTGCTTCCCATCACCCAAGACAGCTAGCTACCTTTCTTCTTTCAGTCACTGAATTCGATTGTTCTAGATATTTCATACTCGTGGGATCGGGCAGTGTTTGCCCTTTTGTGACTGTCTTCTTTCCCTTAGCATGATGTCTTCAGGGTTCATTCATGGTGTAGCATGTGTTGGAATTTCATTCCTCTGTAAAGCTCAGTAATATTCCCTTATATATGCACACCACATTTTGTTTATCTGCGCATCTGCCGATGGACATTTTGAATTGTTTCCACCTTTTGGCTATTTTGAATAACGCTGCTATAAACATTGGTGTGAAAATATCTGTTTGAGCACATTTTCTTCTTTTGTTATGGTAAAGATGATCAATGTTAGACTGGATCAGGGTCTTCACTGTGAATTCTTCAGTAGCAGTGAAATTGGTTATTCTATGCATTTCCCCCCCTTTTTTAATGTGGTAAAAACCAAACATGAAAGTTACCGTTTTAACCATTGCTAAGTGTACAATTCAGTAATGTTAGTACATTCACATTGTTATGCTACAGATCTCTAAACATTTTCATCTTGTGGCACTGAAACTATACCCATTGAACAACGACTCCGCTTCCCCTCCCCCAGCCCCTGGCAGTCACCATTCTTCTTCCTGTGTCTGCAGGTTTGATTATTCCAGGACCTCATATAAGTGGGAGTATACAGTATTTGTCCTGTTGTGACTGGCTTATTTCACTTGGCATGATATCCTCCAGATTTATCCATTTTGTAGCATATGGCAGATTTTCCTTTATTTATTTATTTATTTATTTTTTTTTTCTTTATTGATTTTAGAGAGAGAGGAAGGGAGAGGGAGAGAGAGATAGAAACATTGATGAGAGAGAACATTGATTGGCCGCCTCCTGCATGCCCCCTACTGGGAATTGGGCCCACAACCTGGGCATGTGCCCTGATGGGGAATCGAACCGGCGACCTTCTGGTGCATGGGTCGTCGCTCAACCACTGAGCCACACCGGCCAGGCCAGGTTTTCCTTTTTTAAGGCTGAACAGCTTTCCATTGTATGTGCCCTGTTGTGTTTATCCATTCATCTGCCAGGGCATTTGGGCCGTTGTGAATACTGCTGCAGTGAGTATGGGTGTGCAGCTCTCTCTTCGAGAAGCGGAGTGACTGGATCACGTGGCAATTCCATGTTTAATTTCTTGAGGAACCTCCATACTGTTTGCCACACCTGCTGCACCATTTTATATTCCCGACAGCGCACAAGGCTTCCCGTTCTCCATCACCTCACCAACACTTGTTATTTTCCTATTTTAATTTTTGATAGAGTGGCCATCCTGATGGGTGTGAGGTGATAAATCACAGTGATTTTGATTTGCAATGATATTTCTTAAAGCAGTTTTAAAGGGCATATAAAAAGCAAACAGATGGACTGAGGTAACAGTTAGGTTTTGGAGGGAGAGAGGCTTGGGAAGCTATGGGGTTCCCAGGGCAGTTGTTTTTCCTCCTCTGACAACGCCTTGTGTGCTTGGAAGTGTGTGTGCTTGCTCCTCCGGTCTGCTGTCGCCACCCTAGGCCTGGAGGTCGAGTCTGGCCTCAGTGGCGTGGCCTGGCCGACAGTCTGTCGCCCTCTCATCCTTCTGGAGTCCTGGGCGATTGGTCAGCGTTTTCTCACAGCGAATGACTCAGAATGCAGTGTAGCTCCAGATACAAAATTATTTCAAAGAGCAACGATGCCTCACTCTTTTTTAACCACTTCCATTGACCCCTTCTGTGTGGATTTAAAAATACTAGTGCTGACCTGAAGCCAACATTCTTTCACGTGTGCATTCAACAGCATTCATGAAACACC
Organism: Tadarida brasiliensis; assembly: GCA_030848825.1. NCBI lineage: Eukaryota > Metazoa > Chordata > Mammalia > Chiroptera > Molossidae > Tadarida > Tadarida brasiliensis. The sequence continues at coordinate 83,119,816 of CM061264.1, forward strand.
GAGGACAGTGCTGTCCCATAGAAATACAACGCAAGACGTATATCTAGCAGCCACATTAAAAACAGGTGAAATTAATTTTAACACTACCTTGCATTGAACCAGATAGACCCCAAACATTGTCATTTCAATAGGTAATGCATGTTAAAAAACTGAGGTATTCGACTTTAGTTTTCATACTAAGTCTTTGTAATCTGCTGCTCGTTTGAAACTTACAGCATGTCTGGATTTGGATTGGCCACATTCCAAGGGCTCCAGAGCTGCTGTTTCTAGTGGCCGGCTCACCAGACAGTGCAGACCTAGCATATTTCGCCAACAGCATCTGAAGTCCAGAAAAGGTCAGCCCTAAGCGCTGCCTGGTGGGCACGAGACATCAGCAAAGCACTAAGAACGGTGCTGAGAGCTCGTGGGAGAGAGGTGCGGGGTGGTGCAGAAGCCCAGGAGAGGGGCTCCCTGCCCCCGTGGGGTTGGTCTGCCACCACCAGACCTCATTCCTTTGAACTAGTCCCCCGTGGGGAGGGCACTGAGCTGGAGTTTGGCATGGGCCCCGGTTCATCAGACATTAACTTTTTGCCTCCTGTGTTAAGAGAGCCGCTGCCAAGTTTACTTTTAATTACAGGCTCTGCTCTGGCCCTAGGTCTGCGAGCGGGGATTTCAGCGCCGCGACCTCCCTGCTCCCCGCCGCGGGCCTTTCATTCCCACAGGCGGAATCCCTCACCTGGGCTCCAGGCATTTCGGGCCAGGTGCGCCACCTTAGGAGGCTGAGAGGGTGGCGCTGAGAGAGGGACTTTGTCTGAACATCTTCCCCCCACCTCTGGGGACAGACCCCAACAGCTCTAGCTGTTTAGGGCAAGGTCACTGTCCTCGATGAGCTTCCCTGAATGCACCCGTCCCCTCCCTGCCCACCCTCCCGCAGGAGGCATGTCTGCGCATCTCCCCGGCTCCCCGCGTGGGGAGGGTGGCCAAGACGTGTTTACAGAGAGCCGGCCAGGAAGCACAAGGGAAGAGGAGGAGCTGTTTCCACTTATCCTCCCACCTCCTTTTGGCTTTCTCTTCTGGCGTTGCCGAAGGCCAAAAAAAGAGATGGGAATTTGGCAAAGTGAAAGTATATCATTGTATTTCCCTAGCCCTCTGTCTCATCTCCCTCCCAAGGAAGCCAGGCTGGACTTTTTTTTTCTACCCAGTTTACTTAACACTCAGAGACTCAAAATTCCTTTCCTACTGCTGATGTGGAAGAAGCTTGGAAATAGGTTCCTTTCCAGGAGATGAGTGATATGGCAGAAAGACAAGGTCAGATGAGGCCAAGGGACCGGGGCCAGAGTCTCACCAAACTCACAGGCAGCACTGTGATTGCTGGGCAGGCTGCGGAGAAGGGGGGCCTGGGGGTCCACACTGTCTGGATTCTTCTGTGATAGGTGGAGCTAAGGGGGATGGGGGGACTTTGGAGGTGTGTGTGTGTGTGTGTGTGTGTGTGTGTGTGTGTGTGTGGCGGGGGGGGGGGGGCAAGATAAGTCTGGCCCTTCAGAAGACTCTACTCATGTATGTTGACATGTTAAAAGATGGAATGATTAATATTGCCAGCCTACTCTAAGGCTCTGCTTCTTTTAATCACATTTCAAACTTGACACTTTTCACATAGATTTCTTTGGGACTTGTTTATACCTTCCACCCTTAGGAATCAGATCTCAGTGTGAAGGTGCCAGGATTCTCAATGATTACTTTAATTAATGAAGAGGCCAAAGTAAAATGTTTCTTCTCCCAGGAAAATAAAGGGAATAAGAACAGAACAACTGCTCTTCTCATGATTCCAAACTCACAAATCTGCTAAGACTCGAAGTCAGTTTTATAATGTACTTTAGCAGATAGTATTTTTATTAACTAGAACTGTTACATTGCGAAGTTAACTCCAGGAGATGAGAAGATTAAGACAATGGAAAAGGTCACACGATCTGAATGTCACACACGCATACTTAGTTTGTGCTGGAAAAATGGAAGCGAATCATTGTGACTGCTGCGACCTACAGTCTATGCATTTTGGCACCAAAAATATTTTGCTTTTTTTTTTTTTAGCTTTATGGGATGGCTTGAGTGTTAGTTTGAGTCCCTCCAGCAGGTCAGTGGACCACACTGGAAGCTGGCCTGTGCTATAACACAGGCTGTGGGCAGGCACCATGAGTGACAAGCAGTGCAGCAAGATTGTGGGCTCCGGGTTCGAATCCCGGCTCCACTGCTTATTAGCCCTGTGTGAGTTACTCAGCCTCTCAACCTCATTCATTTTCTGTGAACTTGGAATTATACATTTTTATTTATGGAGCTTACCCGTATAAAGATGATTCATTTAATGTGCTTAGTCCATTGTGCCCGACAAATATTAAATTATGAGGAAACATTAATTGCTATTTATTGGTAATACTTAAACTGAAATGCTGAGTTCAACTGGCACTATCCAGCTGCCCTTGTTTATTTCCACCAGTAGCAAAGCAACACATTGGTTAACACTTGCTTGGCCTCTTTGAAAAATCATTTAGTTATGTATTCTTTTTCTTTGCAGGTGTGTGGTGCCTATGCGGAGGAAAGGCCAGTAATGACCTCTTGCAGATGGAGCTGACCAAACACAGTCTTTCCCATGGCAACGGAAAAAAAAATAAAAACATAAAATGAAAAAAATCAGAGGTTACATAATTGCCGTCACTGGACTGGGAGGAATGCGGAGATCATGAAGTTGTTTGTGGCTTTTGGTCGAAGGTGTTGGGTGAAGATACAGAAGTCCCACCGAGTAACTGAACAGGATGCTGTGCTTGCTTTGAAGTGAGTGAACTGGTCAGAAGCACAAGTGAGAGGGGAAGTTGAGGTTTAATGAAGGAGGGTCATTATTACTGTTTCCATGGTTTGAGCAGTTAAAGAGTTGGGAGTTGAAGTAAGGTTGTTGGTTGTGGGGAAAACAGCCCACAGACATTCAGACATGGTTCAAGTTCAGTCTCTGAGTCTTCATTTTAATCTGAAAATAGGGAGTCAAGGCTTTTGAATCACATAGCAAAGGGATTGCTTCATCATTTGAACAGTGAATGCCCATTATCGCATGTCCACAGAGGCACAAGATTCAGAAAGCTACACCATGCTTCTCAAATCCCAATTATCCAGAGATTGTTTTTCTTGGGAGGAGGAAGAATATTACTATTTTGGATGACTAATTCTGCTTTCAAAAGGATTTATATTAATTTTCCCAGAGCCTGTGTGGAACCCAAAACATGAACTTTCAATGAACAGGTGCCGACTTTCCCCAACATCCATACAATGATTTTGGATCCATTCTCTTTATCTTTCTTGCATGAAGATGAACATAGAAAGCTTCATTTATTTGATTGGAAGATAGAATTGACTTTGCCATTGGGGATTTGCCTCTTTTGATTCTAGAACAGGGTTGGAAAAAACTATTAGCCTCCACCTGCTCCCCCGCCGTGTATGATAAATTAAGCCCATGTTTTGCTTTATTTATTTATTTTGAAAATTAGTTTATTTTCCCTCCAAAGACCCAAGAGACATATAAAGCCAACTCTACATTTTCAGTAATACTTTGGGGGTAGAAAGAACATGGAGAATTGAAACCTATAAACTAAATATTTAAAAACCTCTTCTACTTCTCACCTCTTTAAATGGAAGAAAAGGATGGAAGAGTGAGAGGGATAAGAGATTCTCTTCGGCGAGTGCCCATGGTTTGGGGAACTTGGAGTTACAAAGTCTGGATACAAGCTAGCCTCTTCCAATTACCGAGAGAGCACTGGGGAATTTTTGTGACTTTTCTGAGTTCTCTTTTCATCATTTGTCGCGTGGAGATATTTACGGTATTTTTGGTGGTTCTATTAGATGAGATATGATATATGTGAAATTTTCTATGGGAAATTCACCTAATAGAGGAGAGGGGAGGCACACACAACCAGGAGTGTGAACAATTCTTTTATATCATTCACCCTAAATCATCAAGAGTGGACTACAAACCAACAGTCTTCATTGTCTGACATCTGTCAGTGATCATTGCCCCAGGCCCCAGAGTTGCTATTGATAAGGCAAATATCAATAAAAGCAAGATTCATATTCAGGTCCATATCTTTTTTGCTCACCTTTTCTCATCCATGATGGTTAATTGGGGATATTAACCTAGTTCTGACCTGGGGGAATAAATGAAATTAAAAAAAAAAAAATTCAGAGTTTCTCTATTAAAAGGATAGAAACTATGCCCTGGCCGGTTTGGCTCAGCGGTTGGAGCATCGGCCTGCAGACCGGAGAGCCCTGGGTTCGGTTCCCGCTAAGGGCACGTACCTCGGTTGCAGTTTGTCCCTGGCCCCAGTTGGGGTCGTGTGGGTGGCAACCATTTGATGTGTCTCTCTCACATCATGTTTCTCTCTCTCTCTTCCTCCCTCTCTCCCTCCCACTCTATCTGAGGATAAATGCAAAAAAAAAAAAAAGATAGAAACTGGCTGTTGTCACCTTTTTTTAAAAAGTTTTTTTTTTTTTATCCTCACCTGAGGATACTTTTACATTAATCTTCAGATAGAGCTGGAGGGAGAGAGGGAGGAAGAGAGAGAGAGAGAGAGAGAGAGAAACATCGATGTGAGAGAAACACATCGAGTGGTTGCCACCTGCACAACCCCAACCAGGGCCGGGGACGAACCGCAACTGAGGTCCGTGCCCTTGACTGGAATCGAACCCGGGACTCTCTGGTCCACAGGCGACACTCTTACCACTGAGCCATACTGGCCAGAGCTACAGATTTTTTTAAATGGATTTTTAGAGAGAGAAAGAGGGAGAGAGAAATATTGATGTGAGAGTGAAACATCAATCCACTGGCCCCACAGACCCTCCCCTGGGGATTTGGCCCACAACCCACAACCTATTCCTGACCGGGAATCCAATTCCTGACCTCTTGGTGCATAGCTCGACACCCAGCCAACCAAGCCACACCGGCCAGGGCAATGAATTTTTCTGTTTTTTTTTTTTTAATTCTGGAGGGAGAAGTGAAACCGTGGCAGTTTCCTTTAGCCTGCGAGCTCAGGGCTTTTGCAATATCTCTGCTCCAAGTTTCTGATCTACCTGGAACAGAAAGAAAATTTATCTCTACCTTCCATCACCCTTGCCTTTTTCTGAGCTGACGGGAGTAACTCTTCTCTAGTAGTGCTGCCCATCCCCCACCCCCTCCCCTCTGCATTGAAGAGTGGGATGAACATCCCCCTGCTCTCAGGTGGTTTGGGGTCAGAGTATTGGAAAGCCGCCCTGTCAGTGTGTGTGTTGGCAGCGAGGCCACATGGCATCTCCCTGCAGACTCCACACTGCACTGCCTCAGCCAGTGCCCTCAGCTCTCCCAGGGCTCGTCCCCAGCCTAGCCCCAAGCACACAGTCCATGGTGCCAGGAATCTTTATGAATTCGGAAAACAAGTTGCTTACATCCAGCCATGAGAAAGAAGAGAATTGGTCATATGGTTAAAAATGGTAGACATAGTATAAACATATAAACATCCATTCTAGTAATGTAATGAAAAGGAATGGGAGTCATGATTGGGCATCTGGTCCTGGCTTTGCCACTAGCTAGAATTGTAAAGGTGATAAAGTAACTAGATTTTTTTTTTTTATTCTCACCCAAGGATATTTTTCTATTGCATTTTAGAGAGAATGGGACAGACTGAGAGAGGGAGGGAGAGAGAGAGAGAGAAAGAAACATCGATGTGAGACGAGACACATCGACTGGTTGCCTTCTGCACGACCCCAACCACGGTTGGGGATTGAACCTTCAGCCCAGGTTTGTGCCCTTGACTGGAATCAACCCCATGACCCTTTGGTCCATGGACCTCTGCTCTAACCACTGAGCCAAACCAGCCAGGGCAGTAATTTGATTTTTATGGGCCTCATATCCAAACATAAAATTGTTTTATATTTTAAGTTATAAAATAAGGCTTTGGACTGAATTATTATTAAGATTCTCAGTATTATGATTCAGTTTTTAAGTTCAGTACTTCTGATTATAGTTTATCTTATTAAGGATTATAGTGTTTGTATTTTATATTACCTAAAGAATATCACGTTATTCAAGATTGGTCGTTGCCATTAATATGCTCAATACTCAAAGCACACAAGAGATAAAATGAAAAAGTTTCCCATGACTCTGACCTGTCTTCCCTACCCAGTGGGGAGACAGATCAAGGACAGTTACCTCATAAAAGCAACAGAAGAAACTAATGAGTAAAGAAGACATGGTGTCATATCTTTATTGGGTCTTTGGAAAGGAAACTATATAATTTAAAAATCTGAAGAGCTGAGTGCAAGACTAGATATTCCTTTGGGAGTCACTTTTTTTGGAATCTTTAAAAATGGAATCATCAGATCAGCATTTATTTAGGTATTCCCTGGAGATAGGAGGGTTTTAATTGCCCTTCTAAAATCTGAGTCTCAACTTTAGCCCATGTCCGGATGCTTCTCTTTAACCTAAACCTCTGTTGATCATTTATGGATTCTTTTCAGAAGAAAGTTAGAAAAACTATCTAGGTGCTTATGAAAGCCAAAAAAACTACACTTGGAAGATAGAAATGTTCCCTCAGAAAGTTTTATATCTGTTATATCTGTTCCTCAGAAAGATGCATGAATAATGAACCAGCCTGTGCTTGTTCTTGTTTTAAAGTAAACATCTTTGTAGACTTGTAGTTGGCCCCTGATGAACCATTCATGGAGCCATAAGGCATGAGCTTGGCATTGGGATTGAACCAACGGAATAAAAGCTGTTACAACCTTGTTATACCTTTCCAACATAAACAATATCCCTTAAATAAATCATTTTTATATTAGTTTATATATAACGTCATGTGGGAACTTTCCTTTGACTTTTTTGTCTGATTTGGATTGGAAGCTAGGCATACATGTCTCCTGATAGTGGTGTTCTGGGTTATCCTCTTACATGCCAAAGTGGCATAAGCCAGAGTTATTTATTTTACCCTTGTCAAGGGATAGCACTTATTACTCTATTCCAACTAGGGCTGTTTCAATTTTCTACCTATGTATACTAGCATACCCTTTACATGAACGCTTGTATTGAGCATTCATTTATATCTTACCCTCACCTGTCATTGTTCCCCACCTGAAATAGTTTGCTTCTCTGGAGGATCTCATGGGGCTTTGTGGTCCATGAATGTATTTTCTGTTGACTCTAAGAGGATAAGGAATGCTATATTTTCCCCCCAAAAAGATTAAAATGATAAGTATCAGTATGATTATATTTTATTCATCTTTGGTTCTCTCTTTTTAAACATACTTTATTTTTAGAGCAGCTTTACGTTCACAACAAAATCGAGAGGAAGATACAGAGATTTCTCATAAACCTTCTGCCACCACATACGCGTAGCTTCCCCCCTGATCAGTATTTCCCATCAGAGTAATGCATTTGTTACAATTGATGAGCCTACACGGACACATTATTGCCACCTAAAGTCCATAGTTAACATTAGCGTTCACTCTTGGTTTTGTACATGGGTTTAGACAAATGTAGGATTACATGTATCCATCATTATGGTATCATACAGGTATTTTCCCTGCCCCATAAATCCCCTGTGCTCTGCCTATTCATCCCCCTTTCCCCTCCCAAACCCAAGCAACCACCAATCTTTTTACTGTCTCCATTGTTTTGCTTTTTCCATAATGTCATAGAGTTGGAATTGTGTAGTATTTAGCCTTTTCAGATTGGCTTCTTTCACTTAGTAATATGCATTTAAGTTACTTTTTTTTGTTTTTAATGTTTTTCTTCATTGATTTTAGAGAGAGAGGAAGGGAGAAGGAGAGAGAGATAGAAACATCGATGAAAGAGAACATGGATTGGCTGCCTCCTGCATGCCCCCCACTGGGGATCAGGCCCACAGCCTGGGCATGTGTCCTGACTGGGAATCGAACTGGTGACCTCTTGGTGCATGGGTCGACACTCAACCACTGAGCCACACCGGCCGGGCTTTTTTTTTTTTTTTTAATGTTTTGCATTTAAGTTTCCTCCATGTCTTTTCATGGCGTGATAGCTCGTTTTTTTAACCCTGAATATTAATCCATTGTCTGGATGTACCACAATTTCTTTATCCACTTTCCTACTGAAGGACATCTTGGTTGCTTCCAGGTTTTGACAACTGTGAATAAAACTGCTCTAAACAGCCATGTGTAGTTTTTTGTGTGGGTATAACTTTTCAACCCCTTTGGGTAAATAGCAATGAATACCACTGCTGAATGGCAAGAGAAGGTTTAGTTTTATGAGAAACTGCCAAACTGTCTTCCAAAGTGGCTGCACCATTTTGCGTTCCCACTAGCAATGGTTGGAAGTGGCTGTTGTTCCACAGCCATGCCAGCAATTGGTGGTGTCAGTGTTCTGGATTTTGGCATTTCTAATAGCTATGCAGTGGAATCTTATTATATTAATTTGCATTTCCCTGATGGCATATGATGAGAAGCTTTTTTTTTTTTTTTTGCATGCTTAATATATATCTCCTTTGATGAGGTGTCTGCTAAGGTCTTTGGCCTATTTTTTCTTCTTCTTCTTTTTTTTTTTTTTATCCTCACCTGAGGATATTTTTACATTAATCTTCAGATAGAGCTGGAGGGGGAGAGAGAGAGAGAGAGAGAGAAACATCGATGTGAGACAGACACATGACTGATTGCCCCCCGTACAACCCCAACCGGGGCCGGGTACGAACCGCAGCCTAGGCATGTGCCCTTGGCTGGAATCAAACCTGGGACTCTTTGGTCCATGGGCGACACTCTTACCGCTGAGCCATACCGGCCAGGGCTGGCCCATTTTTAATGGGGCTTTTTGTTTTCTTATTGTTGAGTTCTAAGGGTTCTTTGTGTGTTTTGGATCAACAAAGTCCTTTATAAGATATATGTTTTGCAAATATTTTCTCCCAGTGTGTGACTTGTTTCCTCATTCTCCCGACAGTATCTTTTACAGAGCAAAACATTTTCATTTTAATAAAGTCCAGCTTATTAACTATTTCTTTCATGGATTTTGCCTTTGGTGTTTTATCTAAAATTCATCTAGATTTTATTATGTTATCCTTTAGAAGTTTTATAGTTTTGTGTTTTCTGTTTAGGTCTGTGATCCATTTCGAGATAATTTTTGTGAAGGGTATAAGATCTATATCTAGATTAATTTTTTTGCATCTGGATGACTAGTTGTTCTAGCACCATTCGTTGAAAAGACTGTCCATGCTTCGTTACATTGCCCTGCCTCTTTGTCAAAGATCAGTTGGCTGTATTTATGTGGTCTTTTTTGGGCTGTCCATTCTGTTCCATTGATCTGTTGTCTTTTTCTTCACCAATACTGTACTGTCTTGATTACGGTAGCTTTATAATAAGTCTTGAAGTGGGGTAGTGTTAGCCTTCCAACTTTGTTCTTCTCCTTAAAATTGTTAGCTATTCTGGGTTATTTCATCTCTTTTTTATGCATTTAGCAGATTTCATAAAAGCCAGCCTTGGATTTTCACAATCCAGATATAGGAGATCATCATGATAAATATGATATATCCTAGAAGTTTGCAAGTTGGGAAGAGTGACTTGACCAGTCTGTCAATGGATTGTGTCTCTGAAACTGTTCATCAAGGAGGTCAGCAGCCCACCAGAACACATTGTTGGAGGAGGAAAGGTTTCCGTTCTTTTCTTAAAATTTCATCTGACAGGGACAATAATATCTCTGTTCCTCTTCAACATGTTGTTTTCCTCGTAGACAACCTAACTGGCTCCTGACACCGGCTGAATACAAAGCAAACCCTCAACCGCCACCACTAGCTGACTTCAATCTGCCTTTCGAGTCGAGGCCGCCACAGCTCTCCTCTGCGAAGGTGTCTTCTCAGAGAGCCATAGTTTGATGGGGTGACGGACATGCTGACTTTGGAAGACTCTGAGCTCAGATCCCTGCGCTGCATTTCTTAGCCGTGTGAACTTTGTCATGTCACATCACAGTCCCGAATCTTAGTCTTCTAAAGGCTAAAATAAACAAATAAATGAATACACTGACTTTTGTTTTCATCTGTATACCATGCAAGTACATCACATGGAGGGTCAGAAATTTAGATCCATTCCCTGAACTACTTATTGATTGTAGCTAAATGGGATTTGCTGTATATGAACATAGGGTATTTGGAATTTAAGAAATACTCCTTTTTCTTGTATTTAGTGGCAAATTGTTTTTTCTCCTATTATCTAATATCAAAATACTTTGGCCACAAAGAAAGATAAGTTTAATAATAGATTTGGGGCACAACAAAACTATTTACAAGTTAAGACATTAAAAAGGCTATCCACAAATCTTTTTGACATTTATGTTCAATCTATGATTTTATATGTTGCTCAGTTATGAAGAGGAAAGAGAACATAAAATCTGATTTTTATTAGGTTACTTATATGCTCAGAATTATACTGTTTGGCCTTATCTAATCCTGGCAGAATATCTAGGAGGGTATACAATTCAGAGTTCTCAGACTCCGCTCACCATCTGCTTTCAAAGTGAAAATGGGCATCATATTATACCTTTATTGCCCTTTGTCTGCTAAGTCCAAAGTCAGGAGATAGAGGTCACTATTCTTTTTACAACTAACTTGATACTAACACTGCATATTCTATCATCTGCCTTCTCTGCACAGTTTTCTGATAACCGTTCACCCTTTCTTGGCCCCCTTACATACTTTCCTTTCCCCTTACATACTTCTTGCAACAGATATTCTTGGCTGAAGGAAATAGGGAACTCATTCATCAGGAATGTTTAATTCGGTTTTTCAGAAACAAAAAAAGTTGTTTTGCTTTCTTTAGTATTTTTTCCCCTTTTGGACCAGATTCAGTGTGAAAGTAACAAGAGAACCTTGAAAATCTGATGTGAATCACAGCAAGTTCAGAGATTTAGATAGAAATTGGGAGGAATAAGAATATTAAGCTTGCATGGGTCTTCTGTATATTAGATACTTTCATATACACGATTCCACGTGCGCGCACAAAGCATTAGCTGTGGGAAAGATGACTGTGACACTGACAAATCTCATTGGACAGACACGGAAGCTAGCTGATAGAGAGAGCCATGTAACCTGTTCCAAAACATATTGCTAGTAAGCATTATAGTGTTTTTCTTGTTTACTGTGTTGTATGTGGCAAAAAAAGATTTTTTCTGTGCAGTCATGTGGGTTCTAGTAAAACCAACGCTACATTGTATTTTCTTTTAAAACCTTCATGATTTCATACCCTATAGCAGCAGTTCTCAACCTGTGGGTCACGATCCCTTTGGGGGTCGAACGACCCTTTCACAGGGGTCGCCTAAGACCATCGGAAAACACATAATTCCGATGGCGATTCATAACAGTAGCAAAATTACAGTTATGAAGTAGCAACGAAAATAATTTTATGGTTGGGGGTCACCACAACATGAGGACCTGTATTAAAGGATCGTGGCATTAGGAAGGTTGAGAACCACTGCCCTATAGCAACGTAATACTTTAGGGTCAGGGTTTTATTTTATTTTATTTTATTTAAAAAAAATTTTTTTTCTTTTTGATTTTAGAGAGAGAGGAAGGGAGAGGGAGAGAGCGATAGAAACCTTGATGAGAGAGAACATCGATTGGCCTCCCTCTGCATGCTCCCCGCTGGGGATCGGGCCCACAACCTGGGCATGTGCCCTGACCGGAATCAAACCAGTGACCTCTTGGTGCATGGGTCGGGGCTCATCCAGTGAGCCACACCGGCCAGGCTCGGGTCAGGGTTTTATACTGCCATCTATGTCATATGCTGTTTGTGCCAGAGATTTGCTCATCATCTGGACTGTTCTACTAAGAAATCCTTTAAAAGACTAGGGCATATGAAGACCTTCTAGCAATAACTCTATTATTAAGTGCTTAATGTGAACCACAGATGTCTGTTTGCGTTACCTGTACGAACTTTTTTCTTCCCATTTGGTCCTCCTGTGGGGTAGGCACCATTATTCTTCCATTATAGTTGAAGAGGCTGAGGCACAATAGAATTCATAACTTGCCAGGGTCCCCAAGCTAGTGTGGCTTCAAAGGCAGGTCCTCTGGGTCCACAGCCTCTCTCCGATGCTACTTCTTAGCCTGATGAGCGAGTGACCGTGGCACCCTGAGAACCTTGGCTTGGCCTGAGCTGACTTAGGAAATAGTTTTGTGTATACGTCTTTCCAAGCCTATCCTTTTTTTTTTTCATTAATTATATGGAGTGCCCACTTTTTAGGAAAGTAGTTGTAAGATATAATTCCAGGCACAGTTAGAGGGTGGGCGAGGATTAAGTCAGTTGGAAGGGTTAGGAAAAGCTCCCTGGGCACCCTGCCAGGAAATTCAAGTTTCAGCTGGGCCTGGGGACTCCATGTTTGGAGAGAAGGGAGATTTTGCACATAGGTGTCCCTGCGTCATCCTGGGCTTCAGCCCGAACCGCTCCGTTGACAGAAAAACAGATCTCAGGAAAGATGAAAGAGATACCACATAGCTATCCAAGGACTAGAATTTCATAGCTACAATTTATAGCGTCCACTGGCCTCGTGAAAATTTACGTGGGATTGTTTATCTTTTTCTGTTTGAGGATATATTTTCCTTTATATTTAAAAAAAACAACAAAAAAACCCTTTCTTTAGAATCCTTTGAAGTGTAATGATTGGAGGGCAGAAATATGCAAACTGGGTTCATTTCATTCTAGTCTTTTTTTTTTTTTAGTCTCCGGCATAATTTAAATCCTTCTTTGTTCACTGGCACACTTATTCAAGGGATGTTTATTGAACACCTACTATATACCAGACCCTTGGCTGGAGGCTGGGGACACTGGATAGCTGAGATGCTGAATCTGTCTTCAAGGCATTTGGATTCTTGTGGGAGACACTGTCCTGTACTCAGCTGGTCACAGTGCAGCTGAAGTGCTGCATTACCACAAAGGAGGGAGGAAGCGACCCCTCCTCTGGTCATCTGCAGACATTTGAGCCAAGCTGACGAGAGCAGAGCTGGCCGGGCCGACATGGGCAGGGAGGGCACAGGAGACGGGGGTGCTCAAAAGCCTGGAGCCCCGGAGGGACAGGAATGATTGTCATCATCGCACAGGTAGAAAACTGAACATTGTTGCCAGCGCCGTTTACCTGTGATGGAAATGCCACCAACGCTCAGGGCTCAGGGATCTCCCTGTCCAATCTTCACGTGTTACTGGCTGAAATGGGGCGGCGGCGGCTGCTGCTTTTATTTATTTATTTATGTTTAACTTTTCCTGCTCAGCTTGATAGATTTGAATTAGATGTGGGTGTTTTTGACATCAGGCTTGAGTCATACTGAGGAAGTGGGGCGGGGGAGGTGGGACTGAGCTGCCCACGATGGCACCGTAGAGTGTCAGGTTTTCTGCCATTTTTGTATTTATTTTTCTCAGGAAATTCTACTTTTCTGCTATGCCATCAGGAGGTGGCTCTTTGTCATTGCTCTGTGTCCATTGTCCCTGCCTCTCTCAGCTTTTCAGGGAGCCATCCTGGACAAGCCTGGCATGTCAGTGGGAAGACTTCCTCTGTTTAGTACCTTAAATTTGCTAATTGGTATTTTCTATGGAGACAGCCAACTGCTCGTGTTTAAATAACTTACCATTCCTGGGCAACTCATAAATCTGCCTGACATGATGTTAAATAGTTTGTTCCTATAAGAAACTTTGCAGATGGCTGTGATAAGTATGAAGGGTGTTTTCTATGTTTTGACTTACTGTCTCTTCAATTACATTATATAAAATTCAGCAGACTTCTCCACGATCATTAGGAAAATGAATGATTTTCCTGTCATAAATCACAAATACCGTGAACTCCAGAAGGGTTGTAATTGACAGGTATCCACTGATAGTTTATTTCTATTTTCCAAGAGGACTCACAAAAATGTTTTGTCTACCACATTTATTCAGAAAAATATATCCTTCAAAATAATTTTCCTGATACTGGGTGCTGTAGCCAATTCTGTTAACTTTTCTTGTTAAACTAGCTGGGTGTCCCAAACAGGACTGTAAGACGAAACAGCATAGTGCCCAAACTGTATCATAACATGATGCCAAAAATACATACATGCACATACACGCGCACACACACGCAGGTACAATTGAATACACTGTTCATGATGTTCTCATTCAGGGGAACTGGAAGATGATTTGGAGTAATTATGATCAACTTCGTATTTATTCCAGAAAATTGTACTTGGGGAGAAAGGACATTCTTGGCATGCAATATTTTGTTATATAATTCATTTTGTCATTTAACTATGTACAATTTGTCCAATAAATCTAATAAACAAGGTAGCGTTGCATAATGAGTGAATTTAGTTTCATAAGTAAAAAAAGGGGGGGGGTATGAATGATCTACCGTCTTACAAAATGTACTGCTGAATTGTGGGTATGGCTATGCTTTTTGTGAGTCCCAACCCCTTTCCTGTCTTCTTCTAGCCCCGTCCATACCTACCTCCTTTCTTCTCACTCTAACCTCCTTTGATTAGAGGACAGCACTTTGAGAAAAGATATCTTCAGGAGTTTTAATATTATTACATTTAGGATGAGAGTTCTGTTCTACGTAACCTCATTGACCGATTTAGTAGTTTCTAGAATTCTGCCGAGACTTGAAAATACTTTCAGTGCCCATTGCTGAATGCGGCTGTTTCTCCTCTGGGATTGACCTGTACAGGCTTTTGTTTTTTTAATGCATTCCAGTGGTATAAGTATATTGGCTAGTAAAGATTTCATTAATTGGCCTGGTTACAGTAGAAATGATCTAGTCCCCGCTTCTCCTAATTTTTCTCCTTTTTAAAACCAGACGTGAATACCCTGCTGTTATCTCCATCACCTGGTGAGAGCTTCTGTCAACAGTGGTTTAAGATCTGGGGAGTGGCTAGGGTTGTAACAAATCCAGATCCATGTTTTCCCTTTCAATTACACATGGACAATTTAATAAATTGTAACCCAATTCATATTCTCTATTTCCTACCTAAGAGGGAGCATTTAGGCCCACCCCACCCCCGGCCCCCTGCCCAGAAAGTCTTCAAATAAAGTTCCCTTTGCACTCCTTCCTCCTACTCAGAGAACAATGCCTCTCCCCAGTGAATGGATTCCTTTGTCATTGTGTCTCTATTGTGTCAAGTGGAAGTCTGCTCTGGAACAATAGCTGGTGGATGGTCTGCACTGGGGAGGCCTGGGCTCAACTTCAGAAGTGATTTCCCCATCCCGACAGGGCAGAGCAGGGCATGTTCTCCTTGGACGGGAAGGCACAGCTCTATCCTTGTTAAAGACTACGCCTCCCTTTTGCTTTCTTCTTCCCGGGAGCTGTGGAGTCCAAGTGTGACTGCCAAGAAGGATCCAGGAAAGCCAAAGAGCCCCGCACAGCAGGCCTTCCTGTACCTGCCACACACGTAAACCCCAAGGAAATGAGTGAGGATCAGTGGGAAGGGGAGGGCCCGCCAGGTGAGCAACCACACCAGTCTGCAGGCTGAAGCAACAGGAAGGGATCCTTGGCACTTCTGTTTATTTGGCAGGTTTGGGACATGACCTGAGCTTACACTAAATTGCTTCACAGTAAATTATTTTTCTTACCAAGTTCCATACATGTTAGGATGACTCCACTGAGCTCCTGGGTTAAGGACAGATGAATACATCAAAGAATGTTAATTAGTCTCCAGGTGTGATTGTGGGGATTGTCTCTTTCCTTTCAGGAAAGGGTTAAATCCCAGCTCTTCCCCCTCCACCCCCCAATCAGGAGAGGTTCTTTTGTTCAAAGCCAGTCTAAGAGCTTTAACATAGTCTTCTGGTTTCGGTACATATATGGGTGTGTGTGTGTCCCCAAGAGGTGACCACTGCTGTTTTTCCTTTTTATATATATAAATCCCATTTTTTGGCTGTCCTTGGGTTCATATGTGTTAAAGCTGCTTTCTAGGTGAATTTAATTAGACTATTGCAGTTATTTTTGACATTTTAGTAATGAAATCACTGGTTGGAGCCTTATGCAAAGTTTGATGCTATAATAGGATTTACCAGGGTTCCAATGTAATTCTAAATTAGTTTTACATTTCTGCCCCTTGCCTTTCTTTTCTTGTATGTCAAATGCTGCTACTATGTGGAGAGAAGGTATTTTAATGATAGAAAGATGTCATTTAGAAACTCCGTCTGCTCCCCTACTTCTGGAAACCATATAGAATATCCACAGAGGGAGTTTAAGCCCAGACAGCGTACAGGCAGGGTTTCTGAGCCTCTGCACGACTGGCATTTTGAGCTGCTTAGTTCTGTATTGCAGGGGCTGCTGTCCTCCGTATTGTATAATTTAGTACCCTGGCTTCTCCCCACTAATTACAAGTAGCACCCATATCCCTAGTGTGCAATCAAAACAGTCTCATGGACGACAAAATTGCCCCCAGTTGGGAACCACTATTCTAACGATAGATGAGTTTATCTAAGGAAAAGAAGGTAAAACAATAAAGAAGGCGTAGATCGTGGACCTATTAGTTTTGTTTCTGAAAAATTTGGGGTAGTAAATCAGAAAAAGAAAGGAAATTCTTAGGAGATCAGGTCTGCCGGTACAATACCCACTTAGCTACCAATTATATATCCATTACTGACTGGAATTTGGTTTAGATTAGTGTAAACAATTGTAACTCAGAGCAAGTGAGTGTTGATTTTGATGTTCTCCCTATCAGGTGAAGAACTTCCAGGTATTTATGTAACATGCAGAACTTTCTAAGAAGGGGACACTTCCCTCGATCCCCGGGTGCTTTAGTAATGCTGGTTTATTGGGTGGGAAGGTGGAATGAGTGCTTGGAGAACAGGATTGAAATGAGACCCACGTAAGACTTTAATAACTGAAGGTATGAATTGAATGAAGAAACATCCACTCTACACTGTAATTCAGCAGTTTTATGAATGGGAGGTCCGATACATGATCTGGTTCCAGATACATGACAGGTTTCACTGAATTCGCCGTATTTTACATTACCGAAACTCGTCTGGAATATTGCGTTTTTCCTCTGTAAGGATAGTAATTCGTTTTCTCTGTTCTCAGTCTCCATCCAGATCTAATTCCAGCTCCATAGTAGAATGTTTGAGCTACCAGACAAGTAGAATCATGTCTCTCCTGTGATTTAACATTGAATGTCCTGTTGTCTTTATTTCCATTTTTTTTTTCTCTTTTTGTCCTCTCTATTCTCTCTCCACCTGAACACACATGTTTGCCAGGCACGCTTGCTTTGCTTTTCTCGTGCTGATGTCCCATCCCTCCTGCCCTTGTTTTCTTCCCTTTTCTCTGACTATAGAAACTGTCAGGTGGCCTCGCTGGCATCATCTTACCTTTTCTGAACTATGTTACCCAGAGACTCCCATTTATTATGCCTCGGGCACTCTCTTCCTTTAATGCTGTATCTCTCCGAGGGGTAGTTAATGATCTTCGCAGCAAATGAAGGTGAATTGCAGTCACATTACTGGTATAATACAGCCAACTGTATGGAACAGATTGGGCTGAGCTCTGAGCAGCTGGGGCTGGCAGAGTGAGTCTTGACTCCTCTCGGAAGAGTTCCAGAACCGCCAGATCATCAGACTTGAAGGGCAAAAAGGGACAGGAAAGATTATGGGCATTGCAGTTCCTGCAGGTGCTTTTTGCCCTAGTGATCTACCTTTTTGAAATTTTCACCGGTTTGCAGAGCTGGGAAAGCAGGGACTAATTGAACCCAGGGGCTGCTGAGTGGCTGTGATGATATTTTATTGTTCATTTGCAGGTACTGAACATGTGATAAGATAGATGCTTCTGTTGTTGAAACTTAGGCCTCTCTTCAGTCCACGGAGACTATGTGGAGTGTTAAGGAGAGTTTTGATTTGCCAGGTGTACAGAGCCCTAATATAAATTAATAAAGGCTCCGCTGGAACTTGTGGACTTGGACGAGAGTGTGGCTTCCTGGTGGAGATAATAAATGGGAACCAATGTGGGGTAGGGCAGATGTCATCCACTGACGGCCCTAGCTGTTACATATGTTGTGTTTGCCCATACAAGGCAGTCTGTGTGTGTGTGTATGTTTAGAAAACCAACTGCCAGTATTTTTTAAAAGTGATATAAAAATCTGGTTTGTTTTTTCATTGAAGCCAGAAGATCTGGCTTCGCTGGGATGCACTCTCCCAGGGTGAGTGTCGGTTAAAGCTGAGTAGCAGCTACCCTGTGTCTGTCCTGAGTGGGCACATGGGGACTGTGCCTCTTCCTCAGTCCTCACCTCCCATTCTCAGTTATTTCTTGATTGGCGTCTGCAGGAGAAGTGCAAGAGGGAACAAAGAGATGAGGATGATGGGATGAGGAAGAACTGGGTTTGAATCTTAGCTTTACCACCAGTTTTGCCAATTAGGGCAAGTTGCTTTTCTGAGTCTTCGTTTCCTTGTGTGTAAAATGGGAATGTGGTGTCCTGGCCGGTTTGGCTCAGCGGTTAGAGCATTAACCCACAGACCAAAGAGTCATGGGTTCAATTCTAGTCAAGGGCACATATCTCAGTTGCAGTTCGTCCCCCGCCCTGGTCGGGGTCGTGCGGGAGGCAACTAGTAGACGTGTCTCTTTCACGTCGCTATTTCTCTCTCTCTCTCTCTCTCTCTGTCTCTCCCCCTTCCTCCCACTCTATCTGAAGATAAACGGAAAAAAATATCCTTGGGTGAAGATTAAAAAAATTAATCATAATAAAATAAAATGGGAATGTGGTTGTTCACCTCATATGGTTGCTGGAAAGAGTATTAAGTGACATAGCATATTTCACACCCTTAAAACAGAGCCCTGGCAAGTTTGGCTCAGTGGTTAGAGTGTCATCCCATGGACCCAAGTGTCTCAAGTTCGATTCCTGGTCAAGGGCATGTACCAGGGTTGTAGGTTTGATCTCTGGCCCCGGTAGAGGTCATGCTAGAGGCGATCAATTAATGTGTCTCTCACATCAATGTTTCTCTCTCTCTCTCCCTCCCTCCCTTCCACTCTATCTAAAAAAACAAAGCAAAAACCAAAACAAAACCAGAGCTATGTGCTTACTTAGTGGGATTGCTACACACATTAGCCATTATTGTAATTTTTAGTTGCCGGGTATCATAGGTGAACAGATACCAATTCTTTAGAGTCACAATGACCATGTTATAAAATTACATAAACACTGTGACTCAGGACAATGAGGGGACTTGTATCTGTGCTTGCCATATTTCTGTTTTTGTCTTGAAATATAAAATGTACAATGTCTGTAAGGGAATAATAAAATAGAAACTGAACTGTTAAGGGAGGCATTATCTAAAGAGAGAAAAATCTTATCATTTAGTTCATACTAGGTAAACACTTGCTTTTTTTTTGACTGGGTCATGGATTTGTAATTTTGGATCTAAACTCCTAAAGTTTCTTTCACTCCGTTCTCATCCCAATTACGTTCCAAATCAGGTTGATGATAATGCTGTGGACTGACGATATTCAGAATCTTCATGAAGAAAAGGTGTAAGAATGAGAGCACTATATCCGTTCATACATTTTTGTTGTTGTTAATCCTCACCCAAGGATACTTTTCCATTGATTTTTAGATAGCATGGAAGGGAGGAAGGGAGAGAGAGAGAAACAATGATGTGAGACAGACACATCGATTAGTTGCCTCCCACATGACCCCCTCCGGGAGGGGATGAACCTGCAACCTAGATACATGCCCTTGACCGGGAATCGAACCCATGACCCTTTGGTCCTTGGGCCAATGCTCTAACCACGTAGCCAAACCAGACAGGGCAGTTAATACGTTTTCTTAAAAGTGGGGTTAAATTGGGTTTTGTCAGGCTTGCATTGTTGTTGGAGGCAACAGTTAATCAGTACTCTGTGCCCTTTAAAATGTCAAAGGATTTTTTCTACATTTTTACATTCATTTGGCATCTTTTCTCTCTGAAGTTTGACCGTTGACATCTCTCAGAAGGTTCCAGCACACATTTGGCTGCCACACCATGTGGGGGCAGGGGCTTCCTGGTTATTATATATGTGTGGTTGAGAAAAGCATGCTTTTCCACCTATTTTTCTTCTTCCTGCAAAGACGGGTGGATATTTCACTTAAACGCACACTGTTGTCTCAACATAGTAAAGGCTAGCAATTCAGTAATGTCTTCTCATACTTCCTGAAGGTATTTTCAAATCTGGAAAACTATCGTCAGTTCCAGTGAAAAGCTTCTTAGAAAGAAGAAGGCAAAATGGCTAGAAAATGTGAAGGCAGTTCTGGGACCCGTGGGAGAAAGTGGATGGAAAATGTACTATAATAAGGGAGCTGTGATTAGCTTGGTTGTAGTGTTCAAAAATTATGTCTTCAAGTGTTGTCTTAAACCCCTCTTGGAGGAGTGAATGTCATTATTAGGATAAACGGTCCCTGAACAGAAGACGTGAGAAAAGAAAACGGTTATTTTTAGAGCCCTACTAAAAAAAATATAGCTAGAAGTATCGGTTTACCTCTGGACCTCGAAATTGGGCCCAAACCCAGATTCTGGCTCCCGATGATTACTCGGGATCCCTGCTCGTTCCTGTCTTTATTGGACACTGTTGGGAGGTGGGGTGAAGAGAAAGGGAGGAGGACGGGAAGACGGGAAGTGAAAATGAAGGATGAAGAAATGAAGATTCTCTGTACTTGATCAACATTTTGTTCAAATCACCAAAAACACCATGGTGTGTTTAGATCTAAGGAAACATTTAGGTGGGTCCATGGGACATTGGCAGTATTTCAGTTGTACAAAAACGGCAATTCTACTTAGTTCAACCGAACACAATTACTGCATTTTTGCTAGAATTTCTACAGCTCCCTTGACTGGGTGTATGGAGTAATTTAAAGAAACAGAAATGTTTTGGCATCCACTTGGTGAAATTTTTAAATATACTTTGTTAGAATATACAGTTATTTATTTATTTATTTTTTTGCTTGGATTTAATTGTGATCAGTTTTTTTCTAAAGCTGCGGTTATTGCATCAAATCCCATAGTAAAGGACACTGAAAGGCGGGATCAGTGTGAGGACAACGGAAGGCAGCGGAGTCTCGTCAGATCATTCATCTGGGGACCTGCTTGGTCGACTGGGTTTGGCTGTGGGGTAGCAAAGATCCAAAATGGGGTTTACACCTTAGCAGACTCAATGTTTGTTTTGAAAATAAGAAATGGATGTGGGAAAATGAAAAACTCTGCATGCGCACTTGATTTATGACCACCCTTTTTATGGCAGGTGGAACCTTGTTGAAAGTTGTGAGGTTTGCTCAAGTAGGCATTTCCCCCTCCCCCCTATTTCTTGTGGGTCAGGATTCACTTAGTTAAGAAAAATAAAAGCCTCTAGGAGGCTGGAGGTAATGCATCAGCAGTGCCCTGGTGGTGGGGTGTGTGTGTGTGTGTGTGTGTGTGTGTGTGCGCGTGTGTGCATTTGTGTGTGTTTCATGGGGGAAGATTTGTTCAGAATGAAAGAGACAGATGCTTCCTTCACTTGCTTGTTTCCTGGTTTTCAAAGCCCTTTTTTTGTTGTTTTATTTTAAGATGGGGCGCCCCTGCGCTCGGCGGTGAGGGTGTGGAGAGGCCGCAGCGCATGCGCCCCTGCCCGGCTCTTCCTATGCGATACCAAGTGGAAGCGCGAAGCACAACTGCTCCGAGCACAGCCCACTTCCTTCACCCACAGGGAACGCGAAGCAGTTACACCAACATCAATCAAGGGAAACCCACAGGCTGAACGCACACCGTTGAAGCAGGTGCGTGAGTGAGCGTTCTCCAGCAGCCACGTGATTGAGGTGCACCTCGGCGCCCTGCCACAGATGTCGGTTATGATGACTGTGTGGGGCTGTGCCCTCCTCACAGGGCCGGGACGAGCCGGGCGCACTATGGGACAGAGCAAGTGTGGCTCGTGGCATCTCAGCTGATTTACTGAGACTAGGGAGAATGCAGGGTCTACTATCTGCTTGTATGTGTGTACACATGTACATTGATGTATATCAGGCATGTGTATGTGGATGTATGTGTATGCATATGTATACGCACATACATTTATGCATATATATGGGTACATGCATGCAAACACACGTTTATTTATTATTATTATTTTTAATCCTCACCCGAGGATATTTTCCTTAAGATAGAGTGGGAGGGAAGGAGGGAGAGGGAAAGAATGGAAGAGAGAGAGAAACATTAGTGTGAGAGGGACACATCGACTGGTCACTTCCCGCACGACCCTGACCAGGGTTGGGGATGAACTGCAACCGAGGTATGTGCCCTTGGCTGGAATCGAACCCATGACACTTTGGTCCACGGTCCGATGCTCTAACCACTGAGCCAAACCGGCCAGGGCAGCACACACACATTTAAAGCAAAACTCAAGTGGGCCATGAGCTAAAGAGAGAATATGATCATTTAAGACATTCTTAAGTGTCTGACAATAAGGTGAAGCTGCTTATTAAAAAAAAAAAGAAAACATATATCTCATCCTAAGTTGAACCATCCTGATATATTTTAAACAGTTATTAGCTCCCTAAAGCTAGTTATCTGTATTATTGGTTATGAGTTTCCACTTTGAGCTGATGCTCCAAAATGTTATGCATATTATTTATATTTTAGCGTGTGGACAATCACCCTTTCTCTAAACAATGCAAAGTAAAACAAATGCACTTTTTTTCTGTTGTTGTTAATCCTCATCTGAGGATATTTTCCATTGATTTTTAGATAGAGTGGAAGGGAGGGAGGGAGAGAAAGAGATAGAAACATTGATGTGAGAGAGACACTTCAATTGACTGCCTCCCACATGACACTGACCAGGGATCGATCCTTCAACCTAGGTTCATGCCCTTGACCAGGAATCGAACTGGTGACCCTTTGGTCTGTGGGCCCATGCTCCAACCACTGAGCCAAATCGGCCAGGGCAAGATGTACTTTTTAACCATCAAATTTGTCTAAATTTGAACCCTGGCCTGTGTGGTTCAGTAGTCAGAGTGCTGGCCTGCATACTGAAGAGTTGCAGGTTTGATTCCTGGTCAATGGCACATATCTGGGTTGAAGGTTCGATCCTGGCCCCAGTTAAGGTCATGCTGGAGGCAACCAATCAATGTCTCTGGCTCTCGCTCGCACGCGCGCTCTCTCTCTCTCCCTCCCTCCCTCTCTCCCTTCCACTCTCTCTGAAAGTCAATGGGAAAAATATCCTTGGGTGAGGATTAAAAATAAAAAAAGTTGGCTAAGTTTGAGAATAAATATAATATCTAGTGTTATTATAGTTATGGGAAAAAATACTACTTGGGGGGAAGGTTTTATCTGGAGATTATTTTGCAATACAATTGACCTTTTGAACAATGTGGGAGTTAGGGATACTGACCCCCCAGCCCCCACACAGACAAAAATCCACATATAACTTTTGACACCCCCCAAAAAAATTTATTGCTAATAGCTTACTATTGATTGGAAGTTGTACCGATAACATAAACAGTCGATTAACCATTTTGTGCGATATATGTATCATATACTGTATTCTTACAATAATTTAAGCTAGCAAAAAGAAAATGTTATTAAGGAAATCATAAGGAAAAGAAAATACCTTTACAGTATTTATTGAAAAATGTCTGCGTATAAGTGGAACCTTGCGGTTCAATCCCATGTTGTTTCGGGGTCAACTGTATAGAGGACCAAAAGCCACAAAATGTGCATATTCATAATTCTGGCAATACAGCTCCTAAGAATATTTATCCTAAGACTATACTCGAACACGTGTAAAAAGATTTTACTATGAGAATGCTTTATCACGAACTTATTGCAATGTATTTTGTTATAAATGTCTAAACAAAATTAGGATGATCAAATAAATTGTAGTGGAAGTATACAATAAAATACCAATTAAGGCATTAACACAGTTATCGTTTTTTTGTATAATCCTATTTAAAACATATCTGTGTTGCATGTATACATGAATGTGTAGGTGTTGGAAATATTAGGAAGATGACATATAAACAAACATAAAAGTTACTATCTCTAGGTGATTTGAAAGTAATTAAATGTATTTATTTTGCCTATCTGTTCTTAAAAATGTTCTAATATTTGTATTATTTGCATATTAAGTACAGCAAAGGGCAGTGATGGAAACAGCACTTTAAGTGTAAAAGTTATTTAGAAATATCTGTGAAGACCAGGAAGGGAAAGAATTTTTCATTTTTCCTATAGATGACTGTTTAGCAAATATCAAAGGCTACTGATTGATAAATTCAACAATATATGTATGTCTGTGTGTGCCAGGCACAATACAAGGCTCTGTCGTGTTGCTGTGTGTTTTTCACATGGCAAATGGCTAGATCAGTTCTATCTGAGACACCGATGTAGGTGGCTTTACCTACAGAGAGTTAACACCAGTATGGAAACTACTATGGACATGTAAACGTTAAGAATAAACGGTCACCTTTTGCTTCATATTTTCGCATATGTGTTTTATTTATCTGCTCTCGTCTGTCTCACATGGTTAAACTGTTCCTACCATGTGGATTGTTGGCAACTTCAGATGTCTGGAGAGCCAAAAGCAGATAGGAGAATCATTGGGAGAACTTGACACCATTCATGAAAACTTGAAAGAACAGTAAAAAGCTTATCGGCAAGAGCTTTGAAAAATCTGACCTCTCCTTATTTTGTAGGTTTCTGGCTTTGAAACTCAATCTGGGTTTAATGTTCAGCAGGTGTCCTTTGGGGAGTTAGGACAGGATTTGAAGGGTGGGAGATTAAGGTAATGAATTCAGTGTCCGTCCATCTGGAATGTCGAGACTGTGGTGGATAGAAATAGGTTTAGATCAGGGATGTCTGACTGGAGGAGGATCAGGATTCAGGCCGACTTGGAGATACTCATCTAGAGGCTTAAATGCTTCTCTGAGTCCCCAAGAATCTACCCAAAGGGCAGACTTCTGATGTCCAGTCTCTGTCTCATCACAGTGATCCTAGAAATGTAGTGTCCACGTGGCCTCCCATACTGGTATGAGATTAGAAATTAAAAATTCCAGACTAAACCTCCCAGAGCTCCAAAATGAAAAGATTTTTCGTGAGTTCAGCTATAAAAATAACAAAGATTCTTGAGATGAAGAGTTTGTTTTGGATAAGTACCAATTTGCCAAGTTGTGTGTGTGTGTGTGTGTGTGTGTGTGTGTGTGAATAATTATGGCTTCTTGAACTTGGTTCATTTCTTTCCCATTGGTAAAGAAGTTAAACTTTGGATTGGGTTCTGTTTCTGTTGTCCAATGAATGAGTAAGGTTAGGTCCCATCTGTTACTCTCCTGCAATTTTGCTGTGAGACTGTGGGAAAATGTGTCATATTTACTTCCTCTTTTTTCTCTTTATCCTTCTCTTCCATTAAAACAGATATGATGCCATTAACGAATTGCCTTGGGATAGTTTGAAGTATAAAGGGGGGTGGGGGTAGCTACTCCAGAGACAAGCCCAGAGTGATAAAATAAATCAATAATTCAAGGAATCACTTGCCCTAAAAAAATAAAATAAAAAAATAAAAAGCCTTGTAAATAGAGTAAGATTGAGAAAAACATGTCTTTAGGCAAGCTAATCTAATCACACATAGAAGGCAGCCTGTTTCTTTCCTTGCTGGATCATTTCCACTTTATATTCTCACAGGGGACAATATATTAAGTACAGTATTTAGAAATATTTGTTGAATCCTACTGTCTGATTTTGGCAAATCCCAAGGAAAAAAAAAAGAAGAATATATCTTGGACTGCTCCAGCCTTTCTGGGAGAATATTGGAGTTTTCCCAGAGAGGCTGGCTTCACTTTGTGGGAAACACTGGTTCAGTAGATAACACTGTTAGAATTTGTATTTCAGAGGACATTTCATTTTCTTTAGGTTTTTGGAGCAACCACAGCTGATCTTATAATCTCTCAGGATCTGAAGAAACCCAAAGTGTGTGCTAGTCCTTTCTTTGTATTGATGTCATTTCCTTGTGAAGGGCACCCGAGCCTGTAACCCCCTCATCCTGTCAGAGCAACAGCTGAGCTCACCAGCACCGAAATACCCATCCTCTGAAGAGACGTGGGTGGTACCGAGTGAGCAGAGTTGAAAGAGGGGATTTGGGGGTGAAGTGTCCATTGGCGAATGCTTTTTTCTCTTATGGAATGTTGAAACATTGACGTTTTGGCAAAATCTTAAACTGGTTTATTTAGATGGAATCATCATCACATGTCCCTGCCTGAGTAACTGAAATTTGTGATGAAAATAAAGATGAAATCTTTAGAAAGTAATGTTATAGCCCCTTTCTGTGAAAGTGTGCACTGAAATAAAAGTGCATTGTCATGAGGAAATGCATTCCTTTAGTTTAAGTTTCTCAGCATGTTATCTGGGGTAAAATTGTTTTCATAGATGTTGTTCAAGGGCTTATATTACAGCCTGAGTCCACTGGTGGCTTAAATGTGAAACGGACCTATCTGACGAAGTTCTTTCGCTCTTTTTTTAGCCTGTAAACTTGGGAAGCTATTTAACCTATACTTTTATTTATTTATTTTTAATCTCTAGAAAGAAGATGAAAGCACCATACTCGGAGGGTTTTTAAAATAAACTTTATTGTAGAATAGTTTTCGATGAACCGAGAAGTTGCAAAGATGGAAAGAGTGTATTCATGGACCCGTCACCTGGCTTCCCTCATTGTTACCACATCCCCTTACTTTGGGCTGTTTGTCTAAAATAAGGAGCTGACATTGGTACTTTATTATTAACTAAACTCTAGAGTTTATCTGGGTTTTGCTAGTTCCCCCCTCATATCCTTTCTCTGTTCTAGGGTTCTTGTCCTGGATACCACCTTACATTGAGTTGCCATGTCTACTGTCTACTTAGACTCCTCTCCTCTTTTCTCAAAATGGTTTTGATGACTTGGATAGTTTTGAGGATGACTAGGCAGCATTTTACAGACTGTCCCTCACTTGGGACTTATCTGATGCTTTTCTCATGATTAGACTGGGTTACAGGTGTTTGAGTGGAAGACCACAAAGTTGAATTACCATTCTCAACACATCATATCAAGGATGTATACTGTCCACACGGCTTATCACTGTTGATGCTGACCTCGATCACCTGGCTGAGGTCATGTCTGCCAGGTTCCCCACTGTCAAGTTCCTCTCCCCTGCCCCCTTTTCATATTGTCCTCTTTGGAAGGAAGCGACTAGGCAGCCCATAGTGTTGTTTTAAGGTTTAAATGAGATTATAATGCTCTTGACACATAACCTGGTGATTAGAAAATACTCATTAAATGTCTGTTAACTGCTACTGCAGTTGTTGCTTTTACACTAGTCCCCTTCATGATCAAAAGCCAGTAGTTGAGCTTCTTTCTTGTAGTTGTGTCGTTCTCAGTCATTCATTGATGTTGATCAAAAACTGAACAATGAGTTTTCCCAAACCTTTCAAGTGAGATCACTGCACTTAAAGACACTTGAGGGTGGAGGTATATGAATTCATTTAAGCTTTACCACCGAGAGATGTGCTAAATTGGGATCTTCAGCATCTGGTCCTATTCAAGGGATGGAGCGAGTCATGGAGGATGAGCATGGAGGAGTCGGGGAGGGGCTGCCTAGTCTGGGGCAGGACAGGGAGAAGGAAAGTAATTTCGAAGCTGAGCCTACATTAGGGTGAGATCTTTCTTCTTCTTCTTCTTCGGGTTTGATAGCTTTTGGGGAGCATATAGAGTTCTTAGAATAAACTGTCTCAGCATTTCTCTGTAAAATAAGGGCCTTGTTCTGCCACCTGAATTGCTTCAAAGCCCATGCAATTGTTGCTAGAGTAGTTCTCTGAGCCTAGATAATAGAGTTTGGAGTCCTGTGTAACCATGTCTGGTGGAATAAATAACAACAGCTGGTTTCTTGTACAGATACTGTTTGGCATGAATTTTTTATTTAAGTCTCTCCATGTATCTAGTAAACAGTAAGCAGTATTCTAACATTACTAAAAGCCTCCCAAGTCTCCTTCCAATACATCTCCCTTACTCCTCCCATTTACAAGTTCAGGGTTTGAGGCAGGGTTAATGGACCAGAGAAGGAATGCTAGGCAAGTATTTCTGAGTTAGAGAAAATAAGGTTCCACTTCTGTGTGTTCTTTCTCATTTGACCTTCAGCTTCTCTCTTAGATAACAATTTTTTTTGGACTGATTCTTGGGAAAGCAAGATTTATGCAGACATTCTTTTGCTGTTCTGTGTGTACTAAGTAAAGAGACTTACTCATATGAAAATGCAATATTCTGACTCTGAGTACTTAATGGTAAGAAAATTTGCATCTGCATTAAGCGTAGGTAAGTGATGAAATATTCTTTTGGCCTTCTTTAAAGGACTAGCAAGGAAATTCTTTGCTTATATCCTTGTGAATTTCTGTCATAACAAGCTTATCTAAGATTGAGCACCCCTTTCCTGTAGAGAACCCAGGAAGCATTTGAAGCACAGAGATGGTATCATTCCTTCATTTATTGTTATCTTTGTTATTAACAGCAGAAAGAAAATTTTTACTTAACTTGCCAAATTAACCCCGGGGTCTAAAGGAATAGGAACTATCATAGATACACTATCCACTCTCTCTCTATAGCTTTGTCAAGTGGAAATTGAGTTCCCTGTCCTTGGAGCTAGGAATATAAGGAAGAATAAGGTGGGATCTATGACTTCAAGAATTAAATGATAGTCTTTATGGGTTCTAGAAGGTTTTTGTTCTTCAAAGCCTTTGTAAAATTCCTGTGGCATCAAGGATGATCACGAATGTATCAACTGCCCTCCTTGGGGACACACAGGACAGTCACACTTCCTTTCCCCCTTTGAGGTTAGTCATGACCATGTGACTGGCTTTGGCCCATGAAACATGAGCAGAGGTCACTTATGTTGCTTCCCAGATGAAGCGTTAAGAGTCTCTGTGGAGAAAGACAACTATCATATGATCGCACTTATTTATGGAATATCATGAACAAAATAAGCTAACGGAACAAAATAGATCCAGAGGCCTGGAAGTAGGGAACAGACTGACAAACCTCAGAGGGAAGGGGGATGGGGGGGTTGGGAAGAGATAAACCAAAGAACTTATATGCACATATGTACAACCAGTGGACACAGACAATAGTGTGGGGAAGGAAGGAGGGGGTGGGAGTGAGGGGGGTCAATGGGGGAAAGGGGGGATATTTGTAATACTGTCAACAATAAAGATAAATAAATTTTGAGCAAAGAGTCTCAGTGGGATTTGCCTCGTTGCCTTCCTCCTTCCTTGGTGGATACACCCACACTGGAGTCTGCACAGTCTTGTCTCGTAGGGGCCCCGATGGAAAGATGTCCTGGCCCAGGTTGAATACAGTGTGAGCAAGAAGTAGGATTTGGTGCTTATGAGTCATTAGGGGTTGGGGGGGTGCAGGTGATCTGTGTGCTGCCCATCCGCCTGCCCTGACTAAAGCAGTCAGCATTATCTCTTTAGAGTTGGAGGAATTAAGCTTAGAGGGTTGGGCTGTGGAGGGGATATTCACAGTTGTGCTGGTGGCGGGAAATCTGGTAGTTACTGTTGCATAAAAACTCGGTGTAATTCCTTAAGGATGTGACCTACATTTCAGAAGGGACACTACATTTCTGCAGTATACACTGCATGTATACTTTTCAACAAATATCTTTCCATAGTGGAGAATAATTCTAAAAAGGAAAAATCAAAGTGTGGACACACACACACACACACACACACACACACACACACACATACACAAGAGTTAACTGTTAACTTACTCTCCCAAGAGTCATATGAGAGATTTTAATGCCAAACTACTGGTTGAGTGCCAGGAAGAATTTCTTGGGTGGACATAATGCTTAATATATATTTAGGGAATTTCCACTACTAAATCACAGAGCTTGTAAACTTTGAAAAGAAGAGGAGGGGGTGGGAAAGGGAGGGAAAAAAGGGCCCAGGAATGTGGTTGACAATATTCCTTTTAATTTAAAGCCACCTGAAGGCTTCAGTTGAATAATAAAGTAATCCCCATATGGTTTCCGTTCTTTCAATGTTAGAACCTCAGAAATGCAATCTACTTTTAGCCTTGGCTTCTGCCTGCCTCTTTGTCAGGCTGAGAATGCTTCCCGTCTGCTTGCTGGTAGGAATGTAAGCAAAACTCTATTCTCTTGGGGGTAGTTCCCAGGCTGTACGTCTACGTGGGCAAGTTGGCTCATTTGCAGGGGGGACCTGCTCTCCAGGGCACTCTTGACACTTGGATAGACAGGGTCAGCCGGTGCCTCCACACGGAAAGTGACTTCATGCTTAATCAGTGAGGAGCCTCCTACAGGCACTGTGCTCACTGCCCTTTTGTTCTTCCCTCCCTTACAATTCTGTTTACAGTACACTTTTCCCAAAGTAAAAAACAAAGAAACATTCATTTGAATTGTGTGGTTTTCCCTTGAAGTTTTTTAACCCTCAGAATCTTTAGAAAGGCAAATGCTCAATAAATACCTGAAACTTGAAGAATTTTTAGTTACATGTATGTACTTTCATCACCAAATTTTTCATCTTTTCTTTGTCCTGGGTAAGTTTACTTTCCTCCTGTGTTCATATGAGTTCATGATATACTCAGGAAGTTTATGGAGAAAAGCATTTTGAGAAACAGTTCCACGGAACAATGCTGGAATCCCATTATGGCCATGCACTCTGGCTGTGTGTAACTGTTCTGGTCTGAATTTGTAAACTACGGTAACCATTAAAATGCCCTGTGATAACTTTGCTGTGGCTCAAAATGGAGCAGTCTGGGAAGTCATAAGACAGGAATTTTGATGTGACTTCATTGTGATAATGTCCCTCTCTAACTTCTTCACGTGCTTGTCTGTTTAAGAAATGAGATGAATGGTGCTCACTCTCCCACTCTCTGTGGCGTTGCAAAATGATTTCTTCACACAAGGACAATCAGGGTAATAGGTGTGAAGTGGCCAGAATCTTCTGAAGAAAAGTCCGTCGAAGTATAGGTAGATGGAAGTAGAGGAAGACCATTTTGTAC
This sequence comes from Tadarida brasiliensis, assembly GCA_030848825.1. Classification (NCBI taxonomy): domain Eukaryota; kingdom Metazoa; phylum Chordata; class Mammalia; order Chiroptera; family Molossidae; genus Tadarida; species Tadarida brasiliensis. The sequence goes on from CM061264.1 coordinate 83,150,798, forward strand.
TGAAGAACCAAAGAGTTTGAAAAGAAATAGGGTTATAAGCTCTTTCTGTTGACCAGATGGCACTGCTGCTCCCTTGCCAGCTGAGCCAGCATTTTGAGGAGGTCCCTCTGACAGCACCATTGCATCAGTTTCCTTTTTATTTATTTATTTTTTAATGTTTTTATTGATTTTTTTAGAGAGAGAGGAAGGGAGAGGGAAATAGAAACATTGATGAGAGAGAACATCCATTAGCTGCCTCCTGCATGCCCCCTACTGGGGATCGGGCCCACAACCTGGGCATGTGCCCTGACCGGGAATCGAACCGGTGACCTCTTGGTGCATGGGTCGATGCTCAACCACTGAGCCACACTGGCCGGGCAGTTTCCCTTAATTTGCGATGAGTAAGTACACGTCGAGTACAGAGGCACTCGAAAGATGCACCATGCCAAAATGGGCCTTCGTGATCCTCCAATCACTGTGGGGTAGACTGTTCGGGTGACAATGATCTTATCTGGCCTGTAAATTACACGCCACAGTTTGTCTTCTGCACAGTGTGTCCCCAAATGTTTCATGTGTTTCTTCTAATAATGCCTTCTATCAACGAGACTCATAGATCACATGTGATTTTTTTCTTTTTGCTTGATTTTTATTGGCCAATTACTAATATAGTGACTTTGAATCAAATTTAAAACAGAAAGAAAATCAAATAATTCCAACACCAATCCCAAATGACGTAAATGTCTCTATGTCCTATGATTTTCCTCAATACAAATTTTTAATGCATGTATCACTTATAAAAACTGTACTTCTGATTTCTTTGGGTAAATTTACAAAAGTCTATTTAAAAATCTACTTCAAGAGATGGGGATACTAGCACATTATCTTTAGTGCTCTATACCTTTGTACTTCCGAGCATGGATAAAATGTACATTTGTTTTCACATTGCTAAGGTTGTTAATGATTCTATTCTGCAACTATTTTGAAGTCTCCTATGTTAAGTATTAGGTTGATACAAAAAATTGAAAACCAGTAAACAGTATTTGTGCTATATCTATGCAAACAGTGTTCCTTACAGGGTTAATTAAGATGTTCTGATTATATTCTCTTGCAATTTCATAACCCCTCTGTCTCTCTATGAAAGGAGTCGAATGCAGACTCTAGTTAATTTTATCAACTCCTTGAAACCATGCAACATTCAGTTTCCTTCAAAATTGGCTTATAACCTTCTTATACAATTTGTTCACTTTAAAGGGTTTGATCTTTGTTTTTTCTTGATGAGAAAATAAATACAAACCTTTAAAAAATGGAATTTTCTTTCTAGGTTCAATGTTGTTTTCTTTCCTTAAACTTTTGGGACCTCTTTTAATCTTGGTGTTCTCAAATTTCATAATGATGTTTGGATCTTATTAATTCTGAATAGTACTTGGAGGAATCTGGAAGCTACATCTCTCGTGACCATGGAAGATTTTCTTTGATTATTTAGATGTTTTTCTTAGAGTTTCTCTGTTCTTTCTTAATGGAACTCCTGTCAGTCAGATGTTGGGTCTCCTAAATTGATCCTTCACATTTCTTATCTTTCCTTCACATTTTAATTTTTTTATTTTTTTTCATTTTTTATTAATTTATTTTTGTTACAGATGTTTCTCCTTTTTTCCTCATTGACACCCTCCTCCCCATCCCCCCACCCCGTCCCCAGCTTTGTTGTCCATGTCCATCAGTTATGCCTACATGCGCATAAGTTCTGTGGTTTATCTCTTCCCTCCGCCCCACCCCCTCTTCTGAGGGGTGTCAGTCTATACCCTACTTCCACATCTCTGGGTCTACCCTGTTCCTCAGACTGTTATGTTCATTATATTCCACAAATAAGTGAGGTCATGTGATATTTGTCTTTCTCTGCTTGGCTTGTTTCGCTTAGGATAATACTCTCGAGGTCCCTCCACGTCGTCTCAAAGGATAAGAGATCTTTCTTTCTTACAGCTGCATAGTACTCCATTGTGTATATGTACCACAGCTTTTTTTATCCATTCATCCACTGATGGACACTTGGGCTGTTTCCAGATCTTAGCTATTGTAAATAGTGCTGCTGTGAACATGGGGGTACATATATATTTTCTGGTTGGTGTTTCAGGCTTCTTAGGGTATATTCCTAGAAGTGGGATCACTGGGTCAAATGGCAATTCAATTTTTAATTTTTTGAGGTAACACCATAGTGTTTTCCACAGTGGCTGCACCAGTCTGCATTCCCACCAGCAGTGTACTAGAGTCCCCTTTTCTCCACACCCTCGCCAACACTTGTTTGATGATTTGTTGATGGCGGCCATTCTGACAGGTGTGAGGTGATACCTCATTGTTGTTTTAATTTGCATCTCTCTGATGATTAGTGATGTGGAGTATTTCTTCATATGTCTCTTAGCCATTTGTATGTCCTGTTTGGAGAGGTGTCTATTTAGGTCCTCTGCCCATTTTTAATTGGGTTCTTTGTCTTCCTTTTGTTGAGTTGTATGAGCACTCTATATACTTTGGAGATTAACCCCTTATCTGATGTATCATTGGCAATTATGCTCTCCCATATAGTGGGTTCCCTATCTGTTTTGATGGTTGTGTCTTTTGCTGCGCAGAAGCTTTTGAGTTTGATGTAGTCCCATGTGTTCATTTTTCCCTTTGTTTCTGTTGCCTTAGGTGATGTATCAGTGAAGCTTCTGCTGCGTATGATGTCCGAAATTTTGTTGCCTACATTTTCTTCTAGGATTTTTATGGATTCACGAGTCACATTTAAGTCTTTTATCCATTTTGAGTTTATTCTTGTGTATGGTGTAAGTTGATGGTCTAGTTTCATTTTTTTGTATGTAGCTGTCCAATTTTCCAAACACCATTTATTAAAGAGGCTGTCTTTACTCCATTGTATGCTCTTGCCACCTTTGTCAAATATTAATTGAGCATAATGTCTTGGGTCAATTTCCGGATTCTCTGTTCTGTTCCACTGGTCTATATGCCTGTTCTTGTGCCAGTACCAGGCTGTTTTGATTACAGTGGCTTTGTAGTATAACCTGATATCCGGTATTGTGATCCCACCTACTTGTCCTTCTTTTTCAAGATTGCTGTGGCTATTCGGGGTCTTTTTTGGTTCCATATGAACTTTTGAAATACTTGTTCTAGTTCTGTGAAATATGTCACTGGTATTTTGATGGAGATTGCATTGAATCTATAGATTGCTTTGGGTAATATGGACATTTTAATGATGTTAATTCTTCCAATCCATGAACAAGGTATGTGCTTCCACTTTTTTATATCTTCCTCTATTTCTTTTTTCAATGTCCTGTAGTTTTCTGCAAATAGGTCCTTTACTTCTTTGGTTAAGTTTATTCCTAGGTATCTTAATTTTTTTGCCGCGATGGTAAATGGAATTGTTTTTTTTAGTTTCTCTTTCTGTGAGTTCATCATTGGTGTATAAGAATGCCGTTGATTTCTTGATGTTAATTTTGTATCCTGCTACTTTGCCAAATTCATTTATTAAGTCTAGTAGATTTTTGATGGAGTCTTTAGGGTTTTCTATATATAATATCATATCGTCTGCGAATAACGACAGTTTCACTTCCTCCTTTCCAATTTGGATTCCTTTTATTTTTTCTTCACCTCTGATTGCTGTGGCTAAGACTTCCAGCACTATGTTAAATAAGAGTGGCGAAAGTGGGCATCCCTGTCTTGTTCCTGTTCTTAAGGGAAATGTTTTTAGTTTTTGCCCATTGAGTATGATGTTGGCTGTAGGTCTTTCATATATGGCCTTTATTATATCAAGATATGATCCCTCTATTCCCAAACTGCTGAGCGTTTTTATCAGAAATGGGTGCTGGACTTTGTCAAATGCTTTTTCAGCATCTATTGATATGATCATGTGGTTTTTATCTTTCATTTTGTTTATGTGGTGTATCACATTTATTGATTTGCGAATATTGAACCAGCCTTGCATCCCTGGGATGAATCCCACTTGGTCATGGTGAATAATTTTTTTTATGTATTGCTGGATCCGATTTGCTAGTATTTTGTTCAGGATTTTGGCATCTACGTTCATCAGGGATATTGGCCTGTAGTTTTCTTTCTTTGTAGTGTCTTTTCTGGTTTTGGAATTAGGATTATGCTGGCCTCATAAAATGAGTTTGGAAGTCTTCCTTCTTCCTGAATTTTTAGAAATAGTTTGAGGAGAATGGGTGTTAGTTCTTCTTTGAATGTTCGGTAAAACTCCCCCGTGAAGCCATCCGGGCCTGGGCTTTTGTTTGCTGGGAGAGTCTTGATTACATCTTCAATTTCCTTAGCTGTTATTGGTCTGTTCAAGTTTTCTATCTCTTCCTGGTCCAGTTTTGGGAGACTATGTGTTTCTAGAAATGTGTCCATTTCACTTAGATTGTCGAATTTGTTGCCATATAAATGTTCATAGTATTTGCTAACGATCCTTTGTATTTCTGTGGTGTCAGTTGTTACTTCTCCTCTTTCATTTCTGATTTTGGGTATTTGAGTTCTCTCTCTTTGTTGCTTGGTGAGTCTAGCTAAGGGTCCATCAATCTTGTTTATCTTTTCAAAAATCCAGCTCTTTGTTTCATTGATCCTTTGAATTGTTTTTCTGGTCTCTATGTCATTTATTTCTGCTCTGATCTTTACTATTTCCTTCCTTCTACTTGCTCTGGGGTTTTCTTTTTGTCTGCTTTCTAGTTCTTTAAGTTGTGAGGTTAGATAGTCTATTAGAAATTTTTGTTGTTTCTTGAGGTAGGCCTGTAGTGCTATGAACTTCCCTCTCAGAACAGCTTTCGCTGCATCCCATAGATTTTGTGTTGTTGTGTGTTCATTTTCATTGGTTTCCAGGAAGTTTTTAATTTCTTCCTTGATCTCCTCGGTAACCCATTCATTGTTTAATAACATGCTATTTAGCCTCCATGTGTTCATATGTCTTTGCATGTTCTTGTTGCAATTGATTTCTAGTTTCATGCCATTATGATCTGAGAGGATGCTTGATATGATTTCAATCTTCTTGAACTTGTAGAGACTTCGTTTGTGTCCTAACATGTGGTCTATCTTTGAGAATGTCCCATGTGTACTTGAGAAGAATGTGAATTCTGTAGTTTTGGGGTGTAATTCTCTGTAAATATCTGTTAAATCCATTTGGTCTAGTGCTTCGTTTAGAGTCTCTGTGTCCTTGTTAATTTTTTGTCTAGAGGATCTATCCAGTGATGTCAGCGGGGTGTTGAAGTCCCCTGCTATGATTGTATTGCTGTCGATTTCTCCTTTGAAGTCCTCCAGAAGATTTTTAATATATTTTGGTGCTCCTATATTGGGTGCATATATGTTTACCAGGGTTATATCTTCCTGTTGGATAGATCCTTTCAATATTATGTAGTGACCTTCTTTGTCTCTAGTTATGGCTTTCATTTTGAAATCTATTTTATCAGATATGAGTATTGCTACCCAGCTTTTTTTTTCCTTTCCATTTGCTTGGAAGATTTTTTTCCATCCCTTCACTTTCAGCCTATGTGAGTCTTTTGTTGTGAGGTGGGTCTCTTGTAAACAACATATATATGGGTCATGCTTTCTTATCCGATCTGCTACTCTGTGTCTTTTGATCGGAGCATTCAGTCCATTTACATTTAAGGTGATTATTGATATGTACTTATTTATTGCCATTTTTGTTTAGTGTGGTTCTGCTTTCCTTCCTATTTCTTCTACTAATTACAGCAGTCCTTTTACCATTTCTTGCACTGCTGGTTTGGTGCTAATGTATTCCCTTAGCCTTTTTTTGTCTGAGAAGCTCTTTATTTGACCTTCTATTTTGAATGACAGCCTTGCTGGGTAGAGTAGTCTTGGATTCAGATCCTTGTTTTTCATGACCTTGATTACTTCATGCCATTCCCTTCTGGTCTGTAGTGTTTCTGTTGAGAAGTCGGCAGATAGCTTTATGGGGGTTCCTTTGTAGGTAACCTGTTGCTTATCTCTTGCTGCCTTTAGGATTCTTTGTCTTTAATTTTTGGCATTTTAATTACTATGTGTCTTGGTGTGGGCCTGTTTGGGTTCTTCTTACTTGGGACTCTCTGTGCTTCTTGAACTTGAATGCCTTCTTTCTTCACCAAATTAGGGAAGTTTTCCGTCACTATTTCTTCAAATATATTCTCTAACCCTTGCTCATTTTCTTCTTCTTCAGGGACTCCAATGATGCGAATATTATTACGTTTCCAGTTGTCCCACAGTTCTCTTAAGCTGTCTTCCTGTTTTTCATTGTTTTTTTCCTTTTGGTTTTCTGATTGGTTGATTTTTTTCTACCCTGTCTTCTAATTCACTGATCCAGTCCTCAGCTTCCTCTACTCTGCTGTTTAGTCCTTCCAATGTGTTCTTCATTTCTGCTATGTCATTCTTCATTTCTTCTTGCTGCTTCTTAATTTCCACTTGGTTGGTTTTCAGTATTTCTTATGTCTTTGCTCATGGTGTTGATGTCTTTACTCAAGGTGTTGATGTCCTTACTCATGCTGTTGAGCTTCCTCAAGATCATGGCTCTGAATTCTAGCTCTGTTAACTTGCTTAACTCTGTTTCATTTATCTCATCTTCGGTAGAGGTCTCTTGTTCTTTCATTTGGGATCTGTTTCTTTGTTTCCCCATTTTGGCTATCTCAGTGGTTTTTGGAGCCTGCCAAATTTTCCTGTGGATGTTGGTGTTCTGTTGTTTGTGGCTCCCTCTACTGGGTTTGGATGAGCGTGGGAGGACCCACGTTAAACACCACCGTGGAGTCTTACTTTCCTGGGTATATTTGCAAGCCCAGCATAGGTTAAGTTATCCTCTAGCTTTTTGCCTAGAGGCTATTAGTTGTGGTTGCTTGAAGAGCTTTGGGTTTTCAGTTGAATGAAAACCTCCCTCAGGTGTTCAGCGTGAGAGGATTTCCAGAGGGTAGGGCAGATGCTAGTAGTTAATGAGCCTCAGTTTGCATTTCAATGGCCCACTAGGGTGTGGCTGGATCTCCGAGGGAGGGGCTGCCGCCTCTCCCCAGAGCCCTGGGATGGAGTAAGAAGGCCAGGCCAGAGTCCTGCGTGGCCGCAACTCAGCAAAAGCTCTGAGCGCCCTCCAAATCCCGAGTGTCCCCACACAGTTCCAGTCCAGTCCACCCTCCCTCTGCCGGAGCCCAGGTGAGTGGCTGCGGCTATTTTAGCGCTCCGTCCCGGCTCTGCGCTGTGGAGCCGGCTCGGGCTTTAACTCCGAGGGCGGGCGCTGCTCAGGGCTAAGGCCGCTGCTCTCTGTGGGCTCCCAGCCCCCCTCTCGCGCCTCTGCAATCCTACCAGGATCGAGTCAGTGTCCCTGGCTGTATGGTCCTCGCAAGCTGCTTTTCTGTTGCTTTTTCCCCGACGATTTGTCTTTATTTTAGTTGTAATTCCAGTTTGGTCCTGGGAGGTGGTCTGTGTAGCTTCCATTCACTCCGCCGCCATTTTGGAATCGCTCCTTCACATTTTTAATGTTGTCTTTGTTCTTACGTTGTGTGAGATTTTGATTCTATCTTCTAACCCTTTCCTTAGTATTTCTTAGCAATCAGATTTTTAATTTTTAAGAGCTCATTCTTTTATTTTTGGGACACGTATTTTGAAATACATTAAAGCAATGGTATAAAGTACTAGCATTCTGCCAGGAATGCATTTGTTATAAAGATCTACATTATAAAATAAAAATTGCCCATGGGTGTATGAAGAGACCTCTAGAATTGCCATCCAGTTTCATAATCTAACCACTTAAGAAAACAGTATCTGCTGCTTTCTGGCCATCTTATTTGACTTTTACCTTATTAATAATGTGTACTGAACAGCAGGCGAGAGAGAAATAAGACACAGCTGCTACTCTCAAGGTGTTTATAGCCCAGTGGAAAGAAAAGACAAAAGTGGAAGCATTTTAAGAGTAAAGAAAACACTTCATGGAGTTTTAAGCCAGAGTTGTAGTTGATTTTTATTTTTGTTTTTTAAACTAAAATGAACCAATTTGTACACATAGTTGTTGTTTTTTCTGTATTCTGAATTTTTTATTTATTGAGAGATATAGAAAGTCAAATTGTTGGATGAAGCCTATTGCTTTTGATACATATGTTCATATTCCATTTATAGAACCATCCATCATTTATCACAAGATTATATTTACCAAAATCTAACTACCACTGGATGTTATAATTTTTAAAAAGTGTTGAGTAACATATTATGTGTGACAAGTGGTGTTGTATTATTTTAGCTTGAATTATTTTATTAGTGTTATGCTATGTTCATTGACATTTATGTGTAAATCATAGTATACCTATATGCAAAAGATTTTTTTTTCTTCTGCTCCTTTTCCTCTTCTTCTTTCTCCTCCTCCTCTTCTACCTCATCTTTTTTTCCTTCCTTTTCTATTTTTTCAGTCTTACTTCCTGTAGTATTGATATAAGAATATATCCAGTCTGGCCTGGCTGGTGTGGCTCAGTGGTTGCGTGTCAACCCATGCACCAAGAGGTCACCGGTTCAATTCCCAGTCAGGGCACATGCCCAGGTGGTGGACCAAATCCCCAGTGGGGGGCATGCGGAAGGCGGCTAATTGATGTTCTCTCTCATCAATGTTTCTATCTCTCTCTCCCTCTCCCTTCCTCTCTCTCTCTCTCAAATCAAGAAAAAAAAAAAAAAAGAATATACCCAGTCCAACCTGTGTCTAAATATTTTCTACACATCTTCTACTCAGTATTATGATGACATGAGATCATTTCCTGAAGAAGTGGTTGGATGTATATTTTATATACTATTGGTCAGAGATAACAATATATTAATAGCATTAAGGCCACCTGTTGTTAGCTGGCAGGACATTTAAATGTGGCTTTTGTTGAGTTAGGACTTGAATTGGAGAACAGAGGGCAGTTGTTTGTACTCTTGAACTTTTTCCTGAACACTAATTTCCATGACTTGTTTAAAGGCTATCTTGATATGAAATAGGAGAACCATGTTTGAGGACTTGGATTCGCAACCTGGCATCAGAGTGGGACTTAATTGAATCAGCTCATCACGGTGTTACTTCTGTTTTGAAAGCTTTCTACAAAAAATAGACAAAGTCTGACAATTTCATTCGAAGAGAACAATAATTGGCCCTACTTACTATATCAAAGATTTCATCCCTAAATGTTTCATTTCTTGGTGAACTGGTTCTCAAAGTATAAATGCATATCACTTGATAATTTAGAGACTAATTTAAAAACCCTTTGACTAGGGTTTTTAGGATGAGAAACTAGGCTGCTGCTAGAGTAGTAGGATAACTACTCTATTGTTGTTGAATATTGGTAATTTCATATTATGCTGTAATACTTACATTTTTGATTGATTAAAAAAATTTTTTTCCCCTTATTTATTTTAGAGAGAAAGAAAGTGAGAGGGAGAGAGAGATAGAAACATTGATGAGAGAGAACATCCATTGGCTGCCTCCTGCATGCCCCACACTGGGGATTGGGCCCACAACCTGGGCATGTGTCCTGACTGGGAATCGAACTGGCGACCTCTTGGTGAATGGGTCGATGCTCAACCACTGAGCCATAGCAGCCGGACAATACTTACATTTTTATCACACCTACTTTCACATTTAAGAGATTAAAACAGCTTTCTCTATTTAACCTAATAGAATTACCTTAAGCCTGTAGATAATTAACATTTACACCCTTTGCTGATGCTCGAAACTCAAGGTGAAGGTATCGTTGTGCATATAATGCTGCTGGTTCTTAGAGCACCCTCTGGCAGAAGGCCTGTGATACAGACAATAAGAATCATGGAGAAAAATTTAATTCAGTTTGACCTTTTAGATAAAGAAAACTAGAATTATTTGTTCAGGTCCAATATAAATGTGAGAAAGTCTATATATCTTTGGATTTCTTTGATTAAAGCAATCAATACAATATGAGACCTCAAAACTTTGTGTAAACATGTTCCCGTACTACATATTACTTTATGACACAGTGTTTGTCGGGTGATGTTGATATATTGCATGATTGCTTTTTTCTCCCTGATTGATGGTAATAAGAATGATATATCACTTCTCTTTTCAAGTGGATTCAAATGATAGAAGCAACTAAACTATTCAACAGAAAAGTGGACCTCTCTGTCTTTCAGAAACAAATGTGTAAATATTAGCAATAGGCGGTGAACAGGAGGGAACGCGGTCTAAGGATTGCTCTGGGAGCATCTCTTGCAGTCAGAACTGAATGAAGCGCTCATTTTCATGCCTGGCTCTCTATCTGTGATGTCAGCTGCGCTGGTGTCATCTGGATCTGGATCTGTATCTGGATCGGGTTACTGCTGCTGATGTCTACATTTTCATTTATCTTGGCTTCTATTTAATTAAAAAAAAAAAAAGACAAATGGCTAAGGTGAAGCTAGGAGTGCAGCTGAGCTGAGAACGGATGTCTCTTTATTAGTAAATGAGTCTATTACATCACCTATGATGTTGGTGATGGGACAAAGTCTTCTAGTTTTATCAAGCCAGATTCCCCAATTCTTACTTTCCTAATTTTTCCACATTTTTAAAATTATAAAAATTATGAAAACTCTGAGACCCCATTTTTAGAAGTTGGTCACTCTCAAGTAGTCCTAAATACAAAGATGCTTCTGATGCCATGGAGGAAAGAAGGTGAAGGTAACGTTTCTTTGGGCCTCTCAGAAAGAGAAGACTTCAACTAGCTGTTTTAAATTATATAGTCAAGTTCTGTAAAATTCCTTTTAGAAAAAAAAATTGCTGAACCAAGTTTGAAAACCACTGAGCTAGGCCATCATAAATTCTGAGTCATCTTCCTTCACTTCTCAGCGTGGACCATTGTTTTGTTCCTATTTATACAATACATTTCTGAAAAGCCTTTCAACGTTAATCATCCTTGGAGTTGGCTACTTTCTTCAGACCTTTCATGTTTCCCTTATTATAAGTGTTTTTGCTACTGGGTAGGTGGATGATTAGGTTGATGACAGATGCATAAGGATAGGGAGGAAGGAAGAAAAGAAAAGAAGGATATATAGTTAGTTGCATTTGTCTATTTATGTTGATGCATTCTTTTTTTTCAAGAATAGTTTATTGATTTTTTTATGTTTTTATTGATTTTAGAAAGAGAGGAAAGGAGAGGGAGAAATAGAAAGAAACATTAATGAGAGAGAAACATCTGTCAGCTGCCTCCTGCATGCCCCCCATTGTTGATCGAGCCCAAATCCCAGGCCTGTGCCCTGATGGGAATTGAATGACAACCTTTGGTGCATGGGTGAATGCTCAACCAACTGAGCCAAACTGGCCAGGGCAAGAATGGTTTATTGATTTTTAGAGAGAGAGGAAGGGAGAGGGAGAGAGGGAGAGAAACATTGATGTGAGTGCACACATTGATCAGCTGCCTCCTACATGCCCCCTACCTGGGATGGAGCCCTAAACCCAGGCTTGTGACCTTGAACAGGAATCAAAGCAGCAACCTCCTGGTACACTGGATGATGCCCACCCAACTGAGCCACACTGGCCAGGGCTCGATGCATTCATTTTTAATTATTTCATTATATTTCTTACCACGTAGGACAGGAATCACATCTTGCCTACATTTCACTGTCTTATATGCAGTTACAATAATAATGGACTCCCAGTCACTTTTTTATGTATATATGGGCCACTCTAGATGCTAAGGATGCAGCAGTAAAAAAACACAAAAATTCCTGACCTTTTGGAGCTTCTTTCTTAGTTGGAGGAAAAAGAGCAACATGGAAGTAAGCTATATGATAGATCAGTTAATGATGCTGCTGTATAGAAATATAAAGCAGGAAATGGAAGGAGGTTACTGCTTTATATCCAGTGGTCACTGACATTTGCACAAAACCTGAGGGAGGTGAGGAAGGGGACTTGATAGATGCTTAGGTTAAGGACCTTTTAGGGGGGGCTGGGGAGCAGTAAGGGCAAAGGCTTGATGCCAGAGTTTGTTTGGTACATTCCAGGAACAGCCAGAAGAGCAAGTTGCTGATTGCTGTGAGGTCAAGGGGGTGGGAAGGACTCTGGTTTTATTCTCCTTTATTCTAAGTAAGATGGAAAGCCATTGGAGAATTTTAAGCAGAGGAAAGACATCTAATTTAGAAGGAGCACTCTTATTTTAGTGTTTACTTTAGACTTTTTAATTTAGTGCATTGCAGCCATGGACAATATGTAAACAAATGGCCATAGCTGTGTTCCAATAAAACTTTATTTTAAAAAATAGGTGGACTGGACTTGGTTTGCATGCCATAGTTTGCCAATCACTGAACTAGACCATTTGCCAAGTGGTTTTGAATTGTAGCTAGGAGAGGGTCATGATTGTGACTGTATCACACCCAATACCAGCTACCATCAATTGATAATTTTTTTTTATTAATCCTCACCAGAGGATATTTTATCATTGATTTTAGAGAGAGTGGAAGAGAAGAAGGGAGAGAGAGAGAGAGAGAGAGAGAGAGAGAGAGAGAGAAAATCCATGTGAGAGAGACACATTGATTAGTTGCCTCCTGCAAGACCCTGACTGGGGCTGGGATTGAACCTGCAGCCCAGGTACATGCCTGACTGGGAATCGAACCTGCAATCCTTTGGTCCCTGGGCCAATGCTCTAACCACTGAGCCAAACTGGCCAGTGCTCAATTGATAATTTTTATGCATACCCCCCTCTCTGTACAACTCATTTGTTATCACCTCAAAGCTATGGATGTAATTTAATAAATGTTTATTGTTGATTTCAAAAGACTTGTCTACCAAAAGCACAGTTAGGCCTGGCTGGTGTGGCTCAGTTGATTGGGTGTCATCCCCTGCATTATAGGTTACCAGTCGGATTCCTGGTCAGGGTACATGCCTGCCTTGTGAGCTGCATCCCCAGTGAGGGGTGTGCAGCAGGCAGCCAATTGATGTTCTGCTCTCACATCGATGTTTCTCTCTTTCTCTGCCCCTCTCCCTTCATCTCTCTCTAAAAATCTCTCTATCTATCTATCTATCTATCTATCTATCTATCTATCTATCTATCTATCATCCATCCATCCATCTATCTATCGAGGCCTTTCTCCTCCACTGCTTCTTCTGATTGGTTTATCCCAGTGCTGTTCCAGAAAAATGTAGCAGGGACCACCTCCAGAAGTAGAAAATTTCTAGTAGCCACTTAAAAAATGTAAAAAGAAACAAGTTAAGTGAGCATTAATAATGTTTTATTTAAACCAATATAACCAACATATTATCACAATTGGGACTAGTGGACAGCGCTGGCGTGTACGTATTGGAGACGGTTCAGAACTTGGCCTTCCCAGCACTGACAGCACTGGTAACCTGACAGTAATGTTTAAGCAAGTCCTTATTGCTGCCCTTAGGTTAATCAGCAATGATTACTGGCAAAGTATGATATAAGGAGGACTTCTCGTATTCAGCGTATTTTCTTTTCCCCATTTAAGTGTCTCATATGCTTATAGATAGCTGGCTAGAAACATGAAAATAGCCAAAGTCAACTTCCGTGGCCATCTCCCAGCCCCACCTCCCCCAGCTCAGCATCTGATTCCAGCGTCATTTGGTAAGACTTTCGATCTGTGTGGATTGAATCTTCTATGTACTCTGTCTGTTATTTCAACGTGAAACAGTCCTCGAGGTGGAGGCTGGTGGAGGCCCAACCTAAACACAGCGTAGGAACACGCATCCTGCACAATTTAAATACGTGCACATTTATTTATAACGTATCCCACCCATGACAAAATTATCTGGAATTTGCTCAAGCAACAAAGGGTTTTCTATAAACTGCAAACACACCTACATTTTACAATTGTTTTTAATGGATATATGAGAACACAGAATTTGGGAGTCTGGGGAAACAGCGAAAAGGCTAAAAATAAAAACCTACAGAGCTGTTTGAAAATTCTGGGACAGTGAGAAACTGGCAGGCCGGTGGCTGGCCCCTCCCATGGCCTCCTCCTCCCTTTGCCAGAGCCCACCATTTCTGCCTGGTCACCTGGAGGGTTTCCATGCCTCGTGGGCATGCCCAGTGCTGTTCACAGGGATTCCAACAGAGAGAATCGGCCACAGTATCTGAAGAAGGAGGGGATGATAAGAGCTGGGAAAATTTGAGTTGAGTGTCTGCAACCACATCTGATTCTACAAGGGGGTACATCCTGGGTATCTTTGAGATACGCACAGAAGCATTTAGATCTTGCTCTGTTAGTTGTTTTCAGGTACAACCAGGAAATTGACACACAGTAGGCCCCCTCTATCCACAGAGGATATGCTCCAAGACCCAGAGTGGATGCCGGTATCCAGGGATAGTACTGAACCTATACACACTGTTTTTTCTTATACATACACACCAATGATAAAGTGTAATTTATGAATTAAGTACAGTAAGATATTAACAACAATATCTAATAATAGAACAGTGGTAACAATATACTGTAATAACACTTATGTGAGTGTGGTCTCTCTTTCAAAATATCTTACTGTGTGTAGTATACTCAGCCTGTGATGACGTGCGATGCTCAATGCCTATGTGATGAAATGAAGCGAGGTATTCAAGTGACAGGCAATTTAAAACACATGAATTGTTTGTTTTTGGAATTTCCCATCTAATATTTCCAGGCCTTGGTTGACTGGGGGTAACTAAAACTGCGGAAAGCGAAACTGTGGGGAAGGGGGGCTACTGTCATAACTTTGAGTTATAAAGGGGGTCATTCTTTTTCCAAGTCTTTATGGATTTGTAGATATAGTCTTCATCATTAAATGTGACCTTAGGCCAAGTAATTTCAATTTCTTTAAGGAAAGAATCTGTCAGAAGCTGAGATGGCGGGGCCATCTGCTTTTTGGGATTTCTTAAAATAGAACATTTGCAAATCCAGTAAAAAGAAAAAAAGTATCAGTATTATTTGTTTTCTCATAGCACACCAGCAACAACGACCGATTCTTAGCCATCACCACCTCTGGCCAGGTGCTATTCTAAAATGCTTTATATAGAACTAATTCTCACAAACACCAGACGAGGTAGGTATCACTCTTTTCCCCACCGAAGAGGAGAGGACACTGATTCCAAAAGATTTCATCACTTGCCCAAGGTCACACAGTCGTAAGTGGTGAAGCTGGGATTTAAGCCCACACGGCCTGACGCCCCAGTTCCTGCTCTTAATCAGCACAATAAGTAAACAGATACCTGAATGCATGATGAATGGATACCTGGAATATATTTTACAAATCAACTCATTCAAATGATTTGAGTTTGAAATATAATGCAGTCCTCCAGTGAAGCCTGGTAAAAATGACATCACTGGGACATTGTTAGCTTAAAACTTAGTAGTTTTTAAACACAGATTCTTGAAATATCAGGTCTACCGAAAATAGAGGGCATCTATAGGAAAAAGGAACCGTTTGAACTGCTCAAAAAGTATGTAGGAAATAAATTATGAAGGAATAGAAAACTGTATGGCAGGGAGTTGTTCTAATGTAGAGTTCATGGTTAAGAATTTGACTTTAAGTCTTGCTTTTAGCTTTTTAAGCCATCCTGACACTTCCCACGGACACACCCATCTGAGAGATGAGAAATTCAGGCAGAGTAAGACTTGTAGACATAACCCAAGATGCTTTTCCTTGTTCCTGTGCTCTTTCTGAACTAGCTCCTAACTTACACCCCTGCAGACGCAGTGTTGACCCTGTCTTCACTGGGCTCATTTCTTTGCAGTTATTTTTTCCAGTGTTTCAAATTCGGTTTTCCCTAAATAACTCCTAACTTTGGTCGGCCCTCAGACCCCCACAGTCACTTGCTGTCTGGGCAGGAGCCTTTAGTGAGTCCTGAGCCCATAAAACCCAGCCCCCTCTGCCTTCTTGCACTATATTTTGAAACCAAACATACTAGTGTAATGTCTTATTCAGAATTCCATTTTCTTAGAGATCTCTCTGGAGGTTTATGTGGGCTAATGGCTCCCCACCCACTTGACATTTTGCCCATTACATTATATGTTTCTTCCAAGGAACAAAAATACAACCCTCCTTTTCTGACAGCATGGGAGACGTTCTCTTGCTGTTGCTCTCCAGGAAAAATCTCATAATCTAACTAGACAAACCCTTGCTGAAAAATTAGACCAAATGGCATTTGTAAACTCCAAGGAAAGCATTTTTCTTCTGTGAAGCATTTCCTAGCTGGACGTGTTGAAACTTTACATATACTGATACCAGTTAGGTTTATGGAAAAAATGAAAAGTTATAAACAGCTGGATCTACTGTCAAAACTGAGAACCCTGTCAACCTGATTTTTCCCTGGCCCTGCTGAGAAATTCGCAGCATTCTTAATTCACATTTATGAGATGAATGAGAAAAATGAATGGATAAAGTTTAGGTGCTAAAAGAAAGACCGGGTAGCTAGCTAGCTTGTTTTGCTTATTTGGTAAGTTTTAAATGAAGGAAATCATATTAGAAAATGTATGTTGGGATCATATCTCTGTATCCTCTTTCAAATGGTCTTCATACATGACCAAATTAATTCACAATCGGTTTGTCTATATGCCTGGTACCACTGGTGTTTGCTTGCTTTTTTGTGTGTTTTTTTGGACTCATGCCCTAAACCCATTAGGAGATGAAAAATCCCATCTTGAGAAACAAATATGATTTACCTCTTTTGGGTTACTAGGGAAATATAAAGGACCTAAAGATCTGTGATGTTTATTTGTTTTCAATATCAGATCAAATAAAAATGTTAGATTTTGGGGGGTCAATTTATGCTGCACAAATGTGATTTTTAATAAGGTTTATTTATTCCCTAATTAGCACTGCACTAATACATTATAAATAATCTTCATGCCCTTTATATGATGGAAAACTACTAATGAAGGAATAGTATAGCCAGTGATTTAAGGTAAACACAACTATATAATCAAACGTTTGAAACAAAAACAGGATGGAGTGAATACTGTCTAATCTGTGGGTAATATTAATTGTAATTAACTTCATTGTCTAATGTACCTTCTTTTAGTGGCATGTCTGAAATTGGACTTTACTACATCTTGGAAAAATAATCTCTTTCTTGTCTTGAAAGAGTAACTATTACCAGTAAGATCACTTGCTCATTTTATGAGTGCTAAATATTAATTACTGTGCTTTCTTAAGCGATACTTATCTGTATAACTTACAACATACCATGATTTTCTGTGGTATTGTGAAAAATTTAGAACGAAACATAGCTGGACGTTTATATCTGGTATATTAACTACGTTTGCATAGGCAAGCTACTTATTCTCTTTCAATCCTCAATTTTGACATGCATAAAATGAGGTATGTCATTTGAAGTATTATTATAAATAGGAGAAATAATGCAAATAAAATATCTTACATAGTACCTGAGACATAGTGATTATTAAAGGTAAGTTGTGGCCCAGATTGTTTCACTAGTGAATTCTATCAAAAATTAAGGAAGCAGTGATACCACTCTTACTCAAAATCCGTCAGAAAACAGAGGAGGCAAGAACACATCGTACATAGCTATCATAATCCTGATGCCGTTCAAAGATACACAAACAAGAATTTTTTAAAGTAGAGAACTTAACAAAATACTACAAAACAGAATACAGCAATGCATAAAAGTGCTAACGTATCACAAACAAGTTGGTTTATCCCTGGAATGCAAAATTAAGCATTTGAAAATTAATCTCTGTAATTCATCAGAGCCATAGAACAAAAGAGAAAAATTATATGAAGATTTAAATAAATGTAGAAAAAGCATTTGACAAAATGGAGCATTCATTTGTAATAAAAATTTGAAGCACAATGGGAATGCTAGAGAACTCTAATAAAATGACTGAAAAATTTACAGCTAACATCGTACTTAATGGTGAAATGCTGAATGTTTTCACCTTAAAATTGGTAACTAGGCAAGGGTGTCTACTGTGATCTCTTCTCATTATTATTGATTTGAAGGTCCTAGTTAGTAAAATAAGAGAAGAAAAAGAAATAAAAGAAATACAGATGGAAAAGAAAGCAGTAAAACCCTCTCTGTTTACAGATGACATGGTTGATTGCAGAATATCCTGAAGGATCTACAAAACAACTATCAGGACTAATCAATGAATTTAACAAGGTTGCAGGGTATTGTGTCAATATGCAAACTTAATTTTTTTTTACATGTTAGTACAAAGAATTAGGAAAATAATTTTAAAAATTCCACTTGCAGTAGCATGATTAAACTTAAAATACTTAGGAATAGCTTTAGCAAAACAAATGTAAAACATCTACACTGAAAACTATAAAACATTGCTTAAAGTAATTAAAGAAGACCTAAATATATATGAAGAGATGCCATGTTTATTGCTTAGAAATCTCAGTGTTGAGATATCAATTATTTCCAGATTGATGTGTGGATTCAATGTAATCCCAACGGAAGTCCCACTAGGCTTTTTGTTTGTTTGAAGAACAAAGTCTGACTTCATGACTTAATATAAAACTACAGTAAGGACTTTGTGATATATTAATAAAAAGAAACAAATAGATCAGTGGAACAGAACTGCTCCCAGAAATAGTCCCATACTCATAGAGTCAACTGATTTCCAACCTCAGTGCCAAAGCAGCCCGGTGGACAGAGGAAATTATGTTTAGAAATGATGCTGTAAAAAACGACAACATCTACTCTTACCTTACACCATTCAAAAAACTTAATTTGAAATGAATCATAGACCTAATAATAAAAGCTAACATTATAAAGTTTCCAGAAGAAAACAGCAGCATGTCTTTGCGATTTCTAAGGGCACAGAAAGCAAAAATCATAAACACGGATACATTAGAATTAATCAAAATGGAAAACGTGAGCTAATCCAAAGACATTGTAAAGAAATTTACAAAATGCCTATCTGACAAAGGATTACTTTCCAGAATATAAAAAACACTTCTAAACTCAATAAAAAAAGACAAATAATTCAATACAAAGAGGAGGCGAATATTCTTTCGAATTAGTGTTTTGGGTTTCTTCGGATAAATTCCTGGAAGTGGAATCGCTGGGTCATAAGGCAGTTCCATTTTTAATTTTTTGAGGTAACTCCCCTAAGTTCATTGCAGCATTATTTACCATAGCCAAGATTTGGAAGCAGCCCAGGTGTCTATCAGTAGATGAGCAGGTAAGAATGCTATGATACATTTACACAATGGAATACTACTCAGCTGTTATAACGAAGGAAATCTTACCCTTTGCAACAGCATGCATGGACCTGGAGAGCGTTACGCTAAGTGAAATAAGCCAGTCAGAGAAAGACAAGTACCTTATGATTTCACTCACATGTGGAATCTAATGAACAAAATGAACTAACAAGCAAAATAGTGACAGACTCAGAGAACAGGCTGACAGCTGTGAACAGGACTTGCAGTGGTGAACACACAATACATGTACAGATGATGTGTTGTAGAATCATGCACCTGAAAATTGTACAATTTTGTTAACCAGTGTCAACCCAATAAATTCAATTTAAAAAATGGAAAAAAGGCAAAACTTGGTCAGATGCTTCACCAAGGAAGATGTACAAATGGATATTAAATGCAATGAAAAGTTGCTTAGCATCGTTAAGCATTAGGAAAATGCAAATTAAACCACCTGAGATACATTCGTCGGGATGGCTAAATTTACCATGACGAATAGCAAAGGTTGGTGAGGATGTGGAGAAACTAACTTTGAGATTTTTCGTGGGCATGCACAATTATGCAACCACTTTGGACGAAAGTCTGGCAATTCCTTGTAAAACTAAACATATATGTGCCCTGGGACTTGCAATTTCACTTCTAGTTATTTTTACAAGAGAAATAAAAACGCGTCCACAAAAAGACTTGCAGAAGAATGTTCATTGCAGCTTTATTTAGAATAGCCATAAATGGAAATAGCTGAGGTGTGCATTAAGAGGGAAGTACATACATTGTGAGGTTCATAAGTGGAATACTTTTCAGCCATAAAATAGAAAAAAACAACTACTGATTCATACAACATGGATGAATCCTGAAAACCTCTATGTTACGTAAAAAACCTTACACAAAAGACTACCATCTGTATGGTTCCATTCGTAACAAGTTCTTGAACAGGAAAAACTAATTTATGATAAAAAGTATATTCAAATAGGAGGGATGGGGCAATGATAGCAGGAAGAGGCATGAGAGAGTGATGATAATGCTGTTTGTCTTGATGGAGGTTGGTGTTACACAGGTATACTCGTTTGTCGAAGCTTACAGAGTGGTACATTGAAAATGTATGTTCATTGTATGTTAATTTTGCTAATGAAATGCTATAAAGATTTTGAAGTCTGTCTCAGGCATGCTGAATTTTTTAGTGGTAAAGTGTATTGACGTTTGCAACTATCCTTGACATGGTTCAAAACATAAGTAGATTGATTAAAGAATAGAGGGACGGAGAGATGCATAGGTAGCTGATTAAAAGCAAATGTGAGCAAATGTTAAAATCTAGGTGGAGGGACACGGGCTTTCATCGTGTAATTCTCTCAACTTTTCAGGTTACGTGAAAGTTTTCACTGTAAAATACTGAGGGAGAAGGCTATTCTTCTGTTCTAGCCTTCAAGGGCATGACCTTGTTTAGCAGGTAAAGGCAATGAAATCTAATTCTTTGAATGTTACTTTTTGGCTCTAACCCTGCAACCCATATTCTTTCTGTGTTGCTCACCACTTTCTATCCAAACACCCAGAGCCCATCTGGTAAAGGAAAGAAGGGGCTTGAAACCTCAGCTGTGCTTTGCACCCCCATGGCTACTCCCCAGTTTCTTAAGAAACTGACCTTTTTTTAAACAAAAATTATTCTTGAGGGAAAGGATGCTAGTAGTCAGATTATTGAGCACACCTTTATTAAATATCCATAAAAGGTAAATACTATATGAAATCAATTATAAGATACATCTGTTTTCTCAAGGAGTTCTTTTTCCTTCTGAGCTCATGCATGAACTGGGAATTTTAGATGCAAAAACGAAAGTCCCGGTATCTTAAAGTCATAAGCCCACGCCCTTGTGTGCTTCATTCCTTCATTCATTCCAGCAGGAATTCAGCAGTCTGCAGACGATGGGCTGTGGGCTCACAGAGTAGTGCGTGGCAGTGGGAAGGAGGCAGAGCTAGGTGTGGGGCGACCGGGTCTTTAATCCCAGGTCTGGCTTTCACTGATCCTGTGACTTTGTATGACTCAACCTTTCTCAGCACCATCCTTCCATCCTGCTTTCCTCATTAGTGTGAAGATAAAAATAAAGCAAATTTAAAGTTGAAGGAGAGTTAAAAGATAATCAAGCCCAACATCCTCATTTTATTGGTGAGAAAATTGAAGTCTAGTAATTTGTTCAAGGTAACAGAGCCAAATGAAAGCCAAGCCATGCCTTAAAATAATCTTTTCCTGAGGTGGAGGTTAGCTAACAGGCCCCCCACAGTGACCTCTGTGCAATGCCTATGAATGCTGTTCGAGGATAAACGCGCCATGGGAATGTAAACTGTTATTACTGACGATATATCTTTATTAAGGCATGTAAATATATGCTTGTTTTTACTTAGACACTATGTCTTCTGGATTATAATGTGTGTACTATGGTTTTATGTTAAATCTATAACTGGAAAGCCATGTGTAGATAACAATCTATCTGTAGGGAAGTGGTCCCTTTGGTAAAATTCATCATCTTTGTTAATACTCTGATCACTATGCTGGACCTTCTTATAGATTATTTTTAATTTAAAAAAATTTTTTTCCTCACCTGAGGACATTTTGGCATTTATCTTCAGATACAGCCGGAGGGAGAGAGGGAGGAAGAGAGAGAGAGTAACATCGATGTGAGAGAGACACATGGACTGGTTGCCACCCACACGACCCCAACTGGAGCCGGGGACAAACTGCAACCGAGGTTCGTGCCCTTAGCGGGAACCGAACCCGGGCCTCTCTGGTCTGCGGGCCGACGCACTAACTGCTGAGCCAGACTGGCCAGGGCTTATAGATTATTTTTAAGTGTAATATTTAGTATATGTAATAAATTACAAGACTGTAGATGTTCCACTGGGGCATGGTTGAATAAAAATATATAAAGCAACATTGTACAGTATACCTATTTAAAAAAATGTTTTTATTGATTTTAGAGAGAAAGTAATGGAGAGGGAGAGAAAGATAGAAACATCAATGAGAGAGAAACATCCATTGGCTGCCTCCTGCATGCCCCCGGCTGGGGATCGAGCCAGAAATCTGGGCATGTGCCCTGACCGGGAATCGAACCTGTGACCTCTTCGTGCATGGGACAATGCTCAAGCAACTGAGCCACACCTGCAGGGCTACACTATTACCTTTTGAAATAATAAAACTTTGCCACACTGTAAATAATGTCATTTTCTCAAACATATTATTTTCTTTTACCCTTAAAAAACCAGAAAGAAAATATTTCGAGGTAAAAAAGACTAAATGAAATTTTTTTGAACTAAATGTGTATTGGCAGCTTTTAAAATTTGTACAGTTTGTGTTTTATAGACTTTATGCAAGAGTATTACATATTTTTTACATCTTTTTTTTTTTATCCTCACCGGAGGACAGTTTTTGCATTTATCTTCAGATAGAGCAGGAGGGAGAGAGGGAGGAAGAGAGAGAGTGGAACATCGATGTGAGAGAGACACATCGACTGGTTGCCACCCACACGATTCTAACCGGGGCCGGGGACAAACTGCAACCGAGGTACGTGCCCTTAGCGGGAACCCAAACCGGGTCTCTCCAGTCTGCGGGCCGACGCTCTAACAGCTGAGCCATACCGGCCAGGGCTAGTTTTTACATCTTTATTGTGGTATAATTGAAATACAATAAACTGCACAATTTAAATATAATTTGTTCAATTTTGACATGTTTTTATACTGGGAAACCATCTCCACAATCATGATAAAAAATATTTCTATCACCCTCAAAACTTTCTTCAGAAATCCTTTATAATCCCTCCCTCCTTCCAACTCCATTCCCAAGGAACCCTTGACTTGCTTTTATTTTTCTCACTGTAATTAGTTTCTGTCTTCTAGAACAGTGGTGGGGAACGTCCGGCCCGTGGGCCATATAAGGCCCGCAAAATCATTTGGCCTGGCCCCGCCAAGGCAACCACAGGTGCAACTCTCAATAAATCTAGGAACTTTCTTCAGAGCAACATAAATATATATTGGTAATCATAATAATAACGTAAATTTTGAGGGACAAGCAAAGAACATCCATTACGGGATAGATAGGACATGTTCGAGTACATGACAGGACAGACACGTATGCTTCTCGTCAGCTACCCGAGGCCCGTCTGCCTGTATTGCAGTGACTCAGAGGACAGACAGGGCCAGGCAGGCTGCGAGTGTACACGTTGTGAAAGTGTTAACACACTATGGCGAAACGATGGTGATCCGGTGATGATGAGATGAGATGCGATAAGATGATTCCTCACGAAGTTGATGACCTTGCCTCCGATGATTGGCGATGATGATGTTGACTTCTTTGTCTACACAGACGATAACTCCAATCCAACCGTTATCCGCATGTCCACGATTAACAATCCTCACAAAAGCCAAATCTCAGATGAAGATTAAGGAAATTACAGTACACAGGAAAGACCTCAAGAGTCAATGATACAAACGTTGGATATGTTCCAAATCCAAGATGCAGGGTTACAACAGCGATCAAAGCAAAATAATCATGTCGCTGGCGACACACACATTGGATAGTTATTAAAACTTCAGTGGTGTGACATCCTACAAATGGCGACTACGAAGAAAAGAAAAGTTGATACAAAGTGTCAATCTTTCCAAGAGAAATGGACAAATGATTATTTTTTGTTGTTGAAGTCAAAGGCAAACCTGTGTGCCTAGTTAGTGGCAATGCGTTAGCAGTAATGAAAGAAGAACAACCTGGAGCGTCATTACAGCTCAAAACATGCTAAACTCAAGGAATTGGGAGGCCAAATGCGTCTGGATGAAATCAATGCTCTTCAGCAGAGTTTGGAATCACAACAAGCCACTTTCAGTAGGCCTCGTTGTGACAGAGACAACGTTATTCAGAGGAGATATGTAGTGAGCGAGTTAATCGCAAAGCAGCTGAGGCCTCACATAGAGGGAGAGTCTGTGAAGAGTGCATGGTGGCTGCTGCGGAGTTGTTAGCACCAGACAAAGTAAAATTGTTTCAGTGTTAGTTTGTCTCGGAGAACCATCTCAGATGGATTACTGACTTAGCACAAGATATTGAAAACACACTGAAGGATTCTGCAGGAGATTTCCAATTTTTCTCTCTGGCTTGTGAAGAGACAACGGACATAACAAATTCTGCCCAACTGGCCGTTTTCGTTTATGGGATAACTGCAGAGTGTGACACGCGAGAGGAACTGCTGTCACTGGGAGCCATGCATGGCACTACAAGAGGTGAGGACTTTGAGAGACTTGTTTTATCAATGAAAAAACTGGAGCTAACATTTGAAAAGTTAAGTGGCCTTACTACAGATGGAGCTCCAGCTATGGCTGGCTCGCACAAAGGGTTGATCGCATTTGTCAAGAAAGAACTGAATCGCCTCAGTCTTGATCTAAGTGATTTAATTATATGCCACTGCATCATACACCAGAAAGTCTCTGGGCACAGTCCTTACGGCTCCACAATGTAATGTCAACAGTAATGTCATGCATACATTTTATCAAAAGCAGAGGGTTTAGCAGCTGCCAGTTTAAGGAGTTACTGAATGATCTTGACTCTGACTACGGTGATCTTGTTTATCACTGTGAAGTGTGGTGGCTGAGTCTTGGGAACATGCTCATGAGGTTTTACCAACTTCAAGATGAAGTCAAGCAGTTCACGGAGATGAAGGGAAAACCTGTCAGGGAACTCAATGATAGCAAGTGGCTGTGTGATTTAGCGTTCATGGTGGACATTACCAAGTACCTCTCAGAGCTGAACGTCAAGCTGCAGGGCCCCACCCAGCTTCTCAGCTCCCCGCTTTCAAATGTGAAATCATCTGAAGCTAAATGAAGGCTGTAGAAAGTGCAACTCGAAAGGAATGACATGGTGCATTTCCCCACTCTGGAAGGACAAAAGCCTTCTATGATGCTTGAATATGCTGGTGAATGTGGGAAACTTATTGAGACATTTAATGAAAGATTCAAGGATGTGAAAAGTAAACAAGTGGAATTGAACATCTTTGCTATACTGTTCAATGTGGAATCAGCTGATGTGCCTGATAACTTACGACACGAAATCATTCAGCTGCAGAGCAATGATGAGCTGAAAGCTAGGTCCCACCACCTCCCACTGCTTGAGTTCTATAAAGGATATGTAAGCAATGATGAATTCCCTACTTTGAGGAGACATGCATTGAAATACGCATCTGTGTTTGGAACAACTTACTGCTGCGAGCAGTTCTTCTCATAACTTACCATCGCAGAGTCAACTGCACTCCAGACTGACCGACGAAAACCTGGAAAAGCAGTGGCGAGTAGCAACATCATCAATACCAACATCACACGCCTCACCAAACAGAAGCAGTTCCAGCCATCACGTTAGGGGTGAGTTAATTCAATGCTTGACCAAATATAGCAGGCTAATTTTTAAGTTGATGTTTTTGTATGGCGCTTGAATGATGTTGTAAATATCCAAATGGCTCTTAGCAGAAAAAATGTTCCCACCACTGTTTTAGAATTATATATAAATAGAATTTAAGTGTGTACCTTTTTTTTGACCTGGCTTCTTCACTTAACATTTTTATTTGTTTGTTAAGCCTCACCTGAGGATATTTTTTCCATTGATTTTTAGAGAGAGTGAAACAGGGACGAGAAGGGGTGGGGGAAGAGAGAGAGAGAGGGAAATATTAATGTGAGAGAGATACATCGATTGGTTGCCTCCCCCATGACTCTGACCAGGGCTGGGGATCAAACGTGCAACCCAGGTACGTGTCCTTGACCGGGAATGGAACCGGAGACCTTTAGGTCCATGGGCTGACACTCTAACCACTGAGCCAAACCAGCCAAGGCTTAGCATTTTTTTTTAATTGAAGCATAGTTGACATACAATATTATATTAGATATTATATTGCATTATAATATATACATTATATATAAGGTGTACAACTTAGTTACTTGACACTTATATTACTCAATAATCATTATGATAAGTGTAAAAATTATCTGTTGCCAAAGTTATTATGATATTGACTGTATTCCCTATGCTGGGCATTACATCCCTGTGACTTATTTTATAAGTGGAAATTTGTATCTTTTAATCCCCTTCACCTATTTTGCCCATCCCCCCACCACCTCCAATCTTGTCTATGTTACTATGTATAAGAGTTTTGGTTTTTTCCCCCGTTTCACTCTAGTATTGGATGTGTAGTAGTACTGGATTTGCTTTCCTCTGAGGTCTAATGGTGCTTGCATCTTTTCATGTGTTTTGGCCATTTACATGTCTTCTTTTGTGAAGTTTATGTCCAAATCTTTCATCCATTTTTAAAAACAGGTTGTTTCTTACTAATGAATTATAAGACTTCTTATATCTCAATACAAGTCATTCATTTGATATTTATGTTGAAAATACTTTCTTCCTGAATACGAATGGCTTGACTTTTCGCTTTTTTCGTGGTGTCTTTCTAAGAGCAAAAGTTTTAAATTTTGATGAAGTCTGATTTATCAATTTTAGCTTTACAAAAAGTTTGCCTACTGTAAGATTATAAATATTTTCTCATGTTTTTTTTAGAAGTTTTATGTTGTACATTTAGGTATATGATCCATTTTGAGTAAATATTTTGCATTGAGTGTGATGTAAGGATCATCACTTTTTTCTCCCAATTTTGATTTATAGTTGATCTAACTTCATTTGTTGAAATGACTTTCATTTCCTCGTTCAATTTCCTTGACATAGTTGTTAAAAGTCAATTGACCATATATGTATGGGTCTCTTCCATAGATCAGTAGTTCCATATTTTTGCCACTAACCCACATTCTTGGTTACTATAGCTATATACAGGTTGGGGCAAAAGTAGGTTTATAGTTGTTCATATGGAAAATGATACAACAGTTAATAAATAATAATACAAGAATAAGCTGTTTTACGTACTCACAACTCACTGCTTTTACTACCTTTAGTAAATTGTGAAATGAAGCAAGGGGAATTCTTCAACTTTTAACAATCTAGGTCTTTTGTATTTCCAAGTTAAGTTTAGAATTATGCTATCAATTAATACCAAAAGTTATAAAAAGCTTGGTCGATTTTGTTTGGAATAACATTGAACCTGTAGATCAGTTTGGGGAGCATTGCCATCCATGGGCATAGTACATCTCTCCATTTATTCATGTATTCTGTAATGCAGCAGTATTTCACAGTTTTTCATAGAGAGGAATTGAATGTCTTTGTTTAGGTTTATTTCTATGTATTCTATTTTCCTACTAGTGTAAAAGAAAAGAAAAACAATATTTTCAATTTTTTTTGCCACTAATATATCTTTTATTACTCTGTAGACTTTTATGGGTTTCTTGATATTTTTAGGTCAACAGCCATATAATATACAAATATTATCAATTTTACTTCTTTTTTCACTGTTATTCATTTATGTCTTTTCTTGCCTTAAAGCAGTGACTGAGTCTTGAAGTAAAATGTTGGGACTAATTAGGTCTTTTCCTCTTAAGTGAAATATTGGTTGTTGGTTTTTCCTAGATGCCCTTTATCAGTCTAAAGAAGTTTCCTATGTTCCTAATTTGCTAATATATATATATATATATATATATATATATATATATATATATATATATATAATTATTTTTTTTTTAAATCCTCACCCGAGGACATTTTTCCATTTTTTGTTCAGATAGAGTGGGAGGGAGAGAGGGGAAGAGAGAGAGAAACATCGATGTGAAAGGGACACATCGAGTGGCTGCCACCCACACAACCAACCAGGGCCGGGGACAAACTGCAACCGAGGTACATGCCCTTAGCGGGAACCGAACCCGGGTCTCTCTGGACCACAGTCCGACGCTCTAACCGCTGAGCCAAACCGGCCAGGGCGCTAATATATATTTTTTGTAATCATGAAGGGGTGTTGAATTTTTTAAATGCTTTTTTCCCCCCCAGTTTTTGAAATGATGATACATTCTTTTCTCCTTTATTTTGTTAATATGCTGAGGGGCAATGATTTCTGCGTGTTAAACCAACCTTGAATTCCTAGGAAATACCTTCCTTGGTTATAATGTCACACACACACACACACACACACACACACACTTAGATAACATTTGATAATGTTTTTAAGAATCTTTATAGCTATATGAGGGATGTTGAAATTTTTTTTACAGTATCTTTATTAAATTTTGGTATTAGTGTTGTGCTGGCCTTACAAAACAAAGTCGGGCAGTGATTCCAACTTCTTTATTTTTTAAAAATACTTATGTAAAATAAATGTTATTTCTTCCTGAAAGTTTTTGTCAGGAATCACTGGTAAAATATTTTGGCTGATGGTTTTCTTTTAGGAAAAGTATTTCATAATTTAATTTTACATATATATTCATCTTTCTGTTTTCCTTGTGTGTTACAGATATTTGGTGTTTTTCTAGGTGCTATTATTGTTTTCTAATTTAACTGCATTATGCTCAGATAATATACTCTGTATATTTTGATTGTTTTTGATATTGAGACTTTGTTAATAGTCCAGAATATGGTCTATCTTGGTGAATGTATATGTATGTCAAATCATCATGTTGTATACCTCAAATATATATAACTTTTATTTTAAAATAAAATTTTCTTTCTCAATATCTTGCTCTTCTCTTTTTGGAACTTCA
This sequence comes from Tadarida brasiliensis, assembly GCA_030848825.1. Taxonomy (NCBI): domain Eukaryota; kingdom Metazoa; phylum Chordata; class Mammalia; order Chiroptera; family Molossidae; genus Tadarida; species Tadarida brasiliensis. Next base: position 83,179,548 of record CM061264.1, read on the forward strand.
ATTATATATGTTAGATCTTTGGAAATTGTTCCTATGTCTCTGAGGCTCTCTTTATTTAAAAAAAAATTTTTTCTTTATTGATTTTAGAGAGAGAGGAAAGGAGAGGGAGAGAGAGATAGAAACATCGATGAGAGAGAACATCGATTGGCCGCATCCTGCATGCACCCCACTGGGGATTGGGCCTACAGCTTGGGCATATGCCCTCCCTGGGAATCGAACCAGCGACCTCTTGGTGCATGGGTCGACGCTCAACCACTGAGCCACATCAGCCGGGCTCTCTTTATCTATTTTACTCTTTTTTCTTCACTGTGTTTTTCATATTGGGTAACTTCTGTTAATCTATATCCAAGTTCCTGATTTTTTGCTTGTATTATTTTCATAGTGCTTTTGAATCCACCCAGCAAGATTTTTCATTTTAAATACTGTATTTTTCACTTCCAAAAATTTTATTTCTTTTTTAAATTTCTTTTTCTCCATTGAGAATGTCTATATTTTCATTTATTTCAACTGTTTTTCTTTACTTATGGAGCATAATTATAATAGCTGATTAAATATATATATTTTCTTTATTGCTTTTTAGAGAGAGAGGAAGGGAGAGGGAGAGAGAGAGATAGAAACATCGATGTTTAAAGGAACATTAATTGGCCGCCTCCTGCGTGCCCCTTGGCCCACAACCTGGGCATGTGCCCTGACCAGGAATCAAACTGGCGACCTCTTGGTGCATGGGTCGACCCTCAACCACTGAGCTACACTGGCTGGGCTGATTAAATATTTTTGATAGTGCCATCACCTAGATCATTTTATGGTTGTTATTTTTTGTCTTTGAATGTTGAGTAATTTTTAGATTGCATTCTGGATATTATGAATATTCTGTTATATAGAGTTTATTATAATATTCTAGTACACTCACCTGGAGGTGATGATGTTTATTTTAGCAGGCAATTAAGCCACGTAGATTCAGACTATAAGTTGTGTCTCAACATCTTTGGGAGCTGGTTTAGATCAGTTTAGTTTTCTAACCCTAAACTCTATTGGTTTCTGTGTCTCTGGTGCATGTGCAATTCGGGTTTAGAATGAGACGTGTGCAGAAGGCTAAAATCTCTGTTCAGTTCTAAAGCATCTGATATCTTTGTTTGAGACTGTTTCATGCATGCTTAGTTCAGGAATTAATTTTTATTGATTGATTGATTGATTTTACAGAAAGACAAAAAGGGAGATAGAGAAAAACAAACACTGATTTGTTGTTCCACTAATTTATGTATCCATTGGTTGATTCTTGTATGTGCCCTGACCAGGGATTGAACCAACCAGCAACCTTGGAGTATCGGGATGAAGCTCTCAGCAACTGAATTATCCAGCCAGCGTCTAGTTCAGGAATTAAAGTGATACTTGTTCATTGACAGAATTAAGGGATCCCTTTCTCTCATTCTCTCATTTCTGGGATTCTCCCCCAAGCTTTCTGGCCTGCAGGATTTTTTATTTCTTGTCAGAAAATGGAGTTTACTTGCTTCGCATTTGCCATTGCCTCACCACTTTGCACTGGGGTCTACTCTTGGGGTTATACTGCATAAGAGAAAACAAAAACAAAAAGTAAAATGTGAAACATCACAACACAGTTTACTTTTTCAGCTTTTGACTCTCTTACATAATCTGCCTGCTTTTGGGAGTTCTCAGGTGGTTGATGTGTGTGTTGGTGTGTGTCTGTGTATTTATATATATTTATACAATTATATAATTTAAAGTTTTTAGTTGTGATCAGCACGAGGAATGGATGATAGTGGGCTTACCTCCCACTATTGAACCAGAATCCATATGGAATTTTTTTCCCGGAAAAAAATTAACTATATGTCAAAGTATAGAATCTTTCTTGCAAAATTAGCCAAATCATGTGACAAAGAAAGTTCTCTCTTCGTGTGCAAATTGTGCAGAGAAGAGCAAGAATTATTGTCAAATTGTGTCCATTATACACACACACACACACACACACACACACACACACTTTAAGAAAATAGCTGCTGTGATACTTCAGATTCCACATTCTTTGCATTTATCGTTATATCAAGGGCATGGAAGGCAATACTATGTTTTCCTCCTCCACTGGGTTATTAAAGATAAAATTGATTATATATGTGAAGTGCTTGGAACTATCAGAATCAACCTGTATATACTTTAAAGTGGTATTATTACTGTAATGCACAACTAATATTTAGATAGCCCCTTAGGACTGATTCTTTGTGATGACTTAAATGCATATGTTTTAGTTAAAAATAAAAAGTTTAAGAAATAACATTAGTGATGATATTTCCTATGGTGAATTGCATATAGTAGGTCAGTGACAACTTCCTTCAGAAGTTGTGTTTATATGATGATAAAATATAAAATTAAAGTATATATTACTGTGTCTGCATGATATACATTTTGGAAATAGTAGAGTAATATTATTTTTTGTTTCTTAGAGTAATCATAAGCTGACATGAACCAAGTAATGTGTAGTTCTACTTTTCCTGGTAGAGATTAAGTGACTCAAGGACATAAAGAATGAGGGATGGCCATTTTATGTAACAATAAAGTTAAATGTTTTTTAAAAATAAAGGATGTATGGACATGTGATAAAGCACAAGATTTCCCATATGCTTGACATCCTTCTGATCCTCAAATTGAACAAGTTATTTAAATATAGGTCAGATAAGGAGCTCATTGAAGCTCAGGTGAAAGAATTTCATGATGGGCACTTTCCAAGCATTTATTATTATTACTATTTTCAGTATGTCTCCCAATTTAAACGTAAGAATAAATCACTGTAATACTTTCTCCATGCATTTTTTTCTTTTTATCTTCATTGTTGACAGTATTACAGATTGCCCTCCCCTTTTCCTCTCAATGCCCCCCTCTACCGGGTTCCTGCCCTGCCCCAAGCCTTCACCACCCTATTGTCTGTGTCCAGGGGGAATGCATATGTGCATATAAATTATTTGGTTAATCTCTTCCTGCCCCCCACCCTTTCCTCTGAGATTTGTCAGTCTGTTCCATGTTTCCATGCCTCTGGTTCTATTTTATTCATCAGTTTATTTTGTTTATTAGATTCTACATATAAGTGAGATCATGTGATATTTGTCTTTCTCTGACTGGCTTATTTCACTTAACATAATCATCTCTGGGTGCCTCCATGCTGTCTCAAAGGGGAATAGATCCTTCTTTTTTTACAGCTGCATAGTATGTGTGGTTATAAAAATAGCAATTCTCTGAATTTATAAAATGATGCACTAATTAGTCAGACATTTTGTTATAATGGCAACAAGAATTTTAAAATACCTGATTAATCTATTTCATTGTATCAAATGACTTCAGTATTTTACATTTTAAAAATTGAGATAAAATTTGCATTCAATAAAATGCACAAATCTTATGTGTAAATCTCAATGGCTTTTCACAAATACACTTTTAACAAACATATGTAACCCAGATCAAGATATAGAACATTCTGTCACCCTGAAAGCTCTTTCATGCCCTTTCCTTTCAATACCCCTCATCCCCCAGCCAGACTTGATTGCTTTTGACTTTTGTCAACACAGATTAGTTGCCTGTCCTTAAACTTCATATAAATAGAAGCCTACAGTGTGTCCTCTTTTATATAATGTTTTGAGATCTATGTGTTTTGTGTATCAGTAGTTCTTCCTTTTCCACTGTTAAGGAGTATTAAATTCTATCAATACACTCCAGTTAGATTATTCATTTTTCTCTTGCTGGCTTGCTTCTATTTTGGGACATTATGAATAAAGACACTTAGAACTTTCTTATACATGTCTTTTTATGGATATAGTTCACATTTTTCATATTAGATAAGTTCATTATATGATTTTTGTTGTTGTTAATCCTCACCTGAGGGTATTTTTTCCATTGATTTTTAGAGAGAGTGGAAGGGAGGCAGGAGGGAGTGAGGGGGAGAGAGAGAGAGAGAGGGAGAGAGAGAGAGAGAGAGAGAGAGAGAAACATCGATGTGAGAGAGACACATCAATTGGTTGTTTCCCACATGTGCCCTGACCAGGGCCAGGAATAGAACCTACAACCCAAGTATGTGCCCTTGACCGGGAATTGAACCCAAAACCCTTTGGTGCGTGGGCTGATGCTCTAACCACTAAGCAAGACTGGCCAGGGCCATTATACGTTATTTTGAATATAGCAATATGTGTCTTGAATTTCTTTTTCATGTCAATGTTTAGAAGATATTTTGCTATACAGTAAAAAGAAAAGGTCGTCCCAAGATGTAAAAGTTACACTTACATTTTTAAAAAATTTTTAAGAGGTTATTCTTCCTTTTTCAAAACCAGGATTGTCCACATTCAGTTCCCCTGTACAAACTGTAAAGAAAAATTAAAATTTGTAAATCTATTCAAAACATATACAAACGAAAACATACTACAAATATAAAATTCTCACTTTTTCAAAGCTAAACCACGGGGCTCCATAACTTCTCCACTGCGTGACTTCACTGTCCTCCGTAATAAGCAGCTTACGTGTCTGTCTCTCCATGAGACTGAGAGCTCCTTGGAGACAAAGACCGCCTGTGCTGTACTTGTCTTTCTGTCTGTAGCATCTACACTTGGCCTGGCACTTGGTAGGTACACATTATATACTGAGTGAACTGAGTAACTGCCTTTTGTCTAGGGTGCTTATTTGCCTTGCAAAAGTCTTTTTGCTATGGAAACATAACAACACTTAGGTTTAGCTCAGGAGTTTACTATTCCCTTTTTATGTTTTAAGTCTTTTGTTTAATACATGAGCTGACTTATCCCAGTTTCCTGTTTATACAGGGTAGGCTTTTGATGAAAATGCACACTACCGAAAGATTTCTGTTTAATTAGTTTAATAACATTGTTATACTTAACTGATGTGTCATTGAGGAACACAACTTCAAGTGAAGATAATACACACACACACACACACACACACACACACACTCCACATATATTCTTAACTCATCTTTGCTTCTAGGTTTATATACCTAGTGCACTATATACTTAGTGCATAGAATATAAACATCATTTTATTTATCTATTTTCAATGTTGGCAAAAGACATAATATCTGATTTACACGATTAAAAGACCTTGAAATTATTCATGATTTTCATTACCTCTGGGATTTTTATGTTGAATCAAAGGCCATAATTCTAATAGTCTCAGACCCCCTTTTTTTCCCCCTAATAGATCTTTGCAATGCCCATCTGTCTATGGTTCATGATATAACCTTTTTCAGTGGGGTGGGATGGCAGATGGACAGCAGATGGGAGCTTTGCCCTGCCTCTTGGTTCAGATCCTGGCCCAGACCGAAATTATAAGGGGCTGTCAGTTTGTACTCACAGCTTGTGGCTCCAGTACTGTGTTTGGCATCCTAACCAAGGGTCTGAATTGATGTCTAGCAGGACCAGGTACTGATAATTATAACTAGTTATTGGTTAAAGACTAGCAATAAGGGTAGGGGCACCCAGTGGGTCTCAAAAAGCACCTGAGAGGACGTGTCCTTTTATTTAATTCTGTGCTGGATCCTCAGGTCTCCAGAGTCAGTTCCTTCTCAAGACTGAAGTTGCACAATTAGGAAAAGTACTATTGTCATGTAGGTATTTACCTATTTTTAAAATGTTCAGTTTCCCAAAAGTCTTTGTTTCTTTCCAAAATTAAACAAGGAAACCAGTGAGAAACAGAGATAGACAGACAGTGGCTTGATTCTTAAACCAAATATTTTTGTCTAAATTGTTGGACAACTTGTCATTGTCTGGAATTCCTAAGAGGGTCCTGCATGATTAAAACTTTGACTAATGGTAACACTTTGAGTGCAGAAACTATAACTGCTTTTACCAAAGCATAAAAAGACAGTTCATGAGTTTGCTACTCTTAACAAGGGGAAAGAAGAAAGTCCTTTTTTTTTTCTTCATTCTGAACTATAAGTACATACTCTTTTTCGTGTGTGTGTGCATAAATTTGCTGCTTTACAAGTGACTCTCTTTATTTTAGATAGAAACCAGATTGGAGTAAACAGACGAGGCTGGGTAAATCCTCCTAATGGAGGGTAAGCCTTGGCAGTGACCATGAATAAAAGGCAATAATGAGTCAAATTGTTTGCTGAGCTGAGAGGTTTTTTCCTGACTTATTCAGTTTCTTTATACTTAGTGCTTCACAGAGATCCCATTGTACCCTTTCCTCATCTGAGCTGAGTCGGAGTTGATTAGTAACACAAGAGTTTATGTAAGGATGGTGTCCACAGATCTTTAAATAATTGTCCACCATAAATACAGAAAACACGGAGCCATCACTAACCTATCACCCAGTATTAAAGGAGACCCTTCCAATGCTTTATTCTTTCCCCGAACTAAATTGAAATATGGTGCCCTGCTGGTTAATAGTATTTTTGTTCATATAATAAGTAAATTATGGCATTATTACACAATTTATTAACACAAATTGTTCGCATTTGAATAATTTCTGATGTTCTGGGAGTCAGGGGGTCACTTCTACATATGTGTAATAAATTATGCTGTTCCAAATTAGATAAGTAATATTGGGTTGTTATACTCAAATAAATTATGTTGGCATCAGGTCAAGAGAGTCCTTCAATCCAATTTAGATATCTGTAGCATTCACTACTGTAGGGCACTTTGAAATTTAGATTATAATATATTGCTTGGTAATCATTTACCTAATGAGTAATCTGTACATTATGAAATGAATATACATTGTATTCCAGGTTCCATTAGATATTGTTTTATCTTTCTTTTCAATTTTCTTCTTTCCTAATTTAATAAATATATTTAACTTTTTGTGTGTGGATATTTTTCTATTGATTTTTAGAGAAAGTGGAAGGGATTCAATGTGAGAGAGACATATTGATTGGTTGCCTCCCCCACGACCCCGACCAGGACTGGGGATTGAACCTACAACTGAAGTACGTGCCCTTGACCTGGGATCGAACCTGAGACCCTTCAGTCCACAGGCCAACATTCTAACCCCTGAGCCAAACTGGGCAGGGCTTAATAAATATATTTAACTTTTAAGAAAATCTATGCTTATGTTCTCTGGTGAGATTGTGTGTGTGTGTGTGTGTGTGTGTGTGTGTGTGTGTGTGTGTGTGTGATTTTCCATCAGGTTATATTTTTGATAGGTGACCAAGGTACCTTCATTTTGAAAACCTGGCACTATATCTGGGGCTTCCTTAAAACCAACTCTTTAAAAAAAAAATCTCGAAATAGAAAAATTCTTGTCACAGTGCTGCCCAGGATAGCCTACAGGACCGTGTTACACCTCTGCTAGCTATAAATGGACTTCAATGCGGATCTCGCTAACATGATTTCAGGTGAGGTGTGGACAGAATCTAATTAGTTATAAATCTGTAAATGCTTGAACTGAGGCTTAGCCTGAATTTCTCCATCTGACTGATACTACCACAACACTCTAATCCCAGAAAGTTGTCTTATAATGAATTCCCATTAGCCACAGAGTTCAGGCAAAGTCATGAACTTGAGGAAATGAGGCCATCCCTGTGACTTAGCCAGTTAGGTTGAAGCTTTGCCTTGCCAACGTGTTGTCTGCTTTCCAGTCTTGTTCTTACTTTGGGAAGCAGCTCTCAGAAGAAAACTTACAACCACAACAAGCTGTCCCACAGAACATTTTAAGCTATCTTATATTGAACATCTTCCATAAACAGCTAGTTTCTTGTATTTTATCATCCTTTAACTGATATAGTACTTATGGATTTCAAAGGGCTATATCCATGCTTTATCTCTTTTGATTAAACACACACACACACACACACACACACACACACACACACACTAAGCAAGGAGAGAAGAAACTCAAATAACCAAGAAAACAAATGAAAGTCCGGCATCCAGTTTGATTAACTATTGCCTTTTAGTCATAGCCATTACCATTGGATATATAATGGCGAATTAAAAAAAGCTCCTTACCTTCAAAAAACTTACATTCTGATAGGCGATGCAGATGATAAATCGGTAAGCATATGCCAGGCAGGATGTGAAATTTTAATAAATGTTATCACAGATACTAAAGCAGGCAAATGTGTAAGAAAGAGGAGATGATGGTGCTATTTTATGTAAGGTAGTAGAGAAAGCCTCAAGTGTGTACCTGTATACTTATATATTTTTCACATTTAGCCTTTTTATTGAGATGTACTGATGAAGAATTGCACAAATCTTAAGCATATGGTCTGACGAGTTTTGATACATGGAACCTGCACCCTATCAGTATCTAGAACGTTTCTATCACCAGAAAGATTGCTTCTGCACTTTCCCTGGTACTTCTATCATCGTCTCTTTCCGAGGCAACCACCATTCTGACTCTTTGCCATAGATTAGTGTTGCCTGTTCTGGAATTTTGTGTAGGTTGAATCATACAGGATACAGCCTTTTGTGGCTGGGTTCTTTCCTCCTGTTAAGATTTTTGATGTTCATCCATGATGTTGCTCTATTGTGTGCATTCCTTCTTATTGTGTTCTGTTGTCTGGATGTGCCTGCATTTGGTTAGCCATTCTCCTGCTGATGCACACTTGGACTGTTTCCAGTTTGGCACCATTAGGAACATTTCTATCAGATTTTTATGTATATGTATTTACTTTTCTCTCAGGTAAAGACCAAAATGTAAGTGTTTAACTTTATGAGGAACTTTCATGCTAGTTTCTAGGGAGGCTGTGCTATTTGATCCTGCACCAGCAGCGTAAGAGAGTTCTGTTTATTCACATCCTCATCAACACATGGTGTTGTCAGTCTTTTAATTTTAGCCCTTTGAGTGGGTGTATAATGGTGTCTCATGTGGTTTTATTATGTTAGGATTCAGTGGAAGTTCTTTGTCAAATATCTGCCTTAAGAATATTTTCTCCCAATCTGTAGCTTTCCTACTTATTTTCCTAAAGATGTCTTTCAAAGAACAAATGTTTTAATTTTAATTAAGTCCACTTTGTAACTTTTTTCTTTAGTTGTCAATATTTTTTTCTACTTGAAGAATTTTTTGCCTTCTCATGATCACAAAGGTATCTCTTATGCTTTCCTCCAAAGTTTTTATAATTTAATTTCGATGTTTAGATTCCTGATAATCTAGGGTAACTTTTTTGTGTATAATCTGAGGTATGGGTAAAACTTTATTCCCCCCTCCCCCAAATAAATATCCAATTGTTCTAACATCACTGATAGAGAAGATTTTCTTCTATCTATAGAAATGCTTTGGGGCCTTGGTTGAAAATCAGTATTTTAGGTTTCTATTTAGGATGTAGAAAGACAGAAAGAGTAATGTTTCCAGCTTTAATACAACAACAAAATGGTAGAAAATTTACAAATGCATAACTTTTCTTGAACCCATGAGAGAGCTAAGGGCCCAAGGAAACTGACTAGCTTAAAATCTAAGGAAGGACAAGTGCCTCCAAGGAGAAATCAGGGGCAAGTGCTTGTTTACTGGAGGCAGGTGTGTAAGGACACTGGTAAGAATAACTCAACTAAAATTTTCAACAAATAGCCAAAAGCCAAGTGTGGGATAACAAGAGAAGGTAAAACTTCTGGGGACTGCAGACATGAGGAGGATTTCCAGTAATTTCAGGCTCTTCTACTGATGCATATAATATGCATAGAAAAGATAGGTCAGGTATCCTGGGAAATCATTGTTGTGAGCCTGGGAGAGTGGATCAGCTATGGCTGAGGGAAAGGCAGGAAGTCCTTCCTCCATTGTCTCTCTCTCCAATGGAATAAAAGCCCTAACACCACATGGGAAAGAGCAATAAACTCTTTTTCTTAGAGCACTCATAAAAGCTCATTGCAGCTGAAAGAGGGTACAGAAAAAACCCTCTATCTCTGGGTAAGAGGCAGTAATATATCTCGGGCCCAGAACTGCAGATTGGAGTGGAGCAGGACCCATCAAAAGGTCCCATTTCCAAGACCCAGGGACCGAGTGTCTTCCGAATTAATCAGAACAACAGAGAACACACCCCAAACCTCACTACATGGCCAATAGGTGTCAAATGGCTACTAATACTAGTATAATTCCCAATTTACTGATGGGAAAAACTAAGGACAGAACAATTAAATGAATTGCCCCCACATCTCACAGCCAACAAATGGTAAAACTGAGACCTTAGCCAAGACAATCTGTCTCCAAAATCCTCATAACGGCTGTGCAATGCTGCAGAGGACTTTTGAGAGGAATGAGGCAAATCAGAAGAGTGGGTCGATTCAGAATAGAGGGAAGTGCTCAAGGGAACATACAGCCTTACGAAAGGGGTGCAATCAACAAAAGCAAATTTAACAGAGTTGATGAACCAGGTGAGGGATGGAAGGTTTCCATTGGACTTCGCAATTTAGAAATTATCTAACTTTCACAGTAATTAGTTTCAATAGAAGGGTAAATATTGAAACCAGAATCCACTGGATTCAGAAATGAATATGGAGTGCAGAAGATGGTTCACTAAAAATATCCCAGTTTCCCAAAAAGTTTGGATCAGAAGAGGATTGATGCATACGTAGTGAATGACATGGGAGGAGGATTGGTTTTCAAGGATCAACGTGATTTGAACCTGTTTACAAGACAAGGGGAAGCAGATAGCAGAATGGGAAAGTTTATCATTATAAGAAAGAAAAATAAATAGAGAAAAAATATGAAAAATAAATAAGGTGGTATAAGGAGGTTTGTTGATGTGTCTGGGATATGTATTGAGAGAGTTTTCTAGGAGTACAAATACCCTTATGTAAATATGAAACGATATACAATTTGTACAGTTCCAATACATTCTTTATGTGAGATAAAAACTTATCTATACTTAGGAGACACGTATATTAATCTCACATATATCTTTCTTGTAGTTCTTTTTGAATGAGCCAGTCAGGAGAAAGTTGTTCCATCTTCACAGATGTGTGATATGCACTCTGTCAGAGTACAGCTTTTGGTAATGGTGCAATAAACAACTGTCACTCCAATATAGAAATATGTAACAAACACAGTAACTCAGTCATTCCATCTGACTTGACAAAATGGAAAAGGGCTTGGAAAAAGAGCCCATATCACCAGGTTGAAACTCTAGGTAGGGCACGTTTTAGGGTGTCCATTATTACAGTGATGTCTTTGAGGACAAGAACTGTGTATATATTCACATGTTTATCATCATTCCTAGTAGAGTAGAAGCCTCAAAATATCAAATGTATTGAATATACATTTATATAAGTCAGTTACCAACATTTTAAAGCATATGTCTATTTAAACATCTTTAATCTTATATTTGACAATTAGTAGAACTTCTAGAGACCCTGGAATTTCAAATATAGCCATGAAGTCTCAGCTGACTTTAGAGATTTAGTCAAGGCAGCCCATGGCTCTGGTCAATCTAGAAGGCAGTCCATGGGCCAGAGACACAGGAAACATTCTTCCTTATGCCTTTAAATCATTGACTGTGTGGATATGATTGTATGGTCTGGTCTGTTTCCATAATATTCATCTTCTAAATATTCACTGTTTCCAAAAAGACAAATATGATACATTTGTTATTTTAAAATATGCATTGCTTTTTACTCTGAACTTGTGAGTTGGGTTTATTTGTATCTATAGCTTTAATATTAACACATTCTAATGAGAAAGTAAAGTTTTCATTTGGAAATAAAATTGACATTGGGAACTTTAGGTTGGCTGTCACAGTGGGTCACGTGGAAGAACTTGGCCAAGTTTATCAGCCATATTTGGCCTAGTTTTCTGCATATGTTTGCAAGATGCAAAAGCCAGCTTATTGCTTGAGGGCACAGAAACCTGGAGATAAAGCTTGGAACTTGTGCCATTTAATCCACTGGGTGTCTTTCCTTTTGCCTAGATTTTGCCTAGAGAGGTCTGATTGTACCAGTAGAAAATAAATAGAAGAATAACAATTCTCTGTGCCTTTCATCAGCTACAGAGTTTTATAGAATGTTCTTGTCAAGCATTTTTGGGAACAGAGTTGCAAAATTTTTTTTAAAATATGAGATTTGTAGTGAAAAACACAGTTAGGTATGAACGATTGAACAAATGTGAATTTAAAAAAAAATTCTCTTCCTTTAGGGGTTCTCAATTCCTTGTGGAAGTTATCACTTAATACCATAAAAATATTTATATGCATATGAAGTTAGTCCCCTATGTAACATATTTCAGAATTTTTGATGACTCAATCACACAGTTAAAGGTCATATACTTACAGTTGATTCAAACCCTAAAATGAATAGAGATGTCAAAGTGTTGAGCATATTGGGTGTTTACACATGAATAAGCAAGATGACAGAGTTTGTTTTCAAGCAGATCTATTTTTTTTTGCCTTTGTGTGTTGTTGGTGGTTCTTCGACTTGCTGTTTTCATAGGACATTTAAAAAATATTTATGTTGGCATGTAATTAGCATATATGTAATTCTATGGTGGGATATGTAAATGATCCCTCTTTTCAAGAGAGGAAACATGAGTATGGGTTTGATGGTCCTTACTAAATATCTCTACACTGTTTAGTATTTCGGGGATAACTGTGCTTTTAAGTGATGCAGCAGCCTGTTAAGTTCGATTTTTAAGTCAAGGATTTTAATATATCAGGGCAGGTGTTTGAGTTTCAGGATTTGGAAGAACAGAATTCTGACACATTTGTTACTTTTGCCTTTCACCACATTTGGCATGTGAATAGTATTGTCAGTCTTTAGCTATCCAAGGAAATCGTGCACTATTCTCATAAAACCTTCACGTAACCAGACACTGAAATGCTAACTCAGTTACCGCATACCTCTGGGGGGATTCTCCCTGTCACTCTTCTCAGATCACTGGAAAGCGTTGTATTTGAGGAAGACGTTTTAATGAAGTTTACCAAAGTTTTTTTAAAAATGCAGCATGTGTGTGTGTATAGGCAACTGCAGCTGCTCCAGAGAGGAACTGTCTGTAGTGCGTTTGGATTGTTGAAAAGTAAACTGGCCAGTAAGAAGCGGGCTGGAAGTGGAGATGGGGGTGCTCATGACTTCACGTTGCTGTGCGCTCTACTTTCCTGTCTCTCTCTTTGTGATTTGCAGATATATTTAGGGGAACACTTTCAACTGTCTAAGTAATCCCTTACATCCCAACATGTGTTGAGACATAATGAAATTGCTACCTGTAGAATTACTATGAAATTCTAATAAACCTTTGAGGCATGAAAAAATTTGATTTGTGAATCCTGACAGCCTCATGGTACTTAAAATCATATAGCACTGCCTTGGCCAGGTTGCTCAGTTGGTTGGAGTGTCATCCTGTGCACCAAAAGGTTGTGGGTTTGATCCCTGGTCAGGGCCCAAATGGGAGGTGACCGATCAATGTTTCTCTCTTACATCAATGTTTCTTCCTCTCTCCCTTCCTCTCTCTCTCCAATCAATAAAAAACATATCTTTGGGTGAGGATTAAAACATATATATTAAAAAATCATATTGTACTGACTTTGCTTAGGTGTGTTATAATTACATTTATCTGTCTTCCCCGCTGTATTTGGGATTTAATTAAGAGCAGGCACAATTACCTTTTTAAGATGTCCAATCCATGCTACAATATTTGTTATATCACAAGTATTCAATAAATGCTAATTGAATAAAAAAATAATGAATGAAGAAGTTTAATGACTCATCAGCATTCCTCTCTTTTGTAATCTTCATTGAAGTCATGTATTTTCGTGTGTGTGTAGGAAGTGTCAGGAATTCATATTCACATTTTCCCGTTGGATTGACTGACATCGTCAAGGAACTTCTATGTTTTTGGTAAAAAGAACACTGGAGTTATAGTATAAATACTTGAGTTTAAATTTGGGGTTCCCCGCTCACAGGCTGTGAAATTATCTGTCTTCCCTGAGCCTTCATTTCTTCATCCCTAAAATGGTTTAGCAACCTCTTCTCCATAGGATTGCTATTTCATGAAGTCATTTTTCTCTCTTTATTCAAGAAGTCCTTGAAATCTTAAACTGCCTAGCTTGTGTAGTAAGAAGAAAAATTAGAAATATTTAGTGATGCTTTTTAAAAATGTCCCTGTAGACCTTGTTGCCTGCACCTGCCACGGTCATAAACTCGATGCCTTCATTGCTTTAGATGTGGGGTGGATACAGTCAAGATTCTAGAACAAGTGTGTCATTGTGCAAAAGGTTTTGCACAAGCCAGGATTTGTTGAAAATGCTAAAGCTGCCATTTACATACTGAGAAAAAAGCCTGAGGATATCAGACTAAAAGTTATAAAAGTGGGACCCAACCACATAGGAAGGGAAGCCCCACCCTTCACCTCCCCAGTGATGCCAAATGATTCTTGATGAGAGATTGGGAGAGGAAGGCGAACTAAAAAGAAAACCAGAAGGTTAAGGAGGGAGATGAAAGCAAAAGAGGCTGTGTCAACCTCCCCTTCCGCCCAAACCCAGAGGAAATACCTCTTGGGAGTCTCTAAACCACCATGGCGTAGACAGTAGAGTTGAAAAGTGGACTGTTGAGAAAGGGCTATTCTAGTCATCTCTCCTCCAGGTACTTCATGTCTTAAGAATGGGCTCAGAAGTTCTAGTGGGGCTGAGATATTAAACTGAGCTTGTAAGTAGGATCAGCTCACCTTATAGGGTTCCCAGTATTGCAGAGCAAGGGAAATCTGGCAGAGACTCCTCCTCTCTACCTGGGGTCCCAACACTGCTCACAGCCAGGTCTCTGAGATCAGGAGTGAGGAGTGAGAGCTGAGATGAAGAGTCTGGCCAGTCAGGGAAGACAGAAGCAACACTGTCCCATGCCTGTGCAGAGAGGACCACCACAAACACTTCAGAAACAGGTGTAGCGAAGGTAGAAGCCAAAACCCAAGGAGCAGGCTAGATGAGTTTTGTCTTACTCATGATGTAGCAGCCCACCCAGGATGGGCACTAATGGAAGCAGATGCTCTGCCCCCGCCCCGCCCCCACAAAGTTGCATACACTTCTTCTTGAGGAGATGCCAGCCTATGAGTAGAATGGGGGAGGGAGAGAAAAACCACAGAGTAAAGATGTACCCCAGCTGACTTTTAATAAAGAACCTGAGTTATACCAATGAACAAGCTTTAAATTTGTGTTTTGCTTTGCCATTTTTTTTTTTTAACCATCAAGTGAGAATGAAGACATTTGAGCAAGATGAGATCAGTTATGTGATGGGAAACACAATTTTTAAAAAAAATTAATTTTTGTACATCTGTGTTATAATGAGTAAATTTCAAATCAACCGCACTAGTTTGCCTTTCTCTGTTTATAACTTACATATGTATAGTGTTCTCATTTATAGTTTATGAGTTTGTAATATTTTATGGTGTACAGAAAATATTTTTACATGTACCTACTCATCTGTTTCTTACCATAACATAGAAAGGTAATGTCAATATTATTATGTTTCAAGTGAGGAAGTTGAAGATTTGTTCAGAAAGCTGAAGAGAGAGAGAGAAGAAAGAACTGCTGTCAGCCCAGTTCCTCCTCCAGGCTCAGAAACCAACACACGCTACTCTGTGGGGCCTCATTTTGTTTCTCTCTGGATCTCTGTACTCTTGGTTGCGATGGTATGGTTATTTGTTAGGACACTTTACACAATTTTCATTTTAATCTAAAGATATACTGCCACAAAGCTTTATTGAGGTGTATTTAAATGAAACATTCTCTTGTTATCTAGCATGCAACTGATTCTTTTGATTTGGTTGCTTTAGTCAAGATCTCAATAGAACAGTCTGTCCAGGTGGTAGTTTATGAGTATATCTGAGCGAAACAAAACAATAGCTTGTGGAAAACACATTCTAATCATTTCATATCTAGGAAAAATACAGAAAACAAAAAATGTGAGTCAATATTTTATAAATTCAAGGTCAACATTCTATGTCAATGTCAATAATGTATGAGTTCCAAAGGATTTGTGTCACCATTAAATTAGAAATGATTCATTCTTATTTGATGTAGAGTGGATTTAGCCATATAATGGACAGAAACAAAGGCAATACAAAGATACAAAGCAGACATATTTTGTAAGACAATTGCAAACCTCTTATAGGCTTCAATAATAAGTAATAGATACTATCTCATCTCCTTCACTATTAATTCACCTTTAGCATTAATGAATTTATGGCTTGTATTTTTGACTTTGACCTAGATCCCTGAAATGCTGCAGGTCTTTGCCCTGCTTTAGCAGGTACATTTCAGGAGAGTGACTGTATGTTACATGTTTCATATCTATAACCCAGATCTTACATAGATGGGTGCTATTAGAATGGGAAGAGAGGCTATAATTTGATGTTCAGGAATATCCCCCTTTTAAATATGTTTGTGTATTGTATGACGCATTTCATTGTGAGCTTTTTATTCTCAATATTCTATCTAGTTTACTTTGCTGAGCTATTGATCATGATTTCAGAAATCAACCCATAGGTATTTCATTGGTAATATAGTTTATAACTGGCCAGGCTTATGGATAACCCAATTTGTGTGTTTCTCTGAGAGGTACACATCAAAGCAAGTTTCTCCTTCTTGCTCAGGAATTGTTTCTATTTTCCATTCGAGTTCAGTGGACCATGCAGTACCACCACCAGTCATGCAACTTACTATTGAAAAAATTTTTTTCTAGGATGTTAAGAGAGCATATTGTCCCTTTTATGTAACTTTACTTTCAAAGTCAGACCAAATTAGCCATTCGAGTGTTGTAAATTCATATCTTAAATTTCTTTGGCATTCTTTTGCTATTGATATTTGTAGTCTTCCTGCCAAGCAGAATTTTTTCCAGCCGATCTTTACTGACTACCACTCATGAGTAAATCCATCTTTTTGTGTGCTACACACTTTATATCATTCGTTACCTGATACAGAGGACAACTTTTTAAATGCTCAGGTTATGCCCTGGCAGTGTGGCTCAGTTGGTTGAGCATTGTTCTATGCACCGAAAGGTTGCTGGTTCCATTCCCAGTGAGGGCACCTGCCCTGGTTGCGGTTCGGTCCCCAGTCAGTTGAGGTGCATATGGGAGGCAACTGATCTATGTGACAATGTTTCTTTCTCTCTCTCCCTCTCCCTTCTTCTCTCCCTAAATCAATATAAACATTAAAAAATGCTCAGGTTAAATAAATTCAATCTTCTCATCCATCACTTTAGAGAATTGACAACACAGCATCTATACAGTTTAAAATGACTTGTTGGAATATTTTTGGCTAGATTGGGAGAACATTTATACTTGTAAGCCTATTTGATTTACCAGAGTTTTCCATATTATTTATTAACTCAATGTCCTTAATATCCACAGCTCATTTTATTTTTCCTACTGAGAATGACTCTATTCTGCAACTTGTAAATATAATTAAAATATCCTTACCTGTATTAAAATATTGAAAAAAATGTTATATAATTCACATGGGTTGTATTATGTAGTCAACAGAGGACTGAAGTCATATAAATTGAGTTATAGCTGGGGCAACAGTGAAAGAGGTGTTGAAGTTCTGTGAGAGAGAAAATGGTGAGATTATTCTGTAAGAGAGAAGATGGTGAGGGTGTGCTGTAAGAGAAAGGATGGTGAGGGTGTGCTGTAAGAGAAAGGATGGTGAGGGTGTGCTGTAAGAGAAAGGATGGTGAGGGTGTGCTGTAAGAGAAAGGATGGTGAGGGTGTGCTGTAAGAGAGGATGGTGAGGGTGTGCTATAAGAGAGGATGGTGAGGGTGTGCTGTAAGAGAGAGGATGGTGAGGGTGTGCTGTAAGAGAGAGGATGGTGAGGGTGTGCTGTAAGAGAGAGGATGGTGAGGGTGTGCTGTAAGAGAAAGGATGGTGAGGGTGTGCTGTAAGAGAGAGGATGGTGAGGGTGTGCTGTAAGAGAGAGGATGGTGAGGGTGTGCTGTAAGAGAGAGGATGGTGAGGGTGTGCTGTAAGAGAGAGGATGGTGAGGGTGTGCTGTAAGAGAGAGGATGGTGAGGGTGTGCTGTAAGAGAAAGGATGGTGAGGGTGTGCTGTAAGAGAGAAGATGGTGAGGGTGTGCTGTAAGAGAGAGGATGGTGAGGGTGTGCTGTAAGAGAGAGGATGGTGAGGGTGTGCTGTAAGAGAGGATGGTGAGGGTGTGCTGTAAGAGAGGATGGTGAGGGTGTGCTGTAAGAGAGAGGATGGTGAGGGTGTGCTGTAAGAGACAGGATGGTGAGGGTGTGCTGTAAGAGAGAGGATGGTGAGGGTGTGCTGTAAGAGAGGATGGTGAGGGTGTGCTGTAAGAGAGAGGATGGTGAGGGTGTGCTGTAAGAGAGACGATGGTGGGATGTTCTGTAATGAGAGGATGGTGAGGGTGTGCTGTAAGAGAGAAGATGGTGAGGGTGTGCTGTAAGAGACAGGATGGTGAGGGTGTGCTGTAAGAGAGGATGGTGAGGGTGTGCTGTAAGAGAGAGGATGGTGAGGGTGTGCTGTAAGAGAGAAGAAGATAGTGAGGTCGTCCTCACAATTAGCCTCCTTCTGCCATTGTTATTAGATGAAAGGTTTTTCCCTTTTACCTATTAGGTAGTTTTACATGCAATTATTTTTAATCTTTGGTTTTCCCATTTCCATGTAGCTCTTGCAATGTTATCATCTTTCTTCTTCTTTTTTATATAAAAATGATATTAACTGAAAGTGTAAATAGCTTGGAGCTCTTTAAGGAGGGTAGGAAAGGGAATTTGCCAGACCTCGAATATTTCTGCATCTGGATCTAGAACATAGCATATATTGATAGGAGTTCTCTAATTCATGGCTATTTGGAAGTATTGTGTACACATTTCAGCAAATTTTGGCAAAAGCCATGTCCTCTGAGGAGGAAGTGACTGTCCACTTCCTGTGTCAATTCCCAGCTCTGAAGTCCTGTTTACACTAAGCTCCTTTGTTAAGGATTCAACATAAAGGTCTTTGATACTGTTGAGCCCATCCCTGAGTCATCCTTAGCTGACACTTTGTGTCTAGCTGGCAGTTTTTCCACGAGTGGTAAGGTCAGCCTCATACAATATTACACAACCCTCCCAACTCCTTGTGCGTCAGTGAGAATCAAATGACTCTTAATAGTGAAAAACAAAATCTTGGAATAGGGTAGAAAGATGACCATTCTCTAAACAAAGCAAACCCATGTTCAGACTAGCACGACTCTCTCCTGTTCCTTTACTATAGGTAATTGTCATCTATAATTTTTGTTTTTTCTCCTTAATTAATAAAGTTCTGGAACATTTGAAGGCAACTCAGGGTCAGTACAGTGTAGTGAAGAGGGTATTGAGTCATCAGACCTTCTATTCAGGCGTCTATTAGAAGGACCCTGCACGTCTCTTTGTCTGTCTCCTCATCTGTGTAGTGGAAATGATCCTATCTACCTCACAAAGTCGATGCATAATTTAATGTGTGTAAAATAACTTGGTAAATTCTAAAAACCTACTCTAATGAAATAAGCTACTATTCTTTTAAGAGTCTGGAGAGTTTGCTGTCATCATTTGAGAAAAGGTCAGGGTATGGAACTTTTTAGAAACTGCAGCATAATGTCTTAGAAAGAGTGATTTGATAGATTTCAACTTAAACTAGTGGGATTTTCGATAGCCCAATTCCAGCATTGTTCTTAGCACTTTGCCTCTGTAAGGCTATATGCTATATTGGAAAAATCTTCCCTTAACCATGAAATTTAAAAAGGAACTGGGTTTGAGTTAGCTGCTACTCTTTCAGTGACTTGTGGGTAATGTGTTTTGCGTAAATAGCTCTTTTCAATTGTTCCAGCTCTGACACCCATCCTCTTTCCTCAGTCCTTCCTTCATTGCTTGGAAGGAAACAATGGGGAATTTTCATTGACTCATCTCTGTCTAGTTTTTGATGAACACGCACACATTTTTATTTTTTTAAAGAACCAAGTGTCTAATTCAGAGAGAATTAAAATATATTTTTAAACCTAGGAGTAGATACACCAGTTAAGGAACCTATAAATAAAGTTGAACTTTGGAGCCAAATGATTGTTGGGACTTGTCGTCTTCATAATGAAAGTCTTTGCCATTATAATCTCATTTGGCAAAGATGACGTTGTCCCCTTGGGAAGATGCCTTGCCACTCTTCATCCATAATTCTGAATTGGTGCCAAGCCAGACTGTTATCTGCAAACGACTTCACATCCTTTCTTTGTGGTCTGTGCGCTTCACCTCAAGGATTCGGTGTGTGAACATTGAACAGCCAGAAACTGTTTGGAGAAGAGCACCTTTTAAAAAATTGCAGTCATTAAGGTCTAATGCCATATGGACTCAAGGGGTGGCAAAGATGAGGAGCAGCTTCTTGTTCATTAAGACTGAAATATTTATGGGAGCAGTACTGATAAGACAGCGTATTTTAGAGTCTTTGTGGTATGCCATTGAGCACTAATACAATTAGGTAATATGGACAGCCCCTATTGTTATGATGTAAATAACACCAAGTTCAACACTCCCTTTATCTTTCACATGGAAGGATAGGGCTAGAAAGTGATAAGTGCTGGGCTGAGTGCTTGGCTGTCTGTTTCCCTGACAGAGCAGCCTAAAGCTTATATACCCTGAATTATTTTTTTCCCCATACAAATTTTAACAAGTTCGGTGGGTTGCACAGAAGGGACATACAGCCCGGCCGGTGTGGCTCAGTGGTTGAGCGTTGACTCACGCACTGAGAAGTTGTCGGTTCGATTCTCACTCAGGGCACAGGCCCAGGTTGTGGGCCTGATCCCCAGTGGGGGGAGTGCAGGAGGCAGCCAATCAGTGTTCTCTCTCATCGATGTTTCCACCTCTCTCTCCCTCTTCCTTCTTCTCTCTCTCTAATATAAATAAAGAAAAAAATTTAAAGAAAAAGAAGGGACATACGAATATGGGTTTATTTGGAGGAATGCTTGGCCATAAAGCATCCACATGGGAACCCTGCCAACCCAGTAGGTCCATTTTGAGTTTTTTTTCATTTCAGAGCTGTGTTTGGATCCCATCTGACCAATGCCAGTACTTTTCTTGTTGCCTTTCGAACAGATCATTTTAAATTGTTCTCCATCAGGATGTCTTGCTGTCTATCAATCTTTCCATCTCAATGCAGAAGTATTTGATTAGTGTATTTAAAGTAATAAAGATGTCAACAGTGGTGTCACCTTGATTGATGCTAATTATAAGTCTTTAATGGTTCCTCTGCTTTGGCCACTATCCTTGCAGATTGTAATTTTTATGGTTAAAATGGTGCCCTGCTGTCCAAAGGCTTAATCATAAATTCCGGTCTATCTTTCTTTAATGATTCTACATGCAGTGGTATAATCCCAGTAACATACATTATCTTCATTCGTTAAAAGCAAGCAGTGACTTTCATAGGGGTGATTAATGCATTTATAAGGAGCTTGAACAATGCTTGTTGGGATCACAGCAGAGGTTATGATGATGATACTTGCTGGGCATTGGAATTAGCAGCAGCGTTACGTAGGCTGTCTGAAAATAATTGAAGATTTTTATGCAGTCCCTGTTTAGCACATTAACGTTGTAAATGAGACTATAACTGCAATGGTTAAAAGACGTAGAGCTTGTAATCTGAAGATGCGATCAGTATGTGGTTGTCACACCAGTAAAACTAAAAGCAAGTTAAATGATCTGAGGGCTGTCCTTCTTTAGAACAAATAGTCTTGTTAAACAGATTTGGGGTCATTCAATTTGAAATATCTGTTGATGAAACTGTCTTTTCCACTAGAGTTTTTCAGGCTGAATTTTCACAGTGCTGATAAATGTTTAGTCTTTAATCTCCTTCCTTAAGCTCAGAGATAGAGTTTTAAATAAGAGAAAATGTGCCCAGCTGGTGTGGCTCAGTGGTTGAGCATCGACTCATGCACCAAGAGGTTGCCAGTTCGACTCCCGGTCAGGGCACATGCCCAGGTTGTGGGCCCGATCCCCAGTGGGGAGCATGCAGGAGGCAGCCAGTTGATGTTCTCTCTCATCGATGTTTCTATCTCTCTAAAATCAATAAAGAAAAAATATTTAAAAAATAAATAAGAGAAAATGTGCCAAGTGATATATAAATTTATGGGACTTTTAGTGTATAGAGGATTTATATAAATATATTCCTATGTATACCAGACAATAATACTTATCTGAAATGATATATTTTATTGAAGAGAGGTTCAACGTAAAAGGATACTTGACTATTTTATAAGAGCAATGTACCTTTACAGCAATTACAACGCACAGCTCTTTGAACATAGTAGACATTTTTAAAGTGTTTAATGCTATTAAAGAAGGTACTGGCGATTTTAAAAAAGGTTCTTTTTTAACTGTTAGTCTGCACCTGTTTTCTGCTATGTTTAATTTCATTTTTTTCTATGCTTATAAATGAAGCTAGATAGAACTTTAATGTACTACAATCCTAAATGTTAGAAGTATTCATATCTCTTTGCTTTCCACTAATTTTATATTCCGTTATAATGATAATATCCTACTATAATATTCTCTACTAGCTCTATCTTCTTACATCTAGACAAAACTGTTCTGTAACTTTTAATAAGGAGAAAATAATTATTTAAAATTTTTGAACCAGTCCAGCCAGTGTGGCTCAGTGGTTGAGCATCGACCCATGCACCAAGAGGTCGCCAGTTCGATTCCCAGTCAGGGCACATGCCCAGGTCGTGGGCCCGATCCCCAGTGGGGGGCATGCAGGAGGTGGCCAGTCGATATTCTATCTCATCGCTGTTTCTATCTCTCTCTCCCTCTCACTTTCTCTCTCTGTAAAAATCAATAAAGGAAAAAAAAATTTTTTTAAATTAAAATTTTTGAACCATACTCATTTTCAAATAAGGAAATGAAAAATTGCATTATAGAAAGATATTATTCCCCAGGTGGCACCAGTTTAGAGAAAGAAACCACAGACCTCATAGGCCAATTTGAAGGAGTAGTCCTCTTATAATAGCATGTATTTCACATTTCTGGAGGTGGTTATAGTTATAGGGATGTTAATAAGACCTACCTAATATATTTCCTTGGCTGGACATTTGAGGGTGTACAGGGTGTGGCAAAAGTAGGTATACAGTTGTGGGTATGCAAAACAGAGAATTTATGCTTGTATTATTATTTATTTGTTATTGTATTATTTTCCATATGAACAACTGTAAACCTACTCTTGCCCCACCCTGTGTGCCCAGCTGCACAGTGTCAGAAAGCCCCTCAATTTGTAAGCACAGTTTTGGAGAATCTTTAGCATCTACTTTGGGTTTTTGCACTGATGCATTACTGCAGAGTCTTTTTGTCTTGCCAGCATATAGTTTAAGGGGATGAAAGGTTAATTTTCATATGTCCTGGTATGCTCTGTTAGACAAGGATTATCATTTGCACACGAGTGTGCATCTCTGAACCAGAGTGGTGTTATGGGAAATACACATACAGAGAGTATAGCCTCTCCCACAGGGAACCTTTCTCTTTTCACGTTTCACTCAGACATTGCAAATGTGGGTGGGCCAGAAAAGGATGTCAGAGAGCTTAGAATGGATGAGGAAAGCCAGAGTTAATTGCACTCGGATTGATTGGGGGAGAAGCCTGGTGTGGAACCTAAGGGAGGACTGGAGGTGTTCTTTATGGTGATTAATTCCCAGTGTCTCCTCATTTTCACGATTCCAGTGCTCCACCTATTAAGGAGGGTGAGTCTCATTAGAATAAGCAGAGAGAGACTCTTCTGTGGGGACCAAGGATCAGTAGGCGCCCTGGAGAGGTAGGCCTTACAATTACATTATGTGTGATTCTGCAAAGAGAAATGCAAACCGCTTGATCGGAGGAGGTGTTAGCTGTGTTGCTTGGTCTCTCACTATGTGATTATTTCCTTTTGTAGTTTTAATAAATTAACATTAGCTCACGTATTCAACAGGAATATTTTTAAGTTGTGTGTGTGTGTGTGTGTGTGTGTGTGTGTGTTTTAAGCCCCAGGGCTTCTGTTTAAAAATGCAGGTTAATTCTCAGAGGCTTTCCAAAGCATTTCTGCATCGTGCTGCTAATTAAGATAAGGTTATCATTTTAAGTTATACCAGGAATGCAATTAGAGCTTCTACTGAGAACTGTAGCAATCAATTTTATACAAATTATTCAGACCTGGTAAGGTAGAATACAGTTTTAATAGGACAAGTGAACATACTGTGATTTATTAGATAGCATGTGAATTCAAATGACACCTGAACATAGCATCTGAAACCCATCATGCGCCCAAGTCGCTGGGAATCCAGTCAACAGCCTTTCATCAGAAGAGATCTAATAATATGCCTTCTAGTCCCCATTGTTCAGTGGCCATTAGTTTGGATTTGAGAGGTATTTTTGTTTTCAGATTTGAATGGTTTTACGCAGGAGAAAGTCATCTGTAGGATTCCAAGCACAGATGACCTGCCCTCTCATTTATCCAGCCCTGTGTGTGCTGCAGGGGAGTCTGCTGGTCCTGCTTCCTTCCTTTGTGTGGTCCGCAGAGCCAGGTGACCATCTGACAGTGTAATTAATTTTTCTGTGTTGTCCGTCTCTTCTGAAGAGTATTGGATGTTGGATAAAAAGTTGCATGTCTTATCTGCCAACTGTCGGTAATTACTTATTCATTAAATGGATACCTGTTTTCCAAGGATGTACGAGGATGGCAGAGTTGAATAGCGCCTGAGAAGGTTGTTGATCTTTTTTTCCAAAGATGACTGCAAGTCATCCCAAGCTCTGCATTAGGGCATATAAATAAATTATAGCACTTCTGGGCTTTCTTTTCTTGGACACTTTAAAAATATTTGGAATACCTTTGACTTTTCCCCAGTTAGCTTTTATTCTCATTTTGACATGTCAGCTGGTCTACACTTTGCTTTGTGCCTAAATCCCTCAAATTGCAGTTATTCACTTAATGTGTAGTTATTGAGCTTCTGTGTGTGTCATGCACTGTGCTAGGTATTTGACATAGGATGGTGAAAAAAAGAAAGTGTACTAGCAAGTATAATGTGAGCCTGCTTTTCCTACCTCCACCATTAACCACATAACACACCCTTTGAACACACATGACCTTTCTTTATAATATACAAAGAAGATAAATACGATCTTAGACAGTCTCCTCCATTTTCTCTCTCTATCTTATCCAGTATTGTCTACAGCTGAAAGGTTTTTTTATTTCTGTTCTAGATCATAGAAAATGTCACATTCTTGTCCGGCGGGTGTGGCTCAGTGGTTGAGCATTGACCCATGCACCAAGAGGTCGCCAGTTTGATTCCAGGTCAGGGCACATGCCCAGGCTGTGGGCCCAATCCCCAGTGGGGGGCATGCAGGAGGCAGCCAATCGATGTTGTATCTCATCGGTGTTTCTCTCTCTCTCATTTCTTCTCTCTCTAAAATCAATAAAAGAAAAAAAAAAGAAAATGTCACATTCTTGCGTGAAATTAACCTGATTAATGTTAAAAAGTTACTAGACTAATTTTCCTCCTCTCTTCTTTATTTCAGTGTTTCTCTTCCTTTCCTTCCCTTCAACCCAAAAGCATGCTCAAGTTTTGCCCCTAACCTATGCATAAACATTAAATTAAAACAATCTGTTGTCTTATTTCTGTTACTTATTCAAACTTCCTAGTTACCAGTTTTCATGAAAGAGTGTCTGAATAGATTCTGATTCTTCTTTCTCATTTCCTCATCTTATTACAAAAGTCTGGCTCTGGACCAACAAATCTACAGACCAATCGACACCAATAGCCTATGTTTAATTCTCATTCCACGTAGCCTCTTGATAACATTTGGTATTGCTGCCTATTTCCTACTTCTGGAAATCTGCAATCTTCGTGAATCCATGATGTCACTCTCTCCTGGCTTCCCATCTAACTGTCTGATTATTCATCCTTAACTTCCTTTGCCAGCTGTCCTTTGCCAGTCTTTGTAGTGACAGACAGCGTCCCTCAGGGTTTTCACTTTAGTTTTCTTCTTTACTTATTCTGCATTAGGAGATTCTACGGAAAGCCTTCAAAGGTAAGCTGTGGGTGCCCTAAAATCATACCCTACAGATATGGTATAGGTCTGGGTTTGGGCATCTTTCTTATAAAAGGATGCATAGCATTTTTATGATTCAGAAAGGCACCAAAGACTGAAATATGGTTGAAGCCTGACTTCTTGCGTGAGCGCATCCTCTTCTGTGGCGCCCCACCCCGGCCACTGTGCTGTCTTTTCTCTAGGCAGCAGCGCCACTCTACACGTACGTTCTTTTTTTTTCTCCAAATTTTTAATTAAATTTATTGGGGTAGCGTTGGTTAATACCATTATATAGATTTCAGGTATACAAGTTTGTAGTATATCTGTGTACTCTATTGTATACTTACCACCCAAAGTCTAGTCCCCTTCTGTCACCATATATTTGATCCCCTTTCCCCTCTTTGTTCTCCTGCCCACCCTTTTCCCCTCTGGTAACCACTATTCTGTTGTCTGTATCTATGAGTTTTTTATTTGTTGCTTTTTGTGTTTTATATCCCACATATAAGTGATACAAGTCTTGTCCTTTTCTGTCTGACAACGTTCACTCTCAAGATCCATCCATGTTGTCACAAATGGCAGTATTTCGTCGTTTTTTTGTGGCTGAGTAGTATCCTATTGTATATATGTACCAAATTGTCTTTATTCATTCGTCAAAGTACATTTAGGTTGTTTCCATGTCTACGCCATTGTGAATAATGCTACAATGAACATAGAATGTGTATATCTTATAAATTAGTGTTTGCAAATGATACCTCTGATAGGAGGTTAATATCCAAAGTATATAAAGAACTCATACACTTCAACAACAAAAATAAGACCACCAATTTAAAAATGGGCAGAGCCACCACCACCGCCCACCCACCCCACAAAGAAAAAAAAATAAATAAATAAAAATGGGCAGAGGACCTAAATAGTCAGTTGTCCATGGATGGCATACAGATGGCCAATAGATATATGAAAAGATGCTCAACACTGACCTAGCTTCTTCAAAGATCCTCCTGTGTCTTCTCCTTCCACATTCAGTTATATACCAAATTCTCTCAATTATGATTCACAAGTATAATTGGTCTATCACAATTATGTCTTAATTAGATTATTTAGGTATTTCTCACCACCCTTGTCCAACTTGCATAGTAGTTCCAAAAATATCTTTTGATATATCCAAAAACAAAATACCTGCTCAGACTACGCTCTCCACCACTGAATATTCTTTAGTAGATTACTTCTCTTCTCCCATACAGGTTGAACTTCAAATCACTTGGATTATAAAAGCCTTCAATGGAATTTCCCTTACTTATAAGAATCCTTTGAACCCTTTGCAATTCACCAGGTGTGTTATGGTGATATTTTCTCTTCTTGTAGTGAAGCCCTCTCTAGTCCACATGGTTGATTTTTATTTATCTTTCAAGATCCATCTTGGCCATTAGCCTGTCAATGTAGTGTTCCCTGGCCCCAGGTGGAGTTAGGCATGGCTTCCCCTTTGTCCTTAACTCTATTGTTATATCAACCTTGTATCTTTCTTTTTATTCCTCTCTGAGAAAATATGAGAGGCCCAGGAATTGGAGGCCAGTTGTCTTATCTGAGCATCCTCAATGCTCAGACAGTGCTTCAAGACATGCTGTTTGAAAACTACACTCTCTCAACTGTAAGTGGGCATGAAGATATAAAGACACTGTGGATAATATTCTGCATCAAACAAACAAGTCAATCTTTTCCGATTCCATTTTTGAGAGGGACACCAATTCCTTTGATTAATAGTTATAATCTCTGTATTTCCTAGCATGATACATTCTGCACAAATGTCCATTGTAGGAAATATATGTTGTAATATATATGTTATGCACTAGGAGAGAGGGTTGGATCTATTTTACAAAACAACATGAACAGCGTAAATAAGCATAACATATATTTTCTCTGATATGTCTTTTAAAGGAAAGGTAAATTCTGAGCATGTTGACAGTAGCTTCAGTGTGGTTGATGTGTGATGACTTCCTTAAATTTTCAATGAAAATTTGGTCTTTTGAAACTTCCTTAGCAACATTGAATATTCTACAAGGAAAGATCCCTTCCACTCCCCTCTCCCAGGAGGATCTTACTCCCCTTCTTGCTAATGGTTAAGAAGTCATCAGACCAAGGCAACTGCTACCTCTGTGCCTTAAATTTCACACTAGCACACTTTAATAAAGATGATGGATCTTTTCCTCTTTTCTAAGTTTTTTAGGTAATATATTAACAAGACATGTCCTAGGGAAATATATTTTTTTCTCCTATTACTACCTTAGTAACATTATTTTGTTAATGAGAAATCTAGATCACAGAAAAGTTAAATTACTTTTATGGAGTTTTTGTTGGAGAACCATGAGTGTTACATCATTAAAAGTTAGAAAGTTTTTTTCTAGAAAAAATTGTGGTGCTTAATAATCTATATTCATACTTTATCCTAAGTCAACCTGGTAAGCAGTTTCTAGATACCATGAAGCCAGCACAAAGTTATACTATCTTGTCACCCTCTGATCTAGCAAGCTTTCATCACTGTTTCATTTCTCCCCACATCTATGCAGAGAAAGAAATCATAGAGATTCTCACTCAGATTTTATGAAAAATCTAAAAAGGAAACAAGATGACAATAGAAATGGACAGAATTAATTTTCTTTCTGGTATCTTTCTCTTTCTTCCCAAAGGGTTTTAAAATATCAAAGGAACTAGTTCTTTGGTCCTGTTAGGTAGATTAATTGGGTGATGGGCATTCTGTTTTTTGTTGTTGTTGTTTTGTTTTCTGAATACTTATAGACTTCCCTTCGCTTTTAGATGGTTTATTATTTGGCTTGAAGGATGGACTTTAAATCTAAGCCTCTGTTTTTCTGGAACTTTTGCCCAAACTTTATTTCATCCTACAAAGAGCCTTGTTATGAAACATTCAAATCAAAGTTCTGCCTTCATACTTGTCACCAACAACTTGGGCTTGTCATGAGTCTCTTTACTCTCTGAAACTCCTGTGACTTACATTAGTTTTGGTCACCCCATTTATATATATATATATTTAAATTTGAGCCTAGTTTTATAAATGCTATAAGGCTAGAAGCTAGATATATTTTTTCCTGGCAGGATTTTTGAAGCCTTGAACAATTGTTTCCTAGAGTATGTTAAAGTTCAGGGATTTCTCAAGTTGTCTGACCATGTCCCTGAAGTTCTTGCAGATCCTAAATGATTCAGTGTCACATGCCATAATTTAAAGTATGCTTTATGATCACTAATCCTCTCTGTTGCAAGGACTGACTGGCACATGTAAGAAGTTGTGAGTATGAACTGATGGGTACATTCTTTTGCTTTGTTACAAGACAGATTGATCAAGGCCCGCCTGCTACTTCCTGAAAAACAAACAAGTCCTGTGGATATAAACCACCACTCCCTCTGTTCCACTCAGACTCCTGTTTATGGACTTTGGTAACTCCTAGGTTTCTGCTCACAGCTGTCCCATGAACATTCAGTGTCTTATCTACTCTGCCATTTTGATGCAGCTGATTAGATTACAGATAGAACCAGCCACCTGAATTCCAGAACAGGCCCTGCATACCTCAGTTATCCATTTTCTGGCCCCATTGAGTCCTGATTCACGAATGACAATCCTAACAGATTGAAACTTGCTTCTGAGCAATACCTGTGCAAGACTATTTTCTTTTGGGTATTGATTCCTATAGATCAATTCAGAGGTGCTATCACCTGGTCCTATATTAGTTTTTTGAAGGAATCTAAGCTATGTTGTTACTATATGGGCAAGATGAGAAAGTATACTTTAATAGCTTGGATATAAGATTGTATATTGAGAATTAAGTTGAATAAAGCCCCTCAAAATGCTTATGATTTTTACAGTTAACCAAAATTTTTTTCTATAAATATATGACTCAAACCCATACAGAGTCCCTAGATTCTAATCAAGGTAGTCTCTGGGAAAAAGAGTGAGAGGCAGGACTGGAAAATATAATCAGAAACATAATCAGAGTTTTGTATCCTGTTTTGCGAAAGGCTGTATAAATATAACCAGGTTAGTGACTAAGAAAGTATAGGAAAGAAAAATCACAAAGGCAAATGTTGTTGATGTCCATTTAAGTACAGTCTGGTGGAGAGGAATTCCTGAATAGAGGACTTGAACATTACCAGCAGTGAATATCACACTACTGATGAATCGAGCCTCTGTGCTAGGTATATGCTAAAACCCTTGTCTACACTGTTCTCATAAATCTTCAAAATGGCTTTTGAGGTACCCTTGACTTTTGAAGTATCTATAGTTTACAGATCATGCAAATAAAGCTTAGATAAATTCAGGGATTATTCCTAGTAATTTATATTACCAAGAAATTCAGTTATAAACTGGGATTTGAACCCAGATTCAGGGGCTCTAAAGCCCACCTGGGCTATGTGACTTTCTTATACCAAGACTATTTCCAACAAATAAACTTCTCAATATCTTCTAAGTACTCACATAACCCACAGACGGTCATGTAGCTATCAAGACAATGACATCATAGAAGAGTTTCATGCCCGCTCCCAATTCCTTTGTGCCACTTTGAAAAAATTCCTGCTCCCATTCTAAGCCCCTGGAAGCCATTGGTCTGTCTG
The DNA here is from genome assembly GCA_030848825.1 of Tadarida brasiliensis. Classification (NCBI taxonomy): domain Eukaryota; kingdom Metazoa; phylum Chordata; class Mammalia; order Chiroptera; family Molossidae; genus Tadarida; species Tadarida brasiliensis. Next base: position 83,210,091 of record CM061264.1, read on the forward strand.
TTTTATGGTCCCATCCACATATTTATATAAGGTTCACTAACCTGTAGTTGTAGCTTGTCTGGGATGAAAACAGGCATTGGTCAGGTTGACAAGAATGTCTGATTGAATTGACAGTTGCACGTCTCATTGAAAATTAATAGATTGACATCCTGATTGGATGTCAATCATCCTGATTTGGCTTTCTATGTTGCTTGTTTAGTGGGAGAGAATTCATTAACATGCTAAGTACAATCATGGGTCTGCTTGACAATATTCTTTTTCATGATAAATTAATAAGATGGCATATGCATATGTTTTTGTATTTGTGGGAGTAATGAATATCAGTCTGGATCTAAAAATATAGCTAAATATACAAAGTCAGGAGACCTGATACACCCCAACATCTTCTTTAAATATGATTCAAATCTATATTGATAAAAATTTTATAATGGTAACCAAAAGCCAGACTCACATTGAAATAAATATTTAAAATCATAGTGCATTTTGGAGGGTATTTTGTTTCAGTATGTGTTTTGAACACAGTTCAGTTATCCAACAACTCTTTGTGGAACATCTTTCCAAGCCTAGAAACTGGGTGAAGAAGTGAAGCACTAGGCAGAGTGCAGGCCATTGTCAGTCAGAAGAACAACATGTGTGTAGTATCTGAAGTGAGAACATGACATATCGAGTTATGAAAGAAGGTACAGCCCAGCTGGAGTGGCTCAGCTGGTTGAATGTCATCCTGTGCACCAAAAGGTTGCTGGTTTGATTCCTGGTCAGGGCACATTCCAGGTCGTGGATTCGATCCCCAGTTGGGGCACAGAAGTATGAAAGGCAACCAATCAATGTTTTTCTCTCTCACATTGATGTTTCTCTCTCCCCCCCCCCCCTTGCCCTTCCTGTCTCTAAGTATGTCCTCACTAGGATTAAAAAAAAAAATAGTAAAGTAAAAAAAAAAAAAGGCAGAGCTAGCTAGAGGAAGATAAGGAAACCACTGTGAGAATGGTGTGGGGACAAACTAGAGAAGTAGGCAGGGCCTGGATTGATTACTAGTTTCTACGACATATATTATGAAGAGTATCATTTGGCTCCCTGGCTTTGCCTGAATATGTATGAATATACTATTTGGTTCACGTCAGTCTCATCCTGATGGCTAAAAAAGCCTACATTCTTTTTTTTTTTTTTTTTGCTGCATAGTATTCCATTGTGTAAATGTACTACAGCTTTTTTTTTTTTTTTTTTATCCTCACCCGAGGACATTTTTTCATTTTTTTGTTCAGATAGAGTGGGAAGGAGAGAGAGGAAGAGAGAGAGAGAGAAACATCGACGTGAAAGGGACACATTGAGTGGCTGCCACCCGCACGACCAACCAGGGCCGGGGACAAACTGCACCCGAAGTACATGCCCTTAGTGGGAACCGAACCCGGGTCTCTCTGGACCGCAGGCCGACGCTCTAACCGCTGAGCCAAACCGGCCAGGGCAAAAAAGGCTACACTCTTAATGGACCCTTTTCTACCACGTATTTTCAGTTACACCCTCTCAACTGGGTTATTTCCATGGACTTGAAATTTAATTAAAGTTCTCCCATCACACACACACACACACACACACACACACACACACACACACACACACACATTTCTTGACTCCCTGTCCACTGTGAGTATTCCTTTCTTGCCTCCCCTTTCTGGCCAAATATGTTAAAAATAATTTCTCTCTCTTCATTTCCTTACCTCCCAATCACCCCTCTCTAGTTTAGCTTCTGTCTTCATCACTCCATCAAAACAGCTTTTCCTAAGTTTACAGTGACCTTCTGTTGTCAATCTAATAGTCCTCTTAGAAAACGTCTTAATAACATTTAAAAGAATATGTCCTCACCCTGGCCAGTTTGGCTCAGCAGTTAAAGCATCGACCAGCCAACCAAAGAGCTGTGGGTTCGATTCTGGTCAATTGCACGTACCTTGGTTGCGGTTTGGTCCCCGGCCTTGCTCAGGGTCGTGTGGGAGACAACCAATCGATGTGTCTCTCTCACATCAATGTCTCTCTCTCTCTATCCCTCCCTCCCTCCCTCCCACTCTGTCTGAAGATAAATGGAAAAAAAAATCCTTGGGTGAGGATTTAAAAAAAAAAAAATATATATATATATATATATATATATATATATATATATATATATATCCTCTTTTTTAATACCAACTCCTCTTGGCCTCCAGAGTATTTCAGTCTCCTCTTTTTCTTCATATTTCTGGCAATACATTCTCAGTCTTTTCTTCAATGAATCAGTTACTAAATATTGGTACCCTCAAAAATCCCTCTTCTGTTTGACTCCCTACCATGTCCAAAACTAGTCTCATTCCTCTCCTTGGCTTATCATAGGACCATAAGTCCTAGAGAGTGCATGGGTTTCTATTCCAGCTGTGTGACTTATAACTTCTAACAGTTTTATTACATATTAAATGAGGATAAATATAATATCTGTCTCATCTAGTTGTTGTGAGGATAAAATGAGTTTACATATGTAAAGTGCTTAAAGCAATGCCTGGCAAATATAGATGCCCCTTGGATGTTTATCTGTAGTTATAATTTGTGAATGAAATATGAATTTATATCATCTACCTACATACATATTCAGTTGCCTATAAGTATCTCCACTTTCAGCTCCAAAGGCACATCAAAGTCAACGTATCTAAGATCATACACATAGTATTCTGGTACTTACTTCATCCTCAGAAAAAAAGTTTAGTCATTCCAAGTGTTTCTTGCCTCGCTGATTAGCACAAACATCTTGTCATTTGCACAAGCTAGAAAAATAGATCCCAGCCCCCATCGTTCCCTTTTTCTTTCATTTCCACTTTATCACCAAGCTCTGTCAACTTGATCCATTAAATTTCTATTAAAAGCTTCCATTTCTCCACAGTCTCACTGTCACCATCCCAGCTAGAGATACCATCACCTTTCATCTTGAGTACAATAGAGGTTGTCCTGTGTTCACTCATCGCCTCCAGTAACTCTTCCACCTTATTGCCAGAGTTCTCATTTCAAAAAGCCAACACGATGATCTCCCCTTTGCTTCAAACATTTCCATGGCTTACCATTACTTTTAGTATTATGATCAAAGTCCTTCACATGGTCTATCAGTCCCAGCTTCTCAGGACTTACCAGCCCATCTTCCATCCCACCTCTTGGTTCTCCATGTGCGGCAGCTGCTCACATACACTCTGCTCTCCCCAACAGAGACGATTGTGTATATACTTCCCCGTCTGGACATTGCTCCCCTTTCCTGCCCCACTTACTAATAAATTCTTGTGCATCCATTGGATCGCAGCTCAAACATCACTTCTTCAGGAAAGCCTTCCCTAACCTCCTAGTCTTCCTCAGGTGATGCCCACAAATGATATCCTTCTCTTTCGGAGTAAGTGCCTCAAATTTTTATTATAGTTTAATGTTGGGCTCTCCAGCATCATCCTCAGGCCCAGTGATTTACCAGGAGTCAAGAAAGCTGTTACACTCATTGTTGCAGTTAATTACAGTGAAAGGATGGCAACTGAAATCAGCAAAGGGAAAAGGTGAATAGCTGGAGTCCAACAGAGACCAGGCATAAGTTTCCAGTTGTCCTCTCACAGTGGAGTCACACATGCTGCCCTTAATTCTCTCCATGGTGATGTGTGACAACATATGCGAAGCGTTGTCACCCAGGGAAGGTAACTTGAGCCTTGATGTCCAGGGTTTTTCACTGGGGGTCAGTCATGTAGGCATGCGGCACCTTAGCTACTTGGTCTCCAGCCCTCCAGATGTCAAAGAATACAGTGTGGTCCAAAGCCTCAGTCATACAAAAACAGGTGTTTTCCATAAATCCCACTGTTAGCATGAACTACCTGGTGTGGCCCAAGGCCTAAGGTATACAAAGACACTTTTCTCTGATGGGATACTCCAAGGACTCACAAGGTCATTTCCCAAGTGCCAAGCAAAGGCCATTCCTGAAGATTTGTGAACATGCAGGATTGTACACGCGGGCCTGCTGAGATATTCCTTTTCTGCACGAGTTTCAATAATGCTATTATTTTATTGTCTATCTTCCCAACGGACTATATGAGAGAAAAATCTGTAACTGTTTTTACTCAGTATAATATACCCAGATTTTATTACAGTTGGTGACCAATAGCAGGTGCTACATAAGTATTTGTTGAACAAATGAATAAAATCTTTTTATTGTCTTTATTTCTAGCCAGTCGGCACTGTGTTCTGTATCTTTCTGTCACACTGCTTTCATGTACTTTTTCTTTATTATGGAGTCTTGTCGTGCATTTTATGCTTTCATGCACTTTATGCTAATGAATGATGTGTAGTAAAGTATATAGCATATTCCCATAACTCCCCGTTATATCCCCTTATTTCCAAGCATTATACTATTTTGTAAACAATTTTACAAGGGCAAATGTTTTTCAAAATTATACTCGAAATCTATGTCATTAGTATATCTGATTATATGATACCCACTTACATCATCAAAGCTGTTTCTAATAGAGTGAAGTATTGACCCAGCATCCGCCTTAAGAATTTCAGTAATGCAGTCATGCTTAACTTTGGAGCCACTGAGAGCATATTGAGTTTCATTGTGGCTACATCAGAAATAAAGGGGCAAGTCCCCTGGAACAAGGAGGTATGTCCACATTTTCCCTGTAATCGTCTCTGGAAAATGTCTTCCTGGTGCTCCTCAGCATCTTAGTGTTGCAGGTGAACCTGACATCCAAGCACTTTGCTCCACCCATAATCTCTTTGCTTGGCCAGGAGGCAAAAGGTGCAGGCCCATTCTGGCCGATGCATTTGAATAAATCTCTTTTCAAAGTGTCTTTATTGTAGCAGTATTGGATTATGGCCTAAAATCGAACATAAATATCCATGAATCTATATTAATATAAAAAATGATTAAATAAATGGGTGAGAAATTACCATTTTGCCCAGAAAAATTCCAAATAATTTAGATGTTCTGCCCACATGTAGTTCGGACACAACTTCCCACTCCTTAGTGTGGACTGCATGTAGTGACTTCCTTTCAAAGAGCACAGCATGGAGAATTGGAGGGGGTGGGGAGGAAGAGTAACTTTACAGTGGCGAAATGTGTCACGCACTACCCAGGTCAGGTGATCAAGGTTCACATCAACAGTAAAAGCATGTGTATGCTGTGCGATCGTCAGTGTGATGAGAATGGAATGGCACTTCATGTCTGTGGTTTTCTTTCCACAAACCCATATCCCCAGTCAAACCATAAGAAAAAATTCAGGCCAACTAAAATTGAAGGGCACTCTACACAATATTTGAGCAGTACGCCTCAAACTGTCAAGATCATCAAAAACGAGGAAAGCCTGAGAAACTCATAGCCAAGACGCATCTAAAAACACATGACACATAAAATTTAATGGGGTGTCATGGATGGGATTCTGGAACAGAAAAAGGACATTAGGCAAAAATTTAGGAAATCTAAGTAAAGTGTGAACTTTAGCTAATACTACATCAATTATTTATTGTGACAACTGTAAGATGTTAACAAGGGGGGATACTGGGAACTCTCTGTAATATCTTCAACTTTTCTGTATATCCAAAATGATTTGAGTCCAGCCGGTGTGGCTCAGTGGTTGAGCGTTGACCCATGCACCAAGAGGTCGCCGGTTCGATTCCTGGTCAGGGCCATGCCTAGGTTGTGGGCCCGATCCCCAGTGGGGGGCATGCAGGAGACAGCCAATCGATGTTCTATCTCATCAGTGTTTCTCTCTCTCCCTCTCACTTCCTCTCTCTGTAAAAATCAATAAAGGAAAAAAAAAACATTAAAAAAACCCAAAATGATTTGAAAATTTTACAAATATTAAAAATTTTGTGTGATAACGTCTTTAAATTTAGTCTCAATGCTATCCAATGAAATTTGTTTATCATTTGTGTTTGATCAATAATTACTTCAAGTTGATTGGAGTTACTCATATTTTTATATGTGATTGCCATAGGTTGATTTTTCTACAACAGATCATTACATCATTGTTTAATTTGGGAGAAATGATTCTATTTTCTGTGATTATGAACTTCTTAAGACTTTTTAAGAAACTAGAAAGGTTCTAAAATGTTATGAGTCACGGAATATATCCAGTTTAGAAGTAACATGACAAAACCATTAAATCAGCTAAATAAATTGGCATAAAATATAAAACTGGTATTTTTGAGAGCATGAGTCCAGACAATGTGTCTGTAAGATAGACTTTACAAACTTAGTTTGATTAATTTTTGTTGTTCTGAGGATATGATTCTTTTCTGTAATTATCAGTCTATTTTCCCTGACAGGCTATCTAGTACTGGCCGCCTTAAGCTCCATGTGAATTGAGTTATTCTCAATAATACTCTGTTTTATGAAGGCATTATTTGAGTGGCTGTCCACTATGATCTGGTTATTTGGAGCTTTACATAAAACAGGTGGTTCTTCCATCTCATCAACATTTCTTATTGTCTAGAATTCACCATCGTTTTATCTGTGGGCCCATCATACTCACAGTCCATCACAGGTGTGGCTGTATCCTACAGTTTGCCCATTTCTTTGGCTTCTCATTTACATCTTAGCCATTTCTCCTAGATACTCCAAGTTCCCTTGTTTTCAGACTTCGTCAGGACTTAGAAGTTTATGTGTTTACTTACACTCTGATTAATTCCCGAAAGGCTTTGCAGCAGCTAATTTTATTTGTTTGGCTCTGAGACGATCCAGGCAACTCTGATTCCCATCAGAGATGGCATTTACTTTCAGCGGGCACAGGACTGATGCCCATAACGAAAGAGCAAGCAACCTCTGATCTGTGATCCCATGATCCCAATGCTCCTCCCCAGTGCCATTCTTAATGAGCCAGATGACTGGGTTGTGACCCTATTTACCCACACCTCCCTATAGATCTTTTTTCATTTAGATGATACTTTGAACTTGACCTATCGTATTATGCCTATAGTCTCAAAAGCACAAGCTTTAGAGTGAAACAGAGCAAGGTGTGAATCTTGCCTCACATGTCTGTTAGCTTTTTGATCTTGCGGAATTTACTTAATCTCTGTGGGGCTCAGCTTCCTCATCTGTACAATGAAAATAATAATAGAGGGTTTGCAGAATTATAAACATTAGATATTTCTGAACGTCCTTTAGAAAGCCTGAGTCTATATCATGAATGCTTAATGTGCACTCAGCTTCATCAGTACAATGATTTGATGGAGTCGATCTGCCTCACCTTCTCCTTATCTTGCCGCATCTGGCTGGGTCTCCACCGCTCCCAGCCATGTGTAAGCCCCACATGTTGATTTATATGTTTACATGTTTTTTTTTTTTAGTAACTGTCTCTGTTGTATGAGCAAACTTTTCAATGGTTGTGCCCTGCTTTAATTTTCTTTAAAGCTCTATAGGGTGTGATTTGAATGGTTCTCACTAGTGTAAACGCGTCATTAGAAATGTTATATTTTCTTAAAAAAATTTTTTTTTCTTTATTGATTTTAGAGAGAGAGGAAGGGAGAGGGCAGAGAGAGAAACATTGATGAGAGAGAACATTGACTGGCTGCCTCCTGCACATCCCCCACTGGGGATTTGGCCCACAACCTGGGCATGTGCCCTGACCGGGAATCGAACCGGCGACCTCTTGGTGCGTGGGTCAACGCTCAACCACTGGGCCACACTGGCCAGGCTATATTTTCTTTTTTTTTGAAAGAAATGTTGCTCTGGTTGGTTTGGCTCAGCGGTTGGAGCGTTGGCCTGTGGACCAGAGAGTCCCGGGTTTGGTTCCCGCTAGGGGCATGTACCAAAAAAAGGTGTTTTTATTGATTTTTTTGAGAGAGAGGAAGGGAGAGGAAGATAGAAACATCAATGTGAGAGAGAAACATCGATCGGCTGCCTCCTGCATGCCCCCCACTGGGGATCGAGCCTGCAACCTGGACATGTTCCCTGACCGAGAATTGAACCGGAACCTCTCAGTCCATGGGACAATGCTCAATCCACTGAGCTACACCGGCTGGGCAGAAATGTATATTTTCTTCCTTTCATTGTGCTGTCTGTTGTTTTCATAATAATGTGAGGAGCTGGGTGGACCCAAGAGGGAGAGCTGGTAAGGACCTGTATTGGGAGTGTTGGGGTCTGGAGGGAGAGGAGAGAAAGAAGGAAGAAATGAAAGGCTGAGTAACAGACTCTGGCGCAAGAACTCGGGAGCCCAACAGCTGAATTTACAGCCTGGCTCCCCCCATCTGCTACCTGTGGGGTTTTGATCATGTTATTTAACATTTCTGTTGCCTCAGTTTCCTCATCTGTGAAATGGGGATAAGAACAGCATCGAACACATAGGTTTCCTTGTAAGGATTAAATGTGGAGTGCTCAAAGTGTTGCCTAGCTTGTGGTAAGTAATAACTAAATGTTCAGTGTTACTAGAATTATTCTTTTCCTGAGGTTTCACAACATTTACTACATCCAGTCATTTTACTGCCGGAAACAACTTGTTACAGCCTCAGTAACTTTGGAGTAATGAGTGTCCTTATCTTTTTAGTATACCCATGCTAGGAGGTGCTATACTTATGGCAATAAGTATAGTTATTTACAATTTTCCTTTAGATTATGCAAAAAACAAAATTTTTTGAATGCTCTCAGTAATAACAAATCTTTGTCTTTTGAATGTAGCATATCAAAAGTTAGAGCCTATGCTATTAAATTTAGATGAATAATCTATGTTGACAATTTCATGTATGTGTATAATCACATAAATTATATAACTTTTTAAGAATATTATTTATTTATTTATTTATTTATTTATTTATTTATTTATTTTATAAGTTAAAGTATGTGAACACTTAGCACAGAGTATGCAAATCTTAAGAGCCCAGTAAGTTTGTAATTGTAATTGATCGTCTGACTGTGCTCACCCACCAGGGAGGAGAATGTCAGTTCTTTTGCCAAGGGTATCTCTCTCTTTTTTTTTTATCCTCACTCGTGGACATCTTTGCATTCATCTTCAGATAGAGTGGGAGGGAGAGAGGAAGGAAGAGAGAGAGAGAAACATTGATGTGAGAAAGACACATCGAGTGGTTGCCACCCACACGACCCCAACTGGGGCTGGGGACAAACTGCAACCGAGGTACGTGCCCTCAGCGGGAACCGATCTCAGGACTCTCTGGTCTGCAGGCTGACGCTCTAACCACTGAGCCAAACCAGCCAGGGCATATAACTTTTAAACCTTAATACAATATATATACAATATCCACCCAAAATATAAAATATGTGTGTATATGGGAGTTGAGAGGGAAGTATCAAGATCCAGTATTTAATGTAAATGGAACTATTTTCATAAAGAAAAAGTCCGCCATTGAGCCACAGTTCACTTTAAGAAAATCACACAGAATCTCTATCATGTTCCATAATTTTTGTAAAATTTGAGGTTTTTAACATTACAGAATGATTTCTACATAAACCATGCATTCAGGCAAATGAAAGAAAGAAAACACACATTGCTTGTCTTTCTTACTCTGGCACTCTTCTCTTCCCAGCCTGCATCTTTGCATTCCTATAGACACCATAGCCCTGCAGCGCTGATCTGGGGACCTGCAGAAAAGGCCATCAAAGGCAGGGGGCCATGTTCCAATGAGACTTCCAATCCGCCTCTTCTAGTGCCCGAGAGAGCTTCACTGCTTTAGCAGCCAGTGATCTAGCTGTATTCGTTTGGCATTTTAAACATGGCATTTGGATTATTTTAAAGTTTCCTCTAAAAGTCGGCCTCACTACTTGAATGGCGATGTGGTCATTTGTGCTAATTGTGTTTTAGAGTCTCTATTATATTGGTGACAAAAGCTAATGTTGACAACTTTCCTTCATATCAAATACAATTAGGCACTTAATTATGTAACAATTTGCTACCTACATATATTTTGCAAATACCCCAAAGCATCAGTTCTTCTCCCCAACGCTGTCTGTGTCTGAATTATACATGCTTTGCATAGCCGTGTCTGCTTGTGCAGAATCCCGAATTCTTAGCTTGAGAACTCTGTCTGACTCCCAGACAGCCATCTGAGACTAAAACAATATTTCCACACTAGAGGCTCTACAACGAGGCTTCCAAAAATGAGATAAACTAGAAGACAATATCACTTGTGGATCTCTGGGATCATAAACAGTTATGATAGTTTACATGTTGAAAACAGAAGATTTTAAAAAGCCTAAAAAGCTTCTGACAGAGAGTATTACAGGCTGGACATGCGGAGGCTTCCTTATTTTACAGAGGACGACACTGAGGCCAGACAGTGCAGGGACATGCACAGAGAAAGGCTGGGTCAAAACTGGGCTCTGATTTTGAGAAATCAAACCTACTGTTCCAATTTTTATTTTTAGTGCTTTAGATCTAAGAGAAAAAAAAATGCATAGTCTAATAACATACTTAGAGAAAAGATCAATTATTATGCTCTGTCAGGTTAATGTTAGGAAGGTTGGATGTGTCTTAGAATCTCATCACAGAGTTAATTTTACTCCGGTGCACGATCTCAAGACGAGCTTGTGTTCTGTTATGACCGTACGCCATCATCCCTCCCTTCTACCTAAGAACGTGAATAGTATTCCCATTGTGAGCACTGCTGATTGACATCAAGTAACTCTGTTGTCATGGCTCCAGTTAAAAATGTGAAAGAAACTAGATCTTTTCAACCTAAAGGTTTTCTCTGTATAGTTAATTAAAGACATTTTAAGAAGACATTTGGATTATGGGAAAGCGATGATATCACATTATGACATTTATTTCATTTCTTACCCCAAGAATCTCAGTAATTGGTTCACCTATTCAAAACTGTTATTTCATCAGAGGGTAAAGATTCCAGAGCCCCCAGTGGGACTTACCTCATTTACCTAATTGGTACATTCTTTTAAAAACAACTCTGTACATATGAACTTTTTGATTCATGAATATGCCATTCACTTGCTTTGAGACAATTTAATGTAACTCATCTCATTTTGATGAAAGTCTTTAAGAAAATTTAACCAAGGGTTAATATTTTATTTATGCCCTTATATTAAAGAATCGATTTTAGAAATTTAATTAAAATTCCACATAGCCGTAAATTGTTCAAATGCTATGCAGCTCAGGGATGCAAATTATTGAGGTTCTCACTCTGCAGCTGAAGAAACTAAGGCTTAAAAAAAGATAAACTGCTCATCTACAGTCATATAGCAAATGAACAGATAGTTAATGGCAAAATGGGTCCCGTAACCCAGAGCTTTTGACTTCTAGTCCAGTAGTCTTCCTACCAGGCCAGGCCATTTTAAATGAAATCAGAGGCATGTCATTCTATGCAGTGTTTTTGTGATACATTGAAAAACAGAAGTGTACTCATTTCCTTCTAAGAACTCATGCTCTCATGGATGTTATGTCTTCCACGAAAGAGATATGTGGTTTTACAAATACAGTTGACCCTTTAACAACAGGGGTTTGAACTGTGCATAGGTCCAATTGTATATAAATTTTTTTCAGCAAATACAGTAAATGTGTTTTCCCTTTCTTATGATTTTCTTAATAACATGTTTTAGCTTACTTTAAGAATACAATGTATAATACACATGACAAAATATGTTAATCAACTATTTATGTCATTTGGAAGGCTTCCAGTTAACAGTAGGTATAGTCAGCCCATCACATCCAAGGATTCCCAACCACAGATCGAAAATACTGTTTTTTGATTTGCAGTTGGTTGAATCTACAGATGCAAAACCTGTGGGAATGAGGGCTGAATGTAGTTAAGTTTCTGGGGAGTCAAAAGTTGTATGAGACTGGTCAGATGGCTCAGTTGGTTGGAGTGTCGTCCCATGCAATAAAATGTTTGCGGGTTTGATTCCCAGTCAGGGGAAGTACGGGAGGCAACTGATTGATCTCTGTTTCTCTCTCTCTCTCTAAAAAAAAAAAAAAAAAAAATCAATAAACATATCTTTGGATGAGAATTAAAAAAAAGTTATATGAGAATTTTTGACTGCTTAAGGGGCCAGTGCCCCTAAATCCCACCTTGTTTAAAGGTCAACTGTGCATTCATGTTTCCTTTAAGGATAGTTTACTCCTTTCCTTTTTATTTATGTTTTTAATACTATTAAATCCAATCATGTTTGGTAACCAAAAACAACAGCAAGACAGAAATAGTCCAATAATTGTACCAAGTCACAGCAACAATGTGATTTAGGTGGAACATTTGTGAACAGAGGCACAGGTGAGCCCAGTGAGTTACCAACGTGATGTGCCCCCAGGAAAGCAAAGGCAGATTATGCTGCATTCATTGAGATCTGGACTCTTTGAATGAGGGAGGCAATCCAGCCACACTGTGGGACCACATGTTCTGTTTTGTGTGATGCATGAGCACAGAGCTACTGGTGAACTGGAGTGTTTTCATAGGCTGGGACATGAGATGTTGAATAGAGTAGAAATCACAGAGGAGTGGCTAAACAAATGCAAATAGTTCACATAGAGAAGGAAAATCTGAATGGGTGGAGATGAATTCCATCTAATAACTGGTGGACCAACATGTTGAAGACGCTCAACTTCAGCTCTCAAAGCTCTAAATTGAGGGCCAAAATACAAGCTGCAGTAAGGCTTCCACTACCATGGAATCAGACCTTTGGCTCAGGGCTTTTAAATAACCAAGCTATTGCATTCAAAAGATGGAGTGGCCTGTTCTCCCTCCCAGGGCACTGCACTTTCAGTCACTGGAGGTGTTCCCTCAGATCCTGGACGTTTGCATGAAGAAGACCTTTTAAAGGGCAGCATTCACAGTTCAGATTTGCTATTGGACCAGATGACCTTTAAGGAGCGTTCCAGCACCTGGGGTTTTATGATTCTGTTTCTATTATGCACTGATGCTGGGTATGTGTCACATTGTTTGAACCAAACACTGAGAATGGACAGGAGCACACTCTGGAATGTTGATGGCGCTCACATCTATTTTGTGTTTGAATTTCTGGAAGCGGTCTTTGTCTTTGCTGCGGTTTGGTCCCTGACCTTCTGTAACATTTGGAGCCCAGCCACACTGTCTTTGTTTACTGTAAAGAGCATGGAAAAACTGACTTCCTGACAGTGCTCTGCAAAGTCTAAGGTCAAACCACTCACAGGTGAACAAACACAGTCCTTCCACCTTAAAATTGTCTCTTGGCTCCTGTGAAATGGACCAGAGTAATAATACTGGGTAACAGAAAGAGGGGAAATCAGTACTCTGCCAGCAGCCAGCAATTAGTCAGTTTGTCAGTCTGCTTTGTGAAGAGCTCATCTTAATTCAGTATCCATTTGGGGGAAGTTGGAAAACACGGCATGAAATTTTAAGTTCTCTAGCTACCTGCTAAGTAAGCCTACAGACCCTTCCTTTCCCTACACTATCATCACATCATTAATATGTTCCGAGACTGCAAAGATAAAGCATAGCATTCTTATTCACTAAGGGACTTAAGAGTCACATTCATTGAATATTTATATCATCCATCCAAGCTAGCTCTTTTATGGTAAGACCTCAAAGTGGCCTAGGGGGGTTGATTTCCTTTCCAGAAGGCATATCTATTTCTTTTTTTTAAACTAACCTCTACTATTCTTTACTCTCATCAAAAGCAATACACACTCTTTATCAAAGGAAAGGATGTGTCTTCCTGGGTAAGGGTATTGTAAACTCATCAAGGGCCTAGACAGTGCCTTATTCATTGTATCCCCCTCTCATAATAATGTTTAATACACTGTCTTATATTAGCAGGTTCAAATAACATATTTCTCTGTCACTGAATAAAACAATGACCTTCCTCACATATTACCTGTTTACTCAAAATCACCTATTTGTGAGATCCAAGTTTTCTTCTTAATATATAAAGATTACTTGTTGGAATTGATCTAAAGCAATATAAATAAAAATATCCCCAATATAAACTTACATATTTTTTTTTCTTCAAGAATGTAGGAATAAATATGATTTTGGCTGTATTTTTTTTCTTTTCTTTCTTTCTTTTTTTTGTCTTTAGTGTAAGCAGCCTCTTGAAATGCCCTAGTTATCTAACATTGCTCTTGAACTCCACTTAGAGATGATGTACTAGCCTTTTACTAAAATATATCTGGGTATTAAAAGCCCAATTCTTTATTGCTGATGAGAAAGATTATTAACACTTTTTTCCCCCAGCTATAATATGAGGCAATGAGACCCCTTTTTACTTCCAGAACCAGAGGCAATATGTCATATTAACCTTCATTAACTGCCTAAGAAATGAGGTACATTTGTTAATTTAGCATTCTGGTTAGCTAAGATTGTGAGAGAAGGCTGTGGCTTCTCCCTTTGCTACATGTAAAAAAACGACAAGTAAAGTATGTTAGCACACTTATTTTATTGCCTTGGCAAGTGCAGCATTTGGAGTAGGGGCTAGACCTGGCTGAGGTCGGTCTGCAGATGGTGGGCACACATTAAGGTGGCTGGAGCAGGGGGCAGCAGGCACCACCTGACTTAAACAGGCCTGAAGAATAGCGTTGGAGGTGTGTGATGGGAGAAAGCAAGTATCCTCAACAGTCTGGGCCAAAGGTGGAAAGAGAAAATGGACTCTATTTCTATGTATATAATTTCATGATGGGCCTTTTCCCTGGAATGCCCTATGAAATACCAACTTCTCTGTAGAGTTTCTCTTTATATGTGGCATTGCTTTTAATTTTCCCATTTTTGCCTCCATTACTTTTATTTACTCATTCATCATTTTTAAAAATGTATCGTGTTGTGCTAGCTACTGGGCAAACAGAGATAATGACACAATTCAAACTCAAGGAACTGCTTTCTTTATTTATCCAAGTTTAAAAAAGTGCAGTCCACCTTGCTCTCATCATTCTCCTCACTCCCCAAGAATGCCTTAGAAAGGTCATTTCTTTCTTTATAAAGTCTCCAGAATCCATCTCGATGTTTCTTCTGAAACTAGCAGAGTTCAGGCACCATCTCCTTATAGCCTCTTCTTTGATCCAATCTCCTTTCTCCCCTATCCATCTCAGCCATGACTACTGGACTCATTTTTTTTTTTTTCTTTTTGGTATGTGCCCCTAGCGGGAACCGAACCAGGGACTCTGGTCCACAGGCCAACGCTCCAACCGCTGAGCCAAACCGGCCAGGGCTGGACTCATTATCTTAAAATGGGGTTGTTCCATGGCTTGTGATAAAGGTAAATGCTTTTGCCTTATACTATGGGTCTCCTCAATCTGGTCCCACTTCTACAAAATGAATGCCCTACATGAACCAAATTGATCCCTTCACACACCTTGTTCAGTAGTCTCCCCTCTCTGGTGTCCTTCCAGCTGGTCTCCCAGCTGCGAGGTGGTACCACATGGTGTACCGCGTGGTGGTTCAGAAGATATGCTCAGGGGCCAGAACTGCTTTACCACTTACTTGCCGTGCGGTCTTGGGCAACTTATTTAACCTCTCTTTTGCGCTTCTGCTCTATATAATTGAAAATAGTGAAGTCAATACTCCCCTCATAAGATTGTTAAGAATCAGCGGGTTCAGTGATATACCTGCTTAGAAGAGACCCCGGCACATAACACATGCCAGTGTTTCTCTGTTGCCATGATATTATTGTGATGACCCAAAGCCCACCCTCTGCCCTGGCCAGACATTTGTGACTCTGCGAATTTGCAGATCCCAGGGTTCTTTGGGGACCTTTCCTCACAATTCGGTGGAAGTAATCTTTCCCTTTTTAACTCTTCAACGGCACAACGTATCCAATGCTCACTTGCAGCCATGTTTAGACCTTTTTATTATTTTAGTAGAAAATAAAACTTGAAGAGATAGCTAGCAATTCAAGATAGTAAATGGTGCCAATAGAAAAAGTGGCCAGGTTTCATAGATTATACATTCTCTGAGGGCAGAGAATGTGTCTTTGTTTCCCTAGCATTTTACACCTAGTTATTAACCAGAGTAAGCCAAAATTATTATTATTATTTCTGATTCAATGGATAGTGTACTTGGAGGATCAGGAAGAGACTATTTATTTAAACTGTTAAGGTGCATCAGATAATAGAAGTCTTTACTAGTAGCATATGAATATGAAGAAATAAGGAGCCATCCTTGGTATCGGACACAGGGTCATCTGAGACCATCCAGACAGGGGCTCTGGACACCATGAACATAGTGGGTTTAGTAGGGTTAGTTTCAGGGCAGGCTGCCAAATGGACTGGAACAAAAAGAGGGAGACCAGACAGAAGATTGTCGAGCGTGTGGACA
Organism: Tadarida brasiliensis; assembly: GCA_030848825.1. Taxonomy (NCBI): domain Eukaryota; kingdom Metazoa; phylum Chordata; class Mammalia; order Chiroptera; family Molossidae; genus Tadarida; species Tadarida brasiliensis. The sequence continues at coordinate 83,226,309 of CM061264.1, forward strand.
TCAGTTTCTGAGCTTAGATTCTAGAAATGGGGAGTGGAGAGGAAATCTTAAATTCAAGGGCAATTTGTAAGGAAAGACTCCCTGGGACATGGGAGTTCAACAGAGAAAGATGGTAAGGAAAGACTGAAAAAGTGACTGCTGGGTTTCTTTCTGGATAATTTTGGACTGTCCAAATGGAAAAAAGATTTTCTTTGAAGAAAAAGAGATGCGTGCGGTTACTAGACTGCACGACAGTGGAGATCTTGCCCGTCTGGCTCACCACGGGGTCCCCAGTGTCTAGTACAGACTCTGACACACTCACAATCGGAGGCTACGTGCATCGTGACCAAATTAGCGGCCACTCACTTTGATATCTGTACAGTCAAAAAAGGCAGGTTGTAGACCATTCTCACCCCCGTTGAATAATTCTCTGTTTCTAGTGAGCTGGCATGATGAGTTTTCCTACAAAGGTATGCCTCTCCCATTTGGGGCAGACTATCCCAAATAGGCACTCCTTTCATTCCAGAATGAGTGATGAAATCTACAAGACCCTGAGGCCATCTCTCTCCTACATGCCTTCATGTAAGCAGGAAAATGTACATGGCTGCAGAGAGGTGCTCCAGAAAGTCGTTGTTTGCTCTCACCCTGCTGAGAAGTAGCAATATCTGTGTGGCTTAAGGGCTCTAGCTGCAGCCATGAACAGTGTTAGAAAAATATCACCACCATTTGCCAGCAAGAGATGCCAAACTGCAAATAAGAGGCATGTCAATTCAATGAAGCAGAAACATTTCACTTGTTTTTAATGATTACTTGCAGGAGACCTTTATTGTTATGTGTTTGTATGCCTTTAAATAAGAAATTGCATTTTTTGAAAATGACGAAAACCATCTCTTCTCCCTACAAAGGGACATGCTTTTCCCACTTGGCTGAATATTGCCTGCACCACTCACGGAAGAAAGGAGCGGTCTTGGCAAGCATCTTATTAGTCTAAAAATAAATTATTCAGAATGCAGGTTCAGATACAGATTGTAGGGAGAGATAATAGAATTGGTTTTCCAAGCCTGATCATGCTATGAAGACATGGTGTGTGCTTTTCAGGAATCCACTTAAGTGGAATCAGCTTTGACTAATACAATCTAGAAATAATATTGCTGCCATCCAGCTAGTGTCTGCGGTACAGCATCCTGAAAAATGTCTTTAAGGATGCACAGTCTCTTTAGTCTATGTAAGTGTGTACAAATAACAGTATATGTACATCCACAAACATTTCTTCAGAGATGCATTCTTCTCATTGTTCTTTTAAGGAAATTTCTTCCTGGCAGCGTGAGAGGGGTACGTCTCACTTGAGATTTGTCTCCTTCCTGCTTCCCCCCTGCCTCCGCGAACTAGTTGACCACATCAGCAGCCGACTCCACTTGTCATGTGGTTTCTCATGTGATGCTGGGTCTGCAGCACTTTGGAGCAAGAGCCTTTGTGACTCGGTACTCATGGACAGTGGCGTTCGGGGACAGAAGAGGTTTTGGAGGGGGGCAGGGAGGCCAATAAACCGAGAAACGTTAGAAATAAAAGTCGCATGAAGTATTCTGATCTATGTATTTTTTTTTAATTTGATTTTAACTCTTGCTTTTTTATGGTTTGTGTCTGATTTTTTTTTTTTTCCACCCAGGCAGGCACCGAGCTGCGCTGTTTTGTGTTTTTTTCCTGTCTTTATTTTTTATTTTTTTAAATCTTGAAGCCAGACCATCTTTGCTCCCAGCTCCAGGGCTATATCGCTGTTGGCACACCAGCCTCCCCGGTTACCTGAGCTGCACCTGCTGCATCCCGCCTCGCCACGCCAGGTGCGCCCGCACCGGACTCCTGGTCTGCACAGTGCCAAGAAGGACCTTCTCCTGCAGCTCTGGCCAGGGGCCCTCGCAGCTGGAGGAGGGGACGCGGAGGACAGGGTGAAGCAGCAGAAGAGCCGGGGTGGGACGAATAGGAAGGACGCCAAGGACCGGGGAAGGGCGAGTTAGGAATACTATCCATCCAGTGCCCACCGCGCCACCACAGGGCAACGGCAGAGCAGCCCTGTCGCGGGCATCCGGCTCGGGCTGCGCCCAGGGTTTAGTCTGGGGGGGAAACCCATGTCCAGATGTGGTGACATTGTACCTGACAGTGGAGCTGAAGATGGAGAAAGCAGGTATCTGATGCATCTGCCTGACAAGGCAGAGTTGGAGAAAGGCAGAGTGAGGTGTGGATGAAAAGCAAGAGGAGATGCCGAATGCCGTTGGATTGTCTGCCGCTGGCTCTGCATCTCATTCTAGGGAGGATGGCATAATTTATAACCCAGTGCATGGATGGAGGACCTGTAAATTGTAGTCTGGATGTCTCCGGCGCTGTCAAGGGAGAAACTGATGGGCCAGGCAACTGTACCTGAGTCCCCAGAGAAAACAGCAGCCTTGCAGCATGGATTTAAATGCATGTGCATGCGTGTAAAGACAGGAAAAAAAGAGATTTCTGACCATTTTACACAGGAAGTCTGTCACTTTGCTGGATTGGGCTTGATTGCAGCTTGTATTTTCAGCTTCAGCTCAACACCCATTTCCTGACTAGCTAGAGCGCATGGCCAGAGCAGCTGCATGCAGAGTTTTTTTTTTTTTTTTTTTTTTTTTTCCTAATGTGAAAGCAAGCCCCTTAGCTTTAACTCCTTGACGTTCTGAGTGCTCCGTGCTTTGCTAGGACTGATTGTGGGGTTTTGTTTCCTTCTTCTACAAATCCCGGTAAACACAGCTGTATTCAGTATGGTGAAAAATTCTATCCTGTAAATAGAAATCTGATCGATTTAATCAAAATAAATATATCCCAGATGACTTTGAGACCAGCTGGCTACCACAGGCTTCAGATGCTAAATGTTCAATGGAGATGAATGCAGTGTTATATTTACATCTTTTAGAACTCCAGGATCAGACGATAATTAAAAAAAGAAATCCTTTTCTAAGGAAGAGAGGTGGTCCTGCCGGCTGGCAGCTAGATCGTTAGGTACATGTGTGGGTGCTGTTTATGAGGTTTGGGAGTTTGGGATTTTGCAGTGTGGCATTTCGAAGGGCGTGATCCATGTGGCAGAATGTGGCCATAAAGAGAAAGCGTCACCCAACTTGCCGTCCGGAGAGACTCGCTCCCTCGGAACAGCCTCTGCTGAGGTTGGAGGAGGCACCGAGGTGGGTTTGTGATTCAGATGAGTGAGCAGTGGTGCTCCAACCGCAGCTCCGTGGAGGCAGCTCAGACCTGGACATGAGGCGCTTTCGCAGTTGTCACGGGGCTCTCTGCTGGGACGCCTGTCTGGCCCTTCCACTGTGTGTTACTATTTCTACAAAGGCAGCTCTGTGTGTTGGATTATGTTTGGCCAGCTGTTGAAGCATTCCTGCGGGTGGGGATGGGTGGGGATCTTATTACTGTACTTCCAAGCTGTAGATCTGTGTGCAGGGGAGTAGGGAGGGAGTGGAAAGCAAGCAAGCTGGAGAATCTGATCGCTCTTACGGCTCTCTCCAGATAGTCCTAGAGTGAATCCAGAAAGGCTTACAATGGAAAGGACAGAAGAAATAATGGTGTATGGGGGGGTGGGGGTGGGGGAACATTGAGGGAAAGAGAATGAAACTTTGCAAGCTCATAAGAGAGAAAAACAGACTTAGAACTTCAAAGCTGCATAGACAAGCAGAATGTCAGCAGCTTGTAATTAGCGGTTCATGGTTGCGTCAGTGACTGCATCTCTCCAAGAATAACTATGTGATGTGTGCCACAAAGTGAAGAAGATAGTCATAACTAAGTTATCAAACCGGTTCAAACAAGGGCAAACGGATTAAGGAATTTTCTGTGTTTGTAAATCAAATACTGATGGATTACACATAGACTTGCTGAATTCTGCATAATTGAAGACTGAATTTTCAATTTGCCGGGGGGGGGGTATGTTCATGAAATGAAACTCTGAACCCTTAAAAATGCAGAATACTCGTGCAAGACAACCTCAGTGCAAGCCCCATCAATACACGCTATTTCCCCAAATGGCCCCAGACAGCCCTGCCAATGTCCTGTCTCTGCATCCACACTTAATTCTTGTTTGTCTTTGTGCCTTAAGGTGGAGAGGAGTAAAAGAATGACATTCAAAGAAACGTGGTCCACTAAATTCTAAAACTCCCATCTCGGAATTCAGAAAATGGCTGAGGGGTTTTGATTTCTGTTCCTAGCCCAAGTTTAAACCTTGAAATAGCCTTGGTTGTCTTGAAGCCAAACAGCAGTGTGTTAGCCACCCCGTGGGAAGTCAGGGCACCACCGTGGTTGCGATCTGAAGGCCAGGTCCTCCTCCCTCCCTGTCTCTTGTGCTTAGAGATTCGGTGCGACTGCAGCCCCCACAAAGAGAGGGTGGGAGGAGCTGATTGGTTGGTAGGCTAGAATGTTTACTCTTATTTGTTTTCAGTGCCCCTGCACAGCATTCATTTTGTATTTGTATTTGTGATCGCGCTGCACAATTACTCCTGACCTGCTTTGTTTCTCGGCCCGAAAGAAGTCAATTTTAGTTCAGCTCCGTGCATGTGGCTTCCTGGGTAATACGTGTCTATGTACTGCATTACCCATGTATGCATTTTCCCTTTTAATGTGGATTAGGGAAAATTGTGGGCCGGGAAAGCTGTGTATATTAAATCAATAGCTTTTTGAATCACACGTAATATAATTTAAATATACTTACGTGGAGGTTGCCAAAGCTGACATTGTCTGAGCCCGTTTAATTTACATCTTCGATTTAGTCAAGAAGCGGAACCTGCCAGATCAGAATAGGGTATTCTGTGCACCCAACAGGGTGGAAGACATTATTTTGTTTGTGTTAGTTCAAACAGCTGGTCATTAATGCAGTCCCCATTTCTAGAGTGAAGTGCGGGTGGACATGAATGGCTGCCTGATTAATGCTGCCCCTCCGAGGGTCCTTCACCCAGCAGTCATGCTCGCAGCAGAATAATGTAGCATGATGTGATTGCACTCTAACAGGGTAGTATGTCATTGTGTCACCAAGCAATTGAGGTTATTATGGGGCAGGGCAGACAGACGGGACAGTGGGGTTATTAGACCGTAGCATTTTTAGAAATACAGGCCTGACCTACTTAGAGTTATTCTCTCTGGCTGGCAGCTGCATGGTGCATAAAGTCTCTGATAGGCTGAGGCTGTTGCTAGGGGGAATTAGCATGAATTTTTCCACACACAGGCTCAGTGACTGAATGATAAAAGCTGACTGGAATTAAAGAGATTTGGTTTAGTATTATACAGATTTATCTACCTCGTTTTTCTTTCTCAAGTGCAGAGAAAGGGTGCAAAATACAGGTTTTGTTTCCATTTGTTCTTTGACCTTCTTGTTCTCCCTCCCCACCCCCCAAAAAGGTCCGAGGGGAGGAGAACAGGACAGTTATAGAATTTTGGTTAATCTCTTTCTGTGGGGGTCATTGCAACGATGTTGCAAATTGTAAGATATTTAAGCATAAAGACTACTGGGAATGACTAAGAAGGTTAGATTATTTTTCCTCTTCTGCACACTAAACTGTTTGAAGTTGGGCATGCATCTTTCATACATTGTATATTTAAACTCTCTTTCCCTTTTGGGCTCGAACAAAACATTTATATAAATTCTTTTCTATCCAAACAGATTGAAGCTTGCACACTCTGGCTTGTTTAAAATAAGATAGTAAGGATTCCAGATTTAGACTGGGGGAAATTTATATATATATATATATATATATAATCTCCTTTTTAAAAATTATAAGTTTTTTTTTCTGGGCTAGTTTGGACTTGGCTCATTTTTCAAAAGCTAGCCTGATGTTTATCTCAAGGACATAACTGCTCCCACCCTACTCTCTTTGCTTCAGAATATACAGAAAGACTCAGGTTTTTCTCCAGAAGAAAGGAGATCTGCAGAATTTATCTGGAGATTGTGTTTCCCTGTTGCTGACATATACACTGCTTGTAGAGAGCTCACAGAATCAGTTTGATAAGATGGCCCATTTTTTCCTACTCCTGTATTCTCCACTAAATCACTACTTGTGATGTTTAAGGATCTTTTCTACAGGCAGGTTTTTAGTAGATCTTTTCAAGCAGTCTGAAAGTCCATCAGGAGAAAAATAAAAGCACTGTAGAGTCAAGAATATTTTTATTTTACTTGCCCTTCCTATGTGCTCAAACTGCAGGGTCCCTCTGTTACCTGTTACTGCTGAAAGAATCACTCTGCCTTTTGATTGGAAACTAATTTTTCTAAGAACGTGCTGTGATATCACACGTAAACAAGGAGCTTGGTGACCTGAGGGAGAAGAATAAATGTAGATCCTTTTAAACTTGTCACATTGGATTTCTTGGCCACATGAAAATAGACAAGAGAAGATTTCGGTGTGAATTTTTCTTTTCCTTTAGGTTTTTAAAAATATTCAGAACTATTTAGATATACATGTTTCCAAAAAGTACTTTCCACTTACACCAGAGACTATAGTCAAAACAGAGCAAAACAAAACAAAAAAATGTTCTAATAATGTCAGAGCCAAGAAATCCATCAATATTCTTTTTTTTTTAAATAGCCCAGCAGTGTTTATGTTTCAGCATATAAATGTAGCTTATGAAGCTAAAAGAGTGTATTTTCTGATGTTGTAATTGATATTTCCTATCCTTACTACCTTTGAGAATCCCTAAAATAATATTTAATTATATAGGTTTCCAGCCATAATTACAATCCTAACTGAATGAAATGTCAATTTTTATTTGTGGAATAAAAGATCACCTTGGTGTGCTGCTCCTTCCAAAATGAAGCAATTTCATTTATTATTTTAGTAAGTGAAAAATTTCACTCTTAATCTGTGCTTCTTACTTTGCTTAGGTCAATGGACTATCATTTAAATATTTCAGTTCAAAGTTATAAAAATAAATGTCACTTTAAAATCACTTAAGTAGAGGAAAATGTTAGCATAAATTCATTAACATTTGTTAAAGGACAGATGTCTACTTTATATGTTAAGTATAGCCTGTGTCCAGGTACCTGGTCAGAGCAAATGTTTATTGTTTGATTAATAATAAAATGATTACACTGAATTTCTTCAGTGTAAATCCTATTTGTTTCAGTAGTAAGCATTTTTCATCGTTATGGCTTTCATCCATTACTAGAGAGGTAAATGTTAGGTGAGTCAAAACCAAAAATAAAATAAACATATTTTAAAATGTCATTTATGCTGCCTTAGCTATATTTAAGCTTGACTTCTAGGTATTCACTTTGACAGTGTATATCCATAGTATTAATTTCATCCATTGTCACTGATCAAAGAGCTCAAGGAGCAATCTCCCTGAATCACTGCATCAATCATTTATTCACTAGGTATTTATTTTCTACTCACACGTGAGGCTGGCTTCGCTAGTTAAAAGGTTCAACATGGGCCAATGATTTTGGGGGGTGTTGTTGGATTAACAAAAAAAGGGGAAAATAGCAGTTGGTTGTTTTGGCATAGCAAACACAGTTAGACCTTGGGTTAAGGAGTTTCCCTTACTGAGTTCTGTCCAATACCTAATTTTGTGTGATTTTTATAACTTGGGGACAGAGCTGGTGACGGTAAGGCCAGGTGCTTGGAGAAGATGTGCTCTCCCGGTCTCACAGACAAGCTACATCTCTTCCAAACCATCTAAACACTTTTATAATATTGAACAGCTAACAACAAGCCAGAGTGTTTCTTTGGTCAAGTCATGAGAGCAGATTTTCGACGTCATTATTTAAACCATTAATAGTGTTTCAAATACCTTGAAGTGCCCAAGGTGTGCCCTACCTCGCACTGTATGAGTCACTCCAAATGTTTTTGTTTAGTTTTGTTTCATTTCATCCTCCTTGCCATTAATCTCATTCCACTCCTTTAATTGTGACTCTTGTGTTTCCTAGCAAAGACCTAAACAAACCACATTTTTATTTTTCACCCCTTTGATCACCTCTGTGACAAACTGAATTTAGATTTGTCTGCCTCGCCCTGGCTGGTTTGGCTCAGTGGTTAGAGTGTCGGCCCGCGGACGGAGGAGTCACGGGTTCGATTCCCAGTCAAGGGCACGTACTTTGGTTGCAGGTTCGATCCCCAGCGCCAGTGGGGGTCATGTGGGAGGCAACCAGTCGATGTGTCTCTCTCACATCGATATTTCTCTCTCTCCCTTTCTTTCTTCCTCCCTCCCTCACACTCTATGAAAAAAATCAATGGAAAAATATCCTCAGCTGAGGATTAAAAACAACAACAACAACAAAAACAAATTTGTCTGCTTCCCTTAGGATGCTGCCGTCCACGCTTCCTCTGCTCCAAGCTCCTGCTTTGTCAGAGCACTCACTACACGGTCTTTCGTTAATCTATTCCTCCATGGGTCTCTAACCTGTTCATCTATATGCCAGGTGCACAGAAGTTGCTTCACAAACATGAGTTGACTAATGAATGAATAAATAAGTGAAGCCACATTCAAAGAGAAAAATAATGAAGTCATTCCTCTCTCTGCAGACTTTTTTAAAGAGCTAGACAGTAAATTCTTTAGGCTTTACGGTCTGGTCCATATTGTCTCTGTTGCAACTACTCAGCTTAGTGGGTACCGTGAAAAAGCAGCCAAAGACAATATGTAAATGAGTGAATGAATGGGGCTGTGTTCCAATATAACTTTATTTACAAAGTCAGGCCATGGGCCAGTTTTGGGCTGTAGTTTACTGACCCTTGGTATAATCATTACCTATGATATTTTGTGGGTGTGATTATAAAGGTAAGATGTGTATACTGAAGAAGATCAATGTATTAAAAATGGAGGAGGATTTTAAACAATTCAATAAAAACTAAGACAAAGGGGCAAATAATATTATTTGAGATGAAAACTCAATGCTAATTGAGTTTTAATACTAATCAAATCGTATTCTCTTGGGGATGACAGAGCTGAAATAGTTTATTTTAAAATTCAAAGATGGAAGCAAGGATTGTTACTCTTTCTTAGACTATAATGCTGTTGTATAATATAGAAAGAAGTATGGAATTTTTTGCTTTTCAAAATTATGCTCCGAATGCTGGTTACCTGGGGACAAGGAGGAAGCTGACCTCTGTTCAAAGAGCTGACACAATATTCAAAATGTGCAAAATGGTCAATCGGATGCATTGCTGCTGTGTTGTTTGCAGATTCTTTTCATCAGTTTATATACTGTGTGATTTCAGCAACCTAAGTCAGATCTTTCCTTTTTTCCTACATCCCAAATCCCTTCTCCGTTAGATAGTCATTAACTATTAGAAGTTCTGCACAGTTCCTTCTCATCTTTCTCCCGTTCCCCTGGAGCCTCTCCATTCTCCCCTGTTATGTGGCCGTGCGTGTTGGCCTTGGTCGATGGTGTGGGAGGCAGTAAACAAGTTCATACGGTGGCCTGGATATTAGGCAAGCCTGTGTTTGTATCTCATTCCAGGCTCCTACCAGCTGTGACCCAGGGCACCTTAATTAGCTTCCCTGAACTTGAACTACCTTATTCATAAAATAAGGATAATGATGGTGCCTACCTTGCAGAAGTTTTGTGAGGGTGAAATGAGATCCTAAACATAAACCTTGGTAGCACTTTGTCAATGTTCAATAAAATTTGACTGCTGTCCTTTGAGACGACATGGAGGGACCTGGAGAGTATTATGCTAAGCGAAATAAGCCAGCCAGAGAAAGACAAGTATCACATGATTGCACTTATTTGTGGAATATAATGAACAAAATAAGGTGATGAACAAAATAGACACAGAGACATAGAAGTAGGGTTCAGACTGACAAACTTCAGAGGAGGGGGCAGGGGGACGGGTAGGGAAGAGATAAACCAAAGAACTTATACGTATAAGCATAACCAATGGACATAGACAACAATGCTGGGCGGGGGGTGGGGGGGCATGGGAGGAGGGTGTCAATGGGGGGAAAAGGAGAAACATCTGTAAAAAAATTAATTAAATAAAAAAATGTTGACTGCTGATACTAAGCATCTACTGTTGCTCTTGTTTTCAGTTTTGGGAGTTATTCTGCAGAGAGAAGTGTGTGATCTGGCATTAGGCTTTGAGATCTTGGTGACATTATTATGGGTAACTCTTCTTAAAGTAAGGAGTCACCTATTTGTTTATTTTGGATGTTTATTTATCTTCAGATATCAGAAGTCCTGAAGCCAAGAGCAAAGCAGACACGGAATCCCAAAAAAAGTCTAGAGGTGTCCAAAATGTGTCAAGGAATTGTAAGCCTGCTGTTTCTTCTCCCAGCTTTTTATTTATTTATTTATTTATTTATTTATTTATTTATTTATTTATTCATTCATTTTTTATCCTCACTCAAGGACATTTTTCATTCAGATAGAGTGGGAGGGAGAGAGAGGAAGAGAGAGAGAGAGAAACATTGACGTGAAAGGGACACATCGAGTGGCTGGGGACAAACTGCAACCAAGGCACGTGCCCCTAGCGGGAACCAAACCCGGGTCTCTCTGGACCACTGGCCGACGCTCTAACTGCTGAGCCAAACCGGCCAGGGTTCTTCTCCCAGCTTTTTAATTGGTTGGGTGTGTTTTAGCATATTTTCTTCTAGGAATGTCCTAGAGGCACAATGTTTTTGTTTTTGTTTTTCTGTCTAGAGTAAGGCCAAAAGGCTGATAGTACACAGAATGAATGCTATTCTACCCTAAAGCTACAATTTTCTCTTCTGAAAATTATGCTCAAGTCTTCTTTCCTGCAGAAAATGTATCATGATCAAGTAGCTTAGGAGCAATATATGTCCACAAGTGTTCCTCATTCTTTTTTTAAAAATTTTTAATATTTTTTATTTATTGATTTTAGAGAGAGAGGAAAGGAGAGGGAGAGAGAGAGAAACATCGATGAGAGAGAACATCGATTGGCCACCTCCTGCATGCTCCCCACTGGTGATCGGGCCCACAACCTGGGCATGTGCCCTGACTGGGAGTCGAACTGGAGACCTCTTGGTGCACGGGTTGATGCTCAACCACTGAGCCACACCTACCGGGCGCATTCCTCATTCTTCAGCTGATTTTGTGGCAAATGACTTTTTTAAAGAGTATTTGTTGCTCATCATTGGCTAACTTCTCTCTCACTTCCCGGCCTCTCTTCAGGAATATCGTTGCCTTTGAAGCCGTTTCTGGCCTCTAAATGTGGCCTAGGTTATCCTCTGTGTGAGTGCCCCTGAAGTCTCCAAAGAAAATGCTTAATAAACCACTATTCTCGCTTTTCACTTCTCTGATCTCTCCCATTAGACTGTAAGACCATAAGGGAAAACTGTGTCTTTCCTCAATACGATATTTCAATAACTAGTAGAGTGAGAGGAGCATGCTATGTGCTCAATAAACATTTGGGGAACAAAGCACTCTCAGAGGCTTATCCGTTCTGTAGAGTCTAATAATTCATATTAAATTAGTAACTTGGAATTCTGCTGTACTGGTAAGTACACATTAATGATGAAATCCATGCATTAATCTATCTTGGTAATCACAGAACATCACCTAAATTGAAGGATTCCATCCATACAGTTTTAGAATTTGTCAATGAGAAGATACATACATTATTATAACTCCTTTGGAGATCAGAACCAACTAATTATATATTTTTATTTAGGCATAGTGAAGGAGAGAAACTATGATTTTAAGTGGCAAAAAATAGGAATTGTTACAAAGCAAGTCTTTTATACAAAAGAATGATCCTTCTTCTTTTTTTTTTTTATTAATTTATTTTTGTTACAGATGTTTCTCCTTTTTTCCCCATTGACACCCTGATCCTTCTTCTTTTGTGGCGTTTTCATAATACATGTATCTTATCCCAGGAGTGAGACATGTTCTCAGTTCTAACAAACCATTGAGAAGCTTATAAAATAAAAAGTGGTCAGGAAACATCAATTGAATTTAATATTTTGTCTTGTCTTTATATTTTTCTTTACTAAAAAAAAAAAAAAATCCTTTAATTCTCTATCCACCCAGAAAAATGTTACTTTGATGCTTTTAAGGACCCTTTTGTAACCCCAAACACTGCAGTATATTAATAATAGAGAGGTGTAGAGGTGGGTTGGGGGGTGGAGATATAATTGAACATATCTGGTCTCCCTGGGGTTTGTCCCTTGCCGCTGCTGGTGGCCACAAATGGCCATGTACCCCGGGGGGAATGAATGCACAGCATGGAAGTAAAAGCCTTTTTGTGTTTCCTGCCAATTATTAGGTGTGATTGAATATTTTGAAAGAAGCCAGTACATAAGGCATTTGTCTAGTGCCTTATAGAAGCAATCTCTCCCCCATGTTTTCTTTCCAAATTCAATACAACAACGTTAACTTCTACCTACCCCTCTTGTTATCAAGGGTAGACATCAGTTTTACAAAAGAGGCTCGATAAATACGGGGCAGACGACATTGGATTTACTACATGTTTTCCTTTTCTAGCTACTATGACTTTACATGTTTTCCCTTGTTCTGTTACAGAGATGCCTTTACTTCATCTTTTTCCAGGACCGTAGTAATCGAAGTTCATACCGCAAATGAACTTTGGTTTGTGTTTATAGTGGTAACAGTGAGAAATGCCAATATCGGCTTCCAAGAATGACCACCGGTACGTTAAATTTACTGTATTTTCAGAATCAAAGGCATAACAGTATTTGTAAGTTTTGCAATTGTATTAAGTGACTCTCTTTACGTTTCCTTATTGGGAAAATATTCCATAGGATTTTGCATTTCGCATTGTTCTAACAGAAAACACAGTAGAAGCAGGAATGATGTTTGGCAATCATTAATCTTTACTAGAATTTGAGGACTCTTAATTAAAGAATTATGGAAGCCCCAGGTTTTTTTTTTTTTTTTTAGTCAAAATATATACATATAGAAAGAAAGAGTCTTATAGCAGAATATTAGTTGCTTAGCGTCTATTCAAGTGGGAACCAGCAAATGGGGTTTGGACAATGGCATCCTTCTTCCCACTAGTTCTCTGCATTGCTAACCGCTAGGAGTCAGGAGGGGGGCTGGGCTCCATTCTGGGAGCATGTGCTGTATGCAAAGAAATATACACTTACAGTCTTTGTGACTCGGAAACCGTTGGAGTTTTGAGGAATTACTTTAGCCTACATGACACACTGGTTATTTTCAGGAGTTTGTATGTCTAGGACTCTGTGTAGAGCCAATGTACTCACTCTGCCTTCTCCATCACATGTACAGGTACAAAGGTAAACAAGGATTAAGTCTATGTCGTTAGAGAGCTGCTTTTTTCCCCAGATAAGTTTTTAATATAGAAGGTTGGCGTGGCTGTATTATATACTCAGTCCTTGAAGGAGCATTAAGTTAATTTCCTTTAGATCTATACAATGGACTATAAAATCTATGGGGACAGGTAGTATGTCCATTTAGCTCACTATTGCCTGGCTCTGAGAAGGTGATATATATATATCACCTTGAAAATAGTGGGAGTTGCATTAACATGTTTTAAAACAAAGCGCCTAATGTAAACAATTAGCTTTCAATTCAAAATGTAAAAACAAAATTCTATCCATATAACCTCATTACAAGTGATCCATTTCCCCCTTTTATTTAAGTAAAATTTATTGAAGAAAAGTGTAATTTTAATCCTGCTATTGTTTGTCTGATACTTTCTGTTATAGGAGGTTTGCTCTTAAGGGTAAACTTATATGGTAGTGATTGCTTGAAATTTAGTTTTTTCTTTATAAAATATTTAGTATTATTTGACCAATCCTAAAAAGTATCCATAAAGAGCCCTGGCCAGTTTGGCTCAGCGGTTGGAGCATCGGCCTGCGGACCAGAGAATCCTGGGTTCGGTTCCCGCTAGGGGCATGTACCAAAATAAAATACAATAAAATAAAATAAAATAAAATAAATGGTTTGGTAAATATTAAAAAAAAAAAAAGTATCCATAAAGAGAACAGGTGGCAGCATTCCTTTTTTTTTTTTCTTTTTTCTTCTAAATAGAAGACTAACTTAAAAAGGTTATTATTATATAATCACTTGTCTAGCAGGAATTAGAATAAGTGACTTAGAACTGGAAGAAACCTTAAAAATAATCTAATCCTCCCACTGCCAGTCATTTTGCAGATAAGGAGTCTGGGTCATGAAGAGGTTAAGAGATTTGCTTAAGGTCACACAGCTAGTTTTTACCACAGCTCATCCCCCCCTACCCCGGCCCTTGACTCCAGAGTTGTGTACAACTCTGTACACAACTGTACCTTAGGCCTCCTTCCTCTAGCTCAGAGCTAGTCTGCAATTCGTACATCTTAGAAGTCATTCTGCTTGTTCATGTCTAAGTTTTATATGACTAAGAACTCATACAGAAAAATTATGGGGAGATACTGATATGATACTGTGCAGTAGACATACATATCCAGTAGGCTTGAGTGTGGTGACATTCAACTTATTGGAACAAAATGTTACAAACTAGAAATGGGATGACCAGCCTGGATCTGCTGTCAGCTAGCTGTATGAGCTTAGCTGAATCATTCCTCTCTCTGTAGGGACCAGCTTCGCACAGTGAGAGGATCGAATTTTGATACTTGTTTGAGGTTTTCTCTAGTTCTTGTCCTCTAACAGTCCCCCAAAAACTGATCTTATATTTTTGGAACTGTGACTGAAGTATCTCTTTTAGTCAATCATGGTTTATGGACTCTGTCATGAATGAAGGGAAGTCCGTTTCTAAGTAAAGATGTAACACAGTTATAGCTGGATCATAAGGAACTATTGCCCTGGATATTTTACCAGAGTTGTATTCATTTTTAATCTCTAGAATGTAATTGTGAATAGGGTTATCTTAAACCTGTGTTTATAGATGAACAACATTAGACAGAAACAAAAAAATGACCATATAGCAAACATATTTTAAAAAATGTTGGATAGTGTGCCATCCAATATGGTAGCCACTAGCCCTGCATATCTACCGAGTACCTGAAATGTGGCTAGTAGGAATTTAGGAGTTCCATGAGGATAAAATGCACACTAGGTTTTTAAAACTTGGTACAATAAGAGGAAGGTACAATATATATTTCATTAATTTTAATATTGAATCCATTTTTAATGATGATATTTTGGATATATTGGGTTAAATATGTTATTAAAATTAATTTCCTCTTTTATTTTTTTCTAGAAGTGGCTTCTAGAAAATTTAAAACTTATATGTGGTTTGCTTTATATTCCCTTCATTTATTGCTCATCTATGCTCTAGTTTGCCTACCTTTATATGGAGAATGACTCCTTATGCCTCAGTGACTACCAGAGTAGATGGGGAACACTGAGATTGTGCTGGGGAGCAGGAGAACAATAGATCACTGTCAAGTCCTGGAGAGAACTTCACACAGTTGGCGGTGTAGGCTTTCTTCTGGAAGCTGCTAGCTGTGCTCCCACATTCATATTTTAATGCCAGTGAGCTTATATGGAATGTTCATGAGTGACCTAGAGATGGGTGTGGTCAGCTACCAGTTCACAATCAATTTACTGATTGAAATGAATTTCCAAGGCCCCTCTAATCTCCACAGTGCCAGATGTCTTGGCTTTTAAAAGACACCCCCCCTTTTTTTTCCCATGCAGCTGGCTGGCTTCAAGTAGGTTCAGTCTAAAGTTTTTACAATGCCAAAAGGCATAATTACCCATAGGATTCATGCTAATAGGGAAATTATAGAATTTGGAATAGAAAAGATGGAATAGATACCCTGAAGTATCATAAAGGGGTTATTATAACTTTGCCAGTAATAACAAAATGTTCGAGCAATAACAATTGTAAACTTGTGGGATAACCACCATCATCATGAACAAGCTGCAGGGTTCTTTGAAGGGAGTAGTGGATTTGTTTTGAGAGAGAATAAATAGAACACTGATTACATTAATGTTGTTCAGTGTATTTCAATATTGCTTTCAACTGGGAGAGTACGACTGCTTACTTAACATCGGAATACTCAGACTTACCATCGCCTAGAAGAGTTTCTTATGTGATTGAAAGCTTAGAATGTTTTCCTATATGATTGAAAGCTCACTGCAGTCTTAGAGTTGAAATGGACATTTTTAGTGATGAGGAAACAGAGGTGCAGACATGGTGAGCACTCTGGAGGTGCTGAACCCCATCTCCTCATTCACAGCCAGGTACTGCGTCATATGACCTGGGAAATATACTCCCTCAAAGCTACTATTATTTTTCAATCACATTACAGAAGCACAATATCCTTCAGGTCCCTAAACCCTCTTGACAACTTGTTTCTTAAATCACAGAATTAAACAAACAAGACCTATCCAGAACCCTCAACCCTCTACAAAAACTATTTGTTTATGAACAAGCATGAAAATAACAGAAAAGAACTAAATACTCTTTGAAGACATTAAGGGACATGTTTGCTGATGAAAAGGAAAATACTTTCACCAACCAACTAATGTTAACTCTCAAGGCCACGACCTCTTAAAACTGAAAACAAGCATCGAAGAAAAGGAAAGGCAACTTTTGCTTTATGTAATGACTAAGTAGGGTTCTACAGACTGACACCTCTGCCAGAAAACAACTATAAATTCTGGATGTAACACAAAAAGCAGCCACCTGAAGGCAGTAGAGAAGAAACACAGTAGCCAGAGGAGGCTTTTTTAATGAAGCCGGATCATGAAGGGTATTAAAAGCCAATTCAAAATTGTTTTGTCTTATAGTAGTAGGTCCTAGATCTACTAAAGTGAAATTTAAACTTTGGATCTTGATCTTTAGTAGATTGTGAAATTAATGTATTGAGTCACAACCAACACATTTGTGTTAATGAAATGGATAAAATAGAGTAGAATGGAAAATATCAAAGTGACTCGCTGTTAATAAGGGTCTTTGTGGAACATTGGTTTTAGTTATACACAGTCCATGTTGTTATTTGTGCGAGTTATAGCACATACAGTTGGTGTAAACAATGAATTAGTAAATACAGAATTATTGCTCCTAAGGGAAGTACATGGTTAGGTTCCTAAGAGTCTCTGGTTATAAGATTTTCATCAACCTTGTTTATGTGTGTCTCTGTTTAAAGACAGCTTATTTAATATATAATATATTGTGGATTCATTAACATTGAACTCATGGCCAACAGCATGTGACTCATGTCTGGACAAAGTTTATATAACATATGTATTTTCTTCATTAGACACATCACAACCTTAGGAAGAGTAGTTAGCACTTCAGCACTGTGCTTCTGGGCCATTTTAAACAGCAAACTTACCAACAAAATGCATTAAAATGCAGAAATGTGGCATTAAATGAATGACGAAAAGACTGCTTGTCACAGAACGAGAGCTGAGACAAGAAGGCAGAGCATTGTCTTGTTCAACCTCAACTGGGCAGACATGCTTCGAGAGACCAAAAGTTGTCATCACTCTACATGTCTGAGAATGACTATAAAAGTGCTGTGAGTATTGATTTGGGGGTTAGAAGTCAACTGTAGCAAGTAGATGAATTCGCAAATGTGGAACCTGTGAATAATGAGGATCCCTTATGTATCTAGGCACACAAATAGGTATATCAGGCCATAATGTGCAATGTATTTCCCAAGAAAAAGAAAAAATTTTGAGAAATAAATCGTTGAGAAATTATCTAGTACCCTAGATAAACAGGGTACTGAGGAATAACATGATGAATAGTGTTTTAAGACTAGCAAGATTAGAAGGCTCTTGTAGTAAGCTAACCCCGTGAAGTAACGAAGGAAAAAGGATAAGGACTAGGGGTAGAAATTAAACCAAGAGAATAAAAGGGTGACGGATTGGTTATAAATTCAATGTGTGAATGAAGAAGATAAAGTTGGCTTCTGGTCTAGAATTGGAAGATTGATGAGGATGATGAGACATGTGGTATAAGGGAAAGAATAGCATTTGGGATGCTATTTGAGTCTGGGCTCTGTCACTTAGCTGTGTGACTTTTGGCAAATCACAAAGTCACATGCTTCACTTTAAAATAATGCCTTTTGAAGTGCACGTTACATGTTACTATTACATGAGACAATACACATATATATGTCACTCGTAGGATAGAGTAACACCTGGGATATAATTAGCTGCTATATAAATAGATGGTATATTTGTGTATTATGTGTACATTCATATATATATATATATATATATATATATATATATAAAATATACTACAATTTCACATGAGGAAATATTGGGACATCTAAGAAGAGGTGCTCATGAGACTGTTGGAAATATGAGACTACAATAAAGCTGAGAGGTTTTATTCATCATCAAAGACAAAGAAAGAAGCAGCAGAAAAGCTGAAAGAATGAGGAATAATATATTAAGCATATAAACTTAATTGTGTGATTCAGTAATCCATATATATTATGTAATAAATTAAACAAAATTTAAAATACTCTATACTATGATATGACGGCTTATGTTTGTAATACATATACTATGTCCAGTTTTCAAAGCTCTAGACTCTGGAGTATAAGAAATACACTATAAAATTGCCTGACAAAATGTAACCTTTGTTTGAGAATACAGTAGGATCGTACAACCAGCCATAATCATGAATAAACATTTTTACCATATTGGTAAAGCTTAGAATTGCTAGCAAAGAGGAACTTCTGGTTGATGGAGCACCAAATGCATAGGTTTTCCCTGTAATTTGTTCTACCGGCTAAACCTAGTATTGTCCAACGATGCAGGCAAGACTTTAAGGCTCCAGTATCATTATATTTCCCGTGGTATTAAATGTAATTCAAACACTGAAAAATGCTTTCCTTTCATTTTGTCTTTTGTTTTTGATGAGCGAAAATAGATCCACTTGAGAAATCATTATATTGACTATTGGAGCTTTAAATTTTCTGTGGCACTACAAAACCAGCAAGTGGCAAGCCGGTTGGTCCAAATAGACCAGTGAGGCATGATTTCACACCACAGATACTTTCTCTGCAGCATAATAGAACAAAGTGTGTGGCATTGAGTTATTCCCCAACGAATTATATCCCTCTTGCATCCTTTATAAACAGTTTTCATTAATATTAATCGTCACTAATTATAATTAAAACTTGCCAGTGAATAATGGGAATTACATTTTTACAGATTTTGCCTCACAAAGACTTGTGTGCGTGTGTGTGCATCCTGATGACTGTGCAGTCTGATAGCTTTCAAAGAACAAGCCAAATTGTCAAAGGCTGTCAGTGCATAATGTCACGTTCGATCTGGAGCCGAAAAGTGTGGCCTCGGGTTCCTGGCCCATCTTTAATGTCACAGAAGCACTGAATTGTTAAACAATCTGGGGAAACTGAAGGAAGCGAATGTGCAATAAAATTTCTTATGTAGTTCAGCGCTACATAACAGGAGGGACCAATAACCTTTGCTCTACTCTCGCATTGGATGCTGACTAATCCACAGAAACGCCAATCACAAGAGATTGAAAGAAAAACAGATAGAACTTTTTAACTTTGGAAATAGCTTTAAAGTCTTTTTTTCCCCTCTCTATGTTTCACCTAAAACTCAGTGTTCCAAAAATGTTCTGTTGGAACCAATGAGAATGGAGCAAGCTCTGTTTTCCATTTTCTTCCTTGTTTCTGGGCTTTCAGAATGGCCTCTGAATCACCCTGAACTTGTAAGGTGTTTTAATTAAGGACTTCATTGTTAAAGCACGATAACATAAACCTAAGCTCGCCCATGACAGTTATGCTTTATTTATTGTTTTACACTAGCCTTGTGTTTTATCCTGTCCACATTGTATATTGAAGTTTCTTTTGAAGCTTAAAAAAAATTCCAGAATCTTAAAGAAGGAAAGGGAATATCTTCAGCCACGTTGGCTTTTTTTTTCCTTGATGAAGTGATTTATCTCTCAAAACTGTGCTCAATTCAGTACATGGGACTTATGAGTACATTTATTGTTTCTAAATGTCATATTTTCTTAGATCAAATGAAGAGTGATTACGTTGAAAATAAGACATAACTATTTTTTTAAATCTCTTTCTGCCAAGAACATTATATGTATTTTCCTCACATCAGGAAATAGGGATCATTTTGGTACCTTTTGTTTTATCTTAGAAACTGTATACTATTTGTTTTATAAGAAGTAAAAAAGGTAAGCAATAGTAATTATTCATCACCAAAATTAATTTACATTGCAGTGAGGTGTTAATAGAATTCTCCTTCGTTTTTCTAGTAAAACATTCATTCCTGAGCCACAATGTGGGGCAGAACAAGGTAGGGTCTGCAGCAGCAAGGAGGGGAGAGCCGGTGGCTCAGAGCAGGGTGTCAGGCCCAAGATAGTGAGTAGACATTGATAGGAGGGCAGCCTGGCAAGGGTGTGAGAGCCTCATCAGGGTGAAGAGAATGTCCATGTATAGGACAGTCTGGTGTGAGGTTTTGGAGCCCTAGCTGGGTGAAAAGTTTATCCACATGTGTAGTGGGTTGAAATGTAGACCCCAGCTATATATGTCCAAGCCCGAACTTGTGGTACCAAAGCTCTCGTAGCTTCTGGTGGCTGTTGGCATTTCTTAGCATTCCTTGGCTTATAGATACATCACCCCAGTCTCTGCCTCTTGTCTACATGTGAATCTCTCCCCTGTGTGTCTCTGTTTCTCCTTTTCTTTTATAAGGACACTTCTCATTGGATTTAAAGGCCTCCTTAATCCAGGATGACCTCATCTTGAGTTCCTTACCTTAGTTACATCTGCAAAGACCCTTATTCCAAATAAGGTCACATTCTGAGGTTTCAGGTGGACATATCTTTTGGTGGACCACTATTCAACCCACTATAACATGTCAGGGAGTGGCTCATGTGGTGAAGTCAGAGAACAAGAGGAGTGGGAAGGGTGTCCTTGTGGATGGTGCCTATGTGGGTTATCAAAATCCATGCAGGCTAGGGAACGTGGGGGCGGGGAAAAGGGACATAGCAGATTGGTTACTCATGATAGACTGATGAATGGGCAAATATTTTGAG
Source organism: Tadarida brasiliensis (assembly GCA_030848825.1). Taxonomy (NCBI): domain Eukaryota; kingdom Metazoa; phylum Chordata; class Mammalia; order Chiroptera; family Molossidae; genus Tadarida; species Tadarida brasiliensis. The sequence continues at coordinate 83,247,212 of CM061264.1, forward strand.
GGTAATGGAAGCTAAATTGCTTATTGTTGGAGAAGTTAAAAATATGAAAAAAGAGAAAATATTGGAATTGAAGGCACTGGTGTGAACTTATGAGTATTAAATACAGACAGATACATACAAAAAAATGAAACTAGACCACCTTCTTACACCATATACAAGAATAAACTAAAAATGGATAGAAGACTTAAATGTAAGACCCCAAACCATGTAATTCCTAGAAGAAAGCATAGGCAGTAAATACCTACATTGCTCTTAGTAATTTTTTTTTCTGGTTAGTTCTCCTTGGGCAAGGGAAACAAAAGAAAAAATAAACAAATGGGACTATATCCAACTGAAAAATGATTGCACAGCAAAGGAAACCATCAACAAAACAAAAAGACAACCTACCAATTGGGAAAAGATTATTTGCCAATGATACATCCAATAAAGAGTTAATATCCAAAATTTATAAAACTTTACAACTTAACATCAAAACAACAACAACAATGCAATTAAAAAATAAGCAGAAGACCTAAATAGACATTTCTCCAAAGAGGACATACAGATGGCCAATAGACATGAAAAGATACTCAATGTGGCTAATCATTAGAGAAATGTAAATTAAAATCACAATGAGGTATCATCTCACACCTGTCAGAATGAGTATTATCAATAAATCAACAAACAACAAGGGTTGGCAAGGATGTGGAGAAAAGAGAACCTTCATGCACTGTTAGTGAGACTGCAAATTAGTACAGCCACTATTGAAAACAGTATGAAGTTTCCTCAAAAAAATAAAAATAGAACTACCTTATGTAGATTTCTTTGTAGAACTATATAAGAACAGCCATTCCACTTTGGGGTGTTTATTCAAACAAATCAAAAACACGAATTCGAGAAGATAAATGCGTCCCTATGTTCACGGCAGCAGTATTTACCATAGCCAAGATATGGAATCAATCTAAGTGTCCATCAGTAGACACTTGGATAAAGAAGAGGTGGCACATATATACAATGGAATATTATTCAGCCATAAAAAAAGAAATCTTACCATTTGCATAGATAAACCTAGAGAGTATTATACTGAGTGAAATAAGTCAGACAGAGATAGATAAATACCATATAATTCCACTTATATGTGGAATCTAAAACACAAAACAACAAACTCATAGATACAGAGAACAAGCCGATGGTTGCCAGATGGGAGAGGGGTGGGGGTGAATGCAAAGGTGAAGGGCTTAAGAAGTACAACTCGTAGTTATAAAATAGTCATGGGGATGTATGTACAGTAGAGGAAATACAGTCAATAATATTATAATAACTATGTGTGGAGCCAGGTGGGTACTGGACTTATTGAGGGGACCTCTTTGTAAATTATACAAATGTCTAACCACTATGCTGTATACCTGAAACTAATATAAAGTAATATTGAATGTCAACTGCAATTGAACAAAATGTATAAATAAATATAGTTAGGTATAGTAAGTTGTACATGGATATGTAAAAGTGTGTATGTTTGTGTGTTTGTGTGTATTTCCTAGCTCTGATCACTAAAGGGGCCTGGGAACAAGATAGTGCAATAAAAACAACCACCCTTAGCATGCATATCTTGGCCACTAATTATCAGTCTTCACATGGGAAAATGGCTAATTTCAAAGTTTGGATACAGAAAGTGAAATATGGGCCTGGAACATCTTGTGCCAGAAAGTATGGAAGTGCTCAGAGAAAGACGGGGACATGTCGCAAGGACACAGAAGTCATCTTGAGGAGGCTCCCATAGGCTGAACGGGGAATAATTTTAGCATGAACATAAAGATAGTAATGTATTACAACCTATTAAATACAAACCTTAAGTTCATAGTGATGACAGTAAATAAGTGAGTACCCGCACACCTTGGAGATACTGTGAGTTCAGTTCCAGACCACTGAAATAAAGTGAGTATTGCAATCATGTGAGTCAAAACCTTTTCCTAGTGGAAGGCCTTGGCTTTAATTTGTAAAAAATATGACATCTGTGGCCTGACCAGTGTGGCTCCTGTGGCTGGGTGACGGGCTTGGTCCCCAGTAGGGGGCATGCAGGATGCAGTGAATCGGTTTCTCTCTCAACAATGTTTCTGTCTCTCTCCCTCTCCCTTCCTTTCTCTGAAATCAATAAAAACATATTTAAAAAAAAAAGTGACATCTGTGAAATGCAATGAAGCAAAGTTCAATAAAATGAGGTATGCCTGTAAATTGAAAATGTGATGTATGGGATATTCAGATACTTTCAAATATCTCCCCACAAAATATACTTACTAATGACAAAAAAGAAAATGAGTAATTTTTGAGTGGAAGACCTGGAAAACAGCACTTTAGGCAAGTTTTCTAAGTGAACATCATCAGTGATGCATAAGTCAAGATTGGGGACCTGGAGAGTATTATGCTAAGTGAAACAGCCAGTCAGAGAAAGATAAGTATCACATGATCTCACTTACATGTGGAATCTAATGAACAAAATAAATTGGTAAACAAAATAGATCCAGAGACATGGAAGTAGGGAACAGACTGATGAACCTCAGTGGGAAGAGTGGCTGGGCAGGAAGAGATGAACCAAAGAACTTATATGCATATATGCATTGCCAATGGACACAGACAATAGTGGAATGAAAGGGCAGGTAGGGGCACAGGAGCGGGGAAAAGAAGGTCAATGGAGGGAAAAATTGGGACATTTGTAATACTTTCAACAATAAAGATAAATTTTTAAAAATATGTCTAAGGTGCCCTGGCTGGTTTGGCTCAGCCATTAGAGCATCAGCCCACGGACCAGAGAGTTCCGGGATCCGTCCCGCTGAGGGCATGTACCTCGGTTGCAGTTTGTCCCCGGCCCTGGTTGGGGTCATGTGGGTGGCAACCAGTCGATGTGTCTCTCTCACGTCGATGTTTCTCTCTCTCTCTTCCTCCCTTTCTCCCTCCCGCTCTATCTGAAGATAAATGCAAAAATGTCCTCAGGTGAGGATAAAAAAAAACACAGAAAAATAGAAAATAAAAATAAAAATACGTCTAAGGTATGAAAGCCAAGGAAGTCAAGTTCCAGACTGATGCCGTCTAGAAGACAAGTCGTTGCAATGTGTGAGTCTGAACCAGACCCATTATTTTGACAATGGATGAAACTTGAATACGATCTGAAAATTAGACGGTAGTTAACACCTCAACATATGAATTGCTTAGGAAATACCTGGAGCATAGTAAGCATTCACTAATTTTAACTGTGATGATGATGATGGTGATGTAGAGGAAGAAGAAGAAGGAGAAGGAGAAGGAGAAGGAGAAGGAGAAGGAGAAGGAGAAGGAGAAGAACAATGACTGAAGGACCACATGAAAATATATATGGCATTTATCTACTCAATAACCTGGAATTCCGGAACAGGAACGTTCTGAATTCATGTGCAGAAAACAGTTTCCCTCAGGTCTAATCAAGTTCAATTGAGAGATAAATTTAAATTTATTTTTATTTTTAGCCAACAGAGAAATAAAAAGCACTTTGCCAGGTAACTCAACACTTGGGACCCAGGAATGGTAAAATTAAATTGTTTTCATGAAACTGAAAAAAATTCAGTCTTCTTATAGCACTCAAAGAAGAGGAATGGATATGAGAAAGGGAACTTGAATCGTCCTAACATTGGTGCCTTGGGAGCAACTCACTGAACTAGAGAGCTGGAAGAGACAATGGTAAGTGTGCCAAGATCCTTTTATGAGGAGCTGATCCCTCATTCCATTTTCAAGGGAAAAAATAGATCTCAGTGTTGAATTAGAATTTCTATGTAGATCTTTACTCCTGTTTTCCAGACGTTTAGAGCTCAAAGCATGTCATCATTTGTATTCAGGGAAGTCATATGGTATGGGTGTCCTCCCTCATGTTGCAATGACATCCATAGGCTGTTGTTTTAGCAACTTCATCCTAACCCAGCACAACCTCAACCAAGAAGTATGTATAAAAAGTGTTTCCATATGGCCACAAAAACCATTGTCCTAAAACTATCCCGTATGCTCTCGAGTTACCACTGAGTGTGGATTTGACTTTTTTAATGTGTGACCCTCAACATGCTTGATTCTCTGATTTGCTAGAGCAACCTCGTATAAGAAACAGTAAGTTATTGGTCTAACTTCAGTGATGAGAAAGTTGGCATGTGGAAGGAGATGACAGAAGCAGACAGAAAGTCCAAGCTGGCAATCTGCCAGATAGGAAGAAGCAGTGAAAATGCTGACGGAAGCACTTTATTCCACAGCCCCGGAGATGGAAGTGTAGTTAAGGGAGCACCAGAGAAAGAGTCTTAAGGTGTAGGTTCTAGCTTTACCCATTAACTGTGGGAGATGTTGAGGGAGTTACACAGTTAAAGTATCTCTCGTTTTCTATAAAATAGAAACAATAATAACATACATTTCCACCTCACACAATTGTAGTAAGAAAGAATGCTATAATAAAAATGTATTTTACACTTCAAGTTTCTACACAAATGCAAGGCATCATTCTCTTACCTCTATAATGCTGATCGTTCTTTAAATAATATTTAAGTGTGTTAAATAATTTCTGCGCAAGCCCCCAGAGACGTATAGAACACATTTGTGGAGGATGAATGATAGTCAAATAGTTCAATCAAAATGTAGAAATGATGGTGCTCTATGTGGTAAACCCCAGAGAAGTGAAAATTCATTTAGCTGATGTTTTAAGATTTTTGGTTGCAAGTAACAGAAACCCAGCTAAAGGTAGGTGACACACACACCTGAGAACCCATGGTATGGTTCATGGCTCAGAAATGGGAAAATGCTGGTACCAGCTCACATTACATCTATCTTGTCTTTATTCCTAGGCAGTCTCTTCTCATATGGTTGCAAAGATGACTGCCTGCAAACAGCTGTCTCTTTAAAAAAAATTTTTTTTCTTTATTGATATTAGAGAGAGAGAGGGAGGGAGAAGGAGAGAAAGATAGAAACATTGATGAGAGAGAACATCGATTGGCCGCCTCCTGCATGCCCCCCACTGGGGATCAGGCCCACAACCTGGGCATGTGCTCTGATCGGGAATCGAACCGGTGACCTCTTGGTGCATGGGTCGATGCTCAACCACTGAGCCACACTGGCCAGGCACTGTGTCCTTTTTTTAAGGGTCACCTCAAACCATCCTAGAGAAACATTAAAGGCTGCTTTGGCTACACTGGGAGAATTTTAGTTTTCTGTAGTGCTAAGTGGAACCCTGAGCTGAGATGTAGGGTAATGTCCTGCAGTGCGGGAGTTGGTATAGTGTGGCCAGCGGGCTGAATCTGGTCTGCAGCCTGTTTTTGCAAGTTTTCTGGAACTGCAGCCACAGCCATTAGTTTATATATTGTCTATGGCTGCTTTCGGGCCACATGGGCAGAGTTGATTAGTTGTGACAGAGATATTTAGTAGCTGCTCCTTTATTTGCTGAACCCTGCTGCAGGGAATGTGTGCTTCTGGTCTCAGCAACAGACTTCTTGGATTTTTTGTGTTTCAACTTTACAAGGATGGTCACAGACTAGGTGATCCTCGAGGCTCCTTTTTGAATGCCACTGTTCGTTCTCTGATGACTCTTTGGCTCTGTTCCCGATGCGACTGAGTGCACAGTTTAATGCCCTGGAATTCCCTTCTCTCTTCTGCTTGAGCTCGTGCCTCCTCACATAGTTAAAATCCTGTCCAAAGTGAGAAGTCTCCAAAGCCATTTTTCTCAATTAAGAAGAGCTGGATTCAAAACTACCCATTAGGCCACACACGCTGCGGTTGAAAAGAGTATCTATTTTGTGCCTGTGTGTACGTGAGCATCCTCCCGTCTTCCCAGGTCAGAAGCGAAGATTCTCCCAAAGCATATACTATCCACGTGGGGGTCAGACGCTTCTCTTCTATGGAGGGTGATGAAAGGGAGGTGTGGGATGAAACAGTAGAAAAGGGATGTAATAATCACAGAATGGGAGAATTCAAAGAAGACCTCTGTGATTCAATCACTCAAACACTTTAAAACGAGAAAAACGATTCCCGGTTGGCTTTCAGCCCTAACGGCTGTTTGGGCAATGCCTATCTATTTGGGTTTCAAAGTCTCAAGGCAGAGGTTTCAAGAGCCTCAAGGAATGAAATTATAAAAATAAAGTTAAAACATATTATGTGGAACCAGCTTTCTCTCCTTCCCTCCTCTCTCTTTCAATGGTGTTGGTTCTAGCTTCTTATCAGTCCTTTGCTTCTTATCACCTGCTTATTGAAGGCCTCTGTCATTTGCTGCAATAGTAATGGAGTCACTCATATGTGCGTGACCTTGCTGAATGTAACTAGAGAAAGGACAGTGGCATTTTCTAATTGTGTAACCCTATAGCACCATGACAGGGGACTACATTTCAGATTCTGTAACTCTTGTGTTTGTGCAGGGTCTGGAGGGCTACCGTATTTATTTACATTATTTCAATTACCAGCCTTTTGGGGAGGGCAATATGTATTTGTTATGATGAAAACATTCTTGTTTTAATGTGGAGTTGATCAGTGGTAGACTATAAGTGTTGTTCATTTTTGCGTAATATTAAAAATTAAAATCTGAAAACTTAGAGCTCTACTCTAGGCATTTCACATCACTTCAAGTATACTCTAGTATTTTAAGGCATAAATATTCAACTATCTTCAGTAACCTGAGAACAAAAATAAATATTTTAACAAGAAAAAAATTGTGCTGTGACAAACTGTGACTTAATAAAGAAAGACAAGGAATGGTCTCTACAGACCAAGAGAAAAATGAGGCCTCACATATATTTGTACTAAAAGAATGTTATGAATGTGAAAAGCAGCCTATTAAAAAACAAAAGCAAAAAAACCGGCCAAACTCTACTTACGCTATTGCAAGACTAATGCTTCTTAGTGAAAAAAGTGTAAGTCGGTTTGACCTGTCTCCATTTAATATTTATTAACGTTACTTTTATAATTGTATTGCCTGAGGGTTTAACTTCAAGTACAATAGAGTATCTGTAACAGTTGTAAACAAGGCAAATGTGAAAACCGGAAGTAAATGAAAACAAAATAGTGAGAATTACCTAATGGGTATAAATCTTAATGCATCAACTCAGGTATACAAGAAATGTAACTGAGTTTTTTTTTACATTTAAACCTAATTTTGCTTCTGAGCGTCTGATCCTTGAATCATGATTTCATTCAATTCAGGTATGCTTTCCTTTTCCCAAGGGGTGCACTTACGTTTTAGGGGTGACCTAGAGCTCAGGTCTCAAGGAAGAGGCTCTGGGAGGGGGCTTGCTCTTTGGTGACACCAAGCAGCCAGGCTGGTCTCCTTCCATGCTGGCATTTATGCAGTGGCCTAGACTCAGATGTCTTCTTTTGCATGTGGTCCTTCATTCATTATTTTCTCCAATAGTATTTTAGGTCTGACTCTTTCTCCAGTATTTCCAGGCCTCTTTTGATCACACGGAGGACCTTCTATTTTATCTTCATGTGCTGATCTAGGGGACACTCTGGGGCTCTTGGAGACCCTATTTCCCCAAACACAGGTCACAGATATTTCTTTCCTGGTATGTTGCCCCTTTCCTAGGACTAAAAGAGTAGAAGTCCTCTTTCCTCTCAGATCTCCTAAACACCTAAATTTAACCAGGTATTTCTCAGAAATTCACAGAATTTTAACACCCTTACTTCTCTTCTAATCTCCCCTCCTTCTCTGTGTGAAAACTTTGTCTAATTTGAGGGTAAGATGATCTGTCTTTCCCTACTGAGTGTACACTCAAGACTCTTGCTTATTATTTGAGATTTTTCCATTTCTTCCTGAGGACTAGGCTGTTAAGACAAGAGTTGACTCCCTTTATCTTTCATTTTCTTTTCTTTTTCTTTTAACCGTCTGCTGGGCTATACCCTCTTTAAAGCAACAGATTAAAAATGCTATACCTGGATAAATAGGGTAAGAATCAGTAGTACAAGCTAATATTTCCAAATACTATTCTGCCATAAATAAAAAGCATGGCTCATATTTTAATGGTGGAGTTGCAGGTGATTGAAACATGACCTTGTTCATTACTGCTAACCCTCTTGGCTTTCCAAATGGCAGAAGAGGAATCAATATAGGTAGAATCATGAGCCAACATCATGACTGGAGAGGTTTTAAAAATCCTGTTGGTTGTCTTCCTGGCCCACTACAATATCTATCCAAATATTAGACTCATTTCTTTGGTGATAGCATCAACTTATTTTTAAGATCCAGAGTCAGTTGCAAAGAAATAGACTTCCTTGTATCAGTTTACTACCAAATGATCGCTGGGCCCCCATAGAATGGCAGTACGTAATGGTTGTTGACTAGCAAGTAGAATTCTCATGTTCAACTTCTGACTCTGTCACTAATTAATTCTGAAATTTCGTATTTAATAATTGCCTTCTTTATGACTCATTAAAAATATATAATAAAGAAGTAGGTTGATTCTCAAGAGCTATATTCCAGTTTTATTTTGAATCAAATGCACACCACATTGGGTGAGCTTGGGGGGTACGAAAAGGTAAAGAAAGGTCTGGACCTTGAAAATACAGGGAATTCAGGTTACTGGAGGATATCCCGGGGTTCCTAGAACCCTAATACAGGGGAGAGTTAAGAGATTGAATGCAATGTTCTTTGGCAAATAAACATTCCTTGCTTTGGATTTTTCTCAAAGCTGAACATGCTCACATTTTTAGCCGCAGCCAGGCTGAACTGTTTGACTCAATTTATATTTCTGATATAAAGCTATGCAGTAAGAGCTTTTTTTTTTTTTTTTTTTTAGTGTTTTAGGTACATGTTATAAAGTGCCCACTTGTATAGAGAATCCATACAGAATCTCTGGTCCCAAAGGATTTGTATTTGCATTACACAGCACTTTTTATTTTCACAAGTTGGTTTAATAGAAATTACTTAGCCATTATAAATGATGGCCTTAAAATGTGGGGGTGGGAAAATGAGAACACTTGACCTCTCTCCATAAAATTGAATTGCTCTTTATATTTAAAGTTTTGACAGAGAGAGAAGGAAAGAGGGAGAGAGAGAATGTCGTTATTTGGTAATGAGTACCCATTAAAAGGACAGTATATTACATTTCACCCTCCTACTTCACATTCCTGTTTTAAAGATTCACAAGCAAAGCGCCGTGAGACCTCTAGAGTTAAGAGGCTGGAGACAGGTAGTTTTGATAATATTTTAAGGGGCACTCAATAGTGTGTATAGTCTGAGTGGTGAAGCGTAATTAGCTTCAATTAAATCCAAAACATACGGAACAGCTTCTGTGTGTCTGGCACTGTGCTGCGTGCCCAAGTGGTGTAAAGGAGAAACAAGAGCCATTGAAGCTTCTAGATGAAAAGAAGCTTACTGTGATTGGTTTCCTGCCCAACATACAGTTAACTGGTCACTAGTGACTTGTTTTAACTTGCGAGAGGCAGTGCGACAGGATGACTGGATCGTTATATTTAGATTCAAAAGTCCTGGGTTGGGGTCTTGGCTTGACTCTCTATTTTGTGTTAAATGGAGATATGATGACTATCCCATCTGCCATTCTGGGTTGTTTTGAGTGGCAAAGGAAATGGTATTTATACCAGTTTCTTGCAAACCAGTAAAAAAAGCTATTCTATGGTAAGACTCCTGTTATGGGCTGAATTGTGTCCCCCTAAAATTCATATGTTGACGTCTTAATCCACACGTTACTTTGGAATGTGACTGTTTAGGTCGCGACCCCTTTGGGGGTCGAACGACCCTTTCACAGGGGTCGCCTAAGACATAACAGTAGCAAAATTACAGTTATGAAGTATCAACGAAAATAATTTTATGGTTGGGGGTCACCACAACATGAGGAACTGTATTAAATGGTCGAGGCATTAGGAAGGTTGAGAACCACTGGTTTAGGAGATAGGGTTTCTCTCTGTCTTTTTAATTTGAGATATAGTTGATATAGACTATTATATTCGTTTCAGGTATAATTGAACCATATGATGATTCCATATTTGTATATATTGTGAAATGATTATCACAGTATGTTAACTAACATAACACCATACCTAGTTACAAAAGTTTTTCAAGGGGATAACTACTTTTAAGATCTACTTCCTTAGCAGATTTCAAATATGCGATAAAGTGTTAACTATAGTCACCATGCTGTACATTGTATCCCCATGACTTATTTATTTTACAACTGGAAATTTGTACCTTGAAAGAGATAATTAAGTTTGAATGTTGTCATGAGGGTGGTGTCATTATAAGACGAGGTGATGTGAAGACAGAGAGAGAAGGCAGCCACCAACAAGCCAAGGACACGGCCTCAGAGGAAACCAACCCAGCCAACACCTTGATCTTGGACTTGCAGCCCCTAGAACCATGAGAAAATAAATTTCTGTTGTTTAAGCCAACCTGTCTGTGATACTTAAAAAAAAAAAATTGATTTAGAGAGAGGAAGGGAGAGAAAGAGAGAGAAACTTTGAAGTGAGAGAGAAACATGGATTGGTCGCCTCCCATACATGCCCTGAGCGGTGATTGAACCCACAAGCTGGGTATGTGCCCTGACCAGGAATTGAACCTGCCACCTTTTGGTGTATGGGAATACACTCCAACCAACTGAGCCACACTGGCCAGAGCTGTGATACTTTTTATAACAGCTCCAGCAAACTAATACAATACGTTCTAGTACTATGATTTTACATGTGCCATGTTTGAGAGCCAAAGACCCCAACTGATTTGTAGTATCTGCCTTTAAAGACTTTATCTTGTAGCACATGACGAAACATACACATGAATAGCAAATAGCATTCCACAAAGTGCCCAAATTAGTAATAAGCACAGTTGGTGCCATCCACATTTAGGGACCTTCTGTCCAGGTTTCCACATTCATCTTAGTGGCTTTTGCCAATCTTAGTTTCTTCACCCAATATGAAATTGATGGTTTCATCTTTCAGAACCATGCTTCAGGCTGTAAGTAGAAGGAAATAAATACTATGCTCTAAGAACTAAGTTAGGTATTTTAAATTATATATATATATATATTTTTTTTTTTTTTTTTTTAATCCTCACCTGAGGATTTTTTTTTTTTCATTTATCTTCAGGTAGAGTGGGAGGGAGGGAGGGAGAGAGAGAGAGAGAGAGAGAGAGAGAGAGAAACATCAATGTGAGAGAGACACATCGACTGGTTGCCTCCCACACCACCTGACCAGCGCCGGGGACACACTGCAACCGAGGTACGTGCCCTTGGCTGGAATGGAACCTGGGACTCTCTGGTTTGCGGGCCGACACTCTAACTGCTGAGCCAAACCGGCCAGGGCAAATATATTTTTTAAAAGTTGAATCCTCACAGGAACAGTTTATTGCTTCCATTTCCAGGTGAGACAACAGAGTCAGAGGTGAAAGCTAGTCCACAGTGACCCTGGCAGTCCAACCCTGCTGTGCCCAAAACTAAATCCATGTTCTTTCCACGAGAGAGCTAGTGTTTCTCTTAATTCCTATTTTGTGACAAGGATGTATAGTCCTTTAAGGGACATACACAATAGAAGAGACATAGGCTATTTAAAGGGGATTTTGTGACGGGTGAATCCGAAACGGTTTGGACCGACTTCCAGGTCAGCAACTCCTGTCTGGCTCAGGGGAATGAAGGCTGGGAGTGAGCCCACAGCCTGACTTCGTGGGCTCCGTGAGGGGCTGTGATTCATCCCAAAGCGAGTGGCGTGGGAGGACCGGCCTGTCGCAGCATCAGTACCGACACACTTCACACTCCCGCAGGTGGAACCCAGCAGCCGTGGTTTGCAGACAGCGTGCCGTGTGCTAGCTTTGCCTCTGCATCAAGGTCAGTCCTTGGGCTTTTCGCCCCGGTATCTTCCAAACTGGCTCTTTAGCCTATGTTTTTATTTCTGCAAATGGCATCACTTCTCTTGTTTATGGGGTCTGGAAACGTTAGTGTTATTCTTCCGCCTCTGGTCTTTCTCCTCTGCTCTTCCACGTTGTCTCCTAAATGCAGACTCACTAAGCCTTGACCAGTTCCCGTGCTCGGTGCTGTTTCATGGGGCTGCCCTGCCATCTGGGTTAAGCAGCTTTGCCTATGTGGACGGGCCGATTTAAGCTGAGTGTTCTGTATCCATCTGCTTCCCAGACAGACCCACGGCTTCCCAATCTGTGCTGGATGCTCGTCTGTCCAACACAACATGAGCTTCAGTTGCCCAGTTCATATACCAACTCCTCCACGAAGCCCTCCGGAGGTACCCGGAAGTCAACTTTCCCTCGAGCTTTCATAGTTACTGCTTGTGACCCAGAGCATGGATTTTATGCTGCCTGTTAGTCAAGTAATGCATTTTTAAACTTGTGTCTGTGTTTGATAAATATAAAAATCCCATCTTGTCTTAAATACTCCTTAGAATTTCAAAACGTATTGTGGTTTAAAACAGATCTTGGGAATTATATGATGAGTATTCTTTTTAAGAATATGCTTGCTCCTCTCAAGACTCAATATTTTTCCACTCTGCATTTTCCCAAGTGCCCCTTATTGAGGTTTATTGATTTGAATGTCTTATCTTTTGCCTCGGATGGTGAAGGCTGTGCTTACTACTTCTCCACTTTCCCCTCATAGCTAATGTATTGTTAGTGTTTAATAAGTATTACTTTTGGGTAATAGTAGAAAAAACTCAATAAGGTTTCGAAAATTCAACACATAGGAAAATTACACAGTGAAGCAGGCACTAAACTATGGTCAACCCAAATAAGTTGAACTACCAAGAACTTGCTTACAGTCCGGCTGGTGTGGCTCACTGGTTGAGCAGCGACCCATGTACCGAGAGATCGCTGGGTCAATTCCCGGTCAGGACACATGCCCACGTTGTGGGCCCAATCCCCAGTGAGGGGCATGCAGGAGGTGGCCAATCGACGTTCTCTCTCATTGATGTTTCTATCTCTCTTTCCCTCTCACTTCCTCTCTCTCTAAAATCAATAAAGGGGGGGGGGAGAACTTGCTTACAGAAACACATGGGTTTATGATGGTGAGACTGGAAAACAAGGCTGTATTTTACACAACAGAGGCAGAGCTCTCAGACACGCTTCCCAGTGCACGCTTTCTTCCTGTGCACTGATGTTTATTTTGGCAAACTGAAACAGAGGGCTAGCACACTCCCCTCTTCTTGGTCTTTATAAACAGAATCACAGGATTGGCCTTGCAATCAGGGTCTCTGTGTGGTGCCCACCCCCTCAGCGTTACATCTGAGTCTTAGCAGAATGAAACCCTAAACAGCGTCTCACTCCCTTGATTTCTTCCTCTGTCACCAACCACACGGGAGATCCCTATTGGCAAAGAGAGGCTCTAATATTCAAGGCCACAGTGTTGGATTTAAATCAGCCATTTATTGGGTGGCTTAAGGCTAAATAAATAGAGAAATATCTTAAGTGGAAGAAAGCTATAGACATCTTAAAAATGTCATCTTAAAAATGAATAGCTATAGAGACAAAGGAGATTAAATGGTTAAATAGGGCTGGGGAAGGGTGTGAGGAGTGACTACAAATGGCATAATGTTTCTTGTTAGGGTGATTGAAATGCTCTAAAATTAGATTGGTGATGGCTGTACAGTTCTGTAAATATTTTAAAATTCATTGAATTATACACTTAAAATGGGTGGATTTTGTTGTATTTAAAATATTCCTTAATAAAACTTGATACATGAGTAGAATGATATGAATGGGAGCAACAGTGTGTCCTCTGGGCCTCTCTGCACAGTGGATCCATAGTCAGGCAGGTGTGCGGCCAGGGCCAGTTCTGACGCCCACAGTTGTAGGATGACGCCCAGGACAGTCACTCAGCCATCCCTCCTGACACACAGGCGTTCACCCAGTAACAGCAGGCGTCAGAGATGATGCCTCTCCCTGCTGTTAGTATGATTATATTGACTTAAGTTTTTAATTTTCTTTTTGCTATTCCCCCCCCCCCACCTTCTTAGCTACTAAGGCATGAACATCTGTGTCTTTCAGCTGCCTTTTCAGAAGGCAGTAACGAAGGTTTGGTTGATTCATATCTTCTGGGTTCTTGAATAGATTATTAACACCTCTCACTGGCTGAACCAAACACAAACCTGAAACAACACTGGAAGGATCATAAAAGTGCTGTAATGGCCCGGTCGGTGTGGCTCAGTGGTTGAGCATTGACCCATGCACCAAGAGGTCGCCAGTTCGATTCCCGGTCAGGGCACATGCCCAGGCTGTGGGCCTGATCCCCAGTGGGGGGCATGCTGGAGGTGGCCAATCGATGTTCTCTCTCATCGATGTTTCTATCTCTCTGCCCTCTCCCTTCCTCTCTCTCTAAAAATCAATAAAGAAAAAACAATCTCTCTAAAGTGCTGTAATGTTCTGTGTCCCTAAAAGTTGTATGTTGGAGCCCTGACCCTCCATGTGACTGTATCTGAAGCTAAGGTCTTGAGGAGGTAAGATTAAGTGACTTCATAAAGTGGGGCCCTAACCTAATGAGACTGTGGCCTTATAAGAAGAGAAAGAGTGAAACTTCAATCCCCCCACCCCACCCAACAGAGGACAGGGTGAGAAGGAAAGTGAGAAGGAGCCAGAAAAGGAGTCTTACCAGGAACCAAATCAGCTGGCACCTTGATCTTGGACTTCCCAGCTCCCAGAACAGGGAGGAATACATGTTCACTTTTTAAGGCCCCTCATGTACCACTCTGGCATTTCGTTATGGTAGCCTGAGTTGACTAATACAGTCTCCTTCCGGAAAAAGAAATCTGTCCCATATGTTGAGGATGTTAATTTCTCCGTAATAATAGGCGGTCTGAAATATTTGAGCCGTTTTGCTATTGTTACAGGACAAGATTGTTTTTCTTTTGTTTTGTGGCCCTCTCCCGCACTCTCCCTTGGGCTTTTCTTATTCTCACAATAGTGGGACAGATTGCTTACAGCCGAAAGCATACATTTAATACAATTTTTAGTAAAATTTCTTAGAAATGTTTGTTCACACAGTCTCCCCAGCAAGACTGAGTACATATAGGATTCATTCTTGTCCCTGTACCTCCTCATACTCAGGCACTAAATGCAATTTCATTTTACTCCCTACATGTTTCTTGAATGTGTCTCTTCTCTCTCTTTTTTTAATTCTCTGTGCCTTTATTCATGTCAATATCATCTCTCCTATGGGTTATTACCATTTCCTCCAAAATCTCCTTTGGCTATATCTTTGCCTGTCGATGGCTTTCAATTGCCTACAGAAATATCATCTACTTGTAGGGTCTCTCATGCTCCATCACTTGCTATGTCTTCAGACCCGTTTCTCCTCATTGCTCTTGTGTTCATCTCCAGCAGTGCTGTTCAAGCTGCAGTGCCCGCTCACAGTGTGCCGTTTCCTTCCTCCGAGCGTCGACAGGCCTCTTGGGTTCCTGAAATGTCTTCGCTGCTATATGCCCTCACCCCTTTCTTTCTGGCTTAAATAATGTTATGGCCAGGGTGAACCCGCATAATTCATATTTTAATATATAATTTTGTTTTGTTAACCCTCACCTGAGGATATTTTTCCATTGGTTTTCAGATAAGATGGAAGGGAGGGAGGTAGAGAGCGAGAGCTAGGGAGAGAGAGAGAGAGAGAGAGAGAGAGAGAAAGAGAGAGAGAGAGAGAGAGAGAGAAATATGAATGTGAGAGAGACACATCAACCAGTGGCCTCCCACACAACCCCAAATGGGGCCAGGGATTGAACCTGCAACCCAGGTATATGCCCTTGACTGGGAATTGAACCCATGACTCTGTGGGCAAATGCTCTAACTGCTGAGCCAAACCAGCCAGAGCTTAATATATAATTTTTAAACTGGGACAATTTTTAGAGTCATAGTAGGAACTTAATCATTTATTTTTTCCAGAACCATGGGCGTGCACTAAAATTATCTTAGGTGTAAATAGAATAAATGATTGTTTTTCTAGGTAAACCTTTATACTCTACTTCTTTTAGGAATCCAGCAATAACATGCTATAGTTCTCCTTTTGTTTCCAAATGATGCTATTCATGCCTTTAGCACAATGTATTAAAATAATCTTTATACATTTTGGCTCCTCAACCTGATTAGAAAGTGGAGAGAAAAGAGGAATTAGATCTTTCTTATTTTTTGAGGGTCAGAACTTAGCCCAAGATCCTAGAAATTAGAGGACCATAAAGAGGTAAACCCCACATTTGATGGTGCTTTTCCTAATTTATACATCGCAGCTGAGAGCTTGACAAGCTGTGTGGAACTCCAGCAGGCTTACAAAGCCGAGGACACTAAAATTCATGGTCAGGGTCCCCCAGTAGAGAAGGCCCAAGGAAAAACTCCAGATTTTTGGTTAGGACTTCAAAAAAATTGCATGCTAGGAAAAGAGTGAAAGGATAATAGAAAAATCAGTCTTAACTCAGAAGATAACTTAAACTCAGATTCAAATTAGCAAAATACCTGATAAAATGAAAAGTGGTCTGCTTCTAAATCAATTGCCAAAAGCAAAATTAAATCCAAACCTAGAAAAATATCATCTAGAACCTTCAATTCTCTCTCTCTCTCTCTCTCTCTCTCTCTCTCTCTCTCTCTCTCACACACACACACACAATGCCTGGCATATAATGAAAAATAACTAGACACACCAGAGGACTAGATAAATTGAAGAAAAAGGAAAAGAAATAACAACAATAAACACATATCATATAAATATTGCAGATGTCAGATATGAACTTAAAAATATCTCTGATTAAAATATTCAAGAAATTATGGACTGAAGGATAATAGAGTATGAAAAAATATTTAAAAAATAAACTAACTGAAATCAAGATATGGGTATATGGGTTTAACAACAGATTAGACACAGCTCAAGAGATGATTAAAAGTATGGGTCTATTTCTATTCTTTTTTTTTTTTCCTGAAATTAAGTCAGAAGAACATATTAATACTAAGACTTGAAGAGAGTAAAAGGATACAACTATGCAAAAGAAGAGATACATGGAAAAACAGTGAATTATTCTAATACACAAGTAATAAAAATCTTAGTAGGGGAGGAGAAAGGAAATGATTTTTAAAAATTAGAAGAGATGTTTGAGAATTAGACAAAATAAATAAAACACATTAAGCCACAATTCAAAAAGGCTTAGAAAATCAATGTGGAAAAAAATATATAAGCAAACCAAATCCAAGACACAACATAATAAAATGCTAAAGAAGTTCCTTGATACACCTCAGTTCTGTCTGAGAGCTCTTGGCTCATGGTTTTCTATAGCTCTTGACTTCATCTTCTGGGGTGACCTTCCTTTCTTCCACTATCTTTGGCCATATCTGAAGAGAGCTTTGTAGAATATGTCCTACTTGGGTACTGAGCAGATTTATTAGCATAATTTCTTTCTTTCTTTTTTTTTTAATCCTCACGTGAGGATATTTTTTCATTTATCTTCAGATAGAGTAGAAGGGAGAGAGAGAGAGAGAAATATCGACATGAGAGAGACACATTGACTGGTTGCCTCCTGCATGACCCTGACCAGGGCCAGGGACTGAACTGCAACCGAGGTATGTGCCCTTGACCAGAATCGAACCTGAGACTCTTTGGTCCGCAGGCCGACGCTCTAACTGCTGAGCTAATGTTTAAATAAGGAGGAGGTGAAGACCATATTCAAGACTCAGTCTTTACCTTGAGATCTAGTCTCAATATTTTCTTTTTTCCTTTATTGGTTTTTAGAGAGAGAGGAAGGGAGAGGAAAAGAGAGATAGAAACATTGATGAGAGAGAACATTGATTGGCCACCTCCTGCATGCCCCCTACTAGGGATTTGGCCCACAACCTGGGCATGTGCCCTGACCGGGAATCGAACCAGCAACCTCTTGGTGCATGGGTCGACGCTCAACTACTGAGCCACACCGGCCGGGCTCAGTATTTTCTTTTACATAAAAAAATAACTGCATCTTTCAACTCTGCTAGAACTGGAGTTTCTGGATTCTGTCTGTATACATTCATCCCAATCCCACTGAGCTTCTTTTCCTCTTATAACACTCTGTCAAAGGCAGCTAATAACAGCAATCCAGGAATCCTTGCAAAACCCTTGCTTTGCAATCTATTTGCCTAATGCCACAAGTTTATGGGTACATTAGCTAACTTCCATGCCATCACAGAGGACATTTTAAATCCACATCACACCACTGCATGACATAGGCCACCATTTTTCTCAGCCTCAGACAACATTTTCCTCACCACCTACTCCCTGTCTCCAAGGCCAGGGCCTTGTATTTTATGAATTGTTAAATCATCACCCTACTTCTGGTACCAATTTCTTTATCCTGGTTCAAATTTCTCTGTTTTTCAGATTTGCTTCAGTAGCAACAATCATAAAATCCCATTAATTTACAATAACAAACATTTGTTTCTTGCTCTCATTACATTTTGGCAGCTAGCAAATCGGCAACTGCAGCTCTGCTCCACATGTCCTCACGGTCTGAGATGCACATGGAAGGAACAACCTGTCTAATATATTTTCTCTCTGCATTTCAGCTCCATAATATATGTTCTTTCTACATTTCTTCTGGTAGAGGGAACTAACAACAGGTCTTCCAGAAACAACCAATGTGTCTTCAAGCTCCAGCTTGCATGGGGTTCACATTATATCCTTTCCAGAGCACGTCACATGGCCAAGGCTGGCAATGGCATGGAGACGTATACTCCACTTACATAGTGCTGCAAGTCACGTGGCAATGGATGGGGATGGGTTACATTTCTATAATGAAGCAAATAACTGATGACAATAATATACCAAAGACACTAAGGCCGTTTGTGTCTACGAAGCTTGATCAATTTGGTAGAATGACTTACTAATGCACCGAGAGGCCCATAGGCATATAATATTTCCTGCCAAGCAGACAAAACAGAAAATTAGAATTTCTAGTTAAAATAAGAAGCATGTCACAAAGCTTTCTTTTTGCAGAGCATTTGCAATATTATAATATTTATTATTAGATTTGTTATTACTATGTTATTAGTTATATGTATATTTTGTATGTATTAAGCACTTACTGTGTACCAGGCACAGTGGCAAGTCTTTCCCTTGCGTTATCTATTGAAAACTAACAAGAGCCCTGAGATGTAACTATTTCTCTTCCAATGTATAGATGAGAATATTAAAGGACGGAATAGTTAGACAATTTGCCCAAGGTCACAGACTCCTGCTCTTATCCACTATAATGTATTTTCTTTTTCATGTAATGCAGAAAGATTGGGAACATCACCATCCATCCTCTGTTCAGACATTGCAGGAATGGTGAGTTACCACTTCACAGAGTAGTTTATTCTAATTTAGGCTAGCTCAAATTACTAGAAAACAATTTTAACGGGTCTTTAATCAGTTTCCCTTCAATACTTTTTCCCCAGTTGGTCCTACTTTCATGTTACGGAGCTAAATATGTAGAAAATAATCTTCCTTCACCTAGTGGAAACACCTTCAAAGTTTTATCTTTTATATTCTAAAAATAAATAGTTTCTTCAAGAATTCTTTATATGACAGGGGTTATAGATTTTACCCATCTTGGTTACTCTTTTCTTGAACTGTCAAACTCTTAAGCAGGGAATAAGAACTGTTGACAATATAACATATGTGAACATTTGTGCTGAATTTGCAAGCGTTGTTGCTTTCTAGTCAGCTGAAATAGCTCGGAACATGAAAGAATACTTGATGTTTCAGAAAATCTAGCTCCTGCCTCTACCTCTGGCCTGAATTTTTATATTAACACATGGCTATATTCTGCTGTTTTCACTGAGGAATCAGTGTTGATCACTAATAGTTTTATGGAATCCTGGCTGCAAGTATCCGCTACCATCTCAAAGATTATAAAAAGGATTAAAGATGAGTGATGGTTTCCTCTCGGTTGCTTTGGTAAATTTATGTGCTCATAAAGAACATTAATTGTTTAGGTTTCACTCCATGGCTCAAGACAAATACCTGCTTGTTGATGTTTAATACTGGTATTTGTCAAATCCCAAAGCTGATGTGAGCCTTGGACAAACCAACTTACCAGCATTTCCTTTAAATAACACACACAACAAATATTTTAACTTCTATTGTACTTTAAAATGTCAGCTTAGCTGTGCTTTTACTCATGAAACTATTAGAAGACCTTATTTAAAAACCCTAAACTTGGAAATGAATGTTAAAGTCCTCTCTCATCATTTCTTAGCTTTTACCTAGTGATCATAGAAGTTAGAGAATTTGTTGTTTAAAAAGTCTATGTATGTGTCTTGTTCTCTGTAACAAGTATATCAGGACATTATAACATGCCTATGGTGATGGAGGGTAACACGTTGTAAATGGGCAGGTCGTGTTAGAAAAATGGAGTTATCCTCTGTATTTCCTAGAACTTTGAAAGATTCGAGGGCAATATTTATCTCAGTCTTGTAGGCATTTGAATAAGAAAAATAAAGCCCAGAGAATCCAGAAGTACTTTCTGTCATTTGATTTTACTTATTTGTGCATTTTGTCGTTGGATTTGGAAGCTAATCTTGAACTTGTTCAGAGAATCAGTCCTTAAGTAATAAAACTTACCTGAAAGTCTTGTTAAAACAGCTTGCTGGGACTCACTCCCAGGGTTTCTGATTCAGAAAACCTGGGGTGAGGCCCCAGAATGTGCATGTCCAACAAGTTCCCAGGTAATGCTTAGGATCCTAGTCAGGGGACTCCACATTTGGAATGACTGGTGTAGAGAACCTTTTAAATGGATCTAATTGAGGAATTGAGGTTGCTCCTGAGTATTTGACAGTGTGATCCGTAACCCACCGATTAACGTGTGGGGAGAGTTGCCTCTCTGAGCTAGAACACTGAGCCAGCATAAATCGAGCAACATAAATCCCAGCAATAGTTAATTCAGTAGTGTCGGGGTGGTGCTGGGGTTCGAGATTATTCAATTTGGTATTTGAAGAACAAAATCGAGCAGGGGACTATTTGGGTGAATGGAATCATTCTTTTTAGCCTTTTATTAATATATTTTAAAATCTCCATCCATCCATCCATCCATCCATCCATCCATCCATCCATCCATCTATTATCTATGTATCTATCTATCTATGTATCTATCTATCTATCATCTATCTATGTATCTATCATCTATCTATCTATCTGTCTGTCTGTCTGTCTGTCTGTCTATCTATCTATCTATCATCTATCATCTAGCATTTATCTTTAACAAGAAGTATGAGACAGTGCCACTTGGGCCCAGATTTATTCAAAATCTTCCCAGAAAGGAGACTCAGATTTTGAAAAATGTCTATAATGATAATTTTTCTGAATAAAGGAGGTATTTTAGGGTAATTTCTAATAACCAGGAAACAGATGTTAACATATTGCTACACTAAAAGGGCTTGAGTTAAGGTCAATACCCCATTAGCTGCATTAGCAGTTTGACACAGCTGTATTTGTGATGAACAATCTTAAAACAATGCATTGGGCTGTGGCACCTTAATTCAGGGAAACCTTCATTTACTCGAGTGCTGAATATTTGTTGATGTACTTATTAAACGCTAAATGCCTTGTTCCATATCAAATCACCATGCAAGCTATGTTTGATTAGAACTGTCCTGCTAATTTTTTCCCATTCTTTGTTTGTCAGTTTTTGTGTATGTGTCATTGCGTAGCTCTTGAAGCAGAGTAGAGGGGGTTTTAAGTCTAGTGTGAAAATACCTATCTTTCAAGTAGCAAGTTTTATTCTTTATATTTATTGTGATTACTGCTACAGTTGACCTTTCTTCTGCCATCTTATTTTGTGTTTTCTTTTGGCCACTTTTATTTTTTTGCTTCTTTTTTCCCCTGACATTAATTTCTGCCAGTTATTGGAAAATTGATGCTATTAAAATTGATGTCTATTTTTCCTTCTTCTGACTTAGATGTCATTCATTCTATTTAATTTATTTTAGTGGGTTTCTTAAGCTTTTGATACACATGCATAACAATAAATCAATTTACTATAAAATTAGTCTATATAAGCATCATAGGGCATTTTAACTCCAAACTACCCTATCTTTTTTTTGGTAATTTCTATGTATTATCTACTCTCCCTGGTTTTTAAAGACAGGCATACCTCAGAGATATTGTGGGTTCGAGTCCAGACCACTGACATAAAGTGAGTATCACAATAAAGGGAGTTGTAATATTTTTTCTGTTGGAGGGTTTTGCCTTCAATTTGAAAAAAATGCAGCATCTGTCAAACACAATAAAGTGAAGTGCAATTATACCTCTTATAAATTAGTCCTTGTTGTTAATATTATTATTTATACTTAATGCTTATTTAGATTTAGTCAACATTTTACTGTTATCTTTGTTCCTTAAAACTGCCAGATGCAGTGAAACATCTGAGATTCTGCCCTCCTTATAAAGGATACAAGACAACCTGCCAGCTTTGTGGAGGTTGACAGAAGACATGAGTCACCTGGGTCAGAGACACAGGACTTGATTATTCATGCAATAGTTATAATAGCTATAGTATTTCACCATTTTTCTAGTGGTTCCCTTTGTTCTCCAAATCCCACAGAGGTGATTCTTTGATGCTTGGGTATGTTTTAGGTGTAAGGTAATGTAATGTTTGTTTTAGGTGTATGAATGGTTTTATTTGCCCTCCTTGCTGATCTATGTGGTTATGTTAGATTATGTGAAAATACTAAAATTCAAGCGGTTCCTATTGTGCTGTGGGAACTCAAAACTATTTTTAAGAGAAACTATAGATACATACTTTATCAAAGCTGTCACCATCAGAATTTATCCTCTTTACTAATAGTTAAATGGTTAACTTGAAAATATGGTAGGTATTATTGATAATAAGCCTCGAGGGGAAATAGTTTTAAAAAATTATCAACATGTCATTCCAAGTTCAATAAAAATGCCGTATGACTAAATTAAGAATCTTAAATGAAGAAGGAGATTATCCTGGATTATCTGGGGATACAAGCCATGCAATCACAAGGATCCTCATGAGTAAAAGAGGGAGGCAGGGGATGCGATGAAAGAAACAGTCAGAGTGATACAGCGTGAGGACTGGACTGTACACTGCTCGCTGAATGTGAAAACGGAAGGGGCCGTGAGCCAAGGAACACAGGCAGCCCCTAGAAGCTACAAAAGGCAAAAGAACATAGATTCTCCAGAAGGAGTGAAGCTCTGCCCAAACTTGATTTTAGCCTTATAACACCTGTTTTGGATTACTGACCTCAAAAAATGTAATATAATAAATTTGTATTTTTTTTAAGCCAAGAAATTTGTTATAATTTATTATAGTGGAAATAAGAACCTAATGCACTATTTCATTAGATTATTATGATAATTTAAAATTGATCATGAGAAAGTACTTTGTAAACTGGAGTACCATAAATGTTAATTATTATTAATAAAATCAAAGTGGGTTCTAACAACTCTAATTAGAAGGATGAGGTCTGTTTCAAACAGAATCTCGATTAGAAATGGGCTAGTGCATCTCTGCCATTTTCATCAACTTTAATAGGGCTCCTCCCAAAGTGAATTAACAGAACCAGGTGAAGCAACCCCTCTGGGACCAATCTGAAGTTAATTTTTCAGCTTGATCTCTACAGCATTCTCTAAACCATAAATTAAAAGGGAGCAATCATTCTTCTCTGAGTAGTGCAACTGCTTAAGTTAGAGGTCCACTGGCGCAGCCCACGAGTGGCCTTAGAATAAAACAATCTTTGCTGGTTGAAAATTTTTAAGTCATAAAAATTTTGTTAAATATGTCATATGCCATTGCAATGTAGTCTTAATGATAAATTAATTATTTTTTAAATTTGTAGCCTGAAAACATATAAAGTACCCATTGCCCAAGAGTAGTAAGCTCAAGAAAAAAACTGACTCGTTAAGTCGACCCATATGTTTGATTTAACTTATTCACATAAAGCATTTTGTAGAAAATGATTCATTAATTGCCTAAAATCTTCACTATTATTCCAGATATCTTTCTGTCAAATGAAAAATAATTCATTTCTCTATCCTCTAAATGATTACTTTGTAATCATAGTGACTTTCAAAAGCACTGTGATTGCTGAAATTATAACAAGTTTGTCTACTGTAGACATAACCTTGGCTTCCAAGAGATTCATATAAATCTATTCAGTCCAGCACAAAGGGAAAAGCAGACATTAGGCTTGGTTAGTGGACATTGTAGAGACATCTACTCTATAATATGGCTCTAGACCTTGCATGAAAAAATGTTCCTTTTGAATTAATTCCTACACAAAATTATTTTAATCTAGCAATGAAATCAAAACCTTCAGGGTAACTTTGAGCCACTAGACTTCTGGGAACTGTAGTCGGCTACAAAAACAGAGGCGTGTCAATGAGGCTCTGATGAAGTTCCAGCTTCAGGAGCTGAAGAGTGCCAGGGAGATGTGGGTTTTACTTGTAAGGAATTCTCTCTGGGCCCAAACCTAGAGCAGTTGGGTGCGACATGCATTTCAGCAGCACATTTGAACAGAACAGAGAATGAACAGAATTTTGGTTTGCTTTGGTTTAGTTTGTCCAATACAACCAAATATGAATTGTGTTTTTGCATTTGTAACCTTTGTCCTAAACTGCACTAACTGTTGCAAAAAGTAGACTAGAGCCTTCTAATGATAAGCGTTTGACTCCCCCCTCAAAGTTCTTGGACACCTTCCCTCTGGAAGAACACAGTCCCCTCTAACCATTGGATTAGTCCCACTCTCCTAAAACCCTCCTGGCTTTCTAGTGCCAGGGGTAGCATCCCACTTCCCAGTAGCAGCTTCCTTTACTGTATAGCTGCCCTCACCTTGAAACCACGCTGAGAATAAGGATGCCTCAGTGGAAACAGTCTAGTATGGCCCCAGGGAACATTGTTCTGTTTATTCAGACCCCCCCCCATTCTTTACTTCCCCCAGATACAGTGATGCATCCAAGATAGTCTGTTCTGATTGTCACCTTCCTCTTCCTTCTCAAGCCATAGCAGAAACTTTGTCTCTCCGGCATCCTGTAAGTGTGGAGACAGGGTTGCATGGCTCCATTATTGATGGAGGGGTAGTGACAGGGCTTTTCTTTCCAATGGCACTGTTGTGTCAGCAGACTGGTCGCTTATAAGAGTGTTTTTCATCTATCTGATCTTGTTCCTCTTTCCAGGTGACTGCCACATGGTGGCCTAGCCAGGCTCAGTGTAAGGCAGCCCCTGCTTACTTCAGCCAGGTATTTATTTATGTTATGTTCACAGGTGCTTCTCCTCCTCCTCCTCCTTCTCCTCCTCCTCCTTCCCCTTCCCCTCCTTCTCCTCTTCCTCCTTCTTCTATTTTCTGCTCAAGAAATGTAGCTATACCAATTTGCACCACTGCCCATCCCACTTTCTAAAAGACTTTGGTATCCAGCTCACAGTGAAAGTCCTACCAGTTCATATTCTCCACAGCTGATTCAGGCAGCAACGTCCATCCAGTGAAGGATCCATTTTCTTATTATTTATCTTCCTTTTATGCCCAGTATGGATCCTGGAATTGATATTACCTTTTACTAATACCTCTTAAAACACACACACACACACACACACACACACACACACACACACGCACAACTATACAGCAATATTTCTGCTACATTGAGTTACAAAACTTTAATATGAGATTGATGAAATAATTTGCTTTCTGGATTGCTATACGCTACTAGAAAGGGAGAGAAGGAAGAACAGATGGACCAGCTCAAAAATAATTGTAAATATGAATGAACTCATATGGTACTTGTCTTTCTCTGACTGGCTTATTTCACTTAGCATAATGTTCTCCAGGTCCATCCATGCTGTCACAAAGGGTAAAATTTTCTTCCTTTTTACAGCAGAGTAGTATTCCATTGGGTAAATGTACCACAGCTTTTTTATCCACTGACCTACTGATGGGCACTTGGGCTGCTTCCACATCTTGGCTATTGTAAATAATGCTGCGATAAACATATAGGAACAAATTCTTTTGAATTCCTGTTTTGTGTTTTTTCAGATAAATTCCCCAAAATGGAATAATTTAATGAACAAACTGAACTACTAAACAAAATAAAGATAGACTCGTATAGAAAGCAGCTGATACCTCTGGTGGTGGGGCTGAGGAATGGAGGGATTTAGCAAAAAAGAAAATAAAAAAGAGAAAGACTCATGGATACAGACAACAGTATGGTGATTGCAGAGGGAAGGGAGGGTGTAGGTGGAGGAAGGTACAGGGGGGATAAATGGTAATGTAAAAAATAAAAGAAAATAAATAAATATAACATTATTGTAAATATCCTCTCCTGCTCTCTCTTAGACTAGGGCTCTAGAATCTGAGTTAGTCGTTCTAGGTAGGGCCTGAGATTCTGCCTTTCTAATAAACTCTTGGTGATACCCATGTTTCTGTTCCTCTGACTACACTTTGAATAAGAAGACTAGCAAAGATCTAAGTATTTAGACTTTTGATTTCAATTTTAAACATGCAATTGGTTCCTGTAATTTTATTTTTGTTCCTATTGAAATGCATAACAGTAAATATGCAATCAATCTTGGAATGCTTAGGAGAAATTGAAATTTGCTATTTTCGTAAGGTTAATTTATTTAAACTTTAAAGATTTGTTTAGAACATTGCTTGTTGAAATTATAAATTTGCCCAATCAGTCATATGAAGGGGGTGATTTTAATTTATAAGTTTAAATTTTTAAAGGGAACTTAATTATCTACGTTTTTAAATGCGACTGATTGTTTTAAGGGGAATTTAGTTTGTGTAACTTGGGTTTATCAAAGACTAATCAAAATTCCCTCCAAAAGTTACTCTATTTTATATAACATTTACTAAATGTGTAAATAGATGAGAAAATTTGCAAGTTAAATTTAAAGCAAATTATGTTTCAGTTTTTACTCTAGTAAACAAAAATAAATTTAAAACAGAAATAACTCTAAATAGCTTTTTTTTTATTTTTTATTTTTATTTTATTTTTTTAATTAATTTATTTTTGTTACAGATGTTTCTCCTTTTTTCCCCATTGACACCCTCCTCCCCATCCCCCCACCCTGTCCCCAGCTTTGTTGTCCATGTCCATCACTTATGCATACATGCGCATAAGTTCTGTGGTTTATCCCTTCCCTCCCCCCCACCCCCTCTTCTGAGGGGTGTCAGTTTATACCCTACTTCCACATCTCTGGGTCTACCCTGTTCCTCAGACTGTTATGTTCATTATATTCCACAAATAAGTGAGATCATGTGATATTTGTCTTTCTCTGCTTGGCTTGTTTCGCTTAGGATAATACTTTCGCGGTCCCTCCACGTCATTTCAAAGGATAAGAGATCTTTCTTTCTTACAGCTGCATAGTACTCCATTGTGTATATGTACCACAGCTTTTTTATCCATTCATCCACTGATGGACACTTGGGCTGTTTCTAGATCTTAGCTATTGTAAATAGTGCTGCTACGAACATGGGGGTACATGTATTTATTCTGATTGGTGTTTCAGGCTTCTTAGGGTATATTCCTAGAAGTGGGATCACTGGGTCAAATGGCAATTCAATTTTTAATTTTTTGAGGTAACACCATAGTGTTTTCCACAATGGCTGCACCAGTCTGCATTCCCACCAGCAGTGTACTAGAGTCCCCATTTCTCCACACCCTCGCCAACACTTGTTGTTTGATGATTTGTTGATGGCGGCCATTCTGACAGGTGTGAGGTGATACCTCATTGTTGTTTTAATTTGCATCTCTCTGATGATTAGTCATGTGGAGCATTTCTTCATATGTCTTTTAGCCATTTGTATGTCCTTTTTGGAGAGGTGTCTATTTAGTTCCTCTGCCCATTTTTTAATTGGGTTCTTTGTCTTCCTTTTGTTGAGTTGTATGAGCACTCTATATATTTTGGAAATTAACCCCTTATCTGATGTATCATTGGCAATTATGCTCTCCCATAGAGTGGGTTCCCTATCTGTTTTGATGGTTGTTTCTTTTGCTGTGCAGAAGCTTTTGAGTTTGATGTAGTCCCATGTGTTCATTTTTTTCTTTGTTTCTGTTGCCTTAGGTGATGTATCAGTGAAGATTCTACTGCGTATGATGTCCGAAATTTTGTTGCCTACATTTTCTTCTAGGATTTTTATGGATTCACGAGTCACATTTAAGTCTTTTATCCATTTTGAGTTTATTCTTGTGTATGGTGTAAGTTGATGGTCTAGTTTCATTTTTTTGCATGTAGCTGTCCAATTTTCCCAACACCATTTATTAAAGAGGCTGTCTTTACTCCATTGTATGCTCTTGCCACCTTTGTCAAATATTAATTGAGCATAATGTCTTGGGTCAATTTCCGGATTCTCTGTTCTGTTCCACTGGTCAATATGCCTGTTCTTGTGCCAGTACCAGGCTGTTTTGATTACAGTAGCTTTGTAGTATAAGCTGATATCCGGTATTGTGATCCCACCTACTTTGTCCTTCTTTTTCAAGATTGCTGTGGCTATTCGGGGTCTTTTTTGGTTCCATATGAACTTTTGAAATATTTGTTCTAGTTCTGTGAAATATGTCACTGGTATTTTGATGGGGATTGCATTGAATCTATAGATTGCTTTGGGTAATATGGACATTTTAATGATGTTAATTCTTCCAATCCATGAACAAGGTATGTGCTTCCACTTTTTTATATCTTCCTCTATTTCTTTTTTCAATGTCCTGTAGTTTTCTGCAAATAGGTCCTTTACTTCTTTGGTTAAGTTTATTCCTAGGTATCTTAATTTTTTTGCCGCGATGGTAAATGGAATTGTTTTTTTAGTTTCTCTTTCCGTGAGTTCATCATTGGTGTATAAGAATGCCATTGATTTCTTGACGTTAATTTTGTATCCTGCTACTTTGCCAAATTCATTTATTAAGTCTAGTAGATTTTTGATGGAGTCTTTAGGGTTTTCTATATATAATATCATACCGTCTGCGAATAATGACAGTTTCACTTCCTCCTTTCCAATTTGGATTCCTTTTATTTTTTCTTCCCGTCTGATTGCTGTGGCTAAGACTTCCAGTACTATGTTAAATAAGAGTGGCGAAAGTGGGCATCCCTGTCTTGTTCCTGTTCTTAAGGGAAATGTTTTTAGTTTTTGCCCATTGAGTATGAAATGGCTGTAGGTCTTTCATATATGGCCTTTATTATATCAAGATATGATCCCTCTACTCCCAAATTGCTGAGCGTTTTTATCAGAAATGGGTGCTGGATTTTGTCAAATGCTTTTTCAGCGTCTATTGATATGATCATGTGGTTTTTATCTTTCATTTTGTTTATGTGGTGTATCACATTTATTGATTTGCGAATGTTGAACCAGCCTTGCATCCCTGGGATGAATCCCACTTGGTCATGGTGAATAATTTTTTTGATGTATTGCTGGATCCGATTTGCTAGTATTTTGTTTAGGATTTTGGCATCTACGTTCATCAGGGATATTGGCCTGTAGTTTTCTTTCTTTGTAGTGTCTTTTCTGGTTTTGGAATTAGGATTATGCTGGCCTCATAAAATGAGTTTGGAAGTCTTCCTTTTTCTTGAATTTTTTGAAATAGTTTGAGGAGAATGGGTGTTAGTTTTTCTTTGAATGTTCGGTAAAACTCCCCTGTGAAGCCACCCGGGCCTGGGCTTTTGTTTGCTGGGAGAGTCTTGATTACATCTTCAATTTCCTTAGCTGTTATTGGTCTGTTCAAGTTTTCTATCTCTTCCCGGTCCAGTTTTGGGAGACTATGTGTTTCTAGAAATGTGTCCATTTCACTTAGATTGTCGAATTTGTTGCCATATAAATGTTCATAGTATTTGCTAATGATCCTTTGTATTTCTGTTGTGTCAGTTGTTACTTCTCCTCTTTCATTTCTGATTTTGTGTATTTGGGTTCTCTCTCTTTGTTTCTTGGTGAGTCTAGCTAAGGGTCCATCGATCTTGTTTATCTTTTCAAAAAACCAGCTCTTTGTTTCATTGATCCTTTGAATTGTTTCTCTGGTCTCTATGTCGTTTATTTCTGCTCTGATCTTTACTATTTCCTTCCTTCTACTTGCTCTGGGTTTTTCTTTTTGTTTGCTTTCTAGTTCTTTAAGTTGTGAGGTTAGATAGTCCATTAGAAATTTTTGTTGTTTCTTGAGGTAGGCCTGTAGTGCTATGAACTTCCCTCTCAGAACAGCTTTCGCTGCATCCCATAGATTTTGTGTTGTTGTGTGTTCATTTTCATTGGTTTCCAGGAAGTTTTTAATTTCTTCCTTGATCTCCTCGGTAACCCATTCATTGTTTAATAACATGCTATTTAGCCTCCATGTATTCAAATGTCTTTGCATGTTCTTGTTGCAATTGATTTCTAGTTTCATGCCATTGTGATCTGAGAAGATGCTTGATATGATTTCAATCTTCTTGAACTTGTAGAGACTTCGTTTGTGTCCTAACATGTGGTCTAACTTTGAGAATGTCCCATGTGCACTTGAGAAGAATGTGAATTCTATAGTTTTGGCGTGTAATTCTCTGTAAATATCTGTTAAATCTATTTGGTCTAGTGCTTCGTTTAGAGTCTCTGTGTCCTTGTTAATTTTTTGTCTAGAGGATCTATCCAGTGATGTCAGCCGGGTGTTGAAGTCCCCTGCTATGATTGTATTGCTGTCAATTTCTCCTTTGAAGTCCTCCAGAAGATTTTTAATATATTTTGGTGCTCCTATATTCGGTGCATATATGTTTACCAAGGTTATATCTTCCTGTTGGATAGATCCTTTCTATATTATGTAGTGACCTTCTTTGTCTCTAGTTATGGCTTTTGTTTTGAAATCTATTTTATCAGATGTGAGTATTGCTACCCCAGCTTTTTTTTCCTTTCCATTTGCTTGGAAGATTTTTTCCCATCCCTTCACTTTCAGCCTATGTGAGTCTTTTGTTGTGAGGTGAGTCTCTTGTAAACAACATATAAATGGGTCATGCTTTCTTATCCAATCCACTACTCTGTGTCTTTTTATCGGAGCATTCAATCCATTTACATTTAAGGTGATTATTGATATGTACTTATTTGTTGCCATTTTTGTTCAGTGTGGTTCTACTTTCCTTCCTATTTCTTCCACTAATTACAGCAGTCCTTTTAACATTTCTTGCAGTGTTGGTTTGGTGCTAATGTATTCCCTTAGCCTTTTTTTGTCTGAGAAGCTCTTTATTTGACCTTCTATTTTGAATGACAGCCTTGCTGGGTAGAGTAGTCTTTGATTCAGATCCTTGTTTTTCATGACCTTGATTACTTCATGCCATTCCCTTCTGGCCTGTAGTGTTTCTGTTGAGAAATCAGCTGATAGCCTGATGGGGGTTCCTTTGTAGGTAACCTGTTGCTTTTCTCTTGCTGCCTTGAGGATTCTCTCTTTGTCTTTAATTTTTGGCATTTTAATTACTATGTGTCTTGGTGTGGGCCCGTTTGGGTTCTTATTTGGGACTCTCTGTGCTTCTTGAACTTGAATGCCTTCTTTCTTCACCAAATTAGGGAAGTTTTCTGTCATTATTTCTTCAAATATATTCTCTAACCCTTGCTCATTTTCTTCTTCTTCAGGGACTCCAATGATGCGAATATTATTACGTTTCCAGTTGTCCCACAGTTCTCTTAAGCTGTCTTCCTGTTTTTTCATTGTTTTTTCCTTTTGGTTTTCTGATTTGTTGATTTTTTCTACCCTGTCTTCTAATTCACTGATCCGG
Organism: Tadarida brasiliensis; assembly: GCA_030848825.1. Taxonomy (NCBI): domain Eukaryota; kingdom Metazoa; phylum Chordata; class Mammalia; order Chiroptera; family Molossidae; genus Tadarida; species Tadarida brasiliensis. The sequence goes on from CM061264.1 coordinate 83,278,835, forward strand.
TCCTCAGCTTCCTCTACTCTGCTGTTTAGTCCTTCCAATGTGTTCTTCATTTCTGCTATGTCAGTCTTCATTTCTTCTTGCTGCTTCTTCATTTCTTCTTGCTGCTTCTTCATTTCCACTTGGTTGGTTTTCAGTGTTTCTATGTCTTTGCTCATGGTGTGGATGTCTTTACTCAAGGTGTTGATGTCCTTACTCATGCTGTTGAGTTTCCTCAAGATCATGGCTCTGAATTCTAGCTCTGTTAACTTGCTTAACTCCGTTTCATTTATCTCATCTTCGGTAGAGGTCTCTTGTTCTTTCATTTGGGATCTGTTTCTTTTTTTCACCATTTTGGCTATCTCAGTGGTTTTTGGAGCCTGCCAAATTTTCCTGTGGATGTTGGTGTTCTGTTGTTTGTGGCTCCCTCTACTGGGTTTGGATGAGCGTGGGAGGACCCACTTTAAACACCACCATGGAGTCTTACTTTCCAGGGTATATTTGCAAGCCCAGCAGAGGTTAAGTTATCCTCTAGCTTTTTGCCTAGAGGCTATTAGTCCTGGTTGCTTGAAGAGCCTTGGGTTTTCAGCTGAGTGAAAACCTCCCTCAGGTGTTCAAGGTGAGAGGATTTCCTGAGGGTAGGGCAGATGCTAGTAGTTAATGAGCCTCAGTTTGCATTTCAATGGCCCACTAGGGTGTGGCTGGATCTCCGAGGGAGGGGCTGCCGCCTCTCCCCAGAGCCCTGGGAAGGAGTAAGATGGCCAGGCCACAGTCCTGTGTGGCCGCAACTCAGCAAAAGCTCTGAGCACCCTCCAAATACCGAGTGTCCCCTCACGGTTCCAGTCCAGTCCACCCTCCCTCTGCCGGAGTCCAGGTGAGTGGCTGTGGCTGGTTTAGCGCTCTGTCCCGGCTCTGTGCTGTGGAGCCGGCTCGGGCTTTAACCCCGAGGGTGGTGCTCAGGGCTAAGGCCGCTGCTGTCCATGGGCTCCCAGCCCCCCTCTCGCACCTCCGCAATCCTACCAGGATCGAGTCAGTGTCCCTGGTTGTATGGTCCTCGCGAGCTGCTTTTCTGTTGCTTTTTCCTGACGATTTATCTTTATTTTAGTTGTAATTCCAGTTTGGTCCTGGGAGATGGTCTGTGTAGCTTTCATTCACTCCGCCACCATTTTGGAATCCTCCGCTTTTTTTTTTTTTAATGAGAAAATAGGCCATTGAATATAGCTCACACCTTGACACTACTGACACAATCCACCCAACCCTAGTACATGTCTTTGACAATCCTTGAGTTCCCCTGCATGCCAGGGCTTCTCTTTTGATCATTGCTCTGCCTTGGGTGGCTATATGGGACTACCTTCTACATTACTCAGAGCACCCAGCTCACTCTAAGTAGGTGGGTTTTTGTTATTGATTCCTGGGGCTTTCTACACAGTTACCCCCATTGGTCTATCTGGGAGCCTCCCCCCAGGTGATTATCTATCTATCTATCTATCTATCTATCTATCTATCATCTATATACCCATCTAATCTCTCTCTCTCTCTCTCTCTCTCTCTCTCTCTCTCTCTCTCTCCCCCCCCCCCCACTCTCTGTCTCCTTCTCCTCACACTTTCTCCAAAGATTCCTTTGTCTTTTAAACTCTTTACCCTTCCTCCTTTTCTCCACCACATCCCATGCTGGGACCTGTTCTTTGGTCCAGGTTTAGTTTCATCTGGTTTTCCATTGTGGAAATAATAGGGGATTTATATTCATAGGGGTAGAGAATAAGATTAAGGAAGGCAAAACACCTACCAGACAATAAGAATTTGAGTAAATCCTTTATTAAATTAAAAATATTTTTTGACTCCTTAAGTGAATTGAATTGCATGACAAAAATAATCCCCTTCCTATCTTGACATTGACCTAGCTTCTAAATAAGGGAGCATAAGTACAGACCTTGGGAAATAGATGAGATGGATATATAATCCTGCAGCACGTAGATAGAGCACTCCTGTCTTGCATTCTAATAGAGTAAATAAAAATTCTCCTTTGCCTTTTATTTCCACAAGTCAGTTTCTGCACTCTCCAATTTGTTCCTCCTTCTCAAAAAGATGATCTCTTGACTAAGTCTTTTTTTAAGACTTTTTAACAGCAGTTTTAGGTTCACAGAAAATTTGAGAAAAAGGTACAGAGATTTCTCATATACCCTTTGCCCTTCAACACATGTACAGCCTCGTGCATTATTTACATTCCCCACCAGACTTGTACATTTGTTACAACTGGTGGACTTGCATTGACATACCATGATCACCCTAAGGCAGTGGTTTGCATTATGCTTCACCCTTGGTGTTTTATATTCTTTGGGTTTGAACAGATGTATAATGACATATATCCATCATTATAGTATCATATACAATAGTTTCGCTGCCCTAAAAATCCTCTATGTTCTGTCTATTTATCTCTGCTTCCTCCAACCCTTGGCAACTACTGATTTTTTTTTTTTTTTGCCTTTTTCAAAATGTCATATAGTTGGAATCATACAGTATGTAGCCTTTTCAGATTGTCTTCTTAGTAATATGCATTTAAGTTTCTTCCATGTCTTTTCCTGGCTTTTAAAAAAAGTATGGTGGGATCCTATTCTCCCCCAAGTGACTGTTCTGAAATCAACATGCTCACTTAAGCCTGATATCTGGAATGCTCATTAAGTTGAGGCCCTTCCCTCGCCCCTTCAGCCTGTACTTAACTTGCTAGCTTCCTGGTTTGCCTTTCAATTGTTCGCGGGAACCAGAGCCCTGTCCTTGACATTACAATAATTAGGAGCTTGTCTTTGAAAGTCCTAGCCCCAAGTTGATGGGCCATATCTTGGAAATCCCAATAGCTGGATAATCCACATCTGCTTCTAACCAATTAACCTACTAGATTGAAGACATATGATCTGCCTGCATGGTTAGTACTGAGATTTGTGGGCTTATGTTCCTAGCACCTGGACAGTACCTCCTGGATGTATCCGTTCTGACTGAAACCCAAGGCCCCTCACCTCCTTGAACTTTATTATTTCAACTGCTAGTTTTACCCCTGGGGGCAAGTTATGCCACCTGGTTAGTTTCCCCAGCTCTAGACCCTTCCATTCCCTGCTGTCATTACTCTTCCTGCTGCCCGACGTGTGTTCCCAGTGTGCAGAGAGCCCGTGTGAGTTATAGCCTTGTACATCTGCAGTGCAATTATAATTGATGTTCATAGGCATGTTCCTAAGTCACTACAGGAGTGAAAGGTGCCTTCTAAATCATCAAGGAAAGAATAAATTATGTTCAGTAAAATTTTATTGTTTCCATATTTCCATTCTTTAAAACCTGATAATTCACATAGGAAATGTGGTTGGCTCTATATTAATCAGATTCATCAACAGTCCATTCCTGTATAGCTTAAAATTTACTGCCTAAGGAAAGATCTAGATAACTGAATATTTCATTTCATATCTGTGTATTGGACATCATGTACACAGATTTCAGAGAGTTTAGTGTAGCAGGATGGTAATTTCTAGCACATGAGCCCTCAGCTCCTTGGCCATTCATGCAAACAGTCTCTAGTACCTGCTGATTCTTCTGCTTCAGTCATTGACATCTACAGCTTTCTGGGTCAAATCCTTTCATTATTTAAAGAATTTAGCACCTGGTTCAGCACCTCTCCCTCAAATGTTACCTCCTTGGTAATCCTTACTAATGAAATATCCACATTGTGACAGCCAAAAGAGCTAATTAAATATTCCATGTGTTGCCTTATGCTCAGTGCAGGTATTGGGGCTGTATGACCAGTTCTAGCTGACGAAGTGGTCAGTGGAAATGATGGGTATCATTTCTGAGCTGAGGCATTTAAGAGCCAATGCACCATCTCTATTTTCTTGCTCCTCTTTTAGCAGAAGAGGAAAAAGACCTTTCAGTGACGACAGATGCCACATGTGGAGATGCAGAGCCACAGATGGAAAGCTCTTTGACTTTCTCAGTCACCTAATGGAGAGTACCTAAGATACAACTTTGCATGCACTAGAAATGTGGGAGTTTGTTACCACTGGGACTTTGGGTTATTACTGCAGTATAACATTACTCGACTTAACATGTAGTTGATCCTTTCAATACTCTGGACTCTAAATTCCTTGACTCCTTTCCCCCAATGGTCTTAACTTTCATTTTACCTCAGCAACTCATTTCCTTACTTTTTTATGATGCTTGTCACCAATAAATGCACCTTTTGCATAAACTAAATCTTAAGTACCTTACTCTCCAAACACCATCCCTTATATTTCAAACTTACTTATAGTCTACCACTGTGACCATTAACTTTTGTGCATATACCTTTAACTACTTTGCCCTCTCTGCCTTCTTGGCAGAACCTCAACCAAGGTTAAATGTGAATTTCTTGAAACACACTCATTTTGTGTGAACAATTGAGTGGATATAGCTGGAGGGAAACATGAAATCCTGACTGGATTCTAATTATTATCTAATTATTTCTACTGCACTTTCCAAATTCTTTCACTCCCACACTGTCTTAGATAAGCATTTCATATCTTCTTTCTCTCCAATTTCCCACCGCATTTTCCCTCTTCTCATTCTCAGCTGATGACTTTGTTTCTTATTTTATTGAGAAAATATGAGCAATCTGAAAATCACTTCCAAATATTTTTACTACCAAATCTACCAACCTGCTTGCATCTTTACCCATCTGTTCTGCTAGTCCCCTCCTGCCACTTCAGATGAACTGTCCTTGCTCCTACCTAAGGACAATCCCATTACTTGTGCCCTGGATCCTGTTCTCTATGCCTATTCAAGGTTATTCATGCTGCAATTGTCTTTCTTTTCTCCTGCATTATAAATTTCCCCTTTCTAAGAAGTCATCCCATAAGCATTAAAACATGCTCTGCTAGCTCCTAACTAAGAAAGAAGACAGAAAAACTGCACATAACTATATGCATTCCTGAAACTGTCTCACCATTTATCTGCTCCCTTCATAGCTCAACTCACATAATAGGTTGTCTGCACATCCTCTGCTCCCAGTTACTCCTGAATTCCCTCCAGTTAAAGATTTATACATCCCACTTCAGTGAATTAGTTCTTATCAAGGTCTTCAGCTTCCATATTACCAAGTCAAAAAATAATTCTCATTTTCATCTTCATCATTTGACATAGTTTATTACTTCATCCACATTGAACTATTTTCTTCACTTGGATTATAAGATATCACTTTTTTGTTTGTTTGTTTCCTTCTACCTCACTGTCTTTTCCTTCTCAGTTTCTCTCACTTTTCATCTTCAGGACCCTGTGTCATGGGGCTCAGTTTTTATGCCTTTTATTTTCTTTTATCTGTCTTGAGTCCCTAGTCTGCCTCTTTTGATTCCATGGTTTTAAATAATATCTATACTTACTACTCCCGAATATATCTCTACCCCAGACTCGATGTTAAAACACTAGAGGAGATGCAGTTATAAAAAACTCAATGTAAAGGACAACAAAGTACTGTTGGATTTTATTTTTGCTTTTCATTCTATAAATTGAAGTATGGGAAAATAACTCTTGCCATATAAAAGTGAGTCCCTAAAATATTTCAGTAATGTTATTGGAGTTCTCAAGGCATTTGAATACTCTGAGAGATGAGGAGAGACTGATTATGCTCATAATTAATTCCAAAAGCATTAAGATTGAATTTAGGTGAACTTGTTTCATTTCTTTCATCAGAAACTAGGATCAAGTTAACTTTGACTGGTAGTACTTTATGTGTTAAATGCCTTTTTATTTCTCTGTCCAAACATAGATATGATTCTCACCTTTCTTTTTTAGCCAAAATTTTCCCACAGCTCTAAGGAATGCAGACAAAAGGTATAAAATATGACTCAATATTTAATTAGGGTCAGGTACAGGTACATCAGGTTTAAAACTTGGGGTCCTGAATATACATTTTGAAAAACTTGCATTGGCTCCTACTCTGCAATGATACTTTAACTTTATTTATTGGCTTCCCATTGAAAAATTGTGTGAGTAGAGAAAATCATTTACAATTATAACAGCCCTGAAAATCAGGGAATATGGTCAATAATAATCCATAATCTTGGAGGTATTTGTACTAACCAAATTTGGATTGGGCTCCTGCAACACAATGGGAAGAACACTAAATCAGAAATCATGGAACCTGCCACCAAAGAGTGGCTTTTAATGAATCATTTCTATCTGGGCTGGGCTTTAGTTGCCTTGTCTAAAAAAAAAAAAAAATTGGGTTGAATTTAAGTGGTTTGTAAGGGTCTTTTTAGGTATTCACATTCTATGACCTGTTATTTTTCTCCATCTTTACAAAGGTAGATGAGATTGGATAGGAACTTATGCTTTCCTCTTTTTGTGTTATGGTATAAACTTCTCAGGCTTGTGCATGTGACTTATCCTACTTGTGATAGAAAGCAAATACACTTTCATGTTCTCTGGAGTCATTTTTTTCCTCTGGTTTTATTAGGATATGCATCCCCTCTTTTGCAAAATGCTCCTTCTCTCTCCACAGCCATATACTTCTCTTGGTTCTTCCATGTTCTTAAATACTTCCTCTCCTCTTTCATAATGATTATGAAATCAAGCTGCTCCAACCCCTAAGAGACTTTTCTTTTGATCATGAATGATTGTTCTCAGAGTCAGACATGTGACCAAAATGGATCAATTTTTTTTCCTATATTTGTTAAAACTGGAGATGAGAGTGTGGGGGAGGCATTTCCTCACTTGTGGTGAAGTTGGAAAAGAGGAAGCAGGTGGCTTCATACTCTATTATTCTCTGCTACATGGAGAAAGTTGGTCCAAGAGCATGACATGGCACAGTGAGAAGTCAAGGCAAGGGATGAGACAGACTGCCTTGGTGGTGTCCAAGTCTATGGTCAGCTAAATCACTCTACTTCCTAATGTTACATAAACCTTCCAATAAATTCCAGGTTTGCTTAAGTTAGTTTGAGTTTAGATTTGTCTGTTGCAACCAAGATAATTACTGACTTTTAATTTCATGGCTAGTCAGATATAAAAAATTGTGGTGGAATAAAGTAGCCATTTTTTTTCTTTTCTTTACCCCTACACCTTTTTAGGCTATCAAAATAACTGAGGACATATGTAAGGATTCTGGCAGGAATTAGTATCCATCCCATTAAAAAATGGCATACTTTTGTTCTTATCCATCAGGCACCATTTCTCCCTTCTTTTGGGAATAGTCCTTGGCTCCCTGACCCAAGAATGAAGACTTGACCCAGGATGCCATAATGGTGTTCTTTATGGCGTGAACACATAACACAAGACACACCAGTGAGAGCCTTTCCCTGGATTTTTTCAAATTGGACTAGAAGAGATTCCTCTTAGACTCTTTGGCCACAGAATTGCTATCATATGAGTCTGATGTGTCCATGGCTGTGCTATTTACACACAGGGTTGAAATAAATCCATCTTCAGTGGGTGAACATTAAGCTGATAGCCAGATAGAGACAGACATTTTGGAAAGGAATATTCTTAATGCTTTGGAACTTCTAGTCTAGTTATCACCAGCTAGAGGCCCACCATCATAGTTGGGTTCTTCAGAAGGAGACACTGACAGGGGGTTTGGCATACTGTATATTTATAGCAGTCAATGCCCATGGGTTGTATATTGGGAAGAGCATATGTTATTTTGCAGGGGAGAGGTCTCTGCATTGTTTTTAATGAAGGGGGGAATACTAGCCCTTAACAAAGGTGTATGGGCTACCTCTGCAGGCTCCAAAGTTGCACAGCATTTTGGGATTAAAATTTTTATAGTCCTTCACCCAGATGATCTCATCTCACATGAAAAGTTCCCATTGTCCCAACTGGGTCCTGATCTTTATCTACCAGCCTGCCTTGGTTGAGTATTTTCTTTCTCTGAAGTTTGGTCTTTCTATTAAGCCAGAATCCAGTCCGGGTTTTGTTTTTATCTCCTGTTGTAGGAAATGGAGTCTCCTTGTGAGAGATCACAGAGGCCCTCTGGCTTTCACCCTTGGTTTTCATTGTCAGTTAATCACCTGCACCTTTTCTATAATTTTCTCTAGAAGAGTGGTTTTCAAAGGAGGTCCTGGGACCAGCAGCATCAGCATCACCTTGGAACTTATAAAACATATAAATTATTTGACCCCATCTCAAATCTCCTTAATCAAAAAAATTGAGGTGTACCCAGAAATTTGTGTTTTACCAAACCTTCCAGGTCATTTTGATTCATGGTTAAGTTGAGAACCACAATCTTAGAATATCAATACCACTGAGTAATAGCCATTGGATAACATTGTCATTTTAGTTGCAAAGTCCCAGCACCTCTCAAACACCTGCTACATCATACCAGCTAGTACCTTCCCTTCTATTGGTGTACCATCCCAGTTCACCATTACTGTGGGTTTAACCACTAGACCTCCACCTTGTGCCAGGAGCTGACTCTTCCTACTGAATCCTTGTTTTCTCAAGCTAGTTTAAGTTAGAATTCTACCACTTAGCACTGAGTGAATCCTGACCAACCCTGAAACATCTAAGTGTACCTATGGGGAATGTGTTTCTTTAACATGATCAATAATAATCATTTAGTAGCACATGATCATATAGTGCATTGCTGCTTACAAAGTGCTTTCATATGTAACTTCATGTGATCATAACAATAAAGATGTGACAGGAAGGGCAAGGCTGATTCTATCGTAGATGCATATGGCTCTCTATATCTTTGGGTCATATTCAGTTTTTCTTTTATTATGATATGAAACATAATAATGTGAAATAAAGTAGAAACTTCTGATTGTTCACAGTAGTGCAAGATGCTCTCATTCTTTTATTGCCTTTAATTGAAACTTGCTTCTGACATCTCACGAGGACTGAAGAGATAAAGACCTATCCTCTGAAGTCCTCAGAGGCCTTTTCTGCAGGATATACTGTCACTGGGATAACACTATCCATCCACAAAGCATATGACAGAATTCAATGACATATTTCTCACATTCTCTCTGGGTGTATATACAGTTTCCAAATGACACAGTTGATCGTATCATTTTGGCAGTGCTCACATTCAATACCAATCATTCCTCTCAACTAACTGTGATGTATATCAGTTGTTAAGACAGATGAACAGATTTTTCCACTGTACAGTTCCTGTATTTTGCATCTACAGTCTTGGTCTCTAGTTGTTTAAAACTGAAATTAGTAGTCTTTGCTCCTATAGATATTTTGATTATAGATATTTCAGCCAATTAACCAGAAAACATTTGTTTAAACACCTAGTATGAGACAAGTATTAAGTTAGATATTATAGCAGAGAAAAGAAAATATATAAGGCATAATCAGAGTCTAAAAACCACTGTCTACTTAGGTGAATTTCTAAGGTTGGTTTACCTAGATTTGAGTTTGATGTGGGAATTCTTGTGCAAGTGAGTGATTGGGGGAATGTTCTCAGGAGAACCCTACAAGAGAGTGAAGGAAACAGGATAGGACAGAGAAGAACATAAAATGTGTAGCTTCCAATTATTCTCACTACAGAACCGGGTGAGCAAATCATGCAAAAAAGTTCAGCCTACACAGAGAAGGGCTATTTTACCCTTTACACTAGTTAGTCACTGGCTCTGGGTTGCCTCCAAGGAAAGGTGGCATAACACTTCAGACTTCTTCAGTGTGGTTGATTCCCATCAGCCAAGGGCAATCATCTGGAGAAGGTTGCAGGTATGAAACTTGAGCAGCCAGCAACTGCATCTGGTCAGTGGGTGCACCAGCCTGGTAAAAGGGTATCAGACAGGGCAGCAAGAGCATCTCATATATAAAAAATAATTACCTGTAATTCTAATAATAATGACAATGATGTTGATAATAGTGAACAATTATATTGTGGTTAATATATGTCAGACACCATTTTGAGTGTTTCATAGCTTTTAACTCATTTAATCCTCATACACCCCTGTGAGATACATAATATTATTATCCCCATTTTATAGATGAGCAAACCATGAACGACCATGATCTAGAAATAATGTAGAAAGTGAGGGCCAGCAAAACCCAGGCACGGAGGGAAATGTAATCCCACCAAGCATCTATGGGGAAAGAGCAGGCAAGACCAGGGGCTAGTCTGAAAGATGACTTTCCAGATAGATGTGATTCTGACACAGGTAAGAATTGGGAGGTACACTGATAGTAATGAGGATATTGATGATAACATGTTGCCTTTCATTAAATACATACACCAACAATCTAATTATTTTCCACAATAACATGTCGAGATAAGGGCTTGGATTGAGAGAAGTAAAGACTAATAATCCGAGCGTTCATGACCAACCTAAAGGCACTCAGGAGAAGTGTCCCAGCTAAGTCTCCAGACCAGATTTTTATTTTGCAAATGCAAAGGTTTTCAGTTGTTACAGCTATAAGTAAAAATGATTAAATATGTTTGAAGAGTGTTATGAACTGAATTGTGCCCCTGCAAAACTCAGGTGTTGAAGCCCTAACCCCAGTGTGCTATTAGTAAATAGGGCTTTTAAAGAGGTAATTAAGATTAAATGAGATCATAAGGGTGGGCTTTGATCCAATATGACTGTATCCTCATAAGAAGAGGAAGAAACTTCAGGTACACCCATACAGAGAAAGGACCATGGGAGGATACAGCAAGAATGAAGCCCTTTACAAGCCAAGGAGAGAGGCCTCAGGAGAAACCAACCCTGCTGACATCTTGATCTTGAAATTCTAGTCTCCAGAACTGTGAGAAAATAAATTTCTGTTTTTTTATGCCACACCATCTGTGGTATTTGTTCCAGGAGCCTTAGCTAACTATTACAAAGACCTATGTTAAACAGAACTAGTGACTGAAACAATTATCATTGAGTATATTGACCATACAATTGACCGTCAGAATATAGCTGATCCATACATATAATTCAACCCAATATGTTAAGTGTATTAGTCTGCTAGGGATGCCATAGCAAAGTACCACAGATTGTGTGACTTACAAAAGAGAAATTTATTTTCATATAATTCTGGAGACTAGAGGTTTAAGATCAAGGTGTTAGCAGGGTTGGTTTCTTTGGAGGTCCCTCTTCTTGGCTTGTAGATGGCCATGTACTTACTCACTGTGTCAGCACATGGCCTTCCCTTTGTATGTATCTATGTCTAAACACTAATGATCTCATTTTAAGTTAATTACCTCTTAAAGACCCTGTCTCCAAATACAGTCACATTCTGAGGTAATGGGGGTTAGAACTTCAACAAAAGAACATTAGGGGAAAAAATTCAGCCCGTAATACCCCTTCTGAAGAAACTCAAAGTGCTTTCTAGGTATATTATGTCCCTCTCCTGAGAAAATTAGCTACAGATGTTTCCTTTTGTAGTAGTTATCTTGCTTTGTACCAAGTAGTTTTACTAATAAATCCATACCTGATTAGATCAGTGGCCAAATCTGAAAGAGTCATGAAGAGGCTGGCCTGCTGTGAGAACTCTCCCTAATAAAGATGCTTTCACAACCCCAAATACCTTTTCTTTTGGTGGGTCTGAAGTTATAACATACAAAGAGATGGAAGTAATAAACAGAAGGTAAAGGGGAGCAGAGAGATGCTAACTCACAGGAATGCTTCAGTGATCGAGCTGGGAGTCACAGATGCTTTCTGTGCTGAAATCTGCCTCTTTGCCCTCAGATCCATTCCCTTTACTTCCCCTGCGTTGATCTGTTTCACTGACTTCTGGTTATGCTAAGCCAACAGAAGATACTAGGAGGAGATCTGACTGTAACGAGGTAGAAAAACCCAGGATGTTTTCCCTACTTTTCCTCTTAGTTGATGTCTCGGGAGAGGCTGTATTGCCTTCATGATTCCAGCTCTACCTACTAGCACCTCCTTTAATAGTTCCAGCACCCACCAGGCAGGCCCACCATGGTTCCATTTTTCTCCACGTGGCCATGCTTTGTGCATTCCACTAACACCATTTTCTCCCTCTGTCTCACCAGCAATCAGAGTAATGGCAGGTTATTGGTGTTTTTAATGGGCTCCACCATCCCCTCTTGGGCTTTTGACCTCTTTCATCATTTGTGAAATCAATTCCTCTGTTAAATTCCTTCTACTTGAAATACCTAGAGTGATTTCTGTATTTCTGACTGGACCACGATTCTATCCTTTCCTAAGGAGATGAATTCTAGAATTGTTTTCAAGGCACAATTTATTCTGTCCTTAAACAAAAATTATGAATAGCATTTTGTTTCCAATCTTTGCTGTGCATTTCATAGATAGTTTTTGGAGTTTCCTTCCTTTCCCATATGGCCTTACAGTATATATTCATCATTTGAGATAGTTTGAGCATATCTCTGGTTCTTTCAACTTGAAAGAGTCCAGCATCATTCAGGCAATAACCTATAGGGTAACAACACTCTTATCAAAAAGGCAAATTGTTTAATCAGATTGTCACAAAAAGATTTAGGATGAGGGCAGATCCTAATAACAATCTTCTTAACATTTACCTGGATGTTTATTCTATTTACCTATTTACCATCTGGAATTCTTACACGAGGCCCTAGTGGGAAGGGCACACTCTGGTTGGAATAAGGATGTATTTCACAGCTACTATAACATTTCTTTAAGACAATATCTTTTTTCAATTATTCAAACCATAAATATGATCAAGGTTATTTTTAAATTATCTACATTCCTACAAGAACCTCAAAATTAGCCTCACAATATTGTTGTATCAAAACCATGGGAAAAAATCTTGAATAGCAGCCTGATCTTTTGGGAAGGGGCATGGGTCACATGGAGCCAAAGCACCTACAATTTTATGAAGCTCCACAGATGATTCCGATACACATCCAATGCTGAGAAACACTATAAATAGATTGCTAGAATGATACAAAGTTTTTCAACATTTTTTTTCAATCATCAACTTGGATGTGTGGTAGATTTTTCATGATCTAAGTTGACACATGATATTAAATGCATATTTGGAAAAAACAAACATGATTTGGCATTATTTCAAATTAAATTTGTATGAAGGAATTTTTCCAATTAAATCCACTCAAAGGAATTTAGCATGTTCTGTGGGATGTCAATGGACAGAGCTTGACACTCAAATCCCAGACCAAAGTCAAGTGAAGAGGAGGATGGTTGTGTAAGTCCTGAGCTTTGACATGCCATAGACATTAGTCCGGAGTTTTCCAGGCAGTTACAGCAGTGCCACTTAGAAAACATCCCCATTAAATCAAATGATAGGACTTTTCTTGTGATAGTCTGAAGTATTGCTCATTATCAGGCTTTAAAGTAATGCTTCTTGCAACACATTCTGCTGGGAGGAACCAGGACAACCTAAGCCATCTGATATACATCACGGTGAGTAGAGTGACCAAAATCCAGTTGAACAGGAGAGCTATCTTAGAAAGGGCCAAAGCTCTGGTGGAAGAAGAAGGAGCTTTGAGTAAGAGGAATAAAAAATCTTCCTAGGTGTAGGGTGGACAAGACGAAGAGGACCCACTCACTGAAAAAGAGCCTTGGGTTTGTGCTGAGGGAAGATCAGCTCAAGCTCACCTGCTCTCAATTTCGGAGAGGTAGGGATGGGAGTCCTGGTTAAGAGACTGAGTACATAAAGGACTGGAAAGCTTCCTGGAAACAGCACAGGGAATGAGAGAATCAAGAGGCAACAGGGCCTTTTCCCTATGTGCCATTTCTCTGTGATAATGGTTTGGGGCAGGTTTTCACATAAAGCCAGACAAGTGGTGTCTTTGGGGAAAAGAAACAGCCAAGGAATGGTGGAGCTAGAGCTTCCATGTGGGCAGAAGAGGGAACAGCACCAGGAGTGTGAGCCTTAGAGACAAAGACTCAGGAGCCTCCTGTTTCCTTACTGTGGCCAGTTTTGCTTATGTGCTGTTTTTTCAGTCAATGCTTCTTTCTTACAGAAGGAAAAATGCAAAATCGTGAAAACGTCCATGTATTTTACTTAAATGATAACTGATTTAAGTGATCTGTGATGTTACTCGTTTCAATATTAATGGCATTATGACAATTACACAGATAGTATTTTAGTAACTTATTTGGAATAGATATTTGTACACTTATTTTAGTAATAGTTTCTATTTTGGGTATAAGGCTAGTAAGACAAATCATTTCATGTTGATGAACAAAATAAGGGGACTCTGTAGTTTATTTCTTGAACTTTAATGCTTTCAATGAAAGGACCTCAGGCATATGCTTCTTTGAGATAAAATACATTTGCATTGCTGTCTTTCCCCTCACATCATGGGTCTCTGCCTTCACCCCTTGGAAGCTGGCTCAGAGGCATGTCTTATCTCTTTCCAACATGCAACCTGACATGTTATATTTCTTAAATAAATGAAACCTTGTTTAAATAGAGAAGAAATATAATGACCACCTCACCTGTTTAAATGACTGCATGAGTATGCTTTGGTCGTCATCATTAAAAATGTGTTTACTTGGCAAGTTCTACTTTGTATGAATTACTCTATAAGCATTCCCGACAACAGTTATTAGGAGATGGAAATATAGTTAAGTAACTACTTCCACATGTATTTTAAATTAAAGGTGGCAGTTTAATAGGAATAGGTTTTGGAGTTAGAGCTTAATTCTAATGGTAGGTTTTCCATTCACTTCTTGTGTGACCTTGGGCAAAATATTTGACCTTCTTATGGCCTCAGATGCTACATCTATAAAATGAGAGTAAAATCCACTTCATTAAGTTATATTGAGAAAGAGATGCTGTATGAGAACAGCTGGCAGGATATTTAGTACAAAAAAGAAACAACATAATGTTTTGCTTCTTTTAGTGTTTTTATTTTCATACTTTTAATTCTTCTACTTTAAAAATGTATTGCTAATATTGCAGTTTATTATATAAAGGTTTAAAGCTGACTTTGTTAGTATCTTCCAAGAGTAAGTAAAATGTGCATTTTCTTAAGATAACAGAGAAACTTGAGAACAGAAGCGTGAAGCTGGGGGGTTGGGGTAAGTCATCTTAGCTCTGGTGATTTTCTCTTGCCTTTTTGATCACTTGACATCATCTTTCATTTTAATTTTTAAAATTTCAGATGTTGTCAAGACAAGCTTTTTCTAGTTCTGTAGAAAACAGTTCAGAACTTACATCCTAGAAAGGTCTAATTGGGTGGCAACATTCTGAATACTTGCAAAAACAGTTTTACAAGTTCAGTTAAAGGAGAAAGGGGCTAAATAATGGGCATTAAAAAAACAACACAAAACAACAACAACAAAAACCCTTATGGGCAAGAATTCAAGTTGCTTGACTTTTTCAGAATAACTAGTTTATAGTTTTATTTATTTATTTATTACTATTATTAAAAAAAATTAATCCTTATCTGAGGATATATATATTTTTTTCTATTTATCTTCAGATAGAGTGAGAGAGAGGGAGAGAGAGAAACAGTGATGTGAGAGAGATACATCAACTGGTTGCCTCCCACATGACTCTAACCAGAGCCGGGGATGAAAGCCCTTGACTGGAATCGAACCTGGAACTCACTGGTCTGAGGGCTGACGCTCTAACAGCTGAGCCAACCCAGCCAGGACTAGTTTACAGTTTTAAAAGACCCACATAAAGAACACATTATGACATCACTGCAGCTGGCAAGGTCTGCTGGGATGCTGCCTAGGGAATGGAAAACATGTTTCTAGGCTTCATTTCCTTCTAAACAAGGGCATATTTTGAACAGAATACCTGTCATATCATCTCATAGATCTAAAAAGAAACTGGTTTAGAAACAGTGTGATATCGTAGAAGGATATGAGTTTTGGAGTCAGATATAGTCCTGAGGTCATATTCCAGCTGGATACATTGGAGGAAGTCACGCATTCATCTGTGCCGTGGGATCTGAAAAATGGGGACAGTGTCATCCAGTTGGCTGCTGGTTGTGAGAATTTAAGTGACATAATGCATGTAGAAGTACCTGGCATATACTAGATTCTCAGAAAAGTCACTGCTCTGTTTTTTAATTACAAACAATATTATTTATAATTTTAATGGTTAAAACAACCAAACCTAAGAGGCCAAGGAGATTTGGAAACCTCAGAGTTCTCATAAAGAAACCTTTTAAGGACTTCTGTGAAATAATATCATGAACATATGGAGTAGATTTCCAACTTGAACACACTGTGGCCTCAGGATTAAGATTAAAATTACTGACTTTTACCCACCCTGGAAAGTTTGACAGGAGTTCAACGCATTTGACCCCTCACAACCCTGACTTAGTTTGCCAAAACCAAGGAGCCAGGAAATGTTAGATGAAGAAATTTCTCTGCTTCCAAGACTTCAAAATTCATCTGATTTAAAGTTCAGGGTACACGTACAGCTGACCTATTGTGAGATTGACCATGGAGACTTCTTAATACTGTGACCGTTTTTTTCTTCTCTCCTCCTTTTACATTTCTGGTGGCACTTCTTAGAGGTTAAATCACTAGCTCAACCAAAGCATTTTCTTCAGCATTACTCCTTAGCTCATTCCCAAAGTTATGCTACAGTTGGATGAGGTTCAATTGCTTCTGAGAGACTGTTGTTTGACGTTCAGATTCCATTCACATGAGTTTATCCTTCATAACTCATAGATGATCATTAATAATAAGTGCTGTCATGAGTATGCTATGTGAAAAGTAATTTTTAAGAGGCTGAGCTTCTAAGGCAGGACCTATTAGGCTGTAGTTAGAAATTTAAGTTATAAGGAAACTTTGTGCCCCTCTGAATTATGCTCAATTTCTCCCTCCGTCTTTCTGATGAGTCTTCTCGTCTTAATGCAGTTGTATAATAAAATTACAGGTTTAAAAAAAGTCAGAACTGAGAATTCATGATTATCCTGGTAATCTAACTGATAAAAATATTTTCTTGAAAGGTGATTTTTCAAAACGTACATATTTCATATAAAAGGACAAGACTGTGTTGATGTATGAAGGGATACTAGAGATCCAGGTCAAATTTAAGAATAGGAAACTAAGTTGCTTATGAGTCCACTGAATGTTGGACAATTGAGAAAAGTAGGATTTATTGGAAAATTTTTTGGATTTCAACAGATTGAGATTCAACTCTTGCTTTTACTAGTTATGTGACTCAGTTAACTTTACAAAGCCTTAGTACCTTTATCTTATAAATGAAAATAAAATTACTACCATATAGGAATGTTGTATTATAGTAAGTATGCAAAGCACAAAAGAATACCTAAAATATAGTGTATTCTCCATAAGTGATCATTATAACCACTCATAACTAAAAACATATTGCGGATTTGAATCATTATGATCAACCAAAGCTATACTCTTTGAAAGATAGGCAATGATACATAATTCTAAATGTCCTACTACTTGTCCAGAGCAGTAGACCAACTTTAGCAAATTCGAGTGACTAAATGTCTTGGTTTGCTCGGTGTAACAAGATGACATTAGATAACACCAAACAGTCCAGTTCATGAAGTGGTAGAAAATATTGGTGAATATTGTTAGCTCTAGAGGTAGAGGACCTAGGTTTGCATCCAGAGGCTTCTATTGCTTTTTCGTGTAGCCTTGAACAAATCATTTAATCACTAAAATCTCCAGTTGTTATATCTGTAAAATGGTGATGATAGTAGTATCTCTAAAGGTTGTTGTGAGGATTATGTGAAGAAACTCATAAAAAATGCTTAGCTCAGTGCCAGGTGCCCACTAAGAACTTTCTCTGACTCTGTCTGTATGTATATCTGCAGTTTGATATTAGTCCCATTTGTTTATTTTTTCTTTTGTTTCCCTTACCTAAGGGGACATATTAAAAAAAAAATTACTAAGAACAATGTCAAAGAGTTTACTGCCTATGTTTTCTTCTAGGAGTTTTCTGGTTTGGGGCCTTACATTTAAGTCTTCAATCCATCCCGCATTTATTCTTGTATGTAATGTAAGAAACTGATACAGGTTCATTCTTTTGCATGTGGGTGTTTATTTTTCCCAACACCATTTATTGAAGAGACTATCTTTACCTCATTGTATATTCTTACCTCCTTTATTGTAGATTAATTGACCATATAGGCATGGGCTTTCTATTCTTTTCTATTGATGTATGTGTCTGTTTTTATGCCAGTACCATGTTGTTTTGATTACTGTAGCCTTGTAGTATAGTTTGATGTCAGATAGCACGGTACCTCCTACTTTGTTCTTCTTCCTCAAGATTGCTGTGGCTATTCAGGGTATTTTGTAGTTCCATATAAATTTTGGATTATTTGCCCTAGCTCTGTGAAAAATGCCATTGATATTTTGATAGGGATTGCACTGACTTTTCAGATTGCTTTGGGTCATATGAACATTTTTAGAATGTTAGTTCTTCCTATCCATGAGCACTGTGTATACTTCCAATTTTTTGTATCTTTTTTAATTTCTTTCTACAATTACTTATAGTTTTCTGAGTATAGGTCTTTTACCTCCTTAGTTAAATTTATGCCTAGGTATTTTATTCTTTTTGATGCAATTGTAAATGAAATTTTCTTAATTTCTATTTCCGATAGTTGGTGATGTTGTATAAAAATGCAATTCATTTCTGAATAATAATTTTGTATGTTCCTACTTTATTGAATCCATTTATTAGTTCTAATAGTTTTGGGTGGATTTTTTAGATTTCTCTATATATAGTTTCATGTCACCCGCAAATGACAGTTACATTCTTCCTTTCCAATCTGGATGACTTTTGTTTCTTTTTCTTGTCTGATTGCTGTGGCTAGGTCTTCTGATACTATGTTAAATAGAAGTGGTGGAAGGGGACATCCTTTTCTTGCTCCTGATCTTAAAGAAAAAGCTTTCAGCTTTTCACCATTGAGTATGATGTTAGCTGTGGGTTTGTCATATATGGCCTTTATTATGTTGAGGTATGTTCCCTCTAACCCCACTTTACTGAGAGTTTTTATCATAAATGAATGCTAGATTTTGTCAAAATGCTTTTTTTGAATCTATTGATATGATCACATGATTTCTATCCTACATTTTGTTTACATGGTGTATCACCTCAATTTATTTGTGAATATTGTACCAACCTTGCATCCCAGAAATAAATCCTGATTGATCATGGTGTATGACCTTTTTAATGTATTGCTGAATTCAATCTGCTAATATTTTGTTGATGATTTTTTTTTTTGCATCTATGTTTATCAGGGATATTGGTCTATAATTTCCTTTCTTTGTAGTGTTTTTGTCTGGTTTTGGTATCAGGGAAATGCTAGCCTTGTAAAATGAGTTTGAGAACATTCCCTCCTCTTTAATATTTTGAGGTAGTATCTGGTCCAAGACTTTTGTTTGTTAGGATTTTTTTTATTACTGATTTGATTTTGTTAGTAGTTACAGTTTGTTCAGCTTTTCTGTTTCTTCCTGATTCAGCCACAGAAAAATGTATATTTATTCATGTCTGTCCAATTTGTTGGTATATAATTGTTTGCAGTATTTCCTTATAATCTTTGTATTTCCGTGATATCAGTTGTCACTTCTCCTCTTTTGTTTCTGATTTTATGTACCCCCTCCCCCCTCTTTCTTTCTTTCTCTCTTTTGATGAGTCTTTCTAAAGGTTTATCAATTTTGTTTATCTTACATTGGGTGTGTAGATATTTATAAGAGTTATGTCCTCTTGTTGGATTGATCCCTTTATTATTATAAAATGCCCTTCTTTGTATCTTGCTACAGGGCTTGTTTTAAAGTCTCTTTTGTCTAATGCAAGTATTACTACCCAAGCTTTTCCTTTTTTACTTCTATTTGTATGATAAATCTTTTTCCATCCTTTTATTTTCAATCTGTGTGTCTTTTGATCTGAAGTGGATCTCTTGTAGGCAGTGTGTTTGGGTCTTTTTTTTTTTTTTTTTTTTTTTAAAATCTCTTCAGCCACCCTTTATCTTTTGATTGGAGCATTTAGTCCCTTTACATAAAGTAATTATTGATAGATATGTAGTTATTGCCATTTTATTAATTGTTTTCTGATTGTTTTTGTAGCTCTTTTCTGTTTCTTTTTTATTCTCTTGTTTTCTTCTCTTGAATGTTAATAACTTTATATAGTGTTGTGTTTGGATTCTTTTCTCTTTATTTCTTTTATATCTTTTGTGGATTTTTGGTTTGTGAGCACCATGTGCTTCCCATACCAAGCTATGTTTATAGCAGTTATTTTAAGTTGATGATTGCTTAAGTTTAAACACATTCCAAAATCACTACCATTTTTACTTACCTCTTTCATGTTTATGTTTTCATAATTTTTTTTACTTCTCTTGTGTGTGTGTTTGTGTGTATCCCTTAATTTATTGTTATAATTACACATGATCGTCCTACTTTTGCCTTTTAACCTTTGCACTGGCATTACATTTGGTTGATCCACTGCTTTTGTTATGTGTTTGCTTTGTCAGTTAGAATTTTTCCCCCCATGTTTTCTTATTCATATTTCTTATCTTTTCTTCTTCAAACCAGTTCCTTTAACGTTTCTTGTAATACTGGTTTGGCGGTGATAAATTTCTTTAGTTTTTTCTTGTCTGGGAATTTCTTTATCTCTCCTTCAATTCTAAATGGCCTTGATGGTAGAGTAATCTTGTTTGTAGGTCCTCGATTTCCATCACTTTGAATGTTTTGTGCCAGTCTCTTCTAGCATGCAAAGTTTCTGTTAACAAATCAGAAGAGAGTCTTAAGGGAGCTCCCTGTACATAACTAATTGCTTTTCTCTTGTTACTTTTAAGGTTCTCTTTGTCTTTAATCTTTGGCATTTTAATTACGATGTGGGTCTCCTGGGTTCATCTTGTTTGAGACGCTCTGTGCTTCCTGTATATTTGTGTGTCTACTTCCTTTGCCAGGTTAAGGAAGTTTTCCATGATTATTTCTTCAAATAGATTTTCATCCCTTGCTCTCTCTCTTTGCCTTCTGATACCCTTAAGCTTAAAATGTTAACACACTAAATGTAGTCCCAGAGATTCTTTAAACTTTCCTCATTTTTAAATACATTTTTTCTGTTCTTACTGGGTGTTTTCAACTTTTGTCTTCCAGATTGCTATGATCCTCTGCTTCATCTAATCTGCTGTTTATTCCTTCTGATATAGTCTTTATTTTAGTTATTGCATTTTTCATTTCTGAATGGTTATATTTTATATTTTATATCTCCATTTTTATGTTTTCTATATTTTTGTTTAAGTTCACACTGAGCATGCTATAACTAGTGTTTTGGACTCTGCAACTGGAAGATTGCTTGTCTCCATTTTTAGTTCTTTTTTTGGAGTCTTGTTCTGTTCTTTCATTTAAGACATGCTTTTTTGTCTCCTTACATAGTAGGTGTCTTAAGATGCCCAGTGGTGCAGTCTCCCTGGTCATCAGATCCCAGTGTTCTAGAGGTGTCCCTTTTGTGTATTGTGTGTGCCCACCTATTGTAGTTAAGCCTTGATTAGTGTTGGGACATCAGTGGGTGGGATTGACTCATCAGGCTGACTGGCTGAGAGATTGGCCATGATTATAGCCTATGAGCTGTTGTGTGGAGGCTGACTTCACAGAGTGTGATTCACTTTAGTAGGGCTCTGGCACTTGCCAAGTCTGTCCTTTGGATGTGTTGATTGTCAAGCAGGTTGGGTCATGCTCTGGCATAGTCTGAAGCAGGCCACTGGGTATATTGGATCTGGGGCCTCTTTGGAGGGGCTCTGGTACAGGCCAATGTCAGCCACTGCCTGTGCCCAACCCGGGGCAACCTGGTAAAAACTACAAAGTGATCTTCAGTTGGTTGCCTCCTGTGATGGGCTTGGAAGCTCTTGGGAGAATCTAAGCTGTGAACTGAGGCCGGCTGCCATTACTGCCAAGCTTGGGGCTGCTTAGCAAGAGGTACAGGGCATGCCAAGGCCTGTACCATTGGGGGGATTTTGAACCATTGAGAGATTTTAGGAAAGTCCACACAGTATGAGCTGAGACATGCCATTTGTGTTGAAAAGCCTCTGGAAGAGGTTCTGGCCAGGCGCATGAGTTGGTTGATTCTCAGATAATCAGTAGGTCTGGGTGAACAATGTTAGCTAAGTTAATGGAGAGCTCAGATTTGGTGCCCACCTGCGCCTGCTGGCTGGGTTGAGGGAGTGTTCAGCAAAGGAATAATGGTGTCTGACAGCACTTCTGTCCCTGAGAGAGAGCTGGAGACTTGTATAATTTTACATCCTGATGAGCATTAGGCAGCAAAGAAGAGCATTTGAAGTTTCAGGACAGGAGCAGGGGAATAATCAGTAAAGTCTCTGAGAGAGAGAGGCAGTAAGTTGATGGATCTAAAGCAGAGACAGATGCACTGGTCTTTCAGCATATCTGGGAACCTAACTCTATGGGAAGAAAAGAGGGAGTGTGATGGGTTTGGATAATGTTAGGTGTGTAGGCTGGTGTCAGGAACTTGAGTGGGTTCCCAGCTGATGGATTTCATTATTTCTACATGATGGGAATTGAGGTCATCTACAGCGAGGGAGGGGAAGGGTGGTAAGTTAGAGGTTTCAAGAGAGTTGAGAAGATTTAGAACAGCTTTGTGGAGAAGACAGAAAGCTGACTAGGGAAACATAAAGTTTGTTGAGCAATTCTTATTTTTCAGATGGGTAAACTAAGACATATGGAGGTTATACGAGTTGCTCAATGTCTCTCAAACCTGGAGAACAACTGGGCTTTGAAACTCTGATTCCATAGTCACAATCCTTAACACTGCCAATAAATTGGTCTACCAGGCACCTCATCTATGCTTCTTTGGACACTTTTCACCTCCATATTTTATCATATTAAAATTTTGTTTCTCTAAGTAATTTTCAGGGTATAGGATCCATCCCCTAATTCATTTTTGTATTCCTACGGTGCCTAGCACAATTCCATGTACACAGAGGAGGCTCAGTAAATACTTGTTGAGTGAATGAATGGCTGAATAAAGAAAGGAAAGATGTATGAGGCATAGGAAAAGCCCTTTCTCTTACTTGGGTTCACCTTCTTTATTCATATGCATGATTGGCTGCATTTCTGTTTCACATTTCTGGCTTAGACATAGCTGGAACCTCTCCCTATTATAGTGATGGCCTGGAGAGGCATACTTTAAAATCAAGTGAAGCAATGCAATGTGAAAAAGAAGGGCCATTATTTTTTATTTTTTAAAATGTTATTATTTTATTTTTTTGGAGTATATACATGGCCTGAAAGCTGACACTTGGTAGGTTCCCTTTCCCCCAGTATAACTGACATCACAGAGTTTATGTCCTTATCTTTCATTCTCAAGGATATAAACAAACATTGCTTTTGGCCAAAGCCCTGACCTTGTGGGTGACTAAGGCCCCCTGGAGTTAAATTCTAACTAAGATTTTCCTTCTGGGACTCAAATTCTATCATTTTGTGCTATATTTACCAATGATGTTACACTTTATCTTTCTCTTAGCAAATATTTAATTTGTTCAGAGAAAACATGTCATGAATGCATTACTCATAAGTTTCCATATTTCCCATAGATTCTGGCAAGTGGCTGAGATGGAATTTCTGTGGTCCTATTAACACAACTGAAACAAAGCCAAGTGCTAAACTTTGGTGAATTTAAAGGTGGGTGTCATATAGAGGCTAACAGAAATATGCTACATGATTTGATATGGCCAGTTGGTCAGTCATCAGCCCTTTCTTTGCAAAGGTCTGCTTAGCTTTGAAATCAAATAGTTTAAGAGAAAAGCATCTAGAAATCAAGAAAATTTATCTTATCCACTGAAAATTTGGGGAGCTCACTTCTTTATTCCAATTCCATTCTCTGTTTAATTAAACTTACAGCTGCCCATGGATAAAGCTAAGGATTGACTGACATTTTTGCATCATCTAATTTGTGTGCTGATGTCTAAGCTTCTGAACTGAAGCACCTTTGAGAGAATACCTTTGACACTGATGGTTTTGAGATTACTGAAACACACAGTATTTTAGAAAACTGAACTAGACTGTTTAAAGAAGAGTATTTATTGATAAGCACCCTTCAAAACTTGTTATTTGTATTGCTAGCTGGAATCTGACCATAAAAGCAGTTCTCTTGATTTCCCAAGTGACCTCATAAAAGGGTTTGGGCTAACTTTCTCTAATTCCAAAATCCAAAGAAAATAAATTTTATCCAGATGTCGGGCTTGGAGATTCATGTTGCCTTACAAACAAAACGAGATATTTGTTTTTGGAAAATCTTACTACTGTATATAATTTAAAGTAAAGGTTACATGTGTTTCTTCATTCTTGTCACAGCTTCTTGTTCTTAGCCTCTGAACGCCACTTTCCTGCTTCTGAGTCTCCAGCATTTCTGTGTTTGTCGACAATGCACATGATTAAAATGATATTTTCATATTTCAATGTAGTTGGAGCTCCTTAAAGCCGAGGGTTGTAAGTGCAAAAAAAAAAAAAAAAAAAAAAGATATGCAGTTCCCTAATGGCTTATTACCATCACATTTGCAATTCAGATCAGCTCTAAATTGACTGAAATTTTTAAACACATAGCAGGCAGTTTAAACTAATGATTGTCTGGAGGTTCACATCTGACATGAACTAAGCTTCTGTTCAAAACAAATTGCAAATAATTCCTCCCTTAGAGTCAAAATGTCACTTTAAAAACTCCATGTTATTGCTAGATTTTTGTCAGTGACATACAAAAAAAAATCTGCTTTTTAGTGAGTGTTCTACCTTTGAAAGGACTGAGTGACACCATTTCCCTATTTGAAAAAAAGAACACAACAACATGTAAGTACATATATGGCTCTCCATCAGTTTCACTGGGAACCACCCCTCCCCCTTCCCCCTCTTCCCCTTCAAAAATCCTAATTGTAAAGTAAAACACCCTTGGGGCAGTAGAAGCCCAAGTTGCTTAGCAACCCTCAGCAGGTAGCTGGGATGCAGCTGCAGCTGTCCTGATTCTTTCCTAAGAACCTTCTTATTACTGTTTGTGTTAATCTTTAACCAGGCTTTTAAACCACAGCCTTTCTCTCGGGTCTCTTGTTAGATTGCAGGGGCCTACTCAAATGTTGTCCCAGAGGTAATGGTCTTAAGGGTGGCTATTGAATGTTTGGAGAGTGATAAGCACTGAAAGGGATTAGAATGCATGTTCCAACTAACCTTATTTTACATTCTTGAAAAATATCGTGAAAATTGTACCCTAATAGGAACAATGGTTGGTGTTGACACACAGCTCTAACCCTGCATTTGCTCCCAGCTTGTAAATATGGTGAGGCTGCTTCTCTATAATTCTTCCTTTTAAAAGGCCCACATTCTCTACCAAGACCACTTAAGGAATTCATTTAGAATTTGTAGATAGCCTTAGCCTAATTCTGAAGTCTCTTGGGTTCATTGTAGGAGAGCTACATATGGATGGGTAGATGTAAAGACAGTTTTAATAGGGAGCTGAGAGAATCTCTCTCTTTAAAGAAGTGTTTCTGCCCCTATTGGGAGGTTCCTAACAATCCGAAAACCAGGTTTGGATCTGAAGTTGAGCAATTCTTTGAAGATAAAACTGGGCTATGTGTGACAAGAGAGGCGCATTTACTTTTAATAGTGTAGAGATTTCTACTCTTCACTTCCTGTGTTGTGAGGTTTGGCTACATTTCAGAGACTGCTCACAAGTATTAACCAATGGGGGTAAGTTCATAAAATATTTTAAAATGAAACTATTTCTCCGTTCCTATTACAAAACACAAGGCAAAGTGAAGATGACACAGCTTCCCTGAGGTCTTTTCACTCCCTTTCTCTCAGTAGATTAAAAAAAAAAAATCATCACAGATGATTCACTCCTAAGACTTTCATTCTGGGTCATTTAAAAGGAATTCAGGTCTTTTCTCATTATAACATTTGGTTACAGACCTGGTGCTATTATGCAATATAATATGTGCTTAATAATACTGAATGACTGGCTTGGAAATTGGACAAAGTTCAGAGCATATGAAGGAGATAACATTTTCATATTTTCTGGGCCTTATTGAAGTCAATCTATATATAGATAGAATCTTCAAACTGTGGGTTAAATACAAACACACACCCATGCACACACACACACACACACATTAGTCTCCTGATTTCTAAATTTCATTGATGTTCTTTTTGTTTGAGACTATTTTAAAAATATTTTGATCTCGAGTAAAAATATTTAAAAAGTATAGCTTTCTCCAAAAGGTTGATAGTTGATAGTGCCCACTATTTACTGAGATGTATGTGAAGTAGTTCATTTTTTCCCCTCTGATCTCACCAAGCATTAAACACAAGGAATGTACATTGTATTTCTGATGGGAAACTGAGACAGGGAGCTTGTTATCCAGTTTTTAGGCTGCCATATGGGGATGCCCTGATTGTCCCATGATATCAGATAAATCTTTCCCATTGTAAAGTGCCTTTCAGGTTTCCACTGATATTAGTTTTGCATTTAGAAGACTAGCTAATTTTTTATTCCGAGAAGTTTTGGATATACCATTTAGAAATTATAAACCTTCTCGATAATGTTGATGTCTCCTATTTAAACTCCAACCTCTGTCTGTTATCTTTCTTTTGTGCTAAGATAAATTATTTTGCTACATGAATGATTGTCCATTTAATTCTGAATATAGCTGGTGTTGATACCATTTTTGCTCACGAGAATATCTTTGTGGGATCTTCAATGCAACTTAATAAAAGAAGTGCCTTGATGAACCTTAAAGAAAATTAAGAAAAAAGTCTCTATTGATAATCATGTCAATAGATTTCATCCTATCCATCAAAACTTAGATTGCCAGATAATAACTCATCAAATGTTAGTAGAGGAGAATGCTAGTTTAAAAAAGGGCAATTTAAAACAATGTGCTTGTAAATCATAGCGCCCCCTTCACGGGAATGTGTTTAGCCTTTGTCGCTGCAGGTAGGGGAACAAGGTCCCACAGCTGTAATGAGAAGGAACCATGTTCCTGTTAGCGCCAGGTAGTAATCTGTGCATACCCAGGGCAGACAGCTTTTTGGACCTCACAACCCTTCCCCATTATGCACAGAATCTGTGGCCTCAACACCATCAATCCACATTCCAGAACACAACGACAACCCCAGAGAATACCACGTTGGGGTGACTCAGTGTGGGCTCTCTGGCCTCCAATGAGGTTCATTATTTTGGTATGAAAATCTATTTAAAAATATTCCATTCCCCCCCATCTTTTTGACTCCTGAATTTAGGTATGAATAAAACACTGTGTATTTTATTCCTCATTACTCTGTGTTTACATTAAGTGGAAAAGATTCTTAGATTTGTTTAGTCCATGGTTTTTCAACCTTGGCACACTATTGATGTTTTGAGCATGACTGACGTTTGGAGCCCAGTAATTCTTTGTGGTTGGGGCTGTTCTTTCCACTGTAGGATGTGGAGCAGCATTGCTGACCTCTACCCATGAGATGCCAGCAGCATCTCCCTACAGTTGTGATAATCAAAAATGTCTCCAGACATTGACAAATGTCCTCTGGGGTGCAAAAGTGCCCCTATTGGAGAACCACTGGTTTAGTTCCTTGCCTCAAAGTGTGGTGTAAGCATCACGTGCAAGCCTGTTAGAAGTGCAGAATCTCCAGACCTTCTGAATGGGTTTTAAAAAATCCCCAATGACTTCATATGAACATTAATGTGTGGGAAGTGCTAGTTTAGTCCATCATTTTGAATAGAAAACTGGCTAAGATTGCATAATCTCAATGTTCGAAATGCATTTGTAGCAGAATTTTCAAACTGCAATTTCATGTGTATATTGGCCAATGTAATTAAAGCAAGGTTAATTAAAATATTTAAGGCAAATAAAAGGGCATTGACTAATTTAAAAAATTTTCCTCCCCCAATAATGATCATAACATTTTAGATTTTGGCCCACTTTGTACCATATGAAAATAAATGAATGATTCTTTAGAAATATAACTGTATCTTCCTAAGTAGTCTATAAATAGCACTAATAATAATAAATAATATATTATCAGATGTTTATTATGTAGTAAGTGCTCTATCAGGCACGTTAATCCTCACAACTTTCTGAGGCATTAACCTCACTTGACAAATGAAGAAGCTAAGACTCGGAGAAATTAAATACCTTGGTTCTGATCATACATTTCTAAAAAGTGAGAAACCCAGCACTCAGGCCCATGTTCTTTCCATCCTACTATTCTGCCTTTCCTTTGAAAGAGAGAAAAAACAATAAGGAACATTTTCTCCAAGCTAATTATACCTGAACAATCTCCACACAGATTCCCAGCCCCAGGAATGAGCAGGGGAGAAGAATCATTACTTTTCTTTAAAGCCCTCTTTTGTTCTATCTTCTTAGGCAGTGGTCTCATTATACCTTGAGAATGTCTGATTGTGGCCAACAGCTCGAGGTGAAGAATCAGGCTCACCCATTTCCATCCTTTTGCCCCGCCGGAATTAGCATCAGCAGCAACAAAGCCACGCGCGGTAAAAAGCATTGTAAGAAGCATTCTTTGAAAGGATGGTTTTGTCTCTCTTGTTTTTGAGATTTGCCCACTGATTGCTACGAATATGTACTATGGACTGATTAGCTTGTCCAAGGGTTTGATGAGTAGACATAAACTGGGAAAGAAAATGAAACGTGCCATTTACACATTTAATCAGAAACTAATACCCCTGTGATTTTTAATTCTTCCTTCATTAGAGAAACCCTTTGCTGTTGCTTCTGATCTTTTCTTCTGCTGAACCTCTTCTGCTCCATTACCAACCTATTTTTTTTTTTTTATTCAGCCTATATTCCATCAGTCGGTATTCCCAGCTTCCTTTTATCACCATGGTGACACCATGTGCTTATGCCTTTATTAAAAATTTATCTTAAATAGATCTTCTAGGAACTAGTCTTTTAGGCAATGACAGCTTTTCAGTTTCAAATCCACCATAATGTCCAGATACTGGGAATTTGTGTGCAAATATTATTCCACTATTACTATAAAGGGAAATAAAGCAAAATCTTTAAAATTAGATAGCTGCTATTCTGGCTAGCTGCTTATGCATAGAAAAATATATTTTATATGTATTTCATTCTTGCTTTCCAAGTGCCTTTGGCACACATATTTTTAAAAGAACTTTATGTAAGCTTGAATTAACTTATATAAACATCTATTATTGGTAAATTTTAAACTTTTAAACTTAATGTTGACTTTCCAGGAATATACTCTATGAAAAAAATAAAAAATGCTAATAAAGATGGACATGCATATAATTGGTCTTATCTTGTCTATACTAGAAAGCTTAAAAACTCCATATATGCCCAGCAATGGGGGAAGGATTAAATAATAGTATAGCAATATGGTTGAATAATATGCATTTCTTAAGAATGATATTACTACAAATCATTTTTGAGATGGAAAAAATTAAAACATGTTAATTGAAAAAAGATACAAAATGTATATATGATATGATGCTATCCTTATAGCTATTTATATAGCTCTTAGTTAATTGAATATCTTTTGTTATATGTGCATCTGTCCATTTGTAAAATATAAGAATGCCAATTATTAATTGTGGCTATATCATGTTGACAAGTTTATGGATGATTTATCTTTTTACAGCTTTTCTCTGTTTTCTAGTTTCTTTAGTGAACATGAAATGCTCATTTTGAAAGCAGAAAGAAAAAAATTAAATATAAAATTAAACTGATTTAATTCTACTTGGATTGTAGTAATATGATTAAGAGGTCCCTGAGAGTTTACATATTTTTCTTGTATTTAAAGAGTCTATTGTCACAGAAACTACTCTTAACCTGCTACTGTTGTTTTAAAGCGTTTCAAAAACAATTATTCCAGGTGAAGGACAGAGACTATTGTCTTCACCATGGATAATGAAAAATGAGGCACAAGGAGAAAGGAACAAAATCAGGGACATTGTCCTGAGTATGTATAAATGAACTAGCTAATTTCCCAAAAGGTCAAATCTGGAGTCTGCAGATGGGTTAGACAAAAGAAAAGATTGCAGGAATATTTTTCATTATCATTAAACAAAAATGTACTTAAATAAAGCAAAAGGAAAGAAGATGCTATTATAAACGTTTATGATTAATGAGTATTTGGGGGAAAAATACTCAGAGGATGGTGCTGGGATAGTACAAAACAGGCACGCATTTGGTCACAGGAAGCCTGGAACTCTAGATTTCACTCTGCCATTACCAGACTTGAATAAGTCATTTAATCTCTCTTGCCCTTGGTTTCTTCCCTTAGAATATAAACAGTTTGATTAGATGCTATCTAAAATCCCTTATAGTTGAAAGTTTGATTTATTTCACTGTTTCATGTTCTTGTAGCACTGCTCAAATTATGGGAGCTCACAGTTCTGAAACTTGGGTCAAGGTCCTGGCTGATCCTCAACAGTAACAACTGTTTGGGCATCTGCGGTGATGATAGGAATTCTTTGGTGGTCAGTCAGCTCTGCTATTCATTCTCTCCGGCTACATGAAGCCAAGCAGTATAGGAAGTAGGCTCAGGCACACAAAACCCTTTCTTTATTTCCACCAAACTGTGTCTTTTTACTTGGAACACTATTTCCACATGTGGAAATACTTCATCTTTTTCAAAATGCTAGTGTAAATATGTGATGAGAACTAGCAAATGGCGATAATAGCTGTTCTGTTTTATGGACACAAGTATCTGTCAAATATATCTAACATGCACTTGTATATGAATTAAAAAAATTAAATATAAAATTAAACTGATTTAATTTGCATTAAAAAACATAAGTATTGATGAGCATGGATAAACGTATTAGATTTTAAAACAGCTTTATTGAAGCATATTGGTATGAAAAAACTGTGCATATTTTGACTGTACAATTTGCTAAATTTAGATCTATGTATATATATAAGCCCTCCCCAAAACCAAGTAACACCCATAACATCATCCCCCAAAGTTTCTAGAAGATTTTGTATAGAATTTGTTTTATTTCTTCCTTAAATGTTTGATAGAACTGATTAATAAAGCCATCTACACATGGAATTTTCTTTATGGGAAGATTTTAAATTAAAAATTCAATTTCTTAATAGTTACAGTGCTGTACAGATGATGTATTTCCTCTCGAGTGAGCTTTAGCCGTTTGTGTCTTCTAAGGAATCTGTCCCTTTCATCTAGTTGTCAGATTTATAGGCATAAAGTTTATAATATTCCTTTATTAACTATTTTAATTATCCATTTATTGCCTCTCAAAATCCGTTCTTCTTTATCTGCTCTGGGTAATGGAACTTGAAACATTCCTCCTCTTCCGCAAGCATGATAAAAACTTGGTGTGGGGAGGGGCACTGGAAGACGTTACGCAGGAGGGACTTTTCGGTTCCTGCTGGGAGTCGGTGCTCTATGTATATTTTCACATCTTTGCTGTCAGGGCTTTCGAGCAAAGAGCAATGCCACCTGGGTTAAAGAATGATTGAATAGAACTGTAAAGATAGAGATATCTGGAGAGCCTTGCAGATTTAACTCCCCTGGGCCATTTGTTTATATTTGTTTATGTCCCAGAGTGGTGATATAGAAGGGAGTGGAAAAAATCCCCTCAGAGGGTTCCTTTATATCTGGGGCAAAGGTCTCTCTCAAGGGGAGATGGCAGGGGTGCCGGCAGGCCTATGGAAGCTTCGAGCTGCATAATTTTGGAGCTCCTATCCCGTGCCGCAGAGCTCAGCTTTATGCTCAGGGTCCATGTGCTCCACCACCTCACGCAGCGTGTTCTTGTGGAATAATTTGCACACGTGGAAATAGTGATGTGATGTGGAAAGAGATGCTGCACTGCATCACCCCGTGGGAGAACTGAGTCATGAGGGGTGGACACAAGCTGCTCTGTTTGTGAACAAGAGGTTTTATGCACACACACACGCCACATGTGTAGGTATACATACACATGTGTATGCATACACATACACACATATATCTGTAGCAGGCTAACTTGTTAGCTTACAGATCTGGTAACATTTCAGAACTTCACAGTCTCAGATTTCATAGTTCCAGTTTGCTGCACTGTTGCCACTTCTTTGCCCTGCTACATGGCTGTCAGCAGCGCACTGACCCAGCAACTCCAGAGCCTCGGCTCCTCGTAGAGCTCACAGCCCTGGCCGCTGCGCTCCCTGTGGCCCTGCTGACCTGGACACCATATGCCCCGGGGTTGCTCTGCCCTATTGGTCAATGGACTCCCAACCCTCCAGCCTCCTCTGCACGATATCCCATCAGCCTTGCCCCATGGGCACCCCATAAGGTTCTTTCCCACAATCCTCCTGACTGTGACTTGCCTACCCCCGGCTGCACACCATCCCACCAATGAGTGTGCTCCAGAGCCCTTGACTCCTTCTGTGCTCTCATTCAACAACATTGTTTCACCTGCAACCAGGAGAGGTTTTTAGTTTACTTATTTACTTTTTCCTGCTTGCCCAACACCCGTGGACCAGCTGTGGTTTAGGCACTCCAGCAGACTTCTCTGCCATGTGGTGGATTACAAGACCAACTCTCCAATACTCTGCATTCCGCCTTGAGGACGGCACCCCTTCCAAGTTTGTTTCTCCTTGAGAGCTCGCCCTCACACTTACATTTTTCTTTAGATTTTTCTTTGCACCTTTATCATCACCCTTCATTATAGTTAATTATTTTTATAGTTAATGCAAACTTTATTTATAAAAGACTCTGTTAGAGCCTGGCCTGTGTGGCTCAGTGGTTGAGTGTCGACCCATGCACCAAGAGGTCGCCAGTTCGATTCCTGGTCAGGGCACATGCCCAGGTTGTGGGCCCAATCCCCAGTGTGGGGCATGCAGGAGGCGGCCAGTCAATGTTCTCTCTCATCAATGTTTCTGTCTCTCTCTCCCTCTCCCTTCTTCTCTCTCTAAAAAAATCAATAAAGAATAAAAATAAAAAAATAAAAGGACTCTGTTAGTTATATCATGGGGTGCATTCATACAGAACACAGTGACCCATCTGGGCTACAGGGAGAAGAGCTCACAAAATTAATAGCTAATTATTTTTTATATAAAACCTTCTCAGTTCAAACTATGTGTCTTCTGTACCCTGATTAGATTCTGACTGATACATTACTATGAAAACAAATGTGTAATCTACATATAATAAGCTGCAGATATTTAAAGTATACAATTTAAGATGTCTGGGACATATGTATACACCCATAATATAAATCGAGATAATCATTGTTCATTACCCCTAAATCTTTCTTCATATCACATGGTACTTTAGGATCACATAAAGAGAACTTGAGCTACAGATATCCTCAGTTTGGGTCCACCGGGATCAGTTTATGGGATCCAGTCACTCTCATGCACAGTTAAGTCACTGATAGGAAGATCAGGGTATAGGAACATATTCTATGGTACTGAGCATGGGCCTATGAGAGAGAAAAAGAGAGAGAGATCCATGACTTGTCTGTAGAGAATTGTTCTACCTCACATACAAAGACTTGCTGGAGGTTTTCCCAAGTTATCAACAAAACTTTAAATTAAACTACTAATAATGTATCAAGAAGCTAAAAGAATAATTTTTACACTATCAGCAATGAAAAGAAAATACATTTTAATTAACCACGAGTGAGGAGAGACTAAATTAGCTATGTAATATCTTTATAAAAGACATGATCAAAGAGGCTGAAGCCAAAAAAGCAGGTAAAACCCGTTGTAGAGGTGGGTCTGTCAGGTCATTAATAAAAATTTTTCTTTTTCTTGAGTTTATAATGTTTGTGGTATTTTTCAGCTTTTACACCTTGAAATCTGTTACAATTTATTTATTTTTCATTCCAACTAAATGTTTACTGTTATACCTAACTTTGTATCTGAAATAATAAGATATGGTTTTTTAATCCGAGACTATGTAGAGATTTTGAAAATATTGGTGATGACAATAATCACAATGATAGGTAGTGATGGTTGTGATGATTAATGGCTGGTTTTTTTAAAATTTTTTATTTCTATAGAACAAGCTAAATCCATTAACTCCCATTGTAGATTTTTTTCTGATTTTCTTCTTTACATCTTCTCAAAATCGTACTGACTACAATTTAAACTCACTTCATCTTAATCTAGCCTCACTGCACGATGAGAACCTCTGGTCAGCATTTTCCATATATTTCTTTATGTGGTCAGTGCTGGTGAAGACTATATTTTATCAGAGGACAAAGCTTTTTCCTAGTTTATACATTTATGGTATTATACAATAAGGTATTTAAAGCCTTATACAAATATCTGGTTAATTTGTATTTACTTATATGCTTAAATAACTGCCTTTATTATGAAAAAGTATAAGAAAATTGAGTACATATTTTGAGTACCTATTTTATGTACATATAAAAACACATGAAAATTGTACAGGGAAATTGCGGACAATATTTTTAGAGTATGATTTGTGTAGCCTTCGATAATTGTGTTTTCAGGGTTTTTTTTATTTATTTTTATTCAAAAGCTAACATTGAAATTGATGGCCCTAGACATATTTTAGGTTCAAGATTAAGGTGAGCAATCCTCTTGTGTAATATGCCTTAAGAATTATTCAACACAGCATAAGTGAAATCATAACTGTGCGTTTAGCATGTTTTATTTATTTACGTGGCAAAATTATAATTTTCTGATATCTGTAGTTTCCTTTTATTCCTCATGTGTATATTCATTAATTTGAATAGATCACTTTTCTTCTCTTTATCTTTATTTTTTCAACAGATTACTCAATCCCAAGACAAACAGCTCTTTGGAAATGGGATAGAAAAAGGATTAAATCATGATTTAGAATGAATTCAAGAAAGAACAATCCAATTCCTGCTTGGAGAGGACACAGGAGCTGAGTAAATGGGGCTGTGGAGCCTGGGGAGGAAACTGGGAATACTTGCTCTTGATTCTCATCCTCCTCCTATTGTCTAGGAAGAAGATTGTTATAATTATCAAAAAATGTCATGGGCAACTACAATTTACCTTGCCTTGTAATAACTGATAGTTTACCTTTTTTTCAATGACTTCTTGAACCTACTCATCATGTCGCTCTCCCCACCCTTCCATAATAATCAAATATAGGATAAAATGTATTTGTCATATAGTGTTGTGTATCAGCGAATACTTACAGCAGCCATGTGTCTATTCATTTTTTAAAGAGTCATTAAGTGGCCACTCATCTAAATTTTAGATTCTTTTGAAATTAAAATTTCTACAAGGAAAAATTAGAACCATAGGATTATATAACAACGTGTAGGAGGGGCCTTAGAGATATTTTAGGACTATTTTTTATTATTCGTATTTCTAAGTGTAATATAAAGGGATGCTATTTATTATGCCGCACAATGCCTTTTAAGTATAGTTTTAACAATGTTTAGATTTTGTTTGTAGTGTAATGTTTTCAGTTGCACTTTGAATTTATTATAATTCAATAGAATTATAGGTAACCGGAGTTGAATTTTAAAAACAGAATGCAAAGCATAATATTTTATAAAGCATCATATAATTATTGTGAATATTTAAGTAGCATGTACCTGTTCTAGGCTTTTACTATGTGACAATAATAGTTGTTTAATTGCCTTTAAATGAAAGTAGCTCAAGTGCTCTTAGTTAAAATGTCCCACTATTTTTGGACTTTATGCTATATCTAGACGAATACATCTTTTTGCATAATTGTAAGTAACCCAACATATTATACTTAGAATGGTAATTAAATGACAAAGTCAATCAAATAAGTAAATAAGTAGCCAATAAATCTAGGGCAAAGGTAATTGTTCCCAAAACTGAGGGAGGATGAGAATAATATTGCACAATGATATGTTTTTATCAGAGTGTAGCTACTACTCTAACATTTTCATTTCTTTTACTACCACAGTTTTAGAATGGTCAACAGCTTATGTCTATATGCCTACTTTTTATCCTACTATATCAATTTATTCTGTATGTCTTCACTGAGACTGTGTTCTAGACTGTCATTAGTACATGCTTTTAACCATATTTGATGGCCTTCACTCAGTGTTCATTCTGCATAACATCTCCGTAGATTGTATTGTTGTTGACCATATCCTGCTTCTTGAAACACTTGGCTTCTGTGGTATTGATTCTGGGTTGTCTTTCTATTGCCTGGACTGCCCTTTATCTCACTACTATTTAAAAAAAAAATTTTTTTTTTCTGTATTGATTTTAGAGAGAGAGGAAGGGGGAGAGAGAGAGAGAGAGATAGATACATCAATGAGAGAGAACATCAATTGACCGCCTTTTGCATGCCCCCCAACTGGGGATCAGGCTCACAACCTGGGCATGTGCCCTGACCAGGAATCGAACCGGCGACTTCTTGGTGCAAGTGTCAATGCTCAACTATTGAGCCACACCGGCCAGGCTATCTCACTACTATTATTTCCCACTTTTCAAAATGTGCATGGTCTTTAGTGCTCATTTCCAGAACATCTGCTCTTTTCCTCCTTCCTTGGGAAGCATCTACTTTCTAGGTCTAAACTATTATTTCTCTGTGGACAACATTATTGCAACTAACATTTTTCTGTCTCTAGACTAGTCTTCTTGAATCTCCTAGAGACAAGGAAAATGAGAAAGAACTAACAAAATTGAAGGGTTTTTTTTTTGAGATTATAAAATAGAGAGTTAGAACTATGGAAATAATTGGAACAATGAGATTCTGTTAGGGGGAAAAACTAGAGTTTGTTAGATTTTTAATTTTTGCTCTCATTGGAAAGAAGATTCTTGTGGAGAAAAGAGTACCCTCGTGTACTGTTGGTGGGAGTGCAGACTGGTGCAGTCACTGTGGAAAACAGTATGGAGTTACCTCAAAAAATTAAAAATGGAACTGCCTTACGACCCAGCAATTCCACTTCCGGAAATATATCCAAAGAAACCTGAAACATTAATTTGAAAGAATATATGCACCCCTATGTTCATTGCAGCATTATTTATAATAACCAAGATCTGGAAGCAGCCCAAGTTCTCATCAGTAGATGAGTGAATAAAAGAGCTGTGGTGTATTTACTACGCGGCAGTAAAAAGAAGGAAATCTTACCCTTTGCAACAGCATGGATGAATCTGGAGAGTATCATGCTAAGTAAAATAAGCCAGTCAAAGAAAGACAAATACCATATGATTTTACTTTTTTTTTTTTTTTTTATCCTCACCCGAGGACATTTTTTCATTTTTTGTTCAGATAGAGTGGGAGGGAGAGAGAGGAAGAGAGAGAGAGAGAGAGAAACATCGATGCGAAAGTGACACATCGAGTGGCTGCCACCCGCACGACCAACCAGGGCCGGGGACAAACTGCAACCGAAGTACATGCCCTTAGCGGGAACCGAACCCGGGTCTCTCTGGACCACAGGCCGACGCTCCAACCGCTGAGCCAAACCGGCCAGGACTGATTTTACTTATATATGGAATCTAATGAACAAAATAAACTCACAAACAAATAAAAACAGACTCGTAGATGCAGAGAACAGACTGACAGCTGTCTGAGGAGAAACTGGTTGTGGAGGCTGGGTGAGAAAGGTGAAGGGATTAAGGAAAAAAACAAAAAAACCCACAAAAGATAAAAAACTCATAGACAAAGAGGTCATTACTAGAGGGAAAGGAAGGCTGGTGGAGGTAGAAGAGGGTAAAGGGGGGATAAATAGTGACCGAAGGAGACTTGATTTTAGGTGGCGAACATGCAATACCAAAATACAGATAATGTATTACAGAACTGTACACTTGAAACCTATATAATTTTATTAACCACTGTCACCCCAATAAATTCAATATAAAAATAAATTAAAAATACTCTCCTCCTTACAGCTGCTAAGCAAAATAAGCCAATCAGAGAAAGACAAATATCACATGATCTCACTTATTTGTGGAATATAATGAACAAAACAAACTGATGAACAGAATGGACCCGGAGACAAGGATGTGGGGTACAGACTGATAAACCTCAGGAGAGGGGGGAGGGGGGAGGGAAGAGATAGACCATAGAACTTGTATGCATGTATGTGTAACCGATGGACATAGACAACTATGCTGGGGGGTGGGCAGGATCGGGAGGAGGGTGTCAATGGGGGAAAAAGGAGAACTATCTGTAACAAAAATAAATTTAAAAAATTAAAAGATGAAAACAAAATAAAAAAATAATTAATTAATTAAAAATAAAAAAATAAAGAAAAAATTTTTTCTTTTCAATATACATGTTTCTCTTTCACCCTGTGTTTAATTTTAGAAGTAGTTCTTGTGTTGTTGCATAGCTTTCTGCTGAAGGTCCATAAAATGTGTACTATATCCAAGTATTTTCAAGTAAGTAGTTCAAGTGCTAAGTAAAGCATAGTTTTTCTAGTGATAGGAAAATTCAAGTACTATTTATATCCAAAGTCATATTCATGGCACTGGGCAAGTTCATTATTTTAACACCGCTTGTTGATTTTGCTGTCAGTGATTCCAATAAAATGTAGTAATGCTTTTTATTTATAAAGTGCTTTTAAGCTATATATTCAGAGTGTCTGGATCTTACATGATACTCAAGGTGTCCCTTCCTTTGTATGTCAATTCATAACCTCACTTTCTGAGACCTGATTAATGCATTTGCATGCGGTTCGTTTTTTTTTTTTTGCATCACTGGGATCACAAAAACCAAATTTACTGCATGTGTTCAAATTATTTTAGGTTTACCCAATAAAGTCTTGATTTTTTTTTTTTTTTTTTTTTACCATATTGTTCTTGTATAAGGATAGGACTTAAAAGAAACAAACAAAAACCAAACAGAAAAACAAAGAAAATGTCTGTGTGAAAGACCTAAATTAGAGCACAAATTGGATTTTTGTGTTCAAATGAAATGTGACTATACGGCAAGGAGACTGATTTTTATATATGATTGTGGCATTATCCTCATTCTCTTAAAATTACACCCTGACTATTCTTGTCATCATAAAAGAGGAAAGAATGCTTTAGTTTGCTGCCTAAAACTTGAAATGAAAAAAATATTCCTCTGCCCCCTCCTAGCCATTAGAAGGCTTTGCATTACAAAGGTCAGTAGTTGTTTCTTAGAAGTTAGAGCATATTTGTTAAATGGGTTCATTTTCTCCCACCACTTCCTTTTGTTTATATCAGTCCCCTTTTTCTTTTCTGTCACTTTCTGTCTTTTCCAAGATGTCTGGATAATGACTGTTTTGCAATAGGTCCATACCCTGGATCATTCAATAAATTAAACAACATATTTAAATAAGTAAAACTGCTAACTCCATACATGCTCTCTGCTCTGTCTCTTTACCTTGTGGGCCTTCAGCTGCTTATTGTTTTGTTTTGTTTGTTTGGTTTTTAATTTAAAGGGCAGTTCTACACAAAACACTTTCTTCTTTCATTTTCTGAATGAAAACACCTACATAGTCATTCTACATATAAGGCAATTGTATTTGATAACAAAGAGAATTTTATACCAAATATTTGATGGAAGCAAGAAATAAAACCTTAAAATGATAGTGAGAGTATATGTAAGTAGACAAAAGCATTACATGTTTCCAAATATTTGGTATAAAAACATGTTGAAAGAGAAAACTAATGTTATTATCAACACTTTAAATATACTGTTACATTGTACATTTGGGGATGGAAATTTAAGGCAATACTTTTATTTAAACTATTTCTATTAAGCTTATTTAAATATTCTTATTCCAACTATTTCTTTTTTTTTTTTTTGCCTTTGATCCTTTTCTTTATTTTTTTTTCTTTTCATTTATTTATTTATTTATTTTTATTAATTTATTTTTGTTACAGATGTTTCTCCTTTTTTCCCCATTGACACCCTCCCCCCCATCCCCCCACCCTGTCCCCAGCTTTGTTGTACATGTCCATCACTTATGCATACATGTGCATAAGTTCTGTGGTTTATCTCTTCCCTCCCCCCCCACCCCCTCTTCTGAGGGGTGTCAGTTTATACCCCACTTCCACATCTCTGGGTCTACCCTGTTCCTCAGACTGTTATGTTCATTATATTCCACAAATAAGTGAGATCATGTGATATTTGTCTTTCTCTGCTTGGCTTGTTTCGCTTAGGATAATACTCTCGAGGTCCCTCCACGTAGTCTCAAAGGATAAGAGATCTTTCTTTCTTACAGCTGCATAGTACTCCATTGTGTATCTGTACCACAGCTTTTTTATCCATTCATCCACTGATGGACACTTGGGCTGTTTCCAGATCTTAGCTATTGTAAATAGTGCTGCTATGAACATGGGGGTACATGTATTTTTTCTGATTGGTGTTTCAGGCTTCTTAGGGTATATTCCTAGAAGTGGGATCACTGGGTCAAATGGCAATTCAATTTTTAATTTTTTGAGGTAACACCATAGTGTTTTCCACAGTGGCTGCACCAGTCTGCATTCCCACCAGCAGTGTACTAGAGTCCCCTTTTCTCCACACCCTCGCCAACACTTGTTGTTTGATGATTTGTTGATGGCGGCCATTCTGACAGGTGTGAGGTGATACCTCATTGTTGTTTTAATTTGCATCTCTCTGATGATTACTGATGTTGAGCATTTCTTCATATGTCTCTTAGCCATTTGTATGTCCTTTTTGGAGAGGTGTCTATTTAGTTCCTCTGCCCATTTTTTAATTGGGTTCTTTGTCTTCCTTTTGTTGAGTTGTATGAGCACTCTGTATATTTTGGAAATTAACCCCTTATCTGATGTGTCATTGGCAATTATGCTCTCCCATAGAGTGGGTTCCCTATCTGTTTTGATGGTTGTTTCTTTTGCTGTGCAGAAGCTTTTGAGTTTGATGTAGTCCCATGTGTTCATTTTTCCCTTTGTTTCTGTTGCCTTAGGTGATGCATCAGTGAAGATTCTACTGCATATGATGTCCGAAATTTTGTTGCCTACATTTTGTTCTAGGATTTTTATGGATTCACGAGTAACATTTAAGTCTTTTATCCATTTTGAGTTTATTCTAGTGTGTGGAGTAAGTTGATGGTCTAGTTTCATTTTTTTGCATGTAGCTGTCCAATTTTTCCAACACCATTTATTAAAGAGGCTATCTTTACTCCATTGTATGCTCTTGCCACCTTTGTCAAATATTAATTGAGCATAATGTCTTGGGTCAATTTCTGGATTCTCTGTTCTGTTCTACTGGTCTATATGCCTGTTCTTGTGCCAGTACCAGGCTGTTTTGATTATAGTGGCTTTGTAGTATAAGCTGATATCCAGTATTGTGATCCCACCTACTTTGTCCTTCTTTTTCAAGATTGCTGTGGCTATTCGGGGTCTTTTTTGGTTCCATATGAACTTTTGAAATATTTGTTCTAGTTCTGTGAAATATGTCACTGGTATTTTGATGGGGATTGCATTGAATCTATAGATTGCTTTGGGTAATATGGACATTTTAATGATGTTAATTCTTCCAATCCATGAACAAGGTATGTGCTTCCACTTTTTTATATCTTCCTCTATTTCTTTTTTCAATGTCCTGTAGTTTTCTGCAAATAGGTCCTTTACTTCTTTGGTTAAGTTTATTCCTAGGTATCTTAATTTTTTTGCCGCGATGGTAAATGGAATTGTTTTTTTAGTTTCTCTTTCTGTGAGTTCATCATTGGTGTATAAGAATGCCGTTGATTTCTTGACGTTAATTTTGTATCCTGCTACTTTGCCAAATTCATTTATTAAGTCTAGTAGATTTTTGATGGAGTCTTTAGGGTTTTCTATATATAATATCATATCGTCTGCGAATAATGACAGTTTCACTTCCTCCTTTCCAATTTGGATTCCTTTTATTTTTTCTTCACGTCTGATTGCTGTGGCTAAGACTTCCAGTACTATGTTAAATAAGAGTGGTGAAAGTGGGCATCCCTGTCTTGTTCCTGTTCTTAAGGGAAATGTTTTTAGTTTTTGCCCATTGAGTATGATGTTGGCTGTAGGTCTTTCATATATGGCCTTTATTATACCAAGATATGATCCCT
This sequence comes from Tadarida brasiliensis, assembly GCA_030848825.1. Lineage (NCBI taxonomy): Eukaryota > Metazoa > Chordata > Mammalia > Chiroptera > Molossidae > Tadarida > Tadarida brasiliensis. Next base: position 83,320,616 of record CM061264.1, read on the forward strand.
CTATTCCCAAATTGCTGAGCGTTTTTATCAGAAATGGGTGCTGGATTTTGTCGAATGCTTTTTCAGCGTCTATTGATATGATCATGTGGTTTTTATCTTTCATTTTGTTTATGTGGTGTATCACATTTATTGATTTGCGAATATTGAACTAGCCTTGCATCCCTGGGATGAATCCCACTTGGTCATGGTGAATAATTTTTTTGATGTATTGCTGGATCCGATTTGCTAGTATTTTGTTTAGGATTTTGGCATCTACGTTCATCAGGGATATTGGCCTGTAGTTTTCTTTCTTTGTAGTGTCTTTTTCTGGTTTTGGAATTAGGATTATGCTGGCCTCATAAAACGAGTTTGGAAGTCTTCCTTCTTCTTGAATTTTTTGAAATAGTTTGAGGAGAATGGGTGTTAGTTCTTCTTTGAATGTTCGGTAAAACTCCCCCGTGAAGCCATCCGGTCCTGGGCTTTTGTTTGCTGGGAGGGTCTTGATTACATCTTCAATTTCCTTAGCTGTTATTGGTCTGTTCAAGTTTTCTATCTCTTCCCGGTCCAGTTTTGGGAGACTATGTGTTTCTAGAAATGTGTCCATTTCACTTAGATTGTCGAATTTGTTGCCATATAAATGTTCATAGTATTTGCTAATGATCCTTTGTGTTTCTGTTGTGTCAGTTGTTACTTCTCCTCTTTCATTTCTGATTTTGTGTATTTGGGTTCTCTCTCTTTGTTTTTTGGTGAGTCTAGCTAAGGGTCCATCGATCTTGTTTATCTTTTCAAAAAACCAGCTCTTTGTTTCATTGATCCTTTGAATTGTTTCTCTGGTCTCTATGTCGTTTATTTCTGCTCTGATCTTTACTATTTCCTTCCTTCTACTTGCTCTGGGGTTTTCTTTTTGTTTGCTTTCTAGTTCTTTAAGTTGTGAGGTTAGATAGTCTAATAGAAATTTTGGTTGTTTCTTGATGTAGGCCTGTAGTGCTATGAACTTCCCTCTCAGAACAGCTTTCGCTGCATCCCATAGATTTTGTGTTGTGGTGTGTTCATTTTCATTGGTTTCCAGGAAGTTTTTAATTTCTTCCTTGATCTCCTCGGTAACCCATTCATTGTTTAATAACATGCTATTTAGCCTCCATGTATTCAAATGTCTTTGCATGTTCTTGTTGCAATTGATTTCTAGTTTCATGCCATTGTGATCTGAGAAGATGCTTGATATGATTTCAATCTTCTTGAACTTGTAGAGACTTCGTTTGTGTCCTAACATGTGGTCTATCTTTGAGAATGTCCCATGTGCACTTGAGAAGAATGTGAATTCTATAGTTTTGGGGTGTAATTCTCTGTAAATATCTATTAAATCCATTTGGTCTAGTGCTTCGTTTAGAGTCTCTGTGTCCTTGTTAATTTTTTGTCTAGAGGATCTATCCAGTGATGTCAGCAGGGTGTTGAAGTCCCCTGCTATGATTGTATTGCTGTCAGTTTCTCCTTTGAAGTCCTCCAGAAGATTTTTAATATATTTTGGTGCTCCTATATTGGGTGCATATATGTTTACCAAGGTTATATCTTCCTGTTGGATAGTTCCTTTCAATATTATGTAGTGACCTTCTTTGTCTCTAGTAATGGCTGTCGTTTTGAAATCTATTTTATCAGATATGAGCATTGCTACCCCAGCTTTTTTTTCCTTTCCATTTGCTTGGAAGATTTTTTTCCATCACTTCACTTTCAGCCTATGTGAGTCTTTTGTTGTGAGGTGAGTCTCTTGTAAACAGCATATATATGGGTTATGCTTTCTTATCCAATCCGCTACTCTGTGTCTTTTTATCGGAGCATTCAATCCATTTACATTTAAGGTGATTATTGATATGTACTTATTTATTGCCATTTTTGTTCAGTGTGGTTCTACTTTCCTTCCTATTTCTTCTACTAATTACAGCAGTCCTTTTAACATTTCTTGCAGTGCTGGTTTGGTGCTAATGTATTCCCTTAGCCTTTTTTTTGTCTGAGAAGCTCTTTATTTGACCTTCTATTTTGAATGACAGCCTTGCTGGGTAGAGTAGTCTTGGATTCAGATCCTTGTTTTTCATGACCTTGATTACTTCATGCCATTCCCTTCTGGCCTGTAGTGTTTCTGTTGAGAAGTCAGCTGATAGCCTGATGGGGGTTCCTTTGTAGGTAACCTGTTGCTTTTCTCTTCCTGCCTTGAGGATTCTCTCTTTGTCTTTAATTTTTGGCATTTTAATTACTATGTGTCTTGGTGTGGGCCTGTTTGGGTTCTTCTTACTTGGGACTCTCTGTGCTTCTTGAACTTGAATACCTTCTTTCTTCACCAAATTAGGGAAGTTTTCTGTCATTATTTCTTCAAATATATTCTCTAACCCTTGCTCATTTTTTTCTTCTTCAGGGACTCCAATGATGCGAATATTATTACGTTTCCAGTTGTCCCACAGTTCTCTTAAGCTGTCTTCCTGTTTTTTCATTGTTTTTTCCTTTTGGTTTTCTGATTGGTTGATTTTTTCTACCCTGTCTTCTAATTCACTGATCCGGTCCTCAGCTTCCTCTACTCTGCTGTTTAGTCCTTCCAATGTGTTCTTCATTTCTGCTATGTCATTCTTCATTTCTTCTTGCTGCTTCTTCATTTCTTATTGCTACTTCTTCATTTCCACTTGGTTGGTTTTCAGTGTTTCCATGTCTTTGCTCATGGTGTGGATGTCCTTACTCAACGTGTTGATGTCCTTACTCATGCTGTTGAGCTTCCTCAAGATCATGGCTCTGAATTCTAGCTCTGTTAACTTGCTTAACTCCGTTTCATTTATTTCATCTTCGGTAGGGGTCTCTTGTTCTTTCATTTGGGCTCTGTTTCTTTGTTTCCCCATTTTGGCTATCTCAGTGGTTTTTGGAGCCTGCCAAATTTTCCTGTGGATGTTGGTGTTCTGTTGTTTGTGGCTCCCTCTACTGGGTTTGGATGAGCGTGGGAGTACCCAGGTTAGACACCACCCTGGAGTCTTACTTTCCAGGGTATATTTGCAAGCCCAGCAGAGGTTAAGTTATCTTCTAGCTTTTTGCCTAGAGGCTATTAGTCGTGGTTGCTTGAAGAGCTTTGGGTTTTCAGTTGAATGAAAACCTCCCTCAGGTGTTCAGCGTGAGAGGATTTCCAGGGGTAGGGCAGATGCTAGTAGTTAATGAGCCTCAGTTTGCATTTCAATGGCCCACTAGGGTGTGGCTGGATCTCCGAGGGAGGGGCTGCCGTCTCTCCCCAGAGCCCTGGGATGGAGTAAGAAGACCAGGCCACAGTGCTGCGTGGCCGCAACTCAGCAAAAGCTCTGAGCGCCCTCCAAATCCCAGGTGTCCCCACACAGTTCCAGTCCAGTCCGCCCTCCTTCTGCCGGAGTCCGAGGTGAGTGGCTGTGGCTGTTTTAGTGCTCTGTCCCGGCTCTGCGCTGTGGAGCCGGCTGGGGCTTTAACCCCGAGGGCGGGCGCTGCTCATGGCTAAGGCCGCTGCTGTCCGTGGGCTCTCAGCCCCCCTCTTGCGCCTCCGCAATCCTACCAGGATCGAGTCAGTGTCCCTGGTTGTATCGTCCTCGCGAGCTGCTTTTCCGTTGCTTTTTCCCGACTATTTGTCTTTATTTTAGTTGTATTTCCAGTTTGGTCCTGGGAGATGGTCTGTGTAGCTTCCATTCACTCCGCCGCCATTTTTCCTCTCTTCCCAACTATTTCTATTCCTATTCAAACTATGAGTAAATTGATTCACTGTGAGTTACCAAATATTGTACATCTTATAAAAAGATTACCATGTACATGTTCTAGTTAAACTTATTCTGCTATGTTTAATGGCTGCCAAAACATATAGTAATATTATGATAAATCTATTGAGGGGCATGTGTAGTTAAAGAAAATGGTTTTTGCATGACAAAGGGCAAAAAATTAAGATATTAAGAATAAATACTTCCACAAAAGATCCAAATTTTATAACAAATGGTTTTAAAAGTCCCATAATACACTTTTTTATATTTGTACTAATAATTTTGAATATCATTTTATTTTACAATTAGATTTTTCTCCAAAAGTGTTAGATAAAACACCAAAATAACAAACCTTAGCCTACCCCCCAAAGAAACCAAGCAACTTAAGGGAAATCAGTTTTATTTTATTTCTAAGAATATGTAGGAGTTATACTCTCACATTCAGTTCTATTCCAAAGTAATAAAAACATAAGTCCACATGTATTTATTTTCTCTTTTTTGAAATCTTAGAGTGATTGGATTATTGGTAGTCTGATTAAAATTGTACACCAATTTTTAAAAAATAAAGCAGGCTACTCAATTCCATATTGTACATGAAGAGAACACAGGCTGTAGGTAAGTCTATTCCACTATTGTAGATGTAAAACAGACTTAAAACATACAGGACAATATAACATCACTCAAAGTATATTAAATTAAAAATGATTTAAACCTAGAAAGATTAAAAAATGATAAGAATAGTAAGTGCATATTACAAAAACCTGTACACTTGCTACAAATAGTCCAAAAAGTTAGCACTGAGCTTTCCAAATATTAACAAAAATTGTAACCTGGATAATTCCATAATACATAGAGTTTATATGTTTAAAAATAGACCAATTGTTCAAGAGGTACAATTATTTTCTACTAATCCCAGAAGGAAATTTTTTGCAAGGTTTCTCATTAAGAGAATAATGTAAAGAAAAATGTCATTTGTGATATTCCAGCAGATGAAGAATTTAGAGGGTCTGTATTATGTTAAGTGAAATAAGCCAGTCAAAGACAAGTATCATACAATCTCACTTATTTGTGGAATATAATGAACAAAATAAGCTGATGAACAAAATAGATCCAGAGACATGGAAGTAGAGAAGGGGGAGTGGGCATCAGGAAGAGATAAACCAAATAACTTACATGCATAACCAATGGACACAGAAAACAGTGTGGTCAAGGTGGAGGGGGGGTGTGCGTGGAGGGGGAGGGTGTCAATGGCGGGAAAAGGAAGGCCATCTGTAACACAAAAATAAATTAATAAAAATTATACATTAAATATTAAATAATTATTTATTATAATGTGATATATATATTAATATATTCTATTTAAAGTAATATAATTATGATACATATAAATGTATTAAGATATATATCAGATTTTCTTAGAATAGTACAACAAAGCTGAGAATAGAGAGGTAAAATTATTTTCTATGGAGTAAGTGGTAGAAGTACCATGAGCCAGCAGTGACTTTAATATACATCTGGCCAAGCCATTTGTTGCCACACAGAGGCTCAGGTGTACCACACCAAAACAAAAGTCGTCATTTTGGGCAAACTATCCATAACATACAACTGGCTTATACTGTATGATCTTATGCAGCAGGTTAATTCATTTAGTTCTCTAGGTACTTATTTTGTAATCAGTTCTCCTCTCTGTACAGAGAATGGTCTGCTAACTAAGATTAACCATCCAAAGTTGCTTTTCTGAGACTTTTTTCAAAAAAGCCAAAGTACTATTTTGCCTACACGTGCAATTTTCCCATAATTCTTTTCAGCCATATACCCTCTGCTGAAGAACTTCGGAAAGCTGTCGGTCCCTTCCTCTATATATCCAAAATTACAACCAGTGGACCTTCTTGCCTCTTCCCTCAGGGACTGAGAGGACTTCTATTTACCATATATCCTGTTGGGCAGTCACTTGACCTTTCCTAAGAGGATGTTTGTCCATCCCAATGAGGGCACATGGTTCCAAGCTAAGGCAGAACACAGGACAGCCCCACTCCAGGTGACTATTAAAGAATACCTCCTGAAGGTCCCTGCTGCTCCAATTCTGTGAAAAGCTCACTCAAACAATAGCATATTCACACACACACACAGACACACACACACACACACACACACACACACACACACACACACACACACACTCACAGCGCTGGAAGGCTATGTAGTCTGGATGAGAACTGCATTAATTGACTGCTTATTGCTGTTGGCCCCTCATATAATTGCTTTTATTGAATTGCCTTTTTAGTGCAATGGCCCAGCCTACAGTGAGTAATTTTGTGAGAAGCAGTGCTATGATACATGTTGCTGCATTTAGTATAAGAATACTGTTGGGTTTTTCCACCACCCAGCCCCATCCTAATGAGGCGCCATGGGGGAAGATTCTCTTCGATTTCAGAAGCAGTAATGCCTGTTCTGGGCCACATTCCCCGCCCCATCCATGCTATGAATAATGTACCTGATTGGGTCAATCAGAATCCTGTTCTTCCTGACTCTGTCCCCCAAGGCACTCCTGGCACTGTAGGCCAGAACATGTAGGGTCAATATGTGACCTTCTTCGACAAGGGTCCAGATCCACAGGCAGGTTGGGTATTCACTTCAGTCCTGGCTTCAGCTAATGTGTCCTATTGTCATTTTCCCTTGATTTCCTTTGTTATCCTCTTAGTTTTAATCATATCTCTTCTTAGAATATTGTGTGGATTTTGAAAGCTACCATAAATAATTCATGCAAGCGAGCGTGAGAGTTTTGAGAACAGTGAAGATTTTGACCTTTCATTGTATGTCCTCCAAGTCTAGGGCCCCCTGTGTTCTTCAAGCTGCTTCCAAAGGCACTCAGACCACTCTCAAGATTTGCCCACTGTTCCCTCTACAGGCTTTTTCTGTACTGATTAAAATTTTACCACTTTCCCAGGGAAGACACGAAGCATGGTTGCTGGTGCTTCGGTTTCTGCACATCACCTGTGCTACGCTCTTCAAGCACGGACATTTTAGCATAAAGTTCAAAGCTTCTGGGAATTATTAGATTCTGCGAGCTTAACATTTTTGATGACTCATATTGTCACTCAGTTTCTTGGGTGATTTGGTAAAAGATCTGAACTCTTCTCTGAATTAAAAACACTCATTTAATAAAAAAAAAAAGAGAAATGTTTACATAATTATTTTGCTAGGAGGTGACAGCAAAGCAAAAATTCCGAGATGCGCTGGTACTAAATATTGTCAGTAAAATAATTTCTTCTTTGTCTGAAAATACTTCTGCTTAAATGGCACATCAGACATTCAATATATTCTGTGAGTAGCTTTAGCATTCACACTTTTGAAAAACTAAGATGAATATAGGAAAATCCCTTTTATTAGGTTATCATTCATTCACGCGTCCATTTATTCCCGCAGTCAGTAACTACTCTGTCTGCTGTACTGTTGTAGGTACTGAGGATACAGTGATAAAAATTTAAAATTCCTGCTCTAGTGGAACGTTATGTCCTGGTCAGGAAAGGCAGATAATAAACACATAAATGAATTAACAAACAACTAAATGAGATCATTTCAGATGGCTATGGATGCTATGAAGCAAAAGAAATGGCTGTGTGTAGTGACGGCTTTGATTAGAGAAATCAAGGAAGGCCAATGATCTTTGATATGAGACACAAAAATAAAAGAGAGAACTACTTATGCAAAGATCTGGGGAAAGAATCCTCCAAGCAAAGGAAAGAACGAGTGCAAAGGATCTTAGAGGAGACTAAGTGTGTGTGCTCAGGGTCGAAGAGAAGTCCAGCATGGTTTGACTGCAGAGATGTCAGAAGAGGTAAGCCAGGATGACAAGGAGCAGGCAGAGGGCAGACCACTTGGGGTCTTTAGCTGTGTGTGTCTATCTGTTGGGACCTTGAGAAAGTCACTTAACACGTCTTGGCCTCAGTTTCCTTTTTTAAAATGAAGAGGACGAAAGCTGCCTCATAGTCTTGTTTGTGAAAATTTTGCATGTGGATTGATGTTATGTGCTTGGAAGAATGTCTGCACTTAGTAAGAACTACATGTGTTACCTGCTATTTTTATGTATATATTCACGGTACAATTTCTCCCTAGCTAACAATTTATTGCCTTGATAAAATTTTAAAGCTAAAATAGGTCTTGGAAATTATATTCAATCCTGATATTTTACAGATGAGGGATTAGCTCTGAGAGGTCATATGGCCTACACAAGTTCCCACAGACAGTAAGTAAATGTTTAGACTAGAACCTTGGTCTTTTGACTCTCAAACCAAGAGCTTTCTACTATTAGATGGTGTTGGGCTTTAATGGCTTCAAATGATTTTCCTTATCATTTACCTTATAGGGTTATATTTAGAATAGTACTATTGAACCTGAAATTTCTTGTAGAGACTAAGATGGTTACCATATTGGTAGTAGATTTATAAGCTAATGATTTACTACCAACCGAAAGATATGTGAAAGTTGCCTGGCCGGTGTGGCTCAGTGGATTGAGCATCGTCCTGTGGACTGAGAGGTCTGGGTTTGATGCCCAGTCAGAGCTCATGCCTGGGTTGTGGGCTCGATCCCCAATAGGGAGTGTGTAGGAGGCAGCCGATCAATGTATCTCTCTCACATCAATGTTTCCATCTCTCTCTCCCTTCCTCTCTCTCTAAAAAATCAATAAAAACATATTCAAAAAAAGATATATGGAAGTAATTAGAATTTAAGATTATTCTGTTTTAACTAAGATTAACCATAGATTCAAATATCCTATTAGTAGCTTTAGCATTTACATTTTTTTAATAAGATGGATATAGGAATTCATTAAAACATTTTTTGCCTTTATCGATTTTAGAGAGAGAGGAAGTGAGAGGGAGAGAGAGATAGGAACATTGATGATAGAGAACATCGATTGGCTGCCTCCTGCATGCCCCCCACTGGGGATCAAGCCCACAACCTGGGCATGTGCCCTGACCAGAAATCAAACCGGCAACCTCTTTGTGCATGGGTCGATGCTCAACCACTGAGCCACACTGGCAGGACTATTATATAACTTACTATATCATTCATTCATTCATTCATTCATTCATTCATTCATTCATTTCTTCAACAACTCTTCTATGCCCTATACTACTGCAGGTACTGGAGTTACAGTGGTGAACAATATGAAGTGCCTGCCCTATTGGGATTTATATTCTAGTCAGGGGAAGCAGAATATAAACACATAATTAAAGGAATAAATAACTTAAAAAGGTAATTTCACTCTTCCCCAAAATATTTTAAAATTGGATAATTAGGCAATCAGTGATATGAATGTCATAATGATAGATAAGAATGTTATCAATAAAATTGGAAGAACTAATCACACTTTAAATAATGAACTCATTTAAACAATTTATTTTTCAAGCCTTAGTTCCCTAGCCTCACTACCGACCAATAAACAAATTAACATGTTACATAAATTCAAATGCAATTATGCACATGGTGTTATTGAACAATAGTGGTTAATACACGGCATACAGACTTTGCTAAACTCACTATATAAGACTAAAGTTATTTTACCCAAAATATATATTATTTGGTGGCTCAGAGTAATCTAAAATTTTAACGTCTTTTTCTACAACATAATTGGTTTTCCAAGACATATGAAAGTTGGTTCCTGGGATACTATTTTGTGTGTTTACCTCTTTGCAGGAAATCTCTTACCTAGGAAAGGTTTGGTTCCAAAAGTTCATTTGTAAACCATTTGAACTCATTTGCCATAGAAGCAGTGCTTAGCCTGGGTTAGCTAGGTTTAAACGTTGCTTCATGGAAGTGTATTTCCCTATTCTTAAAGCCGAAAGGTCAAACTCATGGTGTTCCCCTGAATTCTGGACCAATTTGATTTGGAAGGAGTAAATAGAGGATGTGTATTTTCCTCCTTCTCTAAGCTCAGAACTGGACCAAGTCCATCCTTCAAAGCTGATGAGATTCTCCTTTCGTACCTTCCTGCCTTCCTTTCTGAACCGATGCCTCTGCATGGCACCCTCTTTTTAGCCCCCCAGGAGATTTTTGTTTATTTTTTAATTTTCAGGATGCCAAGCAGGCATTCCAAACTGTAGGAATGATTTTATTTTTTTAACTTTTGCTCACATACCTGTTTTTGGCATCCAAAAAATTATTTTCTCAGTTACCTCCCTTTGCTCCCTGACAGCACGCTCTGCTCAGTCAGAGCTATGGCTGACTGGTCTTAAATGTTTATGGATCGCTCTTGTTTCTCGCTTTGAGATGGTGTATTTGAGATGGTGGGATTTGAAAATCTATGAGATTTCACTCAGGCAAGCTTAGTGCTGTAAACAGAGGCCGAAAAATTATGGCAATATTATCCAATTAGATTGGGTTCACCCTGCTTTTAGCATCTGCTTTATTCTCTAAATTGTCTTTGTGTACTTTGCTGTTACTTTAGAGAAATATACTACATGAAATCCTAGCCTAAGCAAAAACAAACGGAAGCAGTTAAGTTTGTCCCACACCACTGCAAAGAAAGTACGTAGGTCTGCTGCCTGCCAAAAATAGAGGTAGTTTATAGTATGTTCAACTCCATTGCTCATATTTTTTCATTTCCTTTTCCCAGCTGAATAAATGGGGGGGACAGAGAAAAAGAATTACTGCCATAAAAAGTACATTTCCCCCTCTATGTTCAATTATGGAGGGACATCTATAAACACAGGCATAAAGCCCAGAGAAAAGGAGATATTTCCGAAATGTTGTCTGATAGTCACTTGAGCTTCCAAATAAAAATTGTTTGGAAATATATTTAGGACATATGAGCAGAAATATTGACATATGGTATGTGATATTTGGCCGAGTTCGTAGATGACATATGAGCCTGCCTGAAGGAGCTTTGCTGGTACAGTAATTGTATTACCTATGAAGAGACCGATTGTCAGAAACACAGACATTCAGGGATCTATGAGAATGTAATGGTCATGCAGGAGAATTTACTTGGTGACTAAATCACAGGAATGTAACTGATACAAAATATAAATAAAATTAATGAGAGTTTTAGAAGTTAGCTAAACTATTTTTGTTTTTATAATTTTCGAAATATGCTGTTTTCTGGTCCCCCAGTAGCCATGGCAAAAATATGACCCTGGACGATATTGAGAGTTGAATTCTTGTTTTCTGGCTACTTAGGGTATGACATTTATTTGTTCATTGTGGTTTTACCTCTACATGTGCTTAGAGCATGTTTAAAGTTATAAGACACACGGATTTATGTGGGAAAGATTTTCAGCAGTACATGCTCAAACCTGTATATACTTCAAAAGGAGAGTTTTGGAAGGGATGGCACTGTTTATTGTACGCACATTGGATTGAAATTAGGAAACTTAGCTTCTGTTTCTATTTTTTTCCATCTAGTTTTATGAGTTTAGATAAGTGACTTAACTATTCTTGGATTTATTTATAGATCTAAAAAATGAGAGGTTTGTCTATTTGAATCCAAGATTCCTTTTTCTTCTAATATCCAACAAATCCCACTGGGTAATTATCTAGATAAAAAAAAAAACAAAACCGTTTTATGCCAAGAGTATTGGCTGAAATATCTACAAATGTATATAAAAAGTTAAGAAAAAGTATCTGAATAACTGACTTTTTTACAGTTATTTTTACATGATCATATGTTACCTGCAGATGTTTCTATATTTATGATTTTGGAGTCAGGAAAAAAGATGTCACCCATCTACTGTAGGCACATTAGTGATTGACCCAGAGGGACCATTTTCATGTAGCAACTCTGTATTCACCTTTATCATTGTCAGAAAACAAGATGGTGTACTCAAATGAGGAAAACCAGGACAGCTTAATGAGCCTGAGGGGATAGTTGGAAGTTGTAGAGTTAAGGGTAACCTGAAAGGAATGGCAAAATTTTGGGGGACAGGAAAGGGCAGGAAGACATTAGCACCTCAAGGCCTACAGGGATGAAGAGAGACAGTGGACATTGGAATCTGCAGAGATTTTTAGTATCTGTAGCTGTAGGAGAGGATGTCTGACCAGAGTTCTGGGATTCAGTGAGGAAACCTGGACACTAATCTCCTTCTCCACTGGCTCTCCAATCTCTTGCTAGTGTCTACCACTGGTGAAACTTACGCAGAAGCCGTGGGAGCCAGGATACCATCTGGTCAGGTCAGCCTTCAAAGGCCCATAAGGTAATAGTAAAGGATCAAGAGTGGTGCTGGAGGGACAAATAGAGAATCTCAAGTTTATCCATATTTTATGCTATAGAAATGTTTTCTTCATCTTATAAAAAAGTAGTTCTATGTATGTATTATTGATAGACATTTAGAATGACTACTGGCATGATTAACTTTAATGGGAAATGTCAATTTCTGATTTGACCTACACTTGGGTATCTGTCACTGTATTGCTGTAATAATAATATTTTTACGAGGACCTCAACTGACTGTATTACTGACTTATTTAAACACTTTGAAGAGAGGCAGTACAACCAGAACTAGGAGGGAACCAGAAACAGGTCAAGGTCTGTTTTTATACTTTGCTGGAGCTAATTGGCTGATTAGTATTTGTGAGAAGGAGGGTTTTTAAATCTAAATTTATGAGATACAATATTGTACAATAAGTAAATAAATAACCAATAAATAAATTTATGAGATAGTGTTCTGTAGTTTTGGTGATTCTTTTGGGGTATTACCTTTGTCTGTTTTTGGTATAGGACAATACTGGCCTCATCAAATTAGTTGGGAAGGGTTTTCTTCTCTTCCATTTTCTCTGAGATGTGTAACATTGATGTTGATTTTTCTGTAAATTTTTGGTAGAATTTGCTATTACAGCCATCTGGGACTAAAGATTTGTTTTTCAGCAGCTTTTATATTATAATTTCAATGCCATTAAAGGTGATAAGTCTAGTGAGATGATCTAATTCTTGGCTGAGTTGTGGTAATTTGTGAATTTTGAGCAACTGCTCTTTTCTTCTAAGTTGTCATCTTCCTAAGATTAAAACTATTTGTAGTATTCTCTTGTTAACTTTAAAAAAATAACTATAGGATCTGTGATATCCCCATTTCATTCCTAATATGGGTGATTTGTATCTTCTTTTTAAGTTGTTAAGCTTACTAGAAGTTTATCCATTTTTCTGATTTTTTTCAGAGAACCAAAGATTTTTGTTTCATTAACAGTTTTATTGTTTTCCTATTTATATTATTTCCTTCCTTCTGCTTGTGTTGGTTTACCTACCTATCTTTTTATAGTTTCTTGAAGTATGAAATATTATAATTGATTTCAGACCTTTTCTTGTTTCCAATGTAACCACTTAGTGCTATCAGTTTCTCTCCCAGTACTACTTTAGCTACATCTTCCATATTTTGGTATGTTGTGCTTTCATTTTTTAAACTGAGTACTATGTATTGTTTAATTACATTGAAATTTTCTTTTTGACCTATGGATCATTCAGAAATGTGTTGTTTAATTTACACAGGTTTAAATTACACAAGATAATTTGTAATTTATCTAGAAGTGTTTTTATAATGGCTGCTTTAAAACCCTTGTCAGATAAATACATCTGATTGATTTCAGTGTTGGCATTGGTTGGTTGTCTTTTCTCATTCAAGTTTTCATTTTCTTGGTTCTTGGTATAACCATCATTTTCAGTTGTTGCTTGGACATGTTGTCTTATGTTTGAAGACTCTGGGATCCTATTTAAATTTTGTTTTAGAATGTCCCACTGTTCAGATTTGCATGCAGTTCCTGACTTAGTTTGTGGGCTTTGGTTCCACTGTCAGTTCCTGCAATAAAGGATTGGATGCAGAAGATTATACATATACACAATAGAATACTACTCAGCCATAAGAAAAGATGAAATACTGCCATTTGCAACAACATCGATGGACCTTAAGAATATTATTCTAAGTGAAATAAGTCAGGCAGAAAAAGCTGAGAACCATACGATTTCCCTCATATGTGAAGTATAAAACTGAAACTCATGAACACAAACATCGGTGTGGTGGTTGCCAGAGAGAAGGGGGCAAGGGGTGGTGGTGGTGAAGGGAGCCTAATATATTGTGATGGAAGATGAGCTGACTTTGGGTGGTGGGCACACAGTGCAATATTCAGATCATGTATCATAGAAACATACACTTGAAACCTATGTGATCTTACTAACCCATGTCACCCCAATAAATTTAATAAAAAAGTAAAGTCAACTGATCATGGACTTAAAAAAAAAAGTAATGTTCAAACAGATAAATTTGTTTGACTTATCTTATGCTGCTGGGTTCCCACTGGTGCTGCCTGAGGAAGCAAAAGGTGTTCCCTCAGGCTAACCCTCTGGTGTCTCTAGGTGCCAGAAGGCAGCCTAGGCCTTTAAGGAAAAAGAGGCTTTCTGAGCCAGAACCGGTGGCATGATCCTGACCAGTGGCCCTAGCTGGCCCAGTACCCCGCCGGGCAGAGGAGAAGAGTTTTAGGTTCTTTTTTTTTCTTCTTTATTGATTTTAGAGAGGGAAAGGGAGAAGGAGAGAGATATAGAAACATTGATGAGAGAGAACATCGATCGGCCACCTCCTGCATGCCCTCTACTGGGGATCGGGCTCACAACCTGGGCATGTGCCCTGAACGGGAATCGAACCAGCGACCTTTTGGTGCGTGTGTCAATGCTCAACCACTGAGCCACACGGCCGGGCGAGTTTTAGGTTCTTGGAGACAGAGACATTCCATGCCCTGCCGCCTTTGTGGTTGAGTCCCTTCTGCTGTTCTACCCAACCACTCTCATGTCCCCAGTGTGGAAGGGAGTTTCAGGCCTAGGGAGGCTTCCTTGGCCAGACACTTGTTCTGACAGGATTTTCCTTCCCCTTGAGGGGGACAGAGAGTGCTTCCTGGCTGAGCTGCTTGTTGTGGTGGAACCCCCTTACAGGCACCCTCTAGAGGGGAGTCACAGGCCGATGTGGAAAAATAGGCTTCCAGAACCAGGCTGCTTGTGTGGTGTCTCCTGCTCATGCTATGTGAGGCCGTGAGTCTCTGACAGGAGAGTGCTTCTCCCCATTCATCCTCCTTACTGACTCAGTCCAGCTCACCTGGTGCTACTTCAGGATCTTTCCAGGAAGGAATGGCCCTACACAAGAAGCCTTCTTGATGGTAGGTTGGTGGTCAGAAAATTCTGGGCCTGGGTGTCCTTCCTCTGTTGGGTACTGCTGTGTTTCTTCTCCTGTCTTCAGGTCCCAGACTGGTTCATCTTCTTCTTATCAGTCATCAGAAATCTCTTTTAGTGGCCTCTTGTTATTTCCAGGATGAGGAGTGGCCACAGACAGATCTATACCATCTTGTCTGGACCTTCAGTCCCGGTCTGTTATATACCTAGGGAAGACATGTTAATGAAGGAGCTTGTGGAGGAAAGACTCCACAAGAGACAGAAGGACATGGAAATTGAGGAGCCCTCTTTCTCTGGGAGCCATGGGAAGCAGAGGAAGTACAGCAGGTCCTCGAATAACATTTCCTTCATTGTCTTTTCATTATAACATTAACGAGGGACATGCCTCTTGTTTCTGTCAATTAGCCTTTGGTATCATTGGTTTCCTGAGATGTCATTTTGCCATAGTTCCAAGAACCTATGCAAGGACTGGAGGACACAGTACACAGTGTGCACATCCATCTCTGAGTACAGTTTTTGTTTCATCCAATTTTGTCTTTTATATTTCTTCATTAATTCTCTATACAAATAGATATGGATATATAATGATAATCATACTATAGGCCATTACTCTGCTTCTGGAATGCCTGGAGTTTTAAACCCTTGAAGACAAAATCTATTGTAAAATTTGGATTAGTATTTAGAAGTAGATGAATTGATGAAATAAAATGGCTAATGGTGATTATTTAATTGAGATTACAAAATTTTATGTATGCATATGAAAGGAGATATTCACATATAATTTTATTCCCTGCCCCTTGTGGCATTTTGAGAGCTTTGATTTAAATTGTATGTAAAATAAATTATTTTATGATAGTAACAACTGTGGAATAATTATGTGTGCGCACACTGAATCCATTAGTCCATTGGCCTAAAATATGAGTGCCCTCATCCCTTTGGAAAGAAATATCAACATTTCTATTTCTATTTATTTTTATCTCATTGTCCTTTAATTTATATTTTAAATGCCATAATATATTAGCGTAATAATACATATATAATATTTTAATTTAAAACTTTTTTTTTTTTTCTGTATTGATTTCTAGAGAAAGAGGAAGGGAGAGGGAGAGAGAGATAGAAACATTGATGAGAGAGAACACTGATTGGCCACCTCTTACATGCCCCCCACTGGGGATCAGGCCCACAACCTGGGCGTGTGCCCTGACCGGGCATTGAACCAATGACCTCTTGGTGCATGGGTCGATGCTCAACCACTGAGCCACACTGGCTGGGCCATAGATAACATTTTATTTTATTTTATTTTTTTATCTCCACCCGAGGACATTTTTGCATTTATCTTCAGATAGAGCGGGAGGGAGAAAGGAAGGAAGAGAGAGAGAGAGAGAGAGAGAGAGAAACATCGATGTGAGAGAGACACATTGACTTGTTGCCACCCACACGACCCCAACAGGGGCCAGGGACAACTGCAACCGAGGTACGAGTCCTTAGTGGGAACCGAACCCGAGACTCTCTGGTCTGCCGGAGGACGCTCCAACCGCTGTCAAACCGGCCAGGGCCATAGATAACATTTTAAAATTACATAATTTGGGGCACTGATAGGGTGCTGTAAAGTCAAAATAGTTTGGAGACTAACAATTCAGGAAATAGAAGATTGTCATAATTTGCTACAAAAAAAGTTACTTAATTTGGAGAGTTTACCCCAAAATAATTTATAAAATCTTTCAATTTAAATGCAGAGAGGCCGAATGTTCAGAATATTTATGTTTGCATGAGGTTGAAGAACAGGCATCTATCTGTCTTGGAGCCTCAGAGAAAGAAACATTTTTGAAGTGCAGAATATAAAGAAATCTGGCCAGACAGGACAAAATTTGAACCCGGAATGCAAGGAGCATATGTTTGCATGATTTACCAGAGGAAAGTCAGGCGTTGTTGCTCTCAGTGGGTTCTAATCTGTGTTCAAAAATCCCTCCCATTTTTCCACCTTTATGCCCTGAGCTTCTTCCTCTGCTTCAATCTTTCCTTTTTCTGTAGCACTGATCACCTACATACTTGCCCTTTGAAAGTTTGGGCTAATGTCACTTCGCTTTTAGGAAAGACTGACCCTACGTTAGTACCTGTTTTTGCTAACAGAGGAATCCGAAGAGGACTTTTGCTTTGATGAAAAAAGGTGAAAAGAGAAAATAACGTTTGGTGTTTGTTTTGCACCAGAAATTACAGAGGCTGCGCACACCCCGAGCAGCGAGAGCGGCCCTGCCTGGCTCCTTCCCCGGAACGACACTCAGCATCTCAGCATCGAGCTGCCCCGGCTTTGAACTGTCCATGAGCATCTCTGCTTTAGCGTGATTGATTTATTCCGTGCATCCGTTAGCAAGAGGTGTTCTAAGGTATCAGAAACCCTATGAAAGCTCTTAAGGGTGTTACACTGAGCGTAAAACTGGACATAATTAAGCGTTTTGATCATGGTGAATGAAATAAAGATGTGGTGCCTGCGTTGAATTTTGGGTCGAGAATGCCCCAAATAATTTCCATATAAAGTAGTGGTGATTGCTTCTTCGCTCTATGGCAGGTTAGCTTATGAAAGGTATCTTAGGAACACACTACTTTCAGATGGCATGTGATGGACTTGTATTCATGTTTGTTGTGGGTTGTCTGTCTCCCCCCAGCTTTAGAATGTAAGTTTCATGCGGGCAAGTGTCCCCCTGCTTTGCTCATTGATGTGAATGAGACACCACAACAGTGTCACCATGTCTGGGAGAGCTGCAAGTTAACGAAATATTTGTTTAATAAGCAAGAGCAGAGTACTGGGCTAGCCTACGCGTTTTAGTTGTTTTATTATTATCATCATCATCATCAGCTATTGTAGCTAAAGTCTTCTGCAGTCAATGTTACACGATTAGGTCACTCTTCTGTTCTTTTTTAGCATAAACATAAACTGCATTTGGAGATGGGTCTAGAACCTATGCTAGCTGGAATGAACTTAAAAATAAAAACCCTAAAAAGTATTAGTTGATTTGCTTCCTTTATCCAAAATTTAAGTATATTCTTTTACAGTTTTTAAAATTTATTTTTCAACTTTTATTATTTGTTTTTATTGAGCTCTAATGGACAGATAACAGTGTATTAGTTTCAGGTGTACAGCATAATGATTCAATATTTGTGCATATTGCAAAATAATTACCACAATACGTCTAGTTAACATTTGTGACCACACACAGTTATCATTTTTTTCTTGTGATGGGAACTTTTAAGATCTACTCTCTTAGCAACTTTCAAATATGCGATAAGTATATTCCTTTTCTGACTTAGTGCAATTAAGTGGAATAAGTGGCTCTGAGTCTCAGAATCAAAGACTCATGTTTAAACAGTTTCGTTGAATAAGATGTCTCAGTGCCAATCACAGAGAGCCTTCCTGAAGAAGCCACCCCTGATTAGGCTCACCTGGCTCCACTCACGCTGGTGCGGCTTGCGAGCGCGGATCTGTTTTTAAAACATGTTATCTTTTCTACTCGCACATGCATTGCTTTTTAAGTCTTCTGTTGCTTCATTTGCCTTGTCTATCTTTACTATCCAAATAGGTTATAATTTTTGCCACAGATTTCTAAGTAGCAGAGTCTTATATGGCTATTTACTGGGCATTTGGGGAAGATGCTTCTGGGGAAGAGTCACTCCACTGTTAGAATTTTATTTTTAGGGGATTAGAAAGCTTTTCTTTCAAGAGTCCTTCAATATGGATATTATCTTAGGAGAGAACACTTTTAATTCTTTATTGGATTAGTGATTAACTGACCATCTGCTGAGAGTAAGACAATGAAAGAACAGTAAACGGGAGGATTTGGGAGAAAGGAATTAGAAACTCTTAGAGAAAGTGAATAAATGTACTCATCTCTGTGCGCTTTGCTGAAGTAACTTAACATTTTTTATGATTTCTGGTGCTAAGAATGAAATACAGGAAGATAAAGTTCAAATGCATTTGGACAAGACCTTAATTTATCTTCTCTTCTCTCTCTCTCTGTCTCTACCATCAATTATTTACTTGTCTAGCCTCATGTTCTTGGATGGGTTTTTGACTCATATCTGCCTCATTCCCTCTATGTAGTGGGGTTATGTTGCTATTCTTAGATCTCTCACATCTTTTGCTTCTTTCTTCTTTCCTTCAGGCAGAGTCGTTTTTCTCTTCTTTTAGAGTGTCATAGTGATATCCCAATTTATTTCTGGACCACTTCTCTTTCTCTGCTAGTCTCACACTTCCACAACCCTCCAAACCAGATTCATATTCTATTTTCCAATTCTGGACATATTGAGCTCTTGCCCTAAAATTTCCTGATTTCCTTTTGCCTTGTAGAATAAGTATAACCTCTCTGAATTGGCATAAGTGGTCCTCCACAATGCATCAACACTTCTTAAAAGGGGTTTCCCCATTATTACCCTACGGTAATGTTTGCAGCAGCATATCCTGGGAGCATAATCATGAGGGGTATTACAGGTCTGTTGGGAAAAAAAAAAGAGAGAGAACATTTCTTGTGTTTTGGTCAAACTTGATTGTTTAATAATACCTTATAATGCTATCTGTATTAACATCTCAGTTCCTTTTGCTCAGGGTGTAGGAAATATTTATGTTATAAATGATTCTAAATGAATGGACAAATATGCTGTTTTCCTGTTTTTGCCTATCAATATCCAACCAGCCTTCAAAACTCCACTATAAAGCCATCACAATCGTGTCACTCCAAAAAACTCCTTTGCTGTCATGTCCGCGTGTTTCCTAGCTGCTCTTTAATTTACTCTAGCACTTTGTTTAGCATTGCCCATTACACTATCTTTTCTCTACCATATAGTATAGTAATTTGCATGTGTATGTAACACTTTCTCTACAACTTGAGAACAAACTTTATAAGATAGATAATTTTTTTACCTCTCTTCCAGTTCTTGTTGTAGCCATGACACATGATTTACTAACCTATGCAATCAGTTAATTTCAAGGGTTTTCCATTTATTTGTTTGTTTCTTTTTTGTACCCACTGCTGTTATTCTTGCTACAGCAGGGCCATTTCTTCAACTGTAATCTTACATGGACATCTGTAAAAGAGGGAAAAGAATAGACTCACTCTGGTTGGCAGCAGAGTGATTGTTATATTTTTCCCAAATATCCTCTTTCT
Source organism: Tadarida brasiliensis (assembly GCA_030848825.1). Classification (NCBI taxonomy): domain Eukaryota; kingdom Metazoa; phylum Chordata; class Mammalia; order Chiroptera; family Molossidae; genus Tadarida; species Tadarida brasiliensis. The sequence goes on from CM061264.1 coordinate 83,340,637, forward strand.
AGCTACCCCTTGCTGACTCTACAGAATACCCGCGGCTCTGCTCAATCTGATCTGAAAACTACAGCATTCAGTTTATATGTCATGGTCAAGCAGGCAGAGGCCTTTTAATGTCACCTCAGTTGTTTATCTGAAGACTTAACTTTGTGCTTGGAATCAACTTTTAAGAGAAGAATACACGAAGATGTAAGTGGGCTAGTGGTGAAGTTATGTGTCATACTACTGCATTGTCCTTTTGTTGACATTTTTCACCCCTGATAAATGCCATCCTGTCTGTTGGAAATATCTAGATATTAAAGAAAAGAAGTTAAGTGGGTGACACAATAGAGTTAGATGTTTTCAGCAATAAATGACTTAGAAGGTGCATAAAGGTTTCTCCATACTCTCATGCCTTTTAAAAGAAGGGAGCTGAAATATGAGAAAGCTGGCATTTTGCATGCATGCAGGATCAAAGGGAAAGATTGATAGATTGGTTTGGGACACAGTATTCTGTTGTATTCTCAAAAGTTTGGATCATCACAGCTGGAGGCAGGAGCAGGACTCAGATAAAAGTAACCCTGGCTATGAGGGAACAGCTTGGGTTTGGTAGACAGTTTCTATATGTGGACGAAAGGTTTCTTTGCCTGGCAGAAGAAAAGTGCCTTGAATTCTGATCTGAAGAGGTGCCAAGTCCTGCTCATCTCCAAAACTATTGCAATTCAATTATTAAGGGCAAAGACTACCCCTAATATAAAGGGACATTTTGGGAAAAGAAGAGAGAAGCAGAAAGAGAGGTAAGAGAAAAATATGAGATGTTTGCTCTTAGGGTTTCACCAAATATTTTATTTATTTATTTATTTATTTATTTTTAATAATTTTTCTTTATTGATTTTTGAGAGAGACATTGATGAGAGAGAACATCGATTGGCTGCCTCCTACATGCCCCACATTGGGGACCAGGCCCACAACATGAGCATGTGCCCTGGTCAGGAATTGAACTGGCAACCTCTTGGTGCATAGGTTGATGCTCAACCACTGAGCCACACCAGCCAGGCCAAACAGAGTATTTTAATAGCAGCTCATCCTTTACAAACTGTGTCTTCTACTCAATTTTCTCTTCGTGTTTTTCCTTCCCTCCCTGTTTCTCTGCTTTTCATCTTCTTTATTCCATTTTCTATCTACCTTTTAATTTCATCTCTATCAGGATGTTGGATGGAATAATTCCTATTGTCTGTCATTTAGGAATTCCTGCTAAACCCCTAAAGCTCCTGCAAAGCAGCCTGGCCATACTGTTGCTTTCTAAGGAGACCAAGCAAGAGATAGGCCCTCATCCCAGGTTTCTAGAGGCAGTTGAACAAGCTAAGCTGCCCTAATCCGGTCACCCCTCTCCAATCTCAATACATCGAAGATTAAGTACACCAGGAGGGTGCTGTGATTCAGTGGCCGAGTGGGGAATGTTTATAAAGCCAACTCTCTAAGATAATTATGGACAGAGATAATTGCTCTTTGGATCAAGAAGAAGAGAATGGCGTTTCGTTTCTCAGGTTGATGTCTGCTTATGAATCCAGTTCTCTGACCCATTCTCTATGTGAAGAGGTGGTGGAAAGAATTGTTAAGAGACCCCAGGAAGGGGTCAGAAGCAATCCAGTATTATTGGCACTCAGTGTTTAGAGTGATTATGAGGCCTGAGTTTCCTGTGGGTCAGTTGGTAGATAGCTGACCTTGAGCCAGTTTTCTACAGTAGGGCGCTTCCGGGACCAAGGAGCAACAGAAGAGGCTATGGAGAACACTGCACATGTCAGAATGGTGGGGTGGAGAGAAGAATTGAGCCAGAGCATTTCCCTGATAAAGAAACTATAGAGTGGGGTGTGCTCATTTGTGAATGTCCTGGAAAATCATAAGAAAGATGCTTGCCACTCACAGGGAATTCAAGGTTAGTCCCTGTCAGGAACGAGAAGACTACAAAAGCACCACAAACGTCAGTGATGTCAAAACTTTTTCATCTCTTTTCATCCTCTATCCCAACCAGCATAGCCAGAGGAAATGAGATCTGGAAGAGGGAGGGAGAAGAAAGCTTGCAGAAATAGATGATATCTACTTTCTCTGTTAGGTTCCTGAGCCATGACAGGGGAGAGAAAAACACTGAAGGGGTTGAATATGGAATGGAGTTAAAACTTGTCTGGACTGGATTGTTTAAACCCAGAGTGATGAAAACAAATGGAATATGTCCAAGATGGTACTAAGAAGATAGGAATTCAGTAGAGCATGGTTGAAGACAGCCATTAGAGAAGGATAAGGCCACTTCACATCTGTATCTGCCATGGTCTGAATGTTTATGTCACCCCAGAATTCATATGTTGATACCTTAATGCCAAAAGCTGATGGTACTAGTAGGTGGGGCTTTTGGGAGGTGATTAAGTTATGAGGTTTGGCCCTCATGAATGGAATTCATGCTCTTATCAAAGAGACCCACAAAACTCTCTAGCTCCTTCTGCCATATGAGGGTACAATGAGAACTCTGTGACCCAAAAGAGAGCCCTCACCCAACCATGGTGCCACCCTCATCTTGTATTCCAACCTCCAGAACTGTGAGAACTAAATTTCTGTTGTTTATAAGCGACCCAGTCTGTGGTATTAGTCTGAATAGACTAAGACAGTATCTTAATAATTTGAGAATGTTTAGTAAATCCCATGCTGCTTGGGTGCATTACAATTTCATAGTACTTAAATTGTCTGTCATAATACTGTGAAAGTTTGCTGATAGGATATGGCTGGATTTTATAAAGAATCCTGAGAATTCAATTTTCTTATTATCATGACCAGTATGATTAATAATTATCAAATTCTTTGATTATAATACCTTGACCCACAATGATCTACTGTGATTCTAAAGTAAGCTGTTAATTGTCTTATTTGTAATGCTAGCTTCTACTATTTGTGACAAATTTTAATAGGAACTTCTTAATGGTAGTGATAGATTTTCTTTTGATTTTCTACTAAATGAAGACAAGAAACTTTGATAAATTGCTTTTTTTAGATTTTGATATCTCTAAAAAGTCAGTTTTTATTTTTTAAGACAAGACCCATTACACCAAGCCTGCATTAAAATGCTATAGAACTGAAAGAAGCTTGCTATGGGATGGGTCATTAAGAACCATCTCAGAGACGTGTGGAATAGCTGTGAGCTCAGCAGTTGTTATCGTAGATGATTCGGCACTTCAGGAGCTTCAGATAGCTGTCAACCTTATACGAGTCCCTGCGTAGGCAATGGAGCAGGCTGTAAAAAGCAGAAAGGCGACTGTCCTCATCCGCCATCTGCAGAGTTGGAAGTCCCAACCAGGCAGACTGGATCTCATTTTCTTTGACTCCAGGTTGGACCTGAGAACCAAAAAGATAGCGACTTATTATTAGTATTATTAGTATTTGCTTATCTTTGTTCTTTCTCATTGTTAAGATTTGTGGAAGAGACATGAATGTAAAACTCTCCAGACAGAGGCATGGATTATGGAGCCAGTGTATCAGAAATCTATTTATAATTAAAAAACTAGAAGTAGAACTCAAATGTAAGTTTTTTTTCACATGTATGTGATCACAGATGAAGCATACTTGTGCAGGAGTAGCTAGATGGAGAACCAGAAAGTTGCTATTTGAATGTCGACATGAATGGGACAAATGGACAATGGAGGAGCTGGTCTCTGTTCTCTCACTCGAGGGACTGTTCCATTTTCTGACTTGTCTCTGACACACACTGTGTACTTTATCTCTTCTGAGGTGTCACAATAATTACATTGAGTTTTTTCTTGCTTTGAACAGATTCTATTCTCCATAGAGTATACGTACCAGAGACATAAGAAACGATGAGGATTGTACTTGATGTTTTAAGGTACAGATGATCGAGTGATGACTAAGACTGACATGATCTGCTGAAGTGGTCAGGGGACTTTCACAATCCATCCAGGACAGATAACCCCCAGCGTTTTATGAGGAATAACTACTTTCTTTTGAGGTCTATAGAGTGGGAGTTTCTGGGAAAAGTGCCTATGAGAAAGAGGGTGTGGGCAGCAACCCACCAGTTGCGAGGGTGGGTGGTGGGTGGAAGCACAACTGTGATAACAAAAGGCCACTGAGCAACCTGAAGGAGGAGCACATGCTACTCAGTGCTCTCTCAGCCTCGACTGGGAGTCCCCAGGGTCGTAAGGGGCCCAGTCACAGCTTGGCAATTAGGGCTGTCAGCTAGTTTGCAGAGCTAGGAGGTACAAATGTCCAGTGACTGTAGGTTCTGATCATTAAACCAACTTTCTCCTGTACAGTAAAAATATTTTTTTAAACTTGGGATTCCTATTGAAATTTAAAGTAAGTGTGTGTGTGTGTGTGTGTGTGTGTGTGTGTGTGTGTTGGTTTGCTTTTTTTTTTTTGGTGCTTGACCCCATGACAAAACAGGGACAATGATATGAACAAGAATAAATCAATATGAGGTAAAAAAGGAGGTATTATAGTACAAATTAGTGACCTCAGAAAGTAAGCCCATAGTAATGAAGAAAATCACTTGAAAATCTAGGCATTTATTTACGTTCCAAGGTTAAAATGTGCTTTGTATTTGTGTTGGATATATTCTTCTATGAAAATGACTTAATGACACATGATAACATGTACTTTGTATACAATAAGAAGCATATAAAATTGCTCCTGTTATTATTTATATAATCATATATATTTTCTTTAGATGATACATTCTTTCTGAGAACTTCAGAAAGCTGTTTAGATTACCTCACTCAGGTTGAAATGATCCCATCTAAATGAAGATATATATTGCAAATATCACCTCAATGCAAATATGACAAATTACTTGGGGAGATTAAATGCAATGTATGAGTTTCATTTTTGAAGCCCCCCAAAACGAGATTTAGGATGACATAGCTCTCTATAAATTACAAAATAAAGAACATTTCAGAAAAGATATACCCCCTTCTTTTAACCCACTTAAGTCTAGTGGTTGTTGGGAGAGCATCAATGCCATGGCCTCATCTTTTCTATCTCTTTCCTTCCCTAACAAATATGTCTGGCAAAGGGGAGTTGGGACAAACCACATCCAGTCTGATTTTGATTTTCTTTTTCCTCCATTCTCTCTCATGCTCTGGTGTGGGGAGCAAAAAGAAAGAATATGAGCAGAATTTCAGTAACAGGTGTCCTAGGATGCTTTCAGGAAAGCATTTACCTTGCAGAGTCTATTCTCCAGTTTCTTTCCCTTGAAATTATTTTAACTGCCTGTCCCCAAGAAGAGCCCAGGCTTGGATGGATTTGTGTGCACTGTCGGGAAGTGTATACCTGTCCAATATGACAGTGGAATTCAAAGATCACTTACAGTAGAATCTATTACTATGAATTACTTGGCTCTTGCTTTATTTAATAGCAGTGTAGAATATAACATGCCTAAATTTTGTTCTTACAAAGTGAGGTATTTCAAAACTCATTCCTCTTCACAGAGCTCAACTTTTTCCTTAACGAGGAAAACAGGGAAGTGTCAGGAGGCTGCTCACCTGGTTGAGGATCTTCTCCATGCCCTCTAGAAGTTGTTTGTTACGTTCCTCGACCTCTACAGCTCTTGATATGATGGCATCTGGGGCTTGTTGGATACCACGCACTTCGGTGGCCAGATGATACAGAGGGTCGTTCCAGGAGCGCAACACAGTGAGGACCAGCTGCAGAAGGTCATTTTCCTGAGGAACCATAAACATAATCACAGTACAATGGGTTACATGTGATGTTTGCCCAGAGAGGCTGACCTAAATATCTCTTACATGTATGTAAAGTTGTTTGTCAGTGGTACAGGTCGTAAACACATAAAATTTAAGCTATTGACTTACACTTGGATAAAGTTTTTTAAAAAGCTGGCTTAATTAAGTAGCTACTTCTTTTCATGAAAGTTCTAATTTATAACGTGAAGAATTTTGTTTTCCTTCTGAAATGCTACCATTTGCCCACACGGAGAATTCTTGTATATCGGACTGCTTGGCTGGTCCATGGAGAGAAGAAGCCAGAGTTTTGCTGGCTTTTGTGCATTTCCTGAGTCAGGAAAGGTAGATCCCACCAGGGTCCATGACGAAGAGCCCAAATCATTTCATTTAAAGATTCGTTCATATTAACAAATGAAATCATTCCTGAATGCATTGATTTGTGACTTGTGGTTTTATTTTACAAAATTTGAGCAAAGAGACAACGAAGAGGATATGGTTTTCAGAAACATGCTCTCCTCAATCTACACCAACTCCTGCTCCCACGCTGCCCTCCGAGCACTGCATTTACCCAGCGTTCAGGGAATAAGATGGCACAACCGGTGGAAACTCCATCAGCTCTCCAAGCCGTGGTTTCCTTATCTCAGTAAGTGTAACAACAGCACCGTGTGTTACAGGATTTTATGTGAGAATTAAAAAAGGAATGCTCATAAAGTACTTTGTAGCAGCTACCAATAAATTGTAACCCCTCTTCTTCCTCCTTTTTCATCTTCTCCCTTTAGCTTATTAGCATCGCTATCCTCATTATAGCTCCTATTAATGAGTTTAGCAGAGAGAAAGAATGCCGGTGCCATTAACGAAGTTGTAAGGAAGGAACACATTGTATTTACAGGGCTATCTGTGTGATGATGCTTCATTTCAATCATGTTAACTGTGGTTATGGCAGGAAATCAGAAGGGAGATGATCATAATAATAAATGATTGCAATAAATGATCGGGGCTTGATATGCAGACTTTGCTGTCGGCAGAAAAGAGGCGAAAGTCATGAGAAGCAAAACATTATTATACAGGACCTGTTTTGGGGGGAGACTTATTTATTTATTTATTTTATCCTCACCCAAGGACATTTTTTCATTTTTTGTCCAGATAGAGTGGGAGGGAGAGAGAGGAAGAGAGAGAGAGACATCGACGTGAAAGGGACACATCGAGTGGCTGCCACCCGCACGACCAACCAGGGCTGGGGACAAACCGCAGCTGAAGCAAAGTGCCCTTAGCGGGAACCGAACCCGGGTCTCTCTGGACCAAAGGCCGACGCTCTAACCGCTGAGCCAAACCAGCCAGGGTGGGGGGAGACTTATTATTAAGAAGTAAGCGATGGCAGAGGAGTGAGTGAAGAATGGTGAAAGGAAGGAAAAAGTGGGTGTCAGAGAAGGAGAATCTGAGGGACAGCCTTGAAAACCCAGAAGCGACAGCTCAGGTGCAGTGGTCAGAAATGAGAAATGCTGTCCTGGCAGGAGACCCCTGTGATAAATCAAACTGCATTTGTATTTCTTACATTTCCGTGAATTTTTCACGTGGAAGTCCAATTCGGCTAACACTTTCACGTAGTATAATATATGCAGTCCTGGGTCTGGGCATTGGTTAACATCATGTCTGCATGGTCCATTTATAGATCTGTTATTTGTTTTCCTGCTACAATATTTAGTCAGCATTTGACTTTACTGATAATTCATCAACTATACAACGTAACTTCTCTTTGATAGTGTTTTCTTCCCCCTCCTTGCTCGGCAAGTGGTTACCATTGCCTATTATAATGCCTCTAATAGTCTACATCATGGAAATACCAGTGTGCTGTCTCAGCTGTTTTGGTGAGAAACCTAGATAAAAGACTCACGTGAATCCTCTGGGCTTGCTCCTTGCTTCTGGGGGTAGGGAGTGAAGCGGTGTGGCAGCTGTTGAAGGCCCTGGCCATGTACCCTTTGCCCTGGGCATACTGTCTATCCTGAAATCGATAGAACAAATTCAGTTAGGGTTGTTTGGGCATTGAATCAATGAACCCATTACCAAAATATTAACACATTTGATGTATAATTTTTTTTAAATGAGGGCCACATAAAAATTAAAACTAAAGAATTAAGGAAGTTCCCTTTACCCCTATCTTTTCTTTCCATTATCTCTGCAAACACATTTTTTTTTTCCCATCTAACTTTTCTAAATTCCAAACTCTTCCCTTTGCTATTCCCTTAATTTTTATCCTTCCCATGAGTAACTATCTGGAAAGCAAACACTAACAATGTTTAAAAAGTATGAAATGTTAAATGTTTATTAAGTATCATCTTTCATACTTGGACCAAATGTGATAGCGTGTATGTACCTATGTTTAGCCATTTAATCTCTTGATTATGTGGGACTGAATGGATACACTCCTTTAATAGTCATTATAAAATTATAACTCTTCTTTGGCTAATCTCTGAATCCATACAACTATACCACCATCACCAGAGATGCAGAATACAATTTGTTGATCACAACAAAATGATAAGTCATAAAAACAGAAAATATTAAGCAATGGACTGAGACTAAGAACAAAAAAATCTATAGCTAACACACTGACAGAGAAAAACTAATCGTTAGCAAGCACTGTGGAAATTCAAAGACATTACTAGGAAGATTTGGAAGACAAAAGATGACCAGTCAAAAATGTAGGATGAAAGAAAAATTAATGTGTAAAAAGAACTATATAAATGCACATTTATTACAAATGTTAAGCCACATTCTTTATGGAAATGCTTTGATTTATTGACGTTCTAATCCATTGTCTGATCTCTGATTGACCTAAAAGAGTTAACATACAACTTCTACAGTGCCTTAATCAGAAAGAGAATAACTGTTTCCAGTTCCAAAAGAATCCTTCTATTGTAGTTCTAAACCTATGTGCCAGAAATCTTAGAACAATAATTTGTAGCATTTTTTAGTTTCAGAAAAGCTAGCTATTATTACTTGTTTATTTTCCTAACATGCATTCAGCTTTAGTTTAACTTTGTCCAATCCATCCAATTCATTGTAGTGCAATTCTCATTTACTAGATACTTGCAGTGTTCTGGGTGAAGAATGATGCCTTGGGAGACATGTATGCTACAGCAAGGACAGGAAATCATCATCCTTCCATTTCCTCAGCCCTACGTAAAAGTGTTTTATGTCAGGTGTCTATCTCGCCCCCCAAATTCATACATTGAAGCCCCCACCTCTAATGTACTATGTTTGGAAATAGGGTCTTTATGGAGGTAATTAAGATTAAATAAGGTCATAAGGGTGGAGCCCTGATCCAGAATGATTATTGTCCTTATTAGAAGAGACACGAGATTCCTCTCCCTCTCATTCTCCTCTTGCTCTCTCTGTCCCTCCCTCCATCTCCCGCTGCCCCCATGTAAGGAGCCAGGAAGAAAGCAAGCTGGGAAGAAGAGAACTCTTACTAGAACCTGATCATTCTGGTACTTTGATCTCACAGCCTCCACAACTGTGAGAAAATTTCCATTGTTTAAGCTACCCAGTCTATATGTATTATGTATAGCAGCCCAAGCCGACTAATACAGCTGCTTAAAATTTTTGAAAACAAAGTGAATGAAAGGAAATTAAAAACATATATATTATTACACTCTTTAAACGTCTTTGCGATTTCGTGAAACTCTCCCTTTCTTTTTGTTCCACATGTCATTTACTGATGCCTTCTTTGACCTATAAGATACAGTCTTTGAAATTTGGCTGGTATGGCTTTCTGGTTCCAAGTGTGATATAGCTCAGTCTGTCACACGAGGGTTCCTTGTGGGAAGAAGCAGTAAGTGTGGTACTTACAAACTCGCTGAACATTTCTGTGGAGAGGTTATGGATGTAGTTTGACAGGATGACTGCGCGGTCAAACAGGTCTTGGAGGGGCACTTGGCAGCGGACAGTCCCGCCGGGGCAGATGGGCAGGGAGGCCACGTCCCTGAGCAGGAGCAGGTTTGACACCAGCAGCAGCAGCAGCAGGAGTGACCCTGCTTAAACAGAAACGGGCGCTGTGCTCAGGTGAGCCGTTCAGCGGAGGCTATCAGAAGTCATCCTGTGGAGGGCAGCCTTAGCTCCACGCGGCCCTCAGCAGGGTTTGGTACTGTAATGGCTGGGTTGGGGAAGAACTGACACTTTCCACTGTGTAAATTTAGATATATAATTATATTTGCAGAGATATCTAGTTGGAGAAGTAGGTTAGTCCCTGCATGTTTGTACTGCTCCCAGAGGTGCTTCGATAACGTGCAAACATTTGGAGCTTAAATTGATTCTGAGCCAGTGTTCAGGTCATTCTTGTAAGATCGGTTAGTGTCTTGGGAGTTTCTGCAGATTTTCATCAGCCTGGCCCTCTTGGAGTTTGTAATTTTTTAACACTCTATTGACTAATACTTGTATTGCGGACCCTGAAATGGCAAGGACAGCACAGTTGATCTGTTTGTTTCCTCTTCTTGACTGATAAGAATAAGTGCAGGCCTGACTGATTGCTAATATTGAATATGAAGAGGATTCTAACATAGAAAAGGATGCTGTAGCCTAGATCTGCCAACTCACCTTAATAACCCCATGCAGCTGCTTGACACTTTGTTTTAACATTTAAAAAAGTTTTAACATTTAAAAAAATTGTTTCACAATAGCCTGGTGAGATAGCCTCAGCCTTCATTATTAGCATCCAATTATACTGATAAACCAAGAGGCTTGGAGAGGTTAAGGAATTCTCCCTAAATCCCATTATGAGCAGGTAGAGGAAGCTGGAGGCCAATACTGTCATCTTTTCACTTCCTCATGTCCCACCCGTCACACACACACTGCATGCTCTTAGTTTGCATTTCTGTAACAGGCACCAGAATCAGCAGCCATGACGATTCAGTGCTTCCAGAGGCCATTGCCATTACATGGAAAGTGCAATACTTGACCTGTGACTGCACGATAACAGTGGCCCTAGGAAGTTTTTTTAAATCAATTTTTTCCTGCTGCATCAGTAAAACACCCACTTTAAAAATCCTTGACAATTGCCCGGCGGGTGTGGCTCAGTGGATTGAGCATTATCCCATGGACTGAGACGTCCCAGTTCGATTCCCAGTCAGGGCTCATGCTCGGGTTGCTGGCTTGATCCCCAGTGGGGGGCATGCAGGAGGCAGCCAATCAATGTTTCTCTCTCATCTATGTTTCTATCTCACTCCCCCTCTCCCTTCCTCTCTATCTAAAAAAATCAATAAAACAATATTTTAAAAAAAGACTAGGTTTGAAAAAATAAAAAGTAAAAGAAATCCTTGACAATTATTAAAGATGATTTAGTCATCAATTTGTGATCTCAGCTGATGGACAGATGTGGATCTCTAACATACCAATAATTTACACTTTCAAAAGGAAAGAAGCAATATATTAAAATTGCTTTTTAACATCAAAATGCCGCAAAAAGAATGCCTGATATTAAAATGTATTGATCAGAAAACTAAATTTTCAAAGAATCTTCAATAAATGTAATTGGAAGTGTCCGAGATAAAACTAAGCAAGTGCTAAAGATTTCTGTGTGAAAAAATATCTAAACCTAAATACCTAAAATAATATAAAAATATTTAGTATAGAATATTACTAAACAACTTATAGCTGTAAAATAAAAATGTTAATGTTGTGAGATGCTACATATAACAGACTTCTAATTTTTTAGAAACATATTTCCAAAAAGTTTATTTTCGTACATTATAGTCATGAAATGTAGCTGGATAGATATTTTATCTACAGATATAAATAAAAAGTGCTTTGCAGGTAGATAAATTGGAATATTGATTCTAGGAAATTCATAACCGAATATTCTTGAACTCTGACTATGTTTATCTGTACATTTATCATCTGAAGAATTTTTACAGTCTAAGATAATATAAAATTGATAAATATTTTGTTCTTTATTTCATATAATTTTTATGATTGTACTAATTTTTTTTCTTGCAAATGTGAACCAAGAAATTAAAGGTGATTAGTTGTTACTAGCTTGTTTTTCCTGTTGAAATGTCATTTGGTTTAAACCCAATCAACAAAGTATAAGAAACAATTTTGCTATCATTGTCTACATCATGGCTTCAGAGTTCAAATTTTATCAGGCTAAATTCCTCTTGACCAAATAATGTAAGAGGCCTGGGAACCAGAAAATGTTGGTCTCTGCCTTCTGGAGTTGTGATACATTGGACCTAAAGACACTTTCAGTCTTATTCCAGTCCCGCATTTCTCAACCTTGGCATTCTTGGCATTTTGAGCTGGATAATTCCTTGTTCTAGGGGCTCTTCTGTGCCATGTCGTATATTTAGCAGCATCTCTGACCTCTACCCTCTAGGTCCCAGTAACACTCCATCCCCTGCCCCAATTAAGACAACCAAAAATACCTCCAGACATTCATGATATGTCTCTGGAAGAAGAAGGATTCCTCCATTTGAGAACCGCTGTTCTGTTCTATCGTGCCCTTGTACAATTGCTTTTTGGAGCAGCGGTTAGAATAATTTTCTAAAGTCTGTAAACCTGAAACCTCTTGCTAAGATAATATTAGCTAAAACTTCAGATTAGTATCTCCAAAGGAGTGTTGAGAAAGCCAGCAACTCAGTGAGGTGTTGTACCTACCTCTCCGTGGCACTTCTTTGATGTCCATGGTGGTGATGGTGTCAGGAAACACCCTTCTCCAGGGAAGATCTGATAGTGTCACAGCTTTCTCTTGCCCGGACACTGGTTTTATAAGCCTATGACACCATTATGAATATTTTGATTACGTATTTGCTTCCCTTTTATAGTCATCTACTTCCGTCATTGAGATTTCCCCTTAATTTCAAACATCAAATGGCATTTTATCTGTTATTCATATTCAGAAAGACATACTGACCAGAAATGAACATTCTAAGAAGGATTTTGATTAATTAGACCAAAAGGAAATGAGACAAATAATGAAGGTAAAACCTGGAAACTAGTTTGGGTTAGAGGACCTGTAAAACTCGAGAACTCGAGAAATCATTTACTTTGAAATTTACGTTTATTTTTCTGCAGTTTCTGGAATATAACATTTTATTTCACTTGGGTGTCTCATGTATTATCAAAGGGTATTCTTTATTTCATTCAAATTTTCTGGGTGAAGTCAAGATTTCAAAACTTACACACTAAATACCAGGAAATAAAGAATAAAGATCGAGAAAAGAGGATTTTCAGTTTCTTGTTATACTCTCATTCCATTTCTCTCACTTTTTTTCTTGTTTTACACATTATTTTGCCATTTTTAAAAAATGGCATATATGTCTGGCATTTTGTTTGGAAATGTACATTTTTATTTGCTTATCTCTTTTGATTTTACCAAATATGTAAATTTATATTATCATCCCCAGTTTACAAATTAAAAAACGGAGGCTAGGCCCTGGCCGGTTTGGCTCAGCGGTTAGAGCGTCAGCAGGTGGACCAGAGAGTCCCAGGTTCAGTTCCCGCTAAGGGCACGTACCTTGGTTGCAGTTTGTCCCCGGTCCCCGGTTTGGGTCGTGTGGTGGCAACCACTCGATGTGTCTCACTTTTATGTTGACGTTTCTCTCTCTCTCTCTCTCTCTCTCTCTCTCTCTCTCTCTCTCTCTCTCCCCCCCCCTCCCTCTCTATCTATCTGGAAAAAAAAAACAGAGGCTAGGAGAGATTGAATGTCAAGAATACAGAAGTAATTAGTCAAGCTAGATGCTGGAAGGGTTGTTGCTTCAAGAGGAATCAGGAGGGTTGTGAAAGACTGACAAATGCATCAGTTAACAAACATTGCTGTGTACCCATATCAAAGATGACCAAGAAATCATTCCTGACCTTAGGGAGTTTGTTCTGGGGAAGTGACATAGCAGTTTTCAAGGGCACACACACACATACTCACGTCCTAGTATATGATGTAGTAAAACAAAAATCTAGGCACTCTTTGCCATGCTTCTCAAGGACAGGGGTTGATAAACTGTTATTAGCATATGCTCACTTTATTTCTCTGACCTTGAGCTACTCTGGGGCTAAAGTGACAAAAATTAATCGTTGATGGGCTCAAAAGTTCCATTTGCCTTTTAGACATTTCCTAAATGAAATGATCATCATGAATACGAACTAAGTTGTTGACGACTTTCTCCAAATTAAGTCCCTGCATCTAAAGCAGCCTGTGACCTTTAGTTTCAATTTTACCATATGTCTTTTACAGTAAATTGACAGATGAGGTAATTTAAAAAATAATCCCTTTCTGTGGCAGTTGCTTTTTCTATAGTTGCTACTGCCTCGTTAGTACTTCCGCAACGATCAGACTAAGTGCTCTTAGGGGGGCTTAGAAATCTTAAGGAAGACTAACATCACTTACAAACTATCTTCCTAAGTGCCTGAGCTTAAGCAACATCAGATTTTGAATCCTACATATCAGGTGTGATGATTTACAGTTTCTAACAATCTAAAGCTGCGTCAGGATTCCACACACCCAGCCTCGGTTTCCATTTTTTCTTCTGGACAGTGAAAGACTGAATTATTATTATTATTTGTTTAATCCTCACCAGAGGATATTTTCCTGTTTATCTTCAGATAGAATGGGAGGGAGGGAGGGAGAGAGAGAGAAACATCTACGTGAGAGGGACACATTGGCTGGTTGCCTCTTGCACAACCCGACCAGGGTGGGGACGAACTGCAACCGAGGTACGTGTCCTTGACCGAATCGAACCCGTGACTCTGGTCCTCGGGCCGACACTCTAACCACTGAGCCAAACCGGCCAGGGTGAAAGTCTGACTTATTAAGACAGCAGTGCTTGCTCTGTGTAGAGAAATTAATGCTGTTCTACACACACACACCCCCACCTATAAATTTAAGAGTAGGGAAATCTGTCATAAGAACTGACAACTTAATCTTAAAATTTAAAGGTGTTGCAGCTTTTGCAGATAGCTGGGAAAGAGTAATCTAAGAAAACCTGAGTTGTGTTTAGTCATTGGAGGCCAATTGATTTATTTACCTCCACAGAGACGTGTTTGCTCTGTGAATTTCTTTGCTGCTTCACAGCCCCGCATTCCCGTTCAGGGGATATTGCAATATCTAAATAATGCAAAAGCATATTCTATGCAAAAAGTCATAATTGTCCTATTTTTTCTGCTATATATGTCACCTACTTTGCATCTTAGTTCTGTATGTGCTCTGTTGCAGATCTTTGCTTTCCCAAACCCTGCCCTTAATTTAGAGCAATAAAGAAATTTACTAAGATTGGACTTGTCTGTTTTTATTTACAAAAGTTCACCTGTTTGCCATTTTTGGTCTAGAGGTTTAGGATTAAACTCAGAGTTGGTGATCAATTCCTGTCAAGTAGCTAAATAAATAGCTCAAATGCCGTTAAAGCTCCGTGATATTTTTAGCATCTAAAACTAATAAAATAATCTTTTCACCTTTTCTAAATGACTCTAATTTTTAACATTAAGTAACATCAGGTTGGTTTTTATTCCTAATTAGGTATGAAGCTTGCAGTTTCTTTATATTTTCTTTTGCTTCTCATTTTTAAGTTTGGCGTGATGTGTTTTCTTCTGTCGTTGATGCAAAAATATTTAAAATGCTTCCCATAATGTGAAGGGTGTCTGCTGCAAGCTATGTGGAGAATATTGAAGAGCACGAGGTAGTAAGAGGTTTAAAAATCATCAGGCTAGGTCACAAGGATGTTTCCATCTATCTTAGTAACGAATTATCTTTAATAAAGTAAAATTAGCAAATGATTAAAAGTATATTGTTTATGAATTTAAAAATTCCAAATAGACATCTTCCAAAAGTTAAACTTAAAGACAAGATAGGATATATGTTGTTTTCCAGGTAAAATACGGGAAATGTCAAAGGAGCATAGAAAAACGGATCAATCACAGTTTTGATTTCTTGAATTGCATTGTTGTCAGGATAAGCAAAGTAATGGTTTAATTGCTTCCTACTATTCACATTAACCTTGTGTATATTAAGACATACATTTCCCCCCCTGCGTGCCTGTGTTTAATGCTTATCTCTGACTAGGGCTTTGCACATCATCAGCTTTCCTAAGTCAGTCCAGAACCCAAGTTCTTAATCTGCTGGCAGCGACTTGAGAGCATTTGCTCCTTCAGTAAAAAAGCCATAGTGGAAGCATTTGGAAATTTGCCCCGTGATTCCTTTTCTTTTTCGTCACTGATATGATATTCATACCCTCTGATCAAGTTTTATGAGTTCTCTGTATTGGCGTATCTTATGACTTTCTTGTCACATACTTGTTCTGAACCATCTGTCCCTCTGGACAAATTTTAATGCCTGATAGAACACCATCCCAGATCTCAGAATGATGTGTCTAGAGACTTCACAGATTCACTCTTTGAGATTACATTTTTTTCAAATAAAAGCATCAAATATTTTGCTGTATGCTAACGCTAAGAGGTGCAGGTAATAACTTTCTTTGTAAAAGATCCTTCATACTTCAATATTATGAGTGTGTGTGCATGTGTGTGTTCCTTGTTTAATGGGAAATGTATCTGAAGCATATTCACTTCCAGGAATATCTATGTATCTATGTATCTATCATCTATCTTTCTTTCTTCCTTTCTTTCTTTCTTTCTTCCTTTCTTCCTTTCTTTCTTTCTTTCTTTCTTTCTTTCTTTCTTTCTTTCTTTCTTTCTTTCTTTCTTTCTTTCTTTCTTTCTTTCTATTTATCTATCATCTATCTATCTATATAGAGTCATTATCTAATAGAAAGTGGACTCTGAACCATGCCGACTGCCAATTTCCAGGGATAATTTTAATCTTATAATTAGTACAGGCAGCACCAAACGGAATAGAAAGCTATAGGAACAGACACAGATCCCTAAGTTTCCCTGAACTGACAGCATTAACTCTTCAACTGGTCAGCAGTGGTGAAACTCTGAGGATCCTAGTGGAGGGACTGGGGCAGTCAATAGGAGTCAATGCACCTGGGAGGTCAGTGCAGCAAATCTGTACTGATCTGAAGACAATTATTTCAATATTCTAACAATTCATAAGGCCATACATGTACTGACCTTCTCCCACTGTTAATAATTTTCATTGTATTGAAATAATTCAGATTGAGAAGTAGGTTTTTCACAGGAAATAATATTCTCCAATTCCAGTCTACACAACCATCATCCTCCAATATATTTTTTTTCTATTAGAATTTGTTAACGATGTCTTAGCTGTCACACGTCCATCTGTCTTTTTTTCTTATTCATTAAATGCAACTTGTCTTACTATTGTAACATATACTTTGATATTTAAGGAGTAACTAAATTGACAATTATTTAACAATGCACTTTACCATTTGGGGTTGAAATATAAATAAGAATCAATTCCTTGATAGAATGCTCTGTTGACCAAAATATGTAGATATAGATATAGGTATATAGCTAGCTAGATAAAAGAGTACATATATAGAAGTATATATAAACTTTTAAACTATGGGGGAAAGTAAAGGTATGGGATGATAATAAGGATTTCTGGGACAAAGAGATCGCAGAATTTCGACTCTCCTTAATTCTAAAAAAATGAATAAAAGGCAAACTTAAAAAATACTAGCAAAAGTAAACCTGTTTCAAAGTTAATTTTTTCATGATTCATAGCTGAGAATCAAAAGATATAGTCAAGTTGATTTTTTCAAAAAGGAAAGATGTCAACAGACAATGCAAAGTTACTATAATCATTGGAAGAATGAAAACTATTATAAAATTTCTAACATCTCAGGGAAAAAAAATCACATAAATACACACAAGGCATTTCTTGTAACAAAAGACAAAAGATAAAAGAAAGAGAAACAACAAAAAATATAAAATTAGAGGCCAGAATAAGATCAAACATCAAATATATTATGTAATAAGTTTACTTATTAAAAGGAAAAAAAAAAGACTCCGTTTCTCTAAAAAAGGCACAACCCAATTAGATGCTGAATATAAGATACATCCCAAATGGTCATTTTCAAAGGAGCTAGGGGTCAATTCTGACCCCCAGGGGACATTTGCCAACATCTGAAGACATTTTTGATGGTCATAACTGAAAGTGGGGGTGCTCATGGTATCTACTGGGTAGAGACCAGGGGTGCTACCAAATATCTTATAATACATAGTGCAGCCTTTCAAAATATATGCCATCTGAAATGTCAGCAGCTCCAATCTTCAGAAACCCTGATCTAAAATGCAGTGGCTTTCAGAACTTATACGCATGTATGCATAACTGATGGACATGGACAACAAAGCTGGGGAAGGGGTGGAGGGATGGGGAGGAGGGTGTCAATGGGGAAAATAGGAGAAACATCTGTAACAAAAATAAATTAATAAAAAAAAAATTTGCAAAAATAAATAAATAAATAAATAAAATGCAGTGGCTAAGAAAACTTAAAATGGAAGCACAGTATAAACAGAACTCACATCAAGCAAATTATTTAAAATTGCTGGAGTAATAAAATTATTAATAGGAGAGTTTAAATTTAAGACAAAAAGTGTTAAAGTAAAAGGCAGTGTTTTGTGATAGTGTTTACAATCAACAATAGGGACAAGTCTATCAATCTTTTTTAAAATTAATTTATATTTTTATTAATTAATTTATTTCTGTTACAGATGTTTCTCCTCCGCCCCCCCCAGACACCCTTCTCCCAATCCTCCCTCCCCCCAGCACTGTTGTCTATGTTCATTGGTTACGCTTACATGCATATAAGCTCTTTGGTTTATCTCATCCCTCCCCCCATCCTGCTCCTCTGAGTTTTGTTAGTCTGAACCGTACTCCTTTCTATGTCTCTGAGTCTATTTTGTTCATCAGCTTATTTTGTTCTTTATATTCCACGAATAAGTGAGATCATGTGATATCTGTCTTTCTCTGATTGGCTTATTTCACTTAGCATAATACTCTCCAGGTTCCTCCATGTCGTCTCAAAGGATAAGAAATCTTTCTTTCTTACAATCTTTATGCATTTAATAATAGGGTCCAAAACATAAAGCATATGTGAGGTGAAAAAAACCAAGATACAATATAGGTGTGTATGTATTTCAAAGACCTACGAAACATCTACAATAAATGACATTATACTTGGCCATAATGAAAATGTAACTATTTTCCAAACATTAGAACACGTGGCAATAAGAGTATATATTTAGTTCAGTTTGTTTTATTTTCGCCTATTAGTCATCAATCATTATTTGATTGCTAAATCTAAATAACTCCTTGAGTTCTTAGTTATATCCACATTTTTTTTTTTTGACATCCAACCCTGTATTCTCATTGGCTGTCACATTCAGGGTCTTGACTTTACCAGTCATATGCATGACGATGATCCAACTCTATTTTTCTTTTCCTGACTTCTAAGCTGCCATCTACCTGCTATATATTTCAACTTATATATCTTTAACCAAGATATGCTGAATTATTACAAGAAAGTCCTGACATTCAGCTTTTCTTAATCAATATCTTCTCAGTCGCCCACACTTAACCTCTGAGTTGTGTTTATTTCCTTTTCTTTGTCTCCCTTCACTGACACTCAACCAGTTGGTATGTTGCAATCATGTGGCCTCTTTAACCTCCATAACATTTTCTTTCTTCCTCTCTCCAGGTCATTTTGACCTGGATATTTATAATAGCTTCTCTTTCATTTTCTCCTGCCAATGTCCATTTCAATTTTAATCTGTTTATCCATCAGGGAGATTAATCATCCTAAAGGGCAACTTCTGAACAATCTCTAATTTGTTTAAATCATTGTATTTGAGATCAGAGCAACCACAGAGTAAATCTAACCAAATATTTCATTTTACAGGTGAAGACAATGCAGTAAATATATTTAGTTATTGACAGAACTGGCCCTGAAACTTCAGATCTTTTGCCTGCCATCCAGGTACATTTTCTCCATGCCTTCTTTACTCATACTTGTGCCCACTGAGTTTCTTATTCAGCTCATGGTAAGTCTTGGTGAAAAGATTGAGATGTGACTTCGAAGACATATTGAGAAACATGTTACTTCAGGGAAAAAATGCCAAGGTAATTGGGTTACCAAAGAGAGAAGAAAGAAAAATAGAATGTTTTAAAAATTTAGGAGACCAAGAAATAATCACCACTGTCACAAAAGGATCTGAGTATGATTGTAAATCATGTTATAAAAACAATGGATTTGTTAGATTATTTCTACATGACTTATATAGATAAGGAATGAGAAACTATTAATTTGATTTTTTCAAATTGGTCTTCTGCTTATCTGCCATTTTGATGTCTAAGAATTATGTTAGTAAGACAAGTCTTGCATGTGTCATATAATCCACATTTCACTTTTCCACCTGTCACTGCTACATCATTAGTAGCATGAAAGTCAGAGAATTCTTGTAGATTATAAAAAATAAAAGGTTATCTGTCGACCGCTTGATAGAAGCAATATTATTATTGCCTTTATAGGTGAGATGGCATTTGAATGTTCTTTCTTCTACAGGTCATTTTCTACTCATACCTTATAAAATTAGCTTAATAGATAAGGAATGAGGTATTTCTTCCAGAAAGGGGCATTGATTTTATAGAGAAAGAAAGAGAATAAATATAGGCCATATGTTTCTACTAATAACTTTAGAAGAAAAGATAGACTTTACTTTGAGCTGTATATGAAAATAGAGACAATTGGAATAAATGAAAATCATGAATGCACGTATAGGAAACTGTAAAATGTTTTCATGTTTGGTTTATAGAAACCTTTCCCATTAAAGTCACATCAAGTGTATAGGAACACATATTCATGATTTAAGTACATTTTTGGAAGATAAGTATGTGAAGTAACTATATTTTCCAAACTCTTGTCTACCTAAATTAAGTTTTAAAATAAACTAATATTCACATGATTCCATCTAAAGAGACCTTTAATCTCAAATGTCAAGACAGAAGTTTTTTTCCAGTATTTTTTAAAGCAATATCAACAAGTATTCATTGTATCTGCATGTGTAGATCTGTATCTTATATTTGTTCAGTACCTTTCCAATTTTTGTTTACACGTGAGAAAATTCAATAATTAAGAACAGTCTAGCCCTGGCCGGTTTGGCTCAGTGGTTGGAGCGTCGGCCTGCGGTCCAGAGAGACGCAGGTTCGGTTCCCGCTAAGGGCATGTGCTTCCATTGCAGTTTGTCCCCGGCCCTGGTTGGTCGTGCGGGTGGCAGCCACTCGATGTGTCACTTTCACGTCGATGTTTCTCTCTCTCTCCCTCCCACTCCATCTGAACAAAAAATGAAAAAATGTCCTCGGGTGAGGATTAAAAAAAAAGAACAGTCTATCAAATAGTTTACTAGGCATTGTAGATTCTAAGCATCTGTTAGTGAAATGATTAATAATTTTTACTTTTCAAATACCTTAATGACCAAAGAAAATGATGAGTAAAAGAATGAAACCATTTTTTTTAGTGCTCTAATCAGAATATCCTATAACTTGGCCACTGATGGGTACAGCATTACTTGAATATTTTGACTTTATAAATCTGTAATCCACTTTGACTCACTGTGTCTGGGGAACAGTAGATGTGTATGTGTCTGTTCTGAATCACTCAAATAAATGTTGCACTCTCATTGTGTATCATAAAAATATATTACATGCAAAATATATTTGAATTCCCCATCACTGTTTTGAAGTTTTTAGAAAATGTATCTTGAAAAAAATTACATGTAGTATTTACATTATTTGAGGTATTTCTCGCAATACAATGCAAAATGATAATCCTATAAAAATGATATCGCTGGAGATTTTAGTGATTCTGCAGAAAAGTAAAGGATATAAAAGTGGAAATAAGGCAGCTTTTGATGGATTTAAAGTTTTTATATAGCATGTATATTAAATAAAAGGTGAAAAACTGAAGTCTAGATAGCATCTGTTTTTTTCTTTTTTTTCAGATAACATCTTATCACCCAGGCCCATTTCCACTGATAACCACTGCTTCCTTCAAAGGTTAATTAAATTATAAACACACATCTGCAGAACATTTGTGTGCTTAAAAAAAGTCATTAAAAGTGCAATATACCTTCCTGTTTGGCCAATTTTAATGAATATATTTGCATCTAATACCAGCAGGCCACCTTTCGAGCTTTCCTGCTCATTTTCTCTGCCTTTATCCTAAGCAGCCAGATTTCCAAGGTTAAGACCAAAGGCTTTGTGAAAATGTCATGGGTTTGTCCTTGTCAAAAAAAAAGAATCTCAAAAGTCTTTCCTTGTAGTTTACTTCAATGTCATTTCAAGCAAAGGAAAATTTATCATCACAAACATAAAACCAAAACTGTTGTTTTATAATGCTAGGAAATAATTTATTATATATATATTTTCCTTTCAACTGACACATTTTAGCACAGTTCATAAAAATTATATTAAAGTTGTTTCACTTTCATTACAACCCTAAATTACAAATATATATATGTTCAATTACAGTTAATATCTAATATTATATTAGTTTCAGGTGTATAGCACAGTGATTAGACATTTATGTAACTTATCAAGTGATTCCCCCAATAACTCAAGTACCCCCAACACCATACATAGTTAATACAATATTATTGACTAGATTCCCTATGCTGTACTTTATATCCCTGTGACCACTTTGTAACTACTAGTTTATATTTCTTAATACATTCATTTTTTTCACCCCGCTCCCACTACCCCTCCCCTCTGGTAACCATCCGTTTGTTTTCTGTATCTATGGGTTCATTTCTGTTTTGTTTGTTTGTTTATAAAACTAAACCGCTTTATTACATCATATAAAAGAGTAAATTCAAAATGGATTAAAGACTTAAATATAAGACCTGAAACTATCAAGTTCCTTGAAAAAAAAAAAAAAAAGCAGTAAATTCTGTTACATTGCTCTTAATATTTTTTTTATAGGTCTCCTCAGGCAAAAGAAACAAAGGAAAAAAATAAACAAATGGGACTACATAAAGCTAAAAAGTTTTTCCATAGCAAAGAAAACCATCCTCAGAACAAAAAGACAACTTAATGAATGGGAGAAGATATTTACTAATGATACATTCAATAAGAGATTTATATCCAGTTTATATAAGAAACTCATACAACTTAACACCAAAAAGCCAAGCAATCCTATTAAAAAATGGGCAGAGGACCTGAACAGACATTGCCCCGAAGAGGACAATAGACATATGAAAAGATGCTCAACATCACCAATCATCAGAGAAATGCAAATTAAAGCCATAATGAGCATCACCTCACACCTGTCAGAATGGTTATAACAACAACAACAACAAAAAAATCAACAAGTGTTGGCAAGGATGTGGAGAGGACGGAGTCCTTGTGTACTGTCAGTGGGATTTCAAATTAATGCAGGAATTATGGAAAACAGTATGGAGGCTCCTCAAAAAATTAAAACTAGAACTACCAAATAACCTAGCAATTCTACTTCTGGGTATGTATCCAAAGAAATCCAAAACTCTATTAGAAAAGATACATGCTATGGACTCTATGCTCATTGCAGCATTATTTGCAATAGCCAAGATAATGAAAGCAAATCTGTGCCCACCCATAGATGAATGGATAAAGAAGAGTTGGTACATATAATGCTCAGCCATACAAAAGAAGGAAATCTTACCATTTGTGACAACATGTATTGACCTAGAGGGTATTATGCTAAATTAAATAAGTCGGACAGAAAAAGAAAAATACCATATGATTTCCCTTATTGTGGAATCTAAAAACAAAATGAACTGACAAACAAGTTTGTATCTTAAGCCTTACCTTTTAGAAAGGGTTATATGGGAATAAACTCCAAATTTTAGGATGAAGAAATGTATTTTTTCTTTGGATAAAGTGTATACCACTGTTTGTTAAGGAATTGTATAGATATTTATGTATAAATAATTAAATAAGGAAAAGGAGTTTTGAATTATATTGTTGATGTAATTTTTGGTTTACTGAGGCTATACCTACATGATTATGACAAAATAGTCACTTTATTACCAAGTTTGATGAATATGATTTGTTATGGTTTGTGTATGTTCCTGATTCTTACATGTTCCCTTTTGTTCATAAAGCTCTGTAAGCTAGTAACTGCCAGCAACTTCCACTTATATCTAATCCTGCCAAGGTATCATGAAATCAGAGAGGCCAAATAACTCATTTATAACAGTGCCTTCTCTGCACAGGCCTGACTTGATGATGTATTGAGTAATATTAAGAATATTCTTTGAATCTTTCATGAAAGAGACTATAAGCCCAGCTGGTGTGGCTCAGTGGTTGAGCATCAACCCATGCACCAAGAGGTCGCTGATTCGATTCCTGGTCACGGCACATGCTCAGGTTGTGGGCTTGATTCCTAGTGGGGGACATGCAGGAGGTGGCCAATTGATGTTCTCTCTCATTGATGTTTCTCTCTCTTTCTCTCTCTCAAATCAATAAAGAAAAAAAATTTTTTTTAAAAAAGGGACTATAAACCATTGTTCTGATCATCTATTGCTACAAAACAAAATTATCCCCAAATTTAGCAGCTTGGAACAACAACAATCAATTTACTCTCATGGTTCTTGCTTAGGGTCTTTCATGCAGGTGGCAGACAGGTAGTGGCCAGGGTTACAGGCATCTTGAAAGCTTCTTCAATCAGATGTCTGGTAGGTGATGTTGACTGTCAGCTGGCACCTCAGCTGGTATTGTCCAGCAGAACACCTACTCATGGCCTCTTCATGTGTTCTGAGCTTCCTCACATCATGGAAGCTGGGATTCAAGAGCCACCAATTCAAGCCTTGGAAGTTACATGGCATCATTTTCTTCATGATCACCAGCATGCCCAAATTCAAGGGGACAGAATAGACTCCATCTATCAATGGGAAGGGTGTCAACATGCCACTGTAAGAAAAGTGTGTGGGATGGAAAATTCTGTGCTGTCTATCTTGGAAAACACAATCTGCCATAATCATTCTACTCTAGTGCTAATAATATGTTTATTCCTTAAATCATCCTGCAAATGACCTTAGATGTCCCAGACAGTGTCAGAGTCCTCCTTTGGTTCCACCCCCCCTCACCCCAGATAAAACCTATTTCTAAAACTGTTTTTTGTAACCTGGAATATAAAGTCATGTAAAGGAAAGAATATCAGAAATAATTATTTTGTCTTTCCAGAGTCTAGATCAGGGGTCAGCAAACATTTTCTTGAACAGCCAGATAGTAAATATTTTAGGTTTTGCTAGTCAAGAGGTAAAATAAAGGATATTATGTAGGTACTTATAAAACCATTTTAAAATGCAAATAATATTCTTAGCTCGTGGGCTGTAGAAAAACAGTTTGTTCAGTGGGAGTTGGCCTGCAAGCTACAGTTCATCAACTTCTGGCCTAGATCATTACACAGCGGTACAAACCAAAATCTTAAAGACCATGAACTACTTTATATTTGGTTTTACAGATGTATAGATGATGAAAATCTGACTGTTCATCTACACTGGTCACTAAAAATATTTGGCTTACTGCTTTCAATTTTAATTGCTGAGAATTACTGCAGTCTGGTTTGATGAGCTCTTTCATAAGACCTATTAATTATTTTAAATTATAAAACTAGTGTGGACATAAATCCCAGTTATCCAAAGGAAAAATATAAAGAAGAAAAACAGAAAAACAATGTTCAGAATATCCAATTTTTCTTTTCTTTTTAAGATAAGCCTTAGTTAGGTACAAAAGTAATGTTTTCATTCTCTTGATTTCATGATACATTATCATTATTATTTAATGCGTAGATACTCTTATTATTTCTTTTTATCTATCTATCTATCTATCTATCTATCTATCTATCTATCTATCTATCTATCATCTATCTATCATCTATCTATCATCTAATCTCTTCTTATTCCCATCTGCACTCCCTTTACCCAGAAACAATTATTCTAACATGTTTATGTGAATTACTATATGTGTTCCACTAAGATGTGCACTATTATGTAAGCATACATTTTTAATTTACCTCAAAGATATGGTCTTAAAGATATCAATCTGTTCTTTGTCTTGGTTTTTCTTCAGTCATTTATAGTTAAAAGATGCACTCATGTTGCTATGTGTACATCTAGTCTATTGTTCAAAACTCTTAAATACGTCATTGAATGCATGTGCATTTTACTTATCCACTCTTCCAGATGACATCAACTCCTCCTCCCACTATGAACAATACTGTGATAAATATTTGTGTACTTGCCTTTATATGAAATAGTGACAGAAAGTCTCTTAAACAATAAAATTGAAATTAGGAATTTGGTTACTATTGTGAGTAAATCAATGCTTTTCAGACATCTTTGAAGTGTTATAACTTCTGCCATACAACACAACTATAACACTAAATATTAAAAAGACACAATGCAAAAAGTGTTTCACTAAGATTATAATGCTGATGATTATTCTATTGGAACTAAAGTTATTCACTTCCTTTGATTTGATTGAGGTGACGGTCACTGTCGACCATGAATTTTAATGGTATTTTCAGTTTTAAAAAACATTTTAGTAGTTGCTTCACAGATGACAATATATGCTCATAACTTTTCACAGGCTAGTAGGCATTAATAATGTTCCACTGAACATAAACTGTAGAACCTTTAAATCAGATAGGTCCATTTACTCCCCTCTTCATCCTTTATGCTATAGTTATCATATGGTACATATACTTATGCTATACAACTCAAAATAACATTATAACTTTTGCTTTAAAGAGTTATATGCACAGCATAGAAACTAAGAGAACATAGTATTATATATTTATCTAGATACATTTCTAGTGTTCTCCATTGCTCCCTAGAGGTTCAAGTTTATCTCTGGCATTATTTCCCATTAGACTGAAAAACTTACTTTAGCATTTCTCCCCTTTTGATTTTATTTATGAGGGATAACTTTACTCAATATAAAATTCTTAGTTCATATATATATATATTCTCTTCAGCACTTTGAGTATGTAATTCCATTGTCTTCTAGAGTCCACAATTTTAGATAAGAAGTCAGTTGTTAAGTAATCATTGTTCCTCTGTGTTTAATGTATTTTTTTCTTCTTGTTGCTTTCAGGGATCTTTCTACTTTTTATTTCAAATAGTTTGACTATAATGTTCTTAGACATGATATTCTTTGAATTTGTAGTACTAGGATCTCATTGAGATTCTTATATCTGTACATTTTTTATTTTCACCACTTTGATAACATATTGGTTATTATTAATTCAAATATTTTGCCCCAAATTCTCCATTCCTTCTGAGACACCAATTAAATTTATATTGGACCTTTTTAATTGTCCCATATGTCCCTGAGACTCTGTTTATTTTCTCTTGCTTTCTTTCTTTTTCAGATTAGATAAGTTCTATTGTTCTAGCTTCAAGTTTACTGACTCTACTTTGTCATGTCCATTCTGTAATAAAAAAAAAAATTTGCACATTTCTGAAATTTTTATATGGTTCTTTTTCATTTAGTTTCTCTACTGAGATTCCTGACTTTTCATTCATTATGAACATATTTATATTTAAATCATTGATCACTATTATAATAATTGTTTTAAAATTCTTATTTTGCTAAACACCTCATTCACCTCCAGATTAAACTCTGCTAGTTGTCTTTTCTTTTCAAGTTTCTTTTTTTCTTTATTGATTTTAGAGAGAGGAAGGAAGAGGAAGAGATAGAAACATTGATGAGAGAGAACATCAATTGGCTGCCTCCTGAAAGCCCTCAATTGGAGATTTGGCTTACAACCTGAGCATGTGCCCTGATCGAGAATCAAACTGGCGACCTCTTGGTACATAGGTCAATGCTCAACCACTGAACCACACCGGCTGGGCTAGTTGTCTTTTCTTTTGATAATGAGAGACAGTTTTCTGTTTTCTCATGTGTCAAGTAATTGTGTATTATACTCTTGTCATTGTAATGATACATTATGTTTGGATTTTGTTATAGCCTATTGAAGATCATTGCTGTTTGTTTGTTTGTTTGTTTTAGCTGACAATTAACAAGACTCAAATTTTAAACCACATCTCTTGGGTGGCAATTCAAACCTTAGTTTGGTTATTTAATCCTCAGCTGTGCTACTTGGAGCTGGCCACACCACACACACACAGATCAGTCAGGAATATACAGAGAATTTGGGGCTTCTCTTGTCTGGATCTTTCCTTTCTGAGATTCTCCCCTTACTGTCAAGTGGCCACAATTGCCCAGAATAACTGGGGTTTCAGACAGAGTTTTAACCAACCAGCTGAGCATTACTGCAGTATTCCTTCAGGCCACAAGCCATGCAAGACTGGAAAATCATCCTTGTTATTCCTTTCTTCTGAATATTGACTGTCCTCTAAAAGTTCCCTGAATTTGGTGTTACTCTTCAATATATTCAAGTATTTTTTGCTTATTTTTTTCTTTCCTTTTCTGCTTGATTGCCTTCTCACCTTCCTTCCTACCTTCCTAATTCCTTGCTTCCTTTCTCTCTTCCTCTCTCCTGTCCATCTCTCTCTCTCTCTCTCTCTTTTTTTTTTTGCTTTTTCCCTAGAATTCATAGTTGTTATCAGCAGAAGGATAAGGTATAGTAGGGGATTCAAATACATGTAAATTTGAGGGTGATAAATCCACCTTTAAAATCCAACAAAACACAAATCTTTTGATATTGGACACTAAACAAAATAAACAATCCCATGGTTACAAGAGAAACCATGATCTATTTCATGTAATGTAATGTTATTCTCATTAAATAGAAATAATTCCCAGTAGCATTTTAAAAAATGTTTACTCAGTTTTCTTTTTATTAAAAAGGATATCAGAGGACAAGCAAACATCCTTTTTATCTAAGATATTTTAATATTCTTATTTGTTTAAAATATTCATATTTTAATGTCTAATTATAAGAATGTTTCTGAGAAATGAATTAAAAAAATATGTCTGCAAAATCTGCAATAGTCAAGCTGTTCTAATTTTCATGCCATCATCAAGTTTTAATTAACCTTGATAAACTTTTGGCCCATGAAACTGGGAAAAAAATACTGAGAACCTGATTTCAGAGTAGAAGTATAATGTAGCTAGTGACCTTTGAAAATAAGCAGAATTCAAGACTAAGTGAACAAGAATTTAGCCCGGGCAAAGACTGATAAATGAGAGATTTTATCATCCTAAATGAGATCTGAACATGATTGCTTTTCCAATTTATCAAAAAGAGTGGTAATTAAATTAAGGGTGAGCTATTGGCAGTTACTAGGTTTCCTGCAATCTTAGCCAATTGGAAATGGGCATGGTTTCTAAAAACAAAATTGTTATTTATATTTTGGTGATGAAAATGGAAAAAATGGCCCTCAAAAAGGAGGAATGAGTTGAGGAAATATGTGACTATATCTCTCAACATACTAGGAACTTATTGTGGCAAGCAAGAGGGAATGATATTTCATGTAACATAAATATGTTTGTGTACATATATTTCTCTACATATACTTATTATGCATAAATATAAATACACATTTAATCCCTACATAGTACTTGTGACCTTATCTAAATTACATTTTATATATGCCAGTAACTATAGCAGAATATCCTAAATCCTAGTGTAATCATTCATTTGGAGATGAAAAAAATGTATTATTTGGTTCCATTAAATTGTTATTTTATACCAAATAACATATCCAAATATCTAATATGTTACCAAACAGGATTTCCAAGGGTCATCCTGATTGTGAACGAAAGGCCTAGATAATCCCTGGATAAGTATGCATTACCTTTATACTTGAATGAGAAAAATAAACTGACACTTTTGTCAACTCAGTGTCATTGCAAGATTTAATCCCTGCCTGCTTTCATTTTTAGGTGCTATAGGGTCCAACCGTTAAAATTGGGGTAGTTCACAGAAGTATGTAGATGTAAGCTCCACCTCACAGTCTTTGTGCTTGGTGTTGCAGCTTCTTTCATTGTCCAACCATTTGGAATGCTTATACTCGTGAGCATACTCTGGTCCCATCAATGTGCACAAGCCTTTGTATTTTGTCTTTCCAATTTGTTTACCTTGTTCTTTAAAGACTAATGAGTCCCTGGGTGGTCCACTTTTTATATCATTTTGTACTATACATACCTTACTGAGATTATCTTACTGGTCTAAATTTTGGTTTTTAGCTTTGTCATAATTTTATGAACTTAATTTTTTTTTCTGATGCAGTTTGTGGTGTACAACTTAAGCGGTTTCTTTTGTGTGTGTTTATTCTCAGCTTCTCAAGTAACTTTTGAGAACTTTGCTTTGTCTCTATCTCTCATTTTAATCCCATTGCTAATTTTTTAAAATTATACTTTCTGCCTCTCATATTCTGTCTTTGTCTTTCTCTACCCACTATAATTTCAGTGCCATGTGTCTCTATATTGGTATTAAGCTTCATAATATATCATTAACTTGTTATACCAGAGAATTAAAAGAAATAAAAATACAACATTAATAATAACTATCTTCCCAAATCCATTAATGCTACCATTTAAAAAATGATTTTCTACCCCATATTATTGAGGTCCCCTAGCTCATTTTTCAGGTCAATGTGGTTCAGTTTTGAAATTGAATTTAGAGAACAATGGGTCATTAAACTGTAGCACTTACCTTGCTTTTCATAAAACTTTGTTAATAAGTATGTGAATATTAGTTATTGCCCATTGGTGCTATTCTGGGGCCCATGTTATAGCTCACTGTGGGATGATTGCTATTGAGTGAAAGATGTATGCCGTGGACTGCAATAACCAAACAGATGGGTGGAGATAAAAGAAAGCAGTGATGCCAGGGACACATGAAGGCTTTTGTTGCTCTGAAATAAAAAGCTTGCCATGACTATCATCTGGAGTCTAATCTTCAGATTTATTAAAACTCTACTCTTCCCTTGCCTATTATAAAAATTGAGTTATTGTGTGTTTTTCTCTATTTAGTTGTATGTGTTCCTTGTATATTTTGGATATTAGCTCCTTATCAGATATGTGGTTTGAAATTGTTTTCTCCTATTCCATGTTGCCTTATCATTTTGTTGATGGTTTTCATTGCTGTGCTTTTTAGTTTGATGTAGTCCCACTTGTTTATTTTGCTTTTGTTGACTTTGCTTTTGGTGTCAAATCCAAAAAATCTGCCAAGACCAGTGTCAAAGAGATTACTCTCTATTTTCTTTTAGGAATTTTATGGTTTCAGGTCTTATGTTGAAGTTTTTAATCTTTTTTGAATTGGCTTTTGTGTAGGGTATAAGATGGGTGTCCAGTTTCATTCTTTTGCATATGACTATCCAGTTTTCCCAATACCATAACTATCCAATTTTCCCAACACCATTTAATAAAGAGACTGTCCTTTCTTTACTAGATATTCTTGGGTTCTTTGTTGTAAACTAGTTTACTATATATACATGCATTTATTTCTGGACTCTATTCTATTCTGTTTATATATGTGTCTGTGTTTATGCTAATAGCATACTGTTTTGATTACCATAGCTTTGTAATATAGCTAG
Source organism: Tadarida brasiliensis (assembly GCA_030848825.1). NCBI lineage: Eukaryota > Metazoa > Chordata > Mammalia > Chiroptera > Molossidae > Tadarida > Tadarida brasiliensis. Next base: position 83,371,800 of record CM061264.1, read on the forward strand.
AAATCAAGAAGTGTGATGTCTTCAGCTTTGCTCTTCCTTTTCAAGATTCTTTTGGCTATTTGACATCTTTTATGGTTCTATACACATTTTAGGATTTTTTTTTCTATTTCTGTGAAAAATGCCATTGGAATTTGATAGGAATTACATTAAATCTGTACTTTCCTTTAGGTAGTAAGGACATAGTAACTATTAATTTTTTCTTTCTTTTTTTTTTTATCCTCACCAGAGGAAATTTTTTTTTTTCATTATTTGTTCAGATAGAGTGGGAGGGAGAGAGAGGAAGAGAGAGAGAGAAAGAGAAACATCGACATGAAAGGGACACATTGAGTGGCTGCCACCCACATGACCAACCAGGGCCGGGGACAAACTGCAACCGAGGTACACGCCCTTAGCGGAAACCGAACCCGGGTCTCTCTGAACCGCAGGCCGATGCTCTAATGGCTGAGCCAAACTGGCCAGGGCACTATTAATTTTTTCAATCCATGAGCATAGAATATCTGTCCTTTTATTTGTCTTTTATTATTTATTTCACAATGTCTTACAGTTTTGAGTGTACAGATTTTAACTTTTTTGGTTAAATTTATTCGTAAGTTTTTAAAATTATTTTTTATGCTATTGTAAATAAAATTGTTTTCTTTATTTTTTTCTGATAGTTTGTTGTTGGTGTATGGATATGCAATTGGTATTTGTATATTGATTTTGTATCCTGCAACTTTACCGAACAGACATTTTCCCAAAAAAGATATGCAAATGGAAAACAGGTAGATGAAAAGATACTCAACATCATTAATCATGAAGGAAATACAAATTAAAATGAGAATGAGATAACACCTCACACCTATCAGAATGGCTATTATCAAAAGAAACAAGAAACAAGTATGGGCGAGAATGTGGAGAAAAGGGCACTCTTGGGCACTGTTGGTGGGACTGGAATTGGTGCAGCCATTATGAAAAACCATTACGGAGGTTCCCCAATCAATTAGAAATAGAACTGCCATAGGACCCAGCAATTCCACATCTGGGTATACATCCAAAGAAAACAAAACTATTATCTCAAAGAGATATTTGTACTCCCATGTTCATTGCTGCATTATTTACAAATAACCAAGGCATGGAAACAACCTAGATGTCTGTCAACACATGAATAGATAAAGAAAATGTGATATCTATATACATATACACACAGATACATACACACTAGAATATTATTCAGCTATAAAAAAGAAGAAAATTCTGTCAATTGTGGCAATATGGATGAATCTTGAGGGCATTAGGCTTAGTGAATTAAGCCAGACAGGGAAAGACAAATATTTCATGGTATAATTTATATGTGGAATCTAAAAAGTAAGAAAATCAAACTCATACAGACTGGAAATATTATTATTAAGGACAGGGGTTCTAGGGTGGAAGAAATAGGGAGAGATGTTGGTAAAAGGGTACAAAATTTTAGTTATAAGATGAATATGGTCTGAGGGTCTAATGTATAATATGGTGACTAAAATTGATATCATTGTACTTTGAAATTTTCTAAGAGAATGAACTTAAATGTTGTCACCAACAAACAAACAAACAATAAAAAATATATGCGAAGTGATGAATGTGTTAAGTAACTGGATGGAAAGGGGAAATTTTTCACAATGTATACATATATCAATTCATCATGTTATACCTTTTAAATATCTTACAATTTTACCACAATAAAAAATCTCTTACTCTTCCTATTATTCACTGTTTTTGATATTTGATATATTTGTGTTGTTGTCTATGTAAGAAAAATAAATTTGTTTTGGAGAACATCTTTTGAGAGGAGCAGAATCAAGAAGTTATTGGATGGTTTAAGCAAAGTACCATTTGAGCAAAAGTGTTAATATGTAAGTAGTTAATGGTAGATGAAAAGTCCCTCAGTAACCTATTTCAGTTTTAAGAGGATCCTGTATTTTGTTTTTCTTTTTCTTTTTTTTAATTTATCTTTCTTTATTGATTTTAGAGAGACAGGAAGGGAGAAGGAGAGAGAGATAGAAACATCGATGAGAGAGAACATTGATTGGCTGCCTCCTGCATGCCCCACACTGGGAATCAGGCCCACAACCTGGGCATGTGCCCTGACCAGAAATCAAACCGGCAACCTCTTGGCGCATGGGTTGATGCTCAACCACTGATCCACACTGGCCGGGCTATTTTGTTATTCTAATATCTTTGTAGGTTCCGTCTTTTTTTGGTTTAATCAACAGACCAGTCTCCATAAAAGTGGTCATCAATATAACGGGGTGCCTGGTCCCCAGAGGTGCCAAGTCCCATATCATTTGAAACAGCTTTATGGAGTAAATGCTACCCCACTTTGCAATTATGATTTTGAGGACATTAAAAAGGCTGAGCTAATGTTAAGAAAGGAATTCTGTGCTAGACTCCTCCTGTCAGGATTGAATAGGTAGTATATAAAATTTTTCAGGGTGCTTGAGCAATGGTAGAATTTGTATGCGCATATATGTACACCACTCACACATGTGCACACATGTGAGAGTGCACACACACCCACCGTGCCACAATAAAGCTATTGACATGGAACTGAAAGTTAGAATCCCACTTTCCACTGCATGAAGATCTCAAATTTAGACTCCTTGTTACCTTAATTCTCTTCTTTTCAGCATAAAATCTGAATACGAGAAGTGAAAATACCACAACACAAAACCTTGAAATCAGGAGGGAATTTTAATTTTCTCCCTTCGTTTTCTTTAAAAAAAAAAAAAAAAAAAAAAAAGTAAATATAATGAAATACATAAAATATACTAATCCATACATAAAGTCCAGCTGAGTGATCTCTTAACAAGGATGGCATTAGCTTTTGTCCAGAAGGACTATGAGAGTTTTCGTGATGACCCATCACTGAAGGATGAAAGTTTTTTTATTCTGCCTTATTATTTTTTTCCTAAACACCTCAGGTTCTAAAGGTGGGGCTACAAATCCAAACAGGGGAACTTGCCTGGTTTTGTTAGTACCACCTCTATGCTGTGATGCTGAACCCCTTGACGTGCTTTATAATCAGAAGACTCATCTGAAGTGGCTGCTGTTAGTTTCCATTTATTACATAGTACATATTTAATTTTAAAAATAGTTTTATTGTTTGTCAGCATAATTGATGGAATTTAAACTGATTTTTTACTTACTAGGATATTTTTTTCACTGTGTATATTAAAATCATAGAGACTTTTAATAAAGTTTTAAAAAAAATAATATTAATACTTTGACCATTTTGGAGCTGGAAAAAATGATTGAGGTGACCTAATCTCTCTCTCTCTCTCTCTTTGTTAGCTTACAAAGTATGAACCACATCAGACGGTGACCATTCTGCAACTTAAACAGATCCTGGGAATTCAGACCATAGTCTCTTTTAATGAGTCATCCATCCCAGGACTCAACCCAGACTTCTGGAATTTCTTATGATGCATACCTTGAAACTTGAAGTCACCCCAGAAGGGTTTTTTTCCTCCTTTTTTTTCCCCCTACAGAGTTTAAAACCTTCTTAGTCTAATAATCTTCAATATATTTAACATAGTTATTAAATTATGTTGGTCCTAATTTTCTTTAAGGTAAGCTATCTTTTGTTGTTCTCACTAATCCTTATCCTAATCTGAGAATATTTTCTCCTTTGATTTTATTTTTTAAGGGAGTGGAAAGGAGAGAGAGAGGAGAGAGAGAAACATCAATGTGGGAGAGACACACTGATTGGCTGCCTCCCACATGAGCCCAACCAGGGGCTCGAACCTGCAACCCAGGTATGTGCCCTTGAACAGGAATCGAACCCATGACCCTTCAATGTGCAGGCCGACGCTCTAACCACTGAACCACACCAGCCAGGACTAAGGTAAGCTATTTTAAGCATCTAATATTTCTCATATATTTTACTTTCCACTTTATCTTTGGTATATTTCAGGATATGAATTAATAATGATAGTTAAACTAAAAAACTTCATACACTTAGACCAGGAAGGAAGAAATTTAGGAGGAAGATGAATTTATGCTAATAAGAAACTAGGGTCAGACAGAATAGAAGATGAATATGAAAACATAAACTAATGCAATGTATTTATATTTCAGTTGTCAAGCAATATAGCAGATGTATCTGTCCAGAACAGTTTCTCTTTTCTGATTTGCTAATTTTCATATCAAGATCAAAACCCCTTATTGTTTGCAGAATCTTACCTGGTTAGATGGATACTAAATCACATCATGACCAAGCTGGTCCACAAATATCTCACACACTGAGTGTGCACACAGACCTTTAGTAATGAAGGAAGCCTGTACCCACATTATGGCTATCAATTGTTCTTTGGTCTTTCCCTCTTTGCCTCCAGTTTTCTATATTTTTCCTGCCTGACTTCTCCATGTCCCACTGGGTAAGCAACAGAAGAGCTGAAACACATTTGTATATTAAGAGCTTGGAGACAAAGTTGAAATTACCTCCATTCAGGTAGACCTCAGAGAACACATTTCCCATTTTTATTTCTCCCATGTGCATTGCTGAAAGAGACTTCCTGTCAAGATGGCAGAGTGGGTAAATGCTGTGCTCTCCCTTTCCCATGACCACATCAAAATTACAACTAAACTGTAGAACAACCATCATTGAGAATGGCTTGATGTCCAGCTGAACAGAAGTCCTACAACTAATGATATAAAGAAGAAGCCTCACGGAGACTGGTGGGAGGGAAGGAGACATGGAACAAGCTGGTCCCACACTCCTGTGAAGTGGCTAAAAACCGGGAGGAATATTTTAGCTTCAGAGGTCACCCCTAAGGAATGAGGGATCCCAGCTCCACACTGGGCTCCCCAGCTCAGGATTCCAGTGCCAGGAAGAGAAGTTCCCATAACTTCTGACTGTAAAAACCAGCGGGGATTGCGGCTGAGTGAGACAGAGAGCAGCTGGAGTCTCAGGCATTCCTCTTAAAGGGCCGACGCATGGACTTACTTGCTGACAGACTCAGTCGCTCTGAGCTCCAGTGCTGGAACAGAAGCTTGAAAAGTGTGAGGGACATATGGGGAAGAACTGAATTATCTGGCTTCTGGATGAGGACTGGAGTGGCAACTTTGTCCAAGATAGAAGTGCTGGGAGAAGTCTTTGTTTCATTCCGAGCCCTCCCTGTGCATGCACAGGCAGGTGCCATATCTGCATTTCCATCAACCTGGTTAACACAGTTAGCCCCGCCCCGGTGATTCCCTGAGACTCCACACCACTCAACTTGTGGGCCCACTCAAGCCATGTCCAGTGACTTTGCCATACAAATGGCCTGTCCTGGCTTATGCTGCAGACTTTCCTAAAATCTCTCTAAGGTTTGCAAACACCAAAAAGTAGCATCTGGACTCAGCATGCCTCATACCTCTTGCTACGTGGCCCTAAACCTGGAATTAGTGGCAACCAGCCTCAGTTCACAGTTTAACTCTCTCAGGTACCGCCAACCCAACACAAGTGGCAACCATCTGCAGATCACTTTGTAGCTCATACCAGGTGACCCTGAGGACAGCACAGGAAGTGGCTGAACTTGACCTGTATCAGAGTTCCTCCCAAGAGGTCCCAGATTCAACACACCCAGTGGTCAGCTTCAGACCACACCAGAGCACCACCCAACCTGCTTCACAAACAACAGACCCAAAAGGCAGAGTTGGCAGGCACCAGAGCTCCACTAAAACAAATCCTTCTCCATAGGCTCAGCCCTTGAATAACAGATCCTTTGCTATAGTCATGGCCAGTTTTCATAGTCAATCAGCCTGAGGATCCATCCCTCCCACTGATGTGTCAACAGCCATCAAGGCTCAACTACAATAGAAGGGCACACACAACCCACACAAGGGGCGCACCTGAAGCACCTGGCTCAGGTAACTAGGGAGACTGTGCCACTGAACCCCACAGGATACAGACTACATAAATCCACTCTACAAAGACTGGGAAACTTAGCAGTTCTACTTAATACATAGAAACAAGCACAGGGAATCAGCCAAAATGAGGAGACAAAGAAACATGTTCCAAATAAAAGAACAGGACAAAACTCCAGGACAAATAGCTAAACAAAATGGAGACAAGCAATCTAACACATGTAGAATTCAAAACACTCATTATAAGGATGTGTCAGTGAGAGCTTTAAAAAAAGAGATAGAAAACATAAAAAAGAAGATACAAAACATAAAAGAACAAGTCAGAAATGAAGAATACAATAACTGAAATGTAAAATACGTAAGAGAGAATCATTAGTAGATTGGATGAAGCAGAGGACGGAATCAGTAATTTGGAAGACCAAGTAACAAAACACACAATCAGAACAACAAAAAGAAAAAAGAATACAAAAATATTGAGGAAAATTTGAGGGATCTCTGAGACAACATCAAGAGTACAACATTTATCTAAAAAGTAGCAAGAGAAAAGCAATTAATTACCTACAAAGGAGCTCCCATAAGGCTGTCAGCTGATTTCTCAACTGAAATACTTCAGGTCAGAAGAGATTGGCACGAAATATTCAAAATGATGAAAAGGAAGGACCTACAATCAAGACTACTCTATCCAACAACTCTATCATTTAAAATTGAAGATGAGCCCAGCTGGTGTGATTCAGTGGTTGAGCATTGACCCATGCACCAAGAGTTTGCCGGTTTGATTCCCGGTCAGGGCACATGCCCAGGTTGTAGGCCCGATCCCCAGTGGGGGGCATGCAGGAGGTGGTCAATTGATGTTCTTTCTCAACAGTGCTTCTATCTCTCTCTCTTTCTCTCTCTCTAAAAATTAATAAAGAAAGAAAACAAAAATACAAACAAAAATAATTATAAAAATAAATAGTAAAATTGAAGATGAAATACAGATCTTCTTAGACCAAAAAAAAAATAATAAAAAAAAAAATAAAAAAAAAAATAAAAAAGTAAGGGAGTTCATTACCACCAAACCAGTAAAACCAGTATTGCAAGAAATGTTAAAAGGCCTGCTTTAAAAAGAAAAAGAAGAAAAATTAAAATATAGAAAGAGAGAGGAACATAGGTATAAAAAACAAAATGGCAACAAATAGATACCTAGCAATAATAATCTTAAATGTAAATCGATTAAATGCTCCAATAAAATGACACAGGGTACCTGAATGGATAAGAAAGCATAACCCATATGTGTGCTGTCTACAAGAGACCTACTTTAGAGCAAAAGATAAACAGAGACTGAAAGTGAAGGGATGGAAGAAAATATTCCATGCAATTGGAAACAAACAAAAAAGCAGGGGTAACAATATTTATATCTGACAAAATAGAATTCAAAACAAAAGTCATAAAAAGAGATGAAGAAGGTTACTACATAATACTGAAAGGGTCAATCCAACAAGAGGATATAACCCTTGTAAACATATATGCATCCAACAAAGAAGCACCTAAATATAGAAAGAAAATGTTGGTAGACCTTAAGGGAGAGATTGACAGCAATATGGTCATAGTAGGGGATTTTAACACCCCATTGTCATCAATGAATACATTTCCAGATAAAAAAATCAACAAGGCAACAGTGACCTTAAATGAAACACTGAATCGGTGGATTTAATTGGTATTTGCAGAAAATTACACCCCAAAGCAGCAGAATATACATTCTTCTCAAGTGCTCATGAAGAATTCTCAAAGATAGACCACATGTTAGGACACAAAATAAGTCTCTACAAGTTCAAGAAGATTGAAATTATATCAAGTATCTTCTTTGATCACAATGGCATGAAACTACAACCCAGCTACAATACCAAAAGGTCACAGGTTTGATTCTAGGTCAAGGGCACATGCCTGGGTTCCAGGTTCTGTCCCTGGCACCAGAAAGGGTCATGTGGGAGGCAACCAATCCATGTGACTTCTTCATATTGACATTTTTCTCTCTCTCCCTTCCTATCTCCCTCCTGACCTCCCACTCTATCTAAAAATCAATGGAAAAATATCTTCGGGTGAGGATTAACAATAACAACAACAACAGCAACAGCAAAAAACTCAAAAGCATTCAAACACATGGAGGGCAATAGCATGTTATGACACAATATATGAGTTAATAATAAAATCAAAGAAGAAAGAAAAAATTACCTGGAAAAAAAAAGAAAATGAATACACAACAACCCAAAATCTATGGGACACAATGAAAGCAGTCTTGAGAGGGAAGTTCATAACATTACAGGCCTACTTCAAGAAGCAAGAAAAATATCAAATAAATAATCTAATCCTACACCTAAAAGAAGTAGAAAAAGAGCAGCAAACAAAACACGGAGTAAATATAAGGAAGGAAATAATAAAGATCAGAGTGGAAATAAATGACATAGAGATTAAAAATCAATACCAAAGATCAATGAAACCAAGAGCTGGTTCTTTGAAAAGATAAACAAGATTGACAAACATTTAACCAGACTCATCAAGAAAAAAAGAGAGAGGACCAAAATAAATAAAATCAGAAATGAAAGAGAAGTAACAACTGACATCACAGAAATATAAAGGATTGTAAGAAAATACTATGAACAAATATATACCAAAGTATTGGACAACATGGGCAAAATAAATAAATTCCTAGAAACATACAATCTTCTAAATCTGAATCAGGAAGAATCAGGAAACCTGAATAGACAATAGATTACAATTAATGAAATTGAACCAGTAATCAAAAAACTTCCAGCAACCTGGGCTAGATGGATCAGTTGTTTGGAGCTTCATCCCATAAACCAAAAGATTGTGGGTTTGATTCCCAATTAGGGCACATATTTAGGTTGTGGGTTTGATCCCTGGTTAGGGCGTGTATTTGAGGCAACCTATTGACGTTTCTCTCTCATATCAATGTTTCTATCTCTCTTTCTCCACCTTCCTTTATCTCTAAAATCAATAAACATATCCTTGGGTGAGGATAAAACAAAACAAAATCTCCCAGCAAACAAAAATCCTGGACCAGATGGCTTCTCAGGTGAATTTTACCAAACATTCAAAGAAGAACTAGTACTTATCCTTCTCAAACTATTCCAAAAAATTCAAGAGGAGAGAAGACTTCCATGCTCTTTTTATGAGGCCAGTATTACCCTAATTTCAAAACCAGATACACAAACTACAAAGAAAGAAAATAGTAAGCTAATATCTCTGATGAATATAGATGTTAAAATTCTCAATAAATATTAGAAAACCAGATCCAGCAATACATTAAAAAGATCATACTTACATCATGAACAAGTAAGATTTATTCCAAAGATGCAAATATGGTACAATACCTGCAAATTAATAAACATGATACATCACATAAACAAAATGAAAGATAAAGATTACATGATCATATCAATAAATGCAGAAAAAGCATTTGATAAAATTCAGCACCCATTTATTTAAAAAACTCTCAACAAAGTGAGAAAAGAGGAATCATACCTCAACATAGTGAAGGCCATATCATATATATAGCAGCTAACATCATACTCAATGGGCAAAAACTAAAAGTGTTTCTCTTAAGATCATGAACAAGACAGGGAAGTCCACTTTCACTACTCTTATTCAACATAGTACTGGAAGTTTTAGTCACAGCAATCAAACAAGAAAAAGAAATGAAAGGCGTACAAATTGGAAAGTATGAAGTAAAACTGTCATTATTCACAGATGACATGATATTATATATAGAAAGCCCTAAAGACTCCACCAAGAAACTACTTGATCAAATAAATAAATTCAGCAAAGTAGCAGGGTGCAAAATTAATATTCAGAAGTTGGTGGCATTTTTATACACGAATAATGAACTATCAGAAAGAGAAATTAAGAAAACAATCCCATTTATTATTGCAACAACAACAACAACAAAATAAGGTACTTAGGAATAAATGTAACAAAGGAAGTAAAAGACTTATACTCAGAAAATAATAGAATACTGAAGAAAGAAATTGAGGGACATACAAGGAAGTGGAAGCATATGCCGTGTTCATGGATAGGAAAAATTAACATTATTAAAATAGTTACACTATCCAAAGCAATCTATAGATTAGATGCAATTCTGTTTAAAATACTAATGGCATATTTCACAGAAATAGAACAAATATTTCAAAAATTCATATGGAACCAAAAAAGACCTCAAATATCTGCAGCAATCTTGAGAAAGAATAACAAAGTTGCAAGTGTCACAATACCTGATATCAAACTATAAGACCATTGTAGTCAAAACAGCTGGCATAAGAATAGGCATACGGATCAATGGAACAGACCAGACAACCCAGAAATAAACTCACACTTTAAAAAAAAATTTTTTTTCTTTATTGGTTTTAGAGAGAGAGGAAGGGAGAAGGAGCGCGAGAGAGAAACATCGATGAGAGAGAACATCGATTGACCATCTACTGCATGCCCCCCACTGGGGACTGGGCCCACAACCTGGGCATGTGCCCTGACCAGGAATCGAACCGGTGACCTCTTGGTGCATGACACTCAACCACTGACCCACACCGGCTGAGCTAAACCCACACTTTTACAGTCAGTTAATATTGGCAAAGGAGGCAAGAGCATACAGTGGAGTAAACACAGTCTGTTCAAATAATGGTACTAGGAAAATTGGACAGGTACATGCAAAAATATAAAACTAGACCACCAACTTACACCATACACAAGAATAAACTAAAAATGGATAAAAGGCTTAAATGTAAGTCGTGAAACCATAAAAATCCTAAAAGAAAACCTATGCAGTAAAATGTCAGACATCTCTTATAGCAGTATTTTTGCCAATATATCTCCTCAGGCAAGGGAAACAAAGGAAAATATAAACAATAGGACTATATCAAACTAAAAAGCTTTTGAACAGCAAAAGAAACCATCAACAAAAGTACAGGGGAACCCACTGAATGGGAAAACATATCTGCCAATGTTATATCTGATAAGGGTTAATATCCAAATTTTATAAAGAAGATAAACAACCGAACTAATAAATGGGCAATGGATCTGAATAGACACTTCGCCAAAGATGATATACAGATGGCCAACAGACATATAGAAAATGCTCAATGTTACTAATCATTAGATAGATGCAAACGAAAACCACAATGAGATACCACCTCACACTTTTCAGAATGGCTATCATCAATAAATCAACAAACAACAAGTGCTGGTGAGGATGTGAAGAAAAGGGAACCCTTGTGCACTATTGGGGGGAATGCAGACTGGTGCAGCCACTGTGGAAAACAGTATGAAGTTTTCTCAAAAATTAAAAATGAAACTACCTTGCCCGGCTGGTGTGGCTCAGTAGTTGAGCGTCAACCCATGCACCAAGAGGTTGCCGGTTCTATTCCCAGTCAGGGCACATGCCCAGGTTGTGGGCCCAACCCTCACTGGGGGGCATGCAGGAAGCAGCTAGTCGATGTTCTCTCTCATTGATGTTTCTATCTCTCTCTCCCTCTCCCTTCCTCTCTCTCTGAAATCAATAAAGAAAAAAAAATAAACATTTTACAATGAAACTGCCTTTTGACCCAACCATCCCACTTCTGGGAATATATCTTAAGAAACCTGAAACACTAATTCAAAAAATATATATGCAGCCCTTGCTGGTTTTGCTCAGTGGTAAAGCATAGGCCCACGGACCAATGAGTCTCGTGTTCGATTCCAGCCCAGGGCACATACCTCAGCTGCAGTTTGTCCCTGGCCCTGGTCGAGGTCACAACCAGTTGATGTGTCCCTCTCACGTCGATGCTTCTCTCTCCCTTTCTCTCCCTCTCTCTCCCTCCCATGCTATTCTGAAGATTAAATAGGAAAATATCCTCAGGTGAGGATAATATATATATATATACACACTCCTATCGTTGCAGCATTATTTATAATAACCAAGACCTGAAAACAGCCCAAGTGCCTATCAATAGAGGAATAGATTAAAAGCTGGTGGTACATTTACACAATGGAATACCACTTGGCCATAAAAAAGAAGGAAATCTTACCTTTTGCGACAACATGGATGGACCTGGAGACTATTATGCTAAGTAAAATAAGCCAGTCAAAGAAAGACAAATACCACATGTTCTCACTTATATGTGGACTTTAATGAACAAAATAAACTGATGAACAAATAGAAACAGAGTCATGGATACATGGAACAGACTTACAGCTGTCAGAAGGGAAGGGGTGTTGAGGAACTGGATGAAAGAAGGTAAAGGGATTAACCAAAAACCATATATATATATATATATATATATATATATATATATATATATATATCACAGACAACAGTGTAGTGATAGCTAGAGAGAAAGGGGGGTGGGGGCTAGGTGGAAGTGGGAAAAGTGGGGGTGATATGGGGACAGAAAGAAACTTTGCCTGGGGTGATGGGTGCACAATGTAGTGTGCAGATGATGTTTCATTGAGTTGTACATTTGAAATCTCTAAGGTTTTGGGAACCAATGTCACCTCTATAAATTCAATAAAATAAATAAATTTTTTAGAAAAAGATAATTTTCAGGGGGAAAAAAGAGTATCAAAATTGATATCTTAGGGGTACCACAAGAAGAGAAAAGAGCAAAAAATTGAAAACCTATTTGTAGATATAATGACAGAAAACTTCCCTAACCCGGTGAATAAAATAGACATAAAAGTCCAGAAAATGTAGAGAGTTCAAAACAAGATGAACCCAAAGAGACCTACACCAAGACACATGATAATTAAACTGCCAAATTTAAAGGCAAAGAGAGAATCTTAAAAACCGCAAGAGAAAAGCAGTTTGTTCCCTACAAGGGAGTTCCTATGAGAATGGCATCTGAATTTTCAACAGAAAGTTTTCAGGCCAGAACTGGCACAAAATATTCAAAATGATGAAAAGTAAGAACCTATATCCAAGATTGTTCTACCCAGCAAAGCTATTATTTAGAGTCCAAGGACAGGTAAAGAGCTTCCCATAGAAGAAAAAGCTAAAGGAGTTCATCACCACTAAAGCAGTAACACAAAAATATTAAAGGACTCCTTTAAGAAGAAGAAGGAAAAAAAGATATAAAAATATGAATAATTAAATGGCAATCACTAGATACCTATTAATAATTACTTTAAATGTAAACGGATGAAATGCTCCAATCAAAAGACGTAGGGTGCCTGAATGGATAGGAAAACAAGATCATACATATGCTGCCTACAAGAGACCTACTTCGGATCAAAGAACACACATAGACTGAAAGTAAAGAGATGGAAAAAGATATTTCATGCAGGTGGAAATGGAAAAAAAAAAAGTTGTCGTAACAATACTTATATCAGACAAAATAGACTCTGTAACAAAGGCTATTAAGAGGAGACAAAGAAGAACCTAGCAATTAACTTCTGGGTATTTTTATCTGAAGAAACCCAAAACACTAACTGACACCAAAGAAAAACTGAATTGTAAGAAAATATTAAGAACAACTACATGCCACCCAACTGGACAATCTGGACAAAATGGATACATTCCTAGAAATAGACATTCTTCCAAACCTGAATCAGGGATAATCAGAGAATCTACATAGACAGATTACAACTAGTAAAATTGAAGCAGTAATTTAAAAAATTCTTCCAGCAGACAAAAGTTCTGGACTGGATGACTGCACTGGTGAATTTTACCAAACATTCAAAGAAGAACTAACCCCTATCCTTCTCAATTATTCCAAAAAATTGAAGAGGAAGAAAGACTCCCAAGCTTATATTATGAGGCTACCATTATCCTAATTCCAAACCAGGTAAAAACATTACAAAATAAAAATATTATAGGACACTAAGCTAAAATCCTCAACAAAATATTAGTAAACAAGATCCAACAATACATTAAAAAATCATAGCCCTGCCTTGTGGCTCAGTTGTTTGGTGTGTTCTTCCATACACTAGAAGGTTGAAGGTTCAATTTCTGGTCAGGGCACATACCTAAGTTATGGATTTGATCCCTGGTCTGGGCATGAACAGGAGGCAACTGATCGATGTTTCTCTTTCATGTCAATGTTTCTCTCTCTCGCCCTTCCTCTCTCTAAAATCAATAAAATCATATCTTCGGGTGAAGATTAAAAAAAAATCATACACCATGATTTATTCTGGGGATGGAAGTGTGGTATAATATCTACAAATCAGTAAATGTATTACACCACATAAACAAAATGAAGGATAAAACCACATGATTATATAAATAGATATAGAAAAAGCATTTGATAAAATTCAGCACCTATTTATGAAAAAAACTGTCATCACAGTGGGAACAGAGGAAACATACTTCAATGTATAAAGGCTATATATGACAAATCCACTGCCAACATCATACTCAATGAGCAAAAACTAACAGTGTTTTCCTTAAAATCAGAAAGAAGACAAGGATGTCTGCTTTCACCACTCTTACTCAACATAGTAATGGAAGTTTTAGCCACAGCAATCAGACAAGGAAAAGAAATAAAAGGCATCCAAATTGGAAAGGAAGAAGTAAAACTGTCATTATTTGCAAATGACATGATACAGCATATGGAGAACCCTAAAGAGTCCATCAAGTAACTACTAGAACTGATCCATGAAGATACTAAAGTAGCGGGATACAAAATAAGTATCTAGAAATCAGTTGCATTTTTATAGAGTAATAATGAACTAAGGAAATAATCCAGTTCATATTGCTTCTAAAAAGATAAAATACCTAGAAATAAAGTTAACCAAGGATGTAAAAGACCTGTACTAAACAAAATTATAAGACATTGAAGAAGATACAAATAACTGGAAGCATATACCATGTTTATGGATAGGAAGAATTAACATCACTAAAATGTCCATACTATCCAAAGCAATGTATAAATTCAATGTAATTCCTATCAAGACACCAATGGCATATTTCACAGAACAAATATTCCAATAATGTGTATGGAAGCACAAAAGACCCCCAGATAGCCACAGCAATCTTGAGAAAGAATAACAAAGTTGGAAGAATCGTGCTACTTGATATTAAACTAAACTACAAGACCATAGTAATCAAAACAGTGTGGCACAGACATAAAAATAGACATATAGAGCAATGGAACTGAATAGAGAGCACAGAAGTAAACCTATGCCTTTATAGTCAAATAATATTTAACAAAGGGGGCAAAAACATGCAATGGGGTAAAAATAGTCCATTCAATAAATGGTGCTGGGAAAATTGGACAGATAAGTCAAAAAAAAAAAAAAAAAAAGAGAGAGAAAGAAATCAGATCACCTTCTTACACCATACACAAGAATAAAATCAAAATGGATTAAAGACTTAAATGTTAGACTCAAAACCATAAAAATCCTAGAAGAAAATATGGGCAGTAAAATCTTGGACATTTCTTGTAGCAATATTTTTCTGATATACCTCCTTGGGCAAGTGAAACAAAAGAAAACATAAACAGGTAAGATACATCAAACTAAAAAGTTTTTGCCAGCAAAGGAAACAACCAACAAAATGATAACACATTGAATGGGAGAACATATTCGTCAATGACACATCTGATAAAGTGTTAATATCCAAAATTTATAAAGAACTTATGAAACTCAACACCAAAAAAACAAACAATATAATTAGGAAACAGGCAAAGGACCTGAACAGGCATTTCTGCGAAGAGGGCATACAGATGGCCAATAGACACATGAAAAGATGCTCAACATCACTAATTATCAGAGAAATGCAAATTAAAACCACAGTGAGATATCACCTCACAGGTCTTTTACATCCTTCGTTAACTTTATTCATAGGTATTTTATTTTTTTAGAAGCAATTATGAACTGGATCATTTCCTTAGTTCATTATTGGTCTATACAAATGCAACTAATTTCTAGATGCTTATTTTGTATCCTGCTAATTTACTATCTTCATTGATGTCAGAATGGCTATCATCAACAAATCAACAAACAACAAGTGTTGGCAAGGATGTGGATGGAGAAAGGGGAGAACTTGTGCACTGTTGGTAGGAATGTGGATTGGTACAGCCACTGTGGAAAGCAGTTGGAGTTACCCCAAAAATGTAAAAATGTAACTGTTTTATGACCCAGCAATTTCGCTTCTGGGAAGTTATTTGAAGAAAACTGAAACACTAATTGGAAAGAATATACACACCCCTATGTTCATTTCAACGTTATTTACAATAGTCAAGATTTAGAAGCAGCCCAAGTGTCCACCAGTAGATAAGTGGATAAAAAAGCTGTAGTACATTTACACAATAGAATACAACTCAGCCATATAAAAGACGGAAATCTAACCTTTGGGACAGCATGGATGGACCTAGAGAGCATTATGCTAAGTGAAATAAGCCAGTCATAGAAAGACAAGTACCATATGATTTCATTCATATGTGGAACCTAATGAACAAAATGAAATAGGAAAAATAGAAATAGACTCATAGATAGAGAACAAGCTGACAGCTATAAGGGAGGATAGGGAGCCTGGCATGGGGCGGGAGGTGGAGGGATTGAGCAAAAAAGAAAAAAAAAAAAGAGAAAAAACTCATGACACGGACAATGGTGTGGTGATTGCCACGGGGAGAGTGGGTAGGGGAAGGTGGAGGAGGACATAAGGTGTATAAATGGTGATGGACAGAGACTTGACTTGGGGTGGTGAACTCACGATATATAGTGTACAGACGATTTGTTGTAGAAGTGTGCACCTGAAACCTGTATAATTTTATTAACCAGTGTCACCCCAACAAATTCATTAAAAATAGGAGCAAAAAATAAATCAATAAGTAAAGTTTTATTATGAAAAAAGGGAACCCAAAACACCAATTCAAAAATACAAATGCATCCCTATGTTTATTGCTGTATTATTTACAATGGCCAAGATATGGAAGCAACCTACGTGTTCATTGATAGATGAATGGATAAAGAAGAGATGATACATATATACAATGGAATATCACTCAGCCATAAAAAAATAGAAATCTTGCCATCTGCTACAACATGAATAGAACTAGCAGGTACTTAGTGAAATAAGTCAGACAGAGAAAAGACAAATACCATATGATTTCACATATATGTGTAATATAAAACACGAAATAAATGAACAAACAAAACAGAAGCAAACTCATAAATACAGAGAACATTTTGATGGTTGCCAAATGGGAAGGGGGTATGGGTGAAAAAGGGGAAGGGATTAAGAATTACAAATTGCCAGTTATAAAAACAGTCACAGAGATGTAAAGTACAGCATAGGGAATATAGTCAATACTATGATTGATAATAACTATGTATGGTGTCAGATAGGTAGTAGGCTCATCGAAGAGATCACTGTGTAAGTTATATAAATGTCTGATCACCATGTTGTACACCTGAAACTAATATAATATTAAATGTCAACTGTCATTGAAAAGTAAAAAATTACTGAAAAATAAAATAAAAGCTGTAAACTGCGTGTTGTATTTCTAAAAATCAAAATTATTTGTGAAGTTCCCGGCTGAAGGATGAGTAGAGAACTCAGTCTCTGAAGGTTTAAACTCTTCGGACTTTCTGCAGCTGTGATGTGACAGTCAGGGTTGAGAAGTCGGAGCCCAGGGCTCCTCTCTCAGCGAGGCGGCTGGCAGATGACAGCCTGCTCCGGCTCGTTCTCTTTGTCTCTGCCCTGGTTGTCTCCAGCCTGAAGAGCAGGAAAACTTAAAAGGCTATTAGGGTTTTGTGGGTCAGATACCCAATGGCAGAAATTTTCCCTACTCCACAATCCCACAAAGAAAACAACCTCTTTTTGAAATTGGAAACTTTAAAGGAAGATTTATGAACCTTCAGGTTTATGAAACCATCTGGTGCTTTGGAGTGTGTAGGCCGGTGGCTTTGACAGTTCAAAGTTTGGACTCCCCCCCACCCGCCCCTGCACTCCCTTTTATAGAAGAGTTCAATTCAGTTTCTACATTAATACCTAAGAGGTGATGTTTTAAACTTATCGGACAACTTGTAAAAATCAGTAGGATTTCAAAGAATCCTACTGTTACTTTTTAAGGGCATTTTTACTGTTTGTTACATGCGGCATGAAGGAGTCCCGTTGGTGAACTTTGAATTTCCACTCTGCTTAGCTTCCTTGCAGGAGCACTGTATAATTTTGGTTTTGTTTTGACAGTTGGTGACCTTTGACCCCTCTCAGTAAAATGTTTAGGCTGAGGAGGACTGAAAAGAGCTTTCAGATGGGATATTTCCAACCTCTTTCAAGCTACAGCAATCTTCCCCTCAGCACTCCAACCCATATATAGAAATGGTTTTCAGCCTCTATACAGTGCTCTGGTGGAACAAATCAGATCAAAGCCTTGCTTAATATGTTTGAAAAATGCACATCCGCATTGCAGAGCAAAAACATGTTATGGAAATCAATAATATCATATTCAGGCAGCCCCAACTTCAAAGTGACTCCTATGTGTGTTCTCAATTTCAAAAGAAAAAGGAGAAAATGAGAACAGGGTGCATAAGTTTTCTCTGCTTAATTCTATTTGCAACTGAGCTGAGATCTCAAATGTCTCTTTACTGCTTTTTGACTGGTCCCCAAGGACCCTGGGTGTAGGGCAATCTGCTTATTAATTGCCTGCACCTGTGATAATCTTGTACACTTAGGTTACAAGAGTGGCATACCTTTTTCCATCCCACGATTTTGGAATGCAAATTATTTACACTTTATTGTAGGAGTAGTATTTCAGGGGAGAATAGAAAATGAGAAACACAGAGATAATGTGAATTAACTCTTTAGATTCTTTGATTTACTAAACATTGGCTTGTATCCATTGGTTAATTTCCATTGTTGTTACAATATTTATTGAGGACCCTTTGTGTGGCTATCTGCCACTCTCCTAGATACAGTAAAATTAGATCCTTAATTCCATAATTATCTTTAGTAATTTTTATATCTTTATATTATACAAACTTAGGGAGATAATACTGTTTTTTTTTTTTGTACATGCTGAATATGCTTCATGATTACATTAGAACATGTAGTCCTACATGTACAAACTATTTAGTGTATTATATCAATACTTGACACTTGTATCATGCATAGAGTAGCTGATTTGCTAGAAACTAAATATTCATCGTATTGTGATGGAAGGAGCATCTAAAATCATCTTTTTCTTTGCGTTCGTTCCTGAAATGGTAATAGTGAACTACAATATGATGGAGGTCCATGTTCAGGATGTAGTGCTCAAAAGGACAGGCCCAAGGATTCAACCTTAAGATCTGATCTATTTCTTAACTTTGTCTTAACCTGTTGGATGTCACGTCAAAGGTTAGGCAAGACCATATTGTTCCTTCCATAACAACAGCTCTTATTTTGCTGCTCAATCTCTGATAAATCTACTCAGATATTTATTTGTCTCAACTGGTTTTGGACCTGACTCATCTGTGACTGAAACTTGGTAACCAGAACTTCGTTCCTCTTCCACTTAAACTCTGAAAATGCATCAAATATTTGGATCAGTTTCCTTTGGATTCACTTTTAGATAATTCCCTCAGATGCATCTTATAGACCAAGGTGTACCTCCCAGCTCTTTACAAAATGAAATTTCATCCCTTAAAATGCTTTCTAATTATACTGCTCAGTAACTGATTGGTTTAAAAAAGGCAGACAGATGTAGGTTTCTTTCTTTCCTTCCATTTTGCAATTGGTAGAAAAGAAAAGAGGTCTTTAAACATTGTTTAATAAAGACACAGATAGAAGCTCAGATTTTAGAGGTACCTTTCACTCCTTTTTAATCTTTACATCCTATTTGTCACCAGTTCTCTCAGACATTTCCTCCAGAGAACAGGAATTTTCACTTGACTCTCATGTCAAGTGCTATCAAAATATTTTTGAGATTTGACAGATGTATCAATTCAGTTTTTCTAACTAGCAACACCAAATAAACTCTGTCCTGGAGATTACTGACCTTATGAGTGCCGACTGGATTTGATCAATGATTGCCATCACTTTTTAGAAAGGCACATTTTAAAGCATCACATGATGTGACTCTCAATTGCTGAGTCTGGTTAACTTTCAGAATTCGCCTGTTGTCCTTACTAAGAAAATCTCTGAAAAAAAAAATAATAATTTTTTTGCCCTTTCTTGATTAGAAAAAAAAATAAAATGTATTAATACCAATAAACTTCGTAATATATTATTAATATTTTGTTAAATAGTTTTTATTTCATTAAAAATGGGCAAAACTGCCCAGATGGTGTGGCTCATTGGTTGAGCATTGTCCCATGTACCAGGAGGTCACTGGTTCAATTCCAGGTTAGGGAACATGCCCGGGTTTTGGGCTTGATCCCCAATGGGGGGGGGGTGCAAGAGGGTTAAAGCTGATCAATGTTTCTCTGTCACTGATGTTTCTCTCTCTCTCTCCTTCTTCCTTCCTCTCTCTCTAAAATCAATAAAAACATTTTTAAAAATTGAAAAAAGGGCAAAACTAATTCATTTAGTCTGTTTTGTCTTTCCTCCCAACCTATGAATCTAGTTCTAATTTTCGCTCTAAATTTAGTGACAAGGTTTGTTACTATTCCCTGCCTTATTAAATACTTCATTATAGGATCTTCTTCATGCATTTTCTGACCACTAAGTTTCACCAGAGAAAACCCACAGTTTGTTTCAAAACCATCACAAGAGTTTGCCAGCCTTGACCTTTTGATCATTTGTTTGAGATTTTTATACTAACTACATATTTCTGGGTAAATGAGCACACATATTCATGCTTTTCTGCAATATTATGGTAAAAGTCTTGGTCAAGTTGTTTTCAAAGGGGGTGGGGTAACTGTATTTTTAGTATTAGAGTGACCCCTGGGTCCTTGGGAAAATGCAGATTGCAGAAAAGTAGACATGACCAACCCAGGAACTTTGGCCTTTGGCCCAGAAGTATATCTTGATGGGTCTCTGGCCGAATTTCCACAGTGATTCCTAACACAATAAAATTGACAACCACGAGTTTTTCTCAAATGTTTACACTGTAGTTTCTTAACAACATGTGAATACAATTGAAACACTTAGAAATAATCTTTGGATTCTCAAACTTCACAAACATTTTTCTGACCTTGAAAAATGTTGTAAGCAATGAAATTGGAATTCCTAATCTGGAATAAAATGAGATAATGTATGTAAAAATGGTCTGTAATTTATAACTGTCGTACTAATGTCAGTCATTGGTATTTGTAGTTCAATGATTTTCTTTTGCTTTGTGAAATAAGGTTCAGATTAAGTGAGTGTTATTTCATTTAAATATGTGTCATAGTAAACATAAATTGGATGGAGTTCAGAATAATTTATTTCATTCTTGCTTCTGTGTACCAGATATCTGCTGGTTCTGCTGGTACAGCAATTCTTTACTCCTACTTCTGGGGAAAGCTTCTCTTTTTTTAAAAAAAATTCTTTTAGTAATCATCTATTCTGTACTTGAGTTCATGCTTTTTGGGTGGGGTTGACCCTATTCAACTCCAGGGATGGCCAGTTGTCTTAATCTGACCAATCAGAATTCACTGTGATTGCTTCATGGATGGGTATGTAAATAATGTCAGCTTAACTACATGATCTATGGGACTTTTGCTAGAACTTCTGGGAGGACTAATCTTGCAACTTCTAGTACTGATGTTTGCTATTATGTGGGAAGAGTCTTCCTGAGAACAAAGTCAAGATGGAGAAGAGAGACACATTCCTGATGACAAAGGTCAAACTCCTGTATCTACCCATGTTCAAAGTCACTTTTATTGACCTTCCCAGCTACATGATTGAATGAACACCTCCTCCTTTTCATTTGATTCATTTCAGAGAAGTTTCTGTTATAGGCAACTGTGTATTCTGGTTTACTCCCACTGCAGCATTCATTGATGGCTAAGTAGTTGTGTGACCTTGGGCTTGCCATGTAACTTATCTCAGATTGAGTTTCTTCATCTGTAAAATTAAATGGTAATATATAGAATTCAAACACAAAGCAAATGGCACACTAGATATTAGAATATTTCAAGGACTGTTTGTTTATGAAAGTATGGGGACTGGGTAGTATTAGCTGAACAGGGACCACCTTAGGTCCAAAAGATGAAAGGAGGGGGCATACCTAACACCTGAATGGAGAGAGTCTTACAGAGAGGACACCTTGAAGAAGCCATGACTTGTTTCTGGGGCAAACTGAACAGGAGGGAGCCAAGGGAATATGTTTGCTGGCCTCATTGTCCTTCCTTCCATTCTTTTCCTCCCAGGGCTTCCCTTTCCCTGACCCCAACAGTAAGTCTGAGGGTAAAGGGCCCAATGGAGGTGATCCATAGAGCTTACCCCATGGAGGCAGAGAGCAAGTTGGAGAAGGGTGGAAAGTGGATCTGGAGGGACAAATAGAAAGTACTTGTCCTCGTAGATAACCTTGAACTTGTGTTTCAGTGCTAAAATTAAATAAGACTAGATGAAAGAACTAGAATGGAATCTAGAGCTAGAACTAGAATGGGATCAGTTGGGATTTATGTACATATGTGAGTGAAAAAAGAGGAAAATCGTAAATATTTTTATGCACATTCAATATTCCAGTGCATTAATAACACAAAAAATCTGGTCAATGCCATTTTATTGTTTTTTTACTGACCTGGGGGGGAAAAGGTTTAGTTAATTTACTAGTTAAATTAGATAATGCATTTTGGAAATTGTCCTAGAAAGTATCTCCCAGCAATCAGAGTGGGACTTTATCTGAGTGTCCATTTTGAAAATGGACAAAAAGGTAATTTTCTTTTGTATGCAGTGGAGTTATATGGCTTTCACTTACACAACTACATATGCTGGGGGGGGGGGGAGCAGAAAACAGGCAAAAAATATATGTTTTCAAAAATAGCCACTAAATGCAGGCCTGGTGTTTCATCTGATTTCTCAACTGAAGAAAGAGCACTTTGTTTCAATGCTGGGAGAAAAGCTGACCATGTGAGGCTTGTTGCAAGATGATAAAGTATGTCCAAAACCATGTAGACTGCTCTAGTGGGTGGTTTAAAGAATGTTCAAGAAGAACATTTTCTGTATGCCATTTTTCTCCCATTGACTTGATTGCTGACTCAGATATGATTCCACTGCATCACACAATAGAACACTCAGGGAGAAAATAATAATTTTACATAATAATCTACAGGTCCTACAAATTAAAAAAAATGCCTGTTCAATTACTATTCCTTTATTGGAATTGTCCTTATAAATATTAAGTATAAATGTATGTGTGTTGATATGCAGTGTAGTAGGGCTACATTCCTCCTTGGTGATAGTGATGGTCTATTTCTCTAGTTCAAGAAATAGAACTTGCAAATCCTGTCTGGGAATTGTTTCCCCATACCCTGACCTCTAGGGAGGTCAATGTGGCCAACGGCAGAACTTCTCACTCAGTCTGCACGTGTCCTGTGCAATGTCCTAACTTCAGTTCTACAGATCCCCAGAACTCTGTCCTGGACACTGTGGGTTTCAAAGTGTGCAGTGTCTCAAGATCTTATTCAGCCTCAAAGGATTTCACTCCGAGGGGTTTAACCCATAGCAGTAAGAACAGACTTCCTGGAAAAGAATGCAAATTGGACTCTCATTCTCTTCACAAACTTAAATTAGAAATCTTAGCAAACTGATTGAAGTATATTCTCATATAACATTTTTTATTGGCTGTCCAAGGAATACCTGCTAACATGTAAGGCAGATAATTCATAATCTGAGGGCTTACTATAGGCTATTTCTGCATGGTGGCAGAACAGTGTGACTCTGGCCACATTGATTTCCATCTGCATTGGGGAGCTGCAGTCTGCACACAATGGAAGTGTTCAAAGATCTGGTATTTGACCCAGAAAAAATCAACTTGTATCACTTGTGAGAAAGATAAAATTTGATTTCACAGTAAAAAGAGCCATTTTATTTTTCTTTTCTTTCTTTCTTTTCTTTTCTTTCCTTTCCTTTCCTTCCTTCCTTCCTTCCTTCCTTCCTTCCTTCCTTCCTTCCTTCCTTCCTTCCTTCCTTCCTTCCTTCCCCTTCTTCTTCTTCTTCTTCTTCTTCTTCTTCTTCTTCTTCTTCTTCTTCTTCTTCTTCTTCTTCTTCTTCTTCTCCTTCTTCTCCTCCTCCTCCTCCTCCTCCTCCTCCTCCTCCTCCTCCTCCTCCTTCTTCTTCTTCTTCTTCTTCTTCTTCTTCTTCTTCCTCTTCTTCGAGTTTGGGTTATTGCTAGGCATGGGAGTTATTTCCTATACGTTGTCACATGGACATTTTTATTCGCGCAACAATACATGGCAGGAATTCATATCCTTATTTTATAGCTGGAGAATCTCTTTCTGTCCTGCTTTCCTTATACCTTCCATATATAATTAATTGTAAATTATAACTGCTTTTTTCTAAATTTCTCAGAGATTTATCCACTTCTTTCTTGACAAGCTGATCCATCCCTGTCCTGGATAATCACAGTTCCCTAACTAGTATCCCTGTACCCACGTTTGCCTCCACCTGTTCTGCAGCTGGATTTAGCTTTCAAATTACAAATCTGATTGTGCCTCCACTTCCTAAACCATTGGATGGCTTCCCCTAGTCCTTAGAATGAAGTCCACGTTCCTGTGACATGGTTTGTGGGTCTCTTCTAGACCTGGCCCTTGCCCTAGGAAACAGCTTCACTCTCACCCCGTCCTCTCCCTTCTCCCTCGAGTCCAGCCATACTGGACTTCATCAGTTCCTCGAGCATACCACAGTCCTCCAGTGTCTTGCCCGCTCTTATTTGCCTTTGCCTAGAATGCTTTTTCTTATAATCTCCTCAGCTTTCTCCCACAGGTCCCTTAGATGTTTAGCTTACATGTCATTTCCTCGGATGATGACTCCTAATCTTTAGCCTAAGTGTCCTTGTGGTATGTTCCCACAGTGCCCATCCTTCCCCTTTCAACATTCTCTTCAGGATTGCAATTACTTGTTCAAATAGCTGCCTTTTCCTCCAGAAGATAATCTTCATGAAATCAATAACCTTAGCTGTCTCGTTGTATTTTCATCTTGTAATGCAGAATCAGGCTCAGAGTAAGCTTTCAATAAACATTTGTTGAATGCATAAAAATTTTAAAGAAAACAGAAAATCTGAGAGGTTGAATCACCTCCCTGCACCTGTATCAGACTCGTGTGTATTAGCTCCATTTCATTGCTGCCCGGTGGAAGGGCCCGTGTGGCCAAGAAGGTTCATTTATATCATCTCCTATTTTCTTCCTTAGGAACAGTGCTTTGGATTCAGTTTTAAATATTGAAAATTCTCAGATCTTTTTTTTTTTTTTCCTTTATTGATTTTAGAGAGAGAGGAAGTGAGAGGGAGAGAGAAATAGAAACATCAATGAGAGAGAGCATCGATTGGTCGCCTCCTGCATGTCCCCTACTGGGGATCTGGTCCACAACCTGGGCCTGTGCCCTGACCAGGAATCGAGAACCGGTGACCTCTTGGTGCATGGGTCGACGTTCAACCACTGAGCCACACTGGCCGGACAGTTCTCAGTTCTTTTTGATAATAGAAAATATATTTTGAAATAGTGTTTTGAAAACTCTCATTGGGAGCTCAGTGACATATCTGCATGTACTGAAAAAGTCACGTAATCTATAAGTCTCCTGTGAAAACCATCATAAACGACCTCTAATTTCTATCTTGAAATTTATCTTCAGATTTAAAGTAATTTTTTTATCATCTCCCAATTTTTCTTAAGTAAAGTTTCCCCTAAAAGATTGCTTTTAAATCACAGCATTACTTGAGTGTTTGCTTTTGCATATGCAGCACCAAGAAGAGAGAGGTAAGCTGCTGCTGAATAAACGTTTATTCCTATCAATGAAGAAAAGAGGAGACGTTAATTTGTTGGCAAGCATTTGGCATGTGGAAGGTGAATCTGGCTCATGTTGGTCCCTGTGTAATTAGTGAATCTGTGAAGTGTGTTAATTCCCAGTGTAAATAGTGTTGGGGAAGAAAAGTGCAAATGTTGGCCCTGGCTTTGTGTAACTGATTCCTAGTGATATGTATAAATACCTCTTTAGTTGTTAGCAATTTACAAAGATTACAGATTGCCTGAAACCAGAGATAACGAGGGATGTAGAAACATCCTTCATCCCTCTTTACAGACCTAATTTTTTTCAGGCATGTCTAGTGAGATGAGAATAACTAAAATCACAGGAACAAGTCTTTGTGGCTGGCTCGTGGTGGGAACGTAAGCATGCACGTTGCTTTAAATTTTGAGAAGAAATTGATATTTGGTATGTGCTGCTCGGCAGTCCCCTGCTTTTAACTGGGGCCCGTTCAACTCTGAAGGGGAGTTTGGGGGCTTCTGGACCCCAATAACCTGGCAGGAGTTTGAAAACACAGATGCTGAGGAGAACTTTGCTTTCCAATACAATTTACATATTAGTGAAATTTATTTTATTAATTTTTTAAAAGATTTTTAAAAAATTGGTTTCTAGAGAGAGAATAAGGGAGAGGGAGAGAGAAACATGGACCAGCTACCTCTTATGCGCCCCCTACTGGGGATCGAGCCTGCAACCCGGGCATGTGCCTTGACCAGGAATCGGTGCATCAGACGATGCCCAACCCACTGAGCCACCCCGGCCAGCGTGTGAAATTTATTTTTCTTGTTACCTGCATCCATTTTTTAACATTCCATGGACATTCCCATGATTTCCAAATTGAATTAGGAGCTGTGATGTAGCCTTTTTGGTGTCTATTGTGTAACAATAAGCAACCATATTTGAAGGTTTGTCTGTTGTTTGAGAGTTAAAAACATTTGGCTGAACCACGCCACTCTTCTCTGTTTGCTTATGAAACTGACCCGTGATGGCTGTGTTTAATTTGTAAACACCCATGAGCTGAGTCCAATTTCTTCCCGACTCCTATGAAAGAGTTCTTAGGTAATGATTGCAGAACTAACCCTTTGGGAAATGCAGCCATGTTTCCAGTGACTCATGAATGGAGAAGACAATTTTCTGCTGTAGTTCACTTGGAAGATGAACTGGCTTTGAGTATTAGCAATGAAATACTGAACTTCTGAGATACTTTTTGAGATTCTCTCAAACAAAAATAACTGTAACCTTTGTTTCTTTTACTAATGTGAGTCTTGTGCAATTTTAGAACTATAGGGCATATTCTTTAGAGAATAAAAACACTGGAAATGAGTTACTCTTTGTTCCCAAACACATGAACTGTTGCATGTGCTGCTCTTTACAGAGACTCTTATTTATTTATTTTTTCTTTATTGATTTCAGAGCCAGAGTAAATGAGAGAGAGAGAGATAGAAACATCGATGAGCGAGAACATCAATTGGCCATCTCCTGCATGCCCCCCACTGGGGATTTGGACCACAACCTGGGCATGTGCCCTGACCGGGAATCGAACCGGCGACCTCTTGGTGCATGGGTCGATGCTCACCACTGAGCCACACAAGCCGGGCTTTACAGAGACTCTTGTATGTTTCACAAGTCAGTTCTCAAAGATAAAAATTACTTTTTGGTGAAGCAAAGTGAAACTTCTAAGTTGTGAATCCTGATTGTCTGGCACAAACTCTCAATTTTGTATCTATTGCATGAGATTCTTCACCTTCTTAATTTGTTCTCTGGAGAATGCTTTTACTCAGAACAGTAATTAGATAAGTGCTACCTCCTGTACAGAACTTTGTTTCCTAACCAGGTCTGCCACTTGTGGAAACCTGACAACGAAGAGGCAGGAGGCATGGTGGGTGTGTGAGCTGACAGAGAAAAGGAAAATTGGAGCAATAAAGTTATTCCTTTCTCCCCCTTCTGACAGCCACTATGGACAACTTCTCAGTATACCCTCTCATGGTTTTGCAATGACGAGGGTGCATGCTACCCCGTCCAGGGCAGCTCTTATTGCTTACCACTGCCTTTGAAACAAAAGCACTAGTCCAGCTGGTGTGGCTCAGTGGTTGAGTGTTGACCCATGCACCAAGAGGTCACTGGTTTGATTCCTGGTCAGGGAACATGCCCAGGTTGTGGGCCTGATCCCCAATGGGGGGCATGCAGGAGGCGGCCAGTTGATGGTCTCTCGTATCAATGTTTCTATCTCTCTCTCCCTGTCTCTCCTCTCTCTCCAAAATCAATAAAGGAAAAAAAAAAAGTGCTATCTTGACTGGAATGGCAAGAAAAGTCACCACTAGGTTTCTGATCATTATTTAGATCCTAATTAGATAGCATACTTTCTGCCATAGCTCTGTAAATGCCTCATGGATTGCAAATTTATTTTGAACCCAAGGTAGATACTTTATCAATAAGACATTCCTTCCTGCCTAAATGCTTTTGGTGGGTGACAGATTGGAGTGGGGGGGTACCTTTATGAAATCACAAGCATTGCTTTTGCCAAATCCTAATGGTCAGCTTCCCTTTCATTGTAAAAGGAACAGTGTCTTACACTTTCCCCCCAACTTCCATTATATCTTAATTGGTAAAAAGTGAAATGAATTTGGGATACCTGAGGCCAGCCTTTGGATGACTCTGAGAAAATAGCAGCCTGGCCAGGATCGTTTTATAGTGAAGGCATTAATTTATTCATTAATTAATTTATTAGTTTTAAATATATATCGCAAATACCTTTTCTTGATGCAACACTGCTGCATTAACAAATAATTAGAAAGTGTATTTTCTACCTTAATGGATTCTGTAGTCGTCTTGAGAAAACAGGGTGTATCATGAGAAAAAAATTTCCCAGAATACCTTCTTTATGATTGAGACAGGATAGCAAGAAGCTAGGAAAATTCTTTGGCAAGTGGAATGGGGAAATTGAGACAGAGAGCTAAACAAACTGATCAGT
This sequence comes from Tadarida brasiliensis, assembly GCA_030848825.1. Classification (NCBI taxonomy): domain Eukaryota; kingdom Metazoa; phylum Chordata; class Mammalia; order Chiroptera; family Molossidae; genus Tadarida; species Tadarida brasiliensis. The sequence goes on from CM061264.1 coordinate 83,400,464, forward strand.
TTACAGCCAGATACAGAAGGTCACCTCCCCAGAGATAACATCTAAGCCTCAGTTGTATTTCAGCTCCAGGCTCAGAAAAGCAGCAAAACCAGGTGGGAGACACCAGGACCAGCTTCAGTGACTAAAGACCCCTTGCCCCCGACACTGACTTATCTGAAAGGACACACCTGAAAAAACTGATGAATATTCTATGGAGATCTCTCCTAACACTACCTCCCCTAAACTCCCAGTCTTTAAAACCCTCAAAACAAAGGACCCAGGGCATGCATTTCTCTTTCCCTTCTTCTTCCCCACAGGCATGCATCTCCTAAACTCTGAGTGACCCCTCAAGACTTGCAACCAGGGAGCAATGGGGAGTGACAGTTCATTCGGGGTCCCCTAAAGCTATCTCCAAGGCCCCTTTTTCTCTGACTTTTCACAGAGCCAAAGGCTCTCTCCTGTTGCTTCTGTTATCCTAGGCCTTCCTTGTTGAACTGTCTCCAGCTTTAATAAACATTAGCTCAAAATCACATGGACATGTTTTGTGAAATCTTTTCCGCACGAAGTCAAGAACTCACACACTGGCCCTAGGCAGACCTGCTCAGGGCCAGAACTCCTTTCTGGGAACAGAGTCACAGATGGTTTTAGATTTGAAAGCAACTTTATGACATTTCAAATCAAGGTTCTCAGCAATGTCTTTTATGAAACAATGGCAGTTGTAAACATTTACATAAGTGACCCCCATTTAACTAATTTTCCACCTGTAGGATTGCCCTCTGCTCTCCTCTAAACATACCTACTTATGTCCCCAGATCACTGAGGAGTCACCTCAGTGGGTGGGGGCTCCGCAGCTAGCCCATCACAGCTCTGTGCAGGTGAGCTAATGCTTACCAAGAGACAACTGTGTTTGTCCTCATACTGGTGAGTGCCTATGGTGCTTCCCGTTATAATCATACAATACAATGAAGTATTTTGTAAATCAATGATACACGAGGGTGATAAGAGAGCTAAATCAAAATGAAAGTTAAATACGTTCATAAGATCCTTGAGTCTAAAAACATCACTACTGAATTAGAAATGATCTACCAAATGTAAACAATTAAAAAATTAAAACTTAGGAGTCTGTACTCAGATTTATTTTCTAGTATCTTTATATTATTTTACTTTAAAGAAACTGAGGTTATTGATAAGGTGCAATAAGTCCTTTTTTTTAAAGGGTAGGATGTTGGAAACTTCACTCACTGGGCATGTTCAAAGTAGAGATTATGGCCACATCTGAGGTGAAGCATTTATTTATCATTTGGTGGTTAGGATTATTGTGTTTGAAGGACTTTCCCAATTAACAAAGAAACTACTAGGACTGATCACTTTGGTTAAGAGGGATTCCACCACTGAGAAGAGCTTCCTTTGAGATGATAATAATGTACATTAGCATAGTTAAATTTCTGATAACATCTTCAGAAAAAAAACACAACAACAAAAAGTACCCCTCAAGTTTGCTTGATTCAGTGTTTCACAAAAATTTTGGAATTCACAGCTCTTCTGATTTATAATTCCAAGGTATAATTTTCAGTTCTTTGCAGTCCATTACTTGTGAAATAACAGTGCTATGCTATGTTAGAACTATGCTATGCCCTCTGGGGAAGACACAATGAATCAGACATAGCTCCACTCTCTGAGCGTTTACCATTAAATGTGGAAAACACACACGTAATTCACTATAACACACTAAGGAGGATATAACTATGGTAAGACAGATACAAAAATATTAATTTTACATGTGAAGAAACTGGGATACAGAGAGGTTTAAACACTGTAACCAAAGCTGGGCAGTGTAGTGTGAATTAGAAGCCTGATACATAGAACGTTACATTTAATATTCTTTTCAATTTAATAGTATATAGTATAAAATATACTCACAAAGCTTGACAAATATAAAGTAAGATTCCATAGTTTTTAGCTAAATTGGTTATTTTTAACTCTGAAGTGAATTATAAAAATACTCTTAGTGATTCAGAGCCCCTCCTTTTTTTTAGTACTTAATTTTTTTTAGCATTGTTCTTCTATAAGCCAGCCACACTAAACCCCCTTCCTGCCCCATATTGAGATGGATTCTTTCCCCCTGGAGAGATAGCCAGTTTATCCAGGTCTAGCCTCATCTTCCATGTTATAACAAGTGAGTAGAACAAGTGGGCTTTTAATGAAAAAAAAAAAAAATCTCTGTAAAACCTTTAAAAAAATTTTTTTTTCTTTATTGATTTTAGAGAGAAAGTAATGGAGAGGGCGAGAGAGATAGAAACATCGATGAGAGAGAACACCTGTTGGCTGCCTCCTGCATGCCCCCCACTGGGATCGGGCCCACAACCTGGGCATGTGCCCTGACCAGGAATTGAACCAGTGACCTCTTGGTGCATGGGTCGATGCTCAACCACTGAGCCACACCAGTCGGGCTTTCTGTAAAACCTTTTAATAGTTTGCTCCAATTTACTAGATTAAAAGACCAGAGAAAAGAATACATACCATTTTTTAAAGAGAATGTACTTTATTAAAATGCTATTCTTAGATAATAAACTTGTAATGGTTATTTGTTGAAATGGTTAATCTTGGACAATAAACTTATACGATGTCACAGACCAGGTTTTTTTTTTTTTTCTTCCTTACCACAGTAGTTCTTTAATAGATATAGAAAAAAAATGATTTAAGAAAAACAAAAAACATTTAAAGCATTATTTCCAGTAGTGGATCCGAACTAAGCTCATTATTTCTTCATAGAACTCAACCTAGATGTTTAAAAGGCAAACATAATAATGTACCTTTAAAATCAATTTATAAAATTAGAGGATACAAAGTCCCCTTTAAGTTTTGAAACACTGGGATTTTTCATTATTTCATAACTTTCCCTTTTGGTCTTTTTATTATTTATCTGACAATGCTTCTTTGCTTTGCAGATTGGTTTGGTTTTCAACTATAATGTCAGGGCCTTTAGCATATCTCCTTATTTCCTGACAGTGAAATCTGAGAAATGCCTGGATAACAGAGCAGTTTTAGAAGTAGTGAGAACAGCATGTCAAAAGCACAGACGAGGGGGGAAACTTGTCTAGAGAGCAGCTGGAAGTTGAATGTTCCTGGAGCTTTGGATGTGTGGTTGGGATGCGTAAAATAACTTAGGGTCATATTGTGAAGGGAATTGTGTGACATGTTGATGCATTTAGATTGCATCTTTAAGGAATGGTGCATTTTGAAGGAGGTGTGAAGCCAGAGAAATTTTTAAGAAGAATATCAAAGCAAAACATTTTATCTCTTATATATCTGACAGGCAAACACAATCTAACTATTAGCTACAGATTTTGATTTTTTTTTTTTTTTTTGGTGTGAATCAGACATCTAAACTACCATTACTGGGCCTGCTAAGAATAAAAAAGAAGAAAAGAAAACTGTGTAGAGTTTTGTTTGTTTGTTTTTTGTATTTTCATTGTTCGTTTTAAAAGTGAAGCAGCTACTCCAAGAGGTAAATTTGCAGGGCTATTACACTGAAGAAGATGTCTATGCCCTTAGACAATCTTCCTCGTCATAAAGATTTCCATTTCTTTCACCGCATGTGAACCCAAGAGAGTACTGAGAAATTGAGAAAGGCAGGTTTAAAACCAGCCCTTAAGTGGGTTTAAAACATAATGCAACCTACCATTAATAAATCAACAAATGTTGGCAAGGATGTGGAGAAAAGGGAATCCTTGTCTATTATTGATGGGAATGTAGATTGATGCAGCCACTATGGAAAACAGTATGACATTTCTCAAAGAATTAAAAATGGGACTGCCTTATGACTCAATAATTCCAAAACACTGATTCAAAAGAATATATGCACCCCTATGTTCATTACAGCATTATTTATAATAGCCAAAATTTGGAAGCAGCCCAAGTGCCCATCAGTAGATGAGTGCATAAAAGAGCTATGGTACATTTGCACAATGGAATACTACTCAGCCATAAAAAAGAAGGAAATCTTACCCTTTGAGACAGCATGGACAGTATTATGCTAAGTGAAATAAGCCAGTCAGAGAAATACAAGTACCATATGATTTCACTCATATGTGGCATCTAATGAACAAAATAAACTAACAAAATAAAAACAGACATAGACAGAGAGCAGGCTGACAGCTGTCAGAAGGGAGGACGGTTGTTGGGCTGGGTGAAATAAGTGAAGGGATTAAGAGGTACAAATTGGCAGTTACAAAAAGTCACAAGGATGTAAAGTACAGCATAGGGAATACAGTCAAAAATATTGTAATAACTATGCATGGTGCCAGGTGGGTACTTGAAATATCAGGGAGATCACTTTGCAAAGTACACATATGATTGTCTACCCACTATATTGTATACCTGAACCTAATACAAAATAATATTGAAGCCCTGGCCGGTTTGGCTCAGTGGTTAGAGTGTCAGCCCACAGACCAAAGGGTCACAGGTTCAATTCCCGGTCAAGGGCCCGTACCTGGGTTTCAGGTTCGATCCCTGGCCCTGGTTGGGGTTGGGCGGGAGGCAACCAATCGATGTGTCTCTCACATCAATGTTTCTCTCTCTCTCTCCCTCTCTTCCACTCTATCTAAAATTCAATTGAACAATATCCTCGGGTGAGGATTAACAAAAGTAAATAAATAAATAATATTGAATGCAAGTTATAACTGAGAGAGAAAAAGAAAAAAGTAATGCAACCTGGAGAAGAACAAACCCAGGGAGAGAGGAGGCTGCGTGCAGTGCAAGCGTGCAGGGTGGTGGAGGCTGGACTGAGGCAGCCACTAGAAGGGGGCGGCCTGGAAGGGCTGAAAGGTGTTGTGGTAGAATTGGAAAATATGGATGATTGACAGGGAGAAGGAGAAAACGATCCTAGCTTTTGATTGGGGCAACAAACTGGATGGTAAGAGAACACTAGCCAAATCAAAGAGAGTGAGTATTGCATTTCTGTTGTTAGACTAAAAAAGTTTTTGTCATTAGAAGGAAGTTTGAAAGTTTTAGAGGGAGAAAAGGTCTCCACGCTTATCAAAATTATGGATCCAGCAAGGGCTCTCATTGCTCTTGCTGCGAAAGCTGCCTCATGGGAACTTTCGTGTGCCTGCAGACCAGTGAGTGAAGGCACTCCACTCTGCACGCTCGCTTGGCCAGAGCAGAACAGCCCAGGGAGCACACTTGTGTTTTTAAATGTATCTGGATATTTACTGGTATTTATTGCTTTGGTAGCCTAACATCATTATGTGAAGCTTTCAATATATGTAGTATTACACAGCTATACCTTGGAGCTACTGGGCGTTTCGTTTCAGACCTCTGCAATGAAGCAAATAATCACAAAAAAGCCGGTCACAAGACTTACTTTGGTTTTCCAGTGCTTCTAAAGTATGTTTGCACGATACTGTAGTCTGCTACGTGTGCAACAGCATTATGTCTAAAAAATGTACAGGCTGCCCTGGCCGGTTTGGCTCAACAGTTAGAGCGTCGGCCCGCGGACCAGAGAGACCCGGGTTCGGTTCCCGCTGGGGGCACGTACCTTGGTTGCAGTTTGTCCCCGGCCCCGGTTGGAGTCCTGTGGGTGGCAGCCAGTCGATGTGTCTCTCTCGTGTCGATGTTTCTCTCTCTCTTCCTCCCTCTCTCCATCCTGCTCTATCTGAAGATAAATGCAAAAATGTCCTCGGGTGAGGATTAAATAAATAAATAAATAAATAATGTACATGTTTTATTTTAGAAAATACGTGATTGCTAAAAAATGTTAACCATTCTTTGAACCTTCAGAGTATCATAATCGTTTTGTTGGTGGAGGGCCTTTTCTTCAATTTCTAAAAAAATGCAATATTTATGAAGTACAGTAAAGTGAAACACAATAACACAAGGTATGTCTGTATAGGAAATGTGGTTACTCAATAAACATATTCAAATCTATGTAATAATAAACTGATAAAGTGCGATTTTATTAAAGCAAGTAATCATGTATCTAATTCTGTCTTTCTGACAAGGTAAATGCCTGTTCCTCACGCTAAGAAATACTTGTCTGAAGGACGTTGAAGACACATATATCTATATATATATATAGATGTTGTGAGTGATAGAAAAAAATGAAGTTAATAAATATCCATTATATATTCTACCAGAAATTTGACATTCATTGTAAATTGGACTATGTTATTATGCATTATTATTGAAATGAAATGAAACATGTAAAATGAATGAGTTATATTTTATAAGGTATGACCACTTTATGTGCAATGTATTTGTAACAGCATTTTATTGTGTGTTTCCTGATGTGAGGGAAATATAAATTGTGATGTAGTGTTCGGAGGTGATTTAGATTTTGCAAGGAGAAATGAAATGGAATTTTTGAGATGAATATATTAAATTGTTTGATTTTACATTTGATTTTGCTTTATATATAGACTTCATATTAGGGTTTCATATACATAAAAGGGAATTCATTCAATAAGCTAGAGTTAGAAATTCATTTTAAATATTTAATGATTTAATTAAGTTTTATTAGTGTGATGCTCTTTGCCTTGCCGATTAAAAATTGACAAGGGTCTCATCTGTTTTTTGTTTTTTTTTCCTTTTTGGATAGTATCTTGGTTAGATTTTTTTGTTCTGTTGTTTTATAAACAGTGATAAAAAACTAATTTCTCAAAGTAATTTTTTCACATCTATTGAACTTGCCAAGAAAAAAAAAGTAAACAACTGTGAAACATTAAAATAAAAAGAATTTATTTACTGCACTGCTCTTTTAATTTAAAAACTGAGCCCAGCTAGTGTGGCTCAGTGGATTGAGCATTGTCCCGTAGAGTGAGAGGTCTCGGTTCAATTCCCAGTCAGGACACATGTCTGGGTTGCAGGCTTGATCCCCAGTAGGGAGCATGCAGGAGGCAGCTGATGGATGTTTCTCTCTCACATCGATGTTTCCATCTCTCCCCCTCCAAAAAAAATCAATAAAAACACATTTCCATTTAAAAACTGGTATTTCATACAGTGTCTCTAGAAAATTTTGATTTGCTTTACTCCAGTTTTCTGTCTGGTAATAATAGTCTTTGCCAGAACACAAAAGCTGTTTTATGTCCTACCATTCAGGCCAGGTGCAAATGATGCTATTTCAGGGGACCTGGAGGCACGGGTGGGGTGAGGCAGAGTGGTGGTCAAGCCAACAGCGAGGAGGAATGAGAGAGTGACATGAAGCACCGCTGCCAACAATGTGTTCACTGTGGGAGGTTTGTAGGGACTGGAGGTACCCCAAGTTTATACCTCAGGATTATACAGACGCTCCCAGTGTGGAAATACAATAACAAGTAGAGGGAGACTGTGTTAAATGCATTTCTGTGGTCCCTCATATTCACATTCCACCTATATTAATGGACATGAGAATCTATGCCCATGTAGCTCTGGATAACTTGTCGGCTAGAGAAGTTTTACTGATGAGATGAGGGAAAAGGAAGAGAGTGTAGGTTGTCGTATTTATCCAGTGGGCAGCAGTAGACCCAGGGTAGCAGAAAATGTAATTTTCTGGATTTGTCTGAATAACCCGCTGCCCTATTCCCCCATGGTGATCAACAATAAAACGTGTTTTAGAAATAACAGATGTAGTTGTTAACTATCCTCCTTCTTTTCAGAAAGTCAAATTTAATTAACCAAAACGTACACTTACTTCTGTCAAACTTTTTAAGAGTCAGGACCACAGGCTATCAGTAGGTAGGAAGTTATGCTAAAACAATTTTGTGTCCTGTTGAAAGTTGCAATGTTATTACTGAAGATGAGAACTGATCTTCCCATCTTGGTCATCATTAGCTACACACGGTTACTGAAATTTAGATTTAAATTAGTTCAAGTTCAATCAGTAATGATTTCATCCCTTAGATAGCCACATGTCATTTGTGGCTGCCGTATTGGACAGTGCGGAAACATTTCTGTCATTGCAGAGAGTTCTGTTGTATGGCACTGGATTAAAAATTATGTGGCTATGGTACCTAGGAAACAACATCATTACATAGGTACTACTAGACCTAGTAACATACAAACCCCAATGTTTCAGTTCTAATGAGTATTTCTTGCTCACTTATGCTCTATTCTGGGTGTTCCCAGTTGTCAGGAAACTTCCTCTGTGTAATGAAGATCCAACTTTTTCATTTTGTGACTCTGTCATGCTCCACATCTTGGGAGTCCTGCTTCCAGCTGCTGGAAGAGGAAAGAAAAGGTGGAGAAGCTACACAGCTTTTTAACCATCTCGACCTGCAAGGATAAAGTCAACTTTCCTTCATCGTCCATTGCTGAGAAGGAGCCCTGTGGCCAGCTGGATGCAAGGCTTTCCAGCAGTACTCTACCGTCTGGAAGGAGAAGCCATTGGGAAACTGCCACCGATAGTTTCTTAATAGCAGAGAAACTCTGGCAAATAAATAGGAATTTTGCTTCACGCTGTAATTTGATCATCTCTAAGAACCAATTAATATCTTTATCTGATACATTGAAACTCTTTGTGCTTTAGAAATTAAGAACAACTCAATAGGACTACCTCATTTTACTCGCTTTATATAAAATAGTATAGACTTCTGGGAAATTTAAATAGAAATCATATATTTTTATGTAAGCTTTTAATTTTATTTTACAGCTTAACCTAGTTAATTACTGGGTTTGAAACAGAGCAATAATGATATTTACAAATAAATTAAATGTGACTGGTGTGAATACAAAGCAAACCAAAGCAATGTTAAAATACATTTTAATGAATAAGGTTTTTCCTTGCATTATTTAGAGTAAAATATAGATTCACAATTTTCCAATTTTATTTTTTTTATTTATTTATTTTTTTAATTTTTTTAAATTATTTTTTATTAATTTACTTTTGTTACAGATGTTTCTCCTTTTTTCCCCCACTGACACCCTCCTCCCCCTCCCTCCCTGCCCCATCCCCATTTTTGTTGTCCATGTCCATTGGTTATGAGTACATGCGTACAAGTTCTGTGTTCATCGCTCCCCTCCCCCACCCCCTCTTCTGGCAAATGTCAGTCTGTACCCTACTTCCATGTCTCTGGGACTACCCTGTTCCTCACACTGTTATGTTCATTATGTTCCAGAAATAAGTGAGATCATATGATATTTGTCTTTCTCTGCTTGCCTTGTTTCACTTAGGATAATAGTTTCCAGGTCCTCCCATGTCATCGCAAAGGATAAGAGATCGTTCTTTCTTACAACTGCATAGTACTCCATTGTGTATATGTACCACTGCTTTTTTATCCATGCGTCTACTGATGGACACTTGGGCTGTTTCCAGATCTTAGCTATTGTAAATAGCGCTGCTATGAACATGGGGTACATATATTCTTTCTGATTGGTGTTTCAGGCTTCTTAGGGTATATTCCTAGGAGTAGGATCACTGGGTCAAATGGTAATTCAATTTTTAATTTTTTGAGGTAACACCATAGTGTTTTCCACAGTGGCTGCACCAGTCTGCATTCCCACCAGCAGTGTACTAGAGTCCCCTTTTCTCCACACCCTCGCCAACACTTGTTGTTTAATGCTTTGTTGATGGCGGCTATTCTGACAGGTGTGAGGTAATACCTCATTGTTGTTTTAATTTGCATCTCTCTGATGGTTAGTGAAGTTGAGCATTTCTTCATATGTCTCTTGGCCGTTTGTATGTCCTATTTGGAGAGGTGTCTATTTAGTTCCTCTGCCCATTTTTTAATTGGGTTCTTTGTCTTCCTTTTGTTGAGATGTCAATTTTCCAATTTTAAAGTGCATTTGAATTTTTGTTAAAATACAGATTCTGGGATAGGGTGGGGTCTAAAATTTTGTATTTTTAACTAACTCTTGGGAAATCTATCGCTACTGACCAAACATTGAGTACCCGGGATGTATAGCTCCCCAGTTTCTGCTGTATAGATTTAGAAAGCCAATGGCTTGAGCAAATAAAGCTTTACCTTATTTTAAATTGTTTTATTGGACTATTTTCTACTTTGAACATGGAAATTATGAGCTTGTTAAAAAGAACTTTGGACTTTCCCTGTCTCTCAAACTTTTGCCTTGTGTCTGCCTTTCCTTTCAACACCTTCTGAAAGACTCATCTTTCTCTACTCCTACATCATCAACTTCCATCCATCCCCCAGCTCCCCAAATGTGGCTCCAATCTGGATCTACACTGTCTGGCAAAGACATTCTAAATGCAAATAGGAACCTCTGAGTAGTCAACTGTGTGTGTGTATAACGTCTGGTAATGCTGAGCTGCCCTCATGAAATTGTTCTCTCCTTTCGTTTCTGGAGTACCACTTCTCTGTCTCCAGCATGAGCTCCTCTTTTTGTCCAGCCCCTTCAATGTTGATCTCCCTAGGGACCCATTCTTCTCTTATAACTGACCAGCTGCTCCCTGCCCATCAGTTCCCCAATGACTCTAGTTACCGTGTATATATGTCAGTGACTCCAAAATATTGACCTTTCTGCCAGAAAGCTTGTCATAGTTCCATTCCCATAGTGACCTTGGGCAAGTTTCCTAACTATTCTGACCCTCACAATACTCTTGTGGGGATTAAACAATTCTCTACTTGTAAACTGCCTGGAAGAGTGCCTAGCACATAATAAGGGTGTACAAAATGTAAACTATTATGCATTTGTTGCAATTTTGAGTGACAAAGAGAGGCTTTTAATTTTATTACACTGTATGCCAAATAATTTAGTTATGTACTTAAGTGCTTTGAATAGTGATTATGAGATACCTCTGATAATATTTTCCATTTCTCTGCATGATACAGGAGCAAGTTACAGTAAATATATCAATTTGAATTTCTCCAGAAGGGGGAAGGGGCTTCTGTTTTGACCCCAATGCATTTAGTAACACTTGGTTTAATGGATGCATTTAACATATGGATATGACATATTTTCTTGGTCACATTTTTGGTTGTGGACATTTCTTTCCATTTAAAACCATGCTAACTATAACTGTTCATTTTTATCATTATATGTCAAAAATTTGTTTTTATAGGTAGAAGTTTTAGAAGTATCTATATTTGGAAAATATTTTAACGAATTTTGAGTTTACCATTTTGTTTCTTTACATTAATAAAATTTGTAATATTATTCTAAGACATAGCCTGAAGAATTTTAGCATGAGAAATGAGCTTGATAAGCAATTTATAAATAAATGATGTATTTAGTGAACTTAATTCAACACACATTTATTAAATATTTATGAAGGGTCATTATTTGAGTTGAGCCTTGCTAGCCTAAAACTTTTCTTGAGGAGACAAACATGTTAATAAAGAATTATAGTCAAATGTGTTAATTTCTATAGTAAATGTTAGTAAAACATAACTATAGCAACCCAAAGGAAGAAATAGCTATAGTGTCTGGAAAAGTCATGAGAATTTTCAAAAAGGAATTGAAATGAGATCTTAATGACATCTCCAGAAGTGGAAGGAGGAAGGAACTCAGGTTTAAAGAAAAACAAACACACAGACATTAAACCCAAAAGAGCACTGTGGATTTGGGTGATGGGGATACATTCTATGGGTTCACTCCATAATCTTTGTTGGGGCCAGTAGAAAGCAACAATACAGGCCCAGCCGGTGGCCCACACCTTTGCTCTCCCTACCTTCAGCCCTGTGTCTACTCTGAGTGGCCTTCTGGGCAGATGTGTTGACACCTGAGCCTAGGGCTGAACAACCTCACCGCCCACCTGCCCTAGAGAAATTCCTCCTCACATTGGCCTTGGAAAAAGGCTTAAGGTCATTAAGGCAGGGACTTTCAGGGTCCCGGGGTTTCAGGTTTCTAGGTCTGAAGGGTAAAGGCATAGACCCTGAGGAGGAACATTCCCTTGTTCCTAGGGAAGGGGCCAGAGCAGGGCTTTCTGCAGCATGCTCAGGGCAGAGGACCTGTGCCAGGTCTGAGGATGGAGCCCGGGTTCATGTGGCTGATACAAGGTTGCTTGGAGGTAGCTGGGCATGGAAGATGAAACCAAACATTTGGATTAGGAGCAGGCTGTGTTTAGTTTAAATTTTAAAAAATAAGTCTGGCTGGTGTGGCTCAGTGGTTGAGCGTTGACCCATGCACCAAGAGGTTGCCAGTTCGATTCCTGGTCAGGACACATGCCCGGGTTGTAGGTCCAATCCCCAGTGCGGGGCATGCAGGAGGCGGCCAATTGATGTTCTCTCTCATCGATGATTTTCTCTCTCTCTCTCTCTCTCTCTCACAAAAATCAGTAAAGGAAAAAAAATTTAAAAAATATAAAGGCTGTTGCTCTGACTATATAATCAGTGTTACCTAATTTTACTGTGTAGGATCAGAAAGTCAAACCAGAATAATTATACTCTTTAGTTTATGACACAGTGGTCAAGGCATTATTGATTAGTAGTGTTACTTATTTTTAAAGAATTAGAATGCCAGGAACTATATTTAAGCCAAAAGTTAGGTTAGACATAATGAAACCTTTTTCCCCCTACAAATTTGATTTTTGTTGAAGCTTCTAATTTTGTGGTAATTCAAAAGAAATAAGCATAGCCTATTAGATGCTGGTCATATCAACAAATTGGTCATATGATTATGCTGGCCTTTTAGTTGTGCTGTGATTAGCCTTTATTATAACTCACACATACCGACTTGTTCAAAATAAAAAATTGTAAAGAGCTATATAGCCTGAGGATGACCATGTTCCAAGAGTTTTCCTATGATTTTTTTTCCCCTTTTTACTAATTGTAGTGTTTCTTTTAGTAATTCTGATTTATTCTTCAAAGTATTCTTCATCATAGAACATGACTCAAATTTACAATAAATCTATCATGTTTGTTAAGAAAACCTATGGCTGCTGACACCAGAGAGAAATGAAATGGAAGAAAAAATATAATAAAGAGAAGTGAGTACAACAGAAACTAGAGAAAAAGAAGAAAAGAGAACAAACAGAGATAAAAGAGTTGTATGCATTGGCTACTGCTGTGTCATAGGTGATAACAGCTCCGGTCACCCCTTAATGCACAGTTATCACATGTGTATAACTTTAATACATTTTACAGATGGAAAGAATATTGAAGACTGGGATGCAAATTTTTCTATAAAGCTTCTACTTTCTGGGGACAGTGAACATTAAGAAATTAAAAATTTGTGGTATATTGGTAAGTAAATTATTTAAAAATTTAAAAAATCTAAAATATGAAAACCATCCCAAACTCTTACTGAGCTTTGAAACCAAATGACGAACGTGATGAGGAGTTCTCAGCTCCATGTAGGACTACTCAACATTGCTTTCTCGGGCTTCTTCTCATTAATCTCAGTGACTATGATAATGGAATCGTACCATGATAATGTGCCAGGAAGCTCTCATTTTACATGCCTTAAAGGTAGAAGTAGAAGAAGAGGAAGGAGGAGGAGGAGGAGAACATGAAGAGAAAAAAGAAAAGAAACAATGTACCTATGGCAACTTTAACTCAAAATGTTTTCATCATTTCTATTCTCTGGTTGCTTATAAGTACAACTTATTTATTTTGCTAGAGGCAATTTAATGTAGAAGGGATACATTGGGTGTGGCAGAAAAAAGTAACTTTTTTTTTAGCAAAGATAACATTTTATTCTTAAGCATATTCTAGGACAATCAAGGCTATTAGAAAACAGGTAGCTGCACCATCTTATAAAAACAAAATGAGCCCTGGCCGGTTTGGCTCAGCGGTTAGAGCGTCGGCCTGCGGTACAGAGAGACCCGGGTTCGGTTCCCGCTAAGGGCATGAACCTCAGTTGCAGTTTGTCCCCGGCCCTGGTTGGTCGTCCGGGTGGCAGCCACTCAATGTGTCCCTTTCACGTCGATGTTTCTCTCTCTCTCTCTCTCTCTCTTCCTCTCTCTCCCTCCCACTCTATCTGAACAAAAAATGAAAAAATGTCCTCAGGTGAGGATAAAAAAAACAAAATGAAATAAAATAGTCTATTTAATCAGTAAAGATTTACAATATTTCATGTTAAGTAGATGAAACATCCAGATGCTTTATAAAAGTCAACTTCGTTAAATTGGCGAGATATTTTGACATTTTTAAGATAAAGTCTTAGTTCTATTTAGACGACATCAGATTTTTCTGCTAATGATGCAGACTACTCAAACAGCTGAAACATTAAAAATTCAGTTTAGCCCTGGCCGGTTTGGCTCAGCGGTTAGAGCGTCGGCCTGTGGTCCAGAGAGACCTGGGTTCGGTTCCCGCTAAGGGCACGTACCTCGGTTGCAGTTTGTCCCTGGCCCTGGTTGGTCGTGCGGGTGGCAGCCACTCGATGTGTCCCTTTCACGTCGATGTTTCTCTCTCTCTCTTCCTCTCTCTCCCTCCCACTCTATCTGAACAAAAAATGAAAAAAAAAAAAATGTCCTCAGGTGAGGACAAAAAAAAAAATTCAGTTTAAAAAAAATAGTGAATTGTTGTTGTTTTTTTTAATCCTCACCTGAGGATATTTTTCCATGTATCTTCAGATAGAGTGGGACAGGGGAAGAGAGAGAGAGAGAGACATGGACCAGCTGCCTCCCACAGGACCCCAACCAGGGCCGAGTACCAAACCGCAACTGAAGTACATGCCCTTGACTGGAATCGAACCCGTGACTCTTTGGTCCGTGGGCCGACGCTCTAATCGCTGAGCCAAACTGGCCAGGGCATGAATCGACTTTTAATTATACAAAACGTTTACATCATTTTTTATTGGGGTCAATTCATTTATAATTGATCGGAAAATATATAAAAACTTTAAAACATGCTAGGTGGGGAAAAAGCTATCGAGAGATCAACACAGATCTCTCTATCCAAATAATATTTTATGATTATGGAGTTCTCTGCATTTTTCAAAAGTTTCCCTGTATATTTTCTCATTTATTTCTCTGAACCATTTTTTAAGAAATGTAAATTATTATGGTTTCCAATTTAGAGATGAAGAAACAGTCCCAGGGAGCTTAATTGACCAGCCCAGCTGGAGTGGCAGATGACTTCAATAATGACTCCAAATTGTTCCCACCTCCCTCTTTTCTTTCTATCCCCTTATCTCATTCTCTGTAACTCTGACCTCACTCATGTGATTGCTTTTGGCCAGTGGAACAATGGCAAATGTGCACACAGAGCCTGGGTAAGTGCTGTGCTCTGGGCTCGCCCTTTCTTCCTGGTGGGAATCTTTCTGCCACCCGGTGGAGAGGTCCTTTTAGATCAGCCATTATTGTTTTAAGCCACTACGGTTTGGGATAATTTGTCAGGCAGCAAGCACTACCTTAAACCTAGAGTCAGAAGTGGTAGAGGCGGAATCAAAACCCAGATCTTCAAGATCTAATTTCAGTGCTCCACTGGGGAATGGAAAAGTGGGCATTTTCCCCAGAGATTGAAAAAGAAATGATCGAAAGGATTTTAAAAATTAAAAAGGGAGAAAAACCTTTTTATAGAGATTATCAATCGCTGTAGTTTTAGTGTATTTTTCCAAAATTCTTTTATCTTTTAAACTAAATAGCTGTTATCTACAGACAGATTATATATATATATATATATACATATATATATATATATATATTTCTGCTTTTATATTTGATCTGTAATCTCTTGCATCCTACTATGTGGCTTTCATTATGTGGTTATGTTTTTTAGGAAAAAGTAAGATAAAACCATTTAGGTTTATTCATTTATTGTGTTCACATATTATAATTCAGGGCACATGTATTTTACCTGATCGAGGCCTGTAGAGTTGAATAGAATAACCGAGGTTGTGTAAAGTAACATTGTTTGTCTACCCACTTCCCTCTGCAGGGGTTTTGCCTACTCACATCAATAGTTCACAAATGCCTAAAAAATAAAACATTATTTGTGTTGTTGTTTTACATGACACCATGCTGTCCGAAGTATCCCAATGAATACAAACATCCATTTTTTTCCAATACTTGTTGTCTTCGTAGTTACTCTGGTGAATCTTCTTCAACTCTTTAACTTTCTACAGTTTTGGTACCGAGATGGATCCTTTTCAGGCATAAATGACTTAGGAAGCTGAGATTCCATCTGAACGTGGATGGGGGACGAGGTGGGACCACGACTTTCAAGGGAGGCTGGCAGCAGCTTTGAAGTCCAGAGCTGTGGCCACGGCTTCATAATGTCCCACTGAAAAACAAATCCACAGAAAAGTAAACATTTTGACAAGGATCTAGACATCAGTTGGAGCTTATCCAGCATTAAACAGAAACACATGCTTTGTTCAAGACATTCGCAGAAACAAAACCATCCTGCCTTCTTTAATTAATTAATTTTTTTTTTAAAGTTCAATCTTCTCTTTATGCTATGTCATGGCTAAAGGCAACCATGGAACTGGAAACAAAGGCAAACTTTTTCAAGTAAACGTTGAAACACTCCTACTCTCCCTTTCCGGGTGCCTTGATCCATGACCTCAAGGCTGGTTCTTCCAGGCTGCTGGGCTGTGCTCCTCCGAGTATTACTACACACAAGCTTCGGTCAAGTGTTAATTACAAGCGCCAGTAAAAAGGAAGCTGAACATACACCCCTTCATCTGAAGACAATGCTGAGAGCCAACACTCCTTTTGGTTTTATTTTCCATCTCATCGGAGCTGTACCTGCTGGTGCTCGTTTTCCCGGTGACATGGAGACACCCCATTCTGGAAAGAGGGAGTGCACTCACTCCTGTGGACTAAAGTGAGCTCATACAGCAGTTCCAGGGGAGTGTGTGGATGATGATTCCTGACCAAAGTTGGATGAACTAGGATATATATATTTTTTTATAGGTTTAAAAAAAATTTTTTTTCTTTATTGATTTTTTAGAGAGAGGAAGGGAGAGGGAGAGAGAGATAGAAATATCGATGAGAGAGAACATCGATTGGCCGCCTCCTGCATGCCCCCCACTGGGGATCGGGCCCACAACCTGGGCATGTGCCCTGACCGGGAATCGAACCGGTGACCTCTTGGTGCATGGGTCAACGCTCAACCACTGAGCCACACCGGCCGGGCTGAACTATGATATATTAAGTAACAGAGACAACAGAGACGCAAAACCAAATAGTCAAGGGATAAACCAACACCAAATCAAAACAAATATCCCCCACCCCAAACCCAGAATAGTTTTGTTTGTTTTTACAGTGATGGTACAGTTGGTTAATCAGCTAAAATTCTCATTTGTGAACTCATTCTATCGATGTGAATTTGATGCCTCTCTGGTTCTATTAAAAAGATAAGGTTGTAGACTAAAGGTACAATGAAGCACTGACAATGTTTAGGCCAACTTTTAAAAAATGTGGTTTGTAATCATGATAAAATAATCCTTTGAGTACGGAAGTATTACAGATTAAATTTCACAATCACCTGTTTATAGAATTTAAGGGCAGTAAAATGAAGAACACCTGTGTTTCATTCTTTAACATTATAATTGTAACTGATGTTTCCAAGGCCGCCGACCTGAGGGGTACGAAGGTATAATATGGTTGTGAAAAGAATTCTAGGCCCTGATGGTAACTCCATGGCTATGCTTACCAGTTGGCTCTCTGGAAGGAGCTCGAGCTTCTTTCTCCCTCCTTCCAGGAATGTCTCTCTCAGACAAGGAAATAAGAGGGGGTTCACATCTTTTTCTACTAAGGGCACCCTGGCTGCTCAGAACTGGCCCGTGTGGCTCCTCCATAGCTATCTCGTTGTGTTGCTATCGCTGGCATCATCTTTAGGATACAACTGGCTACCGTGGAGATCTTTCCCTGTCATTGACCTACAGAAGGACTGTGGGCTGAAACACACCTGTGTCATCTTCTTGAGGTTAGACGACATCATTTCCCCTGCCCTGGGTTGGCAGGAGTCCTGCTTCTCACAGCACCAGTAGGGCCACACTTCAGCAATCACCACTTCTCACGCAAATCAAGACTTTATTCTCCCTCTGTATGTTAAACTCCTATCAGCTGGACTTCAGATTAAATTCCTGTGGTGGGGGCGGAAAGGAGTTCTGTAGAAAGTAACCTCACAGGGCGATAGGATCCTAAATTCCTAACTGGACAGGTCATGGTGGGTAGTCACACTCCACACACATAATTCTTCAGTAAAAGGTTTATCTTTGCCTTTAGCAGACCCTTTCCATGTTTCTGTGCACCTAGGTTAACACTCCTTTGAAATAAACTGTAACCACCCTCAACAGAACACATAATCTCAACTACCCTGTAATCCGATGTCCCTGTGACCACCTCTGAAGAGCACGTGATTTTACCTACCCTATGCTCCCATCCCTGCCTTCTTCCTGTGATCTTTCTCACCGTCCCTCCTTAGTCTCCAGTGCACTAAATGACTGCAAACTGTTATTCTCTGAAGCATTTATCTCAGTCTGTTAAGATCTTGCTTCCAGGTATATCCTCTTTTGGGTTCAAGTTTTGATAAAAAATTCTCTATTAGTTTGAACATTTCTTTTTTTTTAATATTTTTTTCTTTATTGATTTTAAAGAGAGAGAAAGGAAGAGGGAAACAGATAGAAACATCAATGAGCGAGAATATTGATTGGCTGCCTCCTGCATGCCCCCACTGGGGATTGGGCCCACAACCTGGGCATGTGCCCTGACCGGGAATCGAATTGGTGACCTCTTGGTACATGGGTCGATGCTCAACCACTGAGCCACACTGGCCAGGCAGTTTGAACATTTCTTACATTGACATTCCTCACACCTTCCACGCCATTTTCAAGACTTGTATCCCAATTTATGTATTAATTATTACGACACCATTTGTCACATGGCACATGGATGAAACCTTTACCCCAATTTAAAAATTAATTAAAGAAATTGAATTATTTAAGCTAGCTGTTACCAAACCAAGGTATCCTGGGGTACATGAAGATTCCCAAGGGATATGTTCCCATGGAGAGTTTAAGGGAAACAATTTTCAGACTCTCAACATCTCTGCTCTCTTTCCTGTATTTTCCCTCTGAGAAAGCGTTTGTGTTTGGAGACTCAAATACAGGTCTTCTTTCTCACTTCCCTTTTAGAATTTCCCTTATCCTGTTTCATAAAGAAAGGCATGCCTTTTACTCATCTCGAATCTTGTTATTGTGCAGTGCCCCAGGGTGTGCAGACCTCTGGGGTGCCAGACAAAAGGACCATTTGAACTAGTGTTATTGACTAAGCCGTCTTTGATCAAGGCACCATGAGCTCATGGTAAGTCTTCGTGTCTTTCTGCCTTATACTTATTTCTGTTAAATGTATAGTGAGAAGGTTTGCATGTTGTGACATTTTTGAATTCATATATATTGTGGAACAGAATGGCAGAACTGGACGATTTTTATTTTAAAAAAACACCACCACCTTGCCTTCTTTGCTTATGCACTTGCCTATGAGTACCTATTTCAAATGGAAGAGTAAGTCTGCAACAGAATGAGTATAAACATAAACTCTGGACCCAAGTAGCCCTTCCTTATGTTCCACCTTCTACCTCTCACTTGCTCTATAATTTTAGTCAAGTCTCAGTGTCCTCATCTCTAGAATACCATTCGAGATGGTGCCCACCTCATAAGACGGCGTGAAGATTAATGGAGACGATGTTGAAAAACCATTTCAGAGAGGGACCAGCTTAAAATAAATGCCTCGCACGTGTTTATTTTACGTATGACACACTTAGAAGCTCCCTTATTGTGCATTGCAGCAGGAGAGTATCCTCAGGCAAAACTTAATGTTTGGCTGTGCAGTAAACAACTCGACCTTATCCAGAGACAAATCTGGCCTTTGCCCTTGTCTCTTGGGATGTAACCTCTAAACCCACAGAATGTTTTCTTTTCTTTTTTTTTTTTTTTCGAAGAAAAGTTGACAAAAGTTTATATTGAGAAAAGTGCTTTTGTTTTAATGGAGGCTTTGGGCCAACCAGATAGTAACAGTGTGATTCAGAGTGAGGGACTTGAACTATGCCAACAAGGTTATTTAGGGTGAGGGCTTGGATCAGGCAGTATCACCTTGACCTCTGGAGGGGCTGGAGACTCAGATCAGCTGCATGTGCAATCGTGCCTAGGTGATGGAGCCCCAGTAAAACCTCTGGACGCTGAGGTTTTGGTGGGCTCTCCTGTTTGGAAATATTCTATGCATATACATTAAAAAATTTTTTTTCTTTATTGATCTTTAGAGAGAGAGGAAGGGAGAGGGAGAGAGAGATAGAAACATAGATAAGAAAGAACATTGATTGGCCACCTCCTGCCTGCCCCCTTACTGGGGATTTGGCCCACGACCTGGGCATGTGCCCTGACCGGGAATCAAACCGGCAACCTCTTGGTGCATGGGTCGATGTTCAACCACAGAGCCACACCGGCCGGGCTATTCTATGCATATGGTCACCTACCGATGCTGGGGAAGTAAGGCTGCCCATGAATCTATGGGGGGAGAACAACTAGAAGCTCCGAAGCTCCCTGTCTCACTTTTTCCTTGTCTCTGCCCAGTGAGCTTTCTTCTTTGGCTGACTTGAATCTGTACTCCAGCCATGGTAAACCACAGTGTGAATTTTCGTTGAGTTCTGCGAGTCCCTCCAGCTAGTTATCAAACCCAAGAGCAGTTGTAGGAACCCCAAAACTTGCAGTTGCTATCAGAAGTGGATGTGATCTTGTGTTCCCTCCACTCTAAATTTTGCATCTGCAAAAAGACTGTTTCTTTGTATCCATAAGGCTTGAAGTTTTCATGCTGGTCAACTTGGATTTTGTAATAATTTGTCTAGGAACTCAACAATTAACTCTTATTTTCTAAATAGAGACATATGTGGAAGATAATTTTCTTTTTTTCCTTTTTATTAAATGTATTGGGGAGACACTGGTTAACAAAATTATACAGGTTACAGGTGCACAATTCTAGGACACATCATCTGTACACTGTATTGTGTGTTCACCACCCCAAGTCAAGTCTCCGTCCATCAACATTTATCCCCCCATACCCTCCTCTACTTCCTCCCACCCACCCCTGGCAATCACACACTGTTGTTCATGTCCATGAGTGCTTTTCTTATTTGCTCAATCTCTCCACCTCCTTGCCACCAACCCCCAACCCCTAACAACTATCAGCCTGCTCTTTATCTATGAGTCTGTCTCCATTTTGCTTATTAGTTCATTTTGTTCATTAGATTTCACATATGAGTGTAACCATATGGTTCTTGCCTGTCTCTAACTGGCTTATTTCCCTTAGCATAATGTTCTCCTCGTCCATCCATGCTGTCACAAAGGGTAAGATTTCCTTCTTGTGTATGGCTGAGTAATATTCCATTGTATAAATGTACACAGCATATCCACTCAACTTATGATGGGCACTTGGGCTGCTTCTAAATCTTGGCTATTGTAAACAGTGCTGCAATAAACATAGATGGTTATCTATTCTTTTAAATTGGTGTTTCAAGATTTTTAGAATATGTTCCCAGAAGTGGGATGGTTGAGTCATAAGGCAGTTCTTGGAGGAGAATTTCTTAACTTGATTACCAAGAAAGGACCTGGAAATGCTTATACCTGGTTGTGTAGTTCATCAGGAAGCTTGCCCATGGCTGTTGGTCCTCATGTAGATGTCTTAGACTACCCTGGCTTCCAATCAGCACCACAGGGAACTCAGTATAGATGAGGAACTGGGTTACCTTAAACAATTCTGTCTCTTCATTGGGCGCTATGGTCTGAATGTTTGTGTCCCACCAAAATTTTATATGCTGGAGACCTGATGCCCAAAGTGATACTATTAGGAAATGGAAAATTTGGGAAGTGACTAGGTCATGAGTGCAGAGCCCTTGTGAATAGAATTAGTGCCCTTATAAAAAGAAGCCCCAAAGCTTGGCCTGTGTGGCTCTGCGGATTGAGTGTCGTGCCATGGACTGAGAGGTTCTGTTCAATTCCTGGTCAGGGCACATGCCTGGGTTGTGAGTTCGATCCCCACTAGGGGGCATGCAGGAGGCAGCCAATCGATGTTTCTCTCTCACATCGATGTTTCTATCTCTCCCTTCGTCTCTAAAATATCAATTAAAAAATATTTTTTAAAAAAAGAGGCTCCAAAGAGCTAACTTGACCCTTCCATCATGTGAGGATACAAACAGAAGTCTTTGACCCAGAAGAAGGCCCTCATCCAGCTGTGCTGCACCTTGACCCTGGACTTCTACTCCAGAACTTTGAGAAATAAATGTTTATGGTTTATAAGCCACCCAGCCTGTGGTATTTTGCTATAGTAGCCTGATTGAAGGTAATGTACTTCACATAGCTGTGTAGTTCCTTTTCTAATTCTCTGGTATGCTTTAACATGTATCTACACACTCACTGTACTTCACCTGCTTGCACTTACTAGGCACTCACTAAGTTGAAGGTTGTGAGGGTTAATTTATGTGTCAACTTGGCTTGGATAGGGTACCCAGTTCCTTAGTCAAATACCAATCTAGACGAAAGCATTCTTTAGATATATAATTAACATTTAAGTTAATAGATTTTGGGTAGATTCCTTTCTATAATGTGGAGGGCCTTTATTCAATCACTTGATGACCTTAAGAGCAAAGACAGGTTTTCTGAAGTAAAAGCAATTTAGCCTCCAGACTGCAGCATCAGCTGTTACTTGCATTGTTAACTTGTTGGCTTAGTCTACACAACCATGTGAGACTATTACTTAAAACCACCACCCCCACTCTCTCTCCATAGAAGGACAGATATCGATATATAGATGTAAGTATAGATAGATATAGACATAGACATCTCTGATTGGTCCTGTTTCTCTGGAGAACCCTAATACACAAGTGAAGGTCCCTAGGCATCATCTCAAGGTTATTGTTAAAGGCAAGTTTGGGCTTGCCTAATGGACTACTGGAATAAAGGAAACAATAAAAACAAAGTGCCCTGGGTGGAGATAATGTATAGAATGCTTTTCTTCTTCTTCTTTTTTTTTTTTGTTAATCCTCCTCCAAGGATAATTTCCATTAATCTTTTAGAGAGAGTGGAAGAAAGGAAGGGAGAGAGAGCGAGAGAGAGAGATGCAAGAGAGACACATTGATTGGTTGCCTCCTGCACAGCCCCAACAGGGGCCAGGGATCGAACCTGCAACCTGGGTATGTACTCTTGACCAGAATCAAACCACTAAGCCAAATCATCTAGGGCTAGAATGCTTTTCTATTTCCCTTAATATCCCTTGTCTTTCCTTTTATTCTATTTGTGTGAAGATAATTTACCAAGAATATATTGTTCTGAATATGTTCTCAATTGATTGTTTTCCAATCGTCTAGAAAGAATATAGTCTAATAGCAGTATCCATTGAAGAGGTCAACTCAGAAAATCTGATAGCAACTTCCAGCCAAAACCTAAGAACAGCAAACACAAACTGCAAGGAATTACTCATCGTCCTCCATGTGACAAACACAATTCATGCATATCCCGTTTGATCCCCATCACAACAATGCATAGTAACTATTATTTCTCCCATTTTAAAGATGGGAAACGGAAGCTTGAGAAGCTTAAGAGATTGTGACACTTACTGAGATAGCATGTACAGTCATGATCTCAGATTCCAAAGCCCATGCTGTATCCTGTCTACTATGCCACTGCTCTGCTATTAAAAGAGTCTTTATAGTCAAGGCTTGCTGGAGGGAAGAGTTACTGGCTCAGCCCTGTGTGGGACACACAGATGATAAAATGTGGCTGCCACACTGAACAAGCATTGTCTTGACAAGTAAAATAAGATTTCCATGCAAGAGATAAACATTGTATAGGCCAATGCGGAAATGCGCTGGCACTAGAAGTCTGGGTGGTCATGCCCAGGAAGTCATGCATGTAAAACATGAATTGTGGGTACCGATTTTCAAGGGCATGATCGGCAGTAGAGATGGAGCAACTTGACCCTGAGGCCAGACACCGGGCTCTAGTCTGAGTTCCAACATAAATGCTCTTTGATTTGGAAAAGTTATTTTCACTTCTCTAAGTCTCAGTCTTCTCATCTATAAATGGTAATCAGATGAGAAAATCCTTTCCTTTTGAAAAGATTGTGCACATCCTTGTATAAAACATGACCCTCAAGCTGAGTTTTTGTTCATGGCTTTCCCAAAAAGAAAACCGTAGATTTTCTGGGAAAGTTCTCTGAATCATTTAAACTACTCATTATCTAATCTATCTCACAAAGTATCTGTCTAGATTAGTTTTAGAAAAAAAAAATTATTGGTAAGAATAATAACACTGCGGTTATAGAATACTATTTTTGCCTCTTTGGTCTACTGTTAATAAAAAGCCTGATTTGTGATCAATGTACTCTAGTGACAAAAATTATTTTAAAAGGTCAGTATGTCACCTTGAAGAAGTTTATCAGTTTAAAAATGGTCTTGAAGTGTACAGAAAAGGCATAATTTACATACTTTTGTTTCCTCCAACAGTGTTTTTCCAAATGACACATCTGTCCTGTCTCTATTTGCCTGAAGCAATATCGCATGCATACTCTCTTCGAAAGAGACAATAACAAAACATTAGGGAATTTTATCTGGAAAAGCAGTTCAGATTTAGTCCAGTCATCTGATCTAAGGTATTAATATCATTTTGGGACCATAGTCTCTCGGAGGGTGAAATTCCCATATGAGTTGTCATCAATATCAATTCTGTACTTCAATTTGACAATTAATTACTCATAAGGTATACTATGAACAAGAACCAGTGCTAGATGAGGACTATAAATAAAATCTTCTCTGAGACTCAGTTTCCTCATCTCTGAATGCTTATAAGTATAATATTTACCTCAATAAGAAATAAAATGGTGTATGTAAAATGCCAGTTTCTGGCTTGTTGGAGAAAATAAGTAGTAACTTCACTGCAGGAAATGCAGCCTCTGTTGCCTTGAAGGAACTGGATTTAAAGAGTGAGAATTGGTACTGTCCAATCAGTTAACTATAATATAAAGCCAGAATGTGGTGAGATAGTGATGGTAAGAACAGAACTGGAAAACACTGAAGAAGAAGATAATACTTTTGTCTAGGAAAATTAGGTAGAAATTCATTAAGGAGATGATTTTTTGGGGGATCTTAAAAGAGATATTAGGTTTTCATATGCAGCATAAGAACCTTTTTTTTTTTTTTTTTTAAAGAATTTTTGATTTGTAGACTCTCCTTAAAATATCAGCCATGATCAGGATAATATAGCTAAGAAGTTGAACTTCCATGGTAAAGTATCATAGTCCTATAGCAAGAGGTAGTTTCAAGTGGCAAGTTTCACAGCCCTGTCTTGAGGTTTGTCTTATTCAGCACTTTTGTCAATTTGATTATCAAATTATCAGAAGACATGAAAGTAGGAGGGATAGTGTATGTTGAACAACAAAATGCAAATCCAGTGGGTTCAATCTAATAAGATGACATTTAAAAACAAATGCATTGCCCTGCTGGTGTGGCTCAGTGGATTGAGCATTTTCCCATGGAACGAGAGGTCCCGGTTCGATTCCCGGTCAGGGCACATGCCTGGGTTGTGGGTGCGATCCCTAGTAGGGGGCATGCAAGAGGCAGCTGATTGATGTTTCTCTCTCACATTGATGTTTCTATCTCTCTCTCCCTTCCTCTCTCTCTAAAAAAATCAATAAAACATTTACAAAAATTCAAAGCAAATTCATTTACAATTTGGTAATAAGGTCGAAATAATCAGGCACCAGAGTTTGGGTGCAAAAATAAAGCACCTCAATGATTTTAGTCAACTTTAAGTTGTGTGTGAGGTAGCATCTAAACATTATTGAGATTTTACTCTACACTAATAAAATTATTTCACTCCACATATATTAATGAAGGCCTAATGTATGCAAAGACTATATAACAAGAGTACACACATGGACACTGTAAACTCAGGACTGAAATTTTAATAGTATAAACAGAAATGAAATACATTTCACAGTTAGATGTTGCACTACAGTTGTGACAAGTGTCAAGAGGGAAAAGCATAGGGTGCCATGTGAGCCCATAACAAGGGCACCCGAGCTTGTGTCTGTGTCAGGATACGATTCTTTGAAGAAGTAACTTTTACTGAATTCTGAAAGATGATTAGGAATTAATCAAGAGAGAGAGAGAGACAGACAGACAGAGAGAGACAGAGACAGAGAGAGAGAGAGAGAGAGAGAGAGAGAGAGAGAGCAAGAGAGAGAGAAAGAGAAAGAGAGAGATTCATGTAGAGAGGAAACAGTGTTTATAAAGGGCTTTAGCCCCAAATGAGAAGATAGAGTAAGGCGAGACAACATGCCAGATTGAGCCTTAAAGGAATTTAGTTAAATTGATGAGACTTGTGATAGCTAGACAACTCTTATAAGGTGGAATGTGGTCAATCCTGTGAAAGAGATAAGAATAAAGTTTTGCAAAGCATAGGAAACATTTCCACTTGCCAAAGTGCCATCAAGAAGACGACATTGCAGTTGGGACTTTGAAGAAAGACCTGATTTTGGCAGGCAGGGTCAGGCTGTTCTCAGTGTACAAAGAGGAGGATAAGACAGAAATAATTTGAGTTATTAAATAAAATTAACCAGGGAGGTAGGAGGAAAATCAGAAGAGTCTTGGATCATGGGAATCAAAGGAAGTCAGCATTACAGAGACAAAAGGGTCACCATCTGGAATGATTTTATAGTATTCAAAGAAGATAAAGAATGAACTATACCCACTGTATTTATTGAACTGGAAATTACTGGTGAACCCAGTGTGAATATATTGAGCTGTGAGTATCTAGTGAGGAAATAGAGATAGTAGGACATAGCAGACAGAAAAAAATAGTGAGAACCTAATGGCAGGACCTTGTGGTGTTCATTTTTTGTGTTTTCAGAAGGAAGCATATTGCAATAGTCATGTAGTAGTTACACAAACATCAGTTTCAGTTGTTGAGTGAATGAATATTTGGGAAAAGAAAGGTTAATTATACTAGAAATAGGACAAGACTTTGGGGAAAAAGAGTTGAGATTATTTTCTGCAAATTACTAAGTTTGGGACCTTGGGCAAGTCACTTAACCACTTGGAACCTAGTTTCCTCACTTATAAAATGAGAATAATGATAATTGATCTAATTTCCCTAGGGAGTTGGTGAGAGTATGAAAGTAAAAAAATCTTTACATAAATGTGCTTTATGGATTGTTGAGTGCTTATCTAATAGAAAGTAATGTTTTAGTATTAGAACCATTAGAAGCTATGTCAGAGACTGACTATGTGGCCTGTTCATTTCTTCTTCTTGGACTACATTTTGCAGAGACCCTTGCAGCGATAAGGCCATGATTTTGAGTTTGAGACAATGACATGTGACCAGAGGTGATGGGTGCCACTTCCAGGCCTCAATCATGACAACCGTCCACAAGGGTTCCTACTGCTCCTTCTGCTTCTGCCCCCTTAAGGCAGACAGGTGTGGAGGGTCTTACAGTATAGATATTGATGGATGTAAAAATTGTGACTGACAATCTTGAAAGTAATTTGGCATGCATGAGCCTCAACATTTGAACGTTCTCACCCATAGTCCTGCTATGGTACTCCTAGGTATATTTACTCTAGGAAACTTGCAAGTGTCCATTAGGAAACATATGTGGATGGGCTTATTGTTTATAATAACCCCAAACTGAAAACAATACAAATGTCCATATGAAAGCCAAATGCCCATTAACAGAAGAAAACTATTTATATTCACAAAAAACATTAAATGACAGCAAAAATTAATCACTATAACTACATGAAACTATATAGATGAAAGTAAAAATATGGTAGGTTAAAAAAGTCACAAAGGAAAACGTGTTGTGATGAAATTATTAAAATTTTTTAAAAAGAGAGAGAAAGATGAAAAGACAGAACCAAGCAATATATTTGTGATTTTACTTAAAAAGAGAAAGGAAATTATAAAGGGAGTTGATTGCCAAAACAATACTGCAAACAACCACCCTGAAATTTAATGGCTTAAAGAAAGAAACACATATTCTTTATCTTGCTCACAAGTCAGTTGTGTTCATCTGATATTGCCAGTGCTCGGCTGATCTTGGCTGGGCTTGCTCATGTTTCCATGGGTGCTACAGGTTACTCAACTTGTTCTGGTAATCTTAGCTGACATATGTTCTCGGCTTGGCTATTGACAGATCTAGGGTAACCATGATCTAGTGTGAACAGCTCTGATTGACTTGTTTGTCACCATCCAGTGAGCTAGCCTGGTCGAGTTCTCACGAGGATGAGGGACAAGCAGGAATACACATGCGCTCTCCAAAGCTCTACTTGCATCTCATTTGCTTACATCCCATTGGCAAGAGCAAGTCACATGATCAAGACCGGGATCAGAATGGGAAGAGATGATAATTTTTAAAGCAAAGGTCAGGGGAGGACATTAATCTGAGCTATTAATAAAATTAATCTGCCATAGGAACACTCACCACAGAGTTCAGGATTATGGTGACCCCAGTCAGGAAGGCAGCGGGTAGAAAAGAGAAGGCACACAGAGGTAGCTGTCAGGCTATTGTTCTAGTTATTAAGTGAGGTAGCAGTTTTATTAGTTTTCACTTTATAGTTGTGCTTTATAACTTGAGTATAGATTACATATATTCTTTTGTGAGCATCAAATACCATATATATATATTTGAATATTGGGGAAAAGATCTTCAAATATAAGAAAAACTTAAGAGCCAATTTGGAAAGTTCAATTAAAGTCCAAAGTCCAATGGGGCATCTAGATTCTCTTTTTGAGTTTCTGCAAAATGGGATATTAATTGCCACTTTTTTACAGACGACTGTGACTTTGACAAAGAAATCAGTTATTAAAAGAAGTTGAAGGGCAAGCTTTGCCAAACCGGTGAGAATAATTCTGTCTTTCTTTTGGAGACTGTAGATCAGATTTCAACGACAAAGAAAACGCACGTTAATTCCGCACTCCTATTCTCTCTTTCATTCTGTTTGTTTCATTCCTAGAACAAAGATACCACAGCTTGTTTTCGAAAGACTTCCATGTGAGTTTGAAAGAGTGTCGAATTTGGAACATGCTCTAGTTCAGATAAAACTCTTGACTTTTTTCAAAGTGCTCCTCAATTGGACCCAGATCGCAGACCTCCGGGGTTTGATTCATTCATCTCTAGCTGGAACTGGGCTCTTTTTTGCCCCTCTCCAGAAGACTGGGAGATTCACTTTAAAAAGATGCTGCCGCCTTTTTTTCACATCACAAAAGAATTCATGTTTGCACAGTCCTTTGAAGATGTGGTGTCACGCATGTGCTATTATTAATAATAAACTACAGATCTGCTTCACACCATCTGAAAAACAGGGCTGTGCCACCATGAAAGGACTTTTATTTCAACCAGTTCTCCATTATGTTCAGCCCATATCCAGCTTAGCGTCACACTGGGCTAGTCCCAGAACATGGGTAAAGACAGGAAGCAGCTGCCGGGAAACAAAACAGCGTATACCACCCAAAACATCAAAAAAAAAAAAAAAAAAAAAAAAAAAAAAAAGTCCAAAGGACCAAAGGAAACTTTTATAACCATTAGAGATCAATGCCATCGCTGCAAGCATTTTAACTAGAACATGGGTTTGGGGCAGAGCACCTATGAAGAAAAGGTGGAAAAGGGCATAGCTCTGATTCTTTATGCATTCTGAAGAAGGTAAACATTCCTAGGGTTCCTGAGCCTGCACAGACAGGAAAGAAGGAGCTGATCACATCTGCTGCTGGTCTTGCCTTTTATGTTTGCTCAGTGCTTTAGTTGTTCTTTCTCTCTTTCTTTTCTGAAACCACTAATGTCATTCCTACAGTAGCTTTTTGCATTTACAAGCTACCTTTACATGGCTGGGCTCTGAGCAGATGGATGCAGAGTGAGGCTACTGTGAGTCACAATCCAGTCAAGTCTTCGGGACAGGTCCCATTTGGAGAGGCAAACGAAAACACAGAACTGTACCGCACAGGACGGCTTCTGTGGGCTCCACTGACAACAGGCACACCCGCTGACAACAGCCGCCTGAGAAAGAGCAAATTTGAGAGCTGGGTCTATTATTTTTTGTTTAAAAAAAAAAAAATCTTTGCACCTGTCTTTGGTGGCAAGATTCTCAACTCATTCCCTATGGTTCAGTCTCCCGTTGGCTCTGCTTATTTTGGAGCTGATTATATTAAATGGACTCCAACCTTATTTCTCAATTACACAAGGGTTTCGAGAAGGGGAAAGAATTTCTTGCTCTATTCCAGGCCCCCATACTGAAGTGGTGCATATGGAAAAGGGAGCTGGAGAGAGAGAGAGGGAGAGAGAGAGAGAGAGAGAGAGAGAGAGAGAGAGAGAGAAATACAAAACTCAAGGAAATCAAGACCATGCTGTGCAAAATTGTTACAGCTGTTTCTGTTTTTATTGGCTGTTTCTTTTGGCTTCACTTTTTCAGCAACTGCAGTTCATATGAGCAGGAAGGCATATAGCATGGCCAAGCTGCATGGTGGTGGGAGGAGAGAGGACAGAGCAAGGAAGGGGAGCAGAAGGGCAGGGGCTGCATGAGGAGGCTCTGAATTGTGTACAGTGCTTGCTTGGAGGGGATACACATCAAAGCATTTCATTTTGATAGTTTTGTGGAAGCCTTAGAATAGAATTCAGATGCACTTAAAGGAAAGCTCCTAAAAGCATCCCATCACCCTGGCTGGATCAGATTAGTGGTCCGTTTAAGCCATTGTACTAGCCCTGGAAATGACAGTCTGATATCTCGGAGGAAATCAAGTGTCAGGACACATCCCTTTCCCTCTGTCTCTCCGACTGTGATTCGCCTAGACCACTGCACAGGGCTGAACATATGGAGAGTGCATATTTTCCCTAGGGAACTCGATTTCTCATGGTTACAAATGGAATGAGCTATCTGCCTGCTCACTGACCCTATGAGGATATTGGCAGCTGGGATACAGAGCCCTAGGGCTTGGAGTAAGCTGCTCACCCACCTTGATTCCCCTGCATGGCAGCTGGAAGGCGAGCCAAAAAAAGGGCACTTAGAAAAGCCCACAATTACCCTCTCTCTCTCTCCTCATCTCTCTCTCTCTTTCTTAAAACTTCCTATTAAATTGGGGATTTAAATGACATTTTTAAGCTTTAAAAATTTGCTTAAACTGGAGTTCTTGAATTTGATATATTCTTAACCACACTGGCCCTAACACCCTAACAAACACATACACACACACACACACACACACACACACACACACACACACACATTCACAAACACTCTTAACACAAATAATTCTACAAACACTAGGAAAACATTATTCTAAAAGTGAATACTGTGTCCCCAAATGAGGGTAAGTGGGCAGGAGAACTTGGAGGTAAGAACATAGCAAGAAGAAAAGATATCGACTTGTGTTTGGCTTGCAGTTACAGCAAAAGGGAAAATATAATGAAAAGTTACTTAACAGAAAAAAGCTAAACCCTACATCTGGTGATAAAATGTTGCATACTTTCACATTAAATAAAAAATTCAGCTGTAGAATGAAAGGCCCATCCCGAGCCCAGGGCTCACACAGTGCAGACTTCACTTGGGTTTTCTGAACTAAACTAACTTCCTTGGCCCTGGGAGGGAAAATCACAACCTATGTGCCTCAGTATTTTCATCTGACAATTGAGCTGGACTTAGGAAGATGGACTGATTAAAGGTTACAAAGCACTTTGAGAATATAAATCCCCAGGTAATTGCAAACATTAAATCTAATAACATAATTAGATGTTGAAGGTTGTGTCTTGGTCATTTTGTTTTCTGGATGCAAGCAGAAAAGGACTCCTTCCAAGCTTGTTCTATTTATTTTCCCCAAGAAGTCATTGAATGACCTGAAAAAAATAGTGATTTGGACTAGTGCTCTCTTGAACAATGATATTTAAAAAAAATTTTTTTTTTCTTTATTGATTTTTTTTTTTAGAGAGAGAGGAAGGGAGAGGGTGAGAGAGATAGAAATATTGAAGAGAGAGAACATCGATTGGCCGCCTCCTGCATGCCCCCCACTGGGGATTGGGGCCACAACCTGGGCATGTGCTCTGATGAGGAATCAAACCGGTGAACTCTTGGTGCATGGGTCGACGTTCAACCACTGAGTCACACGGGCCAGGCAACAATGATATATTTTGAAACGTACCATGCTTTTCTGCATTTCCTAATATCATTTCTTCAGTTCATTGTTACCTTTTACCTATGTGTTAATAGTAACTGATAATACATCATTATGACCAAATATTAAATTTCTTTAAAACTTTTCAGAGTGTACTAAATGTAGAATGAGGCTGTGGTTTTGAAAGGGGACTCACTAACCTCTTTAAACAGAAAAACAAGTGATGTCGTTAATCAGAAATGAAATTTTACCTTGTGAAAGAGACTCATTAAAAAAAAGCAAATTTCATATTTAGTGCTGACATTTAAAGGTTGGAATTATGATGAGTAGTTCATTTTCACCTTGGCCTCTGACTCAGTGTAAAGACGGACAAAGTTTTCTTCCTTTGGGCTTTGGCCACAAAATGGGTTGAAAGCACTAGACCACAGATGGAGTAATTACAATGAGGTTTGGAAATACACAGGACTTCTATTCTTTGAGAACATTTTCCTCCTGGGCATCTGTTAACTATTATTACAAATTTGAGATACCATTAATCAGTAGCATCTTTTACAAATGCAGAGTGGATTGTTGCACATTGAGGTTCAGCCAAGCAGCCCCATTAGATGGCGTACATTGAACCTCCCTTGCAGAACATGTTTCTGCTATTATCCTTACAGAAGGCTATGTGTTCACACACATGCACAATTATGACACTGAACACTCCCTTCTTTTTTGGGTCGCTCTTTGATCTTTTGTTGTTTTGCTGCTTGTGTCCATATGGAAATGTTACCACCAGCAGGGTAATTCCTTTCCATTGTGATTTCTCATCCACAATCTTCCCCCCTGTGGTTTCTTATTTGTGTTGGGCTCCAGATTGATGCTACTATTTCAAAGGAACACACCTCATCGGGCTCAGAAGCTCAATTTGCTTTAAGTAGCCATCAAAGATTACACTAGATTTAAGTATCTGTTTACACCCAAGTTTTTCTGACAAGCAATGACAACTTGGACATCTCGACAGAAATACAGTTTTTTATTATTATAATTTTTATTTTTTGGTGAGACTGGGAGACATGTGGGATTAGGTTGGTAAATCATACATGCTACCAGCGTTATGCCAGTTTTCAGTGTTGTGCTCTGCTGATTTCCACTGTGGTCTTCACCATTAGGAGGATATAATCCACACATAAGCATGACTTCATCTCATCCAAAGAAAATTTACTGAAAATATTTAAACCCGAAAACAGCTCAATTTGTGGAGGGTAGTTTATACCCATCCCTAAATGTTCTTCTTATTCATTGTACTCAATAAGTCTAGCCCTGGATATCTGTCCCCTTTTATTATACTGGAAAATACCAAAGAGGTGAGGCCATAGAAGTATGTGCTGACTCAGGGAACTTTCCTTTTTAAAGAGCTTTCTGAATCTCCTCCCTAGGAGAGATTAAATCCAGTCAGTGCTTTCCCACTTCCCAAGACTATCTCCACACATCAAACAAATGAAAATCCTTCCCAAACTCATTTCCCTTTGTGCCCACACTCAAATATGCCGTTTTATGTGGGTCGACCAAAGTCTTTTTCTGATTTTCCTCCCCATCTGTTCTTTGAATAAACATGCATCCTAAAGACAAGGAGGACTTAAAGGATCAAATTTGGTTCCTGTATTTGGAAATGTTTTCAAAAGACCACACCGCACTTGGCTATTCGGTCAAATTAGGTTCCGTTTGCTTCTAATAGCACTTAATTACCTCCCACATGCTTCTCATACTCTTGTGCTTCTCAGTCTTCACAACTCAGCTATTAAGATATCTGAAAATGTTTTTTTAAAATCAAGCGTGTAAGCTGGAAGAGAGGCTGCCATTGACTTTGTTCCCACAGGTCCGTGGCCACCAGTGTCCTTGGGTGACCAGTGGGACTATGCTGGGTGTCTAGAATTGTAGAAACCAAAGAACCAGACCTATAACCAGTTGGTTTTCAACTTTTTCAGTTGTTGTTTGGTTGCTATAGACACAGTGCCTCAATTTCTTCCTTTTATAAATGAGTTAATACACTCGTGGGATTTAAAAGCTCACTTGCATGCAAAACAATGCACACGGTTGAATCTCTGAGACAAAGTATAACCCAAAGTATGAAAAATCCAGAATGAATTATCTTACAGTATCTCCAAGATGGGATTTGGTTATCCTGATGAATTAGCTTCTATTTTTGTTTCTCCAGATGAAAAGGGAGAGGGGAGTGGAGTAAGGAACTTCTGTGGAATGTAATGCGTGTTTTCAGCATTTCCAGCTTAAAACCTCCGAATAAGTTAAGAACATCTTTGTTCATTTGAAATAAATTCCAGTGACATAATCTATATAAACTAGGTTTTTTTTCTTTTCATTATTGCATTTAGTTTTAAACTGGGGTAGACAATCGTTTTTTGTTTGTTTGGTTGGTTTTTTAAAAGAAACAGATAATACATTATTTAGGTTTCATGGGCCAAGCACAGAACTGAAGGTATTATGTAGAAACTTATACGGCAGAGGAGAAAAACTCCTATCCCACTGCAGTCCTGTTTGTCTAGTTTGGCCCAGGTGGTAGGCACACTTGCACACACTGACTGTCAGCTGCAGACTCTCTCTAGTTCCAGAGGTTGGGGCCTAGAGGGCTGGCAGGAGTGTGTGGGGCTCAGGGAGTGAGGAGGGGGATTGGCCAGAGAGCCTGTACTGTAGGCAGAAGGGGAAACTGGATTTGAGGGGACACCCCAGCTTAACCTCTGTAACTCACAGTGTTAGCACACGAGAGTAGCGCCCGAGGGCCACACAAAATCAAGTTTTGGCTGGATTTGGTCCCTTGACTGTAGTTTGCTGACTTGCTGGTTAAACAAATACCTGGGTGCTGATGACTCCCACATTTTTATCTCCAGCATGAGCTCCAGCTACCTGCTGTACGTTTCTTCTTAGCCACTTGGCAGGCACTTGAAAGAAAAGATGTTCCCAACTGAACCCATTATTACCTTTTTCCCTCTGTGCCTTACTTCTGTAAATAGCACCATTCTTCACCCAGATGCCCAAGTCAGGAACCTTGTCTTCATTTTCAACGTCTTTTTATTCCTTCCTCCTTTTATTCCTTTGCCATATAGCTCCTGGGTTGGAAACAACGTAAAGGCATGAACAGATCTAGCTGATAGTTATATTTCTCACTCTTTGTGGAGTGCCCAACACTCCGTAGAATTTCAAAAATTGGTTGTTGAGTTAATCTAGTAATCACCAAGATCCGTTGGTTTTCTTGATCATTTCATTTCTCTGTCAGAATTCTTCAATGGCCTTCTGTTGACTAGAGAATAAATATCAACTATTTAGCAGATCACGCAAAACTTTTCCTGTTAAACGCAACACCATCTCTCACACTTCATGTGTCTATTCAAGCAGTGCTGTTTCTGCCTGGAGCATTCTTTCCCTCTGTTTTTATTTGGTAAAACTCATCCTTCCAGATGACTCTGCTATCCTCTGAAGGAAGGCTCCCCAGGGACCTCCTTATGCACTGGGTGTTTGTTGTATGGCACCAGGCGTCCCCCTCTTTCACAACACTTCATCAGTGCTGAGACTATTTACCAGATGCATTTAGCCTATACTAGATTACATGCAGCATGAAGGCATGGCTGTATTTGGCTATGATTCCGTATATCTTAGGTTGGCACTTGGAACGGATCAGACAGGAAGTGATGATCCAGCTGAACTAAACATGACCCCTCAGTGTGTCTGAGAATCCTCAGAGCTCTTTCTGCATGAATGCAGAACTAGGAAAGCCTATCCTAGGCCCCAAACCTTTTATTTGTCTGGAGCCAGAGGGAACAGGCTACAATTATTCTCTATCAAGGATCGTGTTGCGTATGGAAAGGCACAGGTCCCCAAAGGGAAAGGCCCAGGAAGGAGGGGAAGAGGAGCAAAACACTTGGAAACCCCAAGGCATGGTGTTTGGTGTAGAAATGTCTTTGGCTCTGGGTTTGCAAGGCAAGATAATTACACTTGCAAGTTACCTAGATAAGAAGAGACTAAGCCTGACTGGGACTGGCCATTTGGATCAGCACTGAGGGGTAGATTTTGTCTCAAGAGTCACAGCAGAGATGCTAAACAACTCCAGAGAAGCCTGTAAGAACCTCGAGATATTTCTTTTCATACTTAAAATAAGAAAAGTCCAGAATGATCATGGTAATCAATGATTGTAACACCCTCTGTGTGCATGTCAATATTAAAATAAAACAATCAAACAACAACAAAATCAAGCTATATACTTAATATTTTTTTTCCTTTCTAAAGTCTAGGTAAGCAGAGAATTGCAAATAGCAAAAGTAGAAAGGATAAACAATCATATCATTGTACTAATTTAGAAAATCTGAAACAGGGCTTGGTGGCAATTAATCAGGAGAGAATACATATAATAACAACTAAGTTATTATTTGGATGTAAGCATTATGTTGTTCAATGCACCCATCATATAATTAGGCATTGTTAAAAAATCTCTCTAACATACACTAATGATTGGAATATAATGAAGGGGGAGAGATAATAGAAGGAAGATTATAGACTTTAGGAGGAAGTTGTGTTTTTTAATTTAATAAGTACCTGAGGACATTGTATTCAGACTTTCCAGTTATAATCTTTCTTTAAGTATGAAGGAAGGGAAGTTAGATTAATTTGGATTATTACTATAAAACAACAACAACACTGCACATTTGGGTTTTTGGAAAATGCTTATTTCACTTCCTTTTCCCCTACGTTTCTTCATCCCAGTCAAAAAAAAAAAAAAAAGTTTTGCAAAAGTTCCACAGCAAAATGATTTAGAAATAGGGCTTTTGGTAACCAAGAATCACCTTCCTGGGTAAATCAATGAGATTCATGATTAGCTACAAGAGCACAGAATTCATTTTTGCCTTGAAAATTTTGGTTTGGGGGGAAAGTGGGAAATAGGTTTCATTCTTATTTTCTTTCTCTTTTATTTTATTTTTTTACATTACAGCAGAAACTGGCTGAAATAAATGAACTACAGAATTGTCTGTGGCCCAATCAGACCTCTGGAATTAAGACACCTTCAAGTAGAACTTTCTCTGAGGACAGGTTTAGATGCTGGCTGGTGAAAAAAAGTGTACGCTTGTGGGACTTTAAAGACGACAACAATTTCCTTTGCATGGTGATGCAGAAAAGGATTTACACCCCCCAAAATGTCCCCAGAGTCCTCACTAATAAAATAAATTGAGCTGAAAAATCATTTTGCTCAGCATCGACTGTGCCTTCTGAAAGGCTTCTTGAAAGTAATCAGCACATTTTAGTCTTATACCACCTTTGCGTTTCACATCTAAGGATGTTCTTTAGGACCAAGTGAGGACGAGAGGGTTTCTCAGACAGGAGGTGCTGGCAGCCTTGGCAGGTGTCGCTTCCTTGCAAAGTGGGCGGATCAAGGCTGAAAACAGCGCGTCATAAAGGTTCTGTATGTTGCTGTCGCTGATGTACATAGTGAATGGGGCTTTCTTTGTTCTAGATTGTTTTGCTCCGGAGTATTTTACGCAGGCTTCCACGAAAGACTGAACCACCATATCACCTGGCAGAAATGAAAGGAAGCAGCCAGGAGAAATGTCTCACGTGCTGGACACCACACAAAGCACTAGGGAACAGTGTGTTCCTTTGAGGAGACCCTACTGATTCTTTCTAGGCCGGTGTTTTCATGGCTTACTTGCAGATTCCATCACAGTGACCTTGCCTTTTTGTTTCAGGCATTTCTGTGTTGCTCATCTATCAGAGTGTCATTTTTTAGAGGGTTGGGACTGTCTCTGGATTTTTCTGGCCTGCTGTCCAGTGCTATGAAGAAAGGAAGGGCTAAAAGGATTTGAGAAATTGCACTGTAGAGTGAATGACTCAAATGACACATAAACTCTTGCCCTAGAGCAAGACAGTGCTAAATTTTCCTTTTCCTTTTGACATTTAAATAGAATCCTAAGATCACTTTGCATGTTTACGTGTACTTTTACTTTATTTAATTACCCAATTAAAATGTTTTTCTGGCATCTATCGTTTCTAACCGTTTCCTCCTCTTTTCTCAGTTGAATCAATAAAGTTATAGTGAGCCTTTGTGTTTCTTCATCCAAAAACATGTATTCTAAGTCTAAATCGATGGCCTCACTTGCTAATTCCTAAGCATTTGCTATTTTCTTTATATTTGGTTTTTCTGGATCTCTTTCTTAGTGACGGTGTAGCGGAGAGAGTGCTATGTGTTGACCAAATTTCATCTGATTTTCCCCTTCCTCGGGTCCATGGCAAATCACAGGTCCCAGTCTCTCCAAGAATGTGCTGGCTGATGATGGACTCGGGCCCATACAATGAGAAAGGAAGGAGCACATGTCAGTTCCAGCCTGAGACTGTGAATGCCCCCCAGGATTTTTTGGTCACTCTCTTCCTTGCCATGGAGAATGCAGAGGCCTCACATTGCGATCACGATGGAATGGCCTCAAGTACAAAGCCACTTCGATCGTAATGTCACCGTGTGGAGCACAGCGGCCCAGGAGAGTGGCCCAAGCCCGCTGCCAGACCTTGCATCTGTTCTGTTTAACTACTGAGAAGGCGGGGCTGTTGTTGACAGCATAAACCCAGCCCGGTCTAGCTGATACTGGAGGGGGGTCGCAGGATGAGCTTCCGTTTCATCTCTGGGGATAACCTGAGCTGTAAACAACTGTCTTGAGCTGAGGATTCCAGATTTTTTGGATGGTAGATTCCTAAACTATTATTAGTGTGCTAGTCGTATTCAAAGGGCAAAACAGTGAGAATAAGATATATATTGAAGACAAGAGGCCAACAGTGGAAAAACTAAGTATGTTAAAGTCAGATAGCCCTGGATAAGATTCTCAATGTGCCTCTGATTATCTCTATTTATTGGAGCTTTGTAATTTACCTTCTAAGTCGTGGTTATCTCATTAATTAAAATGAAGATAATAATATCTGCTTTATAGGACTGGGGGGAGGATGTGTTGGCATGTGCTTGATTCATGGTAAAACTCATCGGATTTCTTTTTCACCACTGATAAGCTACATGACTTTGAGAGGGATGCTTGACCTTTGTGAGAGTGAGGGATTTGTTGTTATTTTTAATGTTGAAAAGTAGAAGCAGCACCTGCCTTGGAGGGTGTGGTAAAGATGAAGGAGAATGTACATATTCTGGGTTGTCTGGCACATGCTAAATCTCAATAAATGATTATTCCTACCATGACCTGAGCAGGCTCATGGGATTTATTCTCCATAGTGGTATCTCCAAAGCCTGGGTCTCATACTTCGATTGAGGGCATGAAGGGCTTCCCTTACCCAAGCCTCAGTATAGATTCAAACAGTTTCTTTTTGGTATTTTTTTTTTTTTATTAATGTGGTGGTGCAAATTAATGAAACGACACCATCTTTCGTTGTGCTTAAGCCCTGCCATTCAATTTTTTAGTAGACAACCTGTCAAGTCCATTTTGGATTCTGCGTGGAGAGAAATCGGCTTGAAGTATGTTCTTATCCTGGAGTTATTATGTCAGAGAGATAAAACCCAGTTTGCATTTCCTTGTAATTTTAAAGAAAGCATAGCCCTGGCCAGTGTGGTTCAGTGGTTAGAGAGCATCAGCCTGCGCACCGAAGGGTCGAAGGGTCATGGGTTCGATTCCCCGTCAAGGGTATGTACCTAGGTTGCAGGTTTGATTCAGGGCTCCGGTCAGGGCGCATGGGGAGGCAACCGATTGATGTGTCTCTCTCACATAGATGTTTCCCTCCCTCTCTCTGTCTCCCCTCCCCACCTTCCATTCTCTCTAAAAATCACCAGAAAAAAATACCCCCAGGAGAGGATGAACAAAAACAACAACAAAAAGCAAGCGAACACACTGTCTACCCCTGGCTTTCACGAGTTGATCTCTTAAACCATCCTAACACGTGTTTAATAACAAACACACAGTGGAGATGTATGATGGAACATTTGCTTTCCTGCATCTGCTGACAGCCTTCCCGTCCTGATTTGCTCCCTGTTTTTGACAGTTGAGTTCATTTGAGAAGCAGAAGCACCAATATCAAGCTAGCATCTTGCATACATTATCTCACAGCGATTCGCAGTACAACAAACAGCTGTTAACGAAGAATCATCTCAAAGCAGAGCTATCTGGGCTTATGATTTACTCTATGCAACTCATTTAAAAAAAAAAACTTTATTGCCTCTCATATCCATCTAGCCCCTTCACAATGATGTCTTTTAGCATTTTTTTCCTTCAAATTTTGTGAGTGATATTGGCCCACATTGGCTCATGCTCCAGATGGATTAAGATGTAATTGTAAACTCTTAAATCTCGACAATTACCTTTTTTTTTTTTTTTTTTTTTTGCCAGTCTCCTATACTTTAGACCTTCCACTTCTCAGGAGCCAGCACCCTCCGGCTGTCCTGGTCCACCCGCCAGCAATCTGTTAAAAGGAAATCATTTTAAGTTTCTAATGATTTTCTTTTGCACTAAATAACGGTATGAATTTGAGCAAGTCACTTAACCTTTGGGTGTATTTCCTCATCTGTAAAATAACGACGTCTGACGAGGTTACATATTATAAATCTTTCAAGGGCAGGAGTCTATGGCAAACTAGAAATGATGTCAAGAGCATTAGGGCTTTCAAATAGAAGACTAGAGGAGGTGATGCTGAATTTAATCAGATGTTTCATTTCCAGTGGTAAAGTGTATTATGAATGTCTACACGTGTCGGTGGAACACAAAAAAATGCAGCAGACTCTTCCTGCCCTGAAGTAGTTTTCAATCAGTCAAGGAGGCATGTATGAAATTTCATGTGAAAGAATTAAATTATGTTAATTAATGTCATAATGGAGTCACCGTCAGCACAGTGGCTGCTTTGTGTCCACTTTAGTTAGCTAGAATTTGGTAGAGAACATAGCTGCTCACTGCATCAAACACGGGATCACTCTCCGAAATGAAAACGATGCTGGAAATTGTTGCCAGCGTTCTACTGAGAGTCGAGGTCTGCTTGTTTATTGCCAGGAACATGTTTCATGTGGTCTCTACAAATACAGCAAAATCCAACACATCTTCCATTTTGAATTTCTAGGAAGCAAAGGAAATGGATTCAAGGAAAAGGAGACATTTTTTATGACTGAAAACAGCCATTTTCATTTGCTCACGGTTGTGTGTAGGTCACTGATCGATGCTTTTTCATGCACACATCTGGCACCACTGTGTTCCTTGGTCCATCTTTCTCTACATACAGTCTCATTTTCCAAGGCCTCTCCATGTGATTGGAGCTCCTCTCAGCAAGGAGGTCTCAGGTAGTCTTAGTTTTCACCTGGTGGTTGGATTCTAACAGCAAAGGACAGCAGTATCCATTCTCTTAAAGATTAGGCCCAGGAATTGGCTGAACATCACTTTTGTCATACTTTATTGGCCAAAGCTGTCAAAGGGAACACTCCTCTCAATGGGAAGAGTTCGAAGAAGTGAAGTCATCTTTTATCTGCCATACACCCTTTGGGGAATGTGGGTAGTGTGAAATCATACTGCCTTGATTTATTATCTGCCTAATTTTTTTAAGAGTAAAAAAAAATAAATGAATGGTTCATCCAACCAACTTTCTTAACAGTAAACTACTGGCATTTTGAGTGAGATAATTCTTTGGGTGGGTGTATGCTAAGAGTTGCAAGATATGTAGCATCCTGGCCAGCACCCACTAAAAACCACTGGTGCTTCACTCTCATCACTAGACAATAAAACCATAATTTTCAAACTCTCCCTGATGGAGTGGACAGTACTTCTCCTAGATAAAATCCACACACCTAATGTCTTAAGGTGGTAGATTTCCTAGTGAGGTGATATCAGTTTACTTTTGTCCTGTATTGGTGTAGATATTGATAAAAATGATTTGTTTCTGTTCCATTCTAATCCATACAGTTCCAAGTTCTTACTGAGTACCTATATCTTCTGTGTTTCCGTCAATGCAAGTTGTTGCAAAGCTGTAGGAATATAAAATATGTACCTATTCTGCCCCGGCCGGTTTGGCTCAGTGGTTGGAGCATCGGCCTGTGGATCGAAGAGTTTTGGGTTCGATTCTTGTCAAGGGCACATCCCTCGGTTGTGGTTTGTCCCTGGCCCTGATTGGGGTTATGAGGGAGGCAACCAATCGATGTGTCTCTCTCCATTCGATGTTTCTCTCTCTCTCCCACTCTATCTGAAGATAAATGAAAAAATATCCTTGGGTGAGGAGTAAAAAAAAAAAAGTACCTATCCTTAAGTAGGTTATAACATTTTTGTAGTCATATTATTCAATCTTTAATAAAAACACTTTATGCTACTTTAAATTTAAAAAAGGCATCTATTGTAGGGTATTGGAAATACAGAAAACTAAAGAACACACACACACCTGAATCACACGGTTCAGATGTACCACTGTTGGCATTTAATGGCTATCATTCCAATTATTATTATTATTTTTCATCCTCACCTGAGGATATTTTTTCTTTGGTTTTTAGATAGAGTAGGAGGAAGGGAGGGAGGGGGAGAGAAAGAGAGAGGAAAACATCGATATGAGAGAGACACATTGACTGGTTGCCACCCGCACAATCCCGACCAGGGCTGGGGATTGAACCTGCAACCAAGGTACATGCCCTTGACCAGGAATTGAGCCTGTGACTCTTCAGTCCACGGGCCGACACTTTAACCACTGAACCAAACCATCCAGGGCATTCCAATTATTAATACCTATCTATAGGGAAGGATTATACATGTATATGCATACATACATATATAGTAGGTAATATATAGTACTTCATAATAATTTATATATGTTACAAAATATATTGCTTTTTGTAATTTTTTAAATAATTATTAACACTAAGAAACAATAGAATTTATGTTTAAAATAAAACATTACTTACATGAGTGTTAAATGGAATCAAAGGGCAAAAGTGTGTATGGGACACTAACTGGAGTTAGTGGGGAAGCCTTGATGTGACAATTGAAACCTCATTGGGAGCTTGAAGAATGGGTAGATTTAGGATTAACAAGGTCCTAATCAATAACTCCAGGGTAAGAAAGAGCGTAATATAATTAGAAGACAATCTAGTCTGTATCTGTGTTTTTTTCCATCTTTAATAAATATGATAATTTTTATTAGGTTTTACTGCACAAAGCTTTGAATTTGAAAATGCTAATGCATTCAAGAGATATGGGAAAATTGGGAGCAGGCATTGGTTTTTAAAATGCTCTCAAAGATGTCATTAAAATCTGAATAGTGTTCTAAATAAACCAACAGATGGATTCAGTGACAGCTGTGAAATATTGGTCCTAAATGGAATTGTAGGGTGGAGATTTCAGAAGCTGGTGAGTGAGGAAATAATGAAAGAAAGACACCCTTTAAAGGACTTCTATAATTCACGATGAGATAAACTCCAGACTTTCTATTTTTTATCCAAAGTGAAAGGAAGGAAACAAAGCTTTCTCCTATTGTTTTCAATTTACTGTTATGATAAATAAGATTAGATAGTTATTACCAACTACCTTGGCAGTAAATATTATATTCTGAACAATATTAATGCATTTACTAATATTACTCATAGTATCAGTAACCACATTACTAATATACTAACAATGTGATGAATATACATGAGGGCAGAAACTTTATTTTGTTCTCTTCTCTCTCCTAACCACTCAACAGTAATTAGCATATAGAAATGATGATGACTGAATGAATTAAAGTCTCCACATTAAGGAGAATGTGCTTTCTTATGAAAAATGGGAACAGAAATAAATACGGAATTATTTCTAGAGCAAATGTAAATTTTTGTCTGTAAAAGCTAGTCAGTAAAATGCTGTTTGTTTTTTTAAAATGTTTTTATTGATTTTTTTTTTAGAGAGAAAGGAAGGGAGAGAGAGATAGAAACACCGATGTGAGAGTGACACATCAATTTGGCAGACTCCTGCTCCCCTGCCACTGGGGATTGAGCCTGAAACCCAGGCATGTGCCCTGACTGGAAATCGAACCGAGACCTCTCAGTCCATGGGACAATGCTCAGTCCACTGAGCCACACCGGCCAGGCAGTAGAATGCTGTTTTGATACTATTACAACATGACTGAGTATAATCTACCCAACAGTAAATCAAGAAAATCTTCATGTAAGCAAAATTATGTGGAGATTCTTGCCTGAAATTAGGTATAACTCATCTAGCTATAACTTATTTTAAAAATATATTAAATATGACTAAATGGTTATTTATTAAAATTTGAGAGTGTGAGGCTGTAATTAAAATTCTTGCAATTTTGTAAAGAAGAAAAACAATATGATAGATAGAGGAAATGCATTATTTTAAACAGCTCCTAGTATTATATAAGGTCAATTAGATAATGAGCATTATATAAATATTTGTTATTGAATGAATGAAAGGTTG
Organism: Tadarida brasiliensis; assembly: GCA_030848825.1. Lineage (NCBI taxonomy): Eukaryota > Metazoa > Chordata > Mammalia > Chiroptera > Molossidae > Tadarida > Tadarida brasiliensis. The sequence goes on from CM061264.1 coordinate 83,444,809, forward strand.
GTTTGTATTATGTAATAACTTGATCAAATTCCTCTACAATCTGCTTTGCCTTTCTGAAACAACTACCCTCACTCACTCAGGATTTATATTCACAAGTAAGACTGGTCTGAAAATTCATTTCTTGTTTAATCTTTATTGGGTTCAAAATAACCGTGTTCTCCATTTCTTTCTTCCTTTCCTATGCGGTGAAACAGATTAAGCAGCATTAGAATCAACTGCTTTTAAAAGCATGTAAAAGTCCCCTATAAAACCATGTGGACCTAGTGCTTTCTGTAAAGGGGAAGACTAGTCCGCTGAGTGATCATTCTATGTTTTTTATTTGTATTTGAATTGAATGGCTGCTTTACCACTTCCAGAGTAAATTTTACATTTTGGAAAATTATATATTTCAGCCATATTTTCAAATTTTTGTTTGTGTAAGATTCAGAAAACTAGTTCATATGCTTCTTTGAATTTCATCTGTATTTATGAATATTCTCCTCTCTTGTTTTGTGTATTATTTTGATACCTCACTCTTTTTAATTAGTCCATAAGTGAGCCATAGAGAAAATGGCAGCAAGTAATTTAAGGAGAATAATTTTTAAAATGAGGAAAACAACATCCTCTCTCAGAAGATGAGGAACGTATATACCAATACATATATGAATACATATGAATATGACATCTTCTATTCCAATTAATCTTGTAGTATCCTTCACAAATGAGATTTGTAGTGTTCTAATGTATTTATACAATACTCACTTATATAAAAATATAAGTGAAAGAATGTGATTCTATTTTATTAACAGTAGATGATAATTACACACTATGTAGTTTTAATTTTTGTCAGTGATGTGCCAATGTTGATTATGTTTTGAATATCTACCAGTCTAAATATCTACTCATACATTTAATAGGATTAAACATTTTTTAAAGGGTAAGAACACTTAAAGATTTGAAAATTTCCCTAAGCATCTAATAAGTGCTGAGATCAGGAAATATGGCAAAATGAGATAAATAAGACTGCAACACATTGTGTTCAGCACATGCTAGTGTCAGAATGGTTATTTGTCCTCATTAAATCCTCCCTGAATATGAAATTTAACTCTTATTAGTCATTATTTTGTTGGCTGATATGAAAAGTTGGAGAAATCATGTAATATTAAGTGTCTTAATTATGTTGGGTGATATCAATTCTCACAGGTATGGTCTGTTCATCTTGTGGAGGATACAACTTTGGAGAAAGAAGATACATAAACCTGGCCATTTTTTGTGTGTAAAAGTGACATTTTCTTTTCTACAAAGCTCATTTGTAGCACTAGAGAGGTCATTTTCTATCTGTAGGTAAGTGATGGGTTGGAGGCAGAATTCTAATAACTTTTCAACACATTGATGCCTGTAGCCTTTTTTTTCCCCTTGGGAGTAGGGACAGTGGTGACTCTAGTTATGTCCAGAATTGCTGTGACAATGCTCTCTGTCATCATAGGTGCCAGGAGCTCTGCTAGTACTCAATAGCTAATGGATAATGATAGGATATATTCACACCTTGAAAATGAGGTGATGAAGTTTTTGAATTTTCTTATAGAGTTCAGCACAATGAGAATTCCCATGGAGGTACACAGAGTGAGGATCAGTCCCAGGGACAGCAGGTGATGACAGAGGGCTCTGTTTCAATATGTTTTCTACAGGAAATCACAGCTTCAGTCTGCTGAAGCAGGTGAGTTTTCATCAGTTATATACCAGGGGTGTTACAGAGTGGTGACATTTGTCATTCTGAAAGGATTCTGAAAGCCAAGAGCGACTTTTCTTCCAGATGACATTGGCATCCCCTGGCACTGATAATTACATGTATGAAGTAAGGATGTTCTCTAAAAACAATACAACAAACACAACTTAGAGGGCAATAAGATGCGGTCATGTTTTTCAGGTTGAGGATGGGAAGAGAGAGCCTTTAATCTCATTCATAGCAACTCATATTACTACACAAAGTATAGACAGGTAAAATCAATGTTTGGAGTGAATTTAATCCTGTTTAAATTCTTTAATAATTTCAGATTTTTTTTTTTAAGTTGTCTACTAGGCCATTGGAGTTGGGTGCCCAACTGATGCCTAAGGCTGTTTCTCTCCTACAAGAAAAGGGGGTTGTAAGTATATTAGTACCTCAGGAGAGCTTTACCAAAAGTGACCCTGATTTTGTCATTTTGAACTTCACCATAAAGACTGTGAAGTCTGTTAATATTTAGTGGGCCTCATCCTATATTACATGCGAAAAGTGAAGGTGATTCCATTGGTTTGGGGTTTATGTTTTCCCACTTGAATACCCACAGGGCAGTTCATTTCTATAGAGTAAGGAGAGGACAGATGGGACTAGTCCACCTGCCCAGTTCCTCCAAGAGTCATCTTGCTTAGGTCAGGGAGCCATGGCAACTAAAGCCTTCCTACGCTCGCTGAGTCACCACTTGGCCATTCAGTCCTGGCCAGCTCCGGAGGTCCTGCCTGACCTGAAGGTCTGTTCTCCACACATTGGGAAAAAGGACAGGGTCACAGGAATAGACTCACTCCAGGTCAGGCTGACCTGTGATACTTAGATTCAGGCATTAGGCTTTTAAAAAATAATCATTTCCCTTCTAATCTTTTCCTGGTATATGTTTTCTTCTTCTCTAATTTGCTCCAGTTCCTTTCCTTGCTCTGGACCAGCTGCTTTTGAATTCCTTGCAGGGGTAAGCCTTGCTTTTTCAGGGCACCTCCCTCTGTGTTAGGGACAGCACAGCCCTCTTGGAAAACATTTTCAGGTATTTTGGCTGGTTTAATTATTTTTCCAGCAGCATAGCCCCTAAATATGATATTTCATATAGTCTTATGAAAATGCTGTTTTATTACCATGCTGCAAGGCTGTGTGTTTATAGAAGTCCGAAATATTTAGATAGACCATGAAAATGTAGTCAATTAAAACAAGTGTGATGTGTCTTGATGACAACACTGATCCAATTACTCAGCTTTGATTTCCTTTCTCTGGGACGTGAGTAGATTTTTTAATTTAACTTGGTTGATTTCTGGTCTTCTGAAGACAGTGTCTGTGATTAAACTGTGTCCTCTCTCTCCCAGACACTACTGTCTACTACTAATTTGTTCCTGGTGAATGACAGCAAGTTCATAGCCTCAGGTAGCTTTTAGTTTCTTTCATTTCTCAAAGCTGCTTATCTTTTCTTTCTGTAGGTCTTAGGGTTTTGTTTGAGCATGCGCTTGAGAGCTTAAAGGGTTTTACCTTAAGATCCCTGGATTGGAGTCTTTGATTAAGTTCCTGCTGAAGATCACTCAGGAGTCTGCAGTCCTGCTTCTCGTAGCCCTGTCAGCAGGATCATTTAGTGCAGAGGCCAAACCCATCCTTGCCCCTGGAAGGACCACTGAGACAGCTTATCCAAGGGCGCATGCTCAGAGGGGCACCTTGGGGCTCCCCCACCTTCCACTCCACAATTTACTTTTGGGATTTAGAGAAGCAGAGTATGATTCCACATATATTACCCATTTGCAAAATACTGACCAGTTGGAAAAAGCAGATATCAATCAAGTTTATGAATAAACAAATAATGAGGTCATGTGACTATGTCATTCTCGTCCTTACCAGAGTTTTCGGATCTTAGCCCATGGGGATTGGGACCAGGATTACATAATGGCAGGAGTCATGCCTTTAGGTTGTCCACACAAGTTAGTTAAGGGGCTTTTCTGAGCAAGAGTGCTAAGATTTCAAACAACTCCTTTTCCTCTGACCTCATGATGAATGTGAAAGAGGAAAAACAATTTTGTTTTCTCAATTCTAAAAGTTTTACCTATGGATCAACAGGTCAAGAGTCTGCACATGTGATGGGCTTAGAACCTTAGGGGGAGGTGAGGCTGAGCCACCTGAGACAGAGGACTGGAGGGACTTAGCTTGCTGATGTGGTCACCCTGACTACTATTGCTTGTCATTGCAAAAGAACCACAAAAACAAAACTTGTGATCAGTGACATGGTTTCTGCAAAACTGCTGTTAAGAACATTGGATCTGCTCTGGCCAGTTTGGCTCAGTGGTTAGAGTGCTGGCCTGCAGACCAAAGGGTTTCAGGTTTGATTCCTGGTCAAGGGCATGAACCTGGGTTGCAGGTCCAATCCCTAGCATTGGTTGGGGTTGTGCAGGAGGCAACCAATGGATCTCTCTCTCTCTCTTTCATCCCCTCCCCCCCTTCTATTCTATCTAAAAACCAATAGAAAAATATCCTCAGGTGAGGATTAACCAAAAATAAATAAAAATATTGGATCCTTCCTCTCATTTGACATGGGTCTCAGGTGGTCAAACACATGTACTACTCAGAGAACAGATGTTTAGATGTTTCAGTGGGGAAACCTTGATGTCACTCAGCTGAGGTTGTTTTCAGTGTAGGTCAACACAGACTTTGAGCAATGAGCTTTCCTAGGAACCAAGTTTAGTATATGGTTAGAAACTAAAGGAAAGTGAGGAGAAAGAGAGGAACTCCCCACACAAGAATTTAAACAACTGCTTTTATTGGCGGCGAAACGGCACCAGGTGTTAGACCTAAGTTCAGCAACCTCAGTACTTGAGTGCTGGCTAAGAAAGAATTCAGAGCCAAGATTCAAACTATAAGAGAAAGTTGATTTAGAAAATCACAGAGCCATAGAAGAAATGGGCTCAGAAAATGAATTAAGGAGGCAAAAGAAGGGCCCTTGGAGCTTGAGAGAAAGAGAGAGAGACAGAGACAGAAAGAGACAGATTTCAAAAGAGAGAGGAAAGGCTTAGGCATGCTCCAGAGAAAGAGAGAGCAAAAGACAAAGCATATATGCACCGGGTCTCTGTCTTAAGGGATTTTATCTGGAGGTCTCAGGAGGATCTCAATGGAATATTCATCAGCTTTCCAGGTGGTCCTGATGTCAGCCATGGTCATGGCGTTGCTCAGTCCGATTTTGCCACTTCTCCAGGCCTGTAGCTGAAACACAGCTAGGACCTAGATGTTATTTCCAGGGGTTAATGTTTAAGGGAGTGATCGTTCAAGGGCTTGCAGTTTTGCCCCTGTTGCTAGGCACTCGGGACTCTCCACCCTGGGGACCCTGTGCACCTGGCCTATCCTTCCTACTCTGCTCACGCCTATGTAACTACCTACTACACTTTGACAAGAAGACTCATTTCCAGAGAAATGTGAGAAGTGATAGCAAAACAATGAAAGGATTCGATGACCACCAGAGCACTCTCAAAACAAAAACTCTCAGGCAAATTGAGACAAAGAAGTAGATGGAAAAATGCCTCATAATTTCCCTAATAACTTGGGTCGAAGGTTTTCTGTGAGAAGGCTATTTTAACAAGAGCTTGTCCTGTTGAGAGAAACATATACTTAGTGTAAATGCTAAGGTAATAAACATTACATATTAGGGAAAATCCAAACAGACAAGTTATTTTTAGGTCAGTAAAATTTGCACTTAATCTGAATTATTTTATTTCTCTCTTTTCAATATTAACTGAATTAGTTTTAATGTAGAGATCAACAACAGTTTTAACATTGTTTCTTGGCCTACAGTATTAATTGATCATTTGACTATTTTGAGAACTATAAACCATTCCCCATTGCCTAGTTAAGAAATTAAAGATTTAGAATGTAGGCAAACCAGAACACTATAGCACAGAAAAGCCACTATGTCTCCTTGGAAGGAACTGTGACCTTTTTTGTGTATGTTTCTTTATTTGTAGTTAGTCTTTGTCTGAGATCTTAACATTTATTGTCCACATGGTTATAATCTCTTTTGGGGCATCAAAATCATGAGACCCGTCTGCTTTCAGAGTCACATGGCAAGATTATTTCTTAGAATGCATTTCTCAAAACGTATATCACAGGCAGTAATTTGTACACGTTTCAGCGGGGAGTTTTGTAGCTGTGGTTCCTGTCAGTGGGATGACATTCATTGTTAGGTTGGTTCAGTTTTATATTGATTAGTTCCTCCTTCCATACTCCAAGGACACTGGTTTTCCTTTGCAGAATATATCTTGAGCCAGTGTTAAACTTTCAGCATTAAATGTATTACAGGCCTCTCCTTTGTATGGCTGAAGGGAATTTTCAACTTACCCAGCATTCTTGTGTATAACAAATTACATTTTGTGTTCCCAAATGCCTTATAGTGTTGGCATTGTTTATTTTGGTTTGGGAGTCCTAGGGACCTCTAGATCTTACTGCTTCTCCTACAAGCTGTGCAGTCGATTTCCAGAATACCCATGGTATTGAATAATAATTTATACTCATACTCATCACAGTTTATAATTTAAGAGGTTGTTGTGAACTTTTCTTGCCAGATATGCCATTACGGTAAGAAAATTTCCTCTATGTGTGTTTGTACCTCTTCTCTTGCCACTGCCTATGACCAAACAACAGTCCCCTGGCCTACTGAATTAGAAATAAGTAAAAAAAATTTTGCAATGTCATTCAGCCAAGTCAGACTAGCAGAGAGCAGAGACCCTGGAAATAGCATGTCATTTTTAAGCTAAAATGTCCTACTTTTTTGTAGTGTTTTTATTTTAAAATGTGAAAAAGGATGACATTTGGCTGCCAGAGATAACATTTTTGACACATTTTGCATTCCTAATTTTGTGAGTTTTAATTCTGGTTATGAAGTACTTTGGAGCATTAGTACAGGATTTATAAAAGTAAAAGTTATTTCTTTCACTATATATATTTAAGACTTTTGCTGTTGGGTAAACCAAATTCATAAAAGAGTTCCTATAATCTAAATAACCAAACTGATCTCAGTTTTATCTATGCTTTGATATACACTGCATTAAATATGGTGAGATTGTGCTAAAATTTACTTTATATAGTACCGCAGGTAAATCACCATATCCACATTCCTCCCTTCTTCCCCTCCCCACCAGAAATCAGTCACAAGACCCTTCAAATGAATGGGAATGGGTTCTATGAACATGAAGACTACACAATGTAATGAAGTGCTATTGAGTCCTTCCACCACCCGATTTCACTCCCAAGAATTCCTCCTTTCCATATCTGCAGGTGTGGCTCCCTAGAAGGGGGACCGACTGCTTTGGTTTGACTGGGACTCTCCCAGGTTAGCACTCAAAATCTCATATTCCAGGACATTCTGCAACCCCAGGCAACCGGGACAGCTGGTCACCCTACTCTACAACTGTGCTCTGGTTCATGAGCTTCCCCTATGGCCATGACTGACTCAGCAGGTGTGTACATTATTGTCCAATTGGACCATCACCTTCTCTGTCCTTGGGTTTTGAATGCTGAACTGAGAGAAACACACTGAGAACAGGAGCTGTTTGCAGCATGATTATGTTGAATGCAGCTCTTTAGAGAAGTTCAACAATGCACTTAAAGTCACCTGGGACTCTCAAAACATAGTGCTGAGTAGGTCTTGGCCCCAAAAGATCTGATTTAATTGGTTTGAGAAGGGGCCTGGGTATGATACTTAAAAAAAAATCTCATCCGGCCGTTCTAAGATATAGCCAGGGCCCAATCCATTTCTCAAGAAAGATATATGAACTCACAAACTGGAATTGCCTTGATTTCTACCACTTATAAAGCTGGATTGTTTAATACTTTCTTGGATTCTACAATTCACAAAAACTCCTCTGAGACCAAGGTCCATAAGTTTAGTGCCAATGTTTTCTTCTATGTATTTTATTGTTGTAGGTCTTACATTCAAGTTTTTAATACATAAAATACTCCAGTATCTTTATATTGTTATTTTTTTTGAAATTGACCTTGGATTATTTTCTCTTTTTTGCAACCCCCACAAACCCACCACAGATATTACACAAATATAGTTTTGTTCTAGGATTTTTATTTTGGGTAGGGCAGATGGAGAAATAGATGGAAGCAGGGTACAGTAATGAAGGAGAAACTTGTGTTCAGGCCTCAAAGAATAATATTCTTACAGTTAAGGCCAGAGCCTCTGCGTGGCACATACCAAACAATCAGCCACTGTGAATCTACTGAATGAATGAGTTAACGAATTAATGCATTCTACAGTAGCTTGCATCTAAAACCATATGATTATTTAGAATGAAGTTCTAGAAAAAATTGCCTCCTTGTATGAACTGATATGCTTTAATTTTAACAATAAAATATGAAAACAATGATATTACTCTATTTTCTTTTATTTTGCCTTACTTGCCAAGAAACTTAGGACTAAAATTATGCTCAATTAGTAAGAATATTTCCTTATGTTTAATGCATTTTTATTTCTCTTTATAGTTTACAATGTTTTCAAATTGTCTTATTATATGAATCTTGTATATTAAGCTATTTTAAAGTTTCTTTTGAATTAAGATGTTACAGACTATGAAGAACAAAAGATGCAAGAATGAAGTGTTCATAAGATAAGAGCCAAACCCTGGACAGTTTGGCTCAACGGTAGAGCGTCGGCCCATGAACCAATGAGTTGCTGGTTCGATTTCAGCCAAGGGCACGTACCTTGGTTGAGGTTCATCCCTGGCCCTGGTCAGGGTCGTGTGGGGGGCCACCAGTTGATGTGTCCCTTTCACGTCGATGTTTCTCTCTCTCCCTTTCTCTCCCTCTCTCCCACTCTACCTGAAGATAAATAGAAAAATATTCTCAGGTGAGGATTAAAAAAAAAGATAAGAGCCAGTATACTAGTTATTAATACTCATATGACATGCTTTCAGAAATTAAAGACCTTCCTTTAAATTAGAAGTGCTGATAAATACTATGATAATAAATTAGGGGGGATATCAGTAGATAAACTGGGAAACATTTTCAAAATATGTTTCATGCAAAAAGTTAATATTTTAATATAGAGAGAGGTCTTATAAACAAAGATATAAAAGCAAAACTCCAATAAAATGGGCAAAGATCATGATTTAACAATTCACAAAATAAAAGAGTTAATAATTATATCAAAACATGTTCAGCATTACTAGTAGTCAAAATAAAGCAAATTAAGACAAAGATGAGATGTAAGCTTTTTTGTTAGTTTTTTTTTTCCAACTAGGCAAAGATTTTAAAGCTATTCACGGTTGTCAAAATTGTGTTTATAAAATTAACTGTTGGGTGGGATTAATAAATGGAAATGGAACAATAATTCTAGAGGACTAATTGACAACATAGATTAAAGTATTCATACACTACCTCACTCCAAAAAGTTAGTACACACACATCACATATAAGTGTCACATATAATTAAAAACAAATACACATGATACATGCATGTGCATACACATATATGCACAATCAACCAAAAAAAATCTTACTAGGTATAGAAAATTTTTATTTTCCTTTCTGTAATTCCTACACTTCTTTAATGGATATTATTTTGTAAAAACTATATCTAAAAATATCAACCAGTATGTGAAAACTCCATTCTCTTGATGTCATTCTAGTATGGTCTTTGCAGGTGTACCCGTCGTTTCCCACAGGTACGCTGTTGCTGAGAAATGGGCGATGCATATGTAGCTGCCATCCTACAGTGGAGACTGGATGGTCTTTACCAGACTCTGAATTTATTATTAGCAGTTGAAATATATTCATGAATTGGGAAAAACCAAACAAAGTAATAAATTGTGTACTTTTAAATTCTTTACTTAACTACAGATGTGTGCTGTGGTTATATACACTGTAGACAATTATACATATGTATTTTAACATGTGTGTTAGAATTAATGTTTTTCATACCATATCAGAAAATTAGGGTACAGACACTAACTATGATAACCCACAGAAAAACTCTTTTGTGGATTAGGAGTTATGATCAAAGCCTTTATGTGACTAGTTACATTTTGAAATAGAAGGTATTATTTAAAAGTTGGGAATATATTGATCATTCTTAATTCACTGTGACCATTGTCTGTTCCTTAGACTAAATATATTTATATAGATATGACTTATAGTGTACATAAAACCAAATTTTGTAATGATTTAATAGGAAATTTTTGTAAAAATTATTATTTTAATACATTATTAAATGCTAGGTGTGGGACTACGTCCTTTACATACTATGTAACAAGTCTCTTATCAACCATTCAAGGTATCATTCCCTTTACAGTGATGATGAAAATAAGTAGTCTGCTTATAAATGAAGTATCTTGTTTCAACATCTTTATTTATTTTATTTTTTATCCTCACCTGAGGGTATGTTTATTGATTTTAGAGAGAAAGGAAGGTGGGGAGAGAGAGAAAGAAACACTGATGTGAGAGAGAAACATTGATCAGGTACCTCCCATAGATGCTGACAGGGGACTGAACATGTAACCTGGGTATGTGCCCTGACTGGCAATCCCACCTGCAACCTTTTGGACGGTGCTCCAACCAACTGAGCCACCCGGCTATGGCCATCATCTTTATTTTAAATATATAATTGGAATCTATCATCTTCTAAGACTAATGATTGTTTCATACACTTATTTTGTTCAATAGATTCTTTTTGCAGGATGTGCCTTTTAGGTGATCACAAAGTTTGTATATGTATAAATATGTTTCAATGAAATAGAATTTGAGGTTATTGCTTTGGAGTTCTTTGCTCATAATTTTGGAATGTCTACTACCACAAATTTATTGCCGCTACTAATTGGTGAGATGTCTGAAATATTCTATTAAGCATTGAACATGGTGGTTCAGAGACTCACTACTTTAAAACAGCAAATATACAACTAAAATATAGTACAGAGGAAAAAAACTATAAGACAATAAATTACACATACATTTAAAAAATAATATTGGTAATATAAATCATTATTCTATTTTGTTTTACTAGAATCTGCATTACCAAAAACACTCCCCCAAGAATTTCGATGGAGCCAGCCTATGTTATGCTTTTTAAAAATCCCTAGAATAAAGCATTCCGTGATTAAATAAATGTAAGTAATGCTGGGTTAAATGAAATTAAACAATTCATTTGGTGCGTGACTTCACAGAATTTTTAAATGGCTGATATACTTTGTAAATCTCCAAAAGAAAACTAAGGCATGCACCATTTCTCAAATGTATTTACCACATATTCCTATTTAAAGGGAACTTACCATGGGACTCTAATCCCATGAAACATGCTGAGAGTTTATGACATCTGGACCTGTACTGCTAGAGTGGAAATGGTGAAAAGAGCTTTATTTTTGGCAACCATCATGCAACCTCAGGTGACACTATTATCCCCAAATGAGGAAATGTTTCTTGGTAACAACTATTATACTTACAAACCATACTTACATCTCTGTAGGTTTCCTATCTCAGTATACGATTTGAATTTAAAGGCCATTTGATTGCTGAGTCTATTAGCATGTGTATGATAATATTTGAAAAACAGAACAGAACCAAATAATACATCATTTAACAGGGTCCTGAAGCCTACAATGGGTTAACATATGTCATTAGAATGATTGCCTTGTAATATCTTTATTTAATAGCAACAGATGTGTTTTAAATCTATCTATTGTAACAAATGTACCAGTCTGCTGCAGGATATTGATGGGGGGAGGCTGTGTATGTGTAGGGAAGGAGTATATGGGAAATATACCTTACACTCAATTTTCCTGTGAACCCAAAACTGCTCTAATAGTGTATTTTTGAAAAATGACAAGTACATTTTCAAAGCATGAAGCAGAACCTCTTATTTCTTGCTCTTCTGATGGAAGCATAAGGTGAATGAAGATGGAAGGACAATATAGTTGGGGAATCTAATGAATTTATGGAAACCATGCTCTAAGCACATGTCACATGAGATGAGTGAAAGCGTTGCACACTGATGGACAATCCCAGCACGGCTGGTACCTCAATGGCTAGAACTTCTTCAAATGCACTTCTTTACATATAGCTATTACCTACTGAGAGGAAAATCAACTTTTGTTTTTGAGAGGAGCAAATAATATGCAAAAATACTCCAACCTCTAGAATAATACTAAAATCCAAAGTTGACATTTCTTAGAATTAAAAATCATTTTAATGGAGTCACAGTTTTTATAAATACACGTTTCCCATACAGCTCTTGAGTTAGTAATAGAAATGGGAAAGGTAACATGGAGGGTATGCTAATGAGTTTAAATGAAAGATCACTTAAGGAAGACTGTGGACAAAGCACATGAAATCCAGAAAAGATTTTTGCATTCTACCTGATCAAGTCATTCCAGAGTCCAAGTCTCACGTATCAATGTTCGTGTCTTGGGAATATGTGGCTGTTTGTTTTTAGTTAATTTCAAGATATAGGGCATTTAGTTTTCTAAGGATATAGTATTCCTATTTTTTATTTTCTAGCACTGATATTAAACTCAGGGAAATTAGTAAATGAACAGGCAAAAACAAACAAAAAATAACATCATGTCAGATTGTGCCAAACCCTTCTAACTCAACCACACAAATCCATCAACTTAACCTTCTTAATATCTAGGTTTTTTTGTGGAGAGGATAATGTATTGGGGTGCAATGAACAAAGAGGAGATTACTCCAATACGTTATCCTCTCTCTTCCCATATCTCATGGATGGTTCCATTATGACTTGAGGATCCTTTCTCAGGGTGCCTTTGGCCGCTGATGAACGAGATGATAACGATCTATCTAGCTATGCTTTTGGCTTACTGCTACTTGGGCTCTCACCTCAGAAACTTGCCTAAGACCTGATTTCATTTTTACCAAAGTATCATGCAAAAAACAATAAGCGCATGTGGGACCTTGTCCAAGACCATTATTATTCTGGGCATTCATTGGTCTTCAATAGTAGGCTTTTCACTGGCTTATTTCTCCCTAGATGCTCATTGCCTCTTCACTCAAATTGTGACATCAGTATCTGGTGCCTGCATTACATTTGCACAAGTATTTCTAGATAATCCTTGCTAAAGCAAAGTTTAGCACAACTCCAAGGCAGTATTTTTTTTGTTAACAGTAGTTGACCAAAGCAAGACAAATTTGTATTTTATTTTTTTATTCTTTTTGCATTTTTTATTAATTCATTTTTGTTACAGATGTTTCTCCTTTTCCCCCCGTTTACACCCTCAAGACCAATTTTTCTTAAACAAAGCTTTCAACAAATAGCCATCTTCGATTTTTCTCTCATTACCTTATCCTTTAAGATAAGAAAAACACAATGAAAGTTTTAAAGACAGTCTATGCAATAAGGACATTTATTTAGTAGTAAGTTTAGGAATATTAATGAGCAACCACCGATTTATGAGAAATTAGCAAATTTCATCAGTATTAACTGGCTGCTTAATTCAGTAGCTTGATAGGATGACACCTTTGAAAGCCAATATGAGAGAATCAAATATGCTTTCTTTCTGGCCCAGTGGCTCTCAGGGAAAGTCCTAGTGGCATGTGAGCGGGAAGAGACTTCTCTGTTGCAGTGTCTAGTTACTGCAGAATGTTTAACTTGCTATATGCAATTAGCTCTCTCCAGACATTCTGACAACTAGAAAACGGTCCTTTTCCACACTTTTCCTGATGACCCCTAGGAGACATGCTGCCACTCCAATGAGGAATGTTGCTCTTGGGGTTTTATCTACCTAATTTATGAGAGGTAACTTGGAAAAACAGTGTTGTATAAACTGGTGACTATTTGATGAATCGGAACTATTATTACCAGTCATTCTGACTGAGAATTTACTATTCTTTGCTTCTGGGTGCTAGTAATTATTATATCGTGTTCTAATGTAGACCAATATCCCTCTCCACATGGTCTCTCCATCATCCCATTAAAAGTCATGCTGGTGTAAGGAAAGTCGCTAAGAGTTCTTTAGCTGTCTTTAATGTTTAAACCTCTAGAAAAGGTGCTAGAAAAATTGATTTCACTTTTTTATATTAGATCTCAGGAGGAAATTGGGTAATTCTTTATAACAATTTTAATATAAAAATCACAAATATTATGAGTTTAATTATTATTTACTTATTTAAATAAAAATTTTAATAGAGATTAAATCTAAGTGGAAGAGAAAGATGAAATTTTATCTTTAAAAATAAAATAAGTGCTGTAGGGGACACCAGTCCTAAGGCTGGTGCTGATTATAAATAAATGCTGAGAGACCTGAATTTTATTACCACCTCACAGGTCCTCAGTTTGCTAATTCATAAAATGAAGAATTTGCATGTTATCAGTTAAATCTAAAATTCAGTCTTTCCATAATATTCAGTTAATCTGAATCAAAATAAATCAATAACAAGAACATCTAAACTAGAAATAACAATTTCCAGAATTATGTTATAAATGTCAAAGAATGGGATTTGATTCAGCAAAAAGGGCCAACTGAATTTTGTTGTTATAATACTATAGCTATATTATGGAAAACAGCTAATTTGTATAATGTTAACTCCTAGCAAAATTCTGGGCAGGGTAGCAATGACATCATTTTTATTTTGGGGTCAACTTCCTTGAGAAAGTTACAGTATGACCATGTGGATTACTGAGGATTTACTCAGTTCTTTTTGTGTGTCGAATTGTGATACACTGTACAGAAAATCACATGGAGTCTAGACATTATTTAATACCACAGGATGCCAGATCACACTAGAGGCCTCTCTAGCTGCTTGTCAGTTGTGTTTAGAGGGTGACTTAATTCAAAATGAAACACAAGTAAGGTATTACATAAACTTATCTTTTTGGTTGACCTAGTAGAATGGATTAATAGTTCTTATCCCAAGAAAGGCTAAAAAAAATTAGCACCTGCCAACTGCCGAGGTCCAGCCTCAGCAGGTCCAGGGATTCCCTCAGGTGTGGATGGAGTTGGCGAGAGAAGGAGAGGGGAAGACGTGGTGAGTCAGAAGGTGCTTGGTCCTTCTGCTATCTTATGCTAGCAGAATCTTTATTTTTATATCTTCAGGCTGTATGACAAGTTACTCATCATTTTTTCTTTTGACCTTTAAGCAAGTATGTATAGATATTCACTTCTGCTTACACAGCTCTTAGGTATTGGTACAGGGTTAATCATTAATTATTTCACTTTTTCATCCAGACATAAAAATGACGTATCAGCTCTTAACCTTTACAAGTACTTTCACCATGTGACTCATTGCTTAGCAACTTTCCTGTTTATATTTACGCAAACAATGTCTCATTTAACTTCTTCCTTCCCCAGACCCTCTATTTCAATTTCTGTTACTTACTCATAGACCTTGACTTTTCCTCTTATCTAAGATCCTTTTAAGCTTTTACATTCTTATCTTAAATTTGTATTACTTTCTTGCCTATACTTTCTGCAGTCTATTCTGACGTCTATACTATTAATCATCTACATGTTATTTCTATAATGATTCCTAACAGACAGATAACAGATAGACAGAGAAAGCAAAGATTAGTCTCCTTCAGTTGCCATCCTACAATTTTATTTTTCTTATTAGACTTTGTCTTCAGCCACTGTTCTTCTTGATTCCTGCCACACAGTGAATCCACTTCTCCAGGGACTATGTCAAACCATGGAGGCCTTTATAACTCCCGGGACTGTGTCAATCCATGGAGCTCACCCGTGACTATGTCAAACCGAGGTGATCGCTGTTCCAGTGGCACCGCTCCCAACAGCCAACACTGTGTTTATGCTCATTTTCTTAGTTAGAATTCTTGCTGACGTGGCTAATGAATATCAGATAAAGAATTGTTTCACTGATTGACCTAAAGTATGTAAAGTTTCCAAGAAGCAACGCTTAAATTATCTTGTGTAATTCATTCATTCATCCCCTATACATTTTGAGACCCTACTTTATACCAGTGCCTGTGTTAGGGGATTTGAAAAAATTGTGAACTAGACCACCCTCAAGGATCACAGAGTAGATAGGGAGAAACAGACAAACAGATGATTGTCATTCAATATAATTGTGATGACGGAGGAAGGTGCAGTGGTAGAGTGGAAAATAGAGTACTGGAGTCATCTGGATGATCAGGAAATATTTCATTGAGAAGATAGTTAAGATGTCAAGGAAACTCAGTGGGGACACTGGAATGCAATCTTACTGTAGGTGGGGAGAACGTTTCAGGCAGAGGCACCATAAGGATGAAGGCACCATAAGGATGAAGGCTTTAAGGATG
This sequence comes from Tadarida brasiliensis, assembly GCA_030848825.1. Classification (NCBI taxonomy): domain Eukaryota; kingdom Metazoa; phylum Chordata; class Mammalia; order Chiroptera; family Molossidae; genus Tadarida; species Tadarida brasiliensis. The sequence goes on from CM061264.1 coordinate 83,460,798, forward strand.
GGAGAGCCTGTTGTATGTGAGACACTGGAAGCATCTGGGGCCCTGTAGCTTCTTACAATTGGGGAAGTTGAAACAGAGCAGGCTGCAGAAGTCAGACCATGAATATTTTTTGCATTTCATGCTGAAATGTTGAGATTCAATCATGTTGCCCTTGCTTCTCTACACAGAGTTCATTTAACCTCGGGTTTAAATGTGGACCCATCATTGGATACTTGAGGTTGCTGGATACCAAAGCATCATCTTCTTGAACAGACGTTCAATTCATCTTAAGTAATTTGAAATTGCTATTATTTGACACAAATATATATAGTAAGAACTAGAAAACAAACTTATCGTGAATTTTAGAGATTAAACATGAAATTTCAGAGAAATTTCTCTAAAGAAGATGAAGTTTACAGCTACATGCCTGGAGCCCAGTGGGTTTGCCTTGCTCCCCCTTAGTCATTAGTGAGTCTTCAGCACCAGAGCTTATGAAAGTGTCCTGGATAACAATGCATCATGGCTTTCAAAAACAAATAATGGGGAAAAAAATGAATAAAGCTATTATTTACAATGAGAAGGAGTTTAACTTTTTCTTGTAAAAAGAAGAAATATTTCCAGCAAAATAATTGAACTTTGTTATTGGTATTGAAAGACTTGTCCATTATAATACTTACTGTGCTTAACAAGGTTAAGGAGTAGAATAAAGGGACTCTGTGACAGATGAGGCCATCCAGGAGTAGTTTCATATTACTCTATGAACTAGAGAATTCAAGCAGTCCTGAAGGCAGACATATGTCCCATACAGATCTTCCAATCAGCATGAGGAGTTAATGACTATGATCTAGGCAGTTTTGTTATGCTGAAAAAATGGCAGTTTATATCATATTTCAGCACTATCATAAAATGGCAAGTATTAAATAAAACATGTAACATGAAACCAAGAGAGCTATGGGACAGTCATAATTATTTTCATGGGAGTTTCTCTTATTTATGGTCTACAACAACTTTCATTTTTTAAAGGGACAGATTGAGAATCTTATTATTTAAGAAAGATCACTTCAAAGGAATTCAGTAACAAATGTGACTTATTAAACTGAGTTCATAATTACTTAGCTTAATTACAAATAGTGGTGATGCGAAAGAGAATATAAAATCAATTTTACTCAGTATCATTTCAACAAACCAGTAAGGAAAAACATGTTTTAATTTTTAAAAATCAAGTGTTGAAAGTTCTAATCAGCGTAAGAGAAGCCCCAAAGCCTTTGTTTATTTCCAAGAGTGGACACAATAAAGATGTTAATGAAAATTCTGCTTTTGATGCCTACTTGACACACTTGAAATCTCTCTGACCCTGGCAAAGGAGCTCCATCTCCCAGACTCCTTTCTCCATTTATGAAAAGGATGTAAACGTTTATCTAGGAGTCAATGAGACAACATCTATAAATTAGAACATTTTACGCAATTGAAAGGTAGCATTACTGTTCTGTTGGTTAGTAACCATAAACAGTCTTTCACAGATGGTGGTAATTTCCCACTCTTCTAGTGGAATTTAAATGACCAGTTTTATGCAGGCAAGCTTGTCTCCTGCTTTAGATTCTTCCATATTATGAAACTGAATTTTAATTCACACTTTTGACGTTTTCATATTGACTTTTCATGATTTTGTGCTTGCCATATTCTTACAATTCAGAAAATTAAAGATAAAAATACAAGTAATAGAATTGTATTACAACCACACATCCCCAAGTTAAAAAATGTAGAAAATATAGGAAAGAGAGAGCAGCCTATTGTTACCCTCCAAATACAACTGATATATATATATAATACACACACACACACACTCACACATCCCATATCCCATAACATATATATTATATATATACAATATATATAATATATATATATATATTATGTTATATTTCCTGCCACTCTTTCTTCCTATTTAGTGTAATAGGATATTCATAAAATTTTTCACAATATTATAACAAGAATTTTTCTAGCTAGCGAGTACAGCCTTCTCTGTGAAGGGCCAGATAGTAAATATTTTGGGCTTCCCAGCCCTAGGGTCTCTGTCCCCTCTACTTAACTCTGCTGTTGTGCGGCCACAGACAGTATGTGAAGAAATATGTGTTTCTGTGTTCCTATAAAAGTATAAAAGTTTATTAACAAACATAATCTGAGAGTCGTATTTGACTACGGGTCCATAGTTTACTAATCCCTGATCTAAATGATTAGAAATTATTTTATTATTTAACCATGGAATTATTGTACTTCCCTACAGTTTTTAAAAAATATTTCTGTCTTTTCTCAATTGGAATTTGTCTTCAATCCTCTTATTTAATGTTGGGCTTATTTTTTTTTTTTTGCCTATGGTTAATCTCTAAGAACAATGTTGAAGTAAAAATTGTATTGGTAGTTATACTTCTTCTTTTGTCTACTTTTGAGAATAGTATATTTTTTCTTTTTTCATTTACTGAATAAATTTGATATGAAACATTGTAAAAGTTTAAGGTGTACAGGCTGTTATGTTGATGCACATATATTGTGATATGACTTCCACTGTAGTCATATTTTATCCTATTATAGAATTACAGTACAATATTGCTGTCTATATTCTTTACACTGTGCTTTAGATTTCTAGGGCTTATTTACTACTCATTATAAATTTGTACCCTTAAACACCATCAGTCTTATCCCTACCCTACCCTTCCATCCCCTGGAAATCATCATTTTACTCTGTTTGCTTACAAGTTTGGCTTTTCTTGGATTCCACATATAAGTGATATCAGAGAGTATTTGCCTTTCTCTGTCTGACTTATGTCATTTAGCATATGTGCTCAAGGGCCATCCATGTTATCACAAATGGCAAGGTATCTTCCTTTGTCATTGCTTAGTAGTATTCCATTTGTATATGTACCAACTCTTCTTTATCTGTTTATTCACTGATGGCCATTTGGGTTGTTTCCATATCTTAGCTATTGTGTATGATACTGTGATGATCTTACCTATTGTGTATGATACATGGGGGTGCATATATCTTGTCAAAATCTTGTTTTCATGTCCTTTGGGATATACTCAGAAGTGGAATTGTTGGGTCATATGGTAGATTTAATTTTTTGAGGAACATTTATATTGTTTTTCATAGTGGTTGGATCGATTCCCATTCCCATTGACAATGAAGAATAGTGTATTTTGGGGAGGCTAGAATTCATATCACCAATTTACTTTTTTTTCTTCGAATGCTTCCAACTTCCTACATAAATTGAATGAATAAAATGTCACATTTCAGAAATTTTAATTGGTTTACCCCACTGTTCATATACTCTTGAATAAATCATTCAAAAATTATTTTTAATAGTCATACATGTACACAGGGCAAAATTCTGAGACATATAAAGGGGCAAATAATAATACACCACCTCATACCCTGCTCCCCAATCGCCAGTCCCCCTTCCTAGAAGGCACCACTTTTTTTCTTCTTCTGTTTCTTGTGCATTCTTTTAGCTATTATTTATTCATATCTAAATTTGGTAGAAAAGTTTTGATGAATAATACTATTACTTTAATGATTATTAATCATACTGTTTTAAAAAATTCTTTTTAGTGCAATATTTGGCATATAAAATTTTCAGAAATATTATTATACATCTTATTAAATGTTCAAATTAATTTACATTTGTAATTGCTTATAGTATTAATAGTATTTAAAATCTTGTTTGTAAACACTTCTCTTTTTTCTTTTTCTACACTGTGTTTATTTGCAACTGGAATTAATAAGGTAGAAAACTTCTGGTGTTTGTGTGTGTGTGTGTGTGTGTGTGTGTGTGTGTGTGTGTGTGTTCTCCTGGCTCTTGCTTTCATTGATTTTGTGTGTGTGTGTGTGTCTTGTTTTTAATTAGACCTTTAAGTCTTTGTTTTGTGAGAGTATAACAAATTGTTATTTACTAAGTTACTCATATTAAATTTTATTTCTCCCATCTAATTGTTATTTTTTATTGAGCTTACTTCTTTATTTCTTTTTGCCCTCATTCCTTTCATTTCATTGGATACATTAATATTCTTTTATTGATTTGGAAGTTATATATTCTACTATTGGTCTTTTAGGGCTTACACATAACTTATTAAAGCCCATTCTCAATTTCCTAAAATTTAGTAATCCATATATCTTCCCCCAAGTAAAGCATATCCTTTAGGCCCTGGCTGGTTTGGCTCAGTGGTTAGAGCGTCGGACCGTGAACTGAAGGGTTTAGGGTTTGATTCCTGGTCAAGAGCACGATTCCCAGTCAAGGGCACATACCTGGGCTGCAGGTTCAATCCCTGACCCCAGTTGGGGTCGTGCAGGAGGCAACTAATGGATATGTCTCTCTCACATCGATGTTTCTCTCTCTCTCCCTTCTTCCCTTCCACTCTATCTAAAAATCAATGGAAAAATATCCTCAGGTGAGGATTAACCAAAAAACAAAACAAAACAAAACCATGCCCTTTAGCACACCCTCACCTCTTTCTGCTTTCCCCCATTACTCCCCATATTTAGATTTCTAGAATTTATATCTGGAGTGTTAACCATATACTTATTTTTTAATTTGTAAGTTAAAATTTTTTTTAATTAATTTATTTTTGTTACAGATGTTTCTCCTTTTCCCCCCATTGACACCCTCCTCCTCACTCCCACACCCCCTTTCACAGTATTGTTGTCTATGGCCATTGGTTATGCACGCACACATATAAACTTTTGTTAATTGCTTTTCCTTACTTATTTTGACAACTCCACTAAGTTATTTACGTAACCTTATTTTCCAGTGTTCCGTTTGTTTTCAAAAATATACTGAATCCTCTGAGACCTTGTCTACTTGTTTTGCCCTATCATTTAAGTATATTTAGCTGTTTGTAGAATTCTGGCTTGAAGCTCTTATCTTTCATCACTTTGAATCTATTAATCCAATGTCTTCTTATGACTTGGGTTGCTTTTAAAACCTGATTTTCAATCTAATTTTGTCCTTTGTAGGTGATCTGGTCTTCATCTCTGGAAGATTTCAGCATTTTTTAATTCACCCTTGTTTTCTTAAAATTCTCTGTATGTTTCTAGTTGTGGAATTTCTTCCTCTCTCCCTCTCTTCCTTCCTTCCATGACTTTCTATGACACTTTTATCAGAGGACAATATTCATCATAAATCGGATAAAATATTATCCCTTAGTGTATTAATTGTGCCTCCCCTTTTAATTGTTTTGTTTTTATTTGGGAATTTCTATTATGTGAATGCTCCTCTCCTTCTACATTCTTTTATCTTAATTTTCATTTTAGCAGTCCTTTTTTTCCCCTTTCTAGTGTCTTTTTGAAGCGTTACTCTACCTGACCTCCCAGCTTTCTAATATTTTTCTTTGTCAGTGTTCATCTGTTATTGAAACCACTTACCACGTTCTTTATTTGAACAAGTTTTATTTTTTATACTCAGTATGTCCATTTGGTTTCTCTAAATGATGACCCGTTTCTGGATCTTACCTCCGATATGTTCTCTTGTCTCCTAGAGGACACTTACTACACTTATTTTAAATTCTTCTTTTCTCTAGTATATTAATTCTTCATTATCTGCTATACATTTTAAAAACTGATTGAATTTTTAAAAGAGCAGTTAGGTTGAAATATCTTTTTATATTTCCTCATGAGATCATTTTCATGGGGTATAGTAATGTGTTTTTTGAGGGGAAAAAATTGGCAAATACTGGATTGTATCTCTCCTGGAATACTTCAGAAGGGAGAAGAGTCTTTGGTATTGAAGTCCTTCGAGGTGGACCATTCTCACTCCCTTCCCCTGCAATACCTCCTTGCCCTAGGAAATTACCTTATATCTTCAACTCAATCATTGTACTTTCCCAATGCGGGCTCAATGAGTTGTCATTATCTAGTCCTCAAGGTATTTCCCAACAAGAGGGAAAGCTCAGGTTCTACAGTGAAGCTGCACTTGTTCTTACCCACCCCCTGCCTGGGCCACAACACTGCTCTCAAGTTACCCTTTCATTCCAGGCTGGTGCTGTGCTGATTCAACTGTGGATTTTATGTTACACTAACTATTTTATAGCTCACACGAGCTCTGGAGTGCTCAACCATGTGCTAGAGTGATGTTAAAGGGAAATAACAAAGACTGACTAGAAACTCCTATTGCTGTCTATTTCCAAATGTGGCTCCTAGCCTTCTCACTCTGGACGTCTACTCCTGCCCCCCACCCCACATATGTGCCAGAACTCAGGCTCCTAGTGTTTTCCCCAGAGAATTAGCAAATCTTCCAGGATAATTTCTTACCCCATCAGTGTCCCGTTCACTTCTGTGGCAGCTCCGGGCTTGCATGGTGGTGAAGGCAGCTACCACATTCTATGTTAATTCACCTTTTCATTAGGAGGAGAAATCCAGTTGTTTCTTTAAGAAAGACTTATGAAAACGATGACTCTCAATTCATGCCAGCTAAAAATGTCTATTTTATACTTAAATAAATAATATTTTGGCAAGGTATGTTAATTAAGGACCACGATTTCTTTCCTTGGGCTTCATGTGTATTGCTTAACTGCTGCAAGCCATTCTGAGAACTGTCTGATTATTTTCCCCTTTAAAGTGTCTTGGTTTCCTTGCTTTGATTTTCAAGACTGTTCCTTTATATGTTAAGTCTAGTAGTTTAATAGTTTTATTATTAGGTCTGGTTGTTAATTATATAGTAACATTTATTTTTCCTGAAATACCAAGTGCTTCTTAAATTGCAGCTTCAATCATCTTGAGTTTCCAAAGTTTTTATAATTAAAATTTTAAAAATCTGTTTTATTCCCTTTTTTTCTCACCTTTTTGAGACACCAATTATGCCTAAGTTGAATCTGTGTTACATATATGCCGTTCTCTTTAGAAATCCTTTGATTGTTTTTTACTTCTGTTAAGCTTTTCTTCTGTGTCCCTTTTATTCTTCATTTTGCTGCTTCCAATGTGGACTTCATTTCGTGACAGTTTTATTATTTGCATCTTCTCTCTTAAGTGCTGCCAAATTATTTTTCATTGCCTAATCTAATGTTTCCTCATTGCTTTCTTCAATCCTTATATCTCTGCTGTAATCTCTTACTTTATAGACCTGATGTTTTCTGTAATTTCACTTAAATTCTTAGAAATGACTTAGGTCAGGAATTTTATTCTGTTCTGTAGGAACTTGTTTTAAGAGCTGTACTTTGCCATTTGTTTTTCTTCTTTCTTGCTTGCTTTTTGAAGAGGTATATATATATTATACATATATATATACATATATATATATATATATATATATATATATATATATACACACACACCTTGTTCTCTGATTATTACTCATCATTTTTAGTATACAACATACAACATTTAATGGCTAAAATAAGTCTAAATTATACAGGTAACAAAGAAGGTCATATAAAAAAATACCTGTACAGCCCTGGCCGGTTTGGCTCAGCGGTTGGAGCGTCGGCCTGCAGACCAGAGAGTCCCGCATTCGGTTCCCGCTAAGAGCACGTACCTCGGTTGCAGTTTGTCCCTGGCCCTGGTTGGGGTCGGCAGCCACTCTATGTGTCTCTCTCACATCCATGTTTCTCTCTCTCTTCCTCCCTCTCTCCCTCCCGCTCTATCTGAAGATAAATGCAAAAATGTCTTCAGGTGAGGATAAAAAACAAAACAAAAACAAACAAACAAAAAATACCTGTACAGATCGTGGGGGGTGGAGTGTAGAGGGGGTTGGGAGGAGGTGAAAGAGGGCATAGAAGGGATAAATGGTGATGGAAAAAAGAAAGAAAGAAAGAATACCTGTATATGCTTTCCAAGTTTGACTGGTCAGCATGTAGAGATTAAACACAATGATATTTTAAAATAACAATGATTGCTACTCAGATTCATTCTTAACCTTTGAATAATTAGTTATGTAGGGGTCTAGATGTATATAATTTTTTTGTGTTACCCACTCATTGTCTCTAGAAACCATGGTTTATTGTTTATTTATTCCTTCTCTCATACTCTCCCCTTCTTATGTAGACCTGAGTTTCTGACATATTTTTTCTTTTCAAAGAACTTTTAACATTTCTTATAAGGTAGATCTAATGGCCACAAAGTTCCTCAATTTTTGTTTGTCTGAGAAAGTTTTTATTTCTCCTTCACTTTTGAAGGATAATTTCTCAGGGTCCAGAATTCTAGGTTGTTGTTTTCTTTTCCTCAACTCTTAAATATTTCACCCCATTCTAACTTGTTTACATGGATTCAGAGGAGAAGTCAGAAGTATATATTAATATTTATATTTATTTCATTATAGGTAGTTTTTAATCTTTTACCTTCTGTAGTTTGAAAATGACATGTTCAGGTGTAATTTGTTCTTTATTTATTTTCCCATTTACCCTGCTTAGTCTTTTCTGAGCTTTCTGGCTCTGTCATTTGGTGTGGAAAATTCTCAGTCATTATTGTTTCAAATATTTATTCTGTTCCTTTCTCTCTTCTCCTTCTGGCATTCTCATTATACATATGTTACACTATTCTTAGTTATCCCACAGTTTTCGGATATTCTGATCTTGTTTTTCAGTCTTGGTTTTCTTTGCTTTTCAGCTTTGGAGATTTCTATTGAGTTACCATGAACCTCAGAGATTCCATGCATAATCTATGAATAAGCCAATAAAGACATTCTTTATTTCTGATACAATATTTTAGATCTCTAGCCTTTCTTTTTGGTTCTAGTTTAGCATTTCCATCTCTCTGCTTACACTGCCCATCTGATTTTGAATGCTGCCTGCTTTATCCATTAGCGCCCTTAGCATATTAACCATAGTTACTTTAAATGCTTGATCTGATCATTTCAACATCTCTGCCATATCTGACTGGTTTTGATGCTGGCTCTGTTTCTCCCACCTGTGGTTTTAGCTGTTTAGCATGTCTTGTCATTTTATTTTATTTATTTTTTTATAACAAGGCATTATATACTTGGTAAAGGGAACTCCTGTAAGTAGATTTTCAGTAATGTGGTGGTGAGCTGTGGGGGGAGAAAAAGCATTTTCTTACCCTGTGATTTCAGTCTTTGAGTAAGCTCATGACTCTGGATTACGGACCTCACGCGTGCTTCTCAGCTGCACCTCTGGCCTCCCTGCCTTGGGTGGGACAGCATGGCTGGAGTGGCTGGAGTGGGGTACTTCCCTTCCCCAGGTTAGTTAGGCTCTAAAAATACCCCAGCAGGTTAGGCTCCCGTTAACGAGTGTCTGTTGAGGGAAGACCTTGTTAACAGGAATAGAATGCTCTGGTATATTTCAAAACGACCCCCACACCCTCCTCCCCCACCCCGCTGGATGTATGAGAGGATTTTTCTCCACTATTCACTGTGAGAACCTAGTGTAGATGCAGGAGCTAAAACTCACCAAAATGTGCCCCCCTCAATGAATGGGTCCTCCTGAAGTTTTTACCTTTCAGAGTTGTTTACACGAAGCTTCTAGCCATTCACCAATTGTAGTTCAAGTTTCCCTGTCCCACACTCGTTCCCAAAGATGCTGCTGCTGCTGTAATTGTAATTCTCTGTAGTCGCCTGCTGGTCTGTCCAAGTTTGGAGGTGGCGGTCTGCCCTGAGACCTAACTCTTCTTACTTTTTCAGTTTGTTCAGTTTTTACTTGTTGTCAAGATGGAGTGATGACTTCCAAGCTTCTTACTGATCTGGATACAGAAACTTCTGTTACTCATTTTGAAATGTGTTATAATGGTCTTTCCTTATATTCCTGACATCTTGGGGTGGGGTGGGGTCAAGTGGATTCTGAAGTGGTTCCATAGCCAACCCTTTTACCTTAGTCTTTTGCTGTAAGAGATTTTGTTTTGGTCCTTCAGAACATGCCATCGACCTGAAGAAATCTGTGCCCATACACTGTTTTGGGGATTGCAGCTCTGGGCAGCTTTTCTTTATATTATTTTACCCATGCCCAATTTAACTGCCAGAGTTCTTTGTTATATATATTAACTTTCATGGTCTTAATGTTAACTTAATCAAAAAATAAGACAGAAGGAGACAGATGTCAATAAACTGCCATCTTAATATTGGAAGATATATTATTTTGCAAAAAACAAAAACAAAAAAAACGTAACCCCTCTTCTTTTGTCTTTTATCTTATAGAAATATCATGCTCGCAATGTTTTCTTAAAGAAAAGAGCCATTTATCTACCTATATTTCCATCCTTAACCAGAAGGGAATTGTGAGGGGTTTTATAGTCGTAACTGTGCAACATTCTGCAAATTAAATTCTTAGATTTCCGTCTCCCACATTAGTCTATTGTCCCATCCTTCAGAAAAAAGGAGGCTTATGACCTTAATGTTCAGGACAAATTCCAGTGGTAGTTCTCTCCCTTCTCTTTTCTCATTATATAGATAAAACAAGTGAGATTTGTTGATCAATTGATTATGAAGCCTGACATTCTTTAACTTCATGGCTAATAGTATTTTTTCTTGACAAGTGATCTGATCAACTCAAGAACTAAGAAATAAAAAGTGGTACTTTTCCATGAAACTGTTAGTTGCCCTTGGGGATACTGGATAAACTGACTAATTTGGAGAAAGAAGGATAAGGGGAATCAGAGAATTAATGTATGATGCTTGTTTCTGTCCCCTGAGAAATGATAATGAGATTTGCAGACATATTCTTGCTGATAGATAACCCAAATTGAGAGAAACATGTGCTGTTTTCCTCCCTAAATTACAATCAACGTGGAGCACAGAAAAGTTCAAAATGTGATTCAAAATTTCTCTGTCAACATGCCAAATCATCAGTGATGCCTTTGCCTTGTTGTTAATAAAGTTTTTAAAAATGTCACTAACTTACAAAATTAAAGGTAAAATTGCTTGCATACCCATTTCCTTCAAGTAAAAAGAATGCTTTCCATATCATCAGAGGGAGAGAGGAAACAGGGAACAAATAAACAATTAGCATGCCATTAATTGTATTACTTATTCAGACAAGTGGTGTCATTAGTATGGAGATCACCAGGATTGCATCAGCATCCAAAGTCCTGTTTGGTGTCAATCTCAGACTGACTTTTAGTTAAAGAGAGGAAATACTCCAAGCCTTAAGGCTTCAGTCTCGGATAGACAAATCTGATGAACATACAACAAAACATAAATAGAAGACTAATTTCAAAGACATAAAAATATCTCAAGGACAACAAAAAAGGATTAAGACCTCTAGGGTCAGATTCATGAGAACTGTGTAATTAGGTTGCATTGTCAACAAGGGGAATCATTGCTTCTCTTTGCTTAGGTATAACTATGTCTAATGAATCATTCAGGAAATATTTATTGGGTATCTACTACCTTAGAAGTATCAATACTGTAGACAGTATTAAGATATAAGATCAATCAGGCATGGGTTCCTCCCTTTTAGCCATTTACAATGTAAGAGAACAAAGACTTTACATAACATAAAATGGAAAGTAGGAGATAGTGAATGTTATTGAAAGAGTTCTTTTTTTTTTAAATTTTATTTTATTAATTTGTTTTTGTTACAGATGTTTCTCCTTTTTCCCCCATTGACACCCTCCTTCCCATCCCCCCCACCCCATCCCCAGCTTTGTTGTCCATGTCCATCAGTTATGCGTACATGCATGTAAGTTCTGTGTGAAAGAGTTCTTGAAAATACCTGACCACTCCATGCATGGTTGTGCCCTGTTGTTCCACAGCATCAACTCATTATGAGGTTTGGCCCTTTCTGTGGTTTCCACATCAAATATACAACCAACAACAAAAAGAACAAAAATACTTAAAAAGTCTTTGCAGTTTGAGAATTTGGTGGAGAGAGAGAATGGATTATGTCACAAAAATCAACAGAACTTTAAATTTTATATTAAAATTCCTTTTACTAAAATGTATTTAGCCATTCTGCTATTTTGATACTTATCCAGCCCTTGTGTACAAGCACCATTTCCATCAAGAAGTTGTGTGTTTTTAAGATTGTTTTCTATTCTGTGTCAACAGCTGCACATGAATATAATCTGTGTATTTTTAATAAGAAAAAAAAGAAGTGTTGTTTTTTTTGAGGCAAATAAAATTTCAAGTCATTCCTTTCTTTGTATAGGATCCACAAATGTTCATAGTAGACTATTTATGAGGTGTGGGGCATATATAGGGCATTGCTTTCCATGGGGATCCAATTACTTCTGTATGGTAGCTTTCTGAGGAGCTGGTAACCTAACAACATTTGTACATGGAATGAAAATTGGGTATATGAAAAATGGCCCATGTGAAAAGGCCTAGAATCTCAGGGTGTGAAACTTAAAAGGATCGTAGAGATTCTGTGCTTAACCCCCAATGTTACAGTTGAGAAACTGAGACATGGAAAGGTCTACCCAAGGACACCTGGCTATCTTATGACTTCAAGCAATTTATAACCTTCTCTTATAGTTCCTAAGATTTACATGGCATAATGTGGTGGTGTAAAGTCATAATACAGGGATTGTAGGACAAGATTTCACCCTTGAGAATTGTTTTTAAGACCCTCAGAATTTATGTGATTTTCCATCTCCAGATTGATCATTTCTGATGCTTTATAGTGCAAGTTAATGCATAACCCAGATCCAGATACTTTCCACAGGAGAGTAAATATCAATTCACAATACAATATAGAATTTGATTTTAATTTAAAAATCAAAGTGAAGCCCTGGCCGGTTTGGCTCAGCAGTTAGAGCGTCGGTCTGTGGACCAGAGAGTCGCAGGTTTGGTTCCCGCTAAGGGCAGGTACTTCGGTTGCAGTTTGTCCCCAGCCCCTGGTGGGGCCGTGTGGGTGGCAACCACTCGATGTGTCTCTCTCACATTGATGCTTCTCTCTCTCTCTTCCTTCCTCTCTCCCTCCTGCTCTATCTGAAGATAAATGCAAATAAATAAATAAATAAAAATCAAAGTGAAAACATTTCTCAGAATTAAAATATTTTCCCTTAAATTCCTTAGCTCTTACCTGTCTGTTTAATATTGCTGTTATATCTTTACTACTTATATAATTATTTACACATTATATTTCCACTAATCGACTATAAGCTCACTGAAAGCAGAGACTTATCATACTGACACCTCCATCATGGGTTACCCCAGTGCTTCCTTGCATATGTAGGGTCCATAAATGTTTGATGCCTTAATGACTAAATGAAAAGAACCTCTGCCTGCTAAATTTAAACTTACTACCTTCTATCTCCCTTTAAAAAATGGTATGTGATAATAAAGGTAAAATGAAGCAAAGACCTACATGTAGGTGAATGAGTAGTTTTTCTGGCTGATTGAAGTTAACCTTTCGGCACAGTGAAACATCTCATCATAAACAGGACTGCTTTTTCTATTCATAGCTACCAAGCCTTTTATTCTTTCCACTGGTCAACATGCTTTACTTTTATGATGCTCCTTTATTTCAAAGCACTTAACACATAATGACTTACTAGGAGGTTTTCTGGTCTTTTTGTTACTATACTATACTGTTTCTTTTTTAGACTTCACTTGTGATAAGGGTTCATTTTTGCAGAGTCACACAGTGAATTTGTGATGAAGATGATTGTAGAGCTTGGTATTTTTCATTTTACTTGTTATTTCTAATGGCTTGCTTACTCTTGGAATTATTTAGAAAGATGTTTTTCATACACTAACTGCAAATTCATTCTATGGACCATTTTCTGTTGCAGATAAGGCTGGTAACATCAAGCTCACTTCATGAAGACCATCAGGGTCCAGTCAAACACGAATGTGTTTTATTCCACATTAAGTTTGTGCTTACTTTCATTTTTAATGGAAAAAACTGAAGGCCCTTCAGGTCAAACCCATTTACAATCAATAATACAAAAAAATCATTAAAAAATAAAACAATCCATTATTGATGAAGCTGGATGATGGCATCATCCTATGTTAACATTTATAAGTCCCAACAGTTAATAATAAATCTATAGAGTGAGGAACATAAAATATTTAAAAAATGAATAATTAATTTGCTAGAAGATCATTCATTAAGGTTAAAAGTAATTCACCAATATGGAAATGACCAGGTAGAAGCAATACTGTAATTCATTCTTGAGAAATTATCATTTGGCTGAGGAATAGAAAAGATTTTAAAAAATGACAGAAAAGTCATAAATCTCAATTCCTTCATTGGAAGGAAAGATGTAGGTTACAAACAGGTGACTGAAGCTTATTTCTGTAGCTAGCCACACTACCCAAGTCTTTCTGGTGACATTTTGCTCACAATCAGTAGAATAGGAGGGTTGCGGCATGAGTAGGTGAGACAGTGTGCTTATGGGAATGACTGAAGGGTGCAGTGCAATGACCATTGTAACTGCACACTCTTGAGAGTGATGGAGGTAATGTTCACTGTCCAAATCGGTTTCCCATTTGGGGAGAACCTGAAGATTATTTCAAGAAAGGAAGACTGTATTTCCCACTAAAAAAGCCCAAAGTGGATACCAGTGTGTTGAATAGATGTATCCTTTTCCTGGCTCCTGCCAATTAATACAGAAATACTTCACCTGAGCCCAACCCTTCCCCAGAGCGCTGAAGTTTGAGGAAATGACACAAGGTACAGGATAAGAGAGATTTTTTTGAATTAAATGAGATAATATGAAAAGTGCTTGGGCCTTGGCTTGGAGTAGGTACTCAATAAATGTAGGTTACTCTAATTTTCATCAATATATCAACATAGTTGATATCAATTAGATTCTGCCAGAAAATAGTCTGTGTTGGATGGATTAGTTATTTACCTACTTAGTGCAGTGGACTAGACCAATGACCTTTTATGGCTTCCTTCATTGATTTCCTAAAGGCTGTTTATTCCTCCGAGGCAGCAGTAGCTTTTGGATTCTTGTGTAGGGTGAGGATGTGGTTCTCCAATTAGCATTGCATGTTCAATACATAAGAAGATGTCATTAGAAATGCAGTAAATACAGATCACAGAGTAATTTTAGAAATGCCAAATCAATGTTTTAGGTCAAAGTTGGGGAATTTTTATGGTGAGTTTATGATTATACTTCAGTGGACTTGAAACAAACAGCCTCTTTGTGGCTGCTTTGGGTGGCTTGGCCAAGGTCCACATTTTCTGAGGTAGGAGACTGAGTCTAGGAAATGGCTGAGGACTCCTGTCTTCTTAGGTCATGAAGCCACAGATTCATGGAAGACCAATATTCCCAGGCTGTTGGGGAGGAAGTTAGATTCTGTTTCTTTACAGGAATCATTCTAACTCTCTTCTGAGTCTACCCAAAATTCATATCTGCATCATATTCTTCAGTGCCAAATGCATATACCAATTGGGCTCCTCTAGAAATTAGTGTTTTTCAACTGAAGTGCTTTGCGTGTTTCAATTAATCCCGTATACCCAAGAGTAGAAAGGATTCTTACTGTTTATAAGTGGAAAAAAACTGGGCATACAAATGTTACGTAATTCCTCCATGTGAGATAATTTCAGAGTTCAGCTGGGAATGAAGTATTGGTTTCCTAAAACTCAGCTTGAAGTGTAAGTATATGTTTGGTCTTTGATGAAAAGAGGTCATTTTTCGAAAACCCTATACGTTCACTTTTGATGAAAACAGATAGTTTTTCTGAAGTTTTGGTTTCTCAAGGTCTAATTTTAAACTGATGAAATGGTGGCTTTCCGGTAACTTGAAGATACACTCTTTTAACCAAAAGCATTTGACTTTATCATCCATAGTCTTCCCTTTCCACCGAGCTTCCTTCCTCCATTCTTCCTTTCACGCAGTTCTTTCACAGTTTCTGCATGCCTGTGTCATGTGCTCTGCTAGTTTCTGAGAATGTCAAGACACATAAGGCATTGTTCTCACCTAAAAATGCCTCACTTTAATGTGGAAGATGGACAGTTGATAGAATATTATAATTTAGCAATAGAGGATTTTATGTCTATCCCATCAGCTACTAGACTACATGTACCAAGAGAGCAGAGACCATCTGGTTTCTCGCACAATGCCCGGTATATAGTAAGCACTTAATAAATACTTGTAGAATTGATGAAATGAGTAAACAAGGGGAGAGCCGGCCATCAGAATGGAAAACCAATTTTATCTATCTCCCATAAAAATTACCAGAGGATCCCATTGCACATTGTATTCTGTAATTCCCAGATCACATTCTATCCTAATAGATGAATATATTCAGGGCTTTAATTCTTTGTTGGGAATCTGATTTTTATATGCCAGTAAGAAATGTGGGTAAGAAGCATAGAATAGACACAAACCCAAGAATATATGTTTTGTTTTTTAGGTTCATGGTAATTTTTATATTTGTGGCAATCCTGGGTCTTATATCACATGAGTAATATAATTGGAAGTATTTGTCCTTGCCTTGGCCAGTGTCACCTAGTACTCAAGCAGCGTATATGACTGCTATTCATTATGTTGGCTATTCTACATCCCTGTAGGTGAAGGATGATTTTCAGTGATGAATGTTTTAATTCTTTGTCCAGTCTAATATTATATATCTTCAGATTTCGCCCTTTCTCAATCGATCTCCCACTGTCAGAAAATGCTTCCTGATATTTTGATGAATGATTTCTCTCCTCCTACTTTATCCTGAACCGTTGTGACAACATAGTTCTATAATTATTTTTTATGTTGCTCTTATAAAAATACATACTAAATATCAAAAATCATTCCACATAATTATATAAATATCTACAGACTCACTACCCTTCACTTAGCTAACCCTTTGCCCTTGAAGTATTATGAGTCAAATTAAATTATATATTTTTAATCACATATAGATAGTCAAAACTCATTTAAGTTGTTAGAGAATTGCATACATTGCAAAATCACTTTAGTTTTCTAACTTTTATATATTTTTAATATATATTTTTTCTTACACTTAAATTAAAAAACAGTTATTCTAAATCTTTGCTCCCTGGATAAATGAAAAACATACATAAATCCTTGAATAGATTTATAACTAACTAATTATTCCAGTCATTTCCATCTTCCGTTTATTCTTTTGTATATGCATTTACTCATACATTCATTTAACAAATATTTGCTAATCACTGGTAAAACATAATGCTAACAGTACAGCCTAAAAATAAAATAAAGACAAAAAGACAAATCATGAAAATTGCATCAGTTGCCAAAAGAAATATTCATGTTATTTATCAATATTAAATTAACATTTAAATTATTTGCACATATTTGCATTTTATATTCACATGGAGTATTTCACATCTTTGTTTATAAGCATTTAACACGAGTAATCAATAACTAAATTTTCCTCCAAATTCCTTCCTAATAAAGACACCGTATCAATGTTGATGGAATGTACTGAAGGTAAATCAAAGTTCTGAGCTCATTGTTTATCTGTTGTTTATAGGGGAATATTAGCCTAACTTTACCACACTGGCAAATTCATCCTTTCTACTCGCAAGCTTTTCACATTGCTTTGTACTACTTTATGTGCTCTGCATCTCAAATTTCACCTCTTATTGAGATCTTCTGCCTTAGTTCAGCCGTGGGTTTCTGATTAGGTTATGAAAGGCTAGGGTGCTACAACGAAAAATTAAATATGAACCCCCAGTGACTTAACACAACCAATGTTTATTTCTGGTTTGCACTGCATGTCCTATGTGGTTAATTCAGAGGAGGGAGGGAGTTCCATTTCACAGGTCATTCAGCGACTCAGGTTGATGTTGCTGGTCACTGAGGCAGGGGAAGACAGAAATGAGAAATCACTGAGTCTTTTTACCATCTCAACCTGAATTAATCCCATGACCCAAGACTATGACTTTGTTTCTTTCTTAATGTATTCTCTATGTTCACTTCCAAGTCTATATATCCAGTCTTTACCATTAAAAAACAACGATAACAATGTTGAGCTATCTACTTACCTACTTCCAACTCCCTATGTATATTTTTACTTGAATATTTTTCAGTTTCCACAAACTTGAACTTGGCTTCATAACCCTTCTTCCTTAATGGGGTCCTTCTCTGCATTTCTAACTTGTTTCCCAATGTTCCCACTTAACCAAATAGAAAACCTAGAGTTGCTTTAAATCTGTTTCTCTACACCCTTCCTCATAGACTTAAGCTCAACTAGTGTCTGCCTTGCCGTGATCCTTCTCCGTCTTCACCCTCCATTCCCAGTGGGCCAGTCTGGTCTCCTCCACTGTTTCCTTTGCCTGTGCTACTTCACAGCTCTTAACGGCCTCCCATCAACTCTACAGAAAACTACCAAAGCAACCACTGTTAAAATTTTGCTTATATTCATGAAAACCTCTCTTTCGTTATTAATATTAGAATCTCTGCCTTTTTTTCAAGGTTCTCCATAAATTGTTCAATACCCTAATTCTTTAATTTTATCAGGTTGGTCAGTTTTCTATTTTATAAGCACACTTATCTCTTTTTACCTTGAGCTTCTTCATCTCACTTCCAGATGCTCAAATCCAAATGCATTCCTCCAGGCCCATCCTAGCAACAGTCTTCCCTGCCCTCTATTCAGTTCCTGGATACTCTTCTTCTCTGAGCTTCTCAAGCCCTTGATTAGCATAGGGTTAGCATCAAATTGCATGTTATTTGAATTCACTCATTCATTAATTGACTGGCTATCTGTGAGAAAACACACACATTATTGCATAGGCAGGGGTAAACAAAACAAAAAAATGTTTCAACTCTCACAGAGATTACTATCTAATTGGGCAGGCAGATATTAAACAAATGATTACTCAAAATAAATGCATAATTGTAAATGATGATTAGAGCCATCAGAGAAAGTTAAAGGGTGCTCTCAGAGAGAATTCGTGTGAGAGCTAATTTGGAGATGCACAGAGTATAGTGCTAAGTACACAGACCCTGGACAGAGTGCGTTGTAGTTCAAATCCTGCCTCACCATCTGCACACTATGAGATCTTGTGCAAATTGTTTAACCTGTCCGGGACTCAGTTTCCTTAGTTATGTCATGAGGATGATAATCGTACCTACCTGGGCAGACTGCATGGGTTAGCTAGCACACAATGTTCCCTTCCAACTCCTCCTCTCTTACTGACTTCCACTGTGGTTATGAGAAAAAATAAATACTTTCCAAGCCTTCCTGGTAGCGGGATTAGGAGGTCATGTGACCCATTGTGGCCCTGGATGAAACTTTTGGAGGGTGTCTGACAAAGCTTCTGCTTTTCTGATATGGAATGGTGGTATGAACGTACCGGTTCTCTATGACACTCAGTGTGTAACGGCCAAGGCCATGCCCTGTGGTTTGCCTCTTTCCAACAGGTATTACAGGAAAAATCCATGACCTGATGGGCAGAGGCCTTTGTTACACCTCTGTCCATCGCCATGTGGAAATGCCTGACATGCCCACCATGAAAGACAGTGCCTGAGCCTGTGCTGTCTGCCTGCAGAGCTGCCTCTGCTTCCCACGCTCAGGGCCACGCGAGGGGGGCAGCACTTGCTGCGTGGCTGAGCGGCTGGCTCACACAGGGCCCGGAGGGAAGTGCCAGTGTTTGAGCATCGCTCTTGACATTTCCTGTCTACGCCAGTATGGAAAATTGAAAAACATATTTAAATAGTTCAAAGGCATTATCACCATTAACGTCTTTGGGAGGACACAGGAGAACTCTTTTGTGGCAATCCCACTGCTGGCACGATCTCAGCTGAATCCTTCCAACTCAGATGTGGCTTCGGGCCATGACATCAATTGCAGACATTAAAGAAGCTCCTGCCCTAGGTAAAATGGGTTCAGGCCTTTACGTGCTGTCTTTGGCACCCCTTCTCTCTTGTCATCCACTCTTTAGCTCACAGTGACCTCTGGCTGCCCAAACAGCTCCATGATCACCAGCCTAGGCCTGCCCTGCTCTGCAGTGCCCGGTGCCCTCAAATTGACTTTGTGTACCAGGTCCACCCAGATAGGCTTGTCTTTGTTCTCAGTGCCTCCCAACACTTTGTTCTTGGCTAGAGTTAATTGGTTCAACTAAATTATGCTCAGGTGTTAATGAGGTTATTACTAAAAGCATCACAGATCCCAGTAATTTATTTGTAGGTTAATAGGAATCCTAAGGAAACATCTAAAGGAATCAACTTTAGGTAAAAATAATATTCATTGAACACTATTATGAGTTAGCCACCATGGAAGGAGACCTTATGTATATCTATGTCATTTTTCCAACCTCATGATACGGGTGTTATTATTGGTAAAGTACAATGAGGAAGTAGTAAACTTATGAATTTTTCACATAGCTGATTAGTGATGAAGTTGAAATTCAAACTTTGTTCCTTTAACTCCCAGTCTGGTGATATTTCTGTGTTGAGGGTAGAGTATAGCCTAATAGTTAAGATTGTAAATGTGGAACTATGCGATTTGGTTTGATGCTGGCTTTGCTGCTACTTAGCTGTGTGACCTTGGACAAGTTATTTAATATCTCTTTGCTCCAGTTTCCCCAAATGTAAAATGAAGATGATAATGATAACAATAATAATAGCTACCCCATAGGATGATTATATGAAGATTAAATGAGTTATTATCTGCAAAGGTTTACATTAGTGCCTAGACCATAATGAATGATGATCAAAGTGTTAACAATTACACTGGACCATGGGCTGTTAGTACCTGGGCATTTCTGAATCTCTAAAACAGCATCACATAGAAAACTGTCTACTTGATAGTACTAATGTATGAATCTTTATGAGATCCAAGAAAGTGTTGTCAAAGGACATTGTAGATTATGCTTCCAGGTAGACCTATTAAAGTACATAGACAACTCAGTATATGTGGGATATTTTAGTTACACTGTTCAGTAGACGTCAGGATCTAAAAGCATCACTTTTACATAACATTTAGGCAATGTGTCTATGATGCCGCTGGTCAAATATCAGCTTGTTTTCTACAAGTCTTCCAGGACCTTCCAATGTAATCCAAGTGTCATTTTCTGAGGCAACCATCTCGGCCTATTAAATCCACATTTACATCTATGAAAAGTTTTCCAAACCCATTCTATATTGCTAAATTATAGTTACATTGATCTTACATATATCACCTTTATGGCACAGACAACTGAGATTATAAATATCTTGTCCTAATGAGCTTTATGTGCAGTGATACAGAGGGTCACACATGGAGCTGGGAAGGGCTGCAACGTAATTCCAAGCACGCAGTAGTGCCCACTGTACTCAGTGTGGATTTGATGTAGGCTGACCCCAAAGCTAACATTCGGCACTAAATCAACCCCTGCTATTAGCCTAAAAGATCTCATCTCATCCACTGAAAAGATAGCATTGAGGCCAAGCAGCATTACATGGAGGCAACCCATGGTCTGCACTCCATAAATTCTTCATCTGCAAATTTGGGTTCAATTCAACACCACAAACACTTGTTGAAAAGCTTTGCCTGGAAATCTTAGTTGTATTAATAGGATTGTATAAATAAGGATTCTATAGATCTTTAATCATTCTAATGAGAAGCATCAAGAACAATGGAAATACGGATGAAAGGGCCCAGGGGAAGTTGTCACACCCAATCGGAAAATGCTAGCTGGCTCCAGCGCTCAGCAGCAACCAGACAATGCAGCAACCTACTATTTAAGGAAAAATTAAAGCAGTTTACATACATTGTCTCTTTTAATATTTGCCTAACACAGTCAAGTAGGTGTTCTTTTCATGCCTTTTATTTTTTATTTTTATTTTTTTATCCTCACCCAAGGATATTTTTCCATTTTTTGTTCAGATAGAGTGGGAGGGAGAGAGAGGAAGAGAGAGAGAGAGAGAGAGAGAGAGAGAGAAACATCGACGTGAAAGGGACACATCGAGTGGCTGCCTCCCGCACGACCCAACCAGGGCCGGGGACAAACTGCAACCGAGATACGTGCCCTTAGCGGGAACTGAACCCAGGTCTCTCTGGACCGCAGGCCAACGCTCTAACCGCTGAGCCAAACCGGCCAGGGCTTTTCATGCCTTTTAGATGAGGAAATACTGAGGGTTCAGAAACGATCAAATGGTCACAGAGATAATAAACCACTGAGCCAGGATTCAACTTCTCCCAGGCTGATTCCAAAACAAAGTTTTAAACTCTATATTATTAAACTTTTATAAGACTTCGGTTTATGCTTTGTACTATGGTGGAAACAATTAAATCGTTGGATTGTCTCATTTTGTCACCTCATTGGTTTCATGACAATCAGAAGTAGTCATTACTAATTATTTTCCAAATGAGTAGACTGAGGCTTAGAAGTTTAGTAGTATGCCTAAATCAAACAATTATTAAAGAGCCCTGGCCAGTTTGGCTCAGTGGTTAGAGTGTCAGCCCGCGGACCAAAGAGTCCCGGGTTCGATTCTGGCCAAGGGCACATACCTCGGTTGCGGTTTGTCCCCAGTTGGGGTCGTGCAGGTGGCAACCAATCGATGTGTCTCTCTCACATCGATGTTTCTCTCTCTCTCTCTTCCTCCCTCTCTCCCTCCCGCTCTATCTGGAGATAATTGTAAAAGTATCCTTGGGTAAGGATAAAAAAAAAAAAAAAAATTATTAAAGAACCTAGGGTTTTAATCCAGTTCTAAGTCCAAAAATCATGCTTGCTTTGGGGAAAAGAAAGTCACTATTAAATTTGTGAAATAGTCAAAGTTTGCGTTTGCTATCTCTTTTCCTTCTTAGGCCTCTCATCGCCAGCTAACCAGAGCTCTCATTAAGGAGTCTAATCCAATAACAATTTTATTCCATGGTATTATAATTAATGAATATGAAAGGTATTGCTTTGTAACAGGAATGTGTAGCTGGCTGGTAAGATTTCAGCCAAAATTATTTTGAACAGGAGTTTCTCTTTGTTCTCTTTGCTCCTCCTCAAAAATAGCGTGGACACTCCTGGCCTGGTGCTCACCTTTGCCTGTGGCAATCCCCATCCCTAGACATCCCGTTTACAGACCCAGCCAACCCCAACCGCTAAGCCCTCAACTCTGGTTGTTGGTCAGTTCTTATCACCAAATGTCTGCCTCACCCCCCAGGTACAGAAACCCTCAAACACACACACACACACCTTTGCCTAAATTAGTGTTATGGCATTCTGCCAATTATTCGGTGCCAATTGTCTAGACCTTGAGCCTTCCTTGCTCTGGAAAGTTCTATACTCCTATCAATGAAGAAAGTGCTGACAAGTAGCTGAACCTTGCTCCTTTGCATTAATCTTCTATGCTGTGTAACAAATTACTGCAAACTTAGAAGCTTAAAACAATACACATTTAGCCCTGGCTGGTGTGCTCAGTGGTTAGAGTGTGGGCTCTCGAATGGAAGGGTTACGGGTTCGATTCCCAGTCAAGGGCACATACATTGGATGTAGGTTCAATCCCCGTCCAGGTCAGGGCATGTGCGGGAGGCAACCAATCAGTGTTTTTCTCTCACACTGATGTTTCTCTCTCTCCCTCCCTCCCTCCCTCCCTCCCTCCCTCTCTCCAACTCTTTCCAAAAAATTGATGGAAAAATTTCCTCTGGTGAGGATTAACAACAACAAACATACACATTTATTATCATCTCAGCCTTTCGGTAGGCCAGAAGCGCAGGCCCAGCTTAGCTGTGGGGTCTGCTTCAGGTCTGACCAGGTGGCAGTCTAGGCACTGGTCAGGCCTGTGTTCTCCTCAGAAGCTGACCCGGGGAAAGCTCCACTCCTCAGCTCTACCAGCTGGTTGGCAGTGCTCATCTCCTGGCAGCTGTTGGGCTGAGATCACAGTTTTCTTATTGGCTGTCTGGGCTGGGAGCTACTCTCAGCTCCCACAGGTCATTGCCAGTTCTTTGTCACATGACCCTCCCTAGACACTCTGTCAACCTGACAGCTGACTCCAAAGCTAGCAAAAAGGGAGTCTCCTGCTCCAATCTATTTAGACAGTCTTATATAAGGTAACATAATCATGGGAATGATATTTTGTCACGTTTGCTATATTCTGTTGTTAGAAGCAGGGCACGGGTTCCGCCAGGATTCAGGGGGAGAGGGTTATACAAGGGCATGACTCACTGGTGAAAGTCAATTAGAGTGTGTTGGCTGCATCTGGTAACAGTTTTCTTCAACACCAAAGGCCATTCATGTGCATTTCTGGGACCTGTTACTCTGAGATCTTGATTTTCCATCTCTGTCCATTTGATGGCTATTTGTACTGAAGTACAGGCCAGATAGGACACCGGATGGGGCAGTGATTAATGTGCGCTGAGCATCATTGAATTAATCAGAAATATGATGCTAGTAAACTGAAAGTGTCACATGTGACTTTTATATAACAGGTGAAATGTAATTAGAGCAACAGCCTCTAATGAAAAATGTTGAAAGCTTTTCATCTGTGCAGACCTGACTATGTCAAATAAGTTTTGAATGCTCAAGTAGGACTCACAAGTGGTCATTCTACCTGTCTTGAGACCAGCCTTTTACCTGGCACCTGGTATCAAGTGAAATTCTGAAACCAAACAATGCTTACTTGCTACAGTTTGTCATGAATAAGTGCTTTCTCTATTATTTGTTCTAGGCTATTTTATGGACTTTTCAAATATTTGTCTATTGCACAAAGTTATAATCTAAGGCAATGCTTAGTACGATGTTACTGTGCATTAGGTAATGATTTTTTTATTTTGAAGATTAAATATATATATATTTAAAAGTTAAGAGGTTATTCTTTTTTTTTTCTTTATTGATTTTAGAGAGAGAGGCAGTGAAAGGGAGAGAGAGACAGAAACATTGATGAGAGAGAACATCAATTGGCCACCTCCTGCATGCCCCCCACTGGGGATCGGGCCCACAACCTGGGCATGTGTCCTGGCCGGGAATCAAACCAGCAACCTCTTGGTGCATGGGTCGACGCTCAACCACTAAGCCACACCAGCCGGACGATTAAATATTTTTGTTAATAGAAAAATAGTTTCTTTCAGTCCTCTAAATAGATGTTTCATAGAAATTTAAAGACATTGCTTTCAAGGGGCATGGAGAACTTACTCTGACTAGGATGTACAGGGCCATGCCTGACAGAAACTATTCTCAGTAACTGCTTGTCTAAGTTGCCATCTAGAGATGGTCATGTTCCTTTGGTCTTCTGAGTGTCTGCTTCTCTGTCTGTCCTCTTAGTTTGCTTCCATCCATGTGTAGATTTAGTTCCTGGGGTCAGTCTTCTCTTAACTCTTGGCTCTTGTTCTATACTGAGCTATCATTGGAGGTATGATAGAGTTGGGCAAGCAAACTCTGAATGACATTTTATAAGCAGGTTAGCATGCTTCATGTCCCTCAGTCCTCACGATAACTCTGGAAGGGGATGCATATCAACTTTGCATATGATGGACTTTACTGAGAATAGGAGGAGGGAGATAATGTGGTTTGTAATTGGTTCTTGTGTTTCTATTTGGCACAGCAGAGAGGCCTAGAACTTATCACCCTGTGGTTTAATTTTTCCATGATATTAACTTGGCTTAAGGCCCTCAAATGTCAGTAAGTCTTAATTTGCCCCTGGTTGAGGGATACAGACTTTAACAAACAGCATCTTGATCCCATCTAATAACATTGAACTGGCCTGGCCGGTGTGGCTCAGTGGTTGAGTGTCCACTTGTGCACCAAGAGGTCGCCGGTTCGATTCCTGGTCAGGGCACATGCCCAGGTTGCGGGCCCGACCCCCAGTGGGGGCGTGCAAGAGGCGGCCAATCAATGTTCTCTCTCATCGATGTTTCTATCTCTCCCTTCCTCTCTCTCTAAAATCAATGAAGAAAAAAAAATAATAATAACACTAAACTGCATCTCTGCTTAACTTAGCACGATTGGTAACCAATGCAATTGGTTTTTTATTTTCACATGACACAAATTATAAGAGAAATTAGCATTTTTATTATTTTGAGTGAATAAAAAAATGAATAAATGCTAAGTTTAGAATCTCTTTCACTCTGCTGCCTATTGGAGACTGGGAATGCAGCAAAAATTAATCAAGGATGGAGATAGACTTCCAACACCAAAAATATAGACCAGTGAAGCAAGAAGAGAGGACTCTAAGCAAATTCAACTTGCCCAGACCTGTCAGAAGCACATTTTCCTGCTAGATATGACAGAATGTGATTCACACAGAATAAATGAATGAGTCTTCAAACCTAGAAATCCTCTCTTCTTCTCTCTCTCTCTCTCAGGGTCATTTACATATTAAGATTTTATATAATTCAAAAACACACTTGTTATCAGAATGAAGACACAAGTTCACTAAATCTTGAGAACCTATTCTTTACCGTCTTCAGCAATATTTACATTCAAACACCATTTTCTACATGTTATGTTCTGTGGTAGGTGCTGCTGAGTACAGAAGCATGAATAGCTGTTCTGGCCCTCAGAGTGTTTAAGTCAATGTAATCAAAAGGGAATAGTTAGTATAATGGACAAAAACTTAAGTTTTAAAGCAATCTTTGCATTCAGTTTGTAAGTGATCACTCAAAACAAACAACCTAAGAATGTTTGTACTCCCTAAAGCTAACCATGTAAATTCTGTGGCTTCATCAGTGACTACTACTTTTTCCATAAGAATCTTTCCTGTGTTAACTTCTCCTGATTCCCCTTTGCATCTCAGTTGCTCTTTCTCACATTTCCAACCATTCTTCCTTTATTTGCCCATTGAATGTTGGCATTTCCTTGGTTTACACTGGCCACTCTCTCTTTTCAATCCCATGCACCCCCAGGAGACTATTCAATGCTTTCTGCACCAGCGCTACCTGGATGCTAAGACTGCAAATCGACATCTTCATCCCAGGCTTCTTTCCTTAGCTCTCTACACGTTTTTTAAAAAAACTCCCTGCTATTAATTAACAAGATATTCCACAGGAAAATTCAACCATTTTAAAACCAAAATTGTTATCTTTCTCCCAGACTTGCTTTTGCTCTTATGTATATACCAAAAATCTGGACATAATTATAGCCATCTCTTTTTCTGCCAATACCTAATCTCTCATACCCATCTGGTCACTGGATATTATAGGTTCTCCTCACTTAACATCTCTCAATCTGTCAACCCGTCTCCAGTCCCAGACTACTCCGCTATTTCAGGTCTTTATCATTTCTCTTCTGGACTATTTTAAGGATTTCCTCATTGATCTTCCTCCCTGTGGTTTCTCCAAGTCTGTCTTCCACATTGTTGGTAGTTAAGTTTTTAAAAAAAATGAAAACCATATTATTTTATTTCCATGCTTCAAATTCACTGGCTACAAAATAAATCATTATCATCCATGCATGCCATCCAAGGTCCTCTATGATTTGGTCTGTGTCTGCTCACCCAGCTCATCTTTCATTTTCTCCTAAGTCCCAACTCCATCACAGGACCCTGGGATCACCTTGCTACTTCAGGTTGTCATGCTTTTGCCTTTACTTCCTCAGCCACCAAGACTTTCTCCTAATGCTTTCCCTCTATCATCTGTCTTTTGAACCTCTATTGGTTCTTTAAGACCTAAATCAAGCATCATCTCTTCTGTGAAATAGTCACATCTGTTTTCTCCCCATTCTTCTTCCCAAGGGAATTTATAATTGCTTCTCTTGTGCCAAAATAATATCTGATTTGTTCTACTTTGTTAGTCTTTTAATACAATAGTTTACTCATACAAGGATCTTCTTTAATCTCAATTTCTTGCGTTAATAAACCAAATATTGGTACTTTCTAATTTCAGGACCTATAACAGCTCTGTGATTCAGAGTTGCTCAATAAATTAAAGTAGGAGAGGTTTGTGGAAATATTTTATCAAAATGAAATATTTATATCAATATTTAATATTTGGGGAAAAGGATCTATTCCAGTGAAGTTTGCCAATAGAAAGTGATACTTCTAAGATTTCTTGCTGAGACAGCTGTTTTTATTGTGGGACTATGCATAAGGTATTGATCTGGGGCTCTGATGCTGTGGAGAACAAGTCCTTCCATGTGTAGCCATGACAAGCAGGCACTATCATTTTCTTCTTGAAGTAATTTCCAATTCCTTTATCAATTTAACTAGAACACACCGATTTTAGGTATATCCTTTTAGAATAGGTAAAAGAAGCCCTTTCATGTTTTTTGGTTTGCAACCAGAAAATAAGTATTCCTTGGCAAGCAGGGGGGGCCATAGGTGAGCACTGTCCTGGATGGAAGGTACTAACACCAGCAAGTAGGCAATGAAGAGAGAATGCATGCAATTCTCAGCCGTCTCCAGATAATATTGGACACTTGTAGAGTGCCCCAATGAAGCTTTCTGCTTTGCATCAGTGGGCTATGAATCACATATAAGATATATATCTTCTCTTATATACTCCTTTTCTATTAAAAATGCTGGGGGGGCCTGGCTGGTGTGGCTCAGTGGTTGAGTGTGTTGACCCATGCACCAAGAGGTCGCTGGTTTGATTCCTGGTCAGGGCACATGCCCAGGTTGTGGGCCCGATTCCCAGTGGGGGGCATGCAGGAGGTGGCCAATCAATGTTCTCTGTCATCGATGTTTCTATCTCTCTCCCTCTTCCTTCCTCTCTCTCTAAAATCAATAAAGAAAAAAAAATTCTTTTAAATAAAAAAAAATGCTGGGGGGCTTATCATTTGGGAGGAAATGCATTTATTTGATAAGTCTCTCACATTGACTTACTCTGGTTCTTACTAATAAGAAACATAAAATACAGTTGTTATCGTGAGTCAAAATATTTCCATATGAGCCCTCGACACGAGAACATTAATATGTATATTTTAGATTTAGTCCCTACATTTTGAACTGTGTTACCTAAAACTTCACTTTGAAGAATGTTTTAGGTCTCATCAGCCACATATGTGCTCTCCTATCCACAAGACTATCACATCTTTCCAATAACCAGGCTCTCCCATTCATTACTTTTACCCTGCTTCTTCGTTTATTGGATATATACTGAGAGTTATTATATGCCAACAACTATACTGTTTCCAAAGACAGCTGAACAAAACAGAAAAGGTCTCTGCCTTCATGGACCTGACAGTCTAGTGTTGGAGATACGCAATCAAACATTGCATGACTGCAAAACCGTGGCCACTGGTGGAGAAGTACATGGCTCAAAGAGAAGAGTGTACAAAAAGTGATCAAGATGGTTTCTCCAAATAAGGGAAGCTTGAACTGAAGAGATTCAAGAAAGGGAAGAGTTAATTAGGGGATGAGGGAGGGAAACATATTTTAGGGAAAAGGAACAGTATTTATTCTATTTCAAAGACTTACTTCTGATGTAATATGGAAACATCTGCTTTTGTTTGTTAGTCCCACATTTGTTTTCTTTCTTTGTTTAATTGAGATATAATTGTCATGTAACATTGTATTAATTTTAGGTGTACAATATAATGATTTGATATATGTATATATTGCGCAGTGATCACTACAATAAGTTTACTTATCCATCACTACACTTAATTACAGATATTTTGTGTGTGGGTCTACTCGCTTAAAGACCTTCAAATACAGTGTACAGTGCAGTATCGTTAACTACAGTCACCATGCTGTACATTACATCCCCTGGAAGTTAGTCTGACTCAGGGTCCTTGGCGAAGTTTTCTTTTTCTTTTTTGTTTTTTTGTTCATTCTCACCTGAGGATATTTTTTCCATTGATTTTTAGAGAGAGCGGGAGAGAAGGAAGAAGAGAGAGAGAGAGAGAGACATTGATGTGAGAGAGATATATTGATTGATTGCCTCCCTCACAGGCCCTGACCAGGGCCACGGATCAAACCTGTAACCCAGGTATGTGCCCTTGACCAGAAATTCAACACTTTGGCGCCTGGGCCAACACTCTAATCACTGAGCAACACTGGACAGAGCCAAAGTTTATTTTTAACCCAGAGATAAAATGTACCTCTCTGGTTTAAGAATTATAATTAAGCTAAAGTGACTAGTTCTGTTTTATTTCTTTATCTGATTTCCTACTTTATTCAGATAAACTTTTCTAAACATAAGTCTCTTCTATCAGTCGTTACAAAAAAAGGGATTAAAAAATCAAGAAATATGCCATCCTACCATAAGATACTAAGGGAAGGTTGTGAAGAAAGTTTTTTGATTTTTTTCAACATCTACTTTGTGCTATTAATTTATGGTCATAGTTTATTTTCTGTGGTACTTTAGAGTATTAAACCCAATTACCTCTCAAAAATTTAAATTATCTTGTTTCATTATTGTGTTATTTAAAATATAAGATTGTGATAGATTGATTATATTAATGAGTCCAATTCTTTACCCTTCCTTGTTGCTATACCTGTGGTTATGTGACTTTGCAGCTTTTCTCACTAAAGAGGTAGAGTCTATTGCCCTATCCCTTGGATCTGAGGTGGACTAGCAACTTGCTTTGTATAAAAATATTTTTTTTTTTATTGATTTTTTTAGAGAGAGAGAAGAAGGGAGAGGTAGAGAGACATAGAAACATCAATTGGCTGCCTCCTGCATGCCCCCCACTGGGGATTTGGCCCACAACCTGAGCATGTGCCCTGACCGGGAATCGAACTGGCGACCTCTTGGTGCATGGGTCAAGGCTCAACTACTGAGCCACACCGGCCGGGCATGCAACTTGCTTTGAATAAATGAGTGTCAGTTAGCAAAGGTGGCACACGCAGAGGTTAGAAAACGCCCTCTTGTGTTCTTGCTTGCCTCTTGTTCCTCTTAAATTGCCATGAGGACATGCCTGGACTAGCCTGCTGGAAGGTGGGATATGTGGAGGAAAGCCCAATCATCCCAGTTGTCCTGGTGGATGCCATCCTCAACAGCAACAGCTGGGTGAACCCCGGCCAGAACTGCACAGCCGTGCCCAGCTGAGCCCATCAGAGTCACTGACCCGGAGACTTACAAGGAAAAGACACGCTTATTTTAAACCAACTGAGTTTTGGAGTGATTTATTTTACAGCATTATTGTGGCAGTAGAAATCTGATATAAGAGGAAATTCTTATTTGTAACTTGATTATTTCTTCATAATTTTCTTCAGCCATCTACACTTGATTTCCCAATGGAAGCCAATAAGAAAACTGTAAAATAGATATTTGGGTATGAGTAACCTTTCAAGAGGCTTTACGTTCTCTGAAGTGTGGTATACCTATAGTGAAACACTGGATATTTATGCAAAAAAACAAACAAACAAAAAAACTAAAACTCCCTGTTTATTTTCTATAAATATACTAAGATATGCAGTCAGTGTGTCCCCACGAAATTGGTTTTCTTCACCTGTGAAGAAATTCAGATCACCGTATGACGATGGTCTAGGACGGAAAATGCCATAGGAAGACAGCATGGCCATTTGCTTTATTAGGAGAGGCGACAAAACTATCCTGGGGTGAAATTTTATTGAATACAAACCCATGTTAGTTTTATCCATTGTAAAGAAAGTTGCTCATATTCCTACTCTTCATGAACGCGCCTGTCTTCCTAGGCGTGGAAATGTGACCGCGGTGCCAAGTTTGACAGCTGATTTTGTACAACCACTTAATTGCACTTCCCTGAAAGGAAGTGAGTCTGAAAGCGAACAAATGGGAATGTCTGTGTTACATAAGTTAGGGTGTTGTGTACAACCGGCAGAGTCGCACACTGTGCATTCCTTATATTTTTAACTAGTGTCTATTAAAGAAAGTTGTGAGGTTATTAGGAGACCTTTAGGTTTAATTTAGACGGTTTTTCCCAGCTACTCACACGTATCTGGTCGTCTCCTTGCCCAACGTGCAGAAGATGGGAACACTGCCTGCCCAGGAGAGCTCCCCAGCCTTGGGAAAGGGTTGCAGAATGGGAATACAGCGGAAGTAGGCCACCAGGTGTGTGAGGTCCCGGCTGCCTTTCAGGGCTGCTTTATTTTAACAGCCCATGCTCTGCGGGTCATGGCCATTGGCTTTGTAAAGGTGGTCTGTTTCTCAGAAGATCAATTTCTTTTATCCAACACACCATCTCTGTGAACGAACAGCTATTTACAATGTCCTCAATTTGTCAAAGATTTGCTTTCATCTTTAGATAATGTTGAAATGATTATTTCACAGACCATCCATCCACTGGAATATTATACAACATTAAAAACGATGCCATTAGAGAACATTTTAATGGCTTGAAAAAATGCTTCATGATACAGATGAAAAAGACCAATTTTAAAACTGCACATGGTCTGGTCATAATTATTTGCATGTGCATTTATTCATTTGTGCTGAGAAAAAAAAAAGAAGGAAGGAAGTATACCAGAGTGGTTATCCCAATAGGATGGATTCATGATCATTTTATTAATCTCCTTCTTACTTTTTGGATGTTACAATTTCAAAAAGTGATTAGATAAGAATTTATAGTGAGATAAATTAACATGTTAGTTAAAAATATACTGGCTTAGGAGCACTTCGAGGACAAGGAATTAATCTTATTAATTTCCAAATTTGAACACTTCAACAGTGCTTAGAAAGTTGTAGGGGGTGGAAAAACATACTTGATGAATGAAAAGGAGACCTGAGATAAGAATTCAATAGGCTGAATGGGGCCTTAGCGAATAAGGCAGAGAACACCAAGGCTATTTTAAGGTACAGTTTAGATTCTATTTCAATAGTTACCATCATCCTTATCCTAAAATACCAGGAGCTACCTGAGATCCAGGAATCATTTTTTTTTCCATCAGTTTACAACCTCTGGATTGTCTCTCTTAATTGCTGTAGTTTTTTTTTCTTTTTTCTTTTGTTAACAGGTTTAATTATGTCTGAATTCAGCCTCTCCCTACCAAAAACTACTCTAATGAGTATGTAATGTAAGAGAGACTGTGAATGACAAAGAAAATAAAGGGAGCTTTTTTTCCTGTTTACTTTCCTCCAGGAAGTCCTCCTTGATTATTAAAACTACTGTTCTGCTTAACCATCTTCATTAGAGATGGTCATTCAGCCAAGCACTATGCCCAATGCATACTTTGTTTCCTAGTTATCCATTCTGGTATTGTTTCCACAGGCAGGAACCCTCACACAGAGCTTTTCTGCTACACAGTGGAAGCCCTGTGTGGAGGACTAGCAAGCATGCGGTTGTTTCCTATGCACTGGGCATTGCTGTATGCCTTCTGCACCTGTTGGCTCATTCACCCTCCCAGCAACCATGGGAAGCAGGTGACTCCTCTCATTCCCATTTTACAGATGGGAAAGTTAAGGACCTTGCCAAGGTCACATAGCTCATAAAGAGTGGAGTTTTGCCCTCAAGTCCCTGCTCCTAATCACAAGGTTATACTGTCTCTTTAATAACATTGGTAAGTGCACTGGCCCATTTGGCTCAGCAATTAGAGCGCTGGCCCGCGGACCAGAGAGGCCTGGGTTCGGTTCCCGCTAAGGGCACGTACCTCGGTTGCAGTTTGTTCAGGGCCCTGTGGGTGGCAACCAGTTGATGTGTCTCTCTCAGGTTGATGTTTCTCTCTCTCTCTCTCTCTTCCCTCTCTCTTCCTCCTGCTCTCTCTCTTTCTTCTTCCTGTTCCATCTGAAGATAAATGCAAAAAAACAACACCAACACACAAATGTCCTTGGGTGAGGATAAAAATAAAACAAAAAACAAACATTAGTAAGTGCTTAATCAGAGCGTGTTGATTGCTTAAAAAGAAGGCCCAGATATTTTTGTGACTCCAAAGTCATGAGAGACCATAAACAGAGTGGAGTAACAGTGGCTGATAAGTTTGACAGAAAAGTTTGAAAGCTTGATCCTACCTGACTTAAATCAGAAGCCAGTGTTTGAATTAGTCAAGGGAACATGAGAGAATGTACCTTTGGGATGAGTTTATCTATGTGGAGCCATTAAAATACTTTCTTGTGCTGTTGGGAGAAGAAAACATATGTCTGTTTAATTCTGCATTTCGTTTGGGTTCTTTTTTTTACACATGCAACAGATCTGTAATGAATGCAAAAAAAAAAAAAAAAATGGCTGTTTAAAGCAAGAGGGAAGGTGATGGGACAGGAAGGTTTTAGAACAGTGCAGGGAGTGCAGAGCCTTCGCCCGGCCCGGAGCACAGCGCAGTCGGCTGAGCAGCTCCGATGCAGTCCAACAGCTCTCCCAGGACCAGAACCTGATCTGGGAAGGCGGCTTAGTGCTTTCTCTCGGCTCTGCCCCAGCCCACATGTGCGCTCCGAGTCTAATCATTTTCCCCCTCTCTGCTTGAGTTTTCTTATCTGTCATTTGGGGAATTAATAAGCCGCCTTTCCTTGGAAAGCATTTTGAAACCGTTCCCTGAAAGGTGTTGGTTGTCCCTGTTGTTATTAATATTCCCGTATCACTGTTACAGGCCGGCCCTGGCTTGGAACGGAAAAAGTGAGCCGACCTTGCCTGACGTTATTGTAACCCTACGAGCCAGTCCGCTTTCTTTCAGATCTGACCCCGCCGGCCTGGTGCTACCCGATGAGGCTCAGCCTTTTGACAGCTGGCCCAGGGTCATCTAGTTCAGAGCAAAAGTGGGCCCTGCGGACACAACACTTTGAGGGCTCTTTGAACGATCCAGCTGGGGTGGGTCCAGGTTCTCCTCGTGCCAAATGGAAAATGAAGTCTGCGCCGGTCCCAGGGAAGCACAGCATGGGGGAGCAGCGCACACTCCTCTTCCCCTTCTCTCCGCATTTATATTTAGTCTGAGCTGCTGCGTTTATATTCTTTATTACCTACCACTAACCATGCACATTTCCAAAGCCCATGTGCTCTGCCTCTTGGCTTTGAACTCTTCAGCTATGACAGAAACTTTATATTTTTATGTCTGCTGGGCTGAAATCTACTCCTAGGGGAGAAAAAGACAGTAATTGCCTTTTGGGTGATTTCACCTCTACTAATTCTTTTCACATTCAGAGAGGGTTTTGATGGAACCTGAAGAAAGAAACCTGCACCCTGGGCTGTACGGACATGGGAAGAGCAGACTTCAACCACAACTGCGTGTTTATAATCTCCTGGGCCCATTTCTGTTTTCATTTTCCCGAAGATTGAAGTGGATATAGTGCAGAAAACAATAGCAGGATAATACTGTAATCCTCTTGGTTCCCACACGTGTTTTTCACTAGCATGCATTCAGAGATGTAGCTCAGAATCTTCGGTCCTTATACCCAGGGGTAAACAAAGGATCCCACAGTCTGTTGCCTGTCCCTGGGGAATTAAAAACAAATGTATACACTGTAATATTCCCGTAGATTAAGTTATTTGAAAGGCATTTTATTTTATAATCATGCAAATACATCTGTTCTTGTTTTTCAGGCTGGTAACCAGATCTCAAAGGGCCAGTAAGTAACCTCCCTTTTCCTTTCTTCCTGGCTCCCTCTACCCTGTGTCCCCTCCCCTCTGTTCTTTGAAGCATAAGATGGGATGGGTGGGCAACCAGGCACTGAAAATCCACAATTACCGAGGATCCGTTTTCATTTAATATTTCTTCTGATGGTTTTACTTTTCTGGACTTTACATGGTTAAAGAAAGAGGTTGGGAAAGAGGCTGATGAGGAGGTCGGTCTATTTTGTTGCCTCCAGATTCTGTGTATTTGCCCTTCCTAAGTCTGTTTACAATTTGAATCACTTGACGTGCAGCACATTCTTCTGTAAAATCTAGCTTTGAACAGCAGTCTTTGGGCACTGGGGAGGCACGCTGAGTCATTCTGAGATTTGAATAGGTGAAAGAACTGGGGGATAGTTTTTAAAATGACCTGAAGCCTGGGAGGAGATGGCTTCCTTAATTCGTGGTGACCAGTTCTGTAGTTTTCCTTTTAAATAAAGTAAGATCGTTATACATAATGTATGGAAGTGTTGTTCTTTTACAGGAACAAAGTTCACGTGGAGTATGCCCATTTCTGGTTTACTGAATGGAGGGAGGTGGCCACTGTGAATGCTAAGCATTGCCTTTATTTATGTAAATAGTATAAATGGCAGAATCAAATGTTACAATGGGCCACCAGAGATGACTTGATCTATTATTGTAGTGCCAGTAAAATTATGTTTAAAGGGCTTGGATAGAAAAGGCATTTTAAAAGAACACCTTAATATATATATTGGAACTAAAGAGAGAATACTAGTAATTCATAACATATATCTACCTATTTGCAGATTTGAAAATTAAAGGTTAGTATATACATAGTTTATTTTTGAAGGATAATCAAGTGCTATTCTAAGACCTTAAAAGTTGATTACAGACATCAGCATTTGAAAACATTGATTGAATCTGCCTAAAATATGTGATGTATGAAATTCAAACACCATGAACATTTTATAATGTCTATAATCACAGATGGATATTTAGAAAATTTATAATGATCAAAACACACCACTGATTTTTAAATATTATTAATAATTATAGGTAGTCAGATTTCTAGGCAATTCATTACTCACAAGAAAGAAAGTTATTTTGTTTCCAAAGCAAACTTCTTTTAATCATGTAATAAGTCATATAATCTCTGTTACCTCAATGTAAAATAACTTGTAATTTGACTATTTGAAAAATCATTAACCCAAACTAATCTCTCCATAGTCATTAAAATCTGGCTAGGTGGAAGTGACATTTTACTAAACCTGAATCAATTTATGCTGGATTCTGGCTCTTCTTGGTGTTTTGCTGGATAATCCCACCACTAAAGAGCTATGCTATAAATCCAAGTGTGTGTTTCCCTCTTGAGTTGGAGCTACATAAAAACCAGGACACTTCTACGTGTCAGAACATGGGTTTTAGTCCTTATTTGAACATTGAAGCCAAAGATTAAGTTAAATCATACTTTTTCAGTTCAGCACTGTCCTGGAATCATTGCATATTTTACATTTTTGATAATAGAAGATACATAGGATTCTAATAAATGAGTGGAAACTTCTAATTGCTTTTTCCTGCAATAAACAGTATTTCGTGTTTAGTCCTTAGCCATAGCATTTATTTAGGGAAACAATTCTTAGTGTTGGGGGTGGAGAGTGAAGTAGAAGAAATGGTGTATCAGAATCTCTGGGAAGGAGGTTTGAATTGGGTGTTGAATTTCAAAAAATATGCTTGCCTCCTTGAGAATTGATTCCATAGTGAAACTCAGTCACTAATGGGATTATACTGGGCGAAAGTGATAGGCTTGAAGCCATTGATTTAAAGTATTTGTAGCAGAGTAGTCAATTTAAGTGAATGCAAAGTTTCTCCCTCCCAAGAGGGCAATTTTCATGAGCTGAGAACTGTGTGTGTGTGTGTGTGTGTGTGTGTGTGTGTAAGCTCCTATGCAGGCATGTTCAAAGGCGTTTGAAGAGAGGATAGTGCTATTATCTCACTCCAAATATAGGAAAGAGAGGAAACTGGAGAACAGGGTGGTGTCTGTTTCCTGTCCTGTACTGAGAGGCCATCCTGACAGTGAAACTCACATGTGAGGTCCCTTTAGGGACTCTCAGAATACTTGGAAGCACCTCAATGGTAATCTGAGATCTTGTAATATTCAGGTCTCAGAGGAAAGCCTATGAAATTCAGATGTTAGAGCCAACATTTCATTTTCTCAAAATCTTGTAAAACATGTGAAGATTTGGGAAACAGTTTTTTAAACTTACAATAACAATTAAGATAATGGGTATATTAGTAACTCAGAATTCTACATCAGAGTCATACTATGAAGGCTGAATTTTAGATACAGAAAATCACTGGCATCAAGAAGATATAAAAATCCTGATTATTATTTTTTGAATGAAAAAGCAGCTTTCCAACAAAATAACATATTCTGAGAAACTTTATGTGTGCAGATGATAGACAGTAAGTATTTTAAACCCTTTGATAAAAGGTAATGACTGAAGAGGATTCCAAAATGGCGGTGAAGTGAATGGAAGCTACACAGACCATCTCCCAGGACCAAACTGGAATTACAACTAAAATAAAGACAAATCATCAGGAAAAAGCAACAGAAGAGCAGCTTGCAAGGACCATATAACCAGGGACACTGAATCAATCCTGGTAGGATTGCGGAGGCACGAGAGGGGAGCTGGGAGCCCACGGACACCAGCAGTCTTAGCTGTGAGCAGCACCCTCGGGGTTAAATCCTCAAGCCTGCTCCACAGCACAGAGGGCCAGGACAGAGCGCTAAAATAGCCACAGCCACTCACCTTGGGCTCCGGCAGAGGGAGGGTGGACTGGACTGGAGCTGTGTGGGGACACTTGGGATTTGGAGGGCACTCAGAGCTTTTACTGAGTTGCTGCCACGCAGGACAGTGGCCATCTTACTCCTTCCCAGGGGTCTGGGGAGAAGCGACAGCCCCTCCCTCGGAGATTCAACCGCACCCAGGTGGGCCATTGAAATGCAAATTGAGGCTC
The DNA here is from genome assembly GCA_030848825.1 of Tadarida brasiliensis. Lineage (NCBI taxonomy): Eukaryota > Metazoa > Chordata > Mammalia > Chiroptera > Molossidae > Tadarida > Tadarida brasiliensis. The sequence continues at coordinate 83,498,925 of CM061264.1, forward strand.
ATTAACAACCAGCATCTGCCCCACCCTCGGGAAATGCTCCTACTCTGAACACCTGAGGGAGGTTTTCATTCAACTGGGAACCCAAGGCTCTTCAGGTAACTGAGACTAATAGCCTCCAGGAAAAAAGCTAGAGGATAACTGAACCTTTCCTGAGCTTGCAAATCTACTCAGGAAAGTAAGACTTGACAGTGGTGTTTAACGTAGGTCCTCCCACGCTCATCCAAACCCAGTACAGGGAGCCACAAACAGCAGAACACCAACATCCACAGGGAAAATTTGGCAGGCTCCAAAACCCACTGAGATAGCCAAAATGGTGAAACAAAGAAACAAATCCCAAATGAAAGAACAAGAGACCTCTACTGAAGATGAGATAAATGAAATGCAGTTAAGCAAGTTAACAGAGCTAGAACCCAGAGCCATGATCTTGAGGAAACTCAACAGCATGAGTAAGGACATCAACACCATGAGTAAAGACATAGAAACATTGAAAATCAACCAATTGGAAATAAAGAAGCACCAAGAAGAAATGAAGAATGACAAGGCAGAAATAAAGAACACATTGGAAGGACTAAACAGCAGAGTAGAGGAAGCTGAGGACTGGATCAGTGAATTAGAAGACAGGATAGAAAAAAATCAACCAATCAGAAAACCAAAAGGAAAAAACAATTAAAAAACAGGAAGACAGCTTAAGAGAACTGTGGGACAACTGGAAACGTAATAATGTTCGCATCACAGAAGTCCCCGAAGAAGAAGAAAATGAGCAAGGGTTAGAGAATATATTTGAAGAAATAGTGACAGAAAACGTCCCTAATTTGGTGAAGGAAGAAGGCATTTAAGTTCAAGAAGCACAGAGAGCCCAAGTAAGAAGAACCCAAACAGGCCCACACCAAGACACATAGTAATTAAAATGCCAAAAATTAAAGACAAAGAGAGAATCCTAAAGGCAGCAAGAGATAAGCAACAGGTTACCTACAAAGGAACCCCCATAAGGCTATCAGTTGACTTCTCAACAGAAACACTACAGGCCAGAAGGGAATGGCATGAAGTAATCAAGGTCATGAAAAACAAGGATCTGAATCCAAGACTACTCTACTCAGCAAGGCTATCATTCAAAATAGAAGGTCAAATAAAGAGCTTCCCAGACAAAAAAAAAAAAAAAGGCTAAGGGAATACATTAGCACCAAACCAGCACTGCAAGAAATGTTAAAAGGACTGCTGTAATTAGTAGAAGAAATGGGAAGGAAAATAGAACCACACTAAACAAAAATGGCAGTAAATAAGTACATATCAATAATCACCTTAAATGTAAATGGATTGAATGCTCCGATAAAAAGACACAGAGTAGTGGATTGGATAAGAAAGCATGACCCATATATATGTTGTTTACAAGAGACCCACCTCAAAACAAAAGACTCACATAGATTGAAAGTGAAGGGATGGAAAAAAATCTTCCAAGAAAATGGAAAGGAAAAAAAAGCTGGGGTAGCAATACTCATATAAAATAGATTTCAAAATGAAGGCCATAACTAGAGACGAAGAAGGTCACTACATAATATTGAAAGGATCTATCCAACAGGAAGATATAACCTTGGTAAACATATATGCACCCAATATAGGAGCACCAAAATATATTAAAAATCTTCTGGAGGACTTCAAAGGAGAAATCGACAGCAATACAATCATAGCAAAGGACTTCAACACCCCGCTGACATCACTGGATAGATCCTCTAGACAAAAAATTAACAAGGAAACAGAGACTCTAAATGAAACACTAGACCAAATGGATTTAATAGATATCTACAGAGAATTACACCCCAAAACTACAGAATTCATATTCTTCTCAAGTGCACATGGGACATTGTCAAAGATAGACCACATGTTAGGACACAAAGTAAGTCTCTACAAGTTCAAGAAGATTAAAATCATATCAAGCATCTTCTCAGACCACAATGGCATGAAACTAGAAATCAATTGCAACAAGAACATACAAAGACATTTGAACACATGGAAGCTAAATAGCATGTTATTAAACAATGAATGGGTTACCGAGGAGATCAAGAAAGAAATTAAAAACTTCCTGGAAACCAATGAAAATGAACACACAACAACACAAAATCTATGGGATGCAGCAAAAGCAGTTCTGAGAGGGAAGTTCATAGCACTACAGGCCTACCTCAAGAAACAAGATAAATTTCTAATAGCCTAACCTCACAACTTAAAGAACTAGAAAGCAAACAAAAAGAAAACCTCAGAGCAAGTAGAAGGAAGGAAATCATAAAGATCAGAGCAGAAATAAATGACAAAGAGACCAAAAAACAATGCAAAGGATCAATGAAACAAAGAGCTGTTTTTTTGAAAAGATAAACAAGATTGATGGACCCTTAGCTAGACTCACCAAGAAACAAAGAGACAGAACCCAAATACACAAAATCAGAAGTGAAAGAGGAGAAGTAACAACTGACACCACAGAAATACAAAGGATCATTAGCAAATACTATGAACATTTATATGGCAACAAATTCGACAATCTAAGCGAAATGGACACATTTCTAGAAACACATAGTCTCCCAAAACTGAACCAGGAAGAGATAGAAAACTTGAACAGGCCAATAACAATGAAGGAAATTGAAGATGTAATTAAGACTCTCCCAGCAAACAAAAGCCCAGGCCCTGACGGCTTCACGGGGGAGTTTTACCGAACATTCAGAGAAGAACTAACACCCATTCTCCACAAACTATTTCAAAAAATTCAAGAAGGAAGACTTCCAAACTCGTTTTATGAGGCCAGCATAATTCTAATTCCAAAACCAGAAAAAGACACTACAAAGAAAGAAAACTACAGGCCAATATCCCTGATGAACATAGATGCCAAAATCCTGAACAAAATACTAGCAAATCGGATCCAGTAATACATCAAAAAAATTATTCATCATGACCAAGTGGGATTCATCCCAGGGATTCAAGGCTGGTTCAATATTTGCAAATCAATAAATGTGATACACCACATAAACAAAATGAAAGATAAAAACCACATGATCATATCAATAGATGCTGAAAAAACATTCGGCAAAATCCAGCACCCATTTCTGATAAAAACGCTCAGCAATATGGGAATAGAGGGATCATATCTTGACATAATAAAGGCCATATATGAAAGACCTACAGCCAACATCATACTCAATGGGCAAAAACTAAAAACATTTCCCTTAAGAACAGGAACAAGACAGGGATGCCCACTTTCACCACTCTTATTTAACATAGTACTGGAAGTCTTAGCCACAGCAATCAGACATGAAGAAAAAATAAAAGGGATCCAAATTGGAAAGGAGGAAGTGAAACTGTCATTATTCGCAGATGACATGATATTATACATAGAAAACCCTAAAGACTCCATCAAAAATCTACTAGACTTAATAAATGAATTTGGCAAAGTAGCAGGATACAAAATTAACGTCAAGAAATCGACGGCATTCTTATACACCAATGATGAACTCACAGAAAAAGAAACTGAAAAAACAATCCCATTTACCATCGCGGCAAAAAAACAAGATACCTAGGAATAAACTTAACCAAAGAAGTAAAGGACCTATTTGCAGAAAACTACAGGACATTGAAAAAAGAAATAGAGGAAGATATAAAAAAGTGGAAGCACATACCTTGTTCGTGGATTGGAAGAATTAACATCATTAAAATGTCCATATTACCCAAAGCAATCTATAGATTCAATGCAATCCCCATCAAAATACCAACGACATATTTCACAGAACTAGAACAAATACTTCAAAAGTTCATATGGAACCAAAAAAGGCCCCAAATAGCCACAGCAATCTTGAAAAAGAAGAACAAAGTAGGAGGGATCACAATACTGGATGTCAGGTTATACTACAAGCTACTGTAATCAAAACAGCCTGGTACTGGCACAAGAACAGGCATATAAACTAGTAGAACAGAACAGAGAATCCGGAAATTGACCCAAGACATTATGCTCAATTAATATTTGACAAAGGTGGTAAGAGCATACAATGGAGCAAAGACAGCCTCTTTAATAAATGGTGTTGGGAAAATTGGACAGCTACATACAAAAAAATGAAACTAGACCATCAATTTACACCATACACTAGGATAAACTCAAAATGGATAAAAGACTTAAATGTGACTCGTGAATCCATAAGAATCCTAGAAGAAAATGTAGGCAACAAAATTTCGGACATCATACGCAGCAGAATCTTCACTGATACATCACCTATGGCAACAGAAACAAAGGAAAAAATGAACACATGGGACTACATCAAACTAAAAAGCTTCTGCACAGCAAAAGAAACAACCATCAAAACAGACAGGGAACCCACTGTATGGGAGAGCATAATTGCCAATGATACATCAGATAAGGGGTTAATCTCCAAAATATATAGAGTGCTCATACAACTCAACAAAAGGAAGACAAAGAACCCAATTTAAAAAATGGGCAGAGGAACTAAATAGACACCTCTCCAAACAGGACACACAAATGGCTAAGAGACATATGAAGAAATGCTCAACATCACTAATCATCAGAGAGATGCAAATTAAAACGACTATGAGGTATCACCTCACACCTGTCAGAATAGCCGCCATCAACAAATCATCAAACAACAAGTGTTGGAGAGGGTGTGGAGAAAAGGGGACTCTAGTACACTGCTGGTGGGAATGCAGACTGGTGCAGCCACTATGGAAAACACTATGGTGTTACCTCAAAAAATTAAAAATTGAATTACCATTTGACCCAGTGATCCCACTTCTAGGAATATACCCTAAGAAGCCTGAAACACCAATCAGAAAGAATGTATGTACCCCCATGTTCATAGCAGCACTATTTACAATCGCTAAGATCTGGAAACAGCCCAAGTGTCCATCAGTAGATAAATGGATAAAAAAGCTGTGGTACAGATACACAATGGTGTACTGTGTATCTATGCAGCTGTAAGAAAGAAAGATCTCTTATCCTTTGAGAGGACATGGAGGGACCTCGAGAGTATTATCCTAAGCGAAACAAGCCAAGCAGAGAAAAACTATCACATGATCTCACTTATTTGTGAAATGTAATGAACATAACAGTCTGAGGAACAGGGTAGACCCAGAGATGTGGAAGTAGGGTACAGACTGACAATCTTCAGAAGAGGGGGTCAGGGGGGGGAGGGAAGAGATAAACCACAGAACTTATATGCATGTATGCATAACTGATGGACATGGACAATAAAGCTGGGGACGGGGTGGGGGGTTGGGGAGGAGGGTGTCAATGGGCAAAAAAGGAGCAACAAGTGTAACAAAAATAGATTAAAAAAAAAAAAAAGGTAATGACTGAAATTGCTCCTGACTCCACGGTTTATTTATTGATGTCTTTAAACTGTGCCACAGTTTCCCCATCTGTGAAAGAAGGTTAATGCTCATTGCGCCACATACTATAGGAAAAATGCTTTATTATTGTTTTATTTTCTTTCCTTACTCTGGTGACTGAAACAAGGTAAAGCTTAGTTGTGAATCTAATTTATCAGAAAACTGAGAAACCAAATTTCAGAAAATCATCTGAGAGTTTCTGGTATCGTGGCAGAATTCTCACAGGAATCTCCATTCCGACTCCCCAAAATCCCCTCACCAAACACCCCACTGATGCTACTGAAATTTATACATACTATTTATTGTGATTAAAAATTATTTCTCTTTGCCAATAGATATCAATATTTATATGCAAATGAAGTAAGCACTTTCTGCCTTAAGACAATTTCTGGACCCAACTCAGGAGTGGGAACACAAACAAGATCTATCAATCTTGCAGAGTTGAGATACTATAGAGTTCAGAATATCAAGGAGTCTAGAATTTGTGAGGCACAGTCCTGGGAGGAGGGAGTTCAATAGAGAATGAGTGCCTGAAATGTACATAAGGGCCCCCTTGAGATTGGTTGAATATAGTTTGCAAGTGCATAGATTGAAACTACACAAGGCCAAATAAGAACAACTTCCAAGGAAATCACTATTACTTGAGACTGTAACACAAAAATTCCCAGAGCTCACACAAGACTGGAAATTTTTTGTTCTGTGTAACTCAAGCCAGAGTGAGGAGACCTGGGGTGTTTAGTAGATATCCTAGAAAGTGCATAACTTAGAAGTGGGGCTAAGTTAGAGCAAAAGTAAAACCACTTGAGGCATGCCAAAAGAATTTAATCCATATAACAAGTAGATCAAACTAGCCCCAAATTAACTTACATACCTGCTTAAAAAATTCCAACACTCTAAAGAAATACAACAAAATCCATTGCCGCTAAACAGAAAAATTTCAATGTACAGCCTCCAATTTAAATAAATCACTAGGCATTTGAAAACACAGAAATATAAAACATAACCATAAGGAAATAAGTCAATAAAAACAGATCCAGAAATATAAAATGAAGAAAATAACAGAAAAAAATATGCTTCATATATACAAGATATAAATAAACCATGAACATGATGAAGAGAAAAATGGCAGATAAAATAAAAATTTAAATATAACTTGTAGAGAAATACAATATCTAAAAAATACACTGAATGCAAATTATAGAAGACTCCACATTGGCAACAAAAATACTAGTGAAATTGAAGTCATAGCAATAGGAAAAATGCAAACTAAAACATGGTGAATTAAAAAATAAACAAAGCCTCAGAGACCAATTGGAAAATATACAGTGGTATAACATATGTTTAACTGAAGGCAAAATGGTTGACTCAAACAATATTTGAAGAAAGGATACAATTTTTGCAAATTTGATGAAAATGTTAAAGCCCCAAATATTTCAAAAACTCAGTAAACCCAAAGTAGAGTAACTTTTTTAAAAGACACAAACAAATGTATATTATAATAAAAATGCACAAAAACTAGTGATAAATATAAACTCTTAAAACCAACAAGGAATGCCATATTATTTATGCAAAGAGGAAAAGAACATAAAAATTACATCAGACTTCTATCAGAAACTATGCAAGCCCCCACAAAATATGAAGTGACATTATTATGGTACTGAAAGCAAAAACATTTTTTAATGGTCAAATTAGTAATATATACATATCCAGTGTAACTATTTTTAAATAATGACTTTTTCAGACTGCATTACAAGAAATGTTGAAGGAAGTTCTTTATGCAGAAGGAAAATTACACTAAATAGAAATTCAGATCTTCACAAATAAATGAAGAAAATCAGTTATGGTACGTATGTGGGTAAACATGAAAAATATTTTTCTCATTTGTAAATTTTTTTGTAACATATTGTTTAGAGCAAAAGTGATAATAGTGTGCTATGGGATCTGTAACTTTAAAGAATGGGAAGGCTGAAATATTATTACAAGGCTCTTAAACTATATGTTACTGCCTGGCTGGTATGGCTCAGTGGATTGAGCGTCCTCCCATAGACTGAGAGGTCACTGATTCAATTCCTGGTCAGGGCACATGCTGGCTGGATCCCCAGTAGGGGGCGGGCAGGAGGCAGCTGAATGATGTTTCTCTCACACCGATGTTTCTTTCTCTCTCTCCCTTCCTCTCTCTCTAAAAAATTCAATAAAAACATATTAAAAAAAACAAAACTATATGCTACTGATATAATATTTTTAAATAGATTATGATACAGTAATGATGTGCATTTTAAATACTTTAAGCAATCACAGAAAATTAAACAGCCCTGGCAGGTTTGGCTCAGCGGTTGGAGCATCGGCCTGCGGACCAGAGAGTCCCAGGTTCGGTTCCCGCTAGGGGCACATAACAAACAACAAAAAAAGAAAATTAAACAAAGTGATAGATTTAATAAGTTAATAGAGGAGGTAAAAAAGAATAATAATAAGAAAGCTTAATTAATCTAAAAGAATACAGAATAAAGAAACAACATATATATGGAACAAATAGCAATGTGGTACATTTACATTCAACCATATTAATTTTAATTACATAAAAATGGTTTAAAATGCCATTCAGATGACAAAGATTGACCAATTTGGTTAAAAAAAAAACATGGCAAACAAGTTCCTACTATATCCAGTCCACCAGAATATAAATATAGATGGGTTACATATAAATATAAATATAAATATAAATATAAATATAAATATGAATATGAATATAAATATAAATATAAATGGGTTAAAAGTAAAAGGATGTGCAAAGAAGACCATCCAAACACTAACCAAAAACAATCTGCAATGACTATGTTAATATCAGACAAAACAGATTTTAGAACAAAAAAATTTACCAGTGATAAAGAGTTATTTCCTAAGGATGACTGAATCTCATCAAGAAGATAGAACAAAAATACAGTAATAAAATAGCTGAAGAACCAAAAGAAGAAATACACAAATTAAAAATTTTTATGATTTATTTATTTTTTATTTTTATTTTTTAAAATCTTTTTTGTTGAGTATTACAGATGTCCCCCCTCTTGTCCCCCATTGCCTTCCTCCTCCCAGTTCCAGCCCCACCCCAGGCCTTCACCACCCTGTTGCCTGTGTCCAGGGGCAATGCATATATGCTTAGAAATTCTTTGGTTAATCTCTTCCTGCCCCTCCCCCCCTTCCCTCTGAGATTCATCAGTCTGTTCCATGTTTTCATGCCTCTCTTTCTATTTTATTCGTCAGTTTATTATGTTCATTAGAGTCCACATATAACTGAGATCATATGATACTTGTCTTTCTCTGACTGGCTTATTTAACTTAACATAATATTTAAAGTTGTGGATTTCAATAGTCTTCTTTCAGTAATTGATAGAAGAAGTAGACAAAATTTAGTAAGAATATAAAATAGCTGAACAACATTATTAACCAGATCAACCCAATTGATTTTTATATATCACTTCATGGAACAATAGTAAAATACACATACTTTTTAAGCACATATGGAGTATTCATTCATCATATTCTGATCATTTAAAACATTCAAAATATAAAAATAATACAAACTATGTTCTCTGATCATAACAAAATTAGATCAGAAACAAGCAAACAAACAAAACACCTAGAAAGATATCTGCAAAATTCTCCAAGGTTTGCAAATTAGTAACATTCTTATACATGCCCATGGGTCAATGAAAAAAATCACAGAGTCCTTTAACTGCATGAAAACAAAAGTACTACATGTCAAAATTTGTGAAATGAAGAAGTGGTTGGGATGAAATTTATGGCATTAAATGGTTATATAAGGAAAGCAAATGGTCTAAAGCAACGATTTAAGCTTCTATCATAAGGAGAAAATTATTTAAGCTCAAAGAAAGAAGTAGGAAGGAAATAAAGATAAATACAGGAATCAATGAAATAGGCTATGAACAACAAAAAAATTAAAGAAGCTAAAATCTGTTTCTTTCTTTACAGAGATTAATAAAATTACTAAACGTGTAACAAGACTAATCCATAAAAAGAAAAAAACACAAATTACCAATATCAGAAATAAAGGCGAGAACCTAAGTACAGCTCCTACAAAACATAAAAACATAAGGAAATGTTATAAATAAGTTTATGTCAATTGTGACAAGTGTGATGAAATAGACTAATCCATTGAAAGACAAAAACAGATACAAAGCTTACACATAGAGAAATAGATAAAATGAATAGATTTATAGCATTGAATTGGTACCTAAAATTCTTTTTACAAACAGAAAATCTAGATGCAGTTGGCTTTGATGGTGAAGTCACCAAAAATTTAAAGAAAATATCATATCAATACTACATAAACTCCACCAGAAAGCTGACCAAAAAAGGATACTTCCTAATTTATTTTATTAGGTCAACATTATCCTGATAGAGACAAATTCATTGCAAGAAAATTGCAGACCATAATCATGGCTACAAAAATCCGTAACAAAATAGCAAATCAAGTCCAGCAATACATAAAAAGAGTAATATATTATGACCACTTGGAGCTTACCCCAGTAATACAATGTTGGTTTAACATTTTTAAAATTAATCAATGTAATTCACCACATTAAGAGCAAAGATGGGAAATCATGCAACCATCTCAAGAAAGGTGAACAAAACAAAACAATAATCAAACCTTTGAGAAAAGTCAACTCATTTTCAAGTTAAAACAAAAACAAAAATGCTTAGCAACCTTGGAATACAAGAGAATGTCTTCATCATAACAAAAACCACCACTGGATCATTATAGCTGACATCATACTTCATGGTGAAAGACTGAATATGTTTTCTGTTAGAAATGGAACGGGCAAGATTGTTCACACCAACTACTTGTGTTTAACATTGTAGTGATGGTCCTAGTCAGTGTGATGTAGGAAGAAAAGGAAATAAGCAGTACACAGATGGGCAAAAAAAAGGTAAAGAATAAAATTCTCATCTTAGACAACATGATTATTTATTTAGAGACTCATATAGAATCTCTAAAAAATTTATAAGTGCCCCGCCCGGTTTGGCTCAGCAGTTAGAGTATCGGCCTGCGAACCAGAGAGTCCCAGGTTCGGTTCCTGCTAAGGGCACGTACCTCGGTTGCAGTTCGTCCCCGGCCCCGGTTGGGGTCGTGTGGGTGGCAACCACTCGATGTGTCTCTCTCACATGGATGTTTCTCTCTCTCTCTTCCTCCCTCTCTCCCTCTCGCTCTATCTGAAGATAAATCCAAAAATGTCCCCAGGTGATGATAAAAAAATAATAATAATAATTTATAATAAGTGAGTGTAATAAAGTTGCAGGGTACAAGATCGATACACAAAAATAATTGCATATCTATACATTAACAACAAATAATTTGAATTTGACATTAAAATAACACCATTAACAATACAATTAAAAACATGCAATAGGGAGAGATTAATATACCTGAATATGTGTAAAACCTGTTAGGTTGACAACTATAAAACTGATGAGAAAAATGAAAGCTCTAAATGAATAAAGAAATATAACATGTTTACAGATCAGAAGACTCAATGTTTTATGATGACAATTCTTCATAAATTGATCTGTAGATCCAAGTGAAATTTCAATAAAAAATCTCAGCAAGCTTTTTTTTTTTTTTTTTTTTTTGTAGAAATTCACAGATTTTAAAATTTAAATAAAAATGTATAGGGCTAGAATAGCTAAAATTATTTTTAAAAAACACTAAAGGATTTGAGCTACTTGATTTCAAGAATTACTATGAATCCACAAAAATAAAGAGTGTGTAATGATTGATATATAAGTTAGTGGAATAAAACAGAGTCCAGAGATAGATGAATACATACATGCTTAATTTCCAAGGTAATTCAATAGACTAGAGTCTTTTCATCAAATGGTGCCAGAAGAACATCTATATCCATAGGGGAAAATGAACTTTAAATCTTACCTCACACTATATACAAAAATTAACTCGATATGAATCGTAGACCTAAACATATGTACTGAAATGATAAACTATGGGAAGAAAACATAGAAGATTTTTTAGATCACAGAAAAGAATCATAGACTTAAATGTAGAAGCTAAAACTATAAAAGTTCTAGAAGGAAATCTCTGTGACCTTGAGTTACACCAAATTTCTTAGATATCACACAGAACCATGTACCAAAAAAAAGAAAAGAAAAGGAAGGAAGAAAACATAAGCTGGACTTTAAGTTTTGCTCTCTAAGTATACCATTAAACAAATGAAAAGGCCAGCCACAGAATGAGAGAAAATATTTACAAAGCATAGTTTTGAAAAAGAATTTGAATTCAGGGTATATAAAAAACACAACTCAATAACTTGAAGTCCAACAACTGGCTAAAAAAAATTTTTTTTAATTAATAAATATTTTACCAATAACACGTATGAATGGTCAATAAACACAAGATGCTCAGTATCATTGTTCAATAGTGAAATGCAAATTAAAACTACAATGAGATAGATATCTCTACACACTCTGGAAGAACTAAAATTAAAAAGACTGAAGAGACAAAGTGTTGGTGTTGATATGGAGCAACTGGAAATACCATATATTGCTGATGATAATGTCAAATGATACAGCCACTAAAGAAAAGAGTTTGGAAGTTTACTATCATATTAAATAGCCTTAATAAGCCTATTTTTTAAAAATTTTTCTGAACCAAGTGCAGTTTACTATACATTTATATACTCACCCACCTCTTCACTTAACTAACCATGTGAGCAAGGGTCTGGTGATCAGAGCCCCTGATAACTACAACATGGTAAAAACAACTTGGTGCTGAAAGAGCTTACAGTTTAATAGAGGTCACAAACAATTAATTGGGCCAATACAATACCCAGAAATGTCCACCATGAGACCATGTATGAAGACTGTTGATACCAGTTTTATGGGGTAAGGGGAGGTTTTGGGAAGTAATGACAACCAAGTAGAAACCTGAAGGCCTTCTAAATACCATACAATCTGGCTACTGTCTTTCTATGCTATAGCCCATGTAGCTTTTAAGTTTGTGCCATGCTCCACCCCAAAGCCCAGGGATGAGAACTACAGCATAGAGTGATTTCTTCTCTTGTGAGATGAAGGTAGAGAAATGGTTGATGGTGTGATCCTTTTGCTTTGTCAGAAGACAAGACCTAGTTGTGTCTTGGCCATAATGTCTTATTCATATATGTCTGCTTAACAGTCCATAAAATAATTGAATTCAGCATAAAAGTGCTCTATGAATTGTCTGTTGGATGAAGAATGAGGGGATTGTTGAGCAACACATGATTCCTGAACTGAATCCAGTGATGGGTGATGAGGCATAAAGCATCATCTGGGGCTCCAGGATCTGTGAATGAATGGCAAGTGCCACTGTTTATAATGAGGCCAAGTTGGTCTGGTGGCAGTGTCATCTGAAAGAATGGCTTTTGAGTGCTAGATTTTCAGGTAGAATTTGAGGTGACTCACCTCTGCTCTTATTATGCATATTGTTCTCCTCAAATAAATAACCACTAAGCCCGGAGAAAAGCTTTAACACTTTTAAAACTATGTAGTGTTAGTGAAAACATAGATCTCTTCAGACTATTCTTTTTTTTTTTTTTTTTTTTATCCTCACCCAAGGACATTTTTGCATTTATCTTCAGATAGAGCGGGAGGGAGAGAGGGAAGAAGCGAGAGAGAGAAACATCGATGTGAGAGAGACACATCGAGTGGTTGCCACCCACAGGACCCCAACCGGGGCCGGGGACAAACTGCAACCTGTTCAGACTATTCTTAATCCACCTTACCAGACTGAAGATTCCTTGAGATATATACATATATATGTATGTGTGTGTGTGTGTATATATTTTTTTCCCCTAAGAACATAGGACATATACATTATTTTCAACAATTTGGTTCATAGACAGAATAAAATAACAGAAGCGTTCTATTCACAGCAATTGTTTTAAAAATAAAATCTCTGGTCATAGCTCTTTGAAATTTTAATGTTCTTTAGATAGTGTTAACTGAAAAAATTGTATTATCTGGTCTGTAAGAAAAAATAACAGAGTCTTATTTCTACAAAACTGGTTAAATTGCCTTATTTCTACTGAGGTCATGGAAGGGGAAATGAGGGATTTGGGTTTCCATTTTTTTTTTCATAAAATGTATTCTTTCTCTGTTCTTTATCTTTCATAGTGAGCTTTATTATCTCACTTTTTTTTTCTCTCCATCTTTCTTCATCCATGTCTATTTCCCATTTTACTTTGTTTATGCTCCTTGGCTTGTGGAGTTCTCTTACTGCTTAAAACAATGGCTTTCAAACTTGAACATGCATTAAAAATCAGTTATAAGGTTTGGTAAACACAGATGGCTGGACTACAACTCCAAAGTCTCTGATTCAGTGGGTAGAAGGGAGAGATGTGCGTGGAAATTTGCATTTGTAAGAAGTTCCCAAGTGATGCTAATGTTGCTAATCCTGAGAATCACCAACATATGTCATCTTGCTGGTCTCAGCCAAAGGAGGTTGTGCATGTTCTAGAACAGGCTAAAATAGTTCTAACTGGTCTGGAAGCCTAATTGTATGGGAAGATGCAGTACATCTACAATCTCAAGGTTAATCACTGATATTGTTTTTAATCTTGAGATCAAAGACATTTTGAAATCCTTTTTTGGCAGTTGCAGTACATGATGAATTCAGAAAGTGTGTAGTTTTGAGATTTGTATAATCACTTTGCAATTTTTAAACTTTGCTGCATATTTTCTATTGAAAACATCATAAAATAGATAATGTGTTATTAAATGGTTCTGACAGCTGAAGAAAGTAAAAAGGGATATGTCTATGTTTGATAGGTCAAGAATGAAAGAGCAATTAGTTAACCAAAGAAAAAAATGCAGAGATCTATATTGTCTATTAACTTTGCACTTCACATGATCAAGACATCTTTACTTGCAGGTTGGTAGTTAGACTCTTCCAATGCTAAATGTAAAAATATTAATTAAAAACAAAACAAAAACAAAGCACTCTGAAAAGCCAGGATCATCTTTTAGAATTTCTATTAGGCTTCAGACAATCACTTTTCTTCTTTTATTTTCTTCATTCCAGTTTTTGTCTTCCTTCATTTGACTTTCCTGAATTTAACTGCATGTGGATTTTCCATCCAGTCTTTTTATTGTTCACACTATTTTCTGTGTCTCCTTCACAGTAAAGTTGGTTTCTCTCTTCACTGAAACTCATTTTAAGCTTCCAGGTTACTTTTACTGCTGTGGATTTTTAGTCTTGTACCTGAAGGGTGTATTGTGTATTTTGTGTCATGCATTGAAAGCTTGAAACAATCGAGTCCCTATGAGCCAGTTAAACCTGGCAAGACATGGACTGTTGCCCAAGCTCTAGGACCTTTTGATCCAGACACGTGATGCATTTGAACTTAAGAAAATTCCCTGCTTCTTACCCAGCTGTCGCATTGTTTTTGTTGAATGGAGTAGGCGGGCAGGTTGGTGGGATGGGGGGCGGGGCATAGATGGGAGGGAACAAGGGTGATTGACAGAAGACTTCAGAGAATCACAAGCTGTTCATTCGGAGTTGGAGTAAGTTGCTTACCATTAAGAGCAACCCACTCACTCTTTGTTCTCAAAATGCTTTCAGATTCCTTGTTCACCTAAAATTCAGGTCAACTGCTGGAGAGGACTATGTCACAAACACTTGAATGTGTTTGACTGTGTGCTTAGGAAAGGGTGGAAAAGTGCATACCAACCATACCAGCAAACACATTACACCTCGGGCCCTCTTCTGAGCCCATCAGGAGAGTCAATGGGAGCTTTGTGTAAACAGGTAGGAAAGAACTGGGCTCATTGTGTTTGCCTCTTAGCCCTCCGTCACCTGCTTTTGGATTTTAATCCCCTGAACTGAACCTTCGTGAGTCGTTATGGCTTGATTATACTCTCAACTCTATTCATGCCTCTTCCTAGAGCTACCTTAGTAATTTTTATTTTGAAAGAGTTCAGTTGGTAAGTGCTCCTGCTCCCAGATAGCGTGTTAGGAATTAATAAATTGTGCTGAGACTGGCATTGTTTAGGGGCTAGCAGATGTTCGGAGATGAGTGATATGAAGGAAATTAGTGGGAAATGAAATGGAGAAGAGTTAGTCATTGTAATGTGGAGGGGGTCCTATTATAGGCTTAAAAAAAGGATTTTAGGCCAAAAAGGTTTAGAAATCCATTGTCAATTCTAATCAATTTAATATGTTTTATATTCACATATTGCTTAAAGACATTGTTTTATTAATGTTCAGAAATCTTTACGTAGACTTCCTTCATACTGGGATAATTTTTTCTCTTCTTTTTTTTCTTTTTGCCATGAGGATGTATTATTTGGCCTTGAGTAAATGAAACTCAGAGCCCAAAAGGCTCAGTTAAATTGAGCTTGAAACTGAAAACCCATGACAATCTAGTGAGCACTGAGCAAAAAGAAGAATATTTTCTGTGCTTCACCCCAGTGGAATCATCTGACTTTCCTATTTCTATTTACTCTTTGCCTTCAGAAGTAGAAGATAAAAATCTATGAATATATAAATCTGAACCTTTTGAGATATTAAATTCTTATAGACTGGAACACTTTAATAGCTGATGCAATGATTCAAATTAAACTAACATTGGTTGTGAGCAAACTTTATTGACCTAGTTGCAAGGAAGTGCCCTGGCACTTTATATCAACTTCTGACTGGCCATCACACAAACACCGCACTCGCTGCTGACAGTCATCAGACCTGTGCCGATTGGCAGCTTTGGCCAAAAGGCCACAGATCAAATGGAGATGGAAGAAGCATTTTTCTTTCTCTTGTCTACTGGACCAGTCCCATGCGCGATTCAGGATGGGGACAGGCCAGCACAGGCCCTAGATAAATCCAGTGAAACTCATATAGAGGGAACTGTTTAAGAACAAAGAGCTTATACATATCATTTTCCAGGAATAAATTAGATTCCACATCAACTTTAAGCCTCATAGAAAATTCCAGCTAACGTTAGGACATAGAAATGGCAAAATTTTCTTCATTGTAAACTAAGATTTGTGTGCAAAAGAAATGTTGTAGGAAAAGACTTTGAAGCCTGGCTGGCTTTTTAAAAATTGTCTCTGCCTATTGGTTTGGTTCATTTCTTATTATAAACCTTGTTAATTACATTTTGTACATCCCTTGAGGCTTCAAGATTGACAGGTTTGTGTTTAAGGAGAAAGAATGAAAAATTCCCACAATGCTTGAATTCAGCCTACTTGGCTGCATGCATCATTCCAACATCTTTCATCACTTTAGTAATGTCATATAGTAATGTTGGGCAGCATAACAATAAATTGCTTTTATCTTGCCTTTTCTTTTCTTTTCTTTTTTTTTTTTTTTTTTTGAGCTTAGAGATTTCTTTTGTAACAAACATTTTTCTGTAGAAATCACATACATTTTTCTTAGTGTTTCCTGCCTTGCAGGGGGAGAAAAAAGTGGGGGTGGGTAAGTGGATATGTTTCTATATCTATTTGGCATTTTCGATTTCAATGAAGAAAATCAGCACTTGTATTTTCAAGTTTTTTCTTGGTTCTAAGCATTTACTCTTACCACATGCACGTAACTATCTTTATGGCATTCTTAAAAGCACCTAATATGCTAAATATGGGAAGTTGAAGATGGGTTATGATGGGAGAACTGGAAAAGACAGAGGTAAGATGAAACTATTTATGTTACTTTAGGCAAGGTTTTTGCATATATGCTCCCGGTGGCTTATCGCTGCTGCTGGTTTTATATAGTTATGAAGTTGGTCCTGTCTATACAGGAAGGATGCTGTTTTGTTTCCATTATTGCTTGAACTAGAAGAGAAATCCTAGTTCTTTGTGAATGTCCTGCGTTCTCAGGAACAGTGAAAACAGCATTCACCATCAAATCAGTCTCCTTGTATTAGTTGGCTGTTCAGATTCTAACATTCTTAGACCAAGGTGAGGAATTCACTCACTGCAAGGTGAATAAACCTCATCATCATAATAACAATAACATATGTTAAAATTTCCAGTTAAAATAATGTGAGTGTAATTCTTTTCCCATTCAGACATTTGATATTTTTGATACACTTGGCAGCTGTTGAAATAGGCAAAATGCTAGTATGTCTTAGGTACCTCCTATATGCCATCTTATTCATTCTGACAACTCTTGAGGCAAATACTTTTATTGCTCTCATTCATAGATGAGGGAACTGAAACATCAAAATTTAATTAATGTCTTCAAAGTTGACCAGTTAATTAATGGTGAACGTGAGATCTAATCCAGAGGAATCTGACCCAAGAATTCTTGCTTTTTAATGCTGTACTTTAGTGTTAGAAATGTGAATGTGGCTACAGTCTGTTTGTTGCTTCTTTGCAAACAAACCAGTCCACTGGTTATGTTTCTTCTTGCAGGTAACTGTCTACTGACTTTGATATTACAACAATCAGTGTTATTTCAACAATTCAAACGTTTTCATTTGGGTCCTTCTCTGGGTGGTAAAACTCATACTAGAGAAACATGACAGAAGAAAGACCTCTACTGTTGGGTTCCTGCTCAAATCCTTATCTTAGGACTGAGTTTTGATAGTTACCAGAAATAGGACCTGGCCCTGAGTGGGTCTGCCTGGGGCCAGTGGGTAGTGTGTGGGTTCTTGACTTTGTGCAGGAAAGATTTCACAATATGAGTCCAGGTGATTTTGAGAATGCATTTATTAAAGCTGGGAACAGTGAAACGAGGAAGGGCCCAGGATGGAAGAAGTAACAGGAGAGCCTAGGCAGGGCTGCTTTGGTTCTCTAAAAATGTTAGAGGAGAAAAAATGAGCCTAGGTGGAGCTGCTTGGGCTCACTGAGAAGTCAGAGAAAAGGGGGCCTTGAGGACAGGTTCAGGGGGGTGGCCCAGGATGAGCTGCCACTGCCCATTGCTCCCCTGGTTGCAAGTCTCATGGGGTCCCCTAGAGTTTAGGAGATACACGCTTGTGGGGAAAGAAGACGGAGAAGGGAAAGGCGTGGGTGTGCTCCCTGGAGGAAGAGTGTGTGCTGGGTCCCTTGTTTTGAAGGTTTATAAAGGCTGAGGGTTTAGGGGAGGTGTTACAGGAGATCTCAATAGAATATTCATCAGCTTTGCCAGCTGTGTCCTTTCAGGGTCATGGTCTCCAGTGATTGGTCAGAACCAGGGCGGGGGATCAGTTAGTCATTGCAGCTGATTCTGGTATCTCCCACCTGGTTTTGCTGCTTTTCTGGGCCTGGAGCTGAAATACAACTGAGGCTAGATGTTATCTCTAGGGAGGTGACCTGTATCTGGCTGTAAATTGCTCAGCCAGTTTGTTCAGCTGTGTGTCTCAGTTTCCCCGTTCCACTTGCCCAGGAATTTTCCCAGCTTCTAGCTATCCTGCCTCATTATCAAGATGACCAGAAAACAGCATTGTCCCTTGGTTGCCCCATGCAATGGGACTGCTGGGGGACACCAACTTTCCCGGAAAGGTTAAAGTGGTCCCTCCATCTATAGCCTTTTACTCAAGTTTCCCAAATAATTAGTGGAACTTTCTCACCCACAGGTTATTCAGCCTTAGGCCTAATTGGAAAAGTTTCTTTAAAGCTTTGGTATCCAAAGTGTGGTGCCAGGACCACCCAACCACCACCTGGAGAATGTAAGAAATGAATATTCTTGGGCCCTCCCCGATTTACTAAAGATTCTGCATTATAACAAGACTCTTTGATGATTGATTATGCACAGTAAAGTGTGAGAAGCTCTTCTTTAAAGAACATGAGTGTCCACACTGCTAGAATGTGATCCAAAGACCAAGATCCTGACTCTGTCAAATATTGGCTGTGTAAACTTGAGCAAGTTACATAGAGGCTGTGAGCCTCAGTTTCCACATCTGTAAAAGAGAGAAAATAACCAATGACATAGAGTTGTTGAAGGATGAAAACAGAGAACACATTCAAAGCCCTTGTTATGGTGCTGGTATTGGTTGTTAAATGACTCTGCTCAGCTTATGTCAGGTTGACCCTGCGTGGATGTGACACGTCCTGTCAGGGTGATCCTGAGACCAAGGACAACCCATTCTTGTAGTCTCGCTCATGGACTTCATCCGAGCAGTGTGACATGGGAAGCAGAGGAGGAGGCAGGTGGTGTGCGTCACACATTCATCATGGCCAGAGGCCTGAATCTCTGTTGTCAGGGAATATCCCAGAAGCAGGAGGAAGATGGGCAGAGCTCAGGGAGACCAGCTTCTTTCAGCTGTATTTGTATATTAGCTTTATTAGTACCTCAGTCTATGAACACATACGTGTGATCACATGCAGCCAGAATCAGGGGCCTGTCCAATGTAAGAACTGGAAAGGACAAACATAATTCAGCAATAAAGGACTTATAACATAAGAGAAAACACTAAGGTGACAAAATAGGAGTGCTGATCACTCCCCGGCTCTCAGCTTGGAGGATATCACGTGCCCGCAAAAGGAACTGTGCTATTGGCAGACTTGCCCGACTTCTGTCCTCTCTGGGGTTTGCAGGTGAGCAACGGAGTGGGATTTTCCTACTGTCACCGACGGGCTCAGGATACATGTCAGAATGCTTTATAAAAACAGCACTTCCTCCGCGTCCCTCACTGCGGTCACACTTCCTGATCAACACGGGTTTTGTTATAATAGTTTCTTTCTGTTGACAGAAATGACTTCAGGTAGCCCGTAGCTGGACCGTGAGCCAAAATAAACACACCCTTTGGCGCCTCCTGGCTTCAGATGATTATAGTTTTTGAATATGTGCCCTGGCAGCATCCAGTGCTGTCATTCTTGTTTTTTCAATTTATTGCTACACTGTTTATAATTCTAGTAAAGATATGTATTCCGTGATAGGACAAAGGTTAGCCAAGTTCACTGAAAGAAGAGAAAATACAAAGAGTGGTGAAAAGCTGCCTGGGGCAGAGCTTTTTAACAAACAAGGGAATTCATGACCTCTGCAGTCACCTTCCCAGTGTCCAGCAGCCCGAGTTGTTTTTCAGATAATACGGGCCACATGAGCCACTGCGTGTGGAATAGGCCAACATAAGCCAGAATGTATTGGTGATTTTCTCCACCTGGTTTTAATCTGGTCACCAAGTATAATAAAATAATAAAAATAAATAAAGCCTTCGATTTCATTTTTTTTTCTTATTACCATTTCTATTGTTTTCTTTTACACCTCTAGACATTAGATATGAATGTGAACCCCTGATATTGTGGCAAGTGGAGTGGGGAGCAGGTCATTTTACTCTCTCCACTTTTCTATAACCTGCTCATTCCTTGATTTTCTCTTTCTCTCTCCCTCTTTGAGATGCTTCCACCGTGTCACTGATCTTCCAGGCCAGAAGCCTGGCAGGTGCACATGTGCTGGAAACTTCCACGAGGCTTGTGCACTGTCTGACATCCCACTTTCCACAGCGCTGCTTCCTCGTCCTTTGACCCATTTCCTGTGTATATTTTTATAACTTTCATTTAACAATTGTCCTCTGCCTTTGGTTGTTAAGTGGCTGCCTTCTCTGACCAAAAAGTGTTGCCACGTTTTAATCTTCCTCATTTGCAGCTTCATTTGAACTGGCAACATTATTTTGAGCTTTGAAAACAAATTTATAGGATCCTTTAATTCTCACATACCCTCCTCTGGGTCATAAAAAGGGATGACGAGAGAACATAAAAATATCTCTCTACAACTTCCCAAACGCGAAAAGAAGCAAGCAAACTCATGGTCTCCCCTAGCAAACCTTAATTCAAGTGAATGGAGACGTTATCACGCAAGCGATTAGTTCCTCAAGTATGGACTCAAGTGGTAGGAAACCAATTGTCTTTTGCTCAATGTTTTATGGCCTGACTTAGATAAGAAGCAACAATTACATCCTTCCTCTCGCTGTGACCTATGACATTTGTTAACATTGTCAGGATAAACGTAAGTCAGGTTTTCCCTTCCATGTTTCGAAGTGAGGAGCAGAGACACCAGAAGAGGACTTTCCTTCACCAACCAGGGTCCCAGGTAGTGGGGAGCCACCATTAACCACCCAAATGCCCCCTACATGTGACTCACCTGTGAAGTTGCCAAAAGTGCATCTACAAGAGAAGTCTGCCCAGAAACTCTGGGTTGTTCCTTCCCTATTAGTATTCCTTCGGTTGTTCTGTCACAGGGTCATCACAACCCTTCCCATTTGTCCATCGAGTACCCCTGAAACCTGTTGCACTCTGCTAGCTTTTTTATTTTAAAAAAACATATTTTTTTCTTTGTTGATTTTTAGAGAGAAAGGAAGGGGGAGGGAGAGAGAGATGGAAACATCGATGAGAGAGAACATCGACTGGCCGCCTCCTGCATGCCCCCACTGGGGATCTGGCCCACAACCTGGGCATGTGCCCTGACCGGTGACCTCTTGGTGCATGGGTCGACGCTCAACCACTGAGACACACTGGCCAGGCTCTGCCGGCTTTTAATTTATGTGGTAGAAAAGTCTTGATGGAGACTAGAGGTCCCAGATATAAGGAGGAGAAACACCTGGAATGGAAACTGTAACTGGGTTTGAGAAATCTTTGGGAGAGACGGAAAAATATTGGCAATTGCAGCATACTATAATTTTGTCTAGAATAGCAGTTTGTGAGAGATACTATGCTTGTAATTTTATTGAAGATTTTTTTGGTTTTCTCAAAGCTCTTGGGCAGCATTGTTTGATCAGACGTCCTGTGGTGACAGAAATGTTTTATATCCACATGGCCATATGGTAGCCACTAGCCACAGATGTCTACGGAGCACTGGAAATATGGAGAGTGCAACTGAAGAACTAAACATTTTTTATTTGATTTTAATTTTCATTAAAATTTAATTTTATGCTTAAATTTAAATATGTGCCCAGCCTGTGTGGCTCAGTGGTTGAGCATCGACCCATGCACCAAGAGGTCGCCTGTTCAATTCCCGGTCAGGGCACAGGCCCAGGTTGTGGGCCCGATCCCCAGTGGGGGGTGTGCAGGAGGCGGCCAATCGATGTTCTCACTCATCGATGTTTCTCTCTCCCTCTCCCTCTCCTTTCTTCTCTCTCTAAAATCAATAAAGAAAAATAAAATAAAATAAATAGTCACATATGCTATTGGCTTGTGTCCTGGATAGAGCAGTTCTAGGGTGTCAGTCACATGAGGACACTCTCGGAACCCCATATTTGCCTCTCATTTCCTGGAAGATATGAAGGGCATGAACATATGCAGCACACTCTTCCCAGCATCACCAAACTCATCAGTAAGAAGCCTCTGGACAGGTACCTGTACTTCCTTAAGAAATCGTCCCACAGGGGGAAGGGCTCTCATAGTAGTCTGCTCTTACCCCCTGTTGGAATTCAAATTTCCTGTTTATTTATGTCCTCCCCACTAAACTGCAGGCTCCGAAGAAAGTGACTGTTTTGTCTCATTCACACTGTATACTATAGTGTCTACTAAACAGGGATTTGAAAAACACCAGTTGAACAAATAGTTTTCCACATGGATTATTCATAGAATTGTAAAATATTAAAGCCCAAAGGGACTTTGTCATTGTGTCATACCCTACTGTTGCCCAACCTAAATCACTTTTTATTTCTTCTTTCTGACCAGCAAGCCCTAGTGATATTGGGGTGTCCGGGCCCCCCACTATGACTCAGTAAAATATGAGCCTTTCTCTCCAACACTAGGCATAAACACTGATTGGTATAGACAAATCATGCTGTCTGGCCCAGTTCCCTTGGCAGTAATTGGTTTGAAGTTTGGCATGTGACCCAGTTCTTATTGCAGTGATGTGAGGGGCTTCTTCTGGGAGTAGTTTTGGGAAAGGTTTACTCCTTTTTTTTTTTCCTTTATTGGTTTTTAGAGAGAGAGGAAGTGAGAGGGAGAGAGAGATAGAAACATAGATGAGAGAGAACATCGATTGGCCACCTCCTGCATACCCCCCGCTGGGGATCGGGCACAAAACCTGGGCATGTGCCCTGACTGGGAATTGAACCAGCGATCTCTTGGTGCATGGGATAACACTCAACCACTGAGCCACACCGGCCAGATGGGAAAGTTTACTCTTAAAAGAGATGTAAGGAAGAATTGGCCCATGTTTTGCTTCTGAGTATTCCTACGTCTGGGCGTGAAGACTGGAATTGCTGGAGCCAAGGTGTACACTCGGGGGGACTTGTACTGAAGGTAGAGAGTTGGGACAGATACAGAGTCTGCTGTCAAGCTGCTTAACCAGCCAACCCTGAAATCTGCCCACTATCTACACATTTTGTTCTGGAGATAATACATTTCCTTATTTTTAAAGCCAGCAGTATGAGGATTTTCATAGACTGACATGTGGACATAGCTTGACAGGGGCCTCAGCAAAGCTATAACCGAGAGGCAGCCAAGGCTGGGTTCACATCAGGGGCCGTCTGGGGAAAACGCCAATCCAAGCTCATGTGGCTGTTGGCAGATTCAGTTTCTTGCAGGCTATCAGGGTTCTCAACTGTTTTGCTAGCTGTTGGCCCGAAGTTGCTCTCAGCTCTTTTTTGTATGGCCTTCTCTCTGTGGCAGCTCACATCTCAGCTTCCTTTCTCAAAACCCTCCAGAAAGAGAGTCTCCTCTGAGGGTTATATTGTTATGAAATGTAATCATGTACACCTTGTCACCTTTGCTGTATGCAATTGGTTAAAAGTCATCCTCAGATCCTGCCCACGCTCCAAAAGAAAACACTACACAAGGGCTTGACCATGGGGCCACCCTAGAGTCTGTTTGCCAAACCTCCTCATTTGAAAGGTGAGGCAATAGGCCCAGAGGAATGATTTGGCTTGTGAAGATATAGCTACTCGGTAGAACAACTAAGAGTAGACACCTCGCGTTTTTATTTCAACCCAGTACTTCAGCCACAAACTAGCTCTGTGAAATTATCCATGTCACCTAATCACTTAGTTTGCTGATTTCTAAGGCAAGCTCACCGATATCTTTAAGAAATTGTTTTAGAGAGGGCCCTATAGTTATGTGCCTGTCATGGTTTCTACAGATATTAGATGTTAAAAAAATATTGATTACGTTATGCTTTCTATCCTTTTCCACTGTATTGTGTACTTTCTCTTATCGCCTTAGTGAGAAGGACTAGAATGTTTGGATTGCTGTGTTTTACTTTTAAGGTTTAGAATGCAATCTGTCAGGTTGAAAATTATAGTTAGCAAAGTTTTCTTTTTTTTAACCATCTCAGGAGTAAAAAGTAGGAGCAAAGTCAAATAGGGATCCCTTATTTAAAAGGTGCTAACATAACTGTGTCTTTTCTTTGGCCACAATCTCTGAACTTGCAGTCAACGAAATTGTATTGCTGAATTGAGCCCTGGGGACTTTCTCCCTAGCATTTTGGCTTTCGCTTTTTAAATCAAGGTCAACCAGCTCCACTGGAGGTCATTTTTTAATGCCAGCAGATCCTCATAAATAGTACACCAATAACTGCCTTAAAAAGAAGCTACAAGCCATGGGTGTTAATGAAAACCCTTAAAGTGTTGCTATTATGCTGTGATTCTTGAAATGAAATTGAGAAGTTTCCATTGGTTCAAGATAGTTCACTTCATAAAGTCTGCATAAAAATTCTATTTCTTCTCTGTGACCCACGTGGAATTGTTTTATGGCAGAAGGTCGACAGGGTATGTGTTCTTTCTCACTGTGCTCTCAGACCGCTGTCCTTTGGGGACGAGCGTTTTTGTACACTGGTGAACTGTCATGTGTGATATGAAAGTAATGTCTTATAATAGACGTTGACAGTGTTAAGAGCCATGCTATTGTCCCCTTCTTTACTAAGTCAGGCTCCCAGGGGAGTGACATGTGTTAAAAATGGTCCGACAGGGCTTGTGGACATTTCTCCTAGCTTCTTAGTTCCGTGGTTCCATTCTGGCCTTGATCGCAAATCTGAATTGCTCTAGTTAAAATGGTTTTGTAGTCTCTGCCCTGTTATTATAATAAAAACAGCTAACCTTTATTGAGATCTTAGTATATGCCTTTTTCTAAGTGCTTTACATGTATAAGGTCACTTAGTTCTTTCAAATAATCTTGATAGAAAAGCTATAATCCTATGAGGTATATGTTTTTTGAACAGATAGAGACATAATGTATATCACAAACTTAAGTTTACCTCTTATTTTATCATCAAAATGCAAAATATTATATGTGATATGGATTGAAGGCAAATCTATTCTTCTTCTTATCTGTGTTTGTCCAACACAACGTCTAACTGTTTGATTTACCCTGGCCTCTGCCAAAGTGAGAGAGCCAAGACATTCAGAGTCTCAGAGTTTATTATGAAGACACCCCAGGTCCTCTAAACTATGTATTTCCCTGCTCATAAATATTGTCCATTAAATAATGTAAAGTTGGCATTGGAGTTAAAATATATATGGCTTATCAATAAATATGATTATCCAATATATTGTTATGCTACAGATTTGCTCATTATGTACACATGCTTTAGAGTTTTATATAGTAAGCTTTGTACGTGCTTGTCATAGTTTTCACAGATATTAGATGTTAAAAAATGGCCCGGCCAGTGTGGCTCAGTGGTTGAGCGTCGACCCAAGCACCAAGAGGTCGCCAG
Source organism: Tadarida brasiliensis (assembly GCA_030848825.1). Lineage (NCBI taxonomy): Eukaryota > Metazoa > Chordata > Mammalia > Chiroptera > Molossidae > Tadarida > Tadarida brasiliensis. The sequence goes on from CM061264.1 coordinate 83,524,873, forward strand.
TTCGATTCCTGGTCAGGGCACATGCCCAGGTTGTGGGCCCAATCCCCAGTGGGGGGCATGCAGGAGGCGGCCAATCGATGTTCTCTCTCATCGATGTTTCTATTTCTCTCTCCCTCTCCCTTCCTCTCTCTCTAAAGCAATAAAGAGAAAAAAAATTTAAAAAAAACTTAATTACTTTATCTAATTAATATTTTGCACATAAGTAGACAAAGAAAAGAAACAGCTCTTAACTAAGATTTACTTGAACATAAAAATTAAAATAATAATAAGCATACAATGTTCAGTCCAAATGGCCTATGGATATTTAATAATAATTAATATATTGTAAAATCTTTAATTCACGAGACTTTAGAAAGTGGGACAGTAGGGTTGTACCTCTTTTACCCGCTTGATTTTTGTCATAGGAGAGGGACCCACTCATGGTTTCAGTATCAAATGCAACTTTAACATCACCTATTTTTATTGGTACCAATAACCAGAGCAGAATTTAAACTGTTCTCATTGAGCAGTAAAACAGGATTATATGCCTTTAATTTGGACCCTAGAGCAACTACCAAATTGCATAGTTTCAGTAACCACATTTTAATAAGAGCTCCAACTAATCAATCATCATCAGGATGGAGAAAGCAATAATAATCTACTTAAACATTCTGTGACCAACAGATATTTTGAATGAAGACGGTGTTCAATAATAAGGATTTCTTTTTTTTAGCAAATAGCTATGATTGATACTGTAAATCTAGTCTGTGTTTGAGGTGATGCGAAGGATTTCCTTATGTAATAGCTGCTGAATTCCAGCTGGTTGAAAGTATCTTAATGTCATCCGCAGGCCATAAAGAAGCTAAAATCCAGCATCAGAAATTCTTTAAAGAAAGTAATACACATATTATTTTGAGAACTATTAAAAGAACCTAGATCCAGAACAGCTTCAGAGTTAGGTATCAGTAATGTGATAAGTTCCTTTATGTTCCTCATTGTCATAATAACTGTGCAATGAGGAATAATTAATGGAGTTACTGGAAAAGTTTTATTTCTCCCACTTGCAAGAGTGCTAGAAACATAGAAATGAATGTGATTCTTTGCATGGCATCTTCATAGCCTACAGGCAGCTGACATTTTAACTGAACCGATATGTTCATAAGTAGCTTGGGTGCTAACATATGGTGACATTTCTAATTATAGGTCTCTACTGTACAGTAGAACTTCAGATTTTTTAAAAAACATTTGCTAACACAAAACAAAGCTCACTTAATGTCCATGTTTTAAAATGTCTGAAAGAAGTTGCAAAATAGTTGAAAATGTATAATATAACTTTAAGGAAAATAATTCATTGCCTTAGACAATAAAAAATTGTTATATTTAGGAAAATAAAGGCATATGTATTGTGGGAAAGATTTGCTGTCTTTCAAAGCCTTTCTACAGGCTTTGCTTAGCTCTCAGATACCTGGATGAAATTAGTACATCCCAGGAGAAATCAGCAGGGAAGATTAGATCTAGGTTGAAAATCCTGGTAAGAGACGTTTTGTCTTGGAGTTTAGTTTGTGTGGAATGGAGTAGCCAGTTCTCAACCCTGGTGGGGTGGGGGTGGGGGTTATTCAGGAAATCAGACACAGGTATAAGAATCTGGAGAGAATTTAATTCTAAGTTTCTAATGGTAGTTTTCATTTTTGGTGTGTATTTCCATATTTGTGTGTGTGTATGTGTGTAAAACTTTCAAGAATGATGTTGAGGAGAAACTTTGTAAACCTGAATGGTGAGCTAGTTTTATTTGTCTCTTCAGGGAACATCACTGTCACATTCATTAGCCCAAATCCTGCCTCCAAAATGTTCTGCTAGTCAGAGAAGTCTTCAGAGTCAATTACTTATCAGTATTTCCACCTCTTTTGGAAGTTAACATTTTTGGTCTCAGAGCTCAAAGTCAAGTTTTAAGTATTTATTTAATTTGCAGTCTCTAGATGAGGTTCCAGTCTGATGGCCAGAATGTTATGGCTTTGATTTCCCAAGTCCCAAGTCCAGGGAGGTCTGGTGTGACCTAAGATACAGGTTTCTGAGATGATACTGCGAATAAAGGAAATAACATGAGAGGAATGATGACAGGAAGGGACATAAAGGTTGGGTAGGGCAAATAGATCAAGAAATAAGTGAATAAGAAATAAGGGAAGAAAAAAAAGAAAGGAATAGAAGAAAGTGTAAAGAAGAATGTTGTATTTGTTGGCAATGTTTTAAATTATATCTATGTTAGACTCTTTAAAGACCAGGGCTAGTTTTTCAAAGTATTGGTAAGAAACTACTCAAACTACTCAAGTAAACCAGTTTGTAATTATCATTTTAAATAAGCACAGAGTGTAGCCTGGCTGGTGTGGCTCAGTGATTGAGCATTAACCCATGCACCAAGAGGTCACTGGTTCCATTCCTGGTCAAGGCACATGCCCAAGGTTGTGGGCTCCATCCCCAGTGGGGCGCATGCAGGAGGCGGCCAATTGATGTTCTCTCTCATTGATGTTTTTCTCTCTCCCTCTCTCTTCCTCTCTAAAAATCAATAAAGAAAAAAAAAAGTGATCACAGGGTATAAAAACTGGATGAAGAAAATAAAAATAGAAATTTTTTTTGCATGGGTCCTTCTGATAATAATTAAAATAAGGTGTACCCATTTCCATGAGATACTTTACCACCTGTCACATACAGAGCAAATGTCTATTTCAGTTTTTCTTTGAAGTACATTTTAGTTTGCATTTCCCAGTTATATTTTGCTTTGATCTAATATTTATAAGTGTAACTATTCAACATATTTGTTTGAATTCTAATAGTTAATTAATAAAGTGAAAAAAAGATGAATGTTTAATTGATGCCAACAATTTTATCAGAATTCTGGCCTTAACATTATCACTTTTTATGCCCTGGCCTGTTTGGCTCAGCAGTTAGAGCATCAACCCGCGGACCAGAGAGTCCCAGGTTCAGTTCCCACTAAGGGCACGTACCTTGGTTGTAGTTTGTTCCCGGCCTGGTTGGGGTCATGTGGGTGGGAGCCACTCAATGTGTCTCTCTCACATCGATATTTCTCTCTCTCTCTTCCTCCCTCTCTCCCTCCTGCTCTATCTGAAGATAAATGCAAAAATGTCCTCTGTTGAAGATTTATATATATTTTTATATATATATATTTATATATATATTTATATATATTTTATATATATATATAAAATATGATCACTTTTTAAAAATTTTAACCAATATTTGCCTTTTTTTTCCCTTTGATGTTCTCCCATAGAAAATCCTCTAGTTAATTAATTAAACTGTTGACATTTCAAATTAATTGTTTCACCTAAAACAAGCTATTATATTAAAGTCATAAGATTGGTTAGGGCCGGTCAGTGTGGCTCAGTAGTTGAGCATCGACCCATGCATCAAGAGGTCACCAGTTTGGTTCCCGGTCAGGGCACATGCCCAGGTTGTGGGCCAAATCCCCACAGGGGGGCATACAGGAGGCGGCCAATCAATGTTCTCTCTCACCAATGTTTCTATCTCTCTCTCCCTCTCCTAAAATCAATAAAGAAAAAAAAAATTGGTTAGGATTAAGGATTAACTTTTACATCGTCTTAAAATAAAACTGTTTAAAAGATGGCAACCATTATTTGTTACATAATTTGTCCATGTAGACGCACTGGGAGAGTAAGTCCATGGTGTCTATTAGCCAAGTTAGGCAGACATAGACATTTCTGAACAATCAACTAGTAAACATTTGTGCTGAAGATTTGTTTTGGTTTATGTACAGTGGAATCAATTTCCACTAGCAATTGCTAAATTTTGAGCATGAAACTGCCAAGGGTATAGCCTAGCTTTATAAACTGTTGATCTTTTTCTCCCCATACTTTATAATTTCTGAAATTCAGCTCTTTTTTTTTTGGAAGCAGAATTACAAAGTTTAGTTTTGAACACCATGCCATTTATGGTTTATAGTTTAGCAACATTAGAATTGCTGGGAAAATAGGTTTTCCATTATGAAATTAAATTTACTTGCTTCCCATACAGAAATTAGACTTGTTTCTGGTTTGTGGGTTAATGTCTAAGTAGTAAAAATGACCCAAAGTATAGTATTTAATTTGACAGATACGTAGATCTTTTGAATAAAGCCCTACTAGAGGGCACTTTAAGAAGATTAACTTCAAGTTTCTCCATGGATATAAGACAGGAATTCATTAAAACAGGTATTTCAAAGTCCTTGCTTAACAAATGAGAGCAAAATTAGAGTGGCTTTCTAGACCTCAAGCTCTCATGGGCACATGAATGGATGTGTCTATTATGTTTAGAGATTTCTAGGAAGACACATTACAGGGAAGCCAATTTCTATCTTTGATGCTGGAGGGCAAGGAAGAAAGGCAAAGGGAGAAGGGGGCATGGGAAAGAGAAAGTGATGCCTCTGTCTACTTCCTTGCATAATTTTATTCACAATAAAACATTTAATTCTTTTACTACAGCTTTCTGATTTGAAGTTACATTCAAAAGCCTTTTATTATCGTCCTACCATAGGCATAACAGAATGGGCAATGAGATAAACAATAACAAATGGTTTCCTGCCATTTCAGTAGATTGGAAGATCCATATGCCTATATAGAATGATTACATCCTCTCTTGTTCCCATATTTCAAAGTACAATATCTATAGCAACAAACATAGAAATAGCCAAACACTGTTTTGGGAAGGAAAAAAAGAGGAAAAACAAAAGCAAATACTGCATGAAAATGAATCCATAATGTTTGAATGGGTGAGAGCAGATGACATCTTCCCTTATTGACATCACCTCCAAGGAAGCAGAATGCTCAGGGTTAAAGGCTTGCCAAGTCTACCCCAAGAGAGGATTTCAGTAGGAGATGAGCTGGAGCCTTGTAAAGTTACCAAGTCTTTCTCTAGGAATTCGAGGAAACTCTAGTGTGTAGTGAAAGGGGGACTTCAGTTTAGTTTTCAAAAGAACTATGGCAAATTTATTTATGGAAGATTTGTAATTTTTTCTAACAATCTTTGGCATTTCATGAACAAAGCCCAGTAAAACTTTACTTTTTACTGAGCTGGGTATACATGGTCAACATTTACACTTATTTCAAATTCAAAAAGATTGCCCAAACTCTGAAATCTGGTAGTTTATCAAATTACCCTCAATTTTTCTTTTCAGTGTGAGTTTTTCACTGCCCAATGTTTTGGAGTGGTATACGCCTGTTCGTGTGCTTAAAGGTTGAACTCTGTTTCTGGTAAGTTGCTTGACGATATTTGAGTATATTGCTTCTTTAGAATAAATGAGCAGGCATTTTCTATTATGCATATATTTTAACTAATCTTTGTTAATTTACATACTTATAATAGCAAAGGTGTTTCGTATACCCGAGGACCTGAGGATTTCTTCTAATGAGAAAATTAGAGATTTTCCACATTGAGCTATTCTCAGTGTTTCTGAAGCACTTATTTATTCAAAGGGAAAAAAACTTCCTGGAGTTGGATGAATCCAGATGTATTTTCAGATTGTGAGGCAGCTCAAGCTACTATGTAAATGTTTGGGTTGTGGTAGAAACCATAATATATTTTTCCAAAAGACATTGTTCCTTCCATTTTAAACTTATATGATGTTTGAGGGAAATTTAGTCCATGTGTTTGTGATTCATTTACACTTAACTCATTAAAATAATGTTTGCTAAGAGTTATGGAGTATCCAGTCAGCTTCTTATTCTATGAAGATTTTTTTGAAGGTTTTTTTTTTTTCTCCTGAGAATCAAAAAGTAGAATTTGATCAAACTACTTGAGTTTTTTTTGTGTTTTTTTTTTTTTTTAATTTTCCAGAACTTGGGAACCTAAAAGATATAGTGGATTCAATGCAGTAGGATACCGGCTGTCTCTTATGAAACAATTACTTTCCTAAGACTGCACTCATAAGTGGAATCATTAACTACTAAGAAGTGGGCTTTCTAGTGTTGCTACATCAATTAGGATACTACCGAATGACTGAAACTTGGTATGCTGAATGGCAGTGATTAAAGAATATAGTAGTGAGGCTTGCCATTCAGAAGTCATATTTCCCTTGCTTATTACAAACACACTTAAAAAATAATCTAGTAAAGAATGTAAAAAATAGGATAGCATGGTGACTATAGTTAATAATACTGTATTATACACTTGAGATTTGCTGAGAGAGTAGATCTAAAATGTAACTTTGTAAGATGATGGAGGATATGTTAACTAACCTTATCACGGTCATAAGTTTTGATATATATATATATGTACATCATTTTGTACACCTTAAACTTACACAATGTTATATGTCAATTGTATCTCAAGAAAGCTGGGGAAAAGAAAGACCCAAGAAATAGGCTGTCTTTAGAAGGTTTGATAGAGCAACATAGACATTACTGCTCTACTTAGAGGGGTCAAAACTCAAAGGACACGTAAAACATAGTGTTGTCCAGGAGTATTAGGAAAAACAAGAGCTTTTAAAATACTTGAGCCAGAAAAAAAAGATATTTATGGTTTTCTTTAGTTCATGGGTAATTTCTCCTCTAAGATTTTTGTAAGACTGGACAATTCTACACAGGCAAATGGAGTTTGCCTTTTCTGAAGGGATGAGAACTTTGTGATACCAACATTCAAAGTTCAGAAGGAGTGAGGAGAGAGTGTTACCAAGAAAGAGTGAAGGCCCATATGGGCCATGAAACGAGAGAGCTGGGCAGGGATGAGTCTGTGCAGTCCCCTTTGGGCTGTGGTGAGGAGTTTGTACTTGGTTTCAACTGCGATGGAAAACTATTTGTGGATTTGAGGCAAAGGAGCGACTTAATTGGATTTATGCTTGATAGATCAGGGGGCTGCTCTGTGGAGAATGGATCACAGAAAGGCAATAGCAGAAAAAGTGAGACCAGGTAGGCAGCACGTGGAGGAAGCAGTCCAGGGAAGAGATTGTGGTGGTTTGCCCTAGGGTGCTAACAGCTCAGTTAGAGGAAAAGGAACAGATTCATGTGCCATTTTGAAGACAGATTCCACAGGACTTTCTGACAGATTCCACAGTGGGGAAACACCAAAATGAGAGGTGACTCCTTGCCGGGCTTTAGCAATCTGGAGTATGGTTATCACATACTGGGAGAAATAGGCGTGATTAGAGGGGTCATTAGTTTTGTTTTGTTAAGTTGCCATGTGGCCAACTGAGATGCCCATTAGTGGCCCATGTATGAATGTCAACCAAAGTGTAGACCGTGATAATGTATATTAGGTATTGGCTATAAATATGATTGCTGTTATAAAGGTTCTTAGGTAAAAGTATTCCTGTCTTTACTCTCTACATGGACTCTTGAGATTATTTTAATAAAAACCAGGGCAGTCAATGTGATAGACATGGTTAATCATTTTTAAACTCGTTTTCAAGACCCATCTACTTCAAAAATTTTCCTAAACCAAGCAGAATAATTGGAACTATCACTTGCTGTTTATTGTTTGTGGAATATTGTTAATTATTATATCTTTAAATTAATTGTTTACAGTTTGCATATAACTTATTCCAAAACAGCATTTTCAATTAATCCTTTTGTTATACTCATAGGTTTCTTTGACTATTACTGAAGATAAGTAAGTGCCTCTTTAGCACTACCCCATACAAGTATTATATAAATATAAATTAAGGTAAAAATATAAATAATAATACATATAAATAAAAATAAATATAAATTAAAATGGCTTTGTTTCTCAAAACTGTATATATGTAAAACATAAATTTCATATATAGCATACATAATGTGTATATATAGCATATTTATATCCATTTATAGCATATATATATATATATATATATATATACCCATTACATCATAGCTATTTCTGACCCCCTTTGCCTTCCCCCTGCTCCCACCAACAATCCCTGTGTCCTGTTATATATTCTTAGGCACTCAGTTCTTTCCCAGATTTCTGAGTTGACTATATTTTGCAATGAGTTTTGTTTATTCTGCTGTGGCCTCTCCTTCTGCCAATTATTTATGTTTTGGCAAATAGTTTTGATTCACAAAACTTGATAAACGTGATAGTGCTTGACCTACCACAAAGAGATTAGCATTATAATTGTTCAAATGCAAGTCTCCCGGTAACTTGAAATACCTTCAAGAAATGGTCCATTATGCAGAGGAAAAGATCAGCAGAAAATAAAGGATTGGTAGAAGTTCTCTGACATTACAAAGTGCTTTATTCATATGACTGCATCCTGGAAGAATCCACCTACCATTCATATAGTATATGAACTATAGCTGGAAGAATATCTGGTTAGACAAAAATGCATCCTTTTAGGGATTATACACCACATAAGGTTGGGTCAATTAGCGATACCATATCCAGGAACATGGTCCTATGCAAAATGGGGTGTTTACTTGTATACATATCTTCGGAACTGAATGAATACGAGATGAACCCAAAGTAACCAGACCTGGTAAGCATACCTCCCATAGAATAGGTCTGAAAAAAATCTTGTTAGATGAACAGCGTGACTCATGTGCAATGAATTCATGCAGAATAATGTGCTGAAGCAGTAGCACTGAACTTACTTTTTTCCGTCATGACATAGCAATTGAATGGTATTTACTGAAGTACCAATTTGTGATGTAAAATCCCCAAAGTCCCAGCTGAAACTCTCCCACATTTTTCCTACTCAAGAAAACATATATACAAGAATGCCAGTGCATGGCAATATAAATATACAGATACTCTTATCATTGCTCTAATTTGTATTAAAACATGTATCTCATTCACAAACTTTGATTTTTCTGTTATTAATAATTAATTACATCGCACACATCTCATAGCTAATGGTTGTATTGATGAGCGTTTCTGAGATTCTAAGTATAGCAAATCCAAACACTTTAACGATCCATGTGTGACATCCCTGCCCAGAATCAAGCCAACTCTAATACTGAACTTTCCACAGTCCACTTTTAGGATGCAGAGTTTTTTATATTATAAAATTTGGCAGCTTTTCTTTTATGTCGTTTGGGCTGCATGCCATACTCAGAAAGGCTTTCTATTTTCCAAGGTTATATTTTTAGAATTAACTACAATTTCTTCTAGTATTTTTATGGTTTAATTTTTTATGTCAGTAGTTGGAACCTCTGCTCTAATGGAGCCATGGAGAAACACTTTCACAGCTAGCTACTTTTCTTAAAATAGCCAGCTCGAAGACGGTGGCCACACATTAAATCTGGAACCAAGTATTCACAGACTTTAGAGATACTAATCAGGTTTTAGAACTAGAATATTAAAGATCATCTAGCATAATTCCTCATCTTCCAGGTGGGGAAATGGAGATGAATGTGAACAATTCCAAAGTAGTAAAATGTTTTACTGAAGGCCCCACGGTGTCCCGTGTCAGAAGGAACATCTCTCCATGCTCATGAAGTTATTACTCACTCATTGCATCCATCCCTCTGCTTTACCGTCACTTACTGAACACATCTTGATCTGAGACTCACATGATTCTAGCTGGCCACATTTGTTGATCTTCTTGTTTAATTTAAGAGGATAAAAAGTACTTCAGGTTGTTAAAGTCTTTGGGGGAGGTGGAACCCAGTACATCTCCATTGTCAGATTGCACGTATTTTACTCCTTGCTCAGATTCAGAATATTGTAACTGGTTATAATGAAATCTAAGGGTTAGTTATAAAAATGTCTGTTAATGTGAAACCGATCTGGTCTCTCCCTTGGCTTTATTTAACATTTGTAAGAACTTGGAGAAGAGGAGAGTAGCCCGGCTAGTGTGGCTCAGCGGATTGAGCATCGTCTCGTGGACTGAGAGGTCCCGGTTTGATTCCCGGTCAGGGCACATGCCCTGGTTGCGGGCTCGATCCTCAGTGGAGAGGCATGCAGGAGGCAGCCGATCAATGTCTCTCTCACATCGATGTTTCTATCTCTCTCTCCCTTCCTCTCTCTCTACAAAAAAACCCACAATAAAAACATATTATATACATACATATATAAAGAAGAGGAGGGTAAAGAGTTGAGAACCCATCCACTGCCTTCAGCAACATCACAGCATCCTCAGCGAGTGGTATGTGTCCAGTGTTATTCCCTAGCCTCACTGGATTACAGTCAGCAAAGGCATGCTTTCAGAGGGAATTGAGATTTAATGAGATGTAAAATGTAGAACTCAGTTTTCTATGACAGACATTCTCTAGTCTCGTTTTGTCCTCATGCATATAGATAGGTATAACTATTGACTTCATGGCCTCTCTTAGGGAAGCCCTTGATAAGACTAGATCTATTTTTTTGGAGACTACACTTCCTTCACAGAGACTAAAGATTCACAGAGCCATTTTTTCTGACATATTCTCCACAAGACTCCCTATTTCAACTCACAAAGCTGCAAAGCTGGATGCAGATAATTCTTTACAGTGATTATTGTTTTAAAGAAACCATATTGCCCTCCCCCACCCTTCTCAGTTCATAGTAGTGTCTCAAGCTGTTTTAAAAAAAAATGACAATGGGTATAAATAGTAATCTAATTATAGTTAGAGGAGATTTACAGCTCTAATTACAACTGCTGTTAAATTTCAAAGGGACTGACATAAGCAATCAACACATCCCATACAAGAATCCATCTTGCTATTGTAAAAGCTACCTGCCAATTGTTTGTCAGTTAAATGACATGCAACACTGCACACATTATCTCCAGAATTAGTGATACCGACAGTTTTGCCATGTTTAATGTATGTAGGTAGTATAATGCAAAGGCATGAAGCCTAAAAATTACTCAATTAGGGACTGCTGCGCTGCCAATATTGCATATTTCATCAAGTGTGTTATCATCTCTTTCTCTCAATGGCATTTATTATTATTATTATTATTATTTAGCTTAATCAACTACGTATTCAGAAATTCTCTCTGGCAAAAGTGGCCATTCTGACACACACACACACACACACACACACACACACACAGTCTCTTTGTTAGACACCTAGGCAAAAAAAAAAAATATATATATATATATATATCCATATAATATGTGGATATACTTTATATAACAATTACAAGGTGTTTGCCACATGTCAGGGTAGAAATTTTATAATAGTCTCATTTGAGACTCAGAGCAATCCTTGGCTGTATATACTATTATATTATTATTCTGGATAATTCCTGTTATGGAATCAACATTATAAATCTTTTGGGAATAAGGCAGACATATGTCATTGTTTTTTAAGTTTGCTGATCATTTATACAGGCTGAGGAAATTGTACAAACCATTTCAGTCCCTCGCTTCATCAATTGACCATAGCTGGGCACACTGCCTTCCCCATCTGAGGCCTCAACCCTACTTTCCATTGAACCATCTGGGCAAGGCACATTTAATTTTTTCTGGACCAGTTATCTAATGGGACTTCATATAAAGCATGCCCTGTGACCTGGAATTTGGGTGTCTCAGTGCAAACCACCTGACATCCAAGAATGTTCTTTAACTCAGTGTTCCCCACTTCCCAAGATGGACTACTTGTTAGGGATCCTCCCGCCTGGAGATCCTTGCCAGGGACAGGAACTGTGCTAATAAACTGCAGCTATGGAGTGAGGATCTTTTGTTCCCACTACTGTCCTTTCTCAGCCTTGCTGTCTGTGTTCAGACCCAATCATGAGAACGTACTAACGTGTTACTGACACACTACTATTCACAGGCGTATTACCAATACATTCTTCCATCTCCTGAGAACCTGCTGTTTTCTGGTCTGGAAATCCTGGTCTGACCAACAGTGAAATCACATTCAGTATTAGGATTGACATTCAGATAATATGAACCAGTGTGGGGATATCAGTTGCTAAAATAGGGAGACACTTCCCACTAGTTGGTAAAGAGATTGATGACCTCCTCTCACCCTCAAGTCCTCCCTACTTCCCTCAGCTATGAAGATGCCTTTCTTAGGACTCCAAAATGTGCATAATATTCAGCAACTGAAGGGCCGTCCCCTAGCACATCAGGAGACATATGGGACTCTATTCCCACTATCATCGGCATCCCTTCTACTTGGTTGGTGGTTATAACTGTTTGGCTGTGTCTGTTAAATGTTTGAATGTTATTCTTTGCCATTTTGTCTTTGGTTTAGACAAATTAGCAGCCTTCTCTTTCAGGCTACAAGACAAGTTTTCTGCCAGATCTTTACTCCTTTTTACTCCTATGTCCTCCACATTGCCATGAGAAATCAGACTGCTCGCTTACATCCTCTACCTCACAAATGATGGGTCAATATTCTTATTTTTAAGTACTTTTATGTTTTTTAATCATACAGCAATGGACAACATCACTTGTAAGTCAATAGAAGAAGAATAAATATGTGTTTAACTAGCACAATGAAAGAATGTTAAAATGGGTTTGGCTATGACAGTGCAGTATGACTAGACTGGAGGTCAAGGCAGTTGATCACGACTCTAATTCAGTGACATTTGAAAGACGTAATTAGAGTAAGACTGTTGCATTCACACCAATGTGAACAGTTTCTTTCTTAAGATAACTGATCCCAAAGGATGGTAGGAATTATTTTCTTATGTATTCTACTGATATTTGTTTTGTCAGAACATAACGAATTACACGTAAATCCTGTTTTATAAATGGTATGTTAGGCTTTAAATACAGTCCAATATGTCATTCTGTCAGAGATTAGCAATAGCAAACTGTTTTGTTGATTGATTCATTATTCTCAGTGCCCAACTGGAAAAAAAAATTACTGAATTTATGATGAGGAATTTTCTTTAAAATGAATTATTAAAGTACTTTATGCTGAAACAATAATAAAGGCGTTTTTATTTTTTGCATGTTAAAATTGTTACCAAGCCACTGACCTGTCTTCTCATCACGCTGAGAATTCTCTATAACATTAATAATGTATTAAATGGTTATATAAATGATGTTCAGTTACAAGTAATGTGGAATTTGTGTGATAGCATGAGTTATTATTATTTTTTAAATAATATCTGGCTCTTTCAAGAAACTCTGCAACTTACCTTTACACCATCTCATTTTTTAAATTCCCATTCACCTATATTTTTAAATGTGTAAATGCCCTCACTGAATTAAGAACACATAGCTTTGGTAACCCAATACTTGTATTTACTCTATAGAAGACTAAACTCAAAGATTATATCTAAATGACATCATTGAATCAGAGACAAATTTAAACCTACATCATCACTGAATATTTGACCTTTGTCTTTTTGGCACAAAATAACTTGGTTGTCTGGTTTTGAATAATTAAAATAGTAACCCCTTGCTCAGGTTTTGTCTAGCCAATTCCTTTAGGGATCTAGTTTCAATTCTCTGGGTTGAAAACTTTTCACCTTCACCTTATTTATAGTTTCCTGGTCAAAAATTGTATCATTACACTGCCTGTACACTAGGCTAATCACAATGAATTCAGTTTTCCTGTCTGCAAAAAGTTTGACCTAACGTGTTTTCTTTTTGACCAGAGAACTCTTTCTTTGTGACTCAGTCTAAGCAACAATGACTATCCAGCTCTAGTGTTACTTTTCTAAGAGGCCAGATAAGGACAAAATTTGATCGGTCTGTTTAGCAAGGCATAGAGTTCTCTTTTATCTTGTTATGGATTAGGCAGTGATCCTCTGATGAGTGGAAATCCCAATATGGATTGAGTAAGTCCCCGTTTTACTGATTTGGTTTCAACTCTGAAACCAAAGAAGAAAAAATCCAAAACAGATTACCTTAAAGGGCCCTTTTAACCTTATTTATTCTGTTAATTTTCTAGAGGAGGGCTCTCTCATAACTTTTTCCCTTCAAAGAGGGAGTTGGAAGATTTTCGTAGCTCTGGAGCATTAAAGTTACTTTTAGCCTGGATAAACTTTTTCACAAAATTCAGTTTATAAAGTTAGTTCACTTAGACTGTTGAACTTACACTAACAAAGAAAAAAGGAAAAAGATAAAGAAAGAAAGAAAGAAAGAAAGAAAGAAAGAAAGAAAGAAAGAAAGAAAGAAAGAAAGAAAAAAACTCTTGCTTTGAAATGTTTTAACTTTTAGTAGGAAGGAATGAACTTCTCACAAATGCTCCGAAGAAAGCACTAAATCTAAGTCAATAGAATTCACTAGAGAACACTTGGCATTGAATTAAAAGGTTGAGGTATTGGACAATCACCTAAAAAGAAGAAACTTGAGAATCCTAAGCCCAGTTGAACACTGTGCTGTGATAGAAAGCCCCGGATGAGTTGAAAATAAAATTGAATCTGTATTGGAGCCAAATGTTATACCTTTTTTAGACATTTATAAAATTTGGGGGCCTTATGTTAAAAGTCTAGATTGTCTTGCACTTTAATTGTGTTTTAAAAGTATCTTTCTGGAAAAGATGGAGTTCTTAATAAAAGTCCAGAGAATGAAAAATTTCACATGGGAGCCAGTTGATATATTCTTGAACTAAATCTACATGAATCATCTTAACAGAAAACAACCTGAACAGTTGAAAAAATGCTCTGTTTTCAGAAGACATAGAAGTCAATTTTTGCCCTGTTTAGGATCTAAGTTAATTCTGTAAGTATACCATAATATAAAATTGTTAAAAACTTGAAAAAATGTTAACAGCTTTGGTATTTCTGTAATTTTATTTTTTCTACGGTTAGTGTGAATTGATAGAAATAATCTCATAAAAAATTCATCCTAATGTCATTGTTAGCATTCAAACTTGATTTCATAAAAATTAAATTATTTACTTTTCATCCCTACTGGCCATTATCTTGAATGATTTTACATATGTATATGTGTGTATCCATCTATATAATCTTAGAATATACATCTTAGGTCAAGTTCATTGGCAAAGTCAAGATGTCAAGACATGCAGGAGGTTTATAGGGGAGTGTTTTTATTTTTATTTATTTATTTTTTAGAGAGAAGAAGGGAGAAGGAAAGAGAGACAGAAACATCGATGAGAGAGAACACTGATTGGCTGCCTGCTGCATGCCCCCCCCCCCCATCGGGCCCACAACCTGGACATGTGCCCTGACCAGGAATCGAACTGGCGATCTCTTAGTACATGGATTGAAGTTCAACCACTGAACCACACAGGCCAGGCAATATAGGTGAGTGTTTTTAAAGGCATCAGTTGTGGGGGAGTAAAGGAAGCAACATTGGGTAGAG
The DNA here is from genome assembly GCA_030848825.1 of Tadarida brasiliensis. Taxonomy (NCBI): domain Eukaryota; kingdom Metazoa; phylum Chordata; class Mammalia; order Chiroptera; family Molossidae; genus Tadarida; species Tadarida brasiliensis. The sequence goes on from CM061264.1 coordinate 83,539,994, forward strand.
ATACAGTCATAACAGAGCCTTCAGATGATCCTTTAAAAAACTGTGGAGCTGGAATGTCTCTTCAGAAAAAGAGGCCTTGTCTTTGTATCCTGTGTCAACCAGTCCTTAGCCATGAGCTGACCCTGGCAAGGGTGTGTAAACTCGGATGAAGCAGCCCTCTCCGAGGACAATTTCACAGGAGAGACAACTGTGAACCACCAGGACGTGCCATTCTGGCAGCTTCGGTCCTTAAAGAGTAATTTGACACCATTTCCTTCTACTTGCTTTGTGAAAAAATTGTATCCCACTTGGAAAGAGCTCCTCCTGTCTTCTGACTGGTTTCCTTTACTTAGGAAACTTATAAGAGAAAGATAGGGGGTGGGGGAGGAATAGTTCCCACTGATGCATATGGTCTTGCACCAGAAACCTATGGTTCTATGTTGTGATCCTTTTATTGTGACTTTCCATAAACTTCATAAAGTGTTTCCCATCACAGATATCTCTAAACTACATATGGTCTATCAGGTTATATGACCCAAATAACAGCACTGCTTGCACTTTAGGCTGGTCTTCCTGCAGAGACCCTTTCTGACACACACAGCTGGCAGCCTTCCATGTCTCTCAATGAGTTGGAGCAATATTCCCAGTTGTGGAATAGAATGTTTCCAGAATCTAAGGCCAAGTAGGCAGTGTAATTCCTTCTTGAGAGTTGAATCTGCAAGATGCAGGAATTTGCCTATTACTTTGGCTTACTCCAGATCTCTGGGTCACTAACAACTCTACTGATGATGCAGCAGGGCCTAAAATTTTCATGCACTTTATTAGCACTTTATGAAAGAAAAAAACTTTCCAAATCATATTAGAGGAAATAGCCCTGGAAGTAATCAGAATCTTGTTATATTCTTAGCAGGGCAAATGGATGGTAATATAAGATAGTATGAATGACAAGACATAAGAAATTTTGAGGGGAGGGATTGTTATGAACCAGGTGGTTTCACAAACAACCAGATTTTTTTCTGAACCTTATTATGACTTTTGTCTTTTGGAACATTATCAGTCAATCCGTCATTACTTTGATACTCTTGGGTTCTATGACCCTTTGTTGAATTATCTTCTTCCTAATTCCATGTTCCTTTAAACATTCACTTTTTTTTTTTGTTTTTGTTTTTTTATCCTCAGCCGAGGACATTTTTTCATTTTCTGTTCAGATAGAGAGGGAGGGAGGAAGAGAGAGAGAGAGAAACATCGATGTGAAAGGGACACATCGAGTGGCTGCCACCCGCACGACCAACCAGGGCCAGGGACAAACTGCAACCGAAGTACATGCCCTTAGCGGGAACCTAACCCGGGTCTCTCTGGACCGCAGGCCAACGCTCTAACCGCTGAGCCAAACCGGCCAGGGCTAAACATTCACTTATTTAACAAACATTTATTAAATACCTCCCCTGTTCTAGGTTCTGAGAATATAGCAGTGAACAAAAAGGCAAAGTTCTTCCCCTCAACCCTACATGTAGGGATAAATTCATCCCTAGTAGGGAATAAACAAATACACAAAAAATAATTCATTACCTGTTTGACTATCTATAATCTATCTATCTATCTATCTATCTATCTATCTATCTATCTATCTATCTATCTATCATCTATCTATCTATCATCTATCTATCTATCTGTCTATCTATCTATCTATCTATCTATCTATCTATCTATCTATCTATCTATCTATCTATCTATCTATCATCTCTTATAACAGTTTACCTGAAAACAGTGAGAGACTAAATCATGCAGATTTCTGGGAAAACAATGTTCTGGGCAGAGGAAACAGCAATTGCAAAGGCCTTGATGCAGGAATATGCCTGTCATGTTTTAGGAACAGAAAGGATGCAGCGTGACCAAAATGGACAGAGTTAAGGGTGAGATTATCAGGAGATGAGCAGGGGCACAAATCTTATAAAGTCTTGATGATTATTGCAATAACTTTGGCTGTATTTAGACTAAAATAGGAAGCCATTGAAGCATTCTGAGTAAAGGAGTAACATGCTCTGATTGGCATTTTGAAGTAGTCCCTGTGGCTACTGTGTTGACAATTGGCAGCCATTACTGAAGCAGAAATGTAAGTTGGAGGCCATTACAACAAATTGATGAGGATATGATGTTGTCTCAGGCTAGACTGATGCAGCTAATGAGTAGTAGGTTTCTGGGTTATTTTGATTCTGATTATTTAGAATTTTCTAATTAATGGTCTATGAAGTGTGAGAGAAAGATGATGCTAATGTTTTGGGCTAAGCTATTGGAGATATAACAAATGGGAAAGACAAAAAGAGCTTGTAGGTTTAATGTATTGAAGGTCTTGATGATATCAAAGAATGTTGGAATTAGGATATCAAGAAGTGAGATGATGGTCAACATATTGTTTTTATCACCAGATAAAAGGCTGGCACCAAGTATTTGCTCACTAAATATTTGATGTTGAATGAATAGCACCTGTTAATGCATTAGATAATATACTCTAGAAAAAGTGAGTTAAGTAGCCAACAGCTCTGTATCTGTTTATTCTTTCCTTCATTCTTTCACTGAAAACTCACCTATTGATTGAGAAGCTATTACATGTCAGGTAGTATCCTTGTCATACTGGTTCCTTTAAGCCAAGATGCTTTCATCTGACAAACATCGTTTTGAAAGTTTTTTAAAATTAATTTTAATGAAAAACAAAATTGACATATCCCCCCAAGTAACATTATTAAGGAATGCTTAACATTTACAGAGCAGCAGCTTTACATTTAGAAATGGATTTATTTTGAAATGTCCTATAAAGAATCACCAGGAATTTAATGTCTTAAAACAACATAAATTGATTATCTTACAGTTCTGTAGTCCAGAAATTTGAAATGGTTCTTCATGGGCTAAAACGAAGGTATCGGTAGGCTTTTCTGGAGGCTCTAAAGGAGAATTCTTTTTTGCCTTTTCCAGCTTCTAGACACTGCCTACTTTCTTTGGCTTGTGGTCTCTTTCCGTGCTCTGCCCCTCTTGTTCATATTTAAGGATATGTTTGTTCCATCTGATTAATCCAGAATAATTTTTCCATCTCAAGATGAGCTGATTAGCAACTTTCACTTCACAACAACCTTAGTTCCTCTTTGCCATGTAACCTAATATAGGCTTTGAGGGTCATTATTTGTCTACCACATGCCTTTATGGAAATAAGGCATCAGATGTCATCATGTTGGAGGTGTCTAGGTTTCTGAAGGTTGAGCATCATCAGTCAACCTCAATGCCTGTATATTTACAGGTGAGGGAGCAGGTTAAAAAGTCACCCACAAGCCAGCATTCACTCCTGATCATTTTGGATTAAACATAATTTAGACATGAAACAGTCAGTGTGTAACCTTGCAGGCCTTGTTTAGGGAAACCTACAGTACTACCATGAAGCTCATGGCGTTTTGTGCAGATAAAGAACTTAATAAAATTAAGTGAAAAGAATGCTTGAAGAGATTATACTAAAAGAAAAAAGTGATAAACTTGACAGCGAGACTGGTTGTGTGTTGGTTTACTTACTGGAAATAATTCATTTTCTCTTAATAAAAAAATAATGGCAGTTCTGTTCTGATAAACAGAGCTGGGTACTTATTTGAAATTGGGAATACGACCATCTTACTACAGATGACAGAGTGTTTGATTGTGATTTGCCTCATCTTCCCAAACTGTAATGCATACTCTACACATTTCAGAAGATGGTTTTGTGTTGGTTGGCTCCATCAGGCCTTGAGCCATGTGTCCCCAAGGAGAAAAGTTTAAAAAAAAAAAAAAAAAAAAGGAAAGAAAATGCACTAATAGACTGAAATGAAAGGAACACCCAGGTCAGGAAAACTAACTTCATACAAGAGATATTACAAGGCAGATAACTGTTGTTATTTTTTTAATTAAATGAAAGTACTCTCCAGAGCAAAGGGTAGTTGGAGGGTTCTTTTAGTAAAACAGAAATTCAATGTTTAATGTGAACATCAAGATGAAAATCTACTAAGTGTACTCCATACTGAGTTAGCTAGAATCTATTAAAAATTAATATATTAATTATTCAAATAAAACCTATGTTTAAAATAATTTGGAAGTTCTGTGGACAGTTTACCAAGGATGATCAAAGCAATATAGTTCTTTCCTAAGATGTACATGTTAGGAGTGAGGAAGCTTTTCTTTTATCACTATATTTATCATGTCAGAAGATAGAAAGTTAAACACACACGTAGACTTTTCACTACAACTTTATTTTCTTTGGCTTTTTTCCTTACAGACATTTTCCCTCTTCGTCTCTTTTCAAAATCCCATTTATGAGATCATTTTTTTTTCAATCTGCATTAAAAAGTTAATTGCACAGAATCTTTTTTATTTTTCTTGTTTAAGATTTTATTTATTATAGTTTCATCGAATTTGGGGTATATATGTTGTTTAATTATAAATTTTTTTTCAAACTGTGCTTGCATTTAAATTGAAGGTATACTTTGGGATAACAGATCTTAGCTTTTCCAAGATTATTGACCTTCATTTCACTTTTGAAAACATACATTAGTGTGAAAATCATGGCATTGTGGGATTGAAATGCAGACTAAAATGTGTAAAGAAGTCACTGATATATCCATTTGTTGATTTGATATATTCATTTTTATGAGCTTGGACATAGCTTGACCCTGGCAGCCGTTCTAGATTTCATAGTCAGTTGTGATCTTAACACATTGTTCTTATTTCTGACAGTATTTTCAGTTTTAACACCTTCAAGAACACATTCTTTCCCCTGTGCTATCAACTCCAGCCCTGTGAGAAATGGAGACACCATGCTCATCACCTGGCTTTTATTCCTTAATGACAGGCCAATAAAATCGTAGAGCTGGAGGAAGCCTTACTTTGTAGAATTCTGGAAGATCTCTGAGACTCACCCTGCTCTGGAAAGAGAAGGGGTTGTTTTAAACATGCCTCCTAGCATAAGTCTGCCCAGCCAAGGAGAGGCTTTCTGTCCAGGAAGTCACAGAGAGGTACACAGGGGAAACCTGCCTGGATTTCTGCTGATTACATCTGTACTCAGGGCTTAAAGGGTGTGTGTCTTTCTCCTTCCACAAGAATGCAGTTTCCTCTTCAGTTCACCATGAAAGGAGGCTCAGCCCATTATTAACACACTCATGCAGATACGTTACAATACATTTTGTAATTAATATATATTGGAAATGATGTTGTAAATATGAGATTTCAACATTTAGTCAAGATAGTATGCGCTTTCATACAGCGTTTTTGTCCCAGACTGGTTTCAAGGGTAGATAAAATGTGATAGGAAAAAAAGTAAGTAGATAGAGTCAAGACTTAGAAAACTGGATAGTATCTCCATGGACCAGAAATGAGATAGAAATGTGAAAGTGGGAGGAGTCTGGGTCCAGAAGTAGGTGGTGTCACCTGGGAGTTCAGCTTGTGTGGAGCATGGAAATGCTCAGAAGAAGGGGGTCCAAGCTCAGTTCAACCGGGAAGCCAGGAACTAACAGGGCCTCTGAATCTCAAAAGAGCACCTTAATCCCACCTTGAATTTATGTAAAAGGCTGAAATACACTGCTACCAAACTGCTGTCTATGGCTATAGATAATAGAGCTGGTCTTGGTGACCAGAAACTAAATCAGGTCAAAAGGTGATTTGGTAGCAGGTCCTGTAAGACCCTCGATCTCACTGCAAGACAAGGGCTTCAACCCATCGTTGCAAGACCTGCGTCTGGAAGGGGAACCAAGAGATGAGGATGGGCAGAGATAATTTAAAAACAATAGCAACATCAACGAAACCAAGAATTCAGCAAGAAGAGAAGTGAAACTAGAATAAGGACATAAAAGAATGGGACATAAAAGAATGGGACAACAGAATTGAGAGACTTGATCTTATAGGTTTGATCCAATAGATAAGTAAAACTCGCAACTCCCACTCCCCATAAATAATTTACTTTTGCATTGCACATGGAACATTTGAAAATACTGACCACTTACCAAATCACAAAGAACATCTCTGTAACTTTCAACGAATAGGTATCATCCAAACTAATGTAAACTTCACAATGGAACTTCCCCCCCTCCCCCTTTCTAACCTTACTTCACTGAATAAGTTATTTTGTGAGGCTCCTGTTTCTTGTGTCTGGAGGATCACTGAAAGTAGCTATAAGGGATGAATTAAAGAATTAAGAGTTTCATGGTGGGTTGACTAATGGTGGGATCCGAGGCAGGGGAGATCCATTTAGAGAGCTGTTCAATTAATCCAGTTGTAGTCAATGAGGGATTTATTCCAGATGTGATGGAAGGCAGCTAGTGTAGCAGTGGGAAGACTGGGCTTTGAATCAGAAAAGCCCATGTTGACTTTGAGCTTCATCAATATGTTACGTAAACCTTTCTGAGCCTCATTTGGCTCACGTGTAGAATGAGGATAACAGATCCTACTTTGCAGGGTGTTTGTGATGACTAGTGATAATAAATGTAAACACCTTTGCAGTTCCTGGCACATAATTACTAATTTGCCAAATGTTAGATTGGTGGTCATGGGGAGTGGAAGTTAGGGCATCTGTATGATGCGTCTATGTGAAAAATAGAATGAAAATTACTTGGTAATTGACTATTTTCGAAGCACACTAGATTAAAAGACAATTCTAGGAGCGGCAGGAACCCAATATTTGAATAAAATATTTGAATAAAAATTGAATACAAATATGTTTTCTACATGGTTCCAAACATCTAGGCATTTGTGAATGTCTGGATAATTAACTGATTTTTTTTCAGCTTTTATTCACACATTTGGAGTCATGTCAACAGCCCACAGCCTACAGATCAATCAGGCAGTTTTATGAGCTCTATTTTGACCACAGCTAATGATTTTTTTATAAGATGTAAAATAAATATGAGGCATCTAAAGTTTAAAATCCATCCAAGTATTTATTTAGTGTTTCACTATTTTCAAGTTGTACTCAGTGTACAAATCAGCCTCAGGTCCCTTTATAATTGGCACATGCACTTTTCCTTAAAACCAATGTAAATTTAGCCAAATTGTAACTCACTTCACTGTTAATAAAATAGAGCTTGACCTGAAGTCCAATCTTTATGTCATTTTCTATGTGTTAAGTGCTTCACAATATGAAATTATGAATACTTTAAAACAGTCAGTTTTTAAATAAAAAAATTGAAAATATTAAAGATCTTGATATTTAAAATCCTTTCTTATTGTAATATATGTATGACTTATGCGATTTGTATGTGGGCTAGGACAGAGATGATTTTTAAAATCATTTTTAATTGAAAACTATGAGGAGAAAAATTATGAGCCATGAACAGAAAATACAAAATATATTGGAGGCGAAAAATATATCTATATATTATAATACTATGTATTGCTAGTCCAACGAGGTACCACAAGAAGATGGAGAACAAGTCAACAAATCAAATAAGCAAATAAATAAACATTACAGAAAGGAAAGAATGGGAGAAAAGTGTAAAGAAACACAAATGTGAAATGCACAAAGAACTCTGTAACTCATAAAAGGGAGGCAGATACACACTTGGATACAGTCTCCTTGGGAGGGAATATGATGTCAAGTATGTACTATACTTCCCTTCTCACTGAAATATCTCCTATCTGTGCCTACTACCTCCCTCTTTAGAAGCAGAAGGGATGATGTCCTTTCTCCATTTCAGGAAATTCCAATTGGCTCTTTCTTTCAATCATGTTGCCTTCCTTCTATTTATGAATTACTCCGAAATAATCTTTTCTAATATTTCCAGTGTTTTCTAGAAACCAGTTTAGAGACATCATGACCCAGAAGCCGCCATCTATACTTTGTTTTGCTTTCTTTTAACTATAAAAAATAAAAATTAAAAACTTCAATGAGCTTAGTACACCTGCTGCTTTCATTTCCTAGATATGTGGTCACGTCTCCACCACTCCAACTGAGCTTAATTCTTGCTGGGCAGCAACAATCCAGCTAACAAATCCAGTGGCCTTTTAAAATTTTTCCTTTCTCCATTTAATAATATAAATGCCTCACTTCTTGTTTATTATCTCTTCATCTAGGTTTTGTAAAACCACAGAATCCTACTTCTTCACCTACCCACTCAACACCTTCCTTCTTTGCCTCTTTCAAAAGTTTATTTCCTATTTATTTATTTCCTCATTTCCCCCTGCCTCCCATCTGAACACAGATTTTATGACTCTCTTTTCTTTTCTTTAAAAAAAATTTTTTTCCCTTTATTGATTTTAGAGAGAAAGGAAGGGAGAGGGAGAGAGAGATAGAAACATTGATGAGAGAGAACATCGATTGGCCACCTCCTGCATGCCCCTCACTGGGTATTGAGCCCACAACCTGGGCGCGTGCCCTGACCGGGAATTGAACCAGCAACCTCTTGGTGCATGGGTCAATGCTCAATCACTGAGCCATACCAGCCAGGCTGACTCTCTTTTCTTATTTAATGCCTATTCAGTGACTGAGAGCTCACTCACTTTCTCAAATTTTGATCATCGCTTTCAATGTAATGACTTCCAAAGATCCAACTTTCACTCTGACTTTACCTCTCAAGACACCCATCTACTTTTCTACTTTCTCACCTGTATTTCCTTGCCACTTAAACATGAACATATCTAGAATTAATGCCTCATCTTCCCCTATAAGCATGATGACATGTCTAACTCCAGGGGATTTAGCTGTGCTTCAGTCTGATTCTGCCACTTTTTGGATCATTTTATCTAATTAGGCACCAAGAATAACCTGGATTTTCTCTTCCTTGTTCTTCTAGATTATTTTAAAAATATATATATTTCATTTTTATTGTCACCCTTTTAAATTGAGTCTTTCATTATTTACGTAGAATTGAAGTAACTGCTTCACTGGTATCTCTGACCTCAATTTTTTCTCCCATGAATACTCTCGTCAGACTGGTTTCCTAACACTCATCACATAATTTCTGGTGATTTCCCTCAGACTCTTATACATACCCTTATCCTAGTATTCAATGCCTTCTCTGACCATTTTCACGTGATGTTTCCATTCCCTACCGCACTGTGCCTTGGCTTGGGTGTCATACTAAGTATGAACTGGGCATGACATTCGTCACCATTCAGTGCTTCCTTCTATTTCCTTCCCTGGAGCCTCTCCCACATCCTGTCTATTGGAGTACTTCAATTAAGAACCAGCTTAACCAATTTTACCCTCACTCCCTTCCTAAAATTTTTCCTGACCATCTCAGCCCAAACTGTCCTCCTCTTCCTTTGCTGAACATCTCGAGTACATACTGTTGTGTATTGTCTCTCAGACTAGACTATGGCAGCTCCTCGAATAACATCATTTCATTCAATTTTGTTATGACATTGATGAAATGGCACAGGCAATTATCTCTTATTTGTATCAACTAGGCTATGATGAAATTGTTTTTGTTATCCAGTTGTTTTGCTTAAAGTCGCAGAACCATAGCTGATAAGTGAGGACTTACTGTATGTACAAGAAATGGATGCTTAGTATTTTTTTTTATACGTTTCAGTGCCTGGAAGAATGCGTTATGTCATAATCAGTGATTATAAGAATCTTTTAATTGATTTTGCTGATCATAACTTCTTCATTTAATTACATTTCCTCTCTCTGTAGATTTCTCTCCTAAGGCTCAATTTTTACTCTCATCTCTTCCACATTTTCCAAAATGTCACATTGAATTCTTAGCTATTAGTAGACAGATACCATTCTTCTTAAACTGCTAGGTCAAAAGGAGTCAATTAAATACCATTGAGGTAAACTGATCGATTTTCCACCAACCAGCTACCTGGTCTTTTTATTGGCAAGAACCATTTTGTGGGACGACTGCCTTAGCTTAGGATGACACACGTCCAGGTTTGTCTGGGACAATCCTGCTTTATGCCTGTTGTCCCAGAATAATTATTGATAGTATCTTCTTTTCCTCTCAAGGTGTCCTGGTTTTGATGATAAATTATATGGTTACTTTACCTATACTGCCTCTTGTAATATTGCACCTTTTTCTAGTAGAAACTAAGAAGAAACACTGCAATATTTTAATCAGGTGTGATTTAATATTCCCTTACTGTAAAAGCCCACAAGCATTTTCATTAATGAGCTGAATTTTGTGATTTGGATGGGAAATGTGTTTGTTTCGAAATGGCTTCACGACGTGTGCCAGTCCGGTCTTAGGTGATGTGCGGTGATGTGTGGGGATGGGCGGAGGTTTATGCATCTCTGATGGGTGCCACACTGAGAATGGCCAAAGGCAGAACATCATATAGGACTAAAGGAAACCACAGAAGCAGCTTTCAGATAGCAAGGTACCAGCTAGCCTGCGCTTGACCTCAGCTACTGCTAACTGAGAAAAGGAAGCAGATCCTAGATTCCACAGAGTTCAAACCAGGGCACAGAAGCTACAAACCAGTGGGCAGAGGACAAAGATGGATGAAGTCAGACCTGTAGGGAGAAGGAAAAAGCCATGCCTAGTATGCTGGCCCTCACTTCAGGGAAAGGATGTGGCTGCAACAGATAAATGAGTCCAGAAACTGGTTATGCATTTCCTCTGAGACATCATGAATCTCAAAAACAAACAAACAAAATACTTGGCAATGCTACAGTTACAATACAGAAATCTGTTCAATGTGGGCTCTCTGATTTCAGCAGGGATTTGCTGTCAAATATTTTGGTTCTAATTCATGGCAAATTTTCACATCAGTTATAGGAAATATTCAGATCAATTCAGAGAACATACATATACAGGGAGTGGGAAGGCATGATTTCAAATCTTAAAAGAAAAAGAAATCATTTCAAAATCCCCTCTGATATATATACATGTAAAAATCAGCCCATGTACTGTTACATTCCTAGAGAGGTCTTCTGTTCCTTTTATTTGGAATGCAATTTCTATGTAATGATTTATTTCACTTGTAAATGATATGCAGCCCACTACGTAAGATCTTACAGATACTTTATGATGATTTTCAGAAATTGAGCTCCTGAGGCTGTCTTTGCTCTGTGTCTGAAAGTGTGCTCCAAATGGCCTTTCATTTGTTATTCTTGGTGGATTCCAATGGACTGGCTGTACTTGCAGTCAAACTTCTGCCTTTGAAAGTTGTCAGTTCTGGTCTGGAACACCAGGACTGAAGGTTCATTTGTCTTGTCAGAGTTCAAAAGGGCACCTGAAAATTATCCCCTGGCTCCTTCTCTTTCCTTGCTTTTCCAAATAACTCTGCAGTGCTACTTGGATTTTGGTCTCAACTCCTGGGCGTGCACATGCTGGGGGGTGTGGGGGTGAGGCTCCTTCTGCTCACCTTCCCCGTGGAAGAAGCTGAGACTGGAAGGAGTGGAAAAATGACACTTGAAGGTATTAACTTTTAAATTCCCAAACCAGTTGCGCGACCTGTCACTTTAGACTTCTGAATTTCATTAGTGTTGACAGAGATGAACGACGCGTCCTAATTGAGGGCTTGCACCTGCAGCTCCACAGCGCTGGCTTCTTTGTTAGCACTGGCACAGGGCCGCACGCCCGAGTCTGGTGTTCCGAGAGGTGGAACCATGTCCATGGAATGGGTAGTTAGAAGGGCAATGGGACTGCAGGCCAGTATCCAAAGAAAATCTCTTCTTTCTCTGTTCTTATCTCCCTTCAGCTATTCTCTTGCAATCCCCTTACCTCTAGTACCTTGAAATAGTTCCATTTTTGTAAGGGCTATAAACATAAACTGAAGAGAAGAAAGTGACTGAGGATAGGAGGAAGACATATAGACAGAGAAAAGGAGGAGTATGATAGGAGAAGAGAAATATTTAAGCTCATTTAAATGAAATATCATGTTTTTTATATTATATCATATTATAATATCATACTATCAAATTTACCTGCTCACAGTTTAATCAACTGCTTACTTTGTAGTTGTCAAAGTTTAATTAGTTGTCTAAAAGCAGTAGCTTTGTGTCAACATCATGGCCATGGTCTAGTTGTATGAACACAAAATTCTCTCACATGAATGGATATTACGTATTGACTTAAATTAAAACAATTCTCAAAACAAAAGAGTGCATGTGACTATATTTCTAGCTACCATTCCTTATAAATATATTTAACATTGCCATATATAATATACACATATACAACTATATACTTAACATTGTCATACACACTTATACAACTAGCCATAATGGTATGCAACGGACAGACATTCAATGCCTGCTCATTTGCTCTCTCTTTTTATAAATAAGTGGGAGTATTTCCAAAATCCATGAATGGAAATTTGTTTCATTGGCTTAGTTTATAGCTAGATATATAGTCTAATATGTTTTATAATATTTTAAATATTTATGATACTTTAAAACAGAGAATCACTTAATATACTCATTAATAAATTCAATTCTTGGCTTTTTCCATAACCTATTCTGTAGCTATTTGGAGAGAGGAGCAATAACAATTAAGAACTTTTAACTCAGATCAGAGTTTCAGACATATTTTTACCACTTATTATTTATGTGTGTCATCTTGATAAAATCATTTAAACTACAAATTGGTAAGAAAGAAAATAAGCAATTCCATAGAAAAATGAACAAATATTTTCAATGTGCATGTCACAAAAGAGGCTAACCAAATGGTCTATAACTTTCAGGGAAAATCAAGATAGAATTATAATGAAATACCACTATACAGTCAAGAGAATAGCTACCACTAGAAAGCTTGTAGTTTTACAGTAACTCTCATAAATTTCTGGTGAGGTTTTAAATTGTTGTAACCACTTTGGAAAACAGTTTTCCATTATCCAATGAAGCTTTATATAGGCATATCCATAAAATCCAACAATTCCAATTCTAGGTATGTGTCCTAGTGAAATGCATGCTTGTATGCACCAGAGGATAAAAATAACAAAGTTTCTAGAAGTATTATTCAAAATAATTATAAATTATAAACAACTCTAAATATCATCAATAGGAGAACAGATAAATTTAAAAATGTATACCTTCAAGTTAATGAAAGTGATTGAACTGCAGTTAAAATAACAGCATGAATGGATTTTTATCAGTCTAAGGTTGAGCCAAAAAAGCCAGGCATGAAGAAATAAATGCTGTATGATTTTGATTACCAAAAGTCCTAACTACATTGTATAAAGAGGAATATTTGAGCAGTAAAGAAATAGAATGATTAGTATAGAAGTTTCTTTTTTAGGATTAATGAGTTTTATTTTCATAAAATATTTAAAAATTTTTATTATGTGTGTGTGTGTTTTATTTAAGTATAGTTGGTATGTAATATTATATCAGTTTCAAGTGTACAATATAGTGATTTGACATTTATGTACCTTACAATGTGCTCACCATACTAAGTCTAGTCATCACGTGTTACCATGCAAACTTATCACAATATTGTTAACTGTATCCCCCTTCACTTTTTCTGCCCATCTTCCATCCCTGGGGGTTTCTTTAAGGAGAGGAAGTGGGTTGAATTGAAAAGGTACATTCAGAAAGTTTCTGGGAATGGGAGGCTGGTAATATTCTATTTCTTGAATATTACCAGGGGGGTCTTTACAAATGCATTTATATTTTGTACACTTTTCCTTACATGTGTTGTTTTCACAATAAAGATATATGTTTAAAATGCAACACTTTTAGCTCTGTATGTCATAGTCCATAATAAATGTGGACCAGGCAAGGATATGGAAGCAAAGATACCAGTGAGAATGAAAGCCAAGAAATCAGGTCCAAAAACTATCTTAAAAAAGTAGAAAAGCCAGGAAGGGCACAACTGGGTAGACAAAATGATCCACACCAGTTGGGGCCAGATATTAACATTTCATCCAAGTTTCAAGATGCTGACAATGTTTACTAATGCTCAGGATAGTATAACTACTCCATGAATTCAGTTATGTTACTTAAAAAAAAAAAAAAGTTATTCAGCCCTGGCTGGGTTTGCTCAGTGGTTAGAGCGTCGGCCCGCGGACCAAAGAGTTGAGGGTTCAATTCTGGTCAAGGGCACATACCTCGGTTGCAGTTTAGTCCCCGACCCTGGTTGGGGTCATGCGGGAGGCAACCAGTCGATATGTCTCTCTCACATGATGTTTCTCTCTCTCTCCCCCTCCCACTTTATTTGAAGATAAAATGGAAGAATATCCTCAAGTGAGGATTAAAAAAAATAGTTATTGAGTATTTCCCACCTTCAAAGTTATTATGCACCTATTTTGTGTCATATACCCTTCTAGGCTAATGGGAATATGACAGACAAGGTCACTCTCCGCAGGGAGCTAGTGATGGGGAGCAAAATATAAAGAAGAACATGTAATAAGATATAGATACATGTGCTCCAATTTCAAGTGTATTGGACCCAGGGCACAGATAAAGGATTTGGTCTCGTATGAGGACAGGAAATTTCCTTCCACTGTAAAATATGACAAAGAATAAAGGATTGCCAGTGGCAAGCAGGGGGCATTATCACTTGATTTCCCAAGTTAAGAACTATGGGTGAGGATGTGGCAGAAAAGTTAGAGGTCTGTGGAGAATGTTCAAGTTTTGAAACAGCAAAGAACAGAATAAGAGAGATGAGTGTGGAAACACAGAAGTATTGCCTGACACCTAAGACCAACTTGGGTTGAAAATCATGAATTTACAGTGAACCAGTATGGGTAATTTTCTGATATTGTTAGTCATTTGCAACCATTCAGATTAGATTCATCCATGATTGAGGTTGTTGAGTGGGTCTGAATGAAAGGAAATTGAGGAAGATTCAGGGATACTGGGCAGGAGAGTTCATTGGATTGTTGAAAAAGTAAGTATTGACACCATACTGAAACCTTTTGTTAAATATATCTTAACAGTCAATTATCATCTTCGGAAGAACAGCAACCCAGCAACCCTATAGAACAGTAACTGGAGCAACCATCCATTAATTGATTGGTATTAATCTTGCTTTGTACAAACAGCTTCAATTAGAAATTAAAAGAAAATTGTGTCCATGATGAATGCCTCAAAGATTTTGAGACACTATTTTTTAGTTTCATAGTTCATAAAAATATTTTTAAAAGCTACAAAATTAGGTAACTCGAGGCATAGTTACTAGACAAAATTGGACGTTTTTAGTGATGAACTTTCTTGAAAGTAAGAAAGGGTTAGATGGCATAATGAGGTAAGCATTGCCTCGTTAATGCACAGAGAAATACTTGCACAGAGATATTTAAAGAGCTAAAAAAAAAATGATGCTGACATAATCTGTGGTTAATCATCTCATCTTAGAAAACATATTATGACCCAAGCAAACACAAAGGATAAAAATAATGTCTTTTTTTTAAGTTTTCAGTTTTTGTTTATTACTAATAGGTAGAAAACATGCTATAATTTTTGTCCCTTCAAGTTAAAATTAAGCACAATGGAACTAAGCAGCCACTTAAACTGATTACAGACTGATCTAGCAAAACACTATCAGTCTTGGTGACAGCAGAGGGTAAGATGTGCTGTTGTTCATGGATATCTGGGAAGAATTTCTCAAGTGGATAATAAAAGAACCCTGGGAACATATTCCTACAGGAGTATTACTTTGTACTTTGAGAGAAGCTATTACTCTGGTTCTGAAAGTTTCTGAACCTGAAGATTAGAAGATTTATTTTATTATTTTATTTTGTTTTGTTTTGTTTGATTTCATTTTATTATATTTTATTTCAACATGGTAGCTGTCATCAGGAAGAGATGCCAGCAGAGCAAAGCCAGAACATGTACTTAAAAACAGATACTTCAGGGGTGGTCAAAAGTAGGTTTATAGTTGTAATACAAATAAGTAATATGATAATTAATAAATAATAATACAAGAATCTGTGTTTTACATACTCACAACCGTAAACCTACTTTTGCCCACCCTTGTATGCAATCACCATCTAGCTAACCAATCTGTAAAAAGACTCTCCTTTCTTAGCCTCAATTTCTTCAACTATAAATTTTAAAAAATGCTACTCAATAATTTCTACAAATCCTTTCAGTCAAAATAGTATGTTTCTTCTAAAGATAGTATCGTATATTGTACATATTATTTCTCAACAATAATTAGTCCAGTTTACTTTCAACAAAAAGAAAGTGAATAATTCTGATAGTTTAAGAGAGTGATCTAACAGGTCTGTGGTGTGGAAAAGTGACTAGAGAACATACAACTTAGGTTTGTGTCTAGTAATTTTATAAAATGTTCCTGACAATTTCAGCTTTGGTGGTATGGAATTATCCTACACTCTTCCTGTTGCCACATCAAGATGCAATAACATATGAAAGAACTTTGATCAAATAGCAAAATAATACTATAAAAATATAAGAAATTTGTGCTCTGTGCAAGTTTGATAACATGTCATCACAGACCCATAGAATCTAGGGGCTATGCAGCTACCTTGGTGTTAGCGGTACAACATTTATAGGTCTATCAGGAAAACTGGATTATATGTAGTCAATCTGTTGGAACAATTCGCTCTCAAATTAATTTTTAATACAAGCAGTTTCAGCTAATAGCTTTAAGGACTTATTTGGGTGAACTTATAGTTTTATAAAAAATTTATTTGGATGAGAAAATGGGCAAGAACAGCCAAGGCAATTTTGAAAAAGAACAGTGGTGAAGGCAATGGAAGGGGTAGGAGATAGGGAGAGATTTGTTCTGCACAGCAAAACATTTTAAAGAATTAACATTAAAACACTGTTATTTGGCCTAAGAATAGTAAAATAAATAGTTAGTATTGATTGAGTGGAAAATCTCTTTAATTTTCTAATTTAGAATGTTAAAATAAGAAAAACCTGAAATATTCTTCAGCATTGTGATTATTCACTGTCCATTTTTTAGGAAGTTAAAATCCTTACTGACATTCACAAAATTCTAAATGTAGATGAAAAGTATAAAAATTGTTAAATAAAATGTAAGAAAATGTGTTCACACACTTGATCTTGGTTAGTGTGTGTTCTTTATCAAGCTACAAAAGGCAAAAGCCATAAAGAAGAAAACATTGAAAAAATAATGAAATGCTAAATAAGATAAAGGTCAAAGAATATGTGTAGCCTAGAAAATTATTTATATCATATATAACAAATTATTATTTTTGAAAATAAAGAAAGCTGTTGAAAGGCTTTAAAATTCAGAAAAGAAGAAGGAAGGAAGGAAGGAAAGAAGGAAGGAAGGAAGGAAGGAAGGAAGGAAGGAAGGAAGGAAGGAAGGAAAGAAGGAAGGAAGGAAGGAAAGAAGGAAGGAGGAAGGAAGGAAGGAAGGAAGGAAGGAAGAGAAGGGAGGAAAAAATGTAAGCAAAAGATAAGGAGAGTAATTCATAGAAGGGGAAACATAAAAATATCTGCACATGTTCTGGTAGGTGTAGCTCAATGGTTAGGGCGTCAGACCACACACAAAAGGGATACGAGTTCAATTTATGGTCAAGGGCACATATCTGGGCTGCAGGTTCGATTCTTGAACTGGGGCCATGTGCAGGAGAGGAGGCAACCAATCCAACCTGTCAATGTGTCTCTCATGTCTATGTTTCTCTCTCTCTCTCTTCCCCTCCCTCCCTCCCTTCCACTCTCTAAAAATCAATGGAAAAATATCCTCAGGTGAGGATTAACAGCAACAACAAAAAATATCTGTGCATATTTTACACATTTATGTATTTGTTTATATATTATTTCCGCCTTGCATATATTTATGCATATTGCATATATATTTATATATGAATATGCATAGAACAAAAGAGTCTGCTTTTTCATCACTCACAGTGGTCATCCTTGGTAATGGGGGCATGATTCCTCAGTTCTTCGAGGGGCTATTTTAATCTGCCAGAATGACTGAACCAGTGAGAATAAAAGAACAAAACCAGAAACCAGGAGTTAAAACTAATGGCAGGTCTTGAATTGGAAAAGGCATAACTGAGATTGGAGAGTTCCTTTGAAACAAAACAAGGTTTAAATATGGTAAGTGGGGTCTTTAGAGCCTGCTAAGCTTCCAACATGATTTTACTTTTATACATGGAGGCTTAGAGTAGGGGCCTTAAAAGGAGATGTCTTGAACAGATGCTTCTAAACTGAGTGTGGGTTAGATAATGACAGGAAATCTGAAGTTACTGATATTCATTGATAGTGGTGATAGCCCTTGAAGTCCTAGTACAACAGTAAAATGGCTCTATGTTTTCTAAGGACTTTTGCATGTCAGTTGAACAGGAATGGATGAGAGCTGAGGGAATTTTACCGGTGTCTCCAGGTTTCCCTGGAACCAGGAGATTTTTGTGGGAGGGACAGAAAACTAGAACGGGAAAATGACCTACCTATATAATTTTAAATTCTCTTCACAGTGGCCTCTGTGATATTCATTCCTGGGAATGCAAAGGCAAATAAAATAAAACCAAATGAAAATCAAGTTTTCCAATGATGTGGTTTGGCTTAATCCGAAATTAAAATACATTCTAGCATTCTGTGCAGGTTATGTGAGTTTTAAAATACAATCTTATGTCAAGGTAGACTCAATTTCCATCTGTTTTTCTTCTGTTCTTATATGTTCAAAACTGTATTTATAGTTATTTATGTGAAAATAGCCCCTTTAATCATACTTGAGGCTTGCCAAAGAACAGTTAATAGATTTTACAGAGTTTGGCTAAGGTCTGAATTTATATGAAGGGCTCATGGTGCTCGTGTGTACACAGTTATGTTTTGCTTTCAACATAATTAGATTTCATTATGTGCCCAATAAACATTTTATGGGGGGTTGCACAGTGTCCATGGCCATAGAGCTATCTTAACAGCCAAAACACTTGTTGAGCTTCAGTTTTTTCAATCATATTAATTGTGAGAAATTGATTGTTTGGGAACTGGAAGGACAGTCTGCTTAAAGCTGAGAGAGAAAAGCCTGGGGGAGGCCTCTACTCTCTCTGCCAGAGGTTCTGTTCACAGAAGGTCTGCCTGCCCCTGGGAGGTGATGTGCACACCGTCTCCTGCCCTGGGAACAATCATGAGGCAGGATGTCAGCAGAATATTCCCACTGTAACATAGTACTATCATTTCAGTACTTAACCTTCCCTTGTTTCTCTTCCTTGTGTGCCCACACATTTATAGTAGCTCCCTATCACCTCTGAACAGAGCAATGAAGCACCTTAGATGGGAAATGATCATCTAATGCTTAGAATAAATCAGAGACTTTGGAGCTCAGAATTGAAAGCCTCTGTGATCTCATTCTGCACCAGTTACCCTGTCTTTCCCATTTCCCTTCACATGTCACATGCTTCAGAAGTTACTTATTATACTCCTGCCTCATGCTTTCACACCCCTCTGGCTTTATTTTCCTCACCCTAAATAGTCCCTCTCCCTCCCATCTCTACATATTCCAAATTCTGCCATTCTTCAGGCCCTAACTCGCCTTCTACATATTTCTATTAACTTTCCTCATCCCCTGGTCCTTTAAAAAAAAACAAAAAACTTTATTGTTGAAAGTATTACAGATGTCCACATCCCCCCTCCCCCCCATTGACAAGAATATCCTTGATAAGTCTTCAGGGCATTCATCACTTTCTATCTTATCTTGTGAGGTGTCTCACTTCCAAAGGAGGTTCTGAAAAACAAACCTTGTTAAATTATTAAATGAAGCTAGAAACAACCTGGAAGCTTTCTCTTTATATTTGATTTGGTGATGAAGTACTCCACTTGCTGGAATGGTGGCTTAGATCTCTCTAGGCAACACTAATCCATGGCAGTGAACTCTGAATCCTGAGGGCATGGGACACTTTCACAGGAAGATCAGGTCTGAGCTGGTCCACGCTTTACTGGGGGCAAACCTGACTTAATCTGAACTATCTCAGGAAAACCAGGTGTAATTCCATACACTGCTGTGCAAAGTCCACTATCAGGTGCTCATCCTTCCCTTGCATTTAATAACAGAACCAGAAGCATTTTTTTTTTTTCCAGTCTGTTGAGATCTTGCTTCCAGGTGTATCCTCTATTGGGCTCAAATCAATTTTAACAGAAATTCTCTAAAAAAGAATAACAGAACCCATTTTTATCTGGGTACATTACAGCCAGCTGAAAGAGGACATATCCAGTCCTCCCTTGAAGTTCTGTGTGGGCCGTGACAGGGTTTGGTTCGGGAGAGGTGAGCAGACATGAACTATCCTAAGAGTGTGCCTCTTCCAGCCCTGCTCCCATCTTGCTCTTTGGCGAAGAACTTGAAGGCTGGACTTCAAACAGCCATCTGGGGTCACTGGGAGAGTTCCGTCCTGTAGAGACTGTGGCAAACAGAAGTGTTGTTATATTGTTATATTAGGATTTTGGTCACACGCAGCTGAACTCATTTCTAACTGATATTTTCTATAAAGTTTGCTTCGCCTTTGCTAACCTAAGTTGTGACCTTAGTTCATTCTGAAACCATAAGAAAATGATATGTAACAGAATCCCCAAGAGTGCATTCTGAAAGATCATGAATACATCAGACTCTTTGAAAGGAAGATCAGAAAACTACTGACCTAAGACCAAGACCCCAAGTGTGACTCGACTCTGGCCTCTCCCAGTCTTGTTTCCTCGGACATGTCTGGTTTTAGGCCACATCTATTTCTTACTTGGATAACTGGAAAAGTCTCTCGTCCAGTCTTTCCTTGTTCAGTTCTCCTAATTACATACCACTAATGGAGTTATCTTTTCAAGGTATAACTTTGAATGTGCTGCTGTTGGCTAAAATGCAATTTTCTTTCCATTTCTATCTGATGTTTTTCAAACTACTTACCTGATAAGGCAGTTCATGCTCCCAAATCAAGCTCTTCAGTTCTATTTCTGTCTATTTGTCTTTATAAACCCAAACTTTACCAAAGTTAATAATTTTCTGTTTCAAGTATGAGCCCAGCAATGGTTCACCTGCACATAGTCTTGTCTATATTGCTTCTGGTATTTGCAATGCTTTTTCACACTAGCTGTAAATAGTTTCGTTCTACCCATCCCTAAAGATTCAACTCAATTACTACCTCATCTTTGACACTTTGATAATAATGATGCCTTTTAAACTACTAATATGCTAATAAAAATCATGACTAATTTTTGAATAACTACTGTTAGGTTGAAAACTGTAAATGGTCTAAACTTTTATAGTCTTTGCAAGCTAATATTTTAACCTGCCAGCTTAACTATCTATCTATTATCTATCTATCTATCTATCTATCTATCTATCTATCTATCTATCTATCATCTATTATCTATCTATCCATCCATCCATCCATCCATTTATCTATCCATTTGTCTGCCATCTATCTTTAGACTTTATGTATCTGGGTCACAGACATAGGCCGTTTATTACTCACAACAAGGCAGCAGCAAGAATAATACCTTTGCATATATTCCTTAATGTTTCTATCCCTACAGGGTAATGTGGTGAATGCCATATGTTACTTGTGCATCAAAGGAAATAAACTCCAAAATTAGAAAAATCAAATGTTGCCCAACTGGTGTGGCTCAGTGACTGAGAGGTCCCATTTTCATTCCCCATCAGGTCACATGCCTGGGCGGCTGGCTCGATCCTTGTTAGGGGGCATGCAGGAGGCAGCCAATCAATGTCTCTCTCTCACATCGATGTTTCTATCTCTCTCTCCCTTCCTCTCTCTCTAAAAAAATCAATAAAAACATATTTAAAAAAAGAAAAAGAAAACTCAAATGTCACATAGAGTTGCTGGTGACATGCCCGTTCTCTCCTCCAGAAAAAGAGAGAGACCTTATCATTACACTGAAATATCCCCAGGGGAAGAGGATGAAGAGCTCTGTAGGATTATTACCCTGGAATGTAAATAAATCTCCTTCAGGGAAGAGGAGGAAAAGGGATAGGGAGGAGAGGAGAGAGAGAGGAGGGAGTGTTTTACTTTTATGACCCTGGGATGTCTCCAGATAGGGAGACATCTCCAGCTTTACTTTCCTGGAATGTCTCTTTATACAAACATTGGCTGTGAATGCTTTTTTTCAGAGGCCTTGAACTGTGCAGAAGCATGAGATAATCATGGACTATTGTCTCCCAACAACAATCATGTATCAAGTACCTTATATATATTATCTCCAATCCTAACTATAACTTTATGATTTAGATATTAGTATTTCAGTTTTGCAGATAAGGACAGTAGATTTCCGGAAAAGTCAAATATTATACTCAGAGCTACAGAGTTACTAAGGATTAGAGCCAGGATTCAAGTGAGTTCATTTACCTTAAAGCCAACACACTTTCCATCACAAAACCAGTGCAGTACACCTTCCACTGAAAGTAGCTTCCTGATGCTCAGTGTGAATTTATTTTATGGCATTGTTGATATAAGAACATCCAAACCTGTAGAAAATTTTTATTAAAAAATGTTGAGGTCAAAAAGAAGATATACCTGCAAGCAAGATCTTAACAGACTGAGATCAATACTTTCAAGAATAACATTTTGCAGTGTCCTTTATGCATTTGAAATTAAGGAGGAAGTAAGGAAGACTTCATGAAGGTAAGGGGAAGCAAGGCAAGCATGGGATTACAGAATAGTTCACATTATGTGCTCTCTTGTGGGTGGTTATGGTTTATTTCAAAGGTGTGTTAACCTGCAAGGACAGAAACAATGGACAAGGCTGGTTTAAGGCAAAGATAAACCTTTTACTAAAATAGTTATATGCCTGGGGTTTGACCACTTACATAACCTGCTTAGTTAGGAATTTGTGATCAGATCATCCTGTGAGGTTACTTACCATAGAACTGCTTTCTTCGGCCCGTCGTGTATATTTTCCTCTTTTTTCTATTGTCATGTAAGCTTCTTGAGGACAGAGTCATGTCTTACATCTTCTACTGTGCCGAATGAAGTGAATAACTATGACTATATTGATGTTGTCTGAATGAAGAAAATCTGTCGAAATACATACAAGAAAACTTGACATTATACCACCTAAATAATACATGATTGTGGAAAAGAGGTCATATCACAAAATTCAAATATAGCAACCTCTTACCTGAAATATTAATAATGATCTCTATTTTTTACTCAGCTGACAATTTAGACTGACTGTTTATGAAAACTTGATGTCTAAAGTTTAGAGAAAGTAACTAAGAGCTGGTAATAATCACTGAGGAAGAAAACATCGAAACTATTGTATGCGTTATCTCATGTGAGAACTAATGTTTAATATAGGATATCTTCAAAAAGGAAATATTTATTTCATTTTGGAACTAAACTCTTTCCATACTAACAAAAATGTGTTTTATGCCGAAGAGTCAAAATTAGTGGTTGAGTTAAAGACTTTTCCCCCTCAGTCTGGTTCTGGGCAAACATCTTTTTCTTATAACAGTTTATTCTAAAATACTCATTTTCTGTTTACATAGTCTATCTTCTATTTTCATAATTCATATCAATGGCATATATGTTCATAGTTCCTCCTTGACTGAGACCAGGCTGCTTCACTGTTCAGAACTTAATGAGTTTCTTAAAAAAAACATTAGAGACTGTTAAACACCTTTTGCAAAACTTAGCCCCAACTTTGTCATTTAATTACTCTACTCAAGTCACTCAGTAGAATAAATATATTTAGTTGTATTTTCCCCCTTGGGCTAGTATTCCCTGCTTTCTTTTCCTCCTTATGTTAAATCATGACTTTTCAAGGCTGTTCTTGCATTCCTAGTAAATACTTGCTTTGAACATGTACTCCTTCTCGCGATAAGAAACTTCTATTCCCAACATATATTGAAAGGAAAAAATAAACCATTTACATAATATTTTAATAAATATTAAAAGTGATATTATAAAATACAAGAGGATCTTTGTACCTTTCTTCAAATAGATACAAGAAGAAAAGAGAAATACAAGTACTCCTGCGTGGGGGGAAAGTTATGTTTCATTTCACTGTAAGCTACTCTGGCAGTTGTTTTCCTTACATATATGCAGGATATTAAAGTGTTAGCTCTGTGTGTGTGATTTATTATGAAACCTCTTTGCCCAAAAAAGCCCTGCTATTTTAGTAGAGTTCAATATATTTCCTTTGGGGAAGATTAAATAAAATATGTTAACTCAGTTAAATTTGCAGTTTGATGACAAATGACTAAATGTGTTCAAATTAGGCAGGCACAGGAAATCTGTCCAGCAAAGGACTAAACTGAGAAATAATGTTGAAATGTACACTGGCAGAATTTTGCAGTTTGTTGCTTTAGAATACAATGTTACACTGTGCCATTAGTTTGAAGTAGTAAATTAAACACACACAAATAAGATTTCTATATTCTGATGTACAACTCAGCTATACAGCAAGATATACACTAAAATTCAAATATACATATAAAGATACAATGGAATTAAAATGGGGTAGTAGAACATATTTTGGATTTTATCTTGGTATATGACATTTAAAAAAGGAAAGGATATCTTCACTCAACCCCAAACTACAAGTCAAATTACACTCAGGGACGATTCAATTATTATCTTCTGATAATGAAAATGAATTATTCCAGAGATAGGGAATATATTCTTACTGTGACTTTTTAAAAGCAATTATTTTATATAAAGGATTATTATAAATATTGAGTTAGGTGTTAACTTGGGTTCAGTCAAGTTCATTGACTTTGGTAGGTAAAGCTAAGAAAATAAGTCCTGAGGCATATTTTCAAGTGTTTTGCTCAAGATCAAAACTGGAGTTGATGGCAGACAATCAAACATCCTAACTATACATGTTTCTGAAAGTAGAGATTTGGAATTATTAAGATAAAGCATAATGCTCTCCCATCATCATAATCCCAGAGTGATTTAGCTGAGAGGAATAAAAGATAACTTATTACTATTAATGCTAAACTCACAGATGTAGGAATCATTTTTTTCTGTCATGAATTTCAAACCTTAGAAAGACATACAGATATAAAAATAGACATGGAGAACACCCCACATGCCCCAATATCTTTCTTTCACTTAATCCTGATGCCCAAACAGAGCTATGCTCATAGGCAAAAACCCAGAAAACCCCTTTCATTCTCAGAATAGGCCGTGGGTTCCACTGCTGTGTCTGTTCACAGAATGACTATTTTATTTTTCTGGAGAGCAATCCATGCTTCCAGCCCCTTGTCCTTATTAAAGAGAGAATCAAACTAATGAGAACTAAAGCCTGGTAATAGTAAATTAATGTAATAAAATGTTTTATTTCTTAATCAGTCTTATATTTCCTATGAAGCCTAGTCTGCTTTCCCAAGGTAATAAAGTTCAACAAATTATCAGCTTATAAGATCAATTATGTTTTTTTTTTTCTTTCTGTAATACCCAAAGATGCATCTTTGGTATGGTGTTTTCTGTTGAAGTTAAATCAAAAGAAGAGGTATTCATATCAATTTATGATGTCTAAAAAAAAAAGATAGCCCAGCATCTAGAATTCAGGCCATTAAATTAAGGATGGATAGAGTTTCTCAGACAATTGGAATTTAATTTCAAATAAAGAACCGAAAGGATTTAAAAAGTTAATATTTTCAATGGTGCTGAGTTAGCAGTGTTTTTAGGTGAAGTTTGCATCACCTTGAAGGAATGACCTCTCTATGTTTTTGGAAAACGTATTATCATACAAAAGAAAATGTAGAATGAGCTGTACATGTGAGACATTGCATGAGCTAAGACAGGAGCTGAAAAATATGAGAAAATAAAACATAAGATTTTGGAACACGAAGAATTAGAGTCTGGAGAAAAATCACTCACCAGAGGAAAAAAACAGTATCTATTTCTAAAACTGCTTTCTAAGCAAAATGGAATATATAATTGCAGTTTCTTTGAAAGATTTCCTGGGTGTTTAAGAATGTTCTGACCTCACTTTTCTACTCTAGACCAATGCACTGCCAACCAGCCACTCTCATGATGCAGTGTAGCTGGAGATACCATCACCCAGGATGTCACGTTGGACTTCTATTGGTTTTGATCAATTTTAAGTGTAAATGATTGAACAGTTTTAAAATGTTTGGCTTTTAGAGAAGTATTATAGGTGAGTAGAACTGCACTTAAAAGATCACAAGATGGGGGCAGGTTAATGTGTCCGGAAATCTAATTGTTATTGGAAAAAATAATCTTGAGCCTGACAGCTGTAGAGAATTAGGCAGCAGGGCTTTGACAGATGAGCATCAAGTCTCTGTTTGAATTCAATGTTTTGCTTTTATCTCTGTCTGTTCATGACAACTTCTGAGGAAGCTGGATGGCTTTAGACTGAATTTAGTACAAAGTTCAAGATGTACCTTAATTTCAACTAATGGGTCAGTCTGCCATCTTGGTTTAATAAAAGTCTGGATAATCTTGGCCTATTTTAAATATTATTTGTCTTACCTTTTGTTTCAAAGACAATAGCTAGGCTCTTTAATATTGCTTTCCTTGATACAAATGTTGATTTATTGTAATTCTTGGGTTCAGTTCTGTGGACAAAATAGGAGTTCTATGAAAAAGAACCCCACAAGGTGATCTCATAACAAATTCTTAACTAGGCAGGTCATATACATAGTTACACCCCAGGCATATAACTTTTTTAGTAAAAGGTTTACCTTTGCCCTAATAAACCCTGTCCATTGTTTCTGTGCTTGTAGGTTAACACACCTTTGAAATAAACCATAACCACCCTCGAGAGAGCACATAATCTTAACTACCTTGCAATCTGATCTCTACCTGACCACCTCCAAGAAAGGGCATAATCTTAATGATCCTGTAATCCCATGCCTGCCTTGCTTACTCTCACCTTCATTTAGTCTTCCTTCCATTCTCTCCTTAATCTCAAACGCATAAAAGAAGCTGTAAACTGTTATTCTGGGAAGGATTTATCTCAGTCTGTTGAGATCTTGCTTGCAAGTATATCTTCTTTTTGGTTCAAATAAATTTTTATTTAAAAAATTCTCTACAGATTTGGACATTCTTTTTTTTTTTTTAAATTAATTTATTTTTGTACAGATTTGGGCAATCTTATGTTGACAGTTCCATGGAGGCAATTTGTTTCAGATAATGTATGTAGTTTGTAACCATCTTTAATATAAATGATAATGGTGGAATGACCTCTCGTTTTAAATTAAATAAATAAAATTAAAGTTTAGAAAGGAATTTTCTGCAGTAGATAGAATATGAAGGTGTCAGTCTCTGAAAACTCAGCTGACAAGCTAAATTTTGTGAGGCACCTGGTAGAACTCTAATTTTTTCAGCATATAGTTGGCAAATTTTATGCTCTCCCCCACTTCCAACACACACACACTCCAATTGCAGGAACTAAACTATTCTAAAATATGATCCAGAAGATGTTTTAGGTATACAATGAAACAGGTCCAACCAGTTCCTATATAATATTGTTATAGGATAGCAAGAAACTAGGAAAATTACAGGACAAGCCGAATAGGGAAACTAAGACAGATAGTTAAATAGCAGTTTGCAGTCACCTAGTGAATCCTACCTTCCCTAAACCAAGGACACTTAAGAGTAAATGGTTTGCACTTCTTCTCCCCAACCAGAGGGTAAATAGCTTAAATCACCCCACTCAGGGAGACAGATAACAGAAATCCAATGTGTGCCATTTGCCAACCATGCCCAAGGACAGACAAATTAAGGGAATAAATCTCATTTTGGTACATCAGTATGAAGCTGATGAATATTCTGCTGAACCTCCCCTAATGGCCCAGCCTTTAAAACCCCTGAAAATGAAGGTCCCAGTGTGCTCTCCCTCCAGGGAGTGTGCCCATGCGATACCTTCTCCCTCTCCTCCCCCGACTCCGCCCAGGCACATATCTCCTAAACTCCAAGGCACCTAAACTCCAAGGAGACTTGCAACCAGGGGAGCAATGGGCAGCCACAGCTCGTGCAGGGCTGACCCCCTGAACCTGTCTCCAAGGCCCTCTTTTCTCTGACTTCCCAGTGAGCCAAAGCAGCCCCATCTAGGCTCTCCTGTTGCTTCTTCTATGCCGCTCCCTGTTTCACTGGCCTACGTATGTTTTTGCTGCAGCCAATGAATTCTTGCTCTTCTACATTTTGTCTCTTGATGAAATCTTTCCTTCAAGAGGACAGGAACCAAGGTCTCATCATCTCACTGGTGACAGTATTGCCCTCCATTCTCTCCTTCTTCTGCCCAGTTTCTCTCCTGTTCTGTTAGAAGCCTCTCTGCTTCTCAGATCCACCCATGCTGTTTATTGCCAAGCATTACTGAATTCTTTGGAGTTGTTAAAGCGTAAATTCGGGGATATTCTAAGCAGTGGTTTAGAGAATCATTTTAGAAAGCATAGTGTTACACATTTTCATAATGGTAATTTTATAAATAGCTCTTAAAAAAAAAAATCTTAGCCCTTCCTTTCAAACATTATTTGAGGCTCAGGCTACTCCATTAAGTAGAATCTGGGCTGGGACAAACAGCTTAATAACAAATGTCCACAGAAACAGCTCTCCCACTGCTAATTAGGCTATCTTACTGGTCATATTTGTCCGTTGGATTTTTTTGTTCCCGTAGAGTTATCTTCCAGGAAACTCTTCTATCCTTCTTTCAGGCAGCTTTAAGTTGGACTTTCCCATTAATGTTCTTGAATGCATCTGTTTCAAAGTAGTGGACAATGTTAAGGATGAGCTATTTGCCTATCATCTCCATTACTTTTATAGATAAACATCCTTTGGGGGAAGAGAACTCTTTTTTTAAAAAAATAATTTTACATGTTTCTGGTTACCTTAAAAAAAATTTTTTTTTTCCTTTATTGATTTTAAAGAGAGAGGAAGTGAGAGGGAAAGAGAGAGAGAAATATCGATGAGAGAGAACATCGATTGGCTGCCTCCTGCATGCTCCCCACTGGGGATTTGGCCCACAACCTGGACATGTACCCTGACTGGGAATCTAACCGACAACCTCTTGCTGCATGGGTCAATGCTCAACCACTGAGCCACACCGGCCGGACAAGAGAACTATTTGTATGCAAATTATTACTAAACCAAATTATCCTTTGGGGCCCTGTAACTGCTCAGAGTAGAATTAGAGTCTGGAGGAAGCTCAAGATGGATGCATTACAGGTTTCCCAGTGAGCGAACACAGGTATTGCTAATATTGTTGTTTCTGTTAGTATTGTTATTGAGTCTCTTCAGGCAGTCATTCTCTGGAAATCTATTTGTGAAACACAGGAACCTCTGATGAACAACCACACATCAAAATACATGTGCATTTTTAAATTTGTGGAGTTTTTCTCTGAACTAGGGAAATGCCATGTCTATACTCTTCTCTCAGTATTCCACGGCTCAAGCTACCCCTGAATCTTATCAAGTCCATGGAGCATATAGAAACGTTCTCAAGATCTCATGAGTTTTTAAATACCCTATAGCCTCTGTGGTGCTGACAGAGAAGCCAAACAGGCTACCTGTAGTTTAGTAGATCTCCCATCAGGCCTTGGTGTGTGCAAGCAGCAACTTCATGGCCACAAATCCCCATGCAATGAGGAGCTCCATTTCTGATCCAGTCTTCTTTCTTGAAGGGACCCAACATGCACCTTCCTCCTCTGACTCAGTCTGATGTGACCCCACAGACAATAATTCCTTCAGGATCAAACCAGCACCAGCCCTCATGTGACAGCTTCCTGAGTCTCTACATTCTGTGATTACTTAAAATATCCCTGCAATTTGGACACAAAATGGAATATGGTCAATTTAATATGTGTTATACTGAAGACATGACTCTTTTTGCTTTTGAAAGTAAGTATCACAAGAAGAGTGTGTTGTTCCTGCAGACCTAATAAATCAAGAAGTTAAAATAGTTCATCCAAAAGGTAAATCCATCACCTAAGAATGCAGCAGTAGAAAGCAAAGCAAAATCTCCATCTATGGTATTTCCCTGGTGCTCCAGCATCTAGCTCTTAAACTGTGTCTCTTAGATATATTATACCATTTCAGGCAAACAAAATACTATATTCACTTCAAAGAAAAGAAAAGATAACTGATGTCACATAAATAATACAGTTTGAAACAATATTTTATTTTAATTGTGAAAATAATATATTTGATATGGAAATAATAGAATTATATAAGAAATGAAAATAATTTTTTATAATCCCATCACTGGGTGTTAATAATTCTTAATGTTTTATTCAATTTCTTTGAGTCTATCTATCTATCAACATACATACCTGTCTATAAACTGCCCAGACTGAGGCAGGATAGTAAGAAGCTGGGAAAGTTCCTGGGCAAGTGGAACGGGGAAACTGAGACACACAGCTGAACAAACTGGCTGAGCAATTTACAGCCAGATACAGGTCACCTCCCCAGAGATAACATCCAGGCCTCAGTTGTATTTCAGAAAAGCAGCAAAACCTCTTGTAATGTCTGCCCTGGCACTGGCCCATCAGCGGAGACCACAACCCTGAAAGGGCACATCTAGAAAAGATGGTGAATATTCTATTGAGGTCCTCCTCTAAGACCTCCCTTAAATTCCAAGCCTTTTTAGAAATCCTCAAAACGAAGGTCCCAGCACATGCTCTTCCTCCAGGGAGCGTGCCTGTACCCTTCCTTTCTCCCTCTTCTTCCCCCAAGGGGGCATGCATCTCCTAAACTCTAAGGGACCCCATGAGCCTTGCAATCAGGGGAGCAATTGGCAGTTGCAGCTCGTCCTGGGCTAACCCCCTGAACCTGTCTCCAAGGCCCCCTTTTCTCTGACTTCTCAGTGAGCCAAAGTAGCCCCACCTAGGTTCATTTCTTTTCTATAACATTTTGAGAGAGCCAAACAGCCCTGTCTAGGCTGCCTCCTGTAGCTTTTTCTATCCTAAACCTTTTCTTGTTTCAATATCACCAGCTTTAATAGTCACACTCTCAAAATCACCTGGACTCATGTTATGAAATCTTTCCTGTACAAAGTCAAGAACCCATACACTACAGGCTGGCCCCAGGCAGACCTCCTCAGGGCCCGGTCCCCTTCCCAGTAACAACACTATGTAATAATAACAATAATAATAGTAATTATAAAAGCTAATATTTTTTGAGCATTTAAAAAAATCTGCTTGGCATTGTTATCTCCATTTTTATAGATAAGACAACTGAGGCACAGAGAAGATACATTTTTTTTCCAGGTCACATAACTAGCATATGGCAAATTTAGGAAACGCGCGCCCGTGCACACACACACACACACACACACACACACTCAACAGGTACATATCTACACCTTACATTGACCCAATACATACATAGACTTTATCTAGCTTGTTAATAGTTAACATTCTATGGTGCTAAGTTTTGAAATAATATGAACCAATTTTGAAAACCATGGTTAGAGCATTGTCTCAATATGCCAAAGTAGTGGGTTTGATCCCCAGTGAGGGCACATACAAGAATCAACCAATGAATGCATAAATAAGTGGAACAACAAATCGATGTTTCTCTCTCTCTCTTTCTCTATCCCCCGTTCCCCTCTCTCTTTCTCTAAAATAATGGAAAATGTACAAAAGGAAAAAAGCAATCATCTAGTTCTATCACTTAAAGTAACAACTGTTAACATGTAAACTAGTTTCTTCTACTCAACTTGTTCTATTTAAAAATTTTTAAATAACTCTTTATATATATAGCTTCATATGCTACTTTTTTTGTTAGTGCTAAAGCTAGTGCATTATTTCATAATATGAAAGCTATGGTACCATAACTTCTCCTAATTCCCTACTAATCATTTTACTGAGCAAAAACAGTTCAAATGGACATAAAAAAAAAGTGCTAATGCAGTACTAAATAAAATATGCCTACTATGTGCTATTTCAGATTATCAATTGAAAGAGCATTTATGAAACTCAGTAATGGTTGAGTTTAATAGGGATGTTTTCACAATGAAGAACGAATTGAGGAATTCGTTTAACTTCAGGAGGAATGTGGTTTATTCATGACCATATATTTAAACTAGCATAGGCAAATGCATTGAAGTAAAAGTAAATGTTTTGTAGGCCCTAGATAAACGAATGCTCAAACCTCATGGAGAATACACCTAGAGGTTCTTAGGCGAAGGGAGAAGAACATAAATTGGGATAGAATAGAGGCAGATTTGGAAAACCCTGAAATCCAACAAGAGCTGCTCCTATCTAATAGAAACGTAGTTGAATAATATATATTGTTAAATAAAGAACTTGGTAGTTTTTGAGATCAATTGTATTAATTTTTATTTGCTTAGGTGATAAGAGATTCACCATAAAATTCTTTGTTTCTTGAGGTGGGAGGAACAGATGGTTATGTGAGTGTATCCAAGAATGTTTGTCTCTTGAAAACAGAAACATGTTTTTAGCCAATCAGCTAATCTCTGCCTTTTATTTATTTTTAATATATTGATTTATGTTAACTAAATTTATTGGGGTGACATTGGTTTAATACGTTTATATAGATTTCGAGTGTACTGCCTTTTAATTGCAATGTTTAGGCCATTTTCATTTAATGAAATTTACAAATATGATTTGGATTAAATCTATCCCCCATTAATATAGATTTTAAAATCCTAAACAAAACATTAGCAAATCAGATCCATAGATATATAGAAAGGCTAATGCACCATAACCCAGTAGAGTTTATTCTCTGCATATAGGGGCAAATTAAGATGAAAAAATATCAATCAATGCAATTGACCATATTAACAGAATAAAGGGGAAAATATGATCATCTCAATATACATGGAATGAGCATTTGATAAAATTCAACAATCATTCATAGTCAAAAGCCTTGTGCAAGCCAAGAATAGAAGGGAACTTTATCAATTTGATAAAGGATCTATAAAACATCTTCAGCTAATTTATATTTAAATGAATATTGAAGCTTTTTCTCAAAGGTAGGACAGTTATCACCAATTTTTAAAATATTATATTATGTTTCTAAGCAGTGTCATAAGAAACTCATATACAAATAAATCATTAGAAACAGTAAGTGAATTTAGCAATGTCAATATACAGTGTTAATATACAGAAATCAATTATATCTATATACTGGCAGCAAGTCATTGGGAAATTAAATTTAAAAATAGTACTATTTACAACAGTATAAAAACATCTAATATTTAGAAATAAATACATCAGAAACATAAAAAATATTCTATTCTTGAAACTACTAAACATTGCAGAGAGAAGTTATGAAAGACTTAAATTCATGGAGATATTTACCATACATATAAATTGTGTGATTCAAAATTTTTGAGAACTGGTTTTCCCCAAATTGATTTATAATTTTAAAACTATTCCAATTAGAATTTTTTTCTAGAAATTGACAAGCTGCTTCTAATTTATATGGGAATGCAAAGGACCAAAAATAGCCAGCACAATTTGAACAAGAAGTGGAGGATTTAGGTTGCCAGATCCAAGTTTTCCTATAAAGCTACCCACTAAAGCCCTGGTCATTAGGCTCAGCAGTTAGAACATTGGCCTGCAGACCAAAGGGTTGTGGGTTCCATTCCAGTCAAGAGCACATACCTGGGTTGCAGGTCCGATCTCCAGCCCCGGTCCAGGTCCTGTGTGAGGGAGGAAACCAACTAATGTGTCTCTCTCACATTGATGTTTCTCTCTCTCTCTCCCTCCCTCCCCCCCCTTCCACTCTCTCTAAAAATCAATAGAAAAATATCCTTGGGTGAGGATTAACCAAAAAAAAAAAAAAAAAGGCTACTCATTAAGGTAGTATGATATTCATGCAAGAATAGTTACATAAAATAGTGCAACAAAATACAGTTCAGAATTGTATAATGTCACATATGTGTGATATATAATCTCTATTTTGTAATCTATATTATATATAGTCAATATATTGTATTATTGACTGTGTATGCATATATGCCCATATATTAAATATGTGTTATAGATACATATGCTGTCTTCTACATAGAATACGTGTGTCACTTGATTTATGATGAAGGTTCTAATGAAACACCTGAGGGAAAGCAGGTGTTTCAGTAAATGACAATGGAGTGAGATTTCCAAATGGATAAAAAATAAGCCGTGGGCTTGGGCAGTTAGAGCATCGGCCCTTGGACCAGAGAGACCTGGGTTCGGTTCCCACTAAGGGCATGTACCTTGGTTGTGGTTCATCCCCAGCCCCTGTTGGGGTTGTGTGGGTGGCAACCAGTCGATGTGTCTCTCTCACGTCGATGTTTCTCTCTCTCTCTTCCTCCCTCTCTCCCTCCTGCTCTATCTGAAGATAAAAGCAAAAATGTCCTCGGGTGAGGATAAAAAAATAAAAATAAAAATAAGTCTTGGCTTCTACCTCTCAAAATTTATTCGAGAAGGTTCTTATACCTAAATGTGAACACTAAAGAAATCAACTTTCTTTAACAGGTGTTGGTGAAAGAGTCAGATATCTTAGGCTCTTTGGGCCATATAGTATTTGCTGCAGTCACTTAATTCTGATGTTATAGCATTGAAATAGCCAAAGGCTAGACTAAACAGATAAGTCTGGCTATGTTTCAGTGAAACTTTATTTATGAATACTGAAATTTAAATTTTACATAACCTTTGTGTCATTAAAATATTTTTGTTCTGATTTTTTAACTGTTAAAAAATGTAAAAACTATTGTTAGGTAATGGTTCATGTACAAACAGGTGATGGGTGGGATTTGCACCATAGTTGGCTGATCTCTGTTCTAGAAGAATAAATAATAGACTTTATTGATGATTTGAAATAGCTAAGACTTCTTAAAGATGTCTACATTACTAACCAAATAAGAAAAACTATATGTCAACAAAATTAAAAACTTTGTGTATATAAATTTAAAATATTAAACATGCGTAAGCTAACCACCAGTTGAGAGAATATATTTTAACACATATATTGAGAAAGAACTCATATACAGAATACATAATGTATGCCTCAAGTCAATGAAAAACAATGAGTATACTGAACTACCAAGAAAAATAGAGACAGACTCATGGAGAGCAGACAGACAGCTCTGGTGCGTGTGTGTGGGAGGAGGGGGTGTTGCGGGGGTGGAGTGGCTGAGCAAAAAAGAGAGAGAGAACTCATCGACGTGGACAATGGAATATGTTGTGGTGATTGTGGGGTGGAAGGGGTGGGTAAGTGGAAGAGGGCATAGAGGGGATAAATGGTGATGGAAAAATAAAGAAAGAAAGAACCTGGAAAACAAAATCAGTTAAAAACAAAATGAGAGAGACACCAATCTTTTAATAACTGGGCAAAAGTCTTGAATAGGCTCTTTATAAAGGGAATATCCAAATGGCTAGTAAGCATACATACAGGTTCTCAACATCATCAGTGATCAGGCACACAAACACATTGAGATACCACAATAGCTAAATTTTAAGAGATTAAAGTAAATGACAACTTAGTGAAAACATGGAACAAATTCAGCCCTCATTCATTACTGATGCAAATGTCAAGTTATACAACCACATTGGAAAACTTTTTGGTAAATTTCACAAGTTTAAAAATAAGCCTACCCTATGACCCAGTAATTTCACACCTAGTATATATGATTGAATCTAGCTTTTATCAGTCGTCAACTAATATTTTGAGATTCACTTGTCAGATTCCTGAGTTTATCTCTTAATGGTGTTTCCACTGAGATTTCAGAAAACTGAAGTTTTTTTTTAGGTGCTCTTAAATGCCAACACAGAGATACAAAAAAATTATCCAATACAAAATATCAGTAGTTTTGAGACTGAGAAACTCTGTTGTTGTTTGTTTTTTCCACGTCATACCCAGCTTCCTGGTTTCTTACTTTTTTATTCTGGATTTCCCTCAGGCACTACCCATTCTCCCCCTTCCACTGTGCAGAATAGTTTAGCCCATGTTCTGGCATCTCGATGTGAGACAACTCCTAGGCACTAGTGAAGGAGAAAGGAAGTATTTCCAGGTTACACCAGGTGTTTTAAATATTAATATATTTACTTCAAGCATTTACTTTACATTACATTAAATATTTTAATTACAAATTAAATTTAAAATATTAAAGCATTTCTCAAACAAGGGCAATGCTCTCCCTAAGAGGAATTGTAATATACATACATCTAAGATTCCTGTCTCATTATCTTAATATAAAAAAGTGTGCAACTTACCTAAAATTCACAGTAATAATTCAATTTTAACTAAAGATTTGGCATGTACTAAGTGGTCAAAAATTAATCATGGAACATAGTTCTAAATTAGTTTCAGTTAAAATAAACATGGACAACATACTTATTTTACTTGTTTTAAATACTCTACTGTCTTCATAATTATAAAAATATTATTACTTATAAATTTAGCATGTACTAAAATAACTGTGAAGAGAAATGCTCAAAAATAATAAACAATTTCAAAAGTGATATTATTGATCATGATAATCCTCTCTTCCACTTTCAGAATGTCAGGATATTACTTCTGAGATGCACAAACTATGCTTTGGAGTAAGAACGAGTTTGTGGGGAGAGGGAGTATTTGGTAGGGATATATTGATGTCATTGGAAATAGCTACAAGAAGTTTTCTAAAGATGGTGTGATAATTTTTTACCTCAAAATAATTGAGGTTTTTTTTTTTAAATCTTCACCCGAGGATATTTTTTGCATTTATCTTCAGATAGAACGGGAGGGAGAGGGGGAGGAAGAGAGAGAGAGAAACATCGATGTGAAAGAGACACATTGAGTGGTTGCCACCCACAGGACCCCAACCAGGGCCGGGGACAAACTGCAACCGAGGTACGTGCCCTTAGCAGGAACCGAACCCAAGCTTCTCTGGTCCGCGGGCTGATGCTTTAACCACTGAGCCAAACCAGCCAGGGCAATAATTGAGGTTTTGATCATCCCCTTAAACACTGCAACACTTTTGATGAGCTGGATATGAATCTGGCCAAATAAATCATCATGGGGGTCACATTTGGGACACATGTCCTAAGAAAACCTTTGCACTTGAAGTGTCTTCCTCAGGTTATCGCAAGCAGTGGAAAGTCAGCATTGCTAGTCTGGATCCTTCAGCTACTGTCTGGGAAACTGGCCTCAAAGGCACCCTCTGACCTCGGTGTCAGGTGTCTGAGTCATAACTCCATGTGGATTTAAACAGCAAATTAATCTCACATGTTTAGTTTCTTGTTTGTTTTTAGTTCCTTTATTGTAGCAGGTCTGTACGGCAAAGGCTACATGATGAATATGTTTTTGGCTCAGCACAATAATCTTTATCAACAACAAAGACAATAAGTTATTTCACACTTCATTACAGCTATCATTTAGTGAATTATTTTCAATGATCAACTTAAAGTATCAGTAGATATTTATAAACACACGCGGGGAGTAGGAACACCACATTTTTCCTCCTCTGCAGACTATCTGACATTTCTTAGCTAATGAGAGATTAAATGAGAAATCGGATCATTGCATGGATCATCTCTGCCTGTAAAGTATTGTTGATAGTCTCAATTCCAACCTCATTTCAAAACAACACTAACGCCCCAGGAGGGACACAGCATAAATTTGGGAACTTTCCATTTCACATTTTTAATCTTACATACATAGGCTTAGTTACACGGAAGTTTTCTCTTTCATGATTATGATGCTCCTTGTCTCCAAGTTTGCAATGGTTCTCATTGTGTGACTTACGATGGTGATCATAACTTCCTCTGAAGCAAAATGAAACTTTGTTTCTGAGTAAATCACTGGCATTTAGTACATATTGAAATTAATATTTTAAATTATAATTTTATGTATATCCTGTTTCTCCAGTTAGATTATAAACTCACTGAAGTCAGGCACTCTACTCTTTTTTAATCCTCACCTGAGGATATTTTTTTCCATTGATTTTTAGAAAGAGTGGAAAAGAGGGAGGGAGGGGAAGGGAGAGAGAGAGAGAGAGGACATCAACATCGATGTGTCACAGCAATTGGTTGCCTCCTACATGTACCCCCACTGGAATGGGGATCAAACCTGCAACCCGGGCACATGCCCTTGACCAGGAATTGAACCCATGATCCTTTGGTGCATGAGCTGACACTCTAACCACTGGGCTACACCGGCCAGTGCCAGGCACTCTACTCTTTTTGGCATCTAGAAGTAGTTGAAAAACTCTTAGTGATTATTGGCTACTATTAAATGTGTTTGGCAAGATATTAGAAGAAAAGGAAAATATCATAAGGAAAATGGGCATTTTGTAAGCAGAAATGAAGGGAATAGAGAAAACCTAGAACTATGAGTCCTTGAAGAATTAGACAATCTTACTGCTCCCAAAGGCAGGAAATAAGAGACAAGAGTTCCTTGAATCCCAGTCTTGTGTCCAATGTCAAATTGAGGTTGTGGTCTTAAAAGTCTGCAGTTTCCAAGTGGCTACTCCTAAGTAGAGAGAGAGGTGGGGTGGGGTTGAAGGAGGCAGTAGGATAGAGCAGATTTGAGAATCACATCTAGGAAAATCTGTGTGTGTGAATACTGGTACATGAAACTAACTAGAAGAAAAAAAAATCATAGTGAAGTTTTTACAGGAAATGTATTGCCTAAAGCACTAAAAGTTGAGACTAAAAGTTTCTTGATTCAAAGTTAAAATACACTTGAGTTCCCACCCTCCCATGAGTAGGACCATGTTCCAAAGACTACCACCTTCAAGAAGGTGTTTTTCCTAATGCCCACTTCAGAGGTAGCCATGGAGAATAAAGAACAAGGACCCCTTCTTTACTGAAGTCAGAAATTTAACTATAGAGATAAATGGAAAATTGAGTCTAATTAGGGAACCTCTCCACTGTCAATTCAGGAAACTTTATAATAATGCTGGAACCATAGTAATATCGCCAACCAGCTACAGCTGAATATCCTTCATTTCCCCCCTTTTAAATGAGAGTTTTATGTAGCTTCTGTCCTAAGTCTACTATTGAATATTGGGTGTGTATGTGGTGAGGAGTAGCAAAGAAACATTTCCTCTCTAGTACATTTTTTACTCTACAGTACATGTGTGTTGTTTTCCACACATTCCTCAAAAATGTCACTCTGCTTTATGATTTTAAAATGCTTTAACTTAGCAATGATCAACACGATTGATAACATTTCACCACTCATTTTTAATTTTTAAAATTTCTTCAAGAGTTCCTTTTCAACAAGTCTTTCAAAAATTCACTAGTACTTATATGCATATGCTTATTGGGATGATGCCAAAGTTATCCCATACCAGAAATGAACTGTAGGACCAGCTACACAGTAACAAACTGTACAGAACCCATCAAGCTCACTCAGCCTAAATCAACCACTTGCATGAAAGGCAAGTTGTTGGAAGCCCACTTTTAGACACCATAATATTGTATTCTCAGTGTCGTGCAACTTCACATTTACTTATTAATTTATAAATTAAATATTACTTATTAAGCACTTACCATGTGTCAGACATGATCCTTAGCACTGAGGACATACTGATGAATAAAACAAAAACCATCCTTTTTAGGAGTCTTTCTAAATGTTGTTGGAAGCACAATGCTGGATAGTAAACACACATTTGGATAGCAATTAGTTTGCTGGCACTTTGATGGTTTTATTGGAAAATACATTGGAATACTTTGTATGCCTTTCACAAACATACAATGTAATTTATTTTTTTGATACTTAAATTAGATTTATTGGGGTAACATTGTTTAATGACAATATATAAATTATAGGCATACAACATTCTAATACAGTATCTGTATACTCTATTTTGTGCTCACCACACACAGTCTCATCTCCTTCTGTATGGTTTCACTCATATGTCGGATATAAAACAAAAAGCAACAGATAAACAAAACAAAAAAAATAAACAAACAAAAACTCATAGTTACAGACAGCAGAATGGTGGTTACCAGAGCGGAAAGGGGATTGGGAGGAGGCCAAAGGGGGTAAAGGGAGTGAAATGTATGGTGATGGAAATGTAAATTAATTTTGATTTTTCACAAATATTCTCTGATGTTACATTTTTAAAGGTTTAGCCTAAGCTGTAAAGACTGACCTACTCAGTTTATCTTGACTAACATATGCTAGGATAGCGTTTGTCTTAATTAATTACTAAAAACTCAGTGCATTCTTTTTCTTTGCCAAATTCATTTTATTTTTACTATATTGTTAGATTGTATCACACTGTTATAAAAATCAACTAGTATCTCAGAAGTTATTCACAAATATATAAAAGGAATCAATAAAAGCATTTGAAAATAAGGCCTTATTGGCGACTCAATCTATTTTCCCCAATTCCTCAGAGTGTTGTTTACTATGAAGCTTTGTCAATAAATGGCATAAATTCATCAAAGATTTCTTGTCACTTTTAAAGTACAATGACCTTTTCTATACACCAAATAACATTTCCAGAATAGGGTAAAATAATGCTTTCAGTGTGAAAAGGCTTCATTCAAAGCAACAAAACTAGATACAAGTCACAGTATTACCAAGAAGTTGGAAAACCTGCATGCTTCATGGAAACTATTTCAGTGACAGCAGAACGATCGATTGGCAGTACTCTTCAGCCTGAAGACACACTGGGAAACTGTATAAGTGGCATTAAATGCACAGGTTTAATTACGATCTATGTGCTAACAGACATTTTTATATTGCAGTTGGATAAAATAATTGGATTTTCATTTAAGTAATTATTTCAAGAAACACTATATAAACTAGAAACAGCATTTGGTTCATAATAGACATGGTTTCAGCTATCTGATCAACAAGGAAAGGCATTGTGAACAAAATGCCCAAAGATGACAATCCATTTACCACAGTAATTAAAGACAGTTGGAAGTCAATAATATGTCTCCTAATCTTGATTCAGTGATGAAAAAATAATTAAAATTGTAAACGCAATCAAATTTTGCCTCTGAAGGTATGCTTTTACAGCATGATTTATACACCCATGCTCTAGTATGTTGACTGCCTAAGACAGGAATTCACATATGTATCTGATAGGAGGAAAGAGAATATTTACTTTAAAAAATAATTTCTTCAGTGACTGATAATGCCAAAGGGATGTTAAAGATTCTGGGTAACACACCCTAATAAATATCGTGGTTTTTAGCTCAAGACTGTCAGGTTTTCTAAAAATAACTGAACTGTCTTCCAAATTACTTCATTGCCAAGAGATTAACTTTTTACTACACTCATTGGAAGAAACAGTCAATCATATGTTACTGGACATATTTAGGAATATCATTAAATTTCTTCAACTGGAACATAAATGTCTCCCAGCACTGGGTAGATTGAGAGATTGATTAAAAAGCAGTTACTATTACCACCCAAGTTAAAAGTTTACAACCACTAGCTTCTGAATGTGATGTAGTCAACGTTTAGTATCTGACAGAATGTTGAGTGGTCTTTAGTGGGAAAGAACAAGAACTTCAAGATTCTATCCAAATAGCCAGAACTATCTGACAGACACATCAAATACCTACTGCCTTTCTCAAAGGCCGTTAATTTCAAGTTCATTTCTCTAATTCAGGGGAAATAGAGAAGCAAGAGAAACTAATCTGTTTCAAGCCATCCATTATCAAATCAGATATGAAACAAATGCTTAACAATTACTAATTTTGAAACAAGAGGCTATATTCTATTATTTAAAATTATAATCGATC
Source organism: Tadarida brasiliensis (assembly GCA_030848825.1). Lineage (NCBI taxonomy): Eukaryota > Metazoa > Chordata > Mammalia > Chiroptera > Molossidae > Tadarida > Tadarida brasiliensis. Next base: position 83,581,414 of record CM061264.1, read on the forward strand.
TATTAAAATATTCAAAATTAATGGTTAATTTATATCAAACTCTAATTAACGATTCTTTAAGTAGATTGCTCCTGACTGCCTTCATCCCAGACCCTAAAGGCATCTGTAGGGAAAAAAGTCTTCAAGCCCAGACTTTTCATACTCTATATATGGTTCTCTTTACTCCCTAGTCTTTCCTGCTTCCCAGCAGTCTAGATAAGAAACAAAAACTATAGACCAGGAAAGAATCAAGTCTACAGATAGCTAATCCAGTTTGTCTTACATCACGACTGGTCCTCTTTGGTACCTTTTCGGTTTTGGACCCGGCTCCTCATCCTCATTTTTGTTCTAGCCAGAAGGTAATGCCTAAAGGCTAATACAAATACTCTAACGACCAAGAGGCTCTCGGATACTTTCTAGTTAAGCTGTCATTTGCCAAGATCTTAGCTTAGGTTCCAGTGGTTCTGATGACAGATAAAACTGTACAGCCATGAGAATACAAATGTGTTCCAATGAGTAAGAATGCTTATTGGTTTTTATTTTGATCTAGAGCCAATTCTGATCAAAGTGGATATATCAGTCAAGGGTCAAAGCAGAAATGAGATAGTATACTCAAAAAGATTTAACAGAAAATAAATGTTCTGTATAAACCACATACAGAGGTGTGATCAGGGTTACCTGATATTACCTGGTGGGGCATCTAGCAACCAGCAATAACGTTGTTATCACCCCTAGGCCTGAAGGAGAAGGAACTGGCTTCTCAGAGACTGACGAAAGCTGGGCCTGCTGACAGTCGCCCTAGCCATAGAAGAATGCAACTACCTCCAGAGACTATCAGCAAAACATGAGAAGAGAGTGAAGATTAAATACCCTACCTCTTTCTCTCTTTCTCTTTCTGCCCTCCAGTCTCTTAACCAGTTCTTCCAATTAACCAAACCCAACTGGTAGTCAGATGGCAAGAGCACCTGGGTATTGTACAGTCTCCTAGGACACAGAAGAGCAGAGAGAAGGGAAGAGACGATCACAGTGAGTGGGGGTTAGAGACCACAAGAGTGCATGCAGTTCTAGGAAGGACTAACCATTTATAAATAACCATTCTAGGATTTGTAGGTTAGTTTTCATCATGCAGATGTTAGGGTGAATGATTACAGACTCTTTGGGAAACCTCTTCAACAGAACTAGACAAAATGCTGCCTGTGTGGATAATGGAAATGCCCTACTATAGGAAGGAGGCTTTGTCTTCAACAAAGGAATGCTCATTCACGTGTTCAATATAATTCTTAGTGAGGTGTCCCTGGCTACCCTATTGGAAACTGTGTGGCCCACCCTCTGCATCTTCCCAGACATCTTCCCATACCCTCTTTTGTGAATTATTTCATCTCTTCCCTAAATTGGAAGCTCTATGAAGGCATAGGTCTTTGTCTGAATTATTTACTGCCATGTCTCTGGTGCTTAGAATAGTGCCTAACATATAGTAAGTGCTCAATAAATACTTGTTGAATGAATATGTATCAATTTATTCTACGCAAATCCTTATTTTATTTTCTCTGGCTCTTTATATGTGAAGACTAATAATGTTGTGCTTTTTCTTTTCGTATTTATATTAAAAAAGAAGTAGGCTAAGGTCTATCAAACCAACTTCATGACCAAGATCTGTATTTTCTGTACGGGACCATGCTCTCTAAAGCTGTCCAAGTCCTTTTACTCTTGAAAACTGTATATTGTTTGGAGTACATTTTCAGAAATGAGAACTTAAATAGTGGAGGCCTCTGATGACACTCTGTTGGTGGCACAATTAAGTAGAATTGTGGGTTTGTATTTATGTAAAATACACAGAGGCAGGAAGGGGGGGCCGTGTGCAGAACTATATAAATAAGTAACCGTTTAATTTCATTCTGAGGATCCACAAACGTATTTGAAGTTAACCACAAATGAGAAAATTTCTTTATAACCTACAAAAGCCTTTTTATAATCCTAATTATGCACACTTTTTAAGAAATGCCAAATGGTGATTATTGGGAGAAAGCTAGGAAGGAACAAAACCTCGAAAAAGGGCATGTCCGTTCCTAAGTCAAAACTGACTACACAGGCACACATTTAGTTTTAATTACAAAAATGATCTCTTCCTTATTCATAAAATATAAGGCACTCTGATGTTCTTTTTCCTTTTTTTGGACACTGGAAAAAAAAATCTAACTTTGACTAAGAAAGTCACACATATATACCAACCTTAACTCTGCTGCTAATTAATGCTATCAAAAGACCTAGCAGGATTATTCTGCAGCCCTTTTATCTCTGCATGATGAGCCTCTTCAAATAGCCTCCCAGCTCCCATGACCAGTCGGATGTCATCTAAGGAGTGAATAATAGCAGCCACCATTCCCAGTGAAAATAACACAGCATCTTCCTCTAGAATATGAAGTAAAAGAAGATAAGCAGCCACATAATTATCTAATGACCAATTTTTTTCCTAAGGTAGTTCTAAGGTCAAGATTAGCTGGGAAAGGAGTCCCAGAACATTTTTTCTTCTTTGACAGTAAGCAAAAAGCCTCCTTACTTGAATCTCTCATATAATTATTTCCATATTTTTTCTACACATACACACACACTCACACACAATTCTTGCGCACCATTTTAATGTTGGAAAGAAACGTTCTCTGTATTCCTCAGCCATGCCTATTTACATTGTTTGAAATGCTTCAAGATGAATCGGTTTTCAGAGTTTATTGCACTGGACTGCAGGGAAAAATGGTAAGGGTTTTGGAAATATATCTCCAGAATCTTTACAGACTTTGCAGTAAAATTCCTTTAGACGATAAGCCACAGTATACTCGTCACTGTCATTCTCTATGTGACAATTCGTGGTGAATATTATCAGAGGACATTTAGCTTTGTGCAAATATATAAATGACTCTTATCTTTTCCAAATGTGCTTCTACAATTATGTCTTCTGAATGCAATTCCCACGATTTGCAAAGATTTTATTTTCCTATATTGTTATTAAAAATCAACTTTTGCAATAAATGAAATAATTTCCTGTTTTAGTAGATTTAGGGATATACCTTTTTGTATTAAGAATTAAAGAATATATTGCATGGTTTCCATCATTATAAAATATAAAGGAAAGACTATGAACAAGTGAATGCAGGAATATTGCTAAATGGCTTATGAACCAAATATTTTCTAGAAATGAAAATATGCAAAATAATTCCGTATCTTCCATAATATTCTGCAATAAGTACTAAAGTAAAAATTTTCTGATCAACTCTAGCAATTAAAGAATATTTATTCCACTATAATTTGTAGTAGGATTAGGGAGATAAAATCACTGGTGTATGATTTCATTCATCACAAATCAAGAAACATACTACCCACCCATGGTTTGAAATGATCACTTTTTTCCCCTAAAGAAGGCCATATTTTAATAGTTATTAAATAATCAGTATTTGGGAAAAAACTTTAACCAACCTTTTTCCCCCTCTGCTCTCACAAGCTGAATTGTTTGCTTTTTCTGAGAGTAATACCATTGTACTTGTTAGATAATTTACAGTAAACACACATCCTCTTAATCACATTACAGAAGCTTAAATAGATTTGTAAAACCATTTAAAAATCAATACTCAGCTTTTAGGTGATGAATTCATTAATGGAGTGTGAATGCTTGAAGTCTGCATTACCCAGCATGCTCTATGGCTTTTCATAACCTCACTCTCAATGGGAACAGTATACAGAGTGACATGATGTAACTAGTTGGGGAAGTGCTGATAAAAATATATCAATCCCTGTTTCTCAATACCAATATTCCAGTAAAAACTGCTTTTTGGTAAGAAATGCAATTCAGTATTTTTCTGTTACACACAGTGATGGAAGAAAGACATATTGTTGATAAATGAAATTCAGAGAAAAAAGAATCAAGGAAGTTCTGACTCTTTTTAATTAATCAGGCAAAGGTGATGATACATGCAATGGCATGATATAAGACTGTGAAGGGTCTAAGGATTGGGGAATGAGATTTTATTGTTTACTCCATACAATTTCTTTAAAAAGTATTTTTATGAATAGATCATATTTTTCTATTTTCATTTGGGTTCATTTGATCTTATCCTTCTTCCAGTGCTCCTTTCCAATTCTTTTAAAACATGTTTCTTAAATATACCAGCTAAGATTTTTACAGGAAAATATAATCATACTGGTCCCTGCCTTCAAGAAGTTACACTCTGGTTGGGTAACTGTACAGCAGACCACTATTAACAACACAGGAGTAGTTTAAACTGAGGAAAGTATATGTGTTGAGGGTTCAAAACATATAATTTTGGTGATGATCTTTAAGAACACCAATTTATAAATATAAATTTAAATATGAAGGCTTCTACTGTGAGCTATGATTTCAGCCAGACCTCGGTTCTCACTGAGAACAATCAGTAAAGCTGAGAAAATTTTCTAAGAACTAGTCTGTTTAAAGAAACTGGGGAACTATAGTGGCAGCAAATACTTTTGGAAAACAACCTGTGAGGTTGGGAAACCATGCCGGGAAGAAAAAATCCACTTTTAATTTCAGGACATAGACTCTGGATATAGGGCAAAAATTTAGACTCCAAAGTCTTGAACACAGGGCCTCTATTAAGAAGCAGAATAATCATTGAGATTTCTGATAGTCTTGTAGGAACAGAGACCAAAATGATGGTCTTGAGGATTCAAGACCCTAATTAAGCTTAAAATCAGTAACAAAAGATAACCAAAAAGTACTCAACTTCTAGTAAATTAAGTTACACATTTCTAAATAATCTGTTGGTCAAATAAGAAAGCTGGAGAAAATAAAAATATTATTGATTATGTGACAATAAAAATAATACGTTGAGTGTTTTGGAGTTTGGGATATAGCTAAGCTGAGTTAAGAAGAAAAGTGCAGTTTTGCATTTATATATTAGAAAATATGAATGCCTAGATGTTGATCTATTTCAAGAAATTAGAAAAGAACAATAAATTAATTTCAAAAAAAATTTAAAAAGAAAAAATGTATAATAGCAGAAATGAATGAAATGGAAAAGTTAGCTAAGTCACAATATGATTCTTTGAGAAGTAATAAAATTAATAGACATATAGAAAGACTAACCAAGAAAGAAAAAGCTCAAGAAAGTCTGTGTGTCCATATAAGAGAAGAAACAGATTATCAATATCAAGAATAAGGAGGACCATAAGTAAAGATCACACAGAAATTTAAAATATAATAGAATATTATACAGATCTTATACATTAAAAAATTAAGATGTAAAGAACAAATTGCTAAAACAAAAAAAAACAATGGTTTGTCAAATCTGAAACAAGAAGAAAGAGAAAGTGCAAATAATCCTATATCTATTAACAAAATAAAATCTATAATTGAAATCTTCCTACTATCTTGCCTTCTGAAACACACATACACATATAACATATAACATATACATATACATATACATATACATATACTCTCCAGTAAAACTTTTAAAACATTTTAACTATGAAATAACAACCTTAAACATATATTCCAGAGACCTAAAAAGTAAAACAGACTACTCCAAACTTTGTTTATGATACTAGCATATCTTTTTGTTGTTTTTTTAAAAATATTTTTTCTTTATTGATTTTTAGAGAGAGGGAGGGAGAGGGAAAGAGAGATAGAAACATCCATGAGAGAGAACATCGATTGGCCGTCTCCTGCACGCCCCCCCATTGGGAATCAGGCCCACAACCTGGGCATGTGCTCCAACCTGGAATCGAACTGGTGACCTCTTGGTGCATGGGTCAACTCTCAACCACTGAGCCACACTGGCCGAGCTCTTTTGTTATTTTTAGTTTAGAGTCTATCTTGTCTGAAATAAATACAGCTTTCTCTGCTTTCTTTTGGTTACCATTTGCTTGAAAAATCTTTTTCCATCCCTTCATTCTCAGTTTATGTGTGTCTTTAAAGTTAAAGTGAGTCCCTTGTAGACAACGTATCCTTGGAATTAAAAAACAAAACAAAACAAAAAAACAATCCATTGAGCCATCTGCCTTTTGATTGAAAAATTTAATTTATGTTAAAGTAATTATTGATAACTATTGCCATCTTGTTATTTTTGTATTCATTTTGTTATTCATTGTATTCTTCAGCTCTAGGATTTCTGGGTTTTTGGTGTGCTTTGATGGCTTCTGTTTTTTTGTTGAACTTCTCTTTTTGTTCGTGCATTAGTTTACTAGTTTTATCTAGTTGTCTGTGTGTTCTTGTATTTCACTAAACTTCTTAAAAAAAAGATTATTCTGAATTCTTTGTCAGACAGTTCATAGATCTCCACTTCTTTAGGATCAGTTATTGAAGCATTATACGTTTCCTTTCATGATGTCGTGTTTACCTGATTCTTCATGATCCTTGATGCCCTTCAGGGTATCTGTGCATTTGAGTAAGCAATCTCCTCTTCCAGACATTACAGATTCACAACAAACCAGTCAGCTCAATTTAGGATTCTGAATGGGTCAGCTGGAAGTATCCTTGGGCAGGTGGGTCTTGCTTTCAGGATCTCATTTTGGGTCAGGCTACTGCCTGAGTGCTGAAGTCATGGGGTTGCCTCTGGCTGGAAGCAGTTCATTAATACTGTGGGCTTGGTTCCTTGCCAAAACATCACAGTAAGATGGGCTCTGTGGTTGCCTGGAATCTCTGGTCAGGCTTCCTAGTAGGGGGGTACCAGATGATATACTCAACAGTTGAGTAGGCTACAAATTTGCTTCCTTGCCCAGGATGGGCCATTGATTAGGCTCCATGGCCATTATGGTTTAATGGCTGAAGTCTAAAGTCAGGCAGATCTGTCCACTGAGAACCCTGACCAGACATGGCTGTCAGCTTGGCTCTGTAGATGGACAGAGCCACTAGCTAGGCTCTCTACTTGGGTGCTGCTATAACTGGGGGTGTAGGAAGGGCTATGAAATTGTCCAGGTGCTCTGGTTTGCTGGAGGGGGTGCTATATTCAGCGATAGGTTTGGGTATGAATTTATTTCCCTGCCCAAGCAGGGTTGTAGACTAGTCCCCAAGCACAGGGATTCAAGTCAGGCGGAACTGAGCACCAAGCCCTCTGGCCAGACAGGGCACCAGCTTGACTCTGCAGATGGCTAGAGCCACTGGCTGAGATTTTTATTAAAGTGCCTCTGTGAGAAGGCACTTGGTCTGCCAAGGTCTGAATGCTGGTTGTTATAAGTCGTGCTCCTCTTCTCCATCCTAGGCCAATCTCTAGTGGTCAAGACCCACGATCCCTCTCACCGTTGTTATCTGTGAGGTGAGACCCAAGTGAGCCTCCCAGGAAGCATTAGACAATTTTGGGAAAGCTAGATGTCTACTTTGGTCTCTCTTTTTCCTGATGGAAAACTCATAGGCCCAGGGGGGCCCTCTTGGTGTAGTGCGGTGCTGGCCTGGGGGAGGGTTGATGCAGTCAGGTAGCCATTCCTCTGACCCCTCTAAAGCAGTCCTCTCAGTCTCGGTGGCCCAGGCAGGTGACTCTGCCTCAGCCCTGTGTTGTGGGATTTTCACAGTTGTGTCTTGTCTATGAATAGTTTCTTGTTCATCATCTTGTGAGAGAGATTAAAGTCAGGAATAAACTGTCACCATCTCGCTGATGACACTCATCAGCATAACTTTCATACCCAAGCTGGATAGAATATCATTTGAAAAGAACATTTTGAGGCCCATATCTGTCACGTAAATAGATGCAGAATCTTAGGCAAAATAATACCCAACGTCGGAAAAAGCATTTGATAAAATTTAACACCTCTCATGATAAAAGTTCTTAACAAACACATAACGCGTGTATAATGATGGTGTATCTAGAAATTACAAAATAATCTGTATACTACCAAGAGTTGCACTATGGCCCTGGCTAGTGTAGGTCATCTGGTTGGGCATCATCTCATGCACTGAAAGGTTGCTAGTTTGATTCTGAGTCAGGGCACATGCAGGGATTGCAGGCTCAGTCCCTGGTGGGGGTCGTGCAGGAGGCAGTTGATCAATATGTCACTCTCACATCGATGTTTCTCTGTCTCATTCTCCCTTCCTCTCTCTAAAAAGCAATTAAAAAATTTTAAGTTACACTATTATTCTACTATAAAAGTATAATTATTAAGAGAAATTATGACTATTTTGAAAATGAAAGGAACTAACATTTTTGTGAATTGTAAAACTCAATATTTTAAAAATGTTACTTCTTCATTAACTGATGTATAATGTTGAGCTAAGTTCAATGTATTTTCATATAAATGGAATCAATAATAAAAATATGTACTATTTTTTTCCTGGCTTCTTTCGCTTAGTATAATGCATTTGTTATTCACCCATGTTGTGAGGTATATCACTAGTTTTTTTGTTTGTTATTTTGTTTTGTTACTGAGCAGTATTCCATTGAATAGGTAGTGTATATTATTCACCTATTGATAAACTCTTGGGTTGTTGCTAGTTTGGAGCTATACAAATAAAGGTGTTATGAACATTCTTGTAGTTCATTTCTCTCACAGAAATTCTAGGGGTAGAATGGCTGGAGCATATGAAAAGTATTTATTTAAAGTCTAAATAAACTGCCAAACTCTTTCCCAAGTGGTTGTACCATTTCTTGTCCACATCTGTAGTGTATGAGAATTCCAGTTACTCTCTCCTTGTCAAACCTTGGTATGACCAGTCTTTTTAAAAAGTTTTTTAATTTTTTAAGTTTTTAAGGCTAGTTAGTGAAGCAGTGTGAGTGGAAAAGGAACAAAGAAATCTGTAACTGGTTGTGATTAATTAGGTGTAAGACACCACCGCACTCAGACCAACCATGACCAGTCTCTTCAATTTTAGTCTTTCTAATAGGTGTGCAGTGGTCTCTCATTCCAGCTTTAATTTGTTTTTACTTAATGACTTATGATTTGAACATTTCTTACATGCTTTTTTAAAATCTGTGTATATTCTTTTTTAGAGTGTCTGTTCAAATGTTTTGCCTACTCTTTTAATGAATTGTAGGTTGTTTTTGTTTTCCTTTAAATTATGAATTGTAAGCATCCTTTATATATTCTGGGCATGAGTCCTTTATCAGATATATGATTCAAAGTACTTTCTGTTAATCTGGTTTGTCTTTTCACTCTCTTAACAACATCTTTTACAAAGCAGAAATTGTTAATTTTGAGGAAATCCAATTTATACATTTTTTCCTCTGTAGGTTGTGCTTTTAGTGTTATAGCTATAAAAATGTAGCCTAACCCAAGATTACAAAGATTTTTCTACTGTTTTCTTGGAAGTGTTACAGTTTTACATTTAACACTTAAGTCAATTATCTATGTTGAGTCATATTTTGTACATGTTGCCAGGAATAAATTGAAATAATTTTCCCTTTCTTTCTGTTTTTCTTCCTCTCTTTTTCTTCTTCCCTCTTTTTTCTTTCTTTTGCAAATAGATATCCAGTTATTCCAGCATAATTTGTTGAAATGACTGTCCTTTCTCCACTGATGTACCTTTTTACTTTTGTCAAAAATCAATTATGTCTAGTGTTATTTATCACAACAAAAATCAATTTCTCTATGTCTATGGGCCTATATCTGGACTCTATTCTATTGACCTATTTGTCTATGTGGACCTAAATACCACAGCGTATTGATTGTAAGTTTAAACTAAAACTTGCAATCAGGTAGTAGTAGCCTTTTTTTTTTCAAAGTTGTTTCATTTATTCTAGGTCCTTTGCATTTCCATACGAATTTTAGAATCACCTGATCAATTCCCATAAAGCTTCTGGAATTTTAAATGGGATTGTTAGTCAGTATAGAAAAAATGACATCTAATGGTATTGAATCTTCCACACCATTGAGATAGTATATCTTTCCATTTAATTAGGTCTTAATCTCTCTCAGAAACATTTTGTAGTTTTCAGTGAACAGGTTTGTTATTTTTTCTGTCAGATTAATTTCTAAATATTTTATTTTTGACATTTATTTAAACTTTCTAAAACTTCAATTTATAATTGTTCAGTTCTAGTATATAGAAATGAGATTTATTTTTGCTCATTGATTTTTTTTAATACTACAATTTTGCTAAACTCATATTACTCATAGTAATGTTTCTGTTGATTTCTCTGGATTTTCTACATAAAGAATCATATTATCTGCGAGTAAAGACAGGTTTACTTCTTTTCCAATCTGGATGTCTTTTATTTCTTTTCCTTGCCTTATTGCACTGGCTAATACATCCAGTACAATGTTGAATAGAAGTGATAAGAGCAGATAAGAGCAGACAGTCTTGCCTTGATCCATATGTTAGGGAGAAAACATTTGTTATTTCACCATTAAGTATGATGTTAACTGTAGGTTTTTATATTTGCCCTTTTCATGAAAAGTAGATGTTGTCTGTATTATTGGTGTTGAAAATTTGATGATGCTGTACCATAGTATATTCTTTTTATTTCTTATGCCTGGGTTTTGTTGAATTTAGATCTCTATGTTTATAATTTTTACAAAAATAAACATTTTAAAAACCATTATTCTTCAGGTCTTTTTTTTTTTTTTTTTTTTTTTTTCTTTCTGTTTACCCTTCTCTCTTTTGGAGACTCCATTAACATTTATATTAAGCTGCTTGATGCTTGATTGGTCCCACAATTTACTGATTCTCCTTTAAAAAATTTTTTTTGAATTGAATTTTTGGATAATTTCTATTGTTAATCTTTCCTTTTGCAATATATAATCTGCCATTATATCCATCCTGTGTATTTTTATCTTAGACACTATAGTTTTCCTCTCTAAAAATTTAATTAACATCTTTAAAAAATACATCTTTCACGTTTCTGCTTAACTTTTTAAGCATATGCTTTAATGTCATTGTCTGCTAATTTTAACATCTACATCAGTTCTGTGTTGGTTTCAACTGGGAGATTTTTATAAACATCACAGGTCAAATTTTTCTATTTCTTTGCATGTCTTAATTTTTTAAATTGGATACTGGGCAGAATGTATTTTTATTACATTGAATGCTGAATATTTTTTTAAAATATCTATACATATTCTTGAGCTTTGTTCTGGGATACAATTAATTTATTTTAAATCATTTTGGTCTTTTTGGATTTTGCTTTAAGATGTGTTCAGCAGGGCCAGAGCAGTGCTCAGTCAAGGAAGGGCAAACTGTCCCTCACTTCTGAGGCAAGACCCCTGTGAGGGCTCTGTGCAGATCTGTGAAACATGAGGTTTTCCAGTAAGGCTGCAGGCAACAGCCACTCTTCCTAGCCTCGTGGAAATGCCTGTCACTGTTCCCTCTGTTTCTTTCAGGTGGTTCTTCTCCTGTTTCCTCACATCGTGCATTGCCTAGTACTCCAGGGGAATCTGCTGTGGATTTCTGGAGTTCTGTTTCTGAGTAGGTCTCTTTCTCTATTCCTCTGTCCTGAGCGTTCTGGCTAACCTCAACTCTCAGAATCTCAGCTCTGTCTCATCAATCCAGGGACTGTCAGGCTTTACTCGTGTCCCCCATATTCTGAAAACTTTCTCATGGCAGGAAGCTTGGCTTTTTGTTTGTTTGTTTGTTTTTTCCTCGTCTCTCAGAAATCACTGTATTTCATTGCCTGAGTGGCAGTGTTCTGGAATCTTTAGTTTCATATGTTTTGTCTGGTTTTGTGTTGTTGTTTCAGATAGGAGGGTATATCTGGTTGCTGCTACTCCATCTTGAATATGAGTGAAAGTGTCTTCTGCAGGTTTTTTAGTTATAAAAATTCTTTCTCTTTTTTTTGAAAACATTAAAAATAATTTTTATTTATTTATTTTTAAGATCTTTTCTTTTCTTTTCTCTTTTCTTTTCTTTTCTTTTCTTTTCTCTTTTCTTTTCTTTTCTTTTCTTTTCTCTTTTCTTTTCTCTTTTCTTTTCTCTTTTCTTTTCTTTTCTTTTCTCTTTTCTTTTCTCTTTTCTTTTCTTTTCTTTCCTTTCCTTTCCTTTCCTTTCCTTTCCTTTCCTTTCCTTTCCTTTCCTTTCCTTTCCTTTCCTTTTCTTTTCTTTTCTTTTCTTTTCTTTTCTTTTCTTTTCCCTTTATTGATTTTAGAGAGAGAGGGAGAGATGGAAACATCGATGAGAGAGAACATTGATTAGCCGCCTCCTGCATTCCCCCTCCCGGGGGATCGGGCCCACAACCTGGGCATGTGTCCTGACCAGGAATCGAACTGGCGACCTCTTGGTGCATGGGGTACATGGATCGATGCTCAACCATTGAGAGACACCAGCCGGACAACAATTTTCTTATTTATTTATTTATTTATTTATTTATTTATTTATTTTATAATCCTCACCTGAGGACATTTTTGAATTTATCTTCAGATAGAGCAGGAGGGAGAGATGGAGGAAGAGAGAGAGAGAAACATTGATGCGAGAGAGACACTTCGACTGGTTGCCACCCACACGACCCCAACTGGGCCGGAGACAAACTGCAACTGAGGTATGTGCCCTTAGTGGGAACCGAACCCGGGATTCTCTGGTCCGCAGGCCAACGCTCTAACCGCTGAGCCAAACTGGCCAGGCAACAACTTTTATTTTTATTATGAACATATATTGCTTTTTAAAAATTTAGTGATGGGCCCGACCAGTGTGGCTCAGTGGTTGAGCATCAACCCATGCACCAAGAGGTTGCCGGTTCAATTCCCAGTCAGGGCATATGCCCAGGTTGTGGGCCAGATCCCCAGTGGGGGGCATGCAGGAGGCGGCCAATCGATGTTCTCTCTCATCGATGTTTCCATCTCTCCTTCTCTCTTCCTCTCTCTCTCTAAAAAAAAAAAAAAAAAAAAAAAAAAAAATCAATAAAGAAAAAAAATAAAAGAAGATAGGATCTTCTTAAAAAAATTTAGTAATGTACTAAAATGGATAAGAGCAAATAATTTAAGTGAAAAAAAAAGAAGATATAAAATTGTTTCCTATAATTACAAATACTATTTTAATGGTTACTCTAGTCTAGAAACTTCAGACGCTAAAATTAATAAAAATATTTACCATCCTGATGAAAATAATAAAGTTAAGATATTTTAATTCCCATTACCACCTTCTGATTTATATGCTATATTCTTGTAAGTACAGTTTACTTGAAAAACATGGGTTTGAACTGTATGGATTCACTTATCTAGAGTTTTTTTTCAATAAACACTATAAATGTATTTTCTCTTCCTTATGGTTTTCCTAATAACATGTTCTTTTATCTAGCTTACTTTATTTAAAAAATACAGTATATAATACATATAACATACAAACTGTGTGTTAATGGACTATTTATGTTATTGGTAAGGTCAACAGTAGGCTATTAGTAGTTAAAATTTTATTGAGTCAAAAGTTATGCATGTCCCCAACCAGTGTGGCTCAGTGGTTGAGCGGCAACCCATGCACCAAGAGGTCACCGGTTCGATTCCCTGTCAGGGCACATGCCCAGGTTGTGGCCCAAATCCCCAGTGTGGGGTGTGCTGGAGGCGACCAATCGATGTTCTCTCTCATCGTTGTTTCTTTCTCCCTCTCCTTTCCTCTCTCTCTAAAATCAATAAAGAAAAAAAAAGTTATGCATGAATTTTCGACTGTGCAGGGAGTCCCCAAAGCCTGTATTGTTCAAGGGTCAACTTGTTTTTTCTCAATTCAATCTTGTTTTTATTACCCCTACAAAATAGTTGTTATTACTTCTTTATACAGTCAATATTTGTTTATATTTACTCAAATGTTTAACATTTTCTTTCTTCACCATTTCTTTAGGCATAATTTTTTCCTCTTCTTAAAGTGGTCTTTAAAAGGAACATTTATGAGGGATATTTTTTGGTATAAAATTCTCTAAATATCTTTACTTTGCTGTAACCTTTGAAAGATAGTGTAACTGGATATTTAATTCTAGGTTGTAAGTTATTTCTTCCTGGCATCTTTAAGATACTATTTCATTGCCTTCTGGTTTGCGACACTGATATTTTAGTCATTTCTGATTTGTATGTGTGTATGTGTTTGATCTCCCCCCTCCCCCCCTCACTACATTATGTTGATGCATCAATTTCATTGTAACTATTCTGGTTGGTTTATCTGAATCTGGATTTCCCAGATTTTCCTCTTTTAAAAAATAGGTGTTGCTAAGGAAGTTATTCTTCCTAAGTTGGAGTTTTATGTGAAGTAGGAGGATGGGTTGTGCTGGAGAGTTGAAGGGGCAGGGTTCTCTGAGCAGACATTCATTCTGATTGGGCACCATGTGTTTTCTCCTAATTATGTTTCTGTCTGCCATTACCATTCGACATCTAGCAGTCCTCAAGGAAGGCATTAACTCCAGAGTTTGTTTACCCATCTTGATTCACAATTTTAAATATTTTTTATGGTCTTGAAGATTTCCTTTGCTTTCCTGCCAGTTAAACATGACATTTAAAGAGATGTTTACACAAAATAGTTCTGGATTAATTTAAGTGTTTTTTGGTCGGAGCAAAGTTTCTGAAATCTAGTCTGCTTGATTACCAAAAAAGGTAGTTCGTGAAAGATTTGTGTATTCTGTTTGTGTATAGGTTTGTTTATCTTACTAGATTATGAACTCTATCAATTTGAGACTTATTTTGGTTATTTTTGACCCCTATTTTTGAACCAAACATATTTATTACCTGCTACAAAATACATATCCATGATTACTTGAGCTTTTAAAGGCATGTGGCAAGGGAACCAAGGTTGGTGTGACATTTGAAAAGGAGTGAGTAGCCAACAGTTTAAAATGCAGAAATGTAATGCACAATCAGGAACAAAGAGAGATCATTGGACATAGAAATGAGAAGGTGATTTGAAAGACAGTTTGTAAGGTGGTATAGGGAAAAGGTGTAGGCAGATGAGCAGAGCTGTGAAAGTTAAATGGTGCAGTGGCTTCTCCAGGTAGTGCAGACATGATGGGGAAAAGATGGAAAGGGTGAATTTTATGGGGAAGGTGAATTGAGAAAATAACATTTTTTAAGATGAAAGACTTTAAATCAGAGCTTAGAGTGGGAAGATCTAATAAAGATAGGAAAATCAAAGTAGAGTAAGAGTGAGTAATAAATACAAGTTCACTGAGAAGGTAGGAAAAAATACAGAATCAAATGTATAGTTAGAATGTTTAGCTTCAAAACAAAATAAAGAAAGAGTAGAAATATAATTCAGTTAAGAATATGAGGCAAAAAAGGTTGAAGGAGATTTTACTTGATGGAAAATGTTTTATCATTTAATTATAATGTATTTCCCACCTATTACATAAAAAGAATGAGAAGCAACTGGAATGTTGGTAAAAGGACAAGAAACTGCATCTCAAATAATTTAATTAAAACAGCTATAATAAGAAAACAAAGCAATAGGTAGGTAACCTTGAATTTCTTATGAATTGATAAAAAAAAAAAAGGTTTGGGGAATAAGCCCATATGATTCAAAAGAAAATTATCAGGTATCCTCTCATTTATTTTCATTTTGCAGTCCTATTTGCAAAGTACAGAACATCAATATTTTATTCTGTAATAGCTATCACACCTACTAGACCACCATAGGTATATTTGGAGCTTTAATTTAAGATAACAAGATGAAAGTTGTCTCTTCTGAGGCCAGAGTGGAAGCATCCCTGTCCCTTCAATTATATCAAGACACAAGTCAAGACTGCATTCAGACGGATTTCCTCTCTGTTTTCAGCTTTGAAGAGCTGGGGACTCCATGTTGATTTTCAGTCTACACAGAAACTTCAATACATTTACCACATCTGCTATAAAGGTGCTGAATTGTGTCATGCAAAATATAAGAGGAATTTCTATAAGGATCAGATCCAAAGAACATTTTTATAATTAAAATTTGCTAGAGAATTCACTAGTATTCTAGGTATAATTATGTTAGAAAAAATATTTTCCCGACACTTAAAACATTGCACAATATTCAAGTTAAATAATGTCCAAGGCAGGTAGGCATTCTTTGAATCATTGACAA
This sequence comes from Tadarida brasiliensis, assembly GCA_030848825.1. Lineage (NCBI taxonomy): Eukaryota > Metazoa > Chordata > Mammalia > Chiroptera > Molossidae > Tadarida > Tadarida brasiliensis. The sequence goes on from CM061264.1 coordinate 83,597,315, forward strand.
GGAAGTGTATATTTTATGGGGGCCCTGTTATACCTTAAGATTTTCACAACTGATGCTTTAGATAGAAAAGAAATCCACAGCCCTGTATATCCACTTACTGAGTCACTGAAAGGCAATGGCCCAATCCAAATATTATAATAAAAGATGAAGCTAAAAAGGACCAAATAAGAAGCAAAGATCAAATGGAAAATGCTCTTTCCAAAATGAAACACGTAGTCCAGGAAAGCTTTGGGTGTCAAACCTTGAACCTGAGAAGAGTTTGGCTCTGAAATCTTGGCCTCCAGCATGATTGTGTCTGTTACTCTCTGTGTGGCTCTATGTGACATATACTCCTCAAGTGTGGAGAAGAAAAGAAATTCCAGCCCAGGGCTGGCTGAAGACACATTTATTCAACTGGCCTCCTCAGTTTGCTGTTACCTAAGGTCCTCCTTCCAACCTCAAGTCCAGAGATCACACTGTTCTCTGTGGGCCCTCACAGGGGCTCTCTCTACAGTGTCCCAAATGAGATACAGGTCCTGTTACCCCTCTGTCAATCACAATGCAAGTCTGGTTCCCAGTGTTTGCTCCAAGTATCACCAAATAGTAACTAGTGACTCCTGTTAGTAAATGCCAGTGCAACTAATGGAACTAACTTGTGTGAAGTGCTATCACAGGAGTCTTTTAGGGGGAAAAATTCTTCCGTGTAGAAAGGAATGGCTGAAATGAAGACACTGTCAAGAGCTGGGATTAACCACATTGTTGGAAAGAAAACACTGGTTGTATATCTATTCTCGGCCCAGACATTTAGGTGAAAAGAAAAAATCTCCAATGTTTAAGGATACTGGACGTGTACTCTGTGCCATTGTGTTGCTATCATACATGTTATCTCTTTTAATCCTTCCAATAAAAAGTAAAGAAAAAGCCCTGGCAGGTTTGGCTCAGCGGTTAGAGCGTCGGACTGCGGTCCAGAGAGACCCGGGTTCGGTTCCCGCTAGGGGCATGTGCCTCGGTTGCAGTTTGTCCCCGGCCCTGGTTGGTTGTGCGGGAGGCAGCCACTCAATGTGTCCCTTTCACGTCGATGTTTCTCTCTCTCTTCCCCTCTCTCCCTCCCACTGTATCTGAACAAAAAAAAAAAAAAAGAAAAAAGAAAAAGTGTCCTCAGGTGAGGATAAAAAAAGTAAAGAAAAAAGCAGGGGGTGTTCAGCAACTTTCACACAGAGGATTGAAACCCATGTGTACATAAAACTTAAGTCAAATCATGTTACTTCCCTGTTCATGACACTCCAGCCCTGGCCAGTTTGGCTCAGCAGTAGAGTATTGTCCTGCAGACCAAGGAGTCTTGGGTTCGGTTCTGGTCAGGGGCATGTACCTCGGTTGCAGTTCAGTCCCCATCCCTGGTCAGGATGGTGTCAGAGGCAGCCAATCAATGTGTCTCTCTCACATCGATGTTTCTCTCTTTCTCTCTCCCTCCCACTCTGTCTGGAGATAAATGGAAAAATATCCTCGGGTGAGAATTAAAAAAAAAAAAAGAATATCCAAAGCAGCATGCTCCTGACTCTGTCTCTATCTCTATCTTTATCTCCTGTAGTTAACCCTCCAATCTATCTGTAGTCCCATGGCCTCCTTGCTATTCTTCAAGTTTGCTCTCACACAGGATCTTTGCATATCCTGGTCCCACTGTCTGGAAAGCTCTTCCCTCAGAAATCTGGATAGTCTACTCCAGTCTCCACTCAAGTGTTTTTCTCCTCTACTACTACTTCTCTGTGACTCCATATAAAAGAGCATGTACCATCCTGACTCATTCCATATTCCTTAATTGTACTTTATTTTCCTTTGAGTCTTTTCCCACTATTACCAATATTACATTATATCTTGTCAGATCATATGTTTATTGTCTGCCTCTAAAATATAAGTCAACTCTGTGGGTGGAAGCATTTTATAATTATATCTGTGCTTATAACAATATCTGGAACTTAGGAGGTGCTCAATGTCGAATATGTGAATAAATTAAATTATTAGTTTTCTCTCCATAGTCTTATGCACCATTTGGATACAATGGTAATGTTTATGTTTTATACTTGTTGCTAAAGTTTACTGGGTGCTCATTGCATGTGAAGCATTAGTTAAATGCTTTATTACATTTAATTTTGACATACATAAAAAAACATAGGCAAGAATTTTTATTATTACTCCAATTTTAGATATGAGGATATATATGCTCAGAAAAATTAAACAATGTCACTAAAGTAATAAGTAGAGCAGTTAGAATATGAAGCCAGATATGTCTGACTATTAAATTCGTGCTCAAAATCACTGTTGATAGACATCCCCATGTTGTCTCATTATTGATTTTGCTATATTCATCTCCTACTAGAATCAATGATTTTAGTCCTGTCCCTTCTTGTGTAGAAGAGAAAAGTTGAGGCCAAAAGTAATTTAGACAATAGGAAACACACGAAAATCTAGAACCCACACTTTATCACACTTTCCTGCTCAAACAATAGCAGCCTGTGACTAATAAATACTCTGTTGTAGAATCTTAGCTACCAATCAAGAAGGAAATGTTTAGGTGCTTCCTGATAACACTAACCAAAATAATACATTCAGTGGCAAAATCAGAAGAAAAATAAGTGAAATTCACATTCGGAAGTGTGAACAATGCTTAAATGAAATAAAAATCCTTTGGATGTAAAGCTGAATTAACGCACAGTATTTGTGAGATTTTAGCACATTCATGTTTGACACAGTCATACTCTCAATCCCAAACAGACTTCCGATCCAGTTTGTAACCATGTTTGAGATATTTAAATGAGTGTAACATAGCATAATCATAACCTAGATAATTAAGAAACTCACTCCAGCACTAACTTCTTCATAAACAATGTACACATTTGAAGATGACTCTTCTCAGATGTTGGAGCAAATTTCAATATATCTTACCCACAAAGATTGACAATAGCATTGACATTCTATTATATTAAAGGGAAAAAATAATCAAAAACATAATATAACTCCTGAACTCATAAAAAACTGAAGATGGCCCAGCTGGTGTGGCTCAGTGGTTGAGCGTCAACCCATGCACCAAGAGGTCCCCAGTTTGATTCCTGGTCAGGGCACACGCCCAGGTTGTGGGCCCAATCCCCAGTGGGGGGCATGCAGGAGGTGGCCAATCCATGTTCTCTCTCATCGATGTTTCTGTCTCTCTCTCCTTCTCTTTTCCTCTCTTTCTCTAAAATCAAATAAGAAAAAAAAAATTAATATAAAAAATAAACTGAACATGGATAATTGAATAGATACCTAGACAGAGATCAGTATTCATACATTTTTATCTCAACTTTATTGTTTTTAAAATATGAGTATTTCCATTTAGAAGGCTCCTGTTTAGCATTTTGACTAATTACATACCAGCATGGCAGAAATTGAATATAACATTTATTTCCATTATCTCCTGAAATAATACAAAATGACACAGCGAAGCCCACAGAAGGGAAAGCACAATCCTGGACAAGCCCACAAATTGGAGGCAGCTCTTATTGCTGAAGGTGGGAATCAGATGGGGCTATCACCAGGAGGGAAGATGAAGGTTTAAATACAAAAGCATTTGAACCTCCAGATTATCTGCCCAGACTTATGAGGCCAGTGATGCTCTTCCTCTACCCCAGCAGAGGACTTGAACATTTGTCAGTTGGACAGGTTGACCCAGATAGACTCTGGGATTGGGGACATCTGACCCAAACAAAGGCTGGAGTGAAATGTTAAGTCATCTTTCTGAAAGATAACTAAATATCTACAAACTGACCTTCAGCTCCTTTCTGGGGCATTGTGTCTCCTCAAAACCAGTCAGCCCAGTAAAATTATATCCCCTTCCAAGCCCCTCCACCTTACCCTCTCCTTTCCAGATTGGAAATTTCCTTTCTTAAAACTGATCAGTTCCAGAGAAGGAACCAACAGAAAATGTCATTTGGGCATCCCCAATAAACTGTCCCTGTCATCTGGATCACCCAGTAGCGAAGACTGCCACAGAAGTCTCACCCACATGGAGAACTTCCAAGCATTATTTTAGTGCTTCATTCTGAAATAAGAATGTACAGATGTCACCAGCAGTCACCTAAGGGAAAGACTCCAACATGAAAGACAGTGGCTAAACTGAACAGAAACAGAAATATACTTGAAATCAATACAATACAGAGAGGAGAATTAAATTTCAAAATAACTGTTATTATCCCCAGAGAAGAAAGAGAATGCTACAGGGTGGGCCAAAAGTAAATTTACAGTTGTTCATCTGGAAATTATACAATAATAAATAATAATACAAAAATAAACAGTTGTGCCTACTCACCACTGTAAGCCTACTTTTGCCCCCCCCCATAACACATCCATAAAAAATAAAATAAAATCAAACGCTATATTAGAGACAGAATTGGAGAGAATCCTGGTAAATTAAAAAGAATAGAGAAAAAAATCCAATAGTAGGTTTGATCATGTTAGAGGTAGTCAACACAGAAAGTGGACCAGAGACGTGCTCTTTCCTACCAGCTCTTTGCTGTCGTGCAGGGGCTGGAAACCAAAGGCCCACTTTACAGCACAGATTCAACCATGAAAGACACCTGCATGTGATCTGGAAAGCTGCAGAGATGCCTGTTGTACAGTGGATGGCAAGTGCTTGGGTTTGGAAAACAGATTTCACCGTGACCTCTGGACATCTGGCTGGAAATCACCCTCCTCAGTGCAGAGGGAGCTGTGGTTCCTCTGACTCCATGATTCCCTGAAATCAAGAAGGAGGAGAGCTTTCCCTTGTCCTCATTCCTCTAGCCCTTTAAATGATTTTTTAAAACTTAATTCCTGTATTACATTGCTCTCTGCTTAGAGTACCTTGAGTAGTCTCTGTAGCCCAAAGAAAGTCTCGCATAGCAGGTAAACATGAATGAGGACTTTCATTAGAGATAGTGTGTGTGTGTGTGTGCATGTGTGTGTGTGTGTGTATGTGTGCGTGCATGTGTATGTGTGTGCATGTGTGCATGCACCCATGTGTATGGTAGTGGGGAATTGGAGGTCATGCAGGTGTTTGCCACCAGAGGAATTAATAAGCAAAAACCTTGTGGATATAGATAGTGATGCATAGTGATGTAGTTGGAAACACACACTGTAAATCTATTAAATAACTTGAATGGATAATGAAGACATAGTATTCCCTGGAAAAGAGATGACATGAATTAATAATGCCACATTTAAGAAAACAGAACACAAACACAGGCAAAACAATACTCACATTTTACAAGGGACCTATAGCTTATTTATTTAATAAACACTATATTTACAAGGGATCTATGGACAGACACTGAGATGTGCATGTACATGAGAGAAGGAGATGGGAGGTAGAATCAAGTGTGGATGAAGAGTAATAATACTGCTCTTGGACAGCCTGATAATGATGATGCTATGCACTGAAGAGTGACATTACCTCAACCCCACGCCTACAGTCTATCATGTGCATGTGCTGCAACACACGTGCACGTGCATGCTCGTGCACACACACACACACACACACACACACACACACACACAGCCAATTTAGAACTAGTCTACTGATGGTTAAGCCCAAGAGTGCTCTGTGACTATGGCAGTAACCATGGAAGTGACAATTAAGAGAAAGGTTAGATAAGAATATTTTTAAGTGTACACTCATTGAACACAGGATTTAGTTTAGTTCACTATTGTATTTCCAGTGACCGATGCTCAATATATTTCTGTGGAACTGAACTGAACTGACACCAACCTACGTCCCACCACAGACTTTGGGCTCCAGGGGCAAAGTTCCCTAAATTGAAGTAAATCATAAAAATGATCACATCTCTCTTTTCAGAGTCCCTGCATCAACAGTATCTAGTGAGCAGGTGCACTCCCGACTGTGGTCGCCCTAGTTTTGACGAGACCAGTGTCGAGCACAGGCTCGCCAAGTTAGCCTTTTGCTTCCTGACTTGTAGTTTCTCACCAGCTTTATGGAGAGAGTCCGTGGGTGGCTTGGGTCAGAACTCTGTCTCTGAGAAGTGGTTGAGATCTTAGCCTTATCTGGAATGAGGACTCAGTCAATGACCATTCAAGAAAAAATTATTTTTCATGCATTTTAAAGAACTTGAGTTTTAGGTTTAAAATGACCTAGAACTTTATATAATTAGGGGATCCCTCTCATCATTTAAGAAGATCAAATTACTGCTTAAAAGAGAGCTCTACAAAACTAGTATTCAGTAATACAAGTTGACAATTATAATAAAAGTTAAGAAATATGTGTATATATTTAATTTATATTTATATACACACGTACCTATTCATACCACACATATATACATACATACATATTTACATATGCACATACATGTATGTGTGTGTGTGTGTGTGTGTGTGTGTGTGTGTGTGTATTTCATGAACTTGACCCAGAGAACATTTGTTCTTACAAATAGCTTTATTGCTTAATTGGTAATTAGGTCCTGATTGCCTGTGTGTGGCATTAACATAAATTGGTTGTGAACAGCACCAGGTGCATTCAATTAAAAGGCTTTAAGAGAGGTATCACATTTTACCACTTGGTTGTATTTTGAAAATATATTTAACAGGTTTATTCAAATGTCAGGGTTGCAAAAAATGGAAGTCAAGCTGACTTAAAACAGACATGTCTTGTGGGTTAATCTTCCTGTCTCCTGCTTTCCATCACCTACTTTGAAACTATTTGGTCATCCATCTGTAGACCTTGCCAAAGCCTGCAGCTGAAGCCTGCAGTTGCTCTTCTCTGTGCAGTAGAAGAGCTACATATTTTCCTTTGCTTGGAATGTCATTAGTCTGAGTCAGGCTAACCATCAGAGCTAACAAGGCACAGGGCCAATTATATCCATTATTTCTGTAAAATGGCTGGATGGACTTAGGTGCAGTGTGAATAAGAGAAACTTAAGCAGAGGCATAAAATAGACTTAGCCTATTTGCAAATGTCTTGCCTCTTGTTACTATCCACTTACGACTCTTGGCATGTGAGATGAACCCCTCGGAAGGACCGTGAAGAGCAAGCATCAGAGGTATATCAGAGCTTTATGCAATGAAATTATTTTTAGGCTTTCCTGAGAATATGAAAACTTTATGAAGGAGCTTAATACTGAACACTTAGGCACAGAGGGAAGTAAGATACACTTAGCATTAGATACTGGATTTCTGTGGGAAATGAGTCAATACTGATCCAATTAGTTGTTGCTAATACTTTCCTGGAAGAATAGTCCTTTAAATGCAATAACCCACTAGTTGCAGCCTTAATATTTCTTAGAGGACATAGGCAGGTACATGCATACATTTTTACCTCTTGCAATGGCTTCCTCAAAATTGAATGGCTCTCAGGACAAGTTTTTACACTAAACTGCTATGACCCCTCATAAAATTATTTTCTTTCAATATTTCCACTTGATTGCACACCAAAAGCTCTATAATTTAATACACTGCTTTTGTTCCCCTCAAAACCACTAAGGGAATGTAGATAAACTATATCTTCAAGGCATATAATAAAGTGAATTTGTCAAGAAGTTGAAATTCATATATTTCTTGTTCTTGCAAACCTTGCTCATTCCTTAATAAAAATCTCAACTACTGCCACGTCCAAAAAATCTTCCCTGATTATTTTGTATACATGAGTATGTTTTGTTTTTATTAGAATCTGTTTTGTATTCTCTAAATATTTCATGCATAGAATCTTTTCTCCTCGATTTACTTGCAAAGTGCTCAGGGGAAAGGTATGCATGACATTTTAAAACTTCCTGATACCTAATTAAGATGTTATAAATTCATGCTTTGAAATTCTGCCTCTTTGATCCAACATATGGCAAATAGCAGATAAAATATAAAAGGTACAATTAAATAACTTCAAAGTACTAAATATAGTGATGGACCAGAAATGGAATGAAACAAAAATATTAAGAGAAACTCATACTGCAGGTCTGTTGGAATCTGAAACTGGAAGCAAGTGGAGGTGACCACTGGTTTGGATTCTATGGGTAGAAGGAAATAAGATTCCTCATGCGTAGTAGACATTAGAGGTGGTCTCATTGCTGGGGCAGTGTTGAGTTTCCTGACACTAAAAGGCAGCTAAAAAAAGCCCTCATTTACTAATTTGGGGGGATACAACATTTATATGTTGCCGCTTACAGAGGCACAAAGAAGCAGGCAGCATCTGGTGGGTGTGGCTCAGTGGATTGAGCATTGTCCCATGGACTGAGAGGTCCCAGTTCAATTCCAAGTCAGGGCACATGCCCGGGCTGCGGGCTCGATTCCCGGTAGGGGGGTGTGCAGGAGGCAGCTGATAGATGTTTCTCTCTCACATCAGTGTTTCTATCTCTCTCCTCTCCTCTCTCTCTAAAAAAATCAATTGAAGAAGAGGAAGAAGAAGAGGAAGAAGAAGAGGAAGAAGAAGAAGAAGAAGAAGAAGAAGAAGAAGAAGAAGAAGAAGAAGAAGAAGAAGAAGAAGAAGAAGAAGAAGGAGAAAAAGAAGAAGGCAGCTTTGAAACCAGGTAATCTTGAGCCAAGCCACCACTTAACATCAGGAAATGAAATCGTGACAGAGTAAATGAAAATAAGAGAAAAATATCAATAATGGTTTTAAAATAAATATGTTTAGAATCTCTGAAGGGATAGAGAAATAAAATAACCCCAATGATATAAAAAGAAAGAAAAATTATGACACCAAAATATATATAAATAAAATAATGAAGAGTGATATAAAATTTAGAAATTCTTAAAGTAAAACCTATTGTTATTGAAATGATAATAATGGGGATAATCTTTAAATCAAACACAAAAAATAAATTAATAGGAATACAGTTTTGAGAAATTCTGTAGAATGTAGCACAATAGATAGAGATTTAAAATATGTATAAGAGACATGGGCTGTATTGATCAAGGTAATTTAATATACTCAAATTAGTGTTCTAGAAGAGAACTGAAAACAATATCTGAGAGGTTATATTTAAAAAATGTAATGATTTTCCAGATTTGAGGGGAGACGTGAGTTCAGAGTAGAAGTCTGCACCCTGTGTAAATCACAATAAATAAAAATAAGTCCGTACCCATACATGTCTTAGTGAAACTGCACTATATCAAGGATAAAGAAAACATTTGATAGCTGGAAAAGAGAAAGACATGATATCTAACAAGGAGAGAGCATTGAACTGATGGCAGACTTATCAGCCGCCTCAGTAGATTGAAGAAGACCACAGAATACTGCCTTCACATTCCCGAAGAAATAAAAATTTAAATATAAATTATATACCCAGCTGATATGCTATTTAATAGTGAGGTCATAATAAACATATTTTTAGCTATATAAAGCTAACAGAATTATCTACTACTCCATAACCTCACTAAAATAATTGCCGTGACACTTTTTTTTACTGAACGTAAAGGAAGAGTGTGTGAGAAATTAATGATTTAATATATAAATGAATGTAATAAACTAATTATAAAATACTTATGTAAATTAAAAATTAAAAAAATTTTAGACAACTATATAGGTAAGTGTTAGGGCTATTTAAAACACACAGAAGTCTTTAGATTTGGTTAGAAAAATTTATAGCTATGTATATTAAATTATAATTGCTGAATGAAAAGACTTACCAAACCAACACAGGGGAACCAGCAAAAGGGAAATGTAATAGTAATGATGATAATGATAATAATTATAATACTAATTTTATCAATCCACAGGAAGGTAGGACAAAAGGAGAAAAATACCCTGTGAAAGCATGGTAAAACCAAAACAACATAAGATGTACGCATGGAATTCATCAAAAAAAATGTTAAAAAGATTAAAGTATCTTAAGAAAATATTAGATTGAAAGCAATCTACCTATATACTGGTTTCAAGGGTACAATTAAACAAAATGACATAGAAAAGTAAACATTAAAGTAGCATAACACTCAAATGTTCATTTTAAAGAGCTACTGCAACATGTTAATACCAAAGTAGAATTTAAAGCAAGAGCTTTTGATAGAGCAATGATTGCATTCTAATAAAATAGGGATTCTGATAGAAGCAAAACAATATAAAAATAAAGAACATGTATGTACTTAATAATGGAGTCTCGAATGAACAAAGCAGAAACAAACTTAATTTAAAAGAAACTGACAAATCTAGAAATACCATAGAAAATCTCAACATTTGTGTCATAAATATAGATGAAACAAAATATTAGCAAGTATTTGAAAATATTGGGCAAAACACTTAATAAGCTTGCTCATGTATACTGATAATGTTTATACAAAAATGATGTATAAGTTATAAAACAGATAAACAGATCACTCACCAGATCACAAATAATATTTCAAAATATATCAAAAAAGGGTGGGTTGGTGGAGTGGCTGAAAAGGATGAGAGAATTGAGAAATACAAACTGGTAGTTACAAAATAGTCATGATGTAAAGTACAGCATAAGAAATATAGTCAATAATATTGTAATAATTAGGTACGGTGCCAGGTGGGCATTGGAAATATTGGGGGGACACTTTGTAAAGTATATGATTGTCTAACCACTATGCTGTAAACCTGGAATTCAAAATAATATTGAATGTAAACTGTAATTAAAACTTTTTTAATTTAAAAAAAATTATAAAAAAAGAAAACATATATCTCAAAGAATTAATATAATACAGACCACCTAATGTGACTATTGGTTAAAATATTCCATACTTAAGTTATTTTTCCTACAGTACTTGCTCTCTACTAAGCACATAGTAAGTACTCAGACATTGGGTAATCAGAACTAGTGTCCTAAAACATACATTACATTCTAGATATCAACTTTTTAAGTTTTCTGTATATACAGCATAAAAACTCCCTGTCAACTCATAGGAGTCCTGTAAAGCAAAGAGAATAAAATCTGAGAAAACTGAAAAAAACTAAATTAATCTTTCAGGATATGCAAAAGCTATAAGCCTTTATTCTTTAATTATTTTTGGAAGTGTGTGAAGCAGCTAAAACTAGTAAAGACAATAAACTCAATTAACTATGTCGACATTGTATTTGACTAATGTGTCTTTATTATTAGTTTATATTAATTTGTTCAATTTAATATTTAAGCATTTTTATATTCACCTAGTCAATGAAACTATTGATTTTGCTATTATTAAAAGAGAAAAAGTTTGAAACAAGATAATAGTTGGTAAAAGTTTTAGAATATGTGGCCTTTGAAAACTTAAAAAAAAAAATCTGTTACATGATTAGAGTTGACAGGTATAAATATTCTAGGAGAAAAATAAAGGCTGGCCATTTTGAAAAGAAGTAAATATTTTATCTATAATATTTACATTGGAGAGATACTGTGTCTATACCAACATTATTTGATGTGTGGTTAACATTTTCCCTTTATAAATATCTGTCAATCACAGATGACCAGTATATTTGTTCTCCTTAGATGCTTTTTATTGTAAGAAACAGAGGCTCACTCAGACACCTTTAAGATTGAAATTTACACCTTCATTTCTCCCTCCCCAAACTCCACCGTTAAAGGTAGATACACATTTGACTATTTTTAATTTTTTTTCTTTATTGATTTTATAGAGAGAGGAAGGGAGAGAAAGAGAATTGGAAACATCAATGAGAGAGAACATCAATTGATCGCCTCCTGCATGCCCCCCACTGGGGTTTTGGCCCACAACCTGGGCATGTGCTGTGACCGGGAATCAAACTGGTGACCTGTTGGTGCATGGGTCAATGCTCAACCACTGAGCCACATTGGCAGGGCTGACTCACTATTTTTGATGTAGTGCTTTTAATGTAAGGAAACATGTCAGCTGAACTCAAATTGTAACTGGAAAAAGCTCAGAACTGAAACTACTCTAGGGAATGACAGTTTTCTCCATCCTACTTTTTTGTGTGATCCATCTAGTAACTTATTGTTCCTGACATTTCTGTTTTCTTATTATCTGCTTCATTCTTCTGTCTTCATTTTTCTCTCAACCAGCTTCTATGTTTGGTTTTAGTTTGTATTTTCTCAATGATTGTGCTCACAATGAATAGGTGAGCAATCAAACAAACAAAAACAATGGAGAAAGGCAGTAAGACAGTATAGCCAAGTGTTTTAAGAGTTAATTGAGAAAATAAAGTGCTTATATCAGTGTGTGGCATATAAGTGTTCAATAAATGGTAGTTAAAATTAGCAGCTCTATTGTAATTTTACTTATGAATATATTCACATTATGATTATAATTGACAAGCAGAATAGAGTGTGGGATTTTGTTACGTCTGATTTTGTGAAGCAAGGATGATAAGACTATAATCCAAGTGTTTTATTTAAGTATTTAAACTTTACAAATATCCAAAACATTATATTTTGTCTAAGACAATTTTTTTTCACTATGAAGAATGATCAAAAGAGAAAAGTGATAATATTTCTATTAAGTTACCATTTGTGTTATATAGGATATATACTGAGGCATTTAACAGTGTGTTTTCATCATCAACTCCATTTAAAAAATGATAAAACTAAAAAAGAGAGACGCATTGTTGAAGGTATTGTCGAAGATTTCACTGAGCTTAAATGCTGGTTTAGAAAAGTTTTGTTGAATTTCTACTGCTCTGATTTTCATTTACTTGATTTCCAGTCCATGCCTTATGAGTGTTTGAATTTATATAAACCACAAAAGTCCTTAGAATACTTATTTATTTATTTCAACACATAATTTACATGCTCCCTAGTATTGAAAAACCTAATTTGTTCTGAAGGCTAAATATTTCTTTTGCAATGTTTAAAAAGAGAAAGCCATTCACCTCCAATAATCCTTTGGTGAGAAAGGTAACTACCAACTCAATACAGATATTTCTAAACCAAAATTAAATTAAAAATTTAAAGGCACTTTGTAAAAATAAAACAGGAAAAACTTGATTAATCAAAATTATACTATTTTCATTAATTCAAAATTATATATCTTGGTTTAAAATTTCTTCTTTTACATTTTCTTGTACATTATTGATGATTTTCTTAAATGGAGATGTTATAAATTACTTATTTCCAAAGAGTAATATATTGCTAATTATTTTGAAAGCTAAGAAACTAGAGAAAGGAAAATGTAAGAGACAACTGAGGTGAGACTGAGGTTACATCATCAAAAACTTTAACACAGCTTTCTAAAAACTTTGATCTTCTTAATCACTTATATGACACCTTAATATAATGGCAAGAAGCGCAAAATTGCAATTGCAATGCTGAGTTCTATATTTGCTTATAGACATAATGTTGATTGTGGATATTTCAAATATTTATTTTCACTGCTTGAAGAACATATGTCCTTCAAAAAATGAGAAAAAATATATGATTATAATAAAATTAAAGGAACATTGGCAAGGTGTCAAGCTAAATTTAGAACCAGAAATAATCTGTTGGGAGGGGGCAATAAAAACAATATTAACAAGAACAAATATGCATCACATTATGCACATTTTTAAAAAAGTGCACTGTAACACAATAGAGCTAGTATCAGCTATTTTAATACTAATGGTTAATAGTAATTGAGCACTTAATAAATACCAGGCAACATACCTGACACATATTGTTCTGTTTATTTCCAACTCAAATGGGTGTAAGGATTATCTACATTTCAGATTTAAGGAGCTAGGTTTCACATGGGCTAATAAATTACCTATGTTATATATTTTTGTTGTCTGTTTTCACTCAACTTCACATCGTAAGCATTTTCCAACCTACTAAATTGGACTTTAAAAACCTTAAAGACACAGACTATAGCCATCTAATTACATAATGATCATGTATAAACAGACCATGTTAAATGCATCTAATTCTCAATTATTAAATATTCACTAGCATCAATAACTGAATTGTTTAAGCAATGCTAATTATATCAATACCATGCAAGATTCAAATTAGAAAAATATTGATATTATTGAAACACATTTTATTTTTAAAATTTATTTCCCAAAGAGTAATTTTAAAAATCTTTGAGCCCCCAACAAATCAGTATAATGAAATATAATTATTTTTAACCAGCCACTTTTATTAACTTTAGAGTGGCAATTTTCTTTCCATGGTCACTAAAACAACTGTTTGGTAAACAAGACAGATCTCCCTATTTGCCCCCTCCTACATATCACCCCATAACATTTATAATTGGCCAAGGGGCCCAAATTGCCAGGACACCTGCACCACTTGGGAAATCTGCACCCTCATGTCTCCCTGCCCAATCCCATCATCAAAGGCACATACAGATTTGACTCACTATTCAAATTGATAATGACGCAGCTCCTTGGGAACATTCCTTAAATGATCCTTTAACTGTGGGACATCCCCATTGAAACTGAATTTATCCTCACCCTCAGCAGATCCATTGGATTGCAGAAATCCCTGAGGCTTTAAAGGTTAGGCTAAGTGGAAACTAATGAAATGTAGAGGGGGCAAAATATAGAGGCAGCACACCTTCTGAGACTTTTCAAAAAAGGACAGTGGGAGGATTTTCTACCCGTGGTGGAGGGGAGGGGATTTATTTTCTGTATAATTGTGTCTGCTAGAATATTCTAAAGAGAAAAACCTGGACTCCAAATACCAACCATGTATAAACACTTCTGGTGCATAAACCCGGAGGCAGCTAATATTTTTTAATGAAGACAAAAGTATGTAGAAAACAATTACATGTATTTTCAATCACAGTTTACACCAAAGTAATTGAAAGTAAAACTAATTAAACAAGAAGACATCAATTAGATATCTATTCTCTCTTGTACAATTATATTGTTCTATAGCCCGTGTTTCATAATGGTTGCCAAGCAGCTTTTAACTCCTATCATCATTTTGCTAGAGAAATGTTATGTTTTGTACTCTAAGGTGCTTTGCTAGGTATGCTGCTGCTGAAATTATGTCCTTCTTACAAACAGGTGTTCTTGGTACATTTGATTTTTTTCCTATTATTTTTAATCCTCACCTCAGGGTATTTTTCCATTGATTTTTAGATAGAGCGGAAGGGAAGTAAGGAGGGAGAGAGAGAGAGAAACATCGATGTGAGACACATCGACTGGCTGCCTCCCGCACGACCCCAACCAGGCCAGGGATCGAATCTGCAACCTAGGTACATGCCCTTGACTGGGAATTGAATCCGTGACTCTTTGATCTAAGGGCCAATGCTCTAACCACTAAGCCAAACTGGCCAGGCTGATTTTTAAAACATCCTGACCTATTAGAAACATTTGAATTCGTGGAGATCTAATTCCTGAACATTAATCACTGTATTTGCTCACGAGTATTTTGGATAACAGCCAACTCTAAACCTAACCCAGTTGCCATGAATGCCGCTTCCCTATACACCTCACGCTAAGCAAGGAGACAACAGCTTTAAAACCAAGTTGGCTTCTGGGGTGAAAGAAGCCAAGATCATGCCATTTTATGGTATTCTGAGAATGGAAGTGTAAAAGGAACAGGCATCTGTGCAGGTGGTCTCTAACTCTTCACACATGTTCTACTTTTGCTCATGCTTCCTCCCACTCTCCCCTTTCTGAAATTAGCTATCATTAAGTGATACATTCAATTGAAGAACGCTGTTTTCAAAAATAGTATTTCCAAGTAACAAAAACTTGTACGTTTAATACAGAAGTTGTGCTGGGTGTGTAATTCCATGTGTAATTGAAGGCACATATGGTGAAGGACTTTTCTTCGCTGTTTAGTGCCCTAATCATGACACCAGTCCTTTTGGTATATCTTTTTCTTCACTCAGCCTAATAATAATAAAAGCTTAATCCTGTCCATAACGACCTTTTACTTCTCTTTTGTCAGTACATCATAAAGCTTTATACCCAATGTCTGGACTTTCATAGCAGTAATCTCATTAATATTTATAACTATCCTGAGAGAAATTCTAAGAATTACTTTAAACATCTTAAGATCATGTACTAGAGGCTCCTCTAGACAGATTATATCTACTCCCACCCTTACAAGGCTGGTAAACAAGTCAGAGATGCGAGAATTCTTTCTATTACACCTCCTTTCTATTATGTCTGTCCATAAGCCCATCCTAACAACCGCACTGCCATTGATTTCTCCTGGAATTCCTTCATATTTATGTAAAGGACACATGATTTAGCACTTGAAGATTAGCTTGCATTGCTCCAGAATGAAGTCTCTGGTACTTTATCTTTTAAATTAGATTTTAAACTCTTCAAAGATAAACATCTTTTGTGCCCACCTTTTAACACCACACTGTGTCTCAGTGGGCAAGAAGTGGAGATAAAAGAGCGGCACTTCTTTTGCCTGATATAATTTCTATTACCCTTTGCAGATCTACATTGTCCACTAGGTCTTCTTGCCTCTGCTTCCAACCGTATTTTTTTGTTTCAGTTTTTGATAGGTTTTTGGTTATTTTCTCTGACTCTCAGATCCCCAGTGCAACCCTCATATCTGTTCACCTGCTGTAACCCTAATCTGATGTTTGGTGCATTTGCCTGTGATCATACTTACCTTATGTTCTTAAGTTTGGCCACACCTTCAGACTGAGCTGATGGCACCACTATGTACCCCTTCTGGACATGCTGTCTAGCCAGACTTTTTCCTCCTTGATCAACTTTACATGGTCTGTACATTAGTGCAGTATACTTAGGGCTGAGAAAACAGACCACATGTAGTTAAGACCTCTACTTACAGAAACTCCACATTCCTTCCTACTGTAGGCTCTATACCTGCCCAGGATTCCCTATTTTCTCCTACAGCCATTAAACATTTCTAGTTTTCTAGCATTTTCCTTAAGAAATCCAGAGGAGGAAATGTGTCAGGTTCATCTTTGTAGCAGAATGTCAATTTGTGAATGAACTGGTTGATACTTTGTTGGTTTTACATAATTGGTAAAACTGTAGATATTTGCAAGGCAGATAAGCATCCTAAGAAGGTGGCTTGACAAATCTAAAGGAACCTGTGTAGAATTTCCAAAGCGCATCATATTTGTTTTGCCTAGTGCAGGTCTTCATCACCCAGAGGTAAAATAATTGATCCAAACCAGAAACAAATTTGAGTGGTATTGAAATGGGTCAATGGTTAAAATTCTCCACTGGTCATTGTTAGTTATACCAGGACAGAACATTAGTCTGGTTAAATGATTGATATTGAAAAGTCTTTGTCATAATAGCCAAGAGTACTGTTATGATAAATTTGGCTAGGTTTCAGACTGCAAGTTCACAGCTAGCTAGCAGGACTCAAAAAAGATGTAGAAAGTTGTATAATAGCTGCGGTTCCATTGAAACTCCTATAAATACCAGTTTGGAATACATTAATCTGGAGAAAAGTGGCTTCTTAAAATAGTCTTTCAGCTAAGATGATACTTTTTCGGTCTGTAGGCCCCTAGGAAGTTGTTTCTGGTTACCAACAGCATATTTGATAGGAGCAGATCTCTACTTAATTCTTAAGCAAAAATGAATCCAATTTTCTTCTCTTGTAGGAAGATACTGAGAGCAACTGACACACTCTCTCCATGTTAGAACCGTAGTCTTATATTTTGCAATATGCAAGTACTGCTTACAGGGAAAATCCATGTGTGCATCCAATGTGAACTTCCCATGTAAAACAGGGACTTTTTATATGACTGGTTTGTCATACCCATAATGCTGCCATATACATTTCGTGACACTACCCCCCACCCAGAGTACTACACGTTTAGAATGAATCTGGTTCCCATCAGATGGGCACTCCAGACATCCTACCGATATTACTGACTCTGTCCCTTTGCCAGACCTCCACTGTTCTCGACACCACTGACCCAGCCATCCCATCCACGGCCCCTGAGCAGGAGTGGGGTTTTCTCCAGCGCGCAGATCGGGGGGCAGCACGGCACACTGCGTTCCCTCACCCCATTGCTTCATCTTGCCCTCTCGGGGCCACTCGGGCACACAGCCAACCATGCAATCTGCGTGGCCTCGAGACGGATCAGCACGAGGCCACCATCAGCACAACCGCCTGGGACATCCAGGCCATTCACTCATTCGTTCTAGAAACCCTGAGGCTGAGGCAGGGCCCGTGGGCTTGGGGTCTGCTAGAGAACGCGGCGGGCGCGCGGAGCCTTCTGGGGGCGCGCGGGGCCCTCTGGGGGCGCGCGGCCGCGCTCAGCGGCTGCCCGATGCGCATGCGCGTCCCGGCTTCTCCTTCCGGCCGCCACCACCGAGGCCGGTCCTCTCTCCGCCATGTCGGACTACTACACCCCCAAGTACCAGAGCGGAGACCTGGTGTTCGCCAAGTTAAAGGGCTACGCCCACTGGCCGGCCAGGATCGAGCACATGGCCGAACACAACCGGTATCAAGTGTTCTTCTTTGGGACCCACGAGACCGCCCTCCTGGGCCCCAAACACCTCTTCCCGTACGCGGAGTGCAAGGAGAAGTTCGGCAAGCCCAACAAGAGGCGGGGCTTCAGTGAGGGGCTGTGGGAGATCGAGAACAACCCCACCATCCAGGCCTGCGACGACCCGAGCCCCCGGGAGAAGAGCGGCGCCGAGGGGCCCGAGTCGGGGCCGCCGCCCGAGGCCCCCGAGGCCGCCGAGGCCGCGAAGAGCGGAGACGAGCACGGGGAGCAGCGCGTCGACGAGCCGGCGCCGGGCCAGGACGAGGGGGCCCCCCTGAAGAGGAGCGCCGAGGACCTGCCGGAGGAGGCCCCCAAACGCCCCAAGGAGGCCGAGCCCGAAGGCAAGGAGGAGGAGGGGAAGGAGGCGGCGGCCTGCGCGGCGGCGAGGCCCGGCCTGCTGGAGGCGTTGGAGCAGGGCCCTGTCTGGGCGCCGCCGCAGGAAGAAGGGGAGCTGCAGGAAGAGGCTGCCGAGGTGGAGGAGGAGGCCGAGGTCCCGGCTGACGGGGACCCTGAGAGCCTGTGATCGCCAAAGTGTCCAGAAGAGCCCCCTCCTCGTTCCCACTGTGGCCTGTTTAGGGGCCGTGAACTGAGACCACCTCCCGCCCTGCCCGCTGCCCTCCACCCGCCCCACCCTCCCCCGGCCTCGAGGTTGACCTGGACTGGTGGGCTCCCTGCCCTCCACCTCCGCCCCCACGTCCCTGGGATCTGAGTCGGGGCCCCTGTGCCCTGGGATGAGACGAGGCCCCGTGTGCCATCCTGCCTGGAACTGTTGCCCATGTCTTCTGTTGGGGCCTGCACCAGCCGTGCCCACCTCCCGACACCCGTCTGCCCCCCGCGCCGGTCCGGACCTCTGCACTGCAGCCGGGCGGGCGTGGAAGGGGTAGGGATGAAGAGACCTGGAAGGGGCAGTCCTGAAACTGTGGTGGGTGGATGGTGGCAGGAGAGGGACATCTCCACGAGCTCCTGTCGTCTCTTCCAGACTTATTATACCAGCCTCCTAGAGTTAGGACACATGGCACAGCTTGTTGGGGAGGGCCTCCCTTCCAAACTCCTTTTGCTGACCCGGGGAGTTCTGAGAGTTGTCATTTCTCATAAAATGATTTGGGGGCTCCCAAGTTGTTTGTAAGATTGGAAGGCTTAGCTTTGCCCAGCTTCTTGGATGGACGTGGTGAGGAACATCTATCCCCATTTAGATCTCTGGGACCACATAGGTTGTTCCGGGAAGACCCCTGGCCACCCTTCCCCTCTCCTTAGAGCCTCAAGGCCAACCTACAGTCATAAAAGACAAGGCACATATATTAGGAACCTTTTTAATAAAAGAATTTTTTTAAAAAATTAAGAACTACCCATGGGTATACCTCCATTGGAACCCTAACTCTTTCACTGCTACCCCCATATCTTGATGAACTAGGAGGTACCCTTCAGTTTGGGGTTTAATGCCTTTCTTTTTGTAGTTAACGCCTTGGTGTTCCTTTGCAGTGTCATTTCCTATTCACACTTCCTAACCCCACACCAGACCTGATATGTACCCTACTGAGAAGAAAGAGAAACAAGTGGCCCCTCCTCACCTCTTCCTAGTGGTCTCTCTATGCCCTAATCATCTTTTGTCTCTTTCACCCCTAAACTTCTCCCTTGGGCTCTGATGAAAAATTGTTAACTCTAGCTAGCTTTGGAATTTTAGATCTGAAGTATTTCAGTTCTCAGAAATAAAACCTTTTGATTACGTTAAACAAATCTCAGGTCTGTTTCTTTGGTTTCTGAAGAATTGGCCCTTAAATGTAATGCTCCTCTTGTTTTCTATACAGCCTGTGTAAAAACAGTTATTTGTAATATGCGAGTATATTTTAGAATCACCCTTGGTAAACCTTTATTATCTTAAGACCTCTACTCCTCACTCCATCTGTAGTAGTCACTGCCACTGATTAGAATGAATGGAAATAAATCAACAAAGTATTTGAATAATGACAAACTGAGACAATAACAGAATTTCTAACATTCTACATGCTTTGCCAAACAGATCTGGCGAAGAACAGGGGTAAGAGGATTGGACCTTCTTTTAGTTGTTGCTTTTCCAGATTTTATCACTAGTCTCCTTCCTATAACACTTTTTACATTAAAAAGGCAGTAGCTTTATATTTCCAGTTCTTAAAATATGTAGTATCTGCAGGATATTTTATCTTTTCAATGGCTTTGTGTGAGTATCTGGGGATATTTCAATATACTTAATGACAGTCACATGCTGGGTTCCAGTTTCTGTATTCATCAACACTGCATGCATGCAGACGCACAGTAAGTACTGGAGTCCTTCTCACAGAACATGCCAGGCCATGACTAACCAGCAGGATTGGCAACTGAAGATGACCCTATTTCTCCATCTCTGTGTAAGATGGAATTATTTTACTCCAAGGCTTATAAATCATGTGAGTCCTTGTTTTTCAACTACTGCTATTGCATACTAGGAGTTACTATTCAATGACTGTTTATCATTTAGTCTTTGTAATAATCTGGCAAGTAGGCATTAATATTCAAGTTTCCCACTGGAAGCAGCTCTGGTTCAGAGAAGTTAAGTGGCTTTCCTTGCTATTCACAAAACAGTCAGGACTCAAATACAGATTTTACTGGGCCAAGCCTAAATTTTGTCTCCTGAATTGCACATTCAAAAAAGTACTAACCATGAAATCAGAAGATAACAAAATTGCGATTTTAGCATTAATAACAAGTAATTATGAGAGTAGCTTATATTATCTAAATTGAGCCAGCCAGTATACTATGGTCTACATGTAATGTCTTTATTAATAGAACTACCCAATTAAGTAGTTAAGTAATTTTCCCAAGGTCAGACAACAGTAAATAAACCAAGATTCAAAGGCAGGTCTTTCTCATTCTAAATCATAGGTGCTTTGTTTTATTATTGTATTGCTTCCCACTGAATAAAATGGAGTACTGATTCTCCTCTACTATTTTGAAATGAAAATTTAGAAATTTGTATAGCAAAGAATATATTAACAAATATTGCTAGTAGGTACATGAAATAAAAACCATCTGAGGCAACTGACAATCGTTTTGTCATTAAATGACCTGGCGAAATGATGACAATTGCACATCAAGAATTTTCAAGAGGTGTGTGACCGTAGGAAGTCTGAATGTGGATTGGTATGTTTGCCATAGGCAAGCACAGGGTTTTGATAAGGTTTTTATGGAGGCACATCTTCTGAAATGATTCAATAAACTGAAAGATAGAAAATGAAATTACTACCATTTGAGTCTGTCTCTTCATATTTTTCATTTTTTGTTTCTGATTTAAGGGATAGAAAAAAATCGGTGTTTATTAGGGAGCATCACACACATTTACCTTCTTGGTGACTGTAATACGGCAATGAAAATGGTCATTGGACTAGTAAGGTACATCTAAAGGGTGATATACAGAGTTAGCGAGCAAAATTAAAATCCATTGCCCTGGTCGGTTTGGCTCAATGGTTAGAGTGTCAGCCTGAACTAAAGGGTCGTGGGTTGGATTCCTGGTCAAGGGCACGTACCTGGGTTGCAGGTTCAATTCCTGGCCCCGGTTGGAGTTGTGTGGGGGGCAACCAATTGACCTCTCTCTCTCTCTCTCTCTCTCTCCCTCCCCCCCCCACCTTCTCCCTCCCTTCCACTCTATCTAAAAATTAATAGAAAAATATCCTCGGGAGAGGATTAACAAAAAAAATAAAATCCACTAAAGGAAGGGAGCCCAGCTGGTGTGGCTCAGTGGACTGAGCATTGTCCCAAGGACTGAGAGGTCCTGGTTCGATTGCTAGTCAGGGTACATGCCTTGGTTTGGGCTCGGACCCCAGTAGGGGGTGTGCAGGAGGCAGCCTATAGATGTTTCTCTCTCACATTGATGTTTCTATTGCTCCCTCCCTTCCTCTCTCTCTAAAAAAATCCAATAAAAATATTTTAAAAAAAGAAAGGGAAACAGAAAAATCTGTACTATCAGCCCTCTTCTAGGCAGTAGACACCATTTGTATGCTTTGGTAACCACGAGATGTTTTTGTGTGGACTGAAAAAGATGCTATTTTCTAAAATTCCTTTGCCTGTTTAAAATTTCCCATAATTCTAGTGCTGTCCTTTGCCTTCTTCTGAACAGTGTGTGCCTCAGTGACAAAATAATTGATCAATAACTAGTTACCTTACTGAACAAAGAGCACTGCTGGCCTTTTGCTGATGCAGTGTTGTGGGGATTCAAATGTGTTCATGAGTGTTTGGAAGATCTTGTTTAAGCATTCCATATAAATGTGTGCTCATCACATTGTCAATGATTTGCAGACATATTTAACATCTGGTTTCTGTAAGTCTTTCAAAGTATTTGATATTGCACGCAAACATCACTGATTACATCACTTCAGCAAGGGACTAAGATGCCACTACTGAGGGCTCTAAATTTTGTTTCTTTTAGTTCTCACCAGTTCTACAAATTCTCATCAGTGATGCGAATTCTTCTTTGTGGCTCATACCTCCATTTTGTGTTTCCTGAAAATGTAGTAGATTCAGGCTACACAGGGCATCTTTTATTCAGTTCATTGTCAACACTCTTGTCAAAGAAAAACTTCCACGACACATGCTACGCACACCTGCTGCTCCTTGTGTTTAGAAAGAACTGCCTCTGTCTTCTGGGCCTGGCTAACTACTCAGGTAAGAGTCAGCCCTGTGTGTTCCTGTAGCATTCTAGGCTCACACTTACCATATTCTAATTTCCTGTGAATCTTTTGCTCCTCTACTAGGCTGGAGTAGAAAGAAAATATGTTTCATTAATATTTTATCCCAGTTCCCAAAATATGCCATAATTGCACAATAGATTTTTTCTAAATGCTTGACGGTCTGTTATCAAATACTCTTTATAATCATAGTCTTGTAGTAAAAGTCTTATGTGATGCCGAATACATCCTGACTCAGAAAACGGGGGCAGTGTAAACTGGCCCATGGACTAATGACATATGCAGGTTTGGGTGATTTTGTGTTCATGTGATTAGCTTTCTAAATTAGGTGGCTTGAAGAGCATTGACAGGTCTCATAGGCCCAGAGATTCGTTCTCTGATGCCAAGGCAATGCTATTTATTTTATCCAGGTTTTCCCACTATCTGAGTCACTTGTCTTAGTTAAACCACTAAGGTCTCCGGGTAAGCAGAGAACATTCTGGTTACTGTCGTCTTCATACAAGAGTCATGTATTGACCATTCAGCCAAACATTTACAATAATAAAGTGTTTGCCCAGGAGAACTTGGATCTTCCACGCCTACAGCCTCTTATGGTGTAGATACTTCACATGGTGTAGACGTTTCTCAAAATGTAATGTGTTTAAAGAACAGGAACCATTCACCACACAATATGGTCCCAGTCTCACAAGCCAACTGTTTGGCTTATACATAAACAGTTATCTTTCCCACTCCTGGAAAAATTGACCATATTGGATTTTGAGAGCTCTAAAACAGAGACCTCCTAAGTGGTTTTCTAGAGTAATTCTGACATCAGGGAATTTTTTTTCTTGGCAGTCTGGTTTTACGTGTAATCTTCAATTTCACTGAAATGGTCTTGAGAATGCCAGAGGATACACAGAAAATAGCATGGCAAAGGCTCTGGATGGCCAGAGGCAGCCTGGGGCATATGTTTATCAAGGGCACTCCTTGTCATAATGGCCGCATCTTTGGCATGGGAAGCAGTGAAAAAAAGCTTCCTGGGGTATGGTCAGTGCCCAAGGAGTGGGGGTCATTTGGTGAGTACTGTTTTCTCTCTTGTTTTTTTTTTTGTTTTTTTTTTTATCACTTTGACACATGCCCTTCTTTCTTCCCAGAAAACTAACAGCCTTATTCTCTTTTCTCCTGATGAAGCATCCTCAAAATTACTACATCAGAATTAGGTATCGCTCCATCATGTTTCAATAAGACCTGGTTTCCCCTTAATAACATTTACTCTGCTCTTAGTAAACTAGTAAACCAGTAAAATCCTTTACTGGTTTGTATCAACCAACAGGTTGATCACTCAATCTACATTCTATGTAGACAGGAATTGTGATCATTTTTGCTTATTCTAAGAACCTAGCAAAGTGCCAGGTTCACATTAAAGAGCAATAAATGGTGGTGAATGAATGAATGAATGAATGAATGAATACATTCTGTTGCTCCCCCTTTACCCCAGCCCTCAGAGGGAAAATTGTGTAATTTTGTCATGTCTAGTTAAATACAGTAAGGGGAGCCTAAGCATTTTTTTTAAATGAGTGTATACCATTTATTAAATAAGATTTTAAAAATTATATGCAGGTAAGTGTCTTGTTAACAAACCTTAGCAAGACAGAAGCCTAAGGAAGATAAATCAAATTATCCAAGGTCCTCATCTGAATCCGAGTGTGAATAAACATATTAAACACAATATCCAGCTCCTTAAATCACATTTCTCTTGAATAATTTTAGAGTTCATTATCAACTTCCTTTAACGAGGGAAGCGGCTTTGGAGCCACCTAAACTCAGATTTAATTTCTGGCTCCACTATTTAACGGCAGCGGAATCTCAATTGCCCTCAACTAAAACTTGTGATAGTGACTTTTATGTGATAGGTTTGTTGTGAGAAGCAAATGAGCTCACATACGTTAAAATGTCAAACATAGTACCCAGCACAAAACAGTCATTATTTACATATAAATTCACTTCCCTTCAATGTAGTCCAGAGAACTAACCAGAGCCTTTGAACTAATTAGAGCCCAACTATCACTTTTATTGAGGAAAAACACTGATCGGCTCTGCCCAATTCTAAGAAGCTCCCTGGTTGTGATGTACAGGACAATTCTATATTTAGTTTACCCATGCACAGAGAAAAACAGAAATCATATCCTCCCATTTCCTCATATTATTCTTCAAATAGCTTCTTTAA
This sequence comes from Tadarida brasiliensis, assembly GCA_030848825.1. Classification (NCBI taxonomy): domain Eukaryota; kingdom Metazoa; phylum Chordata; class Mammalia; order Chiroptera; family Molossidae; genus Tadarida; species Tadarida brasiliensis. Next base: position 83,622,539 of record CM061264.1, read on the forward strand.
ATTCCCTCACTGTTAGCTGAGTTATTTTATTCGAACATACCCAATTTAAAAGATTCCTCTTTTGGCATGACTCATCCCTCCTACGGCCAGTTTCATGGCTCCTGTTATTTCCCTAGGATCCACTCATTGGTTTCCAAAGTGTATTTCTTAAATGCATCTCCTTGAATACCTCGTATTACTAACATTTTTCAACTGCAGAAATAGTAATTGTATTGCTCTAGTTATATCTTGGCTCCCTTGCCTTTTTGCCAAGGTACCTATCTGTTCACACATAATTTTAATGAGCTGCCCAATTCGATTACTAAAAGGCATTGGAGTGTTACAAGGGACTGACCATTCTTTCCAGAAGCTCTCTCAGGTTTCACGTTCTCCTGTGATTTACCAAATGTCACTTCATTTTGCTTTTTTTTTTTTTTTTTCACACCCTGGCCAACTCTTCATCACAGTCATTATCCACCTCTCTTGGTGATCTACTTAACACTTCATTAAAAATATGTTCAGCTCAGCTCCTTTCTCACTGCTCTTCACATGTCAACAAGACCTGCTTTTCCCCTTCATTGTGATCCTTCTGGAGCTCAAAATTTGTCAATTATCAGTTCTCCCCTTGTGCAGTTTCTTCGCATGCCTCTCCTAAGCAGGGTCTGTATTTCAGCCTGTGCCTCATTACCATCAACTTCTTCCCTCCCTCCCTCCCTCCCTCCCTCCCTCCCTCCCTCCCTCCCTCCCTTCCTTCCTTCCTTCCTTCCTTCCTTCCTTCCTTCTTTCCTTTCTTTTCTTTGTTTTGTCTTCCTTGTTTATAGTCTTAAATGGTGGGACATAAGCACGTTTTAGTCTGGGAGTACTTTGATAACAGCGCCTCAAATATCCTTTAAAACGAGAAGAATAGGAAAAGACAAAAGTAACTGTTCCATTGTATGAGAGTCACTTTTTTCCTTTTAAAAATTAAAATCTGCTGAATTGTGAGAAACCTAATAACAACTTAGATTTCATAGGTTTTGGTTTGTTAGAGGTGGGTACCGGAGGAGAAAGCCGCCTGCTACGGGTAAGCGTGTGTGACTGAATTGTCCCAGGGCCTGTTGAGAGCACCAGGGCAGAGCAGAGCAGTAAATACGAAAGACAAGCTTCGTGCCCTCAAGAAGCTTGTGTTCTGTGGGAAAAACAGACAAGCAGACCATGAACAAATACGATAAACTTAGAATGCAGTAGTGTCAGAATGTAATAGAGAATGATTAAGTGAGGAGCATAGCTCTCAGGAACTCTATGTGTCATTTCAAATGGAACTGTTTTTAACAGAACAAAATATTTCTGTTCTGTGAATTCGTAGCACTATTATTACCTATGCTGATGGTTCTTAGTCTTTTTAATCCATAGAAAAAGATCCCAAAGACTTCCATGCCAAGTAAACATTCTTATATACACAGAATAGCAATAATAATAGCACCCATTTATTGAGTGCTTACTATGTGCTAGTTACTATTCCAGGGGTTTGGGATACATCAGTAAACAATATAAACATAGTGCTTAGCTTATTGGTGCTTCCATTTTATCAGGTAGAGAAAGGCAATTAAGAACACATTTAGTAAATAAGAAAAGTATATTGTATGTTAGAAGGTTATAAATGCCTTGGAAAAAACAAAGCAAGGTGAGGAGGGCTGGAGAGAGGCAGATGGGCACTGTGCAGTGTTGAATAGGTCAGTGAGGGTAGTGCCCAAGTTCATGTACAAAATTGAGGCTCTCCCTTTCCTTATTTTTCCAGTCATCACATCAGAATGTCAGCAAATAGACTGGCATTCTTATAAAGATGACCTTGAATCAACATAATTGTGAAAATATAATTAACCCCTGAACTCAAATACTTATTATTAATAATATATTATAAGTGGCACACCTCATGGCAGGGAAGACACACAAATCCTATGTTATTTAAAATAATAATTATTATTCAACACCACTGATTTTCCAATTTATCATACACATCCATGTGGCATGGATATAATATTCCTCACTCTGGTATAAACCCAGATTTTATCTTTATGCTATTTAACATTTTATGTGCGTTTTTTCTCCTCAAATAAAAAATATTCAACCTTAAGGGCCATGAACATTTTCCTCATCTTCCGCTGTACCTAGCAGAGCACTTTACAAAGAATCATCCAGTTTTATCCATTAACTTAAATGAATGAAGTTATAATGTAGGTAGCTGTTAACAGCACACTTTAGTATTCTGACAGTACGTGTGCAAGTGAGATACCTTTCACATAAGATCTAGGTTACGGTAGGGGTTGGCTGTCCAAGCAGTCTGATGGAGTATTCATGGCGTATTGTTATTGCATGTCTCTAGTTTAAGGTTTGTAGGGTGGATTTATTTGTCCAAACAGCTCCCCACCCCGATCTTTATAAGATGATATGTCTGAGTGCAAACTGAGTACTTCACCCTGGAGTGTGTGTAGGGAAGGCAGTATGTATGTGCAGGTAGGGACTATTCTAAAGACACATTTTTATTTTAATTATCAAGGTTATAAGGACACTCTGGATAATTTCTTGTTAGTGTTAAGTGATTTTGCCTTTGAAAGTCTTCTCCATTTCTTTTCTTTTTCTGGCCCAGAATCTGAATTGTTTTGTGGCAGGAGTGGAGTTTGGAGTTGATATCATAGATGTAAATGAAATATATTTCTAAGGTGCCATAGTCTATCCAGTCTCCCAAGGGGAGGTGGTGTGGTATTCTGGGGTTTTGTAAGACATCACTTGAAATGCCCATCTTTTGATGAACAGTATAAGCCTGAGTTGGATGATGGCATAGAATGTGCAATGAGGCCCTGGCTGGTGTGGCCCACTGGGTTGGGCACCGTTCCGTGCACTGAAAGGTTGCTGGTTAGATCCCCAGTCAGGGCACGTGGCCGGTTGTGGGCTCAATCCCAAGAGGTGCAATCGATGTTTTGCTTTCACATAAATGTTTCTCTCTTTCCATCTCCCTTCTTCTCTCTCTAAAAATCAATTTAAAAATCTTTTCAAAAATGAAAAAAAGCACTGGCCAATTTGGCTCATCGGTTAGAGCGTCGGCCTGCAGACCAGAGAGTCCCGGGTTCGATTCCCGCTAAGGGAACGTACCTCGGTTGCAGTTCGTCCCTGGCCCCGGTTGGGGTTTTGTGGGTGGCAACCACTCAATGTGTCCTCACACCAATGTTTCTCTCTCTCTCTTCCTCCTTTTCTCCCTCCTGCTCTATCTGAAGATAAATGCAAAAATGTCTTCGGGTGAAGATAAAAAAAAAAAAAGAGTTTAGGTAAGTTAAAAACCTCCCTTCGCACTGTAGAAAAAAAAAACGATATTTGTGTTGTTTTCACTTGATTGGCATTCCTAACAACTGCTCACCTATTAGCAGGCATTGCCTTTAGGTCTGAATGTCACAGCCCTGGAAAAAAAATCCACATCAAGGTCCCTCGGTGAGTCAGAAAAGGGCTGTTTGGGCCTCATCAGTTAATGAGGTAGCTGAGTATCTACCATCTCATATTTCTTATGGCTGTCACGAGCAATGGACACCTCAAATATATTTTAATCATGTTGCTATAAATGTTTGAATGCTAAGCAGATATAATTCAGTGAAGGTAGACTGCAATATTTCTGACTCTGTGGGTTAGAGAGAGAGAGAGAGAGAGAGAGAGAGAGAGAGAGAATGTAAAAATGATATTTTAAATCCAAAGTGCTCAGTGTGAAACAAAAAATAAAAACAATACACATTCTGCTTTCTCTTATCTCTATCACCCTCCATCACTTCCTCCAGAAAGTATCACCTTAAGCTCCCAGAAACAAATATTACACCATGTAGGAGAACAGTCCTCTGGCCCTTTGACTGTGCTCACATCATGAACTGGTTAAAGAGGTTCCCTCAAATCTGTATGGAAATAATAATGAATGGGTTAAAAATGATGGACAACAGTGGCCCCCAAACCTTTACACTGAGTATAGCTTGGCGTGTGTGTTATCACCGAAGAGTCAAGGAGAAATTTCACTGCCGAGAGCTGTCTATTTAATCTTTATTTCTGATCAGAATGAATACCACATATTTAGAAATTTTGAAAAACAAACAAACCCCATGCCACAGATGGTTAATGATAAAGTGCCTTGTGCTATACTTGAAGAGGTGTTTTGGCTGTTTAAATAAATAGATGCCCCCAAGAATTAAATCACAAAAATAATTAATGTAGCATATATCTGCAGGGCTGCTCTTGCCACACTTTTCCTCTCCGACTCATGAGGAGAGACTGGCATATTGCTGCTGCCGCCGCTATCTCCCACTAATCGCGGCCATTATTCATAGCAGGGCACGTGGGGTCACTAGTGCGGTCTTTGCACACAGGACCCTCCTATTCATCCGATATTGTCCTCTAGATTGTGAGCTACAGTGAATGGATGAGAAAGCCAGTTTATTCTTTGTATACGCGATGTAGATTTGACCTTGTGTTGTCCTTCTGCGTCTTCTATGATCTTACAAACTCTAGACACAAGACTTTCAAGCAGCCTTGTGAAAAATCTCCAACTGTGCTTCGGTTTTGAGTTTAAACCATAGTATTCCAATCATTTGTTGGTTTCGCTATAAAGATGCCTGGGGCACCCAGCTGCAACTGAGAGGGCAGACTTGCCATTGTTAGTAATTAGAAAGAGCCTGGTAGTGGTTCAAGGTGGCTCAGAATTCAGACTTTTAAAAAAATGGTGTTAGTGAGATGTAGTTTGCTGAATTCATTGTAGCTGTGTGGCTGTCTTTTTAACCTTGCTGCCCTGCTCATTACACATGCAGTCAGTCACCAAAGACCCTGGTTCCTTGCTGTGCTCCAGAAGCCTGATAAAATGCATCAGATATTAGATGAATCTTCTTGCCTTCCTCTCTGAGGGTCACTATCCCTGAGATTTCAACTACATTGCTATAGCTATAAAGTGAAATACATTTCTAACACTTAAAATACGTGCTAGGGCATGGTAGGCACAGAATAAATGCCTAATAGATTAATAAATGATTAAATGAAAGATATTGCTTGTGGTGCTTCAAAAATAGCAACTTTATTTTACTAAAGAAAAATCAGTAGAGAATGGCTTAATATTGCACACCCAAGGAAAACTTTTCAGGGAATCAAATTCGATGGTTTCTCCTCAGTCAGTGTTGGCTTACTTAAGTGAGGAAGTGGCCCCTAGATATGCAATATAGTTTCATCTTACCTAAGGTCCCATTTCAGGGATTATTTTATTATCTCTAAAGAAAGTATTGATACTCATTAGCCACTGATCTCTGTGCTTTGAAAGCCGGCTTTCTAAAAATAAAGATGCTATTTCAGGGGACAAAATCATTTTAGCAGTGTAGCTGGAAACACTGGTGGCACTGGAAATTGATGGATGTCTCACAATAAATAAGGTAATTTGTGATCATCTCAACTACTAGCTTCATTCCATAAATTCCGGAGTCTAAGATTAAAGTAGATGAGATAGACTCATGGAAACATTTATGAATTATTTACATTTTCATTTAGATAACATCTATATTTCTTATGAGCTATATTGAAAACAAAACTTTGCTTTTTATTAGTATAATCAACTTTCTAAAGTCTCATTTAGTTGATGAACAGTTATAATCATAAACAAGAGATGAAGGTAAAGATAATAAAGAAAGCAAAATTATCTTTTTTTTTTTTTAAGTAGAAAAGGAAATTTAGGGAATTTTTTTGAAACTTAAAAAAAAAAGGAGATCAGATTTTGTATATTCAGGAGTGATTCCCACATCTGGCTGGGGGCTCATCTCACTGACATCTCCTCTGGCTCTGTGCCCTGACTCGTGTCTTATGATGTGATCTGACCAGCATTTTCAGGTAAACTCACCAGAAACTCTCATTGAGAAAACTCTGGGAATCAGCCACAGAGGTATTTTTGTGGAAAATTATGCCCTGTTACTCAAGAAGAACAAATTTCTCTTACACATGTATAAGAGCAAGTGTTTAACTTTGCAAACAAAAAAGTTTTTAAGAGCCCTAGCTTTCCTTATGATAAAATGCTTTCACTTTTCTCAGATGATAATAGCAAACAGTTTTTTTTCCCCCTTGTGGTAGCATGTTATAAATTTACTTTGGAATTTTGTTGTTGTTAATCCTTACCTGAAAATATTTTTCCATTGATTTTTAGATACAGTGAAAGGGAGGGAGAAAGAGAGAGAAAGAAACATCAATGTGACAGAAACACATCGATTGGTTGCCTCTCGCATGACCTCAACCAGGGCCGGGGATTGAACCTGCAACCCAGATATGTGCCCTTGACCGGAAATTGAACCCGAGACCCTTCAGTCCATGGGCCGATGCTCTAACCACTGAGCCAAACTAGCCAGGGCAGCTTTGAAAATTTATAAAAGAGAATTACTGAAAACTATAGATTAGCATTTATAACTGCAGAGAGAAAAATTTAAAAGCTCAATATTTGAATATTTTTGCACTAATGGGGAAGAGGACTATTTAGGGAGCTCTAAGAATAGGTTATGAAAGTTGATCTAATGTCCTTCAAAAAATAAAGAAAGTGTAATGATTTAAATCAAATTCTAAGGTCTTATCCATGGTCTCTTACTTGCCTTCTGGTCAATGTTATTTATGATTTATAATTAAAGAGGTGTTAAGTTTCTTTAAACATGTATGAAAGAATCATAAGATTTATGAAGGCTGAAGGTGGGAGTGACATTTAAAAATCTTTCCTATTTAAACAGGTCAGTAAGAGCTCCCATTGTTGCGATGGTATAAAACACACCTTTAACCTAAATCTCCTCATGTTCCCTTTCTACTTAAAGTGTTCGACAGTTTTGTTTAATGTTAACTGTTTCTTTTCTGGCAAACAGAGCTTTATTTAGTGACTAGGATAACTCATTACCCAAATCCCAGAAATGTAGTTTTTTATGAGAATCAGCATTTCTGGCTTCTGACGGTGAGCTCTAAATAGTGACAAGATTCTCATCAGCTTCAGGTTGGTGAGAAGAAAACCATCCGCCGTGAGGGTAATATGACCTTTTTTTCCTTACAGAGCTGGGCAAGCACCCTTAGAAATAATAGAAAATATAGAACATTTTTAAAGTGCTATTTCATTCCGCTACAAATGAGATCAGAATTTAGTTCCTAAGTCTGAGAACTGGAACCATTTGCTCCACTTACCATCACAAATTTCAATCAAGGAAATGGGAAATGTGAGAATAGTGAAAAAAAAATTTTTTTGACAGCTCTTGACAGCATTATCATGGAGGGTCAACTTGACTAATGTCGTTTGTGCCATGTGAAAATGAAAGCACACTAGGAGTCCTGTAAGCTCGGCCCCAGAGTTTCTCACGTGCAGACGAAGCAGGCCGTGGTGGCTGCGCTCCAGATCGCGGAGGTACGGGCCGTGTTCACCCTTCGGTGTAGATGGATATGTGATTCTGACCCAGAAACAAGGGTGCTTCTCTATGGCTTAGATGGATACTCAGCATTGACCCCATTTCACATTTGAGTTTTTATTCAATACATAATCATCCAGAGTAAAATGGTGAACCCAAGAATATGTAAAAAGAAAAAAACCGTGGAGCAGCCAAAATGGATCTTGGAACAGTCATGCTTGAGAGAATCTGATGTATCCATGGGAATTTGGGGACATCATAGAGAACTGCAAATGCAGGTGGTCAGTCTGCTCTATGAGGAGTCCCCGGCATTAAGATGCTGAGAGTGTATTGTGGGGGGGCTGGAGCCAAGGGGGGCACGTGGGGAACAGTGCCTCTGCAGGGCCTCTTGAGAGCCCAGCATCCTCTCTCTAATACAGTCATTATCGATTTATGGGCCACACCGGGCTTTGGCAACAGCCTAAAGATGACACATGCAAACACAATAAGGACTTTTTGCCCTTTTTATGCCACCAATCCTCCTGATGGGACAACACAGAGATGCAGTAGCTCAGATGAGAGAGGAAAGCTAGGAGGAAGTTGTGGTTTCCTGGGCTGAGAGTAACACTGGACTAGCGGGAGCAAAAAGCATGACATAGACTATAGACTGACATTTTAAACTGAGCTACATTAGCTTGGACTTCCAAGCACCTAATCATAGTTGAAAAATGGTAGACTCTGATTGAGATGACATTAAAGAACATGGAAGGGGGCTTTTACACAGTAAGTCTGAAAACATTGGGTAGAGAGAAAAAGCAAAATCACGTTTCCAATCTATTATGTGAACGTTTCAATTTAACTTCATATTCCACACCTTCTTCTTTTCCTTCGTTATAGTGAATGAATGAATGGATAAATGAATGAATTTGGACCTTATCACTCACTGCAGAGTTAAAGGCATGTTCTTCTACATTAAAAACAAAATAAAAAACCTTGGTGAGCAGATGGTAGAAGCTTTTATTTTCCAGGAGACAAAGAACCTGCCATGCCTTTTAACTCACGACAGTGGAAGGCTGAAGTCTCCCCCATGGGCCAAGTCAGCCTGCGTAAATCACAAATGGTCAGGGGAGCCAATCTGCAGCTTTCACATTTTTTATTTCACTTAAATTGTCAAAAAATCTTGTTTTTTCAGTGAGCTATTTGGTTATTGAAAAAATTAATACTTTTTCTATTGGTATTTTCACTTTTATTAAAATGAAACACACACATATTGTAAAAAGAACAATCAATTTCCCCAAAATGAAACCAGGATTGCCAAGAATAAAATTTTTAAATCCCAATAGTTGGCATTAGCATTGGCAGAGCCTGAATTCCAAAAGGATTTAAATTTGACGATGCAAACTAAAATATGCCTATTTTCTCTTTATGACAGTTTTTAAGTGTTATCCCAAGAAAAGCAACCAAAACTATGCATGTTGTTTGTTATTTCATAGCATAGAATATTTACTCTTATCAGAGTTTCATTGTTTGAAAGAGACTCTTTTTTTCTAATGTGAATATGAAATATCTCCTTTGGGGTCACAGGCATGCATAAAGATATATTATTTGCCTTTTAATGGAGCTTTCTGGTGACTCTACAGTTTTAAATTGTTCTATATGCATCAATTATTCCTTACTGAATGTTCTTGCTATGTGCTCTACAAATATGGATGGAAATAATTATAGTGAGGATGGCTTCATCTGATGATGTCACTCCAGAGAAAACCTGCACCACAGGGAACATTTCCAGTAAAGTACGGCAGAAACTGCAGGGTAATCAAAGTGCAAATTCCAATTTATTTAAGCAATATTGTTCTTGCTCCTCCATTTCACAAAGCTGTCCTTTCTCATTAAATTTTTGAAAGAGAAGGAATGAATTTTACCAGCATAAATCTGAATGCTAGTTGACCTTTTGGAAAACTCTGCGTGGAACGCTGGCATCAGCTGTCTTTTTGCACACTTGGTGACAAAAGGAAGAAATTGAGGTTTATAAGGAGTAAGCTGAATATATGGAAGACTTGATGCCATCCAACTAGGCTTTTATTTGAAGAGAAGTTGGTGTATACTGAAGGGAATGCATTTGTTGATAACCGCATAAAGGGCTTGAACAAGATATGTATCAAAGGATTTTTGTGTGTTCTGGATGGACATTCCAGGTACTGGCTTTAATTTGAGCTTGCCTATTGCTCTCTGGTAACAAACAAACAAATGAAAATAAATAGGTTGGTAACACCTGTATATTGGTGACCATTTGAAAGAGTTATGTGACTTCATTTATTTAATAGTTTATTCTTTTATCAGATGTTTATTAAGCACCAATGATGTTATCAGTTGACACTGTACTAAATGAAGAGATTACAAAATCAAATAAGACACAGTTCCTGCCCTTAACACGCTTTTAATTAGGAGGGGGTTCCTACTAGTAGACAGAAAATTACAACACAGTGTTGTCAATTCTATGATGGAAGGAGGCCTAAAGTATTATAGCAACACCTAAAAGGTACTCTAGCCCAGGTAGGTTTGAGAAGGAAGCTTCCCAGAAACAGTGATATCTGATTGGAGTCTTTAGTGCCTAATCAATTAGGTAGGGGTGAGGTAAAAGGGTTTGAAAGCAAAGGGACTAGAGTTTTCAAAACACCCACCATGAAAAAAGCAAGGATAATGGGGGAATAAAGTCATTTTCTTTTGGCTGGAGAGAATATGTGAGAATATGGAAAGTATCTAGTGGAAAAAAGAAAACAGGAGTTTCCCCATAAAGAGTTTTATCTCCTATATTGTGTTAAGAGTATGTAGAGTTGAGTATGAAGGTTAGAGTAGTTGTTAACATAATCTCTCTTAGTCTCAGGCTAGTGGGAGACTTGCTCTGGAACCCGTGCTTCAAAAGGGCCTCCATGTAACAATCACACACACACACTAAAGCTCCTAAAATATGCAAGACCATCTCTGCACTCCAGTTTCAGCAAGCATTGGTGTCCCAGTTCCACCCATAATTGAAAACATCAGCTCTTGTGAAGAATGTGGAGGCCCCAGGGAAACAAACATCCCTCTACATCTCTGGCCCCGCATCTGCAAGAGACTAGGTTCCCCCTCTGAAGATCAGTGTTCCTGCCTCTGCAACACTGGAAATGGGCACTGCTTCAAAAATCAGAAGAACAGGAAAGGGGGGAAATGGAAGTCATTTTCTTCTATTAATTTATGCCAATTGATTAAACTTCTCGGATAACATGTGTACAATTGATTCTTGACTAACAAAGGGTAGTTTTCAAACAGGATAAAAAGAGCATCCAATCTTTTGCTTTTCTCTGTGTTCTAGTTTGCAGACAAAGAGGTACATAGGAATTAGGGTGGTATGCCCAAAATTTGCACATGGAGTATAAGGAATATTTTACATTGTTAAATATTTATATTAATATTTACATTACTTAAATTTTTTTCTCTCCCTCTTTTTCTCTATTTTTATATACAGTATGCACACATACAAACATAATATAAGCATAAAATATATAAAGCATGATAATTTTATATTGAATGTTAAAATTTGAATGGCTTTAATTATATAAAATACTAAATTAAAAATTACATGAATATGTCAGTATTATTTTTAATACTTTATTTAATGTTTTGATATTCTTTATTATAATTTATCTTTTGTTTTGTAACTTTATAAATAATTCTGAGTACTTTGAGACTTTACAAATATAAAAATAATATTCATTATTTTTCCATTTAACTTAAATCTTTAATGAGTGAAAATATATTAAATTTTTGTAAAGTTGGAACATTTTTAATCCTTTAGATCCTTTACTATTATATAAAATATTGATTAAAATAACATAATTAGTAATTTTGCTAAAATAAGTATTATAGAATATGATAATATATATTTTTCTGTGTTTTTATTTCTCAATCTAACATTACTAGACTCTACACAGAATACTCAGGCATGCACAATAATCCAATTCAGTTGTTTATACTATTTTCCTGATTCATTCACATAAAAACCATAGCTTTGCATGTTATGTTGATATTTTGTCAACAAAAAGGCATATTTCTCACAGGAGAACATATTCTATTTATGAGTTTGTTAAATTGATTTATAACTTTTTTTTGTAATTTTTTTTTTTTTTTGCATTTATCTTCAGATAGAACGGGAGGGAGAGAGGGGGGAGGAGAGAGAGAGAAACATCAATGTGAGAGAGACACATCGACTGGTTGCCACCCACATGATCCCAACTGGGGTGGGGGCAAACTGCAACCGAGGTACGTGCCCTTAGCAGGAACTGAACCCAGGACTCTCTGGTCTGCAGGCCAATGCTCTAACCGCTGAGCCAAACCAGCCAGGGCTGATTTATAACTTTCTATATTTAGCTACATGTATGTGGGATTGCAGTTGTACTCTTGCCCTAAACCCTGGTTATTGAAATATCTGAAGCAAGGAAGTAGCATGATCAACAGTGTACTTGAGAAAGATCATTCCAATGGAGACAACAAGACTAGTTAGGAGAGTGGTCTCCCTCTGTGTGAGTAATGTTTCGACCTCTAGATTGAACTTCTGAATCAACCCCAGTCCCTTCTTTCCACAGCATGTCTTTGGAGAGCTCTTGAGCCCTGCTTCTATAGGCTTTCTGGCCAGCAAGTTCTAGGCCCCAGGCCTATCCATTTTCACACCAGGCATTTTTGACAGCTCGGCCACAGGGATGGATGGACTGAGGGTCTTCTGTCCTTAACTAAAAAGAAAGTTGAGAATCCACAGGAGCCTGTCGTGGGTTCTGAAACCCAAAGCTCATGCAGTATTTAATGCCAACTGTTAACCACAGGGACTGTTCAGGCAAAATACCAATGTTCTGAGCCCATAGCAAACTCATTGATGGGAAAGCCCTCCAGATTTGAATGGCAAAATAAATGAGAGTCTTTAGAGTACTTGAAACCTACAGCCCACCACTACCCCAGTGAGTCTACAAGGTTTCTCTGCTTCTCAGGTTGCAGACTTCCAATCTGTCCACCATGGGCTCCTCAAGAATCTGCCATCCATTGTCTTCAGGGAGAAATAGACAGGAACCGAATGGTTCTGAGATGCCATTTGAAATGTTCTGCACAGGTTTATTCTATGGGAAGAAGGGAGTTATGAGAACAGAAACAAGAGTTAATTTTTTTCAAAGCACTATTTATCCTGACTTCAACCTAAGACTGAAGGGGTAGTCTTCTGCCTACTCCCGATCTGAAATAAGATGTAGAATGCATTCCAAGCAAGAGCCAGGGGTTAATTATTTTTCTTGGATTTACACATTTAGAAAACTTTTTCCTCTATTTTTATCTTAAAGAAAAATACAGAAGCTAAATTTGATGGTGATGCCTTGGTGCCATAAGTTTCTAAAACAGGAAGCAAATTTTATTTAGAAAATACATTCTGTAATCTTAGAATGCTATGTTTTATCATTATTGATATGAAAATATATGGGAATATTGAAGGTTACTAAGTACTCAATTCTTGGGTAGAAGATGAAATTGAGTAGTCCTGATAAATTAAATTTTATACACACAAATGTATAATTTATGTACATATGCATCAATTTACATATATGATAATAGAGACAGTATTATTTTAGTAAACAATATAATTTCTGTTTTCAATTTGCATAGAATTTATGAATTTCTCATCACATCAGTAGGGCTTCTGAAATGAACTTATGTAATTAAAACTGGATTTAAAATAATTTTAAAATCTATTACAGTGATTACTCCTTTTAGTAGCTTGACTTGGCCCTAAAACATTTTACTCTGTGTATGCATGACCTCTCTCCATTTCCCGCAGGAGTGGGTTGCAGTGGCATCATCAGTTCCAAAGACAGCTTCATACAAGATTAACATCCTCAACAAGAGTGTCAGAAGCATGTCGATGAGGAAAATGCAATCACAATCACTCACTATGAATTTCCTGGGACAAAATTATACTTACAGAGCAAAACAAAAGGTGAACTCGGTTAAAATGACTGATGGCTAGTTCTCTTTTGCTAAATGTCATTCAAAATAACCCAGGTCATATCTGAGTATGTTCCCATTCAACAGTTGATTACTATTCTAGGTTTGGTCTGGGACCTGCTAGTTCCTACATGTGGGATACTTAAAATTAACATTTCTCTTTCTAGTGTCCTCCTCTGTCAAATGGGGAGGAATGGCACTTACTGGGATATAATATAAGTGTAATGATACTTATATGTTGGAAGGATTAAATGACATGGTACTAGTGAAGGAAGCACAGAGCCTGGCACATAGTAAGCTTACAATATACTTTTGCCATTATTACAGTACCTGAAAACTGTATTTTACTAATATTTGACCAGCTGTGCTTTTCTTGTTACTTGTCCACAATAATTGACCATATTGGCCCTGGCCGGTTTGGCTCAGTGGTTGGAGCGTCTGCCTGCGGACCAATGAGTCTTGGGTTTGATTCCAGTCAGGGGCATGGACCTTGGTTGTGGTTCATCCCCAGCCCTGGTTGGGTTGTGCGGGAGGCAACCAATCGATGTGTGTCTCTCACATCAATGTTTCTCTCTCTCTCTCCTTCTCTCCCACTCTCCTTCCCACTCTACCTGATGATAAATAGAAAAATATCCTTGGGTGAGGAATTAAAAATAATAATAATAATAATAATAATAGTAATAATTGACCATATTGGATATTTGTTTTGAGCCACAATGAGAATGAAGTTAAAACACACACACACACACACACACACACACACACACCAAAAACAGTTATCCTCTTACAATTAGAAAGAATCATCTTTAATAAACTTCAACAATAAACTCTGAGGCAAAAACATGCTTTATGAGGGCAAAGATAAAGAGAAGCGAGGCCACAAAAAAGTGTGCCCCCTTAACCATTCTCTCACAGGACAAAATAAAACTGATTAGTCTCAACTAACAATTCTAAGTTTTGGCCACCTGGATCATGTCTGGCTGATTTAGAAGAAAACAGTTCTTGTTTCACTCATGGAGTTTTCAAAGCTTTGGTGGGTCCAATTGACTCAGTAGAGAGCTCAGCTCGAGGCATGAGAAATCCGGAGTTGGTGGACAGCAGGCCAGGGGCGCTCTCCCAGGTGCCTGAAGCAAACAGACCTGCAGCCCCGACGAGAACCTACCACAGTACGCACATGGAGGCACAAGCCTCAGAATGGAATATTTATTTTGTCTACTTCTAAAATATTTAGTCTGGAACATTTAAACGGATACTTTATTGGTGTATACATTTGTCCAAATTTACGGCAGCCTACACTGCATGGAGCTTTGGGGAAGCAGGTTCATGGCTAGCTGGTAGTTTAGAAAGCCATATGTGAAAAGCCAGATCTTTCTGTGAACGTAGATAAAAAGTGGGTCAAGCCAAGTATATAGAAAATGAGATAATGGGAGATTCAGAGCGTATTCCCATGGGGGCCAGTTTCTCTGATGTCCAGCTGAACTACATATTAATGAAGGGTGAAAACCTCTCACAACTGATAAGCAGGCTGTCTCCTGGCAATTATCGTAGCTCCTGTTGCAAAATAGGTACTTTATTTGGACTTTATCCATTCCTTGACTTGATCTCTATGAGGAAGCACAGCCTCAAATAATTGCAGGTCTATTAGCACATCAATTACCTAAAGACCTTGATTTTAGCAAGGAGTGGATTTAATCAACCACTGCAAATGTTATCGAGAGATTAGTTGTCCCAGAGAATAAAATTAACTACAATTACGCTGTAATAACTTGCAAGAGCTTCTAGCATATATTTTCCAGTTCCTTCAGAATTAATGCAGTTTGCTGCTACCTTGTATAGGGAAAAAAAATATGTTTAGACTTTTGCAGTAATAACTGGAATTAATGTTACCTTTTAATTTCCTTCCTTGTAAGAAAATGAAAGGATGCAACTAAACTAATAAATTAATAACTCACACTTTAATGTATCAGAGATCTTACTAAACAAGACAATTTAAGATAATTAATAGCAACTAAAGAGGTTGTTAAGGAAATATCACATTTCAATCCTGAAATTCAATGATTTTAAAGTGTTGGTAGTTGTAGGGAAGAGGGAATGGCAAGGGGTGATAAGAGGAAATGCAGAGGGTCAGTGGTATTCGACAGGTGACAACACAGCAGATCTGGAGATGTGGGCATTCTGTCGAGCATGGTGAAATCCTTGGTGAGGGATCTTATTAAAATACTGCACTTTCAGCCCTGGCCAGTGTGGCTCAGTTGGGTGGGCATCATCCTGTGCACCACAGAAAGGTTCAGTTTGATTTTCGGTCAGGGCACAGATCCTGTTTGCAGGCTCAATCTCCAGTAGGTGGCGTGCACGAGGTAGCCCATGGATGTTTCGCTCTCACATTCATGTTTCTCTCTCTCTCTCTCTCTCCCTCTCTCTCTCCCTCTCTCTCTCTCTCTCTCTCTCTCTCTCTCTCTCTCTCTCTCTCTCTCCCTCTCCCTCTCCCTTCCTTTCTCTCTAAAAATTGATTTAAGAAATCACACTTGCTGTATTCAGGCTGCGTGGGGGACAATTGGACAATTATAGTGTCTGTAATAATTTACTTTAAAACATTTTGGTACACACTGTATGTATGTGCTAGTTAGTCTAAGCTTCAACTCTAGGGCCATTCAGTTCTTTGAATCAAGAATCCACACTCTCGGGATGGCACCTAACATTCTATTAAAAAGGCTATTTCCCAAGGTGGCAACTAAAAGCCTTTCAACTATCTATATTTCGATCAACACCTGAGGATTTTCTAATCAGCAGATGAAGGTCAGACATGGATTTGCTCAGTGAAATTAGTGACTTGTTATTCAGCATGATCACTGGTAGAACTGAACTCTGATTAGATGAAAGAAAAATCATTTCAGAGCTGTGATTCGACTAAAATATTGTAACAACGTTACCTGTGCTTGCATGGGCAGAATGTAGGAATTCAGGGAGGCCCAATACCTGTACCCTTAGGGATGGCCCCTCATGCTGATTCTTTAATGGCTCAGTGGCTGTCCTTGATTTCCTAAGCTGACTGTAAAAGTCACAGGCAGGTCCACACCTCCAAAATGTTGTAACATATACCTGGAGTGGAAGTTTCTGGCAGGGTGGTGATCAGGGCATCTAAAAAAAGATAGAAAGGTGAGATTTCATCAAGCTTATAGGACAGGCAATATTAACTGTTTGGAGTTTTGTGGCATGTAAATGTTCGTTTAATAGATCCTGTAATTATAATATAGAATTAGATCTAAAGCGTACTTTCATTATAACTTGGTAACAAGGTTGTATAGTTAACTTACACTCACCTGAAACTATTCAGTGATTAACTTTTTTCCACCAAAGGTAATTTAAGAGAGGTTCTTGTCCAAATTGGTTTAGGCCACTTTGAGACACAGCATCAGATTATTCCTATTTTGGAATTAAGTGGAAATGTCAGAGATATCTAAGTTACAGTTAATGTATGACCTTACTAGTGTTATAGAAGGATCTCAATATTCTGATTTAGAGGGATTCTTAACTTAGATTTAAGGGGTCCAGAACTTGAATGGGGAAGAATTACATTTTTCATTTCACTAACTGTTAACAGAATTTAGTATTTCCTTCCATTTTCAATGTAGACAAACCTGTGATTTTGTTACTAATAGGAATCATGTTTTTTTTTTTTTTTGTATCATTATATTGTTGTTTCAGATAGCTCTAAATATCATTTAGGATCATCACCACTTAAAAATTATGGTTGTTACGCCTAGCTGGTGTGGCTCAGTGGTTGAGCGTCGACCCATGCATGAAGACGTCACCGGTTCGATTCCTGGTCAGGGCACATGCCCAGGTTGTGGGCCTGATCCCCAGTGGGGGGCATGCAGGAGGTGGCCAATCGATGTTCTCTCTCATCAGTGTTTCTATCTCTCTCTCCCTCTCCCTTCCTCTCTCTAAAAATCAATAAAGAAAAAAAAATTTTTTAAATTACGGTTGTTATTAGGCCAGCTGCTAGATCTTTTATTTAATGTGTCAGTAAAGAAGTGCATGGATTACTATGTCACAGCCTTGTTTATCTTTTGAATCTTTAATATAAGTGGCTTTCCTTTTAAACTTATGTATTTTATCTCATGTATTTAAAAATCGTGTTTGGGAAAGGGGTTAGCAGGAATCACCAGACGGCAAAGGGTTTCCTGGCACAAAAGAAAAGAAGGTTATGAACCCCAGTCCCAGAGGGTTCCTTCCATGTCAGTCCTACTGCCAGAATTAAACCTGGATGCCCGAACTGTTTCCTTGTTTATGTGACATCATAGAAAGAAGTGGATGATGTGTGTGTATAGAAGAGCTTGGAATGAGGTGCTAAACAGAATGTAAAGAATAAGGGCAGCTAGTGGGACAGTTTTAGCAGAGGAAGGGAATAGAGTAAGAATGGCATTGTTGGTATGCTTCCTTGAAAATCTCTTCCAGTTTGTATCAAAAAAGGAAGAGAACATCACGGGGACCATGTACTAAGACTCTCAGCTTCACCTTTCTCCTGCCTGGACATCCTCCTGGGCAGAGGCGCGTGAACTGAAACAGGCACTTGGGATGGGGGAGCCAGCTGTAGCCTGCAGGGCTGTGATACTGGGCCACAGACTTTAAGACTTTGGGGCTGGCCATCTGGCCAGAATGAAGTGTTCTGGGTTCAATTTTAGTAGGGAAAAAAGTCTCTGATACCACATTCATCGGCTTCAACTTTCTTACTTCCACATTCTGTTGCCCGAATTAGGAAGGAGGTTCCAGATCCCTGTGTGCCCTGAAATAGATGAGTCTGTGCTTGGCAAGTGTCCATGGACAAACTGTGCTCTGTTCACTTGTGAAGCCTAGAGTAAAGTGACTGTTGCGTGCCAGTCAAGCCATGGACAGGTCTCTCCTAGGTCTCGATGGACCTCTCGGAGACAAGTCTTAAGGATACCTGCCCCTGGAAACCTCTGCTGTGAAAATGCAAAAACCTATGAGCACCAACTGGTCTGGTTTGATTTCTGACTGTACACCTTACTGTTAAATGACCTTGTATAAGTCATTGCCTCTTCTAGTGGCTCCGTTTTTGCACCTATAAAATGTTAACTAAAAAAATAATGGTGGTAATAATAATAATAATAGCATCTCCTTTTTGGGTTGCTATGAGGTTTAAATCATATCCAAATAATATCTAGCCTATGTAGGTACTTACTGGATGTGAATATTCCCATACCCTTCACTCCTGGAGTCAAATAGCTCTGGATCCTCCATAGCCTCTTGTTGGACGAATTTGACCTCTCTGAAAAGCCTGTTTTAGGAAATTCCCTATCTTTAGCATTTTTTTTTTCATTCCCTAAGTGTAGGGAAGAGCTACAGCTTTTTAAATTGATATTTTAGTAAATAAAGGCCAAGTACTCCACGGTAGACATTAATATTCTAGGGGACCACAGTAAAATTAAGAAGTAAAAAAAAAATACATAAAAGTATTCTTTTCCACATAAGGACATGTTCTCTCTTTTTTTAAAATTTATTCACAAAATGCTACTTGTTTTTATATCAAGAAGCCTTTGGAAGCCATTGGAAAAAACAGGGGTAGGAAGAGTAAACCATTTATTTTAGAAACAGTGATCTTTTTCCTCAAGCAGTGTACATTGTACTTGGAGAAACAACACAATATTATCAAGTATGAGAGTTCGTGAAGAGCTCACATATCCTACGTTCCTACTTGTCTAGGCTTCCAAGTCATGGGCATGCCCTTCACAATAGGAGTTAGCTTTGTTCCTCTTTTTCCTTCACTTCTCTACATTAGTGCATCAGCCAGTCAATTCTCCACTGTCAGGAAATAAAACCAAGTCCAATTACTTCTACACATAGCTATCATCATCTCTTGCCTGGAGGACAGAAGAAGGCTCCCAAAGCATCCCCCTGCTTTTACTCTTTCTCATTCAAAATATAATTCTCCACACAACAGCCAGAGTAGTATTTTTAAAAATAGAAATTAGATGAAGTAACTCCACTGCTTAAAACCATCTAACAATTTCCCCTCCCGTTTAGGCTAAAATTCAAGTGCATTAAGCAGGCTTTAAGAGCCCAACATGGGATGCTCCTGCACACACTCTCCGTTCTTGGGGTGTCCACATTAGTGATTCCCTGTGCCTCTCCTTGCTCTTCTCCCTGATAGTCATATCAATGGCTTTTTTTAATTGGTTAATGTTATTCATATCTCAAAGAGGCCTTTCATGACCTTTGGATTACTTGGCCACACTTGATCCTATTTTCATTCTCTGTTTTGCTATCATCATTCCTTGATTTTTGCTTGATATAGTGCTTCCTGTGTACTACTCATCATCTAAATTCTTTATGCATTTTATTTTACTTTTATTGGTATAGAGAGAGGAGAGGGGAGAGAGAGACATACAGACAGAGAAACAGCAATGTGATAGAGAAACCTCCATCGATTGCCTCCCCCAACTGGGGATCGAACTTGAAACCTGGGTATGTGCCCTGACAGGGAATCAAATCTGTCACCTTTTGATGTACTGAGACAACACTCCAACCAACTGAGCCACACTGGCCAGGGCTCTTTATGCATTTTAACCAAACCTTGTTCTTCAATGATCCCTTGAACTCCTGCTGTTTCAAGAAACATCCACATTCATGGTCCACACAAGTGGATGCCATGTCTCTTCTTATTTGCTGTTGTATGCCTAGATTTAACACGTGGTATACCACAGAGAAAGTGCTCAGTTAATATGTGTTAAATAAATGATTGGTGACTCTCAACTTTCCTGCAGATTTTATAGTCATTAATTGCTACTAGATGATACTACAGGGATTTCCAAATTGCTTTCAAAATTGAATTTCTTAACTTCCTCCAAAGCTGCTTTTTACTCTGTGCTCTGTACATCACTGGACGTTAATAGCACCTACACCATCGCCCAAACTAGAAACATCATACTGGCGACCCTGAGCAAATTTCTCCTCTGCCAATGTCTATGGAAACCATCTAAGCACTAAAGTAGTTTAAGCCCTCCAAGGTCCTGCATGAGCTAGGGTTTCTTCACTAGTTTTGTTTCTCTCAATCATGTCCACACACCTGTATCCCTCCACATTGCATGCTATGATGTTAACACAGTAAATGTTTGTTCACATTTAAGGGTCATGCATGCTACTCCCTCAGATCATAACACTCTTCCCTCATTCAGTATCCTCCCCCGCCCCTGCACTACCCTTGACCTGCCCTGAGAGAAACCTCAGACAAGTCTCTCCTTGATAATTTCTCATTCCCTTTTGAGACCTGTTTTCCCTAAGAAATGAGCTGTCTCTCCTGGCTCCCCTGGCATGCTAACACATGGTTCTGATTCAGGACTCCTGGAGCATATCCTGAGAATATGTATTTTTAAAAAGCCCTCCAGATGATATTAATGCAACACAATTATGAATCATCAGCTAGTAACAGTAACATACTGTACTGCAGTTGGCCATTTATTCCTGTTTTCTTTACTGAACTAGTGCTCTATGAGGCAGGGAACATGCTTTGTACAAATTATAGGAAACAAAATCTAGCAATAGAATCTACTCAGTTCTTTTGTCAAATAAATGCATAAACTTTGTGACATTTCTCTGACTATTTAGGCTTCTGTCTTATATTTTTAGGTTGGTGAATAGGAGTGAAATGTAGCTAAGTCATGGCTCACACCAACATATCATAATATTATTCAAAAATTTCCCATAAGTTTGATATTATTCCCAGGATTTTTCATGAGACATATATTATAACTTAAACCCCAAATGCTAATGGCTTCTAATATTTTATATAGAAATGAAAATAATTTCCTAAAAGTCAAAGCCAATATTAGCTTCCTTGACAGATTTCTTATCCTTGACCAATATTTACTAAAGAGCTTCTTTTGAGAATAACATTGTAGAATATGTGTTAAGAATAAATTGTTAAGTATAAAAGCCATTACCAAAGTCCAGGTAAATGTCAAGGTAAATGTAAGTAATGGTGAATGAGATGGAAATTTACCTACATATGTAAACACACACACACACACACACACACACACACACACACACACACACTTTAAGCTGGGTAACATTATTGCCTGTGAAAGAGAACTAACATTTTCCAGATGTTATACTGAACTAATTTGAAGATACATCATTTGAAATAGAAATGAAATGTTTTCTCCTTAAAGACATTTCTTTCTTTATAGCCCCCGTGCTCTACTTGCAATTTTCTGTTAATCGTGGCAGTGCAGCTTGTTTTGTCCTTCCCCTTCCCTCTTTGACCCCATACAAATAATATTGTGGCTTAAACTATGTTTGAAAAATCAATCCTAGCCCAGCTGGTGAGGCTCAGTGGTTTGAACGTCGTCCCATGGACTGAGAGGTCCCTGTCAGGGCACAAGCCCAGGTTGCAGGCTTGATCCCCAGTAGGGGGTGTGTAGGAGGCAACAGATCAATGTTTCTATCTCTCCCTTCCTCTCTCCCTCTAAAAAAAGAAAAAGAAAAAAAATCAATTAAAAAAACATATTTTAAAAAATAAAAATCAATCCCAGTTTTTATATTTTTAAAAATGAAATAATTAAATATGAATACCTTGGGTGTATATAATACTTAGAGAATGGGGTAAGATAAAAAGAATTGCTCAGATAATTTACATGACTTTGGCATTGTCAGAATGAAATCTCTGTGTTGGTAACTGTCTTCAAATTATATAGGATAGTCAATTAATTACTTAATTAAAACTAGACTTGTATCAGATTATTAATGTAATACATAATCATTATAGCATATTCTGAAAATTTAGAAAAGCATAAACGATAACCCATAATGCCATATGTGGAGACGATCATAGTTAATATCTGAGGACTAAACTTGTTTTACAGGAATGAAAAATAGACTTCTCCACCATTGATGTTCTACAGCAACTGGTGGAAGATGATTAGATTACTGTTTTGAGAAAGACAAGCTGCTTCTAAGCTCAAATGGAAAAAATAACAGCGAATGACTAGCAAAGACTAACATGGGCATTGGGGGAAAAGTGTGGGAACTATGTCATGCACTTGCTATCCTTGATTTTGAATAAGATAACCATGTGCACAAGAATATATAGCATTTATTTTTTAGTATGGATGAGGTTAATTTTAAAGAAAATGAGATGCTGATGGTGAGAAAAAGCTCTCAAAACCTCCTCCTTGGTTGTGTGCACATTTCATCAAATTTATAGCATTAGCAATTATGCATTTCATTTAGTGTGCCTTCTTCCCTGGGCCTGGTTCTTTCTGTTCAGTGCCTTCTCTCTTTAGGCTACTAAGCTTTTGGGGTTTACATCTTAATTATCATGTTTTAAAATTGGCTTACCATTCTTTGTTTACCATTTTGCCCAGAAAAAAAAAAAACACCAAAAATGCAGAGTGGAATGAAGAAAGAGAAAAATGGAAGAAGAAATAAGACAGAGAGGAAGAGAAGAAAATGAGACACTAAAGAAAGAACAGAGAATAGAAGTAGGAATACGGAAAGGGAGGGAGAACACACAGATTTAGAGATTAATTGCAACAGCACTTCCCAAGAGAAAAGGAAAATGAATCCTTAAAAGGAAAATGGAAAAGGCTAAACCCTTTCAGACAGTCTTCTCTGGGGATGCTGACTGGACACTCTGCCCTCTTGCAATCAATATGGTCATTTGCAATTAAGCTAAGGGAAAGGCTAAGGCATAGCAGGATGCCCCACCTCCACCCACACTTACGAGCTGTGAGAGTAGCAGAGGAGGAAGTCTGCAGGTGGATAACACTGTCATGGGGCTGAGGTGAGATGGGAGCAGTGAGAGAATGGAAAGACAACGTTCTCAAGTAGCTTCTCCTGTTGTGGGTGGAGCCCTGGTGAGCGCAGGTTAAATGAGCAGAACCAGAGACAAGTTAGACACCACAGGGAAGAAATGGCAGGAAGAGAACTGTGGGAACCTGAACTATGGGAGGGTCTCAGTGTCTTACAACCAGAGCAAAGGAAGAGAGATGTGGGTCAGGGGCCTGCTCACTGATGTGTCAGAGGAGAGCTGAGACTCCTTCAGTGGGACTAAACATTGGTTAATGGAAATAACTGGAAAAATGGTAGAAAAGCATTTGCACTGGATTTTTGTACCTTGGTTAATATACCAGAAAGAAAATTTTGTTCAAAACTTGTGGCTTTCTTGAGATACTACATGTATTTTGTGTTCTGCTTCTTAAAGGCAGAATATTAATTTTTCATTGGTGTAGAAGAATCAGTGGCTTCAGCTTAAAGAGATAGTGGTTCCTACTTAGGAAAAACTGTGAAGAGAAGACCACTGTTCTAGTCATTGGAGCTAACTTCCTCCTCATCAACCTCATGGAAATCGATCTCAGACACTTGAGAAGGATTAGGCTGAGAAGCTGATACCTGAGTTCAAGGGAACTGGTTGGGATTGAACAGGGGCACAGATCAGGTAGTTTATGAACAACAGAAATTCATCTCTCACAGTTCAGGGGGCTGGAAGTCCAAATTCAAAGTGCCAGCATGGTCAGTGAGGGCCCTCTTCAGGGTTGTAGATTTCTCCGTGTATCCTCACAGGGTGGAAGGGGGTAGGGATCTCTCTGAAGCCTCTTTTGTAAGGCACTAATCTCATTCATGAGGGCTCTATCTTCACAACTAAAGCACCTCTGAAAGCCCCTACCTATTAATACCATCACCTTTGGGAGTTAGGGTTTCAACATAATCAATTTTAGGGAGATGCAAACCTTCACATCATAGCAGCCCTCAAAGGGACTACTTTGAGGCAGCAATGATTATAGTGTTTGCTGAATTTTCATAAATCCTCTTTATTCTAGCTTCTCAGATCTTTAGATGGCAAATAATGAAAACAGAAGATGTGTATTAACCCTTTTGAATGGCAGCAGCATGAATATGGCAAGACATATCTCAGGGTAAGTTTAGCTTTTCAATATTTGCTCTGATTTTATACTAATTCTAATTCTCACTGTTGTTATAATGATTAAAGTATACAGTATGGAAATTCCTTACTACACAGAAGACTTAAAATATATGTCAGCTCTCATCTTCTCTTATTTACTTTAAAAGTTTAACTTTAGTTCATTGGCTGATACATGCTAAGGCAAATTTTCACCAGTTGACTGGGGAGTTATATAAAACTGATCCTTTACAGTAAATTCTAATAAATTGACCAAATTGTACCGTTAGTTTTCTATAGTAAGATTATGTTAATAACATATTCCAGAGGAAATTTAATTGCCATATCTATCTTTGAAACCAAATTCTGTAAGTAAAGGCAGGTGTAGCAAGGCAGGAAAGAGATGGCACACTCAAGCAAAAAGGAATGGGTGTAGGGACTTTTCATGGAGGTATGGCATGGTTAAGAGAACTGAAGTGATCCCAAGCTGTAGAGAGGGCAGCCAGATGGCCTGTGGAGAAATGCTGCCACGACCAGCCAGTAGCCGAGTAGGGGAAGAACTTGGGACATACACCCTGACCTCACTCTGCTCCTGCCCTCTATTCTACCAGAGGCTCCCATTAGCTGAAGTCAAAGAGAAGCCAGAGTGAATCCTGGAAAGGAAACAAAGATTATTCAACACCGTTGTGTGTGTATGTGTACCTACACATATATAAAATCAAAGCCCAAAGAGGCTCATTCCATTACCTCTACCATGAGTACCCTACTGCTCCCAGCATAAGGTTAAATGCTATAACCTAATTATTTGGGTTTGGAAGATAAATAACTTAGGTAGTTATCTATATCAGGGCAGAAGATCAGAGCAGTGAATCATCATATAATTTTCAAGTTGTTGTTGTGCACTGAGCTGGGAAATGATTTAACTAGGATGAAATTTAGTTTCTGTTCTTTGAGGGAAAGAAAGATGGTTCCAAACTGAGATCAGATGTGAGTGGGTTAAAATTTTCATCTGCTTTTGAGAAGGGCTGAAATAAATTCCCCAGTGAACAGGCCATCCATTATTTACCTCACTTAACCCAGGACTCATGGCACTAGAAGTATCACCACGGGAACTCTAGTTTGGCCTTTGGACTAATAACTTTCCTGGGAGGGATCTGTTTTGCTGTGAGAGGAGGACTGGATGTTCTACGAGATGAAAGCTTTCAGATGTTGATGAAATTGGATTCATCCCCGACCCATTTCCTAGTCCTTGGTGTTTCACCTGGGAGTGAACTCAAGAGATAGCCAATTGGGAGATAATGTCCCAAGCATGCTTCTAACATTTATTTCACAAGAGAAGCTAAGCAACTTTTGAGTTTATGTATAACAGAGATGGTAAGTAGCAGTTCATATTTTCAAGTGAGTTGAGAGCAAATATGAAGTCTGTAATTAGTGAGCTGACAACCTAGTTGGTGCTTTTCATTTCAGAGATCAGGGTTAGCAGAAGAAACAATCTCAGAGTTCTGGAGGGACTAGAGATGAAAAATCTCCACCAAACCTAGAAGAAAAAAAACAACAACCAAGAAATCGCCTCACTTTTTAATCTAGTAATATGTGAAGCTGTGGAGGAGGGAAGTCATAAACACTGTTACAAATTTTGTCAACATAAAGAATTTTTTACGTTATATATTGGCAATGTTAAGTCATTTGCTATTTCTTTATAATTAAATTTCCCTTCAGACAAGCTTGAGATAAGACTGTCCTTTACTTCATAGATTCCTTCGATTTCTATGAAAGCAATGGTGATGCTACCAACCATAAAATTCTAAGAAATTAACTGTCTGAAAAATCTAAAGGAAATGGCACTGAGCTGGGTGTTACTATAAAATATTGAAGAGTATTTTATCCTCGGGAAAGTTAAGCATGTTGATGCTTAAAAGGTATTTCACTTCCAAATTTTTCAACATGAATGTATGCTTCTACATAATGTGCCAGAGTAGTCTTTCCAAAGCATAGCCATTAAGTTTTGCTTAAAGCCCTACAAATGTTTTCTCATCTCAAGTTAAAATTCAACTGAAGTCACTCATGGTTTGGAAGGCCCAACGTGATCAGGCTCCTGCCTGCCTTTCCCACCTCAGTTGCTACCACTTTTCCTTGTACTGTACCCTAGCCATCCTGAGAGCCTTTTTGTTCCTTGAATGTGTCCACCTTGTTCCTGCCTCAGGGTCTTTATGTTGTCTGTCCCCTCTGCTAGGATGGCTCATCTCTCAACTCTTCATTTGTTTTCCTCCATTTGGTCATTCACATGCATGTGCTAATGTGACCTCCTCTGAGAAGATGTCCCTGAAGATCTCTCTGAAACCAGTGCCTCTTCAAAGTCAGCCTTTATCCCTAATCTTGATTTGTGTTTTCTTCAGAGCATTTGCCACTAAGTGAAATGTTCTTATTTGTTTATATGTGTACCTATGGTCTGTCTGTCTTCCCTGTAGAATGTAATCACCTTGAGGGCAAAGATTCGTCTGATGACAGCTTTGTCTCTAGTACGTGAGGCAATAGTTGGCCAAAAAAAAAAAAAAGTGGTTTCTCAATAAATAGCTCTTGAATGAATATATGTTTGCACCTCTGAATAGAAGCCTGTATCCTGAATTCTATTCTGGTTTTATCTGTAACCTCCAAACAAACATGACTTGGATTAAGTTTTAATGTCTTTATACTTTTTATCACTTTTAAAATAAGATGATGTCAATTTTTTACTTTCTTTGAGTCACATTATCCCTCTGTGGCTTGAAATTCTTACATGTGAGCTGCTTTACATGTCAAAGGTATATCTGTAACCTTAAGTGAGTTGTGAGATGAGCTTGATAAAATGTTATGTTGGAGTAGCAAAATTCAACCAGTGTCATTCAGTATAACTAAATGCCTCTCGAATTAACAAACTTGCCCTTCATACTAAGCATGGTAAAGGTTCTGTGCCTTGTGAAATGAAAGGACATTTATTATTAAACATTTATTGTTCTTGCATTTGTATAATATCACTTTACATGGGGGTTTGTTTTTATGAAGTAAATGTGTCAATCACATTGACACAAATGTATTGTTTATGAAACAGTTATATTTACTAATTTATTTATTTTTAATCCTCACCCGAGGATATTTTTCCATTTATCTTCAGATGGAGAGGGAGGAGGAGAGAGAGAGAGAGGGAACCATCGATGTGAGACTGCTGAGCCAAACTGGCCAGGGCTATATTTACTAAGTCAAACATGAAAAGGCATATCTGACTATCATGTGCCTGGGTAATATGAATCAGTCCCTGAGAGATGAATCACCCTTTCTGATGTGGACAATTATTTTAACCATGGCATTCTAGTGCTACCTTATCAGGGATCCTAGTTGGCAGCCAGTCAACTTTTATAAGCAAACATCTTATCTGACTGGCACTTAGATCAAGAACTTCCCTCGGTCATTCACCTTCAGAAGTAATTGTCGATTAATATGATCTGTTCTTTAAACTCATATCAATGGAATAATATAGTATTCACCCTGTTATTACTGGTCTTTTGCTTAATAATTATCATTTCTGCATGTAGCTGTGGTATTTTTTCCTTGATATATAGCATTCCATTGTCTGTAATCACAATTTTTCTTTATCCATTCTATTATAGATGAATATTATTTTTATTTCCAGTGTTTTGTTTTTATGAGTAATGTGCTATGAAGTTTTTTATGTGTCTGTTAGATTATATAATCTAACAGACACATTAAAAAAGCCATATATATGCCTTTCTTTTGGGTATATCTACAACTGGCATTACTGGGTGTATGTGTGTCCAGATTTATTGGATACTGCCAAGCAGTTGTCAAAAGTAATTGCATTAAGGTGTACTCCCACCATCAGAGTGTGAGAGTCTGATTTGCTCTAAATTCTTTGAATTTTAGCCATTTTTTTGTGGATGTTTAGTCGTATCATATTCTGATCCTGCTTTTGTTTAATGACAAATGATATTAAGCACCTCTCGATATATTTATTGATCTTTGGAAGTTAAAATAAATTATGTTCATTGGCCATTGTTGCAAATTAGGTCAATTTTCCAAGACCCCTCAAAGCCATCTGCTGGAGAAACTGTCACAATTTTACATATCTACAATGACTTGAAGTTATATGACAACACCTGCAGATGTTCAATGCACAACTTGATACCCAGGGTGAACAACAGTCCCTAACACACAACCACTGCAGGCATGAAAGCTAGGCATTCACCTCAGCAATGTACATTGGCTACGTGAAATGGGACCCTGACTTTTTATAAGATTCTCTTGGACTGTAAGAATTTAAAGTGGAGCAAATTCTCAAGAGAGGAAAAGATATCCCTGGCACTGAATTCTGTTAGGAAAGTCTCCAAGGAAAGGAGGGACTTGGTTTAGAAAGTGTGCACCATGGGTGATTTTCAAAATGTTTTATCGCCTGTCTGGTGTAGGCAGTGACCTATGATATGGATGCCAACCATATCAGGCTTACAGCTTAATGAGTGCATGCCAACAGGCATGAGTCCTGGGTACCAGGATGCCAGGGACCGACATGGACTCAGAAGATAATTGAGAAAAAATAGATGCACACAGAAAAGAAAATATGCTATGAGTAAACACTTTTCTTCACAGTTTTGCTTAGATCTGGGTTTTGATATCAGTGTTATGAAGTCTAAATTCTGTTATTAACCAGAATTACTAGTCTACCTCTGATGCCATGCAAATCGGCATGTCTCCTGGTGAGCACATGTGCTTATATCTGTAAGTCTAGGAATAATATCTTCCCCATTTATCCTCATTTGTTTCAGATAATTTAAGTTCAGATTTCAAAATCAATAAAACCTATTACCAACAGAACATATTATTGTTGGATAGTTAAATGGGTACGATCAAAGTGTTTCAGATGCCTTTTAGAGTTAGTGTAATAAGAAATGTGAGATATGTAACATAAAAAATATTTTCATTAGATGTACATTTAGATAGATAAAGCTCTATTTAAAAGTTGTTCTGGATTCAGAACAGAAGCTATAGTGATATTCATAAACATAACCTTACCCAAAATAAAAAATATCTTTCAATCTTTGTGGTAAATCTCATGACCTTTATAATTTTTTTATCAATGTAATGTGATATGATAGATGAAAGCTTACAGCATATAAAATATTTTCATTAGATATACATTTAGATACAAGAAAACTCCATTTAAAAGTAATCTATATTCATAATATAAACTACAGTAATATTTATAAAACCTATTGGAATTAAAAAATCTAATTGTTTAGTGACAAGTCTCATGACCTTTAGATTACCTATGGCATTCAATTTTATTTTAGTCCTTTCAATTATCTTCTTGATACTCAGATATTTTACAGTGAATTAATTCTTATGTGGGAGAGTTTTATCTTCATTGTGGGGGGTATGAGTCATTATTCCTTTCATGTTATGCACAGCATTTCCCCATAGTGATTTGGCTAATAAGGAACTATTTAAGCATTTCTGAATACAGAGAGTAGGCACCGGTTTGACGGTCATTTATTTGGAGTAAGGAAAATGATCTTATAATGTTAGTGATTATGCTAATTACTTCAAAGGGGTGGATTCAGCATGTGAGTAGAGAAAATGAAACACGAGAAACTAATAATGTCTCTAAACCACTCAAACAGCATCTATACATGATTTAACTTTCATAGAGCATCAGAGAAATAAGTTAATTAAAATCACATAGGATATTTTTAGATTAAAATTTGATCAAGTTTTTTCTGATCTTCTTTACCTTTATTGTTTTCTAAGTTTTTCTTTGTTTGAATTTTGATATCGATATCTTATAGGCAATTTGTTTAGTTCTCTGTCTTAGAACTTACATAAATCGTTGCCCTTCATATTGCCTATATAGGCAGACATTTCGGTCCCTTAGAGAAAACATGAGTATCTCCAGGTCAGCTTGCCTTTATAATAGTGTTGGGAAGCCCAAAGGCCGCATATAAATAAGGGCATTTGAAAGCCCTCGGCAGAGTGGTGCATAATGTGTAGGTAATGACTAAGACAGAGTGAACTGAATTTCAATGCAGTCTGCCTCACAAACGAGAAAAAGAACATTGCTAATTTAAACAAGGTTTGGTGGAAGAAACCATGTCACTGACTGCTACTTTTCTTAAAATGGACTGTGCGTGTTATTTCATTATTAGTACTATTGCCCTAAATTAATTAAGCAACCACAGCCTTGCTAGATGTTATGAAACACAGACTGAGACGTGGCAGAGGGCCTGGGGTTGACATTCTTCTTCAGCTGCCATGGAAATAAGCATGTGCAAGAGGTCTCAGTGAGAATAAAGCAATTGGCCTGGCAAGATAAAAGAAAGAATTGGGAGACTCTCTATGGTTAATAACAAGTAATAGAATATTGGTTCTTTTCCTCACTATATGTCTCAGAATAGGTATGCATACAGAACCCCCTTGATAATTTCAAACTCACTTTTATGTGCTTATTTTGTTTCCTCCTTAACTATAGAAATATTTTATAGTACCCCATGAAGCAGTCATGCAGAAAGAACAAAATACATTATTTACTGTTAATGGGAAAAAGAATATTTGTAAAGGATATTCTCCTATTAATGATCCTTAATGCAGATATTTATTAAAACTATATAATACTATCCTAGAAAAACTGTCCTGCTTTAATTGGGAATTCACCCTGTATTATTGTTCTGGATTTCAAACAAATGTCACATAAATAGCGTTCATTCATTCAATGAAAACTAATTGACTGCTAAGTGGCAGGAACTGCTGGTTGTCTATCAGTTTCCTTTTTCCTTTTCTTCATAAACAGGTATCTCAGTTTCACCTGATTCCCAGCGTGTCTTGCAGCTTGGAGGGCCATGTGACTAGATTCTGGCCAGGGTTGATCAGAGGGACAGATGCTGTCTAAAAGGTGTGGAACCTTCCCTTTTCCCTTTTCCACTGTGTGGGAGATCCTTCAACACAAAAGCACTCTTCTCCAGCCGGTATGTCAGAGAAAAATAAACTATCATCTCATAAAAGCTCCTGCAAATGAAGGTCTCTTAATTTTGCCAGCTTAGTCTTTTGGTCAAATACTACAACCTCTTTGGACAAGTATAATACTAATTGCATTTGGGGGGATATATTATTGCCTTTATTATTTTTGTAGGGTAAAATATTAGCACACATAAATTGCTACTACACACATATATCCTCCAGGAAAATTATTTTTAGAATGTACCTCCAAATCGTCAATGCTCAGATTGCATGCCTTTCCGCCCTGCTTTGGGTGAATGCTCTTTCCACAAAAGCCTGTGCTTACAATCACAGTACCTCACTCACAAAAAGACGATCACCAGCAAGTTCATGTTCAATTTCAGGCCTTATCTAGCTCATACTGATAATGATAACGTCTGAAAAAAATATCTCTAATGGACTGAATCAGGCCAGGAAAGCACAGGAAGACATAATTTTTACCAAAAAGAATTGCTAGCATTCTTATGCACAAATAAATGATAGTGATATTTTTCTTTCAAGCACATTTTCTAAAAATAATAATCTTAGCAAGATTCCACAAATTTACATTGTTTTCCCCCTAATTCTCAAATCCTGCAGCTATCCCCTTTGTCAATTAGCACTCCACCTCTCAAATGATCAAGGAGGTGATTTGAAAAACAATTTTTAGGGAAATGATGTACTTGTGATCACATAATAGATGCTTACAAAGAAATTAAAACTCAGTTTCTTTTTATTCCTCAAGTTTTGTTGAGATAATGGACATATAACATTGTTTATGTTTAAGTTTTACAATGTGATTTTATATATATATATATATATATGGTTATATATATAGTTATATATATATAGTTATATATAGCTATATATATAGTTATATCTATAGTTATATATAGTTATATCTATAGTTATATATAGTTATATATAGTTATATATATAGTTATATATATAGTTATATATATAGTTATATAGTTATATATATAGTTACATATATAGTTATATATATAGTTATATATAGTTATATATATAGTTATATATAGTTATATATATAGTTTTATATATATATATATATATATATATATATATATATATATATATATATATAGTTGACCCTTGAGCAACACAGGCTTGATGTGTGCAAATCCACTTATATGTAGATTTTTTTTCAATAAATCTACAGTCATTACTCTACATCTCCAGGTTTTGCAACTATGGATTCAACCAACCATGGATTGAAAACAGTGTTTTCCTTCAGCGGTTGGGAACCCTTGGATGGAGAGGGCCAACTTAAGTTCCACGTGGATGTTCAGTTGTGCAGTTTGTTGGTGCCCCTAAACCCCATGTTGTTCAAGGGTCAAGTGTGCTACAAAATGATTAGCACACTATGTTTAGTTAACAATATTTTTCCTTATAATGAGAACTCTTAAGATCTACTCTCAGCAACTTTCAAGTTACCATAGAGTATTGTTAACTAAAGTCATCGTGTTGAACATTGTATCTCCAGAACTTATATATCTTTTTTTTTTATCCTCACCCGAGGACATTTTTGCATTTATCTTCAGACAGAGCGGGAGGGAGAGAGAGAGAGAAACATCGATGTGAGAGAGACACATTGAGTGGTTGCCATCTACACAACCCCAACCAGGCCAGGGACAAACCGCAACCGAGGTACATGGCCTTAGCAGGAACTGAACCCGGGACTCTCTGGTCTGCAGGCCGACGCACTAACTGCTGAGCCAAACCAGCCAGGGCAGAATTTATATATCTTTAATGGGAAATTTGCAACCTACACTCAATTCCCCCCCCTCCCCCCCTGAAATCTCAAATCTGATTTCTGTTTCTATGAGTTTGGTTTTCTTAGATTGCACATTTTAAGTGAGATTATACAGTATTTGTCTTTCCCTGTCTGACCTATTTCATTTAACATAGTGCCCTCAAGCTCCCTTCAAGTTGCAAATGGCAGGATTTCATTCATTTTTTATGGCTGAATGGTACTTCATTATATATATATATCTCACATATCACATTTTCTTTACCCACATATCCATTGATGGACACTAGGTTGTTTATATGTCTTAGCTATTGTAAATAATGATGCAACAAACATGGAGATGCAGATATCTCTTTGGGACAGTGATTTTATTTCCTTCAGATATATACCCAGAAGTGGAATTGTTAGATCATATGGTAGTTCTATTTCTACTTTTTTGAGAAAATTCCATACTGTTTTCCATAGTGGATGCACCAATTTTCATTTCCACCAACACCAAACAAGGGTACATTATTCTTCACATCCTCACGAGCATTTCTTTTCTTTTTTCACCAGCATTTCTTAACTCATATTTTAATGATAGCCATTCTAACATGTGTAGACTGATATCTCATTGTGATTTGATTTGCATTTCCATGATAATTAGTGATACTGAGCATGTTTTGATGTACCTGTTGGTCATTTGAATGTCTTCTATGTCTGTTCAGGTCTTTTGCCCATTTTTAAATTAGGTTACTTGTAGAGATTTTATGAGTTCTTTTTATACTTTGGATATTAACCCCTTATCAGATGTGTGGTTTGCAAACATTTTCTCTCATTCTGCAGTTGCCCTTTCATTTTATTGACAGGTTCTTTTGCTGTGTAATTTTTTGTTTGATATAGTCCCATTTGTTTATTTTTGTTTTTGTTGCTTATACTTTAGGTATCATATTAAAAAATTAATTTCCCAGACCCATGTCAAAAGTTGTTTTTTTCTATATTATCTTCTAGAAATTTTATGTTTTCAGGTCTTACATTTAAGCATTTCAAATAAGTATTTGTAAGTGGTCTAAGATAGGGGTCTAGTTTCATTCTTTACATGTGAATATCCAATTTTCCCAGCACCATTTATTGAAGAGACTGTCATTTCTCCATTGAGTATTCTTGGTTCTCTGTCAAACATTGTTTGAGTCTGGCTGGTGTGGCTCAGTGGTCGAGCATCGACCTATGCACCAAGAGGTCACCAGTTCAATTCCTGGTCAACACACAAGCCCAGGTTGTGGGCCAAATCCCCATTGCGGGGGGGGGGCATGCAGGAGGCAGCCAGTCAATGTTCTCTCTCATCGATGTTTCTCTCTTCTCTCTCTTCCTCTCTCTCTAAAATCAATAAAGGGAAAAAAAATATTATTTGACCGTACATGTATGGGTTTATTTCTGGTCTCTAGATTGTGTTCCAGTGGTCTCTGTGT
Organism: Tadarida brasiliensis; assembly: GCA_030848825.1. NCBI lineage: Eukaryota > Metazoa > Chordata > Mammalia > Chiroptera > Molossidae > Tadarida > Tadarida brasiliensis. Next base: position 83,657,081 of record CM061264.1, read on the forward strand.
CTGTTGTGATGTCAGTACAGTAGAGGCATACCTCATTTTATTGCGCTTCTCTTTATTGTGCTTCACAGATAATGCATATCCTACAAATTGAACGTTTGTGACAATCTTGCATAGAGCAAATCAATTAGTATTGTGTTTCAACAGCATTTGCTCACTTTGTGTTTCTGTGTCTCATTTTGGTAATTCTCACAATATTTTGAACTTTTTCATTATTATTATAGTTGTTGTGATAATCTGTAATCAGTGATCTTTGATGTTACTATTGTCATTGTTTTGGGGCACCACGAACCATGTCCATATAAGATGGTGAACTTAATCAATAAAAGTGTGTCTTCTGGTTGCTTCACCAACTCACAAATCCCCCATCTCTCTCCCTCTCCTTGGGCCTCTCTATTTCCTGAGAAACAACAATATTGAAATTAGGCCAATTAACAACCCTACTCTGGCCTGTCAGTGTCCAAGTGAAAGGAAGAGTCACACACCCTCCCCCTTTAAATCAAAAGCTTGAAATGATCAAGTTTAGTGAGGAAGACAAGTGGAAAGCATGACAGGCTGAGAGCTAGCACTCTTGTACCAAACAGCCAAGTTTTGAACGAAAATGAAAAGTTCTTGAAGGAAATTATGATTTGACTTCAGTGAACACATGAATGATAATGCAAGCCTTATTGCTGATATGGAGAAACTTTTGGTCTTCTGTATAGAAGATCAATCCAACCATGCATTCCCTTAAAGCCTAAGCCAGAGCAAGGTCCTAACTCATAAATTCAGTGAAGCCTGAGAGAGGTGAAGAAGCTGCAGAAGAAAAGTTTGAAGCTAGCAGAGGTTGGTTTGTGAGGTTTAAAGGAAGAAGCCGTCTCCATAACATAAAAGTGCAAGGTGAAGTAGGTGCTAATGTAGAAGCTGCAGCAAGTTTCCCAAAAGCTCTAGCTACGACAACTAATGAAGGTGGCTACACTTAATGACAGATTTCCAGTGTAGACGAAACAGCCTTATATTGGAAGAAGATGCCACCTAGCACTTTCATAGTTACAGAAGGCAAGTCAATGCCTGGCTTCAAAGCTTCAAAGGACAGGCTGACCCTCTTGTTATGGACTAATAGAGACAATTTTACTTCTTTTTTCCAATTTTTATGCCCTTTGTTTATTTTTTGTTACCTGATTGCTGTGGCTAGAACCTCCAGTACCATATGGAATGAGGAGTGAGAGGGCATTCTTGTCTTATTCTTGATCTTAGAGAAAAGTTTTCAGCTTTTCACATTGAGTATGATGTTGCCTGTGCATGTCATACATGGCTTTTATTATGTTGAGGTATGTTCCTTCTACACTTAATTTGTTGAGAATTATTTTTATCTTGCATGGATATTGAATTTTGTCTAATGCTTTTATTTTGCAGCTATTAAAATGATGATATGATTTTCATATTTAATTCTATTAATGTGATATTGTCACATTTATTGATTTACATATGTTGAAACATCCTTGCATTTCAGGGATGAATCCTACTTGATCACTGTGTATGATTCATTAAATGTGCTGCTGAATTTGGTTTGCTAGCATTTTGTTGAAAATGTTTGTATCTACATTCTTCAGATATATTGGCCTATAATTTTTTTTTTGTAGTGTCCTTATCTAGCTTTGGTATCAGGGTGATACAGGCTCATAACATGACTTTTTAAGTGTTTCAAGTTTTATAACGGGTTTGACAATGATTGGCATTAATTCTTGAAATGTTTGGTAGTGAAGCCATCTGGTGCAGAGTTTTTCTTTGTAGGAAGATTTTTGATTGCTAATTCAATCTCCTTACTTGTCATTGGTCTGTTCAGATTTTTTATTTCTTCTTGTTTCATACCTGGTAGATTGAATGTTTCTAGGAATTAATTAATTTCTTCCAAGTTGTTTAATTTGTTGTCATAGAGTTGTGCACAGTGGTCTCTTATAATCCTTTGTATTTCTGTGGTATCATTGGTAATGTCTCCCTTTTCATTTATAATTTTATTAATTTGGGTCCTCTTTTTTCTTGGTTAGTCTTCTAAAAGTATTTCAATTTTTTTTTTTTCTTTTTAAAGAACCATCTCTTAGTTTTATTAATCTTTTCAATTGTTTTCTCTATTTCATTTATTTCTGCTCTGGTCATTATATTTCCTTCCTTCTCCTAACTTTGAGTTTAGGGTTTTTTTTTGTTTGTTTGTTTGTTTTCCTAGTGTCTTTAGGGAAAATGTTAGAGGTTTTTGTATTTTCTTGATGTATGTATTGATAGCTATAACCTTCCCTCTTAGTACTGCTTTTGCTGCATCCCATAAGTTTGGGTATATTGTGTTTCCATTTTCATTTGTCTTAAGATACTTTTTATTTCCCTTATAAGTTCTTCCTTGATACATTGGTACTCAGGAGTATGATGTTTAATTTCTATGTGTTTGTGAGTTTTTCAGCTTTTCTCCTGTAATTGATTTCTACCACACCATTGCGGCAGAAAAGATAATAGAAATAATTTCAACATTCTTAAATTTTCTAAGATTTGTTTTATGATCTAACTGATTATCTATACTGGAGAATGTTCCATGTGGCCTTGAAGTATATTCTGTGTTGTTGAGAAATGTATTCTACTATTATTGGATAAAATATTTATTATATACTTGTTAGGTCAATTGCCCCATAGTGTTGTTCAAATACACTGTTTCTTTATCAATTTTCTTTTTGGATGATTTTTCCAATGTTGAGAGTGGGGTACTAAAGTCCATAACTGTTATTGTATTGCTGTTTGTTTATCCTTTTTTTTTTTATAATTTATTTTATTATTAATTTGTTTTTGTTACAGATGTTTTTCCTTTTTTTCCCCCATTGACACCCTCCTCCCCCTCCCCTTCTCCTCGTCCCCATCCCTGTTGTCCATGTCCATTGGTTATGCACCCATGCACATAGGCTCTGTGATTTATCTCTTTCCCCCACCTCCCCCCCTCCTCTGAGGCCCGTCATCCCGTACTCCACCCTCCATGTCTCTGGGTCAATTTCGTTGTTCAGTTTGCTCAGTTCTCCTGTGTGTTGCCAGCCGTTGGTGTGGGGGTCGCTCAGCTCCCTCGCTGCTCCGCCTGGGTTCCTCCGTTGGTGTGGGGGTCACTCAGCTCCCTCGCTCCGCCTGGGTTCCTCCGTGGTGGGGGGGGTCACCTGGCTCCCTCACTCCTGGGTTCCTCCGTGGTGGGGGGGTGTCGCTCAGCTTCCGCAGGCACCCCTGGCTGCAGGATCTCGTCTCCTTTCAGGTGACAAGGAGGGTCCTGGAGGGCAGTATGCTGTCTCCATTCTGCTGCTTCTTTAATTTCGTAGTTGCAGGGCTTCCATTCAGCTTGATTTCATGCGGCCTTTAAGTGACAGTTATTCTGTGATTTAGTTGTAACTTTGATGTGGTTGTGGGAGGACGCGTTTCCGCATCCACCTAGGCCGCCATCTTGACTGGACAGTTTGTTTATCCTTTTGTTTCTATTAGCATTTGGTTTAAAAGTTTAGGTAGGTGCTTCAATGTTGGATGTATAAATATGTAAAATTATTATATTTTCTTGATAGATTAAACACTTTATCATTATATACTGAATTTCATTGTCTCTTTTGATAGTTTTAGCTTAAAGTCTATTTTGTGTAATATAGGTATAACTACCCCTACTTTCCTTTGGTACCATTTGCTTGAAGTATCTTTTCTCTATTCCTTCCTTCTCAGTCTATGTGTGTCTTTTTTGTTGTTGTTGTTTCCACATAGTGTTTTACATTTTGGAGGAGAGAATAGAAGGAGAGAGGGGAGAAAAAATAGGGTCCACCGGAGTCTCTGAAGTGTAAGAGACTAGTAATCTAAGATAGCCAGGCAGATTAGATGGAAGATCTCCAATATTCTTTTTTTCTACTTGTTTCTATACTCTAATGAAAATGATATGACATATGCGTAATTGCCTAGCACATGTATTGAATAAATGTCAGTTGCCTTTTAAGCAGGGTTTTCCACAAGCTAGGCCATACCCAGGCACCATCATCCTTCTCCTTTCAGGAAATGAAGATTACCTAGAAAACCAGGGAACTAAAACTATAGCAAAGTTTGGGAAATGCAATTGGCTAGCTGACTCAGTGCAGAGATTGCTGTGTCCCTACCTTCCCCATTCCACTATGCTGGGCTACAACTGCGAGTAGAGTTTCCCAAGTGGCATCCCCGAGGCTTGTCCTGCTTTTCCTAGAAGATTCCTTGTGGAGGGCAGTGGGTTGCAAATCTCTAGGGCACAGTCCTCTCTTTTTGGCAATGGTAATCGTAGGGAAGGAAGTGGGCATGCATGCTGATTTCATAGGTTATATTCAGGATCTCAATAGCCTTGCTAGGCTCAATATCCTGGAAATCCACATCATTCACAGCTAGGACTTAGTACTCTTCCTGAAGTCCTGTTCAATGTGCATCAGAATTAGGAATCACCTTGTTTATGAAGATGCCTAGCTGGGAGGTCTTTTCTCATAAGATGTTAAATCCCAACTGAGCTCTAGAGGGCATCTTTAGTGTGATGATTTGGGGCAAAAACTGGATCAACTCATTGGGTAGTCTGGTTGGTATACCCTCTTATGAGGAGGAATCCATGCTGGGGGATTCTCACAGGCAGGCAGGTAACCACTATGTAGTCATCATAAGGAACCCAGTTGTTCACCCCATCAACAGGCTTCAGCCAGCTCAGGGACTGCTCACCACCTCCTCAGCCTGGGAACTGGAATTTCTATGTGTGTCCTTAAAGTTGAAGTGAGTATTGTAGGCAGCAAATCATTGGATCTTTTTCATTTGTTAAAAAATTCATTCAGCCATATAAGTGAATTTACTCCATTTACATTTAACATAATTATTGAGAGGTAAGATATTACTATTACCATTTTATTAATTGATTTCTGACTGTTTTATAGATCCATTGCTTTTTCTTTTATCTTGCTGTCTTCTTTTTTGATATGATGACATTTTGTAACAGTATGCTTTGACTCCTGCATCATAATCTTTTTGTGTAATTACTACATGTTTTTCCTTTGTGAGAACAATGTTGCTTACATAAAATATATTTTATTTGTAACACCCTTTTTTTTCAGACAGAGAAGGAGGAAGAGAGAGAGAGAGAAACATCAATGTGAGAGAGACATGACCCCAACTGGGGTCTAGGATTTCTGTTTGTCTTTGATGATTTCTATTTCTTTTTAAATTTCTCATTTTGTTCATGCATTACTTTCTTAATTTTGTTTATTTGTCTGTCTGTGTGTTCTTGAAGTTCACTATAATACTTTAAGAGGATTCTCTTGTCAGGTTTCTTATTTGGGCAGGTCTGGGTACTAAACACAAGAGTAGGTGATGCTATGTATCAGCTTCAATGCCCAATTGGGGTAATAGACAGTCCCCATGTTTGGTATGTCTAGCTGTTTTGGGACTTGAAACAGGCAGATCCGTCTACTGAGTTGTTTGTCCAGATGAACCAACTGGCTTTGCTCTGCAGATAGGCACAGCCACGGGCTTCGCTCTCTGTTCATATACCAGTGTGTGTCTGTAGGATATTCTATTTAGCTTTCTGCATGCTCTGGTTGGGTTTCCGAGTTGGACAGGTCTGACTACTATATTCAGCAGTAGGTAGGGCTACAAATTAGTCTTGCCTGGCTGGGGTCACAGAACAGGCTCTAATGCTGGCAAGGTGTATTGCTTGGGTACAAAACCAGGTAGAACTGCACACCAAGCTCCCTTGCCACATGGGGCTGCTGACCTGACTCTGTAGGTGGACAGAATTACTAGCCAGGCTCTCTACTCAAATACCACTGAACCACAAAGCTTCCTGGGTGCTCTGGCCAAGTTTCCTGGTCAGGCAGGGATGGGGGCAGCACTCAGCAATAGGCAGGGCTATGAATTAGCTTCCCAATCTGTAAGGCTCCTATTTCCAAGAGAACAAACTCCTTATCTGGCAAGGCTCATTAGTAGAGGTCAAGAAACAGGCAGAACTGTGCAACAAGCTCCCTGGCCACACGAGTCATTGGTTTAACACTATAGAAGGAAAGAGCCACTGGGCCACACAGCTTCCCAAGTGCTCCACATAGGCTTCCTAATTGGTTGGGGAGAGGGGTTACACTCAGAAATCTGTGGGACTACGAATTAGCTTTCCTGAACAGGTAGGGCAGCAGAACAGGCTCTAAGGCAACAAGATTCATTTTGTGGGATCCCAACTCAAGCAGAATTGCATACCAACTTCCATGGCCAGATGAGTCTGCCAACTTGGCTCTGCAAAAGGGCAGAGTTGCTGGCCAGGCTCTCTGCTCAAGTGCTGCTGGGCCACACAACTTGCTGGATACTCTGTCCAGGTTTCCAGGTTGGTCAGGACTGAGGGTGGCACTCAGTAACGGGCAATGCTATGAATTAGCCTCCCTGCCTAGGTGGCATGGCAGATCAGGCTTCAAGGCCAGCAAGACTCATTGTGTGGGGTCTCAAATCAGGCAGAAGTGTGTGCTGAGTTACCTGGCCAGACAGGGCCACTGTCCTGGCTCTGCAGACAGGTAGCACTGCCCATTCAGTTTCTGATGTGCTCTGGCAAGTCTTCCTGAGAGACAGAGCTGGGGGTTACACTCAGCAGTAGGTGAGTCTATGAAGTAGTGTCCCTTCCCAGGATGGAGTGATGTCAGAAGGGGCTCCAAGGCCAATAATACTTGCCATTTGGGGTCCCAAATTAGGCAGTACTGTACACCAAGTTTCCTGTCCAGACAGGACTGTCATCTTGGCTCTGAAGATGGGAAAAGCTGCTGGTTGGATTTCTACTTGGATGTTTCTGTGAGAAGAAACTAAATCTGCCAAGATTCAAGTGCTGGTTGCTGAATCCAAGCCCCGTCTCTCTTCTCCATCACAATCTGACCTCTAGTAGTCAGCTCAACACATTCTCCCCACAATCCTCAAGAGGTAAGATCTAAGTGAACTTCCCAGGAAGTGACACACAATGTTGGATGTCCACCTTGGGCTCTCTTTTTCCCCCTGGGGAAAGTGTTGACTCAAGAGAGCCCTCTTGGGATGATACTGTGCCATTACAGTGGTGATGTGGTCAGAGTGTAGTCTCTTTTACCTTCTAATGCAGTTTTTCTTGGTCTCTGTGATCGAGGGAGGTACTTCAGCCTCCTCCATGTGTTTGGGGTTTTCACAGTGGTGTCTTATTTATGAAGAGTTGTTAGTCTTCTTGTGAGGGGCATTGAAGTCAGAAAGACACACGTTGCCATCTTGATGCCACTAGAACTTCATTAGTTTCTGAAGATGAATTGTAGGATTAAGGTTGGCATTGAAGAGAGAAAGTCAAAGACAGCAACTCAAAAGAAAAGACTAAATGAAGAGAAAATGATCACTTTCTTTTTAAAGAGTCTATTCAATAATCTCAGCCATTTAGAGTTACAAAAGAGGTTTTTTAATAGTAAATTTCTTTATTAATATTCTCACAATAAGTATAAAGCAAGAGGGCCCAGAATCAGTGCCTTTCAGTTACAGAACTGCTATTTTTCAATGATCTTTAAGAGAGCCTGGAACACTCTCTTCCACATTTTTACTTTAGTTTGTAAAACTTTATCATTTTCCCTTAGATTCTTTGCACAAGGGAAAAAAGATCCTGAAACTTTAACATGCATACTCTTTATCTTATTCATAATACTGATCTCTAGAAACTCATTTTAGATTTTAGCACACAGACACATACACAACCAGGCTGATTTTCCCAAGATTGGGAGTGTTCTGGTAGGACCTTAGCTTCTCTCAGTCTGTCATGAAACATTGCCTTCTCACGTGTTTTATTATCTTTTGTTCCTCTGTAACTACTTCAATTAATAAAGAAACACATATTTTCCTCTGAATTTATTGCTATTCAGAGTGTGTACGCCTTTGTATATTGTACCTGAGGCCACTGATATTTTTACTACTTTTAACAAAGTCCAAGGGTCAAGCCAATAATGGCACAAAAATTCCTCGTGTCACAGAAATTAAACACAGATACAGATACACAGCACACACACACACACACACACACACACACATACACACACACACACACAGAGAGGGAGCGAGGGGAGCATTTGTTGAGTTTACTTGCAAGAGCTAAGGTCTCCAATCATCCGGCCCCAGGAGCCCTGGCTCTACTGAGTGCTTCTCTGGCTGTCTTCCTGTTCCATGGCCACGTGATCATGTGCTCCCAGCAGAGGAGAGAAACACGTGGAAATCTGCCACACCATGTCAGACCCAAACATTTAAGAACATTGCTAGGAAAAATAAACAAAACAAAACTTTCCCCTTTTGCTTCTGTTCCTTTTCTATTAAAATCGAACAACCACTTGCTATCTTATGAAACAAGATAATTGAGGGATGGCTTTTTACAATCTCTGTGAGAGTAAAACCAACCCAATGAGGGAAGGGAATCAATACTAGATTAGACCATAACGCCACAACTTTCAGGTGTTGAGAGAACACTGATGAGACCTTTGCACACTTTCAAATGTCCTTGGATTGTGATAATAATCAGCAATAATCAATATCTCACCTACACTCTCCACCATCTTTACATAGCTCAGAATGAATTTTTGAGCCCTGTTATTTCTTAGCACAGTGTTCATTAAATGAAAGAATGAATGGTTTGAATTCTAGGCCTGCTTTATTAGATAATTGATTGTATGGTAACTGTCAAATAATTTATCCTATTACCCTGTTTAAACCAGGGGGATTGACCAGTTGACTAAACTGATCTCAGTTCTAAAGTTCACTGACAAGGAATATGGAATTTAATTGATATGGAAAATAAGGTCCAGGCAGGTTACTTACCCAGTATCTATACTGCTCATTACCAACAGAGATGGAACCTGGTGCTTGATGTCTTGCATTGACTTCAGCATTCAACTCTCTCTCCAGTGGTTTACCCTGTATAAAACTTTGAACTCAAGGTGCCTTTCCTCCCATTACTTGATACATTTTGCTTCTATCAATAAATGTTTAAGGATTAAGAGTTCATGTTAAACCAATCTAACAATCAAATTTTGATGAAAAATGTATAGAGAAAATATCAAATCCATCCCCAAGCAACAAATAACCTTTTGAATTTCCAGTAGTTTTATTTATTATTGCTACTTTTCCTATGGATAAGTGATTCCCATACAGTAGTTTCCAAATGGGCTTCCACCCCAAATCTCCTGAGACAACCTGGAGGAACCATGGTGCTCAGGAGACAACTTGAGGTCACATAGGGATTTCTGAGAAATATGGCAAATATGATGCACCACAAACATAAGCTTTATGCAACTTCTAACCATTGCTTGTCATCACAGTGGGTATTTATTAAGCTAATTTATTACAGGGTTGAGAAAAAAAATCTTTTTAAGATAATGGGAAAAATTGTATCTGCACATGTAGGTAAACAACAGTATGTAGGATGGCCTTGTAAATGACTTGTTTATCACCCTGGATCAATACTGACTGGTTAGGTTAGGTGACAAGGGAAACACCCCAATTCCAATAATTTACTAGAAGAAGAACATAAAGAAAAAAACATTGATATGCCAAATTTCAAACATATTAAATAATACTTAAGAACTTAGAAGTATAGTTATGTTTCAAATTAGGGCAGACTAAACCTCAGTATTGAAACATTTAAACTATATCCACCAAGTCCTTGAAAATATGTGGATATATTTGGACATATTTTCCTTGCAGCAAGATGTGGGTCACAAAAAATAATCATCCTTCATTTTTAAAATAGAAATATACTGATGCATAAATGGATTGCTTATACTATATCAGTCTGCAGGGTATTATTTTTCTCAGAACAGGAAATGACAGAAGTAGGTAACTATATTCTTCTGGTGGAAAACGGAACTGAACAATCTTTGGCAATTACAATGCATAGACTATACTGGTCCCAGTGCAGGAAGCATAATAATTTGCATATTTTAATTTAGAGGTTAAGGACCCCTGTCAAAGTAACAGCTTGGGCCAGGTCAGCAAGGAAAAATTGAGAAGAGAGAAATAATTGAAAAGGCAGTTCTCAACAAAATGAAATTTGTCTCGTTGTCACTTAAGGTTGTCTTCTTGTCTTTCTGAGGGAGCAAGGTCAGCTTATAAATGAAGGGAGAGTGGAGCATGGTAGATCACTAAGGACCAAAGGATAATTTTTTTAAAATAACAGTGGCAATTGCAATATATATTTATGAAGGAGCAAGAAAAAGAATGCACACAGCTTTCCAGTTAAGAGTCAGCAGGTGTTCTTCGAGTAGAAATATTGCAGATGTGTACATGGCAGATCTCAAGTTTGTCCTCAAAGACCAGCAGGTTACAGAGGAGATGAAGTGCCTAATGAAATAATTCAGTGTGACATATCGATATTGAAGGCTTCAGGCAGAAAAGGATTTGCAACAAAATTAAGGTAGGTCTCTCTTGAAACAGTTCTTCATTCCTTTCTCTGAGGGCGGGTACAAGATTTTCATGAGAAGAGAGCCCGTTTTATTTCTTTCTCCAAGTTTATGTCGAAACATAGATGCCAATGTAAAGTTCAACATCTGCAGTCACATGAAAATATCATCGGAAAATAGTGCAGAGGAAAGTCAAGTTATGAAATGTTGCTTTGGTTATGCATTAGAGAGGTTTGAATCTCTCCAATGTCATGTGTTTTCAGTTAAAACGTACATTAGTGAAAAAGTAGGGCACCAGCAGTGAAGAGAATTAGGCCTGGGAAATGTTAGTTTTAGATAGAGGCACTGGAGGGGGACTGGAGCTATTACCCCAAATTTCAGCTCTGAGTGGGGATAAGCATTGTCCCAAGTATCTAGGTATATTAAAAAAGCCTTGCTTGAGAGAACCAAGATATGTATTTCATGCTTATGCTATAGTTTTATAATTTACATAAAAAGAAAGAAAAATATCCCCCAAAAGGCCATATTGTGTGGTTGGCAAGCAATTTTTGTGCTAATAAGAAGGAAACCCACTCATCATGAATGCTCCAGAGCTCTGTCAGTGATTTTTAAAGAGTGGAACATTGCAGGCCACAACTGGCATCTAGGCAGGTAGGGAACACAAAATGTATAAGAGCTCCCCTCCTCCCTGCTGAGTTGAGAATCAAGGGTACAGAATAAATCATTAGGTGAAGAATCAAAATATTGGGGTTAGAATACTAGCTCTCTAGATGTGCAACCTTGGACAGATCAATTAGTTACAGCAAATTTTTTTGTGTTTTTTTTATTCTGAAAATCACATCGCTCTATCTCAGTTTTCATGAAGCAACATATATACATAGTATGTTATTTTAAACTGTCAAATGTGTTGTAAATTTAAGTTTTTCTTATTCATCGACAGAGATGACCATACATACCTGGCTTCTAGATTCTTTCAAACCCATCTGCTCAGTCATTTTCCCTGAAGTTAAATCTCAAACTCATAGGTTTCCTCTCTGGTCTTAACTGTGTAAACAATGCATGCATCGGCTTCCACACACCTGCCCAGGGCATCTGTCCTTACAAGTACTTTTTCAATCTGAAGGACTGTTGCTCCAAAAACAGTCCCCACATTTTTTGTCACCCTAGTGACTCCTGACTTCACTGTGATTTTTCCCCTTTGAAAAATATGAAAATGTAATGGTTACAAAACATATCTAATAATGAGGTCATGTGAAACTTATATAGCTTCTGGTAAGAAGCTGCTAAGTGGCAATTTTGGAAAGAAAGTTTATAGAATATACTTGGCAATGCTGAGCATTTCCATTAAGAAGAAAAAAAGGAAGAAAGACCACACAACACTTGCTATGAAAAGATATTAAGTTTTCCCCAGAGAAGTAACACTTCCTCCTTTGTTCTGGAGGTTCTCCAATAACTTTAAAGCATTTTTGCAGATTGCTCTACCTAAAGTTATTAAAACTCACAAAAGTGTCGGTGAAGTAATAAAGTGGAAACTATTAGTATGCCAGTCAAACAGATACAGAAACAGTAGTCCTAAGAAAATGTGACCTGTCTAAAACCTCCTAAAAAAAGAAAGCAACCTGATGGATCCAGAAATAGAATCTAAGCTGCTGACTCTAAATATTGGGCAACACTTCCTCTCTTCAGAATTATTATTGTTAATAGTCTCTGCACATAAACAACCTCCAGCTCCTGGAGGATGGATGAGATCATGCTAACAAGCCACCCATTCTTTCCATAAGAAATACTGCAGTCATGGCCAATGAGCTAATTCATAGTGTTCATGTGCCATAGTGCACACACACACACACACACACACACTTTCATTCTAGGTTCAGATTGTTTTTATTTGTTTTCTTAAACTAAGCTTTAGTTTAAATTGTAATTTCAAGCTTTCGCTCACAGTTTTGCCTAAATTTTACACTCTGTCCTTTTCTATTCCTACTTGTTCTTTCCTCCCTATATCAGATAATGAAGCACTAGACCATGATAGAATGGATTTCTAACAGATTTTGTAATTTAGCTATTGTCACTTCCACAAAGGCTATTCATTAAACTAACATGCAATATGGACATGAAATAGAACTCAGAAGATTGAAAGCTGTTCAGACTTGACCATGAAAAGATATCTGATAATTAATAGTTATATTAGAATTATACTTGGTCTTAAAAATATTTGGAAAAAAAAGAATATTTAAAAAAATGCTTGCTAACAGCATCTCAATATAATATAATGTAATTTGTGCAACATATATGTGCCTTTTTCTGCCACGGTACTTCTGAGAAATGAAAATGGAAAAGATAGTAGTAGTAAAAAGAAATTGGCTCCTCAAAGACCAGCTGAAGTTATAGGCAAAGGCATTTGTCCATATATATGGTTTAAAGACTGTCGGCACACACTGCGTTTTAGGTCAGACTGGCTCGTGAGGGCAAAAGTCATCACCAGCTTCATCTTCTTTAAATATGAAAGAAGCTATTCTGGCTGCATTATTGGCAATCGGCTGTTCCTGGATCGCCCTCTGCCATCTTTCCGTTACAATGCTCCTGAAAACAGGAAAAGAGATGCCATTTCAACAACAGTGGAAACTAGATGTGTTGGTCAAAAATGTGTCAGGCAAAAGTTGGAGAGTCAGCTAAGGAAAGCTTAGCCTGAAGGTAGAATGGTAAAGCCACTTGGGTTAACAAGATAGGGGATTTCCATGCACACAGTCGCAGAGGCACAATCCACCTTTCTGTTTTATGAAAGCTCCTCAGGTAGAATCCACATTGTTCTACCCTTTGGCCCCACTGAAATCTCAGATGCATCTCTCCGTCCAATATTCCTCAGGAATAAAGCTTACTGAGGCCAACATGGATGTGGGGAGCCCTTTGGATCCAGACGTTGGAATATGTATTTCACAATTTGGGGTGTTTTGCAAAGTAAAAAATACAGACAACTTCAGGCTATACAGCATAAAATAAGATTATGACGAGATAATCAAACCATAAAACATGGAATTGTTCTTCAGGCCAAAAGATCCTTTCTAAATTAAAGACAACACAGAACCAGAAATTTGATGGGGATTGATTCCAACTGGACTCAGATAAAATTGCTTAATACCAACAAAGAATAAGGTATTTTTTTCAAGGACAAGAGATTATCTTTTCCAAATAAGTATTATATGAAATGATTCTATTACACAAAACACAGAAACTATAGCACCAGGGAAGGAGAGGAAGAACATAATTTGAAAACATTTCTAATAAAAAATATAAAAGTTTTTACATTACTGTATTTACCTTATGCTCTAAAAAATTGTAGAAAACAAGGTTCCTGTACAAGAAAATTATTAAATTATTATTAAAATATTATCAAAATAGATTGAAATAAAGAATGAATTGGAGAGACACAAAGTAGAATGGTTGTTAACAGGGACTGGGGCAGGAGGGAATGGAGTTTAAAAGGGTTTCAGTTTCACAAGATGAAAAGAGTTTTGGAGACTGGTTGGTTACACAATGTATGTACTTAATACTAAACTGTACACTTAAAAATAAGATGGTAAATTTTATGTTATTTGAATTTGTCATGATTAAAATATGAAAAGAAACATAATCAAATATAAAAAAATAAATGAAATGCATGAGGAGTAAGCTAGATATATTAGAGATAAAGAAGTTTGCTATGCAGCTCATTGAATAAGAGCATAGGCTTTGGATTTTAAAAATGCCTAATTATATATCCTGGTTCCACTGTTTTGATCCATCTTATCTTGGAAAAGTTAGTTACTCTTTCAAAGCCTTCTGTTCACCTTTAAGATGGATAATAATAATAATACATTCTTTATAGGTTCTTTTGGAAAAAAAATCATTGAGATAATATATTCAAAGTATTTAAATGGTGTTTGGCATATAGATTAAATGCTCAATAAATGTTAATTATTATTAATATATTCAAAAACTAAAATTAGTCACAGAATTTAAATTATTAATAGAAATAATAAAGAACTATATCAGCATTACAAAAAATTGAACTTTCAATAAAATTAAAAAACTTGAGTGTTTGTCTTAGGACACAGAAGAAAAAAATAAGGACATTGAAACAATGAGAGAAAAGATGATAGAAATGAACGTCAGAGAAAAGTCTTCAAGGTATACTTACTTGGTGGCATAATAAATGAAAGTAATAAATAAATTATAATAGAACCAAACTTTCTAAGCTAAATACTTTGGCATGCAGAACAAACTATGTTCCAGACAAGTGAATGGAGAAAAAACAATTGGACATTAGTTCATATAGTTCTGTTTTCTTTGTCATATATTTGTAGTTTCAACTTTCTAAAGCAACCTTCTTAATTCCATCCAGGCAAAACATTAAAAGCAATCATAACAAAGCCAACAGCAAAAAAAACAAAAGCCGGAATTGTTTCACAATTCTCTTCAACAGCACAAAAGTCTAGAAACCATTCAAGTGACATTAGGGCTAATAATCTCAATTGCCATCAGAAGTCAGGTAGGTAATGCAAAAGAGTGACGCAGTACAAGTTACTGCTATGGTGAACTGAAGTGCAGGTTCAGACCGAAGGCAGAGAAGCTGTGAATCAAATATTAGTTCTGTATTGCGACATGAGAATGCTATTCAGGGCTGCCAACTATTCTAACCTTTGGAAAAAAACCAGAAATATTAATTTTTCTGTGAAATCTCTAGATTTTTAATGCCATCAGCAAATTCATATTTTCTGTTAATACTTTATAGGCCAGGAAAAACACATCAGCAGGCAATATATTCTCTAAATTAATCCCTGGTTATATATTGATCATTTAAAAAAGTATTTCCTATATTACACATCTTTTTCATTCCTTTTGATTTTAACTTCTTTTTTTAAAATTTTTTTTCTTCATTGATTTTTAGAGAGAGAGGAAGGGAGAGAGATAGAAACATTGATGAGAGAGAACATCAATTGGCTGCCTCCTGCATGCCCCCCCACTGGGGATTGGACCCACAACCTGGGCATGTGCCCTGACCAGGAATCGAACCGGCGACCTCTTGGTGCATGGGTCGACGCTCAACCACTGAGTCACACCAGCCGGGCTTAACTTATTTCTTAATATGTATACAGTGGATATATTATAGACAGCATATGGTTATACCTTGCTTTTTCAAAAGCTAATTCTGCAATCCCTGTCTTTTTTTAGGGATTTAGACCATTCTGATGTAATGTGATTATTGACAGCCCTGCCCTTTGTTTTCTATTTATC
Organism: Tadarida brasiliensis; assembly: GCA_030848825.1. NCBI lineage: Eukaryota > Metazoa > Chordata > Mammalia > Chiroptera > Molossidae > Tadarida > Tadarida brasiliensis. The sequence continues at coordinate 83,672,752 of CM061264.1, forward strand.
CCATCTTGTCTTTGTTCCTTTCCCCTCCTTTACTGCCTTCTTCTTATTTGAGCAGTTTTTATGAATTCATATTATTTCTTTTGTTGGTGCTCTAGTTATAACTCTTTATTGTGTTATTTTAGTCTTTACTTTAGAATTTAAATTACACATATTTAACATACCACAATTACCTTCAAGTGATAATATACTACTTCATGTATACTATTACAAATACAAAATGATGCTTTTCATTTCTGCCCTCCCAGAGTTTGTGCTATTGTAATTATGTATTTTGCTTGGACAGATGTTATATAAACCACATTATACATTGTTAATATTTTTGCTTTAAAGAGCAGATTCTCTTTTAAATACATTTAAATAATATTCTTAGGCAGCTTTATATGTACCTATATGGTTATCATTCCCAATGCTCTTCATTATTTTCAGGTTTTGTATGTTTGGAAATACTTTATTTAATCTTTGTTTTGAAATATATTGTCAATAGGTAAATCATTTCAGGTTGACAGTTTTTATTTTAGTGCTTCTGGTTTGCATTACTTGCAAAGAGAAATCTGCTGTCACATGGATCTTTGTTCTTTTATATGAAATGTGTTTTTCCCTCACCCCTGTCACTTTAACATTTTCTTTATCACTTGTTTTAAGCAATTTGTGATGTAACTTGGTAAAGTTTTTTTCATGTCACCTGGACTTGAGGTTTATTGAAATTCTTGGTTGTGGATGTATAGTTTTCAGCAAATTCAGAAAACCTGTTATTTTTCTAATATTCTATCTGTACCCTGATTTCCTGTCTTTTAGGGATTTCATGTGTATATTTGTTCCAGAGCTCAAGTGATATTATGTCCAATATTTTTTTGCCTTTTATCTTTTATCTCTTCCTTTTACTTTAGGTAGTTTCTATTGCTGTGTCTTTAATTTCACTTATCTTTTCTTCTGCAATATTTAATCAGCCATGAATCCCATCCAGTGAATTTCTCATCTCAAATATTTTAGTTTTTATCAGTACAAGGTCGATTTAGATATTAAAAGAGGTATTTTCTGTGTCTTTACTTAACCTGTTCAGTCTCTCCTTTAGCTTCTTGAACATAAGAAATATGCTGTCTATTAATTCTATCATTTGTGTAATTCTGGCATTCTTCAAATATTATTTTTGTTTCATTACCTTTCACTCCTTCTAGGACTGAGTCCTATTTCTCTCCTTCTGAAACTGAGTTGGAAACTTTTTTCTGTAAAAGGCCAGATAGTAAATACTTTGTGGTTTTCAAGTCATTTGATGTGTCAAACTCCTCAGCTATGCCACTGTGGTGAAGAAGCAGCCCTAAACAATATGTAAACGAATAAACTTGGCTTATGGTGAATATATCTTCTCATGCTGATGGTTTTTTTGTTTGTTTGTTTTTTGTTTTCTTTTAGTCAATAACATCCTTCTGGACATTACATTATGTTTGATAGGCTGTACGATTAGTATGTCAGTTCTGTTTTGGTTCATATTAGCTTGATATGATATTTGGTTCATATCATAATTTTCTTACAGGCAGCATATTATTGGATCTTTTTAAAAAATGCATGTCCACCTTTTTAACTCATATGTTTAACTCACTTTTATAGGTAATATAATTACTAGATAAATATAGTTACTGTTATATTGGTAGTTATTTTTTACATAAACCAAATTTTTTTCCATTTGAGCTATCTATTTGATAGATTGTAATTTATTCTGCTGTTTAAAATTTATAACTGCTTTTTTTTTTTTCATTATATGGCAGTGTCCTTCCCCAAAACCCATGATGAATATTTTCTTATAACAAATTTTTAAACTGGTATCATGTATGAACACAAATACACACACACACACACACACACACACACACACACACACACATATATATCAAAATGTTATCTATTTTTTCTTCTAATAGCACAAGTAACAAGTGTAACTTTCCTGAAAGGACATTTTCTTTGACAAGACAAATATATTAATTCACTCTTATTCCTCAGATTCCCTACCTCATCAAACTGAATCGTGTTGATTTTAGTTCTGGGTTAATATATATATTATTTCATTTGCTTTAGATTCTCTCTCTCTCTCTCTCTCTCTCACACACACACACACACACACACCCCTCCTCAGTCTTTGTCAACAATAACTACTACCACAATTTTTTTATTATTATTCTTATCATAGCTTGTCCATCACTTCTGGATTTATACTTTGCTAATTTGATTTTATTCTCTAAAATGGTTTCTAATTGGTATACTTGTTCCTTCCTTTACTTTCTATTCAACAGCATTATCAGTGGGGTGTCCTCTGGGTCCTTACCTCTTGCTGGTGGAAGTGGAGCTTTTGGGGTGCCATGGGAATTAGAATTCCCTGAGGTACCCACAGGAGGACAAGACATCTGGAAAGCTTTATTGATGGTGTAACATTAAGAGAGCTCCCCTCCAAGTATTATCAGGGAAATGCATGGATGGAATTTCTTCATTGCTAGTGGGAGTGGGGTTCTTGGGGTGCTGCTGGAATAAGCATTTCTGGAGGCCCCTATGGGAGGATAAATTGTAGTAAAAAGCTTTATTTGTGTGAAGTTATATCACTCAGTTTCTAAAGTCCCATTTCCCTTAAACCAGTCCTGGAAAATATGCAACTGTGGATTCAGCAGAGCTAGAAGTAAGGCCAGTGCCCAAAGTTTCCTTTCCATGGTGGAATTCAGTCCAGTGGAGCATCAGGCTAATCACAGTCCATTTGTCCCTTGTGTATGGGGTCCACATGGCCACGAGCCATGTGGGCAACTGCAGGAACATGAGAGCCCCTTCCCATGTTATCCAGACCTTACTGGGTATGTGTCTAAACTGCCTCTGTCTAGTCCCTTTCCCACTGATCTGCAGGGAGCAGACCTGGAGAATGTTAAACCTCAGCTGTCCAAATGGCATGCCTATATTATCTGTCCTTCCCTTTCCCCTTTCCTGTCAATTAATAACCAGGTTATTACAGTGGTATCACAAGGTCTCATCTCCCTCCTTCCCACCATGGAAAAAGTCCCATCTTGTCTTCAATAGAGCTAGAATTAAAGCTACTGCCCAGAGTCTTTGCTCCACATTAAAGCACAGTCCAGTCCAGCATCTGGCTAACTTAACTTATGTTCCCAGCTGCTCATTGCATGTGGGGTCCACATGTCCATGGGCCATGCAGCTTCTAGGGCCACATGGCAGGCTAGCACAGGTCATGGAGGGAGCAAGTGCAGGAAGCAGGAGCAAAGTGAGAGGAACAAGAGTGTGAGAACTCTATCTGGGGGTTATAACCAGGAGCTTAACCACTGAAACCTTCAGGATTTCACATGTTTGCAATGGGTCTGCCCCTTAGTCAATGATCTTTGTTCCCAGGTTAGACTGACAGGCCAGCACCTTCCTTAAATCACCCTGAGTTTACTGTGCAAGTGTCCATCTCCCTTTTGTTGGACCCTTTCCCCCAGTGATCTGCAGGGAATGGACTGGTGGTTCCCTGGGGAGTGTAAAGTTGCAGCTTCCTGGTGAAGCTGCCCAGATGGCCATGCTTATAATGTCTGGCCTTCCCTTTGCTCTCTTCCTATGTTTAATATTAACTAGCTACTTATGATGGTAATAGCAGCATTCAGGTTTTCTCTTTATCATCGATATTCTTAAATTTAATTATACTGTCTATGTGTGGGTTTCTTAATACCAATCTTATTGGGCACTCAGTCATCCTTCTAAATCCAAGATCTTTCATTTTTTAATTCTGAGAAAAATTTCTGTTTTTCTTACATAATATTGTTCTTCTTTTATATGGCTAATATCTTCTTATATCTCTATATCTATCATACTATTAAAATTCTTAATCGGTCAGTTCCAATATTCTGGCTTAAGTTGGTACCCTTTGTCCAGTTCATACTTTCTCTTTTAGGTACCTGTAGGCCTTGACATCTTGTTATTTTGGTGTTTGTGCTTTTCCGGTGTGACAGCTACTCTGTCTCAGCAGGTTCTCTGAATAGAAAGAGGGTCTTGAGTTTCTGGAAATGTGTTTTGGGCAAGGGCCAAAGGCCAGGCTTCAGTCTGTGTAAAATCTGGTCATTTTAAAAATAGAGAGGTTAATCCCATGGGCAGAGAGTCCCAGGCACCGCAGAACCTTCGTGGATTCCAGACTGCTACCTGTCACTCCCACAGGAGTTTTATCTGGTCAGTGATTTATTTCTCACTTTTAATGGTAACACAGCAATGGGAGGAGACAGTCTCCCTAGGTTGATAGCCATCAGCTAATGAATACTGAGGGAGAGGAAGAAGAAGAGCGAATGTCCCAAGGGCAGCTGGTCAGTCTTCACCTTTTTAACAACTCATCACTCAGGCTGGACCTCCATGCAGCCTCATTCTTATTATCTTAGGGATACCACTTCAGTGATCTGAGCTGCTGTAGCAGATTTCTGGTGAACGGGAAGGTGAGAGCTGTTCAAAGACAAAGCATCGGAAAGGCAAGTGCAATATTCGAAAGGCGTTTCTCCACTGTACCTCCTCAAGGTGATCTGTGGAGCATTTCCACAGCAGGATGTGACTTTCTACCTTTTGCCACAAGCAATAATTCCAGACATGCTTCAGCCTCCTCAGGGCTTGCTATTCATTATTTTGGTTAGCTTCTTCTTGAAAATGTTTTCCTGTAGTGACAATGATAGCTATTTAACCAACAAACTTGAAGGCTGATTTGAGGAAACTGAGCCAGTAGTACAAGCCATTTCTCAATCTTGGCAGGAACTGGAACCCTCCAGTTAGTTGCTTAGCAAATTTTATAAGTAATGTGTATTGCTTCTTTGTTTAATAGTTTAAAATCTTTCTCCCAACATGGGTTTCTTTGCATAGTTTTCTGCTTAAGGGCTGTTATATATTCATCAATATGCACAACCCGTATACCTTTGAGTTCTGTGCAAAAAAGTGGCGACCATTTCAATAAGAACCACACTACTTTAAATTATTGTCTTTTAAAGTGAAGGAAAACGGGAGCGCTTGAGCTGAAAGGGTTTTCTGTTGCTGGGTCTCCCATTTACAGCCGTGCTCTCTTGGTAGTAGTTGAAGCTGACAAAAGAACAGACAGTAGTGTAAAAGAAGGTGAATTATATTTGGCCTCCTCCCCACCCTCCCATTTAGGTGCATTTTCAAAATTAGGCATCAAAATGCAAAAATATAAAACAAATGAAAATGCAGAAAATACTACTTGCACAGTGTCTGCACAATTTTAATTCTAAACATTTCTAAAAAAAATACTTCTAAGAATACATATATTTTTGTGAAGGGAGGTGGATGATTTGAATTACAAAAAGGCCTTGATAACCCCCCACACATCAATTTACCTGTGAACAAAAAGATTCACACTGAGAAAATGGGATCTGGGACTATTTGATAAATTACTACAGACTACTTGAATATTCCATTAGCAAAATAATAGCTCGTTATGGAACCTCAGAAGAATGTAGTGTAATTACAATAGTATTCTCCTCCCTTGGGGGGTTGGGAGGAATGCAAATGTTAAAAATGATAGCTATTTAACCAATGTTAGGGGAAAACGTCTCAAAACAAACTCAGAGGTTATATGATTTCTGGAATTCAGTGAACTTTTTGTAGTTTCCACCAGCTTTAATTAATTGAATGTGTTTCTGCCAAGTGAAGGTTATTTGCATTCTTGGACTCATAGAAGCACATGCCACATGACAGTTAGAATTGCCACCATCTCTGTTATATTTTTCTGTAAACCACACCTGGATATACTGGAGAAGTAATGGCATATTCACACTCTCAGTACCAGTTGAGAATATTTTGAGAAGCTGATAATTGACCAGAGGTGTTAAGGTAGGAGATCAGAAATCGAGTTTGATGGAAGGAAAGAATGGAGGAGAGGATGAAGGAGGAAAGAGAAGGAAAAAGGGTACTAATGAAAAGCAGCCCAGTGTCTAAGATATAAACATGATGACTTCTATCACAGAGTTGAAACACAAAATGCTAACTTAACAAAATTCCCCAAGTTCACGAGTTAATGAATCTGTAGCAAGTGCCCTTCTCTTGCTACTAAACCAAAATTATGCATAAATGAATAAACAAAACTCATTTTTCATTAAAAATTTAGCCTCACTTCTTCAGGCCTGAGGTGGTGAAGAGTGACATTCAAAAAACCACCTGGGAAATGCTAAATTGTGCTAATCAAGTCACTTAACCTCTTAAAGTTGAAAAGTTGCTTTAAGAAAATAAAAAGTAAAAGTATTAACTTCAGCCAGGAGAGCACAAATTAGAGTAAAAAGACTGGACTCAACCTGTGACTTTCATTCCTTTTGTAAAGCTGGCATTTTTGCCCAAATTTGGGAAATTTGCAAAATATTTCAAGGCAAGAATTTCACAATGATCATTATGCTCAGTTAGCTGGTATGTGTGTGCTGTGTGCCCTGCCCTGAGTGGGCTCCTACTCCTGGCGATCTTATGATAACTGATGACTACAATGTCTTGCCCTCAACAGCCCTGCTCAGCTCCTGTGGACTCCTGCGTATGTCTGCTTTTATGGAGTCAATCCATCTCATATTTGGTCTTCCTCTTGTCCTGTCACCTTCTCTTGTTACCAGCATTATTGCTTTTTCTAAAGAACTCTGCCTTCTCACGGGGTGCCAAAGGAGGACAGCTTCAGCTTTGTCATTTTTGTCTCCAGAGATATTTCAAGCTCAATTTGTGTTGGGACCCACCTGTTTGTCTTTCTGACAGTCCACGGTATCCATCGAGCTCTCCTCCAACACCATGTTTCAGATGAATCCATTTTTATCCTATCAGCACTCTTCGCTGTCCAGCTTTCCCACCCATACATATCAACAGGGCATTCACGGGTGTGGATGACCTTAGCCTTGGTTTCTAATGAACATCTTCACTCTTGATTCCTTAGTTCTTCCCTAATGAGCAGGGACATTCATACCTAAACCACATTGTTACGTTTACCGTCTCGGTTGAACATGAAGTGGATAATGGCCTCAAAGTCCTCCATGGGAAGTGTATTCGAAAAGAAACGTGGTCTGTCCCGTCTCCATTCTGCTGGAAGGATTTTCAGAGGCAAAGTCCACTTGCAGAATAATTAAGAAAAAAAAATCTGCATATTCCAAATAACAATACAGAGCAGTTGTGCTTGGCAGCACGCCTATGACATTTTATTCAAATCCTAATAAGATGAAGATGGGACCTTACTCAATTGACTTACTGCCACACTGTCAAAGCTAGAACTAAATGGACACTCAATAAATATTTGCTGAATAAATAATATAGTAAAGAGTGTGTAAAATAGCATGTTACAGTAAGACCGTATATCTGTTTTCAATACATACATAGCCACTTTCCTTTCCTATTATCTGTAGTAATTTTGGTATTCCGTGGCATGGACAGTCCAAAATAATGACTATTTAAGTGAGGAAAGTCTACATATGTAGGAACAAATGCTTTAACTTTCTAAAAAATCATTTCCTTGGACACATTAAAATATTCTTGTAGTTCTTCCATACGTATTAGCAGTGAGATGGGAAAGTGACTGGGAATGTAATTGTAAAATTACACTGAATATGAGAAGCAGAAAATCAAAAGTGACTTACTTAGCATTCACCTGCAATAATACTATCCAAAGATTCAAGAAGAAACTTTTTGCAATATTTTGTAATTTTCTCAGGACATGCTTTTCTGATCTTCAATTGCTTGAAAATTATTAGAAGGATGAGGTTCTGGTTGTGGGTGATGTAGAGGAAGCCCTCCTTGTCTCTCCAACTGAAAGGGGCTAGAAGACCTGGATAGAATCTAGGGAGCAGCTATTTGTGGGCTCTGTACAATAAACACACTTGACCCTTGAACAACATGGGTTTGAACTGCTTGGGGCCACTTATACATGGATTTTTTTTCAATATCTACAGTTGGCTCTTCATATCTGTGGGTTTCATATCCGAGCATTCAAACAACCACAGATCGGAAACTGTACTTTTGCATTCCCAAATGTGGATAAAAAATACTGTTTCCGCAAAAATGTGACCTGTGGTTGAAATCTGCAGATGTGTAGGGCCAACTGTCGTTGAGTTTTGGGGGAGTCGGAAGTCATATTTGGATTTTCGAGTGTGCAGGGAATGACACCTTTATCCTTCCTCCCCACTGCATTGTTTCAGGGTAGAACTGCCTTAGCAGGAGGATTGGGGATGAAGATCAGACTTTCAAAACTTACCAAAGCAGCAGTAAGTTCTTTTTTCCCCCTCTGGTATCCCCTGGTCTGGACCTAAGACTGCCACAGCCCTCGAAGTGAGCACTATGGTGCGGTACAGCAAGCTCCAGAAGAAGCCTGGCTTGAATTTCTCACCCTCAGAAAGAGTGAGAAGCCGACCCCCCATCTCCTTCTGCACCAGCCCCCAGGCAGTCCCACAGCAGCGATGGGGGCTGCCATTACGGGAACATGGGAACCCATGGGAGACACACTAACTCCAAATGAGCTGCAGATCCATAGGGCCAGGCTTTTCCCATTACTTTTATTTATTATTTTTATATTTATTTACTTATTTTTAATTCTTTTAAAATTTATTTTTGTTCTAGTTGTTTCTCTTTTTTCCCCCATTGACACCCTCCTCCTGATCCCCACCCCCTGCCCCATCCCCAGCATTGTTGTCCATGTCCATAGTTACCCATATGTGCATATAAGTTCTGTGGTTTATCTCTTCCCTCCCCACCCATCCCTTTTCTGAGGTTTGTCAGTCTGTACCCTACTTCTATGTCTCTGGGTCTATTTTGTTCCTCAGATTGTTTTGCTTATTATATTCCACAAACAAGTGAGATCACGTGGTATTTGTCTTTCTCTGATTGGCTTGTTTTGCTCAGAATAATACTCTCCAGATCCCTCCATGTCATCTCAAAGGACAAGAGATCTTTCTTTCTTACAGCTGCATAGTACTCCATTGTGTACATGTACCACAGCTTTTTTATCCACTCATCTACTGATGGACACTTGGGCTGTTTCCAGATCTTAATGTAAATAGTGCTGCTATGAACATAGGGGTACATATATTCTTTCTGATTGGTGTTTCAGGCTTCTTAGGATATATTCCTAGAAGTGGGATCACTGGGTCAAATGGCAGTATTATTTTAATATTTATTTAAAAAAATTTTTTTTTTCCCTCATCATTTATCCCTCTATGCCCTCTTCTACCTTCACCCACTTTCTCCCTCCGCTATCACCACACTGTTGTCCATGTCCATGAGTTCTCTCTCTCTTTTTTTTTTTTTCTCAATTCCTCTCCTCCAACCCTCCCCCCTCGACCCCCAACAGAGCTGTCTGCCTGCTCTCTATGAGTCTGTCACTATTTTGCTTGGTGGTTTGGTTTGTTTATTAAATTCCACATATGAGTGAACTCACATGGTACTTGTCTTTCTCTGACTGGCTTACCACTACTTTCTCTCTCTCTCATCCTACTGTTCAGCCCAGGATGTGGGCTTTCTTTCACCTTTTTTTTTTCCAGCTACACATTTTCTCCTCTCCTTCTGTACTCCAATGATACAAACATTAGGCCTTTTGGTATTGTTGCACACTTACTTGATGTCCTGTTCATTTGTTGTTTTTCATGTTTTCTCTTCATCTTTTTTTCATGCGTTTTTCTCTGTTCAGATTGAACAATATTTATCCACTGATTTTCAAGTTTACTTTTCACTGCCATCTTTCCTTTGCCATCTCAGTTCTGTAGAGACCATTCCATGACATTTTATCTCAGTTTTTATATATTTCTGTTCTTAAATTTCCATTGAGCTCTTCTTTATGTTCTCTATTTCTTTTCGGAGACTTTCTATCTTCCCATTTGTTTTGAGGGTGATTCTGCCACCATTTTTGTTGGAGAATTTTTTATAACTGCTTGAAAGTTTCTGTCAGAGAATTCCAACATCTGTGTCATCTCAGACTGTCCTTTCCTATGCAAGTTGAGGTTTTCCAGGTTCTATGTGCACTGAGTCATACTGTGGACATTGTGCTGGGTCTCTAGGTTTAGTTGGAACCCTACAGAGCATGCTCATATTTTTGCATTAGCAGCAATCAGCTTGATGGGGTTCAAGTCACAAGTTTTGACCAGATTTCTTTGGTCTCAATGTCACTTTGGTTCTCAAGTCACTTACATGCTCTTCAGATCTGTCCTGCATGTCACACATGCAGGCCCTCGGGGACTTGGCAGGGGCCTATGCCATCGTTCAGTTCTCAAACTCCGTGTACTTCTGACTCAGATCCACTCACCTGCAGCTCGGGTGAGCCCAGCAGTTCATACACAAATGAAAGGAGTCGCTTTCTCAAGCTCTTCCTTCTTTGTTATCTTCTTGGTACTTTCTGGTTCCTCCCGGTTCCCTGTTATTCAGCCCTTTGGTCAGAATACTAGGGCTACAATTTATTCTGCTCTGTTGTACCCACATTGGGGTCAAGGGGTGGGAGCAGGACGTAGGGGGAGGGGAAGCAGAAAGGAGAGTGGGTTGCTGCTGAAACTGGGCTCCTCCCCTCATGTTGAAACCACAGCTTCTTTATTTGGAGGGAAGGTGTTCTTCTCCCGAGTGGATGGGCTCCTGCTGGGTCCCCCTGTTGCCATTGCTACCACGGCTCTCCCATCACTTGGGGGCTGAGGCACTAGAGAAGGGAGCAAAGAAAAAAAAAAAGAACTGAGACGGGACTTTGACGCTCTCTGAGCATTAGGCAGCCCTTTTAGCACGTCCTGAGCCAGAGCTAACGTGCTTGTCCATTTCCGTCTGTGCCAAGGACCCTTTACGTCCTCGGGCCACGTTGAACTGGGGCCATAGAACTCCAGAGGGGAATGAGGTTGATGAACTCACTCTCTGTTTGATGGTACTTTGAATTCGGATTTTCTTATCCAGTCCGCTTGCCGCTATTTTCTTTCCAGAGTCTTCAAACAGCTGCTCCACGCACGTTCTTTCCAAGTTTTAAAGCTGCACAAAGTGAGAAATGAAGTGCAGAGTGCTTAGTCCGTCTTGGCCAGAGGGAGTGAATCGATCCGTCAATCTCTCCTCTTCAGCTTTCACTCTCACTTTATCTCTATCATGTTTATCTCTCTACCTCTATCTTTCTATCTATCTGTCTTGCTAACAGTCCTTATATTGGACTAGCTTAGATGCCAGACTAAAAAGTTATAAATGGTTGATCCACATTATATTTTGGTAGCCCTATTAACGGTTTGGCTTAAAGCTTTTTTGTTGTTGTTGTTAATCCTCACTCAAAGATATTCTTCCGTTGATTGATTGATTGATTGATTGATTGATTTTTTAGATAGAGTAGAAGGGAGAGAGGGAGAAAGAGAGAGAGAAACATCGATGTGAGAGAGACGCATTGATTGGTTGCCTCCTGAATGATCCGGACTGGGGCCAGGGCTCAAACTTGCAACCCAGGTATGTGCCCTTGACCAGGAATTCAACTTATGACCCTTGGGTCCGCCAGCCATCGCTCTGACCGCTGAGCCAAAACAGCCAGGGCTGGGTTAAAGCTTTTAAACTAAAAAGCTGGTTTTAGGATTCCTTTGGATAGGATATCCAAGGTGTAATGAGGTGGTTTAGGAAACCGAGTCAATTAATATGGTGTACAAATATCTAGCTATATGTTTTCCATCCTGCTGCAGAGATTAAGATTTAGACCTTGATTATTCTGGATGAATTCATGTTTTAAAGGACACGGCATCTACCCGTCACAAGTGTGAATCCCTGTGATGGTATTTTTGTTAACTGACAATCATTCTGCGATGAATCTAGAAGTACCACTTTCTAAGGCAGTCCAATTTGATTGCTACGAAATTCTTCTCTAAATCGAGGCCAAATCAATTTTTCTACATTTTCAGCCCATCTTTTTCCTTTTTCAATCTCGGGGTCTCCAGGAAGAGAGCTTTAAAGTAAAATCTATTTAATTTTTTTTTCCCCAAAACCCTTTAAATATTTGAAGACAGCTTAGCTTTTCCCACTTAAATATTCCTGGTTTCTCTGAAAGCTTTTCATATAACAGTCTATGGACATGCTTCTCTGGGTGGTCTGCAGACCAGCTGTTGCAGAATCTTTTGAGGTTCCTATTTAAAAATGCCGATCTTAGGTTTCAGCTCAGATGTACTGAAACAGAATGTCAGATCGCAGAATGTCCGCAGCGCTCTGCGCGGGAGCTGGGCCCCAGCTGGGATCCTGTCAACCGGCTCTGCGCTCCTTTCAACTGCGTTTTCTCTGCCCATCAAGTGAATACCAGTGGGGAACTCACCCTTAGAATCTCAAAAGTACCTTTAAAATGTTTCCAGAAACTGGCCAGGGCATATGCTTTGGGATTCCTGTATTGTCTGATGGAGGATACAATTTCGAGCGAGCGATGTAGCGAAAGCCAGCATCTCTGAGAATCTGAGATACTGAGATACTGAACCGAAGCGACAAGTTGAAGGGGCCACTTCAGGGTCAAAATAACGAATGAGGCAAAGGAGAGGCAGAGATGCGGGGCTTGGTAAAGGCACTGCTGTTGTTGCTGTGACTGTTACATCGCATCTGGGTTCACAGGCTAAGTTGCCAGAGTCTGTGCCTCTGTAGGAGAGAGGCAGGAGAAATTGAGCTCGAATTCTGTCTCTGTGTCGTGGTAGAAATCCTTTTGTACAAATTTCTATCCTCAGCCACAAAGAAGCAGCAGCTTTCTAGGAGAAGGAAGTTTGAGCCCAGTTTCCCATTAAACTCAGCTGAGAGTTTAAAAACAAAATACCAGTGACTGGACTTCATGTCTAGAGTTGATGATTTAGTTGGCCTGGAATAAGGCCCAGACATCCATTTTGTTTAAGTGCCCCAGGTGATTCTAATACCCATCAAGGACTGAGAACTACCGTCCTAAATAATTAAAATAGAACTACCTTCCTGCTGGCACTTATTGTCAAAAGTGATGGGAACGCTTCCAGCTAATTGATAACAGAATCATGAAAAACCTGGTAACTATTTGGGTCTCTAACTCCTCTCTCCTGATCCACTGCTTTTGAAAAAATAAAATTAAATTAAATGAACATTTCCCAGTTTGAATCTCTAGAGAAGAGAGAGAGAAAGAGATGTTTGAATTGTTTGGGAATAAATCTCTTTGCAGGAGGGAATAAATAAAAGGAAATAAGTGAAATCCAGAAAGAACTATCTTTCACTTTGTTTCTGAATCAGTAGGACATGGTGAAAATTATTCATTTAAAAAATAATAATTTTGTTTCATTAGCCTATTTAACATTGACTGTCTCCCTCTCCCCCATTATTCAAACCACAAGGGCTAAAAAAAACCCTAAAAACAGTGAATGTTTTTGGATATATGAGCTAAAAGGGTCCTAGAGTATTTCAAAGACAAGTAATTATTCTTTCTACCCCTAGAAGCATATATGTTATTGGGATTGTGGGCCCAATCTCTTTAGCTTGAAATAAAACTAACATGTTTTTCTCATTTTTCACATTCTGCATATTCATACATAGTGGTTTTTCCCTCTTCTGAAAACAATACACTCTAGCAAAACCACATTATAACCAGTCTTGACCTTGTGTGTTTTTTTCTTGTTTTTTCCCCTGCAAGATTCCATTTCTACAGCTGTTGTGAGCTGTGGGCCAAATCAAAGCTGAGAGACGCTTTGTAGTTTCTGAAATTTCCCCTTCTTTCCAGAAAGTAACAAGAAGTCTTGGGATGACTGAGCCACTGCCAGCCAGTGACAGATCGTGCAAGCCCTGCCTCCCTCTCATCTCTCAGGAGCTCAGCTGATTGAAGAATGCCACCTGTCCCTAGGCCACTGGCTTTTCTCTGATCAAGAAATAACTCAGGGGGACGGATCTCTTTGTTGGTTCTGGTGAGTGCCCTAGGAGTCTGTGGTGTAATCAAACGTGAGCAAACTTCTGTTGACATGAATGCCAAGAGCAGAGCAGAGACATAGCAATGGCCAGTTTTATTTTTCTGTTGTTATTACCATACGCACCTCTATCGATATTTGAGTTACAACCTCATGTTAGTTAACTACATAAAGGTTTTGTTTGTTTTTTCTTTTCTCCCTCTTTGGAGTTTCAGCATTGTCAAGAAGTCTTCTAAAGGAAGTTGTTCCTTGGTAATTGACTTGTAGGAAGGGTTTGTGTGAGAAATCAGCTGTCTGAACACACCAGAATATGACCTAGGCTTGGCCAATTAAGTGTTTCAGCCTTGGAATTTTAATCTGGAGCAGACGATTCAAAGAGAGAGTGAGAAACTGGAGATGCATTCACAGGTCTCGTGAGGTCCAGTGAGGGTGCGGGGCTGTGTGGTGACTGAGGCAACATCTCAGCTGAACTTTTCTTCTGAAAGGCAATTGTGGTTCTTGCTTCTTGTCTTTACTAAATTCCCTTACTTTTGGTCTATTTCTTAAGTCCGATGATCAATCCTGCAGATTCTGTGAACCCACTATACATCCAATAAATGCTTTTCTATTTAAATTATCCAGAATCAGTTTCTGTCGCTAGTAACCAAGGCTCTTACCTGACACCTCTGAGATGAAAATGGTGCGATCATCAGAACAGGTGATCGTTTTCATTCCAGGCCTAGCAATAATATTGCCTGGGAAAATGTCTGAGTGTTGGCAATGAATATAACATTATAATCCAGAGCATAAACACAAGAGTGTACATAAATAATAAAAAACCCAACTACAGAGTACTGGAAAAAGTTGCAGGGGCTATTGAATAGTGAGAATCAGTATACTTTACTGGAACTCCTCATAATTAAGTAAACGCTTCTTTTTCTAAAATGAGGTGGACACAACTCTGCTTTGAAACAAGGACTTGTCTGCATCATTCATATTTATTGGGCGTCACAGGTTCTCAGCAATTAAGTTCACTAGGAGAAATGTTGCCATCTCTTTGTGTTTTAATATTGGATGGAAGTTTCATCTTCTGATGATTTGAATCTGGGTCAGGTATTCACTATTTGGGGTTAAGGAAAACAAGTAATAACCACTACCTCTTTGGAATGTTCTGGCCCTTTTATCAATCACTTAGGTGACCTACTTACAAAGGATTCCTCCCTGGGGCCCCACGACTTTGAGGAACCCCAAAGGAAAGGAAATAAAAACATCTAAGCAGGCTTTTTTGTTGAGCAAGGGCTGCAGCAGGTGAATGGAGGGAGTCTAAGCACTTGTCTGGTTAGACAGAGCTAGTTAAATAAGAGCTGGTGGGGCCCCTGGGAGTAAAGCTATTCTCTCTATAGTTTTCCTTTGTAAAGGATAAAGATAGGGTTGAGTGAACCCAGAAGCTTTTTCCTGTCAGAGGGGAATTAGAACAAAGATTTCCTTTAAAGACTGTGTGCTTAGTACTGTCTAGTGATGGATGAATCTCAAAAGACTCAGTTGTGATAAAACCCCCGTGTGTGGCTCCTCGGTGGAAGCACAGAGTAACTTCTCTAAACTTTTCTCCACTGTCCTTTGTTCCCCTGACACCTAATTTCCTGTTCCTGGCTCTGTGCCCTCATTTTAATCCCATCTGGCCCTTTACCTAGAATTATTATTATAAATATAAACTCCCAAGTTGTCCCCCTTCTGAAGAGAAATATAGCTTCACGTGGTTGAACCACCACAGTTAAGTTTTTATCTAGGGTTAGACTTTCTTCCTGATCTACTTTTCTGAAGTCATTTTCCCAAGAGACTAATAGTTACAGCACAGGCATTCTGCGATGAAGAAATAAAAATGGTTAGTAAAGCACTTAAAACACCTATTGCTCCAGAAATGATAAATATGATACAAAATTCCAGTGTTCACTCTAAAGGAATAACTGTCTTCACGTCCCAAACTCATTCCCGTAATTCCAGCTTTTCCTCAGCACCTGGTGCCTCGCTTCCTGAAGGTATACCATCAACACACACCATTGACACATTTTTCTTTACGTGCTCTGAGTTATTTTGTTGACATCTTATTATGACTCATGTTTGAGATGAGATTTTACTCCATGAAAAAAAATTTTATTTTACCTCATCTTTTCTTTTTTTTTTTTAATCCTCACCTGAGGATATTTTTCCATTGATTTTCAAATTGAGAGGAAGGGAGGGAGAGAGAAAGAGAGAAACATTGATATGAGAGAGACAAATCAATTGGTTGCCTCCTGCACAACCCCAACCAGGGCCAGGGATCAAATAACACCCGAGGCACGTGCTCTTGACCGGAATCGAACCCGCCACACTTTGGTCTGAGGACCAACACTCTAACCACTGAGCCACACCGGCCAGGGCTTACCTCATCTTTTAATACATACAGTGTTCTGGGGTATTCTATGCACATAAGTGGCTGGATACACATGTATGAAAAAAAAATTTGACTAAGGCGTCCTAATTACATAAAACCAGTGAAATTATACAGCCCTCACTTGTAGCACTTTGATTATGTTCCTATCATTATCCATATTTCTCCTTAGAAAATGTCTCTCAGATATCTGGAGAAGTGAAAACTAGGACACGTTTTCCCAGGCCATGCGCAGGGCTCCTGTGGGTAGCTGTGCAGTAGCGCATTGCATACATCTAAGGAGGATCAGCCTCGTTGCCATCAATCCGTAAGACGGCCCTAATGCTACCCATTTTTGTATATTTTTTCCCTTTCTTTAAAACAGTCCTTACCAAATAATATAAATGACAGAGATGGCCAACAAGTCACTGAAAAACAAAGCAGCGTGCTGACTTCGTCAATTATTCCATGAATTTGTAGGAGCTGGTTTCTCTCCATCTCCAGTCTCATAGCACAGTAATTCTCCTCCATTCATTTACGCTACTTATAGTAATTGGATTTCTCCTGTGTGCCAAGTAGTTAGCTAAGTAATAGTTATATGATACCCCCTATTTACTAGTCATGCTGGCAAACCTGACTCTGCACTATATTTCTGGATCTTTGCACATAGTCTGTTTTTAAAAAGTATAATTAACATACAGTAAAATTCATCCTTTTTAGAGTAAAGTTTTAGGATTTCTGAAAACACATGTAGTCTGGTGACCACCACTACAATCAAGGTTTAGAACTGTTTCACCACCCCCACAATTTCCTTTCTGTCCCTTTCAAGTTAACACCTCCTTCACCTCCATGGAAACCACTGATTTGCTTTCTCTCCCTAGGGTTGTCCCTTTTCCAATATGCCATATAAATAGAATGATACATTATTAGTGTATTGGCTCTAGCTTCTTTTCCTAAGCATAATTCATTTAAGATCCACAAATTGATTTTAGAGAGAATAAGGGAGAGAGGGAGAAGGAGAGAGAGAGAAAGAAACATTGATTGGTTGCCTCCCGCACGGGCTCTGAACTGAGATCGAACCCGCAGCCTGAGTAAGTGCCCTAACTGGGAATCAAACCGGCCACCTTCTGGTGTACAGGATACTGCTCCAATCAACTGAGCCACACTGGCCAGGGCAAGTGTGTGTTCCTTTTTTATTGCTAAGTAGTATTCCATGGTAAGGATGTGCCATGATTTGTTTATCCACTTATACGCATTGAGGGACATTGGGATGTTTCCAGTTTTGGGGAGATTATAAGTAAACCTACTATAAATGTTCATAGACAAGTTTTTTTTTTATTGACTTTTTTAGAGAGAGAGAGAGGAAGGGAGAGGAAGAGAGCGATAGAAACATCGATGAGAGAGAACATCAATTGGCTGCCTCCTACATGCCCCCCACTGGGGTTCGGGCCCACAACCTGGGCATGTGCCCTGACTGGGAATCGAACTGGCGACCTCTTGGTGCATGGGTCGACGCTCAAGCGGTCAGGCCATAGACAGGTTTTTGTGTGAACATAAACTGTTTGTAGGCAAATACCTAGAAGTGAGATTGTATCATTTGCTAACCAGATGTCTAACTTTATAAGAAATTGACAAGCTCTTTCTTGAAAGTACTTACGCCATTTTGCATTCCCACCAGCAATGTATGAGAAATCTCGTTGCTCCACATCCTCTCCAGTGGCTGGAACTTTCATTTGTTGTTGTTTTTTAGTCTGTTTAATTTTAGCCATTTCAGTTGTTAGGTAGTGGCATCTGATTGAGGTTTTAATTTGCATTTCCTTAATGACTAATGATATTTGCCCAGAGTTCTATTTATTTATTTGTCTGTACTCTTCTCTGACTTTATTCTTGGATTCTCTCTCATTTGCAGACTGTGACAACAGAGCAAATATCAACCTTCTGTAGGACCCTTCTCAGATTGTCCTATTCAGAGATAAGTTACTGCTCCTTGATGTCACCTACCTCTCTGCCTGTTTCTGTATAAAGTGGGGATTCTCAGGTGAATAGGGACTCTGCTCTGATTGTAACCTGTGTGCCTATTTCAGAGCCTGGTAGTTAGCTTATATCTGACCAATTTATGATTTAATATATGAATTCAGATCAACTGAGTTTCCTCTTGTGTCCAAAAAAGGGTTAGGCCTTATAATGATAATAATCTTCTCTGTCCAGATGCTATGTAATTCTATCACTTAGCTTTGCTGCAGCAACCAAGTCCAGCAAGTGGGTTGAGGGTGTGGGGTAGGGGTAAGCACATATATACATAGCAGCTGATCATATAATAATAGACTACTACTAACAAAAACATGAACTAAGTGCATTGTAGGTGACAGGAAGTGTACCAATTCAGAGGTTTAATACATTCTTTGATTTGTTCGTCGTCATAACCTTATGGAGAAGGTGTCATTAACTAATATTCTCATTTTACAAACCAGAAAATGGGGCATCAAAGACGTTTAAGTAACTTGTTCATAGTCACCCAGCAGTTAAGTTGCAGAGCTGGGATATGAACGCGGGTCTGCCATTGGCTAGATCCTACGCTGTTTCCTGCTCAGCAACATCGTTCCTATCCTATGCTCTATTTATTGCACCCCCTGCATCCTTGTCTACCATTCTAACAATCATAGCTCAAACACCTCGGAAATAAAGGATTTCCTGTCTGAATAAAACGAAATAAAATATTACTGTTTTAGAAATAACCTCTTTAAACAGATACTTGGGGAACACAGAAGTAAAAAGGTGGAATTTAATGAGCTGTTCGGATGTCTAAGGTACTTTATCATAGCTGAAAATACTGTACCCTCCTATGAGAAATCAAAATGCCATATCCTAGGTGGATGAACAAGGAGGCTGATGTTCTTGCCGATCAGAGTTCAGCAGCTGTTAAGTACCAGCAGTTTAAGTAAGC
The DNA here is from genome assembly GCA_030848825.1 of Tadarida brasiliensis. NCBI lineage: Eukaryota > Metazoa > Chordata > Mammalia > Chiroptera > Molossidae > Tadarida > Tadarida brasiliensis. The sequence goes on from CM061264.1 coordinate 83,691,929, forward strand.
TATTCTGGGGGTGCAGAGGGTCTATTTCTTCCATCACTCCTGTCCCTCAGCCCAAGATCCTGTTGCTTTCCTTAATTGCTTCTGCTTTATTTGGTAGTGCCTGACGGTTTATTAAGGCAGAGGGAAACTGCGGTGATTTATCATTGAACTTCCACTGTAATTACATTTCCACACACGTAGGCTCTTGTCAGCCTTACAATTCAGCTCAATACTGCATACGTTAATGTTATTAGGATATTAACAACTATTAGATGCTAGGCAGAGCAATCTGTTTTTTCATTAAGCAATAAGCAACATTCAGGAATGTGCTGTTGAGGATATTGACAAGCGAGCAAAGCACTGCAGCATGGAGACGGGCCCCACGTTGAAGCTGAACATTGACTGGCACTCCTAGTTACAGAGACATGTGATCAGTCACCCCAGTCGTTTCCTGCAAGTGTCTGGCCATGACAAGGCCTTGGAGCTTTTGAGTTGAGGTATGTTTAATGCATTGAATAAACGTAAATAGCCATATTCTAATATCATTTATTGGATACATTCCTGCTGTTAGGTGGATGTCATTCGATTGCACTGTGAGTCAGATGGACAGTAGGCTCGCTTCCTTTGCTCACCTTTTCTTCTTTCTCAGACTCGGAAAACATTCTTTTCAATTCCATTATACAGACTTAATAGTGATGACCCTTCCTCCAATATTTCTCACTTAGTCAACATACTGACTCAAATTATATTGAAATGTAGTCTAGCCAGATCTAACATCCAGGAGAGCCCGGAAAAGTATTCTAGGTTGGCAGTTTTTGTTCTTTCAGCAATTTGAATATGTAATATCTCTCCTGGCCTGTAAGGTTTATGCTGAGCAATCTGCTTACAGCCATAGGGGGTAGGGTTGGTTTCCTTGTATGTGATGAGCTTCTCTTATTGCTTTAAATATTTTCTTTTTCTTTGATTTTTGCCAATTTTATTTTATGTCTCAGGGAAGTGTTTGGGTTGAACCTGATTGGGGACCTTTGAGCTTCAGGTACTATGTGTTCACATTTTTTCCCAGACTTGAGAAGTTTGTAGTCCTTATTTTATTATATAAAATGTCTGCTCCATTTTATCTCTCTTTTACTGGGATTTCTATGATGTGAATATTGTTTCACTTAATGATATCCCATAAGTCCAGCAGGCTTTCTTCATTTCTTTTCATTCTTTTTTGTTTTTTTCTCCTCTGAGGATAAATCCAGGATTTCAAATGACTTGGTTTGAAATTCTCTCTTCTGATTGATAAAGTCCGTTGTTGAAGTTCACTACAGCATTTCTTTTAGTTCAGTCCCTATAATTTCAGCTCCAAAATTTCTGTTTGATTCTTTTTTAATGTTTTCTATTTTTTGTTGTTGTTGAATTGAATTGTTTTTCTGTGTTCTCTTGTAGCTTTCTGAGCTTCTTTAAAGAAATTATTTTGAATTTCTTGTCAGGCAATTTATGGATCTCCATTTCTTTGTGGTCAGTTACAGGAAATTTATTTATTCATTTATTGTGGTGTCATGTTTCCTTGATTCTTCATGATCCCTGTGGTATTAGATATGACTCTGTATTTGAGGAAGCAGTCACCTCTTCTCGACTTAACAGAATGACTTCGGTAAGGGAAGTCCTTCACCTTGGGTGAGGGAATGCTGGATCATGCTGTGGCTGTGGGTCTAATGCTGCAGAGTGACAAGTGCCGGGCGTGTGGTGGCTCCAGGTCTGAAGAGACATTGTCTCTCGTTGGCTCAGGCAACTGGTGTCCAAGACATTGACAACTGTATGAGCCTTGGCAGTGAGAGCTTCAGGAGGTCTGTAGTAACTGCAACATCTCTTTTTATCCTCAGTGGTATCTCCAAAGTCAGCAGTGAGAACTGGGGCGGGTGACAGTGGTGGCAGGAGCCAGTGGTGTGCACATGCCCAGCTGCGGGGCTGACTGCAGGCATAGGCATGAGGCGAAGACTTGGGCCATTGGCAGGGTTTGGGGCTAACTTCAGGTACGCAAGTAGCTGTGGAGTCTCAGGCTGTCAATCTGCACTGTGTGGCCGCAGAGGCTAGCCACAAGCCCATGTGTGGTGGTGTGGGACAGTGAAGGAAGTCTGGGTTAGTGTTGTGCAGGTGTGTAACTATAGAGGCTAGCTACTGGCACATGCAATGGTGTAGGCCAGTGACAAAAATCAGAGCCACTTTGGTGTACCTGAGAGGCCACTGGGGGCTGAGCTGTTGGTGTATAATTATGTAGCTATAGGGGATAGCTACAGGCACGGGCACAGCAGTGGTGGCCAGTGGCTGGAGTCAGGACCAGTGGCCTGCACTTTTGCAGCCGCATGGACTAGCTGCTGGCGTGCTCAGCATTGCAGGCCTGTTATGGGGTAGAGACTGGATTCCCATGAATGTGCAGCTCAAGGGGACTTGGTTGTCAATATGCACCCATGGGGCTGTATATGAAAGTGGAGACCAATAACAGGAGTAAGGGTCTGGGGTGTGCCTATGCAGGGCTATGGGTAGGCATACACGGTGGTGCAAGGCAGTGACAAGGGTTGGGGTCAGATCAAGGCCTATGAGCAGCTGTGAGGGATTTGGCTGTAAATGTGCACTTGTGTGTCTGCAGAGGCAAGCTATGGGTGTGCACATAGCAGTGGAAGTCAGGGACAATAGGCATGCTGGGTCTAAGGGCATGAGCTGCTGAGGGGCCCTGGGCTGTCAGAGTTAACTAATGCATCTGCGGGGGCTGCACACACACAGGAGTGGGCGTCAGCTACAGGAGCCTAAACTGGTGTTGTGCACCCACACAACCACTGCAGGGATGGCTGCTGGTGTGGATCCCAGGCTGGGGCATCTACAGCAGCGCTGGCTGGGGCATCTGTGGTGGAGGAGAACAGGGAGGAACTCAGGCAGCTGGCGTCTATGAATGCAAAAACCTGTAAGGCCCTTAGTGCCCAAAGTTGCAAGAGTCCATGGTGTCTGTACTGGTTGTTGGTTTCCTCAGTAGTGAAAACTGCTGGGATGAAGCAGACTCCTGGGGTCTGCAACAAAGTCCTCAGTGACAGAGATGCCAGAGTCCACAGCATTTGCAAGGGCTGCTGGGGTCCACTACAGAACAGGCCACTGGGGAGCATGGTCACTCACCCTGTGGTTGATACTGGTAGCCCCTGCCCTTCTCTTTGTTCCTGACTGTCTCTAGATGTCTCAGCTTTGCTGGTCTCTCAGGGGGTGAAGCCTAACTGTGCCCTTCATGCTGTACCCCAAAGTCTGTGGAAGCTGGTTGCTCAACCCCTGCTCTTCTTTTCCTGGGGAGAAGAACACTTTCAGAACAGGGAGTTCCCTCTTGACACTGAGCATGGGATGATGCAGGAAAAACGAAACTTTTTTTCCTACTCTTTTTGTTTGGTTTTTCTCAAGATTTTTGTTCCACGGTGTTGCTGAAGCGTCCTCAGTGGCTTCCTAAGCTCTCTCAAAGCTATTTTTGTTTGTAGATAATAGATGTCTAATTGATGTTTTTGTGGGGAGACAGAGGCCAAGGGTCTCCTATTTTGCCACCTTGGTTATATCATTCTTCTAAATGTGTTTTTATTTATTGGTTATATTACGGCCCAAGGCAATAATAGGTCTACAGCCTGGCCGGTGTGATTGGCCGCCTCCTGCACGCCCCTCACTGGGGATCGGGCCCACAACCTGAGCATGTGCCCTGACCGGGAATCGAACTGGTGACCTCTTGGTGCATGGGTCGATGCTCAACCACTGGCCGGGCAACATCCTTGTTCTTTATCTCACAACAACCCATAGGTACTACACCAGCCACAGGCTGTAGGCCTATTATTGCCTTGGGCCGTAATATAACCAATAAATAAAAACACATTTAGAAGAATGATATAACCAATCAATATTCTCTCTCATTGATGTTTCTGTCTCTCTGTCCCTCTCCCTTTCTCTCTCTCTAAAAACAATAAAGAAAAAAATAATAATAATAGGTCTACAAAATTGGAAGTACTAGATAAGGCTACTCAAAAGGAAATGTAGTAAGATTTGTGGAAAGAAACGAAGTAAGATGAACCCAGAAGAAATTATCTGTAAGTTGTGTGAAATGTAAGAATTTGCTGGGATAGCTTTGAGAGCAACAGTTTCAGTTACCTCTTGGACAGGGTTTATGTATTTTATTAATATTTGCTACATTAGTGGGTTGCTTTTAGAACGTATTGACAAACTACTGGATTTTCTACATCCTTATAGATTTCTCCCAAATTAGAAGTATCTATTAACTATTTGTAGTACCTATGGGTTGTTGTGAGATAAAGAACAAGGATGTTGCCCGGCCAGTGTGGCTCAGTGGATTGAGTGTCGTCCCATGGACTGAGAGGTCCCGGTTTGATTCCTGGTCAGGGCATGTGCCTGGATTGTGGGCTCCATCCTCAGTGGGGGGGGTGTGGGAGGCAGGTGCTGATGTTTCTGTCTCTCTCTAAAAAGTCAATAAAAATATATTTTTTTAAAAAAAGAACAAGGATGCAACTTATGTCGTGCAATAACATGATATTACATGTGGTTGAGGGGAAGTCACCCACTTCAGAAACCCGCCTCCCCTTCTTGTGTCCCCTCCACTCTCCCAAAGGTGAGTTGCTCTTTCAGTTGAATTCAACATATCCCTTTGGACTCATTTCTTTGGACTCATTTTATAATGACACTCTATCATGCTACACATTATTTTTATTAAAACAAATGATTATTGAAATTGTTCTCAGAAGCATTTTCCAGAACACAGAGCATTAACATAATTTAAATTTTAGGAAAGTTCTCTCTTCTCTACGAAACCATTTCTACTCGGCTCACGTTTCTTCTGTTTACCCCACCACACACTGGCATTGCTACTTTGGCCAGACTTTCAAACAAAAACCGGCCCGTTTCGCAGCAGGTGGATAACTCTTGTTAAAAAGCGTGTGCGTGCCTGTGGCCCTGTCATTTTCTTCTTGCTTTCGTGTGGTGAGTTGACGTGCTTGCCCCGCTCTGTCTCTCAGTCTCTTCTCTAGACAGTAAAAGCCACGGGCAGAGCTCGGCCTGACTCTGGGGGGTGATGAGGCCTCTTGATCTCACACAACTGCTTTCATGTGTTGGATGTCTCATTAATTTGGGCTCAGCAGCTCGTTGGAGACGACACCTTAAAGCCAGAGAAGAGCCTGTCCTTCTGTCCAAGTCAAGCGTTCTAACCCAGATTTATTACAGGGTTTAATTGAGAGTTGTGGATGGTTGGATAATTATAATAATGTGATAATTGAACTTCTGATTTATCACTGTCTCTTGTAGGCATAGCTCTTTCTGAAATTCCGTAAGACAGGGATGATGGGCCTTTGCAAGTTCGGTGCCTTCCTCAGTCTGATGGCTGTAAATCAATGTAATAAAGAACCTCACCCTGATTCCTAATATTTGGGTTATTGCATATTTTTTATTGGATTCACTTTCAGACCTCAGTAAAGATGATAGAGATATAGATTTGGCCACTGGTGATCCATGAGAAGAACTACATGAATGGATGTTATTGGCATTTTGGTTTTTTTTGAAGGACTTATACATATATTTCCCCTAACTACATCGTAAGCATCTTCAAGAGAAAAATGACATACTATTTATATTTTTGTGTGGCCCTATGAAAATGCATAGCACATGGTTACTGCCCAAATGTTTGTTAAATAGAAATGATGACTGTGTATTAATGTTCCTAGTTGAAATGGGCAAATTTTCTGCTTGTGGTTTGTTATATTTATCTCCATATTTTTACATTTAGGAAAACAATTAGTTGTTCTTACAGGTTTTACTTTTGGCCTTTCCATATGAATTAAAAAGTAAGTATAAGTCACTGGTGCATTTAATTTAGAAATTATAATTATGTTGTCATTAATAGAAAGAAAGGTTAGAAATAGCAAAACACTGAGATTACAGCTTATTTTCAGGACAGACTGTCAGTCAGCGGTACCAGTTCCATTGTGTTGTTGAATGAATGCATGTAAAATGAAATTCGCTGAACTGAAGGGCTGTGTAGCAATTTTATCTTGTTTACAGTTTTGAAGAGCCTCAGTTTACTTAGCAATATATAGACAGCAAATTCTGTCAGGGTGTTTTGTTTAAAGACCATGGGAGGGGGCTACTGTTGTCTTTCCCCATTTTTATACATTTCCCATCTTTTTGGTTCCTACTATTCTCCATTGCTGTTGGGCAGCGGCTGGCAAGAGGTTTTCTTTATTCTGGTGTTCTTAGAAATGAATAATAAAAGCTTATTGGTGGAGGGTAGTTTCTTCCAACATTAAAATTTTATAAGGAACTTGCCTTTGTAAAATTTTATGTTAGAAAAGCCAGTGACAAGTAAAACAGTTCTGTTCCAGGTCACATATGATGCCATCAAATAAGATTGATACAGCAAAAAGGTAAAGCCCAATGGAATCATACTTGATTGTGCAAACTGAACATGTAAATTATTCTTTATGCTGGAATGTTATAGGTAGAGTGCTGAAAATTGTGTCCTGCAAGCACTGAAAATGATGCCCTTTTGTGACGCCCATTAAAATCTTAGAGCATGACTACCCTACCCCATAACAGAAGTTCTCAAGATTATTTTAGGTGCAGAATTTCCGAAAGTAATAAGGCTCTTTGCAGAACACCATAGAATACATATTATTATAATATCACTATGCTGTATACAGTCTCCACCCTACAGACTTACGTGCAGGGCAGTGGAGGATCCAGTAAACCAAAAGCCGTGCTTTCAAAAGTGTGGCCTTGTGAGTTGGAGCTCAAATCTGGATACAAAGGTGGGTTTAAGTTCCAGCTTCACTGATTACGAAAGAGCGCTGTTAGGAAGTAGCGTACTGTTTCTCTAGCAGAAATGGCCAGCTCTCCGTGAAACTTTATCTAGCTCCTTATCCATAGTATGGAGATCTTGTTAGGCAGAGGCTCCTAGGTCATGATCTCAGTTTCCCATTCCTTCTATATGAGGCCAGATGAGCAATTCTCGCTAATGGAAGGTGAACAGGAATGAAGTGTGTCATTTCTAGGCTGACATGATTCGGAAGCAGGTATACCTCTTCTCATCTCTCTTCCGTTTCCACGGTGTCTCTGGAAGCCAAGTGTTGAAGATAGTGGAGCTACAATAAAGATCTTCAGTCTTGAACCCCTGCAAGGAAGACTGTCCCCTCAGCACTCGCATTGGACCGTTGCATATAAGAGAAATGCATTTCCACTGCTTTAGCCTCTAAAATGGTACGGTTTTCGGGTTGCAGCAGCTAGTGTGACCTAACTTCTGCCATCACTCACCTTTACTTTTTCTTACAGAGACAGTGAGGGTAAAGGTATTTAAACTTCGTATGTACAGTGATCGTCCGTTCTATGTAAGTCAATGCACGTGGAACATGAAATACCGAGGAGGCTCTCAGAAAGCGGTGGAATATTGTTATGAGGGTTTGCTGTTGTGATTTTTACACAGTCTCTTTAAATTTTGCTAACACCAGCATTTCCTAGAGGACAACCAGTAGCAGACAGCAAGGTATTACACATAAATATATGGGGAACATAATTAACGCTGAGAATATAATCAGTGGTGTCATTTCCCCCCTGTGGGGTGGGAGAAGGTTTCCATTATTTCAGCTAGCTGGATAAAGTCTGCCGTGGGAAACATCACCTTAAAATTCAGTGGCAGCCAGCGTGGCCTTGCTCCACGCATAAAATAAGGTATCGGAGCACAGGGCCTCCAACTTTCTCACTTCACTTCTCTTATTTTAAGAGATTCGTTTTTGAGCATCTGTTATTATCCTGGTTGATTCCACTTGTCCTTAAAAGCAGCAGCGATGGCGTGGGAGCAGTCATCGGTAAAGCTCTCAGGAGACAGAGTGGAAAGCAGCCACGAGCTTCAGCTTTATGCAAAACGTGAAGGCAGAAGTCAGCATGAAGGGGAGAGAAGTAGACCGGGTCCAGCCGAGAACCAGTCATGGGAGGGCTGCACGAAAACGGATAACACGTTCTCCAGACTTGCCATAAATTGCACAAATTCCAATGTATTCCTGTGCCACTCTCTCAAGCCTTCTGATTTTTGTTATTCAGACAGTCTGTTTGCAAAATCAATTTTGCCCCCTTTAAGAGAAGTGATGATTTTTTCCTGACAAGAAAAATAAAAAAGCTCATATTCAAATGTTACTCTCTTTAAAATCCTTCCATAGACAATATTTACCCTTTTGTTTATTTTGGCTGTTGCTATTTTGGGCCATTTCTATTTGGTATAGTATATAGGTTTCTCTGTTATCCACAAGTAGAACATTTCTATAAAAACTTTCATGAGCTGAAATGGCATAAAACGAAGGGTATCCCCTTCTTCCCGAAGTTCTCCATAGGCTGCTGCTTTTATGAAAGACCTACATTAGTACAGAAACAGAAACATTTGGAAAGCAGGTGATAACTATAGTGTGACATTAAGACTTATACACGAAGTGGTTGGGATGATGGAGTTGATATAAACAGATGTAATCAAAAGCAGCCCAAGGGTCCATCTGTAGATGAGTGGATAGAAAAGCTGTGGGACATTTACACAATGAAATACTACTCAGCCATAAAAAAGAAGGACATTTTAGTCTTTGCGACAGTATGGATGGACCTGGAGAGCATTATGCTAAGTGAAATAAGCCAGTCAGAGAAAGACACGTACCATATGATTTCACTCATATGTGGAATCTAATGAACAGAACGAACTAACAAGCAAAACAGAGACAGACTCGTAGAGAACATCTTGACAGCTGGGAGGTTTGGGGGCTGGAGAGGGAAGGTGGAAAGATTGAGCAATGAAGAAAAAAGGAGAGACAGTGCGTGGATAGGGACATCAGTGTGGTGATTGCAGAGGGTGGGGGGGTAGAGGGAGGTGGAGGAGGGTATAGCGGGGATAAATGTCGATGGACGGAGACTTAACTTGGGATGGTAAACACACAATACAATGTACAGATGATGTGTTATGGAATTGTGCACCTGAAACTGTACACTTTTATTAACCAATGTCACCCCAATAAGTTCAATTAAAAGGAAAAAAGTTCATTTAAAAAATATGCTTTTGCCACCTTCTTTTTAAATCTAAAATATAAAACTTTTTGGAGAAAATAACAGAAGGTAAGCTATCTATTCTAAAAAAAAAAGCAAAATAAAAATGTTGTCATTCTATTTGGGTCCTCAAACCTTACTTACATCCAGGACTAAGCAGTTAATCAACAGAGTTTTGTGAATTCAAAGTGTGGTGCTGATGTATGCAATAAAATCGGTCGCTGAGTTTACCTCCAGAGTTCATTCAGGTTTGCAGTGTGAGGAGACTGGATTTGGGTCATTAAGATTTTGGGCAAGTAGAGAAGCTTCTATTGACTGAGCAATTTTATCACATAAGAATGTTCTTGGAGCTGCTGGAGTCTGTCAGCTAATGTCAGAGTGAAGAACTTGAAGGCCTCAGGCAAGGCTGAGGGCCCTTGATCCAAATGGTCATTAACTGACAAACACACCTGTCCTGGAGGGCACTAACACTGCTGAGATATCAAGGAAACCGAGAGAATCTGTAATAATGAAGTACCTTGTATTTGAACTTTTGATTTGTTTTTTCATATTTTCCCTGGTAGAGTTTTATTCCTATTTATTTTTATTCTAGCAGAAGACTGATGGGAAATATGATTTCCTACAATAGCAGAGATAGAGCTAGAGATAGATAAAGAAAGATAGAGCGAGGGCATGAGCTATATATGTCTATATATCTATATATACACACACACATACATATATACCTCTGTCTGTCTATCATCTAGCTAGCTAGCTATCAAGAGAGGAGGGAAAGAGAGAGAATATTAAATATCGCTGGATATTTTAGGTTTTCATACAAATCTTTTATGGTATTTAGTTGATCAAAATATCTTTTACATTTAACTGAGAGAATCAATATAAAAATGGGCAATGTAGCAGAGTTTCTGAAAGGACCCTACCGTCCTGAAGGTGACTTTTAACAGTGCCACAGACTGTTTCTGCTACTCTGAAATAGTTACTCACTTCTGGCTTCAGTTTCTTTATTGGCAAAATGAAAAGAATACTTTTTAAAATTTTCTTTAATTGCCGTTGTTAGAATTTAATAAGAAATTAAGATACTTGTATAATTATACAATTTACTCTGTTTACATATCAAATGGAATATTATAGGTTCAGTAAAATCAAATATCAGTCAATCAGTATTATTTTTACTGATTTTTTATCAACTAATTAAATAAACTGTCTCCGGGGATGCTATGTTCATCTAGTTGTATATTCCCAAAGACTCAATTTTCCAAATTGAAGTTGTCACCTGACTACCTTGGCAATAACTCCAAATCCTTTTACTTGATAAAAAATATAAATATTACTACAATAAACATGCATATTAATTATATATTATTCCTGAATTTATTGGTCATTTACTATAGTTTAAATATCTACAATCCTGTGGGAAATTTTTTTCTTTGGAAAACCTCTGGGAAACCTGTCTCAGTCATCATTTACTGGTTTCTCTTACAAGGGGAGAGTAATGGAGATATAAATAGTGTGAGAACCACCCTTTCCTTCAGAGCATCTTGAAATTTCTCCTTTCTCTGTTGGATTGTAATAAGTACTAGGCACTCAGGCACATTTTCTTGGAGTCAACAAATGACTGTCTGCTCATCCCCCTGCAAATATGCTCTGCGTTCCTCTCTGAGCTGTTACTATATGACTTCACTTTCTCATGCTGGAAAGCAAAGGCCCGTTTTGAATGTGCTCAGAGACATTTGCCCTGATTCAGAGGACAGCCATGGTTAAGCCTGAGGGAAATCTTTTCCCATAACTGGCTCTGTCCAGAAATGCTTGGCTGAAGATTCTTGCTTACTCACAGTCGATCCATATGCCCAGAGTGCAAATACTCATGGAACAAGGGAGTTTCACACTGGTATTAAGTGGAACTAGGAGGACATTCCTAATTTTATTTTATTTCTTTACATTTTTCTTGATTAGTTCACATTTCTGCCCTTGGTGTTTTTATTTCAGGAACTTGATAAAACTTTATTTTTAATGAAGTCTTCTCTGGCTAATTCTACTTCAATTTACCCATCTCTGATAACTTAAATAGTTTTTTCCCCCCTCAAAATAACCATGAGAGCTTTCTTCCACCTTTACTCATTTTTGGTAGCCAAGCCTTGCTTTCTATAATATCGGTAAAGGAGAATGATTGCAAAGAACTTTCAGGTGTAATTTGGCTTTAAGAGTAAGAGAAAGGGATTGAGGGAGAGGCACAGCTCTTGGTTTTATGATGTCCCTTTGTAAAATGGACCTTTTCCTGTCACAGAATGTCAAAACGACACAGTCAGTCTGCTGCATGTTCCCTACAGACAAAAGCAGAAAAAATGACTGACAGCTTTGCATGGAGGTAAAGCTGTATCAGAAAGCAGTGTCGGTGTGGTAACAAGGCTAAGGAGGAGACCGGTCCTGTGCTGGCTGGAATGCAGGAGCCAGGGGGTGGGCAGCTCCTCCATAAGATGTCCCCCAATTTCTCCACAAGCCACCCTGGGCTGCATCTCCCCAAGCACTGCAGCTCGCAGCTGGGGGAACCTAAATAGAACACTCGGTGCTGAGAGGCAGGACCTCTGGTCGCAAATGACATAAACCGAGAGGCATTTGAGAGTTATCACAGAAACGGACACTTTTTGGAGTTCACTTGAATAAGCACCCATGAGCAAAAAAGATTCAGGTTGAAGTTTAATCATTCAGTTCAAACATTTTTTTTTTAAATCTCAAACTTTGTTATTTTTCCTAAGTACTTACGTGCTTTAATTGTATTTTAGGCTTGTTTTATTTATTTATTTATTTATTTTTATTTTAAACGTCACAGTTTTAAAGAGTATCTACAAAGCAATATATTCTTACTATTGATAACTTCAAATCATTGTAAAGCTAAATATGCTTCTGCAACATTAAGCTCTGTAGAGAGAGAGGGTCGAGGAGACGAGGGCGCCCTTTTCTTTCTAGTGCAGCCACTTAATACGGGACAGACCAGAGGACTTGCCAATCCCATGACAAGTGACAACATGCGAGCAAATTTTAGTCTATAACCCATTTCAAAGGAAATTCACTTTTTCTATTATTTTTTATGGAAAAAAAATGATATATTTCCCAACCTCATTCCATGTGGGTAAAATAGGAATAGTTGAAGAGGTGAATTCATCAGAGCTAATTAAATAAAACTTTTCTGGTAATGCACTCCATTTCGTCTAATCATTTGAATTCAGATAAGCTTAAAGGAAAAGAACAAGACAAACTCTAAAGAAAGTTGGGAACTACGCATTGCTGTTAGATGTTAACAAGATCCAAGGCTGGGCTATTTGGTGCTATGACAAATGGACCAGAGGACGCTGAGCTCTTTCCAGTACTGATAAGTACGGTCCATCCATTCTGCATTATGCCCACATCTTTTGGACTCGGAGTCTGGCAAGCAGAAGGGGGATTTATCTTCTTGGAAAATATGAGTTGGAAAATCAACCCAAGTGAAATTGCAGAAGCCAAGAGATCTAGAAATTTTCTAATTCTTTCTCTGCTTTTAGCTAGACTATTTACGTGATTCTACATTTTTATTATTTAAAGACATTTTCTAAAGAGTAGCTGGAATTGCAAAGACACTATTAAGATGACAATAATAATAATCATTTAAGACAATGTCCACATTTATCTCATTTAAAAATACACTCAAATCAGTTAGAAGGAAGCTTCATCTAATTGTCTATCTTTGCTCAAAAAGGTCAATTACAATTGTTGTCCTTTTGATGTTATTTTAGCTGAGTATGTTTAAATGTTTCTATCATACTTCCAACCTTTGAGTCTCTGTTCTGATCTGTGTTTTATGGCCATTCTCCTCTCAGCATTATCAGTGTGCTTGTGCTGTTTCTCATGCTTAATTTGCTACTCTTAAGGTTTAGCAGTGGGAATGAACATGGAATTAAACGTGTTCCGGTGTCTGGATCTATTTAAATAGCAAAATTTTCTCTGAAAACCAAATCATCAGTATCTATGCCCTTGCTCTCAGCAGCAGTTGAAATTTGGTCTTTTACTGAGTCATCTTTATATAGCACTTATTGTAGGGTAAGTTTAGTTCTAAATTTTTTTACAAAATGTAGAACTAAATTTTAACTTATTTAATCAGTATAACAATCAGGTTGCTGTCTAAAAAGTTTTTATTTTTATTCCTAATTTTCAGGTGAGGAAATTCACGTACAGAGTAGTTAAAGAACTGTGCATTTTCACACGGGAGCAAGCATTAGAGCCAGGATTTAAGCCCAGTTAGGGTGATTCTGGAGAGTCCTTGCCATTCTAGTTTTGCTGACCATCACGATAATTATAAACCCAAAAGAGGAACGACCTTAACAATCCAGTCAAATAAACTTCAGTGAGGAAGTCGTCTTGCTTTACATCAAGTCAGCAAATATTTATTAGATGCATAATGTACACCAAGCAAGATAACCCCTAGTACACCAGCATTAATGCAAAGTTAGGTCTAGCAAGGGGGGGGGGGCAGGAACAGAAGACGTGGAATGAATTGTATTAAATGCTATATTTAAATTTATTTTTTGGCTGTATACTGTTGATTAGCAACTGATGCAATAAGAAACATGGATCTAATCTTGCCAAAGAGTAATTTTTGAGACTTTTATAGCAAGTGCCACCCTAGTTTTGATTCTGGTAAAATTAGTAACAGAGGCTTTAAAAATAATTGAGATTCCAAAACTGTACAATAGCATTCTCAGATGTTTTGGTCTCAGGATTCCTTTAAATGCTTAAAAATTATTGAGGACCTCCAAAAGCTTCTGTTAATGTGTTATATCTGTCAATGTTTATATTAGGAAACATTTCAATATTTAATTCTTAATTTATTTAAAGTAACAATAATCACATTACATGTTGACATAAATGCATATTCTTATGAAAAATAACTATCTTTATCCAGCCAGTGTGGCTCAGTGGTTGAGCGTCGACCCACACACCAAGAGATTGCCAGTTTGATTCCTGGTTAGGGCACAAGCCCAGGTTTCGGGCCCAATCCCCAGTGGGGGGCATGCAGGAGGCGGCCAATTGATGTTCTCTCTCATTGATGTTTTTATCTCTGTCTCCCTCTCCCTTTCTCTCTCTCTAAAGTCAATAAAGAAAAATTATTAACATAAAAAAATAACTATCTTTATCAGCACAAAAAATAAGAGTGGCACTGTTTTATATTAAAAAATTTTTCTTTATTTTCTGGTTTAATAGAAGGTAACTGGATTCTTAGATGTGTTTCTCTATTCAATCTATTATCTCACACTTCATGTACTCTCTGGAAAACTCCACTGGACACTTATGAGAGAATGAGAGTGAAACAGGAAAATAACATCTTGGTTAATTATGAAATTAGTTCTGACCTCATTAACCCTTGAAAGGATCTTAGGATCACCAGGGGTTCTCTGACCACACTTTGAGAACCAATGCTTTAGAATAAACCTACTTCCCACTTAATCTTTTGCTATGCTATATGTTAGACTCTTTTCATCTAAATTTGAACTTTAGCAATTCAATGTATTGCTTACCTGTGATTTAAAAGAATTAGATGACTCCTTCCTAGCATTTTATATTTCAGGTATTTTATTTTAATTAATTGGGATGACATTGGTTAATAAGATTATATAGATTTCAAGTGTACATATCTATGATACATGATCTGTATATTGCATTGTGTGCCCACCACCCAAAGTCACATCTTCTTCCATCACCACATATTTGATCCCCTTTATCCTTTGAGGTTTGTCAGTCTAACAACCAATTTGTAATTCTTAATTCCTTCACCTTTTTCGCCCACCCCCCTAACTCCTTCCCATCTGGCAACCAACAAAAGTTCTCTGTATCTATGAGACTGTTTCTGTTCTACTTGCTCATTTTGTTTGTAGATTCAATTGTTGATAGATATGTACTTATTGCCATTTTATTGTTCTTCAAGAAGACCCGTCAACATTTCATATAATACTGGTTTGGTGGTGATGAATATTTTTAGTTTTTCTTGTCTGGGAAACTCTTTATATGTCCATCAATTCTAAATAATAGCTTTGCAGGATAAAGTAATATTGGTTGTCGGTTGTTGCTTTTCATCACTTTGAACATCTCTTGCCACTCCTTTCTGGCCTGAAATGTTTCTGTTGAGAAATCAGCTGACAGTCTTATGGGAGCTCCGTTGTAGGTAACTAGCTGCTTTTCTCTTGCTGCTTTTAAGATTCTCTCTTTGTCTTTAACCTTTTGCATTTTGATGATGATGTGTTTTGGTGTGGGCCTCTTTGGGTTCATCTTATTTGGGACTCTCTGTGCTTTCTGGACTTGTATGTCTGTTTCCTTCACCAAGTCAGGGAAGTTTCCTGTCATTATTTTTACAAATAGGTTTTCAATTTCTTGCTCTCTCTCTCTTCTCTTTCTGGCACCCCTACAATGAGAATGTTGGTATGCTTGAAGTTGTCCCAGAGGCTCCTTACACTATCCTAATTTTTTTGGATTCTTTGTTCTGATTGGGTGTTTTTGCTTCCTTATATTCCAAATCAATGGTTTGCTTCTTGGCTTCACCTAGTCTACTATTGATTTCCTGTAAATTATTCTTTATTTCAGTTAGTGCAGCCTTAATTTATGACTGGTCTTTTTTTATGCTCTTAGAGTCTTCACTAAGTTGCTTGATGTTCTCACTAAGTTCCTTGAAATTCTCGCTAAGTTCCTTGAGTGTCCTTATAACCAGTGTTTTGAACTCTGCATCTGTTAGATTGCTTATCTCTGTTTCATTTAGTTCTTTTCCTGGAATTTTGTTGTTCTTTCATGTGGGACATGTTTCTTTGTCTCCTCATTTTGGCAGCTGCCCTGCGTTTGTTTCTGTGTATTAGGTAGAGTTTCTATGTCACCTAGCAACTGGGGTGGCCTGTTGTAGCAGGTGTCCTGTAGGGTCCAGTGGCACAGACTCCCTGGTTACCCAGCTGGGCCCTCAAGGTGCACCCCTCATGTGGACTGTCTACCCTTCTGTTGTGATTGAGTCTTGATTGCTGTTGGCACAGATTGCTGTTGGCACCTCAATGGGAGGGATTTACTCAGGCTAATCAGCTGCAAGAATTGACTGTACCCACTGACCACTGACCTCTGACCACCTTGGAGGATCAACTGTGCAAGGCTCACCGCACAGAGCAAGACTTACTTCAGCAAGGCTCTGGTACCCACTGAGTCCACTACCTGAGAGTGTCGCTTGTGGAAGTGTTTGGTGGTGGTGCTTTGATGTGGTCTGAAGTTGTCCACTGGGTGTGCTGGCTCTGGGGCAAGGTCAGCCTCTGCCTGTGTTCTACTCAGGGCCACCAGGCATAAGCTACAAAGCAATCTACAGATGGCTGCTTCTTGTGCTGGGCTTGGAGGTGCCCTGGCAAAGCCAAGCTGTGAACCAAGGCTGGCTACTTCTAGTGCCAGGCCTGGGGCCACTTAGTGAGAGGTCTGGAGCTCTCTGAGGCCAGATGCTGTTGTTTGAAGGAATTTAGGAAAATCTGAAGCAGGAGCCAAGATAGGCCAATCCTATGGTAAAGCCACAGGAAACAGCTTGGGTGGGCCTGAAATTTGAGTGGGGCAGGGCCTCAGGGAATCACCAGGGCGGGGTAAACAGTGTGAGCCAGGTTGCTGGAGTCCCAGATATGGTGCCCATGTGCCAGCCCTGTGGGGGAAGGGCTCACCCAAGGAACAACAGTCTCCCCCAGCACCTCTGTCTGGGAGAAAGCTGCCTCTCCAGCTCTCTTTCCGATACCAAACAATTCAGTTCTTCCCCGTATGTCTCTGGTGTCTTTCGAGCTGCCTTCCCCATGCTGGAGCCTGGTGGAAGCAGGTCTGAGTAAGTCTGTGTGCTGGCCCTTTAAGAGCAGCTGCCTGGGGCCCCAGCAGCCTCAGCCTCCCTCTGCCTCAGTTCCTGCTGGTTTTACAGCCAGAAGTTATGGGAAGTTATGGGGACTTCTTTTCCTGGTACTAACCCTGAGCTGGGCGCCTGGTGTGGGTCGGGGACCCCTCACTCCTCAGGGAGGACCTTCCCAGCCGAGGTGTCCTCCTGATTTTTATCCGCCACATGTGGGTGTGGGACCAGTTGGGCTGCGCCTCCGCCCCGCTATCAGTCTTGGTGTGGCTGCTTCTTTAATTTCGTAGTTGTAGGACTTCCATTCAGCTTGATTTCAAACGGTTCTGAATAATGGTTGTTCTGTAGTTTAGTTGTAATTTTGATGTGGTTGTGGAAGGAGGAGAGACCGCATTTACCTATGCTGCCGTCTTGACCGGAAGTTATATTTCATGTATTTTAAATATCTATGAATAAAACATAAATGTTAAAAAAAAACAAGATGAATAATAGTTTCAAGTACTTCACCACCTGAGAAGGTACAATATGGTGCACGGTGCACACAGGTTAATTGAGCACCAGATTAATTGAGCCAGATGGACTGACAAACAGATGGGTAGATAGATAAACAGAAAAAAATAGATGTGTATGAAACTATGTCTAGACATCTGTTTGCCTTAATAAAACACATAATGTTTCCTATCTATTGATTTGTAATGCAAATTAACAGTCCAATAATTTATTGTATTTACCTTATCTACTTGGACTCCTTTTAAAAATAATCTGCCAACATGGAGACATTGACTAAACCAGCAATGACAATGCTATTCTCATTCAATTGAAAACACTGGCTAGGTTGGAATAACCAATACAATATTATATTTTAATGATTCTTGTAATAGTTTTAAATGTATCTACTGTTAACATTCATTTGGCTGGTTTACTCTGTTGAGGCTGAAGTGCAGGCCCACAGGTAGTAAGAATGACTCTAACCTTGCAAAATTAGTAACTATCATGGCTTGTCCAGCTCCTTTAGTTTTCCCAAGGTCGAACAGGCCTGGGGTCCTTCATTTTACACAGGATGCTTGCCAATTGCCTTCTATTTACACATAGCTTTTGAAATAATTCTATTCCTTTCTAGTGTCCAAATCTGTCAAACACAGAGCCTTTCCAGTAAATATTGTGATTTAGTTTTAAAGAGAATAATTAGCCTTTCTTGTTTCAGAAGAGTGGTTGAAAATTTTCAAATTGGCATTTTGAAGGAAAGCACAAACAAAACAAAGCAGAAAAAAATTGAGAACAAAGAATAGAAAGTTTTTTTTGCCCACAGGATGGTAAACATTTTGGATAAAGAAAGAAAGAAAGAAAACAGCAAATAGGAGTGTGCGAGTGTGTACCCTACCCTTTCTAAGAAAAGTTGACATGGCAGTGACGATTCAAACTGATCTTTTCTGCTCGAGTAAAGAGGTTTCTAGCTGAAATGTTTAATTATTACCCAAGTAGGACAGAGAGACAAAGTCTGGGCTCTCCTCTGTGTTTGGAATTGCCTTGGCGTGGATGAAAGCAAGAGTGGCAGCAGCCAACTGCCAAATATCCACACACAATGGGGGAGTTCTGTGTCTCGGTTACTAAGGGGACTCCAAGATTTCCTCCCACATTTGGAGGCAAGGAGTCCCCTTCTTTCCTTGGCATCTTCCAGTTGGCAGCATTAGGAGGGTTTGTTACCCAGTCTCAAAAGAATGTTCCTAAAGATGGCAAATTCTAAAGAATGTCTTAAAATGTGTACATTTACTGAGAGCAAACCATAACAAAATAGGGTGAATAAATGCATTCAAAATCAAGACTGTTACTTTTTTTCTTTGGCTTTTTTTTTTTTTTTTTTTTGCTAAGGTGCATTTCTTCCATGTTTTTCTGTAGTCCGTGAAGCTTCTGTCGTCTTAAGTTTTTTCATTAAAATCAGTTTTAGGTTTGAGTTTGTAAAAATAGCCCATTTTCCAATCACTAAAATAGAATATTACACAATTAAGGCAAACTGTGCCCCAAAGCAGCAGCTAATGGTACACACTGTTGATGAGTTGGAACACAACAGGAGCTCGATCCATTTATTTTTGTCAATGAGTAGCAATTGTTAAAGCCAAATCAGTTCCTCAGGAAAACCACATCAATTGTTGGATGGTCAAATGAAGAGGCGATGAGACAATAGTGGGGTTTATTTCACATGTGATGTGTAGATGTAGCCAAAAAGTAATAAAGAACTCTGCAGTGCACTGGGACACAGTACATGTCTCAATGTGTAGCATAGTTTGGGAACATTTTTCACTTATCCTGGTTTGGAGTTAGAATTTATTTGTAGTTTATTTGGAGTTAGACTTGTACACAAACATTCACTCTTGACAGGGTATCATCTTTGAAGCTGGTATACAAAGTAGCTTCAGCCCGGCCAGTGTGAATCAGTGGATTGAGCGTTGTCCCACGGACTGAGAGGTCCCGTATCATTTCCCGGTCATGCCCGGGTTGCAGGCTCGATCCCCAGTGGGGGGCGTGCAGGAGCAGCAGATGGATGTTTCTCTCTCACACTGATGTGTGTATCTCTCTCTCTCTAAAATATCAATAAAAAAAGTTTTAAAAAACAACAACAAAAAACTAAGTAGCTTCTATCTAGAGTCCCTGAACTAAAGAGAACAGTCAAAATGAGACAAATGCACACATTTGCTTATCTTGATACGCCATTACTAAATAAATATTTTGTAACATCTCAGTTAAGTGCATACATATAATATTTTAAAAATACTTTTACTAATCAAAGAAAAAAGTCTAAATATAATTGCTTTCCAGTCCAATCAACAGTCCCCAGATCCCAAAAGTGTGCAAAGAGGACCACAACAGAAACATCCATGACAGTCTGGTGCTGAAATTGCATCATCGCCTATCAAGAAGGGTGACAGACTTTCGAATACAGAAAATTTCCGTCCAAAAATTTTCATTCTTTGCTATCATTTATTCTAATGTTTAAAATTTTCTCTTTTGCTTCTAGTAAATCGTCAGCGAAGATTTGAAGATCTCACTTTGAAATATTTTGGTTTCTCCCAATAAAATTATGCCATCCTACGGAGAGCATTGGGCTGTCTTACACGTACTTATGATTCTGAACTCATTTTAGGTTTCGCTGATGGAAAAGTAGGAGAGGTGTGATGAAAGGGTAAGTCCATAGACAGCAAGAGCCAGGAGTTGAAATTGTAACAGCTTTTGGATTTGACTTGGAACACAGAGGATAATCAGTAGCTGGGGAAAACTTCTTTGGAACCTAATGACTGGGGGAAAATTCTGTGTCAAGTGCAGCTGTTGTGGTGAATAGATATTCAGATTTCAGATGTGAAAAGAAATCATTGTTTTACAGATTGAAAGGTGAGCCACTGGTATCCCTCATTTAGCAAACAGCAAAAATGAAGGATCCCCCTCCGTGTGTAGGGGGCAGCACACAGAGCAAATATTCAGGCAGGATTCCTAAAACACAAGATGACTTAGTCTTGTGAATTAACACTTTGACTTTGTTCCCGAACCGGTGCTGTTGACAGAGTTCTGTGAGGAAGGACTTTTGTAAAATATCTTACAATATGTTGTCTCCTCTTTTGAAAGAAAGGAAGAGTATCTTTCCCCCGTGAATCTACCCTTTGTGCTATTAAATGTGAGGGCGTACAAGACTAGACAATTGATTCTTTCTTCTACCAAAGCCTCTTCTGCTTTGGTTAATGCCATTGTTTGAGAGGATTAGGAAATACATTTCTATGTTTCTAGGCTCTTTGACGTTTCTTGATGTTCCATGTAACTTAAACAAAATAACCCGATGAAACAATCCTCCACAGCCTTGCTGTGACCCCCACTTGCCCTCAAAGGCCAAGACTGAGGGAACTTGGCTCTTTGGTAAACATGTTTCCTTTACTGACAAGTTTTCCAGGTCAGGCAAGTCTTTTGAGTCCATGATACTGACCTGAGACTTCACCCTGAGGGAGGCGTGGGTTAGAGATGAAGGCACATCTGGATCCCTGTTTTAATGCTGAAACTTGCCCCTTGAACGTGAATATTTGTAAGTCTAAAATATGAGATTAGTTTTACCCATGGCTTTCTGAACATAGATATCTAATGGGAACTGATTCTTAAGAAATAACCTCGAATCAGAGAAACACAATTTTGTTGAATTAGTCGCAATAAAGCATTTGCTCACTCAGTTCAGCTGGGTAAAGCTCCGCATGACAGATTGGGGAGAAGGTGGGTTCTGGAATTAGACATTCAAATTCAAATTCTACCTCTACCACTTAGCAACTGCCAAGGTTAGTTTCTTATACTCTCTAAGTCCCGGAACCTTCATCTAAAATTTTAAATAATATCTACCACACAGGATTGTTAAGAATACTAATTGACATAAAACAGGTACAGTACCTGGCACAAAGTATTCAATAAATATTAATAACATTTAATCCAGGCTAAGGCATTTGCTAGGTTTTTGGAGTTGCTATTCCACCCTCCCCCCCCCCCGATTGGTTCTGTTATTTACATAGTTATGTATATGTTTTTCCTTTTCTTTAGTATTTCATTAATATTCTAGTAAATTTTTCGTTTTTTAAAATGTTTTTTTTTATTGATTTTTTTAGAGAGAGAGGAAGAGAGAGGGAGAGAGACAGAGAAACATCAACGAGAGAAACATTGATTGACTGCCTCCTGCACGCCCCCTACTGGGGACTGAGCCCGAAACCTGGGCATGTGCTCTGACCTGGAATGGAACCGGTGACCACTCAGTCCATGGGAAGACGCTCAACCACTGAGCCACACTGGCTGGACAGTACATTTTTCTTAAGTGGAGAACAATAGGACATAGTTGGGGGGAACTACACAACGTCCATCGCATAGACCAAACAAGAAAAGATCGGTGTCTTCCTTATTGTTTTTCAGTGAGTGAGTCCCACAGAGACTAGTTCAGAGTCCTGACATGTTCTCCTTCAGGACACAGATGGTCTCCTGGACCTTCCAACTCCACCACTCTTTTCGTTTCAGTGTAAGTAAAGCTGAGCACTAAAATCTAGCATCTCCAACACATGAATTTTTAAATGTTGAATATATTCTGTAGGCTGCTCACACCGAAAAGGAAGCTTCTGGAAAACCATGCCTAAACAGACCATCTGTTGGAGTTCCTCCAGTGTGCAATGGTGAAAATCGTTCTGAATATTTACATAAAGCTACAGGCAGAAGGCAGAAAAGAAAATCCTTAACCAGCTAGTAGGCGTTTTACTTTGATTGATCTGCCTTTCGGATGAGTAACTAGGAAAACATGGTCCCTGATACAAAGTGAAATTAGGCTTTATTGGGTAAAGCAACAAAGAACTTTCCTTCTCTCTTCTGGAGGAGGGAAACGGATTTGCCTACCATGTTCTTTCTTAGTCGTGAGGGGAAGAAAGAAAGCGACCCTGTGTTGTTTCTCTTTTTCCCCTTTAGAAATGGAGAATGCTCACCAAAGGGAAGGCTGATGCCTCACTGGGGTAAGCGATCATGCTTCCTTATCCCAGACGGAGCTGTAGGGCCCTCCCGGGTGGGCCAAGTCACACAGCACGTGGGAACTGAGTTCTGCCGCAGGAATCCACAATTCTGCTCACATACTTAGAAGGCTGAATTTAGGTTTGAATAGATTCTGTGGCTTTGTTTTCCAAATCCTGCCCCAGAATATCATTGTCTCCACATGGTCCTCTCTAACTACCAATAATTTCTATCTCAGTAACGACATTCAGCAGTTCTCAAGGATAGCTGAGCCTCATCCTGGGTAACTCCACTCCATTGCATCCTGGAACTGAGATCTCCAGAGATGCCCTCAGCCTATGGGCTCTGATGTGTCAGTTGTTGCTGCTTGTTACCCAACAGCTGCCTTTGTGTCAAATTAACTAAAATAACCTCTTTTCACCAAGGCAAGTCTCCACAAAGATTTTCCTACAGAGTATTTCTTTCCACCTCTCTATCAGAAAATCTAAAGGGAAATTAAAATTAGGATCGTCATCACTAAAGTTTCAGGATTAAGTACCTATATTCCTTCTTCTAGGTTATCCATGTTAAAAAAAAACAAAAACAAAACAAAAACAAAAACAAAAAAACAACAGCCCTGCTGATGTGGCTCAGTGGTTGAGCGTTGACCCATGCACCAAGAGGTCACCAGTTCAATTCCCGGTCAGGGCACACGCCCAGGTTGTGGGCCAAATCCCCAGTGGGGGGCATGCAGGAGGTGACCAATCAATGTTCTTGCTCATCGATGTTTCTATCTCTCTCTTCCTCTCTCTCTAAAAAAAATCAACAAAGAAAAAAAATAAAAATAAAAACACATAACTGAGTAAATGTTAAAGATCATGCTGGCTTTATTCACTGATTTGTGTATCAAGCAGCATCTGGTCCAGCAGATGGAAAGGCACTCTGAGGAGCTGTACTGAATGAAAGACTTCTATAGGCGGAAGGGAACAAAACAAGGGCATTGTACCGGACAAAAAAAAAAGTGGATTAGTTATTGCAAAATTGCTTTCCTTTAGGAGATTGCAAGGGTCCATCAGGCAGATTATCTCACTAAACTAATCAGGTGATTCCTGGTTGACTGATTTAAGATTCCATTTCTGGGAGAGTCAGAACTGTAATTACGTCTTGCTTTGGTGAAGTGAGGCTTAACATAAGCAACTCCATTTGGGGCTTGTGGTCTTGTTTTTTAACATCCGTCTTTAAAACAAGGGAAGCCAAATTCTCCTTTGACAATCAGAGTCTTGAATTAAATGTTCTGTCTCTCAACCTGTAATCTACGATGAAACAGCTGATCTACAGCCTCAGACAAAAGAGAGATTCTTGGAACCAGCACTTTAATGAAGAAGACCACTGGACTTTGCCCCTTTGCAGATGCAGAACAAGTGTTAAGGGAATTTTTCAATAGGTAGATAAATGTTTCACTGTTAGGGTTCCTTAAAGGAAGTAAAAATTGGCGACTCATTAAGAGTGTGCATAGGTACTATAAACAGCAACAAAGAACCTCTGGCATATTTCATGGTTCAGACATCAAAAGAAAAAGCCATAAAATCTGCTTGCAGTAAAATAAAGTCATTTTTTCCCCCCTTGACATGGCTGGTATCTATTAGCTACCTCATATGTAAAAGGAATAAAATGTTACTAGTTTTTTAATCAGATGTATCTGAGCAGTTTTGTGAATTCATGTGAAATACTGAAGCATTTCTGTATTTTATGTTTACTTTGTCTACACGATACAAATGGCAATCACCTTGACCATTTAAAATTTTTATCCTCTCTGTTTTCAATGACACCAATGATTAGGTGTGTGTATTAAAAGCTTTGTTAGTAATCTGCAAGTGATAGGTGACCTAAGTTCTTTGGTTCTTTGGGTTAAGGCATGACCAAGATTGTGTTTTTGTTTTCCCTAGCTTGCGCTAAAAAGTTATATGTTAAAAATAGTGAGAGCAGTGAGTTGTTGGTATAAACAGGTGAATTGAATGGGAGTTTTCTGGGCTATATTATTATGGATATTTCATGCAAAAAAAAAAAAGCAAATGTATCACACCAGAATGTCAACAGAGTGCAGAGCCACAGAGAAAGGGCAGAGCGCCCGCTTTGGTACACCTGGAGTAGATTACACACACGGACTTGATCCTCTCCTCAAAGCCAGAAAGCCCTGGTAATGTGCTCTGCACTCTGTGACAGAGGAGGGCAAAGCTGCAGATTAATCATCCAGTGCTACCAAAGCAGTTCATTAAATGCACTCCACAGCCTCCTCTCTGTATTTCTAGATGGCTGAGAATCAAGTAGTTGCACATCAAAATGTGAATTTTTTTTTCTTGCTCCTTGGCACAGGACCCTCATCTGTCATCATTTCATGTCCTCAAAGGCCTGGGAGAAGCTGCCATTCTTGGGCAACAAAGGATGCCATGCAAAGCAGCTCAGAACTTGAGTTGTTTCAACAGATGCTGTTTTATGTTTTGCCAAAGAATGGCCCCTTTTATTTCTGTCATGAATGCAGTCTTTCTTTCAGTTTCTAAATGTTTTCCAGTATTAAACCTAATCCTTATCTATCATTCTTTTTGGTTGATAGGCTGTCCCTCTGCCTTTGTAGCCAGGGTAGCCTTCACCATGTAAATATGGATTTGCAAAGACATGGAAACTTCACGTCCCCTGCTTTCTAGCTCCTGCTGATTTCTTGGTAGGGTGGAGGGGCTGCATTTCAAGGTCAGAGTAACTGAGCCAAGCTATTCCAAGTGTAAGAAAAAATGCTGAGGTGGAAATGAACGATTTTACCCTGTAAAAACTCTCTGCTTATGGTAGTAGAAAGATTAGAAAAGGTAACTGGTGGAGGAAAGAACTAGAATATACAAAGCAAGCAAAACTGTTTGTTTCTATGTTTGCTTATTGAAACAGAACCAGGAAGGGCTGACGAAGGCCTGAGTTAATGTTATTTATAGGCAGAGAGGCTCTCCTACAAGGCATTGGAATTCTCTCTTTCCCAGGGTGTAATCAAGGGTGACTCCCCAGAAACCCAAGGTATGCCAGGGCAAAGATGGTACCCGTGATCTTCACAATTTCTGAAGTTTTAATCCTAATAAAAGGGATTCAGAATTGTTAATGACAATTACTTTGATGAAATTTTATGAGTCGTTCTATTTTTTTGTCACAAATTGAATTGTTCGAAAGCATTGTCCTAGGGAACGTATTTTTCACAATACACTCGCAATTTATTCTCCTGGCGACAGGCAAAGGGCTAACCAAACTTCAAAATCAGAATTCCTTCCATTGTCCTCCCCAGGAGCACTTGACGCTTGTTTGGTCTGTCCATCTGGTCTGTGGCTGCTTCAATTCACCGAGGCTTTATTTTGCTTTTTATGTGCAAAACCATGATGATGGTGATATATGGGACATAGAAAGGTGTGGAAAACACTTGCTCAAGGACGTTCACAAGTAGAGTGAAAATTCGATATACATGAATAACAGTGCAGAAAGAGGAATGCCATCTAAGTTATGAAGGACAAAATATTATGAAGATTTTCACAGATTTTGATGATTGCTGCCTAGTCTCTTCTGTTTCCCTCTTTCTCTCTCTGGTGGGAGTCAGTAAAGTCACCACCATCTGCATGCTCAGTTTGCACAGAGGCAGATCTACGAAAAAGCAAGAAGCCTATGTGTAGGGTAGATATGCTTTAGACCCCTGCTAAGTTACTGCTTTTGATTAAGGGCCTAGAAATAACCATCTGGGCAATCAGAATTTTACATTAACATCAATGTTGGATACATCCACAGGCAGCTGGCTGAGTGTTATTTAAACTGGGCGCTAAGATAAGAGTAGGCCATGACAGGCAGTAGTTAAGGGACACTCATCTATTCTACCCATGTCAATGTTAATGATACCGTAATTCCCTCCAAAATGTAGTCCTTTTACGATGTTTTGACAAGTTGATTGTTATTCCAAGGGTCTTTATTATTGGAGACACATAGACTAGACATTGATATGCATACATGTATATGTATGTGTTTATATGTTACTATATACTGGTATAAGAATTCATGAGTCAGTCATCCATATTTATTGAGTATGTACATTATGAGAAATGCTTTATTGTGTGATATAGAAAAATATGAAAGAAAATTAAGAACACTAAGTCCAGGAGAGGTTGATTTATTTATTTTCCTAGAATCTTATTTTGTGTTTCTGTCGAATGACTCATAGTAACCAACCAGAATCTAATATAATTTCTAGGTCTTCAGGTCTGTGATTGCTTCTTTCTAAATAGAAAAGAAGTACAATGTTAAAGACACGTGGACTAGATTAGTGGTTAAGAGCATAAGCTTTGGTGTCAGGTTGACTTTAAATACAATTGCAGTTTTTGCCCCTGAAAAGTTCTGGGACCCTGTGGAATTTGTCAAATCTCATAGGCTTCAGTGTGTTTAACTATAAGATAGGAAACTGTAACAGCGATCTACCTCCTAGGTTTGTTGTATGGCTTGAATATGGTAAGGCATGTAAATCATGCAGAAGTCATGGTAAAGAATAATTATAAAAGTGTTAGCTGTAGTATGGTGATAGGGTTGTAGTGAAAACTGGGAAAAGTAAGTCTGCAAAACTGTATAAACTTGATTTCGTTTCACTGACTGGTTTGAAAATGATTGACTAGATAGATTTTCCTAGTCCTGAAGGAAAGTGAAGTACTGCATTTCTTTGTAAAGTTTAGAAGTAAATAAGAAGTTGTGTATAAATCACTGAATTTCTATTAGTCTCAATTATTTCCACAATGAATTCAAGCTCTAAGAAAGGAAATGCATGCATTTATTGAATCAATTCATTAGCAGTGAAGGTGTGTGTATACGTACAATAAAATCACTTTGGTATTTATGTGTCTGTGAGAAAGAGCCAGGAGCTGTGGATCAGACAGCAGGGGACTCAGGTTCAAGTACAGGCTCTAATACTAACTTGCAATGTCCTTATGGATGAATTACTAAATCTGTGTGCTCCTAGTTTATTTCTTTGTATGATTAGGGCTTTGGCTATTAAACTGTCTCAGCTCCACCATTGTCCTGAAATTCTATGACTCTGTCAAAATGGTTCCATGAATGAAAACCTTAACAATAAGAGATTGGTTAGGATGAACTTCATTTGTGTGTAGCCCGGCGTTTCTCAAGGTAGAATTGGAAATCTCAAAAGGTCAGACAATGTCAACCCAATCAGCAACCTCACTACTTTCTAGCCAAAGTTGTCTGTTCAGAAGCGCTGTCTCCTCTACTGTGCAGCAGCCCCAAATTCAACAGACACACATAGGGAATCAACTTTGTGTCAAGCTCTCTGCTTGATGCTGGAAAACTGAGATAGAAAAATATATTCTTCTAATGAAGACATAATATTGTGTTAAATGCTAAGAGAGCACAAAGTAAAACTATTAAACATTCCTGGTAAAGCCTGATAACTTCTACAAGATATCTTTGGATATGTGTTTCAAAGGATGTCAAAGAATTTATCTGGTGAATAAGGTGATGAAAGAGTGGTAGAAGTTCCCAAGCATAGGAAATGGCATTTGTAAAGATACAATAGTATGAGATATCTCAATGCTTCAGAGAACAGAGATGACTTCATTGCTGCAGAAGTGAAATTGAGCACATTGGCTAAGAGGCTAGAGTGCCTGTCAGATCGTCTCAGTTCAAGTACCAGCTCTTTCCCTTGTTTAGGTGAAACACAGGGCAAATTATTTAACCTCCCTGCTTCAGTTTTTCTCATCTATGAAATGAGAGTGATAAGGTATTGAAAGGATTTATTTTTGGAACACATTCAGTAAATGCTTTGTTGTTGTTTTAGTGTTAAGCAGAGGGGGTTAGTGAGACAATAGAGGTAGGAGAAACTGGAGAGAGACAGTGATCTGATATAATGAAAGGCTGTGTCATATACTTTACCCTAAAGGGTCTCATATGATGTTGATGGGGAGTCTGATGGCCACTTTCATAGTACTGTGAAGAGAAGATTAGAAAACAGGCAGATGGAGAACAAAAAGACTATACAAGAAAAATAATACAACAAAGAGCTGGTTCTTTGAAAAGCTTAATAAAATTGACAAACCCCTGCCTAGACTAAGAAAAAAAGAGAAAAGATTCATATAAAAAAATCAGAAATAAAAGAGAAGTCACCACAGATATACAAAGGATCGTACTAGAATACTATGAAAGACTATGTGCCATCAATTTCAATAACCTAGAAGAAATGGATAAACTCTTAGACATATATAACTTTTCTAGACTGAATCATGAAGGATTGGAAAATCTAAATAGAATGATCAACAGTGATGCAATTGAAGCATCAAAAACCTCCCCCAAAAATAAAAGTCCAGGAGCAGATGACTTCAGTAGTGAATTCTACCAAACATTCAAAGATTTGCTAACTATCTTTCTCAAACTCTTCAAAAAAATTGAAGAAGAGGCAATATCTCCTAATATATTTTATGAGGTCAACATAAACCTGATGCCAAAATCTGACAAGAATAACACAAAAAAAGAAAATTAGACCAATATCTCTGATACATACTGATGTAAAAATTTTTAAACAAAATACTAGCAAATGGAATACAATAATTATTTAAATAATAATAAATCGCCATCAAGTGGGGTTCATTCCAGGGGCACAAGGATGGTTCAACATATGCAAATCAATCAATGTAATACACCACATTGACAAAATAAAGGATTAAAATCATAAATCTTATTAATAGATGCAGAAAAAGCATTTGACAAGATACAACATTCGTTTATGATTAAAACGCTCAAAATCCTCATTCCCAGCTTGTGGGAATGTAAACTGGTCCAGCTACCATGGACAACAGTATGATGATTCCTGAAAAAATTAAAAATAGAGTTACCATGTGACCCAGCTATCCCTTTTCTGGGTATCTACCTGAAAAACTCGAAAACATTTATTCACAAAGATAAATGCACCCCTATGTTCACTGAAGCATTATTCAAGGTGACCAAGACATGGAGACAATCAAAGTGTCCTTTGACAGAGTATTGCATGAAGAAGATGTGGTACATATACACAATGGAACACTACTGAGCCATAGAAAAGATGAAATATTGTCATTTGCGACAACACGGATGGACTTTGAGAATATAATGCCAAGCGAAATAAGTCAGTCAGATGAAGGTAAGAACCATATAATTTCACTCATCTGTGGGATATAAAACCGAAACTCATAGAGACAAACAAGAGTATGGTGGTTACCAGAGGGAAAAGGGTGGGGGAAATAGTAAAGGAGGGCAAATATATGGTGATGGAAGACAATTTGACTTTGGGTAGTGGGCACACAATGCAATATACAGATCATGTATCATAGAAATGTACACTTGAAACCTACACGATCTTATTACTCAATGTCACCCCAATAAATTTAATTTAAAAAGAAAGAAAAAGGGAAAATTAGAGAGAGTGATTTTATGGGTAAAAATGAGTCATGGACTAGTCCAATTTTCTGGTTTAGGTGACTGGGTTAAATGTGACTGTTAATACCTGAGGAGGAGGTGTGAATTTTGGGAAATATGATCGATTCAGTTGTGTTAAATTTCAAGAATCTGTGGGACATCAGCTGGAGATGTCCAGTGAATTCTTGGAAGTTGTAGAACAGAGTCTCAAAAGAAAGGCTAGCATGATGCTGTCCAACAGAGACCTAATGTGAACCTCAAATGCAAATTATCTTGTAGACACACACAGTAGAAAAAGATGAAGAAACTGGTGACATTAATCTTCATTGTACTTTTTTTTTAACACAGCATATCTAAAATGTATTTCATTTTGCAATCAATACAAAATGATTAGCAAGACATGCTGTTTTTTTTTGCTAAGTCTCAAACTCGGTGAGTATTTTACACTGAACACGTCTTGAGCCACAAATCAAGTGCTCAATAGCTACATGTAGATAAGGAATTATCATAGAGGACCATGCCGTTTCAGAACTTGATAATGGATAGAATTTATTTATTTAACAATCATTAATTAAGAGATTCCAGGCCCTGTGATAGGAGCTGAGAAGTCAGTAGGAAAAACACAGGTGTAGTTTCTCCTTCATTGAACTTACAAGTTATTGGGCTTCTGCTGGACTAAAAGTTCTTTTTGTGCAAATTCGATAAAGACAAAGCCTCTGGGCAGAGTGTGTCACTTCAGGGATCACAGAGTGCAAAAGAGATGTCTGTGCCTGTTCACCTCTTCTTCTCTGAGCCTCTGTATAGAACAAACTGCACCATGCCATCAGTGGGGATTCTGCAGGGAATACAGACATTTATAAGTAATTAAAAGATAATAGGCTGAGCATTATAATGGAAGAAGTTCATGCAAGGGGACTCAGCTGTGTAAAGATCAGAGAAGTTCACCCTGAATGATGACTCTAGGATGAAACCTGAAGGGTGACCAAGAATAAGACCAATGGAAAGGAGGAAGGGCATTTCAGCAGAAAGCAGGTACATACTTCTAAAGCATGACGCGATGGCCTCAGGTCCTGTCACAGAACTAAGAAGCATTCAGGCATGGGAGGAAAGGGTAGCAGGGTATGAGATTGGAGAACCCAGTAGCTCCTCTACAGGGTGAATTAGGGGAGGAAGGGACAGGCAGAGTCCAGATACTAATAACATTAGTGATTGGCTACAAGGGGTCCGAGGAGGAGCAGTCACAGATCCAGGATAAAACCCAGTCATAAAAAGCACCAAGAGAAAAAGTCACCTTGTGAAAGGGGCCACCCAGGTGTCAAATGCAGCAGGAAGTCACAGAAAGGGAGGGCTGAGGAGTGGCTACTGAATCAGGCCGTGGAGGCAGCCTTGAGGACCTTGATGAGCACAGTGTGAGAAGGAGCATGGGAACCAAGTTGCCATGGTGGGAGGACAAACCAAGCACGGAGAGCAGATGCCTTAAAGAAAGCTGGAGGTTGGGAAGTGAATGAAGAAGATGATGTTCTTAGAAAAGAAAGGTACAGTATAACATGTGAGAGTTGTTTGTTTTTTGGATGTTGTTTTTGTCTTTAAACATACAATTCCAGCACAGCTGATTTCCACTGTTCTCTCTCTAACACTGTCACACCAAAGCAGAGAGTTAAGCTCCAAAAAATTAATTTTTCATTCATTCAATAAATACTCATTGAGCACCTACATCATGCCAGGAGCTAAGCAACAACTGTAGCAAGAGTAAACCAATGAATTTATTGATCATGAATTATGTTAATCAAATTCCTCATTTTTTTACAAGCATTATCTTATTTACTGTTTCCACAATCTCCATTGGGTGTATACTATTATTTATCCCATTTTACCAATGGAAAAACAGACTTAGAGGGATTAAATTGCTACCTAAAGTCACACGGTTATGTCAGCCAGCATGCTTGCTTTAAAACCCATGCTCATGCGTCACCACCAAGGTACCAGCTGACAAAACAACCCAAGGGTGTCCTTCAGCCCATTGTCACTTTTTGTTGACAAAACTTCAGTCAAAACCCTTCTCTTATACATCTTCCCTAATGAACTCTGAGCATCCCAGGACATTGAATTTCCTTAGTCATTATGTTTCCTTTGAGTCATTGGCATTGTTTTAATTAGATATTCCAATATAGTGTTTCTATTTCCTTTTTTATGTGGATATAGTACCAAGTCCTTATTACCCTTTGTTTAGCACCCAGAGGATAAGAGGACCCTTAAAATTCTAAAATTTTCTAACATTCTATATTTTGGGTCATTTTAATGAGAGGGTCACAGGAGGCTAGTTTCTCTACCAGTGTAGTTTTGACCTCTGAATCAGGGCTGGGTGGAGCATCCTCTTTCCTGCATCTTTCTCTTTATAGTCTTCTCTTTCCTTTCACTGTTCAGTTCAGAGAGCATTGATTAGAGGACCAAAGGTGCCTGGTCTTACGCCAATTGTGATAGGACACGTGAAGAAGATGTCATCTTTGTTTCATAGAGGCCTACATTCCAAAGGATGTCATCACAGCATAAGAGCTCTTTCAGATAATTAGTAATTGGTCCTCACGGCACCCCTGGGAAGTACCTGGGTATGCAGCAAAGAAACATCGAGCATAAATGAGCTTTTCCTGAGTGCAAGACAATTTCCTTCTCGGTGAAATGGGGACAATTACAGTGATCCACCTTACAGGGGTGTCAATTACTCACAATCGAAAAGCCCTGGGAATCACACACCACACTAGGAATACATACACATGGCATACTTGTATTGCACTTAATTGGCATTCTCCTTTCCCCTGCCCGGCTGCCTGCAGATCACATCACCACGACACCCGTGGGTTTACCTTTGCTCCTGTTGTTGACATGGAGCCTGCCTCCCTGCATCAAAGATTTGCCCGGATCACACCAGAGGATAGAAGAACAAAACTGCCAGGTGTGGAGGAGCCCTTGACAAGCAGCCTAAATGGAATTCTGACAGGCCTTCACATCCTTGTACATAAACATAATTAATCAACCCCGAATATACACTCAATAAGCTACAAGTAAAGCAGAAAGCAAAGTATGAGGATAGAGGGAAAAACAGCAGATTTATTAGCTGGATGATAGGAATTGCGAAATCCTGCCTGAATGGTGCAGGGTACGCGAGTGACATATCCCAAAGAAGCCCCTTTAACAACTGCCTCCAATGACCCACCTTTGGATCCTGTCCTCCCTCTCTCCCATCCTCTACCCCACTACTACCTTACTTCTCCTCTTTTTGTGTGTAGCATTCCTATCTCTCTGATGAATTGAAACGGGGAGCCCGAGGCAAGGAATGTATCCTATATGCTATTTTGATTCAATTAAATGTGAAACACCATCACAAAAGCAAAACCACCATTTCTGCTTCACGGCTCTTCGCCTGTGGAATTGCTTACACATTGTATTGTTGTCACGTTTACCCTTCTGTTCCTTCCGTTTTCTTTGTTTCAACATTTCTTCTTTTGAAATATATGTTTTTATTGATTTTTTTAGAGAGAGAGATAGAAACACCGATGTGAGAATCAACCGGCTGCCTCCAGCGCGCCCCCTACTGGGGATTGAGCCTGTAATCCAGGCGTGTGCCCTGAGTGGGAATCCAACCAGGACCCCTTCGTTCATGGGGCGACGCTCAATCCACTGAGCCACACTGGCTGGGCGACATTTCTTCTTTATACAAGTCCTCATTCCAAGCAGCTGCTCTGATTTTGTTTGTGTTATACAGGCTAGTAATTGTTAACTACAGGGGTAGTTGCATTAGTGGCCCCAATAAAGTAAATGTAAATAACATTTCTGGGTTAAAACAACAACAAACTCTTCTGTAGTCTCCACTCACTCCCCAACTCCCTGAGTCTCCTAAAGATATGTGGAACCGGGATGTGGTCAGGCACCTGTAGAAGAGAAACTGAGGACAAAAGAAGGGAAGAGAAAAACGGAATGATCCTCAGATACAGAATCAGAAGCAAAGTGAAAATTGGTAAGCAAACTATCCAAAGAAATGTCTTTCAAAATATCAGCTAGACCATTCTTTAGAAACTAACTCTCACGAGAAGACACCACTACCTAATCATTTTTCTCCCAAATCTATGCAGTGACATTCTCTCACCTCATCCCCTATGAGCAAGGAGAAACGCTGACGTCAATACCTCTATGATCTCCAGAGAAGCTGACAGCGGAGTCAAATCGCCCCTTATCATAGTAAAGGAGATAAACACAGAAAGTCAGGTAACTTAGAGCCAGTAGGTTGGGACAACCACACAAACTCCTCAAACTTAAGTAACGAGGAAGTGTCTATGTTTTTCATCAGTCAGACGCTGGCCACGTGATCATAAACCTGATTCTGGTTGATTCCACACAGGAGACATTAGTTCAATGACCGAGATGGCAGTTTCTGGTTTTGCCTTCTGAAAATGAGAAGTGAGTGCCCACATTTTAATTCTAAAGCTGCACTGAATAGTAAAAATCACAGAACTGAAAATACACAGCAGTTTATAACTATAGCAAGAAGTGATTTCCAGGACTCTTTTCAAACAGGACGCATCGAAGTGGCTGGAAAATCATCCATTGTGGACCTAAACAAAGATGCTTCATCGCTCATCCCTTCGCATCACGTGAGAAAATAGAGTGCGCCAACCGAAGAAATCAACACGGACTCTCTTCTGTGAACTTAAAAAAAATTCTTCAGCAGCTCAGATCGTTGCTATCCACACGAGGAAATTTGAAGAATCTCATCCTGAGCTCACAGTGGTGTCCACAGTGTGTGTGAATACAGACGAGCATGCACGTGGGAGAAGTCAGTCTCAGAGTAAGCTTGTCAAAGCCAATTTAAAAATACTTTATCATGCTGTTAGGAAACACTTCATTTATAAGGAGGAACTCTGCTTTGGGTGATGGTAAAAACAAATGCCATGTTAAACTCTGTAGATGAATGCTTTCTTGATATTTTGTGTAATACTTGAAAGACAGGGTATTGTAGGAGATATGAGAACCTAGAAATCAAGAAATATATGAACTCATATAACGGAAATGCATAAAACATAAATTTAAAATAATAAGCACCAAGCTACAATATATTTTTGTGCCTGAATTATCCAGTTTAGGTATTTACATATATTACAGTGACTGTCAGTCCTTCACATCACTTCTGTGCTGTATAAATCTGGTGAAAAAGGACCCAGGGCATTAATATATTATTTATTCACTTATTTGCAAGATTTATCTAGCCTATGGTATCCGAACAGCTAATGGCATTTTACAAGGGTACTGTACACTTGCAGAATTTAACGGTAGGACCTTGGAAACAACAAGTAAGTAGGGGATTATTTAGACTTTTTGGTTATTGTGGTTCTGTAGAGGAACAAAAAACATGATTTTAATTTAATTAATTTCAATTAGAAAAAAGATTAAAGGACAATATGGTTTCCATATTTCTAATTCATATTCTGAAGCCTGATAAGCCTGTATTGCTAAAGATACTAAAATCGTGTTAATATTGTCCATAACGACCATACTATCCTTGGCTGGAATTGATGCTGATCAGATTTCAAGGTAGGTTTACAGCCAGGTGATAAAATGTTTACTCACCTAAACACAGCAACAGCAGAAACATTCTGATTTCGTTTTCTTTTTCGTTTTCTGAGCAGCGGTCTCCTAGGACTTGTTCCTGGCCGGAGGAGAGCTCTGTTTCTCAGGTTGCCCTGCTCACCTGCTTCCCCCGTTGCCTCTCTGGTTTTAAAATAAATACCTCAGGCTTGTCTACATCAGAGTCCCAATGCTGCAGGGTTGTAGAATGTCCTATTTGGGTTGAAGGATGGGTTTTGGGGACTCAAGGAGATAAAATAAGATGGCTGATGCCGTATCAATTAGTTACTGATTAAGGCAGCTCCAAGGTCAAATCTGGGAGTTTGTGCATATAGGTCGATATTGTTCCCTCAGGACGGTTGGAACCCTATGCCACTTGGGTTTTCCTCCAAAATGAGTGGGAAACTTATTTTTTTCCCTCAAATAAACAAGAGAAAAAAAATCCATTCTTTCCGACGGAGAAGAGAATTTCTGTTCCTTTGTGTTTCCTGCAGAGAATAATGTGGTGCCGTGTTAAAGGGAGCTGGGAGTTTGGGTCTATGTTGAAAGAATAACTGAAAATACTTGAGGATCTCTGCACCGAATGACCTCGCAGGCCTTTCTTTCCAGGCGTACCTCTGTGTCTACGGCTTGGTGACTGCCAGTGCCTTGGAAACACTTCAAACCGTATTTCTTTCCCCCACAGCTTGAGTTTGCAGGACCTCTCTGTGACAGCAGCCAAGCGATCTGGCCAGGACTCTGCTTCCACGCCTGAACCCATTCTTTACGGCTGAAGTCAGACCTGCCCTGATTGCCAGGTCTTGCACCCGCACATTCCGCAGGGAATTCCCCAAGTTCAGTGTGGCTCTCACGCAATACCCTGCTATATATATCTGCCCCCTCTTCCCTGAAAATGGACCCCAAAACGAATTTAACAAGGTTGCCTAGTTTTACTGAGGTTACTCAAACCAGAACTGGATACATCCTCTCTTCATTCATTAAATGAAAGGTTTTGTGCCCCAAGACTTGTCCTGGGGAGACACTTCCCTGCTCCCTGCTCCTCCCTCCCGATGTGTGGTTTCTGGGGCGCCCAGCACATGGCAATGAGCCTGAAAGGAAGGTGTGACTAAGTGTGAGACGACCTAGTTCCAGCCCGGTCACCGATGACCTGCTCTCTTTTAGGCAAATCTTTATAATTTCTTGAAAATGTAGGTTCTTCGTATCAAGCTAAAGGAGCTCTCCTATGTACCCTGTGGACAATGTACGAAGAGTGTGGAAGCCTTTCGGGGCCTGTACGTGAGCGGACCGATGCAAGTACTGGGTGGCTGTACGATCAGAGCAGTCGCCGATTTTCACTTAGTCCTTTCTCCTCTGCTTTTTGCTTTTGTTGACTCAGCTGTTTATTCAACTTGTTTGAATTGGTGAATTCAATGTATCAGTTCCTACGATGAGTCCTGGGTTTTTAAAGATGAATGACACAGGTTTCTAGCTTTATATAGCTTATACACCCATAAGGAAGAGAAACCCAGCTAGCGGTTACCCTTTGAAAACCCTGACAAGGCCATCCATATGGGCTTTTGTGATCAGGGAAGACTTCCTGGATGAGGTGATATTTCCAATGAGGGTTGAAGGGGGAAAAATGCAGGCTATGGCAAGTGGAAGAAATGAGGAAGCATATCTCCATTAAAAGAACAATGTGTACAAATGATCAGGGATAAAGTAGAAATTAGTGTTTGGGATTTCAATCATCTCAGCATTGTAGCAGCGAGAGAGAGAGAGAGAGAAGAGAGAGAGAGAGAGAGGGCATGAAGCTAGAATTGTGGTCAGGGCCCTCTCAAGACATGAAACATCTTGGTCTTCATCCAAGACTTGAGCAAACAGTGAACCATTCCTGCTGTTACTTAAAGAGAGATCAAATCTGTGTCATGGATGCATGCAGACGTGTGGGGGGTGGGGACCAATTGCTATAAATAATTTCCATCTTGAGGTCATCCAGATTTGTAACCCCCACCCCTATATATAAATTAACTGGTTGGGTGATGCCCTTCAAAATCTTTTAAGTTTTAATCCATCACAAAATAGGAGTAATTTTGTGTTGCTAAAAATTGGTAAGTATTCAGCCGCCAGACTTGAAGGGATGATTTGTCTAAAATCCAAACGTGAAGAAGTAGAACCTCACACTGTAAAAACACAAGCCCAGTGACCACGGAAGTGGACTTGCTGGGGCATTGCAGTCATTGCATCATGAACAAAATAAGTATGGTGGCCGATTTAAATTGTCATTTCACGGTATTTATTTACTGGAACGGAAGAAAGGTTGAGGAAACTGTGATGATTCACTTGGTCATAAATAAAGATAATTAACTTTTACTTTACAATTATCAAATCTTCTTAAATAACTTCAAAATAAAATCTAGCCACAGTGGTGGAAAATGTCCCTCTGAAAAAGGATTGCTATTGTGGTTTAGATATTAACCGTGTCGACGGCTGTGAACCACCAGAGTTCTGTGGTCATTGGGGGCTTTGCTCTGTTTCTAGGTCTCCATATTTCTTAGATACGCTGATGGTAAATATTAATGTATGAAAGTCCATTTATTTTTATTTTATTTTTTTAATCCTCACCCAACAATA
Source organism: Tadarida brasiliensis (assembly GCA_030848825.1). Taxonomy (NCBI): domain Eukaryota; kingdom Metazoa; phylum Chordata; class Mammalia; order Chiroptera; family Molossidae; genus Tadarida; species Tadarida brasiliensis. The sequence goes on from CM061264.1 coordinate 83,730,030, forward strand.
CTTTTCCATTTATCTTCAGACAGAGTGTGAGGGGGAGAGAGACAGAGAGAGAAACATCGATGTGAGAGAAACACATCGATTGGTTGCCTCCTGTATGACCCCAACCAGGACCGGGGACTGAACCACAACTGAGGTACATGCCCTTGACCAGAATGGAACCTGTGACTCCTTGGTCCATGGGCTGGCCAAAGCTCTAACTGCTGAGCCAAACCAACCAGAGCAGGAAAATCAACTTACATCTACATTAATGTAAATTATTTCCGATTAGTAAATTCAAGGGGAGATGTTTCCATTGGTGCTGCTGTTGTTTTTAAAGTCTTGTGATTTTTAATAAAAATCTCCCATCCCTGTGTTTACCGTCTTGGTGGTATTGACAGCATTGTATTAACCCAGGTAATAAAGATTCATGATGGGCTCTACACTCACACATACACGGATTTCTTTTTCCCATTCCTTCTTTCCTCATCCTCTACCTTGTTCTTTTGCTATTCATTACAAGTAATTTTTTTTCCTTTTCCCATGCAGTCTTTGGCACTGATTTTGTCAAGCTTTCGGAAATCATTTCAAAGCCTCTACTTGCTTATTTTTGGATACAGAGTTTCACCCCAAGGGAATTAATTTCCTGACCTCTCCTGGCTCCTAATAACTAACACACCCACTCTTACCCACATCTATCCAATTATAGTTTATCCATAATCTTTGGAAATTAGTTAAAATTACATAAAAATATTTGTCTTGTATTGACATGGAAATAGCAACCTAGGCTCATTTCCTGGTGTTTCCTTTTTCGGGTTAAACTGAACAATTTCTGTGCTTCGTGCTCGAAGAGACCTATAATGTTACGACTTTTCCAACCAGATAACCAGGTGGAGGTACGAGATGATTATTCATCTGCGTATGCACAGAGTAGAAGAAATCTTCTATTTCTCAGTAAAGCACTTCGTGGTCACATTAAATGCAAAGGTCTTCTTTATTTCTGTTTTTTAATAACAAGCATTTTTACCATGCTCTCTCTGGTCGAAACTGTACTCAGTGCTTTGCAATTTATGTTTTAGCCTCTATAAATGCTAGCGAGATATTAATAAATGCATGAAGAGTTGCAGCGAACGTAATTACAGTGGCAAAGTGATGAACACATAGCTATTTTGCCTGGTAATATTATGTATTTAACAGGTTTATTTGCTCAACAGTTCTAACTTTAATTATATTTTGCCATTTGGGATTTTTAGACGTATAACAATCATAGCTCTTCGCTGGCTATTAGTCTAAAAAGATTGCATTCATTATAAAAATAATCTATATTTGTTTATTTAATTTTTTTTTTCTACTGCTCTACAAGTAAACTTACAGAAAAAAACAAACTTTCTTTGCTGCTGGTATTATGCGACTCATTTGAATGCTAAACCAATCATGTCCCATTTCCAGGGGTGACATTGAAAGATGGTGAGCAGGGATTGGGGCCCCGGCCCGCTGGGTCACGGGAACTGTGCTGAGCTCTCTCACACAAATTTGGAGTTCGGTGTTAGTCCTTCGAGACCCCGGTTCCAGATCACGTGGGGAGAATCTCAAGTGCTTCGGGGAGCACAGAGCACAGAATCAACAGGCAGGGTGTGCTGGAGCTGACAACCGGATGCTGAGGGCCGCCTCAGTGAGAGCCAGGAGCCATCCGTCCGCGTTTAACAGCTGAACGATCCCTCTGAAGTTCTGCCCTGTCAGGCGGAGGAGAGAAGATCCAGGTAAACCCCAAGAAGGTGAGTGTGTTAAGAAGGTAATGAGTCCATGTTACATCAGTGAAGATTTGAAAAAATGTACTGGTTGCTCTTTTGCAAGAGGACTGTCGTGCGATGAGCTCATTATGTGGATATCTGTGCAGAATGCAATGAAGGCTTCAGGACCAAACGCTTTTTCTGTCTCGCATCCAGACGTCTATTCAGAAATCTACCTCTGCAGTGCTCTTTTACCTAAGCCAAGTTATTTCTGAAGTAAATTCTTTTGATAAAAGCAGATGTCCCCTCCCCCCATATCTGGCCTAAAGACACATTTCATTTGGCTTATACAGTGTTGTTCTGGGAGGTGTAACTTACATACAGTCAAGTGGACAGATCTTAGGTGTCCCATGTGATGAATTGTGCTTACAAATGTACCCATGTCACCCCTTTTCAGACCAGGAGGTGGGACATTGGTGGCACCCCAGAAGGCTCTCTCATGTTCCCCTCCCAGCACGAACCCTTCCCACAGCGTAACTGTCATAGAGTTATTTATTTATATTGGTGATAAAACTAGAGTCAAGGTTTAAACAGATAGTGCTATCTCTCTAAGATATTGCTATTCATTTTACTGTTTTGGCATCAAAGTTTCTAAGTGCCTCTATTCATCCCTGATAAATAGAACTGCAAAGCACAGTGTAACGAAGAGACAAAAGTTCTTCCTCATTCATTCATTAAACAAACATTCACTGTAATACATAAAATGTGTTAGCTCTGGGAACAGAAATATTAAAACACAAAAAAACAAAAACACACCACAGAACCTGCCCTAAAGGGGCTTGGAGTTATGTCCCTTTAGCCAGTGGTTCTCAACCTTCCTAATGCCGTGACCCTTTAATACAGTTCCTCATGCTGTATGTGGGCGTATCTGCATGTGGGCGGACCCACCTGGAGAGGGACAGAGGAGCGGTGTCTCAGTTCCTAAGACCATATGTGTTTTCCGATGGTCTTAGGCGACTATGGTTGAAAACGGGTATATGTGCATTTGCGCGCGTGCACACACACACACACACACACACACACACACACACCCACACACCCATACTCATGAAGCTTTCATTTATTTGATTCATCTTTCCTCATACATAAAACTAAAACAGAATCCGGTGAAGTGATCATCGTGTAGGGTCAACAGACCAGTGGCTTTCCTGCCTTCCTCCCTCCCAGGCGTGAGGGCAGAGTGTTCTGCACCTGGCGTGTGTGTGTGTGCTTTGCGTCCTGACGTTGCCTTGTGACTGACTGGCCTCTGCCTTCTTGCCTAACCTCTTTGCTTGGCGCCTCATCTGGACCATCTGCGTGGTTGTTGATAACCCCTTTCCTAGAACGTCTTTTCGTTTTCTCTTGATCGGCGCTCTGAAGCCCGCGGACCATCTCCTGGCACAGTTCTGGCTGCAGGCACCCTCTTCTGGGTGGCTCTCCTGCTGCTACATAACCAAAAGTAGAGTTCCTATGGCAGACTTTTGCTCTAAGTAAAAAGATTCCCTTGGCATCGATATTTGCATTTACATCAACTTTCCAGTGTCCTTGGTTCCACCAGAAAAGGTAACTTGCTTTCCTTGGAATTACCTTGGAGAATTTCTTTCTGATTTTAAAGCTTGGTAAATCAATATATATTTTTTTCTGGGATAGGTTTTCTGTAGTTCCTTGAATTAGGGTGCTGTGTAGTGGAACTCCTGTTAGTAAACACGTGGGCCTTTCATGTGGCCGGACTGCCCAGGTCCAAAGCTCACGCGGTCCTGCACTGGAGCATGCAGACCTGCGTGACTTTTGCAACTGTTGTTTATCCAGGAATGATTTTTCAAGGTTTAAGACAGGAGTCCACCATGAACTTCTCAAGCTTCCCCTTCACAAATTTAACTTCAGTTTGAAAGGAAATGCTACTGATGAAGCAATTGCTGTGCATCATGAATTCCAGGTATCTGGCGTGCATTACAAGCAAAGAGAACAAAACATCATGGGAATATCTATACACATATTCTGACAGAGAAAGAAAAACACCACACTCCGACTCCAGTGTGTTTATTCAACCATAGCTTTGCTATTCTTTCTCTCGTTCATGCCGGCCTGAAATACTTGGTTCTATGTTTCACGGCACTCTGCAATCAGCAGGGTATTTCTTTACAGAATAGAGGAAACTGAGGCTTACTCCATGTACACGCAAGATACTGTAGCCATTTCATCATATAGAGACAGAAAGAGTAAGTCAATAGTAACAATTGATTTTCCCCCCTTATTCTTGTGCTTTTGCTGAAGTTTTAGGATATGATCTGCTTTTGCCTGTGACACAAATCTTGGACATTTTGACACGCTTGAGGGTAGACTGCAGTTGAGACTGCAAAATGGGGACTGCATTCTTTAAAAGAAAATTTTGTTTTTTCTTTATTGATTTTAGAGAGAGAGGAAGGGAGAGGGAGAGAGAAATAGAAACATCGATGAGAGAGAACACTGATTGGCCGCCTCCTGCATGCCCCCCACTGGGGATCAGGCCCACAATCTGGGCATGTGCCCTGACTGGGAATCGAACCAGCGACCTCTTGGTGCATGGGTCAATGCCCAACCACTGAGCCACACTGGCCGGGCAGGAGGGACTGCATTCTTGGTGGCACTCTGCTTGGACATTACTGACAGCTTAGCACACTTTCCCTAAAGTGCAGCAGGTGCATCAAACATGAGGTACATCTTACAGCGCGTAAAAAATACCGTGCAGATCATTTACCCATGTCACCGTTGAGCTGCATTTTTGAAAACAGGTCATTTGTGATGACCAGAGTAGCATTTCAAACCTTAGTGAAGTAATTAAAAAATAGTTCTTTAGGGAAAATTAAGTTTTGGTGAAAAGTCTATTGTTGCTTAATTTTACAAAGCACGTGATTTGCTCTGGTATTGGGTTTGGCAGATTGCCTTCGTGTGTTCTCAAAATCTCCTTTTGGAAGCTGGGTGTCTTTCCCTCAGAAATGTATCCTGGATCTAATAATTTTAAATTGCTCCTCCATACACAGGATAAACTGGTCTTTGACATTCCCTCCGATATAATCTAGTGGTTTGTGCAGTTATTTCTCTCAAATTTGTTTTGCAAATGTGTGACTTCGTTATTGTTTTCATTTCTCCCACACTGTGATGCGCCAGACTTCACTGTCTGCGAATCAGCTGAGGTTCCCCATGACATTTGCTAGAGTGGAAGAATAGTGAAGTGTTGCTAGGCGTTCCCCTTTCAATATGTGTTTGCGCTTCCATTTTCTCAGGACGTTCAAGTATTTCTTCAAAAGCTTCCCCCCCCCTTTATTGATTTTAGAGAGAGAGGAAGAGAGAGAAACATCAATGAGAGAGAACATTGATTGGCTGCCTTCTGCATGCCCCCCACTGGGGATCAGGCCCACAACCTGGGCATGTGCCCTGACCGGGAATTGAACCGGCGACCTCTTGGTGCATGGGTCAATGCTCAACCACTGAGCCACACCAGCCAGACTCTTCAAAAGCTTTTAACCAGAACTCTCTTTTGAGCATTCCTCACATATTGATATGTGAGAATATTGTCCGTTTAAAAACTGTTTTCCTTTTAAAGTAATGTCTGGCAGTTTAAATAATAAACATATAGGTACAATGAACATTTTTCTTTAAAATCAAAATTAGTAAGAGTGCACATGTGCAAAAAAGGAAAGAAAAGGAACAAACATGCAATAATTTCTCCTTAAGTTATTCTTTGATAATATTGGCACATTTAAAAAAATTAAAGCCAGCCAATTTTGCCTGTTATATGTTACAATCTGTAAACCGCCCCGAAGGCTGCCATTGAGTCCTCTGCGTAGATACAGGATGGATGAAGGACTCTGCACATGGACCACCGCTGGCCACAGGTCATTGAAGGAAACATAGGTAAAGAGTGGTGGTGAAGAGATACAGTCCCTAATTCTGTACCCGCGTGAGTGCTGTTTGAGCTCATGCAAGGAAAATGCCCCATGCACGCTATGTGTAAATAAGAAACTTAAATCCATAAAATCGAGGAAAAGCACTTACAGCAAACAATCGAGTGTCGTCATCATTGTTCAGCTTTGCACAGTCCAACCTTTGTAATAAATGTATTTCTGGGTAAAGTGGGCATGAACCAAGACTGCAATACAAATTCCATAAAAGGCTGCACAGTGTAGGAAATTCATGACCAATGACAGCCAAACAAAAATCTTATTTTTGTGCCCACATAAGTTTTAGTATTTCAGCTCAATACCGCTTAGTTTGCACTAAATGATTTCGCATGTCCTAGTAGAAATTAGAAACAGCATGGAAACTAGTTGAGTGAGTTCCTGCAAAATGACATGAAGAAACTTCCTTTCCATTTGATATTGTAAGCAGAAAACACATTCATACTATCAAAAATAAAAACATAATCCAATGCGTTTTTCTGAGTGAAATCTGAATAGGTGACTGGCTTCAAAGTTTGGTGTGAAAGAGGAGAAAAGTTATATCCGACAGAACAAAAAGCCCAAGTCACGCCTGTGAATACAATGAAGTTTGTCTGCTGGTTCATCGGTGTGAAGACCTTACATTAAGCTATTGATCAAAAACGGGCTATACACAGAATCTAAAAGATCTCAACAATATTGTTGTTAACTTGTTAATGAGTGTTATATATTTATCCACATATTTTATCTTAAACACAATTACCAATTGCATTGTTCTCAGATAAAACAATGAATTCATCGTTTGAATTTTGAGGAAGCAATATGGCATTCTCCAGAACTAATAAAGGTTTTATTTTATTTAAAAAATTTTTTTTCTTTATTGATTTTAGAGCGAGAGGAAGGGAGAAGTAGGGAAAGATAGAAACATCGATTGGCCGCCTCCTGCATGCCCCCCACTGGGGATCAGGCCCGAAACCTGGGCATGTGCCCTGATGGCATCGAGCTGGTGACTTCTTGGTGCACGGGTCCATGCTCAACCACTGAGCCACACCAGCCAGGCCTAATAAAGATTTTAAAAATCACAAAGAGATTCTACCAAAAGCCATCCTTACAACAAGCTCAACAGTAGATCCTTCATAAATTACTCCATGCTTTTAAGTTTCAAAGAATTAATGCATATTTATGTTATAGAATTAAAAACAAAACACTTAGTTTTGAATAACATATTTAAAGTAACATATTCTCAGAAATTTATATTTTTATAAAAGATTAACAGTCACCACCCTGGCTGGTTTGGCTCAGTGGTTGGAGTGTTGGCCCATGGACCAAAGAGTCGTGGATTTGATTCCTGTCAAGGGTATGTACCGCGGTTGCAGTTAGGTCCCTGGCCCTGGTTAGGGTAGTGCATGAGGCAAGCAGTCGGTGTGTTTCTCTCACATCGATGTTTCTCTCTCCCTCCCATTCTATCTGAAGGAAATGGAAAAATATCCTCAGGTGAGGATTAAAAAAAAAAGATAAACAGTCACTGCCTGAACTGTTTTTAACTATTCCTGAGACTGCTTGGAAATTAACCCATATGGTTTTTCACATTACCACTCAATGTTGAGGCACTAAATTATAGGAATAATTATGAGTAAAAGCATAGATAGCTGAACTTTTGAGAGAAATAACCGAGGGATTTATATACAGTCATAAAAAATAAGGATGGCCTTTGCATCTCTAAAGAAAATCTCAATACTGTCTTTGTAGGGCTGGTGACACGCAGAGGTTCTAAAGGTAGTGTCCCGTGTCTGTAGTGGTTGGTACATCTAGATCCATTCAACACAACTCGCCAATCTGGAATGTCATTATGTAGGTAGGTAGTCAGTGTATACGAAGATATGCAAGAGGTGGGGTAGTTGGGGTCTGATCAGGGATGATCAGATGATCAGGATGTTGAACCAACATCTCCAAAAACCCTGGCTTTGCCTAGTAAGGACTTTTGGTGACACACAACCAAGTGGAAATGGTCTCTGGAAGTAAGCGCTTAAGCTTGAGTCCCATCCTATCTTTCTAGGTTCTTCAACTTTGGGCAAGGTGATTAACCAGTCTGAACCACTTTTACTCATTTCTAAAATAGGAATTATAATGGTCTTGCCTCTTAGGATCATTGAAAGAATTAAAAGAAGTTATGCTTATAAATGTTTAGCTCCATGTTTTTTATAGACTAAGGGCTCAATGAATGGTGTTATAGCTACAGTGTTATAGCTACCTATTATATCTGCCTACGTAGACTATATGCAGCATTTATGTATTTATTCAGTGGTATGTATGTCCAAGGCCTGGCTCAACATGATTTCATGTGATTGTTAGATGCCAGCACATTTATTATCGAGGGATCAGCCAACAAATAATACCCTGCTGACCTTTAGGGAAGTCTTATGAAAATTATACATGGCTAAATTTCAGAGAAACATAACCAACACCATTCCTAAACATTATATATAAAATCCTGTTATGAGGTACCAAGAGAAAAGGAACGCTGCTAGCAATAAACCTTGAAGTATAAGTTTGATGCTATACATATTAGAATACTCCCTGCAGGCATGTGATCAAGTGAATGGTATAATAATGCAGAGTTTGAGGATGATATTCCTGAGAATTGTTTGATGGTCAGCAAAATCTAGAAGGGCAAATAGTAAGAAATTCAAATGGCCTGAGAAGTTTCTGCAAATATAATATAGACCTACTTTTCTGATATAATGGATCTAATTTTCTTTTATGCTAGGTTATTACTTGGTCAGTTGAAGCACTTAGGAATTTTACTCATAAGGATAATGGCCCTCTAAGAGATAATACAGATTTATAACGTGAACCCCTTAAGATTTTCTTGTGTACTGTGGGTAGTCCTAGAGAAAGTCAAGAACTACCACCAATATTCTAGTGCTGTTTCATTTTATAAAACACTAAACATTTTTTGAGAAACTTGCTAGCTAGAATAAGTACATTTTACCAGTGAAAGAACCAAAAATCCAAAGTGTCCACTCAGATTTTTTTTTAAATCTTCACCCAAGGACATTTTTCCATTTTTGTTCAGATAGAGTGGGAGGAAGAGGGAGGAAGAGAGAGAGAGAGAGAGAAACATCGATGTGAAAGGGAGACATCGAGTGGCTGCCTTCTGCATGACCCCAACTAGGGTCGGGGACAAATCGCAACCAAGGCATGTGCCCTTGAGTGGAATCGAACCCATGACTCCTTGGTCCGCAGGCCGATGCTCTAACTGCTGAGCCAAACTGGCCAGGGCTCCACTCAGATTTTTAAAACAACTTGTAAAACCAAGAGACACAACTGAACCACTGCCTTCAGTCTCTCTCTGTTCACTTTGGTCGTAAGACCATTTGGAACAAAATGGAGCGTACCTATATATATAATTCAGAACACAACTTTTTCAAAATTCCAAATTGAGTTTGATTTACCTGTATGTTTCCCCAAATTGCTTATTAAACACTTTCTGACTATTACCAAAATTGAAAACATATAACTACTGAAGTGGGACCACATGCTATTTTCACCCAACTTAGAGCAGAAAATGTTGGCAAGAATATAAAACTCTAGTTGGAGAGTTTCCCACTGGCTTCCAAAAACAGTAGATAAGCAACGTATGAATACTCAAACATTTGGGTATTTTTTTTTAATCTTCACTAAATCCTTATACAAACTTTAAAAATCCTGTCCACCACTCATTTATCTACACAATATATTTGGAAACAAGAAAGGGAAATCAGTGAGGCATTGAGTTGGCAGGAGAGTGGAACCTGAATTCAATGCTTGGCTTGGAAAAGCAGGGCTACAGCTGTGCTGCTGAGACATTCCACTGGGAAAGGAAGCCTGCTGATAAGCCAGGAGAACATGGTGCATTTGGTGTCTATAGAAATGGTCGGACTGAGTCTGTGGAAGAGAATCCCCAGCAACATAGCATTACTCATCTTGAACCCAGCTGCTACAGTGGATACCACACAAGCATAAAGGAACTACAATTCAAGACTTACTTTAGGTACCCCATAATACACAGGTACCTGCCAATACTATTTGGGATGATAAGTAAGCCTGTACCAGCAGCCAAGTGTGAATAAAGTGACAATGTAAGGCCTGTGGTGGGGATTTATTGAATTCTCAAATATGCTGAAAGAGAGAAAGAGAGAGAGAGAGAGAGAGAGAGAGAGAGAGAGAGAGAGAGAGAGAGAAAGGGAAATCTTGCCATTGGATGCAAATATAAGAAGTTACCTATACACAGTCCTATTGTTCATTAGGTAAAATAAAAATTATTTTAGAGGCCTCAGTATTTTAAAGAAAGAAGAAATTCTATAACCTTAGATTGTGTTTCACCCAAAGGCAATGGGCTGAACTAGTTCTAGATTAAATAGACTAGAACATTTTTTTCCAAATCTTAGAATTCTGTGGATAGACCTGTCAGTAAAATATATTTGTTTCTTAAGTTAGAGATATAATAATCTGAATATTTAGATCTAAAATGTTCATTGCTAATTGTGTTTATTGCCACCTATATACAATGCTCTACCTTTATTTTATTTATCTGTTAAAAATGCTATATTGGTCTTATAGTAAAAATTGTAATATTATTACTATTTGCAGTTTTGGATTGATAGAATGGATATTGACATGCTTGGTTATGTGTTTTTGACCTATGTTTGAAAGAACAAATTCTGTTTATTTTATTCTATATCCTTTTTAAATTTACTATAGTGGCATGTTGTAATTTTTCTGACCTCAAATGGACACATTGGACATAGATAATTCTAAAAGACTCTCTGAACTGCTTTTGGATAGAATAGATAATGATGACACAGTCAAATGAAAAACTTATTTTAAAAAGTATTGGTGAATTAATATACTACTGATATTTGTTAGAAGTTGGAATGACTATAACTATATTTGTAGCTTTCTGCTTTCTTGTACACTCATAGAAAATGGAATTTTCCTAGTTTTATAGATAGACAAATCTATTTTATTAATTCATTTAACAGTTATTATTGAGGAAATACTAGTGCCAGTATATAAAACAAAGAGTTCCCAAGCTTTCATGGAGATTATATCCCAGTAGAAAAGAAAGAAAATAAATATGTCACAGATATAGTAATTTTATATCCACGTAATTTCTATGAAGGAAGTAAAATAAGGTACTATTTTAGAGTTTGAGTGGGTAATAGGAAAACTTTTATAAAAACTAATGTGAGAGAAGGCTTCTTTGAGGTTATTGCATTTAAACTAGACTTCAACGATGAGGAGAAGCCAACATTCAAAGATACTGGAATTAACACCGTGAAATCTGACTCTGGAATGTGCTTCATAGATATAAAAAGTAGGAACATTTTAATAAAACACCTTGCCCAGAGCTAGAGTTTTTCTGTGAATCACAATGGCACCTTCCCTGTACTTCCTGGCTCAAATTCTGATCTCCTGGTATCCTAGAGAATGAGGTTGTGTAGCTGCCAAGCATTCAGTCTAACTTCCAGATCACTCTGGCAAAGAGTATGGGGTAAATACCTAAACCCCTTTCTCTTCTTCCTGAGTACATAATAAATCATATTTCTCTACTTCTTGTGCAGCTAGCCATTGCCATGTGACTCGTTTGCTGCTAAGAAGGTGTGAAGGGAGTGCTGAGTGCCACACGCAGCCTCCCTCTTCTGTCCCCACCTCCTGCCAGAATTCAGAGAACTTCAAGGACCTCAAAGAGGGTGGATCCACAAAGCACACAGTTCCTGGTTACTGAAATAGCCACCTGCAAGAAGATTTGCATTCAGGAATGCTTATTTTTAACATACATGAGTACACCTTCCCTTTGGTTAAGCCACTGAGTATCTGTTAAAGCAGCTGATGTTGTATTAACTGAACTAATATAGCTACTGCCTTTTCTTCTTCTGCATATACACTCTGTGTTCTCAGCTCTATGCTGACTAAATATCCTAATATATTGCCTCCAAATTACTTTCTGCTGCTCGAATGTCTCTTTGTCTCCCTAATTCATCAATAATGAGTAGCAGATACCAGAGGCTGGGGGTCTACAAACGTAAAGGTTGCTGGCAAGCATTCACAGTCTCAGGGGATGAGAAGAGAGCTGGGGGCAGAGATTCCACATGCTGTGATCCTTTTTCCCCTGTATGGCTTAAAGCATGCTTTGTACCAATCTCTAGTAAAACTTGCAGAAGCTAAAGAGCTGGACTTTTTTCCTAGTGTCTTGACATGAGGTGTGCCTGATTCAGCACCTGAGAAGGAGAGAGAATGCAAGGTACATCTTGCTCGGATAAGAATCTCCTGATGTAAAATATGAATCACTTTTCACTTAAAACATGTCATGCGCTCACCCTCTTTCTCACATATGTACCCTCTCACCAATTTACACAGGCTCTCTCCTTTATTTCTTAGTGTCCTTCCATTTGTCTTCAAGTACCGAGTGATTTAATGCTTACTATAAAAGACACTACAACATCCACAGTGAATGGTGGAAAGTTACACTGAGAGTGGTAATAAACTATCTTCAAGAACCAAACAAAGGCAAAGAGATTTAAAGTTCAATTTCAGACACTAGACGGAGGCATCGTGGAAGAGCTTCCCACTCCTGCCTGGTTTGCACAGCGCAGAGAAGGAACCACTGTCTTCCTTGGAGACCTAGTCACTGTCACCTTCTGGTTCAGAGCTCTGGAGCACGTTAGATGCACCAAGTACAAGTCATGACTCTTCAATGGATAGCTTAGAAAACTGGGGCTGAGAATGCTGGGGAGAGAGTGGGCTCAGGAGCCTGCCAGGTCAGAGTTGGAAATTTGGTTCTCCCACTTTCTGTTTCCATGTCTAGGTCTCAGTTTTCTCAATGGTGATAGTATGCTTTACCTCATAGGGCTGCTGTGAGGTGACCTACGTAAAGTGCTTGGCAAATAACAAGTAGAACTAAAATAATAAGTGAATCAATAAAATAATGAGATTTATTGAGTGCTTATTATGCACCAGCACTGTCTTAAGGGTCAAGTGTGGTCTCATTTAATCCTTGCAACAATCCTGGGTGGGAAACTCTACATATGTCCAAACAGGGAATGAAAGAAGCTGATTATGTCACTTGCCCAAGAGAGGGTTCTAAACAAATGTTAGTTCCTGCTATCTTTCTAGAAGTTTATATTGTTTTTGTGACTCTGTCCTGACCTCTCTCCTCTCACCATAAAGACACGGCCTGCCTACAGTTTAGGTTGAAAATCTTAGGTGCTCAATAGCTGTCAGAAAGAAAAATACGATTAAAATCGTTCATTTTAGTACAGCCAGTCTGTCAAAAAAGAAAAAGGATATGAAAGAAATCAAAGAAGGCCTACATAAATGGAGAGACATACCGTGTTCATGAACCAGGAGACTCAATATGTTAGAGACGTTGGTTCTCCCCAGCATGATTTATAGACTTTACATAATTTCTGTTAATATCCCTGCAAGGTGGTTATGGACACAGACAACCTTATCCTTAAATTTTATGTGGAAAGGCACAGAACCTAGAAGAGCTATCATTATTATTATTATTTTTTTAATGTAATTTTTCCCATCACATTTTATCCCCTCTATGCCCTCTACAACCTCCGCCCATCCCCCTCCATGTACACTCTGTGTCGTCAATCCCACAATCACCACACTGTTGTCCATGCCCATGAGTTCTCTCTCCTTTATTTCATGTTTGTTCAATCCCTCCACCCTCCCGGCCCCCAAGCTCTCTGCCTAGAGCTAACACTATTTTGAAAACGAAGACTGAAGTGGGAAGAATCACCTATCCAATGTTAAGATTTACTGTATAGCTGTAGTAATCGAGACAATGTAGTATTGGCAGAGAGATGGACCTGTCTGTCAGTGAAACTAGAGAACCCATAAGACCCACAAAAATGTAATCAGCTGTTTTGACAAAAGCGCAAAAGGTATTAACCGGAGGAAAGATGGCTTTCTCAACGAATAATGCTGGAGCAGCAGGACATGCAGAACCAAAAACTGAACGTCAGCCTCAACCTCACACCTTATAAAACAATGACCTCAAAATGGATCATAAGCTTAAGTTTAAAATATGAAACTATAAAACTGTTAGAAAAAAAATAGGAGAAACGTTTTGAGAACGAGAACTAGGCAGAGAGTTGTTTAACCCCATAAAAGGAAAAATTGATAAGTTGAATCCTATCTAAATTTAAATAATAAAAACATATTCTTTGTGAAAGACCCGGTGAGGAAGATGAAAAGATAAGCTGCAGACTGAGAGAAAATATTTGCAAAACACATATCTGACAAATGACCGATATCTTAGAATTCTCAAAACTGATCAGTAAAATATTAACAATCTAATTAGAAAACACATACAATATATGAACAGATTATTTTATTTAAGAGGATATACAGGTGGCAACTAAACTCATGGAATGATGATCCACACCATTAGCCGTTGGAGAAATGCAAATTAAAACCACCCTGAGATATCACTCAGACTCAATGGCTACAATAAAAACAGGCGGGAAAAAAGCCAAGGCTAGTGAGGATGTGGAAAAACTGGATTTCTCATGAATTGCTGGTGGGAAGGCACAATGGTATAGTTACTGAAAAGAGCAGGAAAGTTTTTTACAGAATTATATGTGCAACTACCATATAACCTAGCATTGCATTTCTCAGCATTTCTCCCAGGGAAATTAAACTTACGTTCATATAAATATCTGGACACAAATATTCATAGTGGCTTTATTCATAATAGCCCCAAACTGGAAGCAACGCAAATGTTCTGCAGTGTGTGAATGGTTAAATACACCGAGGTACATTCTTACTATGGAATACTACCTAGCAATAAAAATGGGTAAAATATTGATACACACAAACACTAAATTTCAAGGGAATTATTCTGGCTGAAAAAAAATCAGTTTCAAAATAATAACATACATAAAATTAATTTTATTTTTAAACTATTCTCAAAATGACAAAATTACACAGACAGAACACAGTAGTGATCGCCAGTTGTTAGGATGGGGGTATAGTATATCATATAAAGGGATAGAACAATGGGTCTTTGTGGTAATAGACCAGTTTTATATCTTGACTGTGGCGGTGGTTACGTGAATCTACACCCATGACAAAATTGCATAGAGGTACACACACACACACACACACACACACACACACACACACATGAGTGCATGTACCGGTGGTGAAATCTAAAACAGGTCTGCAATTCAACCAATGTCAATTTTCTGGTTTTGACATTGTTTGATAGTTATGGAAGATACTACTATTGGGGGCAACTGGGTATTGGGTACATAAGACCTCTCTGTACTATTTTTGCAACTTCCTGTGAATTTATGATTATTTCAAAATAAACAGCTACAATGTAATTTTTAAAAAGAAAAAAATAGAAGCACATAGAAATAAATTCAACAGTATATATACAAGTTCATAATAATAACTATGAAATTTTTCAGATGGTGAGAAGAAAAAGCCTAAATAATAAAGAGTATGCTATGTTTAAAGGGAGAACGTTTCAACGTCAGTTGAAAGAAGGGAATTCTCCCATAATTAATCTATAATTTCAATGATATTTCTATTAGACTACTGACAAGGATTTTCATGGAATTCAATTTAATGAAAAATTTTAAAGGGAAAATACAAATACTTATAATACATGCACATTATAAAGTCTATAATACCTGACTTATTATGGTGATCATTTCTAAATATATATATATATATAATCCTTATGTTGTACACCTGAAACTAATATAATGTTATATGTCAATGATATCTCAAGAAGAGCTTTACCAAAAAAGTTACAGTAATTATAGCCATAGTTCAGGGATAGAAAATTATATTAATGGGACAGAATAGAGAAAGTAGAAAGAAAACTTAGAAACTCAAATGGCATTATCAAGTACTGGAGAAAAGATGGGCTGTCCAATACAAGGTGTTAGGCCAACTCTTTATTCGTATGGAAAAAGATAAAATAAGGTCTCTTCCATATACCATTCATTAATAAAGTCCAGATTGATTAGTGACTGAAACAGGAAGAACAGAACTATAAAAACTGTTACAAAAATGGTAAAAAACAACAAAATCTCCTATTACATCAGAGTTAGAAGAAATTTCCTAAAGAAACATTGAATAGTACAATGTATAGAAGTAAAGATTGATATATTTGATTACATTTGAATTTAAAATTTCTATTTGGCAAAAATACATACAGTACAAATGGGAGTAAAGATTGCAATACATCTGAACAAACAGACAAACAACAGGTGATTAGTACCCAGAACTGATATAGAAATCCTATAAATAGGGAGAAAATAAACTCAACAGAAAGAATTCACAATAGCGAAATAAAAACGTACTAACGTTTGTTTGATCTCAGTGGCAAGGATATGGCTATCTGTTACTTATAGTTATCTATTTAAAATATTTAATGCTATGAAATAATTTTGAAAGAAAGAAACAGAAAGCAAGCAGGAGACGATTTACTGGTAGAAATGTTCTAAGTAACAACCTGGATCTCCCCCGTGGCAGTCTTATTTTATCCTCAGTCTCGTAAAGCAGCAACCTGGAGAATGAAGTGCACCTCAGCGAGGATTCAGTGGGGGATGGAGGAGGTGACAAGTCTTCTAAGTGACAGGTTGGGGGTGACATCTCACAAACAAGCCTCCTCAGTTGTGTGTGTACCCCGGGGTCAGGCAGCTGGGATGTCGCTGGGATTTTTAACAGAAGCCAACTCGGCAGCATTGTAAGGCAGTTCCCTCTGGCTGGTAAACATATTCAGGAGTGCTCACACCTGCATGCTCAGGTCTTTTCCTCGTGGACTTGTGAAGGTCAGCAGGACGGGCAAGCACAGCGCATCTCCTCACACCCTTGACAGTCCGGAAAAACATGCCAAGTGTGGCCGTCAACATTTTCTTCAAACCACCGCTGAGTCTTGACACAAATGAAAGATTTTTCTTCTCCTGAGCAATTACTCATGGGAAGAAAAATCTTATATAAAATGATTAAATTCTCAAATAATTTCCAGACCATTTGTGAACTTGGGTCCTAGTTGCCTTTCTTTCTCTTTCTTTCTTTCTTTCTTTCTTTCTTTCTTTCTTTCTTTCTTTCTTTCTTTCTTTCTTTCTTTCTTTCTCTCTCTCTCTCTTTCCTTCCTTCCTTCCTTCCTTCCTTCCTTCCTTCCTTCCTTCCTTCCTTCCTTCCTTCCTTCCTTCCTTCCTTCCTTTCTTTTCTTTCTTTCTTTCTTGCAAAGAAGACCTTTGCATTCATTGAGCCTTTGTGGTCCCACCTATAAAATGGATTAGAAAACAGATTATAGACACAGTTGCTGTCAATGAGGATTAAACCAAATTACTTCTTACTAGATAGAGAAGTTATTGTATGTGAATTATTATGAGGGTAATTATAACCCTAGTTATCAGAAACCTCATCCCCCTAAATAAAAACATCATTGCAAACAGAGGAATTGGAGTGTAGTCTGCAGTATGACAAGAGAAATTTTTATAGGAGAAGCAATTTGCCCTTGACAGACAACACTGTACATTCTAGAAAATATTGTTAAAAGTACCCAGGAAGATGAAATCTGAAGAAACCTAGTCAAGTCATGGTTGACACGGTCTCCGGAACCAGACTCTCTGGGCTCGAACGCTGTTTAAGCATTTACTTATTACTCCATCTTGAACAATTGACTCCTCTACTCTGTACTTCAGTTTCCTCACTGAGTTCTTGTGAGATTCCTAATGAGTTAACTTATGAAGACCTTAGAATGATGCCTGGTGCATATATGTCGTGATGGTCTATTTGATGTGTCCACTTGGCTAGGCTGAGGTTGCCAGTGATTCAACTGAACACGAATCTCTGTGTTAGCTGTGAGGGTCCTTAGTAGATATGTTTCAAGTCCACACTGAGTGATTTTAAGTAAGGGAGCTCATCCAGTGGGCCTGATTCAATCAATATCGGTCTTAAAAGTAGAACTGAGGTTTCCCTGAAGAGCAAGAAATCCCATCTGTGGCACTTTAACTTGTGTGCATGCCCAAGAATTGCAGCCTGCCTTTCTGATCAGCACGCCCTATGGATTTCAGGCGTGCCTAGCAAGCCTCGCAGTTGCATAAGCCAATTCCTTGCAATAAATCTCTTAATATATGTCTTCTACTGGTTTTGCTTCTGTAATTGAACCCTTACTGATACATAGACACAGCACTGTAACATAAAGCACTAAAAAAAAAAAAAAATCATGATTATTTTAGGTTAGAGGTTTACCTGTGTTGACAGAAGAGATAGTAAGACACAAAGCTTGTTTTGGAATTTAGGAATAGGGAAATATATCAAACATTATTTGAAGGGAAGATGGTTTCTGGATACTGAGAAACATCAATGACAAAGTTCTTAAATTCTTATCCTATGACAAGACCCAGGAATAGGCCCCTCCTGCCCTTAGTCAGAGCTGGCCTCAGTTGGACCATCCTTCCCACAACATAGGTCCCCTGGGGATGGCGGGTCGTTCCTCACAGCACCCTCAGGAGGGCTGTTGTGGCTAAAAAAAACTGGTCCAGTTAGCTACAAATTAAAAAGTGTGCACTTCATTTTTTTCCCCCATTGAACATAACTGATTTAACTGTAAAGACCTTAACTTTTGGAAGAGAGATGCTATCTGTCTTCCTGCTGTAGCCAGGCACTCTGCTATGACAGGGGTGTGGATAGCACTGACCCCATTTAACGTGGGGCTCTGTCTGTCCGAGTGGGCTCAATATTTGAAATTTGAAAATAAATAATACTGGCATGCACTCTGTCAGTAAAGGCAATCCTTCCAATATGGGGCCACTTTCCAAGTTGCTAAAATGTGAGAGAATGGACGTATGGTTTGGTAGCTAGTTTAATTTCACTTTGCTCTTTGTGTGTTTGTGTGTGTGTGTGTCGGGGGGAGCCCAGAGGGGCAAGGCGGTAGGATTCTGTCCTCTGTCAACAGTCACTTTGTTTCCTTGCACTTGGTTTTCTTTCACTTGTCCAGCATTTCTTTATATTACTGTATTCCCCCCTGTAATTGTGCTGACAGTTGACTCAATACAATGCCTCCACAGGGCAAGGGGAGGGACAAGGTGAACTCCTGAGGTTTTTCCCAGGCCTACACTTATATTTTTGCCAGTGGATTAAAGAAATATGTAAATACTTTCTCCTTTGTGCCTATATTTGGTTTACATTGTTAAACTAGTTTTTGAATAAAGAGATTGAATTACAATAAAGTATTAAATATGACAATGCATGGTGCTATAGATTACACTTAAAAATAAGGCAAATTGAGACTTGTTTACATAAAAATTTCTACAGCAATCCTAGGCGACATGATAAAATCAGCCTGCCCTCTCTGGGACACACCTTCTCCACTCTTCTAACCTCCCCAACTGTCTCAACTATTAACACTTCACCCCCAGACATGATTACAGAAAAATGGTTGCAAGGAGTTTATGCGGTAATGTAAATTCATCACTATGAGTTTGAGAGGAGAATTTTTAAGTCTTCCTTTGACTGTGTAAAAAGTTTTCATACCTTAGTCTAAGTGTGTGGAGCAAGGAGGTCGTGGGAAGGGAAGCCCTTTTTTTCTCAGCCAGGGAGATCATCGTCCGCCACTGGGGTGCAGCAGCTATGCTGAGATGGAGAGGGTGCTGAGAGCAGACTGGCAAGGCCTGGATTCAAGTCATGACCTGATTCACAGTGAACGTGTGCCTCTGAGGAGCTATTCACCCCCGGAGCTCCAGGTTCATGGTCTATACAATGGAGGCCACAATACCTATTCATGGAGTTGTTTTAAAATATTAGAATGAGCCTGGCCGATGTGGCTCAGTGGTTAAGCATCAACCCATGCACCAAGAGGTCACCGGTTCGATTCCCGGTCAGGGCACATGCCCAGATTGTGGGCCCAATCCCCAATGAGGGGCACGCAGGAGGCGGCCAAACGATGTTCTCTCTCATCGATGTTTCTATCTCTCTCTCCCTCTCCCTTCCTCTCTCTCTAAAATCAATAAAGAAAAAATAAAATAAATAAATAAATAAAATCTTAAAATGATCATTTATTTGCACATTCTTTGCAAGTTGCAAGCTCTCTGTAAATGGAAAGACTAATGTTCTCTGTCGTAAACACAGAGACATCTCTCAGTTCCCTCGATTCAGGCTGCCTGCCAAGGGCACTCTGTCCAAAGGGCTAGAAATCATAAGAGCTCATACTTGTTGAGTCTTTACCAAGTGCCAGGTGCTGTTCTTTAGT
The DNA here is from genome assembly GCA_030848825.1 of Tadarida brasiliensis. NCBI lineage: Eukaryota > Metazoa > Chordata > Mammalia > Chiroptera > Molossidae > Tadarida > Tadarida brasiliensis. Next base: position 83,749,967 of record CM061264.1, read on the forward strand.
TGAATAACTACTTAATAAATACAACAACCTTATCAGGTAGGTACTACTCGTACCATCAGAGAAGGAAAGTGAAACAGAAAGGTTCAGTATCTCGCCCACATCTACATGGCTAGTAAGTGATGGGGCTGGGGTTTGAATCCCAGTGAATTCTACCACAATGAGTATAAAACTTGTATAATGCGAGTTTCTCTGTGACTTAAGAATATTTAATTTTTTTCTGTAGAAAATAAGAAAAACAAATGAAGAGGAAAAATAAAGAATTAAAGAAGAAAGTAACTTGAAAAATATGTTAGACATAGATAAAGTACGCTTATGTGTGCTAAAGATGGACAGGAAGGGATGGGAGAGTCAAGGTAGCGATAACTATTCATGAGGTCTTTATTCAGCCACCTAAGGGTGACACTCATTCTGACCCCAAGTGTCTGAGAAATACAGATACATTCTAGCTGCTCATCACACTTATTGGCAAGGTACAGCTATTGGCCAGAATGACCTGCTCTGTCTTTTGGAAAGTGCAAGCGTGTGTCGGGTCCAGCAGCCTTTCATCCGCTGAGCCCCTTGGCTCAATCTGTGCTCTCTCCTTGTAACTGCACCCGCAGGGAAGGCTGGTGTGGCAGAGGCAGGAGATACAAACACTGCGTATTCAGGTGGGGTGGCCCTTGCGTCTCGCTTGTACACCGTCCCAAGATGATTAACACCCAATTTCTTTCCCTTGTTCTTACTGTATGCTTTAAATTGATTAAAAAATCTTGTCTGTGAGGCTCTCCGCTCTGTGGACTCGAGGACAGCATGCAAGTCGGTGTCCTTGGAGGTTACTTGGAAGATACTTTTCCACAGGGCACCCTAAATTTCACCATAGCCAGTAACTGTAAACTCTTCCATCAAAAATCCTCGACCCAATAACTAGTAAGTAGTGAAAATCATATTGAGTTTTTTATAACTAATAATGAAAATGAAGCCGGTAATGATCATGGTGACCTGGACGTGGGTGTAATGATTTCTCATACTTACTGCGTGTGCGAGGTTCCGGGACATGCTGAGCGGCTTGCCTGTACCCTCTCATTTAATCCTTACAATGCCGCATTAGCTGGTTATCATGATCACCCTGCTTTTGAATGGATGACTTCAAAATTTTTAAGTAGTTAAGGAGAATTCAAAATAGTTAAGTATTATTAATAGTCAATAATTGTTACATAGTTATTACATTGCTGAGCAGGGACTCAAACCTAGCCCTGCCTCTTGAGATGCCCATTTTACCACTTAGTGGTATTAATAGACCTAACGTCCCCAAATCAAGTGCACATTTAAAGGAGAAGATAAATAAGGGAAAGGTCTGGGGCACTCACACATTGAAATCACAGCCTTTGATAATCAAGGGTTGACAGCATATATGTACTTATCTGAACACTTGAAAAGTACATATATGTGAGAGCCTCGGAAGAAAATAAACTTTAAATAACTATGTAAAAGCACTTAAAATTGGTACACTTCACATGCTAAATGCTAAAAGCAATAACCTCTGGAGAGTAACATAAGAGACAATGAAAAAGGCCTTTCAATTTTTATTTTTGCAATTCGGCACTATTGACAGTTTATATGCCTATATAATTTGATGTCATTTGAAAAACAATAAACAGGAGGGAAGAATATATTGTTTATGTCTCTAAACATAACTAACACTGGTGGACCAGAGCAAATTTACCATGGTGTTAATGAAGCTTCAGCTTCTGGACCCCTTCCCAGACCCTGCACTTAATTTTCTATTTGTTGTTTTGTGTAAGTTTCCAATGTCACAAAAATACGGAATTTCTCTATGAAAGCACAGGTGGTAACAGAGAAATGCTAAAATATAAAAAATTAAGTTAAAATACCATCACACAGTGCTATGAGACAGAGCGTTAGCACATTTAAAAGCAATTTTATATCATGGTGAATAACATTTGAAATAATTTAAAAATACATTTTTAAAAATTGAAATAATTTAAAATAAAATTTAAAGGGCAGCGTATTTCCTCGGCCTTTTTTTCCTCTCTCGGTGCCTTTTTATCTCCTCTTTCCTCCAAATGTGTCTGCTTTCTCACAGAAGGCTGAAAAGATGGCAAGGTAATTTCAGCAGGGGATTTTATGCAGATGCAGTATTTATGACGGTAGTCCTGGGGAGAGCCTGTGATTAATGATCACATATAGCCTGGCTCAATATATATATATTTAAAGTGGTCTTCCTTATTGGCAGCAATGCCCCAGAAAGGGGAATATACATGGCAGGATCTCTTAATCCAAGGACACAGACCAATGGGTCAGTTGGGTATTGTTTATAACCTCTAAGATCAATGATTTTGAAGGTCATGTGTGGCACACATTCATTTAGCCTGCCAGGAGCAAGTCTGTTTCCTGGATATGTTAACAAAATTGCTAACGTTAACTATTTTCTTTACCTGGCCTCGGATGCTATTTATTTTCTCAAACAAGTACTTGAAGACGGATCCATCACACCCATTACCTCGTAGGGACATTCAGTCACAACATTCATCTGACTCCCAGTCTCTCTAGAAATTAGCCAAGAGCTCACATAATTGGGAGGATAATTATGTATCAGAAGCAGCAGCAGAAACAAGCATAAAAATAAGAAACTCACCCAACTGAGGTTATTAGAGAAGGGTGTTAGAATCACACCACCATTCAACATCTTTTAATTGTATAGCTTGTTTTTCCTAGATCCCTTTCGCTGCGGGGTTTTTGCGTGTCTCCAGAGGCCCTAAACCGGTAATTCTAAACCCTGGCTGCACTTTAGATATACCAGGGGGAGCTTTTAAAAAATTTTATGCCAGGCCCATGCCTCCAGAGACTTCATTCAATTGGTAGTGCCCAAATGTTGGTACTTTAAAAAAGCTTTCCAGAGAATTTTGAGGTGCAGCAGGATAGGAGCTGCACCATGACTAACCGATTCCATTCCTCTGCGCCACCAAAGATCTGCAGGGAATTTCAGCACTTTGGTTGACCTTCTCGTCTTCCCTTTTCCTTTACTCTGTCCTCTAGTGATCTTCTCTTATGCTTTCATTCATGCATTCATTCATTCATGCATTCATTCATTCATGAATTCATTCATTCATTCATTCATTCATTCATTCATTCAGAAACATTTAATATGTATGTACTACGTATTGACACTGGGCTAACATTGGGGATACAAAAATATAATAATGAAAATAGAAGTGCTGTCTTTCAAGAATCAAAGTTTATCAGACACATGCTAGGTGGCCAACCATCGGATTTGAAGGACTTGGGGGTGCGGTTCCCTGGATGTGGGAGTTTCAAGTTTAAAACCAGGAAATTCTTGAGCAATAAAGAAGTAACATTTAAAAAATATTTTACCTTGCCCTGGCCAGTTTCACTCAGTGGTTTGAGTGTCTGCCTAAAAAACCAAAAGGTCTCGGGTTCTAGTCCTGAACAAGGGCACGTACCTGGATTGCAGGTTTGATCCCCGGCCCTGGTTGGGGTCGTGCAGGAGACAACCAATTGATGTGTCTCTCTCACATTGATGTTTCTCTTTCTCTCTCTCTCTCTCCCTCCCTCCCTTCCATTCTATCTAAAAAAAAAAAGTCAATGGAAAAATATCCTCCAGTGAGGATTAACAATAACAACAAAATTTATATTTTCTTCTGTATTCAAGTTCGTAGAGGGTAGGGGTCCAAATGTGAACACCATGGGTAATTAAACTTGAATTTAAAATAAACAACAAATAATTTTTTAATATAAGCATGTCTCCTGTGATATTTTTTTTCTAAATCTCATAACCCTAATAGAGGGTGAATTCTAATTTTAAATTTTCAGCTCATCTAATGGAGAGATAGCAACTCCCCCCAAAAGAGATGACCCCATAAAAAGGGCTCTGTCATCATGATACATGATAAGGTCTGGTCTCACGGTAACAGGGACGTAAATGAACTACACATGCTTATTTTGGACAGATATAGACTGAGTGAAATAGTCACTTGTGAATATTTATGAGGTTTTGGCTACCAGCAATCTCAAGTAGTCAAGGTTTGATAGTTTGCACTGAACAGAAGAATCACCCCGCCCAGCATATTATTCTGAGAGTGGTGACCTAGTAAGACCTAGTAATTGCATGCATATCTAGCAGAATCTGAGGGAAATTCAGAAAACATTATTTTGGGCTCATTATCAAGTACTGGCTCTTGGTAATTCATGATGTTTTAAATTAAAACTATAGCCAAGGAGTGCATGTATACTTGGTTATTATTTTTGAGTTGGGGTCCATCCTTATCATGTCTATGTTCTTTAAAAAAATTTTTTTTCTTTATTGATTTTTAGAGAGAGAGGAAGGGAGAGAGAGAGATAGAAACATCAATGAGAGAGAACATCAGAACATTGATTAGCTACCTCCTGCATGCCCGCCCTCCCTCGCCCCAGGGATCAGGCCCACAACCTGGGCATGTGCCCTGACTGGGAATCGAACCAGCCACCTCTTGGTGCATGGTTCGATGCTCAACCTCTGAGCCACACCAGCTGGGATCTATTTTCATTTTAATTGATGGTTCCTCTCAAAATACCTATACTGGGGCATGCAGTTAGGGGAACCTAGGGCCCTAAAATGCTGAATGACTTCCTTGAAGTTCATGTTATATTATGAAGTAGGTCTTTGTGGTAGTTTTCTAATGGTCTCTTATCCTTCCTGTGTATTCCTATGTATTTGACTTTGTTCCTGTCTAATGACCAAACTACTCCCTTACTTAGGAGATTTCAATAACCAGACCTGTCCCTCATATTTACAGGGCATGGGGCAAGAGTACAAATGGACACCCACATACATATAGCTAAATATATAAAAATTATAAATCAATTTCACAAACTGATAAAAAAATATGTTCTTCTTGTGTGAGAAATGTACCATTTTATTGTCAAAATCTAAACGTATATGTAAAAGTATGGTTTTTATACCATGAATTAAAGAAATAGTAAAAACAATTAAATTGTATTATTGTGCATATCTGTGTGTTCTGATACATTCTGATGATGTTAGGATGACTAATAAAGACAACATATATAGCTTATTATATATTCTGTAACATTCATCTGAGCAAAATCACTAATTATGTTGCTTTAATCAAGATTTTTACATAATTTATGTTCTGGTGACAATAATGATCTCAATAATTAAAAGTAAACAAAATTAGCCCGGCTGGTGTGGCTCAGTGGTTGAGCGTCGACCCATGAACCAGGAGATTGCCGGTTTGATTCCCAGTCAGGACACAGGCCCAGGTTGTGGGCCAAATCCTCAGTTGGGGGCATGCAGGAGGTGGCCAATCGATGTTCTCTCTCATTGATGTTTCTATCTTCCTCTCCCTCTCCTTCCTCCTCTAAAAATCAATAAAGAAGAAAAAAAAAAAGTAAACAATTTTGGATACATTTTTATCTAAGATGTAAAGTAAATGTAAAACAATGAAAAGTGAAAATCATTTTTCAAGTTTTTTCAAAAAAAAGCTTTTCTTCAAAAAGGTCAAAAGTATCCATCAAATTAAAAGGCAAAGGCAAATTGTAGTAAATAATTAGCAAAATAGTAAATAAGATAGTTTTAAGTAAAGCTCTCACCCTGATGGAGAGTTTTGCCATCGGGTGCTGGAGGATGAGAAGGCACTAGGAAAAACGTGAACCACGGAGTCCAAAGTCCCAGTCAACTGTAAGGCAGAAAGGGAGACCCAGGTGACTCAGGTGAGCCCACCTACGCCCACGAGCCCAGCCCCCAGAGAACCCACCAGCTGCATGCAGTGTCCTGAGGGAACCCAGGTAAGGTGAGCAAAATACCTGGCCAGACAATGCACAGAATTGTAAGAAATAATAAATAATAACTTATTATTAGGTGCCCACCTACAGACATGGAAGCAAGACAGAATAAAGGAGTTGCTCAGTTTAATATTGCCACTTCATATAGGAGTTATAGTTTTTTTTTTAAATTTTTTTTTCTTTATTGATTTTAGAAAGAGAGGAAGGGAGAGGGAGAGACAGACAGAAATATCGATGAGAGAGAACATCAATTGGCCGCCTCCTGCATGCCCCCCACTGGGGATCGAGCTCGCAACCTGGGCATGTGCCCTGACCGGGAATCTAACCGGCGACCTCTTGGTGCATGGGTCGACGCTCAACCACTGAGCCATACCAGCTGGGCAGGAATTATAGTTTTAAACAAAAGCTTCATAATTCTTCTCCCTTTCTGCTGTTTCTTAAGAAGCTGCAGACAATCTCCTAGAAATTGAGGAAAACTGTAATTGAATCTGGATTATTTCTTGGGCTCCTGGGTTTTATCTGTCAGGTAAAGTTCATCCCCACTTTTAGATTCTCTGACACTTGTGGAACAGCAAAAAATCAAAGGTTAAGTTTTTATTTGGCACCGAGTTAACGCAGAAATGAATATATGTCAAATGAACCTAATAAGGCGATATGGAGTGGTTAGCCAAATCCCTGATGTTAACACGAATATCGTTTTAGTCTAGCTGCTCACATGTAGCGCTGACCACAAATGAGAATTCATGATAGTTAGTGAAACCATGTGCATCCGCTTTTCTAAAACGTAGTATCGGAGGTGTCACAGATCAAGCATATCAAATGAGCAGGAACTTGTTGGCTGTTCTGCCGGGTGTGCCACCTGAGAAACCACCGTGACCGCCGCTTGTCACTGGCGCAGATTTCTGGAATGATGTGGATATTCTTCTGTGGTGGTAACAATGGATGAATGAGGACCCTCAATTCATTGTTGTGCACATTCGAGGGTATATGAACTTTTGGTAATTCATATATCACATTAAAAAATCCCTGCTGCCCCCTGGCCGGTGTGGCTCAGTGGATTGAGCATCGCCCCATGGACTGAGAGGTCTCGGTTTGATGCCCGGTCAGGGCACGTGCCCAGGTTGTGGGCTCCATCCCCAGTGGGGACACGCAGAGGTGGCCAATCGATGTTCTCTCTCATGGATGTTTCTATCTCTCTCTCCTTCTCCCTTCCTTTCTCTCTAAAATCAATAAAAACACTTAAAAAATCCCTGCTGTGCATACACGTATGCATAAATATATATATGCTATACACACACACACTATACATGTATATATATAGTATATATGTATGTGTATACATACATACATATATATACACATATATTTATTTGGCCAGAAATATACTGATAATATCTTCTATCCATTTCAAATAGAAGTAAAAAGGGAAAGCTACCTTTTATTTTATACTCTTTAGTTGTTTGAATATTCTTATTCTGTACCTATATAATTTTTATTACAAAAACCAGTTTCAAAAATTACGTGCTCAGAAGCTAATATATTTAAGACAACATGTGCATATTGTTTAAATTATTATCGTGTGAGCATTTATTTAACTTTCTTTCTCTTTTTTTATGAGTTTACTCTGCCTGCCATAATTAAACACCACAGACCGAGTGGCTCACACACCAGAAATCTCCTTTCTCACCGTTCTGGGGGCTGAAGTCCAAGCACGTTCAGAGGATCAAGCGAGGTGTTGGCAGGTGTGGGCTCTCCTGAGGCCTCTCTCCTTGGCTTGCAGATGGCCATCTTCCTTCCTTGTCCTCACCTGTTCTTTTCGCTGGGCAAACACATCCCCAGTGTCTCTTTGTGCGTCCAATTTCTTCTTCTTCTAAGGACACCAGTTAGATTAGATTAGGGCCCACTCATATGATCTCATTTAATCTTGAAATACCTCTTTTATTTATTTATTTATTTATTTATTTAGTAAATTTATCTTTATTGTTGAAAGTATTACAGATTCCCTTCTCCCCCCCCCCCCACCCCTTTGTAGAAATACAAAGAGGAATAAACGGAGCTGCTATATAGGAGTTTAAAACTATATGAGGGAACTATCCACTTCCCCACCCCCAACAAATTATGTAGTACCTGTGATACCCATTTGAAAAAGCTGATCCCCTCCCCTCCCCTCCTGACCCCTCTGCTTTTCCCACACTATTGTCTGTGTTCATTGGTTACGTATATATACTTATAGATTCCTGGATTCATTTCTTCCCCCATCCCTTCCCTCTGAGGTTCATCAGTCTAACAACCAAGGTGTAGGCCTTATCTACAAATACAGTCACATTCTGAAGTACTGATGATTAAGGCTTCAACATATACATTTGGGCAAGGTTGTACACAATTCTGTCCATAACAATTTTCATTATCTTATTTACAACATATTTAAATCCCTTAATATTATCATTAAATGGCATTTTATGTATAACTCATTACCTTATGTAAATCTTTTACACTTATTTCTTTGATTATAATAATAATTAATATTTAACATTTATTTAGTGCTTACTGCCAGGTGTGGCACTAATTATTTCATTTGAATTATGGCATTTAAGCTTCACAGTAACAACAGGTTATATATCCTAATATTATTCTTATTGTGCTGGTGAGAAAACTGAGATTTCAGAGATGTTCATTGAATTGCAAAGTTCATGCTGGTAAGTGGAGATAACAAAGTTTAGTCCAGTCCCTTTGCATGCAAAACAGCTTTCTGAAATGGGTATCACAGGTACTACATAATTTATTGGAGGTAGGGAAGTGGATAGTTTCCTCATATAGTTTTGAACTCCTATGTGGCAGCTCCGTTTATTCATCTTTGTATTTCTAACATTTTAGCTTAGTGCCTGGCAAAGAGTTGGTACTCAGTACACAATCGACTTGATGCTGGTTGGTTTGAATCATTGTTATTTATTTATTTTTTCACCTAGGAGATAATAGAGAAGTAACTTTTCATTATATTCAACCTGGCATTGCAAAGCTAGCCTCGTTACATGGAGCATTATCAGTAAACATTTTGTTGGACTTGAAAGCTGGGTGCTTCGTACATGTGTGAATCAAACCAAATTAAGAAATTGAACAATTGCCTAAAGTCACCAGTAAATTGGTGATAGATAAACAACTAGAACTTTATTCCATTTCTGGTCCAGTTACTTTACTTTTACATTTAAGTGTTCAATTTAAGAGTGAAATGACCTGCTTACATTTGTAGGAGAGAGAAACACATATTTCATGTTTTTAAAAAAGTGCCTGTTAAGAGTTCTCTCAAAAAAGAGAACTTCAATTCACAGCTTTTCTGGTAATTAAATATTTATTTAATAACTCAGAGACAGCTTGAGATTAACAGAAATTAGTGCTATTTTCAGAGTAAGCATAATAGCATTTAAAAATGTATAATGAAGAGACCTCATTCTATTGGGCAAGCAATTAATGCTGTATCGGTCTGTAGACTTTAAGATCACGAATGCACCTGTGCATCGCTAGTTGTTTCCTTGTAGCACCTACCCACGTGCCTCTACATTTTGGACAGTTTCAGCTTTCTTTTTGAACGGAAAGCCCTGGGGTCTCAGTGTGCTTACATTGGAATCCAATTCATCGTTGTTTCCTTCCTTCAGCCATCTGGTGAGTAAATTGGAAGTGCTGGTGCTTTTATCAAAGCACAGAATGATGAAATCCTAAGCACTTCAAATGGTTCCTCGTTTTTCACTTAGAAATCAAATGTGATCCTTTGTCTCTTTTTTGCCCCTTTTCTTGTAGCCATGCCCTGAGTCATCTTAATAGGGCTTCTTTGATTAAGGCTCCAACATTGAAATGTGAGTGATTCTGCCATTGACTCCATTCATCGTTTTAAAGAAATGTTTTTTATTGTTCTTGCCATTTTGCTGATCTGCAACGTGAAGGCACTACATTTGAATTGTTTCAGAGGTGACCTGGGAAAATAAATGCCAGTTTGGGAAGAAGTTTGAGTGTGACTGCTGAAACATTTTAACATTTTATTATATTTGTTTCTATCAAGAGACTGGAGAAGGTAATAGAATAAAATTTAAATGAACAAGGTCCAAGCCTCATGCTCAACTGTTCAAGTGTAATTCTGTTTCAATACAAATGCCTTAAGTTCAATTCTGTATGTGATTGGACCCACAAAAGGCAGAGACTCCACAAACTCATTACAATCAAATGGGACTTGAATTCTCCTGTCTAATGTCATAATAAGCAATTATGAGCATCTTCTCAGCATTCAAATCTGGTAATGGCGAAACCCTAGAGAGAAACTATATGCTGGCAGACTCTGGCTGATGGAATGTGCATATGCTCAATAGATCCCTTAAGGCAGGATGGGTAGCTAGATGCCAGGGGCAGATTGCCCTCAGTATTTAGGGTAGACACTACCTTCAGTTATCACTTGGGTTTTACAATCTGAACAGTTATAATAATATGTGTGCTCATTCTGGAGAACTCTCTGTGGCAACTGGATGAACAGCCTTTTCCATCTATTTCCCATTTTCACGAGAGAATAAATAGCAAATGCAACTCTCCTCTCAATTTCACTTTTTTCTGATGGTGAAGTCAGGGAAAATAAAAGCTGAGACTACAGTATATATTACTATTTCAAGTTAAATCTCCTTTTGTCTACTCTGGGGAAGGTACAGATTTTGCATTATCATTGGGACTCTTTGAAGAGACAATCAGATAAGTAAACACTTGCCATCCTCCACCCTAGTGCCTCTTACTTATCGGAAAATTTCCCTGCAAACGAATTAGTTACCAAACTGCAGTATTCTTTTTAGCTGAGTCCTCACAGCAAAATGAGATGACCTCTTTCTTTTTTCACTAGTTAGAAAAGGAGGTTCAACCAGATGACTTTTAAGGGATATTCCTGCTCAAAATTGTATGATTTAATGATATAATGATCAAATGACATTTATAAATATTGTAGAACTCTTTAAATTGGAGATCTATAGATGTCCACAAAGACCAGTCTGGATGGTAAAAGTTAGATAGAAAGTTGGACCAAATTAAACAGCTCTGGGGAAGAAAAAAAATCCAAATTTTTTAAACTGAAGAAAACCGTAGAGAAATGGGGATGGTTTGCAAGAATTATTGATATTATTTTCATATATCCATAATCTGCACCTTACCTACTTCCAAAAAATATTTAGGGCATATAATGCACATTGAAAATTAAACCATTACAGATACTCTAAATGTATGGACCAAGCTGTAAAACTTCAATATTTAGAGAGGTTACATCTATTATGTGGTTCATTTTCCTCCCAGCAAAATCAATGCAGTGATTTTGTTTGTCTTAATAAACAAATCATCCTGCTGCATGGTTGATGGTTGACCTGATCCATGATGGCAGCCCTGGTTATTGGAATGGTCAAAATCATGATGTCATGGTCATCCCATGCAAATACCGTTAGATGGCCCTACGAACCGAACCTTAGCTACATCTCAGACAGAGTTCCTTTGATGCATACAAATCGAAAAGAGGTTTCTTTTTAAAATTTTTAGACCATCAAAGTGAGTTATTTTAAGATTGTCTTACCTTGAAATAACTAATTTTTTATTTTGCATAATATGTACAAATATCATGTTTTCTCTTCTAGGTATTGTAGTCTCTCTTGATTAACAAAGACAGTTGTTAATTAAAGGAATAACCCCCATTTTAAACAAACAGAGCAACATTCTCTTACTTATCAAAATCAGATGTAAGAATTTTTATAGCATGTTGAGAAAGATGAATAAAAATGTATAAGCAGCCAAAAACACACAGTTGAAATTATTTTTGAATTAAAAAAAAAATTGTTAGCTTTCTTCCAAATTGGCACATAATTCACAGTAAAATTTATTTATGTAATTAGGCATAAGAATTGAGTATAAAGATTAAAAATAAACTAATCAATGCCCTGGCCAGTTTGGCTCAGCAGATAGAGGGTCAGCCCATGGACTGAAGGGTCACGGGTTCGATACCAGTCAGGGGCGTGTACCTGGGTTGTAGGTTTGATCTCTGGCCCCAGTCAGGGTCTTGCGGGAGGCAACCATTCAACGTGTCTCTCTCACATCTATGTTTCTCGTTCTCTCTCCCCATCCCTCCCTTCCACTCTCTCTGAAAATCAATGGGAAAATATCCTCGAGTGGGGATTAACAAAAAAATAAAATAATATAAAAAATGAACTAATCAACAACAAACAATCCAGTAATGAATGACAGGAGATTTGACACAGTAGAAGGGTTGCCTGGAGTTCAAAAGGCCTACTTTGCACATCAGTTTTCATAATTCTGGTTCCCTCTGTAATGACTCCAGCCCTCTGTTTCCATCTGATATCGAACTCTAGTAACGCCGAGGAAGAAGCACAAAACAATGCTCCCAAGCACTAGAAAGGCTGCTTTTTTTCATGCTTTTAGCAATGTGACCTTAAGTATTGATTTATAGCCCGCCAAAGCACCCTAGAGCAAAAGGGAACATTGGTAATTAAGTCGGTATCTGCACTTTCTAAAATAGTGCTGACTTGCAACAAAGAGAGACCCTTTATTTTTCCTCTCTGTCTCCCAGTGAATGCAGATGCAGGCACTGACCTCTGACCTTGCTCCAAATTCTCTAGCTGCAGCTGTTATTTTTCTTTCTCTGGGTCTTTAGCTGCTGATAGACTGGTAAGATTCATTAAATTGGGTGTGCAACTTTCTTTTAAGCAAACATGAGGCAATTTATACCCCAAGCCTTATGTATAAAATATATCTTTATTGAGCTCAGAATGAAAGTAAATGCTTTCATTGGGGCACCTATCAGGGATTTGCCAGATAAGTACCTAGGCAGATTGACTACATTAAGGAAGCATAAAAATTTTTTTGAAGCATTTTACATTAAACACGGAATTTTCAATTCTAAAACTCCCAAGATTGTACACGGAATTGAGTCAGAAGTCTATTTTTTTATATTCCATTAGCGTCATTACTGAAATAGGGTGCCACAAAAGGTAATAGCAATAAAAGCAAATACCTTGAGGTGTGTATGCAAATTACATGCTAATATATGGTAATCTGAGCACCATATTCAGTGGCCATAAAAAAAAAACACTAAATACAGCTAATTAAGGGTAGGTAAGTTGCTATATTTTATACTTCACGGCCATATGAGAGAGGTAGTATATTATGATAATTACAGCATTGCTTGTCTTGGGGAATATATCCAACATTGTAACAGGATTTCTTATTCTGGTATATTTGTCCATTTCACTGAATATAATCAGTTTTTCTTTTTTACACCACAGGTCGCAGATCCATGAAGTTATTGTAAGACTAAATAAATTAAGTCTTTAGCCCGAAGGAAACAAATACTACTCTCCCTAGAAACCTTGGAAGTGTCATGCCCATGTACCACGCCTCTTTTTATAAGTGCCCTCCCCACCTGGGTAGTGGGGTTCAGCCACACTGAAAACTTGGGTAATCAGAGCAAGAATTCTCAGCTTGCCTGAAAATGCAATTGAATATTTCTCCCAGAAATGCAACCTCAACATAGGGTATTCTTTCTTATAGTAAACTCAAATCGTGGAATATATGCTTTCTTTTTAACTCTTAAGAAATTCTAAGGGAATGAAAAAGAAAAACTTCAATGAGATTTGTAAGAGAGCATAAAGATGATGTCGAATCTGCCTTAAAATACCTGTTTTTCCGTATTCTAACTAAAAAGTTATATATGCATATTCAATATGCTAGCAGTACTTTAATCTCTAAAATGCTTTTGATCTCTCATACAAAATATATACTTTATCAGGCTAAAAATTACTCAAGTTCTGAAAAAAAAAAATCCACCTGAAACTAATTTGCCAACTTATTTGTGAAGTCCATGCTGTTGATCCTTTCCAGGCTGCTGGGTGGAGATTTAACAGCTCTGCAATAATGTGGATTGATATTTCATAAATTCCTCATAGACCATACATCATTATTTGAAACAAAACTAAATGCAAAAAAATCCCCCCAAGTCAACCACCACCACCACCGATCATAACAAGAACAACAAAACAATGATGTGGTTAACATGTAGGATATGGGTCCCAAGCTTTGCAATGCATTAGAGTCCCCTGGAAGATTTGTTCATCCTCAGAGTACTTGACCCCACTCCCAGAATTTCTGATGAAATAGGTCCAGGGTGGGGCCCTGAGAGTGTTTGTTGCTAATATGTTTCTAGGTGGTACTGCTGATCCAGGAGCCACCCTTTGAAAACCACGGCTGAAGGCTAATTTTATGACCTCCAACAATTAAGGCATGTATTGGCTTTCTTTGAAGACCTTCCAAGCCATTCCAGCAATCAACAAAATAGACCTTGCTTGGGTAGAGGTCATGCTATTTCCCCACCATTAGGAGTGGGGTCACTTCCAGCCACTCTCTGGGTGTTGTGGCCCAGCTTTTGTGAATCATGTGTTTTCTGTTTTTATTTAATTACCCCGACTTATATGATAACAGTTATATTTGCCAGAACTCTTTTAGTTGCGAGAATCATGAACCCAATTTAAAATAATTTAAACAAAATAGCAGATTTGGATACAGGATCTTGGGCTAGTCACAAAATAAAGACTGCAGAGGTTAGGAGTCAGATCCATATCATATCTAATATGTGTGCTAGGAAAGTTACCATACGGACAATGTGGAGTAGAGTTTATAGAGGAATTCATCTGGAATTGGACACGTCACCAAAGAGATGACTGCAATCTTCCATGAAAAAGATTGCTACAGGCTTACACTAAGTCAGTGGCAGAGAGGGCGGAGGGAAAGAGATTAATTTGAGAGAAATATTAAGAGATAACTAGAAGGATTTTTGAGTGGGTGAATGGAAAGCACCAGGAGAAAAATGAGTGAAGGAATCACTCTTGGTTCCTACCTTGGATAACTGGTTAGATACGAGAGTACATAGTGATGGAGAAAAAGATACTTGCTCCCATTTTGGGTATGTTGACTTAAAGTACCAGTGGGAGGCTGTTGAGTGAGGATCCATCTTTATAGTAATTAAAGAATATTTGGCTGATTTTTATGTTTAAAATACCCCCCACCCCCTTGCCGGTTATAATCTTAGTGTCTTAGATGAAGAGGTTCTTCAGGAGTGAGATGATGTACACAGAAGGAGACTATTGCCAGGGATCGATAAGGAGACATGGCACACAGCAGTGTGAAGAATGTCAAGAAGGAAAAAGCCAAGCAATGTACAGAAATGTTAAGGATAGCTAAAAACACTCTGTAATGTATCTTTAGAACAAAGGGACTGGAAGCAAAGGACATGTTAGGCACTATTGACAAATGATCTTATAAAAGCAAAGTTTACAGTGATTATTTTGTGTGTGTCTTCACAAAAGAATAATCTTCAAATTGAAAATGGGTATGCTGTAATAAAGATGGTCCAAAGTGAATTGTTTCCAAAGATAAATGAGAGAGATACTTAAAGAACATCTCTTTGCTTTAAAAGCGTTTCTGGTTTTTGGCTTCGATCATTCCAGGATAATGAAGTGATTTCCAGCTGTGATCGCATTGCTCATCATCTCTGAGGAGTTCTGAAGAACTGGGAAAGCATCCGAAGACTGGCGACTGCGTGGTAAGGACAGAAGGATCAGGAGATCACAGGTTGGTGATCTAATTGGTCCCTGACAAATTCTAGTAGTCAGTTCCTGGAAGGGTTTAACAAAAATGCAGTAATAGCAAGTCATCTTGTTATATTTTTATTTTTCAGGGAACAAAACAGTTTAGAGAAAGCTAATAAATGAAGACAGTATCAAAATAGAATGAATATGTCAGTTGTGAAATAATAAACCCACGTAAGGTGAAAATATACAGGAACAAATGGAAAGTCCTATGTTTGGGTTGAGAAAAAAAATGAAATTAACTCTGCAAATGAGAGAATATTGAGGACCTAGCTTTATAGCAGTTTATGTGAGAAGATCTGCATATTTTGTTGATTTTAAGTTTAAAAGAAACTCTAAATTGCTACTTAGTTTGCCTTCATAGACATGTATCACCTCAGACAAGGAGGGCTTTACCTGTGCTGGCCAAGATCTCATTTTGGGTATTGAGTTGTCTTTGGGGTACTCTATTTTAAAGGACAAAAACTAAAAGAAAGGAAACTCTCAGGATCTGGAAGTTATGTCAAACAAGTCAGGGTTGAAGGAGCTAATTATAATGCTTAGGTCAGAGAAGATGTTGTATCTTCAAATATTTGAGGAAATGGTATAAGATTGGACTCCTCATTTTTCTTGGCTCTAGAAGCTGAAATTAGTGTAATGAGGTTCAATTAAACTCAATATTGAAAGAACTTTAAAATATTAGATCTTCTAAAAAAAATGAATAAGAAATATGCCTGATAAGAAATATGGTCCTTCTCATTGACAATCCTCAAATATAAACTAAGTGCCCACTTTTTGGTGATATTGACAAGAACATTTAGCATGAGGTGGGAGTTTGAAATATATCTTTTTTTCCCCATTTTTTTTTTTAACTATGAAAATTCTTTTTAATTAAAAAAATTCCATGTGTTTTCCTGCACTAATGCTTCTAGCAGCTGTTACATGAGAAACTATATACAGTAATATAAAAACATTTCTTTGGATCCAGAACTGTCGTCATATAATTTGTATTAAAATGCCTCAAAATTATCTTTATACTTTTACCAAAATTAAATTCTTAAGACATATATTTATTCTATAGACAATGCTTGCTGATCCTTTGAATTCACAACTCCCATAAATAATTTTATGTCCTCTCATGTTTCCAAGGTTCAGACTGAGAACCGAACAAGATGGTAATAAAATTATGGTTCAGCAGGCCTGGGTAGGACCCGAGAAATTGCATTTTAACAGATTTTGGGGCGATGCTGACGCTGGCAATATGCAGATCACATTTTGAGTAGCAATAAAGTATTTTCCAGGTTGAAAATTTATTTTATCGTGAGTTTTACTTACCTTACCCAAATCCAAAGTTGATACTGTTTCCTGTGGGTAATTTATAGCACAGTCCTCTTGAAACCGGACACAAAACGGGTCTGAAGTCTCCTGTCACTACTTGAGCCAAATTAAGCAGAGACAGGGTTGAATCAAGTATGAGCATTTATTCCAGTAATGCTGGCATATGGGAGAGCAGCAGGTCATCCTGTGAACTCTAACATCTCCTATTAGTTGACTGGTTATGTAGGGATAAGTCAGAAAGGGACAACGTGCAAGGGGGTGGGGGGCAAGGGAAGGACTGCAGGGTCCATGGTCCATGTGTCTCCTTCCAGGATGTTTTTTTGTTCTTTTTATTGATTTTAGAGAGAGTAGAGGAAGGGAGAGGGAGAGAGAGATAGAAACATCGATTGGCCGCCTCCTGCATGCCCCCCACTGGGGATCAGGCACACAACCTGGGCATGTGCCCTGACCGGGAATCGAACTGGCGCCCTCCTGATGCGTGGGTCGACGCTCAACCACTGAGCCACACCGGCCGGGCTCCTTCCAGGATCTTGAAGTCCAATAACAAGGTAGTTAATTTTCTATGATGTTAAAGCAGCCCCACCTGTTCCTAGGACAGGAGAATGGTCAGCATTCCTGAAGCAAACTCCTGGAGGGGGTCAAGGTCCAGGCACAGCAACCACGTCAAAGTGTGCCCTGTCCTTGGTCTGTTCTCAAAATGTATTTTCTTTTCTGCATAATGGACTCATCCGGGCTCTGAGGCATCTGACCTTTCTTGCAGCCCTGTTTTTATTCTTGCAGCACATCCTCTAGCTTCCCAGAGTCTGTAAGAAAACCTCTTACCTGCAGAGAGTCACGTAAATGATCATTAAACAACTGTGGTCTTATTCTTATTATGTGCCTCCCCCCAGCACTCTGGCCTACTCCAAATCCTAGCTTTGTCATTGACTCAAGTAGACTGATCTTGAGGACAGTCCTCATGATTCCTTCATGAGGTTGGTGGATAGAGATTAAATAAAATAATGTATGTCAAGTGCATAACATAGTACCTGACATACAGCATTCACTCTAAATGTATGGTTATTGATTATTTTAATAACAATGTATGTCAAGGTGATGGTAAGAAATCAAGTGAAATGAGAATACAGGCATTTTTTTTTTTTCATCATGCAATATGGGTTCCTAAGAAATTGCACATTAAGAATAATACAGTTAAGAAAACAGATCAGTCTAGCGATTTTGATAATCAAAGCAGGAACAAAACAAAATAATGATTTGTACCTGGGGAGTTAATTCAGATGGCCCAGACAGAGAGCTCAGCATTGCTGGGAGCTGCCACCGCGGATATTAAAAATAAGCAAAAGAGATTGCAGTCATAATACTGGCAACACCATAATTAAAGAAGCATGAATGGGCGTGGTCTGGGAAGGGTCGGGCTGCCGTTAAGATAAACAAGGGAGGTGGGCAGTGCCAGCTAGCTTGAGTTAAGAGCCCCACGGCTGGCTGTGCTTCTCAAATTCCCTCAAATACACTTGATAGGCTACTGCGACAGCTGAACTGCTGGTTGTTTTTTTTTTTCTTTCTTTCCTCCTGAAGAGTATAATTCTACTTCTACTATTTTGCACCCATTCATGCTGGGGAAGGGGTCGAGGAGGGGGGTGGACGGAGAGCAGGAATCACATATAAAACAACCTGACTTCTGCATGTCACTGACTTCATTCCAATTACCCAGCTGGAATACAGACTAGTTACTAATTTTAGTTACCCAAACCCGCACTGCAGCAGAGCAGAGTGCGCTGGGTTTTGGAGTGTATTTTTCACCTGGAAGGTGCTGAGTGGAACACCTTCCACTACCTTCTTGGAGTCTGTTGTTCAGGCGACTCACCAGGCGGAGAAGACCAGCGGCAAACACCTGACAAATAAAAGCAAAGGGGCGGAGTAGCTAGTCACAGAAGCTCTTGGTTAAATACCCGTCTTCCATTCTACTGGGCTCCCTTCTTCATTGTTGAAAGCAAAACTCAGTGATCAAGCCTTTTCTCCTAGTTTAAACGCATTCCTAAAACCCTCTTCTCATGCCAGACTTCTTCACTCGCAATGTCCATGGATGGCGACAATGCAAGCTGGGTAAGCAAGCATCTTCAAAGGAAACTGAGGGGCTCAGGTGTAACTTTTTGGTGGGCGACCTCATTCCTTTTGGGAGGAAAGGATAAAAAAAAAATACTCAAAATGGGGCTGTGGCTCCTGGACCAGTATCTGGGCTAGCTGTAAGCTTACGGCTTTGCCTTGATGTGTGTTTAAGCAGCAGACTGCTGTCTGGCACAGCCAGGGTTTTTTCCTCCACTTGTTTTAGTCTAAATAGTTTTCAAAAGCTCCCGTGGAACAGACTATGGCTTTGATCCGGTGCACTTATTCAGTACTGACATTCCCATGAATAACTCCAGTTCCGACCCAGCTTCAGCCACTTTTAAAATTCTCATTTAAATTCAAATTCCCCATAATCCTAACAGGCAAGAGATAGACCAGGAGCAAGAAAGGAAAAAAGCGAGATGCTTCTCATGTGTCCACAAGGCGCTCAGATCAAACGGACCCGTTCAGTCAGCGGGAAAAGTGTAAAATCACTGAAGAAAATAGCAAAATACTTGGTGTGTGTCATCTGCCTTCTAGACTAGAATTTCTGACTGACACTTGATTCAGATAAATCTGCAACATATTTAGGAAGATTCTCATAAGCCCTGCAAATCAGAGAAAAATTAGCTATAAATTTCCAAATCTCAGGCTGTCTTACAAGACTTATGAATTTTTTAGGCTAGACTTTTGGTTAAAATAGAAATAAAAGGCTTAACAGGGTGAGCAGTTTGTGCAAGAGGAAGCGTGACTTGCTTGGGTTCATTTTATGGGCATTGCTGAAATCTATTGTTAGGTTTTTTTGTGTGTGTTTTTTCTTTTTTCTCACCTCTATCCCCACGGCCTCTTCCAAATTCACACTCAAAAACCTTTCCTTAAGCTCGATAACTTCAGGAATTGCACCCACATTAGAAATATAGGAAGACACTTGGAATTTACGTGCACCAACCACAGGGTCACATTTTTTCAAGGGTGTTGCATGAGAAAATATGAAATCCTTTTTTTGCTTATTACTTCTGGCCTCAGGGACGTGGGCCTGATCTTCCATTTGCCTTCTTTGTACACATCTTGGGTGCTCCTGGGTTTCCATGAGGCTCTCCCACTCTTCCATCCCCTAATCCTCTCCACTCTGAGTTTGGTGACGTCCGGTGACTGGGTCTGCACTAACCTTCTCAGCTAACCTCTCAGACATGGTGACCTGTTCTTTGGACTCGAAGGACTCCATTTCTGGGATTCAGCTCTTTTTCTGAATCCCAGGGCTGGAGTCCATTGTCACTGGTGTCTCCACTGCTATTAGGAAGGATGTTTACCCTCCTCATTTTCCCTCCATACTCTACTTTTGGGGGAATAATATGGGATAGGCTTTCTTGGCCATGAATTCAATTCTTTTTTAGAAAAGTTGACAAAGCACACACTAACAATGAGTTAACCCCATCACTGATCTTGATGACACGTGGAGGATGCATGGTGGTTTTCTAAGTTGCAACTCATCTCCCCCAAGATTCATATCTAAAGAAATATGTATGATGCAAAGTCACTAAGTAAAGATGATCCCAGAAACTATTATATCCTGCGACTATTCTTTGCTTCCTATCTCCAATTCCTCTGCCTTCAATGAGGACCGTATTCTTGATCACTAACAACCTCTTAATTAGCCCCTTGCTTTTAGTCCTCAGCATTTCACTGGCTACGCAGCATTTACATCAGTATTTCCTAAAGGACGGGGAATCAGAAAGAAACTCAGCAAGTAAATAAATGGCTAAATATATCTTTAAAAAGTGATACTGAAACCCCCTCTTGGATAGCCCATATGCATTCATAATTCAGAGCAGTAATAAACCTGAAGAATTCTGCAGTGAAGAAACGCATTCAATCCAGAATTTTAACTATTTGATCAGAGAATTCCTTCACACGTTTTACCTACTAAATATCTACAGTCCTAGTTTCCCCAGAAACACTGGGTAATGGTTTTTAAAATAAAATCCAAGCTTTTGTAGCATGGGACACATTGTGACAAGCTGTATCCTATCTAACTATCCAGCCTGATTTTCTACTCCGGAAATGTCTTGCCTGAACAAGGAAAGCATCTTGGGTCATCTTTTTCTCTGCCTTTCCTTTTGCCCATCCCTCTACCTGGAGTGGTTTTCCTACCCTTGTTGACCTGGTAAACTTTCTTTCCAAACCCAAAACAGATGCCTCCCCTAGGCAAGGGGAATTCTTCCCTGAGCCTTGCCCAACAAAGCTGGTCCTCCCCTTACTTCTACCGCTATTCTTCCTTCCCCTTGTTTCACATTTTGATTGAATTTAGATACAGGTTTGTAATTGTTTGTGAAGCTAATGCATATAAAGGGTTATGAGTGACTTAATGGAAGGGGTCAACTCTGTGTATCAGTTTTAGGATAATGCCTGGAAGACAGTAGGAACTTAACAGATGTTTAAAGAACAGATGAATAGCCATATACCATACAGTGGTAGAATCATTCTGGATTCTGAACTTCTGTCTGTTGGGATATCATAAATTAGATAACACATGTATATAAAGAAAAAAAAAAAAGCAAAAATGCTCTCATAGGGGAATGAAGTACAAGATGTGTGTGTATATATCTGCAAATATGCACACATACATATACATTTATACACACACATATATAGATATACAGATATATAATACACACACATACATTTATACACACACGTATCTAGATATACAGATATATAATACACATGCATATATATACATATAAAATACACACATGCAGATAGCTTGTATGTATGCAAGGGACACATACAAGCGTGTACTTATGCCTTCATAGACGTAATTTTCTCCAGCCATAAAACACAGCTATTTAATAACAAACTATGAAATGATCCAGGAAAAGAAGCTTTACCAAGGGCACTGAAATATATGGGTTGTCTTAGAAATAACACCTTGGGAGTTTCAGTCTTTACACATAACCTTAGCTTCCAAGGGCTCCGCCAAACAACAGACCCGCCGTGTACTGAACACACGTCCCTTTATCTCCTTGGGCTGAGCTGACCCCACTGGAAATCGAACATTGCTGCAGATATTGATCCCGGCACACGGACACTGCAAGCTCCCTTTGTGTGAACTTGACAGAAGAGCCTGTGAGAGTTCTGAAGTACAGAAGCGTTCTCCCAGGCCTGGCGGGACAGAGCCTGCAGCCCCTGCTGTCCCCGGGGAGTGCCTGCCTCTGTGACGCCTCCCAGCTCCTGTGCTGGGTGCTCTCTGTCTCCCGCCTCACTCCTCTCCCTCTGCCATGCTCTGACCCTCACTGCAATGTGACCGGTTCGTCATGACCTTCACGTGCTGCAGTGTGCTGTGTTCTCCCTCCGCTCTGTCTCTCTGGCCTTAAGCTATAGTGAACTCACTAAGCACGAGATTCACTTTAAAAAAAAATCGAACTGAAAGGAGTGTTGTTTGCTTTCTGGCCCTCAAACACCAAGGCCCTGTTGTGCTCCTTCAAATTGTAAATTATGTCTGTTTAAGAAAATGTCAGTGTTTTTTAAAACAGAATAACAGTGCTGGAAAAGACTTGGCTGTGCTGCTTGTTACCAAAGTTTCATGCGAGAAAAATGATGCATTCATCATTATGAGTGCAGTCAAGGGGCCTAATGACTCGGGCACAATGCGCTTCAGTTCTTTCAAGTAACGTGATGGATTTTTTTCTCCTCAGCAAGTTCTCTGAGTAATGTAAAAGCTCATAAACCGAGATCCAGGGAGACTCTGTCAATAATGCACTATACTTAACAACAATTAAAACGCAAGACACATCTCGTATAATTAAATTGATTTTTTTCTTCTTCTTCTTCCAGAAACAAGACTTTTTCAAGCAATGATTGCTTTGGTTGTCTGAAATTGTGTTTATTGAGGAGGGGGAGGAAGAGATGCGTGGTTACGTTCAGATACCACTTCTTGTGTCTTCAAAATCCAATTTTTAAATAGGCCGAGAGGATGATTTTGGAGGAGAGGAAGATAAATAGCTATGGATCAGCTGTGCAGTCAACGTAGAATCACCATGCTGGTTACATATTACTGAGCAACACAGAATTTCAGTCCTGCAAGTGGACTCAGAGGTGTGGAAAGACAGGGGTAAGGTGTTAGCAAAGGGGCCAAGGCTCTGATTTTTATGGGCTCCTGAGCAAGTCTCCATTAGAGCTGCGCACTCTCCAGTAGAACGCAACCATAAAAGGGTCACATTTTTCGGTCTAAATGTGTTAAAGCCTGTAAAACCAGGGTCTTCACTTTTACATTAAAAGTTGCCTTTTAAGGGTAAACGTAGCACCATCCCCCAGAAAGCACACAGCCCATTTTTGACCCAGGATAACTCTACTAAATTGGGATATTTACCTTAACCGTTCCTTACTTGGCCTCCATTCATGTTAAACAGCTGTTGGAAAGGATACAAAGGGACTTGCCTGACTTTCTAGTAATAACCTTGATTTTTTTTTTTTTTCCTGGTGGCTTGACAGCATTATTTAGTGAATTGAGTTTTACCTTTTCCAGCAATGGGAGTGACTGTTTTTCCATTCAATATTACTGGGCTTAATGGGGTTAGAGATATTAAAAGAAGCCCTAGCCATAGGGAAATTTCAAAAGAAAGAAAGGACAGAAAGAAAGCATGTTGTTGCTTTCTTTTACTTTAATTAATTTTTTAAGAACTGGAAGTACCCGGGAGAGAGCGGTGTGGGGTTGTGCGAGGGGGTGGATCGGACTTGGGGGGGATGTTCACTGAGCCATTTCCCAGGAGCATCAAAGGCCTCCTGCCCTCATAGCCCATCCTCACAGCAGTGGCCTTTAAAACATGTTGCCTGGGTGACTGCTGGTCAGACAGCACATGCTTCTCCCTTTGGAAGCAATGGCCTTGAACTGTGAGCAGCTATGCTCTCGCTGTTGGGCAAAAATACTAGGAGACACACTCCATTTCTGAGCCTGTAGGAGATGAGTTCCATCCTTTTCAGTATTTACTGGGGAAATATCTAATAGGTTGGGGTGTGGGAAAAGTTCCCTGCCGAGTACTTCCCTGCTGCCTGGGTCAGCGTGAGTCACTGTGCCTGACTCCTGGCCTCAAGCATCTGCCTTGGCAATCACTTGGTTCTGGTGGATGATGGAGGGTGGTTGGGTGGATAGAACCTGGACCATGGAGGTCCACCAAGAAATGGGTGCAGTCAAGTAAGTGCTTTACCCTCGTTGAGTCTCTACATTCTAAGATGAAAGCAAAGACACCATCTAACCTCAGTAGGACGGTTAGTTGTAATAATGATACACACAGGGAAAGGAATAGAATTTAATACAGTAACATAGTGCAAGTTGGTTATGCGAGGGTAGTGGCATTTAGGTCTATCTGTTTTCTGATGTCTCTGGGTTTTCTGTAATTTTTTCTAACACATGCACACGTGAGCATATCAGCCACCACAAAAGGCCTAGGGACATGTCTCTCACTATGGGTGATTCGGTATGTGTTCAGTTTTATTCTTCATAGGAATCAATATCTTTAATTTATAAAAACAAAGCACATAAAAGTACATATATTCTGTTATACTTCCTCATGGGTCGTTTTGAAATCCAAACTAAATGACAGAGTGCAGTACTTAATATCTTATGGCCTACTTTATAGTCATTACTTTGCAACTAAAATTCTTTTAAAATAATGATGATGAATGTCACTATCTCTTACTTTATCGAGAACATTCATCGTGACTGTGAGTTAGTTCATAGTATCTTCATTGTACAAACGAAGGAACCACGAATTAGAGAATTCAGCAAGTAGTCCAGAGTCACGGCAACAGGGCTGAGATCTGGACCAGGCTCTTCCACTCCTGAGCCCATGATCTTACACTCATTACTGACTGACTCAGTTTAATGGTAAACTATTAGTTTAATTGACTAAAACTGTAGTTTTCAAATATATAATAGTGTTGCGTAGTTCAGGGAATCCTAATATTTCTTTTCTAATGACCAAACAAAGGTAACTAACTTCTCGATTAACTTAACAAAAACTTAGTGACAGATTTTATGTAGTAATAATTTAAAGTAATGCTGTGCTTAGGTTTTTAATGTACTACAACCACTCCCAAAATTTGAACATCATGTTGAGTATCAAATTCGAATCCATTCAGGAGAGAGGATATTAACTCAAGCCTTTATTTTGGAAAGGTGAAGATGAACTTTTTAGGAGGATACTTCCAGTAATTAAAAAGTGATTTTTTAAAACAAAAAAGACCAGATATTTATGTTGCTTAATTACTACTATAGTTTTAAAATATTCTATGTTTTCCATCTATGTCCATATTTTCTTTCTTTAAAGTTCACTTAAGATATCTGAGGTCCTTTTATTTCTTTTCTTATGAGTGGATCCTGCATTAGAAAATCACCAACGTATTGTAGCTGTAATTAGTTATGAAAAAAAAGAACAACTTTGTCATTATTGACCTTAATCTTATAAACAAAAAATCAAGTATAGAACATTTTAAGTAAATTGCTTTCCTAATATTTTTATCTTCAAAATTGACTGTGACTCCATGGTTTGTTGTGATTAATTAAACCACATTAGTTTGCACTTTTGATCAAATCAATTAAACTTTGTGAATTTTATTTTGTGCTGCATTTGACCAAAGATTGTTAGTAAAGTATGAACTAGGTTTAAGGGACAATAATAAAGACTAGTAAAGGTATTAATAAGGAAATATACTGTTATAGCTAATAAATGTTGGGACTTGAAAATATCTAACAAACCAAAAATAAGCAAGTAAACAAACAAACAAAAAATAAAAAGAAAAAGAAAAAGCTACCCTGACTGGTGTGGCTCAGTGGTTGAGTGTCGACCCAAGCACCAGGAGGTTGCCTATTCAATTCCTGGGTGGGGCACATGCCTGAGTTGTGGCCTCAATCTCCAGTAGGGGGCGTGCAGGAGGCAGCCAATCAATGTTTCTCCTTCATTGATGTTTCTATATCTCTCTCCCTCTCCCTTTCTCTCTCTGAAATCAATAAAACTATTTAAAAATAAAAAATAAAAACAAAGAGCTAAATTCAGTGGTATGTAAATAAGCACTTCAATGTACCAGAAAGAACAGTAGGGCAAAGTCAGAGATGTGAGTTTCTATTCCAGCTTTAGAAATTCCTGTGAGTAGTTAGGTAGGTCTGCCCACAGCCTGTGCTTGTTTCCTGCTCCTGAGTCGGCTCTGACTCCTAGCGACTCTGTGAATGAAGGGTGTCCACCATGTTCTGTCCTCAACAGCCCCACTCAGCTCCTGCAGACGCATGCCTGTAGCTTCTTGTATGGAGTCACAGATTTGATCTTCTCTTTTCTGCTGCCTTCTATTTTTCCCAGCAGTACTGTCTTTTTCCAGAGAACTCTGCCTTCTCATGATGTGCTCCAAAGAAGGGCAGCTTCAGTTTTGTCATGTTTGCCTCTAGTCTTCAGCTGTGTTTCCAGTTTATTTCCCTCTAGCATCCACTTGTTTATCTTTCTGGAGGTTCAGGATATCCACGGAGCTCTCCTCCAGCACCATATTTCAAATAAATCAATTTTTTATCAGCCTTCTTCACTGTCCAACTTTTGCATCTGTACATAGCATGAGCCTTAGTGCCCTTTATTTGTAAATGGTGTTGATTGGGCCAAAGCAATGGATGGCTTTTTCAAAGTTCTGTATGAAGTACTATAGAATAAATCATGTGTCTTGCACCCAGTTTAAAAAATATATACAAGCTCTACTCTTGTAGGTTTTATATATTCTTGTTCCATGTAGAGTTTAGTCTGGGATATGAGGGGTGTTCTCTGTTTGTTTGTTTGTTTTTAACTCTCTCAATCACTGAGATAGACTAGCCTGCTCTAATATTATATGATGTAGGACATACTCAGTAGTGTAATTGAGAATATTCATATAACTGAAACTGTGTACAATAAGAGTAGTGATAGTGAAAATGATTCATTTAGTCAATAAGCACTTATTGACTAAATATCAGTGTCTACTACATGACAGAAAACTGTGGGCTCGAGAAATAGAATCTTGAAAAATAAGTAATGGATTGGTATTGGTAGACCTAGGATCCCATTGGGTTCAAAACACACCAGCTACATCACCTTAGGCAAGTTGGACTTCTAGAGTTAGAAAATTTATAATCTGATTCTCTGAACATACCCTTGGTCCGATGTCACCCTGCATTCTAACTGCTCACCTGGCCCTTTCACTCCTTACAGTACCCTGAACACACTCAACTTAATTCCTTAACATAACTCTAACAATGCTCCTCACCTAATTCAGATTTACTTTCTCAGTGATCTTAGGTTTTAGTTCCTGAGAACTCTTTTTCAGAATAGTTTCTTGTGATTTGTGTTTGCGGTGCTCTTCTATCATTAGAGCACCATCTCTTTCCTTTCAGCACGGGCAGCTCTGAGTTCCTCGGAAATGTAACTTTGGTAGGCAAATGCTTGTATCCACTAGCACTTTTGCCTATCCATTTAAAAAAGTATTAGCCCATGGCAGGGTTGGATTAAGCATGATGGGAAGGAGTCAGAGATGGCCTGACTTTGAAGAAGGGAGGAAAAAGGGAAAAGAAACAGACAAGTGAGTGACCTCAAAAAGGGAAAATGGGAAATTGCCAAGCCCAGATTTCCTGATGTCCTCAGAGGAATTAAAGTTTCTATCATCAAGAAGCTTTAAAAGTATTTTAAAAGGCAAAACATGGACAAAATGGGACCTTAAATGATTATACAGGCCCGTAGCAGTTTACTTTCAACACGGGTGGGTCATAGAGTATTATGGGAGTTCAAAGCTTTGGGGTCATCTTTGCTGGATGATTTGTATGTCTTTGGATATGTGAAACCAAAAAGAGTGCATAGAGCCAACACTTTTCTCATGTCTTTATTTTAATGAAAAATTGTGATGAAACTTTAAAAATCTCAACTATTCCTATTCTAATTAATAGAATAAAATGATACACCAGAAATATAGCCATGTCAATGAATGGGTGGGAATCCATTATGGAGTTTTAGGTCTAAAAGAAAAACAAGAAAAATGAGTTAACCTCAATTAAAGTCTACAGCAGCAGCAGGACCTGATCTGTCCTAAATTCAACCCACTTCCAGTTTTGCAGGTTTTATTTTATTATTATTATTTTTAAAATCATTTATAACACGTTTATGTTCAAATAAGGACTCAGCAGTCAGTAAACGCTATATTCACTCAGTTGAGAGAAGCAATCCAGTTTTCTCAGTGTGTGCACATGTGTTTGGGGTTTGCTAAATTTTTTGTCTTTTTGAGAAATACACATGCTGTAGCTTCAAGGGTGAAACTTTTTACATGCTTCTCTAGTAAGGAAGTTTAAGTGTAACCCCTTTGTATTTTTTTTGGAGAAAATCTACATTTAGGTCAAAATAGATATGACCTTAGCACCTAGGAATACAAATAAAAT
The DNA here is from genome assembly GCA_030848825.1 of Tadarida brasiliensis. Classification (NCBI taxonomy): domain Eukaryota; kingdom Metazoa; phylum Chordata; class Mammalia; order Chiroptera; family Molossidae; genus Tadarida; species Tadarida brasiliensis. Next base: position 83,778,287 of record CM061264.1, read on the forward strand.
GCTGTATTTAGAGATTTCTCTTCCAGGTGTCTCCAAAGAAGAATATCAGGTCACTAGCTCTTTCTGTGCCTTATCTTGGAGCTGTGTTAATTCTACATAAACACAGCCCAGAAAACAGCAAGGGGATATGCCAGTTATGACTTTCCAAATACATTTCACTTCTCTGCATGCTAGAATATATTTAAAGCAGATTATATTTTTCCTCTGTTTTTCAGTTTTCACAGTTAGTAAGACAGGCATTTCCATGGCTCACTTGCTGTTTTCATAGGTAGCAAATATTCTGATTAGTATTCCAGATACCAAATTTACTGAATTTTCTCCAGAAGAGAAAGTGCCATAGCCTTTAAAGATTTTATTTCTTCCTGTTTATATTTAAAACATCAAAGTAATATTACTTGTATCATTAAGTATGCTATGATTGCTCTGGTAGCTGGTGTTTCTAAAGAAATATCCTTTGAACCAGTGTGTCTTGAAGGATTTTCATGCCAAGTAGAAGCTAGTGAGATTAAAACATAATCTCCTAGCATTAATCTCATATTCAAAACTGTAAAATAAAACCTTGCTTTGCACCGGAAAGGAGACAAGCAGGAGATTCAAAACACTGACTCAGTGTTATGAGTTTCATTTCTTATAATCCAAATTTCTTTGCTGTTGTCATACACCACCAACCGTTTAAAATCCCCACTGCGAGGATACACAGCTGATTGGCCAGCTCACAGCACCCAGTTAATGTTTAGCGTTAGGTGCTGGCTTTAGCAGTCTTCATGAGCATTGTTCTGTCTGGATTCTTATCTCAGGTTGGCTTATAGCTGGAAAATTCTAAAACTTCTGGAGAATTACTTGTGCAGGACCCTCTCATGGCTATGACTTTGGTTTAGATCCAGAGTGGAGAATCAGTATGATAGTATCATCTTTTTCCAGACAGTCAATAAATTGAATAGAAGATAAATTGCCATGAGGAAGAAAATGCACAATTCTTGTCATTTTATTTTTAAATTTTTTCAGCTTTATTGAGGTACAACTGACAAATAATGTTGTAAGATGTTTAAATGATGCAATGTGATGATTTGATATATGTATATGTTATGAAAGTATTCTCACAATCAAATTAATCACACATTAGTGGCTCGCATGTTTATCTTTTTTGGTGATAATGTTTGCTTTACTCTTTTAGCAAATTTCAATGATAAAATACAGTATTATCAGCTACAGCTGCCATGTTTAACACTAACTTCTCAGACCTTATCCTTATAACTGAAAGTATGTCCCCTGTTACTGTCCTTTCCACATTTCCTCAGTCCCCAGCCCCTGGCAACACCATTCGACACTCTGCTCTATGAGTTCAACTTTCTTTTTTCACTTATTATTATTATCATTATTATTTTAGATTCCACTGATAAGTATTTGCTTTTCTCTGTCTGGCTTATTTCATTTAGCATAATGCCTTCCAGTTTTATTTGTGTTGTCTCAAATGGCAGGATTTTCTTCTGTTCTAAGGAAATGCACATTTTAAAAAAGATATATGTCAGTTAGGATACAATGGTCCAATGTGCCATCAAAAAATAACTAGTGTGTTCTTATAGTAAAAATCAAGTCCATTACCTAAGAATTCATCTTCTTATACTACATTAAAGAGAAAGGAAAGAAAAGGAAGGAAGGAAGGAAGGAAGGAAGGAAGGAAGGAAGGAAGGAAGGAAGGAAGGAAGGAAGGAAGGAAGGAAGAGAAATGGAAAGAAGAAAAAAGAAAGGAAGAAAGAAAGAGTACTTAAGACTAAGATATTTTCTGAAAGATTTTCAAGTAGGTAAATTCTAAAAGCAAATGGAATTAACTGCTTTTCTCTTGTTGCTTTTAAGAGTCTCTCTTTGTCTTTAACCTTTTGCATTTTGATGATGATGTGTCTTGCTTTGGACCTCTTTGGGTTCATCTTGTTTGGGACTCTCTCTGCTTCCTGGACTTGTATGTCTGTTTCCTTCACCAAGTTAGGGAAGTTTTCTGCCATTATTTTTTCAAATAGGTTTTCAATTTCTTGCTTTCTCTCTCTTCTCCTTCTGGCACCCCCATGATGCGAATGTTGGTATGCTTGAAGTTGTCCCAAAGGCTCCTTATACTATCCTCATTTTTTTGGATTCTTTTTTCTTTTTGCTGTTCTGATTGGGAGTTTTTTGCTTCCTTCTATTCCAAATCGATGGTTTGCTTCTTGGCTTCACCTACTCTACTATTGATTCCCTATAAATTATACTTTATTTCAGTTAGTGCATTCTTAATTTATGACTGGTCCTTTTTTATGCTCTTGAGGTCCTCACTAAGTTCCTTTATGTTCTCATGAGCATCCTCATAAGCAGTGTTTTGAACTCTGCATCTGTTAGATTGCTTATCTCCATTTTGTTTAGTTCTTTTCCTGGAGTTTTGTTCTGTTCTTTTATTTGGGACATGTTTCTTTGTCTCCTTATAAGACTGTCAGCTGGTTTCTCAAAATAAACTTTGCAGGCCAGCAGGGAGTGGCAAGAAATATTTAAAGTGATGAAAAGCAAGGACCTACAACCAAGATTATTCTATCCTGCAAAACTATAATTTAGAATTGATGGGCATATAAAAAGTTCCCTAGACAAGAAAAAGCTAAAGGAGTTTATCACCACCAAACCAATATTAGATGAAATGTTGATGGGTCTTCTTGAAGAGGAAGACAAAGAAAAATATGAACAACAAAATGGCAATAAATACATATCTATCAACAATTGAATCTACAAACAAAATGTGCAAACAGAACAGAAACAGACTCATAGAGAGAACTTTTTGTTGGTTGCAAGATGGGAGGTGGGTTGGGGGAATGGGTGAAAAAGGTGAAGGGACTAAGAAGTACAAATTGGTTGTTCGACTGACAAACCTGAAAGGGAAAGGGAGAGGAGGGACGGGAAGAGATAAAACCAAAAACTTCTCTGTATATATGCATAACCAATGGACACAGACAGTAGTGTGGGGAAGGCAGGAGGGGGACAGGAGTAGGGAGGAGAAGGTCAAGTGGGGAAAAAGGAGGGACATCTGTAATACATTCAACAATAAAGATAAGTTTAAGAAGAAGAAAAAAGCAAATGGAAGTCCCAATCTAGTCACATTTACACAAATTAGCAGACAGTTCTTCCTCAGTTCATTTGTTATTTGTGCCATTCATTCATTCTGCCAGGCAGGTGATGAGAGCTAAGAGAAGAATGATGAAAAGAACCCACCCCATAGGCAATGGTTTTAAACCCCAGGGAGACCCTATCCTTAACATGCTTGGGAGTATTTTGACTCTCAGCAAAATGACCTCCATGAAGTGCCATCCAATGTTTGTTACTCATACAATTCTCCTGATATTTCAGGGTCAAATGGATTATGCCTTCTGTATTTAACATTTATAAAGTGTCTAAGGCTTTGGGCTAAAAGCCATACATGATAGGGTAAAGTATGAAAGAGGGTAGTCAGATTCAGAGAGAAACAGAATTGCAACAGACTGGTAGTTATTTTCTGTAAGCAACTGGCCCTCAGAAACAACTGACATCCTTAGTCAGATGCTAAGCATGTGATATGGGAAGGCCATGGCTGTCACCCTTCACAGAGCATCGCGAGTCTCCACCACGCAGGTGTTCTGGCTCCGGAGGCCTGCCAACCCGCAATCTGATTCTCTGACAGGATTATGCACAGTTGCCTCTTAGTTAAAACAGGACACTTACATGAACACAGGACCCACTGTTGTAACTTCAGTTGTTCTTGTTACCTTCCGTTTTCTGGTTTGGAAAAGAGAATAGCAGGTGGAGGCAATGCAGGCTTTACGATTCTCGTTTTTCTACATAGTGATTACACAGTTATGAAATGATGCATGAAATGGGGAAAAATGGAAACAATTTTTGCTCTGAATGCCCAGGTCACAGGAATTACAGACATGGATTTACACAACAAATGGTGAGAGGTCTCCACTTAGCTCCAGCGAAGAGTTAAGTTGTCCATGGTGGGCCGTTCACATAAACTGCATTGAGTTAAAGGAGAATAGGACTGAGGTCTGTCTCCTTCTTCGCCACCACGTAATATGAATCTTCTCAAGCCCTGTACTTTCTTCCAACCCCATCCACCAATTTTTACTTATCCACCACCTGAATTGTTACCTGCTTTTTTGCTTTTCCTTTGGCTGTATGTTCTCTCTAAATACTTAATCTTTGCCCAGCCGGTGTGGCTCAGTGGTTGAGCGTCAACCTATGCACCAAGAGGTCGCCGGTTCAATTCCCGGTCAGGGCACATGCCCAGGTTGTTGGCCCGATCCCCAGTGGGGGGGGAGGCATGCAGGAGGTGGCCAATCGATGTTCTCTCTCATCGATGTTTCTATCTCCCTCTCTCTAAAATCAATAAAGAAAAAAATTTATATACTTAATCTTTTATTTTTGTGCCCTCTTCTCTTCCTTTTATCTTTTTTTCTAAGTGTCCATACTTCATGGCTGGTTAGAAAGCATGTTGAAGGGAGGCAGAGTGGGAACGGAGTCATGGAACTTAGACATTCATTCGAAGTATAGACATACCCAGGAGGCAAAGCCACCAAGTGCTACCTATCTTTACGTTCCTATCCACGTATTCTAAACAAAGAAAAACTATGTCATGTCACCATTGGTATGACTATCAACCACTTGCCTGCTGAGTCATACTTGGGAAAGATCACTTTTCTACACATTACATGCTCACATGTGTGTACCATAAAGCAGGATCTCGGCTACTCCCAGGCTGTCCGGCTCTGACTCCATCTCTGTCTTTCCCACTCAAAGAAAGAGATCAAAATGCAAGAGCAGAAGTTATATTAGAAGTGTAACCTTGAGGTTTATTTAAAATAGAGTAAAATAAACACTCATGCTACATTTTAAAAGCTACATGTCATGGGAATTTTGCTGTTCAGATGTATAAGTGAGGCTGAGGAAATGGGTTATAAATTCCATAATCCCCACTGCCTCTCTTTCTTTGTGAATCATTATTTGACTTTTGAGAATTTCGAGGTTTTCAGGAAAAGTATGGGACTTGACATCAGGATACTGGCAAAGAGTTCTGGCTACGGAACCTACTAGTTGTATGAACTGTCAAAGTTACTCAACCTTTTCTAAGCCTTGGTTTTGTTTGTTTGTTTCTCATATGGTAAAATTGGAACAAATCCTTTTGAGAATTTTGTGAATCAAATAAGATGGAAAGTGTTCAAGACCTTTTAAAAATAAGCAACTGCGCAGAGAGAAGGTTATTATTTACTCAATTATATTAGCCCCTACTTCAATTTCAGATGGCACAACTATAAGAATATTTTTTAACTTCTTCAAAATTTACCATATTGAGACATCAACAAATAATTTGCAAAATGATGATCTAAAATGAATGTAAAGAATCCATTTGACACTGTGGCTAGAAGTACAAATCTGCAGTTCAGATCTCAATTTTGGTATTTGACTCTGTTTCCCCATTTGTAAAATGTGGATAACAATACTACCTACAGCACAGGACTGAGATGGGGATTCTATGGTGTAGAATGATGCTTGGAACATATAATATATGCCATAAGACCTTGCTGAAATAAAATAAAATATAAATGTAGTCAAGGTTTTTATTACTACAATTGTCCTCATTAATATTCTAATTAAGTATTCAAGGCTACAAATACCACTTGATCTTAGAACTTTTGCACAGAAATCAGCACTACAAGTTTCTTATAGTTCCAGTAAGATATTTGAATCCTTTCTATTTTTGCCTTCCCATCCCCAACCGACCACTTCTCATGATTCATTTTTATTGACAATCCAACATGTGCTACTCTAATGGCATGTAGAATTTAATCGATTAATGGAGTTCAATAGGCCATTTCCAGTTGCAATATTTTGAGAGGTTCATTTGCAAACACCTGAATACTTTGGAAGATTATGGAGAAGTCTGAAAATGTAGCACATGCTTCATCTCAGGATTGAACAGAGAATGATCAATATATAAGCATAATCTTTTCTCTACCAAATGCCCTTGGACAAGATGCTAATTCCCTACTAATTCAGTATCTTTATCTTGTATGTGCAATTCCAAGTTATCTCCAAAATAATTGTTCATGTCTCTGGCAATATTTGTTATGTATACCAGTTTCCTTGTTTATCATGTCCACCTCCTTGCTAATGTCCCTGGGAATAAACAACTATTTGTGATAAAGCAGTTATCACTCAAACATAAAATATTATTTTAAAAAAGACAAAAACACCCCAAGAATAGCAACAACAGAAGAGCAAAAAGACATAGAAACAAGAAAGTGTGTGAATGTTTATGTGTAGAGACAAAGATATTTGTTAATTAATTCTCAGCCATTTTCATATTATAAATGATGATTTATACTAGCAGTCACAGAATGCTGTTAACAAAACTGATCTTTTTAAAAAAATATATGTTTTATTGATTTTTTGGAGAGAGAGGAAGGGAGAGAGATAGAAACATCGATGTGAGAAAGACACATCAATTGGCTGTCTCCTGCACGCCCCCTACTGGGGATCGAGCCTGCAACCTGGGCATATGCCCTGACCAGGAATTGAACCAGGACCTCTCAGCCCATGGGATGATGTTCAATCCACTGAGCCACACCAGCCAGGGGCAAGACCGATCTTTTTATAACTAATAATATGTTAAAAATTTGAGTTAACTAGTTCATATGACAAGTTAACTGGTTGGCTATGCTTTAACATATATATTGCCCTTGAATTCTCAAACTTTTATCTGTATAAATATCACCTGGAAGGCTTGATAAACATAGATTTGTGGGCCTGTTCCCAGAATTTATGATTCAGTAGGTCTGGGGAGCAGCCCTAGAATTTGTGTTTGTAAAGTTTCTGGGTCATGCTGGCGATACTGCTCCAGGGACCACACTTTACGAATCACTGTTAAGCCCGGCTGGTGTGGCTCAGTGGTTGAGTGTCAACCCGTGCACCAAAAGGTCTCTGGTTTGATTCCTGGTCAGGGCACATGCCCAGGTTGTGGGCCCAATCCCCAATGGGGGCATACAGGAGGCGGCCAATTGATGTTCTCTCTCATCGGTGTTTCTCTCTCTCCCTCTCCCCTTCCTCTCTCTAAAATCAATAAAGGGAAAAAAATAAAAAAATAAATAAAAAAGAGTCACTGTTAATTGTTTGGCTCTTGTGAATTATACCTCGAGTATTGATTTCCTTCACATGGGTGTGGGCTAGGCTTGTGCCTTGCTTTAAATAATAGAAATGATGTAGGAATGACGTTGTGCCAGTTCTGGACCTGAGCCTTAAGATGATCTTACAGCTTTTACTTCTGTGCTCTTGGAAACCAGCCACTGTATAAGAAGTCTAACTATCCCGAGTCCCTCATGTTTGAGAAAGTTCAAGATAAACACATGGAGAGGTAACATGGAAGAGAACAAAGAAAGCCAGCCAGGGGAGAGACATGAGTCTCAGGCAGACCACCTCCACTGGGCTCCCAACAGCCAGCCATCACCAACTTGTCTTAGTATGTGAGTGCATTTCAAATCCTCTAGCCATCAGTCAACACTAGGGAAAGCAGGGTAAAAATGGCCAAATTACCTGACAATTGTGAGAAATAGGCTGTTGTTAATTTGGGGGTAACTTTTTAGGCAACAATAGAAAATAAAAACAAAGATTGGTCCCTGTAAGAGGAGTGTTGCTGTAACAAAAAGCAGAACCATGTGGCATCAGTTGGTTTTGGGATTAGGTTACAGGCAGAACTCCAAGGGGCCTCAGGAGGACTTTTACTCTAGGTTGGGAGAACAGGAAGGAAATTGTTGTGAATGCCGGAGAAAATGGGACTGGCAGAAGAAAGAGTGAGACGTCCATCTGTAGTAAGGTGGATGATAGAAAGGATACTTAATAAACTCCGGCTCTGGAGATTTAGATTTCCAGGCAGCATGTTGAACACTCAAACTTGCTTCTTTACCTGTGTCTGATAAAGACAGGAGGAATGCTGATCATTAAGAAGGACATTTTAGTCTTCAAGCAAACTTTAAAATAGTGTAAAGAAGTGTGTTTAGCTGTTTCTCATTCTTAGCTGTTCTACAAATAATTCTCACAATAATCAATGGCCTAAGGGTAAAGATCAAATTAGGTTGTTGCCAGTAAAATGCAACATCTGGGTGTAGGTTAGGTCTTTTGAAATGGGATAGCTCCTAGAGTCTCTCTGCTGGACCATGGGTTTTCTGTGAATCTTATGAGCATACCCTATAGAGCTCCTCAGCTAGACAAAATGACTTCTAAAAATTTTAAGATATTATCCCCCAGTCAAAATTTGGGAGTCTTTTGTGAAGGTATTCTTGCTGTGATTTTTGTCTATCTAGAAACAAGATGAGCTCCAATAAGATGCATTGGAAATCTACAAAGTTTTTGAGATAATTGTACTAACAGAAGCAATGCCAATTTGGGTTAAAAGGGACAGACGCAGTTCAAAATTATCAGTAACCTTTCAACCCTCAGCTTTCTATTGGCAGAAAGTAGGTTGAGAAAGCTACTCATCTGCAATTGTGGGTCGTTTATTAAAGAGATGGAACACAAGTTAGAGCGTAGAGCCAATAGTCATGGAGAATTTCTTCCCGGCAGCAGAACTGAGTCCTAGTAAACAAACTATTTACGTTTACACTAATGATTTCAGAATTTCTTTGGATCAGTGATTACTACGTGCCTCCCATATTTCCTATTTTTGAATGTGAGGGTCAATTATGATTTTCCTGTCTCTGGTTTACAATTGTGTGTTGGGTTTATGGGAGAGACACAGTTTGTCTCATTTGCTCACTGATGTTCAAATCAGGAGGAGCCATGCTTGATGAACCTCATGTACCTGGATCTGATTTAGGTGATGAGAATCTGACCTTCAAGCCGAAAACTATACTCTAATAAGATGAAGTTTTGTGGGTTGTAGGAGGGAGTAAAATATTTAGAATGTGGAAAAGACTTGAATCATTGAGGGCCAGAGGACCTTCCTGAATGTAGGAAGAGGACATGGAAAAAGAACCAAGGTCCTTGCTTACAGTCCCCTGAGCCTCTAGCAGATCACTGGCATTAATTTGTCAGAAAAGTGAGTGAGCCACTACGGAAGTAGACCCATTAGGCCCAGCTGAGCCACTCCACGTCTTTAATACCATGTCAAAAACAATTCAGTTCAAATTGCAGAATTATGAGCAAATAAATTATTGTTGTTTTAACCCACTAAACTTGAGGTAGTTAGTTATGCAGCAAGAGATATTTGAAATGTTTAACCCAGGACAAAGACAGATTAGGGTCCATGCTAAAAAACCCCATCCCACCCCACCCCCTTTTCCCTTTTCATGCACATTGCAGATAAATTTGCCTCCTAGCATTCCTGTTATCTTTTGCACATTTATTATTTTTCCCCTGATTAATACAGCCAATTTTATTTATGGATTTATTTTTTTCACTCCCTTTCTGCTTTTTTTGTTTTTAATATGGTTTTATTGATTTTAGAGAGAGAGGAAGGGAGAGGGATAGAAAGATAGAAACATCAATGAGAGAGAAACATCCTTTGGCTGTCTCCTGCACACCCCCTACTGGGGATCAAGCCTGAAACCTGGGCATGTGCCCTGACCTGGAATCAAACCAGCGACCTCCTGGTGCATGGGACACTGCCTGCTCAACCCACTGAGCCACAACAACCCCACCTTCTTCTGTTTTTTTATTCATAACTTTTGTAACAAGTATTGGCCACATTGACAGTCATTAATATTTGTTTTGCTTCTTTGTTCTGTTTCTAATATTTGACTTTAATATCTTATTCTCACAGGAACCAATAAAATGGACACTAATGAGAAGTGCTAGAATCTGTTAGGTAGGGATGGGGTTGACAAGTTCCTCAGCCTCTGAGCTGTTGCTTATTACTTTCTTAGACTCAAAGGATGCATGAGTAATGCCCAGGAGTGACTGTTCAGTACCTATAAGGGAGGAGTACTTCTGGCTTCTGTCAAACCATATCCAGTCCCAGACAACTGGGAATTTATTTTGGTCTTCTTAGTTTATTTTCAAGTCTAGTAAAATTTCAGTTCTCTTTTAAGATCAAGTGGTTGAGTCATTATTATTTTATTTTAAGGGTCTAAATTCAACACAAAGACAGGATTTTATTTTTACACAGTTGTAAGTTATTCAAAGGAGCAAGAGGAATTCTTCATCTTTTGAAAATTCTGGGACTAAGTTAACATTCTTCTTGCCTCCCAAATATGGTTCTGTTTTATCTTATAATGATAAACCTGAATAAATATTCAATATGACATATATTTGTTGCATCAAACCTCTCTATATTCTATATAACATCATTCATTCAATCACATGTTCACTTATGTATACATCCATCCATCCACTTTTATGCTTGTTATTTCTGAATATTTTTACATTGATTATTGAAATAAACACAAAAATAGAAAATAGTGTCTTGACTGTTATGGATTTTTAAACATGTAATTGGTTTCAAGAGATCTAGGAGAAGTATATTATTTTTGAACTTATCACCTTAAATTTACTATTTACTGAAATGTTTAAAAAAAGAAAGAAGAGCCCTGGCCAGTTTGGTTCAGCAGTTAGAGCAGCGGTTCTCAACCTGTGGGTTGCGATCCCTTTGGGGGTTGAATGACCCTTTCACGGGGGTCACTTAAGACCATCAGAAAACACGTATTTCTGATGGTCTTAGGAACCAAGACACCACTCCTTTATCCATCTCCAGGTGGGTCCGCCCACATGCAGATAAACCCACATACAACATGAGGAACTGTATTAAAGGGTCACAGCATTAGGAAGGTTGAGAACCACTGAGTTAGAGCATCAGCCTGGTCAAGGGCATGTACCTGGGTTGCAAGGTCCATCCCAGGCCCCGGTAGGGGTCGTGCAGGAGGCAAATAATCGATATGTCTCTCTCACATTGACATTTCTCTCTCTGTCTCTCTCTCCTTTCCTCCCTTTCACTGTATCTAAAATAAATCAATGGAAAAATATCCTTGGTGAGGATTTAAAAAGGAAAGTGGATAGGAAAATACTATTTTTGGCACATTGTGGAGTTCTTTGCAAGTTTATTTAATGTACAACAAATACATAGACGACATGAATCAATAAAATGCCATCTAGGTGCTCACTCTAAATCTAGGAAGATCAAAGGCATCCAGGGAAATTCTGTTTTCTAGATTGGGATGCATTCTGCTGAGTCGGGTTTTCTTTCCTGTCTCCCAGTCTCACTTAGGGACTTTCAGGATCAGTAGATTTTCTCCTTTGTCTAAAAGTCAACAATAAAAAGACAAATATGAAGAAGTACTTTTACTTTGTAAGAAAATAGCAAGCCTCTCCCTATAATCACATGAACTCACTTTTTAAAAAAGACCTGAACCCACTGAAGAGTTCTTGCCCATGATTTACACTAAACTGCCTCTCAGGGACTCTGGAAGACCAAGTAGAAGCTGGGCATGCTAGAGGAGGAATATCAAACGGGAGAGGGACCTATGCATGATCAGTTGTGAAACAAATTCTGTTTAATTTTTAAAATTCAAAAGCACTTGAGGCAATAGAAATATTTGATTATGAACTGCTATACACAAACTACACTAAATGTTAATGGGTTAAAACAACCACTCTTTTATCATTTCTCATGATGGCACAGGGGAATGGAATGGTCTGTTGGGATTGCCGTATCCAGAAGGACTTTATCAGCACATGCCTCAGATACATTTGTGGTTCAAAAAATGTCTCAACTGGGGCCCAGCAGGTGTGGCTCAGTGGTTGAGCGTCGACCCATGCACCAAGAGGTTGCCAGTTCGATTCCTGGTCAGGGCACATACCCAGGTTGTGGGCCAAATCCCCAGTTGGGGGCATGCCGGAGGCAGCCAATCGATGTTCTCTCTCATTGATGTTTCTATCTCTCTCCTTCTCCCTTCCTCTCTCTCTAAAAAAACAATAAAGAAAAAAAAATTGTCTCAACTGGGGTCATATGTGTGAGACTTCCATTTTCTCTTATAGTTGAGTTTATCAGTTTTTTCCCAACAGCCTCGGGCTTCCTGCTTCCTGCATGAAATCTGGGCTCCCAGAAATGCAAAGCAGAAGCTGCTAGTCCTGAAATTAGGGCAGTGTTGCTTCCACCAAATTCTGCTGATTAAGGCAAGTTTCAGTGTCAGCCCAGATTTAAGGAGAAGACACTCTATACACAAAGGTGTGCACACCAGAAGGAATGAACCACCGTGGCACTCCAATGTAACAAAATGCAAAGTACATTTTGAATTTTTTTAAAAAGTTGCATTTTGTAGACTTATCAGCTGGACTCACAAGTCTACAAACAAAGCTTCAAAAGCACTCCTTTGGCTCCTGCAAAATGTGTAGACGGCAAGAATGGGAGATCACCATATAATGACTGATGCTGGTCTCCCAAGGATGGACAAGTGGAAAAAAGAAAGTGCCCCAGAGAAAGAAGGACTGTTACAATTGTCATCTTGAACATTATTGTTTTGATTGAAATAATTATGTTCAGTATCAACAAACAGATGAATTTTGCCATATTGCTGTGAATTATACTCAAGAAACATCAGACGCTGAAGGTAGGAATAATCTCCATTTCAGAAACGTGTGTTCCTGCAAAATCCTTATTCTTAGTAATTTCCCATAAAAAAACATAAAGTAGAAAGAGCATGCTGATTGAATCTGATGTGTTTTAGCTGAGGGCTGAGGCCTTCAGAAGAAGATAGATATTCAACACCACCATTTTCACCTTTTATTTTCCTGTGTTTTTTTTTTTTTTAATGAATTGTGGGGTCCTACCTAAGAATGAATTAAAGGGCAATTGTCAAGATGACAATTTAAAAATAATCTTCTCTGCATTTCTTCTCTGCATTGTTTCTTTGATGTTCAGTTGTGAAGTTAAAAAAGAAATCATGTTTAATCATCTCCTTATCTGATTAATTTACGTTGTTATATCATTGCATGGTATTAAAAGAATGCCGGGCAATTCACACTTTTTTTTTGGTATAGTTTACTATCTGTTGCTCTAGGATTTACTCAGTTTTGTAAATTAGTATTGGAAGAGGTAGCAGGGAAACAGAAAACGCTAAACAGCTTTTCATGTTTATTGGAGAATAACTTGTATCCTTAGTTTTAAACTGTATTTTACATATCATTTTAATTTTTTCAAATCTGTGTCTAACCTCCCAAATAGTAAATTCTTTAGATTATCTCTAATTATAATCCACATTTCTGTTTTTCTGTGACATGGATGGTATGTACCCAACATACATTTTCATGCAGCTCTGCGGCGGTGCATGAGATGAAATATTTGAATAGCAGCTCATGTTGTGTGTGCTTTTCACCCCAGGAGATTTCTTCCAAGAAAAAGAAGTAGCCAGGGTGCCTCAGAGTCTCTCTATCAGTATTCACACAGCTTTTATTTGCAGCTTCATTCTAATCCTCTGGTATAAGAATTGGAGTCCTAAACATGTATTCTTTGTTTACATTGCACAAAGTAGCCAAGGAAAAGGGAAAGAGGAGGAAAAAAGAGCATAAAAATAACATTTTTAAATATGATTGCTTCCTCGGTGTTAAGAAATCAGGTGTCAAACCGTAGCCAAAATTAACATGTCTGTGCAGGAGGGTGCACGTGGGTGAGGCGCAGCCTCTTTGTTGACTCATAATCAATACCAGTCTCAGCAAAGCTTACAGACAAGGATACCTATTCTGCTTTGATACTTTAACAGGCTAATTCTGGGGAATTTATGACCTTGGTATATACGGGTATATGTCCACGTGATCACTTTGTATGAAAGGGAACATATTTGATTATATTTCTTTATTAATAAGGTGACTTCATTACTTGCCTGAAAACCACAAGATAAGTCGAAACCTCCATCCGCAGCCCCTACCCTCTTACCGCCAGTTTTCCTGAACTGCTCGGAAGAATCTAAAGCCCTATTCAGCTTGCAGCCAGATGTGAACAATCACAGCTTGACACGGGGTACAAATAACACCTACTCCAGCCATTACTCTTATACTGGAGCTCTGCCCTGGATGGAGGCTGGAGATGCTCTGGCTTTTGTAAGCTGCACGTGAACAGTAGTGAGAAGGAGGCCGGTGTGTCGGCTGCAAGCCGGAGGCAGAGCCGGACCTCCCTCACACGACAGTGGTCTGTTTTAAAGTGGAGTGAGGTCACAGGTCACACAGTTCAACCTAAAGGACTCGGTGCACTAATGTGTTTGGCAGATGCAGACGAGTTACACGAAACAAAATATAAGGTGAGCAAGGGTACGAGCCAACTCTGAAATCTAAACACCCATGCGTTCTCGTTCTTCAAACCGTTCAGGAGTCTTCTAAACATCCAAGGCTAAAGCTGTTTATGGTTCATAGTGTTTGAGAGAATGGAGTCCTGACATTTGACCTTGAATGAATGGGAGATTCAGAGTAGAATGAGAGTCTGGACAGGAAAAGCATAATTCCCTTAGTAAGCCTCTGTGTTGGTTGGTGGTTGTCAGAATTTTACCAAAATCCTGAGATTGTGTTTCAAAAATAAAACTAACAACTCTTTTTAATTCCAAGTAGCATTGATGGGCTTCATATATGCCGCAGTCCCCTCTCTCTCTTTTTTAAGTTACTCTGCAATCGTCCCTTCCTACTGGCTGTCTTGGATTTGTTGTGAAGAATAACAGCATGTGCCATCTGCAGGGAAGGCCCCTGCTGAGCTAATGTTCAAGTCCAGGGCATTAGAGCTAAAAAATCACGAAAACAGGTAGCCTGCCTTATATTTCTGAATTATTTATTTTATTTCCTTTTGCATTTTTCTTAAATGTTGTTTTTGACAAAGTGAGATTGCCCCCTCTTTATAATCTTTGTATTGAATTGATTCCCTTAAGGGGAAAAAAAAAATGACATGATTGCAGGGTAAAAATAAACATGGCCCACAAGTTGGAATCAATACTAGTGAAGTTCAGAGTTTAATGATTAGAAAAGCAAAGCAAAGAGGGACAAAATGCATTCTTTAAAAGAGACCTCATTTCCTTAAGAAGGTGAAAAATGCATGGACATTTTCTGCCATTAAGACTCATTTAGTGGAGTGACAGGAACTCGAATACATCGCAGGGGGGGGGGTGCAAAATGGTATAGCCACTTTGGAAAACAATTTGGCTGTTTCTTACTAAACTAAACATACTCTTACCAAACAATCCAGCAATCGAGCTCCTGAGTTTTTACCCGAAGGAGCTGAAAACTCCATACAAAAACTTGCACACGGACGCTTATAGCAGCTTTTCTTCATAATTCCCCAAACTTAAGAGAACCAAGATGCCCCACAGTAGGTAAATGGACAAACTGTGGTACAACCAGACGATGGAATATTATTCAGCACTGAAAAGAAATGAGCTATCAGTTATGGAAAGACATAGAGGAAACTTAAGTGTATAGTTCTAAGTGAAGAAGCCAATCTAAAAAGGTAAGATACTGTATGGTTCCAACTCTTCGACATTCTAGAAAAGGCAAAACTGTGGAGACAGGAAAGATCAGTGGGTGCCTAGGGTGGTGGGTAGGGTGGGTGAGAGATGAATAGAAATAGCACAGAGGATATTTAGGGCAGTGAAATACTCTGTATGATACTATAATGGTAGATATATATTATAAAGTTGTCTAAATCCATAGAATGCATAACGTCATTAAACTGTAACGTAAACTATGGACTTTGGGTAACTATGTGTCAGTGTGGGTTCAGGCTATGCCTGTGTTGGACAGGGTGATGTATAGGAAGTCTCTATACCTTCTTTCAATTTCGTTATAAACCTAACTGTTCTTTAAAAAATAAAGCCCTTAAAAATGAATCATTTAGAAGTGAAAAGTAAGAATTGGAGGAGAGGAAAATGCTGTCATATTCATTAAATAGAAAAAGGAAAATTCTTAATGTCAATTCTGGTTCCACTGAGTACTTGTTGCTGTGAGCTCTCTGACTTTGCTGTTGGTGGTCCAGGTAAAAGCCTTTCAGAAACAACTCACTGGCTTAATTTAAATTTTGACCACCTTAGCTCTCAGAGCTATGAAGAGTATCACCGTTATTTGTTTGGCCTATGGGGAAAATCACCACTTACAGGTATGGTTTGTGAGAAGGGTACTAGATTTCCCCTGAAAATAATATTTATGTACTGAACTTTTTAAGAAAGCAAAAGTTGTTGAACATAGAGCAAACAATTTAAAAATTGAGCAAATGCAATATTAATGTTGAGAATGCTGATCAAAATAAATGTACATGTATGTTAGAAACAGTAAAAAGTAAACTGCTTAATTCTGTTGAGTTATATTTTCTATATTAAAATGCACAGGTTTTAAATAAGGATCTTAATAATTTTTTTACGTATTATATAAACTTTTTTCACCAAAAAAAATGTGTCCAAAAATGCATACAGGCTTTCTGCAGATTCGATTACATTTGGAAAATAAAATGTACTTTAATAAACACTGGCTTTATAATCATTCAAAGCTGTGTATACATTTTTGAGGATACCCTATATTAAGATGTAGAACATTTCTAGCCCCACCCCACCCTGCATTTAGTATGTACCCCAAGGTGAACCATTGTTCTGTTTTACCTCTTTTTGCATTTCACATAAATAAAATATATGGAATGTATATTTTTATACATGACCTTTTTTTACTCATCATTATATCTGTTGGATTTATTTACATTATTATGTGTTTCATTAGTTGATTTATTTTATTGATGAGTAGAATTCTGTTATAGTTATAAACCACAATTTATTTGTTCATTTTACTGTTGATGGATAGTTGTGTGTATGTGTGTGTGTGTGTGTGTGTGTGTTTCCCCAGTGTGGGGCTCTTCTATGAACACTATTGTATATGTCCTTTGGAGGACAAAAGCATTCCTTTTGGCTGGAAATATACTCAGCAGGGAAGTTGCAGGCCATAGAGTACGCAGATTATTAGGTGCTACCAAATATTTTCCTAGGGTCATGGTACCAATGAACAGCCCCTACAAACAATTCAAGTGAGTTTTCATTTTCCTCAACATTTTATATTCTTAATTTTAGCCATTCTGCTGCTTGTTAGTGATAACTCGTCTTAACTGGTATTTTTCCAATGAATAATTATGTTAAGGATTTTTTTGTGTATTTATTGCCTTAACCTTTTTTTAGAATATATGATTTGCAAGTTCAGCTTAAAAAGTAACTCAAGAAGCTTGGGTGTAATGTCAGTGTTTTGTAGTAAAAAAGGTGAGAAAAAAGAACTAATGTTTCCTTAGTGGCTATCATGTTCTGAGAACATGACATATGCTATCTCAATTAATTCTTTTAACAGCCATATGTGATAGATATTTTTAATGGATGATAAAGTTCATATATTTTTATAAATAGATTTCATTTAATTTTTTATTTCCTCTTTTCTTCCCATACCCTGATGGGCCCTAATATTCTTGTACGCCCACATAAGTTGGAAATAAATGTTTTTCCAGATTTATGGAGAATAATGGTTATTAGTATGGCTTCAGGATGATGTTTTTTTACCCATTAACAATTTAATATCATGTTGGATAGTCCTTGGCATGCCTTTTTTTGTTTGAATTTTTATTATAAGTCACCATTAC
This sequence comes from Tadarida brasiliensis, assembly GCA_030848825.1. Classification (NCBI taxonomy): domain Eukaryota; kingdom Metazoa; phylum Chordata; class Mammalia; order Chiroptera; family Molossidae; genus Tadarida; species Tadarida brasiliensis. The sequence continues at coordinate 83,795,898 of CM061264.1, forward strand.
CATTATAATTAAAAATGCAACAGTACAGTTCTTTTCATTTTGAAATTTAAAAAAGTATTCTTCCTTCTGGCCAAATAAAAAACTAGGCCCTTCCGGTCTCAAATTGTATTATGAAAGATGGTCAATGACTTGTTTACTTCATCACTTATTTTCAAAGGCCTTTCAGATCCCAGGTTTAAATTAATAAATAGTTTTATTGCAACTCCTGAGGAATCAGACGTTTATACCCTTCTTTTAGGTTTCAGCAATTCTTCCTTATCTAAGATTTTTCTTTTACAAAAATGTTCTCATATTTATAGTTAGTCTCACTGACCCAATTAACCATTTAAGAAAAAAGACTGACCGGGCTGATGTGGCTCAGTGGATTGAGCGTCCTCCCATGGACTGAGAGGTCCTGGTTAGATTCCTGGTCAGGGCACATGCCCAGGTTGTGGGTCCAATCCCCAGTAGAGGGCTTGCAGGAGGCAGCCGATTGCTGTTTCTCTCTCACATTGATGTTTCTAGCTCCCTCTCCCTTCCTCTCTCTCTTAAAAAGAAAAATCAATAAACCACTCCCCTCAACATATTTAAGAAAAGAGATTGGATGTAAAAGGTTAACTTGAGAGGAAAACCAGTTTATGTGGTACCTTAGTAGGGAGTGGCCAAATAGGCTGATGATGTTACTGACTCTATCATTGGGGAAGAAGTTTTCTACACCCCTACTCTCTCTTCTTTTCTCCTTTCTTAGCCCTGCAACCAAAGTAAAAACATAACTCAAAATCAAAAAGGAACACTTCACTGGAAAAAAATAAATAGGCATTTATTAATTTAAAAAAAAATAATATATATCTTTAATAATTACCAAAGCTCTTTCAGTTCTCACAGATGAAGGTGTAATTCAACTGAAAGGCAAACTTAATATATGGAGTTTATGCTTTAAGCATTTTACACAAGGCTGGATATATAAGAGACACTTACATCTCTTTTGTTTTGTTTGATTCATCTTAATTTTTCTTTTCCAGATACTTTTAAACTTCAGTACTGTCTCAGTATGCTTGCTTATCTTGTGCCTAAACAAATGCCTATTCATTTTTGGTATTAATTCTTTTTACTACAAAAGTAAAACCATTTTACTTGAACTATCATAATAAACCACTTCAACTTCTGAAACATACCAGGTCCAGATCAGTTTTTCATGTCTTCATTAAAGATGAATACATTATCCACAAGTGTCACCAGGAGCAAATGCATTAGCTTCAGAGCTCTCTCGGATAATATCAAATGACATGGCCTAAGTCCAGCTTGCCTCTGTTACACCATTTTTGCATTTGCCTTTGTCTACAGTTTCCTATGTGGTAAACTGCTCAGTGGTTGGAGGTGTTCATATAATTTCAAGTCCACATTTACCACACATTTGAGTAGATTAACACAATTGAGTCAGTTGAAAGAAAGCCTAAATGGTGTTGGAAGGAAACTTGACTTGGGGTGGTGAATACACAATACAATGTACAAATGATGTATTATAGAATTGTATACCTGAGACCTACATAATTGTATTAACCAATGTCACCCCAATAAATTCAATAAAAATAAATAAATAAGAAGAAAGAAAGAGTAAGGGTTTGATATAAATGTGCTATCTTGTGTTTGGCAACGGCAGTTACATACCTGGATTGACAAGAGGGCTGTGGCCAGCTTTCCTTAGGGGCAGAAATTTCTGATGCTTTTCCCCCATGTCTGTATATTTTTCCCTTAAAGTAATTTTATTAGGTAAAAGAGTCACCAATACATCTCTAGTGTAGAATACAAAAGACTCAGGTCCTTTTTTTTTTTTATATCCTCACCTGAGGACATTTTTTCATTTTTTTTTATTCAGACAGAGTAGGAGGGAGAGAGAGAGAGAAACATCGACGTGAAAGGGCCACATCAAGTGGTTGCCACCCGCACGACCAACCAGGGCCGGGGACAAACTGCAACCGAGGCACATGCCCTTAGCCGGAACCGAACCCGGGTCTCTCCGGACCACAGGCCGACGCTCTAACCGCTGAGCTAAACCGGCCAGGGCTCAGGTCCTTTTTTGGAGCAACAATATTTTTCTAAAGGAGTTTGGAATAATTCAGTGCAGTTGCTGTCAATCCAGTTTTATTTGAAAAAATAGAACTGGACTCTATTAAGAGAGAGTGGGGAGCTGGGAAACTAACTAACTTACTTTAGGTCAGGATGAATGTGGGTGAGACAGTGACCAGGTTTTTGGTTGGAGTTGCTGCTCACATTGTGGGGAATTATATTTTTAGACTGTTATTTTGGATACATGTGAGTGGCAATTTTGCAATTTATGGATAGTCTGGGCAAGACATGGCCAGGTGTAATGAAAATGTGCCTTCCTAGGAAAAGCAACCAAATCAAGAAAGGGCATGACAGACATGCATGACCTTCATTTAGATGGAGGTTTCCTGTATCCTTGTAGATTTGAAGTCTTAGCCTATGAAGGTGTTGTGTGGTAAGGGAAAGAACATGTAATTGTTACCACCCTCTCTTGTTTAACTTTCTTTTTCATTATGTATAACGGTGAGACATGGTCTATTCCACTGAGGATGGACCTTTCCATAGCAGCAGGTCTACAAAGATGGCTGCAGGCTACAGAAACCAGAAGGTGGGAACAGAAGAGGGAGAAACATTCAGGATGAAATACAGTTGGAAGGAGGATCATCATGGTTCCTAGCTGTGACATGACCTAAGGCTTAGAACAAAGTAGTCAAGTCTTTGGCATACTCAAGAGCTGGTGGTTGAAAATGAGAGCAAACCATCCAGTAAATGACAAGTAAATAAAATATTTCCCTGCTCCCCAAATCCACAAAGCAGTTCCACTTTTTACTCCAGTCCATGTTGGCGTGGTTCTAGAGGTCCAACTGGAAACACTTTCTCATTCTTATTTACTCACTCATTCAACAGATATTGTTGAATATATTGATATGGGAAAGTTTCACATTCCTTGATTGCAAATTGTTAGGCAGGATGATAGAAATGAAAATGAAAAGGCCAGCAATGGTCAGATAATGGAAGGCCTGCTTTTTCCTGCTGAAGACGTGGGATTGATCCTGTGGGACCTAAAACATAGTGTGCACAAAGGGAATCATTGAAGGGCTTTAAAGAGGGAACACGATTGCTTTTAGGGACTTTAAATACTCAACACTCACTTTTCTCTTGTTTTCACGTGATTAGTTTAAGACCATGGTTCTAAAATGTATCTGAACATTAGAATCATCTAGGGATCTTTTAAAAATTCCAAAGCCCAAACCACATCCTAAACAAATTAAATCACAATCTGTGGGCATATAGGTTGGGAAACTTTGGTTTAGGAATAAAGAAAAAGAGTATTATTCGGAGCAGATTAAATTGACTTGAGATAGGGTAGGCCGATTCAGTTATTTATTTTATATTTGTTTTTTCATGACTTTTTACTTCCTAATTTTTAAGTGATGCAGAATGGCATGATGAAACAGTGTCAGGACCTCTCAGCAAAATAAAAATCTATTCATTTGTGTGACTACATAGGTGCTCTGCACCCTGCTGGCAGAAGTAGGAGCTTGGGGTGGTATAGGAAAGACGATTTTCCAGAGACTTTGTCCTTGGGTCCCAAAATTTCCCCCATGGAATAATGCCTCATAGTAACCTGTTCAATGTAACCTAATATACTTGTACTTAGAAAACACATTATATTTATTTTTTACTATGATTTACTGATATGTCTGAGTAGGCATGACCATATAGGCCAGTTGTAGGTACTCTATTTCCTTGCTACTCAATTCCCAGAGGAATCACTTACCACACAAAAAAGGTGTTATGTCCTGAGTCACTCATTTTTCTTCTACTTTGGCCGTTGGCTATTGAGTAGGATGTTCATTTTTCTTTTTAGTTGCAAAATGCTATTTAGTTAACACACACACACGCACACGCACACACGCGCACACTCACATACACACACAAACACACACACACCGCCCCCTAAATGCAAACTATAAACTCTGTTTGTTCTAGTGAATGAGCCCTGGAAAGCTCACCTGAGATACAATAGAAGAGAGATTCTGTGCCCCACCTCCAGATTTGGTGAGTTTACCGGGCTTCTCAGAAATCTGAATTTCAAACAAGCTCTTTAATACTTCTGATATAATTGGCCTGCTGTCACTTTTAGAAATAATGACTTTTGACAATTGAGATGCAAAGATAAGTAAGGGGGGAAAACAACTGCTTTAAAAGTGTTTGAGGCCACAACAAAATTTTTGTGGCTTCCGTCATAGACATGGCTCTGAATCCGCATGATTTTTCTCCCAGCACAAGGCCGGGGAACAATGTCCAAGCTGAGCCCTCTTCCATCTTTGAAGCAGTCTCGCCTCTTTTTTTTCCAGCCTTTCATGGCATGTTTGCTTTTTTCTCACCATCCCTAACTGCACTTGTTAGAGTTTTGGATTCTTTTTATTCCTTACCGTTGTCCCCTATCCTTAATCCAATCCTTCAACTTTAAAAAACAAACTATTTTCATGGAGCTTGACTATTAGGGGCTCTTCCTGGACGGCCAGCCAAGTGCAGTCACTGGGGTCGGGCAAGCCTTCTTGGATTCTTTGTCCGTTCAGTAGCAACTCCGCTGCTCAGACGGGAGAGCACAGAGGAGTGACTGTGAAATCAGAAACCTTGTGATCCAGTCTTACTTGAACATTTAGCAACAGGATGCTCTTGAACAAACTGCATTTCTGAAGTACAGCTTCCTCTTCAGGGAGTTGGAGAAACGAATGTCTGTTCTGCCTCCTAAATGAAGTTATTGTAAAAAGAAGTGAAACTGCTGTATGTCAGAATCATTTGTGAATCTCGAAAGCCTCCAAAGTGGGTAAGGAGGTGTTTCTCAACACCTAGCTCCCATCGGCCTCCCTGGAAGGACTTGATGCAGCACAGCTTGCTGGACCCTACCCCCCAGGATGTCTGATCAAGCGGTCTGGACGAGGGCCCAGGCGTCTACTCTTCCAGGATGATTCCCGATGATGTTGATATTGACGTTGCTGTTCCCGGGATCACACTTGGAGAACACTGGTCTAAGGTGTTATGATAAAATGTTCTAATCATTCAGTTAGCATATGTTCTCTGTGGTTTCCTATGGATCTAAAATCCCAAGATGCCATTAGTAAAGTTCAAGTGTGCTAAGAGTAATTTGAAAATTGACCAGGAGTGTAGGTCTTCATAAAATACCTACTAATTGGGAGCTGGAAGCAGCAGAACACAGATCTTCTGTGTGGAAGCTCCACAAATCTCTAAAAAATTTTATTTTAAACCTTTTACTTTCTTGGATAATGAGTTAATTTACTTTTCTGAGCTATGGAAGTGGCCAGTATTATCTTTGAACTGAAACCAGAGACGCTCGATTGGGGCCACGGAGTAGGGGCCTCCTGCAGATCTTCCTGCCGCCTGCACGTTTAATGGTACAGTCCTGGGTGACTGTAATGAGGAGGAACAGGACCCTGGCAGCTTCAAAGCAAATTTTCTGTGCTGTAAGGTGGTAATGCAGAGAGCGCACTAGACAATTTTAGCTGGAAAATTAAAATATGCCGCGACATGGCCATAAAACTCTTCGAGACCAAGCCCATATCATTCTGGCTTGTGGCTATTAGACCTCACAAAAGGAGGTTAATTAATGAAATGAACCTGTTGTAAAATGGTCTAAAGGGAATCTGAAGGGTTGGGCCAAACTTTGAGGTTCCAAATTAGACTATGTCTAGCTACACAGAGACTGAGCTGGCTGGATGTCAGTGAAACCAGGAATGCCTGTAGGTTCGGCTATGACTCTGGCTTCTGCAGTATATCTCTGTGTAGTGTGTGTACTTGACCAAGGTTCAGAACAACCAGGCCTTTGAAGGAACAATGGCTCAGCCTAACTGGTCTTTCCCAAGCAGTTGTATGGACTGTTGAATGGCAATGGGTGGAAAATGGGGGACATCTATAATACTCTCAACAATAAAGATCTTAAAAAATTTAAAAGAAAAGACGGGTCAGCTTAAAGCCATTCACGTGACACGGATGAACTGTCAAGGTTCTGCAGAGGCCCAGCCAGGGAATCCTTGCTGCCTGTTCCTTCAGGGTGCAAGGATGGCTCAGGCCAGCAACGTGGCTCTTGGTTGCCCTCTGCAGGGACGGCGTCAGGAGCCTTATTTGGGGAAAAGTCTCAAGAGGAGTCAAAGGCTCTTTGAAAGATATATATGCTTGTAGCAGTAAATTTCAGAGCATGTCTGATTCTTAAAGTGCCTATCCAGTGTGGGTGATTTAACTAGCAGGCAGTATTTTCAGGAGCCAAGTTTAATGCTTCAGATGTACAAGGCATTTGCTGACTTGGGAAAACGGAGTAATTTGGGTCTGGGACCACTAGAAGAATGATGACGATTATTTTTCCCCTTCCACTTTCATTGGAAGGCTACAGCCCTGTAGGGTTGATCGTAGGATAAAACAAAAACAAAACATCATAACACACACACACACACACACACACACACACACACACTCCCCTCTTGTGTTTATATATTTGGTGCTGATGTCAGTGGAACTAATGAAAAGCAGATTGGTCACAGCAATATAGGAAATCAATTCTCAAGCTATTTCTTATTCAGGTTTTTGATAGTACATTGCTCTCATCTGTGACATGAGGATCTCAATGTGATTTCCAAAGGGTTGTTCAAGTGGAAATGAAGACACTTGCCCAGGGTCACACACAATAATAAAAAGTGACCTCTTTCTTAAAATGGATGCTTTCCATGGCCTTCAGTTTCGAGGCTGATAGGAAAGCCTTTTATAATTCTCTTCCATGAGGCTTTTTTTCTGGGTAATATAAATCACTAGCTGAAAAATGAGATATGTGCATTACACATTAGTTTATAAATTAATATTGACCAACCTTTGGGGTATTTTATGACTTCACAATGACCTAATCTATTTCCTCACATGGTAGCAGGACTTGAAACTAGTAAACCCGGTGATGTAAATACATATTCAAAGATAGATCAAAGACAACAGTCTCTAGTCTACAGCCAACGAGTACACATTTCCTGCAAACATTTGCATGAATACGTTGTTAGGAAGTGTGAGGAGAGGAGACATTTAAGGAAGAGGGTAGAAATGATTTCTAAATAGAAATCTGAAATCTTGCTATTTTTCTTTGTTGCAGATAGATGAAAACGTGCTCAGCCATTTGGGTAAAACAATACAATAATAAGAATTATCTGTGAGGCAAGGGTGGCAGATGCATGAGGAAGAACGGTGAGATTTCAGGGAAGTGGGAATAAAAGGGTTGGGAACCACCTAAGTAACCACTTTGGGCCTAAGCTTTCTTGTGTATAATAATGAATTTCAGTGATATTAACATTTTTTTAAAGTGTATTCCACTGGAAGGTAATTTTTATTGCATGTTAGTACAGATCCCTCAAAGGTCCATCATGAAATAGGTTTAAGGGAGACCTGGTTAGGGAACTTGAATAGTTTTATTGATTGCTGGACTTTGCAGGCTTTCATATACCAGTGAACACTGAGAGTTTCCAAGAGGTGGGCATAATATACAAAGTTTTCAATCTTTTTGATCATGCAAACTTTTCCCCCACAGTACTATAAAAAGGCCAAGTTTCATTATTGTTAGCATATTTTCCAGCTCTAAAATTATATGAATACGTGTTGAGAAGATAGTCCATAAACAGGCAGTATGAAATGAAAAATAGATATAATTAACCATGTAATTGGGTGACAATGACCTTGTTTTGCATTCCCACAACATTACAGCAAATTGTTACTATTTTTTCCTCAATTTTCTACACATTCCTTTACTAGAATAAAGAAACTTAAGGTAGGATAAAAAGACACTAGTAAGTACAGAAATGACCAGACAATTACATGGCAAATTTACAGATCTTCCTGCCAAATGGGTAGTATCTGAGAGCTTTGTGGGCAACATGTTACTGTTTTGAAAGGCAACACAGTATGTGGTCATGACACTGGAGCTCTTCTCCATCTTCATTCCCACCCTGGTAAATTGCACAATGCGCCAACACCAGGTAGATGCACAGCACTGTGTCTGTTCTGGGCCTTCACAATTAAGAGAGAAATTGTGGAGCGCTCAAAGGTGAGCCACAAAGATTATTAAGGAGTTGGAAAACAGGTCCAATTTGAAAAAAATTAAATGAGATGGATTTTTTTTAAGCCTGGGGAAGAGTAAGTAGAGATGCTAGTTAATAGTGATTTCTAAGTGATATATTATTAAACGGATGCAGGTGATCAACTATTCTTCATGGTCATTGAGGAAGGAACAAGAGAAAATGTGCTGATGCTCTAGGCATGAGGATGCATTTTAGACAGAGGGAATAATTTTCTTATTCAATGTCTTTGCACCATGATTGCAGTTGCTTACCATTTGATTTGGTCAAAATGTAGTTTATAAAAGGTACTTAACCAGTGAATGTTAACTAATGTTTACTAACAATATTAACTGTTATTAAATTCTTATTATGAGCCAAGGACCATACTGGGCACTTGATATACATTATGTTATTTAATTTTCATATGAGCTTTTTGAGAAATGCAAGGCTCATCAATATTAACTACCATCAATTTCTAGTGGATTCAGTTTTCAAACACACTCTTTCTGACTTCATAAGCCCTGTTGCACCATGACACACAACTTTCCCACTGTTGCATGGTCTCCTTGTATAGGTCAGTCGATATTTCTTTGAATTTGTTCCTCAGCAATAAAATGTAGTACAGATTTACTTTAATAAGTAGACCATAGGAAATTTAAACAAATAACTGATTTTGATTTTCTTCTTGACACAGGTACATGTGTGATCTTATTGAAGAAGAACGCACTATAGTGGTTCCATGTGATTCTGAGGTTGCAGACTGGGTTCCCTAGGATCTTGACTGCTTCCCCCATCCCTGTATCAACTCTTACAGATTCCACCACTGAAGACAAAATGTAGAAGGTGGGACTGCATATCAGAAGAATGGGTATTAACAGACAGCAACTTTGACTGGAGGTCTTGGGTACTTTATGAAAGTATATAAGAAGGAGGAGTTGCATAGAAAAATACCATATGAAGTCTCTGAAAGTCAATGTCGTCTCCTCGTACAGGGCCTACGTAAGTAACTAAATTCAAGTTGCACATAACGTTGCTATGAAAATTTACGTGGGTTCTCATGGCTGTATCTGACTATAGAGACTCTATTTGAGAATCTGACTCAAGGTAGGTAAATTGGTAATAAAAAGAGAGAGAGAAGAGGTGTAGCATTAGATATGTTATCTAAATCCTTTCTTCCCTTTCCTCCCTCTTGCATCTGCATGTCTGCAGTAAAGACAAAGAGTCTCATCTGATCTGTTCACCTGAATTCTGGGGGATGCATTCTATTTGTAGTGATTATTAGGAAACCCATTTAAGCTGTCTAATCCAGGTTATATTATAAATTAAACTGATATTATAAGCTCCATAAGCTTGATTTCCACATGTCTATATTTTTTAAAGTTTGAAAAGAGTAGAAAGGAGAATTGTTTATTTGCTTTAAAAATGTCAACACATCTAATGTGATCAGATATTTTTAAACTGTGGCTTTGAAAGTTTTTTCAAGATATATTTCTCTTTATATGTGTTATTAAATCACAAATATTGATTATTTTAATTCTCTAAAAAGGACCATCTTTTAAATTAATTGATATGGGCTAGGTAAAATTTCATTATGTCCCACATACTTATTATATCATTTTTATAAAAATAATATAATCATATAAAGTATTACATGATAATTAAATGAAAGACTCAAAAAATCTGGCATTGTCCGATGGAAGGAGTAATAATACCTATCATTGAAATGTTTTAAAAATGAGTATCTTTGATGTGACATAATAATTAATGTGTATGGAAAACACATTCTATATTCATGGATTGGAATGCTTCATATTACTAAAATGACAATACTCTTGAAGCAATCTACTGATTTGGTGCAATTCCTATAAAAATTCCAATGACCTTTTCTGCAGAAATGGAAAAACTAATCCTAAAATTTTTATAGCATCACAAGACACTCTGAAGAGCCTAAACAATCTTAAACAAAGTTGGAAAACTCATCTTTCATGATTTTAAAATTTATAGCAACGTTCCAGTAATCAAAAAAAAAAAAAGTGTGGCATCAGCATAAGAATAGACATATAGATCAATGAAATATAATTGAGAATCCAGTGACAAGCTCAAACATCTATGACCAATTGATTGTTGATAAGGCTTCTGAGACTGTTCAGTGGGGTAAAATAGTCCCTTCAGCAAATAGTACTGTGACAATTGGCTATCCATATGCAAGCGAATAAAGATGAACCCTTATCTGATACCATATACAAAAATTAACTCAAAATTGATCTAAAACCTAAGTATAAAAGCTAAAATTATACAACTCTTACAGGAAAACTTAGAGAGAAATTTTCATGACCTTCTGTTTGGCAGTGGTTTCTTAGATATAATATCAAAAGCACCAGAAACAAAAGAAAAACATAGATAAATGGAACTTTATCAAAATTAAAACTTTTGTGCATCAATGGACAATATCAAGAGAGTGAAAAGATAAAGAGATAACCAAAAGAGTAGAAGAAAATATTTATAAATCATATATCTGGTAAGTGTCCAGAATCCAGAGTATATAAAGAACTATGACAATTCAATGACAAAGAGACAAACAACCCAAGTCAAAAATGGGCAAAGGACCTACACATGTCTTCTCCAAAGAAGATATATAAATGGTCACCAAGCTCACGAAAAGATGCTCACATCATTAGTTATTAGAAAAATACAAATCAAAATCACATGAGATGCCACTTCACATCTACTAGGGTGACTAGAATAAAAAATAAAGGAAGGAAAATAACACATGCAGGTGAAGATGTGTGGAAATTAGAATCCTTATGTTTTGCTGATGGGAATGTGAAATTGTGCAGAGATAGTGGAAACTAGTTTGGCAGTTCCTTAAAAAGTTAAACATAGAATTATCATATGATCTAACAATTCCACTTCTAATTATATAACTCAAGTAATTAAATGCATGTGTTGAAGCAAGAAGTCTACACACATGTTATAGCAGCACTATTCAAAATTGCCAAAAGGTGGAAACAACTCAACGGCAATAAATGGGTAAGAAAATCTGGCAGACCCATCAATGGAGTATTAGTCAGCCATAAAAAGAACTGAAGTTTTGATATATCTACAACATGAATGAGCCTTGAAAATATTAAGCTAACTGAAAGAAGCCAGACACAATATCCATTCATATTAAATACCCAGAAAAGGCAAATCGATAGAGGCCGAAAGCAGATCAGTGGTGGCCAGGAGCTGTGAGTAGGAAAGATAAGAATTTCATGAATAAGGGTTTCCTTTTAGGATGATGAAAATATTCTGGAAGTAGATAGTGGTGGTGGTGGTTTCACAACACGCAATGCCATTAAATTTACCCTTTTAAATGGGTAAAATGCGAGATTATGTGTAATGTGTATTTTGCCAGAATAAAAAATTGACAGGTATGAACAGGATTTGATGATCCATATAATCAGACAGAAAAATAACTTTTATTAGCTGGCAAAGGATCTATAATAGAAAAAATGTTCACCCCTACTTAGGTAACACTGAACTGTTCATATCATTGTTTCTTACCTATGTTATAATTGTTGTTTTACAAACAGCCCTGGAAAAAGAATTGGGAGTAGAGAAAATAAAAGTGTTCAATGTTCTTATCTTGCAATCATATGAAAAGACACTACAATATTTGAAAAGTATAAATTGTCAGACTGTCCTTGAAGTGTTCATATTTAGTTAGCTATTATTCAATATTTATGCTTTATTATTGAAATGAAATCTTTAGTGATTTCCTAGAACAAGGATTATGCATATATGCTTTGGAATGGGGAAAGATGCTATTTAGCAAGGTATGTACAGGTTTTAAAATGCAGATTTATAAGCAAAGTATCTTTGTATACACGAAAGACATCTGTGAAATGAACATTTTATTTTCTTATAAAGGGAGGCTAAAATGTTTTATTCCTTTTGAAACACACTGAGAAAACATTTGTTTCTGACTGACTGTTGATTAATTTCTGCAAAGCATGCTGACTATTTTTAGGGGAAAAAAACTACTTTTTTAATGAACAAAGTGAGTTCGTATTAATTAGACTTCATTAGTGTGGCTTACCCTCTTATCCAAATTTGCTCTTTTAAATTTCAATAACTGCAGGTTCCCAATCACTAACTCTCACTAATTCTATCTCGTAAACATGCAATATGTCATATCTCAGCTGCTGTCATGAATAAAGCTTTTATGAACATTGTACTTTTGCAGTGATATCCTTAATATTTCCATTTCTACTTAGTGGGCAAAAGGATGTGTGTTTTCACACAGAAGTAAGCTATGTTCACGCGTTTAGATACCATTTATAAGAGAAAGGTGGAAAGCAAAGGCTATTTATCAGATTTGTCTGATATAAATATTTGTATTTCAATTGTAGATACAAATGAACCTAGTGCAGATATCAATATTGAACAACAGATTATTGATACAAGATGATAGAATGAAATACACTCATATAGTATATGGTATATGTATATTAAATAGAGATCATATGTTTTATGAGGTAGAAAAAAAATGTTTGGTTTCTCTCTACTTTGGGGTCAATGGAAGATGGTCCTAGTAATGGCCACATGCCTTGCTTTAGCCAATGACATTTGAATGAACAGACCACCTAGATGAAAGCATTTACGAACCTGTGGACAATTCTTCATCAGCCTTTTCCACTACAATGGCAATCAGAAATGTTTCCACTGGTAACAACTACATCATCATGGGTTCTTATTTGAGGGCAACATGGAACTGAGTCTCCACTGAACTGAAATGAACATGTTGCAAGGTGAATTTTAAATCATTAAGACTTAGGAATGATCTTTTATAGTATCATAGCCTATCTTATGCTAATATAGCATATTACAGACTTAGATTATGCACTACATACAATATGATATGTAAATATATAATATGTATGCCCTGGCGGGTGTGGCTCCGTTGGTTGGGCGTGGTCCTGGGCACCAAAATGTTGCTGTTTTGATTCCCTTTTAGGACACATGCTGGGGTTTCAGGCTAGATCCCCAGTAGGGGGAGTGCAGATGGCAGCTCATCAATATTTCTCTCTCTATCCCTCTGACTTCCTCTCTATCTAAAAATCAATACAGCAATCTTTAATACGTATGTATTTGTAAATGTTCATAAAAATATTACAATGCGATATAAAATAATATATGGGTATTCCTATATTGTTGTTTCAATGGTAATTTTCTTCTCTCTTCTCTCTAAAAAAAAAATTGGTGTAACCCTAAACTAGATCAGGGTGTGTTTGCTCTGGTTCCTGTCTGCCTTCTCTCCTGTTGTCATCAAGGGCAGGACACGATTCACGGCTCTGTTTCTCTGTACTAGTCTGTTCCATACTAATCAACACGAGACCTATTATTACTTCTTGGTACAAAAGCTGACATGTGTATTACAGAGTGTTCTCTTTAAGCCTGAAATTTTGGAAATTTAAATATATAAATTATATCTTCAATATTCTATTTAAATTACCCCAGATGTTTTCTGTTTCTAATTATTGATTTTTCAGATATTGGAAAATCCTGGAACTATGGCTCAGCTTGTGTTTGTGAAAGTCAGTTGATGGATGCTACACATGGTCTTTTTGCTGTCTCCTGAGGGGTCTGCTATCTTCTTGAGATTTCTTGCTGAAAGTTTCATTGTCATAGAACCCTGCAGTTTTCCTTCACCGAAACATCACAGCCGTAATTATATATTTATGTGCGCAATCTTTTTTTTTAATGTATCATTCAAAAATTAGGTTGTCCCTTCTAGGAGTATCTCTCTTGCTTACTCCTTTGTCCTGAGGGGGGCCAGCACCGGGCCTGTCACAGTGTAGGTTTTTAATAAATATTTACTGATAAATGACAAAGAACTTTTCAAAGTTGATTGTTCTCAGCTCTGTGTGTGTGTGTGTGTGTGTGTGTGTGTGTGTGTGTGTCTCTACCCAGGATTTGTTTACGTGCGACTTGGGTGAAAATCTATGGGAGGAAGAATGGCATGTTAGTACAAGAGCTCTATTTTCATGCCCTGCAACCCACCTGGCTTCATCCGGTACATGATAGCAACATAATTGAAGCATGCGTGTGGTTTGGAATACAAAGCACATAAAACCATGTAAATGACTTCGTTTTTGAACTTTTTTATGATTGTGATTTACGATGGTGTGGTGAGACTGGCTGTCAGGAGGGAGGGTTGCATTTGTAATTAGAAAGAGAAACAGATGTTGACGCCTTCATTTTAAATGATGTTTCCATTATAATGGTCCTCACTGCTCACTGATCGTTTTCTGTTTCACCTATTGAGATTCGCACTGAAAAGCTCTGGGTCTCTGGGTAATGCTCACCATATGAGGGCCTTGCTGCAGGGGAGCACCGCGAAATTTTTGATTCATGACGCTTATAAAACGAGACCCCAAAACATCCCGCGTGTAAAGGCGCAGAAGCAGAAACGAATGAAAACGTTTTTGTTTTCCTTCTCGGAGCCCAGATATTGGATGCATTATCATCTTCACACACTGCCTTTTGGACTCTAAGCTATTGCAGAATTTACCTAGCTTATTATCTTGACCAACATCCACTTTTTCCAGCTGATCAAAGGAGAGAAGAAAGAAACCTGCCACCTAAATCACCCTAACCCTGTTCAAAGATCAACTCTGCCAGGGTAATCAAGTGTATCTCAGCACACTGAGTTATGTGAAGGGAAACACCATTTGTGCTCTCCCCACGGCGCCCGGCGGTCAGAGCAGGGGTCACACGGGTTGCTCGGAGCAGCGCTGGCGTATTCCTGTTTTGCTGACTCTGACACCCGTTGACTTCAGGTCAGTGAGGATTTCTAAGAGAATGGTGTCATGAAAAGAATGGATATAAAAATAGGGGGAATATCAGAAATAGCTTTAGTCCTATTCATCTCTTCCTCTACCTCCTTCACGCTGCTCTTACCCCCTCCTTGATTCAATACGAAGCAGGGTGGACAAGTCCGGCTGATGTTGGAAGAACCTGAGTAATTGCAAGTATGTCTAAATGGGGAGACTTGAGGACAAATGGATGCCTGCCTTACCACCCAGAATATCCCATGAGGGCAGGCCCTGTATATTCTGTTTGTCAGTCTACCTACAGTACCTAACACAGTAAATGGTAGATGCTCAGTAATTAAGCACTAGTGGGCCATCTAACTTGCCAGCAATGGTATTCAATAAAAAACTTTGCAAGTTGTGAGTATTGAGTCACGTAGACCCTGATTTTAGGCTCAATAAGGCACTACACATATCTAGAACCAGATCTCAGATGCGAGACTGCAGGCAAGCTTCTCTCGCCTTGAGGGAGAAACACTTTTTATTTGGTTTTACTAATGGAAGTAATTGCCCACATTTGAACCTGAATGAGCCAGTCTGCTCCTCCTTCAGAGAAAATGCTGTTCTTAGGAAGGAATCAACGTCAGCCCCGTGAGTAAATGGACCTACCGATGAGATGAGAAATTCAGGTAATGAGTTACAGAGCCTCGCTGAACAAACCTGCTTTGATGTGACAGTGCATTGCTGGTGGCAATAAGCTGTGGGCCAAGCCGTTTGCTAAAGCACATGGAAAGGCAAATTTAACTTTCTAGTGGACGAGCCTGTTTAAATGTGTGTGTGTACACACATCACTCTTTGATCAGCGAATGGAATCCCCATTAAAACACATTTTCATCCCCAAATGGTTGTTGGTTAAGTTTTTTACTTTTGCTTTACATTCTTTCATAATGCCCCCTTGACTTCGTGGGGTCACCCTCCGTTCTACTTCAAAGAGAGGTGTATGTTTATCATCCCCATTGTGCACAGAAGAAGAAGAAAAAGCTTTTAAACAGAGCATTGCAAATTTGCCCAGAATGTATATCATTGTGTAGAAGAATGATGGTGTACAAGCGCAGACCTGTAAAAATGCATTCATTTCAAGGTGATGTTCTCAATTAGAAGAATTTCTCAGGCTCTGGATCTTTCCACAGTGATGAGTGTTGTTCCTCCTGTAATAAGGACACATTTATCAGATGACACATCAGTTTTCAATTAATCAGCACTCCTTTTTTTTTTTTTTTTTTTTTTAGACAACGAGAGCTTCATTTTATTTCTGTAAATAAACTTGAAGAACCAAAACCCTCGCTCTTCGGTGATTCAATGCTGTAAACAAAATATTTTAGTGCAAACTACAACAAGCCAGTCTCCAACCTGATCATATATCAGGGCCGCTTCAAATTAGGGCACTGATCTCATTCTTCCCGAGTATTGTCATTGTCACTTTATTTATATTTGGATGCTCGAATTGCAACTTTGGAGTAAATAACCAAAGAAAGTGATTCAGCACAAGAGTTCTGGCTGTTGACGGAGGAGTGCAAAGCCTGATGTCCTGGTTTCCAAAACCCCAGCTTTGAGTTAACCGGATGTGGGTCAAAAGAGAGGCAGGGGAACTTGTCACTGGGGTTTTGAGAAAAAGTCTCTGCTTAAATGTGTCACTTAGGAGGGGGAAAAAAGCAAAATTGAGTTTATTACTCATAGATTGTTTGGCCCTCTTATTCTCAAACTCTCATCTGCACTTTTGAAGAATCACGATGACGAGATCTGGACAGGCAGTGTGATTTTTGCATAAGACAATCTGGTGTCTTGTTTGTTTCACCTGCTGGGTCACTGCCCCTCCGTTGACACCCTGACTGCTGTGCAGTGTCCAGCATGTGGCCGCTGGGCATCTGTAGACGATGGCTTCCAGGTGTCAGCCTACAGGAAATGGCTAAAAGTCCACGCAGACATCAGAGTTCTAGACATTGCGCTGTGAAAGCCTTGCAGCCAAGGTCATGGTTTTGGTACTTGTAGCAGAAACCACAGAGAAACTCTGAAAGCACTGGCCACATGGTCCCAGAGGAGAGCTGACAAAAGTTTACTCCGTTGGGGAATAACTTTGCACACACGGACCATGCCCGCTGCCCCCCAAGGCAAAAACAGAGTTTAAAGTGTGTGTTTGAAGGAAAACAAAAACTGCCTCTTGAATGTTGTCTGCTCGTGGCAGGTAAATGAGTCTTTTATAGTGCAGCCCCCTTTGTCTCTTGGCAACTCAGCATTCTTTTTTTTTTTTTTTCATGCTCAGTGACAAGAAATTTCCCCCTTCCAAAATTCAAGCCATCTGTGCTATTAGCAACATAATCAATCCTAGCCAATAAATCACCCCACCCAATGTTCTTGACAACACAAATTCTGTAGAACGTTAAAACATTATAATAAATGACAACATGGTATGATCTATGGGGCCTCTTAGAGTTATCCCCTTCATCCAGCTGGGGAAATTATGGCCTCCAAGATCTTTATAATTTTGAGCATTTATGTTTGCTGAACAGACTTTTAAAAATGAGTCAATTTTGTGGGATTTTAAAACCACTCACCCATAGAAGAAGCCCTCAGCTTTTCTTGAAAGAGACATTGGGATCAAAATGTCTCTTTAATTCTTTCTATGGCCAACCAGCCAGAGAGTTAATCAAAATCAATAATCTAGAAGCTAGTGAATAATGCAAAATGGTTTCTTATAGCAGAAAGTAAAACGTGTTTTTGGCATGGCCTATTTTGTATATAGTACTGTTTATTGAGGTTATGTTTTGCAAATGGGGAATGCAGTGAGAATAAATATAGTGGCTGGCATATATGAAGCCATTAATATGCTCAGTCTCCTTAGGGTATTCTGTTTCAAAAATGTGGAATCGATGTACTGAGATTGTGTCCACCACTCCCCACAATGGCCACACACATAAAGTAAGGCAGATTTGCACGGGATGACTCATTATGAATCTTCTCAATGATTTCTTCAGAGGAACTTTTCTTGAGAACCCATCAAGCTTCTGTAACAAAAATAATGTATGGAGATTCCCAACACCATAAACGATAGCCTATGTGCATTTATGAAAAAAAACCCTCAGGAAACCTGTGGATTAACTCTTATCAGTAATAGAGAAGATATGAAATATTTAACAGCAGATATAAATAGGGACCTGGAAGCCATCACTAGGCACATACTATTAGAGATGGCTTGGAGAAATCAGTCCCGCTCTGGCATGTCCCCTGCCATAGTGACAGGAAGAGTGTCAATTATGTTGTACAGGTATGCTGCAGGAAGAAAACCTTATTCAGGAGAGGCCTGAAGCCCAGGGAGGGTGTGAGATATTGAAATAAACTAGGGGAAAATGTAAAAACTGTAAAATAGCACAGGTGGTAAAGCTGAGAGCAAGCTGTTTTCTTATGCAAGACTAATAGCTATTTGCATACTGAAATCAATGTAATTCATATGCCATCTATTATTTGTTGTCTGTGCACAAACACTTAAGGTCATCCACACTTAAAGCTATTCTGACAGCGCAGAGCAATAAAATTTAGTGCGTCATCCTAGGGATCTTTTTCTCTTGAGTGACAAACTGTCAAACTTTTAAAGTGTCTTCAAAGGATGTTTCTCAGAATAGCCCTGATTCACTCCCGCATCCTTCATCACTTGTCAATCAATAAATCACTCAATCAATCAATCAGTCAATCAATCAGCGCTAGATATTCTCATAAGCAATCACTCCAGGGCTTTTGCATTTTGTTAACCAGTGAAATTCGGGGGGGAGGAAAAAAAGTGAAATTGACATGTAGTGGCTAACATTTTGTTTTACAAACAGGAATCTAAATAGCAGAAACGACCAGTTCTCGGTGCTATCCCATTGTCAAATAAAAAAGTATATTTTAATGTAAAAAATAGATAGATTTTAGATTAAAATATAGTCCTTTCTAAGTCCTTATGAAGTGCTGGAATCTTACCCTGATATATATGCTTACCCACGAGCACAGACAGAGTTAAACACAAACGTATGTACTTACAACTGTCCTTTTAATTTATAGATTCTAAACAACCAATCATTCTTTATATTATCAAAATGTGGTGATTGGTTGGGGCAACATTCCACAGCCTGGGATAGTACTCTACACAGCCACAGGGTGATCGTGTGAGAGCTTTCCCAGCCAGATATTAATCCGCAAACATTCACTAAAAGAGAATCTTGAGTTTTGGTGTCTGTGCCAATTACGTTACTGTCCCTCATCTCTAAACCTGGTCTCCTATGTGGTGTGAGGCCCATGCCAGGGCTCTGCACACCCGTTTCTGCTTTGTCAGCTTGCTCAGCCAGCAAGAGGCATGAAGGGGCAACCACAAGGCTACAGAAAAACAACAACACGACTTGTGCCTTCTTAATTGTCCCCCTTGAGGCTCCTGCGGGCTTGCTAACACCTGCCGAGCATCACTCCAGCGTGGTGTCTTCTTCACCTGGGAAGTGGTGGGTCTGTCTGGGTGAACCTAGGGTGCAATTGTTTTGATATTTGCAGATCCAACTTAATCACGCCCTTTCTGAGATACCTGCACCAGCCAGCTGGGCCTTCTCCCCAGATGTCTGGGTCCCAAGAGCACAAGGTCCCTCTTCCAAGTGTCCACATGGTAACAATCCAATCTTGCCTTTCTGTTCTCTCAGTCTTCATGGAAGCTGCTTCCCGCAGTTGCTGCCTCAGTGGTACCCGAGAGCAGCCGTGTTTGGCAAACTACCGCTTATGCACTGAATCCTGCCTGTTGCATGTTTTTGTAAAGACTGCAGGCCCCCTTATTTATGAAGGATATATCTGAAGACCCCAAGCGGGTGCTGGAAACCACAGATAGGACCACACCCTATCTATGCCAGGTTTTTCCCTATAAATACACACCCATGATAAAGTTTAATTTATAAACTAAGCATAGTAAGAGATTAACCACAATAACTAATAATAAAATAGAACAAGTATAACAATATACTATAATAAAAGTTATGTGAATGTGGCATTATTAAGTACAATAAGGGTTACGTGAACAGAAGCACTGAGAGGCCACGGCAGTCGATCCGGTAACTGAGAGGGTCACCAAGTGTCGACGGAGCAGGTAGATATACCAGGTGAGAAAGAGCCAGACAGTTCAAGGTTTCATTACACTACTTGGAACGATGCACAATTTAAAACTTAGTAGTTGTGATGATCTGCAAAGGCAAACTATTTACTATCTGGCCTTTTATAGAATACATTTCCTAATTTCACACTTTCAGTTACTTAGTTAACACCTTCCTATCTAGTTCACTGTTTTGTTTTTAATATTAAATTCTTATGGTTCAAATAACTGGGTGAGGTTTCTGTTTTCAGACTGATACCATGTAAAACATTTGCAAATAACAAGAAATTGGCTAGTAAGAGGACTGCAAAAGAGACCTGGAGAGGGGGAAAACAATCACAGTTTGAAAGGACCTCCCTAAAGAAGCCAGGAAATCACCAGGCTCTGGAATGACCAGATTCTTAATGCTAAAGAAAACACAATGAAAAAGTTTTGTACCAAGGACAAATGATAAATGGTCAAGAGAAACTTTTTAATTGCATATACTAAAATCAGATAAACCTGCACCAAGAATATTTATGCACAAGTACCATTGCCATGGAGACAGATACCAACAATAGATTAAAAGAACAACTTTAAAACTAAACTGTATTTCAATGAAAGGGAACTGTAAGCCTATTTAGTATTTTCCTTCCCTCTGCCCGAATAATGTTAAATAGATCTTATAAAAGTTGAAAATATGGGCTCAGATTACATCTCCATACAATTCTACATTTCTTTCCTTTATATGGCTCTTATTTTGGTTACAAAAAATAAAAAGCTATGTAAGGATGAGAAAAGAAATATAGGTATCTACTTATTATTTTTATTTCATCTTTTGACAGGAACCCATTAAGGATATAACTAGTGGGAATAGAGTTTCAACATGATATTCCATTAGGCAGCTTATTTTTGGCTGCTTATTAAGAAGTGTTGCCTAATGCACTGTTTTAATGACTAAATCAGGTTTTTCCTACCTGGTACACAAGGAAAGATTTCTTGGCTTTCTCAAATGAATGTCAGTCACTACACAGAGATAATAGTTTTGTCTACCATCTCTGGAGATTTTCTTAGCAACATTTCTTCTTCTTCTTCTTTTTTTAACAAATCACTTTTGTAAGACATTGAAACCCTATTCATATCCTTGGCCTCTAAATATTAGAAGAGCCAACTGGCCTACCAAGATTTTCCATGAGAATTTGTTATTGAGTCTTATGTTTTCTTTTTTTGTTTTCTTTTTTTTTTTATCCTCACCCGAGGACATTTTTCCATTTTTTGTTCTGATAGAGTGGGAGGGAGAGAGAGGAAGAGAGAGAGAGAGAGAGAGAAACATCGACGTGAAAGGGACACATCGAGTGGCTGCCTCCCGCATGACCCAACCAGGGGCCGGGGACAAACTGCAACCGAGGTACGCGCCCATAGAGGGAACCGAACCTGGGTCTCTCTGGACTGCAGGCCGACGCTCTAACCGCTGAGCCAAACCGGCCAGGGCGAGTCTTATGTTTTCTAAGAGGATTTTATTTTATACACACACATACACACTCACACACACACACTTCTCAATAGAAAACAATTATTCCTCTCTACTCAGATGTTTCTTAGCACATGCTTAATGTAAACTGGGAACTGCCTTGTAATTGAAGGCTGACATAGTATTTAATTATGAAAAAAGTATATGTGTGTGATAAAATTTGTATTAAAAATGTAACAAATTGGAGGAAGATTTGAACATGCCCTAGGTATTTAAACGTTGAAAACTGATCTGATTTAATGACGGTAAAATCTCAGAGAAAATAGTTCTTGTGGTATCCTTTCTGTAACAAAGCTGCCTCTATGTCAGGGTTGGCCAACTATGGATGTTGGGCCAAATCTGACCCACTGCCTGCTTTTGTAAATAAAGTTTTATTGTAACACAGCCAGACCCACTTGATAACGTACTGTCTATGCCTGCTTTCACACTACAAGAGCAGATTTGAATAGTTGCAACAGAGACTATAAGGCTTTCCAAAGCTAAAATATTTACTTTTTTTGCCTTTTGCAGAAAAAAATTTGCTAACCCTGAACTATGTAAACCTAGAATTTGACCTCAAATTTTATCCTTCCTTCTTTCATTAGTGTTCACAGAACCAAAGGTTGGAACGTGTGAATTCATGCCTTCCCAAGTTTCACTATATCTAAAAAAAATGCATTCTCTTTCATTTCATTTATGATATTCTTCTGCTGTTGCCTGTGTTGCTATCTAAGCAGATTCATTTCCTCCTTCTCCCTCACCATCCATACTCCTTGATGAGCAAGACTTTCCCCTTTCATACTCATCCCCCTTCCTCTTTTCTCTATTTGAATGGGCACAACTTTGATTGATTCTCTAAATGATTGAAATAACCTCCAGTTCACTCGGCCTCCATGCTTTACCTTCTCCAATCCACCCCCCTCATTATAAATAGAACAATCTTTTCAGAATGCACATTGAATATGGCATTCTCTTTACATAATTATTTTATTTATTTTCATCATCTCTTAGGGTAGTTATTAACCTTATCATAGAACATTGGTATGAGGAGAGCTGTTCTAGGTTTGTTTTATCTAGATAGATAGATAGATAGATAGATAGATAGATAGATAGATAGATAGATAAAATAGGTCAATCTCACTGGAATTAAAGAACTAAATTTTGAGATTATTTTTTGATGAATAAGGAAAGGATTTAGGTTACCCACTCTTTACATTAACTCCCTGGGAATCAGACACATTTTTCTAAGAAGAGAAAATGAGATGAAGTTGTAGTTCACTTGGAATTATGCATCACTATGGATATGCCCATGGAAGAATGGGGCACATGGGAAGTCTTCTTATGAGAGTTGGTGATCTATAGGATAAGGTCTAGAATCTTAGCATGTAATGATTGGACTCAGGACAACTTTCTCTGTGGAATCTATCAGTTCATCACATAGTCCTTCTGCCTGTGATGATGATTTCTCTGTGGTTTCTTGGCTGTCATTTACCCTTTATCACCTCTGTGTATTTTGCATGTGGCTTCCCTGGCCTGAAATGCCCTTCCTCATTTTGATGTTTGATGTACTGCTATCTATCCTTCAAGACTTGGCTTAAATAATTCCTACTTAGGGTAGTCTTTTCTAATCTCTCCAGCCCAAGTTTATATATATATCCCTCCCTGTTCTCTCCAAATACTGTGTTTATACTTTGGTCAAAGTGTCTGCCAAATGTTCCCCTTTCAACCTGTTGTACACAATATTCAATTGTTAGATTGTTATTGTCTCCCCTCCAGAGGATCTCACTTCTTTACATTTACAGTGCCTGGGACCCTGTGATATAGTGTGTGCCATATAATCACTTGTTAAATGAGTGAATCTCTTTCCAATACTTAAAAAAAATATCGATTGCTGCTATAACTTTGCCCTAGCCCCTTCTTGTAAGGAGTAAGACAGAGAAGAAACTTCACTCACACCCAAGAGTTGTAAGTTGGATGCTATATCTTTCAAAGCATTGAATGAATTATCAAATAATGGGAAGTATTTTGGGTAAAAGCATTCCCAGTACTATTTGTATAGAACTATACCTTCCACTGACTGGGAAGTCCCTGCTCTCTACTCTGTAGGAATTAAGTGACAAATTGAGAAAGATTCCTGGAGAATCTCATAAGTTTACATGGCCATATTTTTAAAAAATATTTCTTTATTGATTTTTAGAAAGAGAGGAAGGGAGAGGGAGAGAGAGATAGAAACATCGATGAGAGAGAACATTGATTGGCTGCCTCCTGCATGCCCCCCACTGGGGATCGGGTCCACAACCTGGGCATGTGCCCTGACCAGGAATCGAACTGGCGACCTCTTGGTACACGGGTCGATGCTCAACCACTGAGACGCACCAGCCGGGCTCATGGCCATATTAATATGAACTCTGAAGCACAGCAGATCCAAATGGAATCAGAGTGTTTTACAAGAAGAGCTTGGGAAGTTGTCTAAAATAAAAGACACCACCTCCTTCTTAATCCTGCACGTAACAGCTGCTGGTATTCTAACGCTTAAAAAGCATATACCCACTCTCAAGCCTGTATTTTGAACTTTCAGGAAAAATTTTTTAAATCAGTTTTTATCTTTTCATATAGTTGGTAAGTCAACCAACTGATAGTGAAATTTCCAAACAACTAGTTTACGTATTGCAATATTACATAAATATCTTTATTTTTAAATTGAATTGACTAGCTATATTTTTCTCATGAAGTAAGAGGGTTAATTAGCACTCGTGACCTAGTAACAATGAAAAAGCAGGTTTTCACCTTGGAGTCCGTGTCTAAAAAAGGTGGTGGGGGGAATCCATTAGAGAAATAGTTTAAGAGATTTACCATGAGATAATATAATATGACCATGAATTGAGAGCGAGAAGTTGATTTCTGGGTTTTTAATAATGGCACAGGAAATAATTAAACTTGATCAGTGACAAGAATCCTGCAAAACTGGCAATGTTAATGGGGCTATTTTGCCTTCAAAAGTTTCCCTGAAAACATAGGGTAATACCATTAGTGCTAAATTTGCCCACCTGTAGCAAAATCGTTTCCTTAGGGCAGAGAAAACGTGAATAGAAACCACAGTGCGATGAAGAAAAAGTCTGGGATGATTTATGTGTGTGGTCTGGCTTGAAAGTGGGTGGCAGAGGTAAGGGAAAAAAAAAATTAATGACCTTTCCAGGTCTCTTTCATTCCTCTGATTCTATAGAAAGAGCTGTGTTCCATGGAATTGCAGTGATAAAATGTGGGCGAAAGGAAAGCATAACAGGGATTATCATTAAAATGTTCTCACAGCAACGGACGAAAAATGTGAGACTCAGTAGCATGATTTTCCCTGGAATGGTATATATCATCTGTATTGACAGTTGGATAGGGGAAAATAAGATGAAGACCGCCAAACTGCAGGAACATTTGCCAAAATTTGACAGTTTGACAATAACCACATAAGTAAACCTTATTTATTTTATTTAACAAATGTTCACTAAGTGCTTTTTATGTATCTGATGCTCTCCTAAGTGCTTTGCAAATATCAACTCATTTAATCTTTATCATAATCCTATGTGGTATGTACTATTGCCATTGTCTTTCTTTTAAGGCCCAGAAAGATTAATTAACTTTTATAGGGGCACACAGCTGGTAAACAGGGAGGCCAGGATGCCAACCAAGGCCGTCTGGCTCTTGATGCTAACTTGATCTTCAGAGACAAAAGGAGTAAAATATCCTGGAATGCAGAGCATACATTGTGCATAATGCTGATATTAATTAAATGAGCATCAGAGCAACTTTTATAGCATTCAATTATTTCCTATAGAGTGTTCCCTCACTCCCCATACTCTCCATTCACCATTGATTCTTCTCCAGGGTAAAAAAAAAAAAAAAAAAAAAGGAAAAGAAAGAGAAGCAACAGCAAAGTGATCCAGATACTCTGGTGAGATTATTTTTGGATTAAGATGTTACTTATTGGTGCAGTGGCTCTACTAATAGTGTTGAAATATGAGTTGCTTTAAACAATTTTTATTTTCACAAAGGAACGTTTCTGTGATTTTTTTGAGAAGCTCTGTGTGACTTAAACCTTTATCTCACCAAAGATCCAGGGAAATGAGAGATGTTTACCCTCCAGCTGAGTCTGTGTGTGATTAAAATAGTCCTCTTGTCCAGCTGGTGTGGCTCATTGGTTGAGTGTCGACCCATGCATCAAGAGGTCGCCAGTTCGATTCCCAGTCAGGGCACATGCCCAGGTTGTGGGCCCGATCCCCATTGGGGGTGGGGGGGCATGCAGGAGGTGGCCAATGGATGTTCTCTCTCATCAATGTTTCTCTGTCTCTCTCCCTCTCCCTTCCTCTCTATCTAAAATCAATAAAGGAAAAATAAATAAATAGTCCTCTTAACTGTCTATCCATGGGGCTGCAAGATTCTGTTATGTAGAACACGGGTAACTTCCTTCAGAGTCATTAGGGATTGACTGAGTACCTGCTGCAAGCATGTGAAAAAGAAACCTACATGATTTCACCGATATTCTCTTGGCCACCACTTTAGTCAACAATTTAGGCACCTCTCTTTCTTGTCCTGTTGTAGCTTCTCTGACAAGTTACATGAGAGTTTTGGGAAACGGAACTAATTTAACTTATGGTTGACCCCACTCCAGGGAACCGTGTTTAACATATGGTTGATTCCCCCAAAATGGTTGGCTCCTTTTGTCTCAGGCGAGGTTCACGTCGTTTGAGCCATTCGAATCGGTCTAGTCAGCAAGCCCTGTCTTCAGCGACACTGAGAGTTGGCGTGGTTTTTATTCCTTGTCTTTGTAGATACTTCAGCTCTCAGATCAGCAGCCTGTTGGATGCAGTGCAATCAGAGCCTCTTAAATATGTGGTGAAACGGACAGCAAGCTGTGCAACACCGAATCTTAGCTCCTATTGCAGTGATTTCTCAAGGAAGGCATCCGACAAGTCCCTTGTGAAGGAAGATGACTCCTTCATCAGTTTCATTAGGAAAGGAGTTCCAGTGACACCCGTGTGTTCAATTTGCTATTAAAATAGACTCAACAAGGTCCAGGTTAAAAGGACAGTCTCTACGATATCTTGCCTTATCA
Organism: Tadarida brasiliensis; assembly: GCA_030848825.1. Taxonomy (NCBI): domain Eukaryota; kingdom Metazoa; phylum Chordata; class Mammalia; order Chiroptera; family Molossidae; genus Tadarida; species Tadarida brasiliensis. The sequence goes on from CM061264.1 coordinate 83,822,584, forward strand.
TGCCAGCCTGGAATGACCCCCACTCTGCCATGAGTGATGCAATCCAAGTGCTATAGGGTGACATTGCATACTACAATTTATAGCGTGTTAGAGAGAGAGAGAGAGGGAGAGAGAGAATGTATGTTTGTGACAATTCCCTTCTGAGTTTATAAATTCTGAGAGGACAAGTAAAATATTGTAATAAGTTATAGATTAAGCCCAATGCCTCCTATGTAAAAGACCTACATACATAGTCAAATGCTTGATTTATCTACAAAGCTTGTTTCGCTTCCAGGTATGTTTTCAGTTCATAAATGCAGTGACAGGCTAAGCAATTTATTTAAGTTTTTTCCTGGGTCAGATCAACAGTCTATCTTGCCTGCTTCTGCCATTTGTGAAATGAGGTATTTAGAGAGTATAAAGTTATAAATAGGTAAAAAGACAGGCTCTTCCTTATGATTCAGAGAAAATCACACCTTTAAAAATAGAGAACACACACCAGGAGGGTTAGGTATCCTATGTCACTACTACTCCTTTGTAGCTCTGAAGGGTTAAACCACATGTATGTCAATATACTTTTCACATCATTAAAGATGTAACTTTAAAGGACACTAGAAATGTCCAATATTTCCAAATCTCTCTCTCTCTCTCTGTCAGTGCGATTAATCATCTCCTGGTTGCACGGTGTAATGAAAAACAAGTGATTTTAAGGTTAAGAAATCCGAATTTCCGTTTCGATTCTCCCACTTACTACCTGTCTGAATTTAAGTAAGCTGCTTATTCAGGAGCTTGGCTTTTATACCATAAATTTTGTATAAAAATAATTTATTAGGAAAGATATTTCAAGGAACAAATAGTGTATGTCTGATAATTCCTCTATATCACTCACCGCAGAGAAATGTTCTACCAGCTTTTTTTCTTGTAAATGGCAAGTAGAAGCACGTTCTTTAAAACAGTCAGGGTCTGATTTAAACAACCTGGCCACTCTGGAAACCTGTCCCCAACAAGAGCAAATTTAAGAAACCCAAAGACAGGAGCCAGCCCAGTGTTGGCTCCTCCCTCTCACCTTGATCTCCTCATCTTCGATCACTGAGACACCGTGGTTTCTGTCCTCAAAGGCAGGAAGTTTGTACATCTGCCGTACTATGCACCCAGTCTTCACTGGATTATGCAGCATTATTTAAATAAACAAGATCATACCAAACACATCCTCCCCATTGAGTGCAAAGGCAGCTGAGTCAGGATATAATTTCTTTGTAGTTTGATACACCTTCAGGAAGATCAAATCCCGACTACCTACCAGCTGCAAGTCCCTAAACAGAGCTGCCTGCCAGGGCGTGGCCCTCTTCGTGGTGTCTGAAAGGTTTCTGGTTGAGTCAGAACTGCCTCCAGGCTGATGACGGTATTAATAACCGCGAGTGATCTGACTCCTGCTCCGTGACCAGCTGTAAGACATATTGAATATATTTTTATATATTTGTACTTACTAGTATATAACTATATATTTTAATACACAATTTAGCATATTATATAACAAATATATAATAGGACCTATTTTATTATATATAATACATAATATAAACATAATATATGTATTTATTAAAAATTTTTTTTCTTTATTGATTTTAGAGAGAGAGAAAGGGAGAGGGAGAGAAAGATAGAAACATCGATGAGAGAGAACATCGACTAGCCACCTCCTGCATGCCCCTCACTGTGGATCAGGCCCACAACCTGGGCATGTGCCCTGACTGGGAATCGAACCGGCGACCTTTTGGTGCATGGGTTGATGCTCAACCACTGAGCCACACCGGCTGGGCGAATCAATATATATTTAAAAGTATACATATGTATGCTTGTGCATATGTGGTTACATACCCATACACAGTACAATTTTTATTTTTATAACGTAAGTCCTGATAAATTGAATGATAATACTTAAGAAGATGTAATGTAGTTCTGTGGTTCACCAGTAAAATATCTGCCAAAGAAGACTTCTCTGTTTCAAAACACAGTTCATTTTTCTCTTTCTTAATCTCCCTTCTAGCATCATGTTTTGTGGATTCTGTCTGCAGAATTTCTCTCATCAACGTGACTGCCACCTTGGTTGATGCCTTTAATTTCTCTCTCACGGAGCATATTGCCATAGACTTCCAGGGCAATTTGCTGTTTCCTTTCTTGATTCTCTTCATTCTATTCTCAGATTGTAAAAACAGTCTTTTCAAAGGGTAAATCCATTCAGAATAAGCAGGTTCTAGGTTACTTGACCCAAGTTAAGGAATTCTTCATCCTCCACTAGAAATAGATCCTTCAACATCTCAGCGTCTCCCAGGCCCGAAGCAGAGGTGAACAAAACCCGGCCATTCCTCCCTATCCAAGGCTGACTCTACATGCCAGTGTGGACATGTGCAGGTACTCCAAAATTACTATCACAAAATTATCCCCATGACCGTTATCTGCCAGTCCCCATCTTTCTCCCTGACTTCGCTTTATGAAATCACTAACCTACTTTTTGTCTCTCTAAATTGTGACTCCAATTTTAGAAATTTCGTATAAATTGAATCATATAATATGTGGCCTTTGGTGGCTAGTTTCTCTCACTTACTGTAATGTTTCGAAGATTCATCCGTGGTGTGGTATGTATGTATCAGTACTTCATTCCTTTTTATTGCTAAATAATATTCCATTGCATGAGTACGCCACATTTTTTTTTGTTCATAATGTACTTGAAAGGCATTTAGATTGGTTTTACTTTTTAGCTATTATAAATGCTGTTTATAAATGTTTGTGTTCAATTTTTTATGTGGATATATGTTTTCATTTGGCTTGGGTATATTCCACCCAAGTGGAATTTCTGGGTCAAATGGTAACTTTGCTTAAATTTTGAGTAACTGTCCACTTTTTTTCCCAAAGAGACTGCATCATTTTACATTCCCATCAGCAATATTATGAGGATTCCAATTCCTTCACTTCTCAATCAACATTTGTTATTGACTACCAGTGAGTGTAAGATGGCATCTTCTGTAAGTCTCTCTTTCTTGAGAGGGAAAAAATAAATCAATGACTCTGCTTTGCTTTGCTACATGCAGCCCAAATTGTTATCAATGATAACAGTCTAACGCTGTGATTTTCAACCCTTTTCATCTCATGGCACATATAAACTAATTACTAAATTCTGCAGCACACCCAAGAATATATTATATGTTTTGTCGATCTGACAAAAATAAATAGGTATAATTTTACTCATTCACACCAGACAGCTATTGTTGTGTTGGCTGCTGTCATTTTGTTTATTTGACAGTCTAAGGGAAAAGAGGTCAATGCCCCTGACTAACTGGTCAGGTACTGCATGTGTTAGAAATTCTTACAGCACACCCATTGAAAATCTCTGGTCCAGTGGGTGAATTCTGCAGCAGATACTTGGAGAAAAAGACTTCTACTTGTGGTTGGTGGTTTTTCACATGAAGAATTGAAATGACTAAATAGATAGCACCTTATATTTTTTATTTTTCTTTATAACTATTAAGAAGAAGCTCTGGAATAGAGCCTGATGGATGAATAAACCACTAGTTTCCTTTCAGGATGTACCTTGAATGCTGGAGCTGTGACTTTGAGCACTTGATACCCTTGTTATAAGAAGAATGACTGCCTTAAGGACAGAAAACAGCGCCACTTCTTTAATTCCCGCCCCCTCTCTATACTCAGAAAAGCTGAAATGTCATGGACCACTGTGAAATTAACAGATGAAGCTGCACAGAAGCCAAACCATCCCAGAGCAAATGTCCATAGCAGTGGACTGAGGTGAAGGCTTTTGCTCAGAAATCCTTGCCACTCTTGTGTCATGGGTTTCATACTGAGCTAGGATTGATAGTGGTCGGGAACACTAACAATTTGATATGTGGCTCTCCCTACAGAGAGTGTTTTATGCATGACGACTCTTTCAACAAAAAGCTAATTTAGTGCTGTCCATTTAAATTAGGTCATAATTCAAGTCTCTTATTGAAACACTACTCAAGGAAAGTATGCGATGTCCGTAATTCTCAGAAAACTCCAGTTTTTTGAAATTTCAGGAATAACCAAAATAAGCTAGGTCAGTGGATAATCATAGGGCAGTGAGTATTCTGGCTAGGCCATGTGGGAATTTCTCAGCATCTAGATGTATCTATCACTCAATAGGCCCGTGTTTGAAATAGCCCAACACTCTTTCTTGGTCAGTATTTTCTGGGGACAAGAAATCTACTCACAATTGTACCACTAAGGGAGGATATTACAATAATACAGTGAAATACTGGAACTTAACTCCATATGGTGAGTTATCAGGAAATCTCAGGACTGCATGTTTTGCTGTTCCCCTGTTCACTGGCGTGTTGATGTTTTATCTCCATTTTGCATCGTCTATCCCTCCCTCTCAATTGCAGGCAGGAAGAGACATTGATCCATGGGCAGAAAAGAAAGGCAGTTGGTTAGAGTGTTGTCCTAATACACCAAAGTTGCAGGTTCGATCTCCAGTCAGGGCACATACAAGAGAAACCAATGATGCATAAGTAAGTGGAACAACAAATCGATGTTTCTCTCTCTCCTGCCCTCCCTCTCTTTAAAAAAAAAAAAAAAAAGACGAGACCAAAGGGAAGACAATTGAAGTGTTCAACTGGAGGCAGTGGATGCTAAGAACTCTAAGTGAGAACTGCTAACAGCCTGATTAAGAGACAGAATGAGCTGCAACAGGGCAGTTCTAAAACAAATCACACAAGTGATCGAATGCCACTTCCAAGTAATTGTAGTGGATATACATGACATCCCCCTTAACTTTTACAAAAGTATGAGGCTCTTCTGAAGCATACAAGATAATGTTCATTTAAGCTGGAAATAAGAGGGATTTAAACTAAATGAATAAACATATCTTTGTAGCGTTCTTCAATGTTAAGATTCTATATGAGACAGAACTAAATGCTTTCTTCAGAATTAGATCTCTTCTTGAGAGGGTGAATTCACTCAAGATACGCATTAATACTCTGGAAACACATTGCCTGTCACTTCTTACTGCTTGCTGCTTAATTAAAAGGGATGTCAGACACTTCTGAAAAGGCTCTGGTAAATTGTCAAATTCAACAAAAGAAAGAAAATTTTAGATAAAAAGCACCTTATGTAAATTATGCCTTCCACCTCGTCCAATTTCCTTCCTTCTTCTACCCACTATTATTGTCATTTTAGGTGACTTTTGTCTGGCATTTAAAAATGAAATGTGATTCTCTTATTCACTCCTTGGCAACATTCCCTGAAATATTCTGTTAAGTGTGTTCAATTATATGCCAGTCCCAATAGGATCTCGGTAAGAGATTTCAAAAATATATTTGATCTAGTACATTATATTTTTCAGTTTGAACGCTATTCATGTTGCAATAAATACAGATCAATTATGTGCTGTTAAAAATCTTATAACTTTAAATCAATAAATTTGTATATGGCTGAACATATACACCAAAAAGTTTTAAGATGTTAAAGGGTCATTTCAAACCTTTGCTTTAGAAATAGCGTCAACTTTATAAGCAATGAAATTTCAACATATTAAAACTAAACTGATCACTGTAACAAATGGATGTTGGTTTGAAATATCCTCAGCAGCTTCTGGGGTTAAAGTGAACCGGGTCCCTGTACCTGGAGGGCAGAGAGAGACAGAAGGAAGAGGCAGACTGGTAGGTGGGTTTTAATAAGCAAGAGAACTTACTTATGAGGCTTGTCTTGATTGCTGCAGGACGAGTAGATTTCCACACCCACTCACCATAATCCTAAGGGTTTATATAGAGGCCTTAGCGAAATTCTGTCAGGTACAGCATTTAGACAGTCTCAACACCGCATGTCTATCTCAAGGCTGTATTGTTGGGGCAGCTTCTGCAACTGGGGATCACAAGCAAAATGCACAGTTCAAGGATAGCATGGAGGGCAGTGGGAGCCTCTGTTTGCTCGGGTCCAGCTTGCTGGTCAACATATGGTCACATCTTGATGATCTCCCTAACACTGGACTCCTGATATTACTTTGTTAGATGTATTTTTTTTAAGTTATGTAGAAAATATATTGCTTATTGGCCTGTAACTTGTTAAAATTACATGTAAATTTTTTTTTCTTACAAATTGGAGACTAGTGTTCTTTGCTGGAAACTGCTCTCTAGAATAACAGAGAAATCTTGGATCCCAGCGCAGGTGGCGTAATTTTCCAAGATGCGTGGACTTTCACGGAGTATTTAAGCATTCCATACTTTAATTTCTCCACCTTTTCAATGGGGATAATAACATGTATCCTGCCTCTCTTATGAGAGCGTAGTAATATTTAAATGACAAAATGGATCCCAAAGGCTATATAAATTGTTAATATGCTGCATAAATGCAAGGCATCATTATCAGGCTCTCTTCCAGTTGTGATAGATCTATGCCACCCTTTAACAAATGATGGATTTATTTTGATTATTTTTTAATTTTTAATTGTTTAATATAATTTATTGGGGTGACTTTGGTTCACAAAACCAGACAAGTTTCAGGTGTACAATTCAATAAAACATCTGCACACTGCATTGCGCACACATTGCCCTAAGCAGTCTCTTTTTGTCCCCATTTTCCTCCCCTTGGCCCACCTCCACCCAGCCCGCACCCCCTTTCCCTCTGGCTATCACCACACTGTTGTCTGTGTCTATGTGTTATGTACACATGTTTTTTGGCTAATTCCTTCACCTTTAAAACAGATCATCATTTTTAACTTTTTCCCAACTTTCTTGTTTATAAAGACAGAGCAAAGCCCTTTCAGAATCCAATTTGGTTGTGACATTTTTAATTTGTCGTCCTATTTTACTGACTTCATAACCTATTTTGAGATTTATGACCTAAGGTTTCAGGAAGTAAAACAAGTGGAAATGTGAACAAAATGCTAATACCAGAAGTCTAAGATTGAATGATGATAATCAGTATGAAATAAATGAGAACAGTGAAGCTTTTTATAATTGCATATCTATTTTAATGAGTCTTGAGGTATGTATAATATCAAGGCATTGTTATAGAGGATTTAATGGAAATGCCAAGTGAGGGTTATAAGTGAATTTTTAGAATATTGATATCAAGAGTTTACAAACTCTTATTGTAACTTAGAAAAACATAAACTATCCAAAAAAATTGACCCTTCTCAACTTCTTATTTTGATAGATTAACTAGACTGGGAGTGTAATCACTGGGAAAACACTCTGCTTGGCAACTAAAAAAAATAAAAAGAAAAGGTAAAATCCTTCATCATTTGCCATAAGAATAAATACTATAATAAGTAATTGTTCTTGGAGTTGTAACTTCTCAAAAGTGTCATTTCATTTCTTTTCTTTTTAAAATATTTCACAAATTTGAATGGTCCCAAAAGACAGTAGTATGCCTTCAGCATGAATAAGATGATTATAGGATGACAGAATTTTTCTTGCGAGCCATTTCAATATACTTTGTCAACTTACACTTGATTGTCAGATGCTTTAAGCTATGAGACTACTATTTAAAAAAACAACAAAATAAGGTAATTATAGAAATTGACCAGTTACAAATTTTAATAGGATGTCTACATGTTAGGTTTTTACATTTTTACTTTTGCATCCAAGAGCATGTGACCTGAGCTTCATGCTTAGCCCCATTAACTTTTCAGTTCTCCTTCATGTCTCTGATTGATTTCCAGGATATGAAGATGAGGTATCTGTTGTATAACATTCAGTTTCAATCCTATGTAGGTCTCAACAATTGAGCTACAATCTTTTTTCCCCCCAACTGTGTGGTGAACACAAATCTAATACTTATCATTTTCTGCTGTCTCATATTAATGGAGAAATTTCTCTAGTAATTAGTTTCTGTGTGCTGTGAGATGCAAATAGTTGAAAATCGCTGATCTAACGTACAGCACAGTGCCTGGAACGTAATGAATACTTCTTATATGTGAATTTTTCTGGGAAGGAAGTTCATGCAAAACACTCTTGTCCCTTTTCCCAAATGAAGTTAAGAACAGCTGTCTGAATACTTCAGTAGAGATGATTTTTTAAAGTAGCATAGTCTAACAAGTTGAGATAATTAAAATATTCCATGCATGTTATTTCCTTTCTAAGGATATCCTCATTATTCTGATCTTGTTTCAGAACCACTAAAGTTAACATCTTACCTTCTTTTATTATTAATTTCTCAGTCATACTGAAGATTTTGTTCCAGTAAAAGTAGTAATAACTACTTAGCCTTAAAACCTACATTCAATACAGAATTATCTATCATGAAGGGGGAAAAATTGTACTTAGTTTAAATAGAATTTTAGAAATAATCTTCAGTCAAAGTAATTATGGTTCAAAAAAAGTCCTGTTTTTTAATTAATAGTTTTTCCTATTTAACTTCCACTATGGTAACCTTTTGCTAATTCTAAAATACAGAGCACTCACCACCAATAATAACTCCAAACTTGTTTTCAGTGGTTGGTGCATGCTGGAGAGAGGGCTTTCCAGAACTCTGAAGTGAGAAGTGTTCATCTGAATTGAGTTTTCTTTTTCTCTTTGACACTTCTAAAGATGCCTCGGACTATTGCAGGAGTCATGCGTGTGTCCTAAGGCTGTGTGCTGTCTCACCTGTGTGTTGAGTTCTATAGCAGTAATAAAGCTGAAGAGTGCCTGTTTTGGTGCATGAAACAGGCAAAAATTCATTTTAAAAAATGCAGTAAATTGTGGGTTCTCAACAATCATTTTTTCTGAGTCTGTTTAACAAAGCAATATTGCTGAAATAAAACTTATTTATATGTATCCAACAAAGTGTCAGAGAACTATTAAAATCAAATATGAAATAATTGATCTAAATCATAGCCAGAGTTAAATAAGCATTTGTGTACTGGTCTGGGAGTCTAACATTTATTAATCACATTGTCCAGGAACAAAAGTATTCCATTAATGAAATCATCAACTTAGAGGTAAACTCTCTGTGAGCAGGTGATCTCTTAAAATAAATCTACATTTCATCAGGTACATTTTAGTGCTTTCTCTCACTCCACCTCCAGAGATACATCTCTTATTTCTATACTGTTTTGGCTTCTGGGAAATTTTCCCATGAGTACATCATTTTATCTCTGATTAATCTGACTGACAGAATCTGGGACCACATCTCTTCAATTTGTTCATGCTGTATTGAATTAAGGCTACTGTCAATAAGACGCCAAGCAACAAGATGAAGTCAATTCAGTATTGACTTCCACCATCTCCCCTAGTCTTGATCCTGGACCCAACCAGGTGAACAAATCCCACAAACCACCAGGGTCTAACTTAGAAGTCCAGGTGGCCTTCTCCTTAAGTTTCTATATTAACCTACCTCTCCTTTAGATCCAACACAATATTCCAGGCACAGAAGATGCATTAGTGATTGTACACACTCTGCCTTAGCCTAAGAGAAGGAAGTCTATGCATCATTTATAAAAAGCCTGGACAGTGAGTTGAGGCTGATCTGGATTCCTTCCAGGGCCAAGGTGGTATAGCTGATTGAATTAAGTCAAGTCAGGGAAGGACAGATTTCATACTCACTTTTGTAAATGGATGACTAATGTAGTTTGGGGGAGGGAGGTAAATTAATGTCTGATTTCCACATGAGGAGGTGAATCTAGAAAGCAAGTCTTGTTTACAACTTTTGGGGTCACCTTTGTGGGAGCTACATCATTCAGGGGGCACAGGTTGATAAAGCCTGCAAGGAAGTCTTCCAGCTAGCTGATAGGTCTTAGGATTCCTAGTTTTATTAAAATAATTGAGTCTAGTCCTTGTGTTTTGAAGGTAGTAAGTCAAATCTATTGTTTGTCAATGTCACCACCTGGATGGCATTCATCTTTACCATGGCATGACTGAGAATGGTGAGGTGCGGTGCCTGGAGTCATCTGGTGGTGTTTTGTAGAGAAGGAGCAGAAACTGAGGCCTTTTGCTTTAATGAACTTTCAGTCAGGTTAAAAGGAACCACAATGGAATCATGGTCAGAGCTTCTGATAGGAGATGATAGACCCACAAGTCAACTAAATGTGAGGGATGTATGTCAGTTTGGAAGAGCCATATCAGGGTGTCTTCCTTCACAAGGAAGGTTCCAGGGGCAATTCTGAAAGAAGAAAGATCATTAATGACCCTCTGTCCCCTTCACTCCCAGATCTAAGGTGTCCCTCCAGGTTGCTGGACTACTGATCTCCCTCTATTACCACAGAATTAGAGTGTTTCTTTCCAGAAGCTATAATATCACTTTTTTTCTAATTACCCCCAACTCACACTCAAACCTTTCATCTGGAATGGTCAGGAGGAAGATGGATGAAGGCACTCTTATAAAACTTAACCAAGATTAAGTTTGAATCTTCTAGGATCCTTTAGGCCAGGCTTCCACCTGGAGAATACATCAACCAGACTAAGCTGGTGTTGCTCTTTGGGTAAAGAGAGACACATTATGTCCCAAGGTAGAATCCTGAATTTTCAAAATAGGTCTCTATTCCTAGTCCTGTTCAAATAATTGAGTCTAGTCATTGTGCTTTGAAGGTACCCAGGGATCATTCATCTGCCCTATGGCATGACTGAGAATGGCATGACTTTTCCTCCTAATCATCACCCGAGAAGCAGCTGAGAGAGAATGATCTCCTACTGGGGACAGTTATATTCAGTGACCAAATTGCCATACCACTGTGTGTGTGGTCCAGGGTATGATGAGGGAGGTAGATAGAAATCTTTTCAAGTCAGGCCATTCCCAGACTCACTAATACCTGCAAACAGTAGATTCCTATAAATAGATAGCATTGAAATTCCATCACACACTTTGACTGTCAGCCCGCTGTTCAGTTGTTTTAGTAATAAAAGGTACACGTTTGTCAGACTGCAAATGGCCCAGAAAATCTAAACCTTGACACAGATTAGCTTCATTGGCCACAAAAGTATGGCTGGAGCTGGCTAATTGGACTGTACTGCGAAAAAGTAGCAAAAGTGGTGAGGCACAACTAGCAGCTTTTAGAGAGATCAAAGGTCAGATGTAGCCACCCTGCCAGGAGGGGTATGAACAACTGCTCATGTGATGTAGCCTCTCCCACTGCAAGACAGATGGGTCAACTCCAGCTGGTGTCACCCGTTTGTCATTGAGGGGTGGCCTCTGCATTAGAGATGTAGAGTTCTTAGTTTGTGTTCAGCATACAGGGGTGACTGCTTGCCATACCTGGTGCAACGATGGGTCTTGACTGCAGTGGAGGCAATCTTGGGGTACCACTGTGATCAGCAGTTTGACTCCAGTCCATCTCTTCAGAGAAGCCCTGTAGAGTTAGCAGCTCTTCACTAGTTGCTGAGAAGGGGTACACGTTATCCCAGAGGAGTACCTCTGGAATAAAAGCTTTGGAAATCAGAGGCAGAGACACTTGTGTTAAATCTTGAAGCAGCCTCTGGTAGAGAAATTATTTTACTTTTTTGTATGCTACTCCTCCCGATCAGAGGAATCTCCTCTGTCACTATGGGACAGGGATACAAAAGCATATAGCTCATCAGCTATAACATGCAGATGCAGAAACAAAAAATATATACATTGAATTGGCCCAAAGGACACACTCATAAGGTTACCTCACTGTGAACCCTTCCCAAACCCCACCAGGTGAATCCAATCCTTCAGGAACTGAGTACAATGCTGATTTTGATTTTGGTAACTGTGTCCCACAAATCCATAAAACCCTGAGTCCTTCCCCTCCACAGAGTTCCTTAGAATCTCCAGACAGATTTGTATCAACTTTAGTCCCCCTTAGAAACAGAGAAATCTTGGCCCAACCTCCATCCTTAAAGAACTCAAATCAGGGATTAGGGGAGAAAGTGATCAGGAGATACTGAGGGAGAAAGTAGCTCTGTGTGCCAGGTAGCAAGGCACAGTGGCTTCTCACGGCTCAACCCAATGAAAGTCCTGCGCTTTCTGTCTACCCAAGTCCAATATGGGTTTTGCAGACACATCTTGACCCTTCCTTCTCCAGCTTGCAGTTAACCTGCTACAGTTTTATGTATGTTGGCTGAAGACATGAGTCCCTTAAAGTCAGACACAAAGAACTTTATTATTCATGGAGCAGCAGGCAGCATGAGCTTAACACTCCCACTGGTTCCTCGTGCCCCTGAAGTCCCACAGGAGTGACTCAGAGAGGCCCTGGTGGGTGTTGTGCCCACAGCGGGTTTGTGTTACAGTCAAAGGACCCTGAGCTTATGAAACCCCAATCTATTATAAGGGGCTGCAAGCAAAGCTGTGCAACCTTTGCTCCAGAGAGAGACATTATCTTTATTACACTAGACAGCAAACAAACTTGTCCCCTGCTCCAAAAGGAAGATGACAATCTCCTTCCGAGGCTGTTTTCTGTACAAACATCCCTGACAAGGTAGAACATAACAAAAGGTGATCACTGGCTCTGCTTGCAAGATGTTCAGATGTGGGGGTGACTTACAGAGAACGGTCTCCCCACATACCCAATTAATCATGCTGTTGGGATGAGTAAATGAGATAAGATGGCGTACAAAGCAATTAATGAATATGAGTTATCATTATTATGTTGTTATTATAATTCTTATAGAGGAAAGGTTATTTTTAAAACTAGAGTTGATTTTTTTTCAATTACATTTGACATGCAATATTATTTTATATTAGTTTCAGCTGTACAGCATAGTGGTTAGACATTCATGCAGTTTATGAAGTGGTCTCCTGATAATTCTAGTACTCACCTGGCACCATAGATAGTTATTAGGATATTATCGACTATATTCCCTATGCTGTACTTTACATCCTATGGCCATTTTGTAACTGCCCATTTATACCTTTTAATTCTTTCACCTTTTCACCCAACCCCCAATACCCTTCCCATCTGGCAGCTGTCAGTTTGTTCTCTGTATCTATGAGTCTGTCTCTCTTTTGTTTGTTCATTTATTTTGTTCTTCAGATTCCACATGTAAGTGAAATCATATGGTATTTGTCTTTCTCTATGTGACTTATTTCACTTAGCATAATACTCTCTAGGTCCATCCATGTTGTCACAGATGGTAAGATTTTATTCTTTCTTATGGCCCAGTAATATTCCATTGTATATATGTATCACATCTTTTTTATCCAATTATATATTGATGAACACTTAGGTTGCTTCCAAATCTTGGCTATTGTAAATAATGTAGCAATAAACATAGGACTGCGTATGTCTTTTCAAATTAGTGTTTTGGATTTCTTCAGATAAATACCCAGAAATGAAATTGCTGGTAGATCTATTGTAGATCTATTTTTTATTTTTTGAGGATCTTCCATACTGTTTTCCGTAGTGGCTGCATTATTATGTTGTTATAATTCTTTTTGTATGCTTGTTTGTTTTGTTAATCCTCACCTGAGGATATTTTTTCCTTTGATTAAAAAAATTTTTTTTTCTTTATTGATTTTTGAGAGAAAGGAAGGGAGAGAGAGAGAGAAACATCAATGGCCGCCTCCTGCATGCCCCCCACTAGGGATCTGGCCCACAACCTGGGCATGTGCCCTGACCGGGAATTGAACTGGTGACCTCTAGATGCATGGGTCGATGTTCAACCACTGAGCCACACCAACTGGGCTCCTTTGATATTTTTAAAGACAAGAAAAGGGAGGAAGGGAGAGGGAGAAGGAAAGAGACAGAGAGAGAAACATCAATGTGAGAGACACATTGATTGGTTGCCTCCCTCATGAGGGATTGAACCTGCAACACAGGTACATACCCTTGACTGGGAATCAAACCCACAGCCCTTCTGTCCAAAGAGCGATGCTCTAACCACTGGCCAAGGCTTATTTTTATAGAGGAAAGCTTACTTTTAAAACTGAAGTTAATTTAATTTAAAGGCATTTTGATTTATTAAATTTTATAGCCTTCTGTGTAAAAATAATCTACATATATACACACACATATATATATAATGTTTTGAAAGTCCAAAGAACTATGTATGCTTAGAGAAAGTAAAAATGATATTCAAGTTTTAGTTTGCAGAAAATTCTATAGATGGTATATATGATAATAAAACAGCTTCTGAACTCAATACTAACTGGGTTTATGCATTTTCATATGGTTACAGGTTTTCTTTTACAGTATAACAATTCTAATTGAAGGCTTTAAGTTAATAAATAGAAAATTAATATACTACTAGAAAACTTTTTTCTAAGAAAACAAATAATATTTTGTATTGGTTCCAGAGCCCTTAGCAGTGTGTGTGTGTGTGTGTTTTATAGACTTATTGGTATTTATAGGTCTCTTGTATGTGCTATAAACTCTTGGTTTTTCAAAGTTCAGCAAATATTTGTCTAAATCATCTGCTTTCCATCTCTAACATAGTCCCACAGCTTAGTCATTGGACTTAAGGTTTGCGGAAATTTTCATAGAAAAAAACCAGCACCTGGCCTTGGCCGGCGGCTCAGTTGGTAGGGGCATTGTCCTGTGCACTGGAAGGTCACAGGGTCACTTGCCGGTGGTCAGGACACATACCTGTCTTGCAGTTGGATCCCTGGCCTTGGTCGGTCTGCTTTGGGGCGCAACAGATTGATGCTTCTCTCTCACATGAGCGGTTCTCTCTCTCTCTATCTCCTCCCTTCTCTCTGAAAATCAATAAAAATGTCCTCGAGGAAGGATTTTAAAAACAAATAAAAATTAAAAAGAGAAAATAGTACCTGTTTTTGGAGTCCTACTCCTTGTTAGTCTTAATATCCTTTTTTAAAGTTTTCATTATGTAAAATTTTAAACATACACAAAAGTACATATAATACACTTGTTTTACCCATCATCCAACTTCAGTAATTATCAATTCATAGCTAATTTTGGCCCTGGCTGGTTTTGCTTAGTGGTTAGAGCATCAGTCTGCGAACAGAAGAGTCTCAAGTTTGATTCCCAGTCAAGGGCATGTACCTGGGTGTAGGTTTGATCCCCCACCCACATAAGGTCATGCTGGAGGCAACCAATCGTTGTGTCTCTCTCACACTGATGTTTCGCTGTCTCCATTCCTCCCTCCCACTCTATCTAAAAATCAATGGAAAAATATCCTCGGGTGAGGATTAAAATAATAATAATTTTGTTTCATCTCTACTCCCATGCAACACAACTCTCCTCTCCCCAAATTATTTTGAAGCTTTTCCCAGATAGAATGTTATTTTACCTGTAAATAACTTGGTAAATTTCTCTAGTATTTAAGAACCGATTTTGAAAGACAGCCGTAATACCTGAATCACACTTAAAACTTAATAATAATTTCTTAATACCATCAAATATCTGGTCAAGTTCACATTTTCCCAATTACCTTATGATTCTGTTGTCATTGCCATTTGGTTGTTTAATTAATTAATTAATTAATGGATAAATTTGAATTGGGATCCAAATATAGTTTCTTTGTGGAAATACACATATGTCTCTTAGGCCTCTTTTTTTTTTTTTTAATCCTCACCCAAGGATATTTCTCTCTTTATCTTCAGATAGAGTGGGAGGAAGAGAGGGAGAGAAAGGGAGAGAGAGAGAAACATCGATGTGAGAGGGACACATCCACTGGCTGCCTCCCGCACGGCCGGGCCAGCGCTGGGGGTGAACCGCCACCGAGGTACGTGCCCTTGACCTGAATTGAACCCGCGACTCGTGGGGCCGCGGGCCTACGCTCTACTGTGGAGCCAAACCGGCCAGGGCTCTTAGGCCTCTTTTAATTTGGTTTCACTTGGCAACTTTTGTTGAACTCTCCTGGTTATTTGTCCTGTGGAGTTGTCCACATACTGGGGTTTCCTGGTTTGATGCCCGTGGTTTCATCTGCCATATTCTCGGTCCCTTTCATCTTTTATATCTAAAGACCTGATAAGACTCAAGTTCAGTTTTGTTTTTAGTGGTTTGTTTATTTTGATGAGACAACCTCACAGGTGAAATTGTGTAGGAGGTGATGCTCTCAACAACGGGTGATCAGTCCAGATCTATGCTTTCCTAAGAACTTAGAACATGAGACAGTCTAGATTAATTATTCTATAAAGAGACATTTCCTCTCATCAAGGGTTTGGTTCTCCTTTGGTACTACTTATGAAGGAAAGGCAGGTTTTACTAGTTCACATAGTGATGAAATCGTTTCTTAGCATCCAAAGTGATCAATTAGGTTTTATTATTATTATAGACCCACGGATCTAAGCATATTTGATTCTTTAGCCAAAGCAGTTTTATTTGATTTTACTGATGATTAAATTATTCCATTTCTGGCAGTTGAAATTGGCTGCTAAGTCTTTTGATAGGAATCCTCTTCTTTTCTTAAGCAGTAATACCCATGCTCATTGTATATATTTCCTGCCTCTGATCGGAAATCAGCCATTTATTCAGGAAGTCTTATACACTTCAACGGGAAATATACTTATAGGCCCCAGCCACGGCATTTTGGGGAGAAACGCGCCCTCTAGATCGGGGCGATCCAGGAGCCCAGTAAACTACCGGGTCGTGTGTGACACCAGACTAAGGGAAGCCGGAGAAATGGATGTTGGAAGACTGACTGTTTTTCCACTTTCCTCACTAGATCCTAATATTCATTGTCTCCAAGAAACAAAAGGAACATTTAAGCCAAATCGCACCCTTTGTTTCAGAGAGGAGAATATAGTACTTACTGTTTGCCTGAGCACACTTGATACCTCAAGATTTTTATTAAGTGAAAAAGCCTTCATACTGCTCGTAAATACCCCCTTTAAAATGGCTTTGCTTTAAGAAGATGTTTAAAAAACCAGGTGGGGGTCCTACTGATGTGACGGATGAAATAACGTTCCTCTTCGAGTTGTTCATGCAGCCTGATTGGAACTGCTTGCTCTAGCCCGTTTCCAGCTTGATCCCCTGATTTGGTCTATTTCTGTGGGTATAAAACTAAGGAAAGAGCTGAAGTGAGCAGACACATGCGATTCCGGGTGCTGGGGCCGCTCTGCGTTTGGTGACCTGCAACCTCAGAGCCAGTGGACGGGCAGCTTCTGTCCTGGGTGTGCATTTTGATGAGGCTCCCATGACAAATCTAATGGAGGGCTCTGGCTGGCTGAGGCAGAGCTGGCCTCCTGTCCTCATTTCACACACAATGCATTCCTCATTCCACATACCATAGTCTATTTATGGATTCTATTCAGACGAACTCAGAAAATCAGGTATACTTTGGGCTTGTTTAATAAAACTGGACACATAGGAAGAGGGGTGGGGAGAACAGCTCTGACTCTCAGCCCCATTTTAGCATGCAGATGGTAAGTATAGGAGGTGTTAGTTGCAAAAAAAATGAGTTGATCAGGAAGATTTGCTTGAGTGAATTTTGATTTTGTTTCCAGCAGACCTCCTCACATGGCATTGTTTATGCAGATAGACCCTCTTTTCAGAAACCGTCTGGCTTCAGAAAACCCCTGTCAGTAGAGCATAAAAGCTAAGTTGTACAGCAGCAGTTAGCAGACCCGAAAGGCTGGATATGGATGCAATACGCAGGCCGCAGGCAAACAGAGGGGCCATTCTTCTCCAGGTCCCAGTGGTGTGTGGAGGGGCAGCAGAGCCGGAGGAAGACAGAAAAGGCTGGAGAAAGGGGCAGTCACCCTTGTGCCAGCAAAAAAGAAAAACCTCAAGTAACAGTAGCCTGGGATTTTATACACAAGTGTACTGAAAAGACAAAAACAGATTTCATCCTTTTTACTATATTTTTACTGGCTCTGACATATGGAAATATTTTTGTCTCTTCATTAGTTACTTCTCTTAGATAAGATTTAGGGAAAGAAAAAAATACTATTATTGAATCACTTACAGAAAATGAAACAAGCTTTTGCTTCCATTTTCCTTTTCGTTTGTATCCCGACCAGCATTTCTTATAGGGAACAACAGGGTAAATTTTATTAATATTGATGGCAGAGGTGGATGGGAAACCTGAGGTTTTCTTCCTTGGTAATCTGTATTTTCCTGGTTGGTGTGCTGGGCACAAAAAGCTGGAAATCTCCGTTTTCTCTATTTCATTGCAGTTTGCTTGTACTTATGTGTGTTTATACGTATAAATAGATAGGGCTGTCAGTCTATATGGTATTTATCCATTCTCGGATTGTTCTAAAACTATAAATACTGCACTATAAACAATGACTTTACAAATCAAGCAGCAGGGAACAAAAAGTCATATAAATTCTGAAGTATATTTTGGTTCCCACAAAAAATTATTTTATTTTGTTTTTCACTTTGTGAAGAACACATATTTCCCCAGATAATTTTCTTGATCAAGAATCATAAAATCAAAGGTAGTTAAAGCACTTTTTTTTTTTTTACTCCTCACTGGAGGACATGCTTAGAGGGAGGAAGGGAGAGAGAGAGAGAGAGAGAGAGAGATCAGTTGCCTTTTGTGGGGATCGGACCCACAACCCAGGTTTGTGCCCTGACAAGGAATCAAACCTGCAGCCTTTCAGTGTACAGAACAGCACTCAACCAACTGAGCCTCTCTGACCAGGCAAGCACTTCTTATCAATATATTGGATAACAGTTGATTTAATTTTCTCATGCATCACTCACTATAACTTGATTAGTAAAAGCTCCAATTTTCCTTTTTCTGTATGAGTGAATATTTTTCTTAATTGAACACACGAATATATGTAATCATATCGATTATATAATGTCATATAATTGTGTACAAATACAGAAAACATTGACACTCCAATAATAAATACATACTTTTAACTTCAACATAGGATAGTGTTTATCACATCTATTCTGGCCGTGTCTTTTCAAAGTATTATTTATTTTTTAAACCAGTATAGAAAGCCATCCTTTCTGATCAGGGATAAAATAAAAAAATAAAACCCTAGGCCAAGCGACAGAGGGAAATGAATAATGTATATGTAATTTTAATAGTTCTGCTTCTCTTGCTTCTGCTGCCTTCAAAGTGACGGACAAGTCCTAGAAATCTTTTCAAGGGCATTGTGCCATCACAACCAAGGACTTCAAAAAGCTTTGTCTTTGTGGAGCATGGAAATCACTGGTCACTGTGTCCACTTCAGAAGTGCATCCTTTTAAACTGCACAACCTAAAAAAACCCCCCAAAAAAACAAATAAAGAAGAGAATGGCCTGCGTTTCATGGACTGGCCCTCCTCAGGAAGAATCACTGCCTTTGGTCTCCTTAATCACCCGCAAGAATAACCACAGACATTTGAGGGGGAAAGTTGGGGGCTCCTGGCACAGGGTTATTTTCCACCTGTCATCAGTTTGGATTTTGCATATCAATAAAAAATTAATAAACTAATTTCAGGCATATATGGCACAGTTAATGTGGAAGGCCTATTGTTAGGAGAGAAATAGTATATTCTTATCAGTGGATTTAAACAGCTATTCATCATTTCTAAAGGGCAATTATTTGGAATCCATTAAACTGAAATTCATAATACCCTTGCATACTGAATTTTAAATAGAAATCTGTATTTAGATGAAGGAATACATTAGTGTAAGTCATTAGAGCACTGAAAATCCATGACTTGTTCATTTTTCACTTTTTTTTCCCAGATAATACGAAGCACTAGCGATGTTGGTCCTTCAGCAAAACCAAACACAAAGGAAACTATGCATTCTTTTCCGTAGCATTGCCATGGATAATGATGTTTTATTATTTTTTAAATCTCATGTTTCAGTTTTTCTAATTATTACACATCAGATGAATCACCCCATGAAAAATCCCCCGTAATCAATAGAAAACTCATGACTCAAAATTGAGGTGCCTCTCTGCAGGTGTGGCTTCCCTGGCTATCCCTGGACACCTGCATCCTGAAAGTTAGGACTTTGGGTGTGTATTAAAGCTAAGGAGAGATTTATGTGGACAGTTACACAATTTCAAGTAGCAGAGAGGGCTCAGTTTTAATTAATAAAAATTTAAATTATAGTACATTTAGAAATAAATTTAGAGCCAATTATTTTAAATGATATGAAAATATTGGCTATTAGACTCATTTTAATACATGGTTCAGAAACATTTATAGTTATTATATTTATTTAAGCAAACACGTTGCTTTTATTGCTGTAAAGGGATAAAGAAAACTTGGTCACCATACATCTAACCATGTCAAGCAATGCATTTTACACCATCAATTTGCTTAACATCCCCTTTCCCAACATCAACCGCACTAAATAAATTATAGTCCAGCCTGTGTTCAAATAAATGCCAACTCTGAATTAGTGCGGACTGATAGACATTTTTCTGTGTAACATCTCTATTCTATTCTCACAGCTTGAACTTCTGTTAACATTTATGTGGTTGTTATTTATGCTGACTCCCTTAGTAGATGTATTTGGCACAGGGAAAATTATATAACCGCAGCTAAGAGAGGTGAAGATAAAGAAAACCTCGCTATCCCTGTTATTTTAAATAAGCCTTCGCCACTCCCGGCCCCTTGCTCAACACACACACCCCTATTCCTTCATTCCAAAGGCAACCAAAATAATAGTCCTGTGCTCCACGTGTGTGGATGTGCACTGGCAATAAATCAGATTTCTAAAGAACACAGCATATGGCCCTGTGACTTGAAGCCTCGTCTGGAATGGTGTGAACACAGTCTGTTCCAGCATCCATACAATTAACATTTCTCTTGGCGAGAAACTAGGTTTTAAACACATGTACAAGCATGTACACTTACTCATATGTGCATGTACACACAAGCAAGCACACGCTGTATTCACATGTCTTATATCAAACCAAATCACATGCTAGTAAACATATAAGCTGGGTGACATTGATTTATAGGCAACACTTACTAAAGTTCAAAGGACAAAGCCACAGAGTTGTATTTGAAGTCATTGATAATATGTGGTGATACTACAGTGAGCCAGAATGTGTTCTAAACATGCAAGGGAAAGAGGAAAGCCAGCCGAGCCCTGGAGTCTGTGTTCGTGACTACTTCGGACTTTTTCTAGATGCGTTTTTATGATGGTTAATTGGTTTTATTTTTAAAAATCTGAATAGATCAATTTAAGCTCAATTTATTAATTTACAAAATAAAGTTAAGCATTTGCCAAGCAATTTTTAAAGAGGTATGAAACCATATATTTTATATATATTGCATATAAATGTAAACATCACATATTATATAATATACCATAGATATGTGTGTGCATGTGTGTGTGTGTGTGTGTGTGTGTGTGTGTGTGTAGAGTTGTGAGATGGCCATAATAGCTGCCCTTTAAGGAGCCTTGTTTTAGTTAGCTAGGCTACAATAACAAAACACCACAAACCCAGAGGCTTAAACAACAAAATTTATTGTCCCACCATTTTGGACGCTAGAAGTCCAAGATCAAGGTGTCAGCAGGGTTGGTTTCTTTTGAGGGTGGTGAGGGAGACTTTGTTTTAGGCCTCTCCTCTGGCTTCTGGTGGTCAGCTTGCCAAGTTTCTTGTCTTGTAGGCACCTTAGCCTGATCTCTGCTTTCATGTTCACGTGGAGTCTTCCCTGTATGCACGTCTGTGTCCAAATTTCCTCTTCTATACGAATGACAATCATAATGGATTAACCCCATCCTATTCCAGGATGACCTCATCTTCATTGAACTAATTCATCGACAACGGCCCTATTTCCAAAAGTCCACACTCTTAATACTGGGGGTTAGGAGTTCAGCACACAAATTGTAGGGTTATGATTCAACCCATAACAGAGCCTACAGATACAACCAAGGAGAAGATACTTTGTGGACCAAGTTTAATTCATGACTTTGGGAGAGGTGGCCTTTACTGCACACTGAGCTCTCTAGCATCACTCCCAATCCAAAGACTGGACTGAATCTGGTCAAGTGGAATAATCCAAGGCTGCCTTTGCCCAACACACGGATATGTACTGCCCCTGAACAGCAGCTTTGTTAAGTATTACTCAGAGTCAAGAAATCACACGAATCACAGTCTAGACACAGCTCAGGAATATAATGAAAATAGGCTTAGAGATGTAAGTTCTGGAGTAAGTTTTAAAGTGGAAAAGATGGAAATGGGAAGGCTAAGAAAGTACTCTGACGCCTTGACGTAGACTTTTTGAATGCTGATAAGTCAGAAGGACGCAGACTGTTAGGGCTAGCCTTTCTCTGGCATAATGCCAAGAAGGCCATTCATATCTAACAAGACTTAAGTTTTCCAAATGAGAATGATGTTATTATTTCATACGTAACTTATTTTGAAACTTTATACTATTACTACTACTAGTGTTGAAAGTGTATCAACCACCCTGGCCGGTTTGGCTCAGCGGTTGGAGCTCAGCCTGCGGACCAGAGAGTCCCGGGTTCGGTTCCCGCTAGGGGCACATACCAAAAAAAAAAAAAAAAAAGAAAGTGTATCAACCAATAACATCTTGTTATAAAATAATTAGAACACAATGTCTACCTCCTAAAGCTAGCTCAGTTTAGTAGTATTTATTGAGGTAATGAAATTTGATGATTTATCACCAACTCAAAACTCGCAGGACTATGTACCTTGTAAGTTTCTATTAATTTCAATTTGTTCTATTTTAATAAAAATACAATGAGTTGTCATCAGATTTCTGATGTTAAAAATAAAAAAAAAATATGTAAATGAGGCTGCAGAGAGTTACACATGATTTTTTACTTAACAAGGGTTTATGAAATGAGTTTTGAAATTTTGTTCAATGTACGTTAGAAAGCAGAAAATGAATGTTCCCTTTGGAGGATGTGAATTTAAAATTTTTTAAATTGATTTTTAGAGAAAGGGAGAGAGAGAAACATTGATGTGAGAGAGAAACATCCTTCAGATGGGTTGCCTTCTGCACATGCCCCAACTGAGAACTGATCTTGAAACCTGGGTATGTGCCCTGACTGGGAATCAGACTTGCAAACTTTTTGGTGTACTGGACAACGCTCAACCAACTGAGCCCCACCAGCCAGGAGGATGTGAATTTTATTTTATTTTTAAAAAATGTTTTTTTTTATATTGATTTTTAGAGATAGAGGAAAGGAGAGGGAGAGAGAGACAGAAACATCGATGAGAGAGAACATCGATTGGCTGCTTCTTGCATGCCCCCCACTGGGGATTGGGCCCACAACCTGGACCCTGATGGGAAATCGAACTGGCGACTTCTTGGTGAATGGGTCAACACTCAACCAATGAACCACACCGGGCGCTCTTTTTAAAAAATCCTCACCCGAGGATATT
Organism: Tadarida brasiliensis; assembly: GCA_030848825.1. NCBI lineage: Eukaryota > Metazoa > Chordata > Mammalia > Chiroptera > Molossidae > Tadarida > Tadarida brasiliensis. Next base: position 83,845,702 of record CM061264.1, read on the forward strand.
TTTCCATTTATTTTCAGTGAGAGAGAGAGAGAGAGATACACATCGATGTGAGAGGGACACATTGACTGGTTGCCTCCCCCAAACCCGACCAGGGCAAAGGGCGGAACCGCTGCTGAGGCATGTGCCCTTGCCCTTGACCAGAATCGAACCTGCAACTCTTCGGTCCTCGGGCTGATGCTCCAACCACTGAGCCAAACCTGCCAGGGCGAGGATGTGAATTTTAAAAGTGCATAGTTATTTGGTAAGATGTGGACAGATGTTTGAAAGAAACTACATTAGAAAATCAAGAAAACGTTAGACAAAATGAAAACATCATTGAAGTAACTAGAACAGATTTAGTTTGAGAAGACCTTGTGAAAAAGCATGTTGAAGATTGTTTAGACATAAAATAAGTATGTTCAGGAATTTATCATACCTATAGTGCTCTTTTTTTTTTCTTGTGTTGGAAGTTTGTTCTTAGCTTCAATCAATGCCACAGTTATTAAAATTAATGTTATGTAAGAAAAATTTGACGTAAATAGTTTTACTTTAATAATTTAGTTATAATCTCAGTCCTGTTTAAGGATATCTGAATTCTTAGTTTGAAAATCTGATTTTGTTAGATCATGCCGTTCTTATGAGAAAATCACGAGTACCAGCTCACACTAGCAGACAGCTGCTGGCTGGGTTTTGTAAGGCCTAGCTACAAATGTTTACACAATTTCTCAATGTCTATGAATAGAATGAGGTGGTCATATCACATAGTCAGTTAGAAATGAATTGGTTTTATTAATTGAATTATGTCCACCCCAAAGATATCTTGTCTAACACCTGGTACAATGAATGTGACCTTATTTGGAAATAGGGTCTTTTAGATGTAATCAAATTAAAAGAGGTCATTAAGGTGGGCCCTAAGCCAGTATGACTGATGTCTTTAGAGGAAAATGTCATGTGAATAAAGAGACACAAGGGAAAATGCCATGTGATAACGGAGGCAGAGATCCAAAAGATGCAGTTACGGGCAAGGAATGTCAAGGGTTGATGGTCACCCTCAGAAGCTGGAAAAGGTAAGGAAGAGTCTTAGAGGGAAACATGTGAGAGACTACATCTCTGTTGTTTTAAGCCACCCAGTTTCTGCTACTTTGTTACAGCAGCCCTGGGAAACTAATACATTGGGTTCTGGATATTTAGCATTTTGCTTGACTAGCTAATGCCTGTTGTTACAGAAACCACATGCCTGTACAAATCAAACTGCAAACTACCTGAAAGCAAGTATATGCTTTGTCTTTAGTTCCACTTTGAAAATACATATTTGCCCACTGAGTCATATTTTAATCCTGTGTGTCAATAACTAACTTCTTTAGCAGTTATGGGTATACCAACACAATGATAATGCTTGCTTATGCATGGCACAATTCAATAAGTGGGTCGGGCTTACATAACCCAAGTCTGGAGTGTTAACGGAAGTGATTTGTGTGTTTTAAGTAGACATGAAATCTGGACCTAAGTAAACTAAGTAGATATTCCACATCTTGCCGTGCTCCAATTCCTTTCTGGACTTCCTCTCAAATTATTATCATCTCTTTTTCCAAACACAGGCATCCACCATCCTCATGCTGCCCTTTGGATACACAAAGCTTCTCATGGTGCCTAACCCAGCCTGTCCTCACATAAAGTCCCTTTTCTACCTTTCCATTAAAGGCGAAAGCAACTGAATTGAAATGCCTATTTTTTTCAGTGAGATTAACCTGGGTGGAAACAATTGGATTAAATCGGTTCATTTTAAGGAATTAATAGCAACCTATTTGATTTTCCCCCAAACATTTGCATTTTGAAAGAGGAAATTTATTAACATGCATTAGTCTTTCGTTAATATAAATTGAGACAGCATGCGAAACAAAGACTTGCATGGTGTAAGAAGAGATTTTTTGAAGGACGTGATCTTTCATATTAGTCACTATATCCTACCATTGGGCAATAATCTACACTAACATTTCGGTCAGCCAATCATGATTCCCCATTGTGGTCACTTGTGAGCACATAGAGGGAGACAGCAGTGTGAAGATTCTGGACAATTTAAGATGAGTATTTACATTCATAGTTAATGTCCACTAAATTTTTGAGATAAAAACACTTTAAGAGTTTACACAAAGGTAAACCCAGGTTTACATTTCGGGTCATCTTATAGGACAATATTGAGCTAATTATTTAACTTCAGAGTGTCCCAACAGACTCTATGTGAAATGAAAATTAAATGACAAAACATTTACAAATGGTCTGGCAGAGTGCCTGACCTTCATTCATCCAAAAATATTTATTGTGTTCCAATCATGTCCCAAACACATAGTACATGACCAATAAAATTATTGTTTTTCAATTTCCTTCATTCATTGGCAAGCACACACAAAACGTGAAATGGCATGTCACTGTAAAGACTGAAACACGCATAATCGATTATGTTCAGAAAAACTGCATGTTTGCCAATTCGATTGCTGGTATCACTTTTTTGCCATGCCATTTCCAGTGTTGCATATAATTTTCCTTATATGCGTTGTGTAGTTTATAGTATCACCTTTATCTCAGAGAGATTTGAATTACGTTAAGTGTTCACACGAAGCAAGAGGCAGTTGTCCTGTGATGGTATTTGGGCTAAGGCAGGATTACTAATTAGTTAGATTTTAATAACTTTTAAATACAGAACATTTTTATTTTAAATATACCATGAAAGACAATTATTTTTATTGTGTGTATTAAGAAAATATCTTATAGACATGGTACATAAATTTAAAAAATCGATTTCTTAAATGTGCGGAGCAATAAAGTTGGATTTTTAAAACAAAGTTTGTTCTGATCAACCACCTGAGCTTTAGAAAGTTGCTTCTTTTCGTTGCGCGTGAGAACAGTTCAGGAGACAGCGTTGTCCTACTTCCCACATAAGGTGTGATATATTAAGAATGTTTAAGGTCATGGTTTAGATTTACCCTTAAGCGTCTATCAATAATGAAACTCTGAAAACCTTCTAGGCAATAATTCTTTTTGTTTTCAAAGGTTAATTGCAGAGTTTTCTGTGTATTTCTATCCTTTGAGCAAATATTCCATTAGCAAGTTAGTTAGCTAGCTCAGTGTCTGATTATTGGTGCCTGTTTGCTAGCTGTAAAAAAGACAGAAGTCCACTTTGATGTCTAGGCACATACAGTGTGTCTCTACTCTGGTACTACGTGGCTTTGAATATGGTTTGTACCACACAGAAAAGGCTACAAGGTTCAACCAATGAAGATCACATCATGTCTTTATTTATTTAGTCTATCCATCTGCCTGTGCTCTTACCATTTATATATTAATTTAAAAAATAAGATTATTGGTAATGCTACTCAATCAGAATCACCTCTGTAGTTTTCTCAAGATATTTCAGTCTAGCTAACATGGGTCAGCTACGATTTAAATTGATCTCAGTCAAGTCATTTCACCTTTTTAAGACTTCAGTTCCTGTTCTATAAAAAAGGGGCTAGAGCCCTACCCATGTGGCTCGGTGGTTGAGCGTCAACCCATGCACCAAGAGGTCCCTGGTTCGGTTCCTGGTTGGGGCACATGCCCAGGTTGTGGGCTGGATTCCTGGTTGGGGGCGGCCAATAGATGTTCTCTCTCATCGATGTTTCTATCTCTCTCTCCCTCTCCCTCCCTCTCTCTGTAGGGATCAATAAAAGAAAAAAAAAATATTAAAACAAGAGAATAGAACTCAATAATTGTTTCTGATTTAATTTGAAGCAATCCATTGCCTGAATTTTTGTTCTGGGCAACGCTGCTGCATTGACAGGTGTACAGCACAGGCCCCTAGGAGGTATTTGCTTCGTGGGCCCGTGTTCAGGCAGTGATGAAATCAGTAACATGAAGGAGTGTGGAAAACTCTCATTGGTCGTGGCATGGGGGCAGCAGACAGTGGGCTAAAGCTGTTTTTTGAATGTTTGCCTTTAGTAACCTAAACGACTGTAAAGCATTTGGGAGTATTTCAGATCTATGTATGAGTAGGACATGGGGAGCCAGGGTAAAGAAACAGTAACTTCCCTGAAAAGGTCTCTTCTCTAGGCTTATGCTGGTTGTGAATTACACACTTCAGGTTCCTCTTGAGACGTAAAAGCTTGGATGACTCTATTTCATTTTGTTTCCCTAATTTATCATGTTAGAGAAGCCAATTATTGGGTTTTTATTTGCTGCATTTTTACATAAATATGTTTAACTCAAACCAGTATCTTTGTGTGTGTGTGTGTGTGTGTGTGTGTGTGTGTGTGTAAATTTATCTAGTCAATATATTTTTGATGAGTACATACTATGTATCAGAAACTGTATCAGGTAAGTCAGGGGAGAGAGATTCATACTATTACCAAAGGAGAGCTTGATTCTTTCCCAGATTTTGTTTATCTTACACTTGCAACAGAGAGGAAGATAACATTTCTGAAAATGCAGCTTTGAGACCCAAAGTATGTGTGTTAAATCCACGACAGTGCTTTGTCTTTTTGTGTTTCTATCGCATATTTTCATTCTTTATGAACAAGGGTGTTTTTAGTTCTCATAATTTTCTAAGCATGAGTATCCTGATATCACCTATTAAGACAAGGTAACCAAATTAATAAAGCTAAACTGTAAGAGTTCAAACTTTGAGATTCATAGACTGAGAGTCTAATAGTATGCATTTTGGAATCAAGCATGCTGTTACTATCTTCTGTTTAGGGATTTTCTCTGGTTTTCACTCACTGAACCTGAACAAAGATCAATTCCTAAAAATTTTTTACTAGGTCAGTTGTTGGTGTATAATATAAGCTCAATGAATTAACAAATGTCTCTGCTCTGATTAGCTATTAAGAGCATTTTGCACTTATGGACACAACACAGGGTAACGAAAATGATTTTTTCACTAAGTTCTGCTTTCTCAACCAAAGCACAGTGATATATAAGAACCAAGGAGGAAAATTAAGAAAATGATATCTAGCCCAGCCGGTGTGACTCAGTGGTTGAGCATCGACCCATGCACCAAGAGGTCGCCGGTTCAATTCCCGGTCAGGGCACATGTCCAGGTTGTGGGCCTGATCCCCAGTGGGGGGCATTCAGGAGGTGGCCAATCAGTGTTTTCTCTCATCGATGTTTCTATCTCTCTATCCTTCTCCCTTCCTCTCTCTCTAAAAATATCAATAAGGAAAAAAAAATCTAAAAAGAAAATCATATCTAGTACCAAGACGTTCCTTTCTGGACTTATCTTTTTCCTAATAGCTCAGGAGTCATATGCTGTTTCTTGCTACTCTCACTCAGAGGTTGTCCCATTAAATTACTTGCTCTAAAATGACTGTGTTTCAAGTGCCTAAAATTCTGAAATGAATGAGACATCGGGTCAAGATCACCACAGTTTTGTGTGGGTCACACCATAAAATTAATCCTTACATAAATACATACGTTTACATAAATCCTTACATAAATATCCATTTTCATCAATTATTCTAAGTTTTACATTCTGCAAAAGAGATTTACCGTGTTTGTTCTAAACTTGGCGCGGGCAGTGTGGGGCTTTGTGTCACAGGCTCTAAGAGGCTGTGCTATAAATATGGTTTATCCTCCTGCCACATCAAATTTACTGAAATATTTTGAAGAGAAAAATAAACATATTGATCTGTTAAGCCTATAAAGTCATTTTATAAAATGTGCATACATATATGATAAAGAATGAACTGATCATTTAAACTTTGAGATAAAGGAGATATTGATAATATTTCCTCCAATGGAAGTCTTGCACTTTAATTTCTTAGTCATTTTACCCCTCACTCATCTCTCTAGGCACAGATTTATTTATGTTTTTTCACTGCCATTAGAAGTTCTAAAAAGCAAAAGTCTAGAGTCTTGTCCTAAGCAATGTGTATGTGAACAGGGGTTGAGGGGGCAGACAGCAACAGGTACAATGTTATAATGCCACTTTTTTTCTTCTGTGGTGGTATTAAGATTTATCTATTCAAACCAAATAATGTTCTGATCTCCATTGACTTAACTGAGGGTAACATCAAGTTCCATTAACAATGTAAATAGATGAAATGGAAATTGCATGGAGGGAAAACATTGTATATTTTTAAAATATATTTATGCTGACATATCTTTTTTTAATCCAAAAAAGAGTCCATAGAGCCCAAAGCTTAACATAGAATGCTCTGGAAGAATGTTTGCCTTGGCAGGTGACAATTTAATGTGTACCTTCTCTTACTCTGTACTCTTCTCCTACCTGGAACACACTTGCTTACTTAACTACTCAAATGTTAGCTATCAGTATATGCTCTGTAACTGTCCAGCTCAGAAACATCTTCCAACAAGTTTTCCTCGACACTCAGAAGCCATGGGAACCTCCACCCATTTCCCAATCATTCTGAGTAATTATCACTCTTATTGCCTTTTTAGCTGTTAGAAATAGTCTCTATCTTTATTGTTAATTATTTTGATAGATTCCTATCTCGTGTGTCCAAATCTTTTGTGTGACATAGTGTATGATAAGCATAACATGTAATGTATATAAAATATTGTATTTTATGTATCATATCTATATATTTATTTCATGGGTGCCAAAATTGTTGTGTAATCTCTATTGACCCTGGAATATCTTTGATATAAATTTAATCATTGAAATTTCCAATTACACAGGTCAAGTTAGAGATATATTCATTTTTCAAAATATGTCTTATAGAACAACATTGGACTGAGGAGTGTAGATAGACATCTTTTGAAAAATAGTACTATGGAAAATTAATTTGAGGTATTAAGTAAAAGCAATGTGAAAACATTCATTATAGAACTCTAAAAGTCTTTTGTCTGTAATAGGTGGTGGATATTTAAAATGAAGATACGATACACAGGGCTTGCCAACCTTATTCAAAAGTGATTATCTAAAAAAAAAAAAAAAAAAAAAGGTGGTTATCTCGCCCTGGCCAGTTTGGCTCAGAGGTTAGAGCATCAGCTCACAGACCAAAAGGTCTCTGGTTTGATTTTCAGTCACGGCACATACCTGGGTTGCAGGTTCTATCCCCAGCCCCAGGTGGGGTCATGAGGGAGCAAGTGATTGATGTGTCTTTCACATCGATGTTTCTCTCTCTCTCTCTCTTTCTCTCCCTCCCTCTCTTTCTCTCTCTCTCCCCTTCTCTATTCCACTCTATCTAAAATTCAATGGAAAATGTCCTTGGGTGAGGATTAACCAAAAAAAAAAAAAAAAAAAAAAAGAAGTGGTTATCTCCAGTTGAGTATCTTAATTGATAAAATCAAATTGGATAGGGTACATTTCAGGAAATATAAGATATTTGGGAAACACTAGAGTGGTCAATATTATACTTTGCATCTAAAGATACTGTAAACCCCCTGTCAATAATGTTATAACTTCCGGTCCTGAGTAACTGTTGCCACATCTTGACATGCTCCCAGGAAACTCTGGTTTCTTGTGTTAAGAAACTGCAGTGTTAACTCTGTATTTAGAAGTCAACTTTTAAATAATTAGTCAAGGTAATTGAACTAAGTTGTTCAGTTTATCAAATCAAGTATGTATTGAATACATGTTATCACAAGGAGAGATATAAATGTAACTGATGTTCTCATGGTATTGATTCCAGGGCAAAGATCACTGTTAGAATATTTCTCTGGCTATTGCCCTGACAGCAAATATATCTGGAATTCTAGCCCCTTTCAAAGTATTACCCACCTCATTCACACGCATACAATTTTGAAAGCCCAGAGAATTTGTTTATATCTTCTTAACAAATAAATCTTCCCAACTACCTTCTAGAAAATATCCGCTTTCTCTTTTCTGGTTCCCTTTAAATACTTCTGCTTCTCAGAACTCTTAATGTTTTGCAGTCTATGGGAATGTGATTTGCCATGGGTTCTGATAATGAATAGCGTTCAATGAGGATGCACATGGGCTCTTCATTACTGAAGTTACCATAGTTATAACTACTGGCACCTTCTCCCATTATAACAAAGCCCTGAGAACGTAACCAGCGCTCTAGGGATCAGTGGGTTCCCATGTGTCTATCAAAGTCTTGGCTGCAGTAGATGTTACCATGGTGTGCTTAGCGAGGATGCTTCCATGTCAAGGGCATGTTTTCACATTGTGCCAATATCTTATTGGGTCAAAAGTATGCTTTGCCATTCGCAGCCCTCAATATTCTAAAGGCATGTTCTCTCTCAACTATGTTACAAGGACCTTGAAGCAATACTCCTATGGGCTTCCAACATGTTATAGAGTATTTAAAATAGCCCTCTTTCAGTCCCTTCTCATTCTAGGTCTCAGATCATGGGAGCTGAGCTAGAGGACAAATCCAACAGACAGGTATTATGTATAACTAACTCCTACTCACTTTCTCCCATATGATTGGAAACATAGTTCTCATATTCAACTTTCTTTTGGAATCTTCTTCCACTTGGAATAATTTGTTTTACAATTGATTCCCAAGGCTGTCACACACTTTGATCCTTGATAAGTGTGCTCCACAAGTCTTTGAGACAACACAGATAATCTGTGTTTATAGTTGTTTGCAAACTGAAGCTCCACAAAGAGGTTTAACTTGGATATGAAGGTGAGGGAGGGGCAGATGCCTTTGAAAGGAGAAAGGTTAGAGATTGACAAAGAAAGATTTCTCCAAGCTGAAAGAAAGGATAGTGGCTTCTGACATCTACGAGGATTTGGCATTCAAACCCCACTTTCTCAGAACATGAAGTGGCAGTCTGATTCCAGGAAGACAGATAAACTGAACCCTAGGATTGGCACTCCAAGCCATAGAAACTTCATCTAGGTGACATGGGAACTTCTAGATTGAAAGCACATGTGGGCATGGATAATGGGCATAACTAGGACAGACCAAACACTGGAGGACCCAAATGTTTGTCTCCATTAATATCTCTGGAAGATGGAATGACCATGAGGGAGGGAGTCTCATTATAAATACTAGACTTGAATTTCCCACCAATCTGGAAGCTGGTAGCTTGGAGTGAATTTAATTTTATTTAAAGGAAACCCATATCTGAGGTAAGACTTGAACTTGTAAGAACAATTTAATTAACTTCAGAGTGCAACACAGACACACTAAGAAACTTAATTTGAATCTTTGACCTCGTGAAACTTATATTTGATCACTTACAATACCTAACTTACATCTTCTAACAATGCAAAGTAGTGTATGTCAAATGCCAAATGAGTAGACTTGAAGAAATTTAAAATTTTGAAACAGAACACACATTTGAGCATAACATAGTTGACATTTTCAGCGGAAACATACGATTGTTTGGGGCCATAAACAGTGAGAAGATATGGAAAAGAGAAGGAAGGGAAGCATTTCCAAGTAGCCAACCCGAGCAAGAATGCAGGCAGGAAAGAAAATCATCTTTTAGGGGAGAGTGAGGAGCCCAGCCTGACTAATAGATAGGAATGAGAGAAGGGGAAGCAGATACATTAAGAAAACTGTAAGAACATATTACACCACACTCCCCAAACCTACCTTAGACCAGAGACTATTCAGTTCAGCATTTAAATGAATTAAATGAATGAACAGTCAACATTTCCTTGAATTCTTATCTATATAAGACAAAGTCTGTAATAAGTAATAGATATCATTTATAAACTGAACATTCTATGAGACTTTGTACTAGGTGACTTACCTATATTATATCTAATCCTCATTACAAACCGGCATAGGTATCAGTGCCTCCATTCTGCAGATGAGAAAACAGGGACTGAAAACGATCGAATGACTTGCTTTCAAGTAAATAGACTGAAAGAGCTGTGAATCTTTGCCTGCTCCGTCACTGGCAAAAGCCTGTACACTTTATTTTGACTACACCATGTTATCTCTAGCATTAACGATTCAATAGATGGGTTCTTGTATTCTAGGGGAACATATAACTACAATATTAATTAATTGAAAGTAAATATATAGACAGCTAATTTTTATTTTCTTTCAGCTATAATCATGTTTGAGGAATTTGAAGAATAAGATAAACTTAAGCTGTCTGTGGATTTAGAACAATGTCCTAGCCTGGCCGGTGTGGCTCAGTGGTTGAGCGTTGACCCATGCACCAAGAAGTCGCTGGTTCAATTCCCGATTGGGGCACATGCCCAGATTGTGGGTCCAATCCCCAGTGGGGGGCATGCAGGTAGCCAATCAATGTTCTCTCATTGATGTTTCCATCTCTCTCTCCCTCTCCCTTTCTCTCTAAAATCAATAAAGAAAAAAAAATTTAAAAAGGAACAATGTCCTATAATCAGGTGGAAGATGCATGAAATGTACATAAATGAACAAAACCAAATAAAATCATAGGAGAGTCAAATTGCACTGTTCAGAGTCACATGTTACTTTTAATTTAATTTAATATTATTATCAAAAAGGGGCAAAATCAGCTATTTTACAGTGTGGGTGATAGGAAAAATAATATAACATGACTGTAGTTGGTTGAATGGTAGTCCCCAGAAGATATGTTCACCTATGTGTATGTTCTTTATTTGGACATGTGACCTTACTGGGAAAAGGATTTTTGCAGATGTAATTAAGGTTATGGAGATGGGATCATCCTGGATTATGGTGAGTCCTATGTCCTTTTAAGAGAGAAGAGAAGAAGACACAGATGAGAAGGCCATGTGAAGGAGGCAGAGATTGGAGAGATACTGTCCCAAGCCAGTGAACCCCTAGAGCCACCAGAAGCTGGATCAGGCACAGAACTCATTCTCCCTCAAAGCCTTCAGAAGGAACCAACTGTGCTAACACTTTGATTTTAAATTTCTGGTCTCCAAAACCGTGAGAGAATACATTGTTGTTGTTTTAAGTCACCCAGCCTGCTGCGATTTGCTATGGCAGCCCTAGGAAACTAATGCCACGCCAACATGCACAAGTCCATGAGAATTTTAAAAATTGTCTCTTCTGCATGGATGGATTCCAGTCTTTCACCACACTGAATGGTTCCCCAGGGACAGAACAAACAAGTAAAACTATAGAAGCAAAGAGAACAACATCGAATGGTATACTGGGAATTAGCTTCAGTCTGTTTCTAGAACGTTCTCTTAACTGAATTTTCTTATAAACAAGAGTGGACACAATGAGGAAGTACCAGAGTTGCTGGAATTGGCTCTTTTCTGGTCATCAGAGGATTTTATCCATTGTATATGAAGCTATTTTGGAAGAACAAGGCAGCCTATACGTGAAAGGACAAGGATGTGTATTTACCCAGATTGAAGCTCAGAATTTAGGCTTCCAAAGCCCTTACTTTTCTTGAACTTCAAACATAAATACATTCATAAATATTGCCCTCATGCTCACGTGAATGAACGTTGGATGATCCAGCTATCATACAAATGGCTCACAAATAAAATGTTTGTTAAAATTTAATTACTCTTGTGACTTACTTTGTTATCACACTGATATTTTAATACTTTTAAAAATCATAGAAACACTTTATTATGAAACCATCATAAAAAAGAATTCATCTTCTCATAAATAATAACGTCTACATTTAGAAATAGAGAATTTCCAAATTCTGGAGCTCACATTTCAGTGTTATATTTGTGGACTAAAATTTAGTAAGTCACTCTTAATAAATGAACATGTATGTTTTAACTATCTCCCCCCTGATTTAAAACATGATGGCACATACAGCAGCCTTCCAAAATCCAAGTAGATAATATATTTTCATATTGAGAATATAAAACAACTCTTTTTTTAAAAAAAAAACACAACTATGTTTTTATTGTTTTTTTGGAGAGAGAGAAAGAGAGAGATAGAAACATCGATGTGAGATAGAAACATCGATGTGAGAGAGAAACATCGATGTGAGAGAGAAACATCAATCGGCTGCCTCCTACACAAACCGGGACCTCTCAGTCCATGGGACGATGCTCAATCCTCTGAGCCACATCGGCCAGGTCTAAAGCAACTCTTACCTCCTCCCATCTGTCCTCTACTTTTATGCTGTAAAAACATTTGACTAAAGGTCATTCCACTGATGATGACTTCTGTTGTCATCCTGGTCAGAAATCATCGTTCTCTATGACTAGTTTCTATTGTTAGATTACTTTAAAAAAATTTACCGTGTGCTGTCAAATGTTGTAGCGATTTATTGGTCTTTGTTACTCCTCTATTAAGATAAAGTCACGTAAGCAGAGGTGGCGGGGGATTACCTTCAGTTGATAGGTCACCTCCAGGGACTGGCCATGAATGCCCAAGGCGCCATGTGGGAAGGAGCTGAAGGCCATGTTCTGGCTCAGCAGGAAAACAAAGCAAAACAAACCTTGATCCAATATGAATGTCTGTTACAAAAGTGAGGGCTTGAGCTCTTTCTGTCCTTCCAGGTAGGACCACACTGCATTTATCCCTCTGTTCCTAACAGAGCCTAGAACTGGGGTGCAGGTGTATTCCCCATCAGCCCCTTTAATGAGCTCCAACATAAAATACTCAAGTCCCCCAGAACTTGACCAAAACCAGCCACACGTACTGGATCTCTTGCTCATGGGATCCAGGCTCCTCTTCCTTCAGCTGGCTTCAGGCCTCCTCATTTTGGCTCCTCGGGTCCCTCATTTGTTTGCATTCCTGTTGTTTTTCTTGGTTTATTCTCCTTGGGATTTACAACTAGTTTTATCACAAAAAAAAAAGTCCAAATGGATTTTTCTGTATTTTTCAAACTGTGGTTATGAGCACAGAGGCCACACCCACTCCCATCTGAGACCCTGAAGACCTCCCGTGACCCTGGAGCATTTCACAGGCGAGCCCCAACGCCCCCACGCATTCAGGGAGGAGGAGACCGTGCACACACCGGGCTCTGCATAAATACTGCTGGACAGATATTTGAATCAGCTTATTATTAAACACATGTGTATATTATACACTATACACCACACAAAGCCTCTCTGCTATTTGTAAAAAAACGTAATACCTTATACTTGAGTTATTATATGAAATTAATGAAAACATTGGGTCATCAGCCTGTCATTACACTGTAAGTAAAACATTTGGTGCTGAAAAAAAACTTGAAATGACCCTGAATCTGTGGTTTTGAAAAACACTTAGGTATACTGTTTCAAAGAATAATTTGACCTTCACAAGAGTAAAAGGCCCGGGATCTTTTTTTCCCCTTGCTTTTATGTTTCATTTTTGATGATAGCATTTTTTCCCCCAGGAGAATGTATCTTTTGAATAAAGCCTAACTAAAAGTAAGTCAAAGAAAAACGTCTTTGTATGGAGTCAAGATGTTCATGATTTAAAAAAAAAAAAAGGATAAAATGCTTATTTTTTGTTTTGTTTTTACCTTTCCATACTCTTTCAGAAATGATATTTGCAACCACCCAGGCTTGTTGACTGAGAAGAAAATAATCCATTTACCAGCCTTAGGATGTTTTGCAGATGTTTTAGATGTGTGTGCCTCAGGACTGGGCATTCCCAGAACACGGCAGGCTGGCGTATCTGCCCACGTGTTGGAAGCTGTGTGAGTGAGGAGGATAGGAACTAGAGCTCTCTAAACGAGCGGGGTGATTTTTTTGTACATACACATACATACTTCTACACATGCACGTGTATGCACACATATTTAGATATATTACATAAGGGTTAGAAAGGGAGGAAAAGCAGACAGATGTTATCATTGCAACCAAGTAAGAGAGTCGTAATAGAAACCAATTAGTTCAAGCAGGAAGATATGGGCAGATGAATACACTCTGGTATGAAAAGATTTACGTCTAGGGTATTCCTTTCAGTCAAATGCGGTCAAGATCTCCCAGCCCCATGGCAGTTAGACAATAATTCTGGAATGCAGTGGGGTAGAGTTAAAGGTGTGAAAGGTCATAGCAATGAGCAGTGGTTCATAACTTCTAAGACATAAAGACACAAGGGTCTGAGCCTTAGCCTAAGCGAAGAAACCAGACAAGAAACGATTGGGATCCAGGTTTTGCATCTTGTAAAGGAACCATGGCATCCACAGGGTGGTGCAGAAAGTGGATTTATGCTAGAAGGAAGGTGCAGTATCTCCTTACGTGGCTATTGTTCAGGGCCCAGCGGCAGCGCCAGGGGGAGCAACCCCATGAGGCCAGTGTTGGGGCCACTCAGCGAGTGTCCACGAGGACTCATCTCCCTAATCCCCACACAGCGATGGTTAGGACACAGGCTTTGCAGTCATACCTAGATGTGAATTTTGACTTTACTATTTGTTAGCCGTTAAACCAGAAAGATAATTAACCCTTCTGAAAGACAGTTCCCTAAAATATAAATGATGACTAATACTTCAATGTTTTCCTGAGCATTATTTGACATCATGTAGATAAATCACTTAGCAAATTGCCTGGTGTTTAATTAATTCCCCAAACAAAAATAAAATCATGAAATATCTAGCCCGGCTGGGGTTGCTCAGTGGATTGAACATCATCCCATGGACTGAGAGGTCCCGGTTCGATTCCAGGTCAGGGCACATGCCCAGGTTTTGGGCTTGATCCCCGGTGGGGGCATGCTGGAGGTGGCTGATCGATGTTTTTCTCTCACATCGATGTTTCTATCTCTCTCTCCCATCCTCTGTCTCTAAAAAATCAATAAAAACATATTAAAAAACACGAAATATCTAAATATTATTAGTATTGTAGATGGGAAATATGAAGATCAGCAATTTTAGGTAACTCGCCCAACTACTTTGGTCTAGGATTCATAATCAAATTTGTCTAACTCCGAACCCTGCACCCTTCCATCTAAAGCACACAGAATGTGCGTATAACTCAGCCCAAATTCAGAGTATAAGGAACAACGAGTTCGTCCTTGACACTATCAGTCACATGGCTACTTGGTGATGATGGGTAAACCTCCCTAAACCACATCTGCTGTCATTTTATGTCAACATGGATAACATAAAAAATAAAACCTCACTAACACCTAAATTTTACTTGGTCGAGATATTCAAGTGGCTTAGAATAATCACTGTGGCATGTCATGCTATTCACGTGAAAATAATAATGCATACATTTGGATAATGTACATAAACGAAGTGCTCTCTCTAGTTCAGCAGTGGGATAGGACGAGGGACCGTTCCAAACATTCTGAGACGGCTTTCACGGGAGCCAAGTCAAGACTAAGGACTGGAATCTCTCAATACTTGGAATATGTTTTCAAAATCTATCTTCCCCATTTCTCTTCTCACTTCTTGTCACTCGCTGTTTTTCTGACACAGTGTGCCAGGCACAGAATGTAAATATGGACTCTGAAGGTAGGCAGTGAGCAGTGCCTGACAGTTTCAAACTCGGCCCAAGCTCCGTTGTGATAGGTTTCTCTGGAGACATTATGGAATTAGCAGTTTCCACCTGAGCAGAGCGTTTGACTCTTTGTTCGAGTACAAATGACTGCAATGGCAGCAAGAGGTTTCTGCCTTAAAACCACAGCTCGGAGGCAGGTCCTGGAGCTCTTTAGATCCTTCCTTTGATTTATGAAGACAGAAAAATAAGACAATACAAAAAATGCTATGCTAGTCAGAAACCAGTGAAGTGAGATCAAGAATAACACTTTGTTCTGATCAGTGGAAGGTCAGAACTAATCCTCTTTCTCACCCTCGGTTTGAGACCATCAGAGTGCAGTTTTGCAGGGGAATGATGAATTGGGGGTTGTCTTAGCTTGCTAGGTGCTGCAGATCTCATTTATTTTATTTTACAAGTCATTTGGCACAACGGTAATAACGACAATGAAATTGGATTCTTGCTACTTAAAAAGGACTTCGACTTTGTGCATAAATACCTGGTCCATGCATTCAGTTGTCAGGGGAAGGCCATCATCCAGTGACCACCTCTGTTTACACTAACTTTAATTCAGTAATTTTAGTGGCACAATCAGGCCCCTGCATAATAAGTAGGATAAGGATTTGCCTATATAGTGCTTTTTAGAAGAGTGAAAATGCTCTTTCCCCAGACTATCTTGTCTACCTACATGTAAAAGAAGCAGAAATCCTGCTATGAAAGAATAATTTCTTTCTTTTAAAATTCCATGTCCTGCCCGGCTGGTGTGACTCAGTGGTTTGAGCATCATCCCAAGACTGAGAAGTCCGCTTTGATTCCCAGTCAGGGCACGTGCCCAGTTTGCAGGCTTGATCCCCAGTAGGGGGCGTGCACGAGGCAGTCGATAGATGTTTCTCTCTCACATCAATGTTTCTATCTGTCTCTCCCGCTCTCTCTCAACAATCAGTAAAAACATTAAAAAAAAATAAAGTTCCATATCTTTAAAAGCACATATCTTTTAAAAAGCACATATTCTGCTCTTATGAGCCATATACTCATTGATGTGAGCTGTATTATCTTCTCGAGGACAACTAGCAAAGTTTATGAGTACCATGAAGTACACATGTCTGATTGCCTCTATACCAGACACCACACTCAGCGTGTTCTTATGCACACGCACTTAAAACATAATTTTGGGTAAAAAGATATGCACCTCATTTCAGTGTGCAGAGGAAAAAATAAACTGCAATATTCCAGGTACTATGGGATAAGAAATACGGATGCCCGATGAAGGAAGAATGGCTAGAGAGAATGTAAGGACAACTGAGGCATTGTCAAAGATTGGCAGCTGAAGGTTAAATATACTCTGGGCCTGGTCAGTGTGGCTCAGTGGTTGAGTGTCAACCCATGCACCAAGAGGTCGCTGGTTTGATTCCCAGTCAGGGCACATGCCCAGGCTGTGGGCCCGATCCCCAGTGGGGGGCATGCAGGAGACGGCCAATCGACGTTCTCTCTCATCGATGTTTCTCTCTCTCTCTCCCTCTCCCTCCTTTCTCTCTAAAAATCAATAAAGAAAAAAACTTAAAAATAAATAAATAAATATACTTTGGGCCTGGGTGAGGAGAGAATGAAGGTTACCAGAAGGAAAATCAGTAGCTCAGTAAGGGGATGTGGGGGGGAAACATCCAGGACAAAACCCACAGCCCTGCCTCAGAAGGATCCTGTTAGAAACATTTACAATGTCGTGCACACTAAAGCTTTTCTCAGCAATCAACTCCACATTGGCTATTTCAGACACACGTCTCTCCTCGCTAGCCTGATCCCACTGTGGTATAGTTGATTTGGATTATTTTCAAAAGTATCCCTTCTCAGTTTCCTGACGATATATGCTGAGCACATTTTGTCCCCTTGAAGTAAATGTGCTTTCCATGGTTCAGTAAATCACCGTGTCTCGAGCATAATTCGACTCCATCCGCATGTACACCTCAGAACTAAGCCATGCATTACTAAAACACCACTCCTCTCGACTGCTGCAAAGTTGGATAAAGTTGTATTTTTTAAAATAAAAGGTATTTCCAGAAATGAGTTTGCTCAGCTCAGATTTGGTGCTTCTAAGGTACTGTCCAGCCGTAGAGGCCTCAATTTATTTAACAAGGAGTGTTTAAACACAGCTGTAATCTAGTCGCCTAGGACATACACACAAAATAGAATTTAAGATTCTCCTATTTGCCACTGATAACTCTGATGAGTTCATTTTCTCGAAGCTCACTGTCGTTAATATTTGGGGCCAGTCAAAATGTATTTGCCTCAGAGGAGTTGAAACACAGTAGTATCTGGTTAAATGAGGTTTCTCAGTTTTCTGCTCAGTTAGCTGCATGCTCTTTCTCTTTAAAAAGTGAATATTTAGAAACTTAAGACACCTATTAACCCCCAGGGGCCTTGAAACACAAGCGGTCACAATACTGAAAAGCTGAGGCTTCTAATGGATCTCAAGGAAAGAATGTTCACCGGTGAAAATGTTTTAAGTTGCCATACATAATCTATATCCCTACAGAATTTAGACATTCTTTTTTTCTTTCCAGATTTAAGTCATGATTTTACTTCTTACATTGTTTCATATAGTTCTTACCCTATTTTTGACAGATCGGTCATATTATGCCTTTTGGTTGAAATAATACACCCTTGTCTTATCATCAACAAGGGCCTATCAAAAAAAGGAAAAAAAAATGTATTTCAAAGGCCACACGATTCCATTTGTTCATCAGCTCAGCATACTTTATTTCATGTATACTGTGTGTCATACAGTGTTTTAGGTACTGGTTAAACAGACGGGCAGAGTCCTTGTGCCAGAGGAACTGACTGCTAGTGAGTGGCTTATAAACCACAGAAGCTTATTTCTCACGGCTTTGGAGGCTAAAGAATGTAAGATCAAGTAGTCAGCAGATTCAGTGTCAGATGAGAACCTTCTTCCTGGCTTATAGACAGCCCCGTCTTCTTGCTGTCCCTCACGTGGCTGAAGAAGGCAGGGGGCTCTCTGGGTTCTCTTTTATTAGGGCACTAATCTGATTCATGAGGGCTCCATCCCCATGACCTAATTACCTCCCCAAGGCTCCACATCTTATTTCTATGGCCTTGGAGGTTAAGCTTTCAACACACGAATTTTGGGGAGACATAACATTTGGTCTGTATGGTCTTAGTGGTACAGGGTGGAATCAGGGATACTGGTTATCTTACTTCCTAAATCTTTATAGTTTTGAGAGTTACTTCTTAATTATTTTTCTTTGATGTGTGACAGATGCTGGCTACGAAAGTACATACCATCACTGCTGTCTTCTACTCCTATGTGGAGAGAGGAAGACCACCCAGCCGTTCTCACAGGTTTATGTCAGGGTGACAGGATGGGACAAGTTCTCCCAGGTCCATTTCACATGAGCTTTGTGCTTGATTTCCAGACAAGAATAACTGTCAGATCACAGATTTTTTGTTTATATCTCTTACTTTCTGAGGCAAGGTGGTAATGTAGAAATAACATACGATTCAGTGTCTAGATTAGAGTCTGCTCTCCATCACTGATTAGTTGCATGGTTTTTGGAAATTCAATTAACATGTCTAGACCTCAGGTTTCTCCTTTTCAAAGGGAATGCACCACTGTGTAGGATCAAGGGAGACAATGCATGTTACAGACCTTTATAAATTTTAAAGCACTATATAAATGTTAGGCATGTTGATAAATGAGTATCTAGGTTGACCTCAGCATTTTACAAGATAGAAATGAAAGGATATGTAAGGTGCATTGTCATACTCAAAATTGGGCCCCTGTGGCTAAGCTCCTCTATCCTGAAATACCTGCCACAACCAAAAATCAAGGCAAAAGCAGACATGAGACAGGGAAGGAGATAACACATTAAAATAAAAAGTGGAAAGGGAAATGTGAATGTTTATATGGTCCAGAGGTAGGCAAACCTTTTCTGTGAAGGGCAGAGAATAAATATTTCAAGCTTGGCTGACTATATTTTCTCTATTGCAAGCACTTGTCTCTTCCATGGTAGCAAGGATGCAGCAGTAGATTGTTGTTTAAAAAAAAAAAATGTGTGGCTGTGTGGCAAAATAATTTTCAAGAGTCAAAAAATATTCTCCTTTTAATTTTCCCCAACCATTTAAAAATGTAAAAATTGTTCTTAGCTGTGGGCCATACAAACATGGGTGGTGGGCTGGGTTTGGTCCAATGGCCTTCGTTGGCCCGCTCCTGATAAAGCTCATTTCTGTTTTTCCTCAATTAACTGTGAGAGACAACCCAAAGCAGCTACCTGCTCATTTATCTGTTAGGGATACTTGAGAAGATATAAATAAAATTGTGCAGTGAGAGAATGTTATTAAAAAAACAATGAAAAAACTCAAGGTATACAGAGAATTTTCAAAAGGCTTTAATTAGATTAAGAGGATGACTTATACATTCTATGCAGCATTTGAAGACTTCTCCTGGACCTCCCCGGGTAAGAACGTCCAGCTAGATTAGGAGGTCTGCTAACTGACACATGTACGTTTATCAAAGATAAATAGCGCTTCGTGTGTAGAACACGCAGGCTGTGTGGTTATGCACCGACAGACCAAGTTCACTGTGGCTAAGAATCCTGTCAGATTAAATCAACCTGCAAATATATAATTGTGACATCTTGTTCTTGTTGGTACAATGCGTGCCACTGTAGTCATTATCTCAGAGCTCTTTCACTCTGAGGATCATCACCGTTTAATTATATTTTTTTATGAGATCTCATTTGTGGACATCATCCTCGTTCAGCGTTGGCTTTGCTCGGGAAAAGCAGGTCATTATTTTGAAGACTGTCCTCGGCAGTACTGAACATTAGGCCTCTCAGCAATGTCCTTTTAAACCGAGCATCTTGTGGAACCAAAACACCGTGTTCTTGCTTCAAGTTCTTTAGCTGTAAATTGACAGATGAAGTCATTTCCCCATTCTGAAAGGCCCTCCTTGTCCTCAACAGGACCCAGGGAAGATGACAGGTTTATGGATCCCATTCTTCATAACAAATTGGGGGGAATATTTTATGCCATGTTACAAATAAAATGCTAAAATTCTGAATAATCTGAGAATGATTTCTACGAATCTGTGAGAGAAGAGACATTGCAGGGAACACATGAAGTGAGGGCTGCTAAGCACCCACGGTTGACAACCTACAACCTAAATCCCGTGTGCTGCCTGTTCAAGTCAGTTTCACTGGGACACAGTCATGCTCATTTGTTCATGTGTTGTCTGTGGCTGATTTCTTGCTACAAAGGCAGAGCTGAATAGTTGTGACAGAGACCTGTGGCCTGCAAAATCTAAAATATTTACTAGTTCTTCATAGAAAACTCTGCTGACCCTTGCTAAAGACTTGTTGAGATCACAAAGTTAAAGAATATAAATGCATTTCAGTCAGCGTTTTTGGACAATACTCAAGGATTTTTTTCAGAGCTAAATTCTCGCCTGCTGTTTTCGACTTAAAATAAGACATGGTGTCTAAAATTGTTTCGCTTACCTTTGTTCATCTAAATTAACATTATCTAGCAATAAGTACTATATATTCTACTGGTATCTCAAAGTAAACCCCAGTTAAGTTTTTTTTCTGGGTATATGCCTGTGTGTGTGTGTGTGTGTGTGTGTGTGTGTGTGTGTGTGGTTAATCAACACAAGATTTCTGACTTTTAATTTTAAATTGAAATAAGGGGAATATACTCATGCTATCAAATATAACATATCCAACCTTCAAACGCCAGAGTTCATCAATAAGCATCAAAGTTGGGAAGAGAAAATGCTTCAAAACTAAGAAATTCTTCGGATGCTTTACAGAGGACTAGTACCTTTTCCTTTACACGGGACTTCTTACTCCCCTACGATCACTTTAGAATACGAACCATGGTATATTCAAAGCTTGTCCATATCTCCGAAAGTGGTGTGAGGGCTGACACAGGAGAGGGATGATACAGATGCTGATGAACATCTCTTGAAGATAAGTTAGCCAACTGCTTTGCCCTTTCATTGGAGATGGTCAGTACACACTGCCAAATACTTAAAGGAAATCCTCTCATTTAGTAGCAGGTTGAATTCAAGAAAGAACTAAAAATCGTCTTTAACTAAATTCAGTTATAATTGTTTTCTTTTGCTTTCCACAAATTATTTTACATGCACACATTGCTAAAAGGTGCCCACTGTACTCTTTCCCAGTCAGCACACAGTTGGAAATCGGGACTTCATTAGGCAGTTATGGAAAAATCAGTTTTAAGACTGGATGCAGATGGGATTTTTAGTTTCACAAATAGGCTCTGTTATATAAAGAAACTTTTCTTAACTAGATTCCATTCTCCAATATCAAATTAAACACTGTGGTCACATATAACATAAGAAAATAACGGAATATATAAGCATCTTTTCTAGAAATTATGATTGTTAGGATATGACTTTTTCTCTTAAAAGTCCAAAAGGAATCCAAATGCCCATCACCTACCCCGGTGAATACTTACCATGAATTATGATTCACTTATAAAGATCTTCTGTTAAGTGAACAAGGGTTCAGTATGTGGAACAACAGCTTGATTTCCCTTCTTTTGACATCTGCTAAAAATGAGCTATGATATAATCAATCATATTAACTCTGTGGCATTGTGTTATTCCTTGGGTGTTCCCAGATTTCATCTGACAACTTTTGCCAAGATCCAAACCATAACTTCAAACTTCCTCCAGAGACTGTAATGTTAGGTACAGATAAAAAATCCAGGGGACTGGAACTGATTAAAAACAAAAACAAAACAAACAGTTACACCACTGCACTCTCTCTTTCCCCAACCTACAAAATTAACTCTTCGCCAGAATTTCTTACAAATATAAGAAACCAGTAGAACTACTGGAACCTGAAAATCTAAAGAAATATAAGTGTAATTACCCAGAATCAAAGAAGTGAAACATTTGGGGAACAATATTAAATTTGTTCTAAAATGAAATAAAGCATTATGAGGAAATATATATTATAAATTTGAGCAGAATGTAATAATCGGCACAGTGATAACTGAAATAATAATTAGGCATCAAATTTTTATCATTTTATTTAAGAATGATTAAGTATTTTATTAACAATTTCCAGGAGTATTTCATTCATACAGGGAACAATAAATTAAATAGTTTTGTTTAGAACAATGGCCTTGATAGGAAAATAGTAGTGTATTTCCTCATACTTAGAACATTTTTATTTCTCTTTTTGGATACCAGTACACAACACAAGAGTTTGGAACCCAACTCTCAATTACATGTTAAAGTGTTGTGTGTACTTTAAAAACTACTTTATGCTCATTTGGATTATAAACAACAAGACAGCGTAACAAGCCCTTTGTCCTGGTAATTAAACTATATGCTGGATTTCAGGTTGGCTGAGTGTGATTTTTCAAATCAACTTATGTTAAAGTTACACCTTTTTAAAAAAGTATTACTCATTGCAAAGTAAGCACTGTGAGAGACTATTCCAAGAACTTCACAAGGAAAGTAGCTAGTTTTCAGCTCATTTATTTCTTGTTCTTTTTGGAAAAAATGCAACTATGTTAGCAAATATGCACAACGATATGACTGATTACTGGTCAGTTTTATGGGTGGAAGTGATGTGCACCATTGCGAGGCTTGGCCCATAAAACCTTCCCACATTTAATTTCCTACATTCTTTCCTCTTTCCCCTTGACCTTGGAAGCTACCATGGACCATGGTGGAGCCCCAGCTTGGAGTGAGACAACCTTCCTGAAACATGGAGAAGAGCCAGCTAGCAGTCAGGACACCCACTTTGGACTTTAAGTGAGGAAACAATAAACTTGGGAGTTTATTTATTATAACAGCTAGTTTTATTTTTTAACTTTTTTTTCTTTATTGATTTTAGAGAGAGAGGAAGGGAGAGGGAGAGAGAGAGAGAAACATCAATGAGAGAGAACATTGATTGACCGCCTCCTACATGCCTCCCACTGCAGATCAGGCCCACAACCTGGGCATGTGCCCTGACCAGGAATCGAACCAGCGACCTCTTGGTGCATGGGTCAATGCTCAACCACTGAGCCACACCGGCCGGGCTTTATTTTACATTTTAATTTAATTTTTTTATTAATTGAGATCGGAGAGAGAGAAAGAGATTAAGAGACATTGATTTGTTGTTCCACTTATTTATGCATTCATGGTTGATTTTTTTTTTTTTCATCCTCACCGAGGACATTTTTCCATTTTTTGTTCAGATAGAATGGGAGGGAGAGAGAGGAAGAGAGAGAGAGAGAGAGAGAAACATCGACGTGAAAGGGACACATCGAGTGGCTGCCTCCCTCACGACCAACCAGGGACAGGGACAAATTGCAACCGAGTCACGTGCTCCTAGAGGGAACCGAACCCGGGTCTCTCTGGACCGCAGGCCGATGCTCTAACCGCTGAGCCAAACCTGCCAGGGCCATGGTTGATTTTTGTATGTGCCCTGATCAAAGATCAAACCCACAACCTTGGTGTATCAGATGATGTTCTAACCAACTGAGCTACTTGGCCAGTGATCTATAACAGCTAGTTTTAATAAAACTTGAGCTAATTTAGATGTGACTGAGAATTTTTTTTTTTAAGTCTGTAAACTAACAGGCTCATGGAACTGTTGAATCAAAGTCCTTGAGTTTTGATATAAGGAATCTAAATAATTTGAGAATGAAAATAACATAGAAATAAAACAAAGCTCAAAGACTCACTTATATCACCAGTTACATTATCTTTCCAAAGTAGAAATATGTTACAAGAAATTCCAGTTACTCGGTTATTTACAGCCTCTACTTATAAATGAGTCTCAGAATGCTATTGAAATTTACTTTTCATGTTCAGACCACAGGAAGGAATTGACTTCCAAAGGAATGCTTTCCAATTCTATATAACCTTTTTTTTTTTTAATCTTCACCCAAGGATATCTTTTTCCATTAATTTTCAGATAGAGTAGGAGGAAGGGAAGGAGGGAGGGAGAGAGAGAGAGAGAAACATTGATATGAGAGAGACACATCAACTGGTTGCCTTGAGCATGGGATCGAATCGAACCAAAGCCAGGGATCGAATCGCAACTGAGGTACGTGCCCTTGACTGGAATTAAACCCATGACTCTTTGGTCTGTGGGCCGACACTCTAACTGCTGAGCCAAACTGGCCAGGGCTATATCAATTTTTTTTTAAATATATTTTTATTGATTTTTAGAGAGAGAAGAAGGTAGAGGGAGAGAAAGCTAGAAACATTGATGAGAGAAAAACATCTGTTGGCTAACTCCTGCACGTCCCCCACTGGGGAGCCCACAACCCAGGCATATACCCTGACCAAGAATCAGACTGACAACCTCTTGGTCCATGGGTTGATGCTCAACCACTGACCCACACCAGCTGGGCCCAATTCGAAATAAATTTTGTATCACAGTGAACCCCTATTGTAATTGGCCTTCTTCACTTAATTGAAGGTAGTGACCACAGGGGAAAATGAAAGACAAAAATTCACAAATACCCATATTAACTCCAGTTTTATGACCCAGCCCACTACTTTCCCGCTCACGAAAAAATACACCTCCCTGGACATGCCAGCATTCCTCCCCGTTTTTTGCAAGTACCCAAGACATAGTTATCCAGGGAAGTAAAAGTCATATAAGGTAGCCTCTCAGCAAATGTAGATTGGCATTGTGCAAAAGGTAACAGTGACATCATAGCTCCAAACCCCCTGGTGCATCCAAAGTGGAACTATCACGTGTAGTTGGTAACTCCTGGGGGTGATGCTCAACACATAGCCTATCGACGCTGAGAGTGTCCTTCCCATTCAAAAGAGGTTTGTCTCCAGGATTCATACATGCGTACCATGACTTCACTCTTGACCACAGTGCATTGGATCAGTTGGGCAGGTCAACATCCCCTCTGCAGAGAGTTAGATATAGCAGTAAGTCTGGGCTGCCACTAGATATGGTGCATGTAAACTGTAGTGTCCAAGTGGAAAGTGGTGCCTGTATTTAAGGGAGAACGATTCAAGCCTAATGATGAGCAAATCTGACCAGGAGAGAAAGATTCAGAGACAGAGACAGAGAGTGAATGAATGAAAAAATGAATGAATGAATGAATGAATGAATGAATGAATGAATGAGAGAAGGCCTAGATTAAGAGTGGCTTTCCTCTTCCTGGTTATAAACCCTCCTTTGGAACATGGTTATCTTCTGGAATAGCCCAGAATAAATGTGTAAAAGAATAGCACATTCGAGGCTTCCCAGTACAGGCCTGGTCTGGCTATTCATAAATGATACCATTAATAAGCCTTTCTCTTTCAAATCCCCTTCCTCAACATTCATAATATTTTTTTCCTCTGCTTCATTAAGTTCCAGCAAGTTATTTCCTACTTATCTGTAAGGATCTGGATCAAGTGTCACCTGTTCTGTGAAGTTTTATCAAATTCTGTTAGACAAAGTTAGTCATTTCTGCACCTGTGTTTTCACAGGACTTGCCACATTCCTCGTGTATAACTATTTGCTTATGTGACTCTCGTCCCTTGTGAGTGCAATCATATTATACTGTTCTTTGGTTCTCTAGCATCTAGCAGTGTCTGGCACATAGTATGTTCTCAATAAATGTTTATTAAAGGAATGAATCCAGCCAATACAGTTGGTGTTACTTCTTCCGTGAGATCTTAGAACACCAAGATCTCCTTAAAATTCTCTGTGCTCCCTCCCTGTTTTGAAGAGAAACTTTTTCTTCTGAGAAACTCTCTACCTCTTTGACATCTGTCCACACTCATCTTGAGACAGGATTTTTCTGGAATACTTATTATTTAATATTATTTTTTCATAAGAGGTGACTTAATCCTGCTTAGAGCTAGCGTTCATTAGCAAATGAGGGTTTACATTCCAAAATCACTCCCAGAATAAGTTTACACTTTGAGAAGTTATATAGAAAAATTAATTTGAAAAGCTTCAAAAATTACTATAATTTTACTATGATTTAGATTTATTAATAGGTGACAGCCTACTCTATTGTTCAAATAAACAAGATATATTAGGTCTACCATGAAGCATCAAACTGGTTTGAAATAAAGTATGGATTCTAATACAGGTATTTTTTAGAGACCCAGATAAGCCTAAAGCATATTATCCAAATAGTGAATGAAACAACTTAAATATCCTAAGTCTCAGCAATGCTAGCTCTCTATCACATTGGAACCAAGATTTTTAGTCTCACTTTTCTTAATCCAGGGGGTAGATATTTAAATAAAATCTGTGTATAGCATTTATGGCTGCAGGGCTTTTGCTTTCTTCTTGTTTCAAAGAAACATGAGCTATTAGAGCACTAGATTGTAAATATATCTACCAGGAAAAAAATTAAAAAACAAAAGCAAAGGGAATTTTTTTTCAACATGCATGTGTCTTTCTGTCTGTTTCTCTCTCTTATGTATATAGATGCAAAATTATGTGTGTAATATACATATACACACACAAGTGTATACATATATGTATGTATATGTATTTATGTGTATATGTATATCCATATATAAATCTGAAAGAGTCCTTCTGATTTTTCTCCTTCAACCTTTCATAAGGTGAAGTTTCATCAAACCATATCATGTGACTCTCCAGGAACCTCACTGAACGGGTCTGACTCATCGTCTGGGAATTTTAAATAGGCATGTGCTTCCATGAGAGTTAATACTGAAAAACACACATATACACAAACTGGCAGTGAAAGAGAAAAAAAAAAAAAAGAAAAAATGCCAGCGAAACTTTTACTTGGCACAAACATGCGGGTCAGACACTGGCCACTCAATATTTCACAGTTAATTACCAGGTGGAATTACCTTCAGACTGAAGGTGGTAGCTCAGTGCTCAGGGGATAGAGGCAGTAAATCTACAGTGTGTATCACCAAGCCAGCCAGGTTGGATTGAGCAGTGAAAGAAACTGCCCCTGAAATAGTTGACCCCAATTCCCCTCTGAGATATGAAGTTTCCTCAGAACCAAGGGCTGTGACTGCCCACTAGTGGTCAGAAGGCAAAGCTGGGACCCAGACATTCCCTAGAGGATTTCCTGCCAAGTTCTGTCTGGAATCAGTGTGGGGATGGAAATTGTCACCCAGTCAGATTTTCCAGCAAGAATTTTGGGTTATATCAACTCAACTCTGTCAAATAAATTAGAAATAATAACACAAGCTAAGTAGAGTTCAAGAAAAAGTTTTTATTTGCAAAAGTGACTGAAAACTCTTATTGATGATGAGTAAGTGTTGAAATAGCAACTGAGATTTCAACTCTATTTCCAAAGGATCAATTGTGTCAATAACACCTGGTACAAACCAACAACTTCTCTTTCTTCCCAGATCTTCAAAGAATACCACGTTGGGATATTTTTCTATTTGAAAATTACTGAATGTTCTCCCATTGCCAGTGGAATTCATTGGAAAAACGTTAGGTTGAAAATAAAACTCTTCCGCTAATTGGTCCCAACCTATATATTTATCATCTCCATTAAGTCCCTAAACAAAATCTGTATTTTAGCTAAACTCAGACACTGTTCTCAGCAGGATTTTTGGTTTGTTCTCCATGCTTAGCTCATGATTGCTAACTTGAACTATCTACCATGTTCTAATATCTACCTACGCAAATATTAACTTTGACTCAAAGTCAAATCCAACACCATCTTCAAACTCTAAAGTTCCCACCACGGCATGCACTAATTTTGTAACTTGTTAAAGCCTACTTTCATTGTCCCATATGTACCTCAAATAATCACTAGATCTATGCCTTCTTTATAGAAATATGTCATATTATTATTTTTAACCTTCTTAATTTTAGCAAAGGTGTTTTCCTTATAATAGTGCATTTAAAGATATTCATTGAAAATAAAAGAGAAATAAATCAGTGGTTTAATTTCCAAGTCAAGACTCAAATCTAGCACCATTTTGTTGTAGTCCAAGGCAATGTGACAAGTCTACCCTTCCATGGGTTTAGTTTTGTCTGTTAATTGTAAGAATTTCAACCTTATATTATGCGTAAGAGGGCACTGGGTGGTGCTAGTATAAAGTATACATTTTCTGTGACCTTCACATGAGTTTATGATATTCCAATTGTCTCAGTTTTAACACCTTTTCAAATAAAAATTTGATCCTATGGACCCCATAGGAAAACTTAAACAAATTTTAAAAATAGCATTATATCTGTTATAAATGTTAATAGATTTGATATTTTTCTTCTAATTTTTTTTTATGCTTACTCGAGGATATGTTTATTGACTTTGGAGAGAGAGGAAGGGAGGGAGGGAGGGGGAGAGAGAAAGAGAAAAAAACATCAATCTGTTGCCTTCCATAGGTGCCCAGACCAAACCTGGTCAGGAATTGAACCCTCGACCTTTAGGTGTAGGGGACGATGCTCCAACCAACTGAGCCACACCAGCCAGGGTGGTTTTTTTTCTAATTTTAACTCTTAGTTCCTCTAACCACTCTAATTTATACCTCAAATACTTATTCAAAGAGAACTTTGGTTCACTCACCCATTCATTTAACATTTTTGGTTTTAAAGTTCTTCCTAGACTTTACTTTTGTTTCATTTTTATAATTATTCAAGATAAATAACCTGTCAACTTTTCTTTAGTCAATACTTCTCTTTCTTAATTTCCACATCATTAACAAAGAAACACATTTCAAAATCATTTTGTCTTTCTCTTCAAAATTTCTCTTTAAAATAAGTTTGCCTCTGTCATCACTGCTGGTTTCCTTTCCTTTTCTTTTCATTTATTTAAATCACTTTTTAATTATCTATATAATATTCATTTTTCTTAAAATTAATTCACTCCAGGTCCAGCCATTGTAATCTGCCTGAAACTGAAGTTGTTCCAAACAGTTCCACCAGACCTATCCAAGCTATCCTACCTTCTTTAGGAATATACATTAAAATCATATAAAGTTTCAATATCCAAATTTGAAACAAAAGAATAAAAGAGTTCCCTAAGTTTGCTTATACTGCCTCCAAATAAATTCACTGGAAAATACATCAGAAGGGGAGAATAAATTTTTTTTTCCTTTATTGATTTTAGAGAGAGAGGGAGAGGGTGAGAGGGATAGAAACATTGATGCGAGAGAACATCAATTGGCTGCCTCCTGCATGCCCCCCACTGGGGATCCGGCCCACAACATGGGCATGTGTCCTGACTGGTAATCGAACTGGTGACCTCTTGGTGCATGGGTCAACTCTCAACCACTGAGCCACACCAGCCAGACAGGGGAAAATAAATTAAACAGGCATGCTAGGAACTTCGAAGAATTGAGCTATTGTACTTTTTAAGTCTCTCTAAAATATCATCAGAAATCATATTTTAACCAGAGAAGAGATGCAGGTGGTAGACAGAGAATAACTGATAATATAATATTTAGATGAGGAATTGTTTTTATCATTTAACTCCTTAAAGAATGTATCATCTTATTACATAATAGTGTTTATTTAAAAAATGCATTTTTTTTCATTCTGAAAAAACATTTATTGAGCATCTCTTATGTTTCAGGCCATGTGGACATGTGGACAGCATTAGTGGACCATGTCTGGCAGATGCTACAGAATATCTTTCATCAGTCACAGCTGTGATTCTTTGCAGACTGAGGGATGCTTTACATAGATCTACGTTATGGTATTGACTATGACTATACAGATAGCCAACTAGTACATGTTATTTTCTAAATCATTGCCTTTTATCTATTTAGTTACTGTTCAGATCCATAGTTCATGGACATATGGTATAGTCATTGAGAGAAAAAAGAATACTTGGATAATATGTACATGGATGTTTGTTATTGGTTTGTATGTCATCCATTGTACCTGCTTTAAAGAAGAGTTAGTTAAGAAAAAAAAAAAAGAAATTATACAAGAAAAAAACCAGCAAATGACTTTTCATTATATATGTGTAAAAAAATCTGTCTATCTATTGGTGATTCAGGAAAGTGGGATCAATTTGAAGGCTACTATCTTTCAGAAATATTTTATGAAGTTATATATCTTAACAAGATGAAATCTAAAGGAATTAAATTTGTGCAGAACTTTTCTTAACATATTCATTTCTTCAATCCACAAATTAAATAATAATGTGACACAAAAGGAAATAGTAGGTTACAAATAAGGGATGTCACAAATTAGTATAATATGTTAGAGTGGGAGGTAAAAGTAAAAATTTAGCCTTATTTGTATATATAGGCCAGAACAATAGGGTTCCATTATAAACAAGGCTGTATACTTTCATTTCAAAATAAATTCTTATATAAGATTTTGCTGCACATATAAACACAAATACATGCTAAAACAATTGTGGAATGAAATATTAGAGACATGCTCTTTAATTTTTCATGGTACTTATTTTGTTTTGGTCTCATGAAATAGACTCCTGAGAAACACTAGAAGGTAGTTTCAAATTTTTTCTCCTGTTGATTTTGTTGACATTGAGAATTTCTTAACTACATAGACAAACCTATAGATTTATAAAGTTGGAAAAACTTTACTTATCATTTAATCCATCCTCTATTATACAAATGGGGAAACTGGAGACCAGATTGTTTCAGTGACTTTCTCAGGGTCATGTAGCTTAGCTATAAAAAAAAAAAAAAAAAAAAAGAAAAAGAAAGAAAAAACCAGAACAGATTTCCTTTGAGTCACAATTTTAAATGGTTTCTATAACGCTGCATTTTATCCCTGATATTTTTGTGATAATGATGTTCAATTTATTATTTGTTGTGAAAGATTTTATGTAATGTTCTTTGATAATGCATTGATTACTATAACATACGTTTTATGGCTTCCAGGTCAAGTTCAATCACAAATAGTACCAAATCTTCAGTGACTGGCAGTTCCTAGGATAAAGGGAAGCTAGTATTGGTTATAAAGTTGGAAAGAGGCTACAGTGCTGTCTTAATTCAAGTTGCTACGACAGATTACCACAGACTGGGTAGCTTAGATGCAAACATTTATTTCTACAATTCTGAAGGCGGGAAAGTCCAAGATCATGGGGCCAGCCCATTTGATTCTTGATGAGAATCCTCTTTCTGGGCGGCTCTCTTCCTCTATTGATAAGGGCCCAAATTTCATCAAGAGGACCTCACCCTCATGATCACATCTAACCTTAATTACCTTACAAAGACTCCACCTCCAAATATCATCACAATGTGGATTGGGGTGACAACATACGAATTTGGACACAAATATTCAGTCCATAATAGTGTCCATAGAAGAAAATTTCCAACAGAGGCCAAATTCAGGTGCATAAAAGATGCAGGAAAATGCTTTACATAGAAAAATATTGTGAATCGGTACAAAATTCAAATATTCTTATAAAAACTGTTCCAGCAGTCAGTTACTAAGCAACACAGCTTGGATTCATAATGGGTAAGAGAACTTTTTTTTCTCTCATCAAAACTTTTAAATTCACTTTTAGAATGTTCTATGGCCAGAGTGGGGGGAGGGGACAAAGTCTGGGTAGAAGTAGGTGTAGGGAGGAAAGAGGGGACACATATAATAGTGTCAACAATAAAAATAAAATAATAGCATAAGGCCATAAAAAAAGAATGTTGCATTTACAAAATAATAATTTCTATTTACTCATATTTTTCCTGTTGTAAAAGTATTGTGTGCTATCTGCAAATGCTCTGAGAACCTGAAGAGAAAGGAGATAAAAGCCACACATAATCTCATTACTCAAAGATAAAGACAATTCTAATGTCAAATATTTCTCATATTTGGGGAGATGCATAGCATGTGTATACATTTTTCTTCAGAAGGCAAGATGATTCTCAGAGTTCAAATTAAATAAGTATTTTAAGGTAACATCATAACATTCCTCATGAAAGGAATAAAGTTATAGAAGAACACTGTTCTACAGAAACACTCAGTGTAGTGCTGAGATAGAGGCAATATGCTTTGCTTTAGAAAAGAGATGGGAAATGTCAGGCGTGCTTAAAGCAGTGTACTTCATTCTAAAGTGCTGTTGACTAGTCACTCCCAGACCTCAGTTTAATGGCTGCTTTTTCAATGTTTACCAGGTACATCTTCACCACTCAAGAGCTTTTCTTCACACTGGTTATTAGTAAAATTTGTCAGCAGCCATGTGATTGGTATATTTAGATTAGCTGCTCAACTCTGAAAGTATTCTCCCAGATAAATGCTTTCACGCATTCTTCCCCAGACAATCCAAAGACTTGCATTGGCTTAGATCCAGTCATTTCACCTCAAATAATCTTTGCACTCCTTAGAACACCTTCGTATCAGACAGACTACAATTTGCTTCAGATACACAAATGAGACACCTTTTGAAAGAGTGCAATTTAGTTGAAACTGTCTTAAATGTCTTTATTCTAGACAGTAACGATTATAATATCTATTTTTACATACACTTTATATTTTCCAACTTCTAAAATCATTGTTTGAAGCATGAAGTAGAATCAGAATTTTCATTTTAAAAAATGTTTTGGATAATTTTAATGGTTGATCTTTAAATGGTTTTAAATCTTAAAATGGTCATGGTTAATTTTTAGAATTTCATAATAAGAAAATAAAAAGGAAATGAAAATTTGAACACATATATTTTCTGTCTTTTGAAACTGATAACATAGAGAACTGAA
This sequence comes from Tadarida brasiliensis, assembly GCA_030848825.1. Classification (NCBI taxonomy): domain Eukaryota; kingdom Metazoa; phylum Chordata; class Mammalia; order Chiroptera; family Molossidae; genus Tadarida; species Tadarida brasiliensis. The sequence continues at coordinate 83,878,557 of CM061264.1, forward strand.
AGACTTAATCATGAAGTTCTTAACATTAAAACATGCATATTTCAGAATGGAACAAGATTCATTTATTTTTTCTTCTTAGACATTGCTTTCTTCAGCTTTTATTTAAAAAAATATTTAGCCCCTTCTTCACTTCCTTTACACATTAAGGCAGCGTAATAAAATCACAAACCATTAATATTTATTGGATGCACTACTGGGAGTCTAGACTTCAAAATAACGTAATGAAGAATTCAGAATAACTTGTTAATAGCAATGTTCAGCCTTTGTTCTTGTTTTTTAACTTTCCATCTCTCATTTTCCCCCCAGCAAGTCAACACCTTCTCTTTCCTCCAAGCTCACTTCTTTTTACAACCCATCTTCCTAGAAGGTTTAATCCTTTGTTGTTGTTTTGATACTTATTGTTTATTATAGAAGTAACACATGAATAAATCATCACTGTGAAAAATTTAAACCATAGAGTCATGTAGAACAAATGGTACAGTACAAATCACACCGTCATCAACCACATTCTTAATTTCCTCAACAGAGATAATCCCCGCTTATAATCCAGGCTGAGACTTCTTTTCTTTTTATATTCATATATATCTTTTTATATTCTTTAAATATAAATATATATTTATTGTATACATAGTTAAATATATATATATATATATATATATATAGTTTTTAACATAAATAGAACCATAATACATACATTGTTCTGTGAGGTTTTTTGTTCAACAATAAGTTTTGGAGTTGGTCTTGATTATCACATGGGCTTATCTCTTTCTCTTTAATTGTTGCAGCACATTTCATAATATTTGATACTTTGTATTTTATTTAAAGCTCTCCTCTTATGCATATTTAGTTAAAATATACACAACAAAACATTTATTTATATCATTATGCACATGTATTTCTTTGGGATAGATTATTTGGAATTAAATTCTGAATAAAACATGCATATTTAAATTTTGATAATTGCTGACAAATTTCTCTCATAATATTTTGCATACCCATCACCATTATATAGCATCACCCATTTTAAAAAATCTTTGACAACACAGGTTTTAATGCCGGTATTTAAATAATGAAGTCACCAGTTATTTAAAGAGAGAAAATACAATATAAAATTTGGTTAAACAGTATTGGAGGACCGAAAATACACAAGAACAAATAGGAAGTGTAAGTCACTTTAAGAAGCAGCTACCATCCCTTTTTAATTGTGAGGAAATGAAGGGGAGACATTGAGATTGTTATCACCTAAAATCTTGGAGTACGTTGACCCTGAAGAGCTGGGACCCAAACTACTATGAAAGATACCTCCCAGTTGGTGCTGAGATATAAAACACTCAGAAAATGGTGCCTGAAGAGCTGGGAATGTCTTGAGAAAAACTAGAAACTGGGACTAATTGCTCTACTGGAATCTACTGGAATCAAGGAGAAGAATCATAGTTGGAGCAATGTTGAAAGGTCCCGGAAGCAAACAGGAAGAAACAAATAATCTGAGGAGAGGAGCTGAATTGAAGGGAGATCCACAGAATCCAATTCAGAGATGCAGTCACATGGACTGTATAAAGGAGGAAGATGCTGGAGCAGTTTGAACTCTATACAGTCTCAAAACTCATAAGCTAAAATTCTCTTTTGGTGCAAAGATCAACATAGAGAAAGTTCTGGAGATTTAATCACACTTTATTTTATTTTTTTCTTTGTTGATTATAGAGAGAGAGGAAGGGAGAGGGAGAGAGAGATAGAAACGTCCATGAGAGAACACTGATTGGCCGCCTCCTGCATGCCCCCCACTGGGGATCCGGCCCACAACCTGGGCACGTGCCCTGACCGGGAATCAAACCGGCGACCTCTTGGTGCATAGGTTGATGCTCAACCACTGAGCCACACTGGCTGGATGGATTTAATCACATTTTAGAAAGACAGAGACAATGAGGGAAATAGAAATGATGAAGATCAGGATTCTGCTAACTTTTTCTGTCAAGTGCCCAATAGTAAATATTTTAGGCTTTTCTAGCCATTCAGTCCCTCTCATAACTACTCATATCTGCCACTGCAACATGAAAGCTTTCAAAGGCAATAGGTAAAGCAATGGATGGGGGCTACATTCCAATAAAAGTTTATTTACAAAGACGAATGGTGCACCAGGTTTGTTCTGTGGGTAAATGAGTTGGAAGGGAGCCGGAGACAGAGTTCTCAGAAAATTGAAAGACATACATATTTTTTAAAAATTTTAAAGCAACAAAATAAGAAGCTCTAAAATAGTGAAGCTAAAATTTCTCTTGGCCCACTATTCCTCCTAAAAGTACAGAAAAACTCAACTTACTTTAAAAAAGGAAACAATGGGGGTGGGGAAAGCTTCAGAAAAGGATTTGTGAGCACATACTATGAAAAGTTATTCTAAGACAATGAGAATAAAGTACAGATTAATACTCCTCTAGACAGTAAAATCCCACTGGATAATATGTCCAGAAAATTATAACCTGATATGTTTCATATGATCAAAGAAATATTCTTAATATTCTTAATTTCTTTTATCTCATTTAAAAATATTAAGTTCTAATTTTCTGGGCATATTATTCTGTGGGATTTCATTGTCTAGAGGCTTGTATGGTGATGGTTTCATGGATGTATACTTATCTCCAAACTTATCAAGTTGTATACATTGAATATGTACAGTTTTTAATATAGCAATCATATACCAATAAGGTGATTATAAAAGAAATTAAGAATGAAAAATTAAGACAGATATCACATGATCTCACTTATATGTAGAATCTAAAGAACAAAATAAACTGATGAATAAAATAGGACCAGACATATGGATAAAGGGAACAGACTGACAGATCTCACAGGGAAGACATGTGGGCAGACCGGAAGAGGTCAACCAGAGAATATATATGCATATTGCATAGCCCAAGGACAGAGACAATGATGTGGTGAAGGCGTAGGAGAGGCTGGGGCAAGGTGGAGGGAGCAAAAGGGGCAGGGGGATGGAGGACATCTGTAATAGAGTCAACAATAAAAATATTAAAAAAGAATGAAAAATTAAAAAGCAATAAAAATAAGCATATCAGAATTAGAAAAATTCAGAAATGAGGTCATTGAAAAGGGGAGATTTGAAGAGATGTGATAGAATCCAAGTATAGTGTCAGAAATTAAAGAAAAAAAAACTTGTAAAATAAATACTAAGTTAAAAGGATCATAAAAGAGAATAAAAACAATGATAATGTCTTAAGAAAAGCAAGTAATAGAAATGATGTTTTTCAAAGTTAAGAAGATTTTAGAGAATGTGGTAGAGATAGAAAATAAGTGGGAAAAATACCAATGTATGTATAATCAGTGTTTTTGAAAAAGAAAACCAAACCAATATAATAGAACAAATACTAAAAAGTATGATTCACAGACATGTTCCTGTCACAAAATCACTCTAAAAATACATATTGAAATGTATCTTAAGAAACTGAGCCAAAATTGCCAATACTGATTCATGGTTGAGAAAATCATTGGGCTTTAAAAATAAAGAAATATGATATTAGGGCACGTAGATAAAAATAAGACTAAGTCATTATAAAAGAAACAAACTATATTGTTATCATGCTTTATGCTAGATGTCAAAGGAATAACAAATTTAAGATACTCAAGAAAAAAAATATGAGCTAGGATTTTTTGTCCAGCCAAAATGACCTTCGGTTCCAATGGCCACCCATACACCAATATGAATATTCAAGAACCAAGGGGATATTGTTCTTTGTGTCCTTTCTGAAGAATCTCCTAGAGGAACTGAAATGATCCAAGAGGCATCAACGAAAGGGCTGGTGGGTTTTCAAATGCCACACTGTCATCTGATACTAAACAGAAAGAGAAGGTCTTAAAAATAAACATTAAAATGCCGATTACTTAAGCAGTAGTGAAGCCAACAGCTGAATTTTCATTGGCAACAACAGATTCTAGAAGACCATGGAATAATGTGCTCACTGGGGGTGGGGGAGGAATTGTCATTTTTGAATTCTATCCTCTCATTTAAGAATGATACCAAAATAAATGTATGTTTAAGCAAACAAAAGCCAAAGCCATAGAAGCTTGCGTCCAAAGCCTCACTCAAGGAATGTCTCGTGCAAAAGAAAACGAATCCAGATGGGTAGTTTGTGATGTAAGGAGGAATGAAGAACAAAAAAAAAGTGATAAATGTAACCAAACATTAATTGTATAATGAAACTAAAACACTGATGATGAAAATAGCAACAATGTCAGGGAAATTTGGGAGTTGGATTGGGTGGAGAAGGTCAGATATTTAATAATTGTGATGAGCTTGGGCATCCCTTTTGTCATTGCACATATTATATATATTTTATAAGATTATTGTATGCATCTTTTTATATTAATTAAAAACAACTTTATGGGGGAAAAAAGCCCTAAAACTCTCAAAGTTTGGTTCAAATCATCAATGGCATTCTTTAGAATTATTATTGAAAGAGGTATTTTTTCTTTCTTTTTTTCAATATGTGTTTATTGATTTCAGAGAGAGAGGAAGGGAGAGGGGGAGAGGGGGTCAAAGAGAGAGTGAGAGAGACATCAGTGGGCTTCCCCCTGCACGCCCCTTACTGGGGATCAAGCCTGAAATCCTGGGCATGTGCCCTGACTGGGAATCTACCAGCGTCCTCTTGGTGCATGGGATGACGTTCCACCAACTGAGCCACACTTGCCAAGGCAAGAGGTAATTTTTTCTTAACCTATTATTAAATGTATTATTTATGATATGCTAATAAGAAAATGGGATTTTTTCAAAGATTCTGATGTATTTCATGCTGCTCAAGCTACATGTAAGAAAGAGAAAGGTATCTTTCTTTTCCTCTGAAAGTTACTGTTGTAATAAAACTAAAGTCAAAGTGATAGAGAGTATTAACTACTTTCCTTATTAGCTGTGCTATTTCCCCAGCTAATTTCTACCCTTTCTCCTCTATATGTAAAGATAATTACAGTCATTAGTATTACATTTTGGCAAAGATACTATCACTATCAGAGTTTCACATGCACATTTGTGTGGTACCGAATGTGAGAAAATGCAAAAGTTTGTCCTCAGAGAGCTTTAATGTAGTGATATGTCAAGGCAGCTCCTGGCTTAAGAAGGGAGGAGTCGAGACGAGAAAAGAAAGAGCTGGGGAGCTTTAAATGTAAATGAACGTTAATCATGAAAAACACTGATTAAAGTGTAATGATGTAAAAGTTAATCTAGCTACTATGCAATTAACTCAAAATTACAACTATATATTGTATGTGTAATCACATCCTAAGAAACATATTACATTTTAAAAAATGAAACCGCTTTAACAGGATGCTTATGGGTGTCTGACAGATAGCTATACCAATTTGATAATTAACTTTTTAAGGCTAGTTCACATTTTGTGTTCCTAATTAATGCCTACTTAATTTTTGATACTTTCTATATTAGGTTAAGTGCCAATTAAATGCTGTGCAAGCTGTAGGAGTGGGAAAATTTCGAAACCTCAAAAACCATGGGCTTTTATCATTGAATTGCTCAATAGAAACCAACTAAAAATACCGCTTTCTCACTTACACCCTAATAAATTTACTCTTGAATAATATTATTAAAAAATAAAGTATGATTGGCTAGGCTATGAAGACTTAGTAAATTCAAGTAAATTCATAATGATCAGTTTCTAATGATATAGTCATTTGTAAAAGTTTTGTAAGGTAATTTGGGCAAAATCCCATAATAATTTCTGTATGATCCCATAAGATGTACTTAATTATTTCTTCATCTGCAAAGAAAAGTAGTAGAACCCAGGGTTGAAATTTTATTGTCTTTAGCTACTTTCTAGCAACTTGATTCCAACTTTGACATTTAGACCTTAGATACACTTGGAATTGATTTTTTATATGAGGTATAGACCAAGATTTATCTTTTAAAATACAACTATTCAATTTGCCCAACACCATAAAATCCCAAATGCTCTACAATGATAATGTTGTCATAAATTAAGTGTCTACTTGGATCTTTGACTTTTTTCTGGGCTCATTATTTTGTTCCATTTTTTAATTTATTTATCCTGTGCCGATACCACACTATTTTATTAGTGTAACATTATATACCAAGTCTTGATACCTTGTTGAAAATATTTTTTCATATGGTTCTTCTTCTTCAAGAATGTATCAGACACTTTTGACACTTTTATTTTTTTAAATATAATTTTATTGATTTTAGAGAGAGAGAGGAAGGGAGAAGGAGAAAGAGAGAAACATTGATGGGTTGCCCCCCAAATCTACCCCTACTGAGGATCTAATTAGAAACCTGGGCATGTGCCCTGACCGGGAATGGAACTGGCCTTTTGGTACATAGAATGACACTCAACCAACTAAGCCACACTGGCCAGGGTGAACTTTGATTTTTAATATGAATTTTAGAATTATTTGCCAATTTTCACACATTAAGAAAAATTGTGGAATTTTTATTAGGATCACATTGAATCTTTAAGTCAATTAATAAATAAATGACATTGCTACAATATTGAGCTTTCTAATTCATAAAGACATTATTTCCATTTATTTATATAATCATTCATTTCTTTCAATAAAGTCTTAGTTTTGTGTATAAAGGTCTTTAAAATATTTTGTTAGGTTAATTTCTATGTATTTTATAATTTTAGTACTTTTGTAAATTATACCATTTTTTAATTAGCTTTTTAAAAATCTGCTTGTTGCTGGTATATAGAAAATCAATTGAGTTTTATATAACAAACTTGTATCCAGCAACCTTGCTAAACTATAATTATAACTAGAATTATTATTATAATTTACATGTAGGGTTTTGTAATTTTCTAATATAAACATACCATTTGCAAATAAGGATAGTGTTATTGCTTCTTTTGAATCTATAAAATTAAATAGACCAGATTGAATAAATAGGTGATACTGGACATCCCTGTCTCATTTCCAATCACAGAGATAACAATTTAAATATTTTACTGTTCATAGAGTGTTTTCCATAGAATTTTTATGGATAGAATTCATTAGATAGGATATCTTTCTCTTCAAATTTAGTAGAAACTTTAAGATGGTTTTCAAAGTGGGTTTGCCAATTTATACTCCTCCAGTGAGTAGGAGTTGCCACATCATTGCATCCTGGCCCATGTTTGATGTTGAGAGTCTTTTTCAGGTTTGCTAGTTCTGTCATGGGTATTGATTCTTACCAGATAATTCTTCTGTATTTAGTAAGATGACAATGGGACTTTTCTCTTTTATTTTTTTCAGTCTGATGAACTACAATGACTGATTTTTAAATGTCAAATCTTTGCGTTTCTGAAATAAGCCCAAATTAACCATGATGTATATATTCTTTTAAATATATTGCTGGATTTTATTTGTTAATGTTCTGTTTATGATTATTTCACCTATATTAGTAAGATTTTCCACAATTTTCTCTTCACTGTATCATTGACACTTTTTAGTTTAAGGGCTATGCTAGACTCAAAACAAAATGAGAAATTTTGTCTTTTTTTTTTTTTTTGGAAGAGTTTGTGCAAGCTTAGTGTTAATTTTTCTATAAATATTTACTAGACATCAATGTAGATAAATCTCTGTGCCTAGTCTTCCTTTGTAAAAATTTTGTGAATAATTATTCAGGTTTTCTATTTCTTTATATGTCAGTTTGAGAAGTTTTTCCAAGGCCTTTTCTGTCATCTAAATTTTCAAATTTATTGACAGAATTTGTATTATATCTTATTGTGATGTTTTAAAAACTGTAGATTCTCAGATTCTCCAGTAATGTCACTTTATTTTTTAAATACCTTTTTTTTTTTTAAATCCTCACCTGAGGATATTTTTCCATTTATTTTCAGACAGAGTGGGAGGGAGAGATAGAGAGAGAGAGAAATATCAATGTAAGAGAGACACATCGATTGGTTGCCTCCCTCAGGACCCCTGACCAGGGCCAGGGACCCAACCACAACCAAGGTATGTGCCCTTGACTGGATTCGAACCCTTGACTCTTTGGTCTACAGGCCGATGCTCTAACCCTTGAGCCAAACTGGCCAGGGCCAGTGATGTCACTTTAATTTGACATTGTTCATTTGCATATTTTCTTACACATACACATGTATGTGGATACACACACACACACACACACACACACACACACAGTTGTCACACAAAGGGTTTACCAATTTTAATTAATTTTTTTAAGACAATGCCTGGTTGTTTCCCTCCATTGTATTTTTAAAACTATTTTGTTTATCTTGCCTTTTTATATTTCCTACCTTCTATTTTTTGGGTTTAATTGTACATATTTTCCTAATTCTTGTGTCGGATGCTTATTTAACTGGTTTTCCTGCTTCTCTTTATTTTCAATCACTTGATTTTAAGGCTAGTGTTTCTTATAACTGCTACTTGAGTTACATCTCATTTTGGATGCTCATTGTCATTCATTTGGAAATAATTTCTAATTTTTATTATAACCTCATTGACACATGGCTGATTTAAACGTGTATCATTTAATTATCAAGTACTTGGAATTTTAAAAATTATCCTCATGCTATTGATTTAAACTAAATTCCACTGTGATCAGGGAGCATAACTGTTTGATTTCAATCCTTGATCATTGTTGAGACTTGCTCACTGGTCCAGTATGAGATTTTGTAATGTTCCCTGTGTGTTCCCGAGGTTGAGCGGAGAACTCTGTATTCATCAGTTTCTCCTTTACATGTTTTAGCTATGTTATATAGTACAGAACATTTAGAATTGTATATATTATTTGTTAATTTAGACCTTTTATTACTATGAAGTTCTCTTTGTCTGAAATAAGACTGTTTGCCTTCAAGTCCATTTTGTTTGACATTAATATGTCTACACTGGCTTCCTTAAGTTAGTTTTTATGTTTGTGTTTTTCTTCATTTTAGTTTCAGCATTCCCTGTATTTTATACAGGGTTGGCAAAGTAGGCTTACAGTTGTAATGCAATCGTTAATAAATACTAATACAAGAATTAACTGTATTTCGTGTGCTCACAATTGTAACTCTACTTTGCCCACCCCTGTATATATCTCTTTTAAACAACATTAGGTTTTATTCGTTTTTAATCAAGTCTGATTCTCATTTAACATGCTAAAATTTGGCTTTCATATCACAGCATTTAATTGCCTTGGCCCAATGGGCTCCATGTCACCAAATCTAACACATGCCCTCACATTTATACAAGTCTTGCCTATTTTAGTTGACATTGCTGACCATTTGTTATATTTTGAAATTCGCCCCTTTGTGGCTTCACATGCACTACATTTCTCTGGTTCTTCTCTGTCTATACCTTCAACAGTTCTTCCAGCTCTTCTGAGGATCTCCTTCTGCCCAACCTTTGGACACTGTGGTTTACTAAGCGTTTTGTTTTCAGTTTGTTGCGTTTCTCATTCAACTCCCTGTGCTGTGGGGTTTTTACATTGTGCTGATTATCTTCCCCCTGATGCTGGTAACTCAGAAACATTTATCTTTATTTTTAATCTCCCCTCTAAGTTTTAGACTTACCAATGTTACAGTCTCTTATGAAATCTGCATGGATATTCCGCAGGCATCTTATTCTTCAAATGCCTGTAATTATAATGATCATCTTCTAAGGATCTACTCCATCAGGATTTCCGATGTTATATAATGCAATAATGGATCTATTCATAAATAAAACCATACATAGTCACTTTAGGCTCCTCACTGGGAATACCTCTCAGCATGTGATGCTCCAGTTACAGTAACTGCTTTGATCACACCTTTTCCTATACAATATTCTCACAAATACACACCAAGCAGTTCATCACTTAAATTATATTTCTCATATATTTTGGTTTCCTTGAAATGTCATTCCCTGTTCCTCAATTAATAACCTCTTTCTGTTTTTTTATTTGATTTTTATAGAGAGAGAAGAAGAGAAAGAGAGAGAGAAACATCGACGTGAGAAACATTGATCGGCTGCCTCCTGCAGGCCCTCCACCAGGGACCGAGCCCGCAACCCGGGCATGTGCCCTGACCAGGAATGGAACCAGGACCTCTCAGTCCATGGGACCACGTTCAATTTACCGAGGCACACTGGCCGGGGTCTTTTTTCAAAGTTAGCTGAGGTGGAGCTTCCTATAGGAATTTTGAGTCTTGTGTCATAATCTAAATATCTCTAAGTATGTTTCTACAAAAGCTTGTGGAAATATCTAAGTCATTTTTCAAATCACATTAAAATTAGGCTCAATGCCCGGCTGACGTGGCTTAGTGGTTGAGTGTCGACCCATGTACCAAGAGGTTGCTGTTTGATTCCCGGTCAACACACATGCCCAGGTTGTGGGCCCGATCCCCAGGGGGGGCATGCAGGAGGCCGATGGATGTTTTCTCTCATTGATGTTTCTATCTCTCTCCCTCTCCCTTCCTCTCTCTCTAAAAAAAAAAAATCACAATATTTTAAAAAATTAGGCTAAAAATTCCTCAAAGTTGGGGTACATACCTGTTCTTTGTTGTATCTCTAGTGCTTAGCAGAGTGGGAGGTATAGGGAAATGTCACTAAATGCTTGTTGAAGTGTTCAACTCATCTGCCTTGCAGTTATATTATTTCAAAAGCAAATATAAGAAAATTGAATATTATGTAAAACTACCTTATAGATTACCAAGAATTTTCAACTCTATTTTCTAAGTTCATCTCCACAAGAACTTTATAATGTAGAAGCACAACTATTATTACTCAATTTTATGCTAAAAAAAAAGCTCAGAAATGTGGAATTTCACCACCACATATCTAGTTAAAAGTATAACCAGAGAGAGCTAAGAACTATTTCTTTGGGATATTAAACTCAGCGTTTCTTGAAATTCTATATATTTTTATTCACTATAGAATTATCAAAGTTTTTTTTTTTTTTTTTGGTCTCATTATATCACTTTTAGCTTCACAACTATTCTTTGAAGCTTTCATGATGTGTAATGTCCAAGGAAGTGAACTGATTGTGACTATGATGTTACTGTTTTATTAGTAGAACATTTTATCTTTGCCTATTCTTGAAATTTTCAAAATGCTTGATTTCCCCTCCTCAAACCTCCCATGTGCACATTAATAAGGCCCATAGCAATCTGACTTTGGTTTTATAAAATTCATTTTCTTAACACCCAGTTTCAGCTATAACTACATGGGAACTTTATCTCTTTCTTTCTCAGTCCATGTATATTTGGACCTGCTTGGAGCCCCCACCTTTTTTTTAAATCCTCACCTGAGGATATTTTTCCATGTATGTATCTCCAGACAGAGTGAGAAGGAGGGAGGGAGGGAGAGAGAGAGAGAGAGGAACATCGACGTGAGAGAGACACATCGACTGGTTGCCTCCCACACGACCCCCACCAGGGCCAGGGACCCAACTGCAAGTGAGGTACGTGTCCTTGACTGGAATCGAACCCACAACTCTTTGGTCCGCGGGTGTATGCTTTAACCGCTGAGCCAAACCTGCCAGGGCGGAGCCCGTGTTTTTTAGACTTCGTCTTACCTGTGTCAGGTAATCTTTGTACACTGTGCCTTCTTCTGAAGTGCCTGCATATCTGTCTGTCTACTGATGCTTCTCCTCTACATAAGTTAAAGTTTCTTCTAAACATTAAGATAAAACTTTGCTCATCTCACCATAGGTGTTGTCTCTATATTTAAATAGAAATATTTTACCTTGTTCTATTTTTTTCTTGCCTTTCTTAGACCAAGTGCCTTTATCTCAACTGGTCAAATAATTCATGTGAATGAAAAGAAAATATTTGACCTCATTTAAATTCTAGGCCTGGGATTCCAGATGGCCACAATTATTGCTGTGGGAAATGTTGCCCTAGAACGTTTTCTTAAAAAAAGGTTTATCAGAGTCCAGATTTGTCATCAACTTTCGTGAGAATCACAAGTTTTCTGCTATCTGAAACATTTGGGCTGTTCTTCAGCCAAAAGTCTGGTGCACTGTAGGTATTTTTAGTTATGTAAATTATCTAGGATTATTGTTTTATGCATATTTTCAGGATGAAACATAGACACTTCCCTTGATTTTAATAATATGGAGCTGTTGTCTGATAAATAGGTTACTCTAAATAAATATAAATGGATCTAAATCTTCTAATCATTCTCTTATATATATATCCTCTTGCTATTACCTCAAAACAATTTTTTAAAATATGTTTTTATTGAAATTTTAGAGAGAGAAGAAAGGATAGAGAGATAGAAACATCGATGTCAGAGAGAAACATCGATTGACTGCCTCCTGCATGTCCCCTGTTGGGGATTGAGCCTGCAACCTAAGCATGTGCCCTGACTGGGAATCGAACCCGGCGCTCTCAGTCCATGGGGAGACGCTCAATCCACTGATCCACACCGATTGCGCGAAACAATTTTTATTAAGAAGTAAAACATTTATTAATTACTATTGAATGCTGAGAAAATGTTCTAAGACATATATTTCTTTGCTAGTCAGAGCATTGTCTAATCTTTCAACTAAAATGAACTGCACTAGAGCAGGGACCTGTCTTAATGATCACAGTACTCCCACTAACTATAACAGTCTCTGCCATGCAATCAGCATGAGTAAAAGCTTGTGAAAAGAATAAATCATAGCTTCCCAAGAAAAACAACAAAACAAAACAAAACAAAACAAAAATCCCTAATATTTGAAGTACCTTAAGAGGTCTATTTACTAAAAGTTTTGTCAGAAAATTGTATTCCTATTTTTATCATATCAAAAGGAGAAGATAGAAGGAGAAAGGAGATATTTTGGATAGCTTCATATTATCCATTTCGTATCAAATAGTAAAACTAATATTATGCACACATATATTTATTTAGAAATCCATATATATAATATCTGTGTGGATATTATATCTATGAATATTTATTGAGATGGATAGTCCGATTATACTATATTAAATAAAAATATGACTTGTTATAGGTTAAGGATAAAGGACCATTAAGTATGTTCTTTGTGAATAATGATGAATGTTTTTATCATATCACTTCTATCCCCAGAGGATCATATTCACAGTATTAACAGAAATCTCATTGCATTTGTCTCCTCATACACCCGGTTTAAATCCTTTCCACACCCCTTGCTAGTTGAATTAACTTAGCCAACTTATATAACCTATGTAGACCTGCTAAAAAATGGATTTAAGTTGATATACAATCAACGTGGACATGCCAATTTACTCCATGGGAAAAATGTCCTATTCAATAAACATTCAATAAACATTTGTTTCAAAGAGTGCATTTGGGAATTCTCTCAATGAACTCTCTCTAGTGTTCCCAAGTACTTGTCAGTAAGCATATGTGTAAGTTCATGTTTGAATATGACATCAAGAATTGATATCTATATGTCATGCAAAAGATATAAATAAAACTCTTATTGACCTTTCATCTGGTCCTCATTTCATATAAAATCAACTTTCTACTATTCATCTCTGGTCACATATTTTCTCTTTTTAGTGGAAGTTTTTAAAAAAAGATTGAATTTGCACATTAAGATAATATAATTAAAAATAATGAAGTTACTACGGAATTATTATTCAAGCAGAGTAATTCCAAATAGATGGAAAGAGAAGTAACACAGGGGAAAAAAAAAAAAGAGAACAATGATTGTGAAAGTCAAAGGATAGCTAATCTGTTTTATCAGAATGCATGTGGAGTTTTCACTGTAACATTTTTATTTGTAGGTCGAAGTCTTAGTCTATTTCTAATAGAAAAGGTCCTGAAAATGCATATATCCTCTTTCTCTGTTTTGTAGATAATTCTATATATTGAATTGATGAACCCTGGGTCTGGGTAGGTAAGATTTTCACGAGAAATGCATAAATAAATGTCTCCCTTTTTGGTATGATCAACAACTATAAAACTGGGCTTTGACATCTCAGCCCTTGTCTCATAAAAATGATGAGCCCTGGTCTAGGGAAGAAATGGTGAGGCAGCTCCATGTGTCTGTGTGTGGGAAGAAGCTTTTTTTTATTAATAAACAGGCCTTTGGTCTCCAGGGCCCATTTTCCCAGCAGTCAATTCACTTAGAAAAATAAAATGTCATTTAATTGGCAGGAAAATTGCTTAAATTCTGTATGACAAACTCAAAGAAATACGTTCAGTAGATGGAAGGGGAAAGATAAAAGGATATAAATTAAATGTTAATTATGAAGATGATTAAAATGTAATAATATACAAAATTCATCTAACTCCTTAGTAATTGACACAAAATTATATAAATTTGGGATATGTAATCACAATCAAACATATTATAAGCTTGAAAAAATAAATTGCTTAAAATTGATGCTTAGGTTCCATTGTGTTGACAGCTATCTACTAAATCTGTAGAGAACACTAATTTGATAGGAAGGACTTGCATTTAAAAGTCAGTTTAGATTTTAGGTTAATTGGCATCCACTTAACTTGTGAAGTCTACCTTGTTAAATATAATTTTTTAAAAAAATTAATGCCAATAGAAGTGAGAAAACCATTTGACACAAGGCAGCAATTAACTACATAGAGACAAAATTCAAGATTCTGAAAGTTGGTATAGAGGTAAACTCCTTTAGTTGCCCTTGAATTTACTAATCAATCATATGTCAAAATGAAATGTAGGAAAATACCCATCCAAATAGTATAAAAGAGAATTCAGCAAATCCAGAAGAAATAGAAGTAGAAAGATTAACACAGAAAAGAACGAAATAAATTATGAAAAAAGCCAGATACCCACAAAAAGTCTTATACCTCTTTGTAGCCTAATGTAATACCTAAAATTATTATTTTTAACATCTCTGAAGATTGTTTTATTCAAGATGCTCTTGTTAATCTTTATGTATTACATAGTTAAGTATATTCTAATCTAGAGGATGATGTTAGTGAAATGCTTTAGTGCTAATGTTCTATAATACCATGCCTCTTCTCTCCCTCTTGATTGTCTGGGCTTTTCATATTTCAGCTCAATATACACTCATTTATGATCTCTTGTATTTGACATATTGAAGTGGCTCTTGCTAATTCAAATATCTGTACAACTATGAATGGGAGGGTTTAACAATTACTAGAGGACCTTTCCTGTTGACAATTTCTCAATAACAAATAGAGACACATGAAAGCAAGCCTAAATCAGGAGAGATGATCTGTAGCCAAGAAGGGCCTTGGCAGAGGATGTCTGAGGGAGCACAGGATAGTAAAATATGGAATGTAGATGGAGTTTGGGAGTCCAAAAGTGATGGGGGTTTTGATCATTGTAATGTTGTCTTGGGGCCATGAGGATGGGTGAGGTTAAGGAATTCATGAAGTGACAGCTTTGAAATGAGTGAGACACAGTTCTACCCCCTGAGGAATTCTCAGTGTATTGGCTGACATGTGATCACTCTTGTCTTGTTTAGTGTACTCTTATGACTGTAATTTCAAGCATCAGTCTGCCTAAGGATAGATCCTAGCCTTGCAGCTTGCCCTCCTTAACTTGGTGCAGATTACTTAAATTTTTTTGTGTTCCATTTTCTCATATTTAGAATGGCAAAGATAGTAATTGAGAGCCTGGGAGAACAACAACAATAAAATCTTCTGGTAGGGTGAAGAAAGGTTGAGAACCAAACTCTAAAAACACAGTTTCAACTTGAAAGGTCTAAAAACAAGCATGCATTAAATAATAATATCTAAACATAAACATAGAATAGTACAATACTCAAGATTAACATCTTTGAACGTTCTCACGTATGAAAGAATAACCACCTACAAAGAGACGAGAACAAACTGCATACAGAATCGCATCAGCAACGTGGCCACATGGCAGGTGGTGGGGTTGGGTGGGAGGCACTGAAGGAAAATTATATTCAAGTTAAAATTCTATAATTAGACAAAATGTTAGTCAAATGTGATATAGTAAAGGCATTCTTAGAAATGCATTGATTCTTCACATATCCTTTTATAAAGAGGATGTTAAGGATCTTCTCTAAGAAAAGTAAGGGAAGAAATCAAGAAATAGGAATCCATGGGGGAAAATGCTATAGAAAATAATATATAAGTGTATCAATCAAAATACCTATGGAAGGTGAGGGGACAGAGTGAGAAGAGTTTGAAAAAGGAGAAATAGAAAGCAAGGGTAGATATACATTTATATGACTATAACTATATCATAAATATTCAGATTTATTATGATAAATCATATAATTAGAGCAATACAAATAAAAATATATTTAATAAAATATAATATCCATTTTTGCATAAACATTTTTTATCAGTCTAGGAAAAGAATAAAAATTGTTTAACCTCATATAGGACATCTCCCAACAACTGTAGTACACATAATTTGTAATAATGAGGAAATGCTAGCAACATTTCCTTTCAAGTTATGACAAAGGCCATAGAGCCCAGAGTTGCCTCTTTTTTCATGGCATAGCCATTAAAGGACAAAACAACAACAAAAATATATGTAAGTACATATTAGAAAAAAAGTAAAACAACATTTTATTTTTATTTATTTTTAATCCTCACCCAAGGATATCTTTTTCCATTAGTTTTCAGATAGAGTGGAAGGGAGGGAGAGAGAGAAACATCAATATGAGAGAGACACATCGGCTGGTTGCCTCCCACATGACCCCAACTAAAGCTAGGGATTGAACTGCAACTGAGGTACATGCCCTTGACCAGAATCGAACCCACAACTCTTTGCTCTGTGGGCCGACGCTCTAACCCTGTCCAGGGCTAAAACAACTTTTTAATATTCACTAGTGATTTGATTGTCTGTTAAAAAAACTTCTCATTAACCAATGTCACCCCAGTAAATTTAATGATAAAACACCATCAAATGGGTGGCTTAAACAACAAATATATAGGCAGATCATTAGAATTAATAAGAACACCATAGCCACCAAGGCCATAAAGCAGAAAACACAGGGTATGCAAAGAAAAAGAGACAGAAACACATAGAAATTAGGAAATCTTAATTCACTTCTCTTAATATATGTCAGATCATCAGACAAGTTAGGGTGTAGGATATTTGTATCATGTAATTAATAAGGTCCCTATTAAATTATATTATTATACAATGATATTAAATTAAATTATTATTAGTATATTAAATTCTGTATTCTGAAATAACAAATAGACATTCAGGTTGCCATGGAACCCACATAAAATTTACCAAACAGTATGCCATGTGGAAAATCTTACTATACTTCAAAAACAATGGACAACAATTGTATTAGTCAGTGAGAGCTGGTATAAAATACACCACTCAAATAGTGGCTGAAACAACAAATACTCATTTCTCACAGTGCTGGAGGCTGGGAAGTCCAGACTCAAGGTGCCAGTCAATCTGACTCCTGCTGGAAAACCCCCTTTTGGCTTGCAGATTGCTGCCATCTTTTTTTGTCCTCATATGGGAGGCAGAGAAAGATCAAGTTCTTTTATTTTGCTTTATAAGGGCACTAATCCCGTGCTATGGGCACATCCTCATGACCTTATTTAAACCTAAATAAATCCTGAAGGCACCACCTCCAAACACCATTACATTGGGAGTTAGGGATTCAGTACATTAATTTTGAATACAAACATTCATCCATAAGAGTAGAATTCCCTAACCTCAATACAACAAACTAAAAATTAATAGCAAAACATTAAACAATAAATCTACTCATGGAAAAATTAAAACATTCTCCTTTAAACAGCTGTTGATTGAAAGTAAATTCGAGATTGATATTTAGGCTATTGAGAAAATGTTACTAATGACAGAAGTACCTATGACTATGGAACTGCCCTATGACCCTGGGATTCCACTTCTGGGTATATAACTGAAGAAACCCAAAACACAATTATGAAAGAATATATGTACCCCCATGTTCACTGCAGCATTATTTATAATAGCCAAGATATGAAAGTAATCCAAGTGTCCATCCATAGACAAATGGATAAAAAAGCTGTGCTTTATATATACAGTGGAATATTACTTGGCCAAAAAAGAAAATAAAATCTTGCCATTTTCTATAGCATGGATGGACCTGGAAGGTATTATGCTAAATGAAATAAATCAGACAGAGAAAGACAAATACCATGTGACTTCACTTGTACTTGGAATCTAAGGAACAAAATAAATGAACAAACAAAATAGAAACAGATACAGAGAACTGTATCTATAATGATGAAAATCAGAGAGGGGGTGTTGGGGGACAAGGTAAAAATAACTGATGGGATTAAGAAGTAAATTGGTAGTTACAAATAGACATGGGAATGTGAGGCAAAGCATGGGGAATATAGTCATCAATATTGTAATAACTATCTATGGTGCCAGGTGGGCACTTAAATTATCAGAAGGAGTGCTTTGTAACCTATACGAATGTCTATTCCTTGTGCTATCCACCTGCAACTAATACAAAAAAGTGTTGAAAGCAAACTGTAATAAAAGAATTAAATTTAAGAAGAAAAACAAAACTAAAAGAACTTATGACATACAACCCAAGAGTGCACTCAAAGGAAAATGTATAGCATTAAATACATCAATTAAAAATAAATTAATAAGTATCTGAGTCAAAAATTAAGAAAAAGAAAATATATCAAATGAAAGAATAAAAGAATATGGAAGGAAAGAATAAATAGATAAATGTAGATGAAAATAACTTAGAAAACAAAATTAGTTGAATAAAAAAGTTTATAACTTTAAAAGAAAAAACAGACAAAACACTATCAGCTGACCAAAACTTGGCAGCTGACAAGATGTCCTTTAGTATGTGAATGGATAAATAAACTGTGGTACATCCAGACAATGGAATATTATTCAGTACTGAAAAGAAATGAGTTATCAAGCCATGAAAAGACATAGAAACCTTAAAGTTATATTACTAAGTGAAAGAAGACAATCTGAAAAGGCTATGTACTATAAGATTCCAACTATAGAGGTGGACAAAAGGTTATTAATAATAATAAATAACACAATAATTAATAAACAATAATAAAAGAAGAAAATAGAAGAAATAAACTGATGGTGATGGGGGGGTAGAGTTGGGAGAAAGAGTTGAAAAACTGCCCATTAACTACATAAGAATCTTTATGTAAAAATAACCATCAAATCTAAAGACATTTAAGAAGCAATCCTGAACCACCTTTTTGTAACTCTTTTACAATTATGTAAAATTGTTATTAAAATGGACAGAATCTCTGTAGTTGTAAACAGAACAATTTCCATAGGAGATTTCTCTAGAGGATGGGAAAACTTGTCAAGAAGCTAGGTTCTCAAACATCCTAGGCCAGAAGGTTTCATTTCTAATTCCCCAAAACTTTTAAGAGCACACAATGCCAGTGCCATTTAACCTGGTCCAGAAAATAGGGAAAGAAGTAAAACTCCAAACTATTTTATCATATTAGTAGATCTCAGAAAAAAAAAAAATCATGAATATCTCTGTATATAAAAAAGAATTTCAACAATTTCAAAAAACATTTTTGGTTTCAAAACAAAAATGTTAATGTTAAATTATCCATCTCATCTTTAAAAGCCAGCTTTATACTTGATGAAAACATTAGACATATTCACACTAGCTTCAGGAACAAGGCAAACTACCAGTATCAGCACTAATACTCAGCTTTACTCTGGAGGTACTAGCCTCCAGGGTATTTGAAATTACCATGAGAATAAGGCTACATGAATATAGTTAATAAATTAGGATACAAAATTTAGTAAGTTAAATCAGTAGTACATTTAAATAATTGTCATTCAATTAAATGCGGTAATGAGAAATAGATCCCATTTATAATTGCAATAAAGACCATAAAATTCTTAAGAATAAATGGAAAAAATATGGAAGACTTCTATGAAGAGCACAAAAGAGACAAATGCATGAGAAGGCACACAATGTTTGAGTCTTGGCAGATGCAACCTGGCAAAGATATATCAAGTCTCCATAAGTTCATTTATAAAATTAATATGATTCCAGTAAAATATTACAAGGACATTTTAAGCTAGGATATTAATTAAAAGTTTAAGAATTTTAGGGAATCACTGAAAAAGAAGAGAATATTGGTGAATGAAGGTCTAGCTGATCAAATATTTAAAAATTAGCCCTGGCTGGTTTGGCTTAGTGGTTAGAGCATCAGCCCGTGGACTGAAGAGTTGTGGGTTTGATTCCTGGTCAAGGGCATATACCTGGGATTGCAGGTTCGATCCCCAGCCCAGGTTGGGATTGTGCAGAAGGCAACCAGTTGATGTATCTTTCTCACATCGATGTTTCTCTCTCTCTCTCCCTTCCTCCTTCCCTTCCACAATCTAAAAAAATCAATGGAAACATGTCCTCAGGTGAGGATTAACAAAACAAAACAAACAAACAAACAACAACCGTATATGATTGAAACAGTTTGGTAATGATGCCTTGGTTAGACATATCAATGAACCAGCAAGTCCAACAACAGTCTCTGACATATCCAGGTCAATTTTGTCTAAAATACAGACAGCATCTCAAATCAGTATGGAAAAACTGAACTAATAAGAAAATGAGTGATGACTAGATTCATAACTCACACCTGGATGAATTCCCAATGAATCAAATGTTTAAAAGAAAAATGAAGCAATAAAATGACTAGAAGAAAACAGGGAATAATTTGTTATAAACTTGCCTTAAAGGACCTTTAAACTATGACTTAAAGTCCATAAACCATACATGAAAAGATTGATAAATTTGAATACTTGGATATTAAAATTAAAAAATTCTATATGACAATCAACAAAATAGCCAACCTATAAGTGTAGTAGAGAAATAATGCCAGCCTTGGCTGGTTTGGCTCAGTTGGCTGAGCTTCATCTCATGTACCAAGAAGTCACTAGTTCAGTCAGGTGGTGGGTTCGACCCCCTGTAGGGGGCATGCAGGGGGCAGCCAATTGATGTTTCTCTCTCCCCGTCTCTCTTCCTCTCTTTCTAAAATAATAAAAACATATTTTTTTTTAAAAAGAAACAGTGACAAACAAGCAGAACTTTTTGCAGCTCACATCACAGACAAAATTCAATAACTTCTAATGTATCAAAAACTCTTAAAAACCGAAAAGCAAAAGTCCAGTAGAAAACTAAATAAAGTATCTATAGGGAGATTTAAAAAAAAATGCTAGATGTTTAACCTTATTTTTAAAAAAGGAGCCCAGCCCTGGCCGGTTTGGCTCAGCGGTAGAGCATTGGCCCGCGGACCAATGAGTTGCAGGTTCGATTCCGGCCAAGGGCAGGTGCCACGGTTGCAGTTCTTCCCAGGCCCTGGTCCGGGTCGTGCGGGAGGCAACCAGTCGATGTGACCCTCTCACATCAATGTTTCTTTCTCTCTCCCTTTCTCTCTCTCTCTCTCTCTTCCACTCTAAAGATAAATGGAAAAATATCCTTGGGTGAGGATTAAAAAATAATATTAATAATAATAATAATTAAAAAAAGAATCCTGGCCTGTGTGGCTCAGTGGTTGAGCGTCAACCCATGCACCAAGAGGTCACTGGTTCGATTCCTGGTCAGGGCACATGCCCAAGTTGTAGGCCCAATCCCCAGTAGGAGGCATGCAGGAGGTGGCCAATCGATGTTCTCTCTCATCAATGTTTCTATCTCTCCCTCTCCCTTTCTCTCTCTCTCTCAAATCAATAAAGAAAAAATAAATAAAAACAGAAACATGGGTAAGAGACGCCTATTTTCACATATCCAATTAGACAAAGTACAGATGTTAAATAACATATTCTGTTGACAGGGCCACAGAGTCAGAGACTTCCATATGTTTCTGTTAGGAGTACAGATTCTTACAAAGCTGGTGGAGGACGATTTGTCTATATTTATCAATAGTGAAACAAATATATATTTCATTTAGGTAAAATTATACATACAAAGCAATTTGGTAACACTCTAATAGCAAAAAAAATGGAAACAACTTAATATTCATTCACAGTGGACAAGTTAAATTATGACGCAGTCCATGTAATAGAATATATTGAGTTAAACATAAAAAATGAAAAATCTCTTCTACAGACTGACATGGAATTATCTTCTGGGAATACTGTTAAGTAAAGAAGATACAAGGAACAGAACAGTGTATATAGTATGATATATTCTGCTGGGTGACAGGGAAGGAGAAAAAAATTAGAATCTATTTAAATTTGCTTATAAGTTGAGAAATAAGTGTCAGAAGGACACAGAAGAAACATTTCCAATGACTCTTTGAGACAAGGGATAGTAAGATAGGGTCTTCTTGAATGTTAAATAAGAGTGAGAAGGAGTCACGTAATTGTGTAAATCATGTAAATCTACTTATCAAAAAAGTTAAAAGAAACCAAGTATAGCAATATACACGTGATAAATGTTACAACTGATGTATAGCAAGTGCCAGGGAAATTATGATGATGGGATATTCCATTATGTCCAGCTGGCTTGGAAATTTGCAGTGATAAAATACGAATAGTATTGCCCTGGCCTGTTCAGCTCAGCAGTTAGAGCATCAGCCTGTGGACCAAAGGGTAGCAGGTTCGATTCCCAGTCAAGGGTGTGTACCTGGTTTGCAAGTTCGATCCCCCGCCCTGGTTGGGGTCATGCAGGAGGCAGCCAATCATTGTGTCTCTTTCACGTCGATGTTTTCCTCTCTTTCTCTCTCTCTCCCTTTCTCTCTTCCACTCTCTCTAAAATCAATGGAAGAGTATACTCGCGTGAGGATTTACAAAAAAATATATATACTAACAGTATTGATATTAGGTTTAGAACATTGAGTGAAAGTTCACCAGAGAAACGGGGAGGCAGGAGAGAAAGTGCGTTGCAGTCATTGAAGCTGAATGAAAGCATATGCAGACAAGCCCAGGCTGGTTGGACCTGAAGTTTTCCAGCCTGACTCTGCCCCTGAATCCCGGTGAATAAGTGGTCCTGTCTCTCCGTAATGAAGCAAGGAGAATATCTACTTGGCTTAAGAAAAATCAGTCTCTTGTGAGTGCTTTTAAAAATTCCTGTGAGATGGATATCAAAATAAGAGGTTTGAAGAAAGCGAGAACTTTATTTATACTGTATACAAATTATATATAATATTAGTGCTTCAATGTTCTGATTTTGTCTACACGGATAACAAGGTAAAGCCCTTATTACTAGGAAACACGCTGAGTTCTTTTCCCGGGTGTGTGATAAATTTAAGGTTGAACAATCTTTCATTTCTCTCTCGGTTCCCTTTGTTATGATTGACGAGTATTTGGCAATTGATGAAATCAGTTCCAAAGCAAGGATCATCTTCCGCTTCTCACCCTGTTTCAAATTCTACCCATGCCCTTTCTGAAATCTTTCTGTCACTCTCCATATCTCCAGTGTTAGTATCTTACTTTGCTACCTCAATGGCTCCCCCCTAGAACCTTCTATCATATTTCCCATCCAGATGAATAATTTCCTACTGTGTTTCCCTTTCTCAGGCTTCTTCAACCTCCAGTTTGAGTACACTGTCATAGGACATTGCGAAGATTGATGAAGTTACTAGGCTTAAGTCTTTTCCTGAGGCATACAGTGACTGACTGAGGCACTTTCTGAAGTCTCTTCCAGAACACATTTTTCCCCCTGTATTGACTTCTACACCAGTGGCCAGTAATGCCTCATTAATTTGAATTCTACTACTTTGAAATGTGTTAAAATTCAGGTAGAGGTAGAGTTGAAGTTCCCTTTGCACTTCTTATATAGAATTTTTACCAAGCAAATTAACAGTATCATCAAGACTGCCTGGGTAATTTCTAGTCTATTTAAGAGAACAAATTGTTTTCAAGCATTGGTAGGCAATGCAGAAGAATCTATTTACATTTAAATTATTTGCTAATTACAAATCATTATTAGCTGTTAACTAAGAAAAGTCACTTAAAGACAACTACTAGGCAACACTTTGTTAGACTTGTTCTAATTATAGGGACTAGAGAAGAATAAAACTGAGGTTAAAAATAGTTCAAAATCCATATATCTTTCATTAACTCAATACACCTTCCCTCATTTTCAGCAGGCCAAATGCTTGTAGTTTTATTGGCCCTGCAAAATATCTCAGCATAAATTAATACATATAAGAGGAAGGCTGATAAATTTTCTGAATGCAAGAAATCAGGCCCCCCAAGGTTACTCCCCAACTAGTCTCTTTCCTTGAATTTTTTAAAGCCTATAATCAAGGAGGTAGAACAACACAATCCCAGAAAAGGCAGCTGCAGGGGAAGCAGGGATAAGCATTTGTTTTCACTTTGAAAACATGAGCTCACTGCCAACAGGTTTTGGGCTCCTTTACAAGTCTTCCCAGAATGACACAAAGATTTCAGAACAGAAGAGAAACAATGGCCAGAATTACCTTTGATTTAGCACATAGTTGTTCTAATTGGAACGAATCCAAAATAGATGTCCCATTACCTACTGTAGAGGTCAACTTATGAAAGAAGGAAAAGAGATAGTCCTGTAATTCTGTATAAGAGCAGTTACTAGCCCAGCTGATTTCAGTGGAGTACAGCAGGATCTCAGGTTTCATGTCATGGAAAAAACATACAACTGAAGTAAAATTCTGGTTCTGACACAGTTAATCCCTCCTGTGGCATGAGTCATGCTTACCTTATAGAATTGGTCAAAAATTATGAGGGATGATGATTTAAGTGATTTCCAAACTGTGTAGTGCTTTCTCAAAGTAGGTGATATCATGACTAGCTGCCAGTGGACACAAATAAATACATAGACTAAGAATGACAAGGTAATTGATAGGACTTGGAAATTATATTCTCAAGTGGTTGTATAAAGACATGACGAGATATATCTTAAAAACAGAAGGCAGTATCCGCTCCATAAACATGACAATTGTGTGTATATCTTGTCCAAGGCAGGGTTTGTGCTAATGAATTTACACAAACATGGGTGAAGTGAGAGAGGAGCATAGATGAAGGAAGACCACACAGAGATAAGTCATTTCCAGTGTTTAGTTTCTGTGTAGGGTGGTGGGTCCCAGGTTATTAATATATTGTTAAAACAAACAAATAGCAACAAACATGGCCCAACTAAAATCTGTCATAAATGAAGAATTAGGACTCATCCACTTCTATGCACTTGACAGGTCCTTAAAATATGTTAGCAAAGTATTGAAGGATAGCATTTTATTCTTACCAACTAACTTTCAGCTAAACTCAGTAAAGACATTAGTGTCTGTCAACTGTCAGGGAAGCCTTTGCATTTCTTGGGTTTTTAGATTCCGCTGCTTGAGATCTCATGCTTCTCTGTGTCCCCCTAAACAGACTGGCAGTTGTAACAAGCTATCAAAATCAAGGCCTTCGTATTGGTACTCTGAGCAGCAACCTGCCTAATGAATGTTTTAACTATTCTGTGTCTGAAGGCAGTTGTGTCTACTCGATTCTTTAGTCTGAAAACAAAACACCCTGCAAATTCAGTCAATTTGATCAAGAAACATTCTTTAATAAAGTAATGAGTTAAGCCATTTGTTTTAAGCAATTTAACAAAACAAGCACTTGAATGACCAAACACAATTTGTTTCCCTATTGGATTCTTTTGACAAAGTGGGTGTTGTGCTATTTGTTTAGCCTTTTGGTGATTATTTGCCAAATATAAACACCATGCTTTTATGTTTCTTTATTACAGACATTGTTTGTGCTAAATAGCAGGAGAGAGGAGTGCTCTCTACTACCCAACAGGGTTCTCATACTTCTCTGAACAGCTCCTCATTGAGTTTGGTCTGCCATAGACCACCTTGCATCAAAAACATGACCCTGAAAATAATTGGGGATCTGACTCAAATCAGTAGGCAACAACAATTTTTATTTGAGTTATTTATGCCACATACTCATGCAAATTCTAAAGCATTTCTTTATACCAGCTTTTATAATTTTTTACAATATATAATTGCTAATCTCCTAACAAGCGGCTGGATGACAACAGACAATTTTTAGGACACGGCACTGTTGAAATACCTCTCTGGTTGTCTGTACTATCACTGGGTAGAAGAGGGAGACACGCTGCGTGACTCTTTGCCTGCACCTGAGCCAAGAATGAAACTTGGTTCTAGAGTATCGAGCTGAGCCATCAAGCCCAGTGCCTGGCTGGACTAAGCCTGAAAAATGCCTTGCCAAAGGTTTTCTGAAGGAAGAAAAAAAAATCACTATGGCATTTCCTTCTTGGAGTTTCGTAAGGCATGAACTCATGCAAGGCTCTGAGAAATCCCCCATACAATAACCTGCTACATTTTATGTAACCCTGAATTTTCTAAACATATTTGAAATGAATTCCTAATTTGAGAAGCCACAATGATCAGATTCCCATAAAGCTGCCTTTTGTCGGCATGCATTTTGGGAAATACTCGTTTACACAAAGATAATTTATATTCCTTAGCATGGCGATGAGAAGGCACGAGAGGAAGCACTCCTCCAAAGATGGAACTGTAAATAGCAGCGTGTGGACGGCCTTCAGATGCTGTTGGTGAGAGAAGCAATTAGTAAACCAGGACCAGGACTTTTGCTGAAAAATAAATAATCGCTTTAATGCTTGGAAATCGGCCTGTGTGGAAATGTAGATGATAATTTCAAGAAATTACCAGAAATGCAAGATTCTATCAACAGAGCAGGCTTTTGTAAAATATGCAATGCTATTCTTTATTTCTCTGAAAAGTTTATTTTAGAATATCTTTGGAGAGTGGATTCCGAGAGAAATAGTCTTCTTTCTTTAAATCTCCTTAATTCGTGCCAGGCATAAGGAGTGATATTTCTACTTTGTACCCCCTCACAGCCACCTGCTGGTGGGTTCATAGAGCCCTTTTCTCGTCTTACTAACATACCCTCTTTAGGCAGCATTAGCCCATAGTACTGGAGTGTGAAGCCCGGGTGGTCCTGTCCCGGAAGGAATGTTGGGGACACCAGGGAGAATGTCCAGTGTTTCATTTTACCCTCTTTCTGTAGATCTTGCATATTTCTGTAAGTCACTGAATAGAATGCAGGCAAAGGGTAGATGGTTAACATTTTTGGAGTAGTTGCTTCTTTCTGAAGCAGATATTTGATGGCAAGGCTTTTCTTGGAATTTAGGGAGAAAATGAAACTGATGGGAAAATGTGACTTGTTGGGTAAATGCTATAAATATTTAACATTACAAATGTGTATCTATAAATTACAAAACAATGTGCTAAATTAAAACTGCTTATTTATTCTTTTACCAAATATTTATTTTCCTGAAGTATGAGTACTGGTTGGAAGAATTATGAGGAGAGAGAGAGAGAGAATGAATAAATCTTTTTATTAATTTACAGTAATCCGTTTCCATGAGAAAAGCATTCACATTCTGACTCGGAGAGGGGACAACTGAGAAGATCATCCTTCCTGGAAACAAAGCTTTGATGTGTTTAACAACAAAGGGTCTGTGTCTGTCTGCCACAGTAAAAAATGATCTGAATGTGTATTTCAAGGAATGAATTCTCCATGAACTTTCTGAAGGTGAAAATTTCTCTGAATCAAATTATATCTCTCTACACACACACACACAAAAATTATATCTCTATATCTATATTGTGTGTACATATAGACATATATAGCTACACATGTTATATATACATATATATGGATTTGCTATATATATGCATAGTAATATATGCTTTCATAAAATAATTTAATAGTAAAATAATCTCTCTAACATTAAAGTGACTTAGTGCAGGCAACATTGACAGATGGCAAATCCACCCTGGATGAAGATCAAGTGATAATACATAATCATACTTACAAAGGAATGCATGGATTTCCACTCCATCCTGTGGCCCTAATATGGCCCTAATAATTTTGCTGTAGCTATCTCTCAAGCACTCAACATGTAATTGCCCAATTTTCTCTTTTTTTTCCAAAGTGCTTTTGCTTGCATACCTGTTTGAATGTATCATTTAAAAATTACAAAGGATAACTTTGTTCCCTGAAACATGTTGATTTTATGAGATAATAAGAATACTTGGCTAAACTGCATTAGTATTTAAATGGTCAACTGAGCATTCCCATAAGAGAATCTGCACTATGTTCTGACATGTACAGGTGTTCAAAGGTGACAACAGTATCTTGGGTCCTTAAGACCCTGGGCATTCCTTAACAGTGATGATGCCTACAGTGATGTAATTGGAAAGCCAAAAGCTGAGGATAGTGTGGGTGGAGTCCATGAGCACACTCTGTGCGTGCTGAGGTATCTGGGCTATCATAGGTGGGAGTGAAATCCACATGTAGTTGCAGGTCATGACCCTCCACATATTCTCCATCCAAACAATCTCTGCGAATGGCCTTTTCAAAACATAGAGGGGAAATGACAATCACTGCTAAATGCCATTCCAGTTATGATTCTACTGTTCTCCTGTTACCATAGCAGGGATTTTCTGGTCCAAACATGTACGTAGCTATCTATTGCTTAGTGGTTAAGAACCCACCCTCGGGGATCCTTGAGTTTGAGACATGACTTCCTTACGTAGTTTATGTGTGACCACTGGAAAGTTATTTTTCCTCTCTAAACCTATTTCTCTACTTGGACAAAAGTATTACCCACTTTATGGTGATGCATGAAAAGAGAATTTATTCAAATTATTGAGCACATCTAGAAAATAATAAAAAATGTTAGCTATAATTGTAATCTAAACTGGATTTGGAGAAAATTTGACAGTAGTTGTACTGGCAGAAATGGACTGGTTCTATGTACGCAAAATGAGCTGGTTCACTTCTGGACCCTCTAACAAGGCAGGGAGAGCCTATATGAAGAAGGAAATAAACAAGAGAAACTTTAAACTGTTCTGTATTCATGGATCTTCAGTACTCCATCTCTATGGTTAACAGGGGTGTCATTGATTTACTCATGACTGCTGACTGTTAATTTCATATATAAATCAAATATAATATAATGTGCACGTTATTGACCTAAAAAGTCACATCAATGCTGTTCTCATTCCTAATTTTTTTGCTGAACTGATATAAATGAAACAAAAATTAGGAAGTTAAAAGACCAGATAATTTGTATTTTATCAAATTGCGGCGCAGAGCCATTTACATTGTTCTGAGCAGAAAGGCGTTTCTCCCACAGCTCTTTGCTGGCACGTGGACACAGCACCGAGATCACCGTGACACATACGTCCGATGTATTTGTTCTTATAATTTGGTCCATGAAATGTTCCCGTAGTGTGCCCTATAATATTGCTCTACTTATAGAAATCAAATCACACATGCGTTTTGACTACTATGTTATTTCATGTCTTCTTAACGGTGCTCTCTCTCTTTTCCCTTTGAAAGCCTAATAATATTTTACAACTAAAGGAATGGGCTACTCGAGAAGGCCTTCTTCCAGCTGGATCTTCCATCCTGCTCAGTGTGGATATATTCTGTGCCCCGACTCTCTACCTACTTTCTGGGATGCTGGGCAGAAAAAGTGCCAGGACTGTAGGGAATGTACCAAAGCCACTGAGGTCACTTTATAAACAGACTCTGTTTAAAGGAGGTTTGAAGAGATCCTCAGAAATGCGAAACCAACCGAGGTTCTGCCCAGGGAAAGGCACCCTCACTTTCTAGTTCTCTCTTGCTCAACCCATGGACAAAGATTCAATCTGACAAGTTACTGAGTTTAAGGTCAAATTGAAATTCTTTTCCCACCTCTTTTCATTTTTTCCAAGCCAAACATTTCACTGGCTCTAATGCGGAAAGCATAGAAGTGTATCCTTACTTGCCCTAGAAACCCTGTTATTTTCATCTTAAATAACCTCTCTCTGTGCTTAGGGCTTTTAACCCACTACTGAGTGAGGTTTCACTGCATTTGTTCTTCTCTGACTTGTCTCAGTTTGTACCATTTTAATTTATAGGTGCACAACCCAATGCATTTAATTTTGCTTTCCTACACATAACTGGCCACCATACTCCACCTAGAAGGTTTCTCTCCAACTAAAACCTCAGTTTTCACTACCTTTCACTAAAGTTTGTCTATAAAGGTGGTCTCAACTCTCTGATCTTTTATTTTTCTTTAACTTATTCTAATTAGGCCTTTATTTGCACAAATTTACTAATACTCACTCAAGCAAGGTCACCAGTGACTTTCATTTTACAAAATCCAAGGGTCATAGATATAAAATCTACACCGATGAAACTTCTAGAAGAAACAAAGGAGAAACTTATTGTGGACTTGAGTTAGATATTTCTTTGATATGACAGGAGAAGCCTCATTCATGAAAAAAAAAAGTTATATTCAATTTCATCAAACTTAGAAACTTCTGCTCTTTGAAAACCAGTGTTAAGAGAATAAAAAAAAACAAGCCACAGACTGGGAGAAATGATTTGCAAAGCCCATATCTGATAAAAGTCTGGTAGGCATAATACATACAGAACATTCATAACTCAATAATAAGGAAACAAGCAACCCAAATTAAAAATGGGCAAATGATTTGAACAGATAGTTCAGAAGAAAACAATAGGGGACAGATAAAGACCTTGTGATTTATGCATACAATGGAATACCACTCAGAGGTAAATGAGAACTACCAGTATATGTAACACCATGATTAATCTCAAATGCTTTATGCTAAATGAATGCATCCAGTCTATAAAAGCTACATACTGTATAATTCCATATATATGACACACTTGCAAAACTAGAGGGGCAGAAAACAGATCTGTGGCTGGGTATGGAGAAGGTGTTTAAAGAGACACTGGACATTTTTGAGTTCTGACCAAAAGTTCTATATTATGAGTATGGTGGTGATAACACAACTGTACGTTTCTCAAAACTTATAGAGCTATGCACTAAAAAGGGGGAATTGTACTGTGTATAAATTATACCTTATTAAAAAATAGAGAAAAATGTTCATGAACAATTACTTCACAACCATGTACAACAACTGATTATCATTCAAAAATTAATCCTATGGTCAATTCTAAGTTCACACCTTCTCTGATCTCCCAGCAGCATTTGACAAAGGTGATTACTTCCTTCCCTTTATGAATTACTTTAGGAAAAGTTTTGGCTTCATAGATATACTCTTCTAGCTTTTACTTCATTGGCTACTACACTATATTCTCATTTGCTGGTGTATAATTTTCCGACCTTATCTGTGATACTGTCCCCTTCACTCACTCTGCTCTAGCTGGCCTCCTTGTTTATCTTCAAACCAGCCAACTGCCCTCCTTCCTCAGGGCCTTTGCACTTGCTAGCCCATTGAATAGAACATAGTTCTCTATTCTCTATTTTCAGGTTTCTGTTCAACTCATCTGTACAGTAGTAGGTGTTCTCTGGTCACGGTTCCTGAAATAGCTGCCCCTTCACACCCTAAGTCTCTCTATAATCCCATGTATTGAGAAATTTATTTTTCATAGCACATGTCTTGTTTGTTGTCTCTTTCCATGTCCAATGTCAATTTCATGACAGCACGGGCTTTATCTGATTCCTTGCTGTATCTCTGGTGCATTGCACAGGACCCAGCACAGAGTAGACTCACAGTAAATGTAGATACACACACACACACACACACACACACACACACACACACACTCACACACCCCACGTCTTCTTGTTTTTACTACTTGCTATAAAGTTCTCCCATCTCTTCAGTCATCCAAAAGTAAATTAGTTAATAGATTGAACCATGATTATATTGAACCATTGATCATTTTGGAGCTAGAAATTGGTAATTGGTTATGGTTGAGATTAGTGCTATTACATAAAAAAACAAAACAAAATAAAAACACATGACTGTGCCAATGGCATGTAGATTGTAATAATGAAGGTGCTGTCTAGCAGAGGCCAAACAGCATGAACAGAATGTTCTTACATATAAATAAAACTTGGCACTGCCACTGTGATGCCTCTACCTGTCCCCCAAGGTAAGGGAGAGCGAGTAGGGAATGAAGGAATCCTGCTTCCTGAGTGATAAGAAGAAATGAATGGACTTCACACAGAAAGCTTGTTAATTCATTACCTGGCAACCACACCAACAGAAACCAACCCCCATTTAAAAAAATCCAAGTTCTCTCTTGAAGTCTTATTTAAATCCTATCTGTGCAATCTGTGAATGAAGCCAAACCGGAGACACATATAAAAATCATAATAGCATTCACTGACAGATATTAGCTCTTTCTCTGCTAATCCAGGGAAAGGATTTATTTCCTTTTTTTTCCCCAACACACTATTATTAAATGTAAGAAGTGCCAACAACTAATACTTTTTTCCTCTTTGTTACAACTGAAACATAACCACGTAGTATTTGCGCACTATACTTAATTGCAAACGGTTATTGATAGCATAAATCTTACATTTGTATGCTAGCTTCAGTAAGATTTATTTGTACTTCCAACCTTGACTACTGCAGGTGGTGTAATACTGAATAATCTTTATTTTTCAGTATTTTCAGTTGCTTTTACCCTTATAACTTTTCTTGCCCAATTTTTCCAGCAGTTTTGTAAGCATAATAGAACTATTGGTGTCTGAAGCCCAGCAATGAGAAACTTGATGGAGCTGATATCCATGTTGTTGGTTCACCAATTGAGCATAAGACGAGAGATTTCCTTTCTTATTCCTTTTCTTATTTTCTCCCATTGGTAAATGTCATTTATAAGCATATGCATTCTTTGAGTATATGCAAACCTAATGTGTATGCTTTTGAAACATACGGCAAAAACTAAGTTTACCCTTCTGATAACAGAGTTTCTGTACACAATCGTCAAACTCTGATGGCTGAGCTAATGACACAAATGGTCCTCCTGTTAGGAAGATGTGCAAATGCCCTTGGTTATTAATTAGACACTGGATGAAAATATAATTATTAACAGCAAGAGAATAAATTCAGTTAAAAGGACAATGACATCCTTGCCTACTAAAGCAAGTTAGAGGTTCCTTGAATATATATAATAAGTACCTACAATTTAATCTCAGAGGACTGTTTTTACTAGAGAGTTTTTTAAAAATCCAAGCAAAATGAGCAGTTTGCTTAAAATTTTCACAATGAAGGCATTGATACTCACAAAGCAATGAACTTAGAGCATATTTTCTGAGTAATGTTAATTAATTTGAAATTTAAGTTACCCTGTTAATATTTTGTAAGACAGTTTTCTGTGACAGCACATATACATTTTATGTGTGTGTGTGTGTGTGTGTGTGTGTGTGTGTGTGTGTGTAAGGAGAGATGGAAATAGTAGTAACATTGTCTAAAAGGCCAATGTCCAAAATAAGGGGAAAATATGATGTCTGTTAAGGAGAAGCAATGCAGGCGTTGCCATCTGTCCCTTACCATTGGGCACTGGAGGATGTTTGACAGAACTTTGCATATGTGAGCACTTGGGGAAAGGAGACATTTTAACACAAAACATTTTTCTTATCTTTTCAAACCAGGTATATTTTGTTGAATAAAGATGTTCAAAACAGCAGGAGGGTGGACTAATAGAAATGTTCATAAAAAAAGAAACAAAATTCCAAATGCTTTTTGAAGCTGTTAATAGTTGCATATGGCAATTCCCATTTTGGTGGGGATCCCTAGAGGAAACGAAGATACTGTTTCCTGTTCTTTACATGTAAGTATTGTACACAACTCAGACTTTGGGATGTGGCAGACACTGCCTACCTTGCTACACAACATGCCTTATGAGATTCTTCAGTCTGCTAGGGTTCGGGTCTACTCAATAGCGGTTCTCGGTGCTGACTGCACATTAACATCACCTGAGAAGCTATCAAATAAAACTGATGTTTGCATCCCTCTACCGAGCTATTAAATCAAAATGAGGAGTAAGAGCTGAGAAGTAATATTTTTAAAAATATCCATTGTAATTCAAGTAAACTATGCATGCAGAAGCATGCAGCTATCATAAATGTACAGCTTAAGGAATTATTACAACAGGAACACACCAGTGTAACCATCACTCTGATGAAAAGATTGTCACCAGTGTCTTAGAAACCCCCATACTCCCAGCCCAGCAGGCATGAGTACTTTTTAAAGTTCCTCAGTAAATTCTAATGTACTGCCAAGGATGAGGGCGACTCTATCAAAGGGTAATTGTTTTCTCTACCAAGTTCTCTATTTTGATTGAATTGTGAGGAATAGGAAATAATTACGAAACACAGTCTCTATGTTGGTGATTGCGCAAACATGATCTTATTGTATCTTTAAAATAACCGTTTTGAACAGTTAGCATTACGTCCTCTTGTACAAATGAGGAGGCGGAGGCTGAAAGCGATCCTGTAATTTGTGAAAGTGGAAACATTGAAGTGGGACACTGGAATGCCAGCCCAGGTCAGCTTGGTGGTTAAAGATTGAAACTGGAATCGGACAGAACTGGGTTTGAAAACCAGCTCCACCACTTCCTAAATGTGTAACCTTGAGTCAGCCGGTTCAGTTTATTTATCGATAAAATGGAGATTACACTTATTCAAGTCACTGATTGCTGTTGGGATTACATATACACCACTTGGCACCGTGCCAGGTAACTATTATTATGCCTTGTGTTGTTCTTATATCTGATCCAGACCCAACTTTTCCCACACTCCCAAACTGCTTCTTCCAAAAAGTTCAAAATGAGGAAGCCCAGCTCACAGCTTCTTGCCAGACCTTAATGCTGTGATTATTTAACTTAGCTTTTATGAGGAAAAGGTGATCTCGATACATATACTACAGTGAGTCCCCAAATTCTGAAAACACTGGAGAAATTGTATACTTATTATGCCTTTTTCAGATTAACAATTAGACCCATTGATTTAAATTTAGAGAAACTTTAGACTGGCCGGTGTGGTTCACTGGTTGAGTGTCGACCCATGCACTAAGAGGTCGCCAGTTTGATTCCCGGTCAGGGCATATGCCCAGGTTGTGGGCCCGATCCCCAGTGGGGGCATGCAGGAGACGGTCAATTGATGTGTTCCCTCTGACCTATGTTTCTATCTCTCTCTCCTTCTTCCTTCCTCTCGCTCTAAAAATGAATAAAGAAAACAATTTTTTTACATAAATAAATTTAGAGGACTTTATCTGAAAAGCTATTCAAATATTGAAAAAATATTAAAATAGTAATTAAAATAAAATTAACAAGCTGTTTTATAATAAATTTACCCCACATTTCTTCCCTTCTAAGGAGTAAAGATAGATAGATGATAGATAGATAGATAGATAGATAGATAGATAGATAGATAGATAGATAGAAAATGATATATACCTATATGTTTATAAATAGGTAAGGAAACTAATTTAATAAAACAAATCATGGGGATTTCCTCTCCCTGACCCGATACTGAGCCTACCAAAATACGGAAGCTTTAGAAAGCCAAGAGATACTCCAGATAGGGAAAATAACATTACATCATTGTTGTCCTTTCTGGTTGGCAAACAAAGGCTAGATACAGCACACTGTGTCAGTCTGAGCCAGGTGCCTCTGCCTTACTAAATGACGACATCAGGGAATTTCCACTACAGTCCTGGGATGTGCACTGTACATAAGTTACTTTCTAACTAGACCAGTCACCACACTGACTCACTCATACTGCTAACCATGTAGTTCTTCTAGGAAAAAAAAAAAAAAAAGAGGGAAGAAAAGGAAGAAATGAGAGTGGTTAACAATCTTATTTGACCTGGATCTATCCTTCTACTGTGTCATGTGAGGAGATAAGGATGAGCAGAGCTTCCTTAAAACTTCTCCAGTTAGCTCTGGACATTAGATTTGTGCTCTAAAAATTCCATCATATATTTAAAAAAGAGCTATGACTAATTATCACCATAGCAGTTTTAGACCTGACTCTGACACTGAAGTCGATCAAGTCCTTTAGGCTTCTGCTGCCTCACAAGTAAAAGTTTTCTGCCACCTCAGCTTCCCTATGTGATTTGACTTTGGAAGAATGAGGACAAAGACAGATGTCACCAGTCTTTCTTGCTGTTGTTGTGGTGTTGCTCTTTGCTTGTTCGTCTTCAAAGCTGTAGGTTTGTATCTGTGTTAAAGCAGAAATTTCCTAGACAAGCTAGTCAGAGATGCCAAATAATCACCAATTCACTGTAATATTATAGGTTAAGCATAGAATTTTCATCAAGTTTCAACTCTGACTCATTTCACCTAAACTTACTTATTCACCTCTCTGGTTCTTAAATTTTTATTATTTTATTCTAGCAGATTAAATACAAGAATACTTTGAACATCAAGTATTTACCCTTAATATTATTAAGTGCTATTTTTTATTATGTATGGATTAAAATCTCAAACAAGAGCAATTGACAAAACATTACTGAATAGTTCACAAGACTAATAAAACTTCCTATTTGAACCATTCTATTACATTTTCAGAACACAACCAATATGTACTAAACTATTTAAAAAGTTCTCTTTAGAGAAATTTATATCAATAGTGGCAATGAGAAGAATAAGACCAGAGATATCAACGATGTTTGGCAAGGATCAAGTGGTTTTCGAGTGTAAGCTGTTAGTTTGTGGTTGCTGCTATTAGAGAAGCATAGTTTGACCAATTCCATATTAAAATGTGAAATGTGCAGTAGTAGATAAAGGCTTTAACATAATAACAAAGTTTTCCATTATTTTATCAAATATAATTTTTTGTTGTTTTTAGTCCTCACCTGAGGATATTTTTCCATTGGTTTTTTTTAGATAAAGTGGAAGGAAGGGAGGAGGAGGGAGAGAGAGAGAGAGAAACATCAGTGTGAGAGAGACACACTGATTGGTTGCTTCCCACACAACCCCAACTGGGGATCAAACTTGCAAGCCAGGTACATGGCCTTGACCGGGAATTGAATCTGAGACCCTTCCATCCAAGGGCCAATGCTCTGACTGCCGAGCCAAAGTGGCCAGGTGCAAATATAATTTCTTATAGTAACCCAGTTAGACAAGTTAGACATATTTTGGGCATAATTGAAGATTTAGCCTTGCTCCTGTTTGATGCACTTCAGTTACTAGGGTATATACCCTCAGATTGAATAAAGGTCAAGTTAATGGGGAGCCATTTGAAAACCAAATGATTGTACTGTACTACTGTTTGGAGATAGAACATTTGTCATCAACCATGCAAATCAGTGTTGACCAAAGTTAATTTCACATACACTAGTCTACAGCAGGCTTTCTCCATGATGGCACTCTTGATAGTTTTCTTTGGATAGTAGTTTGCTGTAGAGGACCATCACGTGACTTACAGAATGTTTAGCAGCTTCCTCAAACCCTACCCACTAGATAACGAGAGCACCCACCATTTGTGTGAATCAAAAAGGTATCCAGTCATTGCCAGATATCCCCTGGGGGATAAATGACCCCAGTTGAGAATCATTTTTGTTTCACCCCTCTTCAGTGATTTCATGATGGGATTTATATAATAAATTCTGCAACAATATAACTCTTTCTTAAAGATTCACATTTAATATCAGCATATTAAAATCCCCAAAAGTCTTACTGCAACAAAACCAATTTACTCTTGTTTAATTTAACATTTCCCAAATATTTTGACTGCAGAATCATCTCAGCATCTCAGTAAATGCTATTATATATTTCTGCCCTTTGTTGTAAAACACACAGGAAAATCCTGGTGAATGGAATGTTTACATAAGCACTCGATTCACTTAGAATAAATTCTTAAAGCTTTAGAGTTCTTATTCGATGTTTATATATGTACATATATGTTTAGAGATATATCTATATCTTTAAGTTAAAATAATTTTTTATTTAAATCATAATAATAGGCATAACATTAACCATAGTAAACTAAGAAAGTTTTTATAGTACATAATGGTTTACAAAATTACCTGAAAAGTGAGAAACAGAAAATACATATATTGCTCTCTTTGCCCGGTTCCCAGCACAGAGCTAAAACCCTTGTAATTTTTCTAAGTGATAACATCACTAGGAACATCTTTTGTTCTCATATTTGGAATTTGGCCCTGGTTCCTGACACGGAGCTCCTAAATCCTTGGATTTCCCAGGCGACAGGAGAACCTTTTGTTGTAATGAGGTGATTCAGGGTGTGCTGCTGGGTAGCTACAGAATGAGGGCTGGTCACCAGAAAGACCAGCTCATGATCAGAAGCTCAGAACCTTCATCTGGGAAGGGAGGAGGAACTGGAGATGAAGTTAATGATCCATTATGTCTCAGTGGTGAGGCCTCTGAAAATCTCAGTAGTATATGGGTTCAAAGAGCTTCTGGATTGGGGAACACGTGGGGTGCGGGGACAGTGGCGCACCCAGGGAGCTCCTGGAAACTCCACATCCTTTCCCACATTCTCGCTCTAAGCATCTCTTCATTTGACTGCCTGTATCCTTTCTTATATCCTTTATCATAAACCCGTAAACTTAAGTGTTTTCCTGAATTCTTTGAGACACTCTGTAAAATTATTGAACCCAGGAAGGGGATCAGGGAACTCTGATTCATTGTCATTGTACAGGTGGGCGACAACTTGGGACTTGGGACTGGTGTCTGCAGTGGGAGCAGTCTCATGGGACTGAGGACTTAACTTGTGGATCTGAGGCTACCTCCAGGGAGACAGGGTCAGAGCTGAATGTAGGGCACTCAGATGGCTTTGCAGAGAATTGCTTGATGTGTGGAAAACCCACAGACCCAGAGTCAGAAGTAAAGTGTGTAATAGCGTGAGATGAAAGGAGAAACACACAGGGAGTGCTTTTCCCTTTTACAGCAGACACTCATTATTTCCTTTTCAAAACATAGTTATTAGCATTATTCTTGTTTTATGAGCCAAGAAATAGAATCCTAAGAATGTGAAGTGACTGGCTCAGTCTTACAGCTTCCAGGTGGGGAGCAGAAGTCTATACCACATTCTCAGACTCCACACTTCTGGCTGCCCCCTCCCCCATCATAGCACACATTGGAGAAGTAACCATTTCAGCACACTGCCAGCCCCCGTCTCCTGGGCACCAGCCATGTGGTGAGGATGTGATCACTCTGCCATCACCAGGGGCAATTAGCTTCACCGACTCATCTTCAACCTCTCCCACGTTCCCAATGACTGCTTCAGTGACAGACATCTAATCCAGGCTGGAACTACTCAGAATCTGGCATTTGAATGACTGTTTTAGGAGTCTACACTTGACTTGCGTTGGTCTAGTCAGAGAGGGGCCTAGGGTTTCAGGACAGTTGTTAGGGAAAGAAAAGTCTTCTCGTCAAGGGAAGCAGAGGTCAGGTGAGCAGGCCTCTGCCTGCTGGAGCTTTTTGCTGCCACGTGGAAAGCTCAGCTGCACAGAAAGCCGACACATGAAGGACAGACCCGGAGGATTCCAGAGCAAGAGATGCAGAGCCCTGTTAGAACTGCCTAAAGCCAGACCTACCATTTGATATTTTCAGTAATCCAATAGCTGTTTCCTTTATTGTTTAGCCCATCTGTGTTCGGGTTTCTGTCCATTGCAACAGAAATCATTGTTAGTAATACAGTTGAAATGGAAATAGTAATAAATGACATCATTTCAAAAGATAGCTATGGCAGGAGGAAAGATATTGGATTTAAAATTGTTTTATACATTTTAAACCACCGTCTGTTTACATTACTAACATAATATATGTTTATAAATATATATGTATATATAGCCTAACTTAGCTGTGTGTAAGATAGATTGTGATCATCACAGATTTTAAAACAGAATAAAAACAAATTCCAGGTGATATGATTATAGACACAATTAATATGGTCATTATAAAGGAAACCGCAGCCAGCCAGCTAGCTGCCAGTTTCCTGAGAGGAGAAAAGTCAGGGGGACAAAGAATTTAGTATGTAACACAGTGCAATGGTATTTAGGAAATTCATCTGAAACAGTAAGAAAAATACAATATCAGTTGCATTATTTTTAACAAAATAGTTGAATGATCCTGCTTAATTATTTAATTTACTGTGGAGAAGCTGGAATTGAGAAGAAAAAAAAAGATTAAAATCAGCCCAAATATTTTTCCAGTTTTTCCATAAATAGATTCTTATAAGAATTGTTTTTCTTTCAATTTCATATCTAAGATCTAGTTCAGGTAAGAGACACATTATATTATTTCTGCAGCTGATAATTATTCTGATTTGGCTAACTTTCAGGTCTTTGAAGGCCAGACACGTTCATAATAGTGGATAACAAAGGATGCTTCTTTAAATATTGTCACATACCAGTGCCATTCAAAGAAATGCCCAAAGTGTCACAGACTAAGTCCCAGATTTGTTAATTCTTAACCTGAAGGAGCTAGGAAATAACAGCTACCAGAGCTATTGCCTAAGATAGTAAAGATGGGTTCAGAATCATTCAAAACTCACTTGTATTTATTATCTTAGGTAGCAGCTTTCATTTACAAGCAAAAATAAAACAACTTGAAGTAAAAGGAAAGAGGTTGTATTGACATGGCCACCTTCTAATGAAGTCTTGAAGAGAAAGGTATTCCTGGGCACACAATACATCTAAAGACCTCAATAGCACTATTTTGGGGATCTTTATTATATACCCTGCTATGCCAAACATATGATGCAAATACTCTCTACATGCATACTTTCAATGTCCTATGAAAAAAAATTGTTTCCTTACCCTTTACTTTATATTTGTTCTCTTATCTAATTGCTCTGCTTACTCATAGTTTCTGTTACCTCATAACTTTGGCAAAGTCCATCATTGTCCTTCCAGGCTGATTTCGACAACATTTCACTTTGGTTTCACTGCTAAGTGACTCATTCCCCTAGAATTTCCTAGTTCTGATCCTCAAGAGACTCTCATTTACTGAGCTCATCTTTTGTGAGCGAGGTCAAATCACAGTTTCCTCATCAGCTTTTGGATTTCCTGCCTTGAGTCTGGTGTCCCACCTCTCAGCGAAGGAGATGAAAAACTGGCTATAAGGTATTCATGAGGCAGTTCATCCTGGTAAAAGATGTATTCATGATGGACAAGGTACTTGACATGTCTAATTTGGTTTAGCTCTTGCTGACCAGTAGAGCAAACTGCCTGGATCCCATCCACACTTTCAAAGTTTCCCCCATCTGTTACATGTATTGTAAATACACCGACATCTTGCGAATAGAATGCTCTAGAGGCAATGTCCAAAGGTCATGTAAAAAACTGCTTGATGATATTGGAGTCTACAAAATACTGGTCACGACCACTGATCTGAAGCTAGATTATCAAATCTGGCTCTGATATTTAATATCTGAGCAATCATCTTAATCTCTTTATTCCTTAGTCTCCTAAACTACAAAATGAGTGTGCTTCTCAGCTATCCTATAAGATGTTGGGGAGAATTAAGTAAGCCAATATATCTAAAGTAACTTCAAACAGTACTTGGAACATGTAATGTTAGCAATTGTTTTAAATAGTACCATTGAAATACATTCAGTTTTTATCTCCCGTCTGCATGTGTAACTTGCACAATTAAACCCCACTAATTAAATAATATAAAATAGTAGTAAAAACTTATACTGTCATACTAGCTAAATTTATGAAAAAGAGAAATGAGAAGAAAGCTTCACTTCCTTTTTAAAAAAAGTATTTATTTATTTGAGAGAG
Source organism: Tadarida brasiliensis (assembly GCA_030848825.1). Classification (NCBI taxonomy): domain Eukaryota; kingdom Metazoa; phylum Chordata; class Mammalia; order Chiroptera; family Molossidae; genus Tadarida; species Tadarida brasiliensis. The sequence goes on from CM061264.1 coordinate 83,919,957, forward strand.
AGGAAGGGAGAGGGACAGAGAGAAAGAGAAACTTCGATGTGAAAGCAAGACATCGACTGGCTGCCTCCAGCTCTCCGCCTGCCAGGGATCAGGCTGGAAACCCAGGCATGTGCCCCGACCGGGAATTGAACCAGCAAACTTTTGGTGCATAGGACAAAGACAAATAAATGAGCCACACTGGCCAGAGGGAACCCTTCACTTCTCAGTACTATTAATTTGTTCTGGTTCTGAGCATATATTACATTTTCTAGGATAGTTCACTAACATTGAAACATGGTTCCTGTGGTTTGTGCTATAAGGACATTTATTTTTGGATGGCAAGATATTTGGCAGGATGAGTAATTTCAAAGATAGTAGCTTGTTGCCCAGTTCTGTTATGGTAAAAAGTCTTGATGCTGCTGTTCTCTAGAAATCACAGATCAGGACTCTATTAGCTGTATCATAGCCACTGTAATGTACTAAGTAGTTCCAATTACCCCATCATCTCCATTCTTTTTTTAAATGTGTATTTATTGACTGCAGAGAGAGAGAGGAAGGGAGGGAGAGAGAAACGATGCTGCTTCCTGTATGCCCCCTACTGAGGATCGAGCCTGCAAGCCAGGCATGTGCCCCGACCGGGAATCGAACCAGCAACCTTTTGGTACAAGGGACAATGATGCTCAACCAACTGAGCCACACCGGCCAGGGTCCGTTTCCAATTCTTTACACCTGGTACACATTTATGTTTTACTTAATGTCTTTGTTACAAACAAACAGACTCATTAAAGTGGCTTCAACAGAAACAGAGCTTCTCTTAAGGATATGTGGTCCAGCCCTGGAACAACACTGTTGACAGGAATTGAAACAATCCCAGGAGCCAGCTCTTCTATCTGTATTTCTCAGGGTAAATGAGATTCTGTATTTTATTTTATTTTATTTTCTGAGCTTCTATTTTTTCATAGTTTCAGATTGCCATAGTTTCTACTGCAAGACCCCAGTGCTGCTTCATGGATTCTTCTCTATGCCTCTTTGGACCTTCAGCAATGACTACCAGCTGCTTAGTTTTCTGTGTGCTTATCAATTAAAGTGGAAGATAAAATGAATTGCACTGACCTAGCTTACCATATCATAGGTTCTGTATAGCTACCCTTGGTTATACCCATTCCTACCCAATCATTTACAGAGGGAGGGGAAGAGATTTATTTCATTGTTTACACAAACTGCCTCTTCCCTGAGGTCTTTGTACGGGGCCATTTCACCTAGAAGGCGCCGCATGCACAGAAGGTGTTATGAATAGCGTGTTAATATAATAGCCTAAGAAGAAAGCGAACCTCAGTCTTCAGGGCCTGATACCACCCACTAGATTTGGAGAACCATAAGGAAAACTTTGTGTTTAGTGGTGCCAACCTGGTAGACTTAAGTCATCCAAGGGGGGAGTATTTACTCCATGGAAATCAGCAAACACTATAAATCAGGGTTGCCCATCTCTGTGCTACCCACAAGCCCCCACCACCCTACAGCTGGTTTACCAAAACACTATTGCCTCGTAACTAGTCATTTTAGGGGGAAAATCCTTTTGACATGGACTAGGCATCCCTTCCTGAATCGATTACTCAGTCAGAAAGTAGATTAAACAGGCTGTCCAAGCCTGAGTCACACAAACCTCACTGAACGAGGGTGTTGGTCAGCCCTGTTGGAAATACATAGAAGGAGAGGAATGAAAGGAGTTTGAAAATAAAATTGAGATTGTTAGAAGAAAGTTATGAGTGATAAGAATGCAAATATCACAAGTCAAGACTCTCAGAGAATCTGAGATGTGCTTTGATCCAGAAGACAAAATGGGATGGGCAAGCAACTATGGTCATGAAAGACTGCAGAATGGGGTGCAGGTGGGGGGTGGGAGGTAGGCTGTGTTGATGTTATGGTTTTATTTAGTTCATCTCACATAGAATTCCTTATGAAACATCTCATTCATTACAACTTTTCTAAAGTAAAATAAACTTTTATCATATAAAAGAGAATTTAAGAATACAATTAACCCTTGAACAACACAGGTTTGAACTGCACGGGTCCACATGCAGGTAGATTTTTTTTCAATAAATACCATAAATGTATTTTATCTTTCTTATGATTTTCTTACTGATGCTTTCTTTTCTCTAGTTTATTTTAAGAATGCAATATATAATGTACAAATAATGAGTTAATCAACTGTATATGTTATCAGTAAGGCTTTCAATCAACAGTAGGCTATTAGTAGTTAGGTTAGTGGGAAATCAATAATTATACGTGGATTTTTCACTGTGTGTGTGTGGGAGGGATCGGTACCCCAATCCCCACATTGTTCAAGGGTCAACTGCATATAAGCTTTTTTTCCTGCTAGAAACTCTTGAAAAATATCAATGACATCCTCTATATTTTATAATCATCATTTAGTATAATTTAGCTATTAATCATAAATAGAGCACTCAACCTTAAAATCACATAGACATTTCCTCAAATGCTCCAAATTTAGGGTGTGTGTGTGTGTGTGTGTGTGTGTGTGTGTGTTTAACTAAAGAGAAAATATAATAACATTCAATGGTTATAGCTTATTCATATCCACACAGTTAGGCCTGTTGGTTTGCCCCAAGTGATGCAAATCATCCTCTTGAATTACTGAGGAGTAAACCTAAATGCAAGTAATATGGCATCTTGGCATCTTTCGTTTGTCCCTGCTGATGCTAAATACTGCCAAGATTAACAGAAGTTCTAGGGTTTACACTTGATACAATCACATGACTTCACCTAACTTATGTCTTCATGAAGCATTGAAAGCACAGATAGAAAGCAGTTGGCTTGCAACCCCCAAGATAAAAGTGAATTTTTGCTTCTATTACATTCCATATCCTTAGACTCTCCTTCACTAGAATCAAGAATTTGCTCTGAGCTATGATAGTGTCAGAGACAGACGAAAGTGAAGATAGAAAACTCTTTGATTATATTCTATACATCTGACCCTCAAATGTACTCAAACAAGTCTTAGTTTTTCCCAATCGTTTTTTACTGCATGTCCCAGTAAAAACACCAAGTGTGAAAACAAAGGCACCTCCAATAAACTAACGACATTCAATAATCATTCGAATACAATCCTTCCTCTTGACCTTTGATCAAGACTTTTATAGGAAAAATAATAAAGATATCCACCATATTTGTTTATAAAAATTCATTGACACTAAATAGATTGAGGATTAGAAAATAAAGCTGGACCTGCTCAGTCTCTATTGAGAATACCTGACATAGAATTTAGTCACAGTGACCTTTTCATTATCTCCAGTGAACTGACTTCAATATGATTCCTTTCATCCCATATAAAAATGAGGAAACCACTTCCTGTGGAGGTTGGGACTTACATGAGGTCTCCCCGCCTTGCTAAAACCCTTGCTCAAAAGAAAGGTCATGAAAACTGCATACTGATCACATTCTAAACCTTTTGCCCAGGCCCCATTGGAAGCCTGGATTAATGAGACTGATAAACTCTGATTTACCCTTTAGGAAAGTTAGAGAAAAACACTCCATGGTGATTATTCAAGGCCAATAGGAGAGTTTATCAGCTCTCTTAACTGGCTATTGTTCCAAAGACATCTTCAAATCACAATAGGCAATGTCAAATGTGCAAATCTTCCTTTCTTTCTCTTCTTGAGTGAGAAGGGGACACAGTCAAAGGTCAAATTTCTAGATTAAATGACATGTCAAAGGCTAAAACTTTATGTTTATCAAAATTATTGATAAAGTATTTTTATCTATACCCTTAATAGAACAATTTTATGTTCAAATGAGCCATTTATGCTGCACTAGTGTCCCTAACATTTCCTTTTAGTTCTTAAACTTAGGGTGAACATATAAATTAGTCATAAAATGTTTAAAGTATTTGGAGAAAAAAAACCCCACTTTGACAACAACTCAAACAATAGATGCATGTTGTTTGTTTAAGCTAAAAAAATTATGTTTAACATTTAAGAACAATGACCTCTCCCCCCCAAAAGATATCCATGTCCCAATTTCTGGAATCTGTGAATATGTTATCTTATATGGCAAAAGTGACCATGTAGATTGTAATTAAGTTAAGAACCTTGAGATGGGGAGATTATCCCATATTATATGGATGGTCCCAATATAATCACAAGCAAAGGTCTTATAAGTGAAAAAGGGTGGCAGAAGAGTCCATCAGAGGAGAGGTGATAGCAGATGAAAAATTAGGAGTGACATAAATGCTGGCTTTCAAGACAGAGTCAAGGAATGTGCATAGCCTCTGGAAGCTGGAAAGGCAACGTAATTTGTGTTTATATGTTTTTAGATTAAAACTCTGTATAATCGATAAAAGTACATTCAATTACGATCATAAAAGAGGTACTGTTTTGTAATCTGCTTTTTCCACCTGATTTTATACATCAACCCTCAACTAATGACATTAATTTGTTTCTGAATACCTAGATACTATGTGAAAAACCATTACATGAAAACACATTTCTATTAATTTTATTGGGAAAATATATTTAATTCTTTCCCAGTTTTTGCCAACATAAAATAATTTACTTAAACAAGCTTATATAAGTAATTAACAATAATTTGGAAGTAAATACATGCACTTTGTACATAAAATATTATGCAATGTAGGTTGGTTTTACTTATGCTAGGAAGAAAAGACCCGGTGGAGGGTGATGGACAGTACAGGACGGGTATGAAGGTGTTGCTATGCGATGTGTTTCCATTCTACATTTTTCTTCAGAAGGGTTCAACCCTTTTGGTCCCAGTCATATTGCATTCCAATTGCTCTTACAAATAAAGTGATAGCACAGAGAAATTAAACAAATAAAAGCTCTTCAATACATGAGAAAGTGCTGGGTATGCACAAGAGGGGAAGAAGAAAATTCTGTCACTTGATTGGCTTTGGGACAAAGGTATTCCAAGAAAAATGTCATTTTTTGGGTTCACTCAAACGGGGCACTACTCATATTGTTTTATACAACATTCTCAGACCGGGCCTGTTGTGTCAAGTAAACTATCTCTGCTTGAAACAATTATGTTGACATATTTCTTCTTATAGCATATTTATTTAAGTACCTTTTGGGATAAATTCCTTATTATTAAAAAAGGAAGGGCAATTGTTTATAAAACAGTAAAGCTTTGAAAGCACTAAAAAGTTATTAACTGAAAAGTCTTAATGTGAGATAGGTGTATATGAGTGTAATTAATAAGAGATATTATCAAAGATATAGATCATAGTAATTTCCCTCAGGAACAATCTAGTTTACGAAGCAAGATGGTACTACCCCTACGTACAATAGCAACTGTGAGAAAAATTATCTATGAGAAACACTGAGGAACTTTGTGGGGTAATGTAGCAATTAGATAAAAACATTAAAAAATGTTTTAACCTTAGACCTAATTAATAGATCTACTTCAAACAACATAAAAAAGACAAAGAATTTATATATATATATATATATATATATATATATATATATATATATATGTAGGATTATAGCTATGCTCTTTATAGCAGTGAAAAAAATTGAAAACAATCTGTATGTCTCAACAATAAAGATATTTGTTAAGCAACTCAGATAGATCTATATGTTCGAATAATTCAAAGCCATTGAAACATATTTTAAATAAACTTGATATATTGCTAAATTAAGACAAATAATAAAATCAATCTCAATTTGGTAACATCTCTCTCTAAACGTAGATTTTTTTTTAGAGAATTTTGAACAGAAATAAACCAAATATCAACTGTGATTTTCCCTACTGTGAACATTTGGGTGACTATATGTTCTTTATTCTTTTCTATATTCTACTAATTTTTCAACAATTAGCAATACCGTTAGATATTTTAATAAATGAGACATGGGATGGAAGTAGTTTTTAAGATGGTCTGATGTAAATTAGGACTGAAGACTGAGAAATTGGGTCAGGGAAGCATGATATATTTTGATGTAGGCTTGAAGTGATCAGTGTTGATTAAGGCATTGGTGGTTGAAAGGAGAGACAGCTTCTAAAGAAGGCCAAAGGCAACATTTAGCAAATTTACTCAGTGAAAAGTTAACAAAATGCTCAAAATAATAGCTATTGAACATTTATTTTTCAATAGAGAAGGAAATGGATACATTCTGTCCCCCCCTGCCCAAATCTTCCACTTTGGTTTGTTAGATAGTTCTAACATTTCTGGATTTTCTAAGTGTCTTCAAATAAAGGACTAAGTTTTTTTTTGTTGTTGTTGTTGTTTTGCTGACTTCTGTTTAGTAGCCATCATAGAGCCTTACTCAAAATGAGTTGTAAAACCTGTTTGTGAATTGTATCATTTCCAGAGCCTGCCATATCATGTGGTCATAATTGTGGCGTTCTGATGTTGGCCAGGGATTTGGGTTAATAAAGCGACTGGTTGTTCAACCCTATTATGTGTTTAATAATAAGAACCTTTCATCTTTCTACATTTTGATTTATGATAGTAAATACATGTGGGATTAATTAAATATTTATAAACAACCAGCTTTACTAGTAGTTGTACACATAATATTTTTAATTCAAACAGAGTACATAGATATGAAATAAAAAGAGTCAACAAATGTACAATTTACATATTGTTGATTCAAAATTTTAATATACATTAAAATAAATTTAGCATACTTTAAAGGTTTATTTTAAATGTTCAGTGTACATTTTTTTGTTTTTGTTTTTTTAACAGGAATATAACAAATACTGTATTGAGACTTTGCCCAAAGTTCATAATTATCTCGAACAATCTTTTCACTCCAGGCCACCTGGAGGCAAAATCATAAAGTAGGGAAAGTTTGCATTTAGCATTTCCTTCCCTATTACCTTTCACCTCTAGGAATACATCTATTACCCTAGGCCCCGAGCTAACCTGGATGTTTGTACAAAGCCTTTCTTTCTTACCCCTGAAATAGTTTTTCTGTCTATCCCATAAGATTTGGTACTATGCTTTCCTGATAGTGCTGACTGAGGGGAGGTAATTGCTCCTCTCTCCTGAGTTCTAGCCACTGCTTTCTGTTTGAAATGGGGTTGCTCACAAACTGAGTGATTACCCCTCACCGCCAACCATGCCCAAAGCATGATGCAAAAAGTCTTTAGCTCTTACACACCTTACGTAGGATCAGAAGTTGCCTGAAATAAATATGTAATCTTAGCTCCGTAGACCAGCTTTGAATGCAAAAATGAGAAATGTTCTGTTGGTTATAGCTGAATAGCCCTCGCGGGTTTCCCTACAGGTGGAGCAAGGACTATAATCGGAATTTCACGGAAAACAACAGTATTCTAAATATTACAAGTGATGTTACTTTCTCCTCTCACACTGAGCTCCAACTGCCCCGGACATCACAGACATGAGGTTTGTTTTCTTCCCGTTCACCACCATTCTCACCTTCATTGCTTTCTCTCTGGCAGTTACAGCAGCGTTGTCCCAGGGGATCAATATCATTTTGTTATTCTGTCCTGTTGAATTGCATCTTTAAACATGTTTTGGGCTTTCCTCTTTGTATGTGTGTGATTTTGTTAGTTTATTTTTAGTATCGGTGTGGTTTAGAAAGAAGGAAACACATAAGGGCACCTGAGGCTCTCTTTAAAGAACTAAAACAACGTATAAAATTAATTTTAAAGTGCAAGTAGGGATGAGAGGAAAGACCATAAAAAGAAGTTCTATATAATTTATGTTTTATAGGCTGACCTTTGTAGCTGAGTACTTAATACAGTATGTATTTGTTTATTTGTTTTGTCTTATTCTTCTTTACTCCTTTCTTAATTTTTTGTTTGGCTCACCTTGTACACTATACTTGACCAATGGAACACTGACAAAGGCGATTAATGGGAGATTTGCATAGAGAAAAAAAATGACATACTTCCCAAATTTATGACTTTGGCGTATAGGTGTCCCTGTGGAAATCCTGAGGTTGTGTTATAACAGAACAAAGGAGCTTTGAACACAAAGCAGGACTGCCTGCGGAATTGATCTAGAAAAGCTCTTCTCAGTCATTTAAATTCGTACAGTGTGTTGATTCCTAAGATGAAGACTAAAACAACAAACAAACAACCTGAACTTAGTAAGTCCTAAAAACTTCCTAAAAACACTCAAAGTTATAGTATTTATAATCAAATAAAAAGAACAGTTCTTTTGCTAAAAATTATTATGCTCTTTGTTACTACCTGGAGGTATAGATTGTCATGTCCCTGGCCCCAAAGATGTATTAGTGGAGGTGAAGACACTGGCATACAGAAAAAAAAAATGAGAGATTTGCTCAGTGTCACCTAGTAAGTTAATCAATGGGGAAGGAGAGAGAGCAAACCACAGCCCTGCTTTCAAAGCCTTGGCAGATATCAAACAAACCATAAATTCCAATGTATGGCAAATGCTTATATGCATGCTTATAAGCCAAAACATATATTTAAAAATGAAACCTATTTTCTTATTTATGTGCATAATTTTTTTTTCACCCTCACCCGAGGATACTTGTTTTTCCATTTATCTTCAGATAGAGGGGGAGGGAGGGAGGGAGAGAGAAACATCGATGCGAAAGATACATAGATGGCCTGCCTCCCGCATGACCCCAACCAGGGCCGGGACTGAGTGCAACCACGGTACATGCCCTTGACAGGAATCAAACCCATGGCTTTTTGGTCTGCAGGCCGACGCTCTAACCACTGAACAAAACTGGCCAGGGCCATGTGCATAATTTTTAACTTTTTATTTTGAAATGATTATAGATATGTGCATTTTAGTTATTTATTTTTAAAAGAAATCTGCAGAATCCAAGTATTTCAGGAACTTCTTGGATTCCCTCAGCATTTACTTTTGTCAATCTTGAATCGAGGAATATTTTCTCCAGTATCCTGTGTAGTGACATAATATTATTAGAGAGGATAATAATAAATACACTTTACAAATAAAATGCCCTCTGACCCACACACATAAACACTTCCCTATTACCTGCTCAAAATCAGTTAAGTTCCTACATCTTACAAGTCACTCTGCTTAGAACAAAAGTTATAACAAAATGATAGACACAGGCTTGTCCCCAAAGTTTATACAGTTTACATGGTAAAATGACATTTAAATTTATTTATTTTTGTTAATCTTCACCCAAGGATTTTTTTTTTCATTGATTTTTAGATAGGGTGGAAAAGAAAGAGAGAGAGAGAGAAAGAGGGAGAGACAGGAACATGAAAGTGAGAGGGACACATCAATTGGTTACCTCCCCATGGCCCTGACTGGGGCGGGGGGAGGTATTGAACCTGCAACCCAGGCACGTGACCTTGACTGGGAATCGAACCCTCGACCCTTAGGTCCGAGGGCCTATGCTCTGACCGCTAAGCCAAACCAGCCAGGGTGTAAAATGACATTTATTTATATCCTTGAAAAATTCCATGCCCAAACACAGTAACTCTAGCACTCAGTTTCTGACATTGTCTAAATTCCTCCTTGTAGAATGAGACACAACGGGCCAGCACATGTTAAATGCCAAACAAGCAACATGGAAAACAAATGCAAAACTGAAAATTGAAAGTAAATCTAGTCCCACAAATATTTTAAAACAAAACGCCTCGCTGTCCAAACAATAAAGGATCTTAAAGCTTCAAGAAGTGAACTCTCTGTATAACATGTCGAGACAGAGTTTGAGTCCTGGCTCTGGCATACATTATCTGGTTTTTGAAGAAGTCATTTAACCACAACCATTATTCTCCACTCGAGTTGATATTGGCATTTGGAGCAGACTAATTACCCTTTGTTGGGTCTGGCTGAAAATTTGCAGGATATTGACAGTACATTGCCCCTGATGTCAAATGTCAGAACTAACTTCCGTTTACCTTGACACCAATAAACCCTTGGCTCCCTTAAGCCCTCACTTTTTACAATAAATTGCATAGGAATTAGCAATGGGTAGGTGATATTGTCCTTGCTGGAGCGTTCTTAACCATTCTTTGAACATCGTGTACCTTTTATTCCCTTGTTTACGATGAGACTTTTATTTCACAACTCAGTTAACTTTCCTCTGTTTGAACAAATTCCCTGCAACTTACAGCATAAAGTAAAATCATAACAGATAACCCTTTTTGTGGTGGTATTGATATTGCACGTTTTTATATTTCTTGTCCCACCTGTATGGCTATTTGTGAAAGATAAGTTTTGGTGGGCATTGGAGAAGGAGGTGATGAGCAGCTAGAACAAGAGAATACAGCAGGAGAAGGAAAAAGAATAACCTTCCCTGCAATATTCATTTCTCAAAATCCTTCTTTTCTTTCAAATGCTGATGCTGAAGTACTTTTTCCCCCTCTCCCTTTCCCCTCTCTCTCAGGGAATGTATACTATGTGTATGCTACGACACTGGGGGAAAAACAAATGTGATGCAGCATAGAGCCACTGGGCTCAGGCAAGCAAGGTGCATTTTAATAAGAATAAATATAAATCTTACAACACCGATATAAAAACTCAACTGTTTAAATGCAGAATTATTTATGTTTAATAGCATATATTAAAAAGTCTTTGAAAGGTTCTCGAACTTTTATAAGCTGCAACAGTTAAAAGAAAGCTAATTGTGATGATCAATGTATGTTAAAATAAAAAGGGACCAGAAAAATATTCTTGAGATGTCAGGATAAGGCTGTTCTTTCTAAAAGCTGAACACCAAGTTTCTAGCTCACCATTTTGTATCTTTCAGAGGGTACTGCTGTGCCCCTCACCTGCTGCTCTGGCCTGCCCTCTGTCTCAGATGTTCCATGTCCCAGGGGAAACAGGGAGGCAGGACTATTAAGAGGAGAATCTAGTAAGCTCAAGTGGATCTTGGATGGCTGCCTTTGATCTTTCTCTCTCTCTTAGTAGGTTTTATAACCCCTCTCTCTTTGTGAAATTTAATTTAATCACATTCCAAGACATTCTCATTCATTTCGTGATTTGAGCTCTATCTTCTTAAACGGAGAGAGGGTTGGGCTGAATACAAACAGGTGGATGACCTTTAACCAATGATGGGACTGCGAGGAAGATTTATGATCGTGAACGATGCCTGTGCGCACAGATGGCAACTCCCCGCGTTCCCCTCTCCGCCAGGGCCCGACTTCCCTCCGCCACAGCGCTTTGCTGCAGCGCTCACTCATTGTCTTCTCGATGCGTTTCCATTGACAGGAACGTGTACAAATGAAATCCTTACTAAAGATGAAGTAAAACAATTTTTCTCCGTCAAGGTCTGAATTTAGGAACCTGTCTTTTCTCGTAAGAGCTGATGACATCTCTGGTGTCTGGGAGCAGAAGGTAGAATCCATCTGTTGGCAGGAAGAGAAAAAAAGAATGCACACAAGTTACTGCATATTTGCAATTCCCCCCGCCCCAAACACTACAGACAGGAAATGTTTGCATTCAAGTGGCAATACTATGCGTCTAGGTGCATGTTCTTTATTATTTATATGCAAAAGTCGCATTTGGAATGAACTTGGAGATGACAATTTGAGTAGTCAGTTGTCTTCTCCCAATATCTTTAAAAAATGTATTATCTGTGTTATCAAAGTTAGTGACGTGGTGTAGGAACTAAACTAGGTATACAGTGCACTTTAAAATGATCACTGACATTTAGTCTGTTTCCACTATCATTTTCAACTCCATGATGCAGAGAGAAATACATATTGAAATATGCCTATTCATTTGGAGTTTTAAGATATTTGTCTTTATATTTTAGTTGCTTTCAAATGTTTAACTTAGGAGAAAACTATGTGCCGACAAGACCTTAAAAAAAACAAAAAACTGACTGAATCAGCAGAATAACCTGTCTGGCTTCTGTGTATCACAAGTTCATCATTACCTAACAAATTGGCTCTTTTGAATGGCCTGGGTTGGATCATTTTAATGATGTGTTACAAAATATATCTGAGCTGCTATAAACAATCTCTTCTTTGTTTAAAAGAAAGAAAAAGAGAGAGAACAAGAACAAGTAAAAGCCTTCCTGTTGCAAAGTGATCACTCCTAAAAACAATTTATATACTTTTTACAACATTCCTCTTTACTAGCCACCAGCAGTCAAACACACTCAGGGCGAGGTGTGCATGAGTGTATGCACACACATGTCTATGTCCTCAAAAACGCTAGTGAACTCACTTGCTATATTTCACTGTGTCCAAAAAATTATTATTTTTTCCAAAATTATTTTACCTTATATTGTAATGTTGAAAAAACACAAATGGCCTAAAGACTTCATAAGATTTGACTTTGGGTAGTGGGCACACAATGCAATATACAGATGATATATCATAGAATTGTACACTTGAAACCTATATAATCTTATTAACCAATGTCACTCCAATACATTTAATTAAAAACATTTAAAAAAAGAAAAAAGATGAAGACCTTTAGCTGGTCAGGTTTGCTGTAGTGGAAAGACATTGGAATCCTGGTTCTTTAATGTATCAACTACTTCAGGAAAATAATATAAATAAGTCTCCAGAACTTATTTATCTTATAACTGGAATTTTGTACCTTTTGACTTCCTTTATCCATTTATTTCTCCCACTAACCTCTGGCAATCACCAATGTGTTCTCTGTTTCTGAAAGTTCTTTTTTTTTTTTTTTTTTTTTGTAGATTCCACATGTGAGTAAGATCACACAGTATTTGTCTTTCACATTCCAAAGACATAGTTTCTCACTCTATTCTGTTGTGTTTTTACCTAGATATGTGGTAATGAAATATCACATTTCTGAGCTTCCTTTCCTAATTGATTAATTTTTAATTGAGATAGAATGGATACATAACATTGTGTAACTTTAAGAGGTACAACAAGATATCAATTTGGTACATGTATATTGAAATATGATTACTATTACATCATTAGCTAGCATCTCTATCATGTAACAATTATCATTTCTTCTAGTGGTGGAGAAACTTGAGATCTAGTGTCTTAGCAAGTTAAATGTTTATAATACAGTTTGGCTGTCTATAGTCCCTACACTGGATATTAGACTTCTAGGACTTATTTATCTATTGATTGCAAAAATGTACCCTTAAACAACATTGTTCCCTTTCTGCCATCCTTTAGTCCCTGGTAACCATTTCATTCTCTTTTACCAAGTTCTTTTTTTTATGTTCCTCATATAAGAGATGTCACATAGTATGTGTTTTTCTATATCTGACTTACCTCACTTAACACAATGTCCTCAAGGTCCACCCATGTGGTCATAAATGGCAGGATTTCCTTTTATCCTATAATACTATGGCTGAATAATGTTCTAGTGTGTGTGTGTGTGTGTGTGTGTGTGTGTGTGTGTGTGTGTGATCACATCCTCTATTCATTCATCTGTTGATACTTAGGCTATTTCCATATGTAGAGTATTGTGAATACTTTTGCAATGAATATGGGAGTGTACATATCTATCTTCTATAATGCTTCTCATTTCTTTTGGACATACCAACCATTGTATGGCTGGACCAGTTTACAATGCCACCAACAGTGCACAAGGGTTCTTTTTTCCCACATCCTCACCAATACTTGTTATTTCTTGTCTTTTTGATGATAGGCATTCTGACAGGGGTAATATAATATCTCATTATGGTTTTGATTTGCATTGCCTGGATGATTAGCAATATCGAGTACCTTTTCATGTATCTGTTGGTTATCTGTATGTCTTCTATTCAATTTCTCTACCCATTTTCAAATTGGATTATTATTATTATTATTATTATTTGCTATTAAGTTGTATGAGTTTCTTTTATGTATTTTACATATTAACACCATATCAGACATATAACATGCGAAATATTTTCTCCCCTTTAAAAGGCTGCATTTTCATTTCGTTGATGGTTTCCTTTGCTGTGCAAAACTTTTGAGTTTGATGTAGCTCCACTTGTTTGCTTTTCTTCTTTGTTGTCTTGCTTTTTGTGTCAAATCCAAAAATAGAATCACCAAGATCAATATCAAAGAGCTTATTCTCTGTTTCCTTCTAGGAATTCTTTGGTTTTAGATCTTATGTTCAAGTGTTCAATCAATATTGAGTTGATTTTTGTGTATGGCATAAGATAGGGACCCCGTTTCATTCTTTTGCACGTGGCTGTCCAATTTTCCCAACACCATTTGTGAAGAAATTATTCTTTCCCCATTGCATATTCTTGGATCCTTTATCTTAAAGAAACTGACCATATATTGGTGGGGCTTACTTCTGGGTTCTCTATTCTGTTTCACAGACATATGTCTGTTTTTATGCTATCAAACTTCAAATTAAAACAAAAAATCACTAACTTTGTGTTTCTCTCTTATATGAATAAGGCAGTCAAAATATCAAGATATGACAGAGATTTTATTATCCAATGCCTGGACATTTAGATGACCCCTTTTCCTGAGCTAGTTTTGGTGACTGGACATAGTTTGGTTAAGACTTACTCAAGCATTTTTAAAGACAGTCTCCCTTTTTCAGTCTCCCTTATTTTTTTCTTTATAGCTTTTTTTTTTTTTTTTTTTTTTTTTTTTTTTTTTTTTTTTTTTTAGAGAGAGAGAGAGGAAAGGAGAGGGAGAGAGATAGAAACATTGATTGGCCACCTCCTGCATGCCCCCCACTGGGGATTGGGCCCACAACCTGGGCATGTGCCCTGACCGGGAATTGAACCTGCGACCTCTTGGTGCATGGGTCAACGCTCAACCACTGAGCCATACTGACCAGGCGACAGCCTCCCATTTTCAATCTGTGAATGAATCAATAGGATTGTTGGAAAAGATTATCTATGAAATCATTTTTTTTTTCCTAACATTCAAGGAGTCTTCTCAAGTAGATGCTCTGAGGTCAAAGTTTAAAAGGAAGCACACAATGAACACAGAAGAAATTCCATGGAGACATATTCCACCGCCTTGCTGCATTTGATGTGCTTACTCCAAGAGTCTTCTTGAGGTTACACCCTTCATCAGAAATTTGAACAGTAGCTAAAAAAAAAAAAAAAATCTGTGGAGCAGATTGGAGCGCTCCCTAGAGGTCATTACTGACACCTCCACAAAATCGTGGGGAGAAGATAGGGAAAGCAAAACACACTCACAAACACACAGACACACTCAAACATAGACTACCATCCCTTAACCATCTCATTACCCGCCTCTACCTCCTAGAAATCTCAGCATCTCTCACACAGCAGAGGCTCCTAGCTGAGCATCTATGCCCATGGTGCAGCTTGTTTTCTTTCTTTTCAAAAAAATGATTTAAAAAAATTTTAGTTACAGTTGACATGTAATATTATATTAGTTTCAGGTGCACGCCTCAGTGATTAGATATTATATAACTTACTAAGTGATCGTCCCAATAAATCTTGTACCCATCTGACACCATACTGTACATAGTTATTTGAATATTATTGACTATATTCCCTATGCTGTACTTTGTATCCCCATGACTATTCTGTAACAGCCAATTCGTACTTCTAAATCATTGGCTCTCAGGAGCCTGTTTCTATCAAAGGTGGCTGAGTACCAAGTGTGTGCTGGGTTATTAGGAAACAACAAGAGGAACAGCAACAACAACAAAATATTTAAACTCCTAGGAATTTTGGCTCTAAGCAATTGCTTTTAAAGTAGTACTCGCCAAACTTTAATGTACTTAGGACTCACCTGGGGATCTAGTTAAAAAGCAGATTCTGATTAAATAAGTCTGCCGTAAAAACTGAGACTCTTTATTTCTGTCTTTCTTTTTGTGGTTTCAAATAGAAATTCAACTGATATCTGTATCTTGATTTTATATTCTATAACTTTACTGAATTTGTTTATTCCTTCTAACAGTTTTTTGGTGGTATCTTTAGGATTTTCTATATTCAATATCCTGTCATCTGTAAATCGATATTGTTTGAATGCTTGACTTCTTTATTATCAATTTGGATGCCGTTTACTTCTTTTTTCTTTCCTAATTTCTCTGGCTAGGCTTTCAATATTCTGCTGAATAAAAGTGGCAAAAGTGAGCATCTTTATATTCTGATCTTAGAAGAAAAACTTTTAGCTTTTCACCATTGAGAATGGGCTTGTCATATGTGGCAGAAAAAGCATTTGACAAAAATCAACATCCATTCATGATAAAAATTCTCAACAAACTGGATCTAGAAAGGACATATCTTAACATAATAAAGCCTGTATATGACAAGCCCATAGCTCGCATCAAATTCTTAGATCATTCAAGGGTGCTTTGCCTGATGTTCGAAACTTTAGTCCTTTGATAACTCCTAGCAGTGTCCAAACTCAGACTATGTGTTGACACAGTCATCTCCTCAAATATAATCTCTTATCTATGCATAGTTCACAGGGATAGCAGGGCAGGTGATTCTTAAAACATTGATCCCCATCTTTGTACTCAGCACGCTTTTTCATGGTGACTGTTTTTCTTTAACTCCACATAACAGAGTATCCAGAACCAAAGTTGGCAGGCTGGAAGTTTCAATATCTTCTTGTGAACTGACTGTTGACACACTCTCCTAAACATTGCATCCTCCATGGATAGCGCCCTCTTCTTTCCTTCGTTATTGTCATCTGTTGACTTCTAAGTCTCTTTTCACATTCATTGCACACTTTGGCTCCTGGTTCATGGTTTTCTCATTCCTATGTATTGATACCATCTATCACACACTTCTTCAAACATCTGAAAGTCAATAGCCTCACCTGAACCCTGGGGCCATCTGTACCTGCCTCCATGACTCATTGGTGAGCTCTTCTCTCATCTAAAATAATAATCTCTCTCTTACTTTCTCCACTGGATTATTTCCTTCAGTATATAACCATATTTAAAACACACTTAAATTAAACAATTGCTCTAATTTTTCAAATTTCTATCTTTATCATTTTATTTTTAACTGTATTTTTATTGTTGACACTATTACAGATGTCCCCATTCCCGGGACCCCACCGATTTGTCCACCTCCACCCGGCCCCTGGCCCACTCCCCCTTACCTCTGGCCATCACTACACTGTTGTCTGTGTCTGTGGGTTATGCATGTATATTCTTTGGCTTCTCTCCTTCCTTGTATAACAAAGCTACTAGAAAGAGTAGTCTGAACTTGATACTTCTAACTCTAATTCTCATTCAATTTCTTGTATGATGCAAGGTGATTTCTTTATCAGTCATCCCCAGAAACTGATCTTATCAAGATCATGAAAGATCCTAGCTGTTAAGGGCACTTTAAAGTCATTATCTTGAACTTTCTGAGGCATTAACATTGTAAATAATTTCTCCACTTTTGAGTCTCTTCACAGTCTTCTAGTTCATCACTCTTTCCTGAATTTTCTCTTCTCTCTCTGATCACTTTTTTAAGTTTACCTGTTTCTGAGAGCTTCACAATAGGCATTTCAGTGGAATACAAATGGGTTACAATTTTGCTAGGTATACTGTTTTTGCAGAATTGACTGTGGGTGTGAGACAACAGAAGTCCCCAGAGAGTTATGCTAGTCATATATTATGTAAACAAACCTTCATTTCACTGTGTGCTATAATGTTGAAAAGATTGGAAATCTATAGGCTAATCCTTAAGCAGTTGCTAGTTTCCAGGGTTTGAATGTATGGTCTTCTTTAAGTTCTTCTCTCTCTGCTAACTTCCCCTTGGTGATCTCCCTGTTCCTACACATGGATGATTTCCATATGTAGTTCTAAACCACATTCCAGACATGCAGATCCAACTGATTCTTTCCCAGACTAACTTGCTGATATCTCAGACATCTCAGATTTTTGAAATGTCCCAACTGAACTCATTACCTTTCTCTCCAAAGTCGATCTTGTGGCTAAATTTTGCATATGGTGTTGGAGCCAGTCCCCTACCCAGTTGTCTAAAGCAGAGATCTAGGATCACTCTTTCCTCTGCTTTCTTTCTCTCCATCATATCTATTGATCATGTCATCCCACACATATTTTAATAGGTCAGTCCCTTAAAAATCCATCTATAATTTCCTATTGTCAGTAGGAGTGAATCCACAACATTTTAATGATACCCAAGGCCCTTTCTGGTTTTGTCCATCAATTCTGTTTTGCTTCTTATCATGTCTCTTCCTTCCATATCTGCATCCATTCCCTCAAGTCTAGCCATCACAGGTCCCAGAAAGTCCCCTGGTGTATCATTCATAGTCACTCTCTCCCACTTTTGTCTTGTGCATATTCTTTTTCACTTGACTAATTCATCTTTATTCTTCATGACTTACTTAGACATTTTTTTTCAGCTTCTCTTTCTTGACAATTTTCCTACAACCTCCATAGTACCCTGAATTTTACTCTACCAAAATATTTGATACTTTATGTGGTAATTTTCTATTTATTTTCATGACTATTCAATTATATTGTAGATGCTTAGTGAGAAGATGTCCAATTCATCTTTGTATCATTTTCCTTCACCATAATACTTTCCTTCACCATAAGTATTGTGAGTGGAACTGTGTCTCCCAGAGAAAGATATGTGGAAGATTTCACTACCAGCACTCAGAATGTGATTTTATCTGTAAACAGTATTTTTGCAGATATAACCAAGTTAAGATCATTAAGTTGAGCCCTAATCCAATATGATTGGATTATATTCCCCTTATAAAATTGGGAATTTGGACAGAGGCACATACAGAGGGAAGACAACGTGAAGACACACAGAGAGAATGCCGCGATGAACGCAGACACTGGAGCGATGGGTCTGTAAGCCCAGGAATACAATGGCTGCTGACTAACAAACAGAACTAGAAGAAGCAGGGGAGAAGACTCTCCAGGTTTCAGAGGGAGAATGGGTCAGTCGACACTTTGATTCAGACTCCTAGACTCCAGGACTCTGAGACAATAGATTTCTGTTCTCCTCAGCCCCCCAGTTAGTGATACATTCTAGTCATGGCAGCCCTAGGAAACTGATAATACATTGAATACATGAACAGGCAACTGCATCCCACCCCCCAAAACTCACATGCAAAAATATACTCAGAAGTACTGAATGTTTGCATTCCCTGTATAATGTGGTCAAACAAAATACGACATTCTTTATAAAATGCAAGTGATAATAAAACTGTGCAGAAGTAGTGGTAGTTAAATGAGTAAATACATATAAAACACTCAGAATAGTAAATGTTATAATAATAATTATTATTGTTTATTTGTTTATTATTATTTTGCTCATCCTTATTACTGTTATTATTCCACATGGCCAGAGAGGTATAATAGCACCCGCATACCAGGTCCGGGACATGGGGCTCGCAGGATCCAGCAGTGGCTCTCAGGGCATGCTTTCTGCCTGACTAGACCACCGCGAGACTTTTCCTTTGGTCAGAAGCCAGAAACACACTGGCAGCCGCAGCCGGCCTTGGCTTGGGGTCACACATTTTCTTCCTAAGAATGAGTCCTAAAACTGTGATGTAAGTAATGGAAAACAAAACAAACACATGCTTCACTTTAGATAAATATTTGTTTTATAAATAGCTCCTCAAGAATTACTTCTTTCATTAGTAAACTTGTCAAGAAAAATCCAGATTTGAGAGAATAAATTGGAGCCGATGATTCCCATTATATAAGAATATTTGTTTTCCAGAATTTCTTGAAGCAAAATATATAATTTATTTAAAGTTGAATAAAAATACGAGTGTATTTAAAATTTCCTGGTCAGACACCTAATCCACAGAGACAGTACAGGCACGCTGGCCATGAAATGTTGACAATCTTACAGAATTCCTTTTTGCCTCTTTCTCTCCGTAGAAGTGTTTCTTCCTTCCTCTAAATTACCCTGTGGCCTAACATGCTCCTAAGAGTTCCATAACCACTCATTAAATCCTGCTCACAAGATTGAATCTAATGATACAAAAATTCTAAGTTTAAATGATAAATACACTTTCATTTTAATTTTTGTTATTCCCAGGAATGTTTAAGAAGCTCTTACATCAATCATCAGATGGTTCTTCAGGCGTCTTTATGCATGTGCGTGTGCAGGAAAAGGATATCAAGGTGACCTTGGCAATGAGTTCACTTACACTTACAACAAGATTGAATACTGATGAGGCAAATGGCACCTTCCTGCCCTTGATCATTTCATGCCGTTCTCCAAGCCTCCAACAGACACCTGGGGAGAATCCAATCTAGTAATTTATACACATTCCGGGTGATTTGTAAGTGTTTAAAGAAAGATTTTCTTTAATACCCAATATCTTTATTTTGTTATTCTTTCAGGAAAACTAGAGAACCTGCAGGAATGAAATGCTTTACAGATATCTTCAGAGAGAAAGCCAAAAAGAAAAACAAGTGAACAACCAAGTTGGAAAAAAAAAAAGAAAATACTCTTCAAAACTAGGTTAGAAGGTTGATTATAAACTGCTGAAGATATTCTGGGGCTTAAAATGGCCTAGCTCCTGAACTGTTCATGGAGTGTTATAAAATATTTTATATAGGATAGGTATAGTTTGGTTGGGAAAAAAAGAAAGGATACATAAAATGAAAGAAAAATAATAGAAACAAAACACCTTTCAGTTGGCTGGTCTTATTGGCAGCATGCAAAGGATGAATTGGTGGTTTATGCAACCAGAAAAGGATGCCTGTGAAAGAAACAGGGACTAAGTAACCATTAGCAACGTCAGATTGATCTCATGGGCCTCCCTTTCCCTTATATTCACACCAGCCTCATTCTGAGCTTCTTTTTCAAGGCCGATATGAACTTAGCAGTGACACTGAAGATTCCGAGGGACGCTTGTTCCCACATGCATAACAAAACTACTCTCTTTGGAGTTGGATATATATTATTTAATGTATAACTAAACTGTCATAAACAACTTCTGAATATCATTATATATCATGACAATTTTTTCACAAAAATAATAAAAGAAATAAAGATGGTAGTTTGCAAGCCATATTGCATATAAGCAAGAAACTCACCTTTTGGAAGAGATAACTGAATTATAAATCATATGTCTTTTATCTATTTTTATTCTTATTTTCAAATATATGTTTTATTGATTTCAGAGAGAGGAAGGGGGAGGGATAACGAGGAAAACATCAATCAGCAATCAGCAATGCTCAACCAACTGAGCAACATCGGCCGGGAAATCGTTTGTCTTTTAGAAGAACTGTTGCTTCTTCAAGGGAGGAACATTACATTTCCTGAAAACTATTACAAATATTGAGACTATAGCAGTGGTAACAGCAATAGTGATAATAACAGATACCCGAGTTTATTTGATTCGTGGGGGAAGAAAATGCCAAACTTCTATTCTTCTTTACATACTCATATTAGACTACCACTAATAAGATCAAACATGTAATAGTTATCATTTCAATATTAATGAGAATGATATTAAAGATGTCCTTTCTTTTCCTGTTTACATAAAACAAATATCTAGCCAATAGCGGGGATTAACATTTCTCAACTGGGGTTGGGAGTTGTACCATTGACGTGTTGAGCTGGGCATTCTGGCACAATGCAGTAAAGTCGCTGTCTATGGCTCCTGCCCACTAAATGCTAGGAATATCCCTACCCACAGCATTAGAAAACCAAGACCCTGCCTCCCTGCCCCATTCACATACATATTTTCAAACATTCTCTGGTGGGATAGTACCACCCTGCTGAGAGGCACAGATCTAGAATTTTAGAAAGCATATTTTCTTAAAACATGAGAACACTTATTTTTGTTCTTTAAATTCTGTCCCCTCTCTCCAGCCTCAAATAGGCTATCAGTCCTGGAAAAAATCTTATTAGAATCAGCCTCTTTATCAGAACAGGAAAATCCATAACATGTCTGGCACAGAATAGGTGTTCAGCGAACACTGACATTTTTCTCTTCTGCCCTTTTCCCAAGAGGAGGACATGAAGTAGGGAAACATTTCATGTTGAGATATTTTGGTCATGACTTTATTGCTCATTGGGAAAGGCTAAGTCATTTTCTTACCCATTTGCTTATCAAAAGCAGGCTGTCCACTCTTATTTCATCATCTTGATGGACAAGGCATAATTCATTTCATATTGTTAACACAGAACCAGTCTTTTCTGCAACATTATCAACCATTAGAGGAGGCCATGTACAGCAAGGCACCAGCACTTTGCTGACTGGTACAGGCTGCTATTTTATTTTTGGAAAGTAGCCTAAAGCTATCATGGCTCTGGGTTTTTGACAGGCATCATGTATTGCTATTTCAGAAGAAAATTTAACTTTAAAAATCAAGTAGCCTGAGGGTTTGGAATCATATTTAAATTTTTAATAAGTTGTCAAAAATACTTTGCAGTATTCATTTATAACTGGACTAAACTCTCTGCAAATTAATATGTACAGTCTCAAACTCATTTACAATTTGTTATGCAAAAATAGTTAAAGTGCCAGTTATCAAATTTATCGTACTAAGAGATGTAGGAGGTGCTATCTGTTTATTATCTTTTTGCGAGACAAAGACATACTACCCTGAATATATTTCTGTCGAGAACTAATATAGACCTTCTTTTGGTTGTTTCCAATTTGATCATGCAAATGAAATTCTCAGAATAGACCTGCAACATAGAGATGGTTCAGTCAGTGACTTAAGTCATCTACAAAGCAGGCATCAGAACTGATCATTTAATCTTTGTCATCTGGTCAAATGCATGAACTAAGTTAAAATGTTGGTTATTTGGTTGCTATTGACCTGGAAGCTGGTAGATCTAGATAGAAGGAAGGCAGCGTGGGTAGTTTGGATTAGGTTTAGGGGAAATGTATAATGTCACCATGGAATCTTTGAAGACTCCTTGTATGAAGCTGAAACAAACAAGACATTTTTGTTAATCAGAGAGCTTGTTTTCAAGTCTACATCTTCCTTTCATAAGCAATGCAACTTTGTCTAAAACGTTTATTCTCTCTGAGAGTCAGTGTCTTAATATAAAAAATTCCAAGACTAGAAATAATGATGGAAATAATAACAACAAAATAATATCTGCCCTATTGTATTGTTATGGGCATTAAGAAAACGTATGAGAAACAAGTTCTGCAATTATTTCTGCATTTAATAGCCATTATTTCTTTTCCTGTTTACTCATAATTGGGACCACTCCCAGTAGAGTGGTCCAGTAAATCTCTAGAATTTATTTAGGTTATTCAGGCTAACCACAATATGGGCAAAATACCCATGGAGTGGTATGTGGTTAGTGTACACCAGAGTTAGCCTCTATACAGCTTGCCAAAAAACAGAAAGTAGACATGAACCGGCGGCTTTCTGACTAGCTGGAATAAATCCTTGGAAGATATTTTCTAAGATGTTGAAAAATTATATCTAAGGTGCAGAAATAATCTTGTACAGTTGTACTGTCACCATGACAAATGTGAAAGTAAATATATGAGACTCTGAAGAGCCCACAGGAGTCAGGTCCCTTACAGCTCTACGAGATATTCTCATGGGGCATAACGGAATTTCAGCTCTACTTTAGAGAGATGGCAGATAAAATAAAGGCATTCTACAGGTTCATGGATAATGTTAGTTCTATACATGCAAACATTTAAGACCTATTTCAGAAGATTACAGAGTATCCTTTTAAAAAAATTTTGTTGATTTTAGAGAGAGAGGAAGGGAGAGGGAGAGAGAGATAGAAACATCGATGAGTGAGAACATCGATTGGCCGCCTCCTACATGCCCCCCACTGAGGATCAGGCCCACAACCCGGGCATGTGCCCTGTCCAGGAATCAAACCAGCGACCTCTTGTTGCACAGGTTGATGGCCAACCACTGAGCCACACCGGCTGGGCTAGAGTATTCTTAGGAGAGAAAAATGGAAATATTACTTGGAAATGGTTTTAGAAAATACTTTAATTTCCAGTGGTCCATATATCTTCAAAGTTTTTATTGAGAGCTTCGTGAGGAGAATGGGGCTTTCGGAAAACCCAGCAAAGTTGTGCAGAATGAGTAGGAGGACAGACAACACTGGAGACACACAGTAAGGAACTACTGTGCACTACAAGTCCATAATTTCCTTTAAAACATAATGCAAAGCAGAAAGTGGTGAGAAATAGACAACACAATAAAACTGACGAAAGTTGATGCTTTTGAAATTGGGTGCTAGCGATACAGCATGGGAGTTATTTTGCTATCATCTCTACTTCTGTGCATGTTGAAATTTTTCCATAATAAAAAATATAAATAAATAAATAAATACTATTGGCATTTCTTAAACTTTTTGTGTGTGTTTTGGACCACTTTCAACAGCCAATGAAGGCAAGTGATAGTCTGTCCAGAAATATGCATGCCTTCAAAAATATTTGCATACGTTTGCAGGGGTTCATATATATCTCTTGTTCTTTAACCTGACCCTGAAGTCCATCCATGCCTCTTGGGTCTAAGAGGTTCCTTGTTTACATACAGGGGACTTTAAACTGGGATTTGGATCTTAAGTGCAATTCATAGTTCTCATTTCTCAAAGCTTGGCTTTGACTCAGATCACTTTTATTTTCTGCTCTTCTCCAGCACTTTCTGCTCTGTGCCATACAGACCATTCTCAGGGGTAACAGTGCTTCCCTCATCTGTCCTCTCTTTTGAAAAAGACAGGGAGTCAAGGCCAATCGAAAGGAAAGAAGCGTTCTGTGATACCATGCTACATGGCCACAGGATCGTTTAGAACAGTGCAGGCATTTTCTAAACTCCACTGAAGAGACTTTAGTAGTTCACTCAACAGCTAATTGGTATTATATATATCTGAACTGATAATTGTTTCATTACATGGAAGCTATGTTGGTCAAAATAGGAAAGGAAGGAAAAAACCCTATTGGTTGAAAACTTAGATTTTGGAGACACAACATTCAGTTCCTTAAGTTTCTTGTCATTGAGATTTCAAGAAAACCACTTCTTTCAGCTTTTTCTCTTCTTCAAATTGTGTGATATCTGAGTTGTTGAAAAGATTAAAATGAGATAGCTTTTATGGACCCCTCCAATTAATACTGGCTATGAGCTGATATTCTGAACCACGGCTTGGTTATTGTGCAGTACTGCAGAGCTCATTAATTTTTCTGTATAAAGCCCTCCAAGATATACCAATATGGCACCAAGCATTTCCTATGTGCTCATAGATCACCATGTCCTTCTCAGAACTTGCTTCTCCTGGGGACCACTTCTTTCTTTACTGCTTTCTCACTTCTATACTCACAGGGACGGGCAAAGGCGGTTTACAGTTGTAAGTACATGAAACACAGAGTTTATTCTTTTTTTAAAAAAATTTTTTTTCTTTATTGATTTTAGAGAGGGAGAGAGAGACAGAAACATCCATGAGAGAGAACATCGATCGGCCGCCTCCTGCATGCCCCCCACTGGGGATCGGGCCCACAACCTGGGCATGTGCCCTGACCGGGAATCGAACATGCGACCTCTTGGTTCATGGGTCGATGCTCAACCACTGAGCCACACCAGCCGGGCCACAGGGTTTATTCTTCTATTATTATTAATTATTGTATTATTTTCCAGATGATAACCTCTGTATATCCTGATTATCCTCCAACCTTCTTACTTTAGAAATTAATTTTCAGGATCCTATGCAATCTCATGATTTTTAATTATGTCCATACATTGATGATTTGCAATAAAAAAAAAATAGCCCTTTATTTTCTCATGAGCTTCAGACTTTGAAATGCAAACGACAGAACCACATTTCCAGAAACGAGCTTCTAATCTTAATTTACCCCATCCCTACAACAGTTACCATCCTTGGATTTTCTATCTCAGTTAAGGGTACCACTAGCCAACCTGCAAGTCCCTTGGATGCTCTCTCACCAGCCAAATTCAAGCAAATCTGGCTCATTTTTCTACTAACTATTATTATTATTTTCTGTATTCTCTCCCTTTCTGTTGCTACTCCCTCATGCCATTGTTTCTCCCCTAGCTATCTGAGATAACCCGCTAGCTTGTTTCCTGAACTCCACTGCTGTCTCCTTTTTCAATGCCCCCATCTCTGATCACGTGTCCTGTCTGAACTGTGAAGTTGGTCCCGCACTCCCCTGCTGGGACGTCAGTTTGGCAACGGTGCCCACTGGCCTCCATCACTTGCTCCTCCCGGGTTCATAGTCTATGTTTGGGCAAAATGAAAATAAATATGGGTTTCTCTCACTCAGGGAGGATTCTCTGTCTCTTTCCTTTTGATCTTAACATTCTGAGGGTGTGAAATATTTCTTCCGATTTTGTTTTCTTCATATAGGAACTCTCATTCTCATTTTCTGAGATTCTTTCCTCCCTGACTCTCAGCAAAAATTGTTTTCATTGCCTATGATAGTGGTATAATGCTCTGTGTCCACTGCACATCAAAACTCTTGCGTTTTCTGCCTTTCCAGTTAGACATAAACTCCACACAAGCCAGGTTTTCATCATATTTACATCCTGACCATCTGTGATGTGGTACATGTTAAGAACCTAGCAAGTGTTTATTATACAAAATTAAACTAAGCATGGTCCTTGTAATCATAGAATATTTTAGAAATGCAGTAGCATGTCAGAACTGTAGGAAAATATGAAGTCGTAAGAATTTTCTAAATCTAGCATATACTATCATCAGCACTATTCAACACATTTTTTGTAAACGCGATGATTTCCCCTGAAATGATTTATTCCTTTACCACCACGAGGAAATGAAGCCAGAGTAGAAAAAATGGCAGGAGGTAGAGTCCAAAGGCCTTTTGGCTCCCAAATATTTCCCTCCCAATACCTGAACTTAAACACTTTGCATGCTTTGGAAGTTCTACCAATTAAAGGTCATTTGGAGCTCATCGAGGGTCATCAATCATTAATTCATTTGTGTATACTAGAAACAAGAATATTTTCTTCATATTAAAGACCTGCGATGATATTGATTAAAGAATTATGAATGTGGGTAACAGGGAAAATGAATAAGAGATCTTCTTTTAAATGTGGGGGGATGAAGACTAGGGGCGGAGGTAAGTGAAGTGACAGAATTGGTCAGGGTCTGAGTAGCCTGGGGGCACTATGGGGGTTCTCCTGGTGATGTTGTTGCAAAGATTGGGGACTACCTCACTCTAGCTGGCACGGTGCACATTGTAGACAATTCACATCACAGTTTATGCAAATTATGCCACTGGTGTGGCTTAGTTGGTGGCTCTGGCTGAGCACGAGGGAAGAAAGTTACAAGATCCAAAAGCAATACAGACCCAGAGTGGATGGACACACACAAATAAAATATTGGGCTCATATTCACCATAGTGCTTGCATGCTGCCTTCTGACAGAACAAGGCATAAAATATAGAATGGCAAAATCAATTTTAAAGTAATAAAACCCCTTAAATTCAGTGGCTAGGCATAAAAACTATTGAAAAGGAAGCTGTCAGAAACATCTCTATTGAATGAACATTGGGCATATAAGCATTTTTTGGCCTTGGCATATGGAAACAGATATAAACAGAGGTTTCTCCATCCTGAAGATCTCTCTTATTGCTATTATGAAAGATGGAGCAAACTTCGCTGGCTATTTCCTGAGGAGGCTGAGTCTTAAAAGGAGAGTAAACTTTCCTGGTTGGTGTGGCTCAGTGGATTGAGCATCATCCCATAGACTGAGAGGACCTTGTTTGATTCCAGGTCAGGGCACGTGCCCGGGTTGCAGGTTCCATCCCCCGTAGGGGGCGTGCAGGAGGCAGCCGATGGGTGTATCTCTCACACAGATGTTTCTACCCCTGCCTTCCTCTCTCTCTAAAAAAATCAATGAAAACATATTTAACAACAAAAAAAGGAGAGTAAACTTATATTTTAAGTATATTCTAACTATAATGGTAAACTTCTCCATAAAAATATGTATTGGGTATTGTAAAGTAACTTATTGTCCTGGTTTATGGAATTATTTATAAGTATAGGAAAAAACAGGATCAGGTATTTGAAACAAATCATAGTAGAAAACCTGAAATATATTGTTGTCTATGTTTTTATGCAGAAGAATTCTTTCAGTTTATCTACTAAAAATGTTTTATATTTTATTGCTCCTCTTAATCTAATGCAGTTCACCTTATAGAGTTGAATAATTTATTAAATTAGGAGATATTTATTGGATTTATGTCTTCAAGTTTAGAAACCAGGATCAGTGGTTAAATAAGAAGGCATGAGATGACATTATGTCCCAGCGATCTTTAGCTTTCAGGCACAGATTAACAAATGATCAGAAAGATAACCCCTAAAACAATGAAGGACTGTAAACCAGCCCTTCATATAAAGTTATTTTCCACTGCTTTTTTCTATATGTAAGTGCCAAAAATATGATTGAGAAGACAGAACATTTCTGCCCACTGCAGAGAAAGTCTAGATAGTTTATGAATTGTTTAAAAGAGTTTATCAGCATGTATAGCATCCAAGAAAGCAAAAAATATTCCTTTCTCACTATTGCCATAATTTTGAAATGAAGTTTCTCAAACCTGATGCTTTCTCCTCTGGATCCAGCCCCAGCAGTGTAGTCAGGGAACGTGCTGATAGCAAATAACCAGTGTCAGCTAATTCTAGGATTAAGAGAAGCAGACTTCTTATAATTTACCATAAAACTAAAACTTACCAAAGTAAAAGTAGGGAAAATTTTTAAATAATAAGAAATAATAGAGGCAATAGCTAGAAGAAAATAAATCAGAGAGCTATTCATTTATTTAGAAATTCAACGTTCCCACCGTTTTGCTCTATAGTTAGCCAAGATAAGGTAAACATTTTTAGAAGGGAAAACAGGGATCTTCTGGCTTTTTTAAAGGTGAAGTATTGCTGCCTAAGCAACCATTTCATCAGCCAAGCCAGTCCTTTCGAAAGAAGTCACCAGTCAAAACATTTCATCAGCAGTTAATCAAGACAAGCTAATGGGCTACGTATGTACATACTTCGTGACCTGGTGCAATTTAAATTGATCATATATAAGTGGCAGCCGTCAACTTTCACCTAGCTTATGGTAAAGAACAAAGAACAAAAATAAGAAAGTAAAGGTTAACATCTCTAGCTCATTATAATATACCAGGTTGTTTTCTAGGATATTTTAAATACCGGTTTTTCCAAAAATTAGAAGGCGATATCCAACCACATAATTTTTCAGTTCTACATATTCAGCAATTTTAATGGATTATTTCTGTAGAGTTCATTTTAATGGTCAGTGGTCTGGATATATTTCAAATGGATATAAAGGTGGACAGAGATTTTTATCAGTGACAGGTCAAGTTTGAAAAACGTTATTGCTAAAGAAACTATTAGGTGAAGTAGATAGTAAAGACCATTTTCTGAAGGACTCATCCAGGACTGGAGGTTATGAAGCCTGGGTTTAGTTCCTTGCTCAGTTCCTGATGAGTTCACTTCAGGAATAAGATACCCCACCCATTATAAGGCTCAAAGCTGAAAACTTGATTTGGTATGAAGGTGTCTCCCTTGTTCCCTGTTCAGACTTCCAATCGACGGGGAAGCTCACCATGAAGAAGAGAACTGGTAGGTGTCTTCCATCTTCTCCCTAGCCCAGCGTTTCTCTTCCTCTAGCTAGTCTCTGCTATGTCTGATCCCATGGCATTGAGTTACAGGGAAAGCTGAGAAAAAGAAGGCAGGAAAGCCCTTAACTGGCCAAAAAATCTCTCCTGATCTAGTGTCAATGTTCTAAGGGTTTGGCAGGAGTATAAAACCCGTTTTGTCCTGAGATTTGTTAATTCTTTGGGGACCTCTGTGTGTCCCCTCCTCACCCCACATACACCCATCTAAGGAACTTTCAAATCTAGTTTCCTTGAGTGGTAAATGTTCTAGGAATCCAATGAGACTTCCAGTGGCCTTTTGGACTCACAGATTTACCTAGGAGGAGCATTGGTACGTCCTTTACTTTGGCAGTCTCTGGGGGTGCAGTTACTTCACAGATCTCTGTCTTCTCTCTGCCACTCCTTTTTCAATCTCTAGAATAACTCAATCACCAGTCTTTTGTAATTTTCTTCTGGAGACAGGTGGCACTGCAGAAGATCCAGGGGCCATTTTGGTGGTTTATTTAAAGCCCTATTCTCCTAAATAGGAGATAAGGAACAGATACTCTTATTTCTACCCTCTGCTTTGGGAGGCATTGAACCACTACTTTCTCCTAAGAAAATGTCTTCAATATTACTCGCAATTCTATTTTTTTATACCCTCCATGTACAAGAGAAGTTTCAGAATTGTCCAGCATATTTTTATCACTATTCAAAAAAAATGTTCCCAATCTTGAACTGGCACACCTTTAAAATGTTTCACCTGAAACTTTCTTACATAAACAACAAATTACGAACTTTTACTCTCTGCCTACCCTTGTCTACATAGAGATGTGTGGTTCTTGACAAATTTCTGAGAACTTACGAAAATAACACTTTGAAAAAATATTATAGCTTGCAATATCTTCTTATAACATTGCCTATGGTTTAAGGTTATGTGAAACTAAAATAATTGGAATGTAAAATAATATGTCTACAGATGGCCTTTGGGACTTCAACTTGAAATGCCCTAAATTAGACTTTTCATTTATCATCATCAAAAACTATTAAACATTCTTACCATCCTAGTTTGAGGAGCGATGCTTGTTATTGTTATTTTTACTTAACAAAATAAAAGATCAGAAATGTTGTTAGTTAAGCAATTCAGGACTAGGAAGTGCATCCTAGGGTATTCTGAAGCTGCATTATTCACTGTGGTCGTACATAGCCGCATGGAGCTACAAACATTTAAAGTAATTAACTTATCTAAAATTACAGATTCTAGTTCTTAGGTGCACTAACCATCTTGCAAGTGTCCAACAGTCATGATTGGCTAAAGACAACTACGTTGGATAGTGCAAATATATCAAGAAATGTGTCATTTTAAACATTTCAATTGAACGGCATTGCTCTAAAAAAAGATGCCACGATTAAACCCATATGCATGGAATCAGATGCTCTGTCAGGGGAGGTGGGAAAATGCTCAAGAGTTGCTTAGGATGGGTGCTCTGAAGTAAGGTTGAGGGTTTGCACCAATAAACAATCGGAGGCCTTTTCCGGGACAGCTCAGCTTGTTTGGGTGATGTGATTTAGGAAGGTTTGGAGCAGGGCAGTGTATTACAGAACTGGTTCTGCTGAATTACAAGGTTGTAGCTGCTGGGAAATTATTTTGATCTAGACCTATAACCTAACAGCCTCAGGAGAAGCTGAAAGAGACTCTTTAAAGAGGCAAAGTGAGGGCTTGTCACAGTGCAAATTAAACTCACTGCTGAATGTGAATATTTATTTTTGAAAGAAACCCAAGTAAATCAAGTAAAATGTTTCCATATTCTTTCCCTGTCCCTAAAGTAGCTATGATTTAGACCCTCGGTCATTTGTTAGGATAATGAGATCTGCAGTCATGGTGTGCAAGATGTCACTGGAACCCTACTAGGGACGATTATAATGTGATTTCTCTTTTAAAAAAATTATTTATTTTTAAACTTGAATTCTTTTGTTTCAAAAGAGCAGGAAAAGATGAGATAAAAATTGGAGACGATGAAAAAAATATATCCTGTTTGTTTTCTGTACAAAACAAAAGGTTAGAGCTATTTTTTTTTCTTCTTCAAAATAAAGCAAATAACTTTTTGGTCATCTATAATAGGGCAGAGCTATTTTGAACAGTTTGATGTCATTTCTGCATCCCTCAAAAAAAAACAAAGGGGAAAGTCAGAGGAAAAGGAAAACGCAGCTTTGATAAGTTACACCAGCCCGCTGGTCCCCGAGAGCGAAGCATCCTGTTTTTATCATGTGGCTCAAAAACAGTGGAAAAAAATTGTACTGTGATCAATCGTACCCATTCTTTTGTTATTTCACAGTTACCTGCCATAACTCCCTAAATAATCAAACTGAATGAGGGCCTTTTTAGTGACAACTGTGAAACAATAGGTCAGTGTGGATAAAGGTCACTGGAAAATTACCGTTGAGGTGGAGAAAGAATGGTGACAAACCAGAGAAATCTCGTGACATGAATAACATTCAGTGTCTTGAACGTCTGTCACCACTAAATTTTATAACAGTCCTATCAGTGCCATCAATTAATACTTCCAATTATTGTAAAAGTCAGTGGACGACACTATACATAAAAAGTAATAGAAAATTTCATGCTCATAAAAATGAAGAATCCTTTCCAAACAAAAATGGCTTTTAAATGAACTTTTTGTGGTTCCGAGGATTGCTGTGTCCATTAATCATTCAATAATTTAAGAGGACTTCTGGCAGAATGACCTCAGAGACGGCTGCCATTTGGAATTCATATCCATTCAGTCGTCTTATCTCTGGGTTTCCAGGTGCGTTCCTATAGCATTTATCAACATGGCATCTATAGAATGCCACTTCAGCACAAGTACACGTGCGAGATTATGTAAGGAACACCTTTCCACCCGTCTATATATCAGACTGGCTTTGTACAACATCCCCCATGCTGGGGCAGAAGGAAGAGAGCAGCATTGCTACAGTTTAATATATTTCGGGATGATATTTAAGGCAAAGTTCTAAGATGGTTTCTTTCATGAACATGGTTCTTTAATTAATATGATTATTAGTCATGGATCTATCTGGTAATTAGTTTGCATTCTCAACATCTTTGCCAGGACTTGGAAGAAATATTTAAAAATCCAATCAGTCACCTGGACATTTGTTTTCCTTGTGGCCAAACATATGGATATTTAAACTGATCGATATAAAATGATATTTTCAATAATTTTATATGAATTGTGTACATACAGCCTTAGATTGGAGGCAAGACCAGGTGAAATGATGCCACAGAACCATGCATACAATTAAGTGAGTATTTATCAAGGGGGAATGCGATTTAAACCTCTGTCTTTGGGAACGTCTTTATAATTTATATAGAATTGCTTACTATTTTAGAATTTCTATATATTGTTTCCTTCCATGGTAGATTTAAGCCTCCCAATAAGTTGAAAATACTCAAGTGTTTAGAATCCCAATGGATTGTTACTGGGAATGAACAGAAGTCCTCTCTCCCTCCCCCTCCTTTTCCTGTTTTCAAGTTACAGGGCCAGATACATGGCTGTGAGACAACGCAGAGCAGTGTCAAGAAAACCATTTTGCTCAGGAGACCTGGCAGCTGAACTCTCCCCAAATGCTTTTAAAAAGAATATATATTTATATATATAAAATGCCAGATTTGTGGAGCCCTTGTTCACCTCGTGATGTTGCTGTAGATACGAATGTACACCAAATGAGGTAACAGATTATGAAAAGTCAATGCTTAAAGTCTTTTGAGTTTTATAACAAGAGCTCTGTAAAGTTTAAAAGCATATCAGGTTTCTCAGAGATTAACTCTGGACTGCATTTCAAAGTATATCAAGTGCTGTCTGCTTTATACCAAACAGAAGGGAATGTACTACCAGACTAAGCAGACAGAACCAATAAGAGCTGTAATAAATCAAATTAAGAAATATTTATTGAACATCTCTGCATCTCTAGCATTTAGCTTAGGTGTGTGATGTATATAAAATATAAATGAAGAGGTCTGTGGTCTCAAAGAGCTTAAATGAATTTAGAGAGAAACTATAATTGCACAGAAAATAAATAATAATGCAAAATTTACACAGCGATTCAAAATGAATGTCTCAAGACATGTTATAAATGATAAAAATGAACCAAACCAGGAACATAAAGAAGCTATTTAAATTTTGAGGCTATGAAGGCAGCTTCATACAAATGTTGCTGTGGAGAATAATGTGGGATTTTAAGATGTAAATTGCTATTTCTTTGAGTGAATGCTGTGTGTATTCCCAGTCTGGTGCTGTGTCTGTAATGGGGGCAGCTGGCCAAAGCGGGTACTCAGTGGTGCTCATGCAATGAAGTTAAAAGTAAATTATAAATTAAACATATATACTAGTCAAGTCACTGAATTGCAATGTAGAAAAAAAACGGATGCTTGCGCTTGAATATATCGTAAGATGCTATAATAAATAACGTTTCTATTTAAATTGCTAGACTTAGCTGAATTATCTTCCAGATCTCTCCATTCCTCAAAAATCTCTGAAAGGCCAAGCTTCAAAGCACTTTCCTCTTTATTATTTTGTAACTATGCTTATTAAGAAAGTAAAAAATTATTTTAACTAAGGTAATTAAGCAGGTCCCCATTCACTTTTACCTTCTGATATAAATGACCAAGCTCCTATTGATATTCAGTTGTTGTTATTACATAGTGAGGTACAACAGAGTTTAAGTACACAATAATAAATAGCCATGAAACCCAGTATAAAATAAATAAACAAATAAAATGTTTTTATATGAAGAAAGACTTTACAAACCTAGACTAAATGAAAACAGAGAAAGGGAGAGAAATAGGAAAATGGCCAAATCCCTTATATTGAGGAAAGAGGTATCAAACATTATTCGATGCAGATTTTGTTCCTTTAATGTAGTTCTATGAATGCCATTAAGATATTAAGCATTTCAAGTACTGAAAGTCTCTGCTGAAAACAAAACTGAAAGATATCCTATACAACATGGAAAAACAATAGAAAAGCAAAGAAACCAAAATTAAAGCATATAACAAGGTGAAAAAAATTAAACCAAACAAAGCATATCGATAAAGGATTGGCAGAAGACAGATAAAACTGATTAATTCAATGAAAGTGCTGTTTCAAATGTATGGGCAGGTTTAGGGAGATCACCAGAGTAGATTCAGTCGCCCAGACCTAGCAACATCAGGGACCTTTACCACCCGCAAGACTGAAGGTTTATGCTAAGTGTAATATGTCAGACAGAAAGATAAATACTATATGAACTCACTTATATGTAAAAGCTAAAACAAAACAAAATAAAAAATCAAGCTCATCGACACAGAGAACCAACTGTTGGTTGCCAGAGGGCTGTGTGTGCGGGGATGCAGGGGAAATGGTAAAGGGGGTCAGAAGTTACAAGCTTCCAGCTATAAAACGAATGTCTGGGGGACCTAATGTACAGCATGATGGCTACCGGTAACGACAGTGTACTGTATGGAATATTTGAAAGTTGCTGAGAGAGTAGATCTTAAAAGTTCTCACCATAAGAAAAAAAAATATTTTTTTGTAACTATGGAAGGTGATGGGTGTTAACTAGACTTATTGTGATGATCACTTTGCAATATATTATATACAACTATTGAATCATTATGTTGTACTTCTGAAACTAATATAATGTTAAATGTTAATTATACCCCAATAAAAAAGTAATAATACCCTTCTCTTCCCCAACAGTGTCCACATCCTGAGCCCTAAAACCTGTAAAGACGTTATGTTACATGGCAAAGGGAAAGTAAGCTTGCAGATGGAACTGAGTTTGATAATCTGCTGATCTTGAGAAGAGAAGACATTCTGGACCGTATGGGTGAGCTCGAAGTAATCACAGCATCTTTGGAAGATGGAGGCAGAAGAGTCCATCAGAGAGAGATTTGAAGATATCACACTGTTAGTTTGAAGAAGAGATCATGAGCTAAGAACGATAGGCAGACTCTAAAAGCTGGAAAAGGCAGAGAAACACCTTGTCTCATAGAGGCTCCAGGAATGGAGTACATTTGACACCTTGACTTCTGCCATTTGAACTTTAGACCTCTAGAAATGTGAGATAATAGATTTGTATTGTTTTAAGCAACTAAGTTTATATTAATTTGTTACAGCAGCAATAGGAAACACATACAGCTGTGTTTCATAAGTTTTGGTATGTTATGTTTTCATTTTCTTTTGTCTCAAATATTATGTAATTTCTCTTATGATTTCTTCTTGGTTTCATTGGTTGTTTAGGGAAGTGTTTATTAATTTCTACATATATGTGATATTCTCAAATTTCTTGTTATTGCTTTCTAATTTTGTTCCACTGTGGTCAGTGGACATATTTCATGTGAGTTGAATCCTTTTAAATGTAATGAGCTTTGTTTATGACTCAACATATGGTATATCTTAGAGAATTTTCCATATGCACTTGACGTGTTTTACATCTTTTTTCTTTTTGTATCCATTAACTAATTATTTTAATTATAGTTAATGTTACTACTTTTGTCTTTTAATTTTCATACTGGCTTTATAAGAGGTTAATTTACTGCTTTTACTCTATATTTGCCTTTAGCACTGTGATTTTTTTTTTTTTTTTTTGGTGTGTGCCCCTAGCGGGAGCCAAACCCAGGACTCTCTGGTCCGCAGGCCAACACTCCAACCGCTGAGCCAAACTGGCCAGGGCTAGCACTGTGATTTTAACTTCCATATGTTTTCTTATTATTTGTTTGCACCTTTTCTTTTCAGTTTAAAGAAGTCCCTTTAACATTTTTGTAAGTCCTCTTTAGTCATGATAAATGCCTTTAGCTTTAATTTGTCTGGAAAACATTTTATCTCTCCTTCAATTCTGAATAACCTTACCAGTTAGAGAATTATTGGTTGAAACTTTGTTTTCCCTTTCAGTACTTTGAATATATCATGCCACTCGCTTCTGGTCTGCAATATTTCTGCTGAAAAATCAGCTGATGGTCTCATGGGGGTTTCCTTGTACATAAGTAGTTGATTTTCTCTTTCTGCTTTTATGATTCTCTATCTTTAACTTTTGACATTTTAATTATAATGTGTCTTGTTGTGGATCTCTTTGGGTTCATCTTGTTTGGTACTCTCTGTGTTTCCTGCACCTGGATATATGTTTCCTTCCTGAGGTTAGAAAAGTTTCCAGCCATTATTTCTTCAAATAACTTTTCTGATGCTTTTTTGCAATCCCTATGGTGTGAATGTTATTCCACTTGATGTTTTCCCATAGGTTCCTTATGATTTTCACTTTTTAAAATTCTTTTTTTCTTTTTGCGTTTGGGTGAGTTCAATTGTCCTGTATGAAAAAGTAACTGATCCTTTCTTGTACTTCATTTATTCTGCTACTGAAACCCTCTAGTGTATTTTTCAGTTCAGTCGCTGTATTCTTTAGCTTTGCACTGTCTGTTTGGTACTTTCTTATATTTTCTGTCTATTGAATTTCTCACTGTGTTCATCCATTCTTCTCATGAGTTTGGTGAGCATTTTAAAAAATTGTTTTTTCTTTATTGATTTTAGAGAGAGAGGAAGGGAGAGGGGGAGAGAAATAGAAACACTGATGAGAGGGTACATTGATTGGCTGCCTCCTACATGCTCCCCACTGGGGATCTGGCCCACAACCTGGGCATGTGCCCTGACCAGGAATTGAACTGGTGACCTCTTGGTGCATGGGTTGATGCTCACCCACTGAACCACACTGGCCAGGCTTGGTGAGAATTTTATGATCATTAATTTGAACTCTTTATCAGGTAAATTACTTATCTCCAGATCATTAAGGTTTTCTCCTGAATATTCATCTTGTTCCTTCCTCTGAAATATATTTCTCTCTTTCTTCATTTCGCTTGCTTCTTTGTGTATGTTTCTATGTATTAGGCAAGAGAGCTGTCTCTCTCAGTCTTGATGGATTGGCCTTTTGTAGGAGAAAAACCTTATTATTCAACCTTGTCCAATCTCTTGAGTGTCTCTCCAACCTTTGTGATTTTCTAAGCAGGGTGATTTATTCTTGATAGATCCCAGTTGTTGAGGGCATGCCAAGACCTAGGAGTATTCCAGAGGAAAGGATCCCAGTCAGCATTTAGCTTCAGGGTGATTGGAAGCTAGACCCTCAGGCAGAAGCTTTTAAGGTATGCAAATATACAGTCCTGTGGGACCACAATCCTAAACCCTGCTGGCCTCCAGAATAGATGATCTGAAGGTGTCCGCTTGGTGACAGTTGCAAAAATTGGGGCTCTCAATGAATGCATGAGTTTCTAGGAGGTTCTTCCAAGTATAGCATGGATTAGGGAAAGTGCAAAGATGGCATCCCCTGGCCTGTGTTCACTGAGAGCACATCTGTAACCTCTAGATGTGTTAAACCTAAAGCATCCCCCTCAGGGTGAAGCACTAGGACAAGTAAATAGGCCCTTTTTTCACAGGAAAACTGAGGGTGTATTTAAGTCTGCTGTTTGTGTCAAGCCCTGGGGGTGGTATCCTGACAAGAACTGACTTTCTGATTGGCCCAGAAATGTAACTTCCCTTGGCCACCAAAGCCAGTTGCTCAAACTGTCCCTTGTGTGGGTTGTGCTGTCTGCTGACTTTGGCCAGATCTGCAAGAGTGGCATGGGGGTGAACCACTTGCTGCCCTGCTTTGCAAGCCCATGGGAGCAGCACAGGGGCAGGGTGCTCCCACAGATGCTAGCAGGTTCAAGGGAGAGTGCAAAATGGTGCCTGCCAGGGCCAGCACTAGCAACGTAGATAGAGAATGCAAAAACAGTGCCTGCCTGTGTCCTTGTCTCTGGAGAGAGTTCTAACAGGCTTCTGAGTCTCTGGCAGGCACTATATGATTAGCACATGAATCTCCTTCAAATATGGTCCAGGCACTTTATAAACTTCTGCTTTTGCACTGGGTCCCTGGGAGAGTGAGTCCATGTGTGATCCCGTTCAGAGGGGAATATGTTCCCTGAAGCCCTGTGGTTCTCCTGGAACTAAGCCTCATTGGTTTTCAAAGTCAAACACTTTGGGGGCTCATCTCTCTGGTGCAGGTCCGAAGGGATAAGGTGCCTGATGTGGGACACAAATCCCTCACTGCTCAGGGATAAGCTCCATAATTGTGATCTCTCTCACTTGTAGTTGCTGTGCTGGGAGGGGGCTTTGGGCAAGATGGAGTCTCTGCCTCGCCTATTCATCTTGATGTGGCCCTTTGTTATTTGTGTGGAGAAGCTGTTCAGCTTGTTTTCAGCTCTTTTTCAGAATGAAGTGTTTCATATGTAGCTATAGATATGGTGTATTCACTGAGGGACGTGAGTTCACAATCTTCCTACGCTGCTTTATTTTTTTTCGAGTTATACTCCTTTTCTTTTTCTTTTCCCTTTTAATTTTATTTTTTGATTACAGGTTGCATTCAAGAATTTTTTGCATTCGTTTCAGCTGCACAGCACAGCAGATAGACGTTCAAGTATGTTACAAAGTATTCGTTTGATAACTCAAGTGCCCACCTGCACCATATATAGTTATTATAGGATTGCTAACTATATGCCCTATGCCTCACCTCACATCCCCATGCCTGCACTGCGTAACTGCCAGTGAGTACTATGGAATTGCCTCCATTCACTATTTTGTCATTTAGAAAATATTCATTTCTAGTAACCATTTTTGTCTTAAGGCTTATTTTTTCTAATAGTGTAATTGAAAAGGGTGGGAGAATAGAATAGAGAACTAGTCATAGTGGCGTAGTCACCATAGTTATATAAGAAATGTTAATCATCCTTTGCAATGTTGATCGCGGTTGCTGTGTTCTGATTGAGGAAAAGCCCACTCTGACCTGGCTGGGAAGTGTACACCTCAGGAGCTCACCTCAGGAATGCTGTGCATTCTCCTAATCTGAGGACAAGGGGGGCTCCCTGACATCACGGAAATATTAACA
This sequence comes from Tadarida brasiliensis, assembly GCA_030848825.1. Taxonomy (NCBI): domain Eukaryota; kingdom Metazoa; phylum Chordata; class Mammalia; order Chiroptera; family Molossidae; genus Tadarida; species Tadarida brasiliensis. The sequence goes on from CM061264.1 coordinate 83,959,266, forward strand.
ACCTGCTTATCGGAACACCGGGCCTGTGGCTGTGACTCACTGGCGACCAGCCACATGTAGCCCCCAGCGCACATTCCTCCCCCTTGCCTGAAACCTTTTACAGTCCCCCCACCCTCCACCCACATTCCTCCCCCTTGCCTGTCATTGGTTCTCTACCCTTTAAAAGCACCTGGCAAGTGAGGGGGCAAAGCAGTAAGTGTATTTTTATATACTTACATTTTCCCCAGTAAGTGTATTGTTTGCAATATTTATGTGTACACATGGCTCCTGTTGCTTTCTTTTTCTGGGATGACCCGCTGCTCTCCCATACTGCTGGCAATATTGGAATAAACGCTCATACGATTCAACCTCGTCTCTGCTCAATTGGCTCAAGTAGTGACAGGAAGCCCAGACCCATTCGTTGTCCAATTTCATAATTACATTATTATTTTTGCATGGCGTATCTTTTTTCATCCTTTTACTTTCAATCAACCTAATTGCTGATTGAATCGAAAGTGTGTCTTATAGAGAGCATATAGTTTGATCATGTCTTTTATTTTATTTATTTTAAAATATATTTTTATTGATTTTCTAGTGAGAGAGGGAGAAAGAGAGAAAGAGATAGGAACATAGATGAGAGAGAAACATCCATTGGCTGCCTCCTGCACGCCCCCTGCTGGGGATGGAGCCTGCAACCCAGGCACGTGCCCTGACTGGAATTGAACCAGCAATCTCTTGGTGCGTGGAATAACACTCAACCAAGTGAGCCACACCGGCCGGGCATGTCTTCTATTTTTTAAATTCATTTTTCCAATGTACAACTTTTGATTTTAGTTTTGGTCTATTTATATTTAATGTAATTACTGATAAGATAAGATTTATAGCTGTCACTTTCCATTAGGTTTTTATATATCTACATCTCTTGTTCCTCTATTCTTCCGTCACTGCATTTCTTTGTGTTAAATAGATATAATCTACTTTGCCATAAGGATTTTTAAAAATATATTTTAGGTCAAAATAGCAATTTAAGTTTATGCCTGGAGCCCATCTCCCATAAGAAACAAGCAAGTATAAAGAACAAAAAACTCAAGCAAAAACACAAAAATAACAAAAAAAAAACCAAACTCTCTTCTGCCATAAAAACCATGGTAGTTAGTAAAGACCACAAAAAGAAACAAAAGCAAACATTTGAAAGATATAACTGAATGCCAAAACAAGTTTTAAAAAATTCTTTTTCTTTATAATTTTAAGATCTATCACAATGTTATAATGCGTTGGTCAGGACTTCCTTGAACTCTTGAGCATGACTTTAAACCAAAGGCAAATATTTTCAACATTTTCACCAGTAAGTGTATTGTTTGCAATATTTATGTGTACACATGGCTCCTGCTGCTTTCTCTTCCTTCCTTTAATGCACCAAGCTCCTCCCATTCAGGGCTTTTATATACACTATTCTTCTCTACCAGATTGCTAGCCCTCATTTTTAAAAAGAAATTTTTCTCTTTATTGATTTTAGAGAGAGGAAGGGAGAGGGACAGAGAGATAGAAACATCGATGAGAGAGAACAATGATTGGCCGCCTCCTGCATTCCCCTCACTAGGGATCGGGCCCACAACCTGGGCATGTGCCCTGACCGGGAATCGAACCGGCGACCTCCTGGTGCATGGATCAATGCTCAACCACTGAGCCACATCAGCCGGGCAGCTCATCCTCATTTTGAACACACTAGTTCCTCAGGGTCACTTCTCCTGACTGGATTAGGTTCTCATATGATATGTTTCCATGATACTTTTGTTTTTACCTTAGAATATTCATCACCACTTTCCCTATGGGAAACTATCTGTTTATGGCCTCGTTTCCCCTGTAAGCTCGATAAGGGCGGGGCTCTATCAGACCAGTTTCAGCTCTGTATCCTTAACAACCAACTGTACCATAACTTCTGCCTCATGATGTTGGCTTGGTATGTATTTATTGAATAAATGAAAAGATACCATTGCTTTTTTTTTTTTTTAAGAAAATCTATTGTTTCTTTTACCATGCCTTGATCCTTACAGTAGTCCAAGATTCTAAGATGCTCCAACTTTTTAATTTTGAGTAATTTCTCCAATCACTCTTTTAAGATAGCACTTCCCTCACTCCCTGATTTGCATCCCTTACCTTGCTTTATTTTATGTCTTAATCACCAACGGACACACTATATATTTATTTTTATGTCTCCTGCTGCCAACTAGAATATAAGCACCATAAGAACAGGGGGTTGGTCTGTTTTATTTGTTGAATGCCTGAGACCACATTTTGTAGGTTCTCAATAAATGTTTTTAAATGAATCATGAGAATTCAAAATGTCTTTCTGATATAGCAGATTCTAAAATTATTGTTACGTAAAAAAAGCAAAACTTGTTCACGATTGACAATTCACAATGTTCTGTCTTCCTTTGAAGATCTCTTGGGGTTTCTATCAGCTCCCACATTCTCCTGATTTGTAATATTCTGGTTAATGAGAAAAAAAATTAAAGTTATGGAGCCCTGGTTGACGTACATTAAAACAGACTTAACAAGAACTGGCTGGAAGACAAGAGAGAAGGATGGCATATACTGGTCTTAAGTGCAAATCTTTTGCAATGGGATTTGATTGTAAGATAATTTTAGAATTTCAGGTAAACACCTTTCGAGGAGACAGTGATAGAGAGTGATATTACTCTGTGCATTAGTATTGCACATACTGGTACTTCAATGCGTCCTTTAGTATTTTAGTGAGATTCATAGTAAAAATCGGATGTATTTCGTGTTGATTTTTGTTTGCCACACTGTATGCCTTTGAAAGCAAGTCCACTCAGCAGCCACGAACCTCCAATTGTATTTGGGCAGATCATGAGGCCTAGCCTCTGGAATAGTGAACTCAAAGTGAAGTTCTTAGTTTTACCTCCAGTTCAAATTATCACAGTAGGCTTGAGCCAATGGTTTATTTTTATCAAACGTTCATATTTTTGGAAAAATATTGTAGAAAAAGGAGTGGGTAGTATTGGCAAACTTCTTGAACCAGTATAGTCCTCAAAAAGTAGAAACAATTGTTGAGTTGTATGAGCACTCTATATATTTTGGAAATTATAATGAACATAACAGTCTGAGGAACAGGGTAGTCCCAGAGACATGGAAGTGGGGTACAGACTGACAATTGCCAGAAGAGGGGGTGGGGGAGGGGAGCGATAAACCACAGAACTTATATGCATGTACTCATAACCAATGGACATGGACAACAAAACTGGGGATGGGGCAGGGAGGGAGGGGGAGGAGGGAGTCAATGGGGGAAAAAGGAGAAACATCTGTAACAAAAATAAATTAATATTAAAAAAAAAAGTAGAAACAAAAACACAGTACACACACACACAGGCTCTTCCCACACACACATAAGAAAAATACACATAAGCCCTGGCCGGTTTGGCTCAGTGGTTAGAGTATCAGCCCACAGACCAATAATTTATGGGTTCGATTGTAGTCAAGGGCACATACCTTGGTTGTGGTTCTTCCCCAGCCCTGGTTGGGTCGTGCAGGAGGCAACCAGTCGATGTGGCTCTGCAATATCTATGTTTCTCTCTGTCTCTCTCTCTCCCTCCCTCCCACTCAGTCTGATAATGAGTAGAAAAATATCCTCGGGTGAGGAATAAAACACACACACACACATAAGAAAAAACAAAGAGAAATCATCGAATTTACACTGAGGTCAATACTGCTGTACAAGGGAGAATGTGCTATTTGGGCCTGTATGTTCCAGAGAGTGAACAGATCCTACAATTCTGTATATGTGTTCACCAAATAGAAGAAATCTTCAAAAACTCTTTCCTGGGTTTGCTGCCTGGGAGCATTTAACCCAACCTCTAAGGAGCCCCTGATTCTTAAGGAATTAGAGTCACTTCTGGAAGTGTGGAGAAGATTGATGACAGCCAAGCTTCGATTAATTCAAAGTTTATATTTCCACGGATGAAGCTGAATCCCTGGGGACTTGGAAATTGCTGTGGGATTTTCAAATACACAGGCTTTGGAACCACTGATATGAGCTAATTGCTAACAGAAACTTGAGAAACTGGCAGAAAGAACCATGCCAGTGACTGGTGACAAGATTTGTAATGGCAAAGAACAGAAAGTCTCTGAGGCTGGGATGTCCTGCTAATTCATCCTGCAGAGTCTGGCCTGCGGCCTTATCAGTGGATTAAGCCATTTTCCGTCCAGTTCTGTGCTGGACTCTTCTAGGCTTTACAGGAAGTATAAGAACTGATGATTTGTTGAACTCAAAATGATTCTTCAATAAAGAAGAAAAACATGATGTCTGTTTACATGAGATTGCAGGTTCTAACCATGTGTTAGGTAACTGCTGAACTGACTTGCCATGGGCCAGCGAAGGAAAGCTTGGAGATGCCTACAGAATTGGACAAGACAGATAAAAGAGTCATCTTTGAGCCATATTTGCTAAACATTCTTGAATTTCATAGCAAAACCTAAGGGATAATTTGAATATTTGCCATTGGCTGAATTCACCAACGTTCAGGAGAGAAAGAAAATTGCCACTTTAGCTGCCCTCTGGAAGCTGAATTGAGTAACGACACTTAGATATGAGATGTTGAAGCAGCCTTGAAAGTCAAAAGTTACGCAGGCAAGCCTCTGATTCTGAAAGTTTAGGCCCCTCAGTGGGTGGGGTGCTGATGGATGGAGAGTAGGTCAGTTGGTAACAACTTATTGGTGTAATCCTCAGAGGGACTCAATGGAAATTATGACACTTCATTTGAACCTAGTATGCAAGAGGGAATCATAATTATTTTAGGCATAGTTACTAGCTGTCTTTGGAATTTAAATGCAACCAAATCAATGATAATTGATTGTAGATAATAAGAAAGGAAGATGCTATGTTTTTAATATTGGTGGGAATGGATATGAGTGATAGGGCCATGTTCCAAATTGGAGATAAAAGAACAAAGAAAAGTTTTAGCAAGGAAGGTTATCAGTACAATTTTAAACTCACTGGCCTTTAGAAGTCATGTAACTTAACTTGTTCTCTTTACCAATTAAAAAATAACTGATGCTTCCAAATCTCAAGAAAGCCATAGAATTAGAGGAGGCAATCTTAAATTCCCAGGTAATACTTCTCAGAGATGAAACACCTGGGGTCTTGACTAGATGACCCATATGATAAATTAAGATTTGAAGAATAACTGCAGGACTATAGAGATGGGTGGAAGACAAGATGTGTTTGCCCAATTCTCAATGAGTGTGAGGGGCCAACCAAGAACTTAATAGAAATTGGAAAGAGACTGGAGATTAGATGGTGGTATGTGTGACTATGTATTCTGAGCATCAATTAAATGGTTTTCTCGTATAAAACGGGTTTGCTATAGAAATGGCAGTGGATAGTACACAGTGCCATTCACATAGAATAGTTTCACCCATCAGCTTCTTACAGCCACTTTAATTTTTCTTGTGCAGATACTATGAAGTCAAATAGTGGAAAGAAGGTATTCATACTACCAATCAAAATTGGTCTGTGATTACTGGTATGACCATTGCTAATAGCTACTACCTTCAGCCCTTACAAAGATAAGCAACGGTGAATGGGAATATGAACATAACAAAGAAAGAGAAAATAATGAGGGCAAATAGCAATGCTAACATTGCATTAATAATGGAATTTTTTAGTACTACCTGGATGGATCTGCTTCTCTATTTGTTTTTTTATTGTTTTAATTTCTCTCACATCTTCCCCATACTTGATCTTTCCGAAAAGAATTTCTTTGATTTAAAAACCATTTGCTCAAGGCACTCCTGAAGACCCTTAAGCCAATAGAATATGAATTTGTTCTTTTTGCCCTTTTAATTATGTGCCATGTAAGCAATATAAATGTAGTAAACAAACCACACAATATTCATGGGTCTAATTGCTTCTGGCAGCCAGTGGCTAAATCTTCATAATGTAATAAATTTGTGGTTGTTGTTACAAGATATTATATTTACTCGAAGAAATACAAGAAAACCAACTCTTCTAAGGTCATGATGCACAAAATCAGAAATAGATACAAAACCTTTTTGTTTCCTAGTTTCATATTTTGAAATTACATTTAACTCTTTTATACATCTACTTTATTTTGTATGATCTGAATTACTTGAAAAAGATGAGTAAAAAATGACTCTCCTTTTAATGTCTGCTGAACATAGTCCTATAAGGATTGTATAAAGAGTAGAAACTGTAAAATAAAATAAGGTATTTCCTTCTTTTTTTTTATCTTCTCCCGAGGACATTTTCCCATTTTTTGTTCAGATAGAGTGGGAGGGAGAGAGAGAAAGAGAGAGAGAGGGAGAGAGAAACATCGACGTGAAAGGGACACATCGAGTGGTCGCCTCCCACACCACTCAACCAGGGCCAGGGACAAACTGCAACCAAGGTATGTGTCCTTAGCGGGAACCGAACCCAACTCTCTGGACCACAGGCCGATGCTCTAACCACTGAGTCAAACTGGCCAGGGCTGATAAGGTATTTTCTTAAAGAAAAGAAAATATTATGCATCTATAAAGAGATTTAATAGAAATTAGACTCACCACTGAAAAATCAGTAGTGCATCTAATAATGTCTTACGTTTTAATACTGTTGTCTTGAACATTTTAATGTGTCTTACAAAAAAACTGTTCCTCTCAGTGAAGTCTAGAAAATAAAGAATGGGTTTATGTAGTATAAAATAATATCTCAACAAAAATAAAACTGTCAATATCCTTTCATCTCTCTCTATGCTATGGTATGATCTAGTTCTTACTCACATATGAAATTTGAAGCACTGTCGCTTTATAAATAAAGACTGGAAAGAGACTTTAATAGTGATTAATGTTAATTCTAAATATGTAGATGACGGTAGAATCTATTTAATAAAATAATTTAAGATGCTCAAAATGAGTCTTGTATAAACCTAAAACAAGCTTTTTGATTTAAATTTGAATTTGTTCCTTTTTAAAAAATGACATCATCCGAGATGTGTTTTTCATCAATTATCATAGTAGATAGTTCAGAGGGCAACATGTATGAAAAAACAATGGCGTGATTAACTAGGTGCTGAACTCTCATTGTGGCACCAGTCCAGAGAGAACTTATTAGTCTGAGCTAGCAATAAATATGAAACCACAGGCATCATAAATCACAACAGGATTAAACTGAATGTGGATCAGATACATGGGTTACCCTGAGACATTCCCAGTTAGTCCAAAAATAGCTCCATGAGGTCAATGGAGAGAAAATCATTTTCATACACAGGTCTATGCACAGTCCTGTTCATTTTACCAAGAATTTCAATCAAAGAAAATTATACTTCAGTTAGAATTTTCATTAGTGATATAAATAAGAAACATGGATATTTAGGACGCTGGTGATGCTGGGCAGGACACAGTTTTGTTTTAGGAAGGAGTGTACGTTTGTTTGTCAAAGTGTTTTGTCAAGTCATACCATTAGAGGCTTGGAGAGTGAGCATCCCTTCAGGCCATAGTTTTCACATCATAAAGTCATTTTGTTTAGTTTGTCTGGCTCATCACAGAAATTTTCATTCTTGGAAAAACATTGTGACCCATACTTCCCTGAGACAACCAATTGATTTGGTTGGTCCTTACTAAAAACAACGACAGAAAATTGCTTGGAAGACTTTTTTTTTTTTTTCAGATAGAGCAGAAAGGAGAGAGGAAGGAAGAGAGAGAGAGAAACATCAATGTGAGAGAGACACATCGAGTGGTTGCCATCCACACAACCCCAACCGGGGCCGGGCACAAACTGCAACCGAGCTACCTGCCCTTAGCGGGAACCGAACCCGGGACTCTCTGGTCTGTGGGCCGACGTTCTAATTGCTGAGCCAAACCGGCCAGGGCTTGGAAGACTTTTGAGTCCTGTTTTGATTAATTCCTATTATATGCATATATACACTTAATCAGGATTTTTTAAAGATCCTTGGGTAGTAACACTTTTGAACTTATTTTATACTTTAAGAAGGAGTGATCTAAAAGTTCACTGCATTTAGCCCTGGCTGGTTTGGCTCAGCGGTTAGAGCGTCGGCCTGCGGTCCAGAGAGACCCGGGTTCGGTTCCTGCTAAGGGCATGTACTTCGGTTGCAGTTTGTCCCCGGCCCTGGTTGGTCGTGCGGGTGGCAGCCACTCGATGTGTCACTTTCACGTCGATGTTTCTCTCTCTCTCTCTTCCTCTCTCTCCCTCCCACTCTATCTGAACAAAAAAAATAAATAAATAAAAGTTCACTGCATTTGGGGTTGTCAGTTAGGTGCATGTCTTACCTGCCATGACACAACTTCAATTCACAGTATTTGGTAGTTGGTCAGAATCAACATGTTTGGGTTTCCATTACCTTGTTATTTCAGGATATAAGTCTATGGTAATGTGACCATCAGAGGAAAATAAAAAAGGGAAAATGTCAGCAAAGTAACGACTTGGTATTATGCTAAAATAGCAACAATAAACTTGTTTTTATAAATATAATTTTTTTTTAAACTTTGAGACGAAATTCTATAAGCCCAACTGAGTATGGAAACACAGCTAAATAAGTATACTAAATTAGTAATGTTAGCTAATCAAAAACAAATACGTGCTTCATACTCCTTTGGGATTTCTACATGGGTATTCTTCCATTTATATATATTTATTTTTCAACCAGACATACAGACTATATGTAAAAAGCATATTTTCCTACTGCTCTCTGTGGATAAGCCAGCTTCTGTTGTTGCTTTAATATTTCTTTTAAGACCTACTTGTTTTTTCCCAGAGGTACCACTAATATTCACTGTGGTGTGAGTCATACTGATGGCTCCTTTTTAAAAATTAATTAATTAATTTTTATTACAGATGCCCCTCCTTTTTCCCCCATTGACATCCTCCTCCCCAATCCAGCTGCCCACCCCACCCTGCTTTCAAGTACTATTGTCTGTGTCCATCCATTGGTTATGAACATATGCATATAAGTTCTTTGATTTATCTCTTACCATACCCCAACCCCCTTCCCTCTGAGGTTTTTCAGTCTGTTCCCTACTTCCATGTTTCTGGACCTATTTTGTTCATAAGCTTATTTTGTTCATTATATTCCACAAATAAGTGAGATCATGTGGTACTTGTCTTTCTCTGACTGGCTTATTTTGCTCAGCATAATACTCTCCAGATCCCTTCATGTCGCCTCAAAGGGTAAGAGATCTTTCTTTCTTGCAGCTGCATAGTATTCCATTGTGTAAATGTACCATAGCTTTTTATCCACTCATCTACTGATGGACACTTGGGCTGTTTCCAGATATTAGCTATTGTAAATAGTGCTGCTATGAACATAGGGGTACATATATTCCTTCTGATTGGTGTTTCAAGTTTCTTGGGATATATTCAGAGAAGTGGGATCACTGGGTCAAATGGCAGTTTTATGTTTAATTTTTTGAAGGAAAACCATATTGTTTTCCATAGTGGCTGCACCAGTCCTCATTCCCACCAGCAATGTGCTAGAGTCCCCTTTTCTCCACACCCTCGCCAACACTTGTTGTTTGATGATTTGTTGATGGCAGCCATTCTGGCAGGTATGAGGTGATACCTCATAGTTGTTTTAATTTGCATCTCTCTGATGATTAGTGACGCTGAGTATTGTTTCATATGTCTCTTGGCCATTTGTATGTCCTGTTTGGAGAGGTGTCTATTTAGGTCCTCTGCCCATTTTTTAATTGGGTTCTTTGTCTTCCTTTTGTTGAGTTGTATGAGTACTCTATATGATTTTGTTATTAACCCCTTATTTGATGTATCATTGGCAATTATGTTCTCCCATACAGAGGGTTCTGTTTTCATTCTGATGCTGGTTTCTATTGCTATGCAGAAGCTTTTTAGTTTGATGTAGTACAATGTATTAATTTTTTCTCTTGCCCTAGGCAATGTATCAGTGAAAATTCTGCTACATGTGATGTCTGAGATTTTGCTGCCCACATTTTCTTGTAGGATTTTTATGGTTTCACGAGTGACATTTAAGTTTTCTTTTTTCTTTATTGATTTTAGAGAGAGGAAGTGAGAGGGAGAGAGAGATAGAAACATTGATGAGAGAGAACATTGATTGGCTGCCTCCTGCATGTCCTCACTGGGGATCAGGCCTACAACCTGGGCATGTGTCCTGACCGGGAATCGAACTAGTGACCTCTTGGTACATGGGTTGATCCTCAACCACTGAGTCACACTGGCCAGCCCATTTAAGTCTTTTATCCATTTTGAGTTTATTCTTGTGTCTGGTGTAAGTTGGTGGTCTAGTTTCATTTTTTTGCATGTACCTGTCTAATTTTCCCAATACCATTTATTGAAGAGACTGGCTTTACTCCATTGTATATTCTTGCCTTCTTTGTCAAACATTAATTGAACATAATGTCTTGGGTCGATTTCTAGGTTCTCTGTTTTGTTCCATTGATCTATCTGCCTGTTCTTGTGCCAGTACCAGGCTGTTTTAATTACAACGGCTTTGTAGTATATCCTAATATCTGGAACTGTAATCCCTCCAACTTTGTTCTTCTTTTTCAAGATTTCTGTGGCTATTCTGGCTCATTTTTGATGCCATATAAGTTTTTGGAGTATTTATTCTAGATCTGTAAACTATGGCATTGGTATTTTAATAGGGATTGTATTGAATCTACAGATTGCTTTGGGTAGTATGGACATTTTAATGATGTTGATCTTCCAATCCATGAACATCTGATGGTTCCTTTTGTCAGAGGATGAAACAATGTGGGGTACCTAATTTCAGAAGGTTCTAAGGGAGAAGAAGAAATAGTTTAGATCTATCTTCTTCTAGCTCAGTTCATTCCAGAAATGCATATACAAAAAATAATCAGTCACTGCAATCCAGACCAAAGGCCTCTTCAAGTGCCATTATTTGTCTTGGAGATTCACAGTAGAAGCAAAGTATGAACAGAGTAGCAGATGTAAAATTATACTGCACATGTGATTACTACCCTGGGATGATAATACACAGTTTTTGTTTTTTTTTGTTTTTTTTTCCAACCTGTGTAGGAGAGGGTTAAAAACTAAGTGAATTGAAAGATTACATTGAAAGAAGTGAAAAAAATCTATTTTTATGATTGGAGAAAATATGAAATTATATAGGGTAGGTCAAATTTTATATAATTCAATTTTGTTAGAATATAGCAAGCCAATTAGATAAAATTAAATTTCAAGCCTGATTGATTTTTTAAATATTCATCTTAAGCACTGTGTTTGGTGTTTATTATACTATACAGAAAATATTAAAGGCCGTCTGCTGCATCTAGGAATTAAATGAAACCTAAACTGTCAATAGCCTAGCTGGAGCCTTTGATAAAGTATTATGGCATTTCTATATTATGCAGCGCCATAGAATGTTAAACATACACAGAACACAAGACTATAAGTTTCAAAAAGCACATACTAGAAGCTAGAGTGTTTTGGCATTTATAGCTGGCTAGCACAGGAAGATAATGAGGAGTTTGATACCTTGGAAATCATAACTATGAAATATATAACAATAGTTTCCCATCAAGATGGATCATATATCATGCAATATTGGAGGATAATTCAAGTCTGCAATGCAATCTGCTTTTCATTTCGTGTGGAGGGCGATGCAAGCCATAACTTATCCAGGTACTACTCATGTGGGAAATAATGACAAATTTAAAGCAACTCATGACAAAAAAAATCCACATAGGAAAAACATGAAAGATTTGATGTCCTCTCGGCTCTCAACTCCCCCCACCCCACCCCCACACCCTCACCCCTATTATTTTTAGCCTTCTCCTTAAGGCAAATCTTTCCTGTTAATAGGAATCCATGATGAAATATAAGTATTTCTTTAAAAAATATATAAAGGATCATATACAACTACAACATGGTATTTCCTAAATTGCTGATTGATATAAAGTGGGATACATGATTTACATGAGAGTTTATTGTAGGTATCTCAGTCTCCAGGTAAATCAGAACTTAAATAATTATCTGCTAAAATAACTTCCCATGTTAAGTGTGTGATGACTCTTTTCTTGTACTTCAATTATGTCTTTATAAAAAAAAAAATCCCCTTTTATAGAACATAGAAATGGAGTTAAGGTAGCATAGGGCGAGCACTTCTGGATTTTAGAAAAAGCTAAATGACTGATATTCTCATTTATCTTTTTATTTCAATATTTAATGAAATATTGAGAGACAGTAGGAAGACAGAAGGAATTGTTAGTGAAAAATAGTCCTTTGTAATCTGACAAATTAGTGGGACCTCTGTTTCCTCTGGCATGTCCCATCATCTATATAGGTTTGGCCAGCTGTTACTTGGGTTCTTCATCTCACGCCACTGGAGAAAAATATTCCTCCCTAAAAGAGAGGTTCAGAGGGAATTTGGCAATATGGACCTAGGCTTCAGCTACATCTCTGCCCTTAATTACTTTTTTACTACTATGAAGGTATCTCTCAACTCTAAAATTTAAAGACACTGCATAAAGAATGGTGCAGGCATGAAAACGTTGAGCTTTATGTTTAATCTTTGTGATGTTTTTTCATTGTAGGCTAAAGATTATGTCCCTATCTTTGTCTTCTTGAAAATCAAAGAAAACTCAGTTTGAGCCAGTAGTCAAGAGACAGGCCTATCTTTTCAGATCTAATGACAGGTGGAATTATTTTAATACTTTAACTTTCTTGTGCTTTTGTTCTGTTTTATTCATACTTTTAAATATGGTAATAATAGTATCAGAATATACTATTGCCTTTCAATTATTAAAGCTAACTTGAGAAAAAATAAAATTGAAGTGGATAAAAATTCTCAATCATTTTAGTTTGGCTTTAAAGCATTTGAATCTTCAAATTGCATTTTTAAAAATTATAATGGGGAAAGACAGTGTTTCAGTTGAGCTGGATTCTTTAATTACTTTCAGAGTGGTAACACAGAAGTCAATGAGTAAATTCCAGCATACGTTTCTAGAGTAAAATATTATTTAATCATACAGCATTATTTTCCCAATGTTCATTTCATATTTTTAAATGTAATTCCCCTTATTTCTACTTAGGCATTGTTTTCTAAAGAGATACAAAACAGTTGTTAAATGGTTAACATCTTGAATATTATAATTTAATTTTATTATATTATAATACTTTTCTCCCTTAAAGTCAAGTAACCTTAATTTCTTTTATAATCTTTTATGTCCTCTGCCAATTATATAATCATTTCAGATGTTCTCCTTGAGTTTCCTTACACATAATCAAAATCATCCTTTTCATTTTATTAATTCTTTTATAAAATTTAGAATATAAAATAATAATTTGTATGATATAGAAATAATACAGCCCTGGCTGGTGTGACTCAGTTGGGGGCATCACCACTTACACCCACAAGTAGCTGGTTTGATTCCTGGTCAGGGCACATGACCAGGTTGCAGGTTTGATCCCTGGTCAACATCGATGTTTCTCTCTCCTGCTCCCATCCTCTTTCTCTAAAATCAATACAAAGATATTAAGCGATGATAGTACAAAAATTATTTAAGAGAAATTATTACATAGCAAGCACTCATGTGGAAGGCTTAGGTTAAATAAACTTACACTTCAAAGCAGGGCTTAACTTACACTTACTTACTTATTTACTTATAAATACCCCGACTTATTTCACAAAGGAATTGTCAGAGCTTACAAAAATAAACATAAAAGAGATAAAACAAATAGTTGACAGAGACACAGTAAAGGGAATATCAGGGTTACACTCTAACAAACCCCTTGTTATATAGAAGCATAAATACGTGTCCTAGACATACTGTAGTTACTAAAGGTGGGTCCACATTTGGCCTCAAAGCTTTCAGCAGTTAAAGCAAACAGGGAATGAGTATCGGTTATAAAAATCACAGTAATACTAAGACTTAAAAAGGAAAGCAAAACAGAAAACCATAATTCAGGAAAAAAATACCTAAAACCAAAAAACCTGAGAACTTTCTCTCACAGCTTCTCCTACGCAGGTATCGGATAATGTAATGTAATATTCCTATAGTAAGAATAATGGCACACTTTATTGAGCTGTTTCTCATAGTGCTTCTCAGCACAGGCAACTGGTATCAAGTTACTGGTCAATTCAGTGAAAACCAATAAAAAAGGTGCCAAACATTTTGGTTCAGTGCCCAGATTTTTGGTTTTATTCAAAGATAGAGACAAAATATATAAAAGAGTAAATATTTAGCATGCCCAGCAGGCCTATGTCCACAAACAATTCCCATAACCCATGTTTTGATTAGGGTTAAACAGCAGAGACTTACACATTTTTTACCTGTGTGAAAAAACCTGTGGTGTAGATTAAGAGCTGAATCATATCTCTCAACACTCAGTTAAATAAAAGTAAGTTCTTTTTCAAAAAATCTACTTTATTATTGAAAGTATTACAGATGTCCACCTTTTTCCCCCTTTGACACCCTCCTTCCCGCTCCGGTCCCCCCCTGCCTTCACCACACAGTTGTCTGTGTCCACTGGTTATGCTTATATGCATATCAATTCTTTGGTTTATCTCTTCCTTCCCCCTTCCCCCCTTCCCTCTGAGGTTTGTCAGTCTGTTCCCTACTTCCACAACTACCACGTGATCTCATTTATTTGTGGAATATAATGAATAAAAGTAGTTATTCTTCTACCTTCTTTATCTGAGATACAGTAGGACCTAATCTTAAGAAAAGGTATGGAGAAAAAATAACACATTGGCCCAAAGGAATAGCTGAAATCTACCCTTCTTTATAGGGACCTTCAGCCTTAAGACGTAGTTCTAATGTACTTGTGTGCAAATTATAACTATGGTTAGTCACAGATTTTTTAGAGAAAGATAAACTCAAATTCCAGTAGAGTCAGTGCTACTGATCTTAACAAAAGTAGACACGGATACTGATGTTCATGGCAACACGAGTGTTTCAAAAGAAACAGTTGTTTTTAGTATATCTGAAGTCAAACATTAGTCTCAGTTAGTAACTATGAAAGTGATTTGAAATACACACAATGGCCTATAAATATAGTTTTGGCTCATTTGGCTTTCCACAAAATTAAAAATGAAATGCTACTACTCATTTGACAAAATAATCAACTATTTGGGGCAAATTCATTTTGGGGAATCCGAAGAATGTTCCATTGCGTTAAAAGCTGAATTTTTAGACAAAAGAGGAGGCTTGCTCCTCACCCCTATGCCCCCAAGAGAGAAATGGTACAGAAGAGAATTCTGGAAAAAAATGTCCAGGTCTGTATTCCAAAGGAAAAGTAACTTTTTATTTGCCTACTCAGCTCCTTTTAGGGCCACACAGCAGTTTTGTTCTATTGCTTTTTTTTTTTTTTTTTTTCCTTCTTCTCCTGTAACCTCTCATCCTCACAGCACTGAAAGAGTTTAAACAAGAATGACTTTGTTTGTTTCTGCAGAATTAACACGACAACTCAGGCTTATGTCTAATTGAATGCAGATGTTTTCTAAGCAGAGAAAAGCCTCAGCCTTGTGTGCATAATTCTTACACTGCCCTAATGGAGAGAAGGGAGTCCAAAATTAGCAACTTTGTTAAGCCAAATCTGGCCATGTGCCACACAGATTTTTTTTTTTCTTTCCATTTTCCAAGGGCACTCAGACAGAAGATCTTTAAAAATGTGCACAGAGAGGGCCACCATGGCTCTAAGAACAGTTTGTCTTTCTTCCTTTTTAAAAGAAAGGCAGAAAGACACACTGATCAGTGTGGCCCCACCTTTACATCTTCCCTCTGCTCTCTGTCCCCAGAAATAAAACCTTCAAAATGTCACAAAAATGCTGATCTCTACGTGGCAGGGCGGCAAGCTTAGGAGGGGACGGGGTCCACCCCAGGGTTTTGCTGTGACTCTCTGAAGACAGAGTTGCTGACATGGACACACTGGTGAAGAAAGGGACCGCTGTGTTCTTTCCACTCCTTGCTTCAACAATTTGCCACCAAAGACGTTACACCTCATTGTTCCTTCCAGACCCAAGGCCATGCGTTTATCTGTCTACAACAGTAGGCTTGGAGGCTGATTGTGTTGCCTTCAAAATAAACAATCAACTTTGATTGTTGAGAATTTCATAATTAGGCCTCTTGTCTACAATGTCTGTGCTAGAGGCCTGACCACAGGACAGACGAGAGACAAGAAGGCACAACCGATGGAAATGTGGGCTTAGACAGAGGATGTGTCCTGTTCTCTTTCTCTTCCACTGGGGAAGAATTGTAGGACAATTAAGCAAACTTTTAAAATATGTGATTACTTCTAATGTGAAAATAAATAATCTCCAGAAATTGCACATTCATGATTGAGTAGCTAGAAGGATAGTATATTAATAATGCTGACCAACATAAAGGTCAGCCCCTGGCATATACAGTTGACCCTTGAACAGCACAGACTTGAACTGCGTGGGTTCCTTCTCTTTCAATAACTATCCATTCAGCTCCAGGATCCCTGGGTTTCGCGTTCACCGATTCCACCAACCATGGATCGGAAACAGTATATTTTTGATAACGTGGTTGGGAAGCCCCAGATCTGAAGGGCCAACTGTATGCATTTTTCTACGCCATTTTATATGAAGGGCTAGAGCATCCACACATTTTGGTACTGTGGGTGTTCCTGGAACAAGTGCCCTGCGGGTAGGGAGAGACAACTGTGTTTAGCATTGGATTTGGGCAGATATTTGAGTGAAGAGGATCCCTGGCTTTCACCAGCATCTTCAGCCCCTCACTCGTCCACTGGAGTGAGCATGCG
Source organism: Tadarida brasiliensis (assembly GCA_030848825.1). Taxonomy (NCBI): domain Eukaryota; kingdom Metazoa; phylum Chordata; class Mammalia; order Chiroptera; family Molossidae; genus Tadarida; species Tadarida brasiliensis. Next base: position 83,975,998 of record CM061264.1, read on the forward strand.
TCTCACCAAGCTAACCTGGAGCCTTCTTGCTGCTTTTCAGTCCTTGGCTTTTTATTGATTTCAATAATTTATTTGCATTTTATAAATGTTCAGCTGCAAGCATAGCATTGCACTAGATTTTAATGATTGAGAAAAAAAATTGTTCTACCATGGATTTTGCCTCCATGGAATTATTTTTCAAGGATTTGGTTATACAAGCATTGGGATCCTAGTTTAGGAAGAGGAAGATTTCTTTGGCACATAGCTGAGAAAAAGGCTTTTGAGCAAAGCTCAACATTTTGGGGAGAGAGGAAAGTAAGAAATGTTTATCTCCATTTTTTACCAAGGGAGGTTTTGTAACAGAGTCAAAGTAGGTTAGAAATTTGAGAAGCTAGAAGTGGAATCTGACTTCTCAAAAACTAATTTTTCTCTTGATCAAATAGTGTAGATGAAAATATAAAAGTCATGGGAGCATATCCTACTGCTTTTTTTCTGCCATATTGCAGAACATTATTATTGATTGCAAAGTTTTAATGGGTTCAGCCCATCTTTATACTTATGAGAAGATTTGGGCTTTAATGATAAATAATTGGCATGCTATCTACAAGTAAAAATTACAATATGAATGTCTAGGAAAAAGAATTGTGGGAGACATAAGAAGTGTCGTTATAAATGCCATCCACCTGAGTGTTCTTAAAGATTCAAAGATGTGAAGTTTCTATATGTCAAGTATCATACCTTTGTAAGTTATTACTCTATCATGCAAAGCCAAGATGAATTTAATATAAGTGCTAAAAAATTATAAGGTGTATGTAACATTAAAAAAGGAAAAAACAAAACAAAAAACTAGCAAATCCAAACCAAAACCTGTTTATTTTCAAAGTTTAAAGGAAAAAGGTATTTCGGAAGCATTTTCACATTTAAATAGTGGTGGAAAAAGACAAATGATCAGTAATCAAGGAGAACATTTTAAGCCAGTTTCAACCAAAAAGACTAACTCAGGATACTGAATCTAGTGAAGAGTGTTGCTTTTCTTCCGTGAAGTTCCAAAGAGCTTGGACACACGGACAGCGAGGGACAGAAAGCACAAAGGCTCTCTTCTACACCTTTCAAGTTCAATATTAAGCAGTGCTACGTGCATTTATTTGTCGGTTTCTTTTCCTTCGGGTTTTCGTCTGTTTGTTTCCTGCTGTATTTAGATACCTCTAGAGCACATAGCTAATAGCTTTTAGCTAAATAACATCTGCTTTTAAAGGGAATTCATAGAGTGCTAGTCTCAGGTTATCTTGCAATTGATTGTTTTTAATGGATGGCACTTTTGTTTAACTAGGGATTTCTGACCTTTAAGACTGTTAGTATTTCTAGGTGATATTTACTCTGTTGATCGCTGGCTTTCCTTGTTTCTTTGCACTCTTTGTGTGCCGTTTCCATGTGTAAGCTGGTGATTTCGTGTATTTTGATACTGAACACTTAATCTCCTTGGTTTGTAGACTTTCTGGCCTGTGCCTATGGACACACTCTCCTAACACAGCAGAGACATGTTGACTTCTTGGTTTCAGACAGGCTCCGGTGCTGCTTCTTGCTGGGGGAGTGGAGCGTCATTTAATGTTGCTTAACAACTTTGCTTTAGTTTCTATTAGATCTTTGTTTATCTAATAATATCAGCTCTTGGAATTTTAGATACTTGCTGAGAAAAGAGGAAAAGAAAAAAAATTCCTACATGATCTTCATAGTATCGATTATTATCTATTTTCTGGGAGTGATAAAGGGCAACGTGACATATTTAAAATAATGGTATTTATTCCCCAAGGGTAATATCAGGTTATAAAGTATCGATCAGGTGGCTTGAGGCCAATTCTCTTAGGTGGGGTAAGATTAGGGTGCAGGGGCCGAGGGAAGGATGTCCACATTCTACCAGTAAAATCAAGTTTACAAAAATATTCCTAAGGAGATTCTAAAGGATAGACTCAAACAACCAAAAGAGTGTGTGAAAGTAGAAAGGGTCAGTAGAACTCTTTTTATCTTAATAATGTGTGCTGTGCTTCTGGGCTCGCCAGCAAGGTCGAAGCTCCAATTTGAATTATCCGGAGTTATTCGACTCACTTCTGCTCTCGGTGATCCGCCTCAATCCCTTTCCAGCGGCCTGGCCCCTGAGCCGGAAGGCAGGAATGGGAGCGGAATGATGGCTGAATCACTGCTCCCTAACACGGGCGCCATCCAATCTGCCCAAATCACCCCTGTGTTAGCTAAGCAATCCCGTTTGTAGATGTTTCCTGTTTGAAACCTCACAGGGGTCTTCGAAGAATAAAAGCAGTCATCAGAAGCGAGGTACTTAAGCAGGCCCATCAAGCAAGAAAATGCAACAAATACCACTCCATTTGCTGGCTTTCAAAAATTGGGGGAAAAAAGAGATTTAGCACCAAAGTACATTTAAGAAAAAAAAAATCAAGACAGTCTAGCCGAAGCTGGGAGAGGAGGGATCCTGTGGAGTGAAAATTCCCTCTGAGCCCACGGAAAGCAATAAGAGTTCTCATTTAACCTGGGAAAATGACTTGAGAGTCACTTGTACTTTGAAACGATTCTAAATTGCAAACTAATTTCCCAGTGGGATATGTTGATGGCCTACTATACACAGCATAAATAATGAGTTTGCAACCGGGACCCCAAATAAAGCAGTGCAAGTTGGTGGAATTTATGAACGATCTTTTTTCCCCCCATCTGACACTGCAATGTTAATGCTTCCAGTTAGGAGTTTTACTGTGTCAGCAGGTGAATTCCCTGGCAGTAAGTCAAGCTTTAATGGAACATGCTGGTAGAAACGATTATGCTGCTGCAGGGTAAAACTCTGGTGTCAGTATTAGGCTTCTCGAGTCCACGGGCACAGCCTGCTACCTACTCTGATTGCAGGTGTTCTTGGCTGTTGGACTTTGAATGCTATGCTCCAAATTGACCATGGCAACATAAAATTTCTATCTCATGAAGAATTTTAGAACGGGAAATTATAGTATAGTCAAACCTTTTTTTTATATAAGGAAGAAATCTGAGGCTTGATGGGTACACGTCAATAATTGGTAGAACTGGGGTACTCATTCATGTAGGGTTCCTCTGTTCCTTCAGTGCTCTGTTGTTGTTTCCCTTGAGGAGGCTGCTTTTCACTGAAAAACAAAAATGGTCAATGCAATATATGTTATACATATGTTTTTAAAAACTTGACAAAAATGTGAATCTGAAATAATAATTTCATAACAGAAAGCCAGCCCTACAACCTGGTATATCTGAACAACCAGACTTCTCTGACTGAGAGCCAGACATACAATGAGACAGGTCTACAAGTGATTATGATATTTTCACAAGGCTTTATCCTCAAATGTAAAAATTACCAGATTCTATGTCACTAAAGAGTTAATACGATGCCTGTAAGCAGCTCGCTGGGTGGGGTGAAACCATGATGGTTCAGACCTGCCTTCAAAAGGGAAGAAGTTTCAGGCTTCTTAGGGTATATTCCTAGAAGTGGGATCACTGGGTCAAATGGCAGTTCAATTTTTAATTTTTTGAGGTAACACCATAGTGTTTTCCACAGTGGCTGCACCAGTCTGCGTTCCCACCAGCAGTGTATTAGAGTCCCCTTTTCTCCACATCCTCGCCAACACTTGTTGTTTGATGATTTGTTGATGGCGGCCATTCTGACAGGTGTAGGGTATAGACTGACACCCCTCAGAAGAGGGGGTGGGGGGGAGGGAAGAGATAAACCACAGAACTTATGTGCATGTATGCATAACTGATAGACATGGACAACAAAGCTGGGGACGGGGTGGGGGGATGGGGAGGAGGGTGTCAATGGGGAAAAAAGGAGAAACATCTGTAACAAAAATAAATTAATAAAAAAAAAAAAAGGGAAAGAAGTCTCGTTGAGTCAGAAACAGTTGATGTTTCCCAAGAAAGACTTGGGTGCCATGTGGCTTATGAAGGTGTAACCGGGAAGTATTCATCCTTAGCTCCTCTGCGATCACTCAGGGGTGCCCATACTGGGGCCATGGGGTTTCCTTTATAAGGGCAATGCCCACATTCTTAGCCACGTTTCCCAGCATGTTTACTTTGCTGCATGGTGTGTCCTTTCCCTCAAAGCAGTTCCATTTATATAACATTTATCGAGCCTCTCAGCCTCATCTGGTTCACCAAGAGCGTTGTTTTGTTTGCATCCTCAAGCCTGAGAGTGAGATACGAATTCTAGTCCAGCTGAGGATTGGTGCCACCATTACAATGCCATCCCCTCTGGGCTTGTGATGCCAACCAGCAACCCTTTCCTGGCTGGTTCCTTTTCCTCCGCTTTGCATCGACTATTTGAGTCAACCCTCCTTTCAAATCTTCCGCTTCCTTCCTTCATCATCATTCCCATAGATAAGTATCCTTTTCCTTTTCCATAGAGAAAATCCGTCAAAAAAACACCTGATACTGCCACTGATCTCCAACAAACTGTGGCCAAACCATCATCCTCTCCTTTCCTATACATGTACTTCTTCTGTTTGGATCCTGTAGCATTTTACCCCAACATGTGTCCAGTCTTCTCATATACCCTGTTCCTTTCAGTGGGCAAACATGTGAAGATCTCTTAAATCTAAGAGCCAGAGGAAAGGCAGAAACAAAACTCACTTGGACACATATTTCCCTTTAGCTGTTACTGTGCCAAACTTCCATGAAGGGCAACCTGCACTCCCAGAATTCCACACGTCTACACCTTCTCTATGAACACACACCTCTGTCACCTACCAGACACCTTTACCAAAATTGTCGGTGGCTTTCCAGATGCTAGTGTCACAGAACATGTTTACTTCTTCAACCTACTAAGCCTTTCTGCTGGGTTTTTTATGGAGAACATCTCCTCCTTCTTGTATTCTTTCTTTGGTATCTGTGACACCACTTTGTCCTGATTTTCCTGTAGCTGTTCTTGACAATTCGCAGCAGGTTCCCATTTCTATCTGTTTATATTGGTATTCCTGGGGATTCCATCATTAGCCTCTGTTTTTGTCCCATTCCAACCACTCTCTTTGGCCGAAAAGATGGCTCTCTGGGCTGCAACTACCATTTTTTTTTATAAGATAACTCCCAAATCTGCATTTCTAATTTAGACCTCTCTTCTGTGTGAAAGACAAATAGGTTGTACCGTCAACTAAACTCTTGCAGCAACCTCTGTCTGAATGGATGCAAATCTGGAGACAGCACCTTTTTACCTAACTCTACCTAATCCTTCTGTTTTATTCATCTTGAGTGACATATTCATCCACCCAGCTGTCTAAATCAGGGAACCCAGGGATGTATTCTTTGTTTCTCCCTCTTCCTTACCTTTTTAATCCAATTGATGACAAACATTTTATATTTATTATTTTATCTTAATGTCTCTCAATCTTCTGCCTGGTCACTACCGCAATTCCACTGCCTTAGTTCGGACCAATCAGCTCCCTCTCAGAGTGCAGATTACTGCAATGACAAACGAACTGGTTTCCCTGCCTTCACCTATGCCCTCCTCCATTCCTTTCCCCCAGTGTAGACAGTGAGGTGAAAAACATTCTTCAGGCGTTCCCATTTTGAAGTAAAAAGCCAAAGTAGTTGATATGACATTGAAGCCTCCTTGACATTTCCTGCCTCTCTACCCCGGTACGCATGCTAAATTGCCTGTAAGGTCCCCCTCTCTCTTATCTCTGCCGCAGCATACAGCATTGTTCTTGGTTTCCATCTCTCCCTCTTCCATATGAGACGTGGTGGGAGATAAGGACCACGCCTGTTGCCACTCACAATGCCTGGTCCATAGTAAGTATGCAATCACACTTAAGAGAACAGATGGACAGTATCTAAAGTACATTATTATGGCTGTGATCATACATTCTCATGTATGCGCTTTCATGTATCTTTTTATCTTTTTGTTCGATTATATGCATTTACAAAATATCAATCAGTACATTGCATTTTTTGCTTTTTCATTTGCAATTCTTACCTAGCTCTTTTTTTTAATTAATTTATTTTTTTTTATTAATTTGTTTTTGTTACAGATGTTTCTCCTTTTTCCCCCATTTACACCCTCCTCCCCACCCCCCCGCCCCATCCCCAGCTTTGTTGTCTATGTTCATTGGTCATGCATACATGCATATAAGTTCTGTGGTTTCTCTCTTCCCCCCCAACCCTCCCCTCCTCTGAGTCTTGTCAGCCTGTACCCCACCTCTATGTCTCTGGGTCAATTTTGTTCCTCAGTTTGTTTAGTTCACTATATTCCACAAATAAATGAGATCATGTGATATGTGTCTTTCTCTGCTTGGCTTGTTTTACTTAGCATAATACTCTCCAGGTCCTTCCATGCCATCTCAAAGGGTAAGAGATATTTCTTTCTTACAGCTGCATAGTATTCCATTGTGTACATGTACCACAGCTTTTGTATCCACTTATCTACTGATGGACACTTGGGTTGTTTCCAGATCTTAGCTATTGTAAATAGTGCTGCTATGAACATAGGGGTACATATGTCTTTCTGATTGGTGTTTCAGGTTTCTTAGGGTATACTCCCAGAAGTGGGATCACGGGGTCAAATGGCACTTCAATTTTTAACTTGTTGAGGTAACAGCATAGTGTTTTCCACAGTGGCTGCACCAGTCTGCATTCCCACCAGCAGTGTACTAGAGTCCCCTTTTCTCCACACCCTCGCCAACACTTGTTGTTTGATGATTTGTTGATGGCGGCCATTCTGACAGGTGTGAGGTGATACCTCATTGTTGTTTTAATTTGCATCTCTCTGATGATTAGTGACGTTGAGCATTTTTTCATATGTCTCTTGGCCATTTGTATGTCCTGTTTGGAGAAGTGTCTATTTAGGTCCTCTGCCCATTTTTTAATTGGGTTCTTTGTCTTCCTTTTGTTGAGTTGTATGAGCACTCTATATATTTTGGAAATTAACCCCTTATCTGATGCATCATTGGCAATTATGGTCTCCCATATAGTAGGATCTCTTTGAGTTTTTACAGTTGTTTCTTTTGCTGTGCAGAAGCTTTTTAGTTTGATGTAGTCCCATGTGTTTATTTTTTCATTTGTTTCTCTTGCCTTAGGTGTTGTATCAGTGAAAATTCTGCTGCGTATGATGTCTGAAATTTTGTTGCCTGCATTTTCTTCTAGAATTTTTATAGATTCACGAGTTACATTTAAGTCTTTTATCCATTTTGAGTTTATTCTCATGTATGGTGTAAGTTGGTGGTCTAGCTTCATTTTTTTGCAAGTAGCTGTCCAATTTTCCCAACTCCATTTATTGAAGAGACTGTCTTGACTTCACTGTATGCTTTTGCCACCTTTTTCAAATATTAGTTGAGCATATAGTCTTGGGTCAATTTCTGGGTTCTCTATTCTGTTCCATTGATCTATCTGCCTGTTCTTGTGCCAGTACCAGGCTGTTTTGATTACAGTGGCTTTCTAGTATAACCTGATATCTGGTAATGTAATCCCTCCTACTTTGTTCTTCTTTTTCAAGATTGCTGTGGCTATTCGGGGTCTCTTTTGGTTCCATATAAACTTTTGGAGAGTTTGTTCTAGTTCTGTGAAATATGTCGTTGGTATTTTGATGGGGATTGCATTGAATCTATAGATTGCTTTGGGTAGTAAGGACATTTTAATGATGTTAATTCTTCCAATCCATGAACAAGGTATATGCTTCCACTTTTTTATATCTTCCTCTATTTCTTTTTTCAATGACCTGTAGTTTTCTGTGAAGAGGTTCTTTACTTCTTTGGTTTATTCCTAGGTATCTTAATTTTTTTGCAGTGATGGTAAATGGGATTGTTTTTTTAGTTTCTCTTTCTGTGAGTTCATCATTGGTGTATAAGAATGCCATCGACTTCTTGACATTAATTTTGTATCCTGCTACTTTGCCAAATTCATTTATTAAGTCTAGTAGATTTTTGATGGAGTCTTTAGGGTTTTCTATGTACAATATTATGTCATCTGCAAATAATGACAGTTTCACTTCCTCCTTTCCAATTTGGATCCCCTTTATTTTTTCTTCATGCCTAATTGCTGTGGCTAAGACTTCCAGTACTATGTTAAATAAGAGTGGTGAAAGTGGGCATCCCTGTCTTGTTCCTGTTCTTAAGGGGAATGTTTTTAGTTTTTGCCCATTGAGTATGATGTTGGCTATAGGTCTTTCATATATGGCCTTTATTATGTTGAGATATGATCCCTCTATTCCCACATTGCTGAGCATTTTTATCAGAAATGGGTGCTGGATTTTGTCAAATGCTTTTTCAGCATCTATTGATATGATCATATGGTTTTTATCTTTCATTTTTTTTATGTAGTGTATCACATTTATTGATTTGCAAATATTATACCATTCTTGCATGCCTGGGATGAAACCCACTTGGTCATGATGAATAATTTTTTTGATGTATTGCTGGATCCAATTTGCTAATATTTTGTTAAGGATTTTGGCATCCGTGTTCATCAGGGATATTGGCCTGTAGTTTTCTTTCTTTGTAATGTTTTTATCTGGTTTTGGAATTAGGATTATGCGGCCTCAAAAATGAGTTTGGAAGTGTTCCGTCTTCTTGGATTTTTTGAAATAGTTTGAGGAGAATGGGTATTAGATCTTCTTTGAATGTTCAGTAAAACTCCCCTGTGAAGTCATCTGGGCCTGGGCTTTTGTTTGCTGGAAGTTTCTTAATTACATCTTCAATTTCCTTTGTTATTATTGATATGTTCAAGTTTTCTATCTGTTCCTGGTTCAGTTTTGGGAGGCTGTATGTTTCTAGAAATTTGTCCATTTGTCCATTTGTCCATTTGTTGGTGTATAATTGTTCATAGTATGTTTTGATGATCCTTTGAATTTCTGTGGTGTCAGTTGTTCCTTCTCCTCTTTCATTTCTGATTTTGTTTATTTGGTTCCTCTCTTTTTGTTTCTTGGTGAGTCTGGCTAAAGGTCCATCGATCTTGTTTATCTTTTCAAAGAACCAGCTTTTTGTTTCATTGATCTTTTGAATTGTTTTTTTAGTCTCTATGTCATTTATTTCTGCTCTAACCTTTACTATTTCCTTCCTCTTACTAGCTCTGAGTTTTTCTTTTTGTTTACTTTCTAGTTCTTGAAGTTGTAGGGTTAGAAAGTCAATTAGGAATTTTTCTTGTTTCTTGAGGTAGGCCTGTAGTGCTATGAACTTCCCACTGTTTTCATTGTGTCCCATAGATTTTGTGTTGTTGTGTGTTCGTTTTCATTGGTTTCCAGGAAGTTTTTAATTTCTTCCTTGATCTCGTTAGTAATCCATTCGTTGTTTAATAACATGCTATTTAGCCTCCAAGTGTTTGAATGTTTTTGTGCGTTTTTATTGTAATTGAGTTCTAGCTTCATGCCACTATGATCTGAGAAGATCCTTGATATGATTTCAATTTTCTTGAATTTGTAGAGACTTACTTTGTGTCCTAACATGTGGTCTATCTTTAAGAATGACCCATGTGCACTTGAGAAGAAAGTATATTCTGCAGCTTTGGGGTGAAATGTTCTATAAATACCAATGAAGTCCAACTGATCTAGTTCGTTCCGTAAGGACTCTATGTCCTTGTTAATTTTTTTGTCTAGAAGATCTATCCAGTGGTGTCAGTGGCATGTTAAAGTCACCCACTATGACCATGTTGCTATTGATCTCTCCCTTGAAGTCCTCCAGAAGTTTTAAAATATATTTTGGTGCTCCCATATTTGGTGCATATATGTTTACCAGGGTTATAACCTCTTGTTGGATTGATCCTTTTAATATTATGTAGTGACCTTCTCTGTCTCTTATTATGGCCCTCGTTTTGAAGTCTATCTTGTTAGATATGAGTATTGCTACACCAGCTTTTTTTCCATTTCCATTTGCTTGGAAAATTTTTTTCCATCCCTTCACTTTCATCCTGTGTGTCTTTTTTTGTGAGGTGGGTCTCTTGTAGACAGCATATATATGGGTCGTGTTTTCTTATCCAATCCACTAACCTATGTCTTTTGATTGGAGCATTTAAGCCATTTACATTTAAGGTAATTGTTGAGAGATAGTTACTAGTTGCCATTTTAATTTTATTCCTGTGTTCCTCCCTCTCTCTCTCTCTCTCTCTCTCCCTCTCTCTCTCTCTCTCTCTCTTTCTCTCTCTCTCTCCCTCCCTCTGTCTGTCTCTCTGTTTCTTCTTCTTACAACAGTCCCTTCGGCATTTCTTGCAGTGCTGGTTTGGTGGTGGTAAATTCCTTTAGCTTTTTTTTCTGTGAAGCTCTTTATTTCTCCTTCAATTTTGAATGATAGCCTTGCTGGATACAGTAGTCTTGGATTCAGACCTTTGCCTTGCATTACTTTGTACACTTCATGCCACTCTCTTCTGGCCTGCATCGTTTCTGTTGAGAAATCAGCTGACAGTCTAATGGGAGCTCCCTTGTAGGTAACTTTCTGTCTCTCTCTTGCTTCCTTTAAGATTCTTTCTTTGTCTTTAATGTTTACCATTTTTATTATGATGTGTCTAGCTGTGGGTCTTCTGGGGTTCATCTTGCATGGGACTCTCTGTGTTTCTTGGATTTTTGTGACTTTTTCCTTCACCAGTTTAGGGAAGTTTTCTGTCATTATTTCTTCAAACAGTTTCTCTATTCCTTTCTCTGATTCTTCTCCTTCCGGTATCCATATAATGCAAATGTTACGTTTTGTATTGTCCCACAGCTCCCTTAAACTTTCCTCCTGCTTTTTAATTTTTTTTTCCATTTGCTGCTCTATTTGGGTGTTTTCCTCCACCTTGTCTTCTAAGTCACTGATTCGGTCTTCAGCTTCTTCTAATCTACTATTGAACCCTTCTAAGGTATTTTTCATATCAGCTATGTCATTCTTTATTTCCTCTTGATTTTTATGCATAGCTTCTACCTCTTTTTTAAAGCTGAAGTAGTTCCCTGTGAGCTTTTCATAATTCTTATTAAGTTGCTTGTAGTTCTCACCAAATTGTTTGAGCACCCTTAAAATCATTGCTTTGAATTCTTTATCTGACAAGTTTCTATCTTCCATTTCCTGTAGTTCCTTTTCTGGTGATTCCTCTTTTTCTTTCCTTTGGGTGTTGTTTCTTTGTCTCCCCATTTTAGCCGTCTGGTAGCTCTAAACCCAGTGAGGGATGTTTGGATGTGTAGGCAGCTCACTGTATATCAAATAAGGCTACTGTGCCTCCCAGACTGTTTTGTTGCATGTTGCCTCTTGCCTGCTGTGTATCCTGGAGGACTGACTACTGGGGGCTGGTGTTGGTGAGTCCTGGTAGGTGCTGCTGCTGGATCATGTGGGCCCCTCTGGAGCTGTGTTCCCAGCTGGTCGCTAGTGCCACCTGTAGCTGTATAGCTCAGGCCCTGTTGGAACCGTGCTCCCTGCCCATACCATGGGCAGCTGTGTTGCACAGGCCTGCTCCCCACTGATCTTGTGGGCAGCTGGGTTGTACAGGTCCCGCTGGATCCCCCGCTTCCCACTGATCCCATGGGGAGCTGGACTGCACAGTCCCTTTGGAGACCCGACTCCACGCCTATCTTGTGGGCTGCTGGGTCACACAGGCCCCTATGGATCCCCAGCTCGCCACTGCTCTTGTGGGCAGCTGTGTTGCACAGGACCCAGTGGAGCCCCAGGTCCTGCTGCTCGTGGCTGGGGAGTGCTGCTGCCCTGTGGGGCTCAGCTCCTGCTCAGCCTTTGCTGTAGTTTTTTTGGGGGGGCTCTCAGCTGCTGATCTGTGCTTCTGTTGTCTGGGGATGGATGTCTGCTCCCCAGCCTCTGTTGCTGGGGGTATCTTGACTCTGCTCAGGCTGCTACTGTGGGGGATGGTGCTGGGCTCCTGGCCATTTGCGGCTTCTGCAACTGGCACCTTGGCAGCTCAGCTACTGTGCACTGGTGTGTGTTGACACAGGGTGTCCACTGGTCCAAGGGTGCCAGGCGCACTGGTGGGCTCAGGTTGCTGGGCCCTAGCCGCTCCCACTGCCTCCTCCCAGGGAAGACCCGGGATCTTCCAAAATGGTGGGACCTCCCCGTGGCACAGGGAGGAGCCCCTGAAGGGTTGCTTACCACAGTAGCCGGCTGCTCGGGTCCACAGCACAGGGACCTGCTGCTCCGCATCTCTGCACTGCACGAGTTTGGTCGTCCACCTTCATGTCCACTCACTCTCTCTCACACACTCACCCTCCCTCCGGTCCTGCCCGCCGCCATCTTCTCTCATTTAATCTTTATAATCTCTTACCTAGCTCTTTAAGCGAATAAGAAAACATTAATTGAGGACTTACTTTTTTCCTGGCCACATTTTTATTACTTTACATTAATTTACTTATTTATTATTCAACCACTGCATAGATAGTTATTATTATTATTATTTCTATTTTCCAAATGAGAAAATTAATGCACAGAGAGAAGCAGAGCAGGGCGTGGAAGCCAGATCATGCAGGTCCAGAGCCCTGACTCTTAACTGCTGTGCTTTCCTGCCAGATATCAGTGCTTACATGGCCTTGGGGTTGGCTTCGGCCTAGGTTTCCTTCCACATATTTCTTTTTCTGTATATTCCTTAGACCTTTACTTTTATGGTTTTAAGCACCAATAGCAATAAATGTCTCAACTTGAAGATGACACCTCTTTCCAAGACAAGCCTATTCTTGTCCCTGCAAGACTGTAATATGTACAAAGGATGGAGAACTGTTTCAATATAGAGTGTAAAAAGAGGATTAAGAAGAATAGCATGAATGAGTGGCAAAACTATTAAAATCTAAAAGTGTTCAAACATTCCCTTCAGAATCTAGGCAGTAAGAAGATATTTAAAATATATTTAGAGCATCCAAAGAACGTCATAAAAGATAACTAAAAGGGATAGAGATTTATTTTGCATTTTTTTTATTTATTGACTTAATTATGAGTGAAAATATATTCCAGTTAGTGCCCACTACAAGAAAAGTTCTCAGTATGTTCATATACCTTCAGAACCACGATTCCCAAACCTACAATTATTAAAATCAATAAAAATAAGGTATAGTTTTTGTGTTCTAAAATACAGTTTGCCGAGTGCTAAGTTCTTTCCAGAGTTTTAGGACTTGTATTGGGTAATAGTGACAGAAGGAATACATTTGTTCATTTGTTTATGCCCAGGTTGAAAACAAAGTGGATATCAGCCAACATAATTCAGTTGACATTATTCTAAAATATCCTCCTCCCACATGAAGCAGGATTTTATATTTCCAGAAAATAGTTATCCCAAGCTGCAAACAACATAACATTGACTTTTGTTTCAGACCACTGAATCACCACATCTAGGCAGGTTGCAAATGCCAAGTCAAGTATCTATCAATACATTGAAAACGTTAGGAATGTTGTGGAAAGGAGGATGGATGTATTCTTAGAAGGGCTGCATTTGATTTAATCAATGTGTGATGGGTAGCAGCAGAGTCTGCACTTACCAGCCCTGATCAAGCAGATGGCCACTTGCATTGCCCACTGGTTAGCTTGGATTGTGCATCCACGGCTGTGTGATCCGGCCAAATGTGGTAAAAGAAGCTGAGGGAAGTGGGCACTCTGTTATCTAGTCTTCACATTTACTTAAATGCCAAGTGGAAAACAAGAAGACATTTTATTGTCTGGTCTGACCTTGTCTGAGCTCCACAGTGATCAGTGACATTCAGTGTCAAATCACAATTTCCTCTTTACTCCCATTCAATCATGACTTTAATGAAAAATAAGTGTTTGTTCTTTCCCTTTTAGCTGCTAATGTGTCTCACGTGTAAAAGGTATGAGATAATTAAGCAGCAAAACCCAATGAGACAGACTTTATTTACTTATATTTTTTGCTAAGAGTAAAGTTTATATTGACTCCTTTATTTCTTTTAGAGGCAATTATTACTGATACCGACAGTGTATCCATCACTGAACTGGGCAATAGGAATGCAAACAAAGGCAAAGATATTTCCTCTGTTTTCAAGAGGGTTATAATGTCTTGGAGAAAACATGCAACAACAAAAAAGTTACAGGGGGATATAGAAAGTACTTTAGCAGTAATATGAATAAATACAATGAAAAACAATAATAAAATACCTTATAAATTCTTGGGGTTTAGCCTAAAGCCTTATAGAGAGGAAAGCTTTGCCTTAATTAGTACATGGAAGTTCATCCGACAAGGAGGGTTGCCTTGTACACGAGTGCAAACACAGCATGTGTCAAAATGGTCTGCCCTGCTTTCAACTTCTGCTGCTGCCATGGGTGGTGACTATGGCACTGGCGAGGGATGACGAACGAAGGGAAACTTCCACTGGATCAAAGGGCAAATGGTTAGCCTGGCTGGTGTGGCTCAGTGGGTGAGCGTCGACCCATGCACCAAGAGGTTGCTGGTTGGATTCCCAGTCAGGGCACATGCCCAGGTTGTGGGCCAAATCCCCAGTGAGGGGCATGCAGGAAGCAGACAATCGATGTTCTCTCTCATCAATGTTTCTATCTCTCTCTCCCTCTCTCTCTAAAAAAAAAAAATCAATAAAACAAAGGGCATGTGGTTAAATGACCTGGAGCTTTCATCTCAGAAGTTACTTGTATTTCCTTTTGATTTGAGGAGGTGTATAAATGTTTACTCAGGGCAGACTAGAAGTTAGAATACATTTGGCAGTGTTCTAAGACACTGAAAATATTTTGTACCTTTTATTCTTCTTCTTTTTTTTTTTCCACATGAAAACTATTTTTATTGCCTCTCTGCATGGTTAAAAGTAGTTTACCACAAATGCAAGAAAGTCTTCTACAGGATCTCTGCTGAGAAGCATAAATTCAGAGAGCAAAGTGGTTGTTTCCTTTTTTACTTCAGGGAACGTTTAGTTATAAATAAAGTGATGCACTAAGCATAGAAATGTGACTCAGGGTGGATTCCTTGCTAGTTAATAACTTTATTGAGTCAACAAAACTAAATCAACTTTCCTAGAATTCCCCAGAAATGGTTAGAAACATTGCTTAGCTTTAGGCAATAGCAATTAGCAATCAGAAGACTTTATCAAAATGATACAAGGCAAGACTTGTGATCAATAGAGGTACAGAGAGTTCACATCATAACACAGCCAGTCTTTCATTGACAACAAACACAGAATTATAATGATGAAGGAAGATCGGAACGAAGACCCCAATCAGAACCCCTTGTCCTGTTGCTCCCAGAGAAGGCTACAGATTCCATGGTGAGAAGGCAATCCCATGTAATAGTCTGCACATTGCTTACTCTTCATTTTATGTATGGGCACAGTGGTTAATGGTGTATGTTTGGTTGCACATTTCTGGGTATGTGGGCATCTCTCCATAAATATATATGCAGTGAATAAATACATTGTAAATTCCACAATATAGTTTTCTTTTCCCCATATTAATCCTTTATAGTTATTATAAAGTCCACATTAAAGGAATCCCTGCAGCTCTTCTTAAGTCAAGGTCTTAGAAGTGGAAGGACCTACCAGACATCTACAGCTACTGTGGAGTTCCTCAGTTAGACAGACCACAGCGGTGTGGGAATGGATTCCGCACTTGGAGAGCGTCTCCCTGTAGGCTGTCTTACTTTTTAACCTGCAGTTCTTGCCGTTCTATAAATACAGCTTATACTGAAAAAGTATATATTAATCTGGGTTTGGTAGATTCTCACGGTGGATGTGAGACTGATAACTCTTCTGGTGAGATAGGAGTTTGTGCGGGAACCAAAAAGCAATCGTGAGTGATAGAGGTTTCGTGGCTTCTGTGGGAAAAGTAGCTTAGTGTGCCCTATCTTGACTAACTACTGCTATTCCTCAACGCCCAGACCGTGTTCAAGAGCAAAGAAAGGCATTCTAAGCCCTTTTACAGGAAAGAGGTGAATTTTAAAGGTTTTAATACTTTAAAAATATCAAAAGGTATCTCAAATTTTACAGAATCCATCAAAGAATCCAAATAGCCAAAAGCTAAAATAATCCAAATCTGATTGTTGTTATCTGCCATTATTTATACTATGTACTGATTTAGAACAAAAAATAACATCCTACTTCTTTCTGAATCACAGAATAAAAATTAAATGTAGATCAATTTTATCGGTATGTATATTTGATAATGTTCTGTTTATTTGCATATTGGTCAATCATATAAATGTTACAGATTCATTCATTCAACCAAGCATTTCTTTTCTACAATTTGAGAGACAATATGCTAGATACTAAGGATACAAATAAATTGCTCCTTGCCCTCAAGAAGCTTGAAACCTAGTATATTAAAACAAACTTTTTGTTTTGGATGTTACTCTAGCCCACTGATTGTCACATTTGGCTAAGATCATAGATTCACAACCATTGTGCCAAAAAGAAAAAAAAAGGAGGGGGGGGAAGAAAATTAGGAAGAACAAAAAGATGAAAAAGATCTCCTCTCACTTGTATTGATAGCTGCACCTTAGTAATATTATTATTAATGTTATTATTATTTTTACATAAAAGCGTCTATTTTTCCCATCAAATTGAAAGCCTGCTATTAGAATACATCAGGCTAAAACTCATTCAAGAAATAACCACAGCCACATGGTGGTAAAGAAAATTCAAGGTTCAAGGCAACTGAAATCATAAATAGCTCAGTGCTCGACCTAATTGTCCTTTCTCCTCTCAATCCCGCCTGTTAACGTTTTGCAATTGGAATGTTTTCCATCTGTGCCTTCACTTGAATTGTGTGAATGTAGCTGATGAAAGCTATTATCACTCTGTCTTTTTGTCTTCAATCTGCTTTGTGTTGACACACTCACAACTATAAAAATGTTAGCTTGGTCATACACTTGATGTTATATATGCTTTATGTCCCATGTTCAAAGTTCCCCATCTGTACCTCAAACTACTTTACTCATTTCTGTTGCATCAGAGACTACATACACACACACACGTGCACAAATATTATCCATGGGATTGATAATTGTGAAAGTTGCATTCGGTTATTTTAAATATTCAGAGTGATATTAAATATAGACCATTGTACCAATAAATGAAAACAAGAGGATATATTAATTCAGCAAATATCGGTTCTTGATATGCTTTCAGTCAAGTGTTGTATTCAGTCTTCTCTCACATGTGTTTTCACATGTTCATCTCATAAGGCCACAATAGTGACCAAGTACCCTGGAGAGGGCATGATTTACATCATCAATATTTCAGCATGATGTGCTCTGAGACTGCAAGGCACACCCTGCTGGGTTTATGCAGTGGCCCTGGAGGAAGGATCCCATGACTGTCTTACTCCTCTCTGACCACAGTGGGGCCGAGTTAGACCAAACTGAGGTTAGAAAACAGAACAGTGTTGACTATCAGAATGCTTACTGTTTTGTGCACGTGGAAATTGATTAATCGGGAGGTTGAAGAATCAAATCATTGGAGTAAATGGGAAAATCAGATGCTCAGACTTCGGGCGAGAGTGACCAAAAAGTGAACTTAAAATCAGAAAGGGGAATTGGATATGTTCCAGGGTGTTTATTGTGAAATAAGAAAATAATGCCAATCATTGGATTTCCTTTGTATAATGACATCATTTATCTCCTTCATAGATAACAATATACAAGAAAGTTGGACTAGAAAGTAAACTTAAAAATGTGTTTTCTGTTTCTCTATCAAAAATATAAGTACATAATTTAGAAAAATGTGGTTTCTCTAGCTTAGGTGATGCTCACAGAGAAGCCTGTGAAAGCTTGTGTGTCTGTTTGTTGTAATTCATGAGGGGTGTGCCTGAAGGGACAGTGACTGTTTCCTTCTCTGTCTATGACTTGGAGATAAGGTAAGTGTCCCTCCCTGAACCCTTTTGAGAACTCATTAATGCAGTTAAAAGCGGGAAACAACACTTCCTCAAAAGCCACAATTCTTCCTTCAGTTTCCAAGGCAACCTCAGAAGCACAGTACACAAAGACAATGCTGGAAAGGTGATGTGTTTGAAATCCATAGTTCTTTTCTTTTCTTTGAGTAATTATATTAGGGGAATGCTGGGTAAACTAATTCCTAATGAGCAGTATACTTATTATAGACTGAATATTTGCACCCCACAAAATTCATATGTTGAAGCCCTAAGCCCCTGTGTGGTTGTATTTGGAATAGAAAAGTAATTCAAGTGAAATGAGATCATAACTGTGGGGCCTCGATCCAATAGGAGTAGCGTCCTTTTAAGACGAAACCCCAGAGAGCTCACTCTCTCTCTTTTCATGTGTGTGCATTGCGGAAAGACCCAGGAAGGCTGGCTCAGAAGGTGGCTGTCTGCAAGCCAGGATGAGAAGCTTCACCAGAAACTGACCCTGCTGGACCGTGACCTGGGACTTCTAGCCTCCGAAACTGAGAAAATAAATGTTTGCTGTTTATCGGGATGTTTACCGTCCAGTCTATTGCACAGTAAGTCCTCACTTAATGTTGTTGATCGGTTCTGCAACTTTAAGCACGATATATAAATGCACCAATTTTACTACAGGTTAATTAATATAAACAAGAGTTACGTTCCTATGGCATCTCATCAACGTTATAACAAAGCGATGTTGACCAAAACAGTGTTATTTGAGGACCTGCTGTAATTTGTTATGGCAGCCTGAGCTAATTATATTTATGGATGTCTTTGGTTAAAACTTCCCTTCCTAAAACAATTCATTGGATCATTCTCATAAGTATCTTTATTACAGGTATTGTTCACATACCCTCTTTATGTTTCTAGTTCTCAGGTATAAAATAAGCTATGTAAGATATCAAAACTTACAAGCAAACTGACCACTACCCATTTGGTCCTCCCACTGTGTAGCTCATGCTTCTGGGTTGCTCTCTCTAATTCTTTTTTTATTTTTTCCTAAAAGGTGATAACAAAATAATCATAGTGGACAGTACGGGTACTTCTAAACCCAAGTGATTCAAATATTCTATGTCAATGTCTAGTCATGTTGGTGGAACATTTGTGTAGCTCAGTCAGTGGGATACAAGCTATTTCTATGTTTGAATAAATTTATAGCTGATTAAATTTGTAGCATGCAATATCTCTTCCTAGAAAATATGCTAGCTGTTTTATGATAGGGGTGTGCAAGCGTGTATGCATGAGTGCGTGTGTGTTTGTGTGTGTGTGTGTGTGTATGAACATGTGCACTTTCAACACGGACTGTCTGTTTCTCTAGGACCATCCAGGAAAGCATTTTTTCCAGAGAGCTTTGCTTCTAAGCTTCACATGAACATCTGTAGTTTTCAAGGTGAAAATGATTCCTCATGGACTGAGTCCAACAACAAGCTGGGTAGTGCAAAGTGAAGCGGATTAAGGCAGACAATGTGACCACACACCAATTTCCTCCCTTACAAACCTTTTATATCACTTATCAGAATTTTAATTGCATCTGCTAAGTAATGCGGGTCCCCAGAACAGAGGTTATGCATGCAGTCACAGGTCGGAGTCCTCAGCTGCTTTTCCATTACATTGCACCCTGCAGTTTCTGCGGGCCTCTTTAGTGATGGAGCAAGGGGTGTTTGAGTTAGATGTGTGATGCTTTTATCCCTTTATTTTTTAAATAGGAAAAGAAATCATGAATTTTAAAGACCATTTGCCAATTCCCGGATATGGACAGGCCTGCAATTCTCAGACTCCAAATAGTCTCAGCCTATCCATTGACATATTTTAGAACAGTCACCAGCCTTTTCTATTGCACTGTTTTAGCAAGATTTAAGTTAGGGTATTTAAATATAATTCTTGGCAAGGAGATCTTTCAGTAACAAAGCTGGAGTACTCATTGGCAGGCTGCAAAGATGGGCTGTGTTCATGTCAATTTCTATACTTTTTATAAATGCCACCTGTGTTACCAGCATTGATTTAAAGGTGATGTAATTTTCTTGCAAATCCATTAGTTTTATAGGTTTTTGGCAAGCCCCACTACTATGTTGATTAGATATAGTAACTGTGTCTACTTAACCGGCATTTTAAATGCTTGGCTCGACTCTGTATTGGCTGGATAACAAGACATACAGTAGATGCTTTAACTTAAGGTTGCGTTAAGCAGTGATTTGACACATAGCTTAGTGTTTAGCCATTTGTGATAATAAGCACTTTAATTGTGGAGTTAATTGCAAGTACCTGCAAGACATACCTTTAAGTGATCCTGACAAATAAGACACAGACTCTTTAGATGGCTTTATTCTACCAGTGTTTCTCAAAGTGCAGTCCTCAGACAAGCAATATCAGTATCATCTGGGAACTTGTTAAGAAAAGCGAAGTCTTGGCCTCACCCCAGACCCGTTGAATCAGAAACTCCGGGAGTGGGGCCCAGCAATCTGTGCTTTCACAGGCCTCCCTGGTGATGCTTCCCCTGCTAGTGTGACAACTGGTGCAAGAGAATTCCTGACACATGGGTGCTGCCATGCTTTTGCACTGAACAATTCAATGAGAATCACTTTTGTAATTACTCTTAATAAATTAACCTTCTATATCCACATTAGCTAATGCTGGAAAATCATTTAATACTAATAAAGAGCTATCAGTCATCTTTGAATTTTTGAATATTTATCTTTACCCTGATGGGTGGTGGCTTATTATAAATGTATTAGGATTGAGGTTTAGGGTGAGGGAAAGCAGCTAATCTTTATTTTTCTTATCTCTCCTTGCCTCCTCTTTTTCATTATCTAAAGAAGTTAACATCACATGCTCCATTAAACAAGATGCAGCTTTTATTATCTTTTATCTCTCCTGAACCCTTTCTATAAATGCGATTTGATTACTCTTGCATGTTGAGATAGACATTTAGAATAATCAAAACATCAAGAAAGTGATGCTTGGTTAATCTAGGGCAGTGCAGCTTCCTTGACATAGATAAATGGGTTGAGACTGATACAAATATAAGTTCTATTGGATGGGCTGAGATGATGTTGTACAGAAAGTATAAGGTGAGAGACGTTATGCTACAAATCAACAGAGTGGTAATAAATATACTTTTCCAATGAAAAAAGTGTTAAATTCCCTAAGGAACAAAAAGAACCCTAAATCATTCAGAGATCTGAAATTCACTACATTTAACTACTAAATGTAATTAATTTAGCTGTTCATTTGTCCATGCATCCATTCATTTACCAGATATAATTGAGGAGTTTTCACATGTCTTATTGTTGTCTGCTGTAAGCTGAGCTGAAACTCCTTTTCCAGATTTCTCTTCCCTGAATACATCGATTGTTATGGACCACCAACAAGAGACCTTTTGCATGAGATTTGGAAGACAGAAGTGAACCACAGCCAGGGCACTGTGTCACTTATCCCTTGCTCACCCTGATGAAACGGGCCAACAGCCAAGGCTACAGCCCTTCCAGATCCTGCCGGACTCCATCCTCCAGACTCTCAGATTCCTATACCACTTGCTGGTTTAGTTTCCTTGTGAAAGACACTCTCTTCTCCTACCTTTCCAATTGTCATCAAAGGTAGACTCTTAGAGGTTGTTAGAGACCAGTATGAGTTCTAATCCATCCTTGTGGACCCCAGCTATCCTCATGGTGCCAACCTACCTGTCTTCAGTCCCCACCGTCCACTTGTCCTCCACCCTTCGTTCTGCACTGCCTGCCCTACCCATGGTGGCCACAGGTCCAGACACAAGTGCAGTGGCTTCACAGACTCTTCAACCAACTCTCACAGTTTCACTAAGTCAAATCCCTATAATCATTTTTTTTTGTTAGATATCAATCTTAATGCTTCTATTTTTCTGATTCTGATACCAAATTTTGTACTAGAAATGGTCCCGGAGGAACTAAATCTAAAACTAGACAGTTTCTCCCAATTAGTTCTGAGTTTCATGGAATTGGTTCTCTGCTTTGTTGAGTTTTAATGGTATCACTGGCCCTATTTCCAGAAAGGGGCCAAAGCATGCAGTGGCAAAGTGTTTACTTAATACCTGCAATGACATACATTTAGAAGACAAAAATGTAGCGATCAAGCATATGGTTACAAAACTCAAACATCTCTTTGATTACAAGTCATGAAGATTTATTTCTGGTTCATATTGCATGAAGATCTCTGCAGGGTTGCTGCAGCTGCACTCCACCTGTCTTTTCATCTCGCACCTCAGGCAGGAGAGGTGCTGATCTGGAAAAAAGCTCTTCTCATAGCTGCAGGGATGGCAAGAGAGCTTGTAAGGGGTGCCCACTGCCTTTGCAATCTGGGCTCAAACATAGCATCGGTCACATGAATTTATATTTATCAGGCAAACATGTCACTTAGTCAAAACTAAATTTTATGGGATAAAAATGTATCATCCTCCTCCAAAGAATGAAGAATGAATAGTGGCCACCAGCAATGCAACTCAGCACAGTAATTTATTGGATGACTCGAAATAAGATTGGTTAGTATTTATTAGAGGCCTGGATGATGAAGTGCTAAACAATCTCAGAGCACAGAGGATAAAAAAAATAGTGAGATGAAAATTATAGTGAGACTAGAAAATAAATAAAAAATTAGTTCCAGAGGGGGGTAAACAATTATGAAAGAGCAGCATTCCTGAAACAAATAAGAAAGTAAAATTACCTTGAAATAATAGGCTGTGATTTTGCACCAGCTATATTGATTTTTTTTTAAATCACACCTAAGTAAATTATGGTAAATTTTCTGACACTAAAAACTGATTAAAAACAACAACAACAACAATTTTTCAAGCAGAATTAATAAAATATCCTCAAAGTAAAAAATAACACACACAAACAGGACTTCATCAGACTTTTATCTCTAAAACTGAAGACGAGAAGCAACAAAAATGAAATAACTATATGGAGAGTAGTAAAAGTGAAAAGAGCTGTTGTGTACTGAACCCTGTACCAGCCAAGACCTCATTCACTGGTGAAAATGAAAGATAGATATCCGGGGTTATGCAATATTCTGAGTCTTGTTTCTCATTTACAACAACAACAACAACAATGTATGTGCCATAAAAGAAACCTGAACATTGTAAAGCAGAGAAAAATGTAATAAAAAATGATATGTAGGCTACATAAGTAGGTATCTAATTAACTAGCTAGATATAGTGGCTATAGAAATATATGTATAAATAACAATATGCAGGGCTACATTTAGCCAGTAACTGTCTGTATAAACACACTTGCAGTGTATGGATGGCATCAGTTTCAGAGTTTGATGCCCTAACTGATTGGGCTGGTTTCTATACCATTGTTACATTTTGAAGAGTAATAGCATCTAAGTGTCTAAGTATTTAGGGTATCTAACGTGGCATTGTTTATGGTGGCCAAAACTAGAAACATTGTAAATGTCCATCAATAGAAGAATGACACTGTTGACTTTGAAATTCTTTGTTTAATGCTTGCATATGCTGACATATTTTTTTATTTAACTGTAGAAATACACTATTTTATGAAAACATGAAACATTTATAAAAGTGACTGCTCTCTAGGCTCCAAAGTAAATCTCTACAAATTCAAAAGTATTAGAAAGATATTCCAATGATCAAAATACAGTAAAAATGAACATCAAAAATAAAAAGATGTCCAAAACAACACTGAGGATATAAATAATAGCAACAATAATGAAAATAATAATAATTCTTGGATTTAATATAAAATAATAATTAATTTTAAGTAATTAGGAGGAGTCAACCAAGATGGTGACATAGGAAGGTCCTAAGCTTGTCTATTTCAACAGATACACCAAATTTATAGCTACACATGGAGTAACTCCCCCTGAAAGAGATCCTGAAACTTGTTGAGTGACTCATGGACATCAGTCAAATGAGGAAATATCCACATAATCACCACTTCAAAATGAGTAGAAAAAACAGACACACTTTTATAATAAACCAAAAGAAAGCAGGGATAGCTATACCTAATTAAATAAAATAGTCTTTAAATCAAAGACTGTATCAAAAGGCAAAGAAGGTCGTTTTATAATGATAAATGGTAATTCATTAAGAGGACAAAGCATTTGGAAATATTTATGTACCCAACAAAAAAGCATATAAATATATACAGCAAATGTAAACAGCTCTGAAGAAAGAAATAAACAGCACTACAGTAGGAGCAGATGACTTTAATATTTCACATTCAATAATGAATAGATCATCCAAGGAGAAAATAAGTAAGAAAATATTCGACTTAAATTACATGTTAGCATAGGGGCCTAACACGCACATATAGAACATTCTATCCAACAGCAGCACAACATTTATTTTTCTCATGCACACACAAAACATTCTACAAAAAAGATCATATGTGAGGCCACAAAACAAGTCTTAATAAAGTTAAAAAGATTAATACTATATCAAGCATTTTTTCCAACTACAAAGGTATGACACTAGAAATCAATTAAAAGAAGAAACTGGAAAATTCAACTATGTGATGTTAATCAAATGCTCCTGAACAACCAATGGGTTAAAGAAGATATCAAAAGAGAATTTAGACAACATCTTAAGACAAACAAAAATGGAAATACAACACACCAAAACCTATGGAATGTAGCAAAAGCAGGGCTAAATGGAAAGTTAATAGTGATAAATGCCTACATTAAGAAAACAACTCAAATAATCAAACAAATTTTACTTCTCAAAGAACTAGAGGAAGAAAAACAAACTAAGTTTAGTTAGTCAAAGGAAAAATAATAACAATATCAGAGTAGAAATAAATAAAATAAAGACTAAAAGACAAAAGATCAATTAAATTTAGGTGTCATTTTGGAAAGATAAGCAAAATAGACAATCATTTGGCTAGACCTACCAAGGCAAGAGAGAGAGAGAGAGAGAGAGAGAGAAATAACTCAAAATAAAATCAGGAATGAAAGATGAGATGTTACAATTGCTACCATAGAAATACAAATGATCATAAGACACTACTATGAACAGTTATACACCAACAAATTGGAAACTACAGAAGTGGATAAATTCCTAGAAAAACACAATATATCAAAACTTAATCATGAAGAAATAGAAAATCTGAAAAGACCAATTACTAGTAAAAAGAATAAATCAGCAATCAAAAACATCCCAATAAACAAAAGTCAAGGGCCTGATGGTTTCACTGGTGAACACTTAAAAAAGAATTAATGCCAATTCTCAAATTTTTCCAAAATTACAGAGAAGGATACCCTTCTATACTTATAAAGCCAGCATAATTTTGATACCAAGGACATTACAAGAAAAAAATATATATAGACCAATGTATCTGATAAACATAGATACAAAATTCTCAACGAAATAGCAAACAGAATTCAACAGTATATTGAAAAGATCATACATCATGATCAAGTGGGATTTATTCTAGGGATGCAAGGATGGTTCAATATCTGCAAATCAATCAATGTGTTACACCACAGAAAACAAAATGAAGAATGAAAATCATGATCATTTCAATAGATGCAGAAACATATTTGAAAAATTCAACATTCTTTCATAAAAAACAACAACAAAACCAAAATCTCTCAACAAAGTGGATATAGAGGGAATGTTCCTCAACATAATAAAGGCCACATATGATGACTGCATAACAGTGAAAAGCTAAAAATGTTTCCTCTAAGTTCAGGGAAAAAACAAGGACCCCCTCAATCTTGACACTATTATTTAATCTAGTACTGGAAGGACTAGCCGAGCAATAGGAAAATAGCTAAAAGGCATCCAAACTGAAAATGAAGAAGTAAAACTGTCACTATTTGCAAATGGCATGATCTTATATACCAAATACCGTAAAGGAGTGATTTTTAATTTTTTTTCTTAGCTCACGGCACACATAAATTAATTACTAAAATTCTATGGCACACCAAAAAATATATTTTTTCCCAATCTGATAAAAAATAGGTATAATTTTGATTTATTCATACCAGATGGCTATTATTGTGTTGGCTGTAGTCAATTTTATTTGACATCTAAGGGAAAAAGGTCAATGCCCCTGACTAAATAGCTTAATATCGCACGTTTTAAAGATTCTTGTGGTACACTCATGTGCCTTTTGCAGCACACCAGTTGAAAACCATTGTCCTAAAGATTCTATCAAATAATTATCTGAGCAAATTAATGAACTCAGTAAAGTCACAGTATGCAAAATCAATACACAAAAATCAGTTGTGTTTTGATACACTAATGGCGAACTATCAGAAAGAGAGATTTAGAAAAAAATCTCACTTACAATTGTACCCATAAAAATAAATAAACTTAGGGATGAATTTAATCAAGGAAGTGAAAAATCTGTAGATTGAAAACTATCAAACAATGATGAAAATAATTTATGATGTGACAAATAAATGGAAAAATATCAATGTTCATGAATTGGAAGAATTAACATTGTTAAAATATTTATACTACCCAAAACAAACTACAGATCAAATGCAGTTCCTATCAATATTCCATGGCATTTTCATAAAATAATTATATGAAACCACAAAATACCCTGAATAGCCAAAGCAATCTTGAGAAAGCTATAGTAACCACAACAGTTTGGTATTGGTATAAATAAGGACACATAGATTAATAAAAATAAAAAAAATAGAGAACCCAAAAATAAATCCACATATATACAGTCAACTAATTTATGACAGTGGGGCCAAGAATATACAATGCGGTTAGGAGAGTCTCTCCCATAAACAATGTTGGGAAAACTGAATAACTACATGCAAGAGAATTAAACTGGATCTCTATCTTACACAATACACAAAAATCAATTCAAAATGGATTAAAGACTTGAATATAAGACCTGAAATTATAAAACTCCTAGAGGAAAAGATCAGATAAGTTCTTTGACATTAGTCTTGGCAATATATATATTTTAATTTTTTTCTTTATTGATTTTAGAGAGAGAAGAAGGGAGAGGGAGAGAGATGGAAACATCAATGAGAGAGAACATTGACTGGCTGCTTCCTGCACTCCCCCCACTGGGGATTTGGCCCACAACCTGGGCATGTGCCCTGACTGGGAATCAAACTGGTGACCTCTTGGTGCATGTGTTGATGCTCAACCACTGATCCACACCGGCCAGGCTATATTTTTAATTTGATATAAAAAAACAAAGCCAACAAAAGCAAAAATAAGTGGGATTATATCAAAATAAAACATTTCTGCAAAGAAAACCATCAACAAAATTGAAAATTAACTATGGAATGAAAGAACGTACTTGCAAGCCATATATCCAATCAAGAGTTGATATCCAAAATATGCAAGGTACTCATAACATTCAATGGCAAATAAATAAATAAATAAATAAGTAACAGGCAACTGACCTCAATTGTTATTTTAAAAAATAAAATCAAAACATTCTAATAGCCACGTTTTATGAAGACAGCTCAAGGATGTTCCATATCACTAATCATGAGGAAAATACAAATCAAAACTGCAATGCAATATGACCTTATACCAGTTAAGATATTTGTTATCAAAAGACAAGAGATAGAAAATAGTAGTGAGGATGTCGAGATGAGGGAAGCCTTGTATACTGTTTGATGGGAATTTAAATCGGTGTAGCCACTACAGAAAACAGTGTGGAGTTTCTTCAAGAAATTAAAAATAAAACTACTGTAAGACCTAGGAATTTCACTTCTGGGCATATATCCAAAAGAAACAAAATCGTTATCTTGTAGAGATATCTGTACCCTCATGTTCATTGCAGCATTATTTAAAATAGACAAGGTATGGAAACAGTCTGTCAACACTGAATGGATAAAGGAATATGAGATATAGATATAGATATGGATATAGATATAATGAAATATAATTCACCTTTAAGAAAAAATAAATCCCATCATTTGTGACAACGTTGATGAACCAGGAGGGTATTATGCTAAATTAGATATACCAAAAAATATGACTACTACATGGTATCATTTATAAATACGAAATCTAAAAAAACAAATGCCACAGAGCAACAGAGTAGAAAGTCTTTGTCAGGGTTTGGGGTTGAAGATGTGGGGATATAGGGAGAGGTTGGTAAAAGGGTACACATTGTCAGTTATAAGATGAATGCAATCTGAGACTGTCATGTAGTACATGATGACTATAGTTGATAATAATTCTGTATTGTATAGTTGAAACTTGCTAAGAGAATAAAACTTAAATGTTCTCACACCCCAAAAAAGAAGTAAACATGTGAAGTGATGGATTTGTTAATTAACTCTAATGGGGGAATCCTTTCACAATGTATATGCATATCAAACCATCAAATTATATACTTCAAATATTTTACAATTATATTTGGAAAATATACCTCAATAAACCTGAAAAAATAAAATTACAAATATCTGTAATTGAAAACCAATGAAAGTGTTTAACCGTCTCTCACCTCTCTACCTCCTGATTTTTTATAGTATTGTTCATGTTATAATTGGATAATATTGCAATACTATTAATAAATACTATTGTATTATTATGTAATATATATAATACTACTGTAATTATGTAATGTATGTGATACTATGTAATATTTTATAAAATAAATTTTGTGTTCGTATTACAATAATATATTGTTCATGTAGCAATAAAATTAAAAACAAACAAATAGAAGGTAATCAACAAGAATACACAAATTCATGGATTAAAGACAAAAATAGTGAAAATTACAAAGTATTTATAAGTGAAAAACAATGAAAGTCCTTAACCTCCTTTCACTCTACCTACTCATTTCATGAAATATTCACATATGTGATACTTATGTGTCCAAGTTTATAGCATTTTATAACATTAGCATTTTCTCAGGAACCACTATACCCGGGTAATTAACCTTACTTTGTTCTATGTTGAAATGAACCTGGTCCTGGCCACTAGTTATTTGCCATAGCTGCTTTATTCATCTTTTGGTTGGTTATATGCAGCACCAAGAAGTCTTCTTCCATCTCCATCACCACCAGGAATGATGGCTGTTATCATTTCTGAGTTTTCATACATTTGAAAACATCTCTCTGTGGCCTTTATATGAAAACATTTTGACTCACACATTCTTTTCCCTAGAACTTTGTATCTATTGCTTGTTTCACTTTCTACTGTCAGTTAGTATTCCTGTGGAGAAGGCTGAGGCCAAGCTTATTGATTCTCCTTGTTGATACTTTTTTAATGTCTGGATCACCAAGAAAATATTTCTTTGCCTTGAAGTCCAATTACTTTAAAGACATGACTTAGTATTAATTGCCTTGTATCAGTTTTTCCTAGTACATACCATAACATTCAATTTGCAGATTCAGGTATTATTTCTTTTTAAAAAGTTTCCTGCTTCTATTATTCCAATTTTTCAGGTTTTTCTTCTAAAAATTGATTATGTGTATCTAATAACTTTTATAGCTATCACTTTCCACTTAAAAATTAATTTTGCTCATGCTGTCTTCTATATCACTGATATTGTTTTCTGTCATGTCTTTTGAATTTCTGCTGCTTCCATATGGCTTTTCTTTGTCTCTTTTCTTTTGTTGTTCTTTTTTATTTCATTAGTTTCAGGGAACATAGTGCATTAGAAACATCTTTCTTTTCTTGAGATATTTAACTAGAAATGCCAAGTTATGATATTAAAAGTATTTGATCTGCTATGCAGAGAATTAAATTAATTAGAGCATGTGGAAAGAAGAAGTCTAGTGGGGCACATATTATATTATTTGAGGGAGAGGTGATTGGTACTTGGAATATGAGTATCAGCTGTAAGGGAGAGAAGTACTGAAATATAATTTGAAATATAGTATATAAGATTTGGAGATTGGTTAGATGTAATAGGTAACATTAAAGGAAGTGATTTTTAACTGCTATAGATTCAATCATATTATTCCTGATTACACCATTAAGATTACATTGAAATCCTCTACTCATTACACTTTTGCTTAAAATTATATATAACCAATCAACGAGGAAATCAATCAACAGCAAAAATCATCAATATATTCTCCTAATCCAATCTGCAGTAGCAGCTCGACAGAAAATAGTATGTATAAAATATATATATAAAATCTCCACTCTTTTTTATTTCTGTGAGCTAGCTCTAGTATGCTCTTTTCATTTAATAAAGTCTAAAGAATAAAATGCCATTGAGATCCAAGACGATGACTTTTTTTTTTTTTTTTAATTTTGAAAAGAGAAAAGAGAATTCAATATCCAGTAATAGGTTAGGTTCTAAGTAGAAACTGTTAGATGTTGGAATTATCTAAAAACCATATAAAGCACCACTTTAAAAGTGTCAATGAGGTGGCAAGTGATGAAGAAATACTCAGGTGAGGGAGTGAGTGACTGGGGACCACAACAAGGCGAGTAGAGCACTGAAACGGGGTTCATCTAAGGAATTCAAGCAGTCAGGTGAACACGTTCATCTGGTTTCAGGGCCTCATGAGGCTTGGAGTACATAAGGCCAGGTCCCTGCCAATAGGCTCCTCCTCTCAGAAATCTGGGAGGTCAAAAGCCTATACCTTTAAAAAGGTGTGAAAAGGAGAATCAAGCAATCCTGTAACCCATTCATCCCAATTGGACTGCAAGGAAAAATTCTCCATTTTAACCTTGATGCTGATCTGGGGATTGGGGTATGTCTGAATTTCTAAATCTATGAAATGTTTACATGCTCTTTAGTGATTTCTCAATTTCTGTGTGATCAGAGAATATGGTCTGTATTAAAATGATCCTCTTAACCTTGATGAAGCAAACTTTTGGGCATAGATTCTGGTCAATTTTTATAAGCGTTCTTTGTGTGCTTGAAAAAAAAAAGTGCATTATTTACTACATTAGATTAAGCCTGTTAATCACGTTATCAGTCAGTGCCCCGTCCAAGGAAACAGAAACCAAAATAGATGTTTTGAATTAAGAAGGGCTTATTTGATGCAGAAGTTTGCTACAACAGTATTGCGAGAGCTGGAGGAGCAAAAGGGAGGAGATATTACCAGAGCCGAATCAACTCCGTTAGTTCCTGGCTGCCCTGCTACTGCGTCTAGATGCTGATGAACCGCTGAGGGAGCACAGCTCTCACTGACCAGAGGACCTCACTGTTTTCAGAGCCAGTGCCACCAAAGCTGCTGGAGCCTTCAGTAGCCTTCAGGTTCCTAAGTCACTTGCAGTAACTTGCTGCCTTTGTGCCATCTGAGTGAGAGCTGTTTTGCCACTGCTGTTGGTAGTAAAGGAGTTCTGAGAGTTTGTCGGAGTCTGATGGTCCATGCTGTCATCTATGATTGCTGCTACCAGAGCCGGGATGGCTGCTCTAAAACCCTCCCCAGAGAATTCCAACATCTCCTTCATCTCAGTGTTGGCATCCTTTGATTGCCTTTTCTTCTTCCAAGTTGTGATTTTCTTATTCTTGGTATGATGAGTGATATTCTAACTGTGTCCCCTACATGTTGTCCACTGTGCTCGCAGACTATGGGTCTTATTTAAATCCACTCACTCTCTTTAGGTTTGTGACGTGGTCTTGGCTGACTTTGGCAGGTTGAGGTTCCAAAGGCAATTTAATTTTCAGAGCCCTTAGGGTGTTACTTATTCTGTTTCATTTATTGCTACTGAGTCTCCCACTGGTTCCTGCTGAAGTTACATGAAGGGGCAAAGGAGGCTCGCAGGCCAGGCCATTCGTTGTCTCTTGGTGGGGGACACATGTGAGAGGAACTTCCCTAGATCCCAGCTATTCAAGGATCTCTTAAGGAGGGGCGTCTCCATGCATGGAAACAAAACAATTTCCAGGACCAGGCCACTTGCTTTGGCTGCATCCCATTTGCCAGTTCTGCCTGCTTGTACTAGGTGAAGAAAGGGTCTTGGACCCACAGAACCGGCTCCTGGGACCAAACTGCTCCCTGTCGCTGGGTTTCTTTTGCCAGGTCTGCCGGCCTCCTTGGCGTCCTGATGGGGAAGCAGAGTGCTTCCTCTGGCTGCTAATCTTTGATGGGCCTCAATGGACAACTCTCACTAGAGTCATCAAGCTGTCCTGTGATTGCCAGAGAGATGTCCATTCAATCTAGAAGGAGAAGGAGCCTCCCTAAACCGCCCACTTTTGCTGAGTCTCCTGACTCGGGGAAGTGTTGGGTCCGGGTGGCCCTCTGTTAGGCTGTGCTCCAGACCAGCTTGCCATCTTCCTACCACCTGCCCTAGTTCTTTGGTTGACTGTTGTGCCATTTCCAGGTTTTATATCAGTGCTATGTGGAGAGGAGAAGAACAGAATGCATCCATGTTATCTTTTCCAGACTGGAAGTATCCTTATTATCTTTTAAACTGTGCACATGATTTATATGCCTTCTTGTTATTTAGATATTTTTAAAATAAATTAGAATTTTAAATATAAGATGCTTTTTAGGCTTAATATTTTTGGTTTGTTTGGTGTCCCCTTAAAGCTTACTCTTGGATCGTTGCCTACAGGAAATGCAAAATCAGTTTGTATGTGAATAAAATAATTTTTTTTCTAACTGTACATTTCGAAGTATAAAAATGAGATCCAACAAGCGTCGTGAACAAGCTGTGATCATTCATCATCGGAACAATTACTTCATCTGCACTTTATATGTAGTATACATTTATTTATTCTATTGGATTTATTGTATTCTAAATCTTATAATTTGTTTGGAAGTATAGATTGATGCTTGTTTAAAAGCCGAACAATAAATTGTCATAAAACTAATTGGTTCTTTTTGATGAACAACTATTACGATAGCCGAAGCAGCGGCCTCGGTTCCTGGCTGCCCTTTCCGCTGGTTAGATGCTGATGAGTTGCTAAAGCAGCACTGTTCTCCCTGACCAGAAGTCATCACTATTTTCATAGTATTTGTTATTTTAAATACTTTATTCAAGTTTTTTCATCAAAACAGACCTACAAGCATAGTATTATTATCTACATTACACAAATGAGAAAATGGATGCTAATTTCTCCCCATAATTTTTCCATGATCACAGAGCTATAAAAGTAGAAAAGCTGGGAAATGAGCTCATATCTCCTTCCAAAGTTCATGTACGGCATACTATACAATTTCCTCTGTAAGAAAATGACGATATCCAATTAATGCTGTATAGAAAGAAAATAGTGATTACTAAGCTTATCTAATTTTCTGTCTCTTCTT
The DNA here is from genome assembly GCA_030848825.1 of Tadarida brasiliensis. NCBI lineage: Eukaryota > Metazoa > Chordata > Mammalia > Chiroptera > Molossidae > Tadarida > Tadarida brasiliensis. The sequence continues at coordinate 84,008,922 of CM061264.1, forward strand.
ATGTTTTCCATAAATTCAAAACTAGAATTTATATTTTGTAGCAGAAAGTGAAAAACATTAAAAATAGGAAATCCTCTGCAAAATGAGGATCAAAGACATCTTTCTTTCTGCTGCTGTATTTTATTTTTTTAAATGCAGCTAGAATCAGAAATACATAGTCAAAATTGAAAACAGATATGTGCTTGAGAAACATAAATATCTGATAAAATTTAAAGAAATGTTTTCCCCTAATTTCACTACATATAAGTAGAGAGTAGAAATGAGCTTCCCTAGTTTAAATTGAGTAGTATTACTTTGAGTTTGATATAAATATTTTGAGGAAAAGAAGATTAATTGCATTCCTAGAAAGATTTATGAGAGTAACTGTTTTCTCAGTGTATTCATAGAATTTACTTGTTTTTTAATCTGGAATATTTCTGCAAAGTATAAACATTTTTAAGTGCTTTGCGAAAAGCAATTTCATTCTGAGATGGGTCATTGAAGACAATTTACTTTTATGTATATTTTTTCAAGGTCCAAGTGATGCTGTACCTGTGAAAAAGAGTTTCCATTATGTGATCTCACAGAGAGCCTGCCATTTAAATGTCTGAGCTGTGGCTTGTTAAAGAGGTTTCACATATATTTTACTGGAACATACAAACATCTAAATAAAAGGGGATGAATTTTTCACTTGGAGAACAAAGGTTATAAACCAACCAACATTCTTCAGCTTTTGTATCTCTAAATGTCATCATTTCAGCCAAAGAAAGAACTCTTTGTGAATTTTTTTTTAAATAAAAACATACCTGATATATTTTTCCAAAGTCTTCCTTTAAAAATTGGAAGTACTTCCAACATTAATACACTCAAATAAATAGTCCTTGACCGGATGCTTTATATCTTCTTGGGTTGATGGTAACCAGCCAAATCTCATATAGTGTTCACCTTTCTCCTGAGAATGCTTGGATGGCAATGTTTCCCTACTGAATATTCCTTAACCCTTTCAAGGTTTAGGATTTTTGTTTTTCTCTTCTTTTTTTAAATATATTTTTATTGATTTTTTTAGAGAGAGAGGAAGGGAGAGAGAGAGAAACATGAATGTGAGAGAGAAACAGCGATCCGCTGCCTCCTGCACGCCCCCTACTGGGGATGGAGCCTGCAACCCGGGTATGTGTCTTGACTGGGAATCAAAGTGGGACCTCTCAGTCCATGGGGCAACACTCAACCCACTGAGCCACACCAGCCAGGCATGTTTTCCTCTTCTTTTTAATTTAGCATTTAACTGGAGGATCTGGAACAAATGCCTTTTCATCCCTGGCCCATTGGCTATTTCTTGTCCTAGGATTTACTGCAGAAAGTTTTGGCCATTAGATTCATTTGCAAAAGTATTTTCTGCTTGGTTGTAAATTAGGATCACAAAAGGAGAGGGTGCAGTCATATACTGAATTCTGAGCCGTAATCTGAAGTCAAATGTTATCACTGATTTGGTTGTAAAACCAAAAACCAAGAGAATGGCTAATCTCTTGAGGATGGCACCCACAAACTCTTTCATCAAGTGGGGGTAATGTATATTATGTTTAAAGTATATGTATATAAAACTAAAAAAAAAAAAACCCACACACACACAAACAGCTGATTTCCAACTCTTCTTGTTGAAGCTCAGTTAGAGATTCCTAAAGCAATCACTGAACTTAAAAGCACTCTGTTTTTTGTTGAAAGAATATCCTTTTAGGGTAACACTTTACTATTCTAAATAGCATTTAAACAGGTTTGGTAATGATGAAGAGAGTAATTTTATGAAATCAAAGAAACATAGACATTGAGGTTTTCTCTACATACTATTCATAGATATGAAAGCAATGTTATGTTGTGAATCTCATTACATACTTTTCCTTTACATATTGTAATTAAAGATTTAATTCTTTATCGCCAACACAGCATTCCTACATGTTGCTCTGCAAGGATACCAAATTTTTCCGTGGCTCTTCCTGAAAATGAGTTGATCTTGGTTGATATTTTTGGTTTATAGTAAATTTTGTATTCTCTGCATACACATTTTGACTTCAAAAGACATTTATTAGGCACCTAATGTATGCCAGGTCATTGGTCTCAGAGCTGTCCCCGATCACATCTGGTCACAAGCAAACACAATACAAACATCAGAGTTTGAACTGATAAAATAAATGTAACTCTATTCCTATTCCTTCCTGTATCCCTATTGTCCTTCTTGTGTAATTGACAAATCCCCAAACATTATGCCTGTCTGATATTCCACATAAATACAACACTGACTATAGCTTGTTTTAATTGCAAACAAATGATGTCTCTCTCCCTCACCTTTTTTCTTGGACACAATTTGTTTCGGAAGCAAAAACTAACATAAACAATTAAATAATTTCTGGGCCTTTTTCCTTGTTGCTCATGCTAGCTAACAACTGAACATTTTTTTTTGGTGATAATTATGGATTGATAACCAATAATATAGGGCAAATGTCTAAACCAGGTGTTTGTTTTCTACTAAATGACGTGAATATGCATATCCACTCTCCCTGAGAGCTTTATTTTCAATTGTTTTATTTATTATAGTTAAAAACATGCACAGCCAACAGGCCCTATAAAACACTATAAATTTAATATATTAGGCACATTCTAACAATAGTCTGCAAGGTTTACCTTGTTAAACAAATGCCGCTGGCATGTTTATAATTAAAAAGCCATTATTAATGAGGTATCACTTGCTTTAAAAATATCTCTGGCATACATTTCAGAAGTTTGGTTCTATTTTTCCCCATTGACATGTTTCCCTTTAATTAAAGGGATGTTGCTCCCATTTCCTCTCCACCTCAGCGATACGTTAACTATTGGAGATTTAAGTGAAATTGTTCATTTGTTGGATTAGAACTATTACTTTGATGAGTCTGACAGGACATTTTCGTAGTGTAAGCATCCAGTGCTTACTCGTCAGTGAGGTCACACATATTTTTACGGAGATATTAGGAAGCATGATTGTTCTTATTATTTCCCTAGGGATTAAGTCAGTGCCTTGCACATAGTTATCACCCTGTAAATGATTGTTGGATTAGTGAGTGATGATTACAGCTATTCAGAATATCAAACCTTTCCTATCCTTTGATGCTCATCCTGCTTCCCATTAGATTACCAGAAATTGTGTTTCTTCTCTGCTTGAAAATGCTACTGTAGTCACCCAGATGGTTGCATTCATGCAGATAAATCCATAACCTACTCATTCCTTAAATCCATTTTTAATTAACAATTGTGAATATTTAATTTTCAATGAAGCCTCAGCAAAGCTCAAAGCACCCCTTCTTATTATTGAGAAACTCAAATGGTGGTGAGACTACAGCATCCATTCAGTCGGGAATTAGTGCGTTCATTAAAGGTGTTATTTAAATAAATCAAATCACTGCACTTTGTAGCATTACATAGTGTCAGCTATGGAATCGATGGTAATTTATTTTCATAAATTTTCTCTTCTCATGAAATGCTGTGATTCGCACGGGAAGCCATGGGAAGCTACGCCATGCAGGCAGGCTCCATTATCCTTGCAGCAGGGGTTCTCCAACCAAGTCACTTCATCTGTTTGCAAGATTAAAAAAGCCAGGATGTGGTGGATTTTCAAAGAGCCCATCTGTGTAACGTTTCAGTTCTCAGCCACTGGTCTCTCCAACACCAGTGATAACGAAATCTCCATGATGTACTGACGGCATGGGCTGTTTTATTTGCATGACAAGTGAAGTTCTGGTGACTCCACAGGTGGCCAGGGCATGGTCAGCAAGCATTGGGTTGATCCTTAAAAGATTTTAGCCAGTTGAATACTAACCATGACTTATACATTAAAATAACTCAAGCTGATAGGCTCTCTGTTATTACTTTTGTTTGTTCCCACAATCTATTTTCACTGTTTCGCATGCGTGTCCTTATTGTACTGTGAGGCAGACACATGTCACTGGTGGAAACCAATAATTCTAGAGATTGCCAGATTGAATGGAATTAAAAATTTCAAACCAATGTGATTATCACAACCTTTACTTCTTTCCCCCATTTCAGATCCTTAAAAACTATTAAGGGGAGATATTTGCAGCTCATTTATGGCCTATTACTATGAGATCAGGAAAAAGTCTGATTTTTAAAATTATGGAATTTCAATTAGAATGCATTTAATTGCAAAAATTACGCTTCTCTCTTCAAAGAGTACAGAAGGAAAATGAGTGTTCCATGAAAAGTCTTGCTGTGGCCAATTACACATAATTTAATTTTTTTGAAGTTAGTTTTTTTTAGGCATAAATTACATACAGCAAAATTATTCTCCTTTTGGGGGGGTGCACATTTCTATGAATTTTGACAAATGCATACTGTCATGTCCCTACTATTATAATAAAAACACAATTGCCATCATATCAAAAAATTTCCTCAAGCACTTTTGTAGCCAATTTCCTCTTCTCTCCCTCAGACCCTGCCAACCAGTGGTCTACTTTCTATCCCTTTGTTTTGCTAGAATGTTACACAAATGGAGTTATAGAGTATTTAGTTTCCTGGGTGTGGCTTCTTTAGCAAATCATCATGCATTTGAAAGTCACCCATCTTTTTGCTTTATTGCTAGGTAGTATTCTATTATTTGAATGTAACATTATCTGTTGATTCATTCCACAGCTGATGGGCATTTGAATTATTTCAAGGTTTTGATGATTATGAATAAAGTTGCCCTAACCACATGACTATAGATTTTTGTATGGATATATATTTCTATTTCTTTTGGGTAAGTATAATTGCTGGGTTGTACGATAAGTGCAAGTTTAATTTGGTAAGAAACTGCAAACTCTTTTCCAAAGTGTACCATTTTTCATTGCCACCAGAAATTTATGACGTTTCTGTTGCTCCATATTTTAGCAATACCTGATGCTGTTATTTGGGTTTTACCACTCTTACAGGCAAAGTGATATGTTATTGAAGACTTTTTTGTTGTTGTTTTTCAGACAGAGTGGGAGGGAGGGAAAGAGAGAGAGACATGGACGTGAGACACATCAATTGGTTGCCTCCCGCATGACCCCGACCAGGGCCGGGGACCAAACCACAACCAAGGTACGTGCCCTTGACTGGAATCGAACATGAAATTCTTTGGTCCGCAGGCTGACACTCTAACTGCTGAGCCAAACTGTCCAGGGCTGTTATTGAAGTTTTAATTTTAATTTTTCTCATGACTAATGATGTTGAGTATCTTTTTACATGCTTATTTGCCATCCATATAGCATCTTTGATAAAGTGTCTGTTTAAGTCTTTTGACCATTTTAAATATTTGGTTAATTTTTTTATTGTAATATTAATGAATTAATTAGAATTCTTTATTTATTATGAAAATCAATTAGTTATCATATATTTATCATATATGCTTTTTACATATTTTCTACCAGTTTGTGGTTTTCTTTTCATTTTCCATGTAGTATCTTTCAAAGAGGAGAAGTTTTAATTTTTATAAAGTCCCGTTTAGCAAACCTTTCTTTCACAACATGTGTGTTTTCTTCTACTGAAGAGATTTTTAACCTTTCCCTAACCCATGATCTCAAAGAACTAGGGACATTTTATATTCAATGCCTGGAGGTTGGTTTCTGAGGCATGTTGATCCTGTGTGCATACAGCCACGGAGAAGGGGGGCTCTGAAACCCGGCCTACGTCCCCTGATAGACCACGAGAGACTGCCTGGGGATAAGAAGACAGGTAGACACAATGTCCAAAAAGGCAGAGCAAGTCCGTATGGGATCCAGGTAACAGTGAGAGGACAGATGGATGGAGATGGTGTGAGGGCTTTGAGGATCAATGCAATGGAATGTTATTACTCAGAAAACCTGCCCCATAGTGTCAAGAATTCAGCTATCATGATAAGGCAGAGCAGATACTCATTTCCGGCTCTCCCTTCTGGGGAAAACAATTCCGGTAGTGTTGAGATGTATAATGAAAGCCTGTGATTTATTCTTGATTACAAGATCTCAGATCTTAAGGCATTGTTTTTCAAAGTGTGATGTCAGGACCATATTCATCACAATGACCTGAGAGGTCATGTACTATGCAGATTCCAGGGCCCTCCTTCAGGCTTGTTGAAGCTGAAGAGTTTGGGGGATGGCCAGTAAGGTTCTGGATTTTTTATGAGCTTTCCAGGAGACTGTTACACTATTCCACTGACTTCAGGTATAACAAATATTAAACATCAAAGGGTTGGGAAAGAGGGAAGGTATGAGGAGAGGCAGCTGTGTGTTTTTATAGAGTTCCTGCCCGTGGATGGATTGTTTTAGGAGCTGGAGCTGTGTCCGAGTCTAGAAGTAAAATAAATCAGTAGTATTTCTGCAGAAGATAAAAAGGGAAAGGAAGAACTAATATTTTGAACGAATGTATCAATTGGCAACATATTATAAAATACATAATATAATATATTATATAAATAGATGGGTCGTATAGGCAGAGTAACATAACAATAGAGGCTTCCATAAGCACGGAAACTATATAAATATAATAATCCAAACAATTTTTAACTAACATTTTAAATTTTTTCTTAAATAAAATGCTTTATTCTGAAGTGGCAGCATTATCTCTAATGTTATATGAAAAAATTATGAAGTATGGAGGTTATTTTTAATATTTAAGTGCAATAACACGGAACTATAAAGCTGTCCCAGTCACTGAAACCTGGGAAGCCTTTTGATATACATGACCATGACATCAATTCTTAATCAGAATGCCTAAAGGCTATTTCTTGGTTTTCTCTCTTGTTTGGGGTATTATACAGTGATTGTTATCATGTTAGTTTCTAAATTCCTGATTTTACACATTTGAAATAAGTCTCTAAATGCAACTGAAAGTTTAGCCTGTTAATATGAATACGATTCTGAATAGAAATATGGTTTGTAAAATAAAACAGCAAGCAGTTTAAATCTGAGACATAAAGTCTGAGCTAAAAATATCAATGACGGCCATTCTTGTTTAAATAGAAAGCTAGAAAGGGCCTTAGACAGTTCTCCTTAAAGTGCAAAGCCGTGCGCACAGGAAGCCTCTGCCTTCTCCTTTATGCCTGTTTCACAAGTGAAAAAGAGACCTTTGCCCTTGCGGGCTGTTTTGTTTCTATGTTCTACCCCAGTAACTCACCAAAAATGAAAACCAGACTTTGGGTCTGTCCTAGCATTGCTTACAGAGAAAAGTCCTACAAGTTACTGCATACAAGCGACTTCGATTTGGTTTGGTTTTTGTTGCAGCATAAATTAACAAGGTGTCAGATGAACATCGTGACCCCGTTTTTATCTCATGCACACTAAATTCATCACTGAGAACAGGGCCTCCTTCTGCAGCTCAGCAAAACTGTGCGTGGAGAATTTCACCAGCTCAGCGGCTTCTGGGGGACAGAACATCGCTGTGTCCTGACTGTCATCTGGTAAGAACATTTCCACACTCTGACTCACACGAGCCTTGATCTCATGGTGCTTTCTCTTCCCACTAAACATATTCGCAGCCTCTGCTTCCTTTGCCTGAGTGTGGAGAATCTGCCGTAAAGAAAGTGCCCGTTCAGCTGTAGTTTCTCTCCACGCAGCACTACCCTGATTTTGGAAAGAGCTCAACTCCTTGCCTCCCCTGCGCACACAGAACAGCAGAATGGAAGAGTGAAAACTGCCAAAATGATAATCACGGGAAAAAAAAATAACAAGATACAGATGGGACAAAATGGACATATTTCATTTATCCTGGGAAACTCTACAGTATATCATTTGTGATGCAGAATACACCGAGTCTTGTCCTTTATAAACAAACACCACGGAGGCATATGCCACAAGATTATAAACAGAGTTGGCCATAAATTTGATGGGGCCTACACTCTGCGTTGCACACACGGCTGTGGCGGTGTCTGGGGGCTACAGCCTGTTCCCTTGGCTGCTCATCAAACCTGTAATCGCAGCTCACCCCACGGGGCAGGGTCCCAGAGGACCAATTCGCCCTAATGAAACTCAGAGGCATTTCACACCAAAGAAACTACAGCTCAGTTTGACGGGGCCCGCGCTTGCTTCGGGGAGCCATACTTCAGGCGGCAGGAGGGTTCCTGAAGAGCTGGAAAGCTGTTCTCTTTAGAGGGAAGAAATGTTGTTTAAACACGTAGAAGAGTCCCAGGGTCCTGCTGCCCATTCTGCACCTCGGCCCATCTCTACTGGTTCAGGAGATTTTAGCGAGGGCTCCACATTATTTGGGGGACTCTGAGGTAATGACTCCAGGAAAACATACTTGGAGAAACACTGGAATAAATGACTAGGTGTCTGCATTTATGAGTATTAGTGATATTTCTGTGTCACCTTTTCTGCCTTATTTAGGGAGGCAATTGTTCTCCATTCTAGAGGAGTATTATACAAGTTTGAGAGACTATAACTAGCCACTTAGGGTAGGACTCCACCAGGAATGTACTGAAAACCATTATATGCATTTAAAAAACCCTGGGCATAAAAGGGGCTTTTAATAAGCAATTTCTCATACTTTATGTGCCCTGCTTTACCTCTGCACCCGACCTGCAGCTTCCATGTGCGTGAATTGTGCGTATGTTAATATCCAGAATTTTTTTTTTATTTAAAATTTTTTATTTTCTTTATTGATTTTAGAGAGAGAGGAAGGGAGAGGGAGAGAGACATAGAAACATTGATGAGAGAGAACATCGATTGGCCGCCTCCTGTATGCCCCCCACTGGGGATCAGGCCCACAACCTGGGCATGTGCCCTGACAGGGAATCGAACCGGCGACCTCTTGGTGCATGGGCTGACGCTCAACCACTGAGCCACACAGGCCAGGCGAGAAATAAATGTTTGATGTTTAAAAGCCACCCAGTCTGCGGTACTTTGTTATAACAGTCCAAACTGACCAAGACAAGACCAGTGTTTGTAACTGAGGCAAGAATCCCTTGGTTTTATTCTCTAGGGCAGCGGTTCTCAATCTGTGGGTCGCGACCCCTTTGGGGGGTCGAACGACCCTTTCACAGGGGTCACCTAAGACATAACAGTAACAAAATTACAGTTATGAAGTAGCAACGAAAATAATTTTATGGTTGGGGGTCACCACAACATGAGGAACTGTTTTAAAGGGTCGTGGCATTAGGAAGGTTGAGAACCACTGCCCTAGGGCCTTTCCGTAAAACTCCCCAACTCTCCGATAAGAAATAATATATTTTTAATTTCCATACATTAATGTAATTCACTTTGTGCTCACTTTCTCCTGGGTAGAAAAAGCAAACTGCCATCAAACTAGCTTTCCTACCAGAAGTTCCTCTCTGTGAAGCCGAAATTCCAGGGCTTTACAGGGTATGATGCTTGGGGTGGGAGCACCTGACTCTTGGTTATCATCACTGCAGGCTGACATCTGTTGAGCCATGTTTTATCTCACCTGCTCTGTAGACTTTACCCCGTGTAGGAGCTGTGGGGATGTCTCAGGCTCTGCCTTCAGGAGCTCTCCAGTGCCAGCTCCCCCTGGAAACTGCTACCACCCACACATCAGGCCCTGGGTATGCCTAGCTGCTTTCATTTACTGAACTGGGACATGGGGAACTCTGTGAACTCTCTGGGGCAATGAGAGTCCTTGAACACGTCTTTACTCTTCTGGGGTATACAGGAAATTTTTCTCATAACACACAGACCTTGGCAGTGTCCCATATTCTCTGTGGTTGGAAGATGCACTTCTTCTGTGTTCCAAGACTTCCAAACCAACCCAAGAATTCTTCCTCGCCACCCTAAACGAGCTTAGAGAAAAGGGGTATTGGTACAAGGGCCTTCTCATAAATTTTTCTCAATTTCTCTTTTTCCTCCTACTCATTCTTCTTCTCTCCCTGTGTGGTAAATTTTATCTAGAATCTAGGGGTTAAATACAGTGTCTAGTTTTATATTCTTTCAAATGTATTTTTTTTCCCAGGGTCTTGACTTTTTACTTAAAAGTCAACATCCACAAATTTTATTCTTCTGTTTGTTGCAGTCTTTAGCCTGATTCTAAGGCAATGCTGGCAGATGTTTCGTTCTGGTTTGGCTGGAATTGGGATATGGGTGTGAGTGGGGGGGGGGCATAGAAGTACACAAATAGTGGAACAATCATATTGGCTAATAAATAAAAAAATACTTTCTCATCATATTTATTTGTGATTTCATCTAAACATAATTTTAGGTTTAATCACAGAAAAGTACAAAGAATAGTAGAGTTGGCGGGATAGGGTCAATGAACCAAATTCATTGTGTGAACCAAATTAATGAATTTGATTTTTAAAATGTGCTTTGAATTTAGGCTTTTGTTCAGTTTCCATAAACCAATTATGTTTAATTTCACAGAGGCATATACTGCATGGAACATTGAACAGACTAGATAATAAGTACAAGAAACATTGCAGATCTCCTTTGTTTTGGAAATTTCAAGGTTTGAAAGTATATAAATGACACTTGAAGACCAACCATGACTCTTAATCACGAGCATTTGTCTTAGTTTGTGCTGCCCTAATTCGGTTTGGTCCTAGGCATAACAATTTCTTTTTATTTTCTTTAGAAACATATTTCCCTTTGTACAACTGTCTTTGAGCTAATCATCAGAGTCATTAATGGCTTTCTACCCTGAGTTTATTTAAATCTAAGTCCCCCAGGTCAGGGATGCCTCGAGGTCCACAAAGAAGCTGCTGGGGTGAGCACACAGGTTGGCAGTGCACTCGGTGTAACGAGACACAATGTGCGACAGGGAAACAAAAGTTGAGATCTGGAGCAGAGTTTACCCAATGCTCAGAGAGAAAGAAAGAGAAGCAATTATGTCAACAAAATGTCTCCATTCCATGGTCTGCTTTAGGAATATTAGAATATTTATAAAGGACAATTTCAAGACTTACCATGTAATTTCAATTTTTGCTCCTTAAACTTTCAGGTATCTGAATTATCTAGAAGTTACTGATATGTGTTCATTAAAATAAACAGATGCACGATGTCATGCTTGGAGGTAAGAAAGAGGGGAAAAAGGAAATTAAGATGAGTTGAGCACTAATATACGGAAGACATTTACATTCATCCTTTTGGTGAATGTCGATTGAATTCAATATGCATCACATATTTATTTCTGGTATTCAGTATAAGTTGGTGAGCAAATTTAAATATAACCCGTGCCTTCACTGAATTCACAATCTAGTGGTAGAAAGTTCAATGAAATAACCTTACAAATTAAAGTAAAATTATAATCGTGCAAAGTGTAATAAAGGAGAAGACTTAAAGCTATTTGTTCTGTAAGAACAACTTACAGAAGTGGAGTTCATTAAGAGTACTGCCAAAATCTGTAGGTAAATGCCTTCTAAATCTAAATATTGGCATGCAACTGATATTAAGTAATAACAATAAAATAATTTAGGTTACTTGCAACAGCCATACTGGTTTTAAAATATTGATAGTTAAGAGTCGGTAAATAGGTGATCCTCAAAGTCTTTTAGTGCCTATCTTCCCTGCCTATTCTACCTCCTCTTCAGGAATATTCCAGATCATGTCAAATCAGACCACATCGCAATCCAACAGCTAGCAGGTAGACACCTAATAGACTAGGGTCCCTCAAATGCTTCTTCAGTGGCTGGCATGTGTTTTGATTGATTGATTCCAATTTCATACTTGTTTAGTATTTTTAATGTTACCCCTGGATATATAAAAAAGGTTAAAATACAATTTTCTGAAAGGCCATTTAGCTTCTAAGTAGAAAAGCTACCACTAAAAAGCAGAGAAGCTATAATTACAAGTTAACGTGGAAAGTTTGTGTGGTAGGAAAAGTACGTAAAGGGAATCGATGTGTGGCCCTGGTCGGTTTGGCTCAACGGTTGGAGCATCAGCCCATGGACCAAAGGGTCGTGGGTTCGATTCCGGTCAAGGGCATGTACCTCTGTTTGGTTCAATCCCAGGCCCTGGTTGGGGTTGTGAGGGGGGCAGCCAATCGATGTATCTCCCTCACATTGATGTTTTTCTCTCTCTCTCCCTTTCTCTCTCCCTCCCTCCAACTCTGTCTATAAATTGATGGAAGGGTGTCCTCGGGTGAGGATTAAAAAAAAAGAAAAAGAGAATTGATGTGCAAAGGCCCTGTGGTGTGAAGGATCATGGCACAACTGCAGAATAAAAAAGCCAGTGTGGCCAAAGCACACAGAGGAATATGCAATATGATAAAATATGGTTTGAAACCCAGACAAGAGTTGGATAACATAAGGCCTTAGAAATAAGTCATAGAAAACCTTTCTGTCTTCAGAGAAGGAAATAGCAATAAGGGAATTTACGTAATGGGCAGCATATTGTGAATTTTATGTGTCAACTTGACTGGATTATGGGGTGCTCAGAATATCTGGTCAAACACGTTTCTAGGTGTATCTGTGAAGATGTTTTCAGATGAGAATAGCATTTGAATCAGTCTGAGTAAAACATACTGTCCTCCCCAACACGGTGAGCTTCATCCAGTCATTGAAGGCATTATAAGACCAAAAGCTGGCTTTCCTCCAAGTAAGAGGGAACTCTTCCTTCTTGACTGCTGTCAGCTGGTACACTGGTCTTTTGCTGCCTTCAGACATGAACTTAAGCAACAGCTCTTCTTGGGTCTTGAACACGCTGGCTTTCAGACTAGAACTTATATTATCAGCTCTCTTGGTTTTCAGACATTTGGCCACAGACTTGAGTGTACACCATCAGCCCTTCTGGGTCTCTAGCTTAAATCAATTGTAGATCTTGGGACCTTTCAAACTCCATAACTAGATGTGCCAATTCTTGTAATAAATCTTTATATTGTCTTATTGGTTCCATTTTGCTGAAAAACCCAGACTAATATAGGTACTATAATCAAAATTTGCATTTGAGGAACAGCTCTGGTTATAGTAGAAAATAAGAGAAAATAAAAGTGAAGCTGAAAAATTCTGTTAGGAGGTGAATGAGTTAAGAATAAAGGTAACTTTGTCTTCAGGAGCATTTTCAATGGGAAAACCAGACCCGTTCAAGGACAGTTTTGAAAATTAATGATAATGTTTTGTTTTAAGGGGTGTGGCTACTGGATACTGGCACTTATTGGGCGGAGTCCATGTCTATAGGCATATCTTACAATGCGTAGAACATTTACACTTAAAGGGGCAACTGTCTATGTCTCACAAAACTTTAGAATAGCATTCTAAAAAGCATAGACTATCATACAAATGAAAACCCTGTCTAAAATGGAATTACATTTTACATATAAACATATAATATTTTTGCATGATTTATGTGTACACTGGATTTTCCAGGAGTGCATGTATCTACTATGTAATTGGAGATATAATTGTATTTCAGTGTGTTTGGTAGTTACTAAGAGTATTGGCCATTTGGGGAATTAATATTACTGATGGTAATGCTGCTCCTGGTATTTGAGTCCAGTAGAGTGGACTTGCCTCAATCTGCCTTTGTAGCTTTCAAATCCAGAATGAGTCTTTATATGGGTGCAGACTTCTGACAGCATTGTCAGGTCTTCTGGCCTTGCCACACCTCATATTTACATATTGAAAAGCAGATTACTTTAATATAATGTCTTCTATTTATACTTCATATTACAGTTAATTTTTTAAAATTTTGCCTAGTTTGGTTATATTATATATGAATTTATTTCGTATGTAGAAGAAGGCATTATAAAAATATTTTTCATAAACAGGAGGCATTGGTCTCAGACAGTAGGGATCACTTGCCAACTGGGGATCATGATTCTATCAGTAGAGATGGTAAAAGTAGATGGAGTTCAAAGATTTTTAGAAGGTGAAATTGATACGAAGTGATGTGTGATTGACTATGAGGGTGAGATGGGTTGAAAGAGAAGGAAGAGTCAAAGATGACTCAGGAATTAGGGGTTGCACAAATAAATGAAGGGAGGTGCCGTTTAGTGTGTTAGAGGACCATGGAAGAGCTCTCAGCTTGGGAAGGTCAACATGAATTCAGTTTGGGTGCACGTAGCTATGGAGTCAGATAAGATGATGGATCTAGGTGTCAGAGAAAAGGTCCAGGCTAGCAAAATAAATCTGAGAGTCAACACATATGATCAAAGTGAAGCAATGAGAGTAAGAATGAGATCCCTTTTCCCATCTACATCTGAGCCTTGGAGAATTCTAACAGGAATGACACTTACCTTAAATTCTTACCACAATGTGTTAGAGAGGCATTACTTATTGTTCCCATTTTATAGTTGAGAAAGTTGAAACAAACAGACATTACTCTGACTAAAGTCACCAAAGGAGGGAGTAGCAGATTTGGGGATTGTGGATTGAAGAAAACAAGGCTGAAATCCATTTTCCATGGCTTTTGAATTTATTACTGAACAAATAAAATCTTGCAGGGAATTTACACTAGGGGAGGGACATATAATAAACTGTAACATTATATTATTGTTGGGAGTTTATTCTCCATTGGTCTGCTGTGTTTCTGCACATCTTGCTAATGAGGCTTTGACCACCTTTTTGCTTGGTGTTAATGACAAGAATACTTGTACTGTGAACATTCTTGGAAGACAGAGATTGTATCTCCCTCTGGAACAAAGAGTACGTATGCTTAGTGCATGCTATAAAAGAACTTGGGCTGCCTAAGCTCAGGGTTCATCCCCTGTAACACTATACAGTGGGTGTACAGGCATCCATCCAAGCCCATCCACATTGCCCCCATGGGACTTGAGGCCAGAGAAATTGATGCAAATATGCTCATGTTCATGTGGCTGTGTTATAAGTAATAACATTCTTTCTCTCTGCCCCAGTCTGATGTCTTCTGCCAGCATGCCAGCATACGTGAAATGTTGGTAGTCTGACTTGTTAGCTTGCAAGTAAAAGGTTGAAAATTCTTAAGAATTATACACACACACACACACACACACACACATATCTCCTTTTCAGGGCATTTGAGGACCTTCATTTTAATTCCAAGTGAAATGGAGAGCCATTGTCAAGCAACAGAATAAGATGGCTCAACTTATATGTTAAAAGAATCATGTTTGCTACTCTTCTGAGACTACACTATAGGAAAGCAGTTGTAGAAGTAGAGGGTCAGTGTAGGAGACATCTATACTTTATTGGCCAAGGGTTTTAGTATACTGCTTTCCTATGGATATTTAGATCTTGGTAAGACAACCTTGCTTTAAAGGTTGTGGCTCAGCAGTTAAGCATCAACCCATGCACCAAGAGGTCGCCGGTTCAATTCCCGGTCAGGGCACATGCCCAGGTTGTGGGCCAGATCCCCAGTGGGGAGCATGCAGGAGGTGGCCAATCGAAGTTTTCTCTCATCAATGTTTCTCTCTCTCTCTCCCTCTCTAAAATCAATACAGAAAAAAAATTTTTTTAATTAAAAAAAACACAAAAAAAACAATTTACTACTGTAGCATTTGTTTCCTATTGTTAAACTTAAAGTACATTTAAATACCCTGTTCCTAAACTATGTAAAATTCAATATCGTGAGTATCCAAGAACAACGGCCAGTTTTCAATAAGACCATAGGCGTCATAGACCAACAGCTTTGGTGAGGGTGATGATGGATGCTGAAAAAACAAGTAAACAGCATTTACCAACTGAGTTAGTGTTAACTATACCAGGTATCATGCCTTTATTAAAATGCTAATTACTTTGGGATGCTAATAGACAACATTAACTCGGCAGGTGCAATAGATCATTGTGAACGAGGGAATTATTTTAATACAATCTACTCTTTCATTTTTTTGCCCGTTTAGACACAATATGATTGGAATTCCACTTGTGCCCATAGGCACCTGCAACATTATCTTTTCTAAATACCACAAAATAGATTTTCTACACTACTCCAACCAGGAAACTTCATTATGGTATCTCTGAGGAGCTGGAGAAGAAGCCACTTTGTCATAGTATCAGCACTGTAACAAACCCTCAATAGGTGGTTCACTGACTAATTTGAACCAGAATTTCATCATAGTCTTACAGCAGATTTAGATAGAATGGTAATTGAGATTAAATCAGCATGTTCTAAATGCAAGTCTGACTTCACCAGAGAGAGAGAGAGAGAGCAGGTGGGCCATCCAACACACGCAGACATTGGTGGGAACCAAATGCAAAATGACCGGACTGTAAATCAAGGAATGGGATTTGGAAATAGTAGGCAATTTCCAGTTTGCTTCAAGTAAGCAAAAATTCTAGTCAACTGCTGACTAAGTGGATTAACACATTCACATATTTTCAGGTTCTGGAGAAAGAAGAATTTGCAAATGAACTGACAATGAATTGAACAGCTTTTAGCCTGAGGTGGTTTAAAATTTTGAACAGCACTTGCCTAGGAAATGGGGGAAATCTTGAGGCAAATAACGGTCCTGGACCAGTTTTGCTGTTACTTATAGACCTCTGGGTTCACGTACTCTCCACATTACTGTTGATTACTTCAGCATATTTCTAATTGGGTCACAGAAGTAGGCGAACGTCCTCTAAGAAAGCATTATGTACACATTACAGACTCATGGAAATCAAATATTCTGTTTTCTGTCTGCTGTTATTCAAAATATTGAAATATGCCATACTCATGAAACAATGAAATTATTCAAATAGCAAGGTGAAGTATATTCAAATATGGCTTAAAATGTCTTTACACACTGAAGGTATATATTTCACACAGAAATATGTGTGTTCAAATATTAATAAAACTAACTGCATTTCCTACATTATGTCTCAGAGGCTTTTTCAAGGTATATCACCAGCCATAAACTATGCACTGAACACCTTTGCTGTAATATTACATTACAGGCCAGCATTCTACCCAATGATTTGATGAGGGCAGACTCCAATACAATTTTGTCTTGATTCGGCTGGTGTCATGCCCTACAGAAACATGATTTGCGCATTGCCCCTCTGAAGCCAGGACATATGTGCCAGCACACACATGGCTAACACTACGAGCCATGTGACTGTTAAAAATAGACCCTAATACAAAATTTCATACAGCTCCCACTTTGATGTGTATCCCTTTTTCTTACAATGAAGAGTTACATCTTTTAACTTCAAGCAGAGGAAGTACTTTTTGGCCAACCAAGACGAGGATGCTTTGGGTTTAAGTGGGGCATGGGCGTGTGGCTAGTTTGCAGAGTTGGTGAGCCTTGCAAGAAGAGAGAGCATAGATGACCTTTCCCCAACAGGAGAGCCCTTGCTCTCTCTCTGTCACTTAGAAAGGTGAAAGGACAGAGTGGAAGTGGTTTTTGATAAGAAGGAGGTTACTTCCTTCATTGTAGCAGGGTTGATAGGAGGGCAAAGGTGTTCATATCTAAGAGTCATATTTTCTCAGAGAATTTGGAGGCAAAGCAGTTTGCCGAGTGGAGTGGGAAGTGGGAAAGTCATAAGTTTAGGAAAAGAACTGAGGATTTAGCACGGCCAAAGCAGGAATGAGACAGTCACCTTCAGAGGAAATACAGTGAAATTGCAGGATGTAATCAATGTTCTAGGTGAGTTTTCTTTGTGTTTTACAAATGAGTTAGAAGAACAGCTGCACCAGGAAAGAGCTTCAGAAATATTTTGAACACAATACCTATATTTAAAAGAAGTTCATAGTCTTTTCAGGTAATTTTCTTGAGGACAGTCCTTATATGTATGAGCACTGAAACTTGTAATTTAAAAAAAAACACTATGCTATGATGTCTCATATAAATGTACACTCTGGCAGTTACATGAATCTACATATGTAATAAAATGTCATAAAACAATAAAGCTATCACACACAGTACCAACATTAAATTCCTGGTTTTGATATTGCACTATAATTCTGTAGGATATATTCACTGGGTGAAATTGCACGAAGGGTACACATGTTACCAGGGAGATGACGAGACCTAAGTTCTGTCCTCTTGAAGAAAGATTTCAATCAAGAGACAAAGTACAGAAGGGCAAGCACGAAATATATTGGTTGCAGCAAAAACACACGTAGGCCAGTGAAACAAGGAGGGGCAGAGAAGAAGCAACAGGAGAGCCTGGGCGGGGCTGCTTTGGCTCACTGGGAAGTCAGAGAAAAGGGGGCCTTGGAGACAGGTTCAAGGGGTTAGCCTCAGATGGATGAGCTGCTGCCGCCCATTGTTCCCCTGGTTGCAAGTCTCCTGGGACCCTTGTAGTTTAGGAGATGCACACCTGTGGGGGAAGAAGAGGGAGAAGGTAAAGGCATGGGCACGCTCCCTGGACAGAGATCAAGCGCTGGGACCTTCCTTTTCAGAGGTTTTAAAGGCTGGGCGATCAGGGGACTTCTTAGGGGAGGATTAATAGAATATTTATCAGCTTTATGCTGATTAGCAAAATGAGATTTATTTTCTTAATTTGTCTGTCCTTGGGTGTGGTTGGCAAATGGCACAAATTGGATTTCTGTTATCAGTCTCCCTGAGTGGGATGCTTTACACCATTTACCCTCTGGTTGGGGAGATGTGCAAACCATTTACTCTTACGTGTCCTTGGTTTAGGGAAGATAGGATTTACTAGTGGCTGCAGACTTCTGTTTAACTATCTGTCTCAGCTCCCTATTTACCTGTCCTGGAACTTTTCTAGCGTCCTACTACCCTACAACACACATACTATACTATATTTGCAAATTCTTCTGACTCTATCATTATGAGAAAATAAAAAGTAACAAAACCTAACAAAAACACACCCCTCTGCATAGAGCTGAACGTGTTCTCTCGGTGTGTTCTGCAGGACATCGAGCCAAGAGGTAACACTGTAAATCAGCCTGTTTCCAGCTTTCTGTCAGCCATTGTAAACACAAGTAGGGCAGCCGCTGACCACGAGAACCCCAAGTTAATGCGAGAAGATGCGGTGCCGGCTCTGTGCAGATAACCACACACGGCTGTTCCAGAGGAAGGACACTGCCCCACTTTTATTAAAAGAGGTTTTCTTCACTTATCACAAATCATGTAACAAGGGACTGCAACCACCTTTAATTGATTAGAAAGGAGGTTAGAATGTTATTCCAAGTACACAGGGTACAAAAGAACATAAATTGTTGCCTGAATGCCAAGAACAACTATTGATTATTAACTACAATTTGCATTTTTGAACATGAGAAAAGCCCAGTGGGATATAACTGAACAACAAAGAAATCTCAAGACATCTTGCTCCAGTCAGTTCCCTCCAAACCTAAATAAATGAAATTTAAACATCTGACAGTTACGTCATCAGGACTTTACCTTAGTATCATCAACTGTACATGTATAACCCTAGAATAACACCACTAATTAGAAAAACATATATGAATACTATAATATTCAAATCTCCTAGAGTACAATAGAAGAGATGTCCTTGGTTTATGTTATGCACTTAGACAAATGTAGCTTTCATTATAGTTATTGCTCCAGACTTGAATTAGTAAATATACTGTTCTTTGTATCTATCTACCTTATATCCACTTAACACTATGTGATATTTCCGATGAGCCAACATGTTTTCCACAGCACACAATGGGTTCTTAAGATGCCTCAAAAGGCCCATGGTTGGGGGAAATATTTTAATCACTTAAAAACATAATTCCTCTAAATTTATTTTTGTAATTATTTTTAAAACCTTCTACAATGGAAAATTATGATTATTGGATGTCACGTGTATTTTCTCACCCCGTAAGATAGTTGTATATTCCCTCAATCAGACACTTAGTGTTTCCAGATGTGCTGAGCTGGCGTGGTCGTCAGGCAACATGTTCTTCTTGATTTTCTGATTTTGAGAGAGGAAGATACTCTAAGTAACAGCTAGAGTGTCAACAGATGTAATTGCTGATGTATGACTAAATAGCATGTCCATTCCATGAAGTGGGGTGAAAACTGGAGGGGTTCCAAATTGTTATGTAAAAAAACCCACAAAACAAACAAAACTAAACTTTGCTTGAGCATAGAATAAAACAGGAAAGCAGTGTTCTAGTTTTAAAAATTGTCTCTACACTGAAGAGTCTACTGGTTGGAACCTCTCCTCTGAACTTCAGATCCATAAATGCAATGCCTACTGAACATATCCACTTGGGATTTCTTTCAAAAACACATAGATGTCTAAAACATATCTCCTAATATTCTCCCCAAATTTGCTCTAACTGCACTCTTTCCAGTCTCAGTTGATGGCAAATCAATTGCTCAGGAGAAAACTTTAGGTCAGTCTTAATTCTCTTCCTCATAACATCCAGTTCCCCTAGGGCATTATAATGGTACTACCTCCAGATATATTCAAAATCCTACCATTTCTCTCCATAGCCACTGACTGTACCTTAGTCCCAGCCACAATTTTTTTTTTTTTGCATGGATAACTGCAATCGCCTCTGAATTATCTCCTGGTTCTACTCTGACAAGATGAGGAGAAATCAGAAAAGGAGATTAAAAAGTGACTAGTCAATGAGATGGAAGGAAGATTAAGAGAGCAGTACTTTAACAGAACAATGAGGAAAGTCTTTCTATTTTTGTTAAAGCTTGCTAACTTTTATTTATTTTATTAATTTGAAAGAGAGAGAAAGAGAGAGAGAGAGAGAGAGAGAGAGAGAGAATCAATCACCATTCAGTTGGCCCCCCCAAGTGCCCTGACCAGGGGACTGAACCTCAACCTGGGTATGTGCCCTAACCAGGAATCAAACGAACCACCTCCTGGTGTATATGGGACATGGGACGATGCTCCAACCAACTGAGCCACCAACCAGGGCGTGAGGAAAGTCCTTTAAGGAGAAGAAAAGTACCAGCTACATCTAGATGCTGTAGCAATTAGGGCAAGCACTGGGGTATAAATTTGGTTTGTCAACCTGACTTTGGCAAGAGCTGGATGTGTGGAGTGGAAGCTGGTGAGCGTTGGTTGGCAGACTCAGGATTCCTGCCATCCTGGAAGTACTCATATGCATCCAATATTAGTTCTATCTCTTTAGCAATCTTTCTGGCACAAAAGGATATCATATTTCTGGAATATTTTATTTCTGTAAATAGAGGGAGGGGTGGTAAGCACAAGCAAAAGCATGTTATTGTTAATAAATTTGTATTTTTCCTACCATAGATCAGATCTCCATTTCCTTCTTCTCAATTTTTATTCTGACAAAGAAAAAGAGATGTGACACAGGTCAGATACTCTTGATAGGAGTGAGGAGCAATTTGGGAACAAATAAACAAACACTGATCACTGATAAAGGCAGAGCAGACTGGAAAGCAGCCGAGCAACTGAAATTCCCAGAAGGGCACTGAATCGTCCACTGAGGGAGCAGCGGGAGCACGGCATCACGGAAGATAATGGCACACACACCAGCCTGATTGTTTGGCTAAGATTCAGCCTTGTTGAATGTTGTGAATGCTGGTTCTATCAATAACACACCACGGTTTTGCCTTGAGCTGCCTTACATTGGCACCAACATTTGGTTATGCCCTGGCCTAACCAAACTTACAATCAAACTCACAGAGGTACTCAGCTTAACATTCGATCAATTTGTAGAGTTCTTTGTACATGTAGTAACATGTCCACAAAACATGTCTTTATGACACAGCAGCTGTCCCATCCTCAGTTCACAGCCTCGTTAATCAGAGGCTTGCTATTATCTAGATTACAGAGCCATCTGAGATGGGAAAAGCATTGGAAGGAAATGTTGCCTACACTTTGGGACTTGAAATGGTCACCCATGGGAATGGGACACATATTTTGAAGCAATGATAGACTATTTCATTGCTATTTTAATTATAATATACTACAGTCATACTGTTATCTATATAGAACACCAGACCGCCAGGACTATTTTTTACCTTCTTGTGCATTCCTCTTTTTGCATGTCAAAGATGATAAACTAAATAAAAAAGGAAACACGTTTCGCTTGTCAAAGGAATTTTATGCTTTCACTCAGAAAGGAAAAATGTGACGTCTCCATGTGAAACACAACCATCAACTGATAAAGCTACTGTTCCTGGCTAGGCTCACAGGCCCTGGCTATGGTCCGTCAGGCCAGTGAACAAGCCTGCTTCTGGACTTCATTTTCTTTGACTCATCTAGTAAAAAGACATGGAGAAACAAGGCTCAAAAATTCAAAATTTCTCTGGTGTCTACTTCTTACCCACCCTGGTAGGGTGCACAGGTTGTAAGGTAGGAGTGACAAATGGTAGAGAGTGCCCGATTTTTTTTCAGGTGTCAGGAGGCGTGTCTTCCAGAGGAACTGACACTTCCTCATTCCAGGGCAGAATCTTGATTAGTCTAAGCAAATCCCAACACGTATTTTGCTAGTTGTCACTGACCTATGTAGGGAGAGGGACGTGATACATATCTGGCCAATAATTTGAAGCCCCTTGGCTGGGGACTTCTGAGAAAGTTACTCTTGCTCTTAGAAGAGACACAGTTCAAGAACACATCCTCCTCCCTCTGTTCCTGCCTTTTTCCACTGAGTGACGGGTGGAGTTGTACAGCTGAGCTGTAGTCATAGGAAAGGCTAGCTAAGCAGAAAGAACGTGCAGTTCTTCAAGCAGCTGAAGTAACCAATCCTGAAATCATCCCACCTCTGCAATTCCTAGTATGAAAATGAGTGTTACTGCACTTTCTAGTGGGTGTAATTTTTATATTATTTGCACTTCATTGTTTTTCCTCATTATAATAAAACAGTCTGGCACAATTTGATGAAATAAAGATACTGTGATTCAGTGGATACAGATAGATCATAGGGGCTGAGGACCTGAGTTTGAATCCTATCAGTTTCTAACTTGGGAACCTGAGTCAGCTCCTTAATTCCATTCGTTTGTTCATTCAGTCGATGGTAAGTCAGGACACAGACTCTTACCAGCCACACATGCCTGTTTCCCTCACCTGCACTCCTACAGTCCTCGCTGGTGATGGGAGGGGTGTACAGAACAATAGAAGAAACAGTAGCTTAGATTTCTCTGAACTTTAATATGGAGCCGAGAGAGTGAGAGAGAGAGAGAGTCTCACCTTCTTGTCGAAGATCCCTTGTTTCTAGGTTCTCTTCCAAGTAGTGATGCTGGGCAGGTGATACCATGTGAATGCATAACTAGGTGATTCATTTTCCAAGAGTCGCTCCCAGCATTCAGTGAGAGAGGGACAGCTCCATCATGTCCAGAATATCTCTCAAGCATACAAGTTCAAGTGAAGGTTTTTGTATGTAAGGTGTTTTTGTTTGTTTGTTTGTTTTCAGTTGTTTGCTGAAGCCATCCATAGAGACAAGAGTAAGACCACCATACAGCAATCAGGACTTTTCGTTTTCATTTTTTCCCAAGCAAGCCAGTGGGTCACATCCATTTAATAACATTATCAGTTATCTGCAGCAAAACTTCTCTCAAGTACTTCTCAGATTGTCTCATAAGTTGGAGAGAGCTAGAAAGTATAGAGACTACATCTTGCCCTGGCTGGTTTGGCTCAGTGGTTAGATTGTCGGGCTGCGGACCAGAGAGTCTGGGGTTCAGTTCCTACTCAGGGCATGTACCTCGGTTGCAGTTTGTCCCCAGCCCCGGTTGGGGTTGTGTGGGTGGCAACCACTCGATGTGTCTCCCTCACATCGATGTTTCTCTCTCTCTCTTCCTCCCTCTCTCCCTCCCGCTCTATCTGAAGATAAATTCAAAAAAGTTCTCAGGTGGGGATAAAAAAATAAATAAATAAATGGAGATGACATCTCTTTCATTTGTTATTATTTTATTGTCATTAGTAAAAAAAAAGGGGGGGGGATCTCACTACCAGCACTACCAGAATATGTGTAGTTAACATCCTCAGATTCCTTCTGTGCTTTTGTATTTTATGATTATGATTATAATTATTTTTGTCAAAACAATGCAAACACTTTTAGTTTTATTATTTTTTCTCTAAGGGTTGTCTATCTCTCATAAAATCTCACTCTTCATCTCAGTGACTGACTGGTTTGCACATAGTCTCCTTTTCTAAATATTTCTACTATTTATATTTTAAATACACCCTCTCTTATGCAATAGCATTCTCAGTAATGGGGTTGATCATGACAAAATTGTAACAAACCTATCAGTTATCGTGAGGGTTTAAGAAGATGCACAGGGAAGGGTTTCTTGTTAACTTAATTATTATTTAGCTACTAATTTTAACTATTAATAACCAAATTAACTACTATTTAAGCCCTTAAAAATAATAGAGCATTCTGTATAATGACATCAAATTTTAATAGAAAAAGACAAGATTTGGAATGCCTTGTTTTACTTTATAATCCTGTCTTATAGTCTTCTATATTAAATAAACATCTATATAGAAATAAAATTTTAAAAATATTTCTCAGATTCAAGAAACATGCCTGGTGGATTGCTGAACACTTTTAGTTGTCTTTAACATCATACAATATAAAGTAGTACAGTCAATCCAATCCTAAATATCCAAAAGAAATAAAAATAAGGATTCGGATACTTGTTGCCAATGTTCACAGTAGAATTACTCACAATGGACAAAAGATGGAAACAACCCTAGTTCCACCAACAAATGAATGGATAAATAAAATGTGGTATATTGATAAAATGAAATATTATTCAGCCATATATGCTATATGGCTGATTTATGTTATAACATGGATGCACCTCAAAAACATGATGCTAAATAAAATAAGCTAGATACACACAAAAAAACAAACATTGTATGGTTCCACTTATACAAATTATATGGAAAAGGGCAAACTAATAAAGGCAGAAAGTCAAGCTTACCAAAGGCGGCAGTTTGGGCAGGAGGGAAGGGGAGTGACGGCATAATGGGTGAAGAATTTCTGCTTTGGGTGACAAAAATTTTTGGAAATAGAAACTGGGAATGACTGTACATATTGTGAATTAATTGCACACCTAAAAATGGTTAAAATGGTAAATTTTATTATATATAAATATATTTAATTATAAATTAAATAATAAAAACAGGATATTTGAGTAGATGTTTCTTTTGGGAAACATAAGATTGTTACTTGCAAGGAGACCTTTGTTAGTCTATTGAGTCACCTGCACATGAAATGCACGGCTCACCTGAAAGTAAGGTACAGCCTGGTCAGTGTAGCCCAGTGGTTGAGCATCGACCCATGCATCAAGAGGTCGCCAGTTCGATTCCCAGTCAGGGCACATGCCCAGGTTGTGGGCCAAATCCCCAGTGGGGGGCATGCAGGAGGCGGCCAGTCGATGTTCACTCTCATCGATGTTTCTCTCTCTCCCTCTCCCTTTCTCTCTCTCTAAAAATCAATAAAGGGAAAAAAAATTCAAAAAAG
Organism: Tadarida brasiliensis; assembly: GCA_030848825.1. NCBI lineage: Eukaryota > Metazoa > Chordata > Mammalia > Chiroptera > Molossidae > Tadarida > Tadarida brasiliensis. Next base: position 84,034,097 of record CM061264.1, read on the forward strand.
ATAGTGAGGTACAAAATATCCTGGCCCACAGAGATGTAATCAACCTTTTACCTCTTCTGCTTTGGTTAAAATCTGACATGCCTGCATTTTTCCTTTTGGAGGTTGGGACCCTTTATAGTGATGAATTTCATCTCTTACTTTAATTTTACTACTTCTGACCTCAGTTTTTTCCCCTTAAAAATCTATACAGCTTAGCTCTGCAACAAAATTCTTTTAAAATATAAATGTATTCTGCCCATGCATTAAAAAAAAAAAAAAAGATGAACAAAATGCAAAAGTACAAGTGGTCCACATGGCTGGAAAGAGTGGGCCTTAGCCCCACACTGATAGAATGTGCTCCAATGACTAAGTAATGAGGTTCTGATAATTTCCCTTTTCTCACTCATGTGCACATTTTCTTGCTGATCTTTTTCTCTGAGTTCTATGATGGAGCAGAGTGTTTAGGTACTGTTTTTCACTATCTGCAAGCATTAGTCTACTATTTAGTCATGATTACATTGTCTCTCAGCCTGCACATAATAACTGCACATAATAACTAATGTCTATACTCACCCCCCCCCACACACACACACTTAAAAGTCAGGTCAGCTTTTCAAAATTCTGAAAATAACCATCATGCATACATTAATAAGAAACACAAGGATTTGCAAGTTGTATTTAGGGGAAGGAGACTGGTGGGATGTCTGCAATGAGAATAATTTGTCAGGGGCCTTGAGTCATCCTCACTCATGAGGAAGGGGGGACAGCATGGCTAGAGCATCACCCCCAACAACATTAGTCCCTGAAAGGATTTGCACTCCACTACTGGGGTGCGCTGTAGAAGAGAGCTTTGGAAGACAGTTAAAGCGGTCCAGGAGCTCACCAGAGCAAGCTCAGTCCTTGCGGATATTAAGAATCTGCTCTATCTACCACAAAGACTTGATTTTAGAAGACCCTCCAATTATGGGTAAACTATACTACTGATAAAGAAGGACATATTCTGCCTAGCAGGTGAATATCATCAGCATGTAGCTCATAGGATGTGGACGCTTCCATTATTTTCAAGATGCTAGAACAAAAGGAAAAATTAGGTAGAAGTGGTCAGAAAAACCTCGAGGGGTAAGAAGCAGGTAAAATACTGAGATATCACTGTTTTATGGTTAATTTTCAGAAAATATGAGTTTATTTGATCTCATTCTTGGGTGTTGTTCCAAGATGATATGGACAGGCAATACTTGATATTTCATTTGAGTCTAAGTGATTTGGATTATAGTTTATTTACCTTTTTGTTATTTAGAAAACAAATGCAGCAAGAAATGTGCTGAGCACTGAGATTACTAAAAAGAGTAAGACCTTTGCCCTGTCTGTAAGGACAAGTGGGGAATCACACAAGTAAACAAGCAGTAACTGTAACTGCATAGTGTGGAGAGTATGTGATGGTGCTGTGCGCATATGGTAATTTATTCTAATTAACCACGTGTGGTAGCTTAGAGGGAGAAGTCAAAAACAGATTCTTGGAAGAGTAGGTAAGATTTAGACTGGTAAATGTAAGAAGACTTTAAATTAGTCCAAGAAGATGAAAATAGAGTTTGGAGAGGGGTACTGGGAGAGATTCATGGATAAACAAACCAACACTACTTTTTTTTTTTTATGAAGTCAATCCATGTAGAGTATGTTGTGAGGATGAAGTTGAGGATTTTTAAAAGTATTGTATTATTTTCTGCAATATTTTATTTTAAGGGTTAAAGGATAGGTAAGCAAAAATCTGTGAAGAGAATTCTATTTTTCATGGAGAAAATTCCTGGCCAATGCTAATTATTAGTAATAATCTCATTGCAAAAGAAATGATCTATACTGAAGTGTGTGTGTGTGTGTGTGTGTGTGTGTGTGAGAGAGAGAGAGAGAGAGAGAGAGAGAGAGAGAAATAGGTATCTAACATTGAATGCTGATATAACCAGAGAAGAAGGGAGAGTATGTAATGTTGGAAGACCATGTGGGGCGCTGTTTTTACATTAACAGGAAATACAATGACATTCTCTGACATGTAGCCAATCTTAAACAGTAGAGAATGAAGAATGATCCTTGATATCATGAGGCTTACAGACTGGGAGGGAATATGAACTTTAATTAAGAAATTACAAATTTTAATCAGGGAAGCCTGATTAGATGTATAGAGGTATATGAAAATAAATTATATGTATATATGTGTGCATATATATTTTTATTTATGTTTATCTATATAATATATTTAGATAGATAAATAGGTTTGATTTCTTATAATGATATGAATTTACCTAATTGTGGGATCAGATATAAGCAGTCTTTGTAAGGCTAATGCTACAGCTAGAGATCTACAGGGCAGGCAGTTGAGAAGAAAAAATGGATTTAAAGTGTGTGTGTGTGTGTGTGTGTGTGTGTGTGTGTGGAGTGAGGGGGCAGAACAAGCTGGAAGCATGAGCCAGAGCCCACGAGGATAGATTGAAACCAATGTCAATTTTGGTTGCCTCTGATGTTGATGGCATGGGTGTCCTGCAGAACTCGGGGCTCTTCATCACAGAGCTGACGAAGTACACACACCGGACCCAGACGTTGGAGACTCTGAAGGAGGATGTAGCTGAAGCCGGAGCAGTTACACAGCCAGCTGCGGCTTCATAGGAAGGAGGTGTGTCAGCAGTTAGAACAATGCCCGTGAGCTACCAGGCAGCCGCCCCTGGGCCTCTGCACTCCCTGTCTCCCGTAAGAACCCCTTTTGTGCCTCACCCTAATTGAAAACTTATAAGAAAGGGAATTCTGAGAAACACAGTTCAGCAGAGCTAAACTGAAAACACATTACAAAGCCACACGGTAGTGTTTGAAAGCAGGCTCATCATCACAGCCGGCGAGAAAGGACGGGAAATGGGAGGGAAACGAAGGTCTCTGCACGCCGGTCATGTCCTGTTTTGTAAATCTGGATGCTGATCACACAGGTGTATTCACATTGTGAACATTCTCTGGGTGGTGCACTTATGGTTTATGTATTTTCTCTGTGTAAGCTAGACTTCAATAAAGAGAAAACAAAAGACAATAAATAATCCCAATAATCACAAATATGGTGCACATCACGAATAAGTGCAGATACTATGAAGTCTACTACGTATTTGGAGTTAACCTAAGTATGGGCTCGCGGAAGGATAACCTATGTAGCTAACTTTTTAGGTGAGATGGAGCTTAAGCAGCAGCTATTAGATGAAGGTGGTAACGACAGACATCCGGATGACGAGTGCAAGTACATTATAAGCACAGCTGAGCTGAGGAGAACACTGGGGAAGAACATGAGGCTTGGAGAAGACGCAGAGACCAAATGATGGTGTCTTAGTCTGTTCGGGCTGCCATAATAAAATCCCACGACTGAGTGGCTTAAACAACAGTATTTTATTTTCTCAAAGTTCTGAAAACTGGATCCAAAAGCCTGATCCTCCTGTACAGTCACGCTGGGGTTAGGGCTTTAACGTATGAATCCTATGGCCAGACTAGTTAGTCCCTGTAAATGTAGAGCCTGTGTGCCATGTAAAAAAGTCCTCCCTCTGTCTGAAGTACAAGAACAATGTGTTCAAAGCTTTGATATGTGGGAGTGATCTCTTTTAAGGTTTTGAAAGACCACTCTGCTCGCAGACTGGAGTAGGTGAAGAGCAAAGGCAAGAAGCTCTCTGAGGAGGAAATTGGAGTCTTTCGAAACAGAGGGAGGAAGGCCTGCTTGAGATTAAATGGCTCAGATGGTGCTGTAAAGTGGTACACACCGTACAGAAAACTCAAGCACGGTGCAGGGCTTTACCACTTACCATCTAATGCTTTGGAACAATTACCTGCCTAATGCATGTATCCATTTTCTCCTCTGTAAGATCGAGATGATCACAGACTGTTCTCCATCCGATGGAGTGGGTCAGGGTCCTTGGGACACAGAAGCTGTAAAGAAACTGTGTACGGGAAGGATCTCGGAGTGTTGTTTGTGGGCGGGTGTATGGTATGTGAGATCGTGGGCCCCTTCGCAAGCTCCAAGTCCCCCTCTCTCCCTGTGGGGATATAATGCAGGCCATCTGTAAGTGGACTGTGAGACCTGGAAGCCTGGCCGGCTCCTCGGTCAAGGGAGAAACTGCTTCTGAATGTGAGCCCAGACTGTAAGCAACTGCCGAGACACAGTTTACATTTTGATTTCACATAGACCCTGCCCCTCGCATGACCTGTTTTGCTGTGTTTTCTGTACTCTATATAGCCTTGTACTGAGACAGTCTGGTGACAGCAAAATTTCACCAGCCGGCTGCCCCCATTGGGCACGTAAGTCCTAATCAACCCATGTCTTTCATAGCCAGGCAATAGGCTCTTTTTATTGAAGGACAATATAATTAATAAACTATATTGATGTTAGAAATCAAGATTTTCAGGTAAGAGTAAAAAAATAAAAATTAGAAAGTCAGAGAAATTAAGGGAAATACCGAGATATTAAATTAGAATTGAATATACCAACGTAAACTAATGGGTTTTGAAAATACATATCCTCTAGCTTCTCCAGTAAAAGCACCTAGTAACAATATTGCCCCAATATAGTTGAGGGGCTATACAGACCAGAGTTTGTTTTCTAACACCACCTCCCACCTACAAAATCAAGCACCTTTCAGAAATGGGTGATTTCAATTCTAGGACAAAGAATGTACAAGATAAACCTAGAAAGCAAGAAAAAAATATATATATTATATATCATATATATGCATGTGTATATATACATATCTTACATATATATATCTTACATATGTATCACATATCACACACACACACACACACGTTAGAGCCTGTATTTGAAAGTGACATGAGTATCTACACAAAAGTCACAAGTCATCTACAAGCAATTATCAGAAATAAATCAGTGATTATAACAAGATCAAAGAAGACAAGGTTAAAATACAAAAGCATTCGTATTTTTTCTTTATTGATTTTAGAGAGAGAGAGGAAGGGAGAGGGAGAGAGAGATGGAAACATCAATGAGAGAGAACATTGGCCGCCTCCTGCATGCCCCGCACTGGGGATCGGGCCCACAACCTGGCATGTGCCCTGACTGGAAATTGAACCGGTGACCTCTTGGTGCGTAGGTCAATGCTCAACCACTGAGCCTCGCCGGCTGGGTGCATTTGTATCTTTTAATAATGTCAATGAACAATTGAGAATTGAAAAAATAATATCTAGAAATGTTAAAATGTTTGAATAGATATAATGAAATATGTAACTGTATTTTTACATATTTGCTAAAACAATTTGAAAATAATATTTTAAAACTTATTTTTACAATAGCATAAAAAATACTTAGGGATAGGTAACAAAAGTAGGTACACCACTTCTACGCTAAAAATGAAAAGCAGTTCTAAGTTAATAGAAACCCAAATTATCAGAAGATTTTTCAGCAGAAACTTTGTAAGTCAGAAAACAGTGGCATAACATATTAAGACTGTTAAAGGAAAACAAATATCCAAACAAGAATACTTGTCAAAATTGTTCTGCAGAAATGAATGAGAGATAAAGACTTTGCAAGACAAACAGTTGCTGAGGAAGTTCCTCATCACTGGACCTGCACTAGAAACAGTGCTGAAAGGAGTTCTCTAGGCTGAAATGAAAATATTCTAAAGAATGACATAAAAACATATGAAAATATAAAATAAACTGGTAAAAGTATGTATATCGTCAAATTCAGGATGCTACAATACTGTACTGTGAGGGTATTTCAATCACTTAACTCTAGTAGAAAGGTAAAGGGACAAAAACATTAAAAATAGCTATAGCTACAATAATTTATTAATGACACAATATAATAACATGTAAGTTGTGACATCAAAAACATAAGATGTAGGGGTGGGGAATAAAAGGGTAGAGATTTTATATATAATCAAAATTAAGTTGACAGCTTAGAATAGACCATTATAAGGTGTTTTGTGTAAGCCTCAGGGAAATTATGCAGCAAACACCTATAAAAACATAAAATAAGATAAAGAGAAGGGGATCCATGTATACCAATAAACAAAATCATCAGTACACAGAGGAAGGCAGTAAGAGAGGAAGAACAAAATAAAATAATAACAAAACAGCCAGAAGACGATAAAAAAAAATGACATTAGTAAGTTTTTACCTATCAATAATTATTATAAATATAAATTAATCAAATTATCCAATCAAAAGGCATAGAGTGATTGAATGGATAAAAAATATAAGACCCAACTATATGCTGCCTACAAGAAACTCACTTCAACTTTAAGAATACAGATAAACTGAAAGTGAAAGGATGAAAAAGATACTCTAAACAAATAATAACCAAAAGAGAGTAAGAGTAGCTATACTTACATCAGGCAAAATAGACTTTAAGTCAAAACTATAAAAGGAGACAAAGAATGTTAGTATGTAATGATAAAAGTGTTAGTGCTTCAAGAGCATATAACATTTGTAAATTATGCACTCACATTGGAGGATGTAAGTATATGAAACAAATACTAATAGATATAAAGAAAGAAATTTATAAAAATTCAATTATAGTCAGAGATTTCAATGCTTTACTTTCAACAACGGATATATCATCAAAACATAAAATCAATAAGAAAACACTGGACTTGAACTATACTTTAGACCAAAGAAATCTAACAGATATATATATATATAATCCCATCTAACATCAGCAATTATAAATTCTTCTCAAGTGCACATGGAACATTCTCCAGGATAGATCACATATTAGGTATCAAAACAAGTCTTAGCACATTGAGATTTTAATCTAGTCATACTAAGTACTTTTTCCTACAAAAATGGCATGAAACTAGAAACCAATAGAAAGAGAAAAATTGGAAAATTCACAAATATGTAGAAATTAAGCAACAGAATCCTGAGCAACCAATGCATCAAAGTAGAAATAAAGAGGGAAAAAAAAAAAATCTTGACATGAAAATGGAAATACAACATACCAAAACCTATGGAATGCAGCAAAAGCTGTTCTAAGAGGGATTTTTTATAGTGATTAACACACAAAAGAAAATAGAAGGATCTCAAATAAACAACCTAACTTTATACCTCAATGCACTAAAATACAAAAGAAAACAAATTAAATCCAGTTAGCAGAAGGAAATAGATAACAAAGATCAAAACAGAAATAAATGAAATACAAACTAGAGAAACAATAGACAACACTAGCAAAACTAAGAGCTGTTGTTTAAAAAGAGAAACAATATGGACATATCTTTAGCTATACTTAACAAGAAAAAGAGTGAGGTCTCAAATAAATAAAATTATAAAGGAAGATATTAAACTGATAACACAGAATATAAAGGCTCATAAAAGAATAATATAAAGAATTATATGCCAAAAAAATGAAAAACCTGAAAGAAATGCATAAATTCCTGGAAACATACAACCTACTAAGTTTAATAAATGAAAATATGAACGGACCAATAACAAGTAAAGAGCTTGAATCAGTAATCAAAAACATTGCAACAAAGAAAAGCCCACTACCAAATGTCTTCATGGTTGAATTCCACCAAAAATATGTAAAAGAATTAATGCCACTTCTCCTCAAAATCTTTCTAAAACTTAAAGAGGAGGAAGTACTCCCAAACTCATTTGACAAGATCAACATTATACTTAACATAAAGCCTTATTAAGGATACTATAAGTAAAGAAAACCACAACTCAATATCCCTGATGAATTTAAGTACAAAATTTTTCGACAAATACTAGTGAACCAAATTCAACAGCACGTTAGAAGGATTATCGACCACAATCAAATGGGATTTATCCCTGGGATGCAGGGATAGTGTAACATGTGCAAATCAATAAATGTGAGGCATCACATTAATAGAAGTAACATAAAAATCATATGACCATCACAATAGATGCAGAAAAGCATTTAAGATATACAACATCCTTTCATGATAAAAGTGCTCAACAAATTGGGCGTAAAAGGAACAGATCTCAATATAAGAAAGACCAGGTATGACAAGCCCACAACTAACATCACAGCTGTGAAAAGTTTACCTCTAAGATCAGTTACAAAATAAGGGTGCCCACTGTTACCACTCCCATTTAACACAGTAATAGAAAGAACTAGCCACAGCAAGTAGGCAAGATGATAAAATAAAACACGTCCAAATCATAAAGCAAGAAGTAAAATAGTCTCTATTTGCAGATGACGTGATATTATATGAAGAAAACCCTAAATACACCACCAAAAAACCATTAGAACCAATGAATGAAGTCAGTGAAGTTTTAGGATACAAAGTCAATATATAAAAATCAGTTTCATTTTTATGCATGAACAACAAGCCATCAGAAAGAAAAATTAAGAAGCCACTCCTAGTTATAAGAGCATCAAAAAGAATAACATAATTTGGAATAAATTGAATTAAGAAGTAAAATATCTGAACACTAATAATTATAAGACCTTAATGAAAGTTTGAAGAGGACACAAAAAATGGGAGAGATATTTCATGATCATGGATTGGAGGAGTTAATATTAATGAAATGGCCACACTACCAGAAGCAATCTATAGATTTAATGCAATCTCTATCAAAATGCCAGTGTCATTTGTCACAGAAATAGAACAATCAATTATAAAATGTGTATGGAAAAGATCCTGAATATTCACAGCAATTTTGAGAAAGAATAAAGCTAGAGCCATCACATTTCCTGATTTTAAACTGCATTGTAAAACTATAGTAATCAAAACAGTATGATTTAGGCATAAAAATAGACACATAGGTCAACAGAAAAGAACAGAGAATCCAGAAATAAACTATGAGTATATATTCAATTAATTTTTGACAAAGGAGTCAAGAATATACAATGGAGAAAATACAGAGTCTAGTAATGATGCTGGGAAAACTAGACAACTACATGAAAAAGGAATGAAATTGGACTACTAGAATATACCACTCCCAAAAATAAAGTTTGAATGTAAACATAATATCTGAAACCATAATACTGCTACAAGAAAACATCGGGAAAATAGTTCCTTGATATTGGTCTTGGCAAGAATTTTTTTTGGTTATAACACCTAAAGTATAAGTAACAAAGGCAAAAATAAACAAATGGGACTTCATTGAACTAAAAACCTTCTCACAGAAAAGGAAACCATCAACATAATTAAAAGGTAACCTATGGAATGGGAGATAATATTTGGAATTCACATATCTGATTAGAAGTTAATACAAAAAATATACAAGGAACTCTTACAACTCAAAAGAAAATGAACAAAAAACTGATGAAAAATGGGCAGAAGCAACCTAAGTGCCCATCAATAGATGAGTTGATTAAAAAAAAAAAAAAAGAGCTGTGGTACATATACACAGTGGAATACTAGTGGGCCGTAAAATGAATGTAATCTTACCATTCGTGATAGCAAGGATAGACCTAGAGGGCATTATGCTAAGTGAAATCAGTCAGATAGAGAAAGGCAAATACCATATGATTTCACTTATATATGGAACCTAAAGTACAAAATAAACAAAATAGACACAGACTCATAGATACAGAGAACAGACTGATAGTTCAGAGCGGGGGAGGTTTGGGGTGCTCTGTGAAAAAGGTGAAGCAATTAGCAGTACAAATTTATAGTTACAGAACACAGATATGTAGATGAAGGACAAGGAATAAGGAATATAGTCTATAATACTGTGATAACTCTGTATGGGGCCAGGTGGGTACTTAAAACATTGGGGGGAACAACACTGTAAGGTACATGATATTCAAACCTCTTTGATATAAACCTAAAACTAATTCAGAATAATATTGAATGTAAACTGTAATTTAAAAATAAAAATACAATAATTAAAAAACAGGCAAAAGAACAGACATTTTTCAGAAAAGAGATCCCAAGTGGCCAACAGGTACATGGAAAGGTGTTCCGCATCACTCATCACCAGGGAAAGGTGAATCAAAACCACACCTGTTAGAAGGGCTATTATAAAAAGTGTTGTATGTCAAGCATGTGGAGAAAAGGGAACCCTTGTGCACTGTTGGCTGATAATACACATGGAGTTATTTCCTCATTGCATGGATTAGACTAATTGCATTTTGTGATCCTGATGTACTTTCTAATGCTGATGCATTTTGGTTTTCTTCTGCATTAACTCGTGATACTGACTTAAGAGATCAGTCTTTTTTAGTTTTTTTTAGTTTAGTTACTGAGAAATGTTTTAGTTCTTAATTTTAAAAACAATATTCCAATCCCTTACATTGATAAAGTTGTGCTAAATTTCTGCTTACAGTAGTGCAAGCTACTTATAAATAACAAAGCACTGCCAACCAATTAGCCCATGTGATATATGTTATTACAAATGTTGGGATAAAGCTTTTAGACAAACAAACAAAAAGAAACTTTCCCTGGGCTTGACCCCTTGAGTGCTTCCGTGAGCTCAAAGTTTTGGGGTGGGGGACCCCAAAGGCACTTGTGTGTTTCATGTGGGCTTCCACTGGCCTCCTTTTCCTCTCATGCACTGACACAGTTACTCAAAAGTAAGGCACTGAAAAGAGAGCTGAAGCTGTGCAGAGAATTTCAAACATAATGGGAAATCAAGAAAAACCTGTCTTCTTTTTTTTCTTCTCGTTTTACCTGTTCTGATGAGTTCTTGCTCTGCAAATTTTTTCCTTCAAGGTTTAAAAAAATTACGATCACATTTTACTCTGAAATCCAACTGAGACAGACCTGGACCTATTTCCATGTTGAGTCCCAGCCCAGTCAGTTCATTTCTCAAGGATCTTTTATAAATAGATTATAAATTTCCATGTTGAGCACTAGCTCAGTCAGTTATCTTTTCAAGGATCTTTATAAATAGGTTATTGAATAAATTGGTCTTACTGGAATAATTATCTTTCATCACACTCGGGCTCCTGTTCACAGAATCTAGGGACAAAGTTAGAACAGAAAGGGAAAACTGAAATGAGATCCAGAAGGCAGCCTTTGGTTTACCTCAGAATAGCAACTCTAACCACCTCGTCTGTTCAAATCGTAGGCTTTCTGCTGAAGCAAAATATAGAGCAGAAGGTGACCTTGGCAATTACCTAATAAATTCACTCACTCAAAAGTCAAACTAAATCATTCAGGGGAAATTTTACTCTCTCTCTCTCTCTTTCTCCATATAGACATATATTCTTCTATAAAATCATCTTGGAAGGAACACGTTATCCACTCAGATCATACAGTCCCAGAGGCAACCTCTCCCATTTGGTCCACTTGACCATAGATTACCATCTCTAACTCTAAAGCCTGCTTTATGACTCTTAAAAAGTTGAACTGTTCAGTACTCCTTAAATCTCCACAGTCTCAACACCCCCACTTCATCCCATGGCAATCATCCTTGACTCTGGTTTGCAGACCTCAATAATTTTCAAATAGACTCTTTCAACCACCTCACTTTGAATAGCTTATAATCATATAGTTCCCTTAAGCCCAGACTGGCCTAGTCAATCCAGCCAGGGAAAGGAAATTTCTGATCCTATCTAGAAAGAATGATCTAATTCTAATCTATGTGTTTGCTGACTCTGGACAAATTCCGAATCACGCACATTGTGGCCCCTTCGACGTAATCAGGTAGGAAAGAGGTAAACATAACCCAATGAGAATATATTTTCTCTTTTTGAAAATTATTTTTAGGAATAAATTTTTAGAGTTATGGGCATTATTTTGAAGAGCAATGTGAACAATTTTATTCCTGATTTGGTTTGATTTTTCAATCATCGAGCATTATAAGACTGTTATTTTTTTAAGAAGAGGAAAGTCATTACCAAATAACAGGAATGGTTTTTGTATTATTTGAAAACGCTTTGGTGTTATTTGCAAATTCAGTCTAAATGACAATTTCCAAGTTGGATTTGAAAAACTGTAAAACTATCGGAACCATTACAGAAAACTCCAAGTGAGGACTTGAATGAAGAAAACCCATTGGGAAGTATTACATCACTGTGTTTGAGAAAGCAGCCCTACCTTAGACACCTGCACTATAGCAGTGAGCACATCCAGGTCCCAGGTCTTGGTTTCTAATACCATTCTCCCATAAAAGGGACCAGAGACACTTAAAGAAATCTGCTTCTAGGAACAAGATGAACTTGGAGTGTCTTCAGTGTAGGAAAGTGAGGATAGGCTCAAAAACAAACAAAACAAAAAAACAACCTGCATTGATTAGGTTTGTCAAAGGGATTCAGGAGCCTAGTGAAATATTGCCCAGTGGCCGAAGCTGAAACAGCTTCAGGAACAAAATAAAGTCATATTGCTATAAGTGACTGAATAAATAAATAAATAAACAGGGAAAGGATAGAGAAATTCACCCTGCAGGAGACTTCCGGATAATTTATATAACTATTCCATCTCCTAGGAGGTAGAGCATGACTCCACACTTGTTGGCTGTGGTGGTGACTTCCTTACAAAGGGGACAGCATGAAGAGCAGAAGAAAAAGAATTCTTCTATAGAGTAGAAACCTGACAAACACTACTCAGATTTTCACTGTTTTTTTGTTTGTTTGTTTGCTTGCTTGTTTTTTCATGTAATTTCCTATTTCTGCCCCAGGATTCTATTCAGGAAACTACATTGCATTTATTTGTCTTATCTCCTTAGACTCCTCTTTCTTGGTTGTGACCAATTCTTAGACTTTCCTTGTGTTTCTGATGACCTTGGCAGTTTTCAAGAGCCCTGGTCAGGTATTTGTAGATTTCTCCTTTATCGGAATCGGATGTTTTTCTCATCATCAGCCTGAGGTTATGGGTTTTTAAGAGGAAGACCACCAACGGAAAGTGCCATTTTCATCATAACATACCAAGGGTACATATCATCAACCTGACATCACTGTTGATGCTGACCTTGATCACCCAGTTCAGGTCATATTTGTCAGGTTTCTCCACTGAAATGTTATTCTTCCCCCTCCTCTCTTTTCATAGTGTATTTTTGGGAAAGAAGCCACTATGAGTAGCCCATACTTAAGGACACCTATTGTTGGGTATATAGGAATTCTCTGAACATCTTTATAATGTGTCTGTAAATCTAAAATTATTCTAAAATAAAAAGTTTATTTAAAAGCCCAATTTAACTCAACTACTTTATGTAATCATCTGTATATAGTGTGCAAATTGATGACAACATGAGTTCAACAAAACAGCTTCTGCAGGAAAATTATTTATTCTGTCCATCTAAAAACTTAAGAACTTGCTACTGGTATGTGAATCAATGAAAATCTTTGATCATAGTGCTTTATGCTTCCATCTTATATTTAGCCTTAGGAAAATAAACCCTAAGCATGAGAATGGCAAATGAAGGCTTTCACTAAAAAAATATGAATAGTGGTCTGCAGATTAGAGGGTAATTGGTGTTTTTGATTTTACACAGCACAGTGGTTCCTATGTAGAATACAGATGTTGGTACCTGCACCATCTAAACTACTTAGTATGGTTCCTATTTTAGATTCATCGTGTGTGATAGAGTTCAATAGAGGGAGATATACCCGTGTTCAATACTTTTGCCCACCAGCTCTGCTAAGCTGCTTCTTCCTTTGCATGTATGAAGTTAACTAGCATTAACCTCAGCACATATGGAAAATTCAAACTTCTGTCAAGTCTTTAAAATTCAACGTATCTTTTTTCTTTCATCTAGAGTTTATACGTTTTTAAAAGCATCTGTAAAATGTGCCCCTCTTATAGCAGGTTTACCTGGGTAAAACGATTTTTTTTTTTTATCCTCACCTGAGGACATTTTTCCATTTTTTGTTCAGATAGAGTGGGAGGGAGAGAGAGAGAGAGAAACATCGATGTGAAAGGGACACATCGAGTGGCTGCCACCCGCACGACCGACCAGGGCCGGGGACAAACTGCAACCGAGGTACGTGCCCTTAGCGGGAATCGAACCCGGGTCTCTCTGGACCGCAGGCTGACGCTCTAACCGCTGAGCCAAACCGGCCAGTGCTAAAATGATCTTAAATGGAGTTATTTTCTAGTCAAATTTTCAATGCACAAAGGTTCACCTCTCTGTTACTTTCTGGATGATCAGATATCCTAAATCATCATCTTGTATATTAATAATTATATTCTATACAAACAAAGTAGCAAATAATGTAAGACATTGTTGATATAACTGAAATCATTTATCCAGAAATCACAGGAAAGAAACAAATATAACCTTCGAAGTAATCATGGGATGTACAGCACGTTTCATTTGGATGAAGAAAAACACCCATTTTATTCTGGGACTCAATTTGAGTTTGTGTCTTAGTGTATAATTTACCTTAGAATTGTGTCTAATATAAAATAACTTTTCTCAGTTTGTATTGACAAAATTTTAGGATTTCTAATCCTAAATTTGAGTAATAACATTCGGCAGTACCACTTTACTGTTTAACAATTTGTTCTATTATACGGGTTGCTTTCTAAGAATTCTTTATGACACCTTCAGGATTAAGCTAAGGTTTGTTCATGCCAAAAAAGAACATTTATATATATATATAATTTATATATTATATATAATATATATATATAATTACCAGAGTTTGTGCAGTGCATACTGGAAGATGTGATGTTTTCAAGCTTTGGGATGTCATACATGATATTCTATGTACTGAAATTAATGCACCACACAAAATGCATATCTCTTAACTACACAGTAACTTTTCAATCTGATAGACTGGACTACTGGGATATAGCAAAAGTAGATATGAGGCTAAATAATATTTTCCTTCTTTTTATAATACATAGGAAACACAAGTAATTCTTCTAATTTCCAGGTTTTCTTTAACTTAATTCTTACGTTCTGTTTCTCACTGTCCATCCTGCTGTGTCTCCATGATTTATAAGATCTATTTATGCATTGTGTAATTTTCTATTTATTAAGTTTAATTTTTTCCATTTAAAAGTGTATTGTAAACTCTTCCCAAAACAATACGTATTAGAAATTATTTCAATGAGTTTCAATTGTTTAAAATGGCCTGTAACTGTATGTAAAATAAGCAACTTTGCTTTTATTCCCACACACTATTGATAACCCAATGAATGCTTTTTCTTGGAATGTAACTAGGAAGTGTAATGAATCCACAATCTCATTTAATATCCACGAATCTGAAGCCAATGTTTCTCTCTTTTTCATAAATTGAAGGTAGAACATAATTGTGACAAACTATAGACATATATAATATACTTTATGTAAAATACAATGCTTAAGGGAGCAGGATTTACACATTTTCCCTGACTTTTGTTAACAAGCATATGAGAATCCCTTTGATTAAAAACTTCACATTTAAAAAAAAGTAGGCAAACCTGCAAACCACTTCAGAAAAGAGCAACAAAAGATACCAAAATAAATCCAAGCCATAAACAAATCTGTCTCATTTATTAAACTGTAAATTAAATAAAGAAACATTAAAATATTTGAGCCAACGGACCCAGGGATCCCTTAGTGCTCTAGGCTGTAGTGCAAAAGACAAGAAGATATTGAAATGTCAGTAAAAATTCCACTTTGCAATACTCCTGCTAAACAAGAAA
The DNA here is from genome assembly GCA_030848825.1 of Tadarida brasiliensis. NCBI lineage: Eukaryota > Metazoa > Chordata > Mammalia > Chiroptera > Molossidae > Tadarida > Tadarida brasiliensis. Next base: position 84,049,594 of record CM061264.1, read on the forward strand.
AGGCATTTGTCTTTGGCATCAAATTATTTGTCAAGAGGAAAGGTAGAAAAAATAATTGGCTCTATAAAAAAAAAGTGTAATTCAATTGACCACACTGGCTACAGGGAGAAAGGTCTAGCAACAGCTGGAGAGTCTCTCACAGCAAGATTCTCCAGTCAGACACAAGACGATACTCATTCATCCAATAAAGTATGAGTGATGAGCATTACCTCATGTAGAAAAATTCTCATTGGTTGGTCAAACAGAGAAGAGGAAAAAAACATCCCCGGCAAATTGAATCTCATTGACGTTTACATATATTTCAGTGGTGATGGTTTCAGACTTATTGTAAGAAAGTCTTGTTAACTCTCTGTTCTGGACAATGTCAATTATTTCTTTGGCCTCTTTAGTTTGATTTAGTTCCATGAGTGAGGCAGCCTCTGCGATAAATTTTCTCCTACTTGGTGTAAGAAAAAAAGGAGTCATGCATTTCATTGGGTTATTATAATGGTAGAAATGGCTACACCTGTTTTAAATAATATGTAACCTAATATATAATTATCTGTATTGAAATATACAGTTGATCATTTAAAAGTTCTACAGAATAATATACATGCATAGACATAATTACATTCCTTCAAAATATTGTTTTGAGTTTTTTATCGTTTTCGTTCAAGAGCTTATGTGCTTTCCATGAATATACTCTTTTATTACTTATTTGCTTTTTCCTGAATTTCCAACCTAAAGCCATCAATCATTAATGTTTAAAAAATGTTAAACTGAAGCAGTCTCTAAATTCTCTCTTTAATTTTCAGAAAACTGACATTTTTTATTTTCTGGATAACTAGTCCTTTCAGAAAAGACCATCCTTCTTTAACCACTTCTGTGTACTAATAGGGACTTTTCACCTTTTTCTTTAAAACAATTTTTTTATTAATTTCAGAGAGAGAATAAAGGAGAGGGGGAGAGAGAGAGAGAGAGAGAGAGAGAGAGAGAGAGAGAGAGAGAGAGAGAGAAACATCAACCTGATGCCTCCTGCACGCTCCCTACTGGGGATCAAACCCTCCACCTGGGCATGTGACCTGACCAGGAATCGAACCACTGACCTCTCAGTGCATAGGGTGACACTCAACCAACTGAGCCACACCAGCCAGAGCAACTTTTTTCTTTACTGAACAACCAAATTTGTACCAGAGACTCTGCTGGCTACTTCAGGGTTTTGTGTTCTCTATGTACAAGTGGAATTTTAAAACTCAATTCTATTTTCACTGGCGTTTGATACTACTAGTTCATCTGTCAATAGTTCATCAAATCTTTAACTCTGAAGTGATTGTCTGCTCCCAACAGCCAGCAGCTACAGAATGATTTAATGTTTTCTAAAAATATATAAAATTAAAAAAACAATGTAAGAGTGTCAGCATGCAGTATATGATCATTATAACATAAACCTGCATAGCTGCTGCAAAGAGGAGATAGTGCTACTTACCCAAGCCCTGACGAGAAACATTTCTGGTTATCTTAGTTCTGAGAGTCCAAATGCAAAGTCATGCTGAGTTTGAATCAATATACGCATTTACACATAGATATAAACAAATGCAAGATCTCATATTAGAAATGTGAAGGTAATCAAAATATTATTGACTATGTTTAGGGTACTACTAAAAGGCATTTAAAAACTAGCAATTGCCACTACCAATAGATCTAACATTTATGGTTCATAGTATCCCCATTTATGAAGTAAGGAGGTGAAACTAGTCATGTGATATGATCACTCTTTTTAAGATTTAAAATTCAAAATAATTCTTTGACATTTCAAGGACAATCTATCTCTTGAAAAATACAAAATATTTATTCTTTAATTCAGCACAATTTAGAGTGTCAGTCATTCTTCTATGTACTAGAACACAGTGGTGAATAAGACAAACAAGGGTTCCTGCTCTTAAGGAGATAATGAGTAAAGAAAAGCAACAAACAAGTAAATAAATAATAAATAAAGTGCAATTGCAGACTGTGATAACTGCTATAAAGAAAATGAAAAAGAAAATTGTGGAAGGGAGTGATTGGAAGATTGTCACTTTATATTGCGTAGTCAGGGGTGACCTCTTTGAACTTTGATTGTATGTTAATCACAATTGCAAACCAAGGGAAGATTTTAAACAGGAGTTCATATTATTATTTACTTTCTTTTTTCTAAAGAGCACACTTATTGCCTCAAGGAGAATGCATTGTAGGGTTCAGGGCAAGGTAAATGTGCCAATGTTAATGCAACAGGCCGACTGGTAATAGTAGAGATGAAGAAAAGTGGTGTCACTTGGGATGTGTTCTGAGGGCAAGGTCAGGAGGATTGTTGATGCACTGGAGCATATGGGTGTTGAGGGAAAGGACGAGATGAAGAATTATTTCTAGATTTAGCAATCATTTGCAACTGGGTGGATGATAGTACCATTTACTGATGTAGGATAGAATGGGGAAGAATATTTGATTGAAGGTAAATTTTAGACATTCAAATAGTAATATCCAAAATGCAGTTGACTATACAAATGAGAACACATAAAGAGGATAGGGCAAAATATACATTTCTGGGAGTCATCTCTATATAGATATTTAAAGTGATGGATTGGCTAGGTAGAACATATAGAAAGAAAAGAACAGATAACAGAACGCAGTGCTGGGGCTCTCCAACATTAAGAGCTTAAGAACAAGCCAAAGGGAATGAACAGAAGTGGTGGGTGAGGTTGGAGAAAAAACAGCTAGTGCCATGGAAGTTCTATTTTTCTATCGATGCCATGTAATAAATCATTTCAACACTTAATGGATTAAAACAACTGTCATTTTATCGTGATGTCTCATGAGAGTTGACTGGACTCAGCCAGAAGTCTTCACCCAGGGTTTTTATTGCAATCAGATGGAAGCTAGAGCTGTGGTTCTCTTGAAGGCATGCTCAAGCACATCACGTAACTAATGGTTAAAGATGCCTAACGGGGACTTCACTCCGAACATCTCCAGGTGGCCTCCCCATGTGGCCTGGGCTTCCTCATCGCATGGACATTTGATTATATGAATGAAGTTCCTAACAGAAGGTGGCAAACATGCATTTTTTTTTCTTTATTTATTTTGAGAGAGAGAGGAAGGGAGAGGGAGTGAGAGACAGAAACATCGATGAGAGAGAACATCGACTGGCCACCTCCCATGCATATATTTTTATAACCAGACTAGTGTTATTAATAAATGTCTGATTATGTCATTCATTTGCTCAAAATGCTTGAATGACTTTCCATTTTCTTTAGATATAGCCAAAGTCTCTACATTATCCCACAAGGACCTTCATTACCTGGCTTCTCATTATTTCCCTCACCTGTTTCCTACTTCTCTTTCTTGCTCACCTTACTAGATTGTCACTCAGGCATCACCTCAAAGGGCCTTCTCCTGGCTTCCCTATTTAAAAATACAACTCTACACACATTCCCTCTTCTTCTTTTCAGTTATATTTTTTCTCCAGAGCACTTATTCCTTTTTAACATACTATGCATTTTCTCTACTTGCTTTGTAAATTGTGTCATCCGTCACCTGAATGTGAGCTCAAGAGTAAAGAGAAGATTTAGCTTGTTTTTATTGGATGCTGCATCCATAATGCCTAGAACAGTATCTGAGCTGTACAAGGCATTCTGTACAAATGTGCTGAATGAATATGCACATGATAACTGGAAAACTAAGGCAGATGAGGAAATGAATGCCAGAATCCAGAGAAATAGACACTTATTGAATATATTTTAAATTGGATTAATAAAAAAACAGTTCAAGTTTCTCCTCCTGGCATTACTTTATTTATTGATTTTTAACTTTTACAACATCTTTTAGTTCATATAAAATCTTACTGCTTCTGTCCACTAGAAAACTGAGCAATTGTTTTTCTCTTTCCTTCTGCCATTGTTCCATGAAATGGTATTTTAGCTTTATCTGGAAATATTCCATCATGGAGCCAAGAAGGTTCCACAAAAACCTAAAATCAACTAGAAACAAGCATGTATAATCTAAAGGGTAATTAATATTAATTACTGGGAAAATATGGGCCATGAAAGTAAAGAGGAATTCAGGTAAAGGTGCTTCTTCATACTCTCTTTCTACCACCAATTTATATAATCAAACAGAACATGACAGTCCCCCAAATTAAATCAGCAAGACAATGACAACCCACCAGTGTAACAGCCCACTACAGTTTGCCCACTAGGTATGAGAGGATTTGTGTCCCTCTCACATGCAAAATATCAAAATCTCCTGTTTTAAATAATAATTCTCCTTCCATTCCAGCATCAGGCTCAGGCTTGAAGTCCAGAATTCTGTCCTCTAAATGTGTTCCAGAGACAGGTGAGTCTGCTCAGGTGTGCTGCTCTTGGAGTATACTTCTTGAGTGAAGGGACCATGCAGCAAACATAAACCAGTGGGCCAGAGATCCACAATACACATTTACAGTCAGAAGATGGTAGAACCTGCCCAGCTGGTGTGGCTCAGTGGTTGAGCATCGATCCATGCACCAAGAGGTCCCTGGTTCGATTCCCAGTCAGGGCACATGCTCAGGCTGTGGGCCAAGTCCTTGGTGGGGGGCATGCAGGAGGCGGCCAGTGGATGTTCTCGCTCATCAATGCTTCTATCTCTCTCTTCCTCTCCTTTCCTCTCTCTCTAAAAATCAATAAAGGAAAAAAAAAAAGTGGTAGAACCTATGGTGTTAGCAGGTGCTGCTTCATTGTCATTCTGAAATTCATGTGAGTCATTCTCTTGGAGCAAAGAATGTCCCTTGGTTATGATGTGATTCGCTCTGGAAATGGCTCTTTGCAGCCTTCAGCTCTACCCTCTGGGCTCTTGGCTATGCCCATGGAGTGACTCTCCCCTTTTCATAAGAAAGGACCTGTGTTTGCAGATAAATAGCTTCATGTTCTTTCCTGCTTGTGGTAGATTGGAGGCTCAGAGGCTTCCTTTTGTCAGGTGGCTATTACTTTTAATCTAAGGTTTCTGTGCCTTTGTCAATATGATAATCTTACAAATTTTGAGTGTCTGATGTACCTTATGAGATATTACTCCCTTGGTTAAAATAGCACTCTCAAATCTCTTCAGTATTTACATTAAGATGCAAGGCAGGATACTGTAGAACAATTTTTTCATAATTCTTAGTAGCCCTTTGACTGAATTGAGAGTTTCACTTAAAATATTTCAGGGGCATCAACACAGCATTTTCTGCCATATGGTGATTTGACCTTTAACCAGAGGCCATGTGTAACTGAGAGTATTCAGCACTGAATATTTTCCTTAAGGCCATTTATAACCTGTGAAGTTTTATCAGTAGAAGAATCAGTGAATAAGAATCACTTTTATTTTTAATTCCAACAAATCCTGGCTACACTGCAATCCTATAAATTCTGCTTAAAAATTGAACAAACACAACATAAAAGAACCCCTGCAACGGGGGGCTGGAGATCTAGGGGTGACTTCGCGCTCAGATATGAGAGGCAGAGAGAGAAGGGAGGATCCTGGAGTAACTGTCAAGATGATTGAGTCTCATACTCATGCCCTTCGCTGATAACAGAATTTCATCAAAATAAAATTTAAAATTCCAAAGGTCTTTTGGAACTAAAATACAGAATTTCAACACTGGCCCTCTTTCCGTTCTTTAATTAAACTTAAGGTGGAATTTTAAACAAATGTAACCTATTAACTTATTGGCATGCTTTTTATTCTAAATGGACTGGGCGGTTTGAGATTCAGAATTCAGAAAACCATGGCCTTCCCCAAACATTTTCCTGTAACAGGAGAACTGTCCAGCTTTACCTCTCTGGGTCTTGATTCCTCAGATGTAAAGATTTGTTTCTAATGTTACTTTTATCGCTAAAATTCTATCCATTTTCTAGTCAGTCTCTTTCCCTTAAATTGATTCTACCATTACTATGACAAAGATTTCTGATTTCCAGATTTGAACTCAATTCAGGTATAAAATGTTAATGTAGTTCTTATATCATAAATACTGACAAAATTAAAGTGTGACCTGCAAAAGATAGTGTGATAGAGTAAAATTTATTTTTGCTGCTTCTACTTCCATTTCAGTGTTTTCTTATTTATTTATGCATTTATTTTAATCTCATATGAGGATATTTTTCCATTTATCTTCAGATAGAGTAGGAAGAGGGAGGCAGAGAGAGAGGGAGAGAGAGAGGGAAACAGCAACCTGAGAGAGACACATCGACTGGTTGCCTTCTGCACAGCCCCAACCAGGGTCAGGGACCAAAATGCAACCGAGGTACGTGCCGTTGATCAGAATTGAACCCACCACTCTTTGGTCCATGGGCCAACACTCCAACCACCGAGTCAAACAGGCCAGGGCTCAGTGCTTTCTTTTGTATTTTATCTTCTTCTCCCTCTTTAGGCAATTGCAACTTATTATCATCTCCATATTTTCCCCATGAAACCGAATTTTAAAAAGGCCCCTTATTATTAAAATTATCTCTCTATCTCTCTATCATTACCTATCTATTTATTATTTGCCTAATCCAGAAAGGATTAAACTGAACAAATAAAGCAAACAGATGTAAATCAGAGATTGTATACTCCTAGATTATTTTTTATTTTATTTTAACCCTAATAGCTAACTGAAATAAATGTCTATTTTTCATGGATATAGGATATCAACTGATTAAGTGAGACTGTTTTGAGATGTTTGGGGAGAGGCAGACATTTCAGGAATTAATTAAGCAGTAGGCTGTGATCTCTTTAATGCAAATAGAAAACCAGTTCTGTTATCTTCCTTGCACTTTGAATTTTATCATATATTCGTTACACCTGGGCAGCATGCCCTAATGTAGCTCTTCAGTGTGTGTTCGTGTTGTGTGGTTGGTGGTGAGGGTAGTTGTTTTCCCTCTATAGAACTCGTGCAAGCTGCAGATTTAAGTTCAATCCCTCCTCTATTAGAGGTAAGAAGAGATAATGACTTAGTGTTTCTAACAAAGAAGATTATTCAGAGCGTTTTTGGAACAGGCAGAGAAGTGGGGCAGTAAGCTAGTCTTTTATTAAGCACATCATATCCAGGATCTCCCTGAAAAATCTTTTCCCTCATTTCTGTAAATGTAAGGAGAAAATATCTAAAATCTGGGAAATCTGAAAATCATATTGTTTTCAAGTTAAGGAACAGATCACAAGAAGCTATGAATAAAATATCTCTGCCACAAAAATGTCACATGCTTTATTTGCTTAAAAATACATAAGGGGGGTTGTGGGAGAGGGTAAAATGCAAGGCAGGAGGAAAACCATGCCAGGCACATAGCTGCCAATGACCTAAACAGATGCCAAGTTAATTTGGGGGCCAATTCGTCAACCATTCCCTTTGAACTGCAAATTTCAAAACTACAAAAATTTCAGCTTAAAATATCACGCTGTCTCCGGGAAACATCCCTCCGATAATCAAGGTTATAATTACAGCGGAGGTGATGAAACGTTTTTTAATCTATACTTTGGCTGATGCTGTCTATTTAATTCAGCTCACATTTTTTTCCCCCTGCTTTGCCCCATTATCTTTCTAAATTTTCTATAAATTTCCTGGACAAGTCAGTTATGCCAGGTTGCACATGCTACTGTATGAAAGTACACCAGTGCCAAGAACCAAAGAAAATTTGTTATCAGGGGACTGGCAGCCTACAAATCACTATGACTGGTAGAAACATTCTTGCTGTTGTTAACAAATTGTGTCAAAAGCACATACAGTGAAATTCAAATATGCTAATGCTACAAATGTAATTTGAAATTTCACAGCAGATTCATGCCTGGACCTCAGAACCAGCACTGGAGTACACAGAGCTATTTGTCTGTTATTTTAGTCATTTATTGGCCTAAGATGTTTTATTGGAAAGCTACCTATTAAGGTAGAAATGGGAATATGGGAGTCAGGGAGTGGGAGTGAGGCTCAACTTAAGATGAAACTATTAGTCATTCCTCAGGCACTATCTTTAGCTGAAAATATGCTCAGGGTTGTTAAAAATTACAGTGTTTCCATGGCAGAGTTTGATAAACAATTTTGAATTAATCAGAAGACTGACTCCCTGCACAGACACTCTGTTCTCTACAATCAATCCCACTTTAAAATAAGAAACAGAATGCTGATCTTTCAAATCTGGGATAATTCCTTTTAATTCTTCAAGCTAGGATTGTACATAGATGGTTCTGTTTGTCCGAAATGTGGTCTACACTACATGCAGACAGAATTGTGGATTTAGTATCCAAATGATATTTTATATGTATAAGATATACCATAGACAATAACATGTTTCCTGGGAGTAAATAGGAAGATGAGGGATAAAAAGAAATTAATATTTATTAAGAACTTGCAGGAGGGGGGTCAATGGGGGAGTAAATAGGGGGATATCTGTAATACATTCAACAATAAAGATTAAAAAAAAAAAAAGAATCTGCAGCATGCAAGACACTTTATGTATGAACTGCACACCTCAGATTTAAATGTAATCATTCTTTCCTATCTCAGACCCTGTTCTAAGTGCTTGTGATACAATAATGAGATAAATTGTTAAAATAAGAAATATGAACCTAATGGAGTTTATAGTTCATAAAGCGAAGGTAGACAATGCAATAAATATAATAAATAACTAATTTAAATAGTGTATTAGAAGCCAAATGTGCCAAGGTAGAGAAACAACAGTTTGAGATAAGGTGTTGAGGTAGGTAGGCAGTATCGGTGATGCAGCATTTGAGCGATGGCATGAGGAGATGAGGCACTACCTATACGGATGTTAAGGGAAGAGTACTCCAGAGGGGACAATGAGTGCAATGGTCCTTAGGAGGGTTTGTGCCTGAGAGTATTAAAGAACTAAAGGGAGACTAGGGTAGATGGGGTGGAGTTGGGGGGAGGGGCAGGGGATGAGACCAGAAGGAAATAGGAGCCATGTCACATGAGATTTTGTAGACCACTCTAAGCATGGTAGGGTTTATTTTGAAGAAAACAGGGAAATATTAGAGGGTTTCAGTAGAGGAGTCTCCTGATCTGATGGAAAGAGCAACATCATTCAGGAGCTTTTGAGAACATTTAGGCAAGAGTTTATGGTGACTTCAAGCAGGATATTAGTGGTTGAAGAAATATAAAGTGGTTAAATTTTGGTTCTATTTGGAAGACAAAGACAACAGGATTTCCTGATTAAATCCATGTGGACTGGGAGATACAAGGAGAAGTCAAGAATGACTCTGAAGTTTTTGTCCTACACAATTGGAGGGATGGAGTTTTTACTATGTACTGAGACATGGAAACAAGTCTGACAAGATCTGAGGGTCTAAGTTTTTAGTGTGTTTATTTGATATACTTACTAAACATTCTCACAAAGATTTTAAGCAAGTTGTTGGATACATACCTTGGAATGCAAGGGTAAAAGTCTGGGCTGAATTTATAAACATGCGTGCACACACACACACACGCACACACACACAAGCACACACACACACACTTAAATAAATAAAATGGTACCACGAATCTGAGTGAGCTAGCCAAGGAGGGAGTCTAGCTTGTAAAGGAGGAGAAAACCATGAATTAAACCTTGAATCACTCTGAAGATAAGAGGTGGAGGAGAAGAGGAGGATTCAAAAGAGACTGAAAATAAACCACTAGTAAGATAAGAGGAAATGCAATAGAACACATCGCCTTGAACACCCAGATAAGTAATTCAAGGAAAATAATGTGATGAACTATATGAAATGGTGCTGATAGTTTAATAAGAGTAGATTTGAACATTAAATTAAGTGAGGCAGAGGCCATCAGTGACCTTTGTGAAAGAAATTTCACAGGACAGGAGAGGAAACTCTTTGGTGTAGGTGCAAGAAAGAATGGGAAGAGAGAATTGGAATAGCAAGTAATGACTACAATTTTAAAGAGCATTTTTACAAAATGGTTCATAATAGGAGCTACCTAGAGGTGTAGTAAGGTCAAAGGAAGGTTTTCTTTTTTATTTTAATATTGAAAAATAGTATTTTTTGTGCCAATGAGAATAATCTGATGCACAATAATAAAACGAGGAGGTAGGAACGGAAGGAAGAATGGTGGCTGGGATGGTGTCCTGGGTAGAAGGGCAGGGTAGGGTTTAGAGAACAAGTGGACTAACTTTAGACAGAATCACAAGGAGTTCACCTATGTTCCCTGAACTGAACACGCCTTACGTGGGTGCAGATGCCGGTGGGTGGGTCCACCTTGTGTTCAAAGTCTGTGGAAGTCCTTTTCTGACTGCTTGAATTTAATAGTAAATAAGGAAGCAAGACCATCAGCTGAGAATGAGCAAGAAGGAGGAGGTTTCAGGCAAGAGGAGAAAGTGCAAAAATGCAAAATAGTCATCTAGAAGAGTCCAAGAGTAAACAGGTTTGTGAAATGTAGACTGCTCACCATGAACAGTAAGGTCCACCTGAGAAGTTGGTCATGAACTAAAAGTTCAACCAGCCAGCAAGGTTTGTTTGTTTCTGGCCACATGCAGACAAAGTAAAACAAAATATGCAGAGAATATTGCTATTCTCATGTTTCCAAGGTTCAATCTGGTCTTTTGCTAGAGTCCATACTCACTTCTTAAAGCAAGGGGAAAACTATCATTTAAAAAAATACAGTTAAATTGTTCTGTCCCTTCCAAATATTTAGCAATCTCTTTAGGTAAAGTCTGTCTGGCATAAAACTGCCTCTCACCCCGCATCTCTCCCTAAAATAGCCTAGTGCGTGGGATGTGGTTTATTCGATCTCAGGGAGGTAGAGAAATGTGTGCTCTTCAGTTCCTCTTGTCTTCTCCCTCCTGTGTTGCCCGTGGTCCCCTGGGCTGTCACATGCACTGAACAGAACACAGCCATGCACTGAATAGAGACATTTGGGTCAATGACAGACTGCATATACGACAGTGGTTCCATAAGATTATAATGTAACTGAACATTTCTATCACCCAGTGATGTCCTAGCCGTGGTAATGGGAGAGGCATTACTTGTGTTTATCGTGATACTGGTGTAAACAAATCTACTGTGCTGACAGTCATATAAAAGTATAGCACATACAAATTATGTACAGTAAAGATTGGATAATGATACTAAGTGACTGTGTTCCTGATTTACGTATTTACTATACTACACTTTTTATCACTATTTTGGAGTTACTGTTCCTTCTTATAAAAAGAAAGTTTTCTGTAAAACAGTATGCTGGGTTATGTATACCAGCAGCAGCCTTATACCTCTCGTGTCAACCGTGACTTTTTTTTTTTAAATAATTTTTGTTTATTGATTTTAGAGAGAGAGGAAGGGAGAGGGAGAGAGACAGAAACATCGATGAGAGAGAACATCGACTGGCTGCCTCCTGCATGCCCCCCACTGGAGATTTAGCCCACAACCTGGGCATGTGCCCTGACCGGGAATCAAACCGGCGACCTCTTGGTGCATGGGTTGATGTTCAACCACTGAGCCACACCAGCCAGGCTCAACCATGACTCTTGAAAGCATCATTTTCCCTTCTGCTTGATTTAATCTCAAGCTGTTTTGTACAGTAACAGGCTGTACAGGTTTGTAGCCCGGGAGCAGTAGGCTGTACTGTACAGCCTGGGTGTGTCATAGGCTAGCCCATCCAGGCTTGTGTAAGCGTGCTCTGTGACGCTTGCCCAATGATAAAGTTGCCTAAGGATGCCTTCTCAGAACGTCTCTCTCATTAAGCAATGCCTGACTCTAATAACCTTGCCCATAGGCATGTGCGAGTAGGAATGACCATGGGGGGCAGTCTAAACTTTCCTGCACTATGGAATGGAATGTCATACTGGTGTTGGGGACTTGCTCAGCTGGGAGTGTGTAGGTTCAATTAGCCTTCTTTAGTCACTGTAGGGTTCCTCTTGGCATGAGCACCTCTTTGGGAACAGGTGGGCCACCCACAGGACGTGTGGCAGTGGAAGGGGCTTCTGTAGCAGAGGCTGGCGGGCACTGGCCAGTGGGTGGAATGAAGGAGTAAGCAGAGGGTCTGGGATGAGCCAGCAGGAGCCTATGGGAGACTGACTCAGCCAGGAGCACTGCTAGTGTCTGACCGAGCACACAGAGAGAGAAGGCTACCTTCAGCTTCAAATGGCAGAGTTCACCAGTTACTTGCAAGGAAAATCTGTGAATAATAAATATACAGATTTCTGGGGGAGGGATGTAGAAGGGGAAAAGGATATAATGTACAAAGTGTACTGAAGTGATTAATGTTACTAATAAACCTAACCTACATTTTAATAGTACTTAAGTAATTATGGAGACCTTTCTCATCATGTTTACCTCCTCCTACCCTTCATCTTCACACTAGCTCCACTGGCAAAGCACTGCTTTCGTGGAGCTTTTATTCTAATGTAAATATAGGTAGAGCTTAATGAATGTTGCTTAAGTAAATGAACGAGAAGACAAATGCTGCAGGGAAGATACAATGGAAAGGTCAGCATTCTGAGCTGGCCTATGAAGGATAATAAATAACAGTGAGTGGAACACACCCATAGCAGCAGCAAGATCACAGGAGCTAGAAAATATAGAGCCTGTTGGAATAATATCAAGCAGTCTGCTTTCTGAATAATGCAAGAAAAAGACCACAGGACTAGTCAACAGACTTTGGTTCAAATCCTGCTTCTGTCATTCATTTTCTGTGTGAATCTGCAAGAGATAGTTAACCCTTTTGCTCCTCAGTTTCCTGAGTAAAAAAATGGAAATACCTTTATATTATCTTTCAATATTGTCATCAAGTCTAAATGACACAATTTACATCTATCACTTAGCACCGAGCAGATCTTCATTATTGCTACATGAGAATAGGAAGGGGAAGAAAGTTTGATGTGAAGTTCAGGATGAAATTAGGGCAATCTTCAAAGTCAAGATAAATATCGAGACAAGATGTTATGCCACTGAAGGCGGTGAGGTTGTGAAAACTTATGAATGTAAATGTTACTGCTGATTCAGTGGTATTACCCCTGACCACAGCTTTGGCTTTTTGTTCAGTGCAGCAAGGGAACTGTAGGGTGTTTCACTTAAAGAATGTAAGTCCTGCCCTGGCCGGTTTGGCTCAGCGGTTAGAGCGTCGGCCTGCGTTCCAGAGAGACCCAGGTTCGGTTCCTGCTAAGGGCACGTACCTCAGTTACAGTTTGTACCCAGCCCTGGGGGTCGTGTGGGTGTCTCTCTCGCGTCAATGTTTCTCTTTTTCTCTTCCTCCCTCTCTCCCTCCCGCTCTATCTCAGGATAAATGCAAAAATGTCCTTGGGTGACGATAAAAACAAATAAAATAAAATAAAATAAAATACAATAAAAAAAGAATGTAAGTCCTTATTACAGAATTTGGGCTTGGATAAAGTAATTTTGAGGAGGAAATTGGGCTTTTCTTTTTTTATTTTCTTCTTTATTGATTTTTAGAGAGAGAGGAAGGGAGAGGGAGAGAGAGATAGAAACATCGATGAGAGAGAACATCGACTGGCCGCCTCTTGCATGCCCCCCACTGGGGATTGGGTCCACAACCTGGGCATGTGTCCTGACCGGGAATCGAACCGGTGACCTCTTGGTGCATGAGCTGATGCTCAACCACTGAGCCATACTGGCTGGGCAGGAAGCTGGACTTTTCTCTGGATTGAAGGATATCAGGGAGTAGGGTTAACATTGGAACTTGAGTATCTTAAGGAGAGATGGTAAGAACAAGGACACATCTATAAAGGGGCAGCAGTCACACATGTCAGCCAACACAAGGGCCATGTGTTCATTTCTGTGGTTTGGACAATGCTCATGTTTTTCTCTGTGTTCATACAAAATAGCCAAGTGGTCCTGATTTTGTCTTGATCCATCTCGGTCCAGAGTAGCCTTGTCTGATGTTCTGTGAAACTGTGTACATTCAACAGGAGAACATCAAGGCCTAAATGTGATGCCAGACCAGCTTCCAGAAACACTACGACCTGAGGAACAGCGCCTGGTCAGCTCCCAGGTGTCTGGGCTGTTTTTCCCTTCTCTGTGCTAAGGTCAAAGATATGTGCCTTAAAAGTTATACACAAAACTGATGAACAGGAGAGAAACCAGAATGGGATCCTCTTACGTCATATACATGAAAATGAGAACTTGAACTAGAAATGCATGGGAGGGTAGTAATTCACCCCCAAAATTGGATTACTTATCAGAAATAGTTTAAACAGGATTCCTGGGACTTGTGGTTAGTTGGACAATAGTTCTAAATTCTCTTTAATGCTTGTGTTTTGTAATTCTGTGTGTGTGTGTTTTTTTTTTTTGACATGTTCTATCAAATAAGTGTTTTATATTGTGATGGTGGTTTTGACTACCTGGTGTCACCCAATTGTCAAATTAGAATAAAGTTATCAAGCCTTGCCCAGCTGGTGTGGCTCAGTGGATTGAGCATTGTCCCATGGACTGAGAGGTCCTGGTTCGATTCCTGGTCAGGGCACATGCCCGTGTTGGAGGCTACATCCCCAGTAGGGAGCATGCAAGAGGCAGCTGATCGATGTTTCTCTTACATCGATGTTTCTATTAATATCTCTCTCTTCCTTCCTCTCTCTCTAAAAAAGCAATAAAAATATATTTAAAAAATAAAATAAAATAAAATATGTTTTTAAAAAAAAGTTATCAAGCCTCTTTCTCCAGAGCACTGGAGTGTTGCAGAACTTCCAGAGATGCCACCACAGGCCGGAAGGGGAAGGACAATGACTGGACTTCTGCCTCCTATCTGAAAACAGACATGGACAATCTCCTTTTATTTCTACCATATATTAGGTGTATTTTTTGTTGTTGTTGTTTTCTTTCTTTTTTTTTTTTTTTTTTGGTAAAGTTTTACTTTAAAAAAGGTTCACTACTTCCTGACATTTCAATGCATGTCGTTACCTAAAAATTGCCATCCTGGGCAGAGATAATTGTGGGCAGGTCTGGCTGTTTCTTCCTAGCAGGCTGTTTGCAATGTAAATGTTTGTCCTGGCTCAATCTTTGCCTATGGTTATAGCAAGACCTGGCTGAAAAACGAACCATTTTTCAATCTCAGCATTCATGGCAACGATCACTTTGATAGCTTTTTGCCTCATTATGCTCCCAGTATGCTCCATGATTAAGCAGAATGGTTTAAATGAAGAAATGATTACAGCAAGGGAAATGGCTTTTCAGTAGTATTTGCTTTATAAGTTCATTGGTCTTTTGGCTTGATACTAATATTTTATCTATTAAAAGATATATTGAGGCAAGCAGACTTCTTAAGCAATTTAAAAACGGAACTATTATGTTGTTTTTCATGCTTTTATATTACTAACACTGAAAATGCACTTAGATAAATTTTGTGCAAAAGAAAGGCATTCTCTCTACTTCTGCTTCAAAGTGCCACTTGTACATAGCTTGATTGTTCATTCTAGGCCATTCACCAACATAATCGTGTGTGTACGTTATAGCTATTATGTTGCTTTGGGTTATTTACTCCTGGTATTTATCACCAAGTGCCTATATTATTATAAAGTGCCTACAGAAATTGACAGGTGGACTATATTCTCCTTCATCTGGAGTCAGTTTCACTTACACGTGTGCTGACGAATAGCCATATAGCAACTTAGGTGCAGTTTCTGGCAACGTCCTGGATTAAAAAAGGCACTTGTATCTTTGCAATAAATGATTTCAAGGCTTTGTCATAGTCTCTAGATTAAAATTTGAACTTATTAATGATACACATGGGGTTAACTGTGATCTGGACCAATGATATGTTCGATCAGCCTTACATCCTGACAGTTTTAATCACCATCTGAAAGGCAAGCACAGTATTGGGTCACTCATGCTTTTCTCTTCTCTTATTAGCATAGTGACCTAACCCAGGCTTCCCTTGACTTTATGCTTCATTGAAGCCTTCTTTTCTCATGTTTTACCTCGAGAACTCCTATTTCATCATACATGTATACCACTGCTTTACTAACCTATTCAAAATCTGTGTCTGATACATCCTACACTAACCTAACACATGACTGCACAAAGCAATTTCTCTTTCGCGTAGAGGAAGATGCTTCAGTTACACCCATAAACACCTGGTGACAGAAGCTGGTTCGTGTGTACCTGGACCCTAGGACCCCATTCACCTTTTCACTTCTTTTAACTAGAACACCAGTCAGTGCCTTCCAGCCCCCAAAGTCTGTTTTGGGAAATCACGATTCCCACGTTTGTGCAATGAAGGAGCAACTGTATTTGGACTCCCCAGGCTTTTTTCCACATCTGATTACATTAGGGGAGGCCACTGGCTCCAAGAGCAGTCAGTTTATGAGTCACCCTCCGGGGAAGATACAGACAGGAACACAACAGTGCAACAGGCTGAGCAAATCCCCTCTCTGAATAGTTCGAGTAACTCAGAGAAATCATTGGGAATCCAAAAGCCAAGAAGGCAATTTAAAATGTGTATCCTTGTAAATCTCTGACTCCAAGAATAAGAACATCAAAAATAAATTGGTGAGGTTTGAAAACGATGCTTTTGTCTTACTATCAGCATAGGAGCAGTGAAAGAATGAAGGAAAAATAAAGCCACAGACTGATTAAGGTGGAGAAAGAGCTACGCCTGTGGACAAAAACTCTGAGATTCTGGAAAATCTGTAGGACAGATAAATAGAAAAAAAGAGACCTTGAAGGCAAATCTGGGCAGAAATAACAGCAGGATAGAGATGCACGCATATCTAATTGCTCTTGAAGAGAGTATTAGGAAAGGGTGTGTTGATTTAGTAGATATTAAATCAGGAATTGAGACCATGTTCCCCAAAAGAGACACAATTCTCCATCAATAACCTGGAATTAATCCCCAGAGGTAACCCAAATACAACTGAGAATCATTCTTTTAAGGCAACTCAGAATAAGAGTTATAAGGAAAACACACCTTGAAGACTGGGGATGTATTCCAAGTGGTTACATAACATTTGGGATAACTTGAAAGGTAAAGACAAAATACCAGCATGGAATTATTAAAGCATTAATTTGCAAAATTTGAATGTTATATATAGAGATGTAGCTATTGCCCTAGATGAATCCAGCCTAGAAATGTATGGAATCAGGGTTATAAAGGTATAGAGAAGATAAGATGTATTATTTTTGAGGGTGATAAATATGGTCAATGTTAGATTGAGTCTCACCCTGTTTGAATATTAGTCTAATGGCTTTGGATGTTAGTCTAATCCTGTACTTTATAGGATGTTGCTGGTTCTACATGTTGGTTCTTGTGTGTTTGTAGATATACTGTAAATTATTGATCAACACTAATGCTGTATATTTAGAAACTGAGTCTACATTTCAGGAAGAAAAATGGTGGACGAGTGGTGGGCAAAGGAGAAACAGAGGAGGTTTGCCAATTCTGTCTTCTTTTAAATATTTTTTTCTTTATTTATTTTAGAGAGAGAGGAAGGGAGAGGGAGAGAGAGATGGAAACATCGATGAGAGAGAACATCGACTGGCCGCCTCCTGCATGTCCCCCATTGGGGATTGGGCCCACAACCTGGGCATGTGCCCTGACCGGGAATCAAACCGGCGACCTCTTGGTGCATGGGTCGATGCTCAACCACTGAGTCATACTGGCTAGGCACAATTCTGTTCTTTTAAAGCCTCATTGAGCCCTAGCCCTGTAATACCCATGTGCACCTCTGTAACTAGAGCTGGCTAACATAGCCAGTCTTCTGGGAGAGAGTCTGGGCGGTCGGTTGTTTAGCAAAATTTAGATTTTGTTGATGTAAAATGGGAATCATGGATATTGTGCTGGAGTAAACATTGTGCGAACAAATAATGCTTTTAGTAAAATTAGGACTCATTCCAAATCTCTCTGACAGATCACAAGTCAAAAAATGTCAGCATTAGAAGACAGAGAGAAAGAAAATGAAAAAGATAAGGAGACACTCAGATCTAGCAAGAAAGGCCAGCCCTGCATGAGGTCATAGTTGGTCTGCCTGTCTCACATCCAGCTGAGCTTCCCTCGAAGTGGTGAGTGCTCTGCGGAGGAAACAGACTAACTGAGACATCTCACTACTGCGTAAGAAGCATGTACAAAAATGAATTATTCTCAAAACCCAAAACATTAAGGAAGATTAAGTAAAGATAGCGTCTTGCCGGGGCTCCGGCGGCATGGGTTTTATAGTCCTCGACAGCAGCTTCCTTTAAGTAATTTGCTCAGGATGATCGTCTAGCTGCAGGGTGGGGGAAGTCTGTGGCGGGCGGAGCCCAAACAACAATATCGTAGGAATAAGAGGCTGCAGAGAGCTCTGCTGGAACTGGAGGGAAGATGCCTTCACATCACAAAAGTACGTGCGGGGAAGTAGTGGCAATTTGCTACCACATATATTCCAGGCCCACTATGGCACCAGGACTCTGGCTACTTAGTATTCAAAGAGAAACTGGAAAGAAATTAAGGTATTTTGAACGTGCTAGATGAAAATAAACCCTAAAGAATGGGCCTACGGCCACCACAAAGTTTGAACTCCCCAAAATAGCCGAGTTATTCTAATGCTACAAGGAGAGAGGAGACTGTTTTACTCTAAGACAGAACACGTAAATAATACCATAATTAACTCCACAATGAGATATTTCTATGTACTGAAAGTTAATTCATAAGTCTTGATGGCTAGACCCCTGGGACAGAATGACTGACAACTTGGTGAGGCTGAAACAAAGATTTTTTCCTTGATTTCATCTATCCTCCATTGCTCAGATATCACAAAGTCTTAGAAAGAAGATGTGGATCTGGTTTAATTGGGGTTTTGGAACCGTCTTCTAGCTTGGGGTAACTGCTATCAGGCCGGGGGACTGGGTTATTGTCTTCATTTTGTGTGTTTGGCTTGTTCCTTGTTTGTGATGTGTGCTTTACACTTTTTACAAATGGGGGAACACGAGGAACTTGCCAAAGTAATCCACTCTCAGAGACGCTCCAGAGCTCAACCCTTTCCAGTGCGAGACAGGCAGGAGAAGCCGTTGATGCTTTTGAACTCTACTCAGGCACCTGAGTTAGAGTTCTGCTGTCTAGTTGAAAATTAAAAAAAGCAACAACAATATTGGCAATGGTAATTTCTAGATGTCAACGTGACGATTGCGGATTTTCTTTGAACTTACTATTTAAAAGCAAGATACATTTGTTTTGAAGTTCACTTTATTTAGATATTAACCTGTTTTAATTTTGATTTCTGTGGGCATAGATTTGTAGGATATTATTTTTGGCCTTTGTTTTCCCTTCAGGTATATAAGAATGAGGGGTGTTTATATTTACATTTTGGAGAGTTCTGTGTTTCTGACAGCCTGTCATTAGAATGTTTTTATGATGTCATTTGATTTCACACATAACTTGTGGTGAAGGTATCTTACACAGTGTGGCTGGGTGTATTTTGAAAGTAAGTGAAAAGAGAATAAGAAATACTTTTCTGCCCTAGGGAACAGCAGGGTCTTCACTTAATGCGTGGTACTGACCCATTTCAGACCACTGTGGGGGCTACTCCTAGGCGTAGAAGGAGTAGAAGGAAGCCCAAGCAGCAGCAGTGGGTATTTGGGGGATGGACTCAGGAAAGCTGAGTACAATGGTTTTCGTAGAATAGAGCTTGCCTCCTCTGGGAGGAACAGCCAGTCAGTCAGTGGAAGGATGAACCAAGAGTTAAGTACAAAGAATTAAGGAAACAATAAGCTGAAAAGTAATTGAAAAAAAAATGTCTGGGTTTCCAACCTTTTTTTATTTGGCAGGGCTTTCACTAGAGAAACACACCAGGTCTCTCTCCCCACCTCTTCCTCATTTGTCTTCATTAGAAGAATGAATTATATATTTAGGGGGAATTGGAAGAAATATTTGGGCATGGCTAGCCAGCTTCTAGTAAACTGAATAGTATGCTTTCTCCCAAATTCATTTCCACCCAGAATCTAAGAATGTAACCATTTCTGGAAATAGGGTTCCTGCGGATATAATCAAGTTAAGATGAGGACATACTGGGTTAGGGTGGGCCTTAAATCCAGTGACTGGTGTCCTTATAAGAAGAGAGGACAGACAGAGACATCAGAAAAGTAGGCCCTATGAAGATAGAGGCTCAGCTGAGAGGGACACCGCTACGAGCCAAGGTACACAAGGATAGCTAGGAACCACCAGGAGCTAGGAGGAGGCGAGAAAGGATTCTTTCCTGGAATCCTCAGAGCATGAAAACTGATTTCAGAGTTCCAGCCTCCAGACCTGTGAGGTAAAAAGTAAGGATTCTTTTAAGCCACAGAGTGTGGGTGATTTGTTGCGGCAGCCCTAGGCACCAGCTCCTCACCTTTCCTTCTGGAGCGAGGTCTGTCTGCAGGAGGCATGCGTGCTGGTCTGCTTTCTGCCATGTGATCATCCACTATGCCTGTGATTACTGCTGAATTTGTCCAATTCACAAGTATGATGTTAATGAACCCCTTGAATTGGAATTCAAAAGCATGATCTTCAATTGTCTTAACAGTAACAAAGTTGATATTTTGATCATCATCTATATGATCTGCATTTATCTTAGTTGACTCAGTTCAGGAAAGAATTAAACAGATATAAATAACATACACTTATTATATACTATATTACATGCAGTGTATATTTATTATGTTATTCACTGCCCACCTAAAATCCTGGCACATCATTATATACAGCAAACCTCCCGATCTGAGTACACGCTATCAGGACTTTTTTCTGACAGATTCATTAAAGCACATGGCTCCTGTGTTAGGCAGACTGAGCTGCCATAAGATACCACTGACTGGGAGGCTTAAACCACAGACATTTATTTTCTTACAGTTCTGGAGACTATAAGTCCAAAGTCAAGGTGCCCTCAGGGGTGCTTTTTGTTGAAGCATCTCTTCCTGGCTTGCAGATGGCCACTTTCTCCCTGGGTCCTCACGGGGCCTGTTCTACAGGAAGAGAGAGACCTCTGGTGTCTCCTCTACATCTCATATGGACACTAGCCCTGTAGAATCATGGCCCCTCTTATGATTTCATTTAACCTTAATTACCTCCTTAAAGTCCCTATCTCCAAATACAGTCACATTGGAGATGAGGCTTAAACATAAATTTTGGGGGAACCAGTTCAGTCTATAATAAACTCCGTGGTGTTGATCTTCTAAACTCTGTCTCCAAACTTACAGGATTTTCAGAGACACGAAAATTATCTTACTTATCGCTGACATTCTCCCACACCTCTTAGTGATTTCTCCTTAAGCTTCCCATGAGACCTCACCACTTACTCTTGATAAACAACCTGTTCTTTTATTTTCTTTTCCTTTTCTATTTTCTTTATAAATTGAAGTCATTATCCGTGCCTCAACAATCTGCCCTATGTTTATAATGACCTTGGCCATCACCACAGCCTAAAATTTAGACTTGACCTGCCTTACAGTATACATGAGAAAGCATCACATCTCTTCTACTTTTAGAAATATATTTTAGTGTTATTTCTTGCATCGGGGCATTTTTATGGCTGTCTCCTTTCCTGGAACGTGCCCCCCCTTCACTTTACCAAGGACGTAAACTCTACTCAATATACTTTTTGTTACAGTTTTATATGTACAAACCTTATAATACTTCATTAGTATTCACCCTAATTAGTTTAATTAGATTTGACAGTGGTTCACTAATTAAGTTCCAAAAATACAATTAATAATTAGCATTTTATATATGAAAACGTTTAGTGAGAATAACAAGGGTTCCAATATAAATAAACTATTATCATAACAAAATGGATATATTTTCTAATAAAACTGACTAGCAAAGTATTGCCTGAAAGAAAGCCTACAACTTAGTCGATTTTCTCATCATAATGTGTGTTTCTGTTCTCTACTTATAACTGTGGGACTACAAAGCCTGCCCTTCTAGTATTGGTGAATTTGTAAGGGAAAATAGGTTTTTTTTTCTTTTTTAAAGGTGGCAACAGTTTTTTTTTTTTTTTCTTCCTTTATTGATTTTAGAGAGAGAGGAAGGGAGAGGAAGAGAGAGATGGAAACATCAATTAGAGAGAACATTGACTGGCCGCCTCCTGCATGCCCCCCACTGGGGATTTGGCGCACAACCTGGGCATGTGCCCTGACCAGAAATTGAACCAGAGACCTCTTGGTGCATGAGTCAACGCTCAACCACTGAGCCATACCGGTCAGACTAAAGGTGGTAACAGTTCTTAGGTCTCAGTTCTACCAGCAGAAATGATCCCATTCTTCCTCCCTCCTCATGGGGAGTGGCGAAAGCAGTGCAAAGGAGCTACCGTTATATGATAAACCAAGCGCCATTCATACTGTACCAGCGGTTCTCAACCTGTGGGTCGTGGACCCTTTGGGGGTCGAAGGACCCTTTCACAGGGGTCGCCTAAGACCATTGGCAAACACATATTTCCGATGGTCTTAGGAACCGAGACACCGCTCCTCTATCCGTCTCCAGGCGGGTCCACCCACATGCAGATACGCCCACATACAGCATGAGGAACAGTATGAAAGGGTTGCGGCATTAAGAAGGTTGAGAACCACAGTGTAAACCAACACGTTCAAGTCCCTACTTTGCGGTCACATTTTCTCTCTCCTGCTCTCTAGTTTTGTTGAACGGGACAGTGCCTATCCTAAGATTATACACAAAATAAATTGGAGAGATTTTCTTTAAAAAGCATGATTAGGCCCTGGTTGTGTAGCTCTGTTAGTTAGAGTATCATCCCAATACACCAAAGTTATGGGTTTAATCCCTGGTCAGATCACATACAAGAAGCAACCGAGGAATGCATAAATAGGTGGAACAACAAATTGACATTTTTCTCTCTCCCTCCCTTCCTCTCTCTTTCTAAAGTCAATCAAAATTTTTAAAAAGTATAATTAAACTGCCCAGCCAGTGTGGCTCATAGGTTGAGCATCGACCCATGCACCAAGAGGTCAGCCATTCGATTCCCAGTTGGGACATATGCCCAGGTTGTGGGCCCAATCCCCAGTGAGGCGGCCAATCAATGTTCTCTCTCGTCAATGTTTCTATCTCTCTCTCTCTCTCCCTTCCTTTCTCTAAAATCAATAAAGAAAAATATATATTAAGTATGATTAAACTATACACAGATCATATGCTAATACTAAAAAAAACAAAAATACATGTAAGTCCTGGTCAGTTGCTCAATGGTTAGAGCATCAGCCCACAGACCACAGGGTCATGGGTTTGATTCTTGGTCAAGGGCATGCACCTGGGTTGCAGGTTTAATCCCTGGCCCAGGTCAGGGTTGTATAGGAGGCAACAAATCAATGTCTCTCTCTCTCTCTCTCTCTCCCTCCCTCCCTTCCACTCTATCTAAAAATCAATGGAAAAATATCCTCTGGTGAGGATAAACAAAACAAAAAAGTAAATATATATTTATGTATATAATATTGGTAAATATATTATAAATATATAATGACACTGTATGTACATTGTATTTGTAAATTAATGCATCATATTATTTGATTCAAAGTTGAATTTCATCTTGCACTTTGCTTTCCTAGATCTGTTCAAATGAAAACTCAAGCTTGCTATTCCGGTTCATGGAATTGTGAATGAAAGGCTCCTCTGTGGTAAGTAACTCACCAGGAATAGTTTTGCCTCTCATTAGAGCACCATCACATTGTGCTGCAATTATTCATCTGATTTCCCCCTAGTAAGAGAAGGAAGAGATAGTGTCTTGCCTTTACAATTCAGCATTATACCTTAAAGTCTACTGCAAACTAGATGCTGAATAAATATTTTGTAGATTTTAGGGGGAAAATGAATGAATGAATGATTTCAGCAACTCTACTCCAAATACCTTGATTGCTTCCAGACCCGTTGATATTAAACAACAACAACAATTTTTTTTTTTTTGAAATTTGAACCCAACAGTCTCCTTCACTGTCCACTAACTGGAAAATTTAAATACTAGCTACCAATACAGAATAAGACATTCACCATTTCACTGATGCTCAGAGGCAGTATCTGTTTATATACCTCACAAATTCTACTTAATATTTACTATGAGTATACTGTAAGGTGAGTTAGTTAATCCTGACTATCAGGGAGAAAGATTACAAGTTACTGCCCCAGTAATGCTATTGTTGTTCATTTGCTTTGACCTAAAATATTTTCATTTCTGAGGGACAAATGGGGAAGGTTAAAACTAAAATAATACCTAGAGAGATGCTCTATTTAAAGCAAAGTCATTGCTTATAATCTTCATAGGATACAACTGAGGAAAAATAATCTCTGCAAAGAAAATCAATTTCCAAAACAGACATACACTTAAATGTATTATCTGCTAAAGGGAGGCAGCATCGCAAGCCTAGGGCAGGTTCACTCTTACTAATGCTTCTCACAAACAAAGATGGACTTCCAATGCCCTGGCAGGGACTGACTGGCCCATGCCTGCTAAGTGAAAGCCCCGAAATGTGCACTAAGAGAATGGGAATGATGAGATAAGTAGATTGCTTGGAGATCTGAAAGCAGGAGGATTTTATTAGGGCTGGGATAGAATAGTTACATAAGATACCAACATGGAGAATACTAGCTGACTATGGACAAATCAGCTAGGAAAACCATAGGAAATGAGAACTTATAAGTGCTAACGAAAACACGTACACAACGGATATAAGGGGATTTCTATGAAACAAAGTTGAAAATAGTATGAAATGGTGGCTAAGCTATAAGAATTGCAAATCAGCAGTCAGGCTTTAAAGTTCTGCTATTTATTATAATATTTGAGATGTTAAGCATGTTAATTGTAACTCGGTGTCTTCTTCTAAACAGTGGAGAAAGTCTTATATCTATATAATTATAGTTATTGATTTAAGACTAAATGTGATAATGTATGTAAAACACTTTACACAGTATCTGGTATATATCAATGGTTAATGAAGAGCATACAAGCCTACATATAACTATTACATTAGCATACAGTCTTAAATCAGGGAGATACTTGGATACCAATTTAACATATATACAAAAAATAAAAGAATAGAATTTTGCTTTTCTGTTACTAAGAGAGACACAGTAAGATTCTATATGAAATTGAGAGAGAAGCCAAGAGGCAAACAGAGAATTTTAAAATGGCGTTAAATCTTGGCCCAATGTAAAAAGCTGTCAGGTTATAATGAAGAGACTGTGTACTGTAGTTCATGAATTGGAATATAACCTGTGTCCCTCTGACCTCAATGTGAATTACATTGTTTATGTGCTCTAAATCATGGACCACATATTATATAGAATGGTTCAAAAAGCCTAAGTGGAATAAACAATATTCTAACACCATGCTTTGTTATTAAAGTCCCTAAACCCTTGTAGCCACATAAGTGCAAGATAACCTTATCTCTTAGCCACGTATCAATTATATTCCATTCTATCCAACATATGGTATTTCAAGGATAAATATTACCTAGTTCTTTGCAACTTCGTTGTTTTTTGTTGTTAGAAAAAAATTATCAATCTTTACCTACAAAAATATAAATTGAAGTTATTACAGTCGGGTTACAATAATGTTGACATTCTTATGGGTCATATCCACCAATTCCAGGTTCTGACCCAACTCCCCTTCAACTTTCTGATGTGTTGTTACTGTCTCTGAGTTCTGAACTTGTGACTCCCTTTCCAAGTATAGTCTATTTGTTCCCAGATTTAATCAGCATGATTGTCAGTGCTGTCCTTTTGTTTTGTCCTTTAACAGGAGGTGGATTTCTTCTTTGTCTCAGCTGCCATGAGTTACTCTTTGTAAATAACCCCACTGATCCAGCCAGGATTAGAGACCTTACACCTTACCATCTATCCTTAAAGGCAAGTGTGCATGACATTTTCAGAAGAATCAAATTGCGAGGGGACCCTTGAATCAGAGACAATTTCTGGGTAAAACTTTTATTTTCAAACCTGAGCCCAACATTTATTACAATGATAAGAATATTGTAAAGACTCTTTTTAACACTTTTCCTTTGGTTTGGTAAAAGCCCCACATTTCTGCTATCACAGAAAGGTCCAAAGCCCATTTAACTCTTAAAATGAATGCATAATTCATAATCATTTTACTCTTTTAACTCAAGCTATAACCTAACATCCCCTTATTTGTCCTGTCTAGATGGGAAAGATGTTTGGTGAATAAATAAGGATGTTTCTGGTTGTCTGTCTCTTTCCAGACCATAGGAATGAGTGCTCTTCTACTACATCTCAATCTTTTCCTGATATTGCCATCAATCATTTTGGGATTTCTTGGAAGTATATCGTTGAAACTTCCTGGAATTCCTTCTGAGAATTCTGGGCAAGAGCCAAAAGCTAAGTGTGGGGAAATCAGGTCACATCTCAGACAAAAAGGTAGTGTCAATACCACCATGATGCCATTTCTGGGTCACTTGATTTTATGTCATCCAGCAAAGACACTGTTGTATTTTTTCCAGATTCCTGACAGCCAGTTCTTCCAGCCTCTGCTTGTACTTACAATGATCATATTCCTAGTTTTTTTACTTAGTCCTCCTCACTCACTACGGAGAACATTATGGCAGAAAGGGAAGGGAATGACCATAATGCTTCAATTCTATACTATTATCCGTCATAAGAAGGTGAGAAGCTTCATTGATTTAATATTAGCTTTATGGGGAAGGAATCTTATGACATGTTATCACAGATATTTTAAATGTAAAAAATATCTTATAATGAACAAAATGTAACATCTGTAGATTGTCTATTATTATTTACTGGGTCCAGGCACTGTGCTAGGCACATATGTCATGCATTAACTCATTTATTCTTCTCAATAGTCCTGTGTTGCAATGTTATCCATTTTGCAAATGAGGAAACTGAGTTTCTTATGCATAATAAACTTGCTCAAGGTTACTGAGCTAATAAGTGAAAGGAAGGCCTGTGTTTTTTAAGCTCAGATAAAATACCAACCAAGCTTATGTTCTCTCTCCTGGAGCTATGGTAGATGAAATATCCTACTTAACAGCGTGCAGGAACACTGGATAAGACAGGAGTTTAGATGACTTTCCACAATCCAACCATCTTCCCCAACAAATTCTAAGTAATTCACTCTCAAGAATACACATTCCCATTGACTGCAATAATTTAATCCTCAAAGTTTAAATCTAAAACTCCACTTCAACCACAGCATTTTATGTGTTTACTGCTCATGTTTTCTCAGTTTTACTCCATGCTTTCCCAATCTCCCAGTCCCTTGAGACCCCTTGTTTTCTCTCTATGTGTCCCACGTGTGTCTTCACTTCCTTTTCTACTGAGCTCGAACCCACTGACCCATCTCCACATGTGCCCTTTCACTGGCAAACTTTGCTCCGTCAACCTCTGTCCCTTGCCAATTCAATTCCCAATTTAGAATAAGTCTAATCATTTCTTGTTCTGTCAAGCACTGTGTTCAGAAAACTATGCAACCATTCAGATTGTATCCATTACAAATGTTTAGTGTCAACCAACCTAACTAGAATTCCAGCACTGCTATGAATGTATTTTGTATTCTCCCTGGTTACCTTCATTTCGCATGTCTTATAGTGGTTCTTCCTATCTCTAATTATTCTCATTAGTTCCTGACTCTAAGTCTGCCTCGTTCTTAGTAGATGATCTTGTTTCCTGCTTTCCAGAGAAGGAAGACTAAAGTCCCTCCTTTTCAAAGCTCATCCTCCCTCATGTACCTATATCAACTTCCCCAGATATCTACAGGACTCCTTCAATTCTTTCAAGATGTGGCTTACATGTTCGTGTGTGTGTGTGTGTGTGTGTGTGTGTGTGTGTGTGTGTGTGTTTTGTTTTCTTCAATTCCAACCACTTTATTGTATTAAAAGCATCTCCTTCCTCTGCTGACTTGGTCCTCCCAATTCTTATTAAAGCAACCACTTTCTACTATACTCTCTAATTTATTTACAATGTTTATTTTTATTGTTTATCTCACCCAAGTAGAATGTGAACTCCACAAGGAGCTTTGTCTATTTTGTACACTGATGTATTCCAAGCACCTAAAACAGTACTTGGCTCATGGTAAGCGCAATACAGACTTGTATTGAACAAATATGCACACGTGTTTTGATTGCTTGCTCTCTTCCCTGTCCTCCCAGAGAAAGAGGTTACTTAACCCCTCTCTAGATAACACTGATCATAACTGCTCCTCCAGCAGAGATCAGGAAAATTATATAATTTGCTTGTTTACATCTGAGTTATGACTTTTCACAATAGTGTTAAGTTTGGATACTTGACACTCAGTATGAGAAAGCTTTCCTTGTCACTCTTCTACTTAACTGGTTCAAGGGCAGAGAATGCATTTGCTGACTCCCTCACCTGTGACTATCTTTCAATAAATCTGGACAGAACACATATCACTGCTCTACTCAATCTCTGTCATTAAATACACTCCCCAAACAACTGGCCTCCAGGTTGACCCAAAGGGATTGACTTCTGTTATATTTCATTTTCTTTGATATCCTTGGCCAAGGATTTTTGTCACTGCAACTGAATTTTGTGCAGATTATAGTCTACCAGAGACTTCATTGACATCAGCAAGTATATTTCTCTTTGGAATACAAGTTGAACTTGAGTCACAGTCCCCAGTGAACAAGAATAGTCAAGTGTAGAGCAGTAATATAATGTCCTATCCCTTATGGCTAAAAACACTTTGCCTGGAATTCACAACCTACTGGAAAATGCAATGCAAGCACTGGCTATTTACGAATTTCCTGACATAAAATTTGACTGCAAGAAATACTTTATTAAATATATAATATTCTCTAATGCTGAATTTCCAGGTTTTATGAAAGAAACCCTTCACAGAAGATCCATGGCATCTATTCTGAGTGCCTGAGTCCCATAAAACAAATACATTTTTTCTTAATGTTTAAAAATGCTATTATTGCCTGTCTTCTCATTCTCCTTTTGATGAAGAGTAGAAATCGCTTGAATAAAGCTCAATAGTTTTGTTAAATTTACTATTCTGGTTTCTTTAATTCTTGCTTTGATTCCTTACCCTTACCTGGGGTTGACTTCATTTTGTCTATGTCAAAACACATTTTTTAAGTAAAAAATTGCACGAAATAAAAACCTGACTGCGTTTTTTGTAATAACATTCTATTTAAAAAAAAAAGAAATGATTCAATCTGTAATATTTATGTATTGTTTGACATGATCAGGCATGTTCAGGGTGGTTTGGCTGTAGACTTATGTATTTGAAAGGAATGTCTGCCAACTGTCTGTCTGCTATGGGGGTCAGGGATCAAAATACTTTGTAGTTAAATTAATTAGGTATGGAACTGCTTTTTAAATTGTTTCCACCAAAGGAGTCTTTTCTAGCTCCCTTTTATCCTGTTTAAATAAACTATTGGATTAGAGATCCCTCTTCACTTAGGCTGTGACAAGGCTGAACAAGCAGTCAGTCTCCAAATTACAAATGGATTGTGTCACTAAGATGTGTTTATATGCTTTTGGTTTTGTGAATTCACTAATAACTTTTTTTTTTTTTTTACAAAGAAATGATATTCCTATACTAACTAATGAAAGCCTTCTATCATGATATTTTTGTGTGTGAGAAAGGCATAGTAGGAGATATTTCAGGGTTTTTGCTCCATATCTCTTAGTTTTCAGTATTGTTCTTCTGTTTTTATTATATATATAATAAAATTATATATTTTATATATTTTTTTACCTTTCTGAGGCTTTTTGTCCTTTGATTCCTCCAATTTATTCTTACTCTCAGCCCTCTCCTGTGGCTTCACTTCCTTCCTTAACAAATGTTACCACACTTGTCCATCAACTACACACTCATCAGCAATTTCAGTTTATTTGCTTTCTGCTACAAACATCTATCATGTTACTATTCCTGTTATCTACCCTGACATATCTGTAGTTTGGATCTTCATCTGAATATGCAACACCGTTTGATAATCTTCTTACAAAATTACACAATTTTCTTTAGGTCTTTGGCTTTCTTCCATTCTTTCACTCTCAGCAGGAAATTTCATTGTGTTCCTTATAGAGAAATTAGAAACCACTAAGTATCCATTCCTTAGACTTGTCACTAACATAAACATGTGCCCTTAATCTTACTTCCATTTCTTTTCAAAGGAAAAGTTGTTCATCTACCCAAGTTTAATTCTTCCATCTATTTTTTTTTTGGTATTTTTCTTATTCTTTCTTAAACATCATTCTCAATTGTTAATGAATTAAACTCATAATTTTCATCCACTCATTCTCCATAAGACACTTTTTGAATGGGTATTTGAAGGTATTCTGTGTAAAAATAAAGAAATAAAAAACACTCTCTAAGTTTTCCTCACATGTTCTCCTTTTTTGTCCATCTCAACAAAGCTTCTGAAACATAAGTCTAGTGGTAGAAGAATTCCAAAAGAAGCCACGTTCTGGGATGTGACTGTGGGGATAGGAATATAATGTAGAGTGGAGGTGAATGGACAGGATAAGAAAGGTAAAGAAGCCAAGAGGCTATTATGTTAGACAGGCTGCCAAAATGAAGTTCGAGGTCAACTAAAATAAAGACCCAACTTAACCAGGAGAAAAAGACTGTGACAGGTACTACAATATTAGTAAATGAGCAAGAGTGATCAGAAAAGTCTGTGGATACTTTATGAGGTGGATAAGTAGGGGTTGGCATAAGCCTCCAAGGAGCAGGATTTTTACCCCGCAGAGAAGGAAGACAGTATAGATTCAGAATGGAGGTCAGAAGGATGCTGACTCTAATTCCCAGAAGTGAGGTCCATGAAATATCAGTAAAAGAGCAGAATCCAAACAAAAGTGCTACAGGGGAAAATGGCTTTTCATGGCAGAGTCCCCTTTTAGTTACAGTAGAAAAGAGTGTGGATATTCAATGAAGAAATGAGAAATGAGGGAGAAATTAGTAGCTGTGGATCAAGGTCTCCCCCAAGACACATAGAGGCTGAGTACTGAGCAGTGAGGTCAGATGCAGTAAAGGGAGCCTGAAGAACTTATGTGTATAAGAATCTAGATTACAGATGAGTAGAAACACCCAAATATTGGGCGATGAGAAAGGGTGACAGACTTGAGTAATGGCAGACAATACTGGCCACAGACTTCCATGATTTCCTGTAACACTTTCCTATTCATTTGGGAGAGATTGGCCATGGCTTCAGTAACCATATTCTGACTGGAAGGTTACTCAATGAGGAATTTCAGACTTGTGTTCATTGTACTGGCTCTAATAATAGGCTCTGGGTATGAAGTTCCTATACAGACGCTTCCTCCATTGTAGTGTGTGTGCTGCAGAGTGAGGGTGGAAATGTTATGCTCAGACCAGGACTGGTCATAGAAACTGAGAGAAGCTCATTATTAATCCAAGATTTATAAATCCACAAAAGCCACTGACCATGACATCTCCAGCAACAGTCCCGTTTTGTACTAATTGGCATTTCATACAGTGGTTTGCATTACCAAGTATACTGTTTAGAAAATCCATGAACTATGATGGCCACACATGCAATTATAGAAATACTCATCATCCTTTCACCTTTGTGTTTTCCCCATATATACATATTTTTGTTTAAAATACAACCGCTCCATGAACTTACTTGAATCTGTTCCTAATGCATTTACTGATGGAAAACAGAATTAAGCCAGCTTTACTGCTGAGTTTGATGTGCTTTCCAGATTTGTTAGGTTTAGCTGGAAGTAATCTTACTCCCCATAGTGTGAGATGTTTGAAAGTACTCTACTACACCTATGAACCAAAGTTTTTTACTGTGGCTAATCGGAAATAGGCAAAAGGGAAAGATTTAAAGTTGGAAAGATGGTGAATATAAACAAAAGAGCTTTACTTAGCTAACCTGAATGTATAAATAAAATACAGTAAAACCAGGATGCATGGTAGGGGTAGCTGTGTTAAAAATTCCAGTTTCCACCCAGATATTGTACATCAGGTAGACCCAACATATTACAGTCTCTCTCATCTGCAAATTATGTTCATGCAGATGTTATGTGTCTTATAATGAAAAGACTTCCAAAGGGGGAAAGTAGTTTTCTTCATGTCAAATGTAATAAACCCAAACCAGGTAAGTCAGTTTTGCAGCCTGGAATCCTATTTGTTTGCATTAAGTTGACTTTTCTCATATATCTTTCACCAGTAATATCAGACTGTATATCCATTCTGATGATGTAGAAATGGAAAATTTTCAGTGTAAAATCACATGGGAACCTCCACAAGATCACTCTGACATGCTTTTTCTCCTATTTTTTCCTGCTGCGATTTTGGAAGGCTGTACTCTTCTCCTGTTAAAATGATTAGTGCTTTAAGTGAATGAGATCACTTACTGAAATAAAAGTCCAGCCAAGCCATATTCTCATATCGTGATCTCATACAGGCTCAGTCTCAAGAGAGGCCCCTTGAGATATTTTACAAAATTGTTCATCCAATTGTTGTATGTGGCCTCTGTTCAGAAAGGAAACGTGGTTGACAAAATCTAGTAAAAAGGGCCCCAGGATGCCAAAAACAATATAAACACAT
Organism: Tadarida brasiliensis; assembly: GCA_030848825.1. Classification (NCBI taxonomy): domain Eukaryota; kingdom Metazoa; phylum Chordata; class Mammalia; order Chiroptera; family Molossidae; genus Tadarida; species Tadarida brasiliensis. The sequence continues at coordinate 84,082,017 of CM061264.1, forward strand.
GTGTGCCTTAATACAGGCTGTTATCTTGCAAAAATAATCTTCCTCTGTTGTACATATAAAGCCCATGGTGTATGAAACACCTGCATACTTATGTAATCCTCACTCAATGCATGGTGAGAGATCCAAGATGCTGAGTTCTGTATGGAGCCCTGTGCCCATGCATGGTCCATGGGTCATCTGGGGATGCTAAGACTTAGCCTGCAAGCTTCACTTGGCTTCAGAGCTTTTGAATTGCTGTTCCTCTGATACATATATTTTTTGGTTTTCCAATTACTAAACACAGTTTGGGGCAGTGGTCATTGAATACATCTTAGATTCTAAGTAGTTCCAAAACGATCATGTACATGTGAGATACAGTAGAGTAATAACTGTTGATTTACCTGCAGGATTGACCTAGAGAACAATGCAAACCAATGCCCACCACTTCACTGAGCCCTCTCCCTTGTGGTCACCCCTCATCCCCTTCCTTCCTTCATTGTCAATCTTCTTCTTCTCTAATTCCTCTCCATGTTTATAAGTGATATTGGGCTATAGATTCACTTTCTTGCAACGTGTTTGCTTTCTTTACCAGAGTAATATTGGCTTCATAAAATGAACTGGGGAGAATTCTCTCTTCTCCAATATAGTCATGCGCAGCTTAATGACCTCCGGGATGCATTCTGAGAATTGCGTTGTTAGACAATTTCATCATTGTGGGATGATCATAGAGTACCCTCACACAAACCTAGATGGTATAGCCTACTACACACCCGTGCTACATGGTATAGCCTATTGATGCTCCTAGGCTACAAACCTCTACAGCAAGTTACTATGCAAAACAACATGAGATTAAATCAAGCACAAGAGAAAATGATGCAATCAAGAGACACAGTAAATACTATATACATGAGGCTGCTGCCAGCATAACATGACATACTGTTTTACAGCAAACGTTTTTTTGTAAGTAGAAAGAGTACAATCTAAAATAACAATCCAAAGTATAGTATAGTAAATACATAAATCAGCAACATCGTCACTGATTATCATTATAAGTATTAAGTACTGTACACAACTGCATGTGCTATACTTTTATACAACTGCTAGCACAGTAGGCTTGTTTCCACCAGCATCACATAAACACAAGCAACGAGCTGTGCAAGAACATTATGACGGTGATGATGTCACTAGGCAGTAAGAATTTTTCAGCTTCGTTACAGTCTTGTGCGACCACTGTCATATAAGCAGTCCATCGGTGAATGAAATGTTGCTATACAGCGCATGACTGTATTCCAGAAGAGCTGTGAAGAATCGGGATTACTTTATCTTCAAAATAACAAAAGTAATTTCTAAAAGTTTTCCCAGGTAGCCCTCTGTGCCTGCAGATTTCTTTGTGGAAAAGTTTTCAAGTACAAATTTGATTTGGTTTATAAATATAAGGCTATACAGATTATCTATTTATTCTAACATAAGCTTTGGTAATTTCAAGGAATTTGACCATTTCATCTACGATGTCTTATTTATTGGCATAATTGTTTGTGATACTGCCTTTTTAAATCTGGAGTATCTGTAGTGATGTCGCTGTTATTATAGATGGTATTGTTCATTTTTCTCAAAGCTCTCATTTCCTGATTAGACTGATCGGAAGTTAATCAATTTTATTGATCTTCTCAAGCCATCAGCTTTTATTTTCTCCAATTTTATTTTTTCTCTCTATTTCTGCTATTTTTGCACTTATAATTACTTCTTCCTTTCTTCTGTTTACTTTTGGATTCATTTGCTCTTTATTTTTCCTACCTTCTAAAGTTATAAGCTGAGGTCATTGATATGAAACTTTTCTTCTTTTCTTACATGGGCTTTGAGAACTATAATTTCCCTCCAAGTACTGCCTCCCTAATTAGACAAATTTTTATATAGTGTGCTTTCATTTTCATTTGGTTAAAAACAGAACTATCTAATTTCCCCTTGGATTTTTTTTTCTTTGATCCATGGGTTATCTAGAAGTATGGTTTAGTTTCCAAATATTTGGAAGTGATTTCTAAAATAATTCCATTGTGGGTAGAGAACATATTTTTACTAACTTAAATATTTTGAAATTTATTAATGCTGATTTTATGGCACAAAATATGACTTATCTTAATGAATGTTTTGTATGCATATGAAAAAAAATGTGTATTCTGCTGTTGTACGCATTGTTCTGTAACTGTCAACTGGATCAAGTGCTCTGATTACATTTTCCTTTCTGGAGCTCTAATTTTGTTCCAGCACTTTTGAGGCAGGGGGCCGGGGGGGGGGGCACAGGGGACTGAAATCTGCCTGAATTGTGAATTTGTTTCTTTCTCCTTTCACTTTTCTCAGTTGCTAATTCTTGTACTTGAAGTACTGTTGTTAGAGACGCACATGTTTAGGATTATTATGTCCTCTTGATTTGACACCTTTGTAATTATTAAACTACCCCATTATTACTCATAGACTTTTTTCATGGAAATCTAGTTTTTTATACTTTTTAAAATGTCATATTCTAGTATTATTTGGATTAAATTAGCATAGTATATCTTATTTTGGTACTTTATCTTTAACCATTGGTATCTTTATATTTGAAGTAGTTTTCTTATAGATGGCTTATAGTCAGGACTTATTTTCTATATCTAGTTATACAATCTCTGCCATTAATTATGGTGTTTAGACCAAATAATTTTACATGATAATTGATATGGTTGGGTTTAAATCTTGCATCATGCGATTTGTTTTTTATTTAGTCTATTGTTTTTTTGTTTTTACTTTTTTCTATTTTTGGAAAATATTAATCATGATTTTTTTTTCCTTTGCTGGCTATTAGCTATGACTACTGCCTATTTCAGTGTTTGCTCTAGGGATTATAGTATACCTCTTTAATTTATCACCATCTACTTTAAAGTGACATTTTGCTACTTCATGCATAACATGAGAAACAGCAGCACATTTCAAAATCTCTCCTTTCAAACTTGGTATTATTGTCGTTATACATTCTACTTCTCCGTATATTACCACCTCCATAGTTTACTGTTACTAATTTTCAGATCTGCACTACTATGTTAAAGAAAAAGTGCTGAATAAATGTTGAAGAATAATCTCCAAGTAGAGGAAAAATTATACCAGATGGACATTTGAATATACGCAAAAGATGAAGAGTCGTGAAAATGGCCAATAGAAAGGCAAGTGGAAATTTTCTTCAGATTTAGTTGCTCTTTAGAAGACAAGGGACAGTTTAAATCAAAATAATAACCATATATAAAAATAATCATACAATGAATAGTGGGTAAATAAAAATATTCCAATTTAAAACAATCATGCTATATGTTACCATATGTAAAACAGTATTATATCACTTAAATATTGACCATGAAAAATAAAAGATTTATATTTTAAACTCTAAAACTACCAGAAAAATAAAAACACAGCAGTACAACTACAAATACAACAGTCAAGTAAAAGTATAACGAAGCAAAATGTCAAGGCAAAAGTAGAAAAAGGAAAAACAAAACCAGAAACAATATGCAGAGAGAACAAATAGAAAACATGTACCAAGGAGGAGTGTGTAAAGCAAGAATAGTGATACGTTATGGTAAATTATATAAACAATGAAAAGAGAAATTAGATTACATATATAAAAAATGAACAAGCCCCTGGTCTATTTTATGTGCAAAACACAAATAAGAAGTATTATCAGGAATAAAGTAGGATATTTATAATCATAAAGAAGTTAATTCCTCAGAATGAAACAACTAATAACAAAGCTTCCAAATACATGAAGCCAAAATTGATAGAACAAAAGGAAGAAATCTAGATTTACTGTTAGATTTATCAACATTCAGCTCAAAGTAATTGATAAAAAAAGCTAACAGAGAATCCATAAAAATTCTGAAACAAATACTTGAATATCACTATTTATGAAACTGATATAAGTGATATTTTAAAGTATTCCACATAGCAATAGCTAACTACAAATTATTAAGTATACTGGTAATCACAGATATTTTGGTTGATATGTCTTGATAACTTTAAAATAATTGAAAACATGTATCATATATATATTTTTTTACCAAACAGAATTAAAGTAGAATTCAATAACAGAAAAATACTTTTAAAAATCTCAAAATATTTTTAAATTAAGCAATATATTTCTGAAAATCCATAGTAAACATGTGAAATTACATGACAAGTTAGAAAATATTTGGAACCAGGTGAAAGTTAGACACAACATATTAAAATGTATTGTGTGTATCTAAAGTTAACTTATGGGCAGGGAAGTTCTTAAATCAATATTCTAAGTGTCTACCTTAAGAACATGTAAAAGGAGGCAGAAAGAAAGAAACACAGAGGCAGAAATAATAAAGATAAGAGAACAAATCAATTACATAGAAAATAGAAACACAATAAAGAAAATCAATGAAACCAAAAACTTGTTTTATGTAAAGATCAATAAACATTATATAGTTTTCACAAGTCTGATCAAGAAGAGAGCAAATGCAGTGTAAAATTACCAATATAAGCAATGAAAGAATGAAAATTACTGGAGATTCCATTGATATCAAAGGGTAATAAGGGAATATTATTATCAATTGCAGGCCAATAAATACTACAACTTAGATGAAATGCAAATTCCATGAAAGACACAAGCTACCAAAACTCACTTAGGGTGAAATAGATAACCTTGTATCTATTAAGCCTTACATCTATTAAGGAAATTAAATGTATAGTTAAAAATATTTCCCCCTGCCCAGCCGGTGTGGCTCAGTGGTTAAGCGATGACCCATGCACCAAGAGGTCGTCGGTTTGATTCCCGGTCAGGGCACATGCCCAGGTCGTGGGCCAAATCCCCAGTGTGGGGTATGCAGGAGGCAGTCAATCGATGTTTCTCTCTCTCTCCCTCTCCCTTCCTCTCTCTCTAAAATCAATAAATAAAAAATGTTAAAAAAATATATATATAGATTTCCCTGAAGAAAATTCCAGGCATAGATTACATCAGTGGCAATTTCTTCAAAAATTAAAAAGGAATTAATACCAATTCTACATGAAATTTTTAAGAAATAAAAGTAAGGGAAAAACCCTGTCCATTTCTAAAATTTAATAACACCTGCAGTTAGATGATTCAAACACAAGCAAGAAATAACAAAAAATGAAAAGCACAGGCCAATATCATTAAGGAATATAGATGTAAACATCCTTTAAAGTATTAGGCAAATGAAGTTATGTAATATAGAAACAGAAGAATATATTATGAGCAAGTGTAAATTATTCCAGAAAGGTAGTTACATTTTTAAAACTCAATCAGCATAATTCACCACATTAACAAACTCAAAAAGAAATAATTGTAGTAAAAATATTTGACAAAACGGACTTCTCTTTATGATAAAAACTCTCACTAAACTAGGAATAAAACAGAAATTCAACACTAAATCTAATATCACACTTAATGGTGAAAGACTAAAGCTTTTCCCTTAACATCAGAAACATGCATAAATGTCAATTTTCACAGTTTTACTTAATATTATGCTTGAGGTCCTAGATAATATCATAAGGAAAGAAAAAAGGTGTATATAATTCAAGGGGAGAAAATATATTCATAAACGACATGATTGCTATATAAAATATCTTAAGGAATCCACAAAAACAAATGCTCCAAGAAATAATATCTGAGTTTAGTGAGGTCTCAGCATGCAAGATGAATATACAGGAATCAACTGTATTTGTGTATCTTATAAATAAACCATTGAAAATGAAATAAAAAAATCAAAGTATTTGTAGTAATATAAATATGAAATACTTGGGGTATAGTTTTTAAGTATGTGCAAAATACATAACTAAAAACTGAAAAACATGGCTGATAAAAATAAAGGAGCTCTAAAATAAATGGAGATATATGCCATGTTTATGAATCAAAAAGCTAAATTTTGACACAATATACATTTTAAAAATTGATCTATAGATTAAATGCAATTCCTATTAAAACACTGGCTGTCTTTTTTTTGGTAGAAATTGACAAGCTGATTCTAAAATGTATGGAAAAAAATCAAAGGACTTTTGAATAAGAACATAGTTGAAAGACCTGATTGCAAGACTGATCATGAAGAGAGTGTGGTATTGGTTTAAGTACAGACATACAGATTAATGGAACAGAACAGAGAGTTTAGAGAGAGGTGCACATATATATAGTAATTGATATTCAACTAAATGCAAAGTAGTTTAATAGGGAACAAGTCATCTTTTCAACACATGAAGTTATAATTATTGAACATCCAAATGCAATAAAGAAAATGAAAAACTAAACAAGCAAACTTCAATCCTTACCTCATATGTACATTTCTTCTAACTAGATTATAGACTTAAATGTAAGAACTGAAACTATAAAACTTTTAAATGTTAACTTTGGATAAAACCTTCACAAACTTAGATAGAACAATATTGATTAGACAGAACAGAGAGAATACTAACCATAAAATAAATTGATAAATTGGATGTTGTTGAACTTAAAACTATTATGAATAAAAGAAAAGTGATAGACTGGAAGAAAATATTGGCAAACCATGTATCAGATAAAGGACTCATATCCAAAATATATAACAAACACTTAGAAATCAGTGAGAGAAAAAGAATCCACATTATAAAATGAGCCAGATATTTTAACAGATGTGCCCCCCCCCCTCAAATATACAGAACGGCCAAAAAGCACATAAAAAGAGGCCCAACATCACTAACCATTAGGAAAATGAAAATTAAAACCACAATGAGATACCACTACATACCTATTAAAATAGCAAAATTTAAAAGTCTGACTACATTAAGAACTGTAGAGCAATTAGAACCATTGTGTATTGCTGGTAGAAATACAAAATGTATAAATCACTTTGGAAAGACTTTAATAGTTTCTTGTAAAGTTAAACATACATTACCACAGGACACAACAATCCTATTCTTGAGTATTTATCCAAGAGAAATGAAGCATGTTTACATAAAGACTTGCAGTCTAATTTTCATAGCAGCTTTATGCATAACAGCTAAAAAGTGGGAACAACCCAAATGGTGAATGGATAAACAAACTATGTTATGTACATATAATGGAATACAATTCAGCAATAAAAAGACACAAGCTACTGACGCTATGCAATTGAGCGGATGCATCTTGAAAGGATAATGCTAAGAGAAAGAAGCCAGATACAAGAGATTACACGGTCAATGATTCCATTGAGTGAAATTCTAGAAAATGTAATAGTATACTGACAGAAAGTAGATACGTTTGCAAGTGGCTGATGGAAGGAGTAGCAGATTGACTCCAATGGGGCACAGGGTAACTTTTGGTGTGCTGGAAATACTCAGTGTTATTATTCCAGTGTTGGTTACTTGATTATATGCATTTGTCCAAATGCATTTAATTATACCCTTAAGATTAGTGAATTTCATTATATATAAATCATACTACAATAATGCTGATTAAAAAAAACACAGTTTCAAAGTAGCAGAAGACATACCTTAAGGTATGAATTGGCAAAAGAGCAATTCAAAAAATAAAGAAAAGATAATTTCTGTAGAGTGATCCAAAACCTGAATTGTCTCTCCAGAGATCAATGATTTAAAATGGCCTCATGAACTATCTATTTTATTTTATTTTTGATATATCTTTATTATTGAAAGTATTACAGATGTCCCTCTTTTTTTTTCCCCATTGACATCCCCCTCCCTGGTCTCTCACCCTCCCCTCGCCTTCCCCACCCTGTTGTCTGTGTCCATTGCTTATGCCTGTATGCATGTCAGTTCTTTGGTTTTTCTTTTCCCACCCCACCCCCCATTCCATCTGAGCTCAGTCAGTCTGTTCCCTACTTCCATGTCTCTAGATCTATTTTGTTTGACAGCTTATTGTGTTCATTATATTCCACAAATAAGTGAGATCATGTGATACTTTTCTTTCTCTGACTGGCTTAGAACTACTTTTTTAAGTTATGTGGCCCTGGCCCAGCAGCTCAACTGGTTGGAGTGTTGTCCAGATACACTAAGGTTTCAGGTTTGATCCCTGGTCAGGGCACATACGAGAATCAACCAATGACTGCATAAATAAATAGAACAACAAGCTGATGAAAAAGAAATAAAAATAAAGTTATGTGAATTTTAATAGACAAGGTTTGTGTGTATGAGCAAGCACGTGCACAGGTTCTGGGCTACAGGACTGCTGACAGGAAGACTGACATATCACGGGAACCAATGGAGACTGGCTGAGCTGGACTCAGCCCTAGAAGGAACAGTGACAGGAAGCTGGCCAGGTAGGCTCTTGGGGAGGCTGCACAGATCTGCAGCATTTCTTTGAAAGCCCTTTGCTTACAAGTGTTCCTGTTTACATGTAGTAATGTATTTTCCTGGGTAACATACCTTGTGTGTAAGCGTCTTTCCTCAGGAATAAAGGAAATACAGATTTGCTGCTAATATGCAAAGTATTTAATTAAGTAAAGGCTTTTAGTAGGTTCGTTTATAGCTCTCATACTGCTATAGTTATAGATCGGATCTATATGTTGTTTTCTAGCAGTCGATGTTTGCACTAAATACAATCAAATGGGACATACCTCTAAAATAAACAAATGTGTTTTTATTCTGTTCTATTTTCTCCATACAAGATTAATTTTACCACCGTTTCTTGCTGCAAGTTGTCTGGTAATGACATTTCCCCCCAATCTACTTGGAGACTCTCTGAGAACACCAGAGGTCCCTTGTACTCCTTCTCTGTTGCTTGCCTTCTTAGCAGGCAGGGAATTACCATAGTAGGGATGATTACACAAAAAAGACTTTGTCTCTACACTTTACCTTACAGCAGTCCATGCTTGCTCCATGATTCAATCCATCCCTTCTTTGTTCCTGAAAACAATGAGTGGTCATTATTATTTAACTTGAAAACTCTGGACCCAAAGGATAAACAGAAGTGGGGAAGGTATGGCAACGAAACAGAACTGACTTGGGGAATGTCTGTTGATTTCCCATGAACTTTGACTTACTCAGTCACATTAATTTGCCAGATCAATCACAGAGGGAAGTGGTAGAATGATTTAAGACTGATTGAAAGCAGTTGATATTAGTCTTATTCCTTTCCATTCCACAGAAGAAAGCAGGACACAGACCTGGCTTTGTGTGGCAAACGAGGACTTGTACATATTTGCATTTCATTTCATTACCATTTCCCACAAATATGTCCTAATTTCTCCAGAGTAGCTTATGTCCTACATCAACATCTATCCTCTCCCATCAAAAAACTGAGCAAATAAACAACAAAAATAAAAACATTTTGTCCTAGTAAACCAAGTAAAATATATATTTCACTGTACGAATCAATATGTTTCACATATAGCTGAATGTAGTTAATTATATTAAAGCGGATTGGAGTGGAGCATGCTGGGATTTATGTTAGTGTGACAGAGCATTTCTCTGAACACATCTATTTACCTTTAGGTCAGCGATTCTCAACAGGTGTGCTGTGGCACACTGGTGTCACAGGAATTTTTAAAACATGCACTACCTGACTCTTGAGTCAGGGGCACTGACCTCTTTTTCCTTAGATTGTCAAAAAAAAAAAAAAAAAGACAACACAACAATAGCCATCCAGTGTGAATGAATAAAAATTACACTTATTTTTTTTGTCAGAATGGCAAAAAAATATAACATTTTTCATGTGCCGCAGAATTTTTTATGTGTGCCATGAAGGTTGAAAATTGTGCTTTAGGTAACTATTGTCTTTTGCCACATGAGTGCCCTTTGATGTGTATGCAAAAAAGACAAGAAAAGGAAAAAAAAGAAACAAAATATTAAAATAAAACAAAAAACATTTATGGTGATTCAAACATGATTAATACGAACATTTATTTATCTTCAAAAACCTGGGAGACCCTACAAGGGCAGCAGGAGTTCTTGCTCTGTTTTAACTCATAATGAAATCTGGTATCTTCTGAAAGCTTCCATGCTAAGCAATCAGTGTTTGGGAGAAAAATAAATTCCTTTATGATGAAATCATAGAGTTGAATCACTGACTTTTACAGTGCTTAGGGACCATCAAGAACAAGTTCAACCTCAGACAACAGATATTTAGAGAATTTTAATGAATTTGCCCTTGAGCATGTACCTTGTGTCAGAGTTGGGATAAAATTCTAGAAATTTTATTCCCAGTACAATGCTTGTACCCCTGCAATAACAGTGGGAAATATGACAATAAATCACTGGCCATCCCTGGCCGGTTTGGCTCAGCACTTGGTTTCTGCTAGGGGCACGTACCAAAAAAAAAAAAAAACACAAAGAAAACCCCTGGCCAGCCCTGGCCAGTGTGACTCAGTTAGTTGGGGCATTGTCCCAAACACCAAAAGGTGGGGGGTTTGATTCCCAGTGAGGGAACATACCTATGTTTCGGGTTCGGTTGCCAGTTGGGGCACAAGTGGGAAGCCAATTGATGTTTCTCTCTCACATCAATGTTTCTCTCTATATATATTCTCTCTCTCTTCCTTTCTCTAAAAAACAAAACAAAGCAAAACACTGGCTACATGTATTGATCATATAGATATAAATATAGATATAGATACAGATACAGATACAGATATATAGATATAGATATAGATATAGATATAGATATAGATATAGATATAGATATAGATATATGGAAAAGCAACCTGTTTCCAATGGGTATTGAAAATAAATCCAAACATCAGTTCTTCATTACATTCCCAACATCAGTAAGAGAATAGCCTTACTCAAAATCACAAATACAGAATTATCTGCCTCTGATAATTTACTGGATTTTCTTTTCAATCCATATCCTCTTTTATGGTTCACATGGGTCCTTGGAGTCTTTACCTTCACAGTCTCCTCATACCTTCTTGTGATAACCTATAGAATTTAAACGGAATGTTTGTTCCAGATTCAACAAATGCTTATGAGGATGTAGCATACAACCTGCCTCTAGCTGGGGGCTGCCTGCACAGCCCTGACAAACCAGAATTTGTCCCTGCCTTCATGTGGCTTACGGTCAAGCTTTCCAGGAAAATCAGCAGACAACGCAGTGTAAGTTCTGGGGCCCCATCTTCAGTGATTCTAATTGAATGAAGTCTAGTTAGGCCCAGGTATCTGCATTTGAACAGGTATCCCAAGTAATTTGTAAACAAGTTTTCCAAAGGCCTTGCTTAAAGAAGCACATGTGCTCAGACAGCTTGACATATGAGTCATGAGAGCATTCTCTTCCTCAACCCAGACAAAAAACCATAGGCAGGGCAGCTTAAACAATGGAAACTTACTTCTCACACTTCTAGGGGATAGAAGTCTGAAATCAAGGTGCCAGCTTGGTCAGTTTTGTTTGTTTGTTTTAAGCAATTTTAAGTATTTTATAAGTGAATTTTAAGTGTGCAACACTGAATTAACTATGGACATTATGTTATACAGAAGATTCCCAGAACTTGCTCATCTTGCATAACTGAAACTTGCCTAGGATATTGTAAAACTAATTCTTGCTTAAAGAGGAAAACAAAAGTTTTGCCTTCTTTATATTGAAACATTACATGTTGTAATGCAAAAAGTGATTATATTACTGGTCTCCATGCTCTTTCTGATTCCAGACCCCTATTCATGCTGCCACCTGACACCTCACTCTGACTTTTTACTCTGTCCCCTTCCTGGTCATATGGTTTCAGTCAATGCTACCTCTTTATCCCCTATTATTTCCCTCAGCAGTTTTCACAATTTGGTGTTTACTTTTTTTTGGCTGATTACTAATACAAGGTTTGCATTCCCCTTTGCGCTGTAAGTTTAAACTTCCAGCACACTGTAGGTGCTCAAAGTATACTTGTTGAGTACATCAATTTACTGCATTGATAGGCATTCATGACAGATGCACAGGGCATGGTTAAGAGATTCATAAGCATTTTTGCTTAGTTGTGTGTGTTTTCTCTCCCTTGGAAATGGAATACATGAATGTATATTAATCCTTCCCATTAAGAGCACCTTATGGCAAGTCACACTTCAGTATAGTTTATATGTCATGCTTAGTAAAATTAATTTGTTTTTAATCGGATTTTGAATCTTGCACAGTTGCCCGTGTTTCTGAAAGAGGAAGAAGCCAATGGACTTGATCGTCCTGGGGTTGCTTTTTATTTCCCACATGTCTCTCTAAATGAAGCTAAATGAGAGAAAGAGGCTGTTGCGATATTTTCAGGTAGCCACCATATAAGAAAGTTATAGACATTTTTCATTCCTTTCAGTCCCAACACAGAGCAGTTCAATTTATGTAAACCGAACTCTTGGATACAAATAGAAAATATTTTTAAACATAGTGGTTCAAAATTTAGCTCAATTTGCTCCTCATCCCTTCACACATTACCCCACCCTAATGTGCGTAGGTATGTAGGAATTATATAATTTCACTGTAAAGAAAAACAAACAAAATGGAGAAAATATAATAGAACTGACCCCAAACAACATCATGGGTCTTTACAGAAGCACATATTGCTATGAAGGCAGACAATTATTTCTAGTAAACAAACAAACAAATAGCAATGTGGTCACTGCTCCTTACAATTACGGTGAACATATCCCCGTTTGCCTATCCTGGCACCATTATTGAAAAGGACTAAAAATATTTTTCCTGCCCAATTCACAGAGTTATCAGGATTAAATAAGAAAATATGTTCTTGCTGTTATGATCCTTTTATTCCATTTAAAGGAGGGCCCCGATAGCACCGTTACTGAGAAAATAAGACAACTGTGAAGTGCATGAAATTCAGAATATGATTGGGCAGCTACAGGTCCTGGCTTACCAGGTGTCTTATGTTGGGGAACTTATTTAATTTTCTCAATTCTTAGTTTGTTTATGTGCAAAATAGGGATAATAGCAGTGTTAACTTACATTGCCATGCTTATGAGATAATGCAAAATATCTCACAAATAAATACTAGCTTTGAAATTTCAGAGCAGGGCTGCTGTGATGATGGTTCCTTGCAGCACAAAATAGGTGGCAGAACCCCCAGAGCCCCTACAAGGCTGAAATGTGTCTACACACATACGGAAGATTCAACGGAATGGCGGGAGGGGCGTGAATCCAAATTCCTTTGGAAACAAAAGCAGTGACAAACTTGAGATTCTATGTGTTAGAAGGTTGGGTGACTAATTAATTCCTTCAATTCTCCTGTATCTTATTATTAACTATATCTCATTATACCAAAAATTGGTTTGTAATATATTTAAACAGAGATATTAAGTAAGGAGGAAATTTGATACAAAAGTGTCATCAAAATGAAAGAAGAATGTTCATTATTATAGAACATTACTGGCTGGATTGAAGCTGATGGAATGAGACCTAGGACATGATCTTCGGAGGTTTAGTGTGATCAGGAGAAAAATACAGCGGCAGGTGGATTTCCTGAAGCATGCTATTCAACAGTTGTCCCTGTGGGAGAGATTGATAACTACAGTTGAAAATCCTAAGAAAACCCAATCAGAGATACCTGGTTTAGCTTGTTTCTTGCCTTAGAACACAGACGTTTCATAGCATTTTTCATAGACAGGAAGTGACTGCAGATTTTCACATGTTTCAGGGTAAGGTTATTGTGAGAGAATTGAAGAGAAGAGGGATAACACAGTCTGGGTGCTCTGTCAATTTTTTTTTTTTCTGAAAATGTAACTTGTTTTGTAGCTTCTTTTTAAAAAAAAATTTTGTCTAGCTCTTTGTTAAACAGGATTTTGATAAAATTTTATGTAAAATTTATTTGTAGTTTTATGTAAGACATTGGACCTTTGATAATTTACTTTATTCTGATCTGGGAATGGGGAGAAGAAAGATATGATAGTGAAAGGGGCAAATCATTAAGGTTTTAACTGTCCGGATTGAGAATTGTTCTGAGTATACTCATAAATTGATAGTTTATTAATCAGCATTGGCAATTGTTGATTAAGGGTCTCTATTTTGCCTCTTGAATAATTGCTAATATTGACACATCCCCTAAGATGAGCATAAATGAGAAGAAACTCAACCTGACAAGAAAACAAAAATAATTAAGGGGGAAAAATCATTCTCAAGTGTAATACCTTAAAATTTTTGAAAAGATTGCTAGTAATCAAAGTGTCTGACTTTCTCTTTATGCAAATATTATTGAAAATTATGCATATGCAAATAAAGATGCTTCTTTATGACAAAGACTAAATACATACAGTACAGTGATTAGTATTCTTTGTATACATTCAAATACCGTAAGATTGATATGCAACCAAAATGAATTACAATCAGCAATAGCACTCTATTATTATCATATCACTCAAAACCAGTACCAAGTAGGCAATATAGCCTTCAGGGAAATGTGGAAATCTGGCAAGGCACTGGCAAGAGATAGGACGAATTATCTTTTAGGAATATGACTTTATATCACTCATGTCTTAAAAGTCTATAGGCAACAAACACAACAGAGATTATATAGCACCATGATTATTTATGAAACAAAACAGTCTTGCATAAATTTGCAGACTTTAGGCAAGATTGCTCTTTCTAGGTCTTAGATCATAAAGATCAATGTTAAACTATTCATAAAATTTTTTATTACCGAAGAAAACTATCACTGGTTCTATTATTTTAGGGGGGAAAGCTAACAAATCCAAATTAGACATTCAATTTGGAAGGTGTTTGGAGAAACCTACTCTTTGATCAGGGCCATGATGTTTAAGAAAGGAGTATGCATGTCTATTAAGACAGAGCGTTTACCCAGAACTTTCAGTCACAAACTGTAACATGTGCCAAGGTTAACATAAACTATAGCCATGCACTATTTCCTTGAAGAATGAACCACAATAGCAAGTCAAGTCACAATAATCTATAACTATAGATCAATAAAGTATCTTATTATATGATTGATTTAGAGTTTTGCTGAGAAAGAATAAATATGGTATTTCTGAAAGTCCACTTTCTTTAAAAAGGCATACTGTGGAAAGTAAATTGGTTTAGTTCAAATCCATTGACAAATCATTTAAAATCACCAAGCCTCCCTATAACGTAATCTAAATGGTGTCTGAGTTACTGCATTTACTTTTAAGTAACTGACAGATCTATGTTATCTAAACTAATCTCTAGTTTATGGCTGACTTGGACTTTGGAAATGTTGAAAGTGTCATGTGAAAAGGTAGGCATGCAATAAGAGTCATTTTCTTCATCCTTCACCCTCTTTTAGACTTGTCAAAAAAAAAAAAAGTTGTATTCCAAATAACTAACGCATGAGCTTAGAAGCTCAGTAAGAAAGACAAAAAGAAAGATAATTGTAGAAGTTCAACAGTAAAATAAATAAGCATCTTAAATCAAAAGTGTATTGCTGAGCACTAGGTTTTTAAATTCTGCATGGTCTCTGGAAAAAATTTCATATTAAGAACTGCCTAATCTGATTAACAGGACTAATATTGCCACTTTTATATTGCTATCTATTAAAACAGGCTTTATATGTCCTTTCCACATACTACAAATAATCAGTACTTAACTTCTTACATGTGTGATGATGATGATGATGCATGCAACAACATAGTTGTACAGAACTATATAATTTTCATATGTTATCTTAGTTGATTTTCATAACAACACTGAAGGGGACAAGGGCAGATTTTACCATTAAACTTAGTTATCTAGAAATGACTCACCAAGGATACACTTCAAGGCTCCATGGCTGAAGGAAGTGACTAGAATCTGGGTGTTAAAACTCCATACCTAGTATTCTATGGTAGATACCATACTGCTTCTCTCTTCCTACCTCATGCTATAATAAACACTCCCTCAGTACTAAATGCTATGTACAAATAGAAAAATGAAAGTTTTGAATGAAGAATATCAGCTAATATTTTCTTCATTACTAAATGTTATGTACAAATAGAAAAATGAATGTTTTGAATGAAGAATATCAGCTAATATTTCCTGTATTATGTTCAGTTTGTAATCTGTATCAAAACAAGTTTGTTTGCATTTAAGTGGAAATTTTCTATTTGTATGAGAACCATTACATGATTTTTTTTTTTTTAGTTTGTTTGTGTTTTACCACATTAACGTTGTTTTCATCTCACACTAATGACAAAACATACCAGTCACCTTCTTAGAGTGAGATCTCAAATCAAAGTTTTAAATCTTTACTAAAATAGGAGCTTCATTTTTTCCCTTGTCAACAAAGGCATTGCTCAGTTGATTTAATATAATTGTTTATTTTTATTTTTCCCAGTTTCATTGAGATATAATGAATAAAATTATATATATTAAAAGTATATAATGTCATGCATTGATATATGCATAAATTGTAAAATGATTACCATAATCAAGTTAAAATAAATTTTAATAAATAATTGCTATTTTCTGTGATGAGAACACTTAATAATTACTCTTTTATCAAATTCCAAGTATATAATAAAATGTTACTAACTATAGTCACAACCCTGAGCATTAGAATATCAGACTTATTCCATCAGTGGAAAAAAGGCTCATCCCCAGTCCAAGAATTTCAGTCTGCCCTTCCTGAGGAACTACCCCAAGGATTTGCCTAGAAAGCCCTACTGTTCTGGGTATGCCCTCCTTCAGTTACTCTGCCTGTTGGTCTCCAGTGCTCACTGCTGCACCTTCTGAGAATCCCCCTCCACACACTGAAGATACCTAGCACACTAAGACGCTGACTTGGCAGGGGTGAGCTTCCTGTCCATCACCCTACCCATACAGATTCTTGTCCTTACATTGGGCCTATATAGATAATCTAGAATGATCTTTGTATTTCAAGTTAAATTGTCTACATTTAAGAGGATGGTAAAGGGTACATACTTTCAGCTATATGATGAGTAAGGTCTGAGGATCTAATGTAAAGATGGTGACTACAGTTGATAACACTGTATTCTATATTGAAATTTGCTGAGAAAGTGGGACTTAAAAAAAGATACATATGTGAGGTGATGAATGTGTTAATTAACTAGATGAGGGGATTCTTTCACAATGTATATACATATCAAATCACCACAATGTACACTTTAAATACGTTACATTTCATGTAACTTATACTTCAATAAAGCTGAAACAAACAAAAAACTCTAGTCAAAATATTATATATTATATTTCCAGAATTTACTCATCTTATAAATAAAAGCTTGTATTCTTTGACCAACCTCCACTCATTTCTCTCACACCCCACCTCATACCATAGCAACCACCATTCTATTTTGTTTCTATGAGTTTGCCCCCTATCCCCTGCCTTTTGTTTTTTATTAATCCTCACCTGAGGATATTTTTTCCATTGATATTTAGACAGTGGAAGGGAAGGAGGGTAGGAAAGAGAGAGAGAAACATTGATGTGACAGAGACACAGTGATTGGTTGCCTCCTGCATGTGTCCTGACCAGGGCCAGGTAATGAACCTGCAACCCAAGTACGTGTCCTTGACTGGGAATCGAACCTACAACCCTTCGGTGTGTGGGCCGGCACTCTAACCACTGGGCAGGGCAAGTTTTCCCTTTTTTATTTTAGGTTCCACATAAGTGAGAACTTTCTTTGTCTTTTTCTCTACCTTAATTTCCCTAGCATAATGTCCGCCAGATTCATCCATGTTATCACAAATAGAAAGATTGCTTTCTTTTTCAAAGTAGAATAATATTTCATTGTATGTGTACACCACATTTTTTTATCCACTCATCAATAGACACTTAGGTTGTTTCCATATCTTGGCTTTTGAAATAATGTGGCGATGAACATGGGAGTGCAAATACCTCTTTAAAACACGGATTTCATTTCCTTCGTGTGTATATTCAGAAATAGATTGCTGGATCATAGGATAGTTCTGTTTTTAATTTATTGAGAAACTTGCATACTGTATTCCATAAGGCCTGTACCAATTTCCAACCCCACCAAAAAGGGTTCCTTTTTCTCCATATTCTCACCAATACTTATTATCTCTTGTTTTTGACAATAAAGTGAAAGTAGATTTAGAGCTTGTTTTACTCACCCCGTTTTCTCATCTTTTTCACTATGCACGTGTATGGGAGCCAAAAGTTTACCTGTCCCCTTCTACCGTCTTCAGCTTGACCTAAAAATTACATGGACATAAACCATATTAACCAAAGAAAAGCATACAGATTTATTTCATGTAAATTTTAGGTGATGTGGGAGCCCTCATAAGAAAATGCAGACCCAAGGAAATAGCAAACCTTAGTGCTTTTATACTAGCTTGAACAAAGAGAGGAAACGTAGCTAAAATATATGGGGAACTAATGGGAGATAAAGTTATTTAACAAGGTCTGTTTGTACAGATTGCTCTCTGTCTGGATCTCCATGTCTGGTGATGAGAAATTTTCCTTCCTCCTGGTACAGAGAGGGTACCTTTCTTATGGAAGTTTTATCTCCTACTACAGGAAGGAAAGGGGGAGTGCAGAGCACTCTTTTCACTTGCTAGCTTTAGCTCTATAGTCCTTTTGCCAAAGTGGCATATTTTAGGGTGATCTAACCTGCCACTCTTCACACACCCCACTCTTGGAGGGGTTCATGAAGAGGACATGACCACGGGTTGACCCTTATAAGCAGGATTCAGGCAAACAGAGGCTCCCCACCCCTCCTGTCCTAGGAATGTATATTATGCTCACCATCCCCAAAGCTGGAACAGTTTTCAAGGATGCAGCCTTGAGAGAGCAATGTGGTGTTGACACCATCTGGGCAATAAACGTGAGACAACCCCATTAAGGCCTCTATGTAAACATTTAAGAGCCTGGTGGGGTCCTGGCAAGTGCAGCTGGGTTGGTTGGGTGCCTTCTGTGCAGGGGTGGGTTGCTGCGCCCATTCAGCTCAGGACATGTGCTGGGTGCTGCTAGATAGGGGGCGAGCAGAAGGCAGCACATGGTTGTTCTGCTCTCACATTGATGTTTATCTCTCTCCCCCTCCCTCCCTCCCACTCTATCCAAAAACCAATGGAAGCATATCCTTGGGTGAGGATTCACAACAACAACAAAATCTAAAAAAAAATTTCTGGTGGGTGGATGCAGAAATCTACTCATCTTGCTGTATCTAGGATAATCCTCGTATGTAAGTTCCCTTGCTTAATAAATAAACCTGCCCCCTACCCGTCTGGGGCAGTCTTCCTCTTTCTTCCATCTCATTCTGCCCTCCATGTGGCGAGACAACCAGGAGACAGAAGGAACGGGTCTTGGAAAAGAGGCATCTGCTGTGGAAATCCTGAGTTGACCAACGACTTCTATGTGAGGAGAGTGACCCTATGTCAGATGCTGCACCGCCTGTGAATACAGTCCACCCTCGTTTATCGCAGTTAATCAGTTCCAGACTGTACTGTGATAAGTGAATTTCCCTGAAGTAGGATTCTTTATTTATATACAGTTGTCCCTCACCACGTCGCGCTTGGACTTTCCTGACTTCGCTCTATTGCGGTTTTTTTTAAATACTATACTATTTGAAAAAACCGCGATAGAGTGAAGCTGCGAATACGAAGCCGAAGTGGCGAGGGATGGCTCTACTTAACGCGGGGAAAACACCTGCTGGCTGCTCCTTTGTGCGAGGGACTATGCAGGGCGCATGCGGCGAAGGGGGCGCATGCGGCGAAGGGGGCGCATGCGGCGAAGGGGGCGCATGCGGCGAAGGGGGCGCATGCGGCGAAGGGGGCGCATGCGGCGAAGGGGGCGCATGCGGCGAAGGGGGCGCATGCGGCGAAGGGGGCGCATGCGGCGAAGGGGGCTGGTCTCCCGCTGAGAGTCTGGCGCCATGCATGCCCGGCTAGAGGCTGAACACCCCAGGGAGAAAGCTGGAGGAACAGCTGAAGTTAGGGAAGGACGTGTGGTTGTCCAGTCCTGTGCTAGCGTCGAGGCGGCACGCTGGTGGAGGAGCAGGATAATAAATCGGAGACCTTGGCCTGCTGTTTTGCAAAGCTGGAAGGGCAGTGGATTAGGGCCCTCGAGTTTGTGACAAAGCCTGATCCAGACGCTGAAAGGTGAAATCCCAGGGATAGTGTGAGAAGGAAGGGGAGAATGTTCCGATGATGGACGGAGAAATGGACAGGAAAAGCCCCAAACAGCTCGAATCCTAATACAAAGAAAAATTGTAAACAGTAGTTACTATAGATTTCTGAAAATAGAGAAATGTACCTCAAAACTCCTAGGAGGAAAACTTGCCTTTTTTCTCCTCTGAAGTTGTAAATCTTTTGTCTTTGAAATGTTAATACTCCAGGACATAAATAAAACTGCCCTTGATTGCCTGATACTGAAGAAAAAAGAAAAAGATAAAGAAGGTGGGGAGAGGCTTTTTAAAATACAGACTGCCTAGAGAAGCTCCCTTACCCAAACTCTAGTCCACAGCTTCCGTGAGATTATTGGTCAAGGGAAAAGACGAATCTCAAAAGTCTCTCCACAATGTTACTAAAAAATCTTGAGCCATTTGCGTGGTAACCATAACTTATTTCATCTGCCAGAGTCACAATTTGGATTCAATTGTTATTTATGAACTAGTGAACTTTATATTGTGACT